>CM055317.2:29370000-34170000 GCA_029255685.2 Silene conica | reverse complement strand
TAGCTCAATGTTCTCATCCATTTCTTTGTCTTCACAAGTTGTGATGCCATATAATTGTTCCATGTGACTTTCCTTCTCTTCTTCCATCTCTACCATCTCCCTTAACACTTGCTCCACAATGTCCAATGTGAATGCCTCATCATGCTTTGGACCTTTCATCATAGTAGGTAGATTAAACTCAATTTTGTCATCCCCAACTCTAAAGGTGAGCCGCCCATTCTTCACGTCTATCAAGACGCCTCCGGTAGCCAAGAAAGGCCTACCAAGGATGATGGGAGTGTGGCTATCCTCCGGGATATCAAGGACAACAAAATCGGCGGGGATTAAATGTTTACCCACCTTGACGGGTACGTCCTCAAGCACTCCCAAAGGGCGCTTGACGGACCTATCCGCCAATTGGAGGGTGATACTTGTGGGAACTAAATCATTCAAACCAATTCTTTTTGCAACTTTCAAAGGGAGCACACTTACACTAGCTCCTAAATCACAAAGGGCACGAGAGATTGGAATGCCACCGACTATACAAGGGATAGAGAAGCTCCCCGGGTCACCAAGTTTCTTAAGCTCCTTTTGGAGGAGAAGTGCACTACGCTCCTCCCTCATAGGCACTACCTCTTGGTTACCCAAGGTCCTCTTGCCCGACAAGATTTCTTTTAAAAACTTAGAGTAGGTCGGCATATTCAAAATCACTTCCGTAAAGGGAAGAGTCACTTCAAGTTTTCAATCATTTTACAAAAGTTTGTGAACTTGAAGTTCTCTTGTCCCTTCAAGGCCCTTGAAGGATAAGGCAAGCTAGTAGATTGAGGGTTAGATAGTATCTTGGTGGGTGTTGGTTTGCTTGTTACCTTAGTAGTTGGTTGTGCAACCAACTCTTCTTGTCTAGCATCCACCTCCTCCAAGATAACTTCTTCTTCTTTCTCCTCATAAGGGAGGTCCTCCACATAAAAGTCATCATCCCTTGAAGTGCTACCATCAACTTCCTTTCCTTTCTCTTTCACAAGCTCCAAAATAGGCTCCTCTTCACCATAATTGTAGTCTTTGTACGGGTCCACTAGCTCCGTTCCACTTCTCAAGATCACCACATGTGCTTGGTGATTGTGTGAGGCATCCTTGGAACTTTGGCCTTGGGCAAGGAAGCCGCCCGGTGGCCTTTGAGGATTTTCTAGAGCTTGAGAGGCAACTCGAGCCTCCATTTCCCGTATCTCTCTTTGGTTGGCACTCTTCAAATTCGCCATTTCTTGGGTGTGAGTTGCTTGCATGTTCTTGACAAGTTTCAACAACTCCCCCACTTGGGAATCATTTGTGTCTTGGTGAGGTGCATTGGTGAGGGGCAAGGGGAACCCATAATCATTCCTTACACCCCCACCTTGGGAGTTGCCTTTCGGAGCTTGGTTGTTGAAGTTTTGGCCTTGGTTGTTTGATGGAAAGTTTTGGTTGAAATTTGGGTTGTTATTTGGGTTGTTGGGATTTTGTGGGTTGTGGTTGTAGTTGTTTTGATTTTGATTGGGGTTGTTTTGGAATGGTGATTGGTTGAGATTTTGGTTTGGTGGATTGAAGTGTTGGTTGTTTTGATTGTTGAAGTTTGGGTTGTTGTTGTTGAAATTTGGATTGAAATTTTGTGGGTTTTGGTTGTTTGGGAAATTGGGGTTAAAGTTCGTCTCATTGAAACTTTGTTGAAAGCCTTGATTGGCTTGATTTGATTGGTTACCTTGGTAAAAATTGTTGTTGTTGAAATTGTTCCTCGGGTTGAAGTTTCCACCCCTTGGTTGAAAACCGGGGGGATTTTGCACTTGAGGTTGTTGGATTTGATGAGGATTCAACACATTGGTACATTTGTAACTCATGTAAGGACTCCCTCGAATCCCTTGATGGTAGTAGTTTGAATTGGGGTTGAAAGTGTTTTACCCTCTAGGATTATTGAATGCTTGGAAAGCATACAATTCTTCCTCACTTCCACTTCCCTCAATAGAGTTATTTGCACATACTTCAAATGTGTGCCCATTTCCTCCACACAAATCACATGAGGCTACACTATTCACTTGGTACATCCCCGCGACATTGCTCTTTGTCTCTTTGCTTGTGGAGCCCTTAGTCAATTCTTCCAACTTCTTGGTTAACATGTCCAACTTGGCATTGGTTTCCTCGTTCGCCTTTGAGTTGGAAAGGTGCTCACTAGGGTACTTGCTACTCTTTCTCAAGACATTTCCCCGAGTACCATAATTTTCCTCCGAATCAACAATCTTTTTGATAAGCTCCGTTCCCTCCTCATGCGGCAAGTGGTCAAAGCTACCCCCCGCCGATGCATTAACCATTTATTTCGTCCGTGGGAGAAGACTCTGAAAAAAGGTTTGAGTCGTGTACCAAGTGGGTATCCCGTGGTGGGGACACTTAGCAAGCAAATCTTGGTATCTATCCCAAGCTTCTCCCAAAGATTCTCCCTCGTCTTGTTGAAATTGAGTTATCTCATTCCGTAGCATGGCGGTTTTAGAGGACGGGTAGTACTTGGCAAGGAAGGCCTTTGCCAAGTCGTCCCAAGTGGTGAAAGTGTTTGGAGCATGCACATTTAACCACCTATCCGCCTTGTCGGTTAAGGAATAGGGGAAGAGCATAAGCCTTAAGGTTTCCTCGGGCACTCCCGTTTTCTTAATCATTGCTACTTTACCCTTGAACTTTCTCAAGTGTCCATGAGCATCTTCATGAGAAGCCCCACTAAAGGCGTTCTTCTCGATAGAACTCATTTGTGAAGGGTGTATTTCAAAATTTTGAGGAACAAGAGTGCCAAAGTTGATTGGATTTGTGGTGTCATTGTGATTGGGCCGGTTATGATCACGAAGGGCGGCCATTATATGAATTTGATGGTGATTTGGAACGTGTGGTGATGGTGGTGGTGATTGATAAAACGGGTTATCAAAATTTTCGGATGTTGGGCTAGGATTGCTTTGATTGGGGCTTGGTGGTTCGGGTGAAGAGGGGTTGTTATGGCTAGTAGATGCTTGGGAGGCAATTCTTACTCTTGCAATGGTCTTCCTCCTTAAGGCCCGAAAAAGCCTCTCCGGTTCGGAAGTTGACAACAAAGAATTAGAGTCGCCCCTAGGCATAAAACTTAGCACACAAATTAGTCGTCCTAGTGTTTTTTAGACACTAGGGTGAGCAATATAGCAACCACTCTACAATTAACTACCAAATCTTTGATCAAAACAAAACAAGCTCAACTAACTCAAGACTAAAACTAAAACTAAACTACACAACTTCTAGCACCATCCCCGGCAACGGCGCCATTTTGATGCGCGAGATTTAGTCGTCGGTTCTCACGATCAAACACATTTATAAAACCCAAATTAGTAGTATAATAGGGTTGTCGAACACGAAGATGGTGGGGAAGTTATAAAGTTATGTTCTAACTATAACACGAGTCGGGGTAATAAGTTTGAGATTGATTAACGACTAAAGAACAACTAAAGCAAATAAATTGAGATGAAATTGATTATTAAAGCAACTAGGGTGTCGGGGGTTACTAGGGTAGTCGATGTCAAACATGCAAAGGGTAGGTGGTCTCATCTATGCTAGGTCTAGGTCCGTCTCGTCTATCGATTTGACTCGCCTAAAATCAAACCAAATCCTAGCTCTCGCTACAAACACGGTCAATTTAACATGCGCACATACCAATGAGAGCCCTAGACTATCGTCTAAGACAAACAACAATAAGAATCATGTCCAACCGTCGTTGAGGCATTTCATCAAACATTTAGCATGCATACAATGAAAACCTAACAAAGATGAATTCCAAACCCTAACCCTAAACAACAAACATCAACACCAACTACCCAAGTGCACCCTTAACCCTAGCAAAAGGACTACTCACTCATGATTAAGGAAAACATGCAAACATTAGATGGGTAAATGGTAAACATGATGGATTATGGTAAGAACAAGCAAATGAACAAAAGAAACTTAAACAAATGTAATAACTAAGTAGGGATTAGGAAGATTATACCAATAACAAAGGAAAAGGAAGTAACTTGGATAACAAGTTGAAGAGTTCTTTCATCCTTCAAAATACAACCCAATAAATCCTCTAACAATGCCCAAGAAGATTACTAGAGAGAATTACTAAAGAGAGATTAACAAGAATCAAAGGATTAAACTAATATCTAAGAATGATTGAAATATTTTTTAGAGAGTTTTTGTGACTAAGTATGAACTAATAAAACAGTAGCAAACCCTAGAATTGCGTGCAAAGTAACGTATTGAATAATAGACTAAGTGCGGGTTTATATAGTGCGCGAAATTCTGAAAAGCGACTCTCAGCCGGTCGACCGGCTGCCGGTCTGGGGCCGGCTGAGAGTCCAAATAAGGACTTCTGAAACAATTCCTCAAACAAGCATGCTTCTCAGCCGACCGGCTGGCTGCCGGTCTGGCACCGGCTGGGAGGCCTTTAGCTCACTTCTGATTTTTCTTCATTTCTTCTTGAGTGTACATGTACCCTCAGCCGGTGGACCGGCCGCCGGTCGACCACCGGCTGGGAGCCCTTTTGTAGCAATCTGCCCAACTTTGCATAATTCTTCATTTTACGAAATTGGCTAAGTATAGAATCATGATCCCCAGCCGGCCTACCGGCTGCCGGCTGGGAACCGGTGATGCCCGTCGTTGAGGGTACCAAAGATAAATTTATAATTCCTAACTTTAACAATAGATAGTGAAAGTCAGGGTCGAACCACAAGGAGGTGGGGAATGTTTATTGTTGAATGTTAATGTTTAAAGGTAATAAATTTGGGGGTTTTATTGGTTGATTACTATATCTAAGGCAAAGATTAAAATAAACAAATAATAAAAGATGAGAATAAAATATAATAAAAAGGGATGCTAGGATGTTTGGGTAATAAATAGCTAAGGTAAAATAAATCCTAAGGTCAACATGTATTGCAGTCGTGTAAGGGGGTGTAACATATCTTTTTAGGTCTATGCTACCTAATAGCTCCTTTCGGCCTATGCTATTAGTTCCTAGGTCTCACAATTATTGGGTGTCAACAATAAGGGTGATTCCTAAATTCCAGATCACATACCTTTCAGCCTTGAGTAACCTATCCGTCTTAAGGTGTAAACCAATGCCCTTCCCGTATCTTTCAATCTTGGGTAGGTCATTACTAACATCCTACAAGTCTCCTTATGGTCTCATTGCAGGATATTATAATTGACAAGAAAAGACGAAATAAGAATACATACGCGGGTGGTCGACCGACCAGCTACTCCAGTCGGCCGACCACGACCTCGGTCGACCGACCAGCTATTCCAGTCGGCCGACCGTGGTCCTGCTACAGGTCGGTCTTTCGAATTTTATCTACCTACGCATATTTATCCCCTACATCCTAACATATGAAAATTAGCTACTCATGATTGTTAAGACGATTATAAAATTGGGAATAAACATGGAGAACATAGTAAATAATCTAGGCATGCAAGATTCAATAAAGCTTGGGATTCTAACTTAACAATTGTAATAAAAACAAGAACGATAATAAAGCAAGATTAAAAGAGTAATTACCACAATTTGGAATTAGGGCAGAAAGAAACTAACTTTATTGATGAATGCTTGGGAACTATTGAAAGATTACAAAACTAAAGCTTGAATAAAACTAAGTATGATAAAACTTGATACTAGATGATTCGATGCAAAACTTCCTAATAAACCCTAGCTACAAGATTAGCTTATATAGGGTAAGAGATTAGAGTTTCCTAAAGACTCTAATTCTAATTTATTTCCGAAAAAAGAATCGTATGGGCTTCTGTTGTGGTCGGTCGACCTACTATATGGGTCGGTCGACCGTTTCTTGCTGGGCTTCTTTTATTTCCGTATTCCTTGAAATTTGGGCTTCATTAAAATTCAGGACTGGTCGGCCGACCCGTTTGGGTGGTCGGTCGACCGCCTCTGTACGGAAATCTTCGGATTTCTCTTGTTTTGACTTTTGGCACTTGACTTTTGACTCCAGTTGACTTTCCATTAATTCCCTAATTAAGCAAAAGACTTGAGGATATGGATTTGGTGCTAAATTGCTTCTTTTCCGCATAAATCTGCAAAAGTGCATAAAAATACGAAAGTACACGATTTGTGGGAAATAAAGGCTAAAACATAGTAAATGAGCGACCAAATACGTGTAAAAATAGATGTAAAACATCATAAAATAGACACGTATCAAATTCCCCAAACCAAACCCTTGCTTGCCCTCAAGCAAGAAATAGACTCGATCCTAACTAATGGAACGATTTCAATCTCAGAGCGAAATTTACATGTAAGCCTATACCAATGCCAAGAACAAAATGAGAAAGTATATAAATCATGCAAACGAGTTATAGTGTCGTCAAACTTGCAACACTAGAGACTATAGAGACTTTATACTATGGACTCTCGCGGTACGCTCGAGACACTCATGAAGCAAAGGGTGAGTATAAGTAAAAGATAGAAAGAAGTAATTTTGTAGAGACACTCACCTAACTGCGACCCATGAAAACATGCCTGCAATCTAACATGAATAAGAATTCTACAACTTTGTATAACAATCTCATTTAAATGGCCTAGATATACGCAATTGGGGCAATGAAAGATATATGAGGTAAAAGGTAAAAAGTGGTTAAGATGTTTTTGGGTATGTGGGGTTAGTAGCCAAGCTAGTAAAACCGATTCCCAACAACAAACTCCACAACTTTTGATATTAAGAAAGTGCTCTTTTTGTGGCACAACTCTCACATTTAAATATAAGAAAGGACTCCCAAATATTTTTGAATGAGGTATTGGAGTGATAACATATAAAAGAAAGGGATTTTGGAACGAAATTTGCATTTTGATTCTGCCAGGTGGTCGGCCGACCCATGAAAGTGGTCGGCCGACCCATGAAAGTGGTCGGTCGGCTGGCTCTGTATGTTTTTGACTTTTTCGTTTTTCTTCTTTCCTTTTTTTTTTCTTTTCTGGATCTTTCTGTTCTTCTTCTTTTCTTTCTTTCTTTTCTCTTTTTTTTTCAAGATAGCATATAAACCAAGATGCCTCAAAATACAATCCAATGACCACAAATACTAGCTTGGAAGGGTAGGCTAAGTATGGGATGTAGTTTTGGGGGAATAAAAAGGCAATTCTGGCTATGTAAGGCTTATGGGTAAATATGAGAAAAGGGATCCCAAATGCACGTATCAAGACTCACAAAACGAGATAGTAAAACAAGTATATAGCAATTCAAGTTCATGTTTATGCATATTGATGTAACATGTTCCAAGGGGAGTACTACTCACATCCTAGACAACTGATTTAAGAATGAAACCAGGAAATAAGCTCTAAACCTTAGAATGTATAGTAGGTTGCCAAGGTATAAGTCAAGTCTCAAGATATGCAAGTTAACAAAAACTCGTAGATATGCGAAAGACTCTCATACTAAAACAAGTTGACGAGGCAATGTAAAGGCATAGACATATAAGATAGCTAAATCATCCTTGAAATACTTTCGTTCCGACTCGACCTATATGCTAAAATAAACGTGCATTTTTTTGGAATTTTTTTTTAATTTTTTAATTTTTTTTGGATTTTTGTATATGTAAGGAAAATAAAGAAAAGAACGATGCAAGACAGAAATGCAATAAACGTGTGACAATATGCAATGCATGTGACACGAAATCATTCCCCAAACCAACCCGCACAATGTCCCCATTGTGCATTAGCCTAAGTAAAGGTTTTACAAAATTAAAAGACAAATGCAAGTAAAATAAAAACTAAGGAAAAACTGGAAAGAACTCACTGGGTTAATAGATGTATGAGAAAAACCTCCCCAAACCAGCGTAAGCTGGGAGGTTTTGGTGGCCAGCAGTGCCACTCAAGTACCTAAGATGGTGCACGAATTCCGAGGAAGAAGCGAACAGGCTGTGACGGACGGGTAGGTCGACCGACCTATATTTTAGGTCGACCGACCTTCCTGCAGACTACAGGAATTCCAGCATTTACAGGGACTAGGTCGACCGACCCATATGATAGGTTGGTCGACCCCTCTGCTGCACAGCGGTCTTCGTTTCTTCGTAAAACCTGAAAAAGCAATAAATATGCGCCCAACAAATGCGCGAGATCCCAGAAACAAGTCCAAAAAGTCTTAACTACGCAAACACAAAAAAAAGTTGTCCTAAAAACTTAAAGAAAGCAAGCTAGAAAGTCTTAGCAAAACAAAAAAAAAATGTCTTAAGAAAAACAGAAACGAGCAAAAAGAAGAAGTCATCCGCGAAGGATTCGGCGTTTCTTTGACCAAGGGCTCTGACTACAGGCTACTCCTTCAGCTATGGTGATTTGGGTAGATGAGTTTCTCTCCACCATGTTGATGGGTGGATCATCATCCACAGCTCTAGCCATCCATCTCCCGGAGTTGTTGACTCCCAAGTCGTGGGCCGACACTTTCCTCGGCTTCTTCTTCTTAGGGCTCTTTTCTTTAGCCAAATGATCACTTGCTTGAGTGACCTCGTTCTCTACATCATTTGATCGAGTAAGTGGTACTACTCGATCGAGAACATCTCTCTTCCTATCGCCTATAGACTCTATCACTAGAGTTGCAATTTCTGGAGCATCCAAATCAGCCTCCTGAGCAAGAGATTCACCTGCACATCCCTCAAAACACATCAAAGCCTCCGAAGGATCCTTTGTAAAGGATCCTTGTATATAACATTCACTAATATTATTAAAAACATCAGGAATGTCAAAAAATGAATCCTGCAAAAAACAAGGTTCATCAACCGAAGGTTCTAACATGTCAGGAACATGTTCATCACTAACACCTACAGAAATAGGTTGGTCAGTCAAGGGGTAAATTTCTAACTCATCATCGGTATCTAAATCCAAGTCAGTATCATCAAAGGGGAGGCAGAGGGAATCAAATAACCTATCATTCTCATCCTTAAGAATGAGTGACTCTTCAGTAATGGGTGTGATAGGATCACACTCAACAGGAATATCTGGGTTACTAATATCAATGCCCTCATACCCCTCCGTATCTGCACCGGCTCGGATTAGGTGTTTGAGAAGCTCCCATTGCTTCTCACAGGGTAGGTCTAAAAATTCCCATCCGCAATTTCTCTCAATCTCGATCAAGGTCTTACCAGTAACTCCATCATATAAGATACGACAAACCTCCCCAATACTAATAGGATAGTCAAATTGAGAAAGGAAAGAGATTAATCTATCACAATAGAAATACAAAGGCTCATGCTCAAGTTGTGGGAAAGGGGCGATGGTCATGACAGTGAAAGAAAAAGGGAAAACATAAACAAAAAACAATAAAGACTGGCGTCACCTCCCCGGCAACGGCGCCAAAATTTGATGCCCGTCGTTGAGGGTACCAAAGATAAATTTATAATTCCTAACTTCAACAATAGATAGTGAAAGTCAGGGTCGAACCACAAAGAGGTGGGGAATGTTTATTGTTGAATGTTAATGTTTAAAGGTAATAAATTTGGGGGTTTTATTGGTTGATTACTATATCTAAGGCAAAGATTAAAATAAACAAATAATAAAATATGAGAACAAAATATAATAAAAAGGGATGCTAGGATGTTTGGGTAATAAATAGCTAAGGTAAAATAAATCCTAAGGTCAACATGTATTGCAGTCGTGTAAGGGGGTGTAACATATCTTTTTAGGTCTATGCTACCTAATAGCTCCTTTCGGCCTATGCTATTAGTTCCTAGGTCTCACAATTATTGGGTGTCAACAATAAGGGTGATTCCTAAATTCCAGATCACATAACTTTCAGCCTTGAGTAACCTATCCGTCTTAAGGTATAAACCAATGCCCTTCCCGTATCTTTCAATCTTGGGTAGGTCATTACTAACATCCTACAAGTCTCCTTATGGTCTCATTGCAGGATATTATAATTGACAAGAAAAGACGAAATAAGAATACATACGCGGGTGGTCGACCGACCAGCTACTCCAGTCGGCCGACCACGACCTCGGTCGACCGACCAGCTATTCCAGTCGGCCGACCGTGGTCCTGCTACAGGTCGGTCTTTCGAATTTTATCTACCTACGCATATTTATCCCCTACATCCTAACATATGAAAATTAGCTACTCATGATTGTTAAGACGATTATAAAATTGGGAATAAACATGGAGAACATAGTAAATAATCTAGGCATGCAAGATTCAATAAAGCTTGGGATTCTAACTTAACAATTGTAATAAAAACAAGAACGATAATAAAGCAAGATTAAAAGAGTAATTACCACAATTTGGAATTAGGGCAGAAAGAAACTATCTTTATTGATGAATGCTTGGGAACTATTGAAAGATTACAAAACTAAAGCTTGAATAAAACTAAGTATGATAAAACTTGATACTAGATGATTCGATGCAAAACTTCCTAATAAACCCTAGCTACAAGATTAGCTTATATAGGGTAAGAGATTAGAGTTTCCTAAAGACTCTAATTCTAATTTATTTCCGAAAAAAGAATCGTATGGGCTTCTATTGTGGTCGGTCGACCTACTATATGGGTCGGTCGACCGTTTCTTGCTGGGCTTCTTTTATTTCCGGCATTCCTTGAAATTTGGGCTTCATTAAAATTCAGGACTGGTCGGCCGACCCGTTTGGGTGGTCGGTCGACCGCCTCTGTACGGAAATCTTCGGATTTCTCTTGTTTTGACTTTTGGCACTTGACTTTTGACTCCAGTTGACTTTCCATTAATTCCCTAATTAAGCAAAAGACTTGAGGATATGGATTTGGTGCTAAATTGCTTCTTTTCCGCATAAATCTGCAAAAGTGCATAAAAATACGAAAGTACACGATTTGTGGGAAATAAAGGCTAAAACATAGTAAATGAGCGACCAAATACGTGTAAAAATAGATGTAAAACATCATAAAATAGACACGTATCAACCGGCTGGGAGGCTGAAATCAAGCACTAGAAATTCTCCTCGTATTTTTGCCAAAGTCAAGTCAAGGTTCACCAGCCGGCCTACCGGCCGCCGGCTGGGAACCGGCTGGGAAGCACTGGGTTCAACTCTTGCAATTTCTCTTCATATTTCTTCATAATTCACTCTAAATCCGCCTCGATTTCTCCCGTTTCTTCGCCCCCGCCGTAATACCTACAAAATGTGGATCGAATAGGAATATACGAGGCAACGGACGTAAAAACAACAAAGACACGCAAATCGAGGTCGATTCGTGGCCGAAAATAAAGAATATGTAAAGAAAATGATGACCAAAATGGAGCTCATCAACCGGCAGCCGGCCGGCCGGCTGGGAGCCCTCTCTTGTTGCTTGGCTTTGTTAATGGCGTGAGAGTATGGGACTCTCAGCCGGCCGACCGGCCGCCTATGGACGACCGGCTGAGAGCCCTGGTCAGCTATATTTGTTTCTTCAGTTGTGGTCCTCAAGTCGGTTTCTGTTGATTCTTCTTCTGTGTGCTCTGTACGTATGTTTGAGGTCCCCGGAGTTCGGGCGTCACTATATTGGGTTTGGGAATAGAGTGAGGATAGAGACCCCCCGGTCGGCCAACCGAAAGGGAAATCGGCTCTCCCTCGGCTTGATTCCGGGGGGCAATTAAATGTTGATTGGATGTTTATCATAAGTATATTTTTTAGCAATTGAGTTCATTGAAGTCCAAGAAATTGGGCGGCTCTTACACTAGGTTCGGAAATGTGTTTGAGGGGAAAGACCCCCCGGCCGGGCAACCGGAAGGGAGACCCGCTCTCACCTCAAATAGTTTCCGAAGTTGGTTAAGGATTGAGTAAGTCTTAGAAATAAAAGAGTAGAACTGTTGATTTGGATTGGGTCACAGTTTTATTACGCCCTTGAGTAATGTATTGTTTATGCATGTGGATGATATACTATGAGTTGTTATATGACTCTTGTTCTCACCAAGACTGAGTCGCGTCTTGGTATGACCATTTTCTGCGCATTTACGGTCAGGTTTCAGATTGTCCGCCCTGAGTTGGGGGTATCTCGTTCCTATATAGTTCGAGTCTTGGAGGTATCCTGAGTTGGGGATACTTGTCGAATCGAGGAAGAATTATACCTCGAGAGTCTGGCCAGATTTAGACTAGGACCGTATATCGTTTCGATCGTTCTACCAGGGGATTTTATTTGCTGAGGCTAAGTAGACTTGCTGTTGTTGTATAATGGAGTCGTCATATGAATTCTCCCATGTTGTGATGTGTTTGTATCCTTCCATGCCTGATTTGGGGTCATGGATTGATAATGCTGATCGTTTTATCTAAGTTGCCTGAGTTGGGGTTATACTTAGATATTGCTGATTTGTATATACTTGCTTGAGTTGGGGTACGGTGTATATACTTCTGATAAGTGTTTAGATGTGTTTAGATATACCTGAGTTGCGGTTTGTTATCTATTTGCATGAGTACGTTACGAAGAACTATTGATGGAGTACTTCACATGATTGTTTATGTTGGAGTATGATGCTTGTATTTAAATGTTTCTATGTTGTATGACAATAGGTGGCTATGAGAGCTCTAGTCACTCCCCACTGACTGTGGCGCACATGTTGTATGTGTGTAGGTACTTGATGTTGTTTGCAGGGGGTTACGTTGAGGTTAGCGAGCGATGATCCAATCATCGATGACTTACCTTTATCGTGTAGCTAGACCTTAGACTTATGTTTTCAGTATTCTATGCCTGTAGGGATATGCTATCCCGGGCTGCCTTGTTTTGTACTTAATACTTATTTATGTTTTATTCCTTCCGCATGTTTAATATTGTTAAAGCACCTCGCATGTTTTATTTATCTCGTCAAAAGTTGTAAATCCGCGCGTTTTTCATGTGTTTTGTATGTTTATATTTTCGCTACCGCGAGGGATTTTACAGTTGGTATCAGAGCGTTATCGCTCCCGACGCACTCATGTAATCGCCAAACTTAACTTGACCGATAACTTGAATAATGAATGAGGTATTGGGTAGACTTAAGGACAAGTGGTAGACTGTTTGTGCTTGTTAATTGTTAAGGTAACACCGTTTTCTCTTTTGAAGGATGGTGAGACCCTCAGCCGCGGAGAATACTATAATGCAAGCACTTCTGCAAGTTCTAGAGAACCAGAGGGTTCAAGCTGAAGTTGTTCCTCCTCCTCCGCCTGGTAACGATGCTAACAGACTTGGTGACTTCTTCTGGATTGCCTCTCAGATGGCTAGGAGCCATGCTAAGACCTACGGCGGTGAAGTTGACCCTGTGGCCTTATTAGAGTGGTTCCGAGATATGGAGAAGAGCTTTTCCATGTAATTAGTTTTTAGGGAGGATAGGGTACGTTTAGCTGCCCACTTTCTGACGCATGAGGCGGACCGTTGGTGGCTTCTTACTGGTCCAAGTTTTCTCCTTGATCCGTTGTTCAATTGGGACATGTTCAAAGACAAGATAGAGACCCGCTTCTACCCAAAGGAGCTTCGTTCGCAAAGATTGAAAGAGTTCATGGATCTCAAACAAGGAGACAAGACAGTGCAAGAGTTCACGGACAACTATAATCAGTTGGCTCACTTTGCTTCTCGGTTCGTAAGGGATGAATCCGAGAGAGTCTACTTCTACAAAGGGAAGCTAGGTCCCCGCATCGAGAGTATGGTTCGTAGAGATTCTACTTCTTTCGTGGAGGTGTACAACGATGCTATTTGGGCTGAGAATTCGATTAAGGCCATAAATGCTGAGGCTAGAGCTTCTTCTGCCCCTAGTTCCCCTCAGGCTCGCTCCCATGGGAAGAGACCTTTTGACCTTTCATCTGTTTCTCCAGAGGTTCAACATGGAAAGTTCAAGAGATTTGGTTCCTCCAAAGCCAAAGACCCTATGCATGCACCCGACCCTTCCCTGAAGTGTTTCAAGTGTCGCAAAGCCTTGCATCCTGGTGTTAACTGCAACGGCGATGCTTACCCATGCTACACCTGCAAGAAGCCTGAACATCGCTTCTTCGAGTGCCCGGAGAGGAAGACTGTTGTTGGGAGGACTGCCACTGCTGCTGGTGTTGTTCGAAGGCCGAAGACCAAGGGTGTTGTGTACGTGATGAGCCGTGCTGCGGCCGAGACTTGTCCTTAGTTGATCACTGGTATGTCTTCACCATTGAATTGTCCCTTGTATCTTCTGAAAACCCCAAAGTTCTTATCCTTACTCTTCTTGTGTACTTCCGTTCTTAAATTCTCTTCCACCGTACCTTGGAAACTACTTGCATAGCTTCCTGGTTTGACCCTACTTCTAAAACCACCCTCCCATGGCTCGTGTGAGGTAACTTGCTTTTAATGGACTTTGAGGAATTTCCTTAGGATAACCGCAAACTGTATTTTGGGACATATTGTTGTTAAGGAAAACCTATGAGGTATTGTGAGATATGTTTTGGTGACCCTAGTGTCTATATGTTTACCAATTTGAAGAGTGGGAGTGAATGATGGAATACTTATGCTAAGTGGAGTTTCATACGTGGCATCCGGTGGAACTTAGATATGAGAACACTATTGAATCGTGAGTATTGGTAGATTTGGAAGTACCATTTGAGGATTTAGAGGAGATACTTGGAGTCTTGGGTGAACTTAGAGTAACGTGCTTTAGATAGCGATGATGTCAAATAGCTGAATGAGGTAAGTTAGTGACACTTTATCTTGAGGAAGTATTGGAATGCAGAGAGAACCATATATTTGAGGAACGAGAGTTATTAGTAACAGTGTGAGAGCAGTGAGACCGCTACGATTCGACTTGTGGAGTTGACTGAGTGTTTGAACTTAAGTTACTTGGTGAATCTCAGCGTTTTCCTAGGGAAGTACTTGATGAAGCAAAATAGTGCGTCACTGTTAGGTTGACAGTTTGGAATAACTTGATGGAAAATGGAAGCCGTTGACTTGATAATAATGTGGGAAGTAAGGTACAGTTGTCCTTTTGGGAATCTTAGAATGCGAATATCCACACCTTAGAGAGTAATCCGGACTGGAATGATGGTGACTTGTGTATTTTGAGGAATTTTGGTATAGTATGACACCGTGAGTGTATCATAATAAGGGATTTGTCATTCAAGTGCTATTTGAGGATTTGGGAGTGGTGATTTTTCTAAAGCCTTGTTGCGAATGTTCATGTTATAGTGATGAGTCTGAACTTGAGGACGTCAATTTACACCTGGGAATCGAGTTTGGAAGTTCAGGACCGTTTGTGGAAGGTTGTATGAGAAGCGATGTAATCAAGTCTCCTTTATGGTTAGGGCAGTTTTGAAATGTTTGAGGAAACGTTCTACCAAAACCGTAGGCGGAGTGCTTGATTTGGGAAGAGAGAGATGAGAACCTCGTGAGAATTTCGAGAAACCCGAGCCTGTGGAATCATTGTTCGAAATCATAATCTCTTCCGTGCACCGATTCTCTTTTTGTGCTCCTGTAAATTCGGTAAGTGATACGTGTCTATTTTATGATGTTTTACATCTATTTTTACACGTATTTGGTCGCTCATTTACTATGATTTAGCCTTTATTTCCCACAAATCGTGTACTTTCGTATTTTTATGCACTTTTGCAGATTTATGCGGAAAAGAGACGATTTAGCACCAAATCCGTACCCTCAAGTCTTTTGCTTATTTAAGGAATAAATGGAAAGTCAAATGGAGTCAAAGTCAAAGTATCCAAAGTCAAAACAAGAAGAAAATAGAAGAAATTCTTCGGGAAGCGGTCGACCGACCGGCAATATAGGTCGACCGACTGACCCTGATCTTTATAAAAGTTCAAATCTGAAGAAAAGCCCAAGAATAAAAGAAGCCCAGAAAGAAGCGGTCGACCGACCCACATAGTAGGTCGACCGACCTCAGCAGAAGCCCAGACGATTCTATTCGGAAATAAAGTAGAATTAGAGCTTTTAGGAAACTCTTAGTTTTATACCCTATATAAACAAATCTTGTGATTAGGGTTAGGTAGGCTTGATATCTATTATCATACTTTAGGATCTTTTATTCAATCTTTTACCATCTAGTTCATCTTTTATCTTATTCAAAGAATTCTCAAGCATTCAATAAAGTTTATTCCGTTCTGCCTTAATTCCAATTGTGGTAATTACTCTTTAATCTAGCTTTTATTATTGTTCTTATTACCTTTGCATTCAATTAAGATAGAAATCCCAAGCTTTATTGAATCTCGCATGTTTAGATTGTTTACCATGTTTACCATGTTTAATCCCGTTTTCATAATCGTCTTAACAACCATGAGTAGCTAATCTTCATATGTTAGGATGTAGGGGATGAATATGCGTAGGTAAATAAAATTCGAAAGACCGACTTGTAGCAGGACCACGGTCGGCCGACTGGAATAGCTGGTCGGTCGACCGAGATCGTGGTCGGCCGACTGGAGTAGCTGGTCGGTCGACCACCCGCGTATGTATTCTTATTTCGTCTTTTCTCGTCAATTATAATATCCTGCAATGAGACCATAAGGAGACTTGTAGGATGTTAGTAATGACCTACCCAAGATTGAAAGATACGGGAAGGGCATTGGTTTACACCTTAAGACGGATAGGTTACTCAAGGCTGAAAGGTATGTGCCCTGGGATTTAGGAATCACCCTTATTGTTGACACCCAATAATTGTGAGACCTAGGAACTAATAGCATAGGCCGAAAGGAGCTATTAGGTAGCATAGACTTAAAAAGATATGTTACGCCCCCTTACGCGACTGCAATACATGTTGACCTTAGGATTTATTTTACCTTAGCTATTTATTACCCAAACATCCTAGCATCCCTTTTTATATATTTTAATCTCATCTTTATTTTCTTGTTTTATTTTTGTCTTTGCTTTAGACTTAGAAATCAACAATCAAACCCCCAATTTGTTACCTTAAAACATTGACACCAAACAATAAACATTCCCCACCTCCTTGTGGTTCGACCCTGACTTTCACTATCTATTGTTAAAGTTAGGAATTATAAATTTTATCTTTGGTACCCTCAACGACGGGCATCAAATTTTGGCGCCGTTGCCGGGGAGGTGACGCCAGTGTTTTTTGTTTTTTGTTTTTGTTTCTCTTTGTTTAAGGAACTTTTTGTTCCTTAAACCTTCTCACTTTTTTCTTGTAGTTTCCATCTTATGCGCAGGTCAGTTCAAGGAGAACTCCTACCACTTGACCTCGAAATTGAGAGGACTCTTAGAGAAAGGAGAAAGCAACTTCTAGCAAATCAGGAAGGAGGTTCACCATCTTCCTTATTTCAAGAAGACTTATTCGAACAACCATCATTACCATCTTCACCAAAAACACCACCTTCACAACCAAATTCACCCATCAATCCACTTTCACCAAAAACACCACCTTTTACCTACTTTCCAGTTTTTCCTAAAGAAGAAGAGGATATGGCAGAAGAAGCTACTATTGCCAGTCACTCCATGCCTCAGGCAAAGGACCTATACAAGGGGTTCACTTTACCTGCAGGTACTGGGAAGCCATTCGAGGCCAAGCCCGCCTACATAACTATGGTTGAAAGAAACCAATTTTGAGGCTCGGTCAATGAGGATGCTGCTAAGCATATTGAAATCTTCACAGATTACATATGCTCTATAGCACCCCCAGAAGGAGTGACGCAGGACCAGATTAAACAGACCATGTTCATCTTCTCCCTTAGGGACTCTGCGAGAGAGTGGTACAGAGATCTAGACCGCACTGCTGCGGGAGTCACAGATTGGAACACCTTAGCCTTAGCATTCTACAGGAAATACTATTCTGCATCAAAGACTAATGCTTTGAGGGCGCAGATTACCAATTTCAAGCAAGGTCCCAATGAAGACTTTAGCGAGGCGTGGGACAGGTTCAAGAGACTTGTTCGATCCATACCACATCACGGATTCGAACAATGGTTTCTTTGCAACCAGTTCTACAATGGCCTCTACGATGACAACAGGGCCTATCTAGATGCTGCAGCTAATGGGAGATTCCAGGATAATTCAGGAGAGACTAAGGGTCTCAAGTTGATAGAAGATGTTGCTGTGCACCGCGCTGAGCATGGTACTTCTAGAGGAAACCAGAGGAAATCCGAATACAACCTATCAGCAATTGAGGCCTTGACAGCTAAGTTAGAAAAATTTGAGGCTGCAGGAAAGCTCGATCTAGGGAGTGGAAGCAAGGGAGGAATATACCAAGTAAACGCCGTTCAAGACGGACCCTTCGCTTGTGAGAGGTGTGGTGGAGAAGGGCATGTGTCAAAATTCTGTACTTCATCTAATGAAACATGTGCCGCTTTTCAACACTATCGTGGGAACAATTTCTACGACCCGAATAATAATAATGTCCATCCCAACTTAAGGTGGACAAGCCAGAATGTTCAAAACCCACATCACATGCAACCTCAGCAAAATTCCACATATATACCCCCACATAAACAAAATTTCCAAAAACCACCTTTTAACCCTCAACCACCTTCTAATCCACCACCCAACACAGAGGCTCTTATCCAAAATCTTATTGGGTTGATACAGAAGGAGTCACAGGCTAGAGAGGCAGGGATGAAGATGTTAGAGTCCCAGATTGCTCAAATTGCGAGCAAGAATGATACTAGGGCTCCGGGTCAGCTTCCAACTAAACCGGACCAGAAAAAAGAGACTCTAAACATCATCTCTCTGCGAAGTGGAGCTAAAGTGGGGAGCGAGAAAGAAAAACAGGCGAGAAGCAGCGAAGGCGGTCGACCGACCGAAGATTCTGGTCGACCGACCACAGATCAGGACCCGAAAGTTTTGCCTGAACAGGAGACTGGTCGACCGACCGAAGAAACTGGTCGACCGACCACTGAAGCAGAACCCGAAGTTCCCTTTCGCCCAGATTTGCCGAATAACTTGCGGGATTTTCTTTTCCGGGGTGACAAGACCCCCAGGTTTCTAAAAAGGGCTGCAAATACTGAGTCCTCAGCTGCTCCTTTCCCAGAAAGACTCGTGCCTTCAAAGGATCAGGTATCTTTTGACAAATTTAAGGATGTGATTCGTTCATTAAATGTTCAAGTCCCATTTTTAGAATTAGTTCAACAAGTTCCTTCCTATCTTAAATTTATGAGACAGCATTTGTCAAGAAAGAGGTCTCTAGAAAAGGTTGAGTCGGTGGCCCTCACTGAAGAGTCATCTAGCTTTTTGTCTCATGTCATAGCCCCTCATAAATTGGAAGACCCTGGTAGTTTTTCTGTCCCCTGTAATATAGGAACCTTCCCAGTTAAGAAGGCTTTGTGCGACTTAGGTGCTAGTATAAGTGTCATGCCCCTAAGCGTTGCCTTAAAACTAGGAATGACCGAATTTGCAGTGACCAGTATGACAGTCCAGATGGCGGATCGC
Source organism: Silene conica (assembly GCA_029255685.2). NCBI lineage: Eukaryota > Viridiplantae > Streptophyta > Magnoliopsida > Caryophyllales > Caryophyllaceae > Silene > Silene conica. The sequence continues at coordinate 34,150,723 of CM055317.2, read as the reverse complement.
ACATCTATGGAACCTATAGGGGTGTTAGAAAACATCCCTGTGCGTATTGACAGGTTCTTCTTCCCAGTTGACTTTGTAGTTTTGGACATCCCAGAGGATGCCCATATACCTATAATTCTAGGAAGACCTTTCCTTCACACTGCAGGTGCCATTATAGATGTAGGCACTGGGACTCTAACCTTCAAAGTAGGCAAGCATTCTATTATCTATGGCCTATCTTATAGGAAAAAAGGATGCTATGACCCCCATCACATGTAATGCTATCACTTCTGAGAAGAAGTATGAGGTCATCACTACTTCTCCATCTTTATTACCTGTTCCTGTATCTGTTTTTACACCTCCGCCCCAGATTGGGAGCAGTAGGGAGGACACTTCTATTATGACCATTGCAGGAACTGGTTTGGGGAAACCCAAAGTGAAGGAAGTCATCATCCAGAGAGGAGGAATGGGATGCCTAAGCTATGAAGAAGATGAGGACCCAGACGTCGTGGATCGGGAGGAGAAGAAGAAGAGGAGGCAAACTCAAGAGGAGAGACCGTCGCATATGCTTTGCGACGGCGTAAAGAAGATGCGTTTTGCTACTAACGCAAAAACCGTGGAGACTACGGCATGTCGTCAGAAGCCGTGGTCGGATATTTTCCGCATCTTTAGCGGATAGTCGTTTTGAGTTGCAGTTTTAAGACAATTTATTTTTGTTGTGTGAGACTTTTTATTTTGGCTTGCTCGTAGTTTTAGATCCTTTTCTTTATGTTTGAGTAGTTAAGACTTTAGAATCGTTTTGGCATCTCGCGCATTGTTGGGCGCGCATACTTTCTTGTTTTTTCAGATTCTACGAAGAAACGAAGACCTCCAGGACGCAGAGGGTCGACCGACCAGAAACATCAGTCGGTCGACCAGAGTCGCTGTATCGCTAAATTTTCTGTGATTCACAGGAGGTCGACCGACCAGAATCATCGGTCGGTCGACCTACTGTCCGCTGCGGTCTTTCGTTTCTCTTCCTTGGAAATCGTGAAATTGACTTGGTTACTTGAGTGGCACTGCTGGCCACCAAAACCTCCCAGCTTACGCTGGTTTAGGGAGGTTTTTCTCATGTGCTTCATAATCCAGTGAGTTCTTTCCAGTTTTTCCTTAATTTTTATTTTCCCTGCATCTTTCTTTTAATTTTCTGAAACGTTTACTTAGGCTAATGCACAATGGGGACATTGTGCGGGTTGGTTTGGGGAATGGTTTTGTGTCACATGCATTACATTCTGTCACACGTTTATTGCATTTCCGTATTGCATTGTTCTTTTCTTTATTTTCCTTGCATATACAAGAAAAATCCAAAAAAATGAAAAAAATTCCAAAAAAATGCACGTTTATTTTAGCATATAGGTCGAGTCGGAATGAAAGTATTTCAAGGATGATTTAGCTATCTTATATGTCTATGCCTTTACATTGCCTTGTCAACTTGTTTTAGTATAAGAGTCTTTTTGCATATCTACGAGTTTTTGTTAACTTGCATATCTTGAGACTTGACTTATACCTTGGCAACCTACTATACATTCTAAGGTTTAGAGCTTATTTCCTGGTTTCATTCTTAAACCAGTTGTCTAGGATGTGAGTAGTACTCCCCTTGGAACATGTTACATCAATATGCATAAACATGAACTTGAATTGCTATATACTTGTTTTACTTTCTCGTTTTGTGAGTCTTGATACGTGCATTTGGGATCCCTTTTCTCATATTTACCCATAAGCTTCACATAGCCAAAATTGCCTTTTTATTCCCCCAAAACTACATCCCATACTTAGCATACCCTTCCAAGCTAGTATTTGTAGTCCTTGGTTTATTTTGAGGTATCTTGGTTTATATGCTATCTTGAGCAAAAAGAGAAAGAAGAAAGAAAAAAAAGAAAAAAAAGAAAAAAGAACAGAAAAATTCAGAAAAAAAAAGAAAGAAAAACGAAAAACGAAAAAATCGAAACCTTCAGGAAAGAAGTCGACCGACCTCACCCTTAGGTCGGCCGACCAACTGGCATCATCAGATTTAAAAATTCGTTCCAAAAATCCCTTTCTTTTATTTGTTATCACTCCCGTACCTCATTCAAAATATTTAGGAGTCCTTTTTTTATATTCAATGTGAGAGTTGTGCTACAAAAGAGCACTTTCTTAGTATCAAAAAAGTTGTGAAATATGTTGTTGGGAAACGATTTTACTAGCTTGGCTACTAACCCCACAAATCCAAAAACATCTTAACCACTTTTTACCTTTCACCTCACATATCCTTCATTGCCTCAATTGCATGTATCTGAGTCACTTAATGAGTTTGTTTTACATAGTTGTAGAATTCTTGTTCATGTTAGATTGCAGACATGTTTCCATGGGTCGCAGTTAGGTGAGTGTCATGACAATGTACTTCTTTCTATCTTTTACATATACTCACCCTTTGCTTCATGAGTGTCTCGAGCGTACCGCGAGAGTCCATAGTATAAAGTCTCTATAGTCTCTAGTGTTGCAAGTTTGACGACACCATAACTCGTTTGCATGATTTAAATACTTTCTCATTTTGTACTTGGTATTGGTCTAGGCTGACATGTAAATTTCGCTCTGAGATTGAAATCGTTCCATTAGTTAGCATCGAGTCTACTTCTTGCTTGAGGGCAAGCAAGGGTTTGGTTTGGGGAATTTGATACGTGTCTATTTTATGATGTTTTACATCTATTTTTACACGTATTTGGTCGCTCATTTACTATGTTTTAGCCTTTATTTCCCACAAATCGTGTACTTTCGTATTTTTATGCACTTTTGCAGATTTATGCGGAAAAGAGACGATTTAGCACCAAATCCGTACCCTCAAGTCTTTTGCTTAATTAAGGAATAAATGGAAAGTCAACTGGAGTCAAAGTCAAAGTATCCAAAGTCAAAACAAGAAGAAAATAGAAGAAATTCTTCGGGAAGCGGTCGACCGACCGGCAATATAGGTCGACCGACTGACCCTGATCTTTATAAAAGTTCAAATCTGAAGAAAAGCCCAAGAATAAAAGAAGCGGTCGACCGACCCACATAGTAGGTCGACCGACCTCAGCAGAAGCCCAGACGATTCTTTTCGGAAATAAAGTAGAATTAGAGCTTTTAGGAAACTCTTAGTTTTATACCCTATATAAACAAATCTTGTGATTAGGGTTAGGTAGGCTTGATATCTATTATCATACTTTAGGATCTTTTATTCAATCTTTTACCATCTAGTTCATCTTTTATCTTATTCAAAGAATTCTCAAGCATTCAATAAAGTTTATTCCGTTCTGCCTTAATTCCAATTGTGGTAATTACTCTTTAATCTAGCTTTTATTATTGTTCTTATTACCTTTGCATTCAATTAAGATAGAAATCCCAAGCTTTATTGAATCTCGCATGTTTAGATTGTTTACCATGTTTACCATGTTTAATCCCGTTTTCATAATCGTCTTAACAACCATGAGTAGCTAATCTTCATATGTTAGGATGTAGGAGATGAATATGCGTAGGTAAATAAAATTCGAAAGACCGACTTGTAGCAGGACCACGGTCGGCCGACTGGAATAGCTGGTCGGTCGACCGAGGTCGTGGTCGGCCGACTGGAGTAGCTGGTCGGTCGACCACCCGCGTATGTATTCTTATTTCGTCTTTTCTCGTCAATTATAATATCCTGCAATGAGACCATAAGGAGACTTGTAGGATGTTAGTAATGACCTACCCAAGATTGAAAGATACGGGAAGGGCATTGGTTTACACCTTAAGACGGATAGGTTACTCAAGGCTGAAAGGTATGTGGCCTGGGATTTAGGAATCACCCTTATTGTTGACACCCAATAATTGTGAGACCTAGGAACTAATAGCATAGGCCGAAAGGAGCTATTAGGTAGCATAGACTTAAAAAGATATGTTACGCCCCCTTACGCGACTGCAATACATGTTGACCTTAGGATTTATTTTACCTTAGCTATTTATTACCCAAACATCCTAGCATCCCTTTTTATATATTTTAATCTCATCTTTATTTTCTTGTTTTATTTTTGTCTTTGCTTTAGACTTAGAAATCAACAATCAAACCCCCAATTTGTTACCTTAAAACATTGACACCAAACAATAAACATTCCCCACCTCCTTGTGGTTCGACCCTGACTTTCACTATCTATTGTTAAAGTTAGGAATTATAAATTTTATCTTTGGTACCCTCAACGACGGGCATCAGTAAGCTGCCTTTTTTTCGGTCAATCGTAAACTTGTTGGATTTTTACAACTTTGCTCTTTCTGAGAATTTGGGAATAAAAGTTTATTTATGAAAGGTTTTGTTTAAAGGAAAAGGATAATTTTTCAACTTTGATGGATTTCAGGGATAACTTATGAGAAAACCTGGTTTTAAAGGAATTCGTGTTTTGCAACTTGATTGATTTCAGCGTCGAATTGCCATTTGAACTCGTTATCGGAGACGTCTCATAACCTGTACTATGCTTATCGACACCGGATTGATCTAAATTTTGGATTTTAATTGATTTAATTTTGGGACTTGTCTCAAATTTTGAATGTCGGGCTCTTGAATGTACAACGAGAACCCCAACGTCCATTGACGAAGACTTGTACCTTGGAAATTGTTTCGAAATCTGTGAAAGAAACTTAAGTTTTAAATATCAAGCTCAGTGAAAATTTTGATTTGTCAACGTTGTCCTTGCAACTACTTTCAAGTTCGAGGACGAAACTTTTTGAAATATGGGGTGATTGTAACATCTCGTATTTTCGTAAAGGAATATTTTAATAATTTAAAGTAATTTCCGGAATTTAATAATATTTTATTAATGGTTCGTAATTTATATTCTTAAGATTTTCGTTAAGTTCCGTCTTAAATCATATAATCTTAAGATGCCTTGTTCATTTACTAAATATCCCGTCTTAAATTCCCGCTTCACTTAAATAAAGCAAACCCGACTCAAGCTCTTAAAAGGACAACCCCTCTCCTTCATCCATCGACATTTCATTTTGTCTAAAACACAAACACAGTAACTCAAAACCCACCATTTCTCTCCTCCTTTCTAAGCTTCAAAAGATCATCTCGAGGCCTTCCTCAACTCGTATCGAGGTAAATTTTATATATTCGGAACCCTCGCGAAATTTCGTGAACTTTGATTTCGGGGCTGTTTTGCCCTAATCACGAAATTAGCCTCCTAATTGGTGTTTTTGTGCTTTAGGTGGTACTTGTGATAACCCGGAGGAAGAGCTAGTGATTGTTGAAGAGGAACCCGGTGAACTCGCGGAGTAAAGGTGACGATTACGAGTAACTCGGCCTTTTTGTCTAAATTAGCATATTATGTGATGTGGATGTGTTTTCATGAAAGTTAGTGTGTTTATGGTTCTTAATGTTCTTCTTATGATATAGAAACTGATTTTTATGAAGAATCCATGAGGAATTTGATATGGAGGTCGATTAATGAGTATACATGGTGAGACCGGTTAAATTCGGGGTTTCGTTGTTAATTCATGAAATGAATGTTTGTATACATGTTCTTGTGCTTCTTTGATGTCGTATACATGCTGGAAATGTGGATTTGTTGCTTAGAATCATGCTTAAGACGGATTGGTAAAGTATCGCGTTGTTTAGGAATGTCGAAGTAGCGAAATGTGCGAACAGAACCTCTGAGCCAGTCGACCGACCGACGGCCGACCAGCCGGCTCAGAGTCCCAATTGATATTGTGTTGTTGTGCGTGAAATTTGGAGTTTGGGTCCCCAGCCGGTGGACCGGCAGCCGACCGGCCGGCTGGGAGTCCCTTTGTTGTGAACTTACTGTTGTTTGTTGTGCGAAGAAGAGTGAAGAGGTCCCCAGCCGGTGGACCAGCAGCCGGCCAGCCGGCTGGGAGCCCTCTCTTGTTGCTTGGCTTTGTTAATGGCGTGAGAGGATGGGACTCTCAGCCGGCCGACCGCCCGCCTATGGACGACCGGCTGAGAGCCCTGGTCAGCTATATTTGTTTCTTTAATTGTGGTCCTCAAGTCAGTTTCCGTTGATTCTTCTTCTGTATGCTCTGTACGTATGTTTGAGGTCCCCGGAGTTCGGGCGGCACTATATTGGGTTCGGGAATAGAGTGAGGATAGAGACCCCCCTGTCGGGCAACCGAAAGGGAAATCGGCTCTCCCTCGGCTTAATTCCTGGGGACAATTAAATGTTGATTGGATGTTTATCATATGTATATTTTTTAGCAATTAAGTTCGTTGAAGTCCAAGAAATTGGGCGGCTCTTACACTAGGTTCGGAAATGTGTTTGAGGGGAAAGACCCCCCGGCCGGGCAACCGGAAGGGAGACCGGCTCTCACCTCAAATAGTTTCCGAAGTTGGTTAAGGGTTGAGTAAGTCTTAGAAATAAAAGAGTAGAGCTGTTGATTTGGATTGGGTCACAGCTTTATTACACACTTGAGTAATGTATTGTTTATGCATGTGGATGATATACTATGAGCTGTTATATGACTCTTGTTCTCACCAAGACTGAGTCGCGTCTTGGTATGACCGTTTTCTGCGCGTTTACGGTCAGGTTTCAGATTGTCCGCCCTGAGTTGGGGGTATCTCGTTCCTAGCTAGTTCGAGTCTTGGAGGTATCCTGATTTGGGGATACTTGTCGAATCGAGGAAGAATTATACCTCGAGAGTCTGGCCAGATTTAGACTAGGACCGTATATCGTTTCGATCGTTCTACCAGGGGATTGTATTTGCTGAGGCTAAGTAGACTTACTGTTGTTGTATAATGGAGTCGTCATATGAATCCTCCCATGAAGTGATGTGTTTGTATCCTTCCATGCCTGATTTGGGGTCATGGATTGATATTGCTGATCGTTTTATCTAAGTTGCCTGAGTTGGGGTTATACTTAGATACTGCTGATTTGTATATACTTGCCTGAGTTGGGATACTGTGTATATACTGCTGACACGTGTTTAGATGTGTTTAGATATACCTGAGTTGCGGTTTGTTATCTATTTGCATGAGTACGTTACGAAGAACTATTGAGGGAGTACTTCACATGATTGTTTATGTTGGAGTATGATGCTTGTATTTATATGTTTCTATTTTGTATGACAATAGGTGGCTATGAGAGCTCTAGTCACTCCCCACTGACAGTGGCGCACATGTTGTATATGTGTAGGTACTTGATGCTGTTTGCAGGGGGTTACGTTGAGGCTAGCGAGCGATGATCCAATCATCGATGACTTACCTTTATCGTGTAGCTAGACCTTAGACTTATGTTTTCAGTATTCTATACCTGTAGGGATATGCTATCCCGGGCTGCCTTGTTTTGTACTTAATACTTATTTATGTTTTATTCCTTCCGCATGTTTAATATTGTTAAAGCATCTCGCATGTTTTATTTATCTCGTCAAAAGTTTTAAATCCGCGCGTTTTTCATGCGTTTTGTATGTTTATATTTCCGCTGCCGCGAGGGGTTTTACAGTTGGTATCAGAGCGTTATCGCTCCCGACGCACTCATGTAATCCCCTTATACATATATATATATATATTTCATTACTAAATATCCAATCAGCACTTAGCCAGCTTCGAAAACTAATTTGAGGCGAGAGCCGGTTTCCCTTCCGGTTGCCCGGCCGGGGGGTTTTTCTCCTCAAATCCATTTCCGAACCCAACATAAGCGTCGCCCAATTTTTGGGACTCCAAATAAGCATACGAATCATACGGAAAAAGAATCAATGCAATCCGACAGGTGAATCACAAGTTACAAACAAATTTCAATAGACAGGGGCTCTCAGCCGGTCTGCCACCGGCAGACGGTGGGCCGGCTGGGAGTCCAGTCCTCTTCCACAAACACACACAAAAATGACACATGAGGGGCTCTCAGCCGGCTGACCGGCCGCCGGCCGACCGGCTGAGGGTCTCGTCTCGGCTTTTCCTTCAAAATCAACACTCGAGACTCTCAGCCGGTGGACCGGCCGCCGGTCAACCAACCGGCTGGGAGTCCCTGTATCGTGAAATCGCCATTTCGACACTCTAAACTTCAATCAAACTTCATGGGTTGGATTCTATACTTTGCATACACTTCTAAAATCACAATTACAGTATATACAAACATTCATACCCCATCCTTTAATCATTTCCATAGACTAAACATAATCATTCATAATCAACAAATGTAAACATTCCATTTTTCCACATAACCACATTACCCATTATCAATGCTCATTAAATCATGTAAGAGACATATAAACAACAAATCCTAGCATGATTCTAGCTAATAATTTACAGCACATAAACCATCATCCACATATCCTAAATATGTTCCTATCAACCAAACATACTCAAAATCATATAAAATGCTAATATGACATAGGCCGAGTTTCTCATTATCGTCACCTTAAAGTTTCACAAATCACCAAGAATCGTCTCCAAGCTACTCCATTCGACCAAGCCCACAACTAGAAACGCAACAAACTTGCTTAGCATCGAAAAACGTGCAGTAAGGAGCACGGTCAGATTATAAGACGGAAATATTTTGGTATAAAATTTACCTAGAAAGATGGAGGACGAGAAGTGGAATCCGTAGGCGCAAGAATCAAGTGATTCCGTTAAGAATTGAAGGTTTCATGATGATTTTGGTGAAAAGATGGGTATATACAATCACAATCTGATTTTGTGACTTGAGGAAGAAGGAGGAGGGGAGTTGTTGAGGAAATGAGGGAAGCTTCCTTCACAATTTCCTTTTTGCTTACTTTATGAGTCGGGTACTTAGGAAGTTGATCGGGATTTTAGTAAACGGAAATGCCAAGGGATCTTTTTTACATCTTAAGACCATTAAATCTCAAGACGGAACTTATACGCTATTTTTTAAAATATAAGCTTACGAATTTAGATAAAATATATTATCTTTTCGAAAAAATACTTTAATTTATTTAGAATAAGTTTTACGAAGATGTTATAGGTGCGGAATAGACCATGTGGGTTGTTGCTTGGCGGCGATGCAACGTTATGATTAAGGCATGGTTAAGAAATTCAATATAATTAATCCGAAACTCCATCCAAGCATAGCCTTTTCTGAAACTGTTGCTGACATATGGAAGGAACTACGTGATCGATATTCCACCGATAATGCGCCTCGAGTTCATCAACTTAAAGCAGATTTAAACGAGTGCAAGCAAGGGAAAAATCAATCCGTAGTCGAGTATTATACTCAACTAAAAGCTATTTGGGATGAACTCCGAAATTACACGAAGATACCAAATTGTACATGTGGTTCCACTACTGCCTTTGTTAAATATAGAGAGGAAGAGAAGGTACACCAGTTTTTAATGGGGCTCGACGCTACTCTTTATGGACATACTAGATCCAATTTGTTAATGGAAGATGAAATAGCTTCCTTGATTAGGGTGTACGCTCTGGTTATGCGTGAAGAGCGTCATCGAATGGTGACTAGAGTTAAGGAAGAAGTAATGGAAGCAGCCATGGCAGCGCAAGTGACTGGTAACAATAATACTCGAAATTCTGATTCGGATAAAGATGGAGATGCAGCGAGCATCATTCGTTGCACCTATTCAAATAAATTATGGCATACCAAAGATAAATGTTAGGAAAACTTGGCATCCCTGGACGTGGAAGAAGTCGTGTCAGGGGTCGTGGAAGAGGTGGCAGAGGCAGAGGTGGCTCAAATACTCATGCCAATGCAGCAACCACGACCAGTGACGATGGGAAGCAGATGTTCACACCGGATGAAATAGCGCAACTGCGGTCACTTTAGGTGGTAAAAGTAAAGGTATTCCCTCAAAATCAGTTATGAGTAAAGATAGTCGTGGCTATTGGTTCCTCGATAGCGGATGCTCGCATCATATGACAGGTAGACGAGATTTGCTAGGAGACATATGGCGTGGTGTGAAGTCGACTATAAGCCTCCCTGATGGGTCACAAATTGTGACGGAAGAACATGGAAAAGTTACATTAAGCGACAATTTTATATTAAAAGACGTCCTTTATGTGCCAACGTTAACTTATGAGTTAATTTCGATACAAAAATTAATTACGGAAAATAATTGTGTTGTAACATTTTATCATGATCATTATGTTATGCAGGACCAATCTACGAGGATGAATATTGGGAGGGGTGAGCACAGTGATTGAGTCTATTATTTCAAGGGTGAGCGAAGAAACATGGCAGCGCAAACAGGCGTTGGTGGAGCAAACTCGAGCTTGTGGCATAAACGTCTTGGACACCCCTCAAGCAGTATTTTACCTTTTTTCTCAAATTTAGTTGGATTTAATATGTCTTGGAATTCTAGCAATTTTTGTGACTCGTGTTGCCGGGCCAAACAAACTCGTTCTGTTTTTAAACTGAATAATAAGAGGAGTACAAATTTATTTGATCTTATACATTGCGACATTTGGGGACCATATCACCTCCAAATTTTGTCGGGAGCACGGTACTTTCTCACTATTGTTGATGATAAAAGTCATTTTGTTTGGGTCAAATTAATGCGTAACAAAGGAGAGGCCATTGATCTCTTGATAATTTTTTGCAAAATAACCAATACATAATTTAGTAAAGATGTTAAGGTAGTCCAAAGTGATAATGGGACAGAGTTTTTGTCAAACACTATGAAAGCCTTTTATAATGAGCATGGTATGCTTTTCCAAACTAGTCAAGTTGACACCCCGCATCAAAATGGTAGGGTGGAACGGAAGCATAAACACATCTTAGAGAAATCTAGAGCCTTCGTTTTCAGGGAAATTTGCCTATTGCCTTTTGAGGTGAGTGTTTTAACCGCTGCGTATTTGATAAATACAACAGCTACTCGCATTCTTGATCGGCTAACTCCTTTTGAAGTCTTGTATGGGAAACGACCATATTTTGACAATTTTCGGGTGTTTGGAAGTGTTTGTTATGTCCATAATAAAGTTAGGCCGAAAGATAAATTTAATGAGAGAGGCAAAAGGTGCATTTTTGTAGGATACCCTAGTAGCAAAAAGAGATGGAGGGTGTATGACTTGCCAAAAAAGAAAATTTTCGAGTTAAGAGATGTTATTTTCTATGAGCACGTTTTTCATTTTGCAAATGGGGAAGCAACGAATGACTTTCATGACAATTGTGCGCTCAAACAACCATTCTTTGTGGATGATACTAGTAACATACAACAAGAAACACCAATTGAGAATGAAACTAGTAACATACAGCAAGAAACACCAATTGAGAATGAAAATGCTACTGATAGCACCGGTCTTACGCAGTCTGAGAATGATGCAAATAACACAGACGCAGAGTGTGCTACTGGAACTGCTAGTATTGCTGGTGCTCTTCCCGCGGCAGAGGCAGAGGGAGATGTTGGTGTTGTTGGTACTGTACCCGAGACAGAGGGAATAAGTGTGCGTCAAAAATTTGATTCGTATTGGAAGAAATATTACTACTGTAAATCTACACGGCTCATAGACTCCATTACCACTGCTCACTCACCTCAATCGACATTCACAAAGAAATGTACTCGTTATCCTTTGGTCAATTATGTTACTACCAATTATTTTTCTGATAATTACAGGAATTTCTTGGCATCCAAAGTTAGAGAATGGCAGGAAGCTATGGGAAAAGAATTTGATGCTCTTGAAGCTAATGGGACATGGAAAATTGTCGATCTCCCAAAGGGTAAGAGACCAATCGAATGTTGATGGGTTTACAATGTGAAGTATAAGGCAGACGGGTCCAGTGAAAGACACAAAGCCAGGCTCGTCGCTCAAGGATACACTCAAGTTGAGGGAATCGATTATCACGAGACTTTTGCTCCCATTGTAAAAATGACAAGTGTGCGCTGTTTGCTAGTGGTAGCTGTATCGAAAGGGTGGTCTATCACACAATTAGATATGAATAACGCTTTTCTTCACGGCGATTTAGAAGAGGAAGTTTACATGAGGTTGCCACCGGGATTCGAGAAAGGACGATCCACCAAGGTTTGCAAGTTACAAAAATCCCTATATGGTCTCAAACAGGCATCACGAAATTGGTTTGCTAAATTAAGGAACTCATTGACAAGGTATGGATTCGTTCAATCTTTAGCGGATTAATCGTTATTCACTTACAATAAAGACGGTATTTTCATTGGAGTTTTGGTGTACGTCGATGATATGATAATTGTAAGTGATCATGAAGCGGCTAGCACGAGCCTCAAGGTTTTTCTTGACAAAAGTTTCGGCATTAAGGACCTTGGTCGACTAAAGTTTTTTCTAGGAATTGAAGTTGCTAGCAGCTCGAAAGGTCTCTTTCTTAGCCAAAGGAAGTATGCTCTAGAAATTATCAAGCAAGCGGGATTGGAAGGAAGTATGCTCTAGAAATTATCTGAACCACTCTTTGGCCTTGGCCAGAGGTGACTTACTTCATGATCCTATGGTGTATCGACGTTTGATTGGTCGATTAATTTACTTGACCATTACTAGACCGGATTTGGTATACGCAGTACACATACTCAGTCAATTTGTGCATGCTCCACGAAGAGAACATATGGATGCGATTTTGAAGGCTTTTCGATGCATTAAAAGAAGTCTGGGTAAAGGCATATATAGTCATTAGGCGAGACAATGATTTATTGCTATGTGGTTATTCGAATTCGGATTACCCACGATGTCCATTAACAAGGAGATCTTTGACTGGATATTTTGTTACCTTGGGTCATTCGCCTATTTCGTGGAAGGCTAAAAAACATACAACCGTGGCCAAGTCTAGTGTAGAAGCCGAATACCGAGACTTGGGAGCCATGACAAATGAAGTTATTTGGCTAAAGTCTTTTCTCAACTCTCTTGGAATCATACATGATGCTCTCATTAAGATATTTTGTGATAACACGGCTGGTCTACATATTGCTAAAAATCCAGTCTTCCACGATCGCACCAAGCATATTGAAGTAGATTGTCATTTTGTACATCACATTTTGAATAAAACGATCTCTACTGCTTACATACGAAGTGAAGATCAATTAGCGGATATCTTTACAAAGGCCTTAAGCGGAGAAGCTTTTCAATATCTACGTTCCAATTCAATTTAGTCCAACTGAAACAGTTCAATTCAACTTCATTCAGCCCAAGGAATACTATTGTAACTATAAGTTTAAACGTTTTCTTTACTCTTTGTAATAAATGAAAAAGAAATTATATCATACTTTGATAAAAGTATACGAGACGACTTTAGATAAAGCGAAATATATGAAAATCTAATACACGTTGGTAGGAAAATAGACATATGTTGTAACTTCACGTGAACTTGCGTAAAACTGTGAATTTGTTGCTTTCTATGAAGCTATGACCTAACCAATTACAGTTTGACGGGAATTGTCTTCTACGAGTATTGAAGGCTTTTACTGTTGTACCAACAACGCAAGTGGTGGTGAGTTTGAAAAAATGAGTACGGCAGCTAAATGGTGTATACTATGGGGCCAAAGTAGTCTAGTCGTTTTTTCTAGAGAACTTATTTGACCAAGAGTCGGCCATCAGGTGTAACTGTGTAAGCCAGCCTTGAAAAATACTTGTTATAAATTCAGTTAAAATAGAGGCCGTTTGGTACAATCTTGCTACTAGCAAATGAACTAAAAGAAGCACACAGATGACAGATCTACACCTTCCCTTTACCCTTGTATGCTTCTCTTTGATTAGGTAAGCACATACAACCTGGATTTTAGACAAAACAATCAGTTTCTCCAACATGTGGTAATCACAGTTTAAGCTTCCTTCTTTTTTACGCGGTAAGGGTACTTCTGGTATATTGAAATACTAGTAATGACAAGTGGAAGCGCCACCAAGCAGTATGGAGATGGTGGCTTTCCGTCAAAGATGAATTGCAGCATTGCTGTCACAAGAAGTGCTGAAACAATAACAAATCCCTGTACAAACGAAATGACAAGATCCTTCAGAGAGCAAAACCACTAAATGCTTGGTTTCAGTAGAACTACACCACAGATTGCAAAAAGATATCACAGATACAAACTGTTTTGTTCACGTAAGGCTATACAAGGTCCAACAAAGAACCCCCTTTTTTTATGAGATATGGATTTGGTCATTCAGAACACTGATATAAGATCAAATGGATAGGGCTATTATCGAATCGGGTCATTCTTATCACAGGTATGGTTGGATCAGTGCCAGGTTCTTAGCAGTGATTTCATCCCATCTTTTCAAGCTTTAGCGATAATGTTTAGGCTATAATTAAATCAATTCTCTTGTTTTTTTCCTTAATATTACGTGTAAAACGTAAAGTCGGTCATATTTGATCATCAATCCTTAACAAGTCGTTTTTATGCAAGAGATATCTTTGGTCAGGTCAGGTCAGGTTCAGGTTGTATCAGTTATCAGACTGGCCTTAAGTCGGTTCTGGTCCAAAATTTTCAGGTTGCATTGTGTCAGGTTTCAGGCGGTCTGGGTCTGCAAAGGTTATGCCAACTTTAATTTAAGCCACTCAAATGCAGGTTATTTTAGCTGGAGCCAAGAACCAAACAAAAATTCCTGAATTTACCTTCCTGACACCACCAGCGTAAGTTGTGACCAGGCCCACAAGGATTCCACCTAGAGCATTTGCTATTACAGGAACCTGGAATAAAAGACAGGCATTACACATGCAGTGTTTAGTTACAATAATATATCACAAATGGCCTCACAGCTCATAATGTCTCAATGTGCGTGTGTTACAAAGGAACCTATAGCTTGGTATTAATGATGTTGTAACAATAAGAGGCCATAGTCTAAGAACCTGTCCTGGCTTAATCCTAGGCTTGACCAACCTAGGATGAAATCATAAATGTCAGGGATATCCACTCAACCAATGGAACTTTAAAAAAAAAACAAAAAACAAAAATACTATAAGGCCCTTTTAGGCACTAGCTGAAAAAATAGCTAAACCTTAAAAGGTAGCTGAAAACTGAAAAGTTAACTGAAACTTGAAAAGGTAACTGATAAGGAGCTGATTATATAAAAAAATGTTTGGCAAACTAACTAAAAAGGTGGCTGATTTTGATGAAATGATGTAAAAAAATATGATAATTATTTAATACGGAGTAGTATAGATTAAGGGTAAAAAAGTAGAAGAAATAAAATCAGGTACCTGAAATCTCAAAATGTTACTCTAGGTAGCATTTCATTTCAGGTAGCTTATTTGTTTACTTGTCAACGCTTGCAAAAAAAATAAGCTACCTGAAATTTTAGTCAAATAAGTTACTTTGACTAAATCACGTAACTGAAATGCATTGTAAAACAGAGCCTTAGCCTTGAGATAGTTCTCACAAACCTTGAAGAACTTGGCTATTAGCTGTACCTTCCCCGTTCATGAAACCCATTACCACTTTATAACACCGAATGCATTTGACATGTTGTTTTAAAGACATTATAGAATTAAAAATCATAGAAAATTTATGTACAAATGAACCTATATCTTACGATTTTACCAAATGCCATAATGAGACAGAAACATGTATTACACCAGCCTAGTGAACAACATTCTTAGGCCATTTCAGAAATAAGCAGATTTTATATGATTACAGAACAAAGGTAGTCTTATCTCGTCATCTTTGTAACGCTCATTAGAGTCTTCCGTGTTTGGTTCATATTAAAACGTGAAAATCACCTTACCCTTTGTTTCCTTCAAACTTAACCTTTCTACGTGATTGCGAAATTAGGTTTCTTTACACCTTTGTGAGTGATTTCAATTCGTGATTTGTGAAATTAACATTTTAAACTCCACATTTCCAAAGCTTAAACTTTGTGAGTGATTAGTAAAAAAAATTAGAAAAAAGAAAGCAAGACTTGATAACGCAAGCAAGTAGTTAGCTGCCACTTCAACGTTTTCATCAGTGACTGGCATATAAACGTCAGAGTAAAATTGAGAAAGCATTGAAGCAACCTAACAGCCAGTATTCCAACTAACAAATATGTAGTACAAGTTAAAAGCATGAAAATATTACCCAAGTCAAGAAAGTCCATCCATGAAAGAATCCATGACTTCTCATAGCATTTCCATCAGGGGACTTGGACAAACTAGCCAACAGGCACACACTTCCAAAAAATGACATTTCCATAGTCATCAGGTATGAAGAATGCTTCTTGACCTAAAAATGTTGCAATAACTAGAACTAATAGAAGCTCAGAGAAATATGGATTGAGCATTAGTGAAGAAGAAGAAGTTCAAGATACCTGTGAAGCCCATTGGCACAAAGCAGACGCTAAACCAGAAAGCACAGATGCGACCAACACTGGAACAATGCCATAGAAAAGCACTTCTTCAGGATTTTTGCTCTTAGAACCTTTGCTTGTGCCTTCACCAATACTCAGAAGTACAGCAGCAACTATCAATAGGAAAAGAGCTCCAATTTGTTGGATTGATTGTTTCTGCCTGTAAATGATCAACCAATAGTGACTCTTATGGGTTAAACCAGTGCTAATAGAGCTTCAAGAATTTGACTATTCCCTAACTAGTATAGAGCCCCTGCAATAAATGCACAGATACAGATATTTTGATTTTTAGTACGATACTTATAGATTTAAAATCTATAACTCATCAATTGTCTGCATTTCTCATTTATTTTTGCTTTAAGAACAAAATTGAAACTGAAAATTAATCAAGAAAATTGAATAATGTCCTTAAGTGTGTATTTTGAATAAATATATCTTTTCAACACAGCGCTACTGATTTCATATACAGTATAAATTTTCTCAAATTTTTTTGAAGACTTTCTTTTGTCAAGAAGCTAACAAAAGCAGTTTACAGTTTTGTTATATACGGACTATACATTAATTTATTATCTAATATATTAGCACTATAAAGATTTAATAATTTATAGTTTTATACAAATCTTATTTTATTTTAATAAAAAAAATTATACGGAGTAGTTTAGAGTTAATTAAAATTTTATAGTTTGATGAAAGATTAAGTTTAACTCTGCCTGTGTGTGTTTTTGGACATTCACTGCCGGTCCCAAGCCCGGAGAAAGGAGGAGGGTTGCGGTAGGCCTGTGGCAACCAGCGTAAAAATCAATCACATTTTATGGACATGAATCAAAATTTGGACATCGTTGGGGCGTCTCCTCATACATGTGGACTCTTGTTGAGATGAGAGTTCACTCATGACGGTTCCAAGGGATGATTCATGTCAGCCGACCCCAAAACATTTTGGGACTAAGGCTCTGATGTTGTTGTTGTTGTTGTTGATGAAAGATTAAGTTTATACTTTAATGAAACAAATTATCCTTAGTTTCCTTATTTACATGAGTGCGCGTAACTATTGCTCGTATTAGTTTCCTTTTATAAGTGAATGCATTTGGCAGGAAAAATTTTGAGATCACCTATTCTTTTAGTACATAGGGGAAGAGGATTGGCTCGGCTGTGAACTATTATTTTGGAAACTTAAAAGTTCAAGGAAGGGTGTTTGGGGGTGGGGCGGGGGTCACAGGTATGCAATTTTACTCTTGTGTTGAATCAAGGAAGGGTGGTTCACTCATAAATCTGACTCAATAAATGCACTGCTACATATTTAGGGATACTTCTTCAGTTCATCAAAGAAAATTTCTGAGTTAGTAACTCTGTCTTCAGTTTTAATGTCGCAATTTGACTATGTTGGCAGACCAATGTAAATTTGACAGTTACACACACAACGAAAATTTTGGCATGTTAGATTCATCAAAACAACCATTTCAAATTATCATAGTTGAAAAGTCGGGACACCTATAGTATATCATGCGAGAATATCGGCCAAAGCTCATATTGTTTGACCACCGAAGCCAAATAAGAACCATGATGGAGTAAATCTATACAATACTATTAAAAGGGTAACACAAAATGACACGTAGACAATGCCACCTAACATTAGCAAAAAGCCACGTCATTTATTATACATGACATGTAGCCACGTCATCATTTCTTATTTAAAATGAAAAAAAAGAAAAAAAAAATTAGAACATTAAATGTAAATAGCATAACAAACATTAACCTTTTGACTTTTTAAATTTCTAGATAAATTAAATAACAATTAAAAATCAAAATTTCGAAAAAATTTAAAATATCGATATTTATTGTTAGAATATTTCAAGCAAAAAATATATATATCATATAATTCTAATTTTTACGCCGTTTATAAAAAAATAAAAATTTGTAAATATTAAGGGCAAATAATAACATACTTAACATTAAATATTAGCCTTTTAATTTTTAAAATTATAATAGTTTAAATTTCAAATAAAAATTTACATTCTTTAATTATATAACTTTATAATAATGAAAAAATAATGCTCAAAAGTAATAAAATTATACTACATTTTATGTATATCAAAGTAAATATTTAACATTTTCTCTTTGATCCATATTTATGTATAAATTAAATCTATAAAATCTAATAAAAAGGCCAACTAAAATAATGTGAGATGAAACATTTTAATGGGACATGGCGAATTAATGTGACATAGACTAACAATTTATTAATATATGAAATTCATTTAATTCATATATCTATAAATCTATAAAATAAGATAATAAAAAAAACAAGTCAAAAGTATTTTATTTCACCATTAGAAGCCTACAAGTCACAATGTTATTTCTTATTTAAATGGGAAAAAGCAAGAAAAAAATTCTAAAACATTAATTACAATAGCATAGCAAAGATTAAACTTGTACCTTTTAATTTTTAGATAAATTAAACAACAAATACAAATCAAAATTCATATTAGATTTTAAATTTTGACATTTATTGTTAGGAAATTTTAATTAATAAATAAATATCACATAATTCTAATTTTTCATCGTTTATAAAGTAATAAATAATTTATAAATATAAAGAGACGATAATAACATACTTAACATGAAAATATTGGTCTTTTAATTTCTTAAAATTAGAATAGGTTTATCGATAAATAAAAATTTAAATCTCCCTAATTTTAAATTGTTTATATGTGAAATTTTCTCTTACGTTTTATTGCTATATATTTGCTCAATTTCTTTAAATTAGATATAATTTCATTAAATCGAATATATATAAATCTATAAATATAATATAAAATAAAAGGTAAGACAAAAAATGATTAAACAACTCTTATGCAAGGTAAATTATGTCAAAAATAAAATATATCAAAAAGGGGGAAAATAATTAAAGCAAACCGTTTACATTTTATTTCTCCCTACTATATATTTATGTCTATATTTAATATGCTAATAATGAAAAAGGATGATTAAAAGTCATAAAACATTACTACATATTTATGTATATAATAAATTTGATAATAATAATTCTAAAATGCATCATCAACTAGCTAAAAATATTTGATAGAAGACAACATATGTGAGCCAAAATTCAAGCCAAAATTTTGGTTACTCCATCATCGAGAGAATTGTTTGTGTAAATAATCATTTTTATCATTCTAAATGTATTATTAAGGTGTTAAATTAATATTTTATTTATGTTTATATGTGCAATTTTCTCTTACGTTTTTTTACTATATCTTTGCTCAATTTCTTTAAATTAGATATAAGTAAATTGAATATATATAAATCTATAAATATTATATATAAATAAGAGTCAAGGAAAAGAATGATTAAACAACTCTCATACAAGGTAAATTATGTAAAAATATATATATAAAAAAAGGGAAAAAATATTTAAAGCAAACCTTTTACATTTCATTTCTCCCTACTATATATTTATGTCTATATTGAATTTTCTAATAATGAAAAAGGATGATTAAAAGTCATAAAACATTGCTACATATTTATGTAAATAATAAATTTGATAATAATAATAATAAGTTGCCAAAAAGTCATAAAATGCGTCATCAACTAGCTATAAATATTTGATAGAAGACAAAATTTGTGAGCCAAAATTTTGGTTACTCCATCACCGAGATAATTGTATGTGTAAATAATCATTCTTATCATTGTAAATGAATTATTAAGGTGTTAAATTAATAGTTTATTTATTTTTAAGTTTTATTGGTTATGAAGTATTATCGCATTTTTTTAACTTCACATATATGTTGTTTTGTCGTTGTTTAGGGGCTATCAAGATTTGTGAAGTTGTGCGATTTAAAGATAAATATACTTACATTTTATTATTCAATGTCCAATTTTTTTATTACTTAAGGGAAAATTTAAACTAATATAATCATAAGGTTAATATTAAATAAATGAAATTCCACCATTTTGTTTGTTATTAATCGCACAGTGTATTTTTTTGTAGGGATAATTCATTGGAAAAAGAGAATTATGTGAAGAAGGGATGAATATTATAATCGCACAAATTTTGTCCCTATAAAAAAATATAAACAACTGATGATACGTTTTATGATTTTTGGGCGTTTTCTTCTATTATTATCAAATTTAAGATAGACGTAAATATCAATCAAGGTTCATGACTTTTGAACATCGATGTTAAAAAGACAATACTAAGTATTTTAGTATATCATGTGTTATTAAAAAGTCATATTTAAAATCATGTTCACATGCTTAAAAATACAAAATAAAAATAAAAAATGTTAGTTGCAAATTAAACACAAAAAAATAAATTAATACAAACTATTTACTTTCCTTTCCTAAATTTTGTTATTAACCTACATATTTATTTAACTTTTATTTCTTTTATTTAATAATATAACTTTTTGGTTTCCCTCACCATTTCTTGTAGGCCATTTAACTTAACTTATCATGTTTTGCAAAACTTAGGATTTTTGGGCAAATTGATACAAGCGACATATTAAGACTATCATTTATTAAACTTCATAAATATGCTATTATTAAAAAATATGATTTACGAGAAATAAAATATTGAGATAAAAAGCCACTAATTTAATTAGAAAATATGTTTTAAACTCTTTACAGTGGAAAATTTATCATTCAAAAAAAAGAATAATAATAATCAAACATTATGCATTAATTTGTCCTTTTGTCGTCCCTCACTAACTTCATATGTCTAGATAATAAAGGGGCGTTCAAGTTTTATATAGAAAATTTAGTACACCATTTATTTATACAATCTAATCTAATTAAAAGACAACTTTAAGCATTTAATTTTTTTTCCACATAACAACTACACTAAATTATTAAAAAAATTACATTAAAATATTTATTAATAATTAATTTTGTTCATGTTCATAGACCCCATGCTGCTGGTGATTTTGAAGGTGAAAAATTTATAATTATAGGATCAATAATGTAAAGTTTAATTTCGATTTGAATTATTATTTATGTTTCATTGAATGTTGATACTTTCTCATTCACGCCCAATTAAAAGGACTCTTATCTCACATGCGTTTCAATGTAGATAGCTTTAAAACAGTTTAACATACTTTTTAGAATGAGTTTATGCATCAGTGTCATGAATTAATGGACTCACTGAAGATAGTTTTTTTAAAAATTACATGCGTACTATTAGTATTAATCAAAATAAAGTACAATATATAGTTTGAAAAATATATTAGAGATGTAAAAAAAATAAGACATTAACTAACTAACTAACTTATATGTATTTAAAGACTATCTTTTTAAATGGATAAACTAATTGCTCGAACAAATCTTAACAATACAATAAAATAATAAAACTAAAAATATAAACCCGTGAATTTCACGGGTCACAAACCTAGTTATTAGTTATACGGTATATGACAATGCCAAGCCAAACTCACCAAAAAAAATATAATCATGATAAAAGATAAGTGAAGCTCAAACATGTCAAGTAAAAACACGAATACATTTGCTCTAGCTCACAAGCTTCAAAAATATTCTTACAAAGTACAAAATAAACAGCATCCCGTAGATACTCATATGAGCAACAAAGAGGCAGCAATAGATGTTAAGGTGAGATAGCATACTACACTAGGTTGACTGAACAAACACTCAATTGATTGCAAACAAAAAATCTATCCTAAGGGGAAACTGAATTTGATAATACTGACTAAATACATACCTCAATATTATGAACCCGAAAAAAGCCGTGAAAAAAAGCTTAGTCTGATTCAACATTGAAAACGTAAGAGAGTCGAGATTTTTGTAAGAGATCTGCAGCAAGCTATTTTGCAGAGCATATATTGCAGCTGGAAGTCCCGAAAAGGCCAATGCACTGACAAATGACCAATTGTTGAATACTTTTGCCAAACTACCATTGATTATGAGAACAATGAAAGCACATACAACCTGTGGAGCAAAACTGCGAGAGTGAGTCATGTGCAAACAATTACGCCAGTTCATGCTGGAAATCAACCACCAAGAACAAGTACATATACAGTAAGAGGCTTACCTTTGCCACTTCACATGCCAAAACTGAAGACGTCACAATTACCTCTCGCCTACAGGGGAAGATTAACAGAATTAAACTACTTAAGAAAATGAGTAGGGAGAATAACCTACTCAACATAGTTACGGAAATGGATCCTCTCCATTTCTTTTCTCTCCATTTCCTCTCACAAACATTACTATATTATATATTCCAATCCCTTTCATTTACCTTTTTATTTCCGAATAAATCTACAACCATCGGATCGTTTCCAAATTTAATCCGAACCGTTGAGAAGTAATGGACCTCCATTTCTTTTCGAGAAATGGAGAGGATCCTTACTCCATAGTTACATAGTTATACAAATACATCTTCAGCAGAAGTTACAGTTGGTTCCTCCTAAGAAAAAAGGTGCTTCTACCCAATGCTGCTTATTAACAAAATACTTGGCCAAAACTTGTACTCCCTCCACACAACAATGTTATTCCAAGTTCTCTATTATTTGTGAATAGTATTTTAATGAAAAGGGAAGAACATTAATGTGTGGAGGGAGTAGAAGACGGTCTGAAATGTGAGACAAGGAATGATGAAATGTTGGTCCGGTCCCATAAGGGAGTCCACGTCCCATACAAGACTCACCATATTTATATAAGAAGAAGTCTTGCTAGCTTATTGCTTATGCTACTACTACTACTACTGTGATCAAAGTATTTGAGGGATATACTATGGACAATGTGGAACCACTAATCTCCGGCTTGAGGCAATATTCTATAATTCTATATCAAGAGCAGCATTTAACTCCTGATTTTGATCAAGAATTCTAGACTAGTCCTAACAATCGGCAACGACGGCCAAAGTAGAGTTATAAACCTGACTTCTTCCACATTTCCTTTTTTCGACTATTTCTTTAATTCCTTCCAATTTCTGGTTAGTCTTTCTACTTCTTCACTTGACTACTGTTTATCATAACTATTATCTACTCCGCATTGTTTTTGTTCGAGTATGGTGCCATTTTGAAAGGGGGAGAAATCAAACTAATTGACCGACGTGGCGACATAGCAGTCTACACAAAATGATAATCATCTACGATTACTACAAAGTAGTACAAAACCTAAGAGATCAACATTCTGATAAACAACAATTATCCGCCAAATTGCGAACAAATTAGTTACAATAGCAAAAGCAATTATGGAACTTCATCTGCGGAAAATGGTTAAAATTGAGAGCAGGCAATTTAAAAGAGAGAGAAATGAAAGTAAGAAAGGAGAGAAACCCGGTGAAACGCTTGGAGATCAGCGGTTGAGCACCGTATTGAAGGGTGAGAAGACCTGAAAAAATCCATACTTTTTTGTTGGTAGCTTCTTCTTTATCACTAGACGTCGCCGCTTTGGGCGCCTTCTGCTTGGCGGACGCCATTCACGGGAAAGCTTGGGATGTCGCTTAACAAATTACCCCCCTACCCGACGGAATTCGACCAATATTCAGTAACTCACGAGTTTATAAGATATTCTAGAAGATATCCAACTAGAGGTGGCAATCGGGTCACTCGGGTCGGTTACGGGTCGGGTCAAAGCAAGTCGGGTCATATCGGGTTCGGGTTGTGTCGGTTCAATTTGTTCTTCAGTTCGGGTTCGAGTTGGGTCGGGTCGCTATCGAGTCGGGTCAGCAACATGCTCGTTTCAGGTTGGGTCGGGTTCGGTTACGTCGGGTCATTATATGGGTCGGGCCATATCGGGTCAAAATATATAATTGGGTCGAGATCGGTTCGGTTCAGGGTTTTGTGGGTCGGGTCGTGACGGGTCAAAATATTTAATCGGGTTGAGTTCGGTTCATAATTCACATGTCCACTCCACAAACCCTAAACCCTAAACTTTATTAGTTATTCTTTAGTCGATCTTCAGTAAAGTGGCTTTACTCTATTATAGTGTAAAACAAATCGAATATAACTTCATTACTTCGTTAATTTTCTAGAGTACTTGTAAATTGTAATCTTGAGATTGAAGATTATTGAGCCTACTCGCGTGCGTTTAAGTGATTAATCATGAATCATGAAATATTTATCTAATTCATTTGATAGTAACATTTAATAGTATGACTTAAGGTGACAATATGACTAAGGGTGTTCAGTCTAATGACAGTATAACGTTACAAACTTTTACGAAAGCTCTAACTAAAATGAAAATAATAGCAAATCAATAGGATCGAGGTTATTATCGAGAGTAGTTGTGTTTGAGTAAACCATATAATATTTAGTTTGGCACAACATTAACTAAACAATTGAAGTTGCAAAATAAAATCAGAATATTAATTAAATCAAATTGGGTCAGGTTAGATTCGTGTCAAGTCGGGTTGAGTCGGTTCGGGTCCTATCGGGTTATAAATCATGCACGGGTTGGGTCATGTCGGGTCAAAACGGGTTGTACACTCATTCGGGTTACAGGTCGGGTCAGTTGGGTCACAAGTCGGTTCGGTTCATTCAATTTCGGGTTATATCGGTTGACAGTTCACCCACGGGTCGGGCCCGGTCGGTTCGGTTCATTGTTTTAGCGGGTGTTATCGGGTCGGTTTTCGGACAGTTCGGGTCGGGTTACTCGGGTCGGGTCAGCTTTTGCCAGCTCTATATCCAACTATAAACTCATTTTTACCGTCTTAATTCAAAAAGACGGATAGTCCCTTGGTTATCGGCCCAGATTACAGGATCCATGATCGTATATCGGTTTTTCTATCTTAAATGTAAAAATATTTATAAGATATTCTAGAAGACATTCAAGTATAAACTCTCTTTTATCATAACAATTTCATGGTTGGGATAAGAGCGCTCCTACCAGTTGAGCTAACTCTTGTTCTCGATTGACTCCATGTGTTAACATATGATATCAATGACTAAATATAGATGATATAAAATTTTGCAAATCATTCTTCGTATATTATTTAATAATTAATCAATAAAATACACTAAAAAAATTAGCAACTAATATGATGAATTTCATTTTTTTTGCCATCTATGTTAACTTTCGAAAAGAATATTTAATTAAGTATTAATAAAATACACGGCAACTAATCTGGGGAATTTTATTTTCCTTACAATCTATATTAACTATGGAAAAGAATATTTATATAATTATTAATAAACAATCAAACAAATACCCTTGGAAAAAAAACGGCAACTAATCTTTAAATAATCCATCGAAAAAATAATACACTCGGAAAAAGGGCAAATAATATTTATTTAAAGAACCAATCAATAAAAGATAATCAATCTTGAGTCAATCTTTTATTAACAACAATGTTTTTATAACCGTCCAATATATGGGATAAAATCCTTTATAAAGTATAAGGGGGCGTTTGGTTGGGGGATCTATAAGAAAGGAAAAGGGAAACAAAGTTACTCATTCCCTTTGTTGGTGTTTGTTTGACACAAACAAAGGGAATTGAACTCCCTCCCTTACCCCTCAATCCATCTAACTCCTTACCCCCCACCCCCAAGGGTATGAGATTTCATTACCCTCGTTACCCTTCAACCACTTTCTTCACCTACTACCACCACAATAGCCACCACCAAACCACCACCATGCCGCCACCGCCGCCGCCGTCGCCACCTCACCACTACCACCGCCACCACTACCATGACGCCACCGCCACCACCGTCGTGACACCCCTATCACCATCACTGCCATGACACCCCACCACCATCAGCGTCGTGACTACCGCCACCACCGTCGCCGCTATCGCCATGACATCTCTACCACCATCATCGCCACCACCGGCATGACACCCCACCACCATCACCGCCGTGACCATCACTGTCGCCACCACCGCGGCCGCCGCCATGACACCCCACTACGGCCACCACGGCCATGACACCTCCTCCTCCTCCACCACCACCACCACCACCATGCCACCATCACCGCCATCACTGTCGCGAGTAGATAAATGGTTGTTTGTAGTGTGTGTGTTAGTGGTAGGAGTAAGTGTGAGTGTACCATTAGTTTTTTTAGAGTAACCAAACAACCAATTAAATTTTAGGTAATCCCTTTCATTTCCCCCTCTTACCCTTTCTTGTTTCCTTTCCCTGTCCCTTTCTCTAACCAAACGCCCCCTAATATTATTATTCGCAAAAAGGTACTTTTGAATAGATATAATACTATTAATAAAAATTGTATCATATATTTTAGGATCAATTGATGAAAAACTCCTTTAATGTTACACTTTTTAAAACGTAACACCTTATCAAAAAAATTCAAACTTAATACCTTAATGTGAACTTCATTCACATTTTGGGTACCTTAAGTGACTTCCGGCCAAAAAATGTGAAGTGCCCATTTTGCCCCTGCTTTATATACCTATTGTAAAAACAAAACTCACCCAATTCTCTCATTCACTCCACAGTAAAACACGATTAAACCCAATTTTTCCCAAATTACCTTCGTCAATCACCAGTTCAACTGAAGTTCATCAATGAAGATCATCAACAACCTTTGCTCAAGTTTTATTCATTAATAAGTAAGTTCATTCACTTATTCTTCTTCTTATTGTTATTTAATTAATTTATTTATCTATGTATGGACCCTAATTTTCTGAATTGGGGGATTTGATGTGGTTATATTTTTACTTAGATTGTTGTAGGAGATATGATTATTGTCGAATAAGTGTTTCTATATATTATTTTGTTGTAGGAATGGATAATTTCAGTGTTAATTTGCGTGTCAGTCATGGAAGTCAGTTTGCATATAGGGATAATCATGTACAATATGTTGGTGGTGTTGTATAATTGCTAAATTGTATATGGAGTAATGTCATAAACTTTCAGTATTTGAGGGATTCAACTAATAAATTAATGGGGAAGGATTGTGAAATTTGGTATAAGAAGGGTGGAATTAATCTGGGTTGTGGTAGGAGGCAAGTTATTGGTGAATATGATGTAATACCATTGCTGAAATCAAAAGATGCAAACAAGGAGATTTTTTTGTATCTTGTTAAGCCATTTGCAGCCTCCATAAGCACTCCTCTTTTGCGCAGAAACAAGAAACTCTTATTGGGCTTATCCCCAGTTAAACCTCCACCCAAATATGGCCCATCTTTGCAGCCCAACATCATTGCATCATTATCTTTAAAAAAGATTCCCCCAAATCTGACAATAATAATAATATCTCAACAACCTATCATTGATGATGAAGAAGAGATAAAGTGGTATAGGAGAGATCCCATAAAATTCATGTAGACCCACTCCCACTTCCACTGAACTTAAAAAAAATCTCAAGCTTCTAAAAAGCCTCAAAAAACTCACAGTCCAGCTTCCAAAAAGCCTCAAAAAACTCTCAGTCCAGCTTCAAAAAAGCTTGAAATAACTCCTACTCGAACTTTGAAAAATGTGCAAAAGACTCCACCTTCAAGTAAGACTCAAAAACCAGTGACTGGAGCTTCAAAACAATCTTAAATTACTTCCACTCCAACTTTGAAAAAGAGTTAAAAGAAACCTGTGTCAGAGGGTCTTGAAGTTTGTAATGAAGATTGTAATAAAGATGGTAATGAAGATGGTTCTGTTTTGGCCGAGTTAAAAAAAAAAGGTAAGGTAGGAGAAGATAATAGGGAAGCTTTGGTTGATCTAAAAATACAGAGAGGGAAGGGGAAAGGCAAGGTAGGAGAAGAAGTGTGGGAAACTTTGGCTAACAAAAAAAAAGAGACAGAAAAAGGAAATGGGAAAGCTTTGGCTAATCTTAAAAAAGGAGTCTAGCAAAGAAGGAGTGGAAGAGGAGAGGATATTGGTACAAAAGAGGGATCTAGTAAAAGAAACAGAAAGAAAGATGTTGAGTTTCATGATTCAAAAAGCAGTGAAACTGAGAATGAGATAAGTGACTGTAAGTGGCAGCTTGGGGAGGAAGATTTGATTGATGAAGATGACTTGTTTCATGGCAAAGAGGATGGGGAGATACTGAAGGGGGTTGAAAGTATTTTCAGTCAGTCTAAAGGTGAAACTTCTGATGCTAATGGAAAGCATATTGGGGTGTTGATGACATTGAAGTTGCAATTAATGAAGAAAAGGATGATGATGATTCTGATGAACTAAGAAGCCTACGGGGTTCAGATAATGATGAGGTTGATCCTTATCCTACTTTTAATGAAACTATTGACTTAAAAGGACCAATTGTTTTAAAAGTAGGGCTTAAATTTTCAAATAATGTCATACTAAGGAAGGCATTAGTACAACATAGCATAGAGAATGGTTACGACTTTTATTATATGTATAATTGTAGTACTAGGATAATTGTTCAGTGTATGAACAAATGCAAGTGTGGGTGGGATAAAGTGAGGTCAAGGCACAGGTCTTTAGAAAAATGTACATGTGATCCAGATAGTAGGTGTTACTTCAAAGTGCATGTTAGACCACTGGGTAAGGGAGGTAGATTTCAAATTAAGTCATTGATTCTTGATCATACTTGTGGAATGTCAAACTATAATAGAAAAGTGTCTTCTGAATACTTAGCTGAAAAATTTCTTGAGTTTTGGAGAACAAACATGGATTGGAAATTAAAACAGTTTAGAGATCATGTTTTCCAAGTTTTGAATGTGGAAGTTTCATATGCTAAGTGTTGGTTAGCAAGGTGTAGGGTAAAACAAATGATTTATGTTAATGACAAAGACCAATATGCTAAGGTTTGGGAATATGCATTAGCTATTCATAAGTACAACCCAGGTTCCTCCTCATTTGTGGTGTGTGGTGGTATTGATAGACCACCTGTTTATTTCAAAGGGATGTATATTTGTCTCAATGCTTGTAAGGAGGGATTCAAAGCTGGTTGTAGACCTATAGTAGGCATTGATGGATGTCACTTGAAAGGTGTATTCCCGGGTATGTGTCTTGTGGCAGTTGGCAAAGATGGGAACAACAATATTTACTCTATAGCTTGGGCTGTGGTTGAAGTTGAAAACATTGGCATATAGAGATGGTTTTTAGAATTGATTAACCATGATATAGGCAAAGAGGAAGGACATGGTATGACATTCATGTCAGATGGGCAAAATGGGATGCTTGATGCCTTAAGAACTGTGGTACCCAAAGCAGAAGTGAAGTACTGTGTCAGACACATTTGGGCTAACTTTAAGCTCAATTTCAGTGGTCAACTTTACAAGGATGCTTTATGGAATGCTGCAAAAGCAACAACACAGGTTGTTATCCACTGATTTTTAATTTAGTCAAATTTCAAAACTAATCAGACTTCTGATTCTAAATTTACATATGCTGACTTTAACTATCACATGAATGGCATAAAATCATTATCTAGTGAAGCTTATGAATATTTGAAGGCCATACCCCCCCCCCCCCCACACAACATTGGTCAAGACATGCTTTTGGGACTCAAGCTAAGTCAAACATGCTTCTTAAAACTTGTGTGAGTCTTTTAATAGTGTATTGAAGGAGGTCAGAGATAAACCTATCTTGACTCATATGGAATGGATGAGACGATATGTAATGAAAATAAACTTTGACAAGAGGAAAGGTGTGGTCGATTATAAGGGAAAGGTGATGCCTTATGTGACCAATTACTTGAAATGGGCTAGAGAGGAGGTCAAGTATACTAGGGTATTACCTTTAGAGGTGGGTGTATCTAAGGTGGTTTATAGAGGAGAACCCATTACTTTCAATATCACAGAAAAAACTTGTGCATGCAAGCATTGGGATATCACTGGAGTGCCATGTCCTCAAGCTGTGGCAGCTCTTATGAAAGCGAGGCTCAACCCCGAGGATTATGTGGATGACGCATACACTAAGGCCAAGTACTTGAAATCTTATGAGCCAGTTGTTACCCCAATGCCAGGAGTCAAGCACTGGAAAAGAGTAACATGCCTGAACCTCTACCCTCACCCATGCGAAAGATGTCTGGCAAGCCATCCTTAAAAAAAGGAAAGAACCCGGTGAAGGTGAGGGCAGATTTGTGAAGAGGCCAAAGAAGTCACATAATTATAGCCATTGTAGCCTGATGTGTGCATTTCATATAGATCTTTTTGGCCTTTTTAGCACACAGTTGTACGCCTATTCCGTAGTATTTTGCTACGTTTATCCCCCGAATAGTCTACTTTGGTTTGTTTCGCGTTAGTTACAGGAATGAGCCGGAGCAGAGTCAAATTAGCTTTTTTATGGTCTTTCAAGCTTACATAGGGAAGTCGGCATGAAAACTTGTTGTCCCGAGATGTGTGGAATGAATATTTAAGGTTGGAAGAATGTTCAAGGTGTTCGAAGCCCATCGATCGACAGCTCTATGTCTCGATCGACTTGTTCTTGCATGAAAAAGCGCTCGATCGAGCTTAATTGTGCTCGGTCGAGTGAATGCTGAGTCGATAACTCTCGATCGAGAGATTCTCATTCTCGGTCGAATTGGTTGCCAAGTTGAAGATCTCGATCGAGTACATTTTGTTCTCGATCGAGCAATTGCCTGAGGATTCTTCTCGATCGAGGATTTATTCTTCTCGATCGAGGAACTTCCTGACTGTTGAGTTTCCCTGTTCACGTCATCGTCAGTTCGGAGTTTTTGGCTTATAAAATAAGAGCATTCGTGAATAGTCGAAGGGACTCTTTTCCAGAAACAAAGCCTGGACACCATGTTATTTCCTATTTTTCTTTTCTAGTTTTTAGATTGGCATCATACTCTTGTAATCGGAACAGATACTTTCTCCCTATTCATCTTTCGCTATACAATTTCGGTATTTTGTCCTTCTTCTCTTATTTTGATTGCCGCTTAATTTCTGTCATGTTTCTGTTTACACAATTCGTTATTGTAATCGTTCTCTTGTTAATAATGTGAAGCTAATTATCCCGCTAGGATTTAGGGTAGCCATGACGTAGGTTGTTTTACTAGTTTATGATACCCGTAATTCGGTTTGTATGTATCCGTCGCATTTTATCGCTGTTGATTGTTTGAGTCGACGCACTCAATTCACTGTGTAGAAATCACCTTGACCTGGATCGGAAGAGTGGAACTGGGGTAGTTCTGCGACGATTATTAGGACCATGCTAATTAGGGCGGAAGCTAAGTTAGTATAGTCTTAGGGTGAATAGCGGATCAGAAGGACCTTTTCATTACCCACAGACCATAATTAGGGTGTCCTAAGTTTTGTAGTTCAGACCTAGTTGTCATGGTGAACCGAAGATCCTAGTGTTCTCTCCTTCTTATTTCCCCTCTCCCTTTTTCTTGTAGTTTTAGTAACCAACCGAACTATAACCCCCAAAATCGGTTACTTCAGACGGACTTGTTTAAACTATAAAATTCCCATCTCGCTGTGGATACGATACCCGACTACCTCTACTACATTTAGTTGAGACCGGTTAGGTTTTATTTTTGATAGGGTTGCGACAGCCGTGTCAAATTTTGGCGCCGTTGCCGGGGAGACGGTGTAATTTTATAGTTTATTCTTGTTTGTCTTTTTGTCTCAAGGAATTTATTCCTTGAGACAGTTCTTACGTTTTGTTCTAGTGTTTAGTGCTTGCAGGTATGCCCAATATCGCAAGTCCTTCTGAGCCTAGCGCAAATGACTTGCCCAAAGGACTTATTCTTCCTACAACTAATGAGGGGACGTTCGGTATTCATCCGTCTTTTCTACAGCTAGTGGAACGGAATGTGTTCAAAGGCAAGGTAGATGAAGACCCGGCCAAACATGTTGAGCTTTTCACTGATTATTGCTCAACCATCCCACTAGTCCCCGGAGTGACTCGAGATAAGATTAAGGAATTTTTGTTTCCTTTTTCTTTAGTAGACGATGCCAAAGACTGGTGGAGAGATCTTGATATGACAACTGGCGAGATTGTGGAGTGGAATACTTTCGCAATAGCATTTTACAGACGGTATTTTCCTCCTTAACGAACTGTTGCGCTGAGAGGACAAATCACCAATTTTACTCAAGCCAAAACCGAAAATTTGAGTGAAGCGTGGGCTAGATTTAAAAAATTGGTTCGCTCAGTTCCTCATCATGGATTCGAGCGTTGGTACCTATGCACTCAATTTTACAACGGGTTGTAGTATGAGCGTAGAGCTATTCTTGATGCTGCCGTGCTAAAAAGGTTTTAAGTTAATGTGGCTGATGACAAGGGTTGGAAATTAATTGAAAATATGGCCACTTACAGTGTAGCTAACTATGGGAATCCTAGGAGTGAACAACTTGTTACCGCTAGTGCCGTTGTTGATGATGTTCATGTGGATGAAATGGTGAAAAAAAAAATTAGATCAAGTTCTTGCTATGGAAGTAGTGTGTGGTAGATGTGGTGAAGAGGGACATGACCGTATCTCTTGTATGGCCGAACCCGAGCGAGTTTATGCATATCGAAGATATAAGCAAGAAGGTTCATTCTCCGAGCTTTATGCAGATTTGACCTCTACAAAGAGCCAAGCACCAATTGATAGTGGCCAAGTACTCATTACCCAAGCCGAGTACGACGATCTTAAAATAACTATCCATGAGCAAAAGGTTGAGCAGAAATCGAGCGCGGATGCCTTCCGCGCATTGTTGGGAAAATGTGAGACTTTGTTTCCTGAGAAAGACTCATTGCTTGCAATAAATTTGAGGAGCGGTTTCAGTTATGACGGACCAGTATACAACCCACTGAGCACATATACCGAGGTGGAACTAGAGATCCCTGTAACAGACGAAGATCAGCATGAAACTGGTCGATCGAGTGAACAACCATCTCGATCGACCGGTTTAGAGGGACAATCTCCTCGATCGAATAATCCTGGTGAGGAAAGTGTTCGATCGAGTAACTCCATTCCTCGATCGACCAACTTGGGGGCAAAAAGGGTTCGATCGAAATATATGATGCCTCGATCGAACAGTTTGGAAGTCCAAAGTCCTCGATCGAGATTAATTGCAGAAGAAAGCTCTCGATCGAGCACTTTTGAGCCTCGATCGAGGGAGAAACAGAACACAGACATCAATTCATATGCTGTGAGTACTGAGGTACCCTCCCCTGCTGTGGGGGTACTGAGAAATGACAAAGGAAAGGAGAAAGTTGGGGATCCACTTCCGATGATTAAAGTTCCTTACCCAGGCCGACTGCGAGATACAAAGATGGAGAGGCAATTCAACAAGTTTGTGGATATGGTACGTGGCATTTAGGTAACCATTCCTCTTGTTGAGTTAATTACCCAAGTTCCGTCTTACGCAAAATTTATGAAAGACATCATTACGCGTAAGAAAGATTTTGGAGAATTTGGTACAGTCGCTTTTATGGAAGAGTTTAGTAGTTTGATCTTGGGTAAATACCCTCCCAAACTGAAGGACCTGGGTAGTTTCTCGATTTCTTGTGTCATAGGAGATGTGACGATAGATAGGGCATTGTGTGATCTTGGAGCTAGTGTTAGCGTCATACCCTATTCTATCTTTTCTAAGCTTAATTTGGGTCGCCTAAAAACGACCAATATCACCCTACAAATGATAGGTTACAATACCTACTTAGTCATACTAATTTATATTATCATATAATTAGTTGATCTTATGCATGCTTAACTAAATATTTAAACGAGCTTAAGGAGGAAGAACAAGCTTCCTTACATTGTTATTCTCGGCTAAAAAGGGCACAAGTGAAGTCACCTTCTTCACTTGTTCTTGAGCTTATCACACGGATGATCCTCCTTGAACCTTCAAAGAGATGGCCTCCAAAAGATGAACACCAAGACACACTACACTCAATGTTTTGTATGTTATTATGCTAGAATCAACACACAAAATCTCTAGATAGTATATGGAGGCACTCGGTTTTAGGGTTAGAAAATAGGAATTATTTTTCTTTCTTTTCTTTTGTTCTCTCTAAACAAAACCCTAATGCTAAGTGTGAATGAATGAGTTAGTTGAATGAGGGAACAAAACTTCCTTTTGTTCTCCTCAATGGTTCGGCCGAGAGGGTGGGTAGAGTGCCCAATGGATGGCCTCTTAATTCTCTAAAATGTTTCCCACTTAAGCTCACACATTAAAGAGATGTCTCAAGAGCATCTTAACATATTAAGTTTGTAAATTGTCTAAGACAATTATAATTGTCACACGGTCCATCAACCGTGTATGGACTTACGTTCATAACATGTAGGAACGTAATTATTGCTTCGACAATTTATTTACAATTTTATGATTTATGAAGTCCAACACTTAAACAAATAATCATAAAATCAGTAATTCATAATTACCATCATCCATTAACCCATATCCGATTTTATCAAGTAATATATATATATATATTCATTCACTCAAATACGTTTCATAAACATATATATAATAGTGATGACATTTCGATCACTAAAACAATTTATAATCCAATTATAAATTTTCTCCTATTTTATTATTAATCTAGAAATGAACTAACTCGTATCAATTTACAGTTGTTCCATTTATAATTGAGAGAGTTGTAAAGGTGTGACCTAAAGGGATCAACTGGTCACCACCGTCATTACCGATTAATGTTGACCAGTTGACTTATGATAAAGAATCATCCCATGAATATTAATTCTTTTATAGAGACTTGTCAATTAAATATTATTGACGTGATCACATTATTGTCGAGGACACTTACTCCAACAACAAATGGCTGACAACTCTGTTAGACGGCCTCTAGGTATCTTGGAGGACGTGCCCGTTAAGGTGGGCAAGTTTTTCATCCCAGTGGACTTCATTATTTTAGATGTTGCTGAGGATACCCGCACCCAAATTATTCTAGGAAGACCGTTTCTGTGCATAGCTGGAGCCATAATAGATGTTAGACTTGGGCGTTTGACTCTAGAGGTAGGGGATGACATGATTACATTTAATCTGCCTGAGACTTTATCTAGACCTATGATAGAGGACACCTGCTATTCAGTAGATATTATTGATGAGTCTTCTTATGAGGTTTGGTCGGATTCCCTGACTGGGATCCGTTAGAGTCACTGATGTTGTTAGCTGAGTGTGCAGATTATTCAGATCACGAGGATGGGGATACTGTGGAGGAGTTGTTCGGAGTTGCTATCGATGGGACGGAGGTGCCCGATGAGGTCACATTGATTGATGCCGAGTTGGAACAGGTAGAAAACCTAGCACTTCCTTTGTGTTCAGCCGAGGTAAAGGTTCCGGAACGTAAGACCCTACCTTCTCATCTTAAACATGCTTTCCTTGATAATACTGAAGAATTTCCTGTTATAGTAAGTGCAACACTTAATGATGATCAGCTGACCGCTTTGTTGAGTGTCCTTAAGAGAAACAGGAAAGCAATGGGCTATTCACTGGATGACATTAAGGGCATCAACCTGAAGTCTGCATGCACAGGATAGGCTGGAAGAGGGTCACAAACCCTGCAGGCAAGGTCAGCGGAAACTAAATCCAAAGATGGAAGAGGTAGTGACGGCCGAGGTAATGAAATTACTCGATGTAGGTATTATTTATTAGGTTGGCAACTCAAAATGGGTAAGTCTTGTTCAAGTAGTGCCTAAGAAAGGAGGTACTACTGTTGTGACTAATGAAAAGAATGAATTAATACCTACCAGACTTGTGACCGGGTGGCGGATGTGTATAGATTATCGACAATTAAATGTCGCCACTAAGAAAAATCATTTTCCCCTTCCCTTGATTGACCAGATGATAGAGAGGTTAACTTCACATGAGTTTTTCTGCTATCTGGATGGATACTCAGGATTCTTTCGGATCCTTATTCATCCAGATGATCAGGAAAAGACTACATTTACTTGTCCTAAGGGTGTCTTTGCTTATCGTAGGATGCCTTTTGGTTTATGCAATGACCCTGCCACCTTTCAAAGGTGTATGATGGGGATATTTTCTGAGTATATAAAGTCTATCATGGAAGTTTTCATGGACGATTTCAGTGTTTATGGGGAATGATTTTGAGCATTGTTTAGCTAACCTTGACAAAGTTTTGCAGCACTACATTGAGGTTAATCTGGTGCTGAACTTGGAGAAGTGCCACTTTATCGTTACGGAGGGTGTAGTCCTCAGGCACTTGGTCTCTAAAAGGGGTATTGAGGTAGACAGAGCAAAGGTGCAGGTGATCGAGCAATTACCCCCACCGGTTAATGTCAAAGGGGTGAGAAGTTTTCTTGGTCATGCCGGATTTTATCGCCGGTTTATCAAGGACTTCTCTAAGATTGCTCGACCGCTTACACAATTGCTTCTAAAGGATGCTCCTTTTGTTTTTACTGATGATTGTCTTTCTGCTTTTAACACTTTGAAGCAAGCTCTGGTTTCAGCACCTATCATCCAACCTCCAGATTGGACGCTACCATTCGAGATTATGTGCGATGTCAGTGATTACGCACTAGGAGCAGTGCTAGGTCAGCGGAAAGACAAGGCGTTGAGTGCAATATATTATGCGAGCCGAACTCTGGATGAGGCTCAAGTCAGATATGCCACCACGAAAAAGGAGCTTTTAGCTGTTGTTTATGCATTGGATAAGTTTAGATCTTATTTATTAGGTTCTAAAGTTGTCGTTTTTACTGATCATGCAGCTTTGAAGCACCTTCTGAACAAGAAGGAGGCTAAACCCCGGTTGTTGAGATGGATACTCCTTTTACAAGAGTTTGATTTGGAGATAAAGGACAAGAAGGGTGCAGAAAATGTAGTAGCAGACCATCTGTCGCGTTTAACGCAACAGGAGGGGGGAGGATTCTCTTCCTATTAACGATTCATTTGCTGATGATTCCTTATATTCTGTTAATGTTTTTTCTGTGACTTCTGTGAACTCTAAGGATGGTGTTGAACCTTGGTTTGCAGATTTTGCCAACTTTGCAGTTAGTCAGAAGCTGCCACCAGACTTGTCTTATTAGCAGCGGAAACGATTTCTACACGATGCGCGACAATACTTTTGGGACGATCCTTATCTCTTTAAGAAGTGTGCAGATGGAATCTACAGACGATGTATTCCGCAGTGGGAAACCCGAGCTATTTTGGTGGGTTGACATTCAGCTCCAAGTGGAGGTCACCACGGCCCTTCACGGACCGTGACTAAGGTATTGCAATCCGGTTTTTATTGGCCCACTCTTTTTGACGACACTAAAGTTTTTGTTTCTAGTTGTGATGCATGCGAGAGGACGGGAAATATTTCCAAGAGACATGAGATGCCACAAAATGGCATTTTAGAGGTAAAGATTTTCGATGTCTGGGGCATTGATTATCAAGGGCCATTTCCGTCTAGCCAAGGTAACAGGTATATCCTCGTGGTTGTAGATTATGTGTCTAAGTGGGTGGAAGCGATCGCCACTCCAAATTGTGATGCTAAGACCGTGATTAAGCTGTTTCGTAAGACCATTTTCCCTCGTTTTGGAGTTCTAGAGTCGTCATTAGTGACCGAGGTATGCATTTTCGTGACTAACATTGACTACTTTATTGTCTAAATATGGTGTCAAACATCGTAGAGGTTTGGGGTATCACCCCCAAACAAGTGGACAGGTCGAAGTCTCTAATAGGGAACTTAAGGAAATTTTGGGTAAGGTAGTGTCTAAATCACGGAAAGATTGGAGTTCTAAACTGGAAGACACACTGTGGGCATATAGGACAGCTTTTAAGACACCCATTGGTGCTTCACCGTATCTTTGGTCTATGGGAAGTCTTGTCATTTACCTGTTAAGCTAGAACATAAAGCTTGGTGGGTTATCCGCCAGCTTAATTATGATGCTAACTTGTGTGGTGAGAAACGTTTGTTGCAGCTAGATGCGCTTGAGGAGTTTCGGTGAACGCCTATGATAGCTCCCACATTTATAAGGAGAAAACCAAGCGATGGCACGACAAGCAGATCATACCCCGAGAATTCCAGGCCGGACAAAAAGTGTTGCTATTTAACTCATGGTTACAAATGTTTCCTAGGACGCTGAGATCAAGATGGAGTGGACCATACATGGTTACCGGTGTTAATCAATTCGGTTCTGTTGAGATAGAAGGGTCTGCCGAAAATCGTTTCAAAGTCAACGGTCACCAGCTAAAGCATTACTATGGACCGGATGATGTTTTGGGATGCGTCGAAGTGTAATTTTTCGACGAAATTGATGAGTATGACGATTGAACCTCATAGGTCGAGCGGGACCTCTTAAACCTGCGCTTTCCGGGAGGCAACTCGGCTGTTTTAGTCGTTTGTTTTGAACATTCTTATTTTCCGAACTGTTTTCGTTCTGTGTTGTAAGATAAGACAATTTTAGTTTTTTTTAGGAGCGTTTTTACAGCTAAGTTCTCGATTGAGCGCTTCTTTGTCTCGATCGAGAGGTTCACTTTGTGGTTTTGGTCGATCGTTTGTTACAGGTGCTCGATCGAGGTGTTTTAGCGTCCAATGTCGTCGATCGAGAGGTTCCTTTCCTCGATCGAGAGGACTCTTCCTCGACCGAGCTGTTTTGAGGCCAATCGAACCCTTATCCAACCTCATCTTCCGATTCATTTTGGGGAGGCCCTTGTTGCACGCTCTTCTGTAAGTTTTCCGACTCACTTTTCCCAGTTGCATTTTCTTTTCTTTCCTTTTGTACAATGAGGACATTGTACGGTTTGGTTTGGGGAGGTTATGCATCCATTTTGTGTCTGCATTTGAGTCTTCACGTTTAAATTTTGCATGCATTCATTTTTCAATTCCAGCATTTTCAAAAAAAAAACAAAAACAAAAACACATGTTTAATTTTGCATTCTAGTCGAGTCGGATTGGAGTATTTCAATGATGATATAGCGTTTTATAGTCAACTTAATGCCATACCGTGCCATTTCAGTCTCTGTCTAGCGAGTCTTGAGCGTTACCTCGAATTTTGTTGTGGACTTTGTGTTAGACCATTAGACTTGACTCGTAGTTTTGGCAAACTACTACACTTTCTGAGCTTTAGAGCCTTAAACTGGTGACATTCATGACCGGTTATATTAGGAATGTGAGTAGTACTCCTTGCATTTCATGTATTGCGTGTGTATGATTTCTGATTTCTTATTGCCTGCACGTACCGGTTAGAGGCTGGAATTACACATTTGGAGAACTATTGCATCACCCCCTTCCTCGTTTGCCCATTTAGCTCCCCTTTTAAGCCAAACTACCTTTTGTCCCTTAACTACATCCTATATTTTGCCTACCTTTATGCCGAGCTAGGAAGTAGTCAGGGAATCTGTCATGTTCTATCAGTTGTGGCCTGTTTTTGATGTTTTGGAGTGCGTGCAAAAGGGAAGTTGGAGGCATTTTGCTGAGTTTTGCTCGATCGAGAGTTTTTGGAGCTCGATCGAGGGGTTTTCGGTAATAACGTGCTCGATCGAGAGCATTCTGCTCAATCGAGAAGTCTGGGAATGAAAAGTCCTCGATCGACTACCGTTTTTGGTCGATCGAGAGGATTGAGCAACCACTGGAACCAACCGAAAAAAGATCAGAAAATTTGAAAAAATGAAGAAAAAAAATGAAAACAGAAAAATTAGGGGAAAATGAAAAATTACAATAATTCGGTTGTCGGTTGAAAAAAAAAATAATAATGTGGGTTTTGTGATATGTTTGCCTAGTAAAAAAGGCAATGTGCTTATTGTTTTAAACGGAAGATTGGGATGCGTGTTATTAGGTTCTAGCTTGGCTTTAACCCTCACATATCCATATTTGTCTTGCCCCTTCTATCCCACTTAACTTCACATTCCCAGATTTTTCAATAGTTCGGCGTGTAATGGACATCGACGGTGGTTGTGCGTGTGTACGGTGCTTGACATCGTTACTCATACTAGTTTGGCATGCATGTCTTGTTGGTCGTAGTTTAGGCGAGAGTCTATACTATCTTCTTCTCTTCTTCACATATAATTTATCATTTGCTTGCTGAGAGAAGAGAGATTCCGGGAGAGTCCGAAATTTTACGAGTCTTGCAAGGTCAAAAGTCTATCATGCTTACCACGATGTGTATGAATTTGTACGCTCATTTCTGAGTTTGGAATTGGTTGATTGTGAGCACAAAAGTGTTTGGTATTGACAATAAGTAGCTTTGAGTTTTACTCCGTCCTTTAGGTCCTTTAGTTTGCATTTAGATTGCATTTTAGTTTGCTTGAGGACAAGCAAAGGGTTGGTTTGGGGAAGTTTGATGTGTGCACTTCATATAGACCTTTTTGGCCTTTTTAGCACACATTTGTACGCCTATTCCGTAGTATTTTGCTACGTTTATCCCCCGAATATTCTACTTTGGTTTGTTTCGCGTTAGTGGCAGGAATGAGCCGGAGCAGAGTCAAATTAGCTTTTTTATGGTCTTTCAAGCTTGCATAGGGAAGTCGGAATGAAAACTTGCTGTCCCGAGATGCGTGGAATGAATATTTAAGGTTTGAAGAATGTTCGAGGTGTTCAAAGCTCATCGATCGAGAGCTCTATGTCTCGATCGACTTGTTCTTGCATGAAAAAGCGCTCGATCGAGCTTAATTGTGCTCGGTCGAGTGAATGCTGAGTCGATAACTTTCGATCGAGAGATTCTGATTCTCGGTCAAATTGGTTGCCAAGTTTGATGTGTGCATTTCATATAGACCTTTTTTGCCTTTTAGCACACATTTCTACGCCTTTTCCGTAGTATTTTGCTACGATTTTCCCCCGAATAGTCTACTTTAGTTTGTTTCGCGTTATTTGCAGGAATGAGCCGGAGCGGAGTCAAATTAGTCTTTTTATGGTCTTTCAAGCTTGCATAGGGAAGTCAGAATGAGAACTTGCTGCCCCAGGACGTGTGGAATAGACCTCCAAGGTTAGGGGAGTGTTTGAGGTGATCAACCTCAGTCGATCGAGAAGTTTATAGCTCGATCGACCGGTTCTTGCATGTAATAATGCTCGATCGAGTTCATTTGTGCTTGATCGAGTAATCACTGAGTCAATACCTCTCGTTCGAAGGATTTAAATTCTCGGTCGAATTGGTTGCCAGGATGAAGCTCTCGATCGAGGACATTTTGTTCTCGATCGAGCTGTTACTTGAGGATTCTTCTCGATCGAGGACATTTTTTTCTCGATCGAGGAACTCGCTGCCTGTTCAGCTTCCCTGTTCACGTCATCTTACGTTTAGCAGTGTTGTTATAAAATGGGAAGCAATCGTGAACAGAAGATCTATCTTTTTCTCCAGAAACAAAACCCCAGTTATTTTGTTACTTCAGAATATTTTCTTTAGTTGTTAGTTCGGCATTTTTACTTTTGTTTACGGAACGGATTCTCTTATTCCATTCATCCTATGTTATATAATTCCGGTATTACGTCTTTTAATTTTATTTCGATTCTTATCAAAGTTTCTGTCATGTTTATGTATATGCGAATCGTTATTATAGTTTTTCCCCTTTTAGTCATGTGTAGCTAATTTTCACACTAGGATTTAGGGTAGGCATGGCATAAGTTGTTTTACTAGTTTTTGATACCCGAAATTCGGTTTGTATGTATCCGTCGCATCTTGATTTTTGTTAATTGTTTGAGTCGACGCACTCAATTAAATGTTTAGAAACCCTCTTGGCCAAGATCGGAAGATTGGTTTAGGGGTAGTTCTGCGACGATTATTAGGACCATACTAATTAGGGCAGATGCTAAGTTAGTATAGTTTTAGGGTGAATAGCGGACCGGAAGAACCTTTTTCTGTACCCACAAACCGCAATTAAGGTGTTCTAAATTCGTAGACCAAACCTAGATGCCATGGTGAACCGAAAATCCTAGTGCTCCCTTTTCTTATTTTTCCCTTCTCTCTTTCTCTTGTAGTTATAGTGACAAATTTTACTAAACCCCCCAAATTTGGTTACTTAGGACGGACTTGTTCACGCTATAAAATCCCCCTCTCCCTGTGGATTCGATACCCGACTACCTCCGCTACATTTAGTTGAGACCGGTTAGGTTTTATTTTTGATAGGGTTGCGACAGCCGTGTCAATTGAAGATCTTAATAGAGTACATTTTGTTCTCGATCGAGCAATTGCCTGAGGATTCTTCTCGATCGAGGATTTATTCTTCTCGATCGAGGAACTTCCTGACTGTTGAGTTTCCCTATTCACGTCATCGTCAGTTCGGAGTTTTTGGCTTATAAAATAAGAGCATTCGTGAACAGTAGAAGGGACTCTTTTCCAGAAACACAAAACCAGGACACCATGTTATTTTCTATTTTTCTTTTCTAGTTTTTATATTGGCACCATACTCTTGTAATCAGAACGGATACTTTCTCCCTATTCATCTTTCGCTATACAATTTCGGTATTTTGTCCTTCTTCTCTTATTTTGATTCCCGCTTAATTTCTGTCATGTTTCTGTTTACACAATTCGTTATTGTAATCGTTCTCTTGTTAATCATGTGTAGCTAATTATCCCGCTAGGATTTAGGGTAGCCATGGCGTAGGTTGTTTTACTAGTTTATGATACCCGTAATTCGGTTGGTATGTATCCGTCGCATTTTATCGTTGTTGATTGTTTGAGTCGACGCACTCAATTGACTGTGTAGAAATCCCCTTGCCCTGGGTCGGAAGATTGGAATTGGGGTAGTTCTGCGACGATTATTAGGCCCATGCTAATTAGGGCGGAAGCTAAGTTAGTATAGTCTTAGGGTGAATAGCGGACCGGAAGGACCTTTTCATTACCCACAGACCATAATTAGGGAGTCCTAAGTTTTGT
The DNA here is from genome assembly GCA_029255685.2 of Silene conica. NCBI lineage: Eukaryota > Viridiplantae > Streptophyta > Magnoliopsida > Caryophyllales > Caryophyllaceae > Silene > Silene conica. The sequence continues at coordinate 34,107,963 of CM055317.2, read as the reverse complement.
AGTTCAGACCTAGTTGTCATGGTGAACCATAGATCCTAGTGTTCTCTCATTCTTATTTCCCCTCTCCCTTTTTCTTGTAGTTTAGTAACCAACCAAACTATAACCCCCAAAATCGGTTACTTCAGACGGACTTGTTTAAACTATAAAATTCCCATCTTGCTGTGGATACGATACCCGACTACCTCTACTACATTTAGTTGAGACCGGTTAGGTTTTATTTTTGATAGGCTTGCGACAGCCGTGTCATAGCCAACCCGGACATACCAAGAAGACCTGCAAGAACCCACTAGCCCCTCCAAAGCAACCAGGAAAACCTGACAGACTAAAGTCTTCAAATGCATGGACCATTGAGAAGAGGACCAATGCTGCTAAGAGAAGGACAGAAGCTATGGCAGCAACAACGACAACTCCATCAACAAGTATCATTGCTACTCAATCAAGCCAATGTTAAGTGTGCAGAAATAGTTTTTTCGCCGAGGACCACTGTTTTTTTTTTCAATTTTATGTTCAGTTTTCTTTCATGCTTTGTAAGACATTTAAGAAGTAATGTTGTGAACTTATCAACATTTGAGGAGAACATCAAGTGTTTGCAGACATTTTAAGTCTTGTTTCCATTACTTCTTCAAATACTTAGTACATAACATCTAATAACTCATGGCATTACAAGTGAATGGAAAATGGCCATGAGGCATGAAATCAACACATACAACTAACCTATTACATCTCCAAATACAACAGCCAACCTAGATAAACTTGCTAAATATCACAAGTAAGAGAACAATGACACAAATCTTCATCGTCACCGACATGAACATCAATTTTGATCGATAGTTATGTGGAAGCTAAGATGAGATACTTCAACTATTTCATCTTTGCCATTCTTCAGATTTTCTATCTCCAACTTCCATTTCTTCCTTTCTTCCTTAACAAATAGCAAATCTTCTTTCAAAATGGATACTTCACTTCTTAGGTTGTTCTTCTCCTTTATTATCTCACAAATAACATCCTTTTGCCACTCAGTTTGAGTTCGTCAACCCATCTAAAAAAATTACAACCACGAAAATTTGTTTCTGGGTTGAAAATTTGCAAGCTTCGAACAATCTTCCCGGATTTGACCGAGTCCAAGACTTGCATCGACGAACTGGGATGCCGCAAAAGCATTTTTGTGGAACATGAGCAGATGATTTTGACGAAGAATCTGGCCTTGACTTACTCATCGACGTTTCGTGAAAAAATCAATTCACAATTTACCCCCAAATTTAAGAACCCTAATTACAAAAAATAAGACTAAAAACTAACCATTTTCGTGGAACATGAGCATTTTCGTGGAACATGAACATATACAGAAATTAAAAACTAAAATAAAAGATAAAATAATTACCTTATGGAGAACAAAGATGTGAAATAAGGGTCTTGCACTTGAGAGATGAAGATATGAAGATATGAAGAAATGAAGATATTAATAAATGAAATAGGAATGAGAAGTACTGTAATAGAGATGAAGAGGAGAAGTAGAAGACAGAAAAGGGTAAAATGGCAAAAAAATTGAATTTGGAGGGAAAATTAAAAAGTTGCCGGAATATCCTTTTTTTTTGGCCGGAAGTCACTTAAAGTACCAAAATGTGAACAGAGTTCACATTAAGGTATTAAGTTTGAAAAAAAAATTGATAAGGTGTTAAGTTTTAAAAAGTGTAACATTAAAGAGGTTTTTCATCAATTAATCCTATATTTTATGGCCATTATATATTATCAAATTGTAATCATAAAAAAAACTAACGACTGAATAAATTATAAATATAACAATACTAAACTTTATAGACGGATTATACCCCAGCCATGCTCTTCAATAATCAAAGAATAAAAGATAAACAAATCATTCAGAATTATACTACATTACGAATATGGTAAAACGGGTATACAATTTGATACAATAAATTATACTATTTCATATTATTTATGTGTATATTATTATGCAAGAGTATCATACTTATAGTTTGTGGGAATTTTTTTTAAATAGGGGTATATATATAGTTAGCCTAAAATTAGCCAATTATTTATGTGTGTTTTTCAACATCATAACCATGTTCTACTAACGGTGTTGGCCGGGTAAAAAGTTTATATTAATTTAGTGTAAAAGGGTGTACAAAAAATCTATATACCCTCACCAAAAATATGGGTAGTAACGAGTTATAGCCTTTAACTATTTAAAGTTCTATTAGGTGAAGCAAGAGAATTTATAATAACGGATAAGATTAACAATTGTTTAACAAGATATACTATCAAATAAAATTAACAACTAAGGAAAAAAAATAATTAGCAGATTATATAAAGTTTTTATTATTTTCATATTTTTAAAATTATAAAAATTATTCTTTGATATGGCTCATTTCTACCATTTTTCTTAATTTAACTTCATACGATCCATATCGTACTATGTCATTAAAAATTACTCGGAAATTGTTGTGTAGTGTTAAAAACATAAGGAAACAATGAGTCGTAAACATCATATGTATACTCTTATGCAATACAATACTTATTTTACATGTGTACATTATAATTATAAATATTTGGATCATGTATATTGTGATTAATACTAAAAAAATCAAGATGTTAGTTGTACGTGTACAACCCCGATGAGGCGAGTATGAGTAGAGCATTTCCAGAGGGGTTCGGGTACACATATTTCACCCGTGAATCCGTGATAAATAATAGGACGGGATACCCACCTACACATCAAATATGTTTGCATTTTTCATGATTTAAGAATTAATCATATTTTTTAACTAATGATTTATAAAAGTTATGGGCCGAGTGTATTTCGTTTACTCTCAAAGTTATCATCGATATGATATAAGATATGAGTATAATTAAGCATATGGAATTATGAATGCTTGGGTGAAGATATCACACACGTGCATACAAAATTTTGACCGATTAGTATACCAATTATATATGAATTTTATCTGAATGTTAGGAGAATTATAAATGTTAAATCTCAATTCAATATTGTGCTTTAATTTGAATGTGCAAATTGTTTTACATTCATACTATAATATTGAATAAAAGTATAGCTATAAATTTCAAATGACTATTTATATATTTTTTATGCATGTCCGTGCAATTTTGCACAGGTTCTAAGTGTTGGGGCTGGTGTCCTCGACAGTTAGTACAATAACTTATTAAATCTCTTAAAGGATCACAAGGGCATACTTTGGTATTATTATCAGTTGATCCACGTTTATCAATAACGGTTGGCTTGCTAGATAAGTTTGACGTTATTGTCATACGGATGGCGGTGATCAACTGGTCCCTATACGTCGCACCTATAGGACACGTTTGAGAGATGTGAAGGTATGAAAATACAGTCACATTTATGCCTGATATGACTAAACAGTTAGTCAGAGGTATTGACTATTAAATTAGTCAATGAGATGTTGAGATAACTATTTAATACGGATTAAATAATGTTAGCTAATACGGAATACATGACTAATTCGTAAATTAAATATAAACAGTTATATTTAATTAAATATTGAATTCGTATATTAATATAAGCAGTTATATTAATTTAACTAATTATACAATATCGTAATTTTTACCAGACCATTATTAATGTATCGACTACATTAATATCTGATAACGTGTGTACGATTTATAATTAAATCCCGCGAATTATATTTTAGCATTAGGGTCGAATCACGTATTAGAATAAGGTAAGAGTGGAAACCCACTCTCACCTTGACCTAATTTCGGCCGAACCAAGTATTACAAAAGGAGAGGACTTCTCCTTTTGTCAGGGTGATTCTACTGACTGATAATCTCCCTCACAGAAAATTAGGATTTTTGACAACAGCTTTCCCAAAAACCTAGATCTCACATCTGTAAAACCTCACAAAACTCTCCCCATATTGCAAGGCAATTGGAGAACATTTCTAGCACACGCGGCATCGTCTCAGACAAAGTCTTGGGTGCAAGTTATAGGAGGGAATTTACTTTAATTTCTGTTCTTAGGCCATTCGTACAAAGGACCTAAGGTTGTATTTCTTATTCATGTTTTTATCTTATGACCATTATTCACATATGTAATTTTCGTTATAATCCTGGAAATTTTAGGGTGAATACATGTTTTTTCCCTACACTAAGCTAGTATTAAATTAAAGGGGTAAACATCGTCTGCGCGTGTCAACACCATATTCAATCCTCAATCTTTTGCCATATGTCAACAATATAGGCATTTACTTTTAATTATAATATCCCGTTTATACAAAGCCGTCTATAATATTTCGTCTATGCAAAGTTGTTTATAATATTCCGTATGTTGTATTCTTAATTAGAAAATTCAATACGTGGTATAATATTCCGTTCTTAACAATATTAACCCTAATTTCCTCCTTAATTTTCGACCAAATAAGGTGAAATTAGAAACATGTTAATTTCAATAACAATAGTAACCTTAATTTTCGCCTTAAATCTCAACCATATCTTTGGCAAACGTTCTTTCCGAAAACGCATTGAATTCAATCAATGCATTACAAATCTTATATCAACTAAAATTATGTTTCTAATATTCCGTATATAATATTCTTAATTAGAAAATTCAATACTTGGTATAATATTCCGTTGGTTAAAAATATTTACTTTTCGACCAAATTTAGTGAAATCACAAACATGTAAATTTGAATAACAATATTAGGCTCTGTTTGGTAAGACACTTCAGGTAGCTTATTTGAGCAAAATAGCTTATTTCACCAAAATTTAAGCTACCTGATTTTTTTGCAAATATTTGGTAAGTAGCTTATTTGACCAAATAAGCTAGTTGAAATGAAATGCTACCTCATGTAGCATTTGAAAAATAAGGTACCTGAAATGAGTTATTTTTCCATATTTCACCCCTTTAATTTATGATATTAAACAATTATCATATTCTTTTACTTCATTTTACCCAAATAAGTTACGTTTTCAGACAGTTTACCCAACACATTTTTATATAATCAAGTACCTTACCAGCTACTAATTTCCAGCTACCTTTTCAGTTACTTTTTTAGGTTTCAGTTACCGTAGGGGTGTGTTTGGATACAATTTTAAGAGAGAAAGGGAGGGGAGGGAAAGAGAGGTCAAAAGAGGTGAGGGGAGGGGAAATGTGGTTGTTTGGATAATGAAATTGTTGAGAGGGAAATGAAAGAGATGAAAAAGGGACATGATATATTGGATGGAGGATGCTATGAAATATGATGAGGTAAAAATATGCTTGTGAGTGTATAATTTGTTTTCCTTTCAAATCTTACCTCCCAAGGAAAGAAATTAATTTGGTCTAAAGGAGAGAAAATGCATCCTTCCATTTCTTTCCCCTCTCATTTCACTCCCTCTAAATATTGTATCCAAACAAGGAAAAGTTGATACCTCCCTTTTCCTCCCCTCCCTTTCCCTCCAAATCCCCCTATCCAAACAATGCCTAAATGGGATGTTTGTTTAGCTAGAGAGTATGACACGTGGCGTTGAATGTGTTATAACACCCTATATTTCCTAAAATATAGGTGGAAGATGAGATAATTTTAAATGTAATATTGAATAATAACAGCAACATCCCCTATCACAAAATCGTGGGTTATATTACCGTTCTGTGATCGAATGTTAAATGTCAGACTTGAAATATTGAATATTCTGATCCGAGTCAGAGTCGTAGTGTCAATTATCTCATAGTCATTCGTTTCACAATGGTTGGACTCATTATGAACGGAATATTATAAACGGAATTGGATATTCTGATTAGGAATATTATCTACGAAATATTTTAAACGAAATTTGAGTTTATATAAGATTTGAAATCCATCTGATTGAATTGAATGCGTTTTCGAAAAGAATGTTTGCCAAAGATATGGTCAAGATTTAAGCCAAAAGTCAAGGTTAATATTGTTAATGACCGGAATAATATAAACGGAATTGAATGTTATATACGAAATATTATAAACGGAAATGGAGTTGATATGAGATTTGGAATGCATCTGATTGAATTGAATGCATTTTCAAAAAGATTATTTGCCAAAGATATGGTCGAAATTTAAGACGAAAATTAAGGTTAATGTTGTTAATGAACGAAATACTATAAACGGAGTTGAATATTCTGTTTAGGAATATTATCTACGGAATATTATAAATAGAATTGGAGTTGATATGAGACTTGAAATGAATCTAATTGAATTGAATGCATTTTTTGAAAGAATGTTTGCCAAAGATATGGTTGATATTTAAGGCGAAAATTAAGATTAAGACTCTATTTAGCAAAACTACCTGAAAAGATAACTGAAACCTGAAAAGGTAGCTGAAAGCCTGAAAACTGAAAAAGTAACTGAAACCTGAAAAGGTAGCTGAAAATTAGTAGCTTATAAGTTAACTGATTATATAAAAATGTGTTTGATAAACTGGCTGAAAATGTAACTTATTTTGGTAAAAATGACGTAAAAGACTATGATCATTATTTAATATTATAAATTAAAGGGGTAAAAGATGGAAAATATCTCATTTCAGGTACCTTATTTTTCAAATCTACATGAGATAGTATTTCATTTCAGGCAGCTTATTTGGTCAAATAAGCTACTTACCAAACACTTGCAAAAAAAATCAGGTAGCTTAAATTTTGGTCAAATAAGCTACATTGGTCAAATAAGCTACCTGAAGTGTCTTACCAAACGGAAAAGACTACGGATACACATTGTGTATGGAAAAGACCATACACGACCAATCACGTCGCGCCACGTAGATAACCCGACTTAAACCACATTAGTTAGTTTTAGGGTAGTTTAGTAATTTTACAAGTGTAGTTAACATGTAGTTAGAATTAATTTAGGAAATTTGGTAATTTTGTTTAGATTTTATTCTCTTAACAAAATTGAATGGGTTTATTTGTAAAATACATATTGCTGTTATATGTAAATCAATTAATATTTTTGGAATTTATATTTAAATTTTTGTTTTAGTTAGTAACTAATCAATAATAATAATTTTTTAAGTAATAATATTATATTATTTTCATTTTTTTTAGAATTGGTTTAGTTATTAATAAAAATTAATATTCCAGAAATTATTATTTTGGAAATTAATAATTTTTTTTTTTTAAAAAAAAATTAATTAAATTTCAAAAAACGAAATTATTTTTTTTGCAAGAAAGTACATCCTCAATTTTATTCATCCATCATGGGGAACAAAATAAGGAATGGATCTTACAAAAATAGTATCCTGAAAAAACAATCTATCTAGACTCAATTTTGCAAAAATACAACAATGGCAGACTCCTCTGTACTAAACCTATGAAACACACGAGCTCCCAGTCTCCCACTAAATTTAATCTGCTTCAAAATCGTATTCTAATCAGTTTCATGGCCAGTAAATATCCGCCTATTCCTCTCTTGCCAGACATCATACACACATGCCCCTACACCGCTTCGAAACAACCCAGATTTCCAGTGCTTCTTCCTGCCTCTAAGCGTGATCCAGTGTACAGCATCCCAGAGATTACCATTTCTTCCTGAAATTTGCAGCCAGTTTAAAATCCCCTGCCAAATTTGGGCAGAATAAACACACTTAAAGAACAAATGGGCATGACTTTCATTTGCAGCCCTACATAAAACACATCTATTAGCCATCAGAACACCTCTATGTTGAATGTTATCTAGAGTGGCTAACTTCTTCTGCATTGCCAGAGCAGAAATGAAGCCGTGCCTAGGTAAGACATTAACATCCCAAACAACTTTACTCCATCTTAGAACAGGGTACACAACACGCAATTGATTATAAATTTTATCCACCTTAAACTTTCCATTGGCGCAACAATTCTTCAATAAACTTTCACCCTCATTAACCCCTCTAGTAGCATTTAACAACAGATCTCTGACAGTAAGAATACTTGTCCAACTTTCAGAATGATAAACCTTTTTTTGGACAGTCCAAATGTTATCAGACTTTAGGACATAGCATTTAATCCAGCGTAACCAAATGGATGAATGGTTAAGTGACACTTTAAACAACCATTTACAGATCAAGGCTTTGTTCCAAGACAATATTTCCTTGATATTAAATCTACCCTCCTGATTTGGACAACAACATGATTTCCAACTCTTGAGATACATTTTATGAAAGCCATCAGTAGCATTCCACAAGTATTCCCTGTAATACATATTCAACATCTTCAACACAGCCTTTGGGAGCAAAAAAATAGAACACCAATAATTTTCAATTCCAAATAAGATTGAAGTAAGCACCTGCAATCTGCCGACATGAGAGAGCATCCTGGTAGACCAATGTTGAATATTTCTCTGAATTTTGAACATTAATTCCTCATATAAAGGCCTATGCAACTTACTATCATGCAAAGGTAAATCTAGGTATTTGGAAGGGAATTTGCCTTCAATATAGCCAGTCAACCTCAGAATTATATCCTTCACATTATCTTTGACACCTCCAAAATATATATTTGTTTTATCATTATTCGCACACAATCCAGAAACAGCTCCAAAATTATCAATAGTGTGTTTCACAGCCAACACCGAAGGAACATCTCCTCTCACAAATACCATAAGGTCATCAGCGAAAATCAAATGTGTAAGTCGAACACCTACACATTTAGGATGATAAAATACATGCTCCTGTATACAAATCCTTCGCAAGTATCTGGATAAAACCTCTATAGCCAAAACAAAAGATAAGGAGAGAGGGGGTCACCTTGTCGTAATCCACCTCTACCTTTACAAAAACCAGTGCAACATCCATTCATCTTGACAGTGAACCAAGGACTCTCAACACACCCCATAATCCAATTGATGAACATCAAGGGGAAGTTCAAGCATGTAACACACTTCTAAGAAAACACCATTGTACTGAATCAAAAGCTTTGCATATGTCAACCTTAATCAGGCTTCTGGGAGTACAATTCTTCCTATTATACCCTTTTATCAGGCATTGGGATAACCTAATGTTCTCAAATATGTCTCTAGCTTTAACAAACGCCGCCTGTTCTTCACCAACAAGATGAGGGAGTATAGGAGTAAGCCTATTGACCAAAATTTTACTATTGGTCTTATAGATTACTGAGCAGCAAGCAATGGGACGAAATTCATTAAACTAAAAATAACGAAATCATTACATTTAAAAAACGAAATTCTTTACATAAAAAAACGAAATTTTATAGAAAATACGAAAATTAATTATATTTTGGAAATACAAAAATTAATTATAATTTGGAAATACGAAATTAATTACATAAAAAACGAAAAAATTTAAAAATGTTGTTAGTGGGGTTTGAACCTTAGATCAGTTACACATTAGTCAATGTTTGCAAGCAAAGTTTTAACCAATTAATCATGGGTATCAGCACGTCTATTTATGAATAACAATTGTTAATATTTTGAAAATATACTAAAATAATATATTTAGGGAATGAAATCTACTAAAATAATATTCTCGAAAATCTTACTGCAAATAATGATTTTTTTTTAGAAATTTTAAATCAGATATTTAGGGAATAAATCTTATTATTGTTAGTTTGTATTTAAAAAAATATTATTATATTTAGTATAATTTAGTTACCTATTGTAGTGGAATATGGTGCAAAATGTGAGATTTTATAATATTTATTATGGGTTAAATAAAAATACAATATTTTGAACTCTACTAAAATATTTTTGGAAAATCGTAATTCAATAATAACAAAAAAAAACAAAAATGGTTAAATAAAAAAATGAAAATTAATTAAATTTAAAAAAACGAAATTCATTAAACTAGGAAAAACGAAATCATTACATTAAAAAAAATTCATTACATAAAATAAACGAATTTTTTTATTTTAAATTTCCATAAAATTTGATTTAGTTCTCAAAATATATGATTTAAGGAATGAATAATTTATCTTATTGTTTTGAATAGTTTTTTATATTATTTAATTAGGATATTTAGGTAATGAATAATTTTATTTTGAACTTGATTTCGGTAAAAAAAAATTTATGTAAACTTTGGTTATTTTTGAATTTACTAATTTAAAATTTAAAATTATATATTATATTTTTTGGAAATTGTGGTTATCGTGGTGGAAAAAAAGGAGGGAAAAAATGGAGGAAATTTTTTTTAGGGTTTTATTATATAAATACAACTCATTTTTATTAGTTCAAAAAATTGACAAGAGAAATTGCATTAAAATTAAATCCAACGTTAAAAATTCAATGGCTAACAATATTGTGAATTTATTAGAGTTACAATTGGCTACGGTGACCAATAGACTTCAACAAGAAAGGGATGAGAGAGCTCGTGAAAAATTGGAGACACGAGCCTTTTTGCAATCTTTAATGCAAATAGTTACGACAAAGCAATTGGAAAGATCTCTTTATCGCATGAGAAGTTCTCATGTAGAATATATATATGAGGAGGAGTACAATGCCAAATATGCGGAAATACTACCTGACGAGCATTTGAAATGACGTCAAGTAGGTAATTTGGAATACCTCCCCATGCCAACTGCGGACCTACGACTCGTTCGTAATGAATTTGGCAACAACTTTGACCGTCCTACACCACCTCCTCCTACGCAACCATAATGGAGGATTAGAAATCGTTATAGATATAACCTTTAACTATTAGTTAATTTCTAGTATTTCTAGCCTTTTAGTTTAAGTTGTGTTAATGATTTATTTTGATTTATTGTGTGTTAATGCAAATTTTGTTCTTAATTAATGATTTAATTTGAGGAAATTCTTTTAAATTTTAATTCAATTCAATTAATTGCAATTTTGGAAATTTGAGTAATAATTCAATTCAATTTAAAAAATTATCACTGCTGCGTTTTGCTTTTCAAAGCTTAATTGTTTTTTAGTGGTTATTCCTTGTAAGAAAATTATCATAAAAATACTATTTCAATTATTTTTAATCCCTAAATTTAATTAATTAAATAAAAAAATGAAGTAGGTATCAAGGACTGAAATCTTTGCTAACAATACTATGGAATCAAATCTTTTTTTTTTTGTAAGAAGGTATTTCTCATATATTTCCGAAAAGGATTACATGAGGATTTGACTTACAAAGATATAACCACTATACAATTTCACTATAGGAGTTTAGCTATTAACATGGATTATAGACAAAATTTCATCATGTAGCAGAGCCATATTCTTATGTAACAACTAGTTTAGTTTCCCGTGAAATCACGGGATTTTTCAAATTCTTCATTAATAAATGTTTGCTAGCGTAAATGTTTTTTTACCGCGTTTTGTAGTAGTTTGATATTCACATCATTTTATAGTAGTATGTTTTTTTTATTATACAGTAATATTTTGTTATTCTCATTCTCACTCTCATTACTTTTGTAATCAAATAATATAATTTTTGCTCAATGCATGTTAACTAAAATGATATTTTTGTTAATCGAACTTTATTAAAACGATGATACTTTGTATTAGTAACAAAAATAATATGTAATATTAATCATAGTTTGGATGCCTCTATATTTTTCTAGTTTGAAAATAATGATAATATTTAAGAATTAAAATATTCTTCATTCATTTTTTTCTAAACAATTGTATCGTTTAATTAAATAAAAATAAAATAAATGGGGTAATTAATAGATAAAATAACATATGGATTCTCAAATTAAAAACTAAAAATAAAGAAATATGCTACTCATTATTATTAAGAGAATTAATATAAACCAATTATCAAAAATCGATGGGTATATACAATGTATTTTTGCTATGTTATCATTAAAGCATCAATAAAATAACAAAATCAAATGCATCATATCTCATTAGTACTCGAATCACAAGCAATATATATATATATATATATATATATATATATATATATATATATATATATATATATATATATATATATATATATATATATATATATATATATTTACCATCTAAACAAACATAATTAAATATATAAATAATACTATATTTATACTAAACTTGCGTTAGTCATATTTGTATTTTGTTGTTAATATCAATATTAATAAATTTACTATACATTAACAATGATGAATATATTAAAAATATTGGCAAAACAAACTATCACTATTAAAAATTAAAAATATGAAATTAAAAAGAGAGTTACAATTTAGTCAATCTTGGAATTCTTTCACTAAAATTTGACAATTCATCGATAATTATATTCAATTATCAAAGGTCTCAAGTGTCTTCGAAAGCATTTGCCAATACCTAAAACGAACTATATAATACAAATGTCTGCCAAATTCCCCACCTCCCTTCTATTTTTCTTTTATTTTCTCATTTCTTGTCAATTTGATTCATGCTCACAATAAAGTAAAGATATAAAAGGTGTTGAAAAATAAATCAAATGAAATAATTTGGTGAAAATAAAAAAAAAATCATTAATTTGTTTTTGCTAGGAATGTGCTAAAATTTTTATAGATTCGTTTTCTTTTATAGGTGAAATTTTTTATAACAGTAGAATATTAAAAGTTTAGCACTAAAGTATGATTATTAAGTATAATATTAATGAAGGTTTAAATAACATGAGTAATTAGTCTATTATTTTGTCTTTTCATTTTTTATTCTTACTTTTTTTTTAATTAATAATAAAAAATTGGTCAAACATGTAAATGTAGTGGGCCATATGTTATTAAATAACTATTTAATCTAAGTTATTTTATGTACTTTGTCTTTCCATTTTCTTTTTTACGTTTTATAAAATTAAAAATATAAAATTAATGTATCGTGTCAATATAATGCGCCACATGCCAATCTAATACTACTCAATCTAATACTACTCAATCTAGGCTTTTTATGTTATTATATAGATATTGCTGTGGTTGTGTTAATGATATCCTGGAAAATGGTTTCAATAGGTCTCTCACCAGTCCCAAAATCCCGCTGGTTTCTTTCCTGCCATATAGAGTATACAAGGTGTTTAGCCCAAAAAATCCTCATCGCAATGTTGGGCCCATAAGCAGTTTCAGATTCAGCAGCCCGTCACAGAAGCAGACCAGACGCGGGAAAAGAGCCGTTGAAGTAGAAGAATGGGTCAAAACCCTAAAGGAATATCCCCCTATATTCACTCCTACATTCCAGGGCCAGAGCAGAATTGGTTGAGCTAAAATCCGCAACTATAAAAGGAAAGGCTAGGGCATTTTTTATTCATTCGTGCATACATTGTAACCTAGCTACCTACGTAAACACTTGTAATCCATCTCAACAGCGAACATCTTCGATCATAGTAAAAATATTGGTGGGATTCCGTTCCCCCCGCGGTTGTTTCCCTCATTGGGTTTTTCCGCGTCACCAAAATCCCTTGTGTCATTATTCCGTTTCGTTAATTTTCGTATTCATTTTCTGCGTTAATCTTTATATTGGTTGGCACTTTGACCTACATCACAATAATTCAACTCGGTAGAAATTTTACCAAAACAATTTGGCGCCCACCGTGGGGCATAGTGCGCATTCCAATATATAAAACCGTCATTTCGTCACAAAGAACATGTCTGGGACCAGAGCTAACCCTTCCAGTTCCCAGAGCATGCCAGCCCAGTCCAGTGGGACCAACCCTACTGTACCTGCTGGTCTCGCAGGACCATCCCTGGTCGTAAGTCAGACCACAGCCTCCAAGGTTGTGGCCCCATCCAGCAAACCTCCTCAGGTTCCCAGATCACCCCTTGTGTCAGCTTCTCCAAGGCAGAGCAGAGAAAGCAGCCCCAGCAGAAGTGGAGAAACCCAGACGCCCGGAGTAGGCCAGCAGCCGCAGGCTCCCCGTACAGATCCGATGCAGATGGTGGTTCAGGGAATGAGTGCTCTGTAGGAGGCCATAGAGGGCCTGAAGAAGGACAACCTGGACCTGAGAGAGCAGATCGCCGCAGTCGCACGTCCAGAGCAGCCGTTCAGAATGTTACAACCAGGGCCTGGGCAGACCTTCAATCCCTTCGGGAGAGCGGGATTGAACCGGCCAATTCCCCAGGAGATCGTCACCAGGCTGGATTTAGGTGTCACCACCCCGAGCAGTGGCCCAGAGATACTGGATCTGGACTCGTCTGTGTTTGGAGCACCGCAGTCCAGACCAGTTCAGCCTGCAGGTAATCCTACACCTTGTTTTCCCCCTGGGACTGATCCTTTGATTTTTTCAGGTACCCCTCCGCAGCCTACCATCGGACGAATGCCAGAGACCTCAGTAGGAGCAGCACCCGTGAACCAGTCCAGCGCAGGAGGGTGGCAAGGAGGAGCACCAGCAGAGTCAGCAGTTGGTTGGCATCCAGGACCAAGTTTCAATTCTTCTGTAGCAGCCAATCAACCAGCCGCAGGCCCTTGGGGAGGAGCCCCTCCAGGCTTCTTCCCTCCGCCAGTCAACCCGACCTCAGGTCCCTGGGGAGGAGCTCCTCCAGGCTTCTTCCCTCCGCCAGTCAACTCATTCCCTGGAGCAGGAAGTCTCTTAGACCAGCGCTACCAGGAGTTGAAAGACATGATCACCAAGATACCTGGTATGCCGAGGCCAATGGAGAAAGCTTCCTAGGACAGCTATGCAGATTCACCATTCATCGACAACATCGCCCTGATCAATGTGCCCAAGGGGTTTGTGCCACCAACCATGACACTATATGATGGTACGGTCGACCCCCTGGACCACATAAATCAGTATAAACAGAAAATGATGGTGGTAACCGCAACCGGAGCACTTAAGGAGGCTTGCATGTACAAAGGATTTGGGTCAACCCTATCCGAAGCAGCCCTGCACTGGTTTGTGGGATTGCCCAATCGCAGCATCTCCTCCTTTGCAGATCTGGTTAATGCCTTTAATCAGCAGTTTGCTAGCAGCATGAAACCAGAAAAGCAGACCAGCGATCTATACAGAATTGTTCAGGGATTCGAGGAAACCACTTGAGATTACCTCACCAGGTTCAACAAGGAAAAGGTTGCCATCCCGCATTGTGATGTACCTACTGCCATTGAAGCCTTCCGCAGGGGGTTACATCACGATTCAGACCTGTACAAGCAGTTGACAATGCACCCATGCACTGCCTTTGCTGATGTACAGGCCCAGGCAGTTGCAGCCATGAGGCTGGAAGAGGGCGCTGCCTCCAGAAGAAGTACTTATGACACAGAACCTGTGTCTAGGAAAGCACCAGTAGAAAAAAAGGGGCGAGAGGCCCAAGCCCTATAGCAAGCCAGTAAGCAAAGTGTCTGAGAGCACTGGTGGAAAAAGCGATACAGATCCACCTCCAAAAGTCAGCGAGTATGGCTTTACCACCGGGATGGCTGGCCTGCTGAAGGTCCTGAAGGATCTCAAGGGAGTCAGGTGGCCAAAGAAGAAAGAGGAACGACCCAATGACCGCCGTGATGCTAGCAAAAGATTTGAATTTCATGATGACATAGGTCATACCACCGATGAATGCTACACCCTCAGGAAGGAAGTTCGATTCCAGTATGACCGAGGCAACCTAGACCATCTACTCCCAGAGAAATCCACCAGAGTCAATGCAGCCAGCCAGGTGCAGCCTTCACCAGCTCCTCCTTGCAACAGAATTGTGAATGTCATCACTGGAGGATCAGAGCTGTGTGGGCTCACCTACTCAGCGGCCAAGAGGCGTGTAACTGCAGCAAAGGGAGACAAGCCAGAGTCATCGTGCAGAATAGCAAGGCAGGATCTCCCAGCAGTGACCTTTGACGAGACAGATGCACAGGCGGTACCAGAGCAGCACCATGATGCCCTAATTATCACATGGAACATTGGTAATTGTGAGGTCAGGAAAGTCATGGTAGAAACAGGCAGCTCCGTCAACCTACTGATGCTGGATGCACTAAAGAGCATGGGATTTGACGAGAAGGACCTGACAAAGAAAGCTATTCCTCTGGTCGGATTCAGTGGAGAAACAGCGCATACCCTGGGGGAGATCACCATCCCCACCTACGCCGGAGGGCTGAACAAACAGGTAAGGTACTTAGTTATTGATGGTCCATCTACTTACAATGTTATTCTTAGCAGGCCCTGGATCCACGAAATGCGAGAAATCCCGTCAACGTATCACCAATGCCTGAAGTTTCCTACGCCGTGGGGAGTTCAGGAGATACGGGGAGACCAGGAGGAGGCCAAGGATTGTTACAAAGTAGCTCTTAAAAGGACCACCAGCCCACCAGCTGCCAGAGCATAGCAATTACAACAACTGCACATCCAGGAGGAGTACATCGAGCCCCAGCAGGCAGAAATCGATGAGGTCCACCTGGATGAGCAGCACCCAGAAAGGACCGTGTTCGTAGGCTCAGAGTGCTCTGGAGATCTGCGCCGGCAGCTCCTCCAGCTGCTCCGAAAGAACGTGGACTGCTTTGTCTGGTCCCACAAAGACATGATTGGCATAAACCCAGAGATCATAACACACAAGCTCAGCATAGATCCAGGATTCAGACCAGTACAGCAGAGGCGCAGGAAGTTCGCAGCAGAAAGACACCAGATCATAAACCAGGAGGTGGATAACCTTCTGGAGGCAGGAAAGATTAGGGAAGTCAGGTTCCCAGAATGGCTATCTAATGTAGTGGTGGTACCAAAAAAGAATGGTAAGTGGAGGGTCTGCGTGGATTTCACAGACCTGAATAAGGCCTGCCCCAAGGACCCATTCCCCTTGCCACATATAGATGCTATGGTGGACGCCACTGCAGGCCATGAAATGTTAACTTTCCTAGATGCCTGGAGCGGGTACTGTAATAACCCGTATTTTAGCCTCGTTCAACAACTGTCAAGCCATGTTTTTACTCGTATTTCAAACGGAGGTTTATTAATTACAACACGTAAACTGTATTATTTTATAAATTGTATTTCTACGATTATTTCGTATTTTATAATCGGTTTTATGTTTGATGTTTATTTCATAAAATGGCATTTAAATTGTATTTATTTAAATTTAAAATTACAATTGTAATTTAATATATTTTCTATTTATATTAATTTCTCATTTATACTTAATTTATATTCTTTTTATTTAAGTTGTTATTTTATTTAAATCCTATTTGTGTCATATTTGTGAATAAATTCTAATATTTTCTAATCTTCAAACAACTCAATTTATATGGACCAAAATATTACCTTACTAATAATATTATATTTTATAACTAATTAGTTAGTATTTACTAAAATTAAAGTCACGTGTAATATCCGTGTTTTATTTATGAATAATTGGACCGAGTAAGAAGAGTGTTGGGTTCGGACTTTGGAGTTAATAAACCAAGTAAACTAAACCCCTACCTTACCCTAACTTAGACGTAACCCAGCCCCAAAATAAAACCTAATTCAAAGCAGCCACCAAGGCATTGAGGCAGAACGAGAGGACTGCAGCCCTATCGCATCATCATCATCTTCGCTCGTCATCGTCGTTGTAAGATACACATAATTCACGTTTCAATTTAGATTAATACTCTGTTTCGTGTTGTGATTGCCTTTTCGAACTGCTTTCTATTGTTGTTTTGATGCGAGTTCCGGGTAGTAGTAATAGTAGCGTGTAGCGTGTTCATAGGTTATCTGGTGGTTGTAGGGTGGCCGTAGATGGTGGTTTGGGTGGCGGTAGTCGAAGGAGATGTCGCTGGAGGCGACAGGATGAGTAGTAGGGTGGTATTCGATCCGTATTGTTCGAATCGACTCGACCTGGGTTCTGGGTGTAGTAGACGGTGGTCAGGGGTGTATCACGGTATAGACTAGGGTTACATGGTGGTTGAAACCACCGTCGTTGGGTGGCCTGGGTTAGCGAAACAAGGGAGTTTTACGGGTGTGCAAACGGTTTGGGTGATTACGTTCGTAGCGGTGATGGCGAGGTATGAGGAGGGTGGTTATGGCGGTAGTGTGAGGTTGAGGGTGGTGATGAACGGAGCGGTAATGGGTAGTAGGGTTTCGCATGGTTGTTGTCGGAGCAAGGACTAATATCGCGGTTTCGGCATGTTGTGCGGGCTGTTAGGGCAGAGTTTTGTGGTGTTCGTGGGGACCGTCAGTGGTAACCAGAATGTGGGATGCGTAGTTGGCGGTGCGGGGGAGAGGATGGAACCATTGGTGCTAGCCATAGGTGGCCTGGCCGGTGGTGGCGTGGTCAGGAAGTCGGATGCGCGGGCTGTAAAACGGGGCGTGTTTGTATTGCTGCGTTATATTTGCATGATTATGATTATGATTATTATTATTATATTATTATTATTATTATTATTATAATATTGTTATTATTATTAGTGTTAATGTTGTTTGCTTATGCGTATATTATTATTATTACTATTATTATTATTATTATTATTATTACATTAGTAGTAGTAGTAGAACTACTATTGTTTACTCTTAATATATTATTGTTAGGATAGTATTAGTACTATAATTTTATAAATTGTTAGTATTATTATTATTATAAGTTTATTATTAGTAACTATAATAATTATGTGATGGTTATTGTTATTATTTAATTAGTTCTTTTTTTTCGATATTGATATTAGTTTAATTAGTTGAACTAGTTTCGTTAAGTTGCTTATATGGTTTTGTGACAGTAAATTAAATAATCAGCGAACTCAGTTAATCAATTGGTTATGCTTAATATAATCTCGTATGCTTAATATATGATTTGATTAATTAGATTGTTTAGTTAATATGTTATACCTTGTTTACATAGTTATTTTAGATAGTAATTATTCATATTATATTGTTAGGTGACGGTTTTGAAGTGGTATAACTCTGTTTACTTGCTGGCTTGCTATTGGATTATATTGCTATCCAGGTAGGATACATTGACCTTATACTCTATGATGTGTATGAATGGATGTTGTATTGTGTGTTATGGATGCTGAGTATGATTGATCTGAGAATAATATTGATTGGATTGATTGTTGATTATTGGTAATGACATGAACATTTCATTATTTGATAGCACGATTGAATAATTATATCGTTGCATTCATGAGCATAGCATATGCATTGGTTACTGAGAAAGTTATGGATCAGATATTGTTCTGATATAAAGCCCAGGGTGGTTCTGCAGACCAGGCCTGGTGTCTTATCAGCTATTGAGCTGGTGTTCGGCGACGGCCGATTATAGTCTACCGGGAGGTTCGGTATGGCTGGGTGTTACGGGTTTGAGATTGAGAATGAGATTGAGCTCGAGCATATCATGACATTTGCATAACATCATTGTTGCATTATTATTTATTGTTGTATTATCCTACTCAACCGCGAGGTTGACAGTGTATTCGTGTACACCTACGATGATCCGGAATGGGGAGTAGACTCTACAGGAAAGAGACAGATGAGCTAGGAGCTGGGGCAGGAATGTGAGATGCAGACTTCAGACCGACTTAGAATTATTTCACTTCTAGAAAAGTCATCAGTTGTATTTTCTTTTTCCGCTGAGTAGTATCTGTAATAACAAAAGTTTTAATTTAATCAGTTTTATATAAAGTACTGTAGTTTGTTTTACTTTGTTGTTCACTACCTCGGTTACCCCGAGATGGTAACAGCTCTATTTATTTGAGAATGTCTTGCTAAAGGCTCTTAAATAAATGGGGGTGTTACAGGTACAACCAGATCAAAATGGACCCGGCAGACCAGGAGAAGACAGCATTCAGGTCCGAAAGAGGCATCTACTGCTACAACGTAATGCCCTTTGGTCTTAAGAATGCTGGTTCCACATACCAGCGGCTCGTCAATATGATGTTCAAAGACCAGATAGGACGCAACATGGAAGTGTATATAGACGATATGGTGGTCAAATCCAAGCAATCAGCAAACCACACCCATCACCTGGAGGAAACATTCAACACCCTCCGGAAGTACAAGATGAAGCTGAATCCAGCTAAGTGTACCTTTGGAGTTTCCAGTGGGAAATTCCTGGGGTATATGGTAATACAGAGGGGGATAGAAGCCAGCACAGAACAGATCAAAGCAGTTCTGTAGCTGGAATCACCCCAGAAGCCTAAAGATGTGCAGCACCTAACAGGAAGAGTAGCAGCCCTGAGCAGGTTTATCTCCAGATCCTCAGACCGGTGCAGATTATTCTATGATATTCTTAGAAAAAGCCAGAAGCAGCACAGAACAGATCAAAGCAGTTCTGCAGCTGGAATCACCCCAGAAGCCTAAAGATGTGCAGCGCCTAACAGGAAGAGTAGCAGCCCTGAGCAGGTTTATCTCCAGATCCTCAGACCGGTGCAGATTATTCTATGATATTCTTAGAAAAAGCCAGAAGTTTGATTGGACACCAGAGCACGAAAAAGCATTCCAGGAACTAAAGCAGTACCTAAGCAGCCCACCCCTGCTATCCAAACCAGAGCAGGGGGAGGTCCTGCTCCTGTACCTATCAGTAACCGAAGCAGCGGTAAGTGCAGTTCTGGTCCGACAGCACGAAGGGGCCCAGCACCCGGTGTACTACGTCAGCAAATCATTACTGCCAGCAGAAGCAAGGTATACCTCACTTGAGAAACTAGTATTGGCATTGGTCACAGCATCCTATAAGCTGCGTCCGTACTTCGAGTCTCATACCATCTCAGTGGTTACCAATCACCCACTCAAGACGGTTATGAGAAAGCTAGAATTATCAGGACGAATGGCTAAGTGGTCTGTGCACCTCAGTGGCTATGATCTCCAGTTTGAACCACGCACAGCCATAAATTCACAACCCCTTGCAGACTTTGTCTCCGACTTCAGCCCAACACTCCAGATCCAAGCAGAGCAGGAAATCCTGCACCTACACCAGGGTGCCAAGCCAGGCACCTGGGAGTTGCGGGTAGATGGAGCCTCAAACGCCAGAGGATCTGGAGTTGGGTTGATCCTCCGATCACCGGAAGGAGATTTAATCACCCAAGCAGTCCGATGTGAGTTCAAGGCCACAAATAATGTGGCTGAGTATGAAGCTCTGGTCCTGGGACTGCACCTAGCCCTGGACATGGGAATCAACCATGTCAATGTATACAGTGATTCACAACTAATTGTGAACGAACCATGTCAATGGAACATACGAAGCAAGAGACTCCACAATGGTGGCCTACTTGTGTGTAGAAAAGGAGTTAATCAGCAGATTCGTGGAATTCTGCATCCAGCAAGTACCCAGAGGACAGAACGCAGAAGCAGATGCACTGGCAACCCTAGGCTCAACCTTCAAACCAGCCAACGTAGCCAGTATTCCAATCACCCATGTCCTCAAACCAGCCATTCCTAGACCAGATTCGGACCAGGAGGAGCTACCCATCTGTAGCAACAACCCAGATCAGGAGTCGGAGCAGGACTGGCGAAAACCATACCTAGACTGGTTGAAATATGATATCCAGCCCAGCAGTAAGAAGGAGGCACGCAGTTTCAGGATGAAGGCTTCCAGGTTCCTGCTGATCGATGGTATTCTATTCCGGAAATCATTAGCAGGACCATACCTACGCTGCCTGGACCAGACCGAAGCACATACAGTCTTGCATGATCTCCACAGCGGAGACTGTGGAAATCATGCAGGGGGAAGAAGCCTGTCCAATAGAGCCCTCAGAATGGGGTACTTCTGGCCCACAATGCGCAAGGATGCGAAGGAGTATGCAAGGAATTGTGACGCCTGTCAAAGGCACGCATCTGTCATCCATCAACCAGCAGAACCCCTGCACCCGGTCATATCCCCATTGCCTTTTATGAAGTAAGGGATGGACATTGTGGGACCTCTCCCCAGAGCACCAGGAAACAAAATGTACATGCTGGCCATGACAGATTACTTCTCTAAATGGATCGAAGCAGAATCATTCACCCAGACCACCGAAGCTCAGGTCATCTCTTTCATTAAGCGTAATATATTCACCAGATTTGGCATACCCTCAGAAATAATATGTGATAACGGTTCCCAATTCATTGGGAAGAAAACCGAGGCTTTCTGTGTTGGATGGAATGTATCACTCCAGAAATCTACCCCCAGGAACCCCCAGTCCAATGGACAAGCTGAGTCTAGTAATAAGATCATCATTGAGAATATGAAAAAGAAACTACAAGAAATGGGAGGGAAATGGGAGGGAAATGGGCAGAGGAACTTCCTCTGGTCCTATGGGCTGACAGAACTACTCCAAAAGTAGCAACAGGTCAGACCCCCTTCAGCCTTGTCTTCGGAGCAGAAGCGGTAATTCCTTCTGAGGTCAAAGTCCCAACCCACAGGTACGGGTGTACAACTGAGGACCAGAACCAAGTAGAAATGGCAAGTAGCCTGGACACTGTTGATGAACTCAGGACCAGTGCCTACGTCAGAATGGCCTCGTACAAGCAGATGGTGGCTCGGAGTTACAACAAAAATGTCAAGATCAAAACCCTGCAAGTAGGAGATCTGGTCCTGAGAAAGGTGTTCCAGAACACCAAAAACCGACAAGCTGGAAAGTTTGCCTACAACTGGGAGGGCCCATACCAGGTTGAGAGCATAGTTGGTAATGGGGCCTACAGGCTAATGACAATGGAAGGGGAAATGATACCCAGATCATGGAATATACTTCACCTAAAAAAGTATATCATCTAGAGGTGCCTCCACCAGATCAGAGCAGCTCCCTTAGACTCAGGTTCTACTCTGTATAAAGTTTACTCTGGTTCAGCTTAAAATTTTGTCTTATCTTTATATTTCCTATAAACTTGAGTTTAAATTGTTATTGTACTTCTCTATTTTTAACCTAAGTCTAAACACCTAAGTTTTATAATTTCAAACCTTAGTGTGTTTTCAATTTTCAAGTCTTTAAAAGGAAAAATTTCATCATTTATTTTCTGGACCAGAATTTACTTATCCTAGTGGATTGACCTAAAGAGGAAATCTGCACTGATCGCAGGAGAACCTAAGTCAAGCCTGGCACCCCAGTATAGGGATGGGTATATAAAACACCAGGCCAGCACACCAAAACAGCGATGGCCAAAACACAAACGAAACATGCATGTACAAAAGAAAACGCCAGAAAAACGGCAAGAAACCAACAGATAGAGCAAAACCCCATACAACGGGGGTCATACGATTAAAAGAAAGGCTGCCCAAGGCAGCCCCAAAGCAGCATTGTTTTTACTGGTCCACCCGGACCAGCAGCAAAAAGTTACAACAAAAGCCCACGCAGGGGCACCAAAATTTCACAAAACAAAATATTAACGCCCATAACAGGGCCCAGCAGACAAATTTTAAAAACCTACTCATCAGGAGCAGGTCCAGCAGCAGCAGCAGCATCAGCACTGGTGGGGCCAGAGGACACCTCCTCTCCAGCATCTTGGGACCCCACCATACCCTCTTCTTCATCATCCGAAAGCAGATCCATGTTCAGGCCATCAGGGAAATCTGCAGCAAAGGCCTCCTCCAGAGCAGACAAGTCCCAGGTAGTATGACTACCCTCCTGGAACTCCTTCACACAATTAATCCGGGTTTCAGCAGCAGTATAGGAGACAGCCTCGATCAAAGCTTTCTGCAGACCAGCCTTTTTGTGCTCCAGGGCCTCTACCTTCAGAACCAGATCAGCCTCTGAGGCTAAGGCCCGCTCCAGTTTAGACTGAGCTGCGGCCAACTGATTCTGAGAGGCTTCCTCCTGAGCCTTAAGCTTTTCCTGGCCCATACTTATCTCCCGACGAAAGCGCTCAACAGCCTGCCTTAGATTCGCCCTCAGGATCTCCTCCGACTTCAGCTTCACCGCCATCTCCTGCATCCTCTCCACAGCATCATCATGAGCCGCCTTCATACGCTGAAAATCCGCCAGCAAAGCCTCACTCTGCTGATTGGCACACAACGCCAGCTCCAAAGCCTAAAGCACACCAAATCAAGTAAGATATAAAAAAAAAAGAGAAAAAGAGAAAAAGAAAAAAAAACTTCAAAAGGTCTACCTCAAAGGAAACCTCAGCAACGTGCTTGGTCAGGTCCTGAAAAGGACGCTTCTTCAGAATAGAGGTAGAGGCAGGGAACAACAAAGAGTTCAGAGTAGGCCAGAGCTTGGTTTTGGATCCTCCAAAACCTCCAGGGATCTCTAGTTGCAGAGGAGGAATGGAGGACTCACCAGAGGATGTCCGAGGCAGTGGCTCCAGGATAGGCTTGAAACCAGGAGTAGGAATGGTAGGAGGAATCACAAGAGGAGACGGGTCAGTGAAGGGAGTCTCAGGAACCGATTCCTTGACCAGATCAATAGTATCAACCTCAATCGGGGCAGCGTGGGACCCAGCTCCCGCAGGGCTCCCCTCAACAATCTCAATCTTCTTTTTCTTTGAGGACCCCGCGTCCCCAGGAGTAAATCTTTTTCTGCGCAACTGCATAACTCTGCTAACATCAACCCTGGCCTTGCCTGGAAAAATAAAACAACGCAAAATCAGAGCAGATCAAATGCAGCCCTACTCAAAAAGAGAACCAAGCAGAAATCCTACCCTCCTTCTTCGTCGCCGGAACAGCAGAGTCCTGGACCAGCTTGGAGAAAGACCTCTCCTCCGCAGGAAGGTCCGGGAGCTTGGCCTTAGAAGCGACAGGGTCTGTAGATTCAGGAAGCTTAGCCAAGCTGTTCCCTGAAGAAGTAAATCAGCTATCAGAATACAAACATGCAACACCAAGAGAAAATTCGAAGAGACAAACTCAGAAGCAGAAAACATACCCTCAATTTGCTGCCACTCAGAGAATATGTAGTCCGGGGAGGTAGGCAGTGTGTCAATCTTAACAAAGATGAAGCGGGTGAACCATTTGCTATCATCCGGAGTAGTGGGGAAGACAATAGCAGAAGGCATGTTGTCATGACTGCGAATTGTACACTGGGAATGACCCAAGGAACGTGGGTTAAACCACTGGCCCAGATCCGCCAGCCCAATGTTCAAACCACGCTCTCGGTTCAGAGCACAAATACTAAGCAGAATACGCCATGCATGAGGGGCAACCTGACACATGGCTAGCTTGGTTAATTTTAAGAAATCAACAATGAGATCAGGAAACGGGAACCTTAGACCCAAGCGGAAGGGATATTCATAGAAGCAGGTCCACCCCTCCCTCGCAAAGTCCGCCTTCTCGCCGGCGAGGGGGAAGTGGTAGACAACCCCATCTGGGAAGCCAAACCTGACCTTGATCAAGGCAGCATGGGACTCATCAAAGGCAGAATCGCAGAGATATCGAGGAGCCAGCAACTTCTGCGATGGAAAGGGCCCAGAATAGACCCCCAGAGCAGGGAAAGAGCCAGATGAGCAACCAGTGGGAGTAGCAGCGGAAGAGCAGGGAGCAGACATTGTGTAATATCTAGAGTTGGAGTAAAAAAATTTTTACTGCAAAATAAAATGAGAACGAGCAAGAAAGAAGTGAAAGAAGTAAAGGAAGATAAATTTTGATGATGGTAAAAGTGACAAAGTTGGATGAAAGGCAATTTATAGAGGAAGTGGACGGTAGAAAGTAAAAAGTAAATTTTGAATTTAAAAGTTGAAAGTAAATGCAAGTGGGAAGTTGAAATAGTTGAGGGGACATCCCATTAATGAGAGGTTGGAAAAACCGCCTAGTGGGTAGCCTACGCAAGCATCGTCAGCAGCCCTCAAACACCCATATGAATTCCGGAAGCACACTTGAAAGCCGAGTAAAATTCCAGCCCAATTGAAGCCAAGTTAGGCAGAAATTTGGGGGAAATTGTTTAGCCCAAAAAATCCTCATCGCAATGTTGGGCCCATAAGCAGTTTCAGATTCAGCAGCCCGTCACAGAAGCAGACCAGACGCAGGAAAAGAGCCGTTGAAGTAGAAGAATGGGTCAAAACCCTAAAGGAATATCCCCCTATATTCACTCCTACATTCCAGGGCCAGAGTAGAATTGGTTGAGCTAAAATCCGCAGCTATAAAAGGAAAGGCTAGGGCATTTTTTATTCATTCGTGCATACATTGTAACCTAGCTACCTACGTAAACACTTGTAATCCATCTCAACAGCGAACATCTTCGATCATAGTAAAAAATATTGGTGGGATTCCGTTCCCCCCGCGGTTGTTTCCCTCATTGGGTTTTTCCGCGTCACCAAAATCCCTTGTGTCATTATTCCGTTTCGTTAATTTTCGTATACATTTTCTGCGTTAATCTTTATATTGGTTGGCACTTTGACCTACATCACAATAATTCAACTCGGTAGATATTTTACCAAAACACAAGGCTGCCTAAACTGCAACTCAGCCACTGATTTCTCCAGTGTCTGCGCCTTTTCCTTGCATTAAACCAGCAAATTAAAGCTGATAGCTCAGAGATGCTAGTATTTAAGCCAAGCCCGTGTTTGACTAGATCTAGCAAATCCACAGTAAACTTGCAGTTGAAGAAGAGATGTTGTTTAGTTTCAGTAGCTGCTTTGTAGAGGTAGCATCTATTTACTAATGTGATCCCACGAGACTGTACAAGATCCATGGTAGGAAGCTTTTGTTGAACTGCCATTAGGAGGCAGATTTTGTGCCTAGGAATACCAGGGTAAGACTGAATAGCTTTATATATTGGTAGCTTGGTACCTTTGTCTCTGATAGTGTTATAGACTTGTTTCACAAAAAATGTCCCATTCACAAGGCAATGCTGGATTAGAGTTTGTATTCCCTGAATCCCTCCATACTTTGTCATATATTCATTCCTGACTTGAAGGATACCCCTGAGACATGCAGGTTGATGATTTTTTAGAGCAAGATGCCATATATCACATTCAGTAAGGTAGTAGTGGTGCATCCACTGAATCCAAATGGAGCCAGTACTGGAATCCAGTTGCCAAAGCCATTTACGGAGTGCAGCTCTATTACAACAAGGAAGATCTGTGACAGAGAACCCTCCTTCTTCCCAGGGAATCAAATCTTTTTAGTTATTCTTTTCTTGTGTAAAATATTCTAGCATATAATATCTTTTGATTCCTTACTAATTAAGTGTATATTGTTGCTTAATTATAGGCTTAAGTTATGCACATATATTGTATATATATATCTATGTAACTACTGCAAATATTATCAATTATACACATTCAATCTTAATCTCTTATAGTAGGTACATTGAAAAAATGAAATCAGTACATAATAAAAAAACGATATGCCTACATACATAAGAAAAACGATTTTGGTCAGTAAAATAAATAAAAAAAAACAAGTTCATTATATTTAAACCCTAAATCAAATTAATACTCCGTATGAATGAAAAAAGTGAGCAGCAACTCGCAAATATGAATCCATGGAATTGTTAACATACTACACACACCTTTATAAATTTTCCATCGATGCGAACAACAGCACAATAAAAGCACGTTAGAAGTGTAAACAAGTTAACGTTATTGATAATACTCCGTAAAAGTTAATTTTTCGTATGTTAAAAAGTAATTTCGTTAACAAATTACGTCTGATAAATAAAAAAAATTACTTATGTTTGTAAAAAATTTAGTCGTTGAAAAATTGTGTAAATTTGAAAAAATTTGATACGTTGAAAAGTTGTTGAAAATTTGAAACTTTAAAATATAAAACTATGTATGTTTGATAAAATTTGAATCGTTCAAAAATTGTGTAAATTTGAAAAAAATTGATACGTTGAAAAGTTGTTGAAAATTTGAAACTTGAAAATATAAAATTATGTATCTTTGGTAAAATTTGAATCGTTCAAAAATTGTTACAAATTTCTAATTTTACAAACTACATTTAAATTTTGGCGTATTACATATTTCGAAACAAAATTTGGCGCACTACACTAATTTCGATATAAATTCAGGGTTTAGGCCGGGTTTCCACATTCAATGTTTAGGGTTTCCACATTCAGGGTTTAGGGTTTCAAATATAGGGTTTAGGGTTTCTATATATAGTGTTTATGGTTTCTACGTAAAATAACTTAACTTAACCGATCATAGTTTAACACACACACACACACACACATATTATCTTAATTTAACTATTTCATTTAAGTACATACATATTTATTATGTTAAAAACCGATCATAGTTTAAAATGTATACTTACATGAGTTAAACTAACATTTATGGGTTATATATATATATATAGGGTCGGGATCTGTTAAGAACCACCCTTATAATGAGAACCATGAGAACCCTCACTAAATCTCACCATATCTCGCTTTGAAAGTTTCGATTGATCATTTACCATTAGTTTAGCTTATTTAAATACACACCTTAGTATCTTTAAACAATTTTTTTTGATTTTATTAACAAAAATATATACTTAGTGTCCCAGAATACAATTAGGCATACTAAAACGGCTATAAATGCACGAAAACGACCACTACATGCATGAAATTTTTTACATGCATGAAAATGATTACTAGGTGCAAGAAATAATAGGCTCTACGTGCATTAAAACGAGTTCTAGGTGCATGAAAAATGATAGATACGTAAAAATCGGTAGTAAGTGCATGAAAATTAATAAAACGTATCTCACCTTGATTTCCGTCACTAGTATATATATATTCTAGATCAAGAAATATGTTTTCTAGCCATAAAATTCCATGCCGAATCCAAATATGTCATTAATTTTTTTTTAAAAAGTCCGTAAGGTAGAGCTCTCATGGTTCTCATTATATTGGAGGTTCTCATAGGATCCCAATTCTATATATATATGTATATATATAGATATATATATATATATATATATATATATATATATATATGTATATATATATATATATGTATGTATGTGTATATATATATATATGTATGTATGTATATATATATATATATGTATGTATGTATATATTTATATATATATGTATATATATATACATATATACATATATATATATACATATATACATATATATATATATAATATTTATTAGCTTAATCTAACTATTTCATTTAAATATATACGTATTTATTATGTTAAAAACTGATCATAGTTTAAAATGTATACTTACATGAGAAATCCAAAATAAAAGTGTGATTTAAAACAACAAATACATAATGTGTGATTTAAAAAAATAAAAAGTTTAAAAAATAAAAAAAATTTGGGCCGGATGGGCCGGATTTTCGGACGGTACCGCCCATAAACAGCTCTAATACTAATACATTGACAATTTATAATCTAATATAAATAAACCCCTTCCCCCTTCTTATTCCCCTTGTTTTTTAACTTCCACTCTAAACTAAATTTACCCTAATTTTTCACATCTCCTCCCTAAACCTAAACTTCTAAAAATTCAAATATGTCTCAAATAGAAGATAGTGGCCTCGTTGGTTTGTTGGATTTTAATTACATGACTAACCTTTTCAAAGATGTCAAGGTGCAGAAATTTCAGTTTTCGGTTTTTAATCATATTTTATTTTTATATCTTGTATATACATACGTATTTTGTATAGCATAATCGGATTTTACTATGTAATCGTATTTTCATTTTTTTGTAATCATCTATGGACATGGAACGTGAAATTAGGGTTAATAAATTCTGATTTACTTGATAAATTGATAAGTGTAATATAATGATCAACTATGAAACCTGCAATTAGGGTTTGTGGTTAATATTTTGATTTACGGTGTATTAATGCAACTGTGTTCAATTCAATTTTAGAAAACGATCCGATGCAAACTCAATTTTGATATAGTAATCAATGCAAAATCAGTACATTAAAAAACGAAATTTTATTAAAAAAACTTGATTTTACGAAATCAGTAGATAAAATAAAACTATTAGGGTTTGGTAATTAATGATGAGTGAAATTAATTAATGGTACTGTGTATCCACTTAAGCTTAAGGTAAGGTATTGACCAACGGTAAGCCACCAACCAACTACAGCAAGATAAGATATAGCGAGGCCAGGACAAAAAACAGATGTATTTTTGCCTTCTCTTTTATCCTGTATATATTTGGCACGAAATTCGCTTCTATACTTTTTTACTATCCTTTGGGACGCTACTCCTCTCAGCTGATCCTTACCCTGGCAGGAGATTTATACGACTCTCCTTTAGACATACTTCACCCGAGTAAGAACCGATTCGGACTATCCCATGAATGCTCGAGTCATTCTCCCTCGTACCTCAGTCTCTTCTTTAATTTCTCCCTCTACGCCCTAGGCTGGTCGACTTACCTCCTTCCGCTTTGCTCGAGTCTGCTCTATTTAAGCCAACCAACCCTCTCCTTTGAAGTCAATCCCACTTCGTGCTTTCTCTCTCCTCTCGCTTTGCTCTTATTTTTAACATAGTTTTTGCGTTGTCTTATTTTTTCATTTATTAAATTATACGGAGTACTATGTAAATCTTAATAGTTTTTATTTGCCGACGATAAGACTAGCCGAAGATAATGAACGTGATCAAGTGAAAGGAGATGAGTGAAGGTAGGCTATTATTAAATGAAATACTTGATTAAAAAAACAAACTTGAATACAGCCATTCGATTAACTAAGTCTATTGTGTCGCCGTGCTTCTAGTAACCCTTCTCCTTTGTGGTGTAGGCTGCGACGGACCCGCCTCATCCATCTTTATAGCCCTTCTAACTGTCCTCTGTCTGCGCCTAGGAGCTATGCCCGTACCTCTTCTGTTAATTAGGTCTTGCAAACCCCCTTCTGTATGTGGAGTATCATTTCTAAGCAAATGACGTTGATTGCATACCTTTCGTTGTAGTCTTCTACGACCCACAAAAGTGTAACTTTGGAACCTGATCCCATAGCAGTGACGGTCGCAATACCAACGATTGTCTCCATTTCCTTGACCAACTTATTTGACTCAATATCATATATTGCAAACGCCTCATCGAATTATATGCTAACCTGTATATATAGTCGTTCCTTAATGTCAAAGCAAGTGACCGCTTAAGTCGTTCCGACTGCGCGGGTGTGTGGTACCCAACCTGAAGATGCTCATATCCCCATACCAAATCCTTTCGAAACCGACTTAAAATGTAATTTTGGGGAATCAACTGCACTTTCTTTAGCACCAATGCACAGATAATATGCCTACATCAAATTCCTTTAAATTCAAACCGTTGACAAGGACAAGTAAACTCACCCGTAGCCGTGTCAATGCTCACATCGTACTTTTTATCCCGCGATCTCCAAAAAAGATGTTTCACCTCCTCGGTTACAGTTAAAAGAGAGAAAGTCTCAATATTCATCTTAACTTCCGCATTGGTGTGTATTAGGCCATAAACCTCTTTTTTCACCTTCGCGAACATGACAATTGTGTACGCTCTTTGAAAAACTTCTTCAACAATGATATTTCTATCGTACTTAACATGTCTATTGGAGCAAGCAAAGTTCAATTTCTCTTCTTCCTCGACCTTGAATCGTAGGGCATTTTCATAGTTGGCAAGAAAGGTAAACAAAGTTGTTTGAGGATTAAAGTAAATCTTGAAAAATGTGTTTGTCTGCTCACTTCTTTGTGTAGAAGACATACCTGCACAAAATATGTTCGTCCAATACAACGGAACCCATGATGCCCTTTTTTCATATACCTCTTTTATCCAACTATGTTCTTGTAAGCCAAATTTAGTTACAAAAATATGCCATGATTCCTCAAAGTCGTCAATGTCTTTACTTTCATAAACTACATCTTGGAGGTCTATCCTAATTTCATCATATCTTGCATTCGATCCCAAATCTTTCGCACCATTTCGTATCATGTGCCAAAGACACAAACGGTGGGGCATATTAGGAAATACGTCCTTCACAGCCTTACCAATCCCCCTGCATTGATCCGTGATTATAACTCACGGAGCTCTACCCATACAATCTAACCATCTCGTAAACACCTAAGTAAAGCTAATTGCGTCCTCATGGGAAATCAAAGCGGATGCAAATACAACACTGCTACTGTGATGATTTACACCAATAAATGGAGTAAAAAGTCATTTTGTACCTGTGGATTAAGTAAAGTCATTACACATTAGTAAAAGATTAAGTAAAGTCATTACACATTAGTAAAACATTTTCATCTCTACTATAATTAGAATGGATCATCTCGATCTTATATACTAAAAGGCTAAACAAAGGGAAGATCATCTCGCGAGTGCCTCTATATATATATATATATATATATATATATATATATATATATATATATATATATATATATATATATATAGTTGGGATCACATGAGTCCACCCTATATATTTGAGTCCATGAGTCTAACAATGGTATCACAAGTCATATAAAAAAATATCACTTGTATTTCAACATCACTGTTTTCTTTCCTCATTTTCTTTTGTTTTTTTTCTTTTCACTTTGTTTTGTTTTTTTTCAAGTATCACTTTTTCTTAACACTTTTTTTTTTTCCTTTTTTTAAGATCACGCTTTTTTAATAATACGTTTTTTAGCATAGTTGTGATATTGTTTAGTGTGACGTGTGATATTGTATACAAGTTATATAAAAAAATATCACTTATTTTTTCAACATTACTTTTTATTTTCCTATTTTTTTCTGATTTGTTTTTTGTGCTTTTTTCAATATCACTTTTTTTATAACACATTTTTTTAGTATCACGTTTTTTTATTAACACATTGTTTAGTATAAGTTGTGATATTGTTTAGTATAACATGTGATATTGTATCTAAGTTATATAATAAAATATCCCTTTTTTACTTTTTTTTCTTTGTTTTTTTTATCTTTTTTTTTTTTATATATCACGTTTTTTTTCGAGTATCACTTTCTTTTTTAAAAAACATGTCTTTTTTTAACACATTTTATTTAATATCACGTTTTTTAGTAACACATTATTTAGTGTAAGTTGTGATATTGTTTAGTATAGCGTGTGATATTGTATCTAAGTTCAATAAAAGAGTATCGTGTGATATTCTATCTAAGTTCAATAAAAGAGTATCACAGTTATACAAAACTGTATCACTTTTTTTTTTTAAAGAAACTGCATCACTTTCGATTTTTTTTGTTGGGATTCATTAGGAATCAATTCATGGCGGCATCGAAGAAACATGGTTGTCGATTTATCGAATTCGGAGTATGATGTTACTGTAAAGTCTAGCCTATAATTGACACGTTCTAAAGTTACTTTATGTTTCGATTAATTCATTATAATATAGTAGCACTTTGGATTTATATCTCTTCTGTTAATTTGGATTGAAGTTTAAACTTTGAAGTATTGAATTACAAGGAATGAATCAACATTTAACATGAAACTTGCTTGTTTAAGATATACCGAGTACATTAATGCATTCAAATGAATTTATTAACATGTTTTAGCGATGTGATATTTTTTAATATAAGTTGTGATACTTTAGGTGGACTCATGGACTCAAAAATTTAGGCGGACTCACCGGATCCTGCCTCTATATATATATATATCTACGTGAATGCTTTCCGTAGAAAAAGAAGCTCCTACTAGGATGTTGTACCTGTATCTGGTGGTTTTGGGATTTCTTTTCTTTTTTATATATCTACGTGAATGCTTTCCGTAGAAAAAGAAGCCTTATATAAATAGAAAGGAAAGATAGGTGCGTGTCGGCTAAAGCTAAGTCCACAACAACACAAACAAAGTCAGTGTGAACACATAGACTAGTAGCAGGAGAAGGAGCGTGGGTGGGAAGATTTGCGTCTACTAAAAGCCTTCATAACTCGAAGCTTTCCCTAACACGGAACAAGCACTAAGATCAAGATCGAGAGCTTGCGCACGGTCAAAAACAGAATTCTTAAAATAACAACTTTTGTAAATGATGCAGAGTGAATTATTAAAATAACGACTTTTAGGCTTTTTCATCTCTGTTCTGGGTTCTACTGGATGAGTTCAGTGGGGCATTGGTGCAGGGTGGCCGATAGTTGAGTTACTGGCTGTAAGTGATGCAGAGTTGCAGGTCCGTCTGTCTGCTGGGGGGCAGGTTTATGTTGCTGGGATTGAAGTCTGATAGAGGCAGATGCTGGTTTTGGGTTGTATGTGCAGGAATGCTGATCAGATCTGTTGGGTCTGTTTGGTACTTCTGGCTTTGTGAATGATTAGGACCAGTTGAAAGTGAATCATGTGGATAGCTAGTCTCAGTATGGTTTTGAAGTAGAGTAACTCAATGAGCGGGTGGCAGGGATGTTGGCAGCGTTTGAATGAGTCTGCAAAATGGTGCAGGGGCTAGTAGTTATGCGTGTGACTTTGGGCATGCACTAATGCTGGCTGTAAAAGGACGAGTAGCAGGTCCTTTGGAATGCTACTGGGATTATGTTTTTAAATGTGGCAATGGGCATTGTAGCGTTAACAACAAAGTCGAGTACTCAAGGCCGAGCTTTAATGACAAAATTTAGGTAAAAGAGTAAAAAATAACGAATTAATTACCTGTTACAAAGGAAGGTACCGTCGTAAGAAACAGCATCACCAAATACTTTGGCCATACCACGGCAATGTCCATCGGCCCAAAACACATTAAGCAACTTGCCGTCTTGATCCGTTAGGATGGAATAGTAGAAGTCGGAATCGATTTCTTTAAGCTTCATAAATCGTTTTTCAAGAGCATTTGCATCACCTATAATTCTACTCTATCGCCGTTCTTGATTGATCATGTTCCTCAAATCCCACTCGATGATAGGTAAATTTGCATGACCACCAACTTCTCTAACTAAAGTGTGAAAGTTTTTAGCAATTGGAATACCAGCTTCATCATTCATCAAAGCCCGTCTTTTTTATAATATTCATCCCATAACCTGTATCCCACCATATGACGACTATTTGTAGGATTGACATTGTCATGGTTGTGATCTAATCTAGCCTGTTTAATGACGAATAAATCATCTTTTAGCGTAGCTTCTACTACACAACCACATTTTTTATAGGTAGGATCGTTTTTAAAACCATTCTTTTTGCTCGGCTCTGCTCCCCTTATGCAACATATTCTGATTCGATTCATCATGTAGAAACGGGGCTCAGTCCTACCACTATCATGGCGCTTGATCCTTTCCATTGTATAGTAATCCAAGATATTGTTTGACCTAATAAAAAATTGAAAGCCACGTTGATATGCATATAAATAACAATATGCACCAAACTCATCACCATTAACAAAGGTCATTCCATTTGTTGGAGGATCAACTATCTCAATGCTAGTGTCGCCGCTGTTTAGCATACTTGCTACATCTGCACAAAACCCCCTTCAATTATAGGAGGTTCATGCAACTCATCATCATCATCAACAGCCTCATTGACAGCAGCCTCATCACCGATGGCTCCACTCACGACATCATCACCACCGTCGTCATTTAAGAATTGATCCATACTAAAGTCTCTAAAACTAACAAGCTCTTCATCCTCATCATTATCAACCTCATGTTCACTATTGTTATCAACATCATCTACCATAATATCATCAAGACCATCTTCTACAATGTTGTCATCAATAATGTCGTCTTCCCAAGGCAAACTAAGATCAAAATCCATTTTTTTATGTTTCACGATTAAAGATTTCTTAATATTTACAAGATTTTAAATTTTCTTATTAATTCAACCTAATAAAATCTTAATATTTACCAGATTTTAAATTTCCTAAATATTATGGAAAATAAAATAAAAAAAATTCCTTAAATTAAATCTTCTAAGAATTTAATCAAATAACATGGAAATTTAAAATAAAATAAATTTCGTTTTTTTTATTAAATAAATTTCCATTTTTTTATTTAACTATTTTTCGTATTTTGGTTATTTATTGAATTACGATTTTCCAAAGTTATTTTTGTATAGTTCAGAATATTGTATTTTTATTTAACCCATAATAAAAGACTAAAAAATCTCACATTTTTTTACTATATCTTACTACAATAGGTAACTAAAGTATACTATATATAATAACTTTTTTTCAATATAACCAAACAATAATAATAAAATTTATTCCCTAAATATTTTATTTAAAATATCTAAAAAAATTCATTCAATGCAATAAGATTTAAAATTTCCTTATTCCTAATATAATTGAATATATCATAATTTATTAAACCAGATTTTACATTTCCATTTTTGTTGGGTTTCACGATTAAAGTTTTTTTAATATTTAAAAGATTGTAAATTTCCTTATTAATTCAAGCTAACAACCTCTTAATATTTACCAGATTTTAAATTTCCATATTATTTTATTCTAATTAAACTAGATTTTAAATTTCCATAAAATTATTCATTCCCTAAATATCTAAAAAATATTCATTCAATACAATATGATAAATTATTTATTCCTTAAATCAAATCTTCTAGGAATTTAATCAAATATTATGGAATTTTTAAAAAAAATCGTCTTTTCTATTTAATGAATTTTCGTTTTTTTTTAAATTTAACCATTTTCGTTATTTGTTGAATTACGGTTTTCCAAAGTTATTTTAGTAGAGTTCAAAATATTGTATTTTTATTTAAGATATTTAAAAAATATTCATTCCATACAATAAGATTAATTATTCATTCCTTAAATTAAATCTTCTTAGGATTTAATCAAATAACATGGAAATTTAAAATAAAATAAATTTCGTTTTTTGTATTTAATAAATTTCCGTTTTTTTTATTTAACTATTTTTTGTATTTTTTTTATTTACTGAATTACGGTTTTCTAAAGTTATTTTAGTATAGTTCAGAATATTGTATTTTTATTTAACCCATAATAAAAGATTACAAAATCTCACATTTTTCATCATATCTTATTACAATAGGTAACTAAATTATACTATACATAATAACTTTTTTTAAATACAACCAAACAATAATAAGAATATTTCCGAAAATATTATTTAATATTAGTAAATTTCAGAATATCAACAATTATAATTCATAAATAGACGTGCTGATACCCTTGATTAAATGGTTAAAACTCTACTTGCAAATATTATCTTGTATGCAAATGATCCCATGTTTGAATCCCACTAACAACATTTTTAGATTTTTAAAATTAGCCAGTCATCTTTAATTAAATTTATATAATCGAAAAAATGATTTCACAAAAAAAAACGAGTCAACTTATTAAAATATTAAAAAAAATCCAATAATAATCTACTAAAATAATTTCCAAAAGAATATTAATAAAATACAAAAATAATTAAAACGTCTAAATTAATTATATACAAAAAAAACTAATTTGCAGAATATTAATTTTGAAAATAATTTCCAACAGAATATTAATAAAATACAAAAAAACAGTGTAAATTAATTAAATACAAAAAAATTATTTTCCAGAATATTAATTCACAAAAAAAAAATTCCAACAATATTACTAGTTAATATTTCCGAAAATTTAACTAAATACATAAAATAACAAAATATTTTTAAAAAATATTAATTTTGTAAATCATAATAAAATCTTAGCAAATAAAAAATATTCCTAAATTATGCTAACTACATGTGGTTAAGAACATAACTACATGTGTATAATTACTAATATACATTAACACTAACTCATGCAAATTAACTATGGTTATAAACGTGGCGCGATGTGATTGGTCGTGTATGAGTTTTTCCATACACAGTGTGTATGTCTATCGCCTTCCTTACCAAACATAGCCTAATATTGTTAATGAAATTAACACGTTTCTGATTTCACCAGATTTGGTCGAAAATTAAGGTAAATATTTTAAATGAACGGAATATTATACCACGTATTGAATTTTCTAATTAAGAATATTATATACGGAATATTATAAACGTAATTGAAGTTGATATGAGATTTGTAATGCATTGATTGAATTGAATGCTTTTTCGGAAAGAACGTTTGCCAAAGATATGGTCGAGATTTAAGGCGAAAATTAAGGTCAATATTGTTATCGAAATTAACATGTTTTTCATTTCACCATATTTGGTTGAAAATTAGGGTTAATATTGTTAATGAACAGAATATTATACCACGTATTGAATTTTCTAATTAAGAAAACGATATACGGAATATTATAGATGGCTTCATGTAAACAAAATATTATAAACGGAATGTTAAAATCATCATTATCATTATTAATATAAAAGAATCTTGTAACTCATCCTATGTAGCACTATGTGGTAACAGTATTAACCCTCACACACCCTCACATTCACCCTCACAAAACAATTTTTACTCAGCCAATCAAATCCTTTGAAATTTGACAAGTCAGATTTCCTAATTGATTAAAAAAAATGTGTTTAATGCTATTAAAAAAAAGATAACTAAAACAAGTCAATTTTCTAATTTGCCTTTTATATTCTCTAAACAATTATTTAGAGAATATTTTATTTAGAGAATATATGGAAAAATTCCGTATGATACATCATGGAAATACTAAATGATCATTTCCCTTTTACTCTTGACATAAATCCAATCATTAGCAAATTTTTTAGAGAAATTAATCTTCTCTACAATTAGGAAGATTTTATTCTACGTAAATATCGGCTTAATAAATTAGCAAAATCGTAATTTTAGTTCTAATTTAAGATAACCCGAGAAGAAAACATATCTACAATTAAGAAGATTTTATTTTACCTAAATAGCGGCTTAATAAATCACGTTTCTATTTATTAAAAAACAAGATAACGTCTTAATATGTGTTTAATGCTATCAAAAAAAAGATAACGTAAAACAAGTCAGATTTTCTGACATAAAATTATATGATTATTAAATACATGGAAGATTTTATTTTACCTAAATACCGGCTTAATAAATCACGTTTCTATTTATTAAAAAAAAACAAGATAACGTCTTAATATATGTTTAATGCTATCAAGAAAAAATAACGTAAACAAGTCAGATTTTCTAATTTGCTTTTATATTCTCTAAACAATTATTAGAGAATATATGGAAATATTCCGTATAATACATCATCATAAAATTATATGATTATTAAATATATGGAAGTTTTTATATATTCTACCTAAATACCGGCTTAATAAATTACTTTTCTATTTATTAAAAAAACAAGATAACGTAAAATAAGTCAGATTTTCTAATTTGCCTTTTCCATTCGTACATACAAGTCAGATTTTCTAATTGGTTATATAATAAGTGAAAATTATAGTCATCTTTAAAAACAAGTGTATACAACCCCGTGATTTTTCACGGGTGTTACACTAGTTAAATGGTAAATGCCTATGGTGTTGACACGTGGCAAAAGACTAAGCATTGAATATGGTGTTGACATGTGGCAAACGGTGTGTATGATTCTCATATTATAATATTGCAAGATCAGTTCAATTAACAAAATAATACTATACCGGTTAATGAATTAACCCAGGTAAAACTAAAAATTAAGCAAATGATTACTGACATTATACAAATAATGACGAATTCATGTTTGTATATCTTTTTTTATAACTCACACTTTTTTTCGATAACACGATAACTGCTATTTTTTTTTTCTATAACCTTACTTTTTTTTCTTTAATTAAAGTCTAGCACAATTCAAGCTACAGTACGGAGGGGATTAATTCGAAATTTCCAAAAATCCGTTGAGGAAGGCAAAAAATACAACTTTACCAACATGGAGGTTTCGAAGAACACTGGTTCAGATGTTAGTAGGGTCTCTGTCAACCATAAACATCGCTTACATTTCAGTTTCACAACGCGTGCTGACCAACCGCAAACTCCAATTATTTTAGATAATAGCTTTCAGTTAGTAAGTTCCAAGACATCTTGGAGAAGAATGTTTCTGATTGTCATTACTTAGATATGGGTATGAAATACAAAAACTCATTATTATTAATATCAATTCATTACTTGGGTTAAATTATATTAATTAACATAGTATATATCATTTTTGGTTGTTTATTTGTTAATATAGCAAGAACTTGTGATATTTTGTATGATTTAGTTATTAAGGTATTTTTTTATCGGGTTACATCTAAATTATAACAGATGTAATTGGAGAGTTAACGGAGTGTTCAAAGGTTACTTTGTCGAAGAACATAGGTGAAAAGTCGAGAACGGTTGAATTGACTGATCTTAAGTAAGTACACGCACCCTTCTTAGATTCAAACTTTTTATTCCACACTTTATATTATTATTCTCTAATAAACTATCATTCAGCTTTCACATACAGCAAAATGGTGTTGAAATGTTCAGTATTGGGAGACTACACCGATGAGTTTTCATTTGTTGAAAACTAGCACAATTCCGAGCTTATGATCTGCGTTATGCAAAATGATCAGCGTACAACCTATAGTATACCTCTGTCATCGAAAGAGATGTGATGAAGTACAGATGTTAACTAGGCTACCAATGAAATCGCTTTGAAAATCGAATGCCGGAATTGCTGACATCAAGCCAAGGGAGATGATGGCTGAAGGTTCAATCATCTACTAAATTTTTTATTCAAAAATCTCTGTACCTATGAATTAATTACTTTGTAGTATATTTGTAAGTATTTTTCCTTTTTATTTTTATGAACACAATATGTGCCCTTAAGTTGCTCTAAATTGATGGACAATGTTATTTGATTATTCCATACAATTTAGGATGGTTAACTAAGTAATACGTGTATAAGGGAGATTTTGATCCTTATAATATAGTTGTAGTTGATTTGATAAGAATTACGTTTAACAAAGAGATAAATATTTACTTGTGAATGTTGGCCTTGTTGATTTATTAGATTCTAAAATAACTTTAGTGACAGTGAATAAAATGTTTTGTCGAGAATTTTCTCTAATGATAAATTTTGGTGCAAGATTATATGTTTTGCGTTGATTTCAATATTGTAACATTATATGGAGTAGTTCATTTGTATTTCAAATAATTACCGCAAATTATATTTTTTCGTTAATGAATAAAATAGGATTATTTCAATTTAGTAATGATTTGAACAAAAATAAAAGACCGGTATAGAAAGTAAATATTTATAAGTGTTCACCAATAAGTCGTTTGCTTTGATATTCAGTATGTTATAAAAAAACATTAAGATCTTTTAGGATACTTGGGTTATTTACTCATTTTGAGGCAGATTAAATATGGTGGTTTTGGGGCCAAAAGTTCATCTTGTGTTAGAGTTTGGTTAGTCATACTCATACATATTTTCGACCACTCATGAACTTAGTATTATTCAATTTATATAAGTCGGAGTGACTTTACAAAATTTTCTAACTAATACATAACATCTATAAAATCTTATAAAATCTTATTAAAAGGGTAACTAAAAAAATGTGACATGGCAAATTTTAATGTGACTTGGCAAAATTTTAATGTGACTTGGCATATTTTAAATGTGACATAACATATTTTAAATGTGACATGGCGTAATTATGTGATGAATTATCAATTTATTATTGCATGACATTAATTTATTTCACTTATCTATAAATTAATTTAATTCACTTATCTATAATATTAAAGGATATTTCAATATTGTTTTCCTAAATTTATGTAACCCTTCAAAATTTAAATCAAAGATTTCGTCTTAAATTAATTTTGTATATTAAATATATTGGTTTCCAAAATTTATGTAGCCCTTCAAAATTTAAATCAAGATTTCGTAATTTATAAATAATACTGACATTTTAATTGAAATTTATGTAATAAAATATTTTAATAAATTTTATAATTGTAGTTACAATTTTTTTTAATAAAACATGTTAATAATTAATAAAAACTACTCATATTACTTACCACCCACCATTTTTATTAACATTTTTTCCTATTTATTTCATTTTTATATTTAAACATGGTAATAAATTCATTCAAACTCTTCATAATACCTAATCCCCACCAAATTAATTAAAAGTTTTTCTTATTTAATTAATTT
Source organism: Silene conica (assembly GCA_029255685.2). Taxonomy (NCBI): domain Eukaryota; kingdom Viridiplantae; phylum Streptophyta; class Magnoliopsida; order Caryophyllales; family Caryophyllaceae; genus Silene; species Silene conica. The sequence goes on along the minus strand of CM055317.2, from coordinate 34,066,450 downwards.
TTCTAATATAATATGTTAATAAATTGATCAAAACTCTTTATATTAATTAACACCCGTAATTTGCACTAATATTTTTTCCCTATTTAATTCATTTCTTGAATTTTTCAGCAATCAATTATCTAATCTAATAATATCACAAAATAAATTAAAATTAAAATTACAATATGGAAATATATGGTTGTCTGATGTCTATAAAAAACCAGAATAGCTATATAATAATTTCTATTCACTCTATTTATTTAAAATATATTACCCATGAGTTTCTACCTGTGGATTATATTTCATGGTTTAATTTATTTATTTGACGCCGATAATGAGTATATAATTTCATTAAATTAAATACGTATATAAATCTATAAATTTATTATATAAATAAAAGGCAAGACAAATAATGACTCAACAATTCTCATGCAAGCTAGATTTTGTAAAAAAAAATATATATAAAAAAGGGAAAAAATAATTAAAAGCAAACATTTTACATTTAATTTCTCTCTACTCCATATTTATGTCTATTAAATTTGCTAATAATGAAAAAGGATGATTAAAAGTCACAAAACATTGCTACATATTTATGTATATATTAAATTTGATAATAATAATAATAATAAATATAAGTCGTTCAAAAGTCATAAAATGCATCATCAATTGGCTATAAATATTTGATGGAAGACAACATTTGTGAGCCAAAATTCAAGCCAATATTTTGTTTACCTCATCGCCGAGAGAATTGTATGTGTAAATAATCATTCATATCATTGTTTTTTTTAAGTTCTATTAGTTATGAAGTACTATGACATTTTTGAAGTTCACATATATGTTGTTTTGTTGTTATTTAGGGGCTGTCAAGATCTGTAGAGTTGTGCTCTTTAAAGGTAAAATATACTTACATTTTTATTATTCAATGTCATATTTATATAATTATTTAAGGAAAAATTTAAATTAATATAATTATAATGTAATATTAAATAAATCAAATTCAACCATTTTCTTTGTTATTAATTGCTCAGTGGATTTTTTTTTGTAGGATGCTTCATTGGAGAAAGAGAACTATATGAAGAAGGGAATACTATAATTGCTTAAACAAATACTTCCATATATATATTTCCTCAATTTTATATTATAAATTAACTACAAGATTGACAACATGAATGTTTGATTAATAATTTTAAGTTTCATGAAAAAATTAGTATTTCATAAACTTTAAAATGTATGTTTTATTTTTGTATGTGTTATCTTTTTATTCATTATTTTCCATTTGAAAAATAGCTCTCATAGAATGAAATTGGAGTTACAAAGATCGCAACCGTATAAACAAGTTGGACAAAATAATTCTTATTGATATGAATAATGGCTAAATGTTCATTATTATTAATATTTATGCTTACAATATAGTTAAAAGATTACTTAAAGCATTTAATTTAAATTCATGTTATTTTTATATTGGTTAATACATAATTCATCTATATTGATTACTAGATTCTTCATTTATTTATAAAATATCGTAAAATATCAACTGAGTTATCTATTAATTTATACAATATTATAAAATGACAAGATTAAGTATCTTATTAATTAATGCCACAAATTTCGATAGCCCTTAAATTTGAACAAAACAAATGCGTACGATGAAGTTTGAAAGTGTGATGAATATTTCATAACCCAACAATGGAACTTACATAAAAAAATAAAAAAAAATTATATAGTTAATTTAAAACCTTAACCCACTTAACTTGATGTGAATAGATAGATAAGACATGTTAGTGACACATACAATTCTATTGACGATATTGATAAGAAAAATGATTGCTTACAATTTTTGCCTCTATCAAAAAACTATAAACAACTGAGGATACGTTTTATGACTTTTGAGCATTTTTTTTCTATTATTATTATTATCAAATTTAAGATAGACATAAATATCAATTAAGGTTCATCACTTTTGAGCATCGATGTTAAAAAGATAATACTAAATATCTTACTATCTTACTATCCTATGCCATGTGTTATTAAAAATAAAGTCATATCGAAAATCATGTGTCACGTGCTTATAAATAAAAATTAAAAATTAAAAAATGTTAGTTGGGAACATAAAAATAAATTAATGCAAACTATTTATTTTCCTCTCCTAAATCTGTTTATTAACTACATATTTATTTAACTTTTATTTCTTTTATTTAATAAGATGACTTTTTGGTTTTCCTCACCATTTGTAGTAGGTTACTATTTAACTTAATTTATCATTTTTGCAACAATTAAAATTTTAAGATTTTTGACAAATTGATATAGATGATATATTAAGACTACCATTTATTAAACTTCATAACTATACTATTACTAAAAAAATATGATTTTATAAGAAATAAAATATTGAGATAAAAGTCCTCTAATTTAATTAAAAAGTATGTTTTAAGCTTTTTACACTAGATAATTTATCATTCTAAAAAAGAATAATAAGCAAACATTATGCCTTAATTAAATTACTTTTAAGTATTTCAAAAATCAAAACTGTATACTTTTAAATGGATAAACTAATTGCTCGGACAAATCTTAACAATACGATAAAATAACATTACTAAAACATATAAACCCGTGAATGTCACGGGTCACAAAACTAGTTATGACATTAAAAGGTAATGAGTAAATAAGATGTTAACAAAAAAAATAGTTTATCCATATTACTTTTATTGTTCAATCTACCATTTTAAATTATCTCAAATTAACGGTGTTGTATGACAAAATGATTTACAATGTTGAGACTTGGGGCAAGTGTTAACATGACTCAATAAACAAAAAAAAAAGTAAGAAAAACAAAATAGTATTTGGCGACGTGAAAGACGAATAAATAAGTGGTATTGATGATGAGATGCCGTGATATGGAGAGGCCGCGATGGGCGGGCAATGATAAGGTGATGAGTCATATAAGGTTATGAGAAGAGTTACGGGTCACATAAGCGATAAGGTTGAGATTGTGATTATGTTAGAGGTACGATGGCATACGTAGGCGATGATACATGGAGGCAAGATGGGCTAGCATAGTTCAATGTTGTATATTCACATATGAATTGCAGGGTTGTGTTAGCTAATTAATGGGGAGGTGTTCCTCGAGTTTTCTAGTGTCTCAAGGTAGGGACGATGATGGTAAATGTCGTTAAATGTTGCTTCGAGACGTTTAAGTCATAATGAGTGAGAGAGGAGATTGATAGAGAGTGGTAATATGATAAAAAAAATTCAAAAATGAGTAAAATTAATTGTATATTAATTAAATAAAGAGGTGATCTACACTAATTTTATATCTACTTTTAGAATTTCACCTCTCATAAGTTAAAAAGTTAAAAAAAGGCGAGTACTTCGAACAAACAAATCAATATAAACTTATAAAAAGTGTGTGGGTAGACAAAGTAGAAATTTCTATAATTTAGTAATTGACTAAATCCAGAAAACACGTAAATTTTACTTTTAATAATACTTTTCGTTAACACCCGTGCAGTGCATGAGTTCAAAAGCTAGTAATAATAGTATTGTGCACTTTTCAACTTGTTATGCTTTATTTAATTATATTCATTTTATTTGTTTTAAGTTCAATAAATTATCCCTCGTTTTCCACCTTATTTGATTACGATAAAGAAAAGTAGGTGAATAAGTAAATCAACATCACGTAAGCAGAGTCGTCTCCGAGATTTTTGGGAGCCCTCTCAAATTTTGAATAAGGCCCTCTTTTTTGTTTTTCGCTTGAATTTAAAATCGTCATTAAAACGGTATTATGTATTATAAACAACTAGTTTTGTGACCCGTGAAATTCACGGGTTTATCTGTTTTAGTTTTATTATTTTATTGTATTGTTAAGATTTGTTCGAGCAATTAGTTTATTCATTTAAAAAATATATAGTCTTGAAATATATAAAAGTTAGTTAGTTAATGTCTTATTTCTTTCACATCTCTAATTTATTTTTCAAACTATATATTGTACTTTATTTTGATTAATATACTAATAGCATGTAATTTTTAAAAAAACTACCTTCAATGAGTCCATTAATTCATGACACTCATGCATAAACTCATTCTAAAAAGTATGTTGAATTGTTTTGCCTACTCTTTTAAAAGTTGTCTACATTGAAACGCATGTGAGATAAGAGTCCTTTTAATTGAGCGTGAATGAGAAAGTATCAACAGTCAGCGAAACATAAATAATAAACCAATCGAAATTAAATTTTACATTATTGATCCTATAATTATCAGTTATTCACCTTCAAAACCACCAGCAACATGAGTTCTATGAACATGAACAAAATTAATTATTAATAAATATTTTATTGTAATTTATTTAATAATTTAGTGTAGTGTTGTGTGGAAAAAATTGAATGCTTAAATTTGCCTTTTAATTAGATTAGCTTGTATAGATAAATTGTGTACTAAATTTTCTATATAACACTTAAATGCCGTTTTGTTATCTAGGCATATGAAGTTAGTGAGTGAAGACAAAAGGACAAATTAATGCATAATGTTTGATTATTATTATTCATTTTTTAGAATGATAAATTCTCCACTGTAAAGAGTTTAAAACATATTTTCTAATTAAATTAGAGGCTTTTTATCTCAATATTTTATTTCTTGTAAATCATATTTTTTAATAGTAGAATATTTATGAAGTTTAATAAATGCTAGTCTTAATATATCGTCTATATCAATTTGCCAAAAATAACAAATTTTGCAAAAATGATAAATTAAGTTAAATAGTAACCTACAATAAATGGTGAGGGAAACCCAAACGCTATATTATTAAATAAAAGAAATAAAAGTTAAATAAATATGTAAGTTAGTAACAAAATTTAGGAAAGGAAAATAAATAGTTTGTATTAATTTATTTTTGTGTTTGCAACTAACATTTTTTTATTTTTATTTTGTATTTTTAAGCATATGTATGTGATACATGATTTTAAATATGACTTTTTAATAACACATGACATACTAATGTTAGTGATTTTGATCACAAGGTCATTTAAGTATATTCGGGTTTTCGTGTCAAAATCGGTTTGAACTCGGAATCGATATAATGTGAGTCGGAGAGTACGGAGGGTACGCTCATATAATCGTAATTATCGAGTTCGTGGTTAAAGTGGATAAGGGACACTTTTAAAGTGTTATCGTAGTATATTATATCCCTTATCGGGATTATATACTCTGGGTGAAAGTATATTTTATACTTAACAAAGTTCGTATAAGCAAAAATGAAGAAAGTTACGACCCGAATCGGGAATCGGGGATGCCTTCTAATAGCGTGACTTTGCACGTCAACTATGCATGGCAATTCTAATTGCAGTTATTTGGCAACTGTTTGTTTCATACATAACAAACATTATTATCTTATCCAAGAATAACAAGTGTCACATATATATAAATAATATATATATATAGGATGTTGTTGGTTAACAGAAGTACGAAACCAACATTTTGCATTGTTTTACAGAAACTTTTTTTGACGCAAAACAGAGTAAAGAAAAAACTCTCTTATTGTTTTATAAGTTCTTTGTTCTTGCCTTAGACAAAGAAAAATCGTCTTATCCTACAGAGATTTCGTGATACCCAAAGGCTTATAGGGTCGAAATACTCTAAGGAAAACGTGTTTAGCGTGATTCGATTGGGTGTAATATACCGTCTTATTGTTTTCATTTCTGTTTTCAGTGCCTTTGGTTGTATTATTTACATATTTGTAATATTGTAATCTTTGTAATACAAAAATACAACATTCTTAGAGTATTTTCTACATTGGAAATGGATTCAATCAAAGAGATGACAAGCAAGTTTGGAAAGTTGGAGAAATTTGAGGGTGTTGAATTCCGTCGTTGGCAAAAGAAGATGCACTTCCTTCTCACCGCTTTGAAGGTTGTGTATGTGTTGAGTACTCCCATGCCGGAGATTGTTGGGGATGAAACAACTGCGGAAATTCAACGAAAAAGAAACAAGTGGGAAAATGTTGACTACATATGTCGCGGTCACATCTTAAATGGTATGCCCGACTCTCTTTTTTACATTTATCAAAATGTAGAGTCCGCTCAAGATTTATGGAATCAACTTGAATCTAAGTACATGGATGAGGATGCTTCTAGTAAGAAGTTTCTTGTTGGAAATTTCATGAATTATAAAATGGTGGATGCTAGACCGGTAATGGAACAATATAATGAATTGCTTCGGATTTTGGAGCAATTTGCACAACATAAGATGGAAATGGATGAATCTATTTCGGTGTCTAGTATCATAGACAAGTTGCCTCCTTCATGGAAGGATTTTAAACACATGCTTAAACATAAAAAGGAAGAGTTGAGTCTTATTCAACTTGGTAGCCATTTGCGCATAGAGGAATCTCTAAGGGTGCAAGATGGTGGCAAGGGTAAAGGAAAGGATGTTATGGGATCTTCTTCTGTCAATATGATGGAAAAGGGAGAGGGTTCCTATAACAAGTTTAAGGGTAAAAAACGTTCTTTTAACAACACCAATGATGAGTCTAACAAGGCACCAAAAGGTGCTTGTTGGATTTGTGGAAAGACCGGGAATTTGAAAGCAAATTGCAAGGTTAGGAAGCACAAAAAGAACAAGGGTGCAAGTACTAGCCAAAGAGGACAAGGGTCTAATGACCAAGGTCCACCCACTAATAAAGGTCAGATTTTAGACTATGGTTTTTAGTTCGGTTGTGAATTATGTACCACTAACTTCTGAAGCATTTTATGTGCAGGATGATGTAGTGGCATGGTGGATAGACTCGGGTGCAACCAATCATGTTTGCAAGGATCGACATTGGTTCAAGGACTATGAACTAGTGAAGGATGGATCCGTTCTTTATATGGGCAACGAGTCTACCGCTTCTATTGTTGGCCGTGGCACGCTGGTGTTGGAATTTAGTTCCGGAAATGTTGTAAATTTAAATAATGTATTACATGTACCCAGAATTAGAAAGAACCTTGTATCCGGTAGTTGTTTATGCAAACTTGGTTATAAACAAGTGTGTGAATCTAATAAGTATGTGTTATCTAAGCATGGTTTGTTTATTGGATTTGGTTATTTTTGTAATGACATGTTTATGTTGAATGTAGTTCCAAATGAAAGTTCCATATTTATTGCTTCCTCTATGGATGATACTTCATATCTTTGGCATGTGAGACTAGGACATGTACATTATAAAAGATTGGAAACTATGTCTAAAGATGGTCTAATTCCATCTTTTAACATGAACATTAATAAGTGTAATACTTGTATATTGACAAAAATCACAAGGCAATCATTTGGTAATGTGTCTAGGATCTCACATGTGCTTGAACTTATTCATAGTGATTTATGTGATTTTCGCAATTATCCGTCTTTAGGTGGTAAAAAATATGTAGTGAGTTTTATTGATGACTATATATAGTCGGTTTTGTTACATATATTTACTCCATGCTAAAGATGAGACAATTGATAAGTTTAAGGTCTTTAAAAATGAAGTGGAATTGCAACAATCGGTTTTGATTAAAAGATTGCGTTCCGATAGAGGTGGTGAATATTATGACCCTTGTATTTTGAGTCAAATGGTATCATTCATGAAGTGTCTCCTCCCTATACACCACAATTAAATGGTGTAGCGGAAAGAAAGAATAGAGTCCTAAAAGAAATGGTTAATTCCATGTTGTCTTACTCGGGTTTGAATGACGGGTTTTGAGGTGAAGCCATGTTGACGGCTTGCTATTGTTGGGAAATGTGTCCTCAACAATAGTGCGATCACGTAATTAAATCTCATGACGAGAATGCGCAAGGGATGATACGAAATCATATTAGTCAACTGACCAACATTAATCGGTAATGATTGGCTAGCTAGAGTTTGACATTACTGTCGTATGACGGTGGTGGTCAGTTGATCCCTTTAGGTCACACATATAGGACAATTCCCCTTATTGATAAACTGATCAAGTGTATACTGATACGAGTTGATCAGATTCCTTAAACTCATATATCGAGAAATCAGAGGTTAAATCTTAATGTAAGATTTATGTTTGAAAATGAAACGTGTCAATTGTCAAACATTAAACGATATTTATGAAATATCGTAATTAGAATGAATCGGGTTGTATATTATTACAAGTGTTGTAAATCGTATTGACGATTAATGAAATGACCATTTTATATATATATATTAATAATTATGAATTACTAGTAAATTTGTTAAATATGATTTATTTAATTTATAAATGATATTTATTTGATAAATATGCATTTTAAATTAAGACAATTGTTTCTTATAATATTGTGACATAGTGTATGTCACATATGTACAATTGTACAAATGACAAAAATTATAAAATGGAATCCATTTTATGTGTGGTATGTCGGTTTGGGTGAGTGATGGGAGAAACATTATAATTAATAGCATGCTTAGCTTTAATCAACCTAGAGCCACCCTAGTTCATGGGTAAGATAAAAAGGAGCTCTCCTCTCCCCTTCCCTAGACCTTGTGCACGGCAACCACACATGACAACCATCAAAAGTGTGAAATGCGATCATCTCTCATTCATTCCATCCTTAGGAAATTTTTCTAGTATGAGAAAAATTCCAAAACCTCTCTAAATATTATTTTCATAATATTTTCATATAATAGGATTATATTAATAATACTACAATTCTTGTAGTATTCGTACTTATTATTCTAATAAGAGATTAGAACATAGTTTAAGGAAAACCGATTATATCACCTAGCTCGTGTGTTGTTTCGGTTTTAAAGGAGTTGTCTTGGGTGCATCTTGAAGGAGGTATTCTACTTGGATACTAAGTGTTGGAGGATCATCCTTGCATCATTCTTGTCGAAATAAGTGAGTTTTCGATTCTTTTTCCGCATTATAACTAGCATGCATAAGATCTAAAAGTACAATAATTAAAATATTAATTATAATTTATTTAGTATGACTAAAATAATTAGCTTATCAGATAACTAAACCTAACAGTTGGTATCAGAGCAACTAGGTTGTTTGCATGCTTACCGTTTAATTTTTTTTACGGAGTTATTAGGATAACAAAATAAAAATTGATATTTCACTTCGTATATGATATGGCCGAAATAATTTATGCATGAATACCTACTGATTCTAAAATGTTTTTAGGATATTTGGATTATATTTTTGCATATATATTGTTCATTGGTATTTTTATTTTCGGTTTTATTGATTTTTAATGGTTAAAAATGTTTATTTTGGGAAAAATAGTTAAAATAAGCTTCTGGCCGAGATTTTTCAGTATGTATTCACATGTATTTCCTATAATATGAATATGATTTTTCGTAAATTATGGAGTTATAATACATGGGATATGAATTTTAAATGTTAAAATGTAATAAGATGAATAAAAATGGGTTTGTATAGTTATATTTTGAATTTGACTATAAACATTTATGAGTATGTCACATGCAATATTTAAAATGTATGCTAAATTTTCCAGAAATTTATCTCATATATTGCATTATTATAGATTTTTAATGTAAAAATCGGGTAATTAGTGACCTTATTTCGACTTTAATACTTTAAGTTGGAATTTGGCCATAAAAATTTAACACGATGTCATATATATTATTTCCAGCATGTATAAAAATTTCGAGATTTTTATTTAATTTTATGCTTGAGAAATAATTTTAATGGTTAAAATTGTACGATATATGACGTAAATCGTTAAAATTAGCAATATTTGTTAAAATGGCCAGAAAATTTAACCCATAATACTCATATATGATACGTTCATCACCATATTTTTCTTGGGAGCCAAAAGTTTCTGTTTTTTATTTAATTTTAATTTGTTAAAAAGTTGCATTTAAAATTGAATAATAAGAGTCATGTAATTAGAAATTTCGGCTATTGGGCAGTGTGACATTTAATTTTTCTATCCATTTCATGTTCTTAAAGTCTTTTGGAAAGTGTAAAAATATTATTAGTATTTTATTTGCATTTATGGAGCTAATTATTTAATTTTTCGACTTAAAATGCTCGTTTTACGTATTATTTTCGAAATAAATATTAAAACCGTATAAATACTAATATTTTAAAGTTCTGAAATTTTAAGAACATTCTAATATTTTCAAAATTTGAAATTTGAAATTTTCGAAATTTCTCTGACTCTTTTTGAATTTAATATTATTTTTCCCGTAAAACCGAGTAATACCGAACAATATTATAATATTAAGTTAAGTCATGTTCAAAGTTTGAGTAAGACTAAATTTTGAAACCTAAATGAGTTGGGATGATTAACTTAAGAGTGAATTCCGATTCACATAATGCATAGTGTTGTTAATCGTTAAAACACGCAATTCCATAAAACCGAGATATACGATAACTATTTATATAAATGATATTTAAATAAGACGATTTGGCTTAGGGTTTGCATGATAGTTCATATATTCATAAGCATTGCATATTTTAATTATGATTGTCATGATTTTATTTACGTAATTTTGGATTATGTAATTTACTTAGTATGGCCTTAGTTTTAAATCGATATTTCCCGTAATGTAAGGGTTTATCGATTCGGTTGTAATTAATGTGATCTCGTATCACTTTATTTATTGTTTTCTATTTTATAATGTATAAAGTAGACTAGAAAAGTTGTAATTTTTGTAATATTCCGGAGAGCCTTGAAGACGATGCCATTCGGAAAGGAGTTCCGACCAAGACGGAGTTTACCTTGGGAAGTGTGCCTCGTGAAGTTCAAAGGACCAAAGGAGTTGGTTTCCGAATTTTTACTTTTATTATTTCTTTTCAAGGAAAGGCCATACTAGGGTTTATTGTTTATGCTTTTATTTTGCTTTATATGTTTGCATGCATAGCCAAATCGTCATATCATGTCATGCATTTTATTCGATTTAGTCGACCTAGTCATTTATTTTATCGATAATTCACCGACTTATTTCACTTAAACGGAGATAGATAATAAAATTTGACTAGATCTCTTACATATGAATATTGAGACTTAGCCTTACCAAAAAGTATAGACCCATGAATCCCTTCTTCACAAGAATGTAGGCTCGGCTACACCGGGGTACTAAAATTGTCACGTTGGGTAAGTGGGGTAATAAGATTACACCTTGAAATTTGGTCGATCTCAACGAAAGTATTCGTAACCGTAGTTGCAATAAGTTCGGGCTAAAGACGATTTTTAGAAAATTGTCGACCGAGAGTTCTAAGGTAGAACCGATTAAAAGGTTAATCCACCAAATTATACCAATACGGGTTGAATCGGCTATACCGTGCCTGAATTAGTATGGGTTGGGTCTCGGGATTGTTTACTTAATTGGGTAAGAGATCATTAAGTAAATAACTAAACTTGTTTAAAATTATTTACGAGTTTTAAAAATGATGTTGTTTTAAATTCCTTCCTTTTATTGTAGTTCAATTTTCAACATCGTCAATGGCAACCAACGCTCCACCTCTCACTAACGTTTCATGGCTTCGATCCTTTATGGATCGTTGCAAACTCGATAAGCATGGTTCCAATTTTAAGGATTGGGATGCACAATTACTTTTGGCCGCTCAAGGTGACGATAAGACTCGTTACCTATCCGAAGCCGTTCCTCCCGCTCCGACCGCTCGTTCCGCGGTCCAAACTCGTGAGGCCTATGAAGCCTACATGAAAGAGTCCTCCGCTCTTAAAAATGTGCTTATCTTCTCCATGGAGCCGGATCTCCAAAGGAGTATGATTAAGTTAACCACATCATATGAGATATACACCAAACTTGCGACAATGTTTTCGCAAACTCCAAGGGTGATTCAATATGAGGCGGCTTCCGCCTTTTTCGACATTAGCTTGAAGGAAGGGCAAAAAGATAAGCCCTCATGTGCTCAAACTAGTTGAGCTCGCGGAGACTCTAAAAGTGCAAGGAGTTGATGTTCCCGACTCTCTCATCATTGACCGAGTTCTTCACTCTCTCAATAAGGTGAAATCGTATGCTCAATTCCGGGTGAATTTTAATATGCGAAATCAAGAGACCACATTGGATGAATTGCATAAGATGCTTGTCCAAGCCGAGAGGGATATGGGACTTCATGAAAGTTCCACTAAGGATGTTTTGAACATCGAGAAGAAAGGGAAAAAGAACTTCAAGAGGAATGCCTTCAAAGGCAAGGGCAAGAAAACGTTCAAGCCAAACCGACCAAAAAAAAACCTTTTCGAAAGGTGTTTCCACCTCATCGTCTTCAAAGGTTGAAGACAAGTGCCTTTATTACACGAGGTTAAGTCTTAGGAAACGGAATTGCCCCAAATACTTGACCGATCTCAAAAATGGAAAGGTTCTTGCAGTAGGTTATAATTCTCGTTTACTTTCATGTTATTTTGTTAACTTTTGTATGGCGATACAAGTTGTTGACTATCACCCCTTTTAAATTGTTTTAAAGGGGCATCTTATAAAGATAAGGGCAAGGAGAAGGAAGCATGAAGTTCCTTACTTGGATGACTATGGTAGCATCCAATTGATTGAAGACTTAAGAGCTTGGCTCTAATTTTCATATTGTCTTCTTTCATATTTTGCATTTTATTTCTTAGAACAATTTATTTTCTTGTAAGACAAGGATTTGAATCCTAAAACAATGGTTGTAATTTTGGATATTAGTGACTTGGTTTTCAACCCGAGTCACTACTTTTGTTCTTAATCAATTCCTTGATTTCTAAAATAAATTGCATACCTTGTTAAAACATGAATAATAGTGATTTTTATCACAAAATAAGAAACATTGATACGATCAATATAATATAATCAAAGGGTTGATTAAAACGGAGAACTACACCACATGAGATACTTTCAATCAAATTAAGGCATCATTAATTCATTATACGATGATTATTTTAAGTGAAAATGAGAATGAGTTCAACACATCTATAAAACTTTTAAATCATTCACATACATTGGTTTAATCGAAAATTACTATCCTTATACAAATAAAGGTTATTGTTAAAAGGATAGAGTGGGAGAAAATATTTTGCCCGCAAACCAATGATATAAATACAGGATCTTAAAGAAGATTCCTACATGGGAGTCTCAAGAAGAGCCCTAAGTGAATGAATAAAAGAAACTACGAGAGGACACTGAAAAAACTACGGGAGGACACAAGAGGAAATGTTCCTTATGTTCATTGTTTCAAAGAGAGGATAAAAGGAAACCCCGTATGAAATCGGAAGGAAAACGGTTCCTTAACAAATGATTTTTCTAAAATTATAAGATATAAAAGAGAAGAAATCATCTCAATTTTCTCAATGTAGTTATAAGGGAATATCATGTCATTTTCGTCTCGAGGAAACGAAGACATGAAAGATGTGATGTTGATTGAATAGAGGTAGATCACTATAGGGATAGTGATAGTGATAATGATTCAAGTGATAGCAAAAGATTCACATGCGAGAAATGAAAGGTTCATTTAAGAAATCGAGTAATGTTGTTTTTAGTGGGAGCGATATTCATTAGAAAATTGAACGTACCATTTAGAGAGGATGGGTGATTCTTTAAAGTGTAAAGAATAAGAGGTTCTCAATTCTAGATGATCATAATACCTTATATCATAAGATGATGGAGATTCACGGGAAGGTTTATTATATTGATAATAAAGGGTCGCCCATTAGAAATCAAAATGGTTAGATATGAATAACCTTGATCAAAATAGCCAAGATGATTGAAAATAGTAAGAGTGATGAAATCATGAATAACTACAATATAGATTTCAGCACATGAGTTATAAGATAGCCAAGATGATTGAAAATAGTCATGACTAGGTAATTTCGAGTGATTCTTTAATCCCTCTAATATATCCATACGTCACGAGTTATAAGATAACAGTGGGAGCTTCCCTCAGGAAAGGAAACTCAAGATCTAGAATGGGTTCTAGATATGTGCTCAAATAAGATCATATTATGTGAGATAATATGAGTTGGAAGGAGACCAAAATTTGTAAGTTTTAGTATCATGAATAAAAGGTTTATTCGCAAAACACTAATACAAATTGATGATCGTGCATCAAATGCAATGAAACGGTATTGACTGTTTTTGCATGACAATGTCATTTGAGTTATAATTAAACTCAAAATAAAAGATACTTTGTCAAAATCCAAATGGGTTGTAAGAGACAACTTTGAACCCCATAAAGTGAACTGGATTGACTTAGTATAGCCCCTAGCCGCTTATATGAGGTGACGCCTCAAAGCGACTGGAATGTGAGGCGACTGATGGCAAGTTCAAATGACATAGAGTCATATGTGATGACTAGTCGATCACATAGGCAGACTGCAAGAGACACTCTGTCGGGCAAAGTGACCGCTTATAGAGTTCTGGAAATTTTATGATAGCCGGGTCGTGGCAAGAGCTGATATAGTATTCTTGTGAGTCAATTCTTAGACTAAAGACTACTCTCCCAAGATAGTGCAGTTTTGGCATAACCTTGATCCATTCTCTACGACTTTTCGTAACTGGAGTCAAATGGGATTGCTTTGGGTTGTGACTGACTGTGACTAGTTGAAGGAAGTAGTACGATAGAAATTGTCCACCCCTTGTCAGGGTTGCTCAAATCTCAAGGCCACTCTAGGAGAAGTTAACTGGAAATGCGTGGCCACGCTCGGAAGGTATCTATGGTAGATAATTCCGGTCAAACAGTTATTCTCCAGATCGAGGAAACCACTCATGATATGATCGAATTCAAGTACGACCTCAGAGAGACACCTTGCATTGAGTGAGAGATTGTAATAGGACAAGAGAATTGGTGACGCACACATGTCGAGGACAAGTGGGAGATTGTTGGGAAATGTGTCCTCAACAATAGTGCGATCACGTAATTAAATCTCATGACGAGAATGCGCAAGGGATGATACGAAATTATATTAGTCAACTGACCAACATTAATCGGTAATGATTGACTAGCTAGAGTTTGACATTACTGTCGTATGACGGTGGTGGTCAGTTGATCCCTTTAAGTCACACCTATAGGACAATTCCCCTTATTGATAAACTGATCAAGTGTATACTGATACGAGTTGATCAGATTCCTTAAACTCATATATCGAGAAATCAGAGTTTAAATCTTAATGTAAGATTTATGTTTGAAATTGAAACGTGTCAATTGTCAAACATTAAACGATATTTATGAAATATCGTAATTAGAATGAATCGGGTTGTATATTATTACAAGTGTTGTAAATCGTATTGACGATTAATGAAATGACCATTTTATATATATTAATAATTATGAATTACTAGTAAATTTGTTAAATATGATTTATTTAATTTATAAATGATATTTATTTGATAAATATGCATTTTAAATTAAGACAATTGTTTCTTATAATATTGTGACATAGTGTATGTCACATATGTACAATTGTACAAATGACAAAAGTTATAAAATGGAATCCATTTTATGTGTGGTATGTCGGTTTGGGTGAGTGATGGGAGAAATGTTGTGTGTTATTAGTTAACCCAACATTATGATTAATAGCATGCTTAGCTTTAATCAACCTAGAGCCACCCTAGTTCATGGGTAAGATAAAAAGGAGCTCTCCTCTCCCCTTCCCTAGACCTTGTGCACGACAACCACACATGACAACCATCAAAAGTGTGAAATGCGATCATCTCTCATTCATTCCATCCTTAGGCAATTTTTCTAGTATGAGAAAAATTCCAAAACCTCTCTAAATATTATTTTCATAATATTTTCATATAATAGGATTATATTAATAATACTACAATTCTTGTAGTATTCGTACTTATTATTCTATTAAGAGATTAGAACATAGTTTAAGGAAAACCGATTATATCACCTAGCTCGTGTGTTGTTTCGGTTTTAAAGGAGTTGTCTTGGGTGCATCTTGAAGGAGGTATTCTACTTGGATACTAAGGGTTGGAGGATCATCCCTGCATCATTCTTGTCGAAATAAGTGAGTTTTCGATTCTTTTTCCGCATTATAACTAGCATGCATAAGATCTAAAAGTACAATAATTAAAATGTTAATTATAATTTATTTAGTATGACTAAAATAAGTAGCTTATCAGATAACTAAACCTAACAGCTATTTGTTAAATAGGATTCCTAACAAAAGGAATAAAGACACTTCATATGAACTTTGGTACAAACAGAAACCAAGCTTGGATTATCTTCGAGTTTGGGGTTGTCGGGCTGTTGTAAGACTACCCGATCCCAAGATTAAAACCTTGGGGGAAAGGGGCATCGATTGCATATTCATTGGATATGCTGCGCATTCAAAGGCTTATAGGTTCTATGTAATTGAACCTAATGATTTTGTTTCGGTTCACACCGTAATTGAGTCAAGGGATGCAATATTTGATGAGAGTCGTTTCTCATCAATGCCGAAGCCAAAGGATCTAGTACCTAGTTCTAGTGGAGCTATTGAGGGAAGTGACAATGTCAAAACTCAAGAAGTAACACTTGAAATTCGTAGGAGTAAGAGGAAAAGGATTGCTAAGTCCTTTGGTCCCGATTTTCATACCTATTTGGTTGAAGGTTCAAGGGATGGATGTGAAAAATATTATCCATATTGTTTTCACATTGATGAGGACCCTAAGACATTTGATGAGGCAATGAGGTCTCATGACTCTTCCTTTTGGAAAGAGGCTGTGAATGATGAAATGGATTCCATAATGGGCAATAACACTTGGGTGCTTGCGGATTTACCTCGTGGTTGTAAACCATTGGGTTGCAAGTGGATCTTCAAAAAGAAGATGAAAGTTGATGGTTCTATCGACAAGTTTAAAGCTAGATTAGTTATCCAAGGCTTTAGACAAAAGGAAGGGATTGATTATTTCGATACCTATGCTCCCGTAGCTCGCATTACTACTATTAGATTATTGATTGCTCTTGCTGCAATTAATAATCTAGTGATCCATCAAATGGATGTCAAGACAGCGTTCTTGAATGGTGAGCTTAAAGAGGAGGTGTATATGAAACAACCGGAAGGATTTATTATGCCAGGTAATGAGCATAAGGTTTGTAAGTTAATGAAATCATTGTATGGACTTAAACAAGCTCCTAAACAATGGCATCACAAGTTTGATGAGGTTGTTCTATCTAATGGGTATAAACTAAATCAGTCGGATAAATGTGTGTATAGCAAATTTGATGACAACGGTAATGGAGTCATTATTTGTCTATATGTGGATGACATGTTGATCTTTGGTACCAACCAAAGTCAAGTAGACCTTACTAAGGCCTTTTTGTCATCAAGTTTTGCCATGAAAGACATGGGTGAAGCGGATGTGATACTTGGTATAAAGATCAAGCGTGAGAACATGGGATTCTCGTTGACACAATCTCACTACATTGAGAAAGTGTTAAAAAAATTTAATCATGGAAATTGTTCTCCGATTAACACTCCAATGGATCCTAGTGTTAAGCTTATGCCTAATAAAGGTGAAGCTGTTTCACAACTTGAGTACTCTCAAGTGATTGGGTGTTTGATGTATGCTATGACAAGCACAAGACCAGATATCGCCTTTGCCGTTGGCAAGTTGAGTAGATACACAAGTAATCCTAGTCTTGAGCATTGGATTGCGGTAAAACGTGTATTGAGGTATTTGAAACAAACCATGGATTATGGTTTCAACTATGTCGGCTTTCCTTCATGTTTAGAAGGATATTCCGATGCTAGTTGGATCACCAACATGGAGGATCATTCATCTACTAGTGGATGGGTGTTCTTGCTTGGTGGAGGAGCTATCTCATGGGCTTCAAAGAAGCAAACTTGTATAACAAGTTCGACTATGGAGTCGGAATTCATTGTTTTAGCTGCGGCCGGTAAAGAGGCGGAATGGTTAAGGAATTTGGTTTATGAAATTTCGGTTTGGCCAAGACCTATTCCTCCTATCTCTATCCATTGTGATAGTTCAGCTACTTTAGCTAAGGCTTATAATGAAGTTTACAACGGAAAGTCTAGACACCTTGGTGTTAGACATAGCGCGGTGCGTGAGCTGATTACTTATGGGGTTATTTCCGTTGATTTCGTGAGAACACATCATAATTTAGCTGATCACTTGACAAAGGGATTAGCTAAAGACTTGGTTTTAAAGTCGGTAATCGGGATGGGTTTAAAGTCCATCTAGATCTTTATGATAAGATACCCAACTTCCCTCTACAAATTTTAGAGGCTAAGTTCAATGTGGAAGGCTTATTGTGGAAGATTGAGGCACATGTTATAATCCCGAAAGGTATGTGTATGACCTGCATGACAAGAGGTTGAAGTTTAATACTTCTTAATAAAATCTTTGACAAAGTGCATTTTGCAGGTGCACGATGAAAGATTTACCTATGTGAGCGTGAAGTGTAGCCGCTTCAAGAGGCTTGGACTTGGCTTCCTATACTCTCATGAAAGGATATGGACACAAGGCGGTCAATAGTGTCAAGTTTATAACTTTAAGAGTTTATTGAGTCTATGTGTATGTTATCTTCATGTATTCAATATGGGTTGAAAGGTTCAATCCGTGGGACACCTTGATTCTCGAATATTTGGAATGTGTAATATACTAATGTGGAAGTTCAATCCTCGGGACACTTTCATTTATGCATAGATTTGTTTACTTTGTTGTTTTATTTGGAAACAAGGGGTACACTTAAATGGGGGAGGAATGTTAGTGATTTTGATCACAAGGTCATTTAAGTGTATTCGGGTTTTCGTGTCAAAATCGGTTTGAACTCGGAATCGATATAATGTTAGTCGGAGAGTACGGAGGGTACGCTCATATAATCGTAATTATCGAGTTCGTGGTTAAAGTGGATAAGGGACACTTTTAAAGTGTTATCGTAGTATATTATATCCCTTATCGGGATTATATACTCCGGGTGAAAGTATATTTTATACTTAACAAAGTTCGTATAAGCAAAAATGAAGAAAGTTACGACCCGAATCGGGAATCGGGGATGCCTTCTAATAGCGTGACTTTGCACGTCAACTATGCATGGCAATTCTAATTGCAGTTATTTGGCAACTGTTTGTTTCATACATAACAAACATTATTATCTTATCCAAGAATAACAAGTGTCACATATATATAAATAATATATATATAGGATGTTGTTGGTTAACAGAAGTACGAAACCAACATTTTGCATTATTTTACAGAAAATTTTTTTGACGCAAAACAGAGTAAAGAAAAAACTCTCTTATTGTTTTATAAGTTATTTGTTCTTGCCTTAGACAAAGAAAAATCGTCTTATCCTACAGAGATTTCGTGATACCCAAAGGCTTGTAGGGTCGAAATACTCTAAGGAAAACGTGTTTAGCGTGATTCGATTGGGTGTAATATACCGTCTTATTGTTTTCATTTCTGTTTTCAGTGTCTTTGGTTGTATTATTTACATATTTGTAATATTGTAATCTTTGTAATACAAAAATACAACAACTAAGATACTTAGTATTGTCTCTTTAACATCAATGTTCACAAGTCATGAACCTTGATTGATATTTATATCTATCTTAAATTTGATAATAATAGAACAAAACACTCAAAAATCATAAAACGTATCATCAATTGTTTATATTTTTTTATAGGGACAAAATTTGTAAGAATAATTTTTCCTATCCATATCGTCAATAGAATTGTATGTGTCACTTATATGTCTTATCTATCTATTCACATCAAGTTAAGTGTATTAAGGTTTTAAATTAATTAAATAATTTATTTATTTTTATGTAAGTTTCATTGTTGGGTTGTGAAATATTCATCATATTTTCAAACTTTAATTATCGTATCGTTTGTTTTGTTCAAATTTAAGAGCTATCAAGATTTATGATATTAATAATTAGTCTTGTCTTTTTATAATATTGTATAAATAATAGATAACCAAGTTGATATTTTACAATATTGTTTAAATAAATGAATAATCTAGTAATCAATATAGATAAATTTTGTATTAACCAATATAAAAATGACACATGGATTAAAATTAAATACTTTAAGTAGCCTTTTAACTATATTGTAGGCATAAATATTAATAATAATTTAAATTTAGCTATTAATCATGTCAATAAGATTTATTTTGTTCAACTTGTTAATATGATTGAGATCCTTGCAACTCCAATTTAATAATATGAGAGCTATTTTTCAAAGGAAAGTGATGAACAAAAAATAACACGTACAAAAATAAAACATATATTTTATTTAAGGTTTATAAAATACTAATTTTTTTTCATGAAACTAAAAATAATTAATCATGAACATTAATATTGTCAAACTTGTAGTTAGTTTATAATATAATATTGAGGAAAATAGGGGGAATATTTGTTTAAGCAATTATAGTATTCATCCCTTCTTCACATAATTCTCTTTTTCCAATGAATCATCCCTATAAAAAAATACACTGAGCGATTAATAACAAACAAAATGGTGTAAATTTGATTTATTTAATATTATCCTTATGATTATATTAGTTTAAATTTTACCTTAAATAATAAAAAAAAATTGGACATTGAATAATAAAAATGTAAGTATATTTATCTTTAAATCGCACAACTTCACAAATCTTGATAGCCCTAAATAACAACAAAACAACATATATGTGAAGTTAAAAAAATGCGATAATATTTCATAACCAATAAAACTTAAAAATAATTTATTAAACTATTAATTTAACACCTTAATAATACATTTACAATGATAAGAATGATTATTTACACATACAATTCTCTAGGTGATGGAGCGCTTGAATTTTGGCTCACAAATTAAATGTTGTCTTCTATCAAATATTTATACCTAGTTGATGATGCATTTTATGACTTTTGGGCGACTTATTATTATTAATATTATCAAATTTATTATATACATAAATATGTAGCAATGTTTTATGACTTTTAATCATCCTTTTTTATTATTAGCAAATTAAATATAGACATAAATATATATATACATAGTAAGGAGAAATGAAATGTAAAAGGTTTTCTTTAAATATTTTTTCCCTTATATATATATATATATATATATATATATATATATATATATATATATATATATATATATATATATATATATATATATATATATTTATTTACATTATTTACCTTGCATGAGAGTTATTTAATCATTCTTTGCTGTGCCTTTTATTTATATATTATATTTATAGATTTATATATATTAAATTTAATGAAATTATATCTAATTTAAAGAAATTGAGTAAATATATAGCAAAAAACGTAAGAGTAAATTGCACATATAAACAAAAACAAACTATTAATTAACACCTTAATAATACATTTACAATGATAAGAATGATTATTCACACAAACAATTCTCTCGATGATGGAGTAACCAAAATATTGGCTTGAATTATGGCTCACAAATGTTGTCTTCTATCAAATATTTATAGTTAGTAGATGATGCATTTTATGACTTTTGGGCGACTTATTATTATTATCATCAAATTTATTATATACATAAATATGTAGCAATGTTTTAGGACTTCTAATCATCCTTTTTCATTATTAGCAAATTAAATATGGACATAAATATATAGTAGGGAGAAATGAAATGTAAAAGGTTTGCTTTAATTATTTTTTCCCTTTTTAATATACTTTTTTTACATAATTTAATTATCTTTCATAAAAGTTGTTTAATCATTCTTTGCCTTGCCTTTTATTTATATATTATATTTATAGATTTATATATATTCAATTTAATGAAATTATATCTAATTTAAAGAAATTGAGCAAATATATAGAAATAAAACATAAGAGAAAATTGCACATATAAACAGTTTAAAATTAGAGAGATTTAAATTCTTATTTATCGATAAACCTATTTTAATTTTAAGAAATTAAAAGACCAATATTTTCATGTTAAGTATGTTATTATCTTCTCTTTATATTTTCAAATTATTTATTACTTTATAAACGATGAAAAATTAGAATTATGTGATATTTATTTATTGCTTAAAATTTCCTAACAATAAACGTCGAAATTTAATTATGAATTTTGATTTTTATTTGTTGTTTAATTTATCTAAAAACTAAAAGATAAAAGTTTAATCTTTGCTATGCTATTGTAATTAATGTTTTAGATATTTTTTCTTGTTTTTTCCCATTTAAATAAGAAATAACAATGTGACTTGTAGGCTTCTAATGGTGAAATAAAATACTTTTGACTTGTTTTTTTTATTATCTTATTTTATAGATTTATTAATATATGAATTAAATGAATTTCATATAATAAATTGTTAGTCTATGTAACATTAATTCGCCATGTCACATTAAAATTTTTCATGTCACATTAAAATGTTTCATCTCACATTATTTTAGTTGGCCTTCTAATTAGATTTTATAGATTTAATTTATACATAAATATGGATCAAAGAGAAAATGTTAAATATTTACTTTAATATACATAAAAATGTAGTATAGTTTTGTTACTTTTGAGCATTATTTTTTTCATTATTATAAAGTTATAAAGTTATAAAATTAGAGAATGTAAATTTTTATTTGAAATTTAAGCTATTATAATTTTAAAAATTAAAAGGCTAATATTTAATGTTAAGTATGTTATTATGTGCCCTTAATATTTACAATTTTCTTTTTTATAAACGGCGTAAAAATTAGAGTTATATGATATTTATTTGTCACTTGAAATATTCTAACAATAAATATAGATATTTTAAATTTTTTAGCAATTTTGATTTTTAATTGTTATTTAATTTATCTAGAAATCTATAAAATCTTATTAAAAGGATACCTAAAATAATGTGACATGGCTAACTTTAAATGTGACGTGTCATATTTAAATATGACATGGCATAATTTTAATGTGACATGGCAAGTTAATGTGGCATTGGATTATCAATTTATTATTAAATGACCTTCATTTAAATTATTTATTTATAAATTAATTTAATTAACTTAATTTAACTCGCTTATTTATAAAAGTAAAGGATATTATATTATTATTATTAAAGTATTTAATTTAATTCCATCTCTTAACATTTAATTATATTCCACATGACATTTCATACTCATTAATTTTAATTTATTTTAATTGATTATTTAATTTAATTATTTATACTATCAAATAAAAGGTTAGTTTAGAAGATCCATTTTATTCCATATGGCAATTTCATAACTCATTAATTTATATTTCGTTTTCTTGATTATTTAATCAAATTGAAAATATAGCATAAATTTAATAATAACTTACTCTATAAATATATAATTAAATATAAATAAAAAATAAGTTAAAATACTTACCATCATTCACATATCATATTTTTTATTTCATAAGATAACTTCTTAAATCACTCTCATGCGATGCAAAGTATATATTTTGAAAAGGAATAAAATAATAGTAATAATAATTAAGAAAAAATTTTACATTTTATTTCTCTTTGCTGCATATTTATGTCATCTATATTAAATTTCATAATAATGAGAAAAATTTATAAGTATAAATTTATCTATAAATCTAATTAAAATGCAAGCCAAACTTTTTGTTATCATCCACATGTCACCCACATGTCATATTTTAATTTTATAAGATAAAATCTTAAATCTATAAATCTAATTAAAAGGCAAGTCAAACTATATATTATCATCCACGTGTCATATTTTAATTTCATAACATAATATGTGAAACCACTCTCATATAAAGTCGATTTTGTAAAAACAAATATAATATAACAAGAGTAAACAAACCTTAAACATTCTATTTCTCATTGGCCCATATTCATATCTATATTAAATTTCACAATAATAGCAAAATAATGCTCAAAAGTTATGAATCTTAATTGATATTTATGCCTATATTAAATTTGATAATATTTAAAAAGAGGATGCTCAAAAGTCATAAAACGCATCCTCGACTATTTATATATTTTATTGGAAGGCAAAATTTGTAAGCTAATTTTTTTGTTATTTTTATCGTTACTAGAATCATATGTGTCATTAATCTTTCGTATCTTTCTATTCACATCAAGTTATTTGTATTAAAGTATTAAATTATTAACTAATTTGTTTATTTTTTATGTAACTTACATTGAGTTATGAAATGTTTATCACATTTCAACTTCATCGTATGTATTTGTTGTGTTCTCATTTAGGGGTTATATCAAGATTTGTGTGTTTGACTCTTTAGAGGTAAATATACTTGATTCTCATTCCCTATCTTTATCACCTTTTACGAGGAAAGTTAAGTTAATAACGATGATATTGCATAAAACAAATTTCATTATTGTTGGTTATTTTGCCCTAATTATTGATTTCTTTTTGTTTATACATATAGAGAGACGATTCATTGGAGAAACAAGACTACATGGAAAAGTGAAATACTAGGATTGTTTAAACAATTATAAATTACAACTAACTACAAGACGTACGAGATCAACATGACTGATTAATAGTTTATTTTTCATATGTATGTTTTATTTTGGTATTTGTTGTTTCCCCCTATCATTTTGCCTTTGAAAAAATAACACTATTCATCTACCGACTTATTTGATTTTCCCGACTTTGATTGGTCTTTATATTATTGACATGTCGATGTTCATAATTTCAATACAAGTTCTATCATGAATTATTCATGAGTTGATATGTGTGTTTGATATTTTATATATCCAATTACTATAAACAATAAAAATATTTTTACTAGAAACAAAACATCATTTGAATTTCCAAAAGTCCTGAATCTTGTTCTGTATTTTCGTCTATATTAAAATTTAATAATAACAATAATAAAGGAATATTTAATAGCCATAAAACGCATCCTCAATTGTTTAAATATTTTTTATAGAATGCAAAACCTGTAAGCAAAAAAAATCTTATCACTATTGTTAATAAAATGGTAGTGTCACTGATAGGGATGGCAACGGATCCTGGATCCGGTCCAGATCCGTTAGACCCGACCCTGCTGGACCGGATCTGGATCCTTAAAATTTGGACCCGTCGGATCTGGATCGGATCTGGATCCACGAGTTTAAAAACGGATCTGGATCTGGATCTTGTTGACAAGACCCGGATCCGACCCTAAGACCCGTTTTAATATTAAAAAAAAAACATAATTTACAATTATGCCTGGACTAAGACTTCTTCTGGGCCTTGTATTCAATTCTAATTTCCAAATTCCAACCCCTATTCACTGTCTCTCAAATTCTCTTTAATTCTTCCCAAACCCTAAAATCAAAACCCCCTCCGTTACTGCCATCTGCCGTCTGCTGCTGCCATCTGACGCCTGCCGTCTGCCGCTGCCGTATGCTGCCGCCATCTGCTGCTTGTCGCTGCTCGCTTGCCGCCAGTCCATGCCGCCAATCTTTTCGTCCTGATGTTTACATCAGGGTGGTTACAGCGGCAGAGCAGTAGTGAGTAGTGACAGTGGTTGCACATATTATTCATACCCTTTGCATTTCAGAACGCTGCACTATTTTGCTAAACAAGATTAAACAGTTCGGTTCTCGATCTAAAAAAGATCTCCACGACCATATCTATAATATACATTATGCAATCTTGTACCATTTCATACACCATTAAAAAAGAACAACAACCTGAGCAGTGTACCGGTATACAACATATCTTCGTCATTTCTGATGCAATGACGTCAAGTAGAGAGAGTATACAAATATTTCTGATCATTCATTTATCAAAGTGTCATGAATTTCTGACCAACTTATTAAATTTGTTTCACTCTTCATTTAAAGATTAGATGTGGGTTATTTTCTAGTTTCATGTTTGTTATTTTCAGGATTGTTTGTCTTGAATAATTAGAGCTGATGATGAAGAAAGATATTGAAGATTTGTGGCTGTGGGTTGTGCACTTGTGCCTACCAAATAATTTTTTTTTCTTTTTTTTTAAAATTACATGGGACCCGCGGATAACCCGGATCCTACCCGGATCCGTAAGGTCTGGATCTGGATCTGAACTTTTTGGACCCGTCGGATCCGGGTCGGATCTGGATCCTATTGCCAAAAACGGATCTGGATCTGGATCCTATTGGACCCTATCCAGATCCGGCCCGTTGCCATCCCTAGTCACTGATCCTTTCTATCATTGTTGTATTAGCTTCAATTTTAGGGGTATAAAATGTTATTTTTGTCATAATATTTCTAATCGTGTGTTATACGTTATTTTCAGAATTGTTGATAAAATTTTAATATCTAATAATTTGTGAGGTGCTCTATCTTTGAGATCTTTGTTTATTAATATAGTTTTATATAATTTGATTATATGAATACCTATATTATTAATTTAGTCTGCGTTGAGTTACTTTAATTTTGCAGGGTTATCTTAGTATCCACTATATACCACTTTAATTTCTAATAAATTGGTGTACAAAAGACTAATTGGCTTTATATAACCCTTAAAACATGAAAACTATAAGCTGAGTTGATCATAGCATATCTATATAATAACATAAAAAGGCTTCTTGAGCCTCTACTGAAGTGACACATAAGCTCGTCCAAAACTTGCCATGTTTCACTAGTCATCCTACCTAATATTTTATCTATATACTAGAAAAAAGATATAATAACATAAAAAGGCTTCTTGAGCCTCTACTGAAGTGACACATAAGCTCGTCCAAAACTTGCCATGTGTCACTAGCCATCCTACCTAATATTTTATCTATATACTAGAAAAAAGAAAATGGTGTTAATAAATAAAAAGAAAAATTTATATTGAATTACAGTTTATGTTTGAGGAGAAGAGTTGGTGAGGCAAAACTGGCAAAACTGTTCACCTCCTTATCTTTCGTTCACCCTTCATTGGCCCCTTTCATTACTCCTTATTTTACCGTTAACACTAATTTATTTGACGGTTTCAAACTCAAATTCAAGTTTTTAAGTGCAAGCGATTAAAAAAGAAGTAGACAAATACGGAGTACTATACAAAGAATAGTAGTTATTTTGTGTGACGGTCTCATCCCGTGTTTTTTTGCAAAATATGATCATTTTTTACCAAAAGAAGTGGTCACTATTTGATTAAAGTGTTAACTATTTATCAAAAAGTTATTACTTTTCCGTTGGTTGCACATGAGACCATCATAGGTTAGAATTTGTGCTTAAAGAATTATTAAATTGCAAATGCTACTTGGCTGACCGAAAACATTGTATAGAATGTGTCGAAAAAATTGTACAGAATGTGTGTGTGTTTTTTTTTTCCTTCCCTATAACTAAATCTAGGTAAAACATAGAATAAGGGCTTAATTGAACAATTTCATTTAAATACGTATTTTGTTAAACCGATCATAGTTTAAAATGTATATTTCAAGCTTTAAACTAAGTATTAGGTTAAAATATATAATAGCTTAATTTAACAATATTATTTGAATACGTATTATGTTAAAACCGATCATAATTTAAAATGTATATCTCATGCGTTAAACTAACTATTAAGTTAAAACATATAATAACATAAGTGAACAATTTCATTTAAATACGTATTCTGTTAAAACCGATCAAAATTTAAAAATGTATATTTCATGCATTAAAGTAACTATTATATTAAACCGTTCATAATTTAAAATGTAAATTTCATGCGTTAAACTAATAACTATTAGGTACAAAAAAAAAACTAAACATGCGTCGAGGTATATTTTAACTGTATTTTTGAAAGAATAATCGTTATAAACGTCCCGTGATTTTCACGAGAAACTAAACTAGTTATTATATTAAATCACTAAAATATCACACTAGAAAAATTAAACATCCCGTGAATTTCACGGGTCATAAAACTAGTTAAAAAAGTTAAAAGGTTAATGTTTGTTATGCTTTTTACATTTAATGTTCTAATTTTTTTTCTTTTTCATTTTAAATAAGAAATGATGACGTGGCTCCATGTCATGTATAATAAATGACGTGACTTTTTGTTAATGCTAGGTGGCATAGTCTACGTGTCATTTTGTGTTACCCTTTTAATAGTATTGTATAGATATTAAATTATTTTATGTTAAAATTTAAGATTAAACTATCCAAAAAAATGAACATATATATTTGCTTGCCAAAAGAATATTTTTGACTAATTTATGCAATAATATAAATAAAAACTACTCTTATATGATACGAGAGAAAAATAAAAGGATCCGATAAAGTTTCAAACATGTAAAACTCAAGATTATTTGAACATAAATGTATAAATGAAAAGAATGACATACACCAGACAAGCAAATGAAATAAAAGACAAGTAAATAAAATAAAAAGAAAAGTTTGGAAAGAGGTAGGCAAGAGGTAAGTTTTCAACCACTAGACTAGTGTTATTATACAACTTTACTACTACATCTTTAGCTACATGTACAATATGACACATTATTTAGCCCTCCAAAATTGAGGGCCCTGTGCCGCCGCACGGGCCGCACAAGCTAAAAATCGGGTCTGCACTTAAACACTTTATCCCTCCCACCATCACCTACCACCACCTCAAATTACCATTCGCCCATATCCAACCGCTAATGTTGGCCACCTCACCCTTTGTCGCAAGTGCCTGATGGGTACTGCATATCATAATGATAATCCTCAAAAAATGTTATACTCCGTCTGATGCAAATAAAAGGTAACACTTGCTTGACCACATTTGTCGAGACACGTTTTGCAACGTGAATATCTTTAGTTACATATTATTAAAAAATTATAAAAATTTGATATTCTTAAAACATTAATGATGATAAATCAAATAATAATAATTGATAGACTAGAGAGATGAACCTTCTCTCTCTCAAACAAACTCTCTGAAATTCATCGGATAATTGCCGCCATTTTTGTGATCATCGAACTCAACTCTCTTTTTTATGGCCCGAGGAAGGGGCCGTCCTGCCAAAATTAAGCACGTTCACTCCACTCCATCCTCTTCTAAGCTTGCTGGTATGAATTCTGCTCATAATTCTTCTGAATTACCATCTCTACTGGTTAACCCGAATTCTCCGTTAAGACAGCCGAATTTGCTTAATGATCTTATCAATAATGCTGTGAATTCATCTTCAAAAGCTGTTAATTCACCTTTGATTGCCTCTAAGACTGGAATTAACAATATAGATTCCTCAATTCCTGAGTTAGATGCTACTCAGGTCCCTGAACCTGTCCTTATTTCAGAGGATTTTCCTGCAATTCCTACTGAACCTGTTCCGTCTATTCCTATTAAATTGACTAGTGTGATTAGTAGCGAGCCTAAATGGTCAGACATTGTCAAACCTAAACCAGCTGAGGGTATGAGTCTGTTTTTACATGAAGAAAGTGTGAATGCAGATGAAATCGACATTGACATAAGTGATATCGGTGATGAACTGAAACTCTGGCAACATACTCTTATGGGGCATGTTTTGGGATCAAAGCCAGCTTTGAAGTTAATTGAGGAATTTGTTGGTAAGAATTGGGGTGGATTTGCCAAGCCCGTGGTTCAATATTTTAAGAAAGGATGGTTTAGCTTTAGGTTTGATACTGCAGAGGAGATGAATGGTGTCCTTAAGCAAGGTCCATGGAAAGTAGGTTCACATTCATTAATCCTAAAACAATGGCACCCTAAGTTCTCCTTTGAAATGGAGAAGGTTTCATTAGTTCCAGTTTGGGTCCTATTTCATGATCTAGATCCTTATCTTTGGACTCCTGCAGTCCTTAGTAAGCTGTCTAGTAAAATTGGGAAACCCTTATTTGCAGATGTTCCCACTACACTGAAAGCTAAACTCTCATTTGCACGAGTGCTTATTGAGATAGACATTGCATCTGATCTGCCTCTGGAAATACTGCTCAATACACCATATGGTACATCTGTCCAACATATTGAGTATGAGTGGATACCTCGTTACTGCCATACTTGTGGTAAAATGGGTCACCAAAGCCTGAAATGTAAAAAGAATAAGGAAGCAGCAAAACCTGATAATATGAAATCTGCCACACCAGCTACAACTGAAACAGGAACTATTGATGACCCTTACTTGCTAGGTGGTACATCAGTATCAGTGGTTGGAGGCTCAAATTCAGATGTGCAACCAGATCACTCAGAATGCCAAGTGCTAGGTGGGAATGGATGTATCACTGAGGCTGAGCTTACCACTACTGATGCTGTAAGGCATCAAGAGTGCAGTAAGAAGGACCATTTGCCAGATGCTCAAATAGCCTTGAAGAGAGCATCTGTAAATGAGTCAAAAGTGGCAGAAATCACTTGCAGGCCAGTTACCCAGATTCAAATTGCAACTGAAGAGGCACATCATGGAGGGCTTAGAGCTAACCCTTGCATGTTAGGTGGTAATTCAATGCCAGTGGGTCTTGTTTCTCCTGCCCCAGCTCAATATACTTACTCAGAACGTATTGGAGACAGTATGTATACCTGGGCTGTTGAGGTTGAAACTTCCCCTTCTGGTATTGTAAGGCATCAAGAATGCAGCAAGAAGGATCTGCAACATGACACTCGAATAGCCTTGAAGAGAGGGTCAGTAGCTAGGTCAAAAGAGTCTCCTCAATTGAAACTTAACAATACTTTTCAACTGTTGGAGACTGAGAAAGCAGCAGACACTGCACAGGACACTCAGGTTCAAAACAGTGGGTCTAAGGTAGTCTCCTTCACCCCTAATCAATGATAATTTCTACTTGGAACATCAGGGGCTTTAACAAGCCTACTAAGCATAGTGAGGTACAATATTTCTTACACAAGAACAATATAGACATTCTTGGCTTACTGGAAACGAGAGTCAAGCAACCCAAAGTTGATAGAATAATCAATAAATCTTTTAGAGGATACAACATGTTTGGCAACTATTCTGCCCATCACAATTGCAGAATCTGGATTCTTTGGGATCCCAGGACAGTTAAAGTGGAAATAATGGAGGTTCATTGTCAAGTAGTCCACTGCTATGTTAAAAATATCTCAACTGGTATACAATTCCACCTCTCTGTAGTCTATTGCAGCAACGATGCTAATCGTAGAAACTTACTGTGGACCTCCTTGAGAAACTTTTCTCAACAGGTACAGGAATGGACAATCATGGGGGATTTTAATGTGGTTCGTACACCTGATGAAAAGATAAGTAATGTTCCCCCTGTGCTCTCTGAAATGTTGGATATTAACAACTGTATTCTGGATTGTGATATGGATGATATGGGAGGGACGGGCAATGCTTTTACATGGTATAATAAGCAAGATACAAATCGTGTGTACTCTAAGCTGGACAGAATACTAATCAATAGTCACTGGTTATACAAATTCCCTCAAACCACTGGCCATTTTCCTGCTCCTGGCATATCTGATCATTGCCCTGCAGTTATTAACTTTCATGATGAACCTCCTCCTCCAAAGCAGTTCAAGTTCCTCAACTACTGGATAGACCATCCTCAATTTCTGCCTTTGGTAGAACAGGCCTGGAGTATAAGATGCACATGGAACAAAATGTTTAGATTAATGGCAAAATTGAAAGCAACCAAAAGACTGCTCAAGACTCTTCACCAGCATCATTTTTCCAATATCAGTGAACGGATAAAGGACAAAAGAGATGAGCTATCTCTTTGTTTCAGGAACCTTCAAGCTAATCCCACTTCTCAGACATATATTGATCAGGAATCTCTTGTTGCTAAGCAGTTTGCTGAGCTCAAAGAGGTTGAATTTAAGATTCTGGCTTAGAGAGCAAAACTCCATCACTTAACTCATTCAGATACAAGCTCTAAGTATTTCTTCAATAGCATCAAGTCTAGGCAGCAAAAGCAGCAAATTGGGGAGATCACAGGAAGGGATGGTAGTATTTACATTGGATTAAATAATGTTGGTGATGCATTTGTGGACTACTATACCCATCAACTTGGCACCAGCACTCATGTTCAGATGCTGCCCCCTGACATAGTATCACAAGGGACTCTAGTTGATGATAGGGATTCTGACACCTTAACTCAGCAGATATCCAGATGTGAAATCAAGCAGGCCCTTTTTGATATTGATTCTAACAAGAGCCCAGGAATAGATGGTTTTTCTGCAGGTTTTTTCAAAGCAACTTGGAATATAGTGGGAGAGGATTTTTGTGCTGCTATAGAAGACTTCTTTGCTACTGGATTCCTTCCAAAGCAGGCTAATGTTACTCTGGTAACCCTTATTCCCAAAACTCCTTCTCCTCAAACTGTCAAGGATTTTAGACCCATATCATGTTGCTCAGTAATATACAAAACCATAACCAAAATACTTGCAAATAGACTGCGAAATGTTATGCCTAAACTAGTTGGCCAAGAACAGGCTGCCTTTGTTCAGAACAGGAATCTCTTTGAAAATGTCCTACTTACTCAAAGCCTACTCAAAGGATATGCTAGGAAACATATCACTCCTAGATGTATGCTTAAAGTAGACATTAGCAAGGCCTTTGATACCCTTCAATGGGACTTTCTAAAAGACATGCTCATTCAGCTAAAATTTCCCGCAACTTTTATTAGATGGATCATGAGTTGTGTAACTGGTTCATGGTTTACCTTGAGTGTTAATGGTACCAATCATGGGTTTTTTAAAGGTAAGAGTGGAGTTAGACAAGGGGATCCTCTGTCCCCTTACCTATTCGTTTTGAGTATGGAAATCTTGTCCAGAAAACTTAGAACCATGTGCACTGCCCCATTGGTATCTTTTCACCCAAAATGTGCTAGAATATCCCTCAGTCATCTCGTCTTTGCTGATGACTTGATGATCTTCACAAGAAGGGACTTGCCATCAGTAAAAGCTATTGTTTCTATTCTTACTGAGTTTTCTAAATGGTCTGGATTGGCACCAAATTTAGCCAAAACTGAGGCTTACATTGGAGGTGTGAATACCACTGATAAAGCTTGCATTCTTCAAGCGCATCAGAGAAGGGCAATTTCCTTTTAGATACTTGGGGGTTCCAATCAACCATTCTAGGCTTGGTCTAAGCATGTACAGTCCTCTCATCATAAAGATACAGGGAATCAGAGATAAAATTAGTACTAACAACCTCTCTTATGCTGGGAAGGCACTCATTCTGAATACAGTTCTATTTGGGTTGCTTAATTTCTGGAGTGCAAGCCTGGTGCTACCCAGGAAAATCTGCACAACTATTGAACAATTGAGTAGGGACATCCTTTGGGGTAGAACTAATGACACTGCAAGAATGATCTTTAAATCTTGGAAGAGTATATGCAGACCCTGGAATGAAGGTGGTTTCCATCTACGAGATGTGAAAGCCTGGAACACAGCTTCTATTCTTAGATGGCTATGGCAACTGGATCAGAAGTAAGGCACAGTCTGGACTCACTGGATACATGAATATTATTTAGCTGGGAGGGATGTATGGGCTCTTCCTATCAAAAGCCATTATCCTGCTTGCTTCCGTGGTGTTCTCAGAATCAGAGATGAATTTATTGAGAAGTTGGGCAGTACTCAAGCAGTCAAGGACCTACTGCAAACTTGCATTGTCAAAGGCAAATACTCCATAAGCACCACTTATTGCAAAATCAGAGATGAAGGACCTATAGAACCGGTCTACAAATCTATCCATCATTATAAAGGGATATCCAAGCATCGCATTTGCCTTACTATGGCAGCCCAACAAAAACTGTCAACTATGGACCTTCTCCAAACTAGAGGCATTATCTTGGTAAATGGATGTTATCTATGTCAGGCCAACACTAGTAGAAAAAAGGCGTTTTGCGGCGTCACAATAGTAGCCATTTGCGGCGATTTTAGTGCAGCAACAAATAAAGGGGCCGCAAATAACGAAGGCTATTTGCGGCGAAAAAAAAAACGCCGCAAATAAAATGCTATTTGAGGCGTTTTTTAAGAAAAACGCCGCAAATGATGGATCTATTTGAGGCGTTTTTCTTTAAAAACGCCGCAAATGGGACCTTTATTTGAGGCGTTTTTTGGAAAAACGCCGCAAATAGGTAAAAAAAAAAAACTTTTTTTTTTTTAGTATATAAAAAAATGTAGACAAATTATTTAAATATGATAACTCTCAAATGTATATTTTCACAAGAGAATCTTACATGTTCTTTGTAATTGTTCTAAATTATTCTAAAAATATCCAATGATAAAAAAGCTCCAATAAAAATCTAACATTTAATCTGATTCTCTGATTGGTCTGTATACAGTCACTGAGGTAGGCGTTTTTTGCCGATGAAGCTGGACCTTTTGCCGATTCCAAACCCAGCTGCTTCATCAAAACCATATAATGACGATGTATAGCTGCTTCATCAAGCCCATATAATGAATCAATCAAGTTTACTCGCAATGAAGCTGGACCTTTTGCCGATTCCAAACCCAGCTCTCCAGCGATGCCTATTCGTTCTTTTGCCTGTCACCAAATGCAAGGCAATTTCAGAGTACGCAGATACTTCGAGGCAGCGTTACAGAATAAAGATTAGATCAGTGAATGAGATACTATGGTAATTCGTATGTGTCACAGAATTACAGCTGCAAACAATTGTACATACTTGTATATGCATATTACGTGTTCACATGAAGGAGTACCTATGAATTAGGCAACCTTGATTTCAATACAACCAATATTACGTATTCACATTCTGGATTAATCTGTTCTAGGTTCGCAGAAATAATTTCTAACTAGATTCACATGAATTTAGTAAATAGAATCAGCATCACTGTATTAAGGTACTCAAAAGACTAAAGACCTATCAAGCTATAATGCTAAACTTACCAACTTCTAGTTCTGGCAAAGCACTATGAGGATGTGATTCCGACCACATGAGAGTCTGAAATATGGCATCTGACTCAACACCTGAAAAGCAAATTAAAATACTAAGTAACTCAGAATCCCAATTACATGCCAGAACCAAGGACATTATTTGCATTATATGAGATCAAATAGCTAAGCTTAACAACTTCACAAACTTAAGTACAGAGTATAAAGTATAACCAAGAATAAATAGGGGAGACACAAGTACAAGGCACTTCAGATACAGTGGACAAATCCAACTCTTCCATGGAAGTTTATATCCAACAATAACATTCGCTTCAACATTCCAATAGTGTCAAGAGATTCAAATATAAGGTCACGGAGAGTTCCATGATTCAGTTTGCTTCATACCATTATATTCCAAAGCAAAGATAAGGTCACACACATATACTAGCAACCACGAGTGCAATATGAAATGTACATTAAGGATATTACGAGTTAACCACTTTACATATACGTCATTATCATAAAAGAATTTGCGAAATAGAGCTCAAAGAACAATTAACCACGGAAAGTAACTTACAGTCAGTGCTATCATGCCTGCTACTGCCCCAATTTTGAAACCTTTTAGAAGATTTTCTCCAGATAAATACAACAGATGCACTGATGATGGATTCAGCCCTTTTTCAATATGATTCACCTAAATCCGGAAGAGGTTTAATGTTACTATCTATAGTCCTTAATCTCTCATTTGTGTTCTTATATGAAAAGAAAGAGGAATATGTTAGCTTACAATTGCAACTCCCTTCTTTTCTGCATGAGTCGGAAACACGAAAAGTGTCGATAAAATGACTGAGATCAAAGGAGCTATGGCAGGAACCCAGAATAGTTTCTTGTTCCTCTTTCCCTGTTCATACAAAAACGATTATTAAACAGAAGTTTCTAAATTACACGTACCATATATAATCACAACCTTAATTTAAAGTCTTACGATAAATTTGGCGAAAATGAGGAACGCTAGAAATACTGATGCAGTGAGTATAGTCTCCCAATTCCACTGCAATGGGTCGCGAAAATGAGATTAAACTTTAAAGACAGGTATGTGCAAGTTATGATGTCAATGTCGATTCCATCATTATAAGAGTATTAGAGTAGGATTAAACTTTCATATTGCACTCGTGGTTGCTAGTATATAAGGTCACAGAGAGTTCCATGATTTTATCTGACAGGGGAAAGGGGGCTAAAGCAAGTACTCCGTAAAGGAAATTGCATCAATTGACTACTACTTCAAAGATAAGGTCACAGAGAGTTCCATGATTCAGTTTGCTTCATACCATTATATTCCAAAGCAAAATAATATCAAGTGCTTGGCTGAACGGCTAATCAGAAATCAAATTTTCCTAATTGTTTAAAAAAATTAAATTAAGAGAAAGACAAAATCATGGAATGGTGCTTTAACTTAAGTTATTGGTACTTATTATAACTTATTCCTTATATTTCGTCTAATAGACAGATATACATGAGCATAAATCATCTATTACAAAAATTAACAGGCATTCACCTTGTACACAACAATACTATTAATCAAAATACAAGGGTCATTACCAAAATCCCCAATTTAATCATAAACCCTAATTCAAAAACATACATATTTAACTCAAAATTTGTTTCTAAAGACTACTTACTTTGAAAAGTATTAATCAAAATACAATTTGTCACTCAAGAAGAAAATCAAAACCCTCGAAATTTCTAGGGTTTCGACTTATGCTCTACAGTTTCAGGGATACAAGTCATCAACATGGTAGATAAAGTAAAAATCGAAATCCTCCAATTCATAGATAGGTTTTCAGTTTACCGTCGATGGAGGATATGGAAGTAAAAAACAACGAAACGGCGAACTTACGGTGAGTGAATACAACCATCGACGATGATTCATATGAGAGGAGGCCATCGGAAAAGAAAAGGTGAACAGTGACGGACGATGTCGCCGGCCGGTGAGGGAGTTGTGATGGCGATGAACGGCAATGGGGAAGGAAGGAAGCTAATAAGGTAGGTATCAGGAGCGACAAAGGGGAGAGAGAGGGGTTGGTTTATCAATTATCTCTGTATAAGGTTTATCAGGAAGGAAGCTAATATGGTTCTCTCATTTTTTGTTTTTAAAATATTGTTTTCTTATTTGCTGCGTTTTCTTCTAAAAACGCCTCAAATGAATTATTTGCGGCGTTTTTTTTATAAAAAACGCCTCAAATAAATTTGTATTTAAGAAAAAAAATAAAAATTTGAACTTCTATTTGCGGCTATTTGCAAAAAACGCCTCAAATAAGTAGCCGCAAATAAATGTTGTTCTACTAGTGCAATGCTGAAGATCATACTCATCTATTCTTCAAATGTCCTATGGCAGGGATGTTGCTGCAACACATAGCTCAATGGCTAAATGTAAGGCTCTTACCTACTGATTTGAGGAGTTTACTCTGCTGGTTGGCTGACAGGAAAAAAAGAAGACACTGGAAGTACACATGGCTGAGTTGTGGTATTGGTTGCTTAGTTTACACTATCTGGCAGGAGAGAAACCTACGAGCATTTGGTAATGGGACCCGGACTATGCAAAATTTGGTAAGGGAGATCCAGTACACCACTAGAGCAATACTATTACACAAAACTTCAGAGGCAATACTGAGAAAATCTTATCTGTATGTCATGTCAATGACTAATTTTTCGTAACTTAGCTAGTTATATCTAGAGGTTATATACTTTTGTAAGTCAACCCCATGTAATCCTCTTTTTGATTGGAATATATGGGAAATATCTTCTTGCAAAAAAAAAAATGATGATAAATCAAATAAGATCGCACATAACTATATTTTGTGTTAGAAATTAACGGTAATATCAAAAGATTACCAACGACAATGAATATTGTCAAAAGGCAATTGTTCACTTTTGTCTAGATTAGAGTGATTATATTGCTTGTTTGAAAAGAATTTTTGGTTTATTTTACATCTATGCGAAACTTTTATGAGAAATAAAAGTCAAAGTTTCAAATTCTTGAGAGTCAGAAAAGGCCACTTTGAGACTAATTTTGCTTTTTCGTATTTATCCAACATGACTAGCTAAAAGGAATTTTTGAGACTAATTTTGTTTTTTCCTATTTATCTAACATGACTAGCTAAAAAGCATTGAAAGCAAGTAAATGTAAGGGTAAGATTATTGACGGTCTTGAGACAAGACTCTCTCAATTTTGCCATCATCTACCCGAGTCCCCCGAGTCCTGAGTAAGTCTTAAGTCGAGTCTCAAAAATTCAGAAGTCTCCTTAAGACAATAAGATTCTGGTGGGTCTTGACCCCACTAGAAGTAATTTAATAAGTATGTAAAAAAAAATTGAAATGAAAAAGTAGAGTCTGTGGCGAGTCGGACGGATAACGTTAAAGTTTTGGAAGAGTGAGTAATAAATAAATAATAAAAGTTAATAAAAAGCTGATGTGACTAAGTTTTAAGATTTTGATGGTTTTACGGATAATGTTACTCAAAAATTGAATGGAAAATGAATTGGAGAGTGAAAGAGTTGGAGAGAATCATTAGACCATTCTCAAGCAAGGTGGATAGAGAGGTCAATAATTAGTTGAGTCAAGTTAATGGTAATTAAGAAATAAATTAGGATTGACTCAAGTGAAATTGATTCACAAATTGACCCAATAATTCATCTAATATGTGACATTTTTTAACGTACTTGCTAAATCCCGCACGCTAATTTGCTTAATCCAACACTTTTTTACCTTAAATTTTTATAATTGCCCTTAGTAAAAAAAATTAAAAAGACTGTTAGAGAATTAAAAGATTCTCTCTTTAAACCTAATCAATCTCTTATTCGTTCGACTATTATGGATCGTAATTCCCATATATCAAACGTAAGTCCGTCGTTTCATTGTAATTTTTTTTATTAAGTTCCGTCTTTTATTCAATTTAGTTAATTTTTTAACAATTAGGGTTTGAACTGAACTGAAATAATTCAATCAATCTCTAAAATTGAACTGAAATCAAGAAATCC
This sequence comes from Silene conica, assembly GCA_029255685.2. NCBI lineage: Eukaryota > Viridiplantae > Streptophyta > Magnoliopsida > Caryophyllales > Caryophyllaceae > Silene > Silene conica. The sequence goes on along the minus strand of CM055317.2, from coordinate 34,027,854 downwards.
AATTGCAGTAAAATAAGAACCAATTTTAGAACAATTGTTGAAATCGGGAAATCGAATTGCAGTAAAATCAGAACCTGGAGTGAGTTGATTTTTGGGAGGAGTTGATTTTTTGGGATTTTTGGGGTTTCTATTTCTCTCTTGTTTTTGGTTGGGATGATAAAAATGAGAAGGGTACATTCGAAATAAATGTGAAAAATGTGTGGAATTGAGTAAAATGATGTGCGGGATTTAGCACGTCCCGTTTTTTTAATTGGTCCCAAACATCTAAGAAAAAGAAAAAAAAAGAAAATTAAAAAAGTGGTTGGATTATTGACCTACTAAGTCGTGACTTTTTGCTTGAGAGAGCCAAATGGGTCGAGGTCATTAGGGAGAAATTAAGACCTAATATAAAATTAATCCGATTAAATTGACCTCTTAGTCAGAATGGTGTGGGTGGAAAAGCATAGGCAACTAAGGCAAGTAGCGGGGAGGCAGATTCTAAAAGAGCACAAGTTATATTTGGAAACGGAATGAAATAAAATGGTGTAGAAAAACCCTAAGTTGAGAGTTGAGCTCGCGTATGGAAAGAAATCAGAATCTTTGGGATTCTGTGAAAAATGAACGGTCTGGATGAGCTACCCCTTTATAACTCCCCCTCAATTCGCTCGCATTTTGTGTCTTGACTTATTCACCCCAAACACAAGCAATAGAAGAAGATAACAGCATCAATTGAGATTTTAGAGAGAGAAAATATAATACATTATTATTCTGCGTAACATTACATTCTGTTATTATTCTGAGTTGGCCGCCGGAATGTGTGGAATACTCGCCGTCTTCGGTTGTGTAGACAACTCCCAAGCCAAACGCTCCCGTATCATCGAACTTTCCAGACGGTCTTTTTTCTTCTCTTTTTTTTATGTTTTTCAATTTCACTTGTTTCTTGTTTTTAACAATTATGATCACCATTTTATTTGGAGTATCAACTTGAGTGTGTGTGTCTGTGTGTACGTTTAGTTTCTGAATGTAAAAGTACAAGAGAATTCTGATGGATTAGTATGAGTGTATGAGTATTAGACCATTTTGATGTTGTATGTTTGATTTTATAATAGGATTAATGGCTTGATTCTATGCATGCTACTCATTCAGAATATGACTTGATTGCTGCTCTTTTTTGTTGAAATATAGGTTGCGTCACAGAGGTCCTGATTGGAGCGGTCTACATTGTTATGAAAACTGCTTTCTTGCTCATCAGCGTTTAGCTATTGTTGATCCCACTTCTGGAGATCAGCCACTTTATAATGAGGACAAAACCGTTGTCGTCACGGTAATTTAACTATCTACCTAAGCCCATCCTTGCCGTGTATTTTTTGAATGACTGGAACTCCTGTATACATCACTTGTTACTCTAATTGCATCAATGTCCTCCTCATGTGCCGTAAATTATTGCTGTCAGGTTAATGGTGAGATCTATAACCACAAAGCACTAAGGCAGAAGTTGACCTCACATCAGTTTCGTACCGGCAGTGACTGTGAAGTCATTGCTCATCTGGTAAGTACATGAATCCCGTTGTTGGAATTACAGCACTACAGCCAACTTTTGTGCTGATGTTTGTGTTACTTCGTTCTTGTTTGATTCTGGTGTCATCATTTCTTTCTTGCCTTCATTTTAATCATATATCTATTCTCCTTTTTGTATGGCCAGTATGAAGATTATGGGGAGGAGTTTGTAAACATGCTTGATGGGATGTTTTCATTTGTACTTCTTGACACCCGTGATAAAAGTTTCATTGCAGCTCGTGATGGTGTTGGTATTACACCATTGTACATGGGATGGGGCCTTGATGGTAAGTTAATATATTTACTTATACTTCAGATTTTGCTGAGGTCACCCTAGTACAATTATTTTTATAATGATTCCAAACAATTACATTCTACTTCAAGTGCTTACTGTTTCTTTTGTCACTGGCAACACGATCATTTTGAATTAACCCCATTGGAATGGCAATGATTGAGTCATTTTAGGGATATTCTACGATCTACCGTGAGTTTTTTGGTTTTCTATGTTGTATGGTGTACCCCTAAACTTAGTACTTATTTCTTCATCATGGCCTCCTTCAAATCTTCATAAACTTTATCACTATCAAACAATCGTATTTTGACCTTTATTTTGACTTATTATAATTGTATCACCATCCTATATAAGAAGTATCACAAATCACTTTTAATAAGCACAAACCACTATTAAAAACGACCTCCGTTATGAAACATGAAATGATAATCGAGATTTATGAATTTTAGTTAGATTGTATGCTATTTGGTGGGTTAATGGGTAATTCGGCGAACTAATAGGTAGATGAGTAGGTTATTGAGTAATTGGATCGGTAAATAGGCGATTTAATAGTTCAATTAAAAAACTAATTTAACAAAGAAAATAAATAAGCTCATGGTATAGACTAATGAAATAGAGTTTAGGGGATATACCATATAATTTCAAAAATGTAGGGGCACAACATAGAAAATCGAAAAACTCGGAATGCATTGTAGAATATCCCTTCATTTTATCTACCCGCCTTTATCTTTCATAAAACTAGCATGTGTCCTTTTTTTTTTCCTTTTTCTTTTTGCGGGTTGCTAGTTTTCATCATTTATAAATTCTTTTGTTAGGCGGTCTTACCAAGAAGTTTGTAAAACGGGTTATTTTGTAATAGGGTCGGTTTCACACAATGTTTATGTAAAACGGTCTAACATGAGAATAACTCATTTGCCTAGCATGTTGTGGTATGAAGCTATTGCTTTCACCGCATTGATCGGCAACCGCCTATTCATTAAGATGTTTATTTGCAGGGTCTGTATGGTTTGCATCAGAAATGAAGGCTTTAAGTGATGACTGTGAGCAATTTATTGCCTTTCCTCCTGGGCATATATATTCAAGCAAACAAGGTATGCTATTTTTTTAGTTCACATGATATTCGAGCTATCTGTGAATATAAACAGTAATCCTGCAGTACTATGACATGGTCCTGAACCTAAGTTTTGATAGTATTCTTTTTTAAAATGATTCAGGTGCGCTAAGAAGGTGGTACAATCCACCATGGTTCTCGGAACAAATACCTTCAGTTCCATACGATGCTATGGTTTTACGCAAAGCTTTTGAAACGGTATAGTATGGCTGTATTAACATTCTAGATTTCTAGTTTAGTACGCAAAACTTGCAAACTGATACTAGTCCTTTAAGGAAGGTTGTAAGACGCTTGATCTTTGCACAATGATTTCAAAACTTATTGCCTCATCCCATTTCTCTTTGCAGGCTGTGATTAAGCGACTGATGACAGATGTCCCATTTGGTGTACTTCTGTCAGGTGGACTGGATTCATCTCTAGTTGCGGCTGTTGCCTCACGTCACTTGGCAGAATCAGGAGATCAGTACCAGTGGGGTTCACAGTTGCACTCATTTTGTGTTGGTTTGAAGGTGACAGTGCCTCTGAATACTTTTGAATTGTTGCTCCATGTCCTTGTTTATAAGTTTTCCATTGCAAGTGCTAATATACAATTTCAAGGGGCACCCCTTGGCCTTGAATCACATAACACATTGGTTCCCTTTCCCCTGAGTGTGAAGAATAATGTATCTTTTTTGCTTTGGATATCATAGACAATTTTGTATGGGTCATCCAGAACCAATCTCTCTTTTGTTGAGTTTACACAATGGTAAGGTTGTGCGCATCTGACCCTCTCACCTGGCATGATGGGGGTTACTTTTGAGGCACTGAGGTGTACTTTTTTTTTAATCGCAGGAGTGATTTGTTTACCATATGTCCTATCAAGTTAGTCCGGGATAACTTAATCTCTTTGTCTCTTACCGTTGCTTAGGGATCTCCGGATTTGAAAGCTGCCAGAGAGGTTGCTGACTATCTTGGAACTCGTCACCATGAGTTCTATTTCACTGTTCAGGCAGGTTTTTGCTGCAAAATCTCCTGAACCATATTTACTTCTAGCTACATAGCATTAATTAGAGCTATTTTCCCTCCAAATTTAGGAAGGCATAGATGCTCTTGAAGAGGTCATATATCATGTTGAAACCTATGATGTTACAACTATCAGGGCTAGCACTCCCATGTTTCTAATGTCTCGCAAAATCAAGTCTCTGGGAGTAAAGATGGTTCTTTCCGGTGAAGGATCAGATGAAATTTTTGGCGGTTACTTGTATTTCCATAAAGCTCCTAACAAGGAGGAACTTCATCAAGAAACCTGCAGAAAGGTATTCCATGGATGTGCATACTTGCTATGAGCAGCCCTAATAGCTCTTTTGTTTTACATTGCAATTTTCTGTTTTCTTTGACTCAATTTTGTTTGCTCAGATCAAAGCCCTTCATCTTTATGATTGTCTGAGGGCCAATAAATCGACCTCAGCATGGGGGGTTGAAGCTCGTGTTCCCTTCCTGGATAAAGAATTTATTAATGTTGCAATGAGCATCGACCCAGAGTGGAAAATGGTATGGAGTATTTAACATTACTACTAATGTTCTGAACTTAATCTTAATCATTTTATTAAGCTGAAGTTGGTCAATATACAATATCTATTGCTCGTGTCACAACCTTGAGAATATTAGTTACTTTTTCCTAGTGTATGATTAATGAACTTGGTCGTTTTGTTTTGTCATTGTTCTTTGTTTTGCGAGTTTCATAATGTTGCCTTGGCGAATGGGGAGAGAGATTTTGAAAATAGTAGGCTTGTTTTGTAAACGGCCAGTTCACTTTATATTTTCGTCCATTGAAAAGGTTCTGCATCGACTGCAGATTTTTTTTTCTATAAAGCCATATTGAATCAAATAACATGACCTTGCTGTTGCCATTAGTTCATATTAGTGAGTAATATATGGAGTATAACATGTTTTTCTAATCTGCAGATCAACCGTGATAAGGGTAGAATTGAGAAGTGGATATTGCGTAATGCTTTTGATGACGAGGAGAAGCCTTATCTACCTAAGGTATACATGCAGTGTCTTGTGTTCAGCGATTAGGCTTTTCCATTCAATATGTATTTTTGGAAGCTGATATTGTCTTTCTACCAAGAACTTTATTAACTTGCTGTCAATGTTGTTCCAGCACATATTATACCGGCAGAAAGAACAATTTAGTGATGGAGTGGGATACAGTTGGATTGATGGTTTGAAGGATCACGCAGACAAACATGTATGAAGTTCTGATTTTGTTTGATTTATTCATTTCGTTTTATTTGATTACGGTACTAGGAGCATGTTATATTCACATCTCTTCAATAACTTCTGATCTGATGTCACAATTCAGGTTACTGATGCAATGTTAGCGAAAGCAAATTATATTTATCCTGAAAATACTCCAACTACAAAAGAAGGATACTACTACAGATCACTGTTTGAGAAATTCTTTCCCAAGGTTTGTAATTTATGGTGTTGGCTGTTTTTAGTTTTATATTTCTGGTTCTTCTAATTGAGCGTTCCTCTCCTTTTTCCTTCCCAATTGCCTAGAATCCCATCTTCATGTTTTGGCTCTTCGCTGGTGAAGCCGTAAAGGGATTGTGGTTCCCCTATTTTACTCTGAAATACTCATTTGCATTGTTTCTCTTTTGTAAAGAGCTCTTTGACCAATAGTACCTCCACCAAGAACACCTTTGACTTTGAAATATTATCGGTCAAAGGCGACATGGTTTGACCATCGAAGTCAACGAGGACAATAAATGGAATGGATTAGTATTCTGTTAGAGGTCTTTGTACATCAAAATCTTTAACTATTGGATTAAAATCTTCTACTCCTTGTAATGTTCACCCCTGATATAGAGTGCGGCTAGGCAAACAGTCCCAGGCGGGCCCACTGTGGCATGCAGTACAGCAAAAGCAGTAGAATGGGATGCAGCATGGTCGAAGAACTTAGATCCATCAGGCCGTGCAGCCCTTGGAGTTCATGAATCTGCTTATGAAGAAGCAGAGGGTGCCAACAAGGTTATTCCAGTTAGCGACTCTTACCAGACTCCTGAAGTCAAAGACGGAATTATGTCGCAGACCACTACAGTTGCCTGAGATCTGAGTATAGTTAGCCCTCGCATCTTTTCTTCTTTCTGGTTTAGGCAAGTATTTAGAGCCTTGTTTGGCTTTTTGCCAAATCATGGCACTATTTGTTTGCCTGACCTATCTATGGCTCCTTAATCTTTAGAAGTCGAACAATGCTTTGATTCTCGTGACTTTGAGTTATTTTTCATTGTTTTAAATGGTATTCTGATTTATGGTCCATGCTTGGTATTGATGATAAGTGACTGCAAAATTGAGAAGGAAATAGGACCCAAAACTCGACAATTTGTTATTTGCACAATTCGTTTTGTTTTAGGATAGAAGTAGAACAATTAACTAATTGATGTGGTTAAAACCGCCAAAAAAGACATTTCTTTTTCAGGCTTTTGCTATATTTGACAAATATGTACAAAACAGTACGTCCAACATATAGCCCGAGGCATCTGAGCCAACATACTTGAAGCATATAAAAAGTTTACATTTACAAGTTAGTTGGAACTTGGTAGAGAACTTGGCAAAAATGGAACCAAAAAATCTACCATCTACTAATCCCTGGAGGCTCATTCCGGCTGAAAGCAAGTACTTCATCATATCTTGTAGCATAGGCAAATCCCCACAACTGCACAATTCAGATTTGCGTACACAATTTCATTTCGGAATTCGGGTCGAAACTCTATTGAGTTTTCAAACATGCACATAAGTAGGGGATGAAAAAGAGATCCTGATTACTGAAATCTGGGTATACCTCAACTTCCTTGACCTTAAAATCCTCGGAATGTGCAAGGCAAGGATTTCCGTATGTTTCTGATGCTGCACTTGATCCCATCGCCCTGTTCATATAATCACGAAAATTTATATGGGATGGTATTGAACATGAGACCAATCCATTAACCATGTGAGATAATGCTTTAGATAAATGCTTGGACAAAGCAGAAACAATAGAAATCTTCAGTAGCGAAATACTACAGGAAATAGAACGAAACGAACTTACAGGTTGTCATCCAAGTATAATGCAAAATGTCGACCACCTCCTAGAGCAAGAAACTCAGGAGAACATAACGTGTAATACCGATTTGTGCCTGCAAGGGTACAGGGCTGGATTTATCAATCTAGTTTCAAGAAAGGGTGCAAAAAAACTTGTAGAAAAGCAAGCAGTTGGTCTTTTGAAGAACAATCTCAGTTAATACTATATTATAAACTTCATCGGTACACCCATGAATCAATCCACTCATTCAAAAGATTACTACGCGTCTACGCCACTTAGATTAGATTCTCACATGAGTCAGTTTTATGATACTCATGAGAATTTGCGAACAATTGATTTACTCAGTATGATACCAGATCGTTATACTAGCCCAAACCAAAATCTAGGAGGCTAAGACTAAACATGGGTTTTAACCACTTCAAGTATCAAACTATCCCGTCTGGCATATGAATCAGTCTCTTCACTCTCAAGTCTCAAGTGGTGTTCTCCAATCTAAAACATACTAAATTGCTGCTGTATGCAAGTAGAATATAACCCTTTACCCTATAGAATAACAGCATAAGTTCCTGTACTTTTTTATATGCCGGTGCATAATACATGAAGATCAGATATTAATACCTGTGGGGTGATAGATAACTGGCTGGCCCGATGCATCTGTGAAAAGAAACGAGCTAACTGAACCCTGCATGACAATGGCATTAGAAAGGATACGGTGACAGACCATATTCAATACACTTAATGAACTCCGTAAAGTATGCTTGATCGACCTCACCTGATACCTCTTCTTTATGTTAGGTTTCAAAGGTGCCTCAACCAAGCCTCCAAATATTGTACCTTCTCCATCCCCAACCACCTGTCATGTGCTAAACAGCATAAGATATCTGAACAAGTCGACAAGTAAATTTTGAGGAGAACGAAAAATGGTAGAACCTAACATTTGCAAACAATGTGCTCTCAACCATTGGACCAAGTTACTGATTTTTTTTTTTACTAGGGAGCGCTAAACTAGTTAGGCTCGCAGCTCAAGAATAGAGGAAGATATGATTTGTCAAAACTGTATCCGACACTCTACCAAGTCATACCAATTACCAAGTCAGAGTTACACACTTACACTATTATGAGAAAGGATGGATGAACTCATCCGTAAACATAAGAAATGCATGGATGGGAGTTTCGTTAACAAGCAAAACACAAACAACTAAGCACGTTTGAATTTCCTATACTTTTATTCTACTTTGTGTATATAAGAAAAAAAATGGGAAGGAACTGACGAGGACCAGAGTTTGTTTGGATGTAATTGTAGGTGGAAAATGGATGGCTGAGGAGATTAAAGGAATTAAGTGTGACATTTTGCTTCCAAATATCACATATGTTGGAAGGATTTTGATTTGTCCTGTCAAGGGAAATAGCTAAACCGAGTTTCTCGATCCAACTATTCAAGCAAATGGCTAGTAACAAACTAACAAATAGCTAAACCATATAAAAAAGGGAGAGGGGGAGGAAGGGAAGCCATTGGGGAGACAATACCAGCAAGCTTGGGCCGGGGCATAGATTGCTTTTCCGATACAATGTTGAGAGTGATATCCCGTGCCTCCATGTACTGCAGGCCGCCTCACAAAAGTCACTATACACGCGCAGCGCAAATGTATCTCTTAAGAATAAAATATTCAAAAATCAAAACAAGTATAAATAATTACCTGTACAGCAAAACCCATTTTCGGCCTTTGATAAGGGATGGAAGAGAAGCATAGAGTTTCATCCTAATGTCCTCCCGAAGAAGCATAGATGGCTCAGACATGTCGGGAAGATCAGCCAATGACATTGGATGGTCCAAATCATCCCTAATCTCTGATGACCCCAGATCTCCTCCATTATCTTGGTATTCACCCTTATCATCAGCTCCAGCTGCAGATTTAGTGTTCTTTTGCGATGCTTGATTCCGGTACCAAGCTAATCTGGCAGCATAACTCATAGCTTTTCTCGCTGTCTGTTTCCCCCTCAATAAAAGCCCTTTCTTTCCACCCCCTTTTCCCAACACATCAGCATTTTCAGATTCACTAGTAACAGCCCGAGCTTCTGTTTTAGAATAAACCTCGATATCGGGTTCGGAATCAATTCTATGAAGCTGGTCATTATCTTTATCAGAACTAAAGTAGTCATCTTTTAGCAAGGAATAAAGGAAGGCAGTGAAAGATGAGGTATCAGGCCCAGCAACTGAAGAACCCTCTGTAGAAATGTACTCAGTTTGACTTATTTCTGTCTCAGCTTCCTTACCCTAAAACCCACCATAATTGGTCAACTTAAAAGATACCCACAAACTTTTTTCAGTTCCAATTTGGTAAATAAGAAAACCATAATCCTATATTAAACAAAAAGCATAAAATTCTCAAAAAAATTAGACTTAAAAATAATCTAGTCCCTCCGTCTCCATGCTAGTCATTTGTTATTACTTATTCCAAATTTGGGTGTCTGATTCACTTGAAAAGTAACATAAAATGAAAAACAGCAAAATGAGAAGCAAGAGAAGAAATGAAAGAGTAGAGAGACATACAGGGGGATGAATGTGGGAGGGTCTATCAGAAATGGGGTTAAGAAGGACAGTAGCAAGGTCAGATACAAGAATAACAGCTTTACTCCTTAAAGATCCCTGCTTTCCCATTTTTACCATAATCCAAAGTCCAAACCAAATGATGAAATTAATCTCACACACTTTGAAATGGTATTTGCTAAAAACCATTAGACATGTAAAATCAAAAGTCCACCCACTGAAAAAGACCTTCAATCCACATAACCCAGCAGTTGGAGACGAGTCTTCATCAAGTTTACTGATTTGCTTTTCCATTAAGCAACATAGCCAAGTTTTACCATTAAAAAAGCAATTGACAATAAATCTTAACATCAAGACTCCGTGGCCCAATGGATAAGGCGCTGGTCTACGAAACCAGAGATTCTGGGTTCGATCCCCAGCGGAGTCGTTTTTTAAAATAACTAGTGTAACACCCGTGAGGACTCACTCACGGAATGTTCAATTTTAATTTTATACAGAAGGAACAATTAAATTGTTAAATATATTAATAACCGAAGTGGTGTATATAGGTAAAAACTTTAATAAAAACAAAAATTATATATAATAAGATATATAAGAACCGTTTGACATATAAATTGAAACAGCGAAAAATATTTGACTTTCTAAATTCTAATAAAGGGGCTTTTAGTTAAATAATTGAAACAAATGGTTTAATAAATACTTATGATTTAAAAATTAATTAAATTATTAAAATTAAGTAATTATTGAGTATAATAAGGTAAAACAATGCAATTTTTTTTATTGTTTTAACTCCCCAAAGCATCATTTTTGTAGAAATTGCAGAAATTTGTAATTATTGATTGCAAGAATGAAAAACTTTATTTTTGTGCGGATTAATAACCTTAAGCTGCAACCATGATATTTCTTCCCCCCTCTCTAATCAATCATTTGATGACATTATCAATGTCTAATTCTTTTCGTCGTTGTTGTTTTTCCGCAGAATATGACCGAAAAGATCCACAAGCAAATTTGCAAGTACATTTTTTTTTTATTTTTGATAAAATGTAAGTATTATTATTAAAAGAGGAGTGAACCTTACAAAAGGAGGATCATAGCTGACCGACACTTTTACAAAACACAAAGACGAAGTCACATCCGAGAGTTCTAGAGGCTATCATCTCCTCTACCAACCACTCTTTGTAAAACAACAAAATGAGATTGCATCCTTATACAAATGAAACGCCATTTTTCCACCTACAACATAAAAGAAAGGACTGATTCTGCGAGAGCTTCATCATCCTTCATCAATCAAACTGATTAACAGCCTTAACCAAGCACAAAGAGAATTGGTACCCATATTAATTAACACGGTTAATTAGATGGTTGTAAAATTAATTTCAGTTTTTTATTTGGTTTCGAGAATTGGTACCCATATTAAGTAACACGGTTATATTAATTAACACGGTTAATTAGGTAGTGGTATAATTAATTTCAATTTTTTATTTGGTTTTGAGAATTGGTACCCATATTAATTAATACGGTTATATTAATTAACACGGTTAATTAGGTGGTTATATAATTAATTTAAGTTTTTTATTTGGTTTTGGGAATTGGTACTCATATTAATTAACACGGTTATATTAATTAATTAGGTGGTTGTATAATTAATTTCATTTTTTCATTTGTTTTAGTTTGCTTGATGTGAAAAGATGGTCAACACGGTTTTGCATGATTGGCTAAAATAAAGCATAATTTCCGAGGTTGAATGAGACAGCTTGAATACCCCCATTCTTGTACCACATTGCGCCACATAGACAGAAATATAAGATTCTTTTATATATATAGTGATGACACAAGCGATTGGTGATGAGCCAAACCCCATGTAGGAACAACCGTGTGGGAGTCAGAATCCCACCAAGTATGTACTATAATTCTCTAAGAGATATTCCGGTAGAAGTACAAGAGAAATGCTGGGAAATATAATAAAGTTGAATTGTGTAGGAATGTAACACTCCAGTTATCCAGCCACGATAATCGAAGCATTACCATCTCGATTTTTCGAGGTAGTGAAGTCGGAGATACAATCGAGGACACTTCACACTATAATTTAAGATTAAATGTTATACACTTGTAAACAAATGAATTAAAATACAACTCGGACTCTACTAAACTTCTAACTATCACACACGAAACGGTGATCGTCGTTGCTCGTCCAACTCCCGCGCGCTACCCCAAAATCACCTGACATAACTTGCTCCCTATATCACCAAAAATATCATATGGATCAACACAGGCCACCCCAGAAATGAGTGACAATTAAACAACACCAAACACGTTAATTCCAATATAATTAAGGCCGCGTTTGGAAACACGGAATTGATTTCATTTTGATGATTTCAATTGTAGAAATCAAAATGTTTGAATTCAATTCGAAATCCAATTCCAAAAATTTGTTTGGTAAACCCATGGAATTGGAATTGGAATTAGGCGAGACGGATATTGGTCAAAGTGATCGAAAAAAATTTATTTGGGAAAAAGAAAATTTTCACGGAAAATATTCGTGTTCGGAAAAAATCTCGAAAATTAAAATATTACGATTAAATTTGGATATAGAAAAACATAAATAGTGATGGAATTGAAATAACTACTATATGGTAGGGATTTGATAGACTCAAATTTTAACTAGGTTGGAATTGGTAAGGAATTGAGTCCAATTCCAATTCCAAATTCTCGAGGTTACCAAACACTTGAAATGTTTCAATTACGGAATCCAATTCCAAGTTGCCAAACATGCTTTAAACATATTGTACATGAAATATAATGAAATGCAATGACGATACGATCGTGATGTATAATGTTAACAACCACAATACAGCCCACCTACCGAAACACGTCCAGACGTACCCATAACCAACATCTCCATCCTAAGTATCGGAACACGTCCAACCGTACTCGAAACACAAAGGTATTAGGAATGCGTCCATGACCCCGAGTCTGATAGATACTCGTGCTCCCCTGTAATCCGTCACCATTACCAACATACACATAACATAATAAATGCATGACATTATATATCCTATCATTCCGACTCGTTACTTGACATAAATGATCGAACATACACATTTATCTCTACACTCCCTTATCATTTTTCCATATTAATCATATTCATGTGACACATCCAACATAACCACTAATTACCTTCATTAATCAATTAACTATCATTACCATTCCTTAATCATTTCCATTAAAGCTAAACATGTCATAACCCACTTACACTAATCATGTGAGACAAATTAACAATAATTACACAAAATGCAATAACACCATATTGAAATAGAGTAGGATTAACCCACCCTTTAGCATATCCGCAAGCAAAAATCATTACGACAAGATTCCGTCTCGCAAATGTAACACCCCGATATTTCCCGTCTTATAATTTTTAAATATTTTATTTTGAAGCATATTAGTTTTAAATGATATTTCAAGTTTTGTAATTTTAAGTTTCGGCTTTGATTTTCGAAAATTATATGTATATCAAATAATTTCGCAAGTATAGTGAGTTTGTATATTTTATTCTATCTTGATTCATCATTGTCTTAAAATATCGTTTCCGTCTTAATTTGCCAAATCCGAGTCATCCCGCCTCATTACATGAATTCCGAGTCAATTTCGACTCAAACTCCCCTTACTCCTTATGTTGGTGTTTTCCTCATGAAACACAACTCCCCCTTATCCTCTTCATAGACAAAATAAAACCCCCAAATCACCATTGTTGGTGATTATTCAAGAACACAAATACAACCATAACTTCTTTTCTCGATCAAATTTTATGTTTTTTTATATGAATCTCCTCCTCTTCTCCTTCTCCTTCTTTTCATATAAACAAAATCTCGTCTTGTTGAGTTTTCAGAAAATCCGCCTTTCTAGGGTTTTGTTTTTGGTCGGAGATCTTGGGTGAGAATGGATGCTTGGACATCATGGACGAGTTTATTTGAAGATTTGAAGAGCCTTAAAGGTAAGTTTGAGAGGTTACTCGACTTTAAGTCAAATAATTGTGTTTATGTGGTTATGTTATAATTAACAAGATGGAATGGTTGTTTGTGATGTTATTTTGTATTCTTATTCATTTCTTCATTTGCCTAATGAATTTTATCTCAAATGTTTGTGTTGGATGTAATTCTAGTTGGAGATAATGGGTAGTATGATGTTCTTCACATGTTCTTGGTGTTCATGTCAATTATATGATTTTTGGATGATTAATCTATGTTAAGCTTGTTAATCTTACCTTAGATCATTTGTTTACACTACAACACATCCCTTACATTAATGACGCTTTCGTATAGATGCTTTTATAAAGCGTCACTTATAAAATAAACCTCTAATCACCTTGTTTATCATGCATGTTAAAGTTTAAATTCCGCGTAAATTTTGGCATGTTTGTATGTTTTATTTTCCGCTGCGACGAGGGATTTTACATCATAGACTTTCTGTTGGAGTAAATGTCCTCCACAGTGTGTGATTATTTGAGTAAATCTTTTACAGGATCACGCAGAGATACTTAGTATATTAATCAATTGATTAACGTTTATCGGTAACGATTGGCTCACTAGAAGTTTGACGTTACTGTCATATGATGGCGATAATCAGCTGATCCCTAAAGGTCACGCCTATAGGATAGTACTGAGAAATGTGATTATATATTGATATAATTACATAAATGCTAAACTTAGCTAAATGTAGTTAAGTAGATGATAAACATTTAATATGATTAAATAATAACTAGGAGAAATGAATTAAATGTTAATTCTAATAAATATATATATAAGTTATATTTATTAATTATATTTTAATATATGATAGAATAATATAATTGGGATTAATTAATTTTAAGATAATTAATTAATATTCTACGGGAAATAAATTTGTACACCGAAAAGTATTAAAATATATATGATATTTTAAGGAAGTTCAGAATAAGGAAACTTACTCAAAATATTATATTATAATGAGGTTTCCTAATTGAAGTACAATACCAACACAAACCAAAACCCTATATATAGAGGGTTTCGGCCGTGAGGTTGGAGATACAAGAAGAAAACGTTTTTTCCTCTCTTATTCCCTTGATTAGTTTATCATCTTAATCCCAAAATAAATCCTCTAAAATAATTAATAGTAATTTAGGAGGAGCTTTGAGGGAATCTTTCTCAGTCGTCTTGGGTGCAATCTAAGGAGAACTTCTATCTTGAAGTTTTGGTTTATACTAGGTTGTTCTTAGGCCGATCTCATATAGGACCAAAGGTTATTCCTATGATCCTTGTCCTATTATTTCAATTCTATTGTTTTAATATCAATTCGTTTTTGATATAATCCTTGGCAGTATTAATTAAGTTAATACTTTTATGAGTAATTTAAGAAATTATTTCCTACAAGTGGTATCAGAGCCACTGTTCAAAATCGTTTTGATAATTAATTGAGAATTAAAATCCCACGGCACACATATTTTTCACGGTTTTTTTAAAAAAAAAGTTTGTTTTTCCGGTCTGTTTTTTTTCGTGATATGTCACGACTAAAATTTACCGCTCTTTTATGGACCACGTCTCCTACAATCAGAACTCTCGCCTTAAGAATGATGGGAGTAACTTTACCGATTGGGAGGCAGCATTACGGAATGCTGTCATTGCTGATGGTAAATTAAAGTATTTGGTTGAGCCAGTACCTTTAGGTCGACTAGTTTAGCTGTAGTCAGGCCTTTCTGTAACTGTGCGCTGGTCGGTCGACCAACTGGGTAAGTCGGTCGACCAATTCCTGTGTATTCCAGCCTTAAATTGGCTTGCACGCATCTCCAGGCTACGAGTTCGGATCCTTGCTTCGTGCATTTCCTTAGGACGGCTTCCGGAGGACGGTTAAAGCTTGATTTTGCTCACTTCCGCTTGCTCCTACATTTAAAACATAGAAATGCCAAAGTAAACCGTTTCGGGAGGAAGAGTAACTAAAAGCTACGAATATGCATAGAAATACGTGCTGAAACTATAAATGTAATGTATAGTAAATGCACGTATCAAACTCCCCAAACCAAACCTTGCTTGTCCTCAAGCAAGCACTAAGACTCGATTAAAAAGAAAAACTTCTACTTGGAACGAATTTCATGCTCAAAACCAAACACAACGCGATGCCTAACCATTTTAATGCAACTTTTCAAAGAAAATCAAGCTTATTGCCAAATGCAAACGAATTAAACATGTTGGGATAAAATGTTAAACTTTCAACCTTGCAAGACTCATTCAAAATGGACTCTCACGGATAGCTCCATCACTCAAACAAGGAAAGGGTGATATATATGTGAAAGACAAGAAGATAAACGATAATATAGACTCTCACCTATCCACGACCCATAAGAACATGCCTGCAATCTAACATGAACAAAGTCTCTACAACCGTACACATGCATTCCAACACTTAAATGACCATGACACATGCCGAGGTGATTTGGGATTGTGAGGCTAAAGGTAAGAAAGGGTTAAATTGAATTATGGAAAGAGGGGTTAAACCGAGCTAACAACCGTCAAACCAAACTACAAAAATACTTCCATTTTTCTTTACAAAACAAGCCAATGCTAAAAAAAAACGTGAGCATGTTGTCACAACTCCTCTTCTTCTCCTCTCTTTCTTTTCGTAAATAATGCTCCTGTTCAGTGGTTGTGGTCGACCGACCATGTATGTCAGTCGGCCGACCACCTTTGGTAACAAGCAGTTTCTGATTTCTTTTTCATATATATTTTTTTCATTGAGTTCTTTCTTTTCTTTATTTATTTCTTTTCTTTTTCCTTTTCTGAACTCAGATTTTTTTTTTCACCTTTTTTTCTTTTCCCTTTTTCATCATTCCCACACAAAAAGATTCTTCAATGAAGCATAAAAACCAAAAGATGGTCAAAACGGTCCCAACATACCATGTTACTAGCTCGGCTAGGGTAAGCAATTTAAGGATGTAGTAAATGGGATAAAAGAGGCAATTTGGCTATGTGAGGGTTATGGGTCAAACAAGAAAAGGGAAACCTCTACCACATGTGTCAACAAACCACAAACCCAAATGCATATAGGTTTCAAGTAGACAAAGTTCA
Source organism: Silene conica (assembly GCA_029255685.2). Classification (NCBI taxonomy): domain Eukaryota; kingdom Viridiplantae; phylum Streptophyta; class Magnoliopsida; order Caryophyllales; family Caryophyllaceae; genus Silene; species Silene conica. The sequence goes on along the minus strand of CM055317.2, from coordinate 34,011,204 downwards.
TGCTTATGCAAGTTTATGTGACATGCCTTAGGAGGAGAAACTACTCTCAATCCTACATGAAATCGGTCATGAATGTTACCGATTTATTAAGCTCTAGAACTTAGAATATGTAGTAGCTTGCCAAAAAGAGAGTCAAGTCTAATAATTTAGCATAAAATCAACAAAAACTCGTAGACAATGCAAAAGACTAGCTTGAATTTTTTTTGAAAATGCAAGGCAAGGCATTAGGCGAAATATGAGGCATAATCATCATAGTATCCGTCCGTTCCGACTCGACCTATATGCTAAATGAAACGTGCATTTTTTTGAATTTTTTGTATGTATGCAGAAAAAGAGAAAAATTAACTGAAATGCAGTAAACGTACGACAGAAAAAGATGAAATACAGATGCAAACACAAAAAAAGGAAAAAGATAAAAGAAACCTAAACAAATGCAGACTCAACAGAAGGATGCATATACCCTCCCCAAACCAAAACGCACAATGCCCCCATTGTGCTCATTAGCATAAATCCACAGCAGAGGGGTGGGGGAAAGTACAGACAAACAAAAGAAGAAAGAGAAGAAAACTAAAAGAAAAATAAAGAAACAAAAATCAGTGACTTACAAGATGGATGTACCTCCCCAAACCGAACGTCGAAGAGGGGAGGTTTGGGCTCAACACTAATCCTCTGTGTCATACTCCGACCCACTAGCTTCCGCTTCCTCCTCCTCCTCCTCGTCGGACCCTATGCCTGTTCTTGAGGCTTCTCCAGATGCTTCCCCGGATCCCTGACCGCCCGCCTGAGGTGTGTAGTAGGAGGGGTGAGTCCATGGGCCCGTGGGGAGCCTACCCTGCGTGGCATACTCCTTGTAGAACGGGTACTGGTAGAGACAATCGTCCAACCGTTTCTGGTTGAACTGCCTGCAAAGGTCGGCCATCATGTGCGGGAGGAACCTGTTATCAATGACAGGAGGAATAGGAACGTTAGGTGGAGCAGTAAAGTCGGAGGGGTAACCCGTCCCTGGTGCAGCATAGTGGGCACCAGGGGCGGGTGCCCTATGGCCTCTAGAGGTGCCTCCCCTAAGTGGGAGGCGGTAGGACGGAAGGAGTGGTCTAGGCCCCCCTCAACAGTATCAAAGGGTAGCATGGGAGGGGCATCAGTGATGGGGATGCGATCACTAGTATATGTGTCAACCTTCCAAAAATCCTTCCTGTCTACCCAATGCACAGACCTGACATAAGTCATGTCCATGTATCGGGAGAGAGGGTGAAGCGCATCCTCAAAACGGGGGAACTGAAAAATAAGTGAGTTAGCCAAACGAGTGACAAACCCACCACAGACAATAGTGGTCAAGGATGTCCCCTCCCCAACCGTCACGAAGTGAGACGCGACCAAATAAGCTGTGTTATAAAACACAGAACCCCGACGCCTAACATTCAGATAGCCAGCCAAAATTGAAAGCTCGATGTTTTTGACATTTTGAGACTCTCTGCGGCCAAAAACAGTGTTGGCCAACAGACGTAGGTAGTATCGCGGGGCGGGCAAGTGAATGGTAATGCTCTTCTTTTTCCATTCGCGGGAATCAGAAAGACAAGACCAAATTACATTATACGACTCAGCAGAGTCACCAGTACGACCCTCAGCCCTTAAGCCCAAGTAACCAGCAAATTCACCTAAGGTCAGAGAATAGGTGACATTGAACAGCCTAAAGGAAATACATTTATTATCATAGCTCGGATTGTAGGCCGAAACATCAAAAATAAAAGACGAAAAGAACTCAAGAGTAAGAATGGGATATGTGAACTCATCCATGGTGACGAGTCCCGGAAAACCCGTTCCATTGAGCAAGCTCACAACATCCTCATAACACCCCAAAGCCCTCAATGTCGGCTCGCACAAGAAGCGAGTTACTACCACATGGCAGTAAGTCACTAGGTGCAGGAACCGGGCCTTTTGGGCTGGGGTGTGGAAAAGAACCTGCGGATAGTCCGGTAGACCATCCGTGTTGAGCACTGTTAAGCCTCCGGACCCGCTGGCTTGGCCCCTTGAACTACTAGCTTGCGAACTACGAGCTCGTTTGTTTCCTTTACCGCGGCTTGACATGATGAATCTGCAAAATTACACAGTCATTCTCAATACTTAGACTTCTTGCAACATTAATTGATTTATTTATCAAAATGAAACAGCTTAATTGCGAAATTTAAAGTTCCTGTAACAGTGTCCTGGTCGACCGACCAGACTTCCCGGTCGACCGACCAGTTGACAGCATTCCAGACCTCCTGTAAAATTTCCATGGTCGACCGACTTACAACCCTGGTCGACCGACCGACCGATCGAAAAATGAGTTTCTGCAAAAAAAACAGATTGGTCGGCCGACCTCTATTTCTAGTCGGTCGACTAGGCGCTGTACCAGAACGAACAACCTACTCAAGTTTCGACAGTTTTCAAGCATTGAAAATTGGGGAAAGAGCCAAGCTAACCCTAACAACACCAAAAATCACACAAGAAAGCAGATCTATGCTAAGGAAACGAGAGAGAGAGGCAAAAGGATGGAACAAAAACACAAGAAAGACAAACCCCTTAAACCAAAAGATAAACTGAAATTAAGTGAAAAACTACCTAAGAAACGGAAACTAAGAGGCTATGAAACGAAAAAAAACAAGGAAAAACTAAAAGAAAATATACCTTGAGTGGAAGAAAATTGAGAAAGAGCAAAAAAATTGAGGTTGAGTGAAAGGGAGGCAGGTTAGGGTTTTTGGGAGAGAGGGTGTCGTTCAAAAAGTGTGAAGAGAAATAATGATTTTTTTCAAACAAATTAGACTTAAAGCACCCTTCGAAACCCGGTTTTCTGCCATCTGGTTGATCGACCAAGAGGTTTGGTCGGTCGACCAGTTCCCTGCGTACCTTATTTTCCAGAAGCTGTTTATTGCACGCACTAGGTCGGTCGACCTTGATAGCCGGTCGGTCGACCCAAATACCTGACGATTCTCACCTGTTTTTCTGCTAAAGCTCAAAATCCCATCAAAAGTATAAAAACAAGAAGGAAAAAGTTTACTACTAAAAGGAAACTACAAAAAAATCATAACTGAACTACAACACGGGTTGCCTCCCGGTTAGCGCTGGTTTAAGATGTCCCGCATGACCTTTTTACCTATCATGAAGCATCCGAAAAAGTGTCAAAGTAAGAAACTTCAACCTTCCCTATGAACTCATTTTCTCCATGGAAGTGCTTCACATATTGACCATTAACTTTAAACCTCTCACCGGATGAGGTTTCTAACTCAATTGACCCGAACTTCGAGACATCTGTGATGGTGTAAGGTCCGCTCCACCTGGATTCCAGCTTACCAGGAAAAAGGCGAATACGACATTAAAAAGTAGAACCTTATCACCTACCTGAAAATCACGCCTAATTATTCTCTTGTCATGTCAGCGCTTAATTTTCTCTTTGTCTCTTGGCATTGTCATAGGCAAGCAACCTAAATTCTTCAAACTCGTTTAGCTGTGGCAAACGTTTCTCACGGGAAAGGTTAGGGTCTAAATTAAGATCACAAATGGCCCACCAAGATTTGCGTTCTAACTCAACTGGTAAGTGACAAGTCTTACCATAAATCAACCGGAATGGTGACATTCCGATTGGAGTTTTGAACGCAGTTCTATAGGCCCATAAAACATCATCAAGGTTTAGACTCCAATCTTTCCTATACTTAGAAACAACTTTGGCTAGGGTCTCCTTGAGTTCTCTATTAGAGATCTCAACTTGACCACTAGTCTGAGGGTGATATGCTAGACCCCTACGATGTTGGACACCGAACTTCTTTAGCAAGGCACCACCTAATTGTTTCTCTTTGAAATGCATACCCCCATCACTAATGACAACCCTAGGGACACCAAAGCGAGGAAATATGATTTTCTTAAACAGTTTAATAACAGCTTTTGCATCACAATGGGGAGTAGCAATAGCTTCTACCCACTTAGACACATAATCAACGGCGACAAGAATATACCTATTACCTTGACTGCTAGGAAAAGGTCCCTGATAATCAATGCCCCAGACATCGAAAATCTCTACCTCTAAAATACCAACCTGTGGCATCTCATGTCTTTTGGAGACATTCCCAGATCTCTGACAAGTATCACAGCTACCTACAAAATTCCTACAGTCAGCATGCAAAGTAGGCCAATAAAAACCAGACTGTAATACCTTGGCCACGGTCCGAGATGGACCGTGGTGACCACCATAAGCAGAAGAGTGGCATGCTTCCAGAATGTCCTTCACCTCCCATTGGGGGACGCATCTCCGGATAAGTCCATCTCCGCATTCCTTGAAAACATAAGGGTCATCCCAAAAATACTGCTTTGCATCAAAGATAAATCTCTTCTTCTACTGCCATGAAAGCTCTGGGGGAATTTTACCTGTGACAACAAAATTAGCAAAATCAGCATACCAAGGAGGAGGGTAAGAACCTGAACTATTAATGATAAACAGACTCTCATCAGGAAAAAATCATCAATAGGTAAAGAATCTTCCCTATCAGTCAGCTGAAGGCGAGATAAGTGGTCAGCTACCACATTCTCCGCGCCTTTCTTGTCCCTAATCTCAATGTCAAACTCTTGTAGAAGGAGTATCCACCTCAAAAGCCTTGGCTTTGAATCTTTCTTCAGGAAGAGGCCCTTCAAAGCTGCATAGTCAGTATAAACAATTACCTTATTACCTACCAAATAGGATCGGAATTTCTCTAAGGCAAAGATCACAGCTAACATCTTCTTCTCAGTGGTGAAGTAGTTGACTTGAGTCTCATCTAGGGTCCGGCTCGCATAGTATATAAAATTAAGAGCCTTGTTCTTCCTTTGACCTAGCACAGCACCCACAGCATAGTCACTGGCATCACACATGATCTCAAATGGGAGATCCTAATCTGGTGGCTGGATGATCGGTGCTGAGATCAAAGCTTCCTTCAACCTGTTAAAAGCCGAAAGGCACTCATCAGTAAACTCAAAGACAGCATCCTTAAGGAGCAACTGTGTAAATGGTTTAGCAATCTTAGAGAAGTCCTTAATGAAACGCCGGTAAAAACCTGCGTGTCCTAAGAAACTTCTCAACCCCTTAACATTAACAGGAGGGGGCAATTGCTCAATCACTTGCACCTTTGCTTTATCTACATGAATACCCTTATCAGATATAAGATGTCCTAACACTACCCCCTCAGTGACCATAAACTGACACTTCTCCCAGTTTAAGACAAGGTTTACATCAATACAACGCTACAAGACATTATCAAGATTAGCTAAACATTGATCAAACTCATTACCATAAACAGAGAAATCATCCATAAATACCTCCATGATGTTTTCAATAAAATTAGAAAAGATACCCATCATACACCTTTGAAAGGTGGCAGGAGCATTACACAACCCAAAAGGCATTCTGTGGTATGCAAAAACACCTTATGGGCAAGTAAAAGTAGTCTTACTCTGATCATCAGGATGGATGGGAATCTGGAAAAAACCTGAATAACCATCTAGAAAACAGAAGAATTTATTAGAAGCAAGTCTCTCAGTCATTTGGTCAACAAAAGGAAGGGGGAAATGGTCTTTCTTGGTGGCGGCATTTAACTGTCTACAATCAATGCACATCCGCCACCCTGTCACTACTCTAGTCGGTATTAATTCATTTTTCTCATTTTTAACCACAGTGGTTCCTCCTTTCTTAGGAACCACCTGAACTGGGCTAACCCACTTGGAGTTGCCAACTGAATAAATAATACCTGCATCAAGAAGTTTCATCACCTCAGCCATAACTACCTCCTGCATCTTAGGGTTCAACTTACCTTGACCCTGTCTGTAGGGCTTATGCCCTTCCTCTAACTCTATCCTATGCATGCAAACATCAGGACTGATGCCCTTAATGTCATCCAAAGAATAACCTAAAGCTTTCCTGTTCTTTTTTAGAACAATCATCAAGGCAGAAAGTTGGTTAGGGTCAAGTTTAGAACTAACAATCGCAGGGTACTGCTCAGTGTCATCTAGGAAAGCATACTTAAGATTAGGAGGAAGTGGCTTACGCTCTGGTACCTTTACCTCTACGGCATGAACAGACTCAGTACTAATAGCATATCACATGTTTACCAGGTTAACGTTAGCCAAGCTCATGAGCTTCTCAACCTCTTCCTCAGTCAGCTCATATTCCTCTATCTCTGCTTCCGCAACATCCAGCTCCTCCGCATTCTCAGCTGGATTACCTGCACACTTATCCAAAACTGTCAGATCATCTAAGGGATCATTGGTGTTGGAGTAATGTCTTCAACAATATGTGCATTTACTTTATAAATCTTGTAGGAAATGTTTGGGAATTTATTTATTTATTTATCAGCTGGTCATCGTATATCAGTAATAATTGGCTGACTAGAGTTTGACATTACTGTCGTATAAACGGCGGTGATCAGCTGATCCCTTTAGGTCACACCTATAGGACGAGGCCCAAAATTGTATTAGGATTAATTATTTATACGAAATAATTATTCTACTAATATTGACTTTATTAGTCAAGATAGTATATGTAACAACCCGACCCACCACCGTCGTAACACAAACCCAATAAGATGGGTGCACACTTTTGGGCCCATTATTTGTCCTCACTTAAGCCCAAAAGCACAAGGCCTTGTTACTACATGGTGGGTGGAAGCTATTATAAACATATCATAAGCCTCACATTCTACCAATGTGGGACAAATTTCCACACAATCTCATCTCATACTCTTGGGGTGTTACAAACTCCCCCACTTAAAGAACACAACGTCCTCGTTGTGCCTCAAACTTGACCACAACCAGGGCCAGAATCCACCCCCGCTAGGTGTGTGACCCGGGTACTCCCGACCACAGGCTCACCACACGGTCGCAGGGTCGCTCTGATACCATTTGTAACAACCCGACCCACCACCGTCGTAACACAAACCCAATAAGATGGGTGCACACTTTTGGGCCCATTATTTGTCCTCACTTAAGCCCAAAAGCACAAGGCCTTGTTACTACATGGTGGGTGGAAGCTATTATAAACATATCATAAGCCTCACATTCTACCAATGTGGGACAAATTTCCACACAATCTCATCTCATACTCTTGGGGTGTTACAGTATATTATTTGATGACGGGTTACGAACTCGGAATAAAATAAGTTTTAATTATTTAAATATATGATATTAAATAATAAATTTTTTATAAATTGTTAATTAGTTAACAATTTATTTGATATGTGTATTAAATATAAAGGGGAATCAATTAGCTATTTAGTTTTACAATGAGTTGTAAAATTAGCTAGCGGACTTAATATTTGCACAATGTATGTAAATAAAATAGTTTTATAATCACTTAATATTTGAGTAATTATGAGTTGTTAATTGAATTATTAAAAGTTAAATCAATTAAATTAATATTTAATTATGTAAGATAATTAAATATAAGACTTATAAGCATTTGTGGGGGCAAATGCCGAAAATCGGAACTAACCAAAATTAGGCCATGTTGGACCAACTTTTGTAGACACAACAAGTGTCCACCTAAGGGTCAATTATGCCTAATATTTGTCCTCCAATTTTGCCTATAAATACCCCTAAATTCCATAACATTATTAGGTTGAAAAATTAGAAGAAATTGTTGGTCTTTTAAGTCCATGTTGGATGGTTTCATCAACAACAAAAGACCAATTTTATCTTCTTATTTTCTTCATCCTTATTACATAAAACACATATTTTAACTAGTAATATTATTGTAATAATATTAGTTATTATATCAAATATATATTATTAATACTAGTATTATCTAGTTAATTATACTAGTGTTGTTTTTTTGGCTAGTCTTGGGTGCTACCATTGGAGGTTATTTATTATAACAACTTTGTGGAGGATCATCTTTATAATACAAGCACAAGAACTACAATAAGGAAGGAGTCTTTGTTGTGGTGCCCAAAAAGAAAAAAAAATAGCCATTAGCTAAGTATGGTTTTCTTATCTTTAACTTTATTTAGACAAAATTTTACATATTTTTTTTTTCCATGCATGTAGATTTAGGTATAAAATAATTAAATTGTAATTACATATATCATAAGATGAGTATAAACTATACCTAAATAACTAACAATTGGTATCAGAGCTTGTTTAATACATGCATGTTGTTTTTAGACGATTTTACTAGTTTATACGATAAATTGTTAAAATTGATATTATGTAATTTTTATCACATAATATATTTATGCATGTTAATTATCTGGTCTAAGAGTTATATATGGGACATAAAAATAATATTTTAGATATTTTATTTTTTTTATGACTTAAATAGGCATAAAATTGACGTAAAATGCATTAAAAATTAACTATGAGTTAATTTAATTAGTTGCATGTTTATTTTATGCATATTTATTTTGAGATAACCACATACATGTCATTTTTATGAGAAAAATCAGAATGTTAAGTTAATATGATTATTTTATATGATTTATTGGTTTTTATATACGATAAAAATTGATAAATAATGGTTATTTTGTAAATAAATATTATTATTTTAATTAGTGAGCACAAAGTTAATGACTTTTAGCTAATGATAATGATTTTATAATGATCATAATTTTATTTTAATTTGTTACACATTTTATGGTTTAGTTTTGAATTAAATCGTAAAATGTACGGCTTATCGATAAAATTGTTAAAATTGTTTAAATGAGTTTTAAACTTTGTTAAAATTGCATACATGACATTCTTGGTTGTAAGACCAGAATGTAAATGCCTTTTAAAATATTATAAACTTGAAAATTTTGATTAGATAAAATTTATACATTATGATTATGAATTATGATGGTGTTTTTGTCAATTTTTAAGTATAAATCCCATATTAATTCAAAAATAATTAGTGTAATTAATTTTTTCTAGTTAGACCAGAATATAATGTTGAGAATATCTTAAAATATGTTTAAGAATTGATTGTGAATTTTTATTAGTAAAAATTTTGGTAATACTAGCTCAAAACGACCATAGTTAGCTAGTAAGACGATTTGGCATGTCATATTCATAATGCACGGTTGATTCTTTTAATATACTTTTATATTTATTGAATATGTAATTTACCTAATATGGCCATAGGTAGAAGTTGGTATTTCCCGTAATGTAAGGGAATATCAATTTGGTTTGTATATTATTGCGATTTCGTATCGCAGTATTGTAATTAATTTTATAGTTTTTTTATTTCTTTACAAAATTGTATAAATAAGAAAAGCTATGTAATTTGTAATTATATTAGTTAGTTTTGAAGACGGAGTTTCCATTTGGTGGTCACTTCGGAAAGGCGTTCCGAAACCATGAAGACGGAGACCTTTATGAAGATGCCATGAGCCAAAGGAGTTGGTTTCCAATTTGTAATAGTTTAGTTAATTAGATTAACTAGGTGGCCATATTAGGACTTATTTATTTGCTTGCATATTTATGTGTTGCATTCATGCCAAATCGTCTTTACATGTTGTTGTTGTTGTAGTCAACTTAATTATCTAGCATTCACCAATTTAGTTCACTTAAAAGTGATAGACAATTAAATTGATAAGATCTCTCACCTAAATCTAAAATTGAGATATAGCCTTACCAAATAATAACACCTATGAATCCCTTCGTCATTAGAGGTAGGTTCGGATCTTTATTAACGTTGGGTAAGTAGGGTAATAAATGTTATTATGTGTGAAAATTGGTTGGACTCAACGAAATAAATATGGGTTGTATCGGTCCACCGTGCTTGTATTTATTTTGGGGCTAATAGATAGATTTTGAGAAAATTTGTCAACCAAGAGTTCTAATTGTAGAATCAGTTAAAATAGTAACTCACCAAGATTTTATAAATATAGGTTGAATCGGTCCACCGTGCTTATACTTATATAAAATTGGATCTTGGAATTATTTATATAATTCAGTGGGAGGTCATTATATAAATAGGAAAAATGTTTTCATATTTAAAATTGTTTTAAATGATAAATGTTAAATGTTCCTTTTATTTCCTTGTAGTAAGCCCAAATGGCTTCGTCTAGTCAAACCGTGTCCATACCAAGAGACTCATGGCTAAGGTCGTTCATGGATAAGTATGTTTTAAAGTCGGATGGTAGTAACTTTAAAGATTGGGAGGAACAATTACGATTAGCAGCAGCGGGTGATGGGAAGTTACGTTACCTAGTTGATCCTTCTCCCCCTACTCCTAGTTCAAGAGCCACTGCCGATGTAAGGGATAGTTTTTCAAGTTACCAAAAGGAATCTTTAGCACTTAAGAATGTTTTAATTTTTTCAATGGAACCCGCTTTACAACGGCAGTGTATCAAATTCCGTGATGCACATGAATTATTCTCGAGACTTTCCACCATGTTTTCTCAAGCACCGAGAATAATTCAATATGATACCGCAGTTCGGTTTTTTGAAGCCAATCTCAAAGAAGGTCAATCTGTGAGTTCTCACGTGCTTAAATTAATTGAACACGTGGAAAATCTAAGTGGTTTGGGATGTAACATCCCAGATGAACTTGTGGTAGACAGAGTACTCCACTCTCTTTCCCAAGTCAAAGGATTTACCCAGTTTCGGGTAAATTATAATATGACTAACATGAAGAAAAGTCTTCATGAGTTACCTTCTCTACTTGTGCAAGCGGAGAAAGACATGGGAATGAGTGGGAGTTCTCGTAAGGATGTGCTAGCAATGAACTTGAAAGGGAAGAAGAGGAAGTTTAAGAGTGGTGGTGGTAAGAAACTTGGCAAGGTTGAAGGTAAAGGTAAATCAATTGCGAATTGTTCATCCAAATCTAAACCTGTCAAAGGAAACCCTCTTAAAGACACTTGTAATTATTGTAATAACAAGGGTCATTGGAAACGTAACTGTTCCAAATACTTGGAGGATCTCAAAGCTGGCATTGTGAAGCCAACAAGTAAATTCTCATCTGAATCTTTTATGATAGACATAAATTATGCTTCAAATACAACTTGGGTATTGGATACTGGTTGTGGATCTCATTTATGTAATCATTTGCAGGGACTAAGCAACATAAGAAAGCTGAATAAAAGAGATGTGGATCTTCGTATGGGAAACGGATCTAAAGTAGTCGCCGTATCAGTAGGAACTTATGTACTTAATCTAGCGTCGGGTTTAATATTGTATTTAAATAACTGTTATTTTGTACCTACGTTATCTAAAAATATAATATCGGTATCTGTGCTAGACACAGAAGGGTTTAATTTTGTAATTAAAGACAAATGTTCTACTTTTTCCCTAGAAGGGATTGTATATAGTAAAGCTATTTCAATCAACGGTATTTATATTCTAGATATTTGTAATGATGTTTATCATATAGACAATAAAAGACTCAAAACAGGTGATTCCAATCAATCTTATTTATGGCATTGTCGATTAGGACATATAAACGAGAAGCGCATTAAAAGACTAGTATCGACTGGTATTATAAAACCGTTTGATTTTGAATTTGGTATATGTGAATCTTGTCTTCTTGGCAAGATGACTCGTTCTCCATTCTTAGGCAAAGGAACTCGAGCTAGTGAGTTATTAGGATTAATACATACAGATGTTTGTGGTCCAATGTCCATCACTGTTAGAGGAAATTTTGACTACTTTATTACTTTTACCGATGACATGAGTAGATTTGGATTTATCTACTTAATGAGGTATAAAAGTGAAGCTTTTGATAAGTTTAAAGAGTTTCAGAATGAAGTAGAAAATCAATTAAATAAGAAAATTAAAGCATTACGATCAAATCGTGGTGGTGAATATTTAAGTAATGAATTCAAAGATCACCTAAAAGACTGTGGTATTGTATCTCAGTTAACTCCTCCAGGTACACCACAATTAAATGGTGTGGCAAAAAGGAGAAATCGAACTTTATTAGATATGGTTCGATCAATGATGAGTCAAACAGAATTACCTAAATCGTTTTGGGGTTTTGCAATTTTGTCTGCTATACGATCGTTAAATGTAAGTCCCACTAAAGCAACTGATAAAACTCCTTATGAAATATGGAAAGGAAAAATTCCGAATTTGCGATACATGAAAATATGGGGTTGTGAAGCATATGTCAAGAACAAGTCTGACGATAAGCTTGAACCACGTTCTGAAAAATGTATATTTGTAGGATACCCAAAGGAAACATGTGGCTATTATTTCTACAACAATAACGAGAACAAAGTGTTCGTGGCTCGTGAAGCTGTCTTTCTAGAAAAGGAATTTATTTTTAGAAGACAGAGTGAGAGAAAATTTGAACTTGAAGAAGTTCAAGAGCCACAAACTGACATGACATCACAGGAAGATGTTCCTCTTACGTCTCAATCAGTTATTATTCCATCTGGACCTAGGAGGTCAGAGAGGGTTAGTCGCCAACCTAATCGATACCTTGGTATTATAGAAGGAGATGGTGAATATGAGGTTTTACTTTTAGAAAGTAATGAACCCAAAACTTACAAAGCAGCTATTACGAGTTCTGATTCAAAGCTATGGCTTGAGGCCATGCAGTCCGAAATGGATTCCATGTATGATAATCAGGTATGGGACCTGGTTGATTTACCTCAAGATGTTAGACCTCTTCAGTGTAAATGAATATTCAAGATCAAAATAGGTATAGATGGACATCCAGATGTCTACAAAGCTAGATTGGTTGCAAAAGGTTTCACCCAAATTCATGGTTTACACTATGATGAAACTTTTGCACCAGTTGCTATGCTTATATCTGTTCGGATAATGTTAGCGATTCCTGCATTTCATGATTATGAAATATGGCAAATGGATGTCAAAACCGCGTTCCTGAATGGATTTCTGGAAGAGGAAGTGTTCATGACACAACCTGAAGGTTTTGAGGATCCTAAAAATCCTAACAAAGTATGCAAGCTTAAGAGGTCAATTTATGGTCTTAAGCAAGCATCAAGGAGTTGGAATCATCGTTTTGATCATGTTATAAAACAGAATGGTTTTTCTCGAAGTGTTGAAGAGCCATGTTTATACATGAAATTCAGTGGGAGTAAAGTTGTTTTCTTACTTCTTTATGTGGATGACATATTTCTCATTGGGAATGATTTAGATATGCTTACATCTGTTAAGAAATGGTTAGGAAATCATTTTCAAATGAAAGATTTGGGAGAAGCTCAACGCATCTTGGGTATCCGAATTTATAGGGATAGATCTAAAAGGATACTAGCATTGAGTCAAGAGACTTATATTGATAAAATTCTTGACCGATTCAATATGAAGAACTCCAAGAGAGGGTTTTTACCTATGGGTTGTGGGATCACTTTGAGTAAGTCACAGTGTCCTACTAAATCAGAGGATATTGAACGCATGAAACGATCCCTTTTGCTTCCGTTGTTGGATCGATCATGTATGCTATGATGTGTTCTCGTCCTGACGTTGCATATGCTTTGAGTATGACCAGTCGCTATCAGAAAAATCCAGGTGAAAGTCACTGGATAGCTGTCAAGAATATCTTAAAGTACTTAAGAAGGACTAAGGATTCATTCTTAGTGTTTGGAGGAGAATCTGAGCTACGTATAAAAGGTTATACAGATGCTAGTTTCCAAACCGACAGGGATGATCTGAAATCTCAAGTTGGATATGTCTTTGTGTTAAATGGAGGAGCGGTTTGTTGGAGGAGTTTTAAGGAGTCTGTGACTGCTGATTCTACAACGGAAGCTGAGTACATTGCAGCATCTGAAGCTGCAAAAGAAGCTGTTTGGATTAGACAATTTTTGGAAGGACTGAAAGTAGTATCGACTGCAGAGGATCCTATCACCTTATATTGTGATAACAACGGGGCAATTTTTCAAGCAAAAGAGCCAAAATCTAGTAATGTCTAGACATGTACTTAGGAAATTTCATGTAATTAGAGATTTAATAGAAAGGAAAGAAATTACAGTTTGTAAGGTTGGGACAGCTGAGAACATAGCTGATCCTTTAACCAAGGCATTGTCTCAGGCGAAACATGAAAGTCATGTAGTTTCGATGGGATTAAAACGAATGCCAGAACTATTGTAAATTAAATATTGTATTAAATATTTGACATTTATCGTAATACTTTGTTCCATCCAAATAGGTTGTAGCGACAATTTCGAACTTTATTAAAGTGAATTGGATTAACATTGTATTTTGGTCCCTAGTTACTTAATGAGGTGACATCTCGGAGTGACTAGATTGTAAGGCGATAGATGACAAGTTCGATTGTCATTTGGTCATAAAGATGATTGATCGATTACATAGGCAGATTATGATTTGTCGGACAATGACCGTTTTTGAAATCCTTCGTGTTGCTAGGTCGTAGCAAGGATTTCTTATCATTCCTTCAAGTCAATTCTTTAGACTGATAACTATCTTTCTGAGTTAATATGGTTTTCCGGTGACTTTAGTTCTTGTTCTAGGTCGCACCGTAAAAGGAGGCCGATGAGCATCTACTGGGTTATTGTGATCTATATTAGACAAAGATGATAGGTCAACAGAATTGTCCTTTGTCAATTTTTATCTCAAGGCCACTCGAGGAGAGATCATTGTAAATGCGTGGCCACGCTCGGATAAAATTATCCGGTCAGACAATGATTCTCTTGATCGAGAAAAACCACTTTTAATGTGATTACGTGCAAGTACGACCTGAAAGACATCTTGCATTGAGTGGGAGATATTATTATTGGACAAGAGAATTGGTAATGCACACTTGTGTCAGACAAGTGGGAGATTGTTGGAGTAATGTCTTCCACAATATGTGTGATGCCCGTCGTTGAGGGTACCAAAGATAAATTTATAATTCCTAACCTTAACAATAGATAGTGAAAGTCAGGGTCGAACCACAAAGAGGTGGGGAATGTTTATTGTCTTAATGTTAATGTTTAAAGGTAACAAGTTTTGGGGGTTTGATTGGTTGATGCTATATCTAAGGCAAAGATAAAAAATAAAACAAGAATTAAAAGATGGGAATAAAAAATAATAAAAGGGGATGCTAGGATGTTTGGGTAATAATTAGCTAAGGCAAAATAAATCCTAAGGTCAACATGTATTGCAGTCGCGTAAGGGGATGTAACATATCTTTTTAGGTCTATGCTACCTAATAGCTCCTTTCGGCCTATGCTATTAGTTCCTAGGTCTCACAATTATTGGGTGTCAACAATAAGGGTGATTCCTAAATCCCAGGTTACATACCTTTCAGCCTTGAGTAACCTATCCGTCTTAAGGTGTAAACCAATGCCCTTCCCGTACCTTTCAATCTTGGGTAGGTCATTACTAACATCCTACAAGTCTCCTATTGGTCTCATTGCAGGATATTATAATTTATAAGAAAAGACGAAATAAGAAAACAGACGCGAGTGGTCGACCGACCGGCTACTCCAGTCGGCCGACCACGGCCTCGGTCGACCGACCGACTATTCCAGTCGGCCGACCGTGGTCCTGCTACAGGTCGGTTTTTCGGATTTTATTTACCTATGCATATTATCCCCTACATCCTAACATATGAAAATTAGTTACTCATAATTGTTAAGACGAATATAAAATTGGGAATAAACATAAAAAACATAGTAAATAATCTAAGCATGCAAGATTCAAATAAAGCTTGGGATTCTAACTTAACAATCGTAATAAAAGCAATAAGAACGATAATGAAACTAGATCAAAGAAGAATTACCACAATTGGAATTAAGGCAGAACGGAATTTACTTTATTGAATACTTCGGAACTATTGAAAGATTGCAAAACTAAAAATATATGATGAGATTTAAGATAGTAGAAAGATGGTGTATTCGATAGATAAAAGATAAGATATCAAACCCTAATCACAAGATTAGTTTATATAGGGTAAAAAACTAAGAGTTTCCTTAAGATTCTAATTCTACTTTATTTCTAAAAACGAATCGTACGGGCTTCGCTCTGGTCGACCGACCCGTTTACCTGGTCGGTCGACCACTTTCTGCTGGGCTTCTCTTTATTTGCGGTTTTCTTGAAATTTGGGCCTCATGAAAATTGGGTCTGGTCGGCCGACCCGTTTACCTGGTCGGTCGACCGCTTCTGCACGGAAGTCTTCGGATTTCTTCTGTTTTGACCTTTGGCACTTGATTTTGACTCCAGTTGACTTTCCATTTATTCCTTAATTAAGCAAAAGACTTGAGGATACGAGTTTGGTGCTAAATTGCTTCTTTTCCGCGTAAATCTGCAAAAGTGCAAAAAAATACGAAAGTACACAATTTGTGGGAAATAAAGGCTAAAACATAGTAAATGAGCGACCAAATACGTGTAAAAATAGATGTAAAACATCATAAAATAGACACGTATCAAATTCCCCAAACCAAACCCTTGCTTGCCCTCAAGCAAGAAATAGACTCGATCTTAACTAATGGAACGATTTCAATCTCAGAGCGAAATTTACATGTTAACCTATACCAATGCCAAGTACAAAATGAGAAAGCATTTAAATCATGCAAACGAGTTATGGTGTTGTCAGATTTGCAAATAAAGAAACTATAGAGACTTATACCATGGACTCTCGCGGTACGCTCGAGACACTCATGAAGCAAAGGGTGAGTATATGTAAAAGATAGAAAGAAGTAATTTTGTAGAGACACTCACCTAACTGCGACCCATGGAAACATGCCTGCAATCTAACATGAACAAGAATTCTACAACTTTGTATAACAAACTCATTAAACGACCCAGATACATGCAATTGAGGTAATGAAAGATATGTGAGGTAAAAGGTAAAAGTGGTTAAGATGTTTTTGGATATGTGGGGTCAGTAGCCAAGCTAGTAAACCGAATCCCAACAACATACTTCGCGACTTTTTGATATTAAGAAAGTGCTCTTTTGTAGCACAATTCTCACATTAAATAAGAAAGGACTCCCAAATATTTTGAATGAAGTACGGGAGTGATAACATATAAAAGAAAGGAATTTCCAATTTTGGGAACGAATTTTTCTGATGGTGCCAGTTAGTCGGCCGACCTGTATATGCGGTCGGTCGACTGACTTTCGTATTTTTTCGGATTTTTTTTTTTCGTTTTTTTTTTTTTTTTCTTTCTTTCTTTGAATTTTCTGTTCTTTTTTTTTTTCTTTTTCTTGCTTTCTTTCTTTCTTTTCTCTTTTTGCTCATAATAGCATACAAACCAAGATGCCTCAAAAAAATAAACCAAAGACCACAAATACTAGCTTGGAAGGGTAGGCTAAGTATGGGATGTAGTTTTGGGGGAATAAAAAGGCAATTTAGCTATGTGAAGCTTATGGGTAAATATGAGAAAAGGGATCCCAAATGCACGTATCAAGACTCACAAAACGAGATAGTAAAACAAGTATATAGCAATTCAAGTTCATGTTTATGCATATTGATGTAACATGTTCCAAGGGGAGTACTACTCACAACCTAGACAACTGGTTTAAGAATGAAACCAGGAAATAAAGCTCTAGAACTTAGAATGTATAGTAGGTTGCCAAGGTATGAGTCAAGTCTCAAGATATGCAAGTTGACAAAAACTCGTAGATATGCAAAAGACTCTCATACTAAAACAAGTTGACAAGGCAAGGTAAAGGCATAAACATGTAAGATAGCAAAAATCATCCTTGAAATACTCTCGTTCCGACTCGACCTATATGCTAAAATAAACGTGCATTTTTTTAGAATTTTTGAATTTTTTTCATTTTTTTGGATTTTTGTATATATAAGGAAAATAAAGAAAAGAACGATGCAAGACAGAAATGCAATAAACGTGTGACAGAATGCAATGCATGTAACACGAAACCATTCCCCAAACCAACCCGCACAATGTCCCCATTGTGCATTAGCCTAAGTAAAGGTTTCAGAAAATTAAAAGAAAAGATGCAAGTAAAATAAAAGACCAAGGAAAAACTGGAAAGAACTCACTGGATCATGAAGCGCATGAGAAAAACCTCCCCAAACCAGCGTAAGCTGGGAGGTTTTGGTGGCCAGCAGTGCCACTCAAGTACCCAAGATGGTTGCATGATTTCCGAGGAAGAGAAACGAAAGACTGCGACGGACAGTAGGTCGACCGACCGGTGTTTCTGGTCGATCGACCTCCTGTGAACAGTGGAAAAATCCGCGATACAGCGCATCTGGTCGACCGACTGATGTTTCTGGTCGGTCGACCAGCTGAGTCCTGGAGGTCTTCGTTTTTTTTTTTTCTCGGAAGTCCTGAAAAAGCAAGAAAATATGCGCGCCCAACAATGCGCGAGATGCCAAAACGATTCTAAAAGTCTTAACTACTAGCAAACCAAACTAAAAAAGTTTCACACAACATAAAATAAATTGTCTTAAAACTGCAATTTAAAAATAACTATCCGCTGAAGATGCGGAGGATATCCGACCACGGCTTCTGACGGCACGCCGTAGTCTCCACTGTTTTCGCTTTAGTGGCAAAACACATCTTCTTTCCTCCATCGCAAAGCATATGCGACGGTCTCTCTTCTTGAGCCTGCCTCCTCTTCTTTTTCTCTTCTCGATCCACGACGTCTGGATCCTCATCCTCTCCATAGTTTAGGCATCCCATTCCTCCTCTCTGGATGATAACTTCCTTCTCCTTGGGTTTCCCCAAACCAGTTCCTGCAATAGTCACGATAGAAGTGTCCTCCCTATTGCTCCCAATCTGGGGCGGAGGTGTAAAAACAGATACAGGAACAGGTAATAAAGGTGGAGAAGTAGTGATAACCTCATACTTCTTCTCAGAAGTTATAGCATTACATGTAATGGGGGTCATAGCATCCTTCTTCCTATAGGATAGGCCATAGATGATAGAATGTTTGCCTACTTTGAAGGTTAGAGTTCCAGTGCCTACATCTATAATGGCACCTGCAGTGTGAAGAAAGGGTCTTCCTAGAATAATGGGTATATGGGCATCCTCTGGGATGTCCAAAACAACAAAGTCTACTGGGAAGAAAAACCTGTCTATACGCACAGGGATGTTTTCTAGCACCCCTATAGGTTCCATAGACGTGCGATCAGCCATCTGGACCGTCATACTGGTCACTGCAAATTCGGTCATTCCTAGTTTTAAGGCAACGCTTAGGGGCATGACACTTATACTAGCACCTAAATCGCATAAAGCCTTTTTGACTGGGAAGGTTCCTATATTGCAGGGGACAGAAAAACTTCCAGGGTCTTCTAATTTATGGGGGGCAATGACATGAGTTAAAAAGCTAGATGACTCTTCAGTGAGAGCCACAGACTCAACCTTTTCTAGAGACCTCTTTCTTGACAAAAGCTGTCTCATGAATTTAAGATAAGAAGGAACTTGTTGAACTAATTCTAAAAATGGAACTTGGACATTTAATGAACGAATTACATCTTTGAATTTATCAAAAGATACCTGATCCTTCGAAGGCACGAGTCTCTCTGGGAAGGGAGCAGCTGAGGATTCCGTATTTGCAGCCCTTTTTAAAAACCTGGGGGTCTTATCACCCCTGAAAAGGAAATCCCTTAAGTTATTCGGCAATTCTGGACGAAAGGGAACCTCGGACTCTGCTTCAGTGGTCGGTCGACCAGTATCCTTGGTCGGTCGACCAGTCTCCTGTTCTGGAAAAATTTCCGGATCCTGCTCTGTGGTCGGTCGACCAGAATTTTCGGTCGGTCGACCGACTTTGCTGTTACTCGCTGTTCTTTCTGTTTCGGCCCCCACTTTAGCTCCACTTCGCAGGGTTACGACGTTTAGAGTCTCCTTCTTCTGGTCCGGTTTAGTTGGAAGCTGACCCGGAGCCCTAGTATCATTCTTGCTCGCGATTTGAGCAATCTGGGACTCTAACATCTTCATCCCCGCCTCTCTAGCCTGTGACTCCTTCTGAACCAACCCTATAAGGTTTTGGATAAGAGTATCTGTGTTGGGTGGTGGATTAGAAGGTGGTTGAGGGTTGAAAGGTGGTCTTTGGAAATTCTGTTTATGTGGGGGTACATATGTGGAATTTTGCTGAGGTTGCATGTGCTGTGGGTTTTGAACATTCTGGCTTGTCCACCTTAAGTTGGGATGGACATTGTTATTATTTGGATCATAGAAATTATTCCCATGGTAATGCTGAAAAGCGGCACATGTTTCATTAGATGAAGTGCAGAACTTTGACACATGCCCTTCTCCACCGCACCTCTCACAAGCAAAGGGTCCGTCCTGAACGGCGTTCACCTGGTAAATTCCTCCCTTGCTTCCACTCCCTAGATCGAGCTTTCCTGCAGCCTCAAATTTTTCTAGTTTGGCCGTTAAGGCCTCAATTGCTGCCAGGTTGTACTCTGATTTTCTCTGATTTCCTCTGGAAGTACCATGCTCAGCGCGGTGCACAGCAACATCTTCTATTAACTTGAGACCTTTGGTCTCTCCTGAATTATCCTGGAATCTTCCATTAGCTGCAGCATCTAAGTAGGCCCTGTTGTCATCATAGAGGCCATTGTAGAACTGGTTGCAAAGGAACCATTGTTCGAATCCGTGATGTGGTATGGATCGAACAAGTCTCTTGAACCTGTCCCACGCCTCGCTAAAGTCTTCATTGGGTCCTTGCTTGAAATTAGTAATCTGCGCTCTTAAGGCGTTAGTCTTTGATGCAGAATAGTATTTCCTGTAGAAAGCTAGGGCTAAGGTGTTCCAATCTGTAACTCCCGCAGCAGTGCGGTCAAGGTCCCTGTACCATTCTCTCGCAGAGTCCCTAAGGGAGAAGATAAACATGGTCTGTTTAATCTGGTCCTGCGTTACTCCTTCTGGGGGTGCTAT
Organism: Silene conica; assembly: GCA_029255685.2. Classification (NCBI taxonomy): domain Eukaryota; kingdom Viridiplantae; phylum Streptophyta; class Magnoliopsida; order Caryophyllales; family Caryophyllaceae; genus Silene; species Silene conica. The sequence continues at coordinate 33,990,477 of CM055317.2, read as the reverse complement.
AGAGCATATGTAATCTGTGAAGATTTCAATATGCTTAGCTGCATCCTCATTGGCCGAGCCTCCGAATTGGTTTCTTTCAACCATAGTAATATAGGCAGGCTTGGCCTCGAATGGCTTCCCAGTACCTGCAGGTAAAGTGAACCCTTTGTATAGGTCCTTTGCCTGAGGTATAGAGTGACTGGCAATAGTAGCTTCTTCTGTCATGTTATCTTCTTCTTTAGGAAAAACTGGAAAGTGGGTAAAAGGTGGTGTTTTTGGTGAAAGTGGATTGATGGGTGAATTTGGTTGTGAAGGTGGTGTTTTTGGTGAAGACGGTGGTAACTCGAAAAGGTCTTCTTGAAATAAAGAGGATGGTGACCCTCCCTCTCGATTTGCTAGAAGTTGCTTTCTTCTTTCTCTTAAAGTCCTCTCAATTTCCAGATCAAGTGGTAGGAGTTCTCCTTGATCTGACCTGCGCATAAGAGGAAACTACAAGAAAAAGGTGAGAAGGTTTAAGGAACATAAAGTTCCTTAAACAAAGAGAAACAAAAACAAAAAACAATAAACACTGGCGTCACCTCCCCGGCAACGGCGCCAAAATTTGATGCCCGTCGTTGAGGGTACCAAAGATAAATTTATAATTCCTAACCTTAACAATAGATAGTGAAAGTCAGGGTCGAACCACAAAGAGGTGGGGAATGTTTATTGTCTTAATGTTAATGTTTAAAGGTAACAAGTTTTGGGGGTTTGATTGGTTGATGCTATATCTAAGGCAAAGATAAAAAATAAAACAAGAATTAAAAGATGGGAATAAAAAATAATAAAAGGGGATGCTAGGATGTTTGGGTAATAATTAGCTAAGGCAAAATAAATCCTAAGGTCAACATGTATTGCAGTCGCGTAAGGGGATGTAACATATCTTTTTAGGTCTATGCTACCTAATAGCTCCTTTCGGCCTATGCTATTAGTTCCTAGGTCTCACAATTATTGGGTGTCAACAATAAGGGTGATTCCTAAATCCCAGGTTACATACCTTTCAGCCTTGAGTAACCTATCCGTCTTAAGGTGTAAACCAATGCCCTTCCCGTACCTTTCAATCTTGGGTAGGTCATTACTAACATCCTACAAGTCTCCTATTGGTCTCATTGCAGGATATTATAATTTATAAGAAAAGACGAAATAAGAAAACAGACGCGAGTGGTCGACCGACCGGCTACTCCAGTCGGCCGACCACGGCCTCGGTCGACCGACCGACTATTCCAGTCGGCCGACCGTGGTCCTGCTACAGGTCGGTTTTTCGGATTTTATTTACCTATGCATATTATCCCCTACATCCTAACATATGAAAATTAGTTACTCATAATTGTTAAGACGAATATAAAATTGGGAATAAACATAAAAAACATAGTAAATAATCTAAGCATGCAAGATTCAAATAAAGCTTGGGATTCTAACTTAACAATCGTAATAAAAGCAATAAGAACGATAATGAAACTAGATCAAAGAAGAATTACCACAATTGGAATTAAGGCAGAACGGAATTTACTTTATTGAATACTTCGGAACTATTGAAAGATTGCAAAACTAAAAATATATGATGAGATTTAAGATAGTAGAAAGATGGTGTATTCGATAGATAAAAGATAAGATATCAAACCCTAATCACAAGATTAGTTTATATAGGGTAAAAAACTAAGAGTTTCCTTAAGATTCTAATTCTACTTTATTTCTAAAAACGAATCGTACGGGCTTCGCTCTGGTCGACCGACCCGTTTACCTGGTCGGTCGACCACTTTCTGCTGGGCTTCTCTTTATTTGCGGTTTTCTTGAAATTTGGGCCTCATGAAAATTGGGTCTGGTCGGCCGACCCGTTTACCTGGTCGGTCGACCGCTTCTGCACGGAAGTCTTCGGATTTCTTCTGTTTTGACCTTTGGCACTTGATTTTGACTCCAGTTGACTTTCCATTTATTCCTTAATTAAGCAAAAGACTTGAGGATACGAGTTTGGTGCTAAATTGCTTCTTTTCCGCGTAAATCTGCAAAAGTGCAAAAAAATACGAAAGTACACAATTTGTGGGAAATAAAGGCTAAAACATAGTAAATGAGCGACCAAATACGTGTAAAAATAGATGTAAAACATCATAAAATAGACACGTATCAATGTGCATTTACTTTATAAATCTTATAGGAAATGTTTGGGAATTTATTTATTTATTTATCAGCTGGTCATCGTATATCAGTAATGATTGGCTGACTAGAGTTTGACATTACTGTCGTATAAATGGCGGTGATCAGCTGATCCCTTTAGGTCACACCTACAGGACGAGGCCCAAAATTGTATTAGGATTAATTATTTATACGAAATAATTATTCTACTAATATTGACTTTATTAGTCAAGATAGTATATTATTTGATGACGGGTTACGAACTCGGAATAAAATAAGTTTTAATTATTTAAATATATGATATTAAATAATAATTTTTTTTTATAAATTGTTAATTAGTTAACAATTTATTTGATATGTGTATTAAATATAAAGGGGAATCAATTAGCTATTTAGTTTTACAATGAGTTGTAAAATTAGCTAGTGGACTTAATATTTGCACAATGTATGTAAATAAAATAGTTTTATAATCACTTAATAGTTGAGTAATTATGAGTTGTTAATTGAATTATTAAAAGTTAAATCAATTAAATTAATATTTAATTATGTAAGATAATTAAATATAAGACTTATAAGCATTTGTGGGGGCAAATGTCGAAAATCGGAACTAACCAAAATTAGGCCATGTTGGACCAATTTTTGTAGACACAACAAGTGTCCACCTAAGGGTCAATTATGCCTAATATTTGTCCTCCAATTTTGCCTATAAATACCCCTAAATTCCATAACATTATTAGGTTGAAAAATTAGAAGAAATTGTTGGTCTTTTAAGTCCATGTTGGATGGTTTCATCAACAATAAAAGACCAATTTTATCTTCTTATTTTCTTCATTCTTATTACATAAAACACATATTTTAACTAGTAATATTATTGTAATAATATTAGTTATTATATCAAATATATATTATTAATACTAGTATTATCTAGTAAATTATACTAGTGTTGTTTTTTTGGCTAGTCTTGGGTGCTACCTTTGGAGGTTGTTTATTATAACAATTTTGTGGATGATCATCCTTATAATACAAGCACAAGAACTAGAATAAGGAAGGAGTCCTTGTTGTGGTGCCCAAAAAGAAAAAAAAATAACCATTAGCTAAGTATGGTTTTCTTATCTTTAACTTTATTTAGACAAAGTTTTACATTTTTTTTTCCATGCATGTAGATTTAGGTATAAAATAATTAAATTGTAATTAAATATATCATAAGATGAGTATAAACTATACCTAAATAACTAACACTTGGTCAAGGATTCGCTCCAGTTACGGATAACGTTCTTGTCAATAATATCAATAGAGCAACAAGTATCATCAGTACGTAAGAGTAGTTGCCTTATGTGCAAGACTAAAGTCGATAGTGTCATCTCCAACCTCTAATGTAATGATCCCGCGTTTGACATCAATCACAGCCCCAGCTGTGTGTAAAAAGGGTCTACCTAAAATTATAGGTATCTGACTATCTTCAGCAATGTCTAAAACAACGAAATCAACAGGAATAAAGAACTTTCCTACTCTAACTAGGACATCCTCCAAGACCCCTAATGGTCTTTGGGTTGATCTATCTGCCATCTGTAAGGTGATGTTGGTGACCTTAAGTCTACCTATGTTAAGCCTCTCACAAACAGAATAAGGCATAACACCGACACTAGCCCCTAGATCACAAATAGCTTTCCCAATAACATGATTTCCTATGGTGCATGGGATAGAAAAACTACCTGGGTCTTTCAACTTAGGTGCTATATTATTTTGTGAAAGAATATAACATTCTTCCACAAAAGCAATAGCACCTTCGTCCTGAAACTTCTTCTTACGACTTAAAATATCTTCATAAATTTAGCATAAGAAGGTACCTGGGTAATTAAGTCAGTGAACGGGATGGTTACCTCAAGGTTCTTCACCATCTCCAAGAACTTACCAAATTTCCGATCCTCTTTTGAATTTTTCAATCGCTCGGGATACGGAACGGTAACACTAGCCGTAGGATCAGCTATCTTCGGCTTCTTCAGCTGTAGAATCTCAGTGAGGTCTTGAATGAGATACGTGTCCAACAATTCAGGACTGGAAACTGCACTCTGCTCAGGAATCTTGGTCGGTCGACCAGGAGTGGTGGTCGGTCGACCAGATGTGCTGTTATCAGGAGTCGTCTGTTTTCCAGAAAATAATCGCTCGTCAGGTATCTCGGCCGGTCGACCGGATGCGGTGGTCGGTCGACCAACTAACCTGTGCACGGGATCAGTTTCTTCATCACGAACTTCAGCATAATCCCCCTTGGAAGTCGGGCCGTCATAAGCACGACCACTTCTGAGATTTATAGCATTTATTGTCTCTATGGAACTCTCACAACTGCCCGGAGAGCTAGCAATCTGATTAGCAACTAAGATTGCTAATTGGTCCTCAAAAGTCTTCAAAGAAGCCACTTGAGCCTTTTCCATTTCCAGCATTTGTTTCATTAGAGCATGAACTAGCTCTCTCAACTCCGCCATCTCACCCGTGTTGTCAATCGTAGTAACTAGGTTCGCACTTTCTTGCTTCAGCTGGGCTGCCTCAAGCTTTTCAAAACGAGCTTCAACGGTTGTCTCAAGAGCTAACACCCTATCCTTCTCAACATTCAACCTTCGCGAATTCCCACGCGAACTCCCAAATTCGGCCCTATGCACCGCCATGTCTTCAATAATGTTCCAACCCTTCATATGGTTGATATTATTTTGAAATTTACCATTGGCTGGCGCATCAAGAATTACCTTGTAATCATCATAAAGGGCATTGTAGAATTGGTTGCACAAGTACCATTGAGGAAAACCATGATGAGGAATAAACCGGACTAATTTCTTGAACCGACCTCACGCCTCACAAAACTCTTCATCGGGTCCTTGCTGAAAATTAGTGATTTGACTTCTCAAGTCATTGGCCTTCGCAAGAGGGAAATACTTTTTATAGAAAGCCAATGCCAAGGAAGTCCAATCTGTAACCTTCTCTGCTACCCTATCAAGGTACAGTACCAATCTCTCGCAGAATCCTTCAATGAATATAGGAACATCTTTGCCTTCACCTCATCTTGAGTCACCCCGACTGGTATATGTATGGAGCAGCAATAATCCGTGAATGTCTCAACATGCCTCAACATGCCTCAACGGATCCTCATCGGGTAGACCTGAAAATTGGTTCCGCTCCACCAGAACGATGTAGTTCGGGTGGAGCTCAAAAGAACCAGTGGTAGGTGTAGGCAAAGTAAACCCCTTCGGTAGATCTTGTACCTTTGGTTGTATGTGATCATAGATAGTAGCCATGTCTCTAAGAATGAGAGTACTCAAGCCTTCCTCTCAAAAACTTGTCTTCTAATATGCAAAAACAACACTAAAAGAAAAGGTAAGTAACGGTCCTAAGGAACCGGAGTTCCTTAAGACAAGGGAAATAAACTAAAAACTTACAAACAAAATTATACCGTCTCCCCGGCAACGGCGCCAAAATTTGACACTCGTCGTTGAGGAGTGCCAAAGATAAGATTTATAAAACCCCAACTTAAACTAGATAGAGTAAGTCAAGGGTCGAACCATAAGGAGACAAGGTTAATATTGTTTGTGAATTTAGAGTCTATTAAAAGTAACAAAAAAAGGGAGGTTTTGATTTGTTGGTTGAGACTAACAACTAAGATGGCAAAACAAACAAGAATGCTAAACAAAAATAAGAAGATGATTAGGAACTTCGGTTTCCCATGGCTAGGGCAAGTCAACAAAGGGTAAATAATCAAATAACACAATCCCAAGGAACAAAGAATAAACCTTTAGGTCAATATTCTACCCAATCCTTACGGTCTTAGGGTTCCTAGTAAAGCACTAAACTTTCGTTCATAGGGCAATCCCAAAATTATTGTTAAACTAATTCTAACAATCTTTCAATCTTAAAGAATTAGTTCACCAACAATAATGGGGATTGGTATAATAATCATAAAACCATTAAAACCTAATTTTCGCCATGGTTCCCCTAATTCTCAATCATAAGAATTAGCTATGCATGATTATGAAACTAATACTAACGAAATTTAAGAACAACATGTGAGATAACATAATTGAGGGTAAATATCCAAGAGGGCAAAACATAAAATTGAATAACAATAACAACAAGAACAATGAATTTGAATGACAAGAAAGATTGATTGCATAAACTTACAAACGAAATCGGAAATTAAGAACAAATCTGAAAATTGGAGTTCTTCTCCCTAAAACTCATGTGTTTCTTGCTAATATGACTACTTGACCTAAGTAGAAGTCTCAAGCGTCTTTTAATAGTCTTCTAATTACAAGATGAAAAGAATTAAAACCGAAACAAAATAGTGGAACCCGTCATCTGGTCGACCGACCAGGCATAGTGGTTGGTCGACTAGTTTAGTTGTAGTCAGGCCTTTCTGTAACTGTGCGCTGGTCGGTCGACCAACTGGGTAAGTCGGTCGACCAATTCCTGTGTATTCCAGCCTTAAATTGGCTTGCACGCATCTCCAGGCTACGAGTTCGGATCCTTGCTTCGTGCATTTCCTTAGGACGGCTTCCGGAGGACGGTTAAAGCTTGATTTTGCTCACTTCCGCTTGCTCCTACATTTAAAACATAGAAATGCCAAAGTAAACCGTTTCGGGAGGAAAAGTAACTAAAAGCTACGAATATGCATAAAAATACGTGCTGAAACTATAAATGAAATGTATAATAAATGCATGTATCAATAAATCCTCTAAAATAATTAATAGTAATTTAGGAGGAGCTTTGAGGGAATCTTTCTCAGTCGTCTTGGGTGCAATCTAAGGAGAACTTCTACCTTGAAGTTTGGGTTTATACTAGATTGTTCTTAGGCCGATCTCATATAGGACCAAAGGTTATTTCTATGATCCTTGTCCTATTATTTCAGTTCTATTGTTTTAATATCAATTCGTTTTTGATATAATCCTTGGTAGAGTTAATTAAGTTAATACTTTTATGAGTAATTTAAGAAATTATTTCGTACACGTTCCACCCTTTTCTATTATGAGGGTAGCCCACGAAAAGACACTTACGACTCCGACGGGGAAATTTCTCGCCTTTTATGTGTTGGTGGTGAACAAAACAGAGACAACCGAAAACCCGAAGATTAGCATAAGATGGAGTCGGCCCAAACACAAGCTCATTGGGTGTTTTGTTGTGAAGCAAGGGGGTGGGTGTACGATTGATTAAATAGGCAGCGGACAAAACACATTCACCCCAAAAAGACCGAGGGAGGTTTGCTTGGAACATAAGAGACATGGCTACATTTAAGATATGACGGTGCTTACGTCGACGCGACCGTTTTGTTGAGGTGTGCCAACACAAGAGCTTTGAAACAACACCTGTCTTAAAAAAAATAGTCAGCCAGATGATTAAATTCCGTTCCATTTTCACTACAGACAATTTTAATTCGTTTAACAAATTGGGTTTCAACCCTGGCAATAAAACTTATAAACATATCTGTAACCTCCGTTTTGTTAAGCAAGAAATAAACTCAAATATTGCCCTTGAACAGTCATCGACAATGGTAAAAAAAATATTTGGCAGCACAAGAAGAAGGTGTCCGGTATGGCCCCCATAAATCGCAATGAAGCAGCTCAAAAATATCATAAGCTTTATTCTCATTCAAAAAAAGACTATGTCTAGAATTTTTAGCGAGATGACAAACATCACAAATGTGTTCGGAATGAGAAATTATATTGCCAGCAGGAGGGATAAATCGAACTACTTTATTAGAGGGATACCCAAGACGCCGATGCCACAAAACAAAAGTATCATCCACGCTCACCCGATACACCACTGGACTCACAACTCGCAAGAAATAAAGCCCGTCTCGCAGCTCACCAGCTCCAATCCTCATCCTCAAGGAAGGGTCTTGTATATGACAAGAAGTATTAGTAAAACTCAATAGGCAATTTGTTTCGGCAATTAACTAGAGAAATTGATAAAAGATTGTAGGTAAGTGTAGACACATATAAGACATCACGAAGCACAAGGTGCTTATTAATTGAGACCACCCCAATAAGATTGGCTGATACATGGTGCCCGTTAGGGAGAGTAACCGGGAACGGCGGAATGCTGCGTTGGTCATCTAAGCAAGATAAATCACCTGTGACGCGATGCCCTTATATCAATAATCCAGTCACAAAACCTACCGCTTAATCGATCAGAAGAAGAACAAGGCTCGGAAAACTGCTTGACAAAACAGAGCATTGGCATGGACAGAGTCACGATTTGGTCTGGTGCTGCCACGGGTACGAACCTCATCAATAGTACGAGGACGGTCCCCCCTACCAATCTGGAAATTTCCGAGTGTTTATGTAACACGGTTGAACCTCATGCACACGAGCAATACAATGCGAACACACTAATAAGCGTTTTTCTTGTCTTTCATTGTCCCTAAAAACACGCCAATCGACGGAAGATGACGACTGAGACGCACGACGAACAGGGAAAGTTGTGACATCCTCGACATCAAAAACCTTATCATTACCCCCATGAAGTCGTTCCTCCTGCAAAACTAGCTGATATGCACGATTGATAGAGGGTAGGGGAGCAAGAGCAAGGATATGGGAACGAATATTTCAGTATAATTAAGCATCCAACCCCATTAAAAATTTGTGTAAGCGTTCCGTATCTTGACGAGAGATAGCAGATTTATTAATTTGACACAAACAACGCCCACACTCACACGCAAAAGGTGGTTCCAATGCGGCAAGTGCGTCCCATAATCCCGTCAATTGACCAAAAATTTCAGTAACAGACATACCTTTCAATTGTTTACAATCATTGAGTTGAGTTTTGAGATCGTGAATATGAGAACCGCCGATAACCGAGAAACACTCAGCCAAATCGTCCCACAACAGTTTAGCATCCTCGCAATATTGAATCGAACTTTTGATTGATGGTCGATAGTATGCATAATCCATTGAACCACCGTACAATTGACAACTTCCCAGTGATCAAGAAGGATTTTGTGGGACGGTTTAACAAGAGTACTATCGCAAAATCCGAACTTACGACGCGATTTCAAAGACATACGCATCGAACTGCTACATTCTTCATAATTATCGTTCCGAAGTTTGACGTGATGTATGGTCTGTCCCGGACCATCTTGATTGCCTAACAGGGGAGAGGGAATCAATCTTCCGATGAATATTAGGAGAAGAAACGTTGCCACTCTCCTTGTTTGTCATGGCAAGAGAGTCGAAAGGTTTACAGTTTTGAGTTTGTTTGATTTGCTTTTTTTGGTTTTCTTAATTAGAAGAAGAGTAAGACCATCCTAATTTCCAACCTAACACCATGTTAAGTAAAATATATTGTGTTTTCTTATTAGATAAAACATCTCAATTTATATATTAACAAATGGTAAAGTAGAACATGGCCTACGGCCTAATACTAAATGAGTCCATTGACTTGTTTACGAGATCCAGATGTAACCTCATGTCCTCATCACGAAGTAAAGCTTGAAATGTAAAGACGAGTAAAGTAATCCAGTCCTCCTACCGGAATTTACAATTGTTACAAAATCAACAAATATACAATAATGCCAATTGCATACCGAAATTGTACGAGTAATAATTAAATACGACCTAATAATGTATCATCATAATTAATAATAATGCATTATTGCATCCCATCTTTTTCCTTCCTATAAAACCATAAGTCACCATCTTAACTCTTAAGAAACCTTTAAAACTCCTTTAAATCTCTCATCTAAACATACCATCTTCACAAAATGGCAACTCTCACCGTTCCTGCTGCTCTTCCTAATGTCTCTGAAGATGTTGAGCAACTTCACAAAGCTTTTGCAGGTCTTTTTTTCACTTTTTTTTGTTGGGTTTTTGTTTTGTTTAAAGGATGTTGAATTGATCTGAGTATTGGTTACAATTTGTGATCATCTGGTAAAATGAATAGTACATGGTATGTGTCATAATTACATGTTGATCTGGTTATGCTTATCTTTTTTAGTATGATTAATATAATTAACTGGTAGTTCAACAACACGCAAATGTTGATCTTTCTTTGCCTACCAAGAATTAAAAAAAAAGTTAAATAAATGACTGGGACAGACCGCGGACGGAGCATGGCATGTATTGAACAAATGTAGTAATGCCAATTTTGATCTTTGTCCCTCAAAGTTCGGAATTTCACTAATTTGATGTGGGTTTTGTTAGGATTTTAGTAATGCCAATGTTGATGTTTTGGCCTCAAAGTTCGGAATTTTACTAATTTGATGTGGGTTTTGTTAGGATATTTATATAATGCCAATGTTGTTGTTTTTGCCTCAAAGTTCGGAATTTTACTAATTTGATGTGGGTTTTGTTAGGATTTTAGTAATGCCAATGTTGATCTTTTTGCTTCAAAGCTCGGAATTTTACTAATTTGATGTGGGTTTTGTTAGGATTTTAGTAATGCAAATGCTGATCTTTGTGGCTCTAACTTTAGAATTTTGCTGACTGTGATGTGTGGTTTTTAAGGGTTTTGATTTGAGATAATTACCAAAGAGGTCTTAGATTGTGGTACTCAAGGTACAATAGTCCTCCTTTCGAATCCCCTCCCCTCTGCATGTACTGATCTTTGCACCTCATATGAAATCGGAACATTGACTGTATTTTGATCTGAACATTTCAGGATGGGGAACGAACGAGGACTTGATTATAACAATATTGGCTCACAGAAATGCTACCCAGCGTAAGTTGATTCGCGAGGCTTATGCTTCAACCCATGGTGAAGATCTCCTTAAAACTCTTGACAAGGAGCTTAGTAGTGACTTTGAGGTAATTTGATTTTACCCTTTTCTGAATTAATTAATTGATCATGGGATAGTCTTAGTTAAATATATACAAAAACTGATAATATTTTCGGGGCGTTAGTTCTCCACCTCTCGACATTATTTACAAGGGTAAATATAGCATTAGAACTACTACCCTGAATATTATTTTGATTTATATTCCTGTTTTTGCCACCCAAATTTCCCAAAAAATAATTCTAGGTACCTCTTTGATTACCTAGCAATAATTTTGATGATGTGAAGTGCTGGATCCTAATGAAATCTAATGGGTGTGGTGCAGAGGATAGTGCATTTGTTTACATTGGATCCCCCAGAGCGTGATGCTTTTTTGGCTAGTGAAGCAACCAAGAAATTCACCTCAAGCAACTGGGTTCTCATTGAAGTTGCTTGTACTCGATCTTCTGATGACCTTTTTGCAGCAAGGCGCGCCTATCACTCTCGCTTCCAGAAATCCCTTGAAGAGGACGTTGCTCATCACACTACCGGAGACTTCCGCAAGGTACATTGAAGCATATAGACTGCTTATTTAATAATTTCACAGGCTAATACATAGTAATTGTTTAATAAAGCTTATGCCAATGAACGATTGCAGCTTTTGGTTGCTCTAGTGAGCTCGTACAGATATGATGGGCCTGAGATCAACACTCATCTCGCGAAATCTGAGGCTAAGATACTTCATGAGAAGATCTCTGACAAGGCTTATGCTGATGATGAACTCATCCGAATCATATCCACAAGAAGCAAAGCCCAGCTGAGTGCTACACTTAACCGCTATAACAATGATTTTGGCCATGCTATTACCAAGGTAATGCTACCCTTACATTTTGGTTATGAGATTTTTTTTTTAAAAAGCTCAAAAGATAAACCAATTATAATAACGATGTTGGGTTGGAATTTTATTTTATAAAAAAGGGGACATTTAGGGTACGGACCTTTTTAATTTGCATCTTAAAACAAATAAAAAGAAACCCCAGTTTCATACAACTTTCACGTTTTCATGCAGTATGCTTTGTGCTAAATTTAGCGAATTTCAAGAATCAAGATGATGAATGATTTAGCTATGTTACACTAAACTGACAAAGACAACCCAAATGTATAATCTATCGAGCATTTTTTTTATATTCCTTCAGTATACCTGATTAAACAGACTCATCCTGTAATTATCATTATTACGAAGTAGAATGGATAATAGAGTTATAGAGTTATAGCTAATGCCAAGGTTTGGGGACATGTTCAGGATCTCAAGGCAGATCCCAAGGATGATTACCTGAAATTGTTGAGGGCAACCATCAAATGCTTGACCACCCCTGAGAAATACTTTGAGAAGGTCCTTCGTCTGGCCATAAACAAGATGGGCACTGACGAAAATGCTCTGACAAGAGTCGTTGCTACTCGTGCTGAGATAGACATGAAACGGATCAAGGAAGAGTACTATCGTAGAAACACCGTTCCTCTTGATCGTGCTATTGCTGGAGATACTAGTGGAGACTATGAGAAGATGCTGATAGAATTGGTTGGTACTGAGAATGCTTGATGAACATCACATATGTATCGATTGTACCAACTGCTGTTAGGATCGGATTTCACTGCTTTAATGTACGTCAGAATTTGGATGTTTTGTTGAATAAGAGTTATTGAATCATAAGAATTACCTTTCTTCTATCATCTATTGTGCTATGTTTTTTAGGTATCTTCGTCAAAGACTCGCACTTTTGGGTATGGTTACCACCGTTTAACACCTAATTCCAGGAGGATTCTACGTTTACATAAGGTTATTGAAGAAATTGATACATTTGGCCATGGCAGGTATCTTAACATCTCTTGGAATATATTCGCATGGATTTGCATCTTCTGATAATCGTGTGGCGACAATTGGCCATGGCAACTTCCTTCGGCTTTTCTTTTGGGATAATAAATAAGTGGATTATACAACTCTTCTTGCGTTTAGTGATAAGAAACACGAGTGCATTCACAATGTTGATTTACAACAGCAAGCAAGTACCTGTAGTTGCAGTTCTTAGAAAAAAATCAACCATGGATATTTGACAGGAATATAAAACAGATCCTCCATTATGAAGTGGGTTTACTGTTTGGAATTTTGACGACCCTATACGAGCCTTTAACTTATAAATGCCCTGATAGATTTAGGCAATTAGACACATTTTTATTGATTTTCAAGCTACTATTTCAACGTGTTAAACCTCGAAGCCCTGAACTATCATAACTTCAATATCATTACTAACATTACATCTAACTGAGTAAATCAGTAAGCAGCCTGAGAAATGAAATCTCCGCAGGAACACGATTGCAGTGCAAATCCGGTTCATATTAGTATTCAGTTTCAGAAACCAAAGTGAGATGGCTTGTCTAAAGCCAATTCTAGTGCTCAACGCATAATCCACAGTACAGCAGACTCAAAGTATTTAACTAGCTTATTCAGACTACTACGTTAAACTAATATCACAACAGTTAGCTAGCTAGCTAACATACCTCTCACGGGAGATGCACTAATACACGAAATCAGATAGCGGGACATGATGACAATCTATATCGTATTATATTAAACCAAAGAGATGCTGCTTTCTCCACCTGGGGGCTTGCGTACACCACCGAAGTAATCCCTGGGTTCGACTCTTTCCCCCTCAGCGAATATATTGCTGCCACTCATTTCCCTCAGCTTAGCCTTGCTCAGTGACTTCTCAGCCGACCCTGGGGCATCTCCTTTAAAAATGTCGTTACCGGTCAGCTCTTGAAACTTCTGGTTATGGAGCTTCTTTGATGTCTTGACCACAGGTTCGTCTCCAAACATAATGTTACTTTGCCCTCCAGCGGGCTACAAATTACAAAGTGTTCAACAGCATCAGCTCATCTCTTGTTTAAACAGCTAAAGGCTAACAAATAAACACAATTCAACAACTAATGAAGATGGTAGGGGTGTTCACAAGTGCAGAACTAGACCGGAGAATATGTAACCCACAATGAATTCCCCAATCACAGAAAACCAGTAATTAGCGAATGAGATGGATTTAGAGGTACATAAATTAGTGATGTTTGAATGTGCTAATCCATGCTTTATTAGTGATAGGCAGCAGGATATATTGCTCTAAGTAGCAAACATGTATTGAATTCTAGACGCAACATTTATTTTAGGTCATCCGGAAATAATCTCTTTGGTGTTAATACAAGTGCAAGGTTGTGTGTATTTACAGGTGGCCACATATTTTGAATACTAATAATGCATCCTTTTCTATTATGGACTATGTTTTTTCTCATGGAAGAGAGATTAGTCCAACGAAACGTTGTAATTTATCTAAATATAGTCAGTCCTTCAAAACACTGTTCATTGTTCCTGAGACCCTGAATCCTGGGCTTGTTCTAAGAAAGTACACTTACATTGGAGACTCTAACAGACGTCCGCACAGCACGTGGTGCAGGTTCTCCCATGTCCTTTTCTCTTGACTCCAATGAGCGAGCAGCTGCCAGTGACCGGGGAGGATTTTCTGATGGTGGGCCAAATATGTCATTCCCACTGAGCTCCTTGCACTTCGCATCTGACAATGCCTTTTTGGCCTTAGCATCTGATTGAGCTTCCAATGTGCCACTCAGTTCCCTCTGCTTTGCTACCTCTGGCAGAGTAGTAGGTTTCTTCGGAGCCACATCTTCTTCAGGGCTAAATGAAATCTGGCTAACTCCATTTAGAGCTTGCTGCAAATTCAAAGGAGAATAAATGGTTACTCTGATGTGTTCCGTGGAATATTATAAATTGCGTATTTTTTTATAGCAAACAGAAATATTTTATATCATGTTACAGTAATATTCCCATATTTTATGGCCACAGCTTTAAACTTCAACCTCAAAAAGGCAAAGGAGAAGAGCTTTGAGAAACGGGAAGTAGAAAGTAGAGAAATGCACATGGGGAACCTGATAAACACGGAGCCCTGTTTTATTCGGTTGGCTATTGCCATTTCCAGATTCTGATGAACTGTCGTCTCCAGATCCAGTAAATATTCCACTGCCAGTCATTTCCTTCATTTTGTACCCAGAGCAAGGTTTCCTGTTCCAGATTAAATACCAGGTTATGGGTATAGGTAGAGACACTGTTATGACAGTTCAAATCATTGCACTCACGCAATAGAACATAAACAAAAAAACTGGATAATTGTCTAAAGAAAAATGGGTTAGTATTGTATAACCATGGCAAGAGCGTGCCGAGGCAACAGTTGGTTGTTAATGTTCTCGCAATAACTAAGAAGTGCAACTGTGAAATTCTTTACCACTAGATCAACACTTTGTTGGTAATGAGTAATTACGACACATACAAGTCACACAAGTATAAAACCGTTATAGACTAAACGGTGGCACACTCCTGACATTTAGGAACATTGAAGAGGCAATGAGTAAATTGATGTGATGGCAAAACTTGAGCAGACTAAACTAAAGCGGCTGGAGTTAAACTAGAATTTTTTTCTTAAATGGTGCTGAATCTAAAGCATTTAACAAAATAGGGTTATTTTGAAGCTATTTATCAATTATAGGTCCATGTCACCATTTGTGTACATTTTAGAAATTTTTTTGCACTTTCTACCCAAAATACCATTATTTCTGTCTATTCCACTTATCATCACTTACTGTACACTGTTTCTCCTTCCTCTATCTCCCACTCTTCAACCTCCATTAAAATACAAAACTATTGTCCAGATTACACAAGAACACATGCCTGTATTTCCTTTTTTTTCTCGAAACAATCATCCATTCCAAAAAATGGTGTGAAGAAATTGATTGAAGGAAACGGAAATAGCTGATTCAATAATAATGAACAACGAAAGTCCATCACATGACTTGGTCTAAAATTAAAAGTTGATATTCAAATGCAGTCTTCAAATTAGAAAAAATAAATACATAAAACTAACTTTAAACCCAGAAAAACTTAAACAATGTCATGAATTTCAATAAATAATATAAACCCCTTCCATTTCTACAAATTCAAGGTAACCATCCATTCATCCACTCGTTCAAACAATGTAATTCTGCTATATGCTTCTACCTTCCTATATAAGCTAAATTTATAAAAAGAAAACAGAAAAACAACCAAGGAATAGACTACAAATTTGACTTAAATTTAATCTAAAGCATCGTAAAAGAAGATATGACCAAATGGGTATAACTTGGTCAAGGACAAATGGGTATGACTTGGTCAAGGACAACAAACCCTTCAATGTTTTAAAGGCGATTTTTATTGCATTAACGGAAAGCCGAGGAAGCAAATTTGGATATTGCGGATATAACAATTTACGGAAAATCCAGACTTGAATTTGTATTTTAATGGAGATGGCAGATGGTAGGGGATACAGGAAGGAGAAGAGCACTATTTGATAAAATGAAGAAGATGAAAATAAGGGTAGTTTGGGTAGAAAAGCAAAACAAATTCTGAAATGTATACCCCGATGATGACAGTGAGCCATAATTGGTAAATAGTTTAAAAGTAAGCCTATATTGTTAAATAGTTTAAATTTGAACAGCATTTAAGAAAAAAAATGGTTAAAGTATGGCCTAAAGTTTGCAACTTAAAATTTGCAAGTCGGTTTTGGAAAGCTGGAAACCCTAATTTTGTTGAAGCATAGAAGCATTAATGTGGATTTGGAGTTTAAGTCCTGATTTAGCTATGGAGTTGGTAGGCAGTATATATTAGTGGTGTAGATTATGGAGTATTTGTGAAGAAGGAAGTAAATGAAGGAACGTTAAGCATGAATTCCGCTAAAGATGGCGAAAAGACAACATATGTAGCTCTTGTGTTGCTTGTATTAATTATTAATACAACAATCAAAGTGATAAATTGATACTCCCTCCCTTTGTTCCAAACAAAGGTGGGATTTTGTCTTGCCAACCTGAGCCTTGTAATCTTGTATTAAGGAATACAGATTGGTTGTTTCCCAAAATTAAAAATGAATTTATATAACAAGTACTATTGCATTCAAATATTTGCAACAATAAATGTATTTTGTATAAAACATGCTGCAATATTCCTAATGCAGATAAAACAGGAAAGTATGATAAATTGATAATAATAAGTAAGTTTGAAAAATAAGATGGAAATGAAGCAGATCTATAAAAAGAAACCTGATGGCAAGGGACTGAGCTTCTTCATCACTGATCTGTCCTCCGAACAACACTTTACTCACAGCATCGGACGGCTGTTTAATAGTAATAATGATAATAATAATAATCAGTTTTAAAATGGTAAAATTAGAAAGAAATGGGTGGCAGTAGGAAGCATTGGAAAGAAATGAGACCTGGTGAGAGCGATGAGCAGAAGGAGGGGAAGAAGGAGGAGGAGCTTCAGTCCAGGTCAGTAGATCAGCTGTACAATTATGTGACTTTCTTGCCTTCTCCGCCATTCTTCTTCTTTTCAGCTTGCTTCTCTCTCTCTCTCTATGTCTTTAAAATCCTTGAATGTTGTGGGGGTGTTAAGTTATTATTTGAATTTGGAATGCAGAAATTAAGGCAGGCGTGAGAGTAGAGATATCGAGTCGAGTCGAGTCGAGTCGAGTCGAGTGAGAGTAGTATTGTCAATTTCCTACTCCGTACTACATCACATGAGCCTATATACTGTGGTGCTGTTAATCACATGAACTAGGTAGGTACTACTACTTTCACGCTTATTTGCAACGGCACTATCCGTCGCGTCGCAAGCTTGTGACGGATACCATTTCACTTTTTCTCTCTCTCTCCAACACTATTCATGTGGTCCCCTTTGTCCACTAACTCATTTTCTATCCATTTTATCTCACAAAATATCCGTCACAAATGGTGACCCGTCGCAAGCAAGACTTACTACTACTTTCAAGTTCCATGTTGCTTCTAGGCCCACTCCTTTTTTCACTTTACATGTCAATCGCATCTCACTTCAACTTCTAACATATCAACTTTATTTTGCATCACCACCCAAAACAACCATACAATAACTTTGTTTTAGACCATCACCAAGCAAGGTCAATTGCTAGGTCAATTGCTTGCTTGGGTCAAGTTAATTACAATTAGTAGTAAATTAGTATTGACTCATGGGAGTTGAGGGTCAATTTGTGACTCAAGGGGAGGAAATTGACCCAACTATTAACCCATTATGTGTTACATAGTCATTGGTTACAAATTAAAAAAGGAAAAAAAAGAAAAGATAAACTATTAAAATATTTCAAAACTCAAAGCCTGTCACTTTTCCTCTGCCATTTCTATTCTCTGCCACTCCTTCTCTCTTTACAGCCAATGACAGCCAATTGAAAACGTGTTTAACTCCAACATTCAACCACCTGCAAAATTAAATACAAAATTAGCTATAAAATATCAAATTTTCTTAAATAAAATTACTAACTTGTTTTCTTAAAAAAAAAATTACTGTCTCAACAAAAATCACTGTCTTTCAAAAAAAAATATTACTGTCTTCTTTTCCTAAAAGTAAAAAACCATACACTTATTAATATTTTCTAATTTTTAATACAATATGGATTTAAATGATTTTGATTTTTCAAGTTATGCAAATGACAATACTACATCATTGCAAAACACTCAAAATATCGATCTAAATCAAAGTACTCCAATTCCTACGTTTACGGAATTAGTTTCGGGTAATCAAAATTATCAAAATTTCGATATATTTGGAAATCCGATTTTGTTGTCTCAACTCCCTACTCAAGTTTTTGTAGAGGAGACCCCTATTTTTTGTGCTACAAAATCCAAAAAATCAATACCATAAAAAAAAACAGTCCACTACAATTGGGGAGGGTAAAAATTGGCCCGAAAAGGAGGATGAAGCTCTTATGTCCGCTTGGTGTTTACATACAACCAACTCAATAGTTGGCAAAAACCAAAGATCAATCACAATATGGAGCAAGGTTCACGAGTTGTATGAACAAGCTCGGACGGAAAATCAAAATCAAAATAATATTGGGATAAGGAGTCTTGAGGGAATGAAAAACCTTGCTAAACGTCTCAATATGTTAGTCAACAAATGGATCGGTTGCTACTCTAAAGTTTTGAGTAGACCACCCGTAAGCGGCACTAACATCGAAGACGACATTGAATTAGCTCAACAATTATTTCGCAAGGATAACGACGGTAATGAATTTGTTGAATTTCATGTTTATAATAAAATCATAAGTAAATACCCAAAGTGGAGCTTAAATAATTTTCAGAAAGATTCAAGTGTAAACATTAGTTCGTCGGGTTCAAAAAGTCGAGGTCGGAAATGGATTCTAGCAGCCCTCTTAGTGTCAATTACCCAACCACGTCTAATGTTAATGTCACAACCCCGTCTAATGTTAATGTTGACACCCCATCTAGTCATGATGTTGACACAAGCGGCCGTCCCGAAGGACGGGAGGCAGCCAAGAAAAAACGAAATGGTAAAGCACCGGTGGTGGCGCTAGAGTCTATGTTCACATCAGATGATAGGTCACTCCTTACCGGAAATATAGAGACTACGAAAGAGTAAAATGAAATTCGGCAGAGAAGAATTGCGGCAGATTTGGAAATAGAACAAATTAGAGCTCAAAAAATGACAAAAAAGAAAGAAATGGAGTGGCTTAACACATTACTCTCCCAACAGAATTTGGACCCGAAAGTTCAACAAATGAGAGACAAGCTAATGGATAAATATGTGCCTAATATCTAGTTTATTAAATCTGTTTATTGTTTATGTTTTCATTGTTTCATGGATTATCAATTAAGCATCAGTTTCTATCAGTCAGCTCTTAACAATTAATGTAAGAGATTTTCGGACAACACCAAGTAATTAATTATTTCACTCTGCATAATTAAGCTTAAGCATCAGTTTCTATCAGTCAGCTCTTAACAACATTATTGATGCACCGTGTGCAATGATTTATATTCACCATCCTTTATCAATCATGTATAATGGAAAGCACATCGCTGGAAAATGATAAATCTCAAACTAACTAAGTAATACAGAGCAGAAGAAAGGCTCGTGTAAGTTTGAATATTACCAATGTCGCCGCTCCATGGCCTGCCAGGGCTCCGCCAATGACTCCAAGAGGAGATGCGGCTACAGCTAGTGTTGTTCCAGCATAGATAAAAATGCAGTTCAGCACAAAGGATATATAATGATATACAGATAATACATTATACATTAGATTTTCAATAATGAAAGAAAGATACTTCGAGCCTGCGGATAGGCAGTAACCATAAAACCAAAACAATTTAACAATATTGCATGTGCATGATAAGCAAACATTAAAAATGAAATGCGGATCGCCTATTGACGTACGCTAATTGCAACTAGTTCGTTTTTGACACAGTTCTGCATTTTAAACTCCTATTTACAACTTATTTACTTGATTTTTTCCCCTAATGGCTTCTCTACATTAGAATACAGGAGAAATCAGGCCAAGATATGAACAATGGCAATCAAGTACAGAGAAATCAGAACAAAAAATACTAAGTTAAAAATACTAAGTTAAAAATACGAAGTTAAAAATTTGAACAACGGCAATCAAGGATAGAGAAATGAACAATGGCAACCAACAGAATGGAGTTCCATAGGAGTCCAGATTAATCAAAAATACTAAGTTAAAAATTTGACTTGAGAAGGAAACGCATTTACCTGAAACTCTTGTGTATTATTGTGACTTCTGGGGCCTGAAAAAATCAATCGAAATAAATCAGAAGATTGAAATACATGAGAAATCAGACCAAGAAATCAGAACAAAAAAAATATGTAGATCCCACTAAAACGTGTACCTGCATTTGTAGATCGAAGACGGACCTTGAACTCATACATTCTGAAGTGATGACAGGAGAAGGAGTCACCAGCGTTGAGACCAGTGAGTGAGTCTGTGTCAGAGAAGGAGTCGTCGAGGAACTCCGGGTCGAAAGAAGGGAGGTAACGGGGTAGCTTGATTTCTTGCCAGATCTGGAACCACAAAACACACAAACTCTCTTAAATTTTGACGACTTTGTTTCTGCCATTTTATTGTTTTAGTTTTATATTTAAAATAGTAATATTATATTATATTATAATATGAAGAATATGAAATGATGAAATCAGAAGGATTTTGGAAAATAGGATATGTTGTTGTCTCTGGATCATCAACATGTTTTTTATTTATTTATTTATGAATTAAAAGAAAAGGTAAAATGGGATGGTTATCTGGAAGAGAGGGAGAGGTATGGGGATATGAGGAGATTGTAGAAGATGAAGATGAAAAAGATTGTAGAAGATCCAAGATGAAGAGAAGGGGACAAAGGGGTTTACTGAATTAGGGTTATAGATTAAGGATTAGGGATATTAGGGATTAGGTAGAAATAATAGTTATAGTGCCAATAGTTATAAATACCCCTTAAATAAATTAACATCCGTTGAAGCAAATCGATGAAACGTAAATAAATGAACATTGGTTTTTCAAATAATCGAGGTTAATAACTTATGTATATAACTATTGTAAAAAAATAAATACGAGTAAGATGTATTGGACATGTTGTATTGTGTCGGTTAATTCAGACGGACTTTCTAAGACACGGAAACTAAGACGGAATTACCTAGACACGAAATATAGCCGTTACATCGGAATATAGCCGTTGGTTTGATTGTAGCCAATGATTAGAAATATAGCCGTTGAAATAAATGTAGCCATTAGATTAAAAATATAGCCGTTACACTTCAAACCTTATATATACCCCATGTAGTTGTTGTTTTATAACTCACACATTCCTTCTTTAATAATTCATCAATATTATACAAACACAATAAATATTATTACAATATCCGAGTCAAATTTTAATTCGTCTAATGACGATGTTGTCGATCAAAACAGGCTTTCCGATTACCGATGGGAAGCCGAAGCCGATGAACAATCAGAGGCTATGCAAAACCTTATAGCCCAACGTATGAATGAACACGTGAATAGAAGAATCCGTCAACAAAGTCACCCTCCTAGACGTCGTAGGAGAAACATTGAGAGGAATCGTGAAGAAGGTCATAACCAATTATATAATGACTACTTCATGAATCTGGTTTATCCCGAAGAGCTATTTCGCCGCAGATTTCGCATGAAAAAACATCTATTCATGCGTATAGTTAATGCCTTATCCGCCAATAATCGTTTCTTCCAACAAAGAGTCGGCGGTAATGGGAGAGCTAGTTTCTCACCATTACAAAGGTGCACGGCTGCTTTAAGAGTTTTGGCACATGGTACGTCTACTGATTCAGTAGATGAGTATTTGCGTATGAGCGATACAGCAGTAAGAGACTCTCTCAAAGCGTTCGTCGAAGGTATAATAAGTTGTTTTTGGGAGGAGTATCTGTGTAGGCCGAACGCTCAAGATTTAGGAAGGTTGCTTCATATGGGGGCAAGCTCGTGGATTTCATGGTATGTTGGGTAGCATTGACTGCATGCACTGGGAGTGGAAAAATTGTCCCACGGCATGGGCGGGACATTATGCCGGGAGATGTTCAAAGCCGACAATTGTTTTGGAAGCGGTCGCTTCGTACGACTTGTGGATATGGCATGCCTTCTTCGGTACACCAGGTTCGCTCAATGATATTAATGTTCTTCAACGTTCTCCACTATTTATTTAATGACGTTTTAGAAGAATCTGCTCCTCCTGTTAATTTTACGGTTAATGGTACGAAGTATAATAAGGGATATTATCTTGCTGATGGTATATATCCGGGTTGGGCAACATTTGTAAAAACTATTAGTGCGCCACAAATTCAACAGCATAAGTTATTTGCACGACGACAAGAGAGTTGTCGAAAAGATGTCGAACGTGCTTTCGGTGTCTTACAAGCTCGTTTTGCTTTCATCAAGAGTCCTTGTCTTCTTTGGGATCCAGCTTCAATGGGAAACGTCCTTATGGCATGTATTATTATGCATAACATGATAGTTGAAGATGAAAGAGATACCTATCTTAACTATGAAAACATAATCGCAGAGTTCCAAGAAGATACTCCGACTTCAGCTAATGATGATCCGTATGAATATCATCATCTTAGAAGATCGCCTCAAGAACGATTCGTAGAAATTCATGGCCAGATTCGTGATCGGGCCACTCATATCGCTCTGAAAAATGATCTCATTCAGCATATTTGGCAAAACTTCCGTAACTAGAATAGTTTCGATCGTCTATTATTATTTCGTAGTACTTTGAATATTTTAATATCATGTATTATTGTTTTTTTTATGCATGTTTTTTTTTAAAAATTATGTATCCGGTTTTTTTATTGTCAATGAAATCGTCTTTTCAATTTTTTAAATTTTAACATTTTTATTTAATACTTTTTTCAAAAAATGTACTCCAAAAATTTAATATTTAACATATTGTGATCCTATTTATTTTATAAAAGTAAAAAATTTAACATATTGTAAATATGTTAAATATTAATTGAAAAAAGTAAGAGAGATGTTTTGGTGGAGTAGAAAAGGTGGGAAATGATTGGGAATGTTGGAAAGTGGGAAATGATTGAGAATGTTGGAAAGTGGAAAATGATTGGGTTATTGACCTAAGTCGTGACCTTCTGCTTGGGAGGGAAAAGAGGGCCAATGTCAATAAGGTGAGATTAAGGGTTAATATGTTATTGACTCGATTAAATCGACATTTTGCTTGGGGGTGGTCTTATATCACCATCTCCATTTAGACCATCTCCGAATAAGATTACAAAAAAGGTCGCGACCTTATTAGGTCACCCTAATTATGTAATTAATACACTAATTTTGATGACCTTGTATTAATTTTGGTGACCATGAAATTTTCGGAGTCAATTTGTAAAGAATCGGAAATTGGTGAAAGATAGTAGATTTGTGTATTGAATGAATAAATTGGGTATTACAACATGGTATTTATATACCTCAAAATAAAATCACTCTCCTATTCTAATACCTATTATAAGGTATCCTAATATTACCAACAATAAACTCATATCTACTAATATAATCTCAATACTCTCTCTCAAGTTGGAGGACTCGGAACCGTGACTCCTAACTTGGACTGTAGATATGAAAATGCTTCTCTACCTAAGGCCTTAGTAAAAAGATCTACAATTTGCTCTTTGCTCCGTACATGTGATGCTGAAACAGTGCCTTCAACAAGGTGATGTCGAACGAATTGACAGTCTATTTCAATATGTTTCGTTCTATCGTGGAATGCCGGGTTTCTTGCAATATGTAAAGCTGCTTGATTATCGCAATACATTTTCATTGGATGATCACGACTAACTCCAAGTGAAGCGAGAAAAGACTTCATCCAAATAATCTCACTAGTCAGACCAGCTAGTGCTCGATATTCGGCTTCAGCCGTAGATTTTGCAACAGTCGTTTGCTTCTTTACTTTCCAAGACAATGGAGTGTTACCTAACTTAACAAAATATTCGGTTAATGACCTTCTCGATAGAGGACAACTAGCATAATCCGAGTCGGAATAACCCCGTAATGATAGGTCACATGATTTCCGAATGACTATCCCTTTATCTAGATCGCCTTTAATATAGCGAATGACACAAAGTGCTGCTTCGAGATGTTCTTTCCTCGTGGCATGTACAAATTAAGATAAAATGTGCACCGAGTATACCAAATCCGGTCTTGTAATCGTTAAATAAATCAATCTCCCCACAAGCCTTCTATATTTCATGGGGTCTCGAAGAAGATAACCATCGGCCATTGCCAAATCGTGATTCGGCTGTATTGGAGTCATTACCGGTTTTGCTCCATTTAGTCCTGTCTCAGAAATAATTTCCATGGCGTATTTTCGCTGATTAAGGAAAAGCCCCAAGGGACCGTGTGCTACTTCTATCCCAAGAAAATATCGAAGTTTTCCTAAATCCTTAATTCCAAAGCTACGATCAAGAAAATCTCGCAACCTCTTACTTGCTTCTTCGTTGTTACTTACAATAATCATGTCGTCAACATAGACTAAAATGCCAAGAAATACTCCCTCTTTATTGTAAGTGAACAACGAATAATCAGCTAAAGATTGAACAAAACCGTACCTTGTCAAGGAATTAGCTAATTTGACAAACCAATTTCGGGAAGCTTGCTTCAAACCGTAAAGAGATTTAAGTAACTTACAAACCTTGTAGACATAGGCAAGATCGCCCAAAGTGATGTCCGGCACGAAGGGTAAACTGTCCGGCACCAAGAGGGCGGACCATGTAGACATGGGCAAGATCGCCGAAAGTGATGTCAAGGGAGTGGTGTTCATTCAAGCGGGAAAGAGAAAGTAGTATCCTCCAGACATGTGGGTTGATTTGCCAAAGTGGGAGTTTAGTGAAGTGGAGAAACTCCTGCACTAACGCAGGAAAGGGAAAAGACAGACCCAGAGAGAAAGGGTACAGGTAGAAGGTGGTCCAACCGGGACGACCAGCGTCGGCCGACTGACCCGCCTTCGGAACGTAAAAGTCTATATCATCAGCAAAATGGAAAAACTCCCTAACTACTAGAGGATCCACAAGCGAGAAGCAAGAAACCCCCGAATATTTCTCAAGTAAGAGAGAACGAGACGGGAACAAATTAGGAGCCATCGAAACAAGAGCGCAAAAACAAAAAGAAGGGCGGTTACCTTGATCGGAAAAAGGAACAAGAAAGAGAGCGGTTGAGAGGGAGAGGAAGTTGAGACGAGATGAAAAATTGGAGATAAAAGGTGAAAATGGAATGAAAGGTTAAAGGTAAAAAAGAGGGGTTAATAAATAGAGGTTAGGTTTTAAATTTTGAAATTGGGAATGGGGGACAGTCTCGATGGTTGGGGTGCATTAAAAAGAAAACCCTGGCAAAGCAGGTAAACGTCCCATCAACGTCACTCGCGTGCAAGTTCTATTCGAAATTCCTGCTTGAAGCCCTTGTTTAGAACCCAGATCCAGAATCTGAAGGAGTTCTCGCATAAATACATTCATGCAAGAACTGGGGGCTAATGTTATACCACAAATTGACCATTTTGTCCATCAACACGTGGCACCTTACGAGTGGTCTAAACCATTGAGAAGGTCAAAGTCAACAAGAGTCCAAGAGTGTAAGAGAAGGAAGCAAAGCGCGGGAAGGCCAAATTAGAGGAAAAGGCTACAAGAATCAAGTCCAAGAATTGCCCGAAATGTACCAACACAAGAAGGGCTGCAGAATAAAGAAGGAAGAAAAGGAAGCTAAAAGAGGAGAGCAATGGACCGTTGGACAAAAGCTAACTCCAACGGTCCACAAGGAATTTACTATTATAAATATACTCATTGTACATTATGAAAGGATCTATCCATAACCTAGCATACTTATCTCACTAAAACCCTAACCAAAACACTTGTAACCGGTTTCTCATTCTGCAAGAGTCTTCTAGTGGAACTTGAAGGATACCATCCTTCCGCGGTTTTTCCCCTTGGGATTTCCGCGTCATCAGTTTGTTTGTCTTCATCATTTCTTCTTATTCGCTTATCTACACTTAATCAACTTGCAAATCCTTCTTACTAGTCATTAGATCATTATAACCTCCAAACTAGACATTAGGCAAATTTTGACCTAAACAATTTTGTCTACAATTTGTAAATTTATAAATTGTATCAAATCGTTAGAAGTTCCTACAAAGTTGGACTGCTACTGAATACTTCGTACAAACTAAAGGAAAACGATGCAAAAAAAGGCAGCTAACAAACATCAAGAACTGCGGCAACTAAAAACAACTCATTATCATCACAAGGGCAACACCCTCCATGACTCGACATACACCCACACCCATGCCACTTCCTCAACCTCTCGTGCCTCCTCCTCGTTTCCTCCTTCGAAACTGATTTGGTTAACTCTGGGAGTAGCACCTTGACTCCTACCTCCAACGCCGGAGGTTTCAGGCAGCATTCCTCATCACACTCTGTTCCATCATTTCTAGTCATGTAAACCCAATTTTGAATTCCCATATTTGGCGCCTCAAAAACATTTTTCCACGGTATCTCAGCCCTTGCCAATAGTTTTGAGCTGCTGGTTTTTCCTAAGAAATTAGGCTTTGTGTTTCTCCATCTCAACTCAAACACGAGTTTTTCGTCTTTGAGGTTGGATATTGAAGTCTCCTCTCCATTGCACTCCAATGAGAAACTTTCATCCCATAAAATACAATTCTCATCTTTCTTTGATGTCATTATTTCTCTGGTGTTTACCTGGATTCTTGTGTTTTTTCCAACAGAAAGATAGCATCTTGTGAACAAAGCGCCTTGACGCTTTGTTGCGATATTCTTAGCTCCGACGATGCGTACGTGGCATTTAACAGAAGATTCAGCCATGGAATTTATATAACTCTTAGAGTGAATAGTATAAGTTTAAGGATCGAAATAGAGAATAATTTGGGTGTGTTTGTGCCTCAGTTAATAAGTAATGCTCTGTATATATAGACTATAGTAGAACACAGTTGGATTACTCAAGTAGCACTTTTTTTATATTTCATAATCCGTACAAGACAATTTAGAGGCAACTAACTAGATTTTATATGCTTTTATACTGGGAACAACGGTACGAGACAATTTCATGGCGACTTAATTTTATATTAAGATGTTGAACATCATAGATTCATAGATTATAAATTTCATGGCGACTTAATTTTATATTAAGATGTTGAACATCATAGATTCATAGATTATACTTCTTTGGCGGATGATGACTTAGATGGAATTTAGCGTTGAAAAGTGAAACCTTTTTGAATTATTGTAATTAAGTTGCCTCTTCTTAAAAATGAAGAGCCAAAATTTGACTCCCTCACTAAGTTGCCTTTCTTCATCAGTAATTCACTCACATTTATTCGTAATATCAAAATCCATCCAACTACCCAAGGGGTAAGACGCATAGAGGTGGAGCGAGAAAGGCTAGCGCAGAAATGTCATCATACAATCGTCTCAAAGTCAAACCATCTCTAGTGATCAATAATCGAGTTAAAATTTTCATTCAAAAAGCCATTCAAATTAATAGACTGACCAAAACCGGTTATCCGCTCCAATTTTGCAAACCGGTTCAGATAACCGGTTTTAATTTTTGTTCTAAAACCGAATCCGAACCGAATTATTAAGGTTAACTGGTTTTTCTAACTATAAAATCGAATCCGTAAACCAGTTTACCTGCTCCAATTTTTACAACCATTTCAAAAAAGATACACAACCAAATGCATAGAAACACATAGAAAGTTAAGTGGAATCAATCAACAATATAAAGAATTTGTTGCTTCATATCTTTTACTTCAAGACTTTTGATGTAGGACGGACAAGGGTTTTATCATAGGATATTATAGTTACCTTATTTTTAGTTTTCATAAGTTAGATAGTAAGAATAAGGTAGTTTAAATGATGTAGGACGGACAAGGGTTTTGTCATAGGATATTATAATTACCTTATTTTTAGTTTCCATAAGTTAGCTACTAATAATAAGGTAGTTTTATTTATTTCCTTATTACTTACTCCCTCCATTCATTTCCACTTGGTACATTTGCTTTATGCACGGGTTTTTACGCATTGTTAAAATATTAATAAAAGTACAACAAATATGTGTAAAGTGTAGTATTGTGTTGAAAAAGTGGGTTTTGATAGTGTTTTTATAGTATTATAGTATTAAAAGTACAACCAAATAAGGAAAGGTGCAAAGTGGATTCGAATGGACCGAAATGGAATAGGTGCAAAGTGGATATGAATGGAGGGAGTATTTCCTAATTTCAGTTTTAAGAATAAGGCAAGTAGTTTTAAGCTAACAATTGATTTTAGGAAAGTTTTCCTTCCACTTATGGAAATGATCACATATTTTTAGGAAGTCTTGTGTCCCCTATTCTATTATAAATAGGTACTTATGTATTTAGTTTTTATTCATTCAAGTTTTAGAGATTAATACAAGAGTTTCTTGTTTTCTAATTGCTTGCGAGTTAGTAGATTTATTATTTCGTTCTTGCGAGCTAGGGTGAGATAATTTACATTCTTCCTTGCGAGGTTGAGTGCCATTCGTGTTCAATTTTGAGTTCCTTGCGAGGGAGGAGAGTTGTTCACGTCTAGGGATGACAGTGGGTCGGGTACCCAACCCAGACCCTTAGGGTCAGACCCTAACAGATCGGGTATGCGTCTGAATTTTTGAGACTCACTCGGGTATGGGTCAGGTATGGGTCTTATATAAAAACTTCGGGTCCGGGTCCGGGTCTAGGTCTTAGGACCCTACCCGACCCTTAGACCCTTATATTTATTAAAAAAAAGAAAAAGAAAAACACGCATACGAACGTCAATAACCCAAATAATACACACAAACAGATGACCCTTATAAGTTATCATTAATATATTATACGCATATCCAAATAACCATTAAGAATAACGAGAAAATTGATGAAAATGATGAGTTTGGGTACGGTAAATGATATAATTTAGGGTCGGGTACGGGTAATGATCCAAATAACCAAGACTTTGTAATACTTTAATCAAAACTTTGTAATTTGATTCGAACTTTGGTACATTTTATTGAATGACTCGTTAAGAAAAATTGGAACCTAGGGTAGACCCTATCCGGACCCAGACCCATTAGGGTCGGGTATGGGTCCATTAATTTCAGACCCTTTAGGGTTTGGGTCGGGTATGAGTCTAAGGTTTTTTTTACTTCGGGTCGGGTCGGGTCTTGCCGGACCCTACCCAGACCCTACCCATTGCCATCCATATTCACGTCATATCTTAGTTTTAGTTAAGGATCTTGCGAGATTTTCATAATTAATTCATATCTTTTACTATTTTCATTCTATTTACTTACAAAAACACAAAAAAATAACAATACTTTATTTCCGCTGCAAAGTTACTTTACGTTTTACATCAATTTGGTCGTCTTCTTTTGAATCTGATTCACCTAGTAGACATAATTAATTTCTTTTGTTTTCATGATTAACATCTAAAATTAGGTCGTGACTAATGTTGCTTAGACATAGATTATCAACCTCCTCATCTTCAGAGTCTTCATCATTATCCTCAGTATCGAGTTTTCCCCATCACGATGCCATCATGACTTGCTTGAACTCATTCTTGGTTTTCTCTCTTTTTGACTTTTCCTTGATTTTATCCCAGATAGAACAGTCTTTAATCATGTGATTTGTTTTCCCACACTTGAAGCATCCTTTATTAAAAAAAAGAAAGACCACCAGGTAGGGTGAACAAAAGACACATTCTTTTGGTATTTCTGTGGCGTTTATGGCGAACCCAGAAAAGAGCTGAGATCCTCAGTTTGGAAGGATAGCTCATCTCAAATACTTCAATTAGATGCAGAGTTTATACTTTTTGGAGACATCAACCAAGTTGAGTTCTTGGATGACAAGCTAGGTGGCAAAACAGGGTCTATTTTTTGTGCAAATGAGTTCAGTGAATGGAAAAATAATCATCACCTTCTCGATGTTCCTTATAACGGGCCTAAGTTCACTTGGTGTAACAATAGAAAGGGATCGGAACGTATTTATGAAAGGCTAGACAGAGGCATGGTTTCCGAAGGGTGGTATGATATTTTTCCAAATACTCACATTAAACATTTTCCTATTCAATGCTCTGACCATGCTCCCTTGATGTTAAATCTTAATGTCGATGAGCGTAAGGGCAATCGGTCGTTTATCATTGAATCATGGACCTTGCAGTTTAAGGAAGTTTCTCAAATTGTACAACGTGAATGGCCTAGAAGAGATAAGGGTTCTGTTACCTATATTTTGTCCACTAAATTACACAGAGTAAGGGAAGAAGTTAAGAATTGGACAATTACAAAGAAAAGAGAATGGAACAAAAAATGGTCTGATTTTGATGATGAGTTAACTGAAAAATTGGAAGGAATTTTCAATGGTGTCGATGAAGAATCGTATGAGGAATGTCATCAAAGATTTATCATGTTTAATAAAGCAGCAGCAACGTTTTGGAAACAACGGGCAAAAGTACATTGGTTACGAGAGGGCGATGCTTGTACCAAATTCTTCTTAAATTCCTTTAAACACCGTCAAAGGCACAATCGTATTACGGGTCTTCAAAAGGATAATGGCAGTTGGACTTTTTCGGAAACTGAGGTATCAAATATCTTTTCAAACTATTTCACTGAGATATTTGAGACAAACATAATACATGAGGATTTTGAAGTGTTCGAACATCAAACACATGACATTTTTAGTACCTTAGAAAGAAAGCTTACACCCGATCAACAAGATCCTTTAAGGAAACCTTTTACTCAAAAAGAAGTAAGAAAGGCAGTGTTTCAGATGGGGATCGATAAATCACCGGGACCAGATGGTATTACGGGTGTGTTCTATCAGAAATTTTGGAATATCATTAAACATGATGTGACGAATGCTGTGTTAAGGATGTTGAATAAGGGGCATATTCTTACCAAGTTTAACAAAACTAATATTATTCTCATTCCTAAGCAAAACGCTCCTGAAAAGGTAACTCATTACAGACCTATTAGTCTTTGCAATGTCATAATGCGAATAGTATCTAAATGCATTGCTAATAGAATGAGACTTGTCATGAACTCCTTAGTTGGAGAATTTCAAAATGGATTTATCCCGGGGCGAAACATCACTGATAATATACTGATTACACATGAACTCTTCAATCACATTAATACCAAAACTACCGGGAAAAAAGGTCTTCTGGGCATCAAAGTTGATATGAGTAAGGCCTACGATCGTATTAGATGGAATTTCGTTAGAGCAACTTTGAAGCAAATGGGATTTCCAGAAAACATGATTGTTACAATAATGGGTTGTATTTCTACGGTTACTTATGATCTTGTTTTAAATGGTAAAGCTACGTCTACAATCAAGCCTAGATGTGGCTTGAGACAGGGAGATCCAATGCCACTTTTCTTATTTGCTTTATGCACGGAAGTACTCTCCCAGATGATCTCAAATGCTCAAGTAGCCGGAAGCATAAAAGGTATTCAGATTGCTAGAGGATCCACAAGGGTGTCTCACCTTTTGTTTGCAGATGATTTAATCATTTTCTCACATGCGACACAACAGAATTGCCATGGCCTCACTAGGATTCTTGAGTCCTATTGTCAGATTGCTGGTCAAAAGCTTAATAACGATAAAACTTCCATAATCTTTAGCCCCAATTGTAATTTACAAACTTCACAACAATGCCTTTCTTCCCTTAAAATTCAGAAACCAAACACCATGGGTTTATATCTTGGGTTACCCGTTGAATGGGGAAGAAGTAAAGCTGACTTTTTTTGCTAGAGTCGTCGAAAAGGTTCAACATCGAATTAACTCGTGGAATAATAGATTTCTATCCAACGCTGGTAAGCTTACGCTTATTTCATCTGTCCTTTCCTCACTTTCAATTTATTCTCTATCGGCATTTCGTATGCCCGACCGTAAGTGTGACAAACAAGATTGATTCTTTATTGTCACAATTCTGGTGGGGTGATCACTTGTATGGAAAGCGGACTCACTAGTGCAGTAAGATCTACTTACAGCTACGAAAATGTGATGGTGGCCTGGGAATTAGACGGACGGATTGTATTAATCAAAGCCTTTTAGCAAAAAATTGGATGGAAGATTATCAATAATCCACAAGCACTGATCTCAAAAACTATAGGTAGTAAATATGGTTTTACTAAAAGCTTTGTCTACATTGAAGAACAACCCTGTTCAAGACCAATGTCCTGGGGAGGTAGGAGTATACAGTGGGGTATTAATCTCCTACAAGAGCATACATATTGGCAAGTGAGTTTCAGATCAACCCTTGATTTCTGGCATGACAAATGGCTTAACAACTCAAGCTTATGTTCCATACTTGATATTAATCCTATGACAGTCTCTTCGATTAAGGTTCACGAATTCCAGAACAATAATGCTACTTGGAATTTTGATAAATTAAAGGCTGTTGGAGGATCGTTGTTTGATGAGGAGCTCCTAACAAAGTTTTTGGCCCTTCCAAGACCTTCTCCTCTGGATGTGGATACACTGATATGGAGTCGCACCAAAAATGGAATGTATAATAGTAAAAGTGGTTACGCTGTGGCATTACAACGATATTGGGAAATCAAAGCATCTCCCACTGACATTCAACGAAGAAATGGGTTTCCTGCTTCGTGTCGAAATAAGATATGGCATTGGGGTCTTCTTCCTAAATGGAAGATTTTCCTATGGAAAATTTTTTCTGACTCGTTACCTTGTGGGAAGGAATTACTAAGGCACCATCATCCCACACAAGGACAGTGTTTTTTATGTGACAATGATGTTGTGGAAACATTAGAACACCTATTCCGTGATTGCACTTTTGCTTCTCATATTTGGCTGGGATCAGTTCTGGGAATTCATTCAGGCTCGGTGGGTAACATGGACATTAAAACTTGGATCCTTTACTGGATTTCGACATTTTCAACTATGCAGGATGCAACGTTTCTCCTTTCTACTTTTGTTTCTACCTTATGGAGCATCTGGTGTGCTAGAAATGATCAAGTTTTCTTGAATTCTTCCATTAACTTTGAGTCCGTGTTCAACAAAATACAGTCTAAGGCAAGGGATAATTTAGACAGGGAGGATTTCAGGAACAGTGTTCGCGTTAATGAGCTAGAATCCTTCGACTTGGGTGACACTGCTACTCTCTTGAGAAATCACTTTCCTGTTTCTATCATTGGTGATTCAACTTGTCCACAACAAATTAGGCTTAAATGTGATGCAGCTTGGAACTCTTCAACAAAGGCAGTAGCTGGATGGCTATTTAGAGATGAGAATGGCATAACAGTTCGTTGGGAAACAAGTAGGTTCTGGGCAATTTCTGCAATCCACGCTGAAACATTGGCACTCCTTGAGGCTTGTAATGATGCGCTTAATCAGGGGTTCTTTCATGTTGACGCCACTTCTGATTGTCTCAATCTCGTATTGCAAGTAAATGGATGCGGGAACATCGACAAGGACATAACATCAACAACAAAAGCTATTTTAGATACTATTAGTAATTTTCATTGTTTTTCTTTGAGTCATTGTCATAGACTTTTGAATAGATCGGCACATGCTATTGCTCAGGCAAACATGTGAGACGATCCTAAACTCATGTCAAAAAAAAAAAAAAAATTAAAAAAGAAAGACTTTAGCTCGTTTCCCCTTTTATGGAAAGTTTTGTTGTTGGGTTTAGAATATTTTCCTTTGAAAACAACTTTCGTAAATCGTCTAGTGAATAAGACAATTTCATCCTCGATTTCCGGCTCACCATTGCTAGCCGAAGCTTGTAGAGCCATACTCTTACCATTAGCTAGTTCATCATCATCTTTATTTATCAAGATCTCATGTGCCATGAGTGAAACTATAACACGCGTGAATTTCCCTCTTTGGAATTTATTTTAAATAAACCTTTTGTAAGCGTAAAATCTTATTTTTAATAAAATTATATTTTGAGATAAAATAATTATTCCGGAAATATTTATCCCGTCTTATGTTTATAGTAGCCTTAAGACGATGTTTCTAGCTTAAACCGTCTTAAAACTTGTCTTATGGGCCAATCACGTTGTTAGACCCGTTACTTGTGTTTTTCCTCTTAAAAACCCTCGTAACAAAACCTAATCTTCATCCTCATCCATTTTTCAGATTTCCCAACATAAACCAAAATACCATTAAATGTCATTTTCACCTCCAACCTTAAGACGATTATAAAATCTTCGTTTCTTATTCGTTTTCGACAATTTTCGCGCCTATCTTTTCCCTTCTTTGCCCTCCATCTTTCTATGTAAGAGAAGTCTCAAGATTGTTCCTTTTTTCCTCTGGCCGTGACATCTAGGTTGTACACTTAAACTCTATTATTTATAATAAAGGTTGCACTTGCTTGTTGTTTTACTTTGATATTGTGCCTCAGGACACTGAGACGGTAGCACTTTTATAGTCTGGTTGTCCTTTCTAAAGGTCTTGGATTATGAGGGTGTTACATCATGCCAGTAAAATATTGCTAAGTTATGGAGGTCAGCGTAAGGATCTAACTAGAACATTCTAGCTCGCTAGGTGCCAACAATACAATATAATTTAACCCATGTTTCAACTGCTATGCATACAGTATTATATGTGCATTCTGATATAATTTAACCCCTGTTTCTCTGCTGCTATAAAATTAAAAGCATTCCGATATATTGATGATCGAATATGGGTATTTGAGTGAAGTAGTGACTGTCAACTAGGGCTTCTCTATGTACTAGAAGTCTATAATATCATAATATGAGTTTCAATTACAAATTCAACCCGGGCAAACAACCATGAACAATACCCAAAGCAAATACATATTCATGAACCTCTTTGTCATATTCATATATCCCTCTATTTTATTGAAACAACAAACAAGATTAATGAAAATTATTCCAACATAACTAATTGAGAAAGATGGACAATAGAAGAATTAGCTGATGACGATGATGATTAAATAAAAGTGTTCATCAAGTTTTGATTAATTACTTACCTATTTAGCTTATGCATGACGATGATGATTAATAAGAGGCGCGATTCGTTCACTGACATGGGTGGGTAAATGAGAAATATGGACACACTATATAATTAGATATCCATTAATTAATTAATTGGTATTTTTTTGGGGAAAACGAATCGGGGGAGCTGAATTAAACAATATCGCGATGGTTTGAGTTGTAGATGATGTTGGAGATTAGGTCAGCGGCAATGATAAGGAAGGAGACGATGAATGAAAAAATTGAGGAAAACGAATTGGGGGAGTTGAATGAAAAATTAATTAACGCGGGGGTTGAAGTTTTGAGGGAAGATGAATGAAACATTACAATATACGCGTTTGAATATTTCAAAGGGTTTAGCGTTGTTTTAGTAAAATGACTATTTTATCATTAGAATGGATATTTTGGGACAAATGGGTCGATGTATTTAGAACTTAGAAGCGTCGGAAAAGTAAGAGAATTGTAGTAGTAAGTATCCGCCACTCGGTCTCCTTTCCTTTATTCGGTCCACTGTATAAGCTCACCTGGTCTCATAGCGCTTCTCATTTGGTCTCGTAACTGGTCAACCATTGACTTCCTAACATCCGTGTGACCTCTCACGATTCACAATGTATCATAACGGGTCCCACAAATACCGGGTATTAAAATCATCTCTTGTCAAAGGGTGAAACTACATTTACCATCAAATTTTGGTACTGCAAATTCAGACCACACATTTGACATCTTTGCCTATTAAACTAACCACCTGACTGAGCCCAATCGACAAGTAAATCGTAAAAATAAATAAGCATAAGCAATAATACAATGACATGGTATTTAGGGGCAAACCTAAAAAAAACCTTCCAAACCGGAAATAAAACCCACTAGCCAAATCAACTAGATCCATTATAAAAATAGTACCGTACAACGTAACCGTCACGAATTAAATATTAATTCGGAACCCACAATAATATAAGATAACAATCTTTAGACATTGAGTAATCATTAATACTATTAAAGCAAAAGCCACTATACGATAAACTGCTTACATGTCAGATTGTGGTTAATCTATGGTATATTATACGCGTAAAGGCTCTTGTATTTCTGTAAGATACGATACGGTTCTACATCCAGTAAAAAAACAAAAAAACTACCTACTACTTCCTTCCCCAACTCATTTTATCTCAGAACCAACCTCCAACAAAGTTCCCTTTTTTTATATCTAAATTGCTTGATGATTAACCATAGGCAAATCCTCCGCTGATCTCTACTATGACTAATACTGGGCCTAGTAATAGCACCCCTGTTAATACTCTTGCTCATACGTTACCTGGGGTTCTACCTACTCCTGCTAGAGTGTTCAACAGGCTCACAAGATAGGAATCAAGGTTTTCTGACCATAGAGAAGGAGATTTCTCAGTATAGTTTAATGCTGAACTGGCTGGTTTTTCAGTGGTGAATGAAATGGTTGACAAAGGAGGGAGTTCAAGTCATTTACTCCCTAATGATTAGTTTTGGTATATGGAATGTTAGAGGGCTAAATAGTGATACTAAACAGAATGATGTAAAATGTTTTTTACATCATCAAAAGGTTGATCTTTTTGGACTTCTTGAAACAAAAGTTAAGGATCCTTTTATCAATAAAATTAGTAATAATGTATGTTATGGCTGGAAGTATATCACAAACAATTATGTTCATCCTGGTGGAAGGGTTTGGGTGATCTGGAATCCTATCATTGTTGATGTTGAAGTGTTGGAGATGTCTGAACAGTTCATTCATACTAAAGTTGTAGTGTTGAATTTGAATATGAAGTTTTTTGCTACTTTTGTCTATGGGTTTAATAAAATTGAAGAGAAGGTGCCTCTTTGGAATGACCTATTGAGAATTTGTATGACTGACCCTTGGGTAGTTTTGGGGGATTTTAATAATGTGATGTTTACTAATGAAAGGTTAGGGAAGGTTGTTAAGGATGATGAGATGAAGCCTTTCCAAGATCTTGTTAATGGTTGTGACTTGCAGGACTTGAAGTCTAGTGGATCCTTTTTTACATGGAATAATAAAAATTCTAGTGAGACTAGAGTGTTTAGTAGAATTGATAGGGTGCTTGTTAATGGAGCTTGGAGTGCTAAATGGCCTGACTGGTTGGCTCATTATTATCCTGAGGGATATTTTGATCACTTTCCGTGTGTCATTACTTATGGAGATAGTGTATGTAAGCAGAACAAACCTTTTAAATTTTATAATATGTGGGTTAAAGCTCCAAATTATGCTGCTGTTGTTGAGAGTGTCTGGTAGAGGAATATTGGAGGATCTGGTATTTTTAATGTTGTTAGGAAATTGAAGATGTTGAAGAATGTCCTTAAGGAGCTGAATAAGGAGATCTTTTCAGATATTGAAAGGAATGCTGATGTAGCATATGCTTTACTTATTGAGAGTCAATTGAAACTTCAGAAGGATGTGAATAACAGTGGGCTGATGGATATGGAGAGGCAGTTGAATGGAGCTTATGCCATTTTGAATACAGCCAAATATGATTTCCTTAAGCAGAAGACTAAGTTTGATTGGGCTAGGGGGGAGATGCCAATACTGCTATGTTTCACAATGCTATTAGACAGAGGCAAGTACATAATAAGGTGCTCTTGATTGAGAATTGTAATGGTAGAGTGGTAAGGAAGCCACATGATATTGCAAATGCTTTCATTGAATACTATATGAGCATGCTAGGGAGAAGTGATGGTAGTACTGGTTTCTCTACTACTGTTGCTAGGGTTGGGAAGCTAGTTGACAGGAGTGACTGGGAGTTTTATGTAGTATCCCAACAGAGGATGAAGTGAAGAAGACTATGTTTGACATTCCTGATGATAAGAGCCCTGGTCCAGATGGCTACTCTAGCTGTTTTTTCAAGAGTAGCTGGCAATTGGTGAAAAATGATGTGGTTAAGGCTGTCACTGATTTTTTCCAAACTGGCCAGATTCTCAAGCAGATTAATAGTATGACTCTAATTATGGTGCCTAAGGTTGATCATCCTAAATTAGTGAAGGAATTTCGCCCAATAGGATGCTGTAACACTATATACAAACTGATATCAAAGCTGCTATGCAACAGATTATGTCAGTGTCTCCCAAAAATTGTGAATCCAGCTCAAAGTGCATTCATAAAGGGAAGGAGCATCCTTGGCAACATTCTTATTAGTCAAGATTTGGTGAGGCTTTATAAGAGAAGAAATAGTTCACCTAGATGGATGATGAAGATAGATTTGAGGAAGGCATATGACTCTATTGAGTGGGTGTTTGTTGAGAAACTTATGGTCAATCTGAATTCCCCCACCCCCCAAGTTTATTCAGATGATCATGCAGTGCATTACTACCACTACCTTTTTAATTGGACTGAATGGTTACATTCATGGGTACTTTAAAGGGGCAAAAGGTTTGAGCCAAGGGGATCCTATCTCCCCTTTGTTGTTTACTCTATGTATGGAGTACCTGAGCAGGCTGGTGGGTATGGTTGGAGAGGTTAATGGATTTCATTATCATCTTTTATGCAAGCCCTTAAAACTGAGTCACCTTATGTTCGCTGATGATTTTTTACTGTTCTGTAAAGGGGAGGTTAGGTCTGTTTGTTTGATGTTGGAAGCTTTTAAGAGGTTCTCACTAGTCTCTGGCTTACATATTAATACAGACAAGTCTGATTTCTACTGCAATGGCATGAGGGATGATGGGATACAAGTAATGCTGCAGGACACTGGCTTCAAACAAGGAGAACTCCCTTTCAAGTATTTGGGAGTCCAGATCTCTCATAAGAGGCTCAATCATCTTGATTGTAAGATTATTGTTGACAAGATGTTAACAAGGATACGAGGGTGGAATAACAAGAGGATTTCGTATGCTGGGAGGTTAGTGTTGGTGAAATCAGTACTGTCCAATATACATAACTATTGGAGTCAAATCTTTGTGCTCCCTAGTAGTATTATGGATAGAATTCAAGCTTTGTGCAGAAATTTCCTGTGGGAAGGAGGTGACAAGTACTCAAAGGCTCCTTTAGTCTCTTGGTCTGTTTTATGTCAGAGTAGAAAAGTGGGAGGATTGGGGATAGTTGATAGTAAAGATTGGAATACTGCAGCAATTGGTAAATTAGTCTGGTGGATAGCTTCTAAGAAAGACCATCTCTGGATCAGGTGGGTCAACTGCATCTACATTAAGCAAGAAGAGTGGCTGTTTTATGTGCCATCAGTCCATAGTTCTTGGGCTTGGAGGAAGGTTTGTGTTGTTAAGGAGCATATGAAAATGGGGTATGTTAATGGCCATTGGCTAAGGCAGGAGAAAGGTTATACGATTAAGGATGGGTATACCTGGTTAAGACATGAGTCTGGTGTCAGAATTGATTGGTATCATGTAGTTTGGAATAGGTATAATGTGCATAAATGGAGCTTTCTTATGTGGCTGATACAACATTAGAGGTTACTCACCTTGGATAGACTTAAGAGAATGGGGATAACGATGGATGATAACTGTTTTCTATGTGGGTTGGGGAAAGAATCTCATCAGCATCTGTTTATGGACTGTCAATTTGCTAAACTGTGTTTTGATGAACTCTCGAGTTGGCTAGGGTATGCTACTGATGCAGATTGTGGAAGGATATTTCGTGACAGAAGAATCCCATTGTTGCAAAGGCAGGTTGTTGTTGCTAGTATAGTTGGAGTGCTCTACTGGATATGGAGGAGCAGGAACACTTGCAGATTGGAGGAGCAGATAATGCTACCTAGGGTGCTTGTCAGGCATGTGAAGGTGGAAATTCAGAGGTAGGTTAAAATTGCATTTCAAGGGACATTACCCAGGACACTCCAGCAATGGTTTAGAAGTACTCTGAGTATGTAGTTGATAGGAGGAAAAGGTAGTCAGAGGTGTCAAATTTGATGTATTCTTTTATAGTAGTGGATGTAATTGATCCATACTTGAGCTTTAATGAGAATGAGAACATTTTTACCAAAAAAAACCATAGGCAAATTCTTATTTCAGACCGTCACTTTTGGTCTGAAATTGAGACGGACTTATTCTAGCCATTTTTACAATAAAATGTTACAGTTTCTTGATAAACTTTAACATTATTTTTTAGGGTAAAGATTAATTAATTTGCGATATAACATTTTGTTATTAAATGGTTACATTCTGTTAAAACAATGGTGACGTTTTGGTCCGTCTGAAATTAGACGGTCTGAAGCAAGAATTTCTGTGAACCATAATAGATGAAATCGCATCATCAAATCGACATATCCAAATAAGAGTAATCAATAATTCATCTTGATGGTGAACCACGGGTTTCATTTCTTATCAGGTAATTCATTTTCTTCTTTTAATTTTATGTTGATTCTTATCAGTTTTTGTAGACGGGATGTAATCTGAGATTAATTTAGAACTGCTTTTTTTTTTCATTAAGTGTTATTTTCAATTGTTTAAGGTTCGTATTATAAAGTTTTATATGATTGTGATAATCGGTGAAATCGAAAGACCGTTAGTTTTACTAATTCTGAAATTAAAATAAGTTATTTTGATTGTTTTTTAATCCCAAATTGCAGTCTAACTGAACCCAAATTGCGGGCCGGTGTGATTATGGGGTGGGATTTATGTACAGACCCATAATTAAGCAGACCACACATTATAATTATGATTCACGCTTTCCTATAGTTAATTTTATTTCCATCTTTTTTTCGTCCACTTT
Source organism: Silene conica (assembly GCA_029255685.2). NCBI lineage: Eukaryota > Viridiplantae > Streptophyta > Magnoliopsida > Caryophyllales > Caryophyllaceae > Silene > Silene conica. The sequence goes on along the minus strand of CM055317.2, from coordinate 33,949,442 downwards.
ATTCTAACTTCTAAGGTATAATGTTTGTAAATACTTATATGGAACAACAAAACGGAACATGTGAATTGTTTACAAGAAATATTTACATATTTTTATTTGTTGAAAGCATACAATATAACATGTTTTATTTTTAGAATGTTATTTATGTTTTTATACATAATTATTTACTTATTTATATATGTACATATCTCTACAAAATAGTCTTTTAATATTGGATATTTGACCTACATAAATAAATGATTATACATAAACTCATATTATACCGTGCATTTATGCACACCTAGATAAATAAATAACTATACATAAACTCATATAATACCGTGCATCTATGCACGGGTTACACATTAGTATTAGTAAATGTCACGAACATTACTCCTAGAATAACCTCCTAAATTATTATATAAAAGCACTTGTTATACTGCCTCTCAACCTCAAACCCCGACAATGTTTTTTCTTCTTCAAGGCACCTTGTTAGATTCCATTTTATGAGATATTTTTTCCCCAAAAGATTTATCATCCTTTATAAACTCATGTGAAAGAGACATTAGAACTTACCATCATGAATCACCTCAAGTTATATGAACAAATAAACTATAACATTTATACGCATTTACGTGATGTATGTTAACCAAAAAACCTAATATTCATTTATACATGTAACACTTTTACGTTGAACCTTTGTTGGATGTTATCCAACAACTTATTTAAGTTTCATTCATCGTAACAAATTTTAACTCGCTTCAACTCTATTTTGTCGAAAAGTGTAAAGATAACCTATCTTCACCATTGATGATTAAGCTTGTATAATGGAGAAAACACACAAGCTAAATAAAGGAGAATTATTATTGAGTTTGTTGTGAAATGTGTACAATGAATAAATTAGTTAGAGAAGACTAAAGCTACTGTTTATATAAACAAGTTAGTTACAAGTTTGTTATGACATGTCATCTATCTGTGTGGTTGTTGTGTTTGTTGGATGTGATTGTAGCTTGATCATGATCAATATTTCTACACTCCCCCTTCAAGCTGGAATTACCTGTTAATTGCAGTCCAAGTCTTTCTGCCAAGAACTTGTGTTGTTGTCCTCCTAGCTAGAGGTTTCGTCATTATATCTGCAAGTTGCAGACTGGACTGAACGTGCACAGGGATGATGAGTCCCTCTTGTATCTTCTCCCTGACATAATGATAGTCCATGTCAAGATGTTTTGTTCTTTCATGAAAAACAGGATTAAGGGATATATGTTCTGCTGCTCTGTTATCGCAATGTAGATCAATAGGCATGGGAACCATGACTCCCAAATCTAGCAGCAACCTTACTAACCAGACTATTTCACCAACAGTGTAAGACATGCATCTATATTCAGCCTCTGTACTGCTTTTGCTAACAGTCTTCTGTTTCTTCGTTTTCCATGAAATCAAGGAATCCCTAAGTAAAATGCAATATCCTGATAAAGATTTACAGCTGAAAGCACATTGCCCCCAATCTGCATCAGAGAATCCCTTTAAGAGAAGATCGGAATGTGTAGGATAAAACAGACCTGCATTCACTGAATGTTTCAGGTATCTAACAACATGTAGAGCAGCCTGTAGGTGTGGTACTCGAGGTTGACTCAGGAATTGGCTCAGATGTTGTACAAAATAGGATATGTCAAGTCTAGTAAGATTAAGATATAGCAATTTTCCCACCAATCTCCTGTATTTCTCTAGATCAGGAAGTAATTCTCCTTGATCAATAGAAAGTTTAAGTCCCTTTGGCATTGGAAAATTGGTTTCAGTGCAATTCTCCATCTTAAGATCCTTGATGATATCAGTGATGTACTTTCTTTGGTTCAACATTATTCCTGAAGCATTCCTAGCAACTTCCAAGCCAAGGAAGTATCGCATAAGACCTAAGTCTTTGATGGTAAAAGTAGCATCAAGACTATCCTTAATCTCACTGATTTCCTTATTAGAATCTCCTGTGATGATTAAATCATCTACATAAACCAGTACAACAACAAAACTCCTTGTAGTAATGCTCTTTCTGGTAAAGAGGGAATAGTCTTGTTTAGACTGAATGAACCCAAGACTCAGCCATTGTCTGCTAGCCTACTTAAGTCTATAAAGGGACCTTTTAAGCCTACAAACCTGACGTGCTTGAGCCTTTATGTATCCTAGAGTTGGCCTCATGTAAACCTCTTCCTCAATATACCCATGCAAGAAGGCATTGTTTATATCTAATTGATGCAATGGCCATCCTCTAATGGCTGCAACTGCCATCAATGTTCTGACAGTAGCAAACTTTGCTACAGGGGAAAATGTATGTTTATAGTCTTTGTCCTTCACTTGATTATAACCCTTTGCAACAAGTCGTGCTTTAAACCTTTCAATGCTACCATATGCCCTATGTTTGATCTTATAGACCATTTTGAGCCAATGGCTTTCTTACTGGCAGGAAGCTCCATCAGTTCCCATGTATTATTAGCTTCAAGAGCCTGTATTTCCTTATCCATAGCTTCAATCCATCTCTTATCCTTCTATGCCTCATAAAATTACATGGCTCATACTCTTGTAAGACAGCATTCAGTGAACTTTTGTATTCAGAATCAAAGAGAGTGAGTTCATGAATGATTGCACTGTGATAAGCATAAGAGGTTGATGCAACAGTGGTGGATGCAGATGGTTGAAAGGGAAGTTTAAGACTGCAGTGATAGTCTTTAAGTCTTGTAGATAGTTGTTTTGGCCTATCTGATCTTCTAATTTCTGGATTAGGCACAACAACAGTAGAATCGGGAATATGAGGTGCAGTAGTATTGTCTATAGGCATGACAGTTTCAGAAGTGTCATTGTGACTTGTAGTAACTGCTGTAGGAGAACTATTTTGTGTATTAGATGAATTATTATAATGTTGTGTATTATTTGTAGGGTTCTCTATTTCTTGAATTCCACTCAGACTAACAAGCTGCACCCACCCCGTAGTAGAAAAAATGATATTATCATCAATTGGATTATCAGAATAATATGAATTATTTTGTGGATTGGATGTAATATCAGATCTCTCCTTTTCAAGGAAAGGAAAAATGTGTTCCTTGAACACTACATCTCTACTTATAAAAGTAGAATGATTGTCTAAATCGTACAATTTGTATCCTTTCTGGCCAAAAGGATATCCAATGTGGATACACCTTCTAGCTTTGGCACCAAATTTATCTCTGTGAGTAATGGGCATTGTTGCATAACATAATGACCCTAAAACCCTTAATTCTGAGTAAGTTGATGGTTCTCCATACAACTTTTCATATGGTGTTTGCCATTTTAGAATGGGTGTGGGCATTTTATCGATAAAAAATGTTGCTGTAAGTAAGCAATTTCCCCATAACTTAAGAGGTAAACCAACCTGTATTCTGGCTTTAGCAGTTTCTAAGAGGTGCCTGTGTTTCCTCTCAACACGCCCATTCTGTTGAGGCCTCCCTGTCATGGATTTCTGGTGCAATATTCCTTTTTCTTTGAACATATCATTACATGTTTGTTCCTTGAACAAACTCAGTTACATTGTCTGTTCTGACAATTCTCACTTTTGTTTTGAATTGTGTTTCAATATAAGTGATAAAATCCCTGATCAGTTGAGGAACCTGATCCTTTGTTTGAATTAGGAAAGTCCACGTGGTTCTTGTACAATCATCCGCAATGGTAAGAAAAGACTTTGCACCACACAATGCTCTAATCTTATATGGACCCCAAACATCAAGGTGTATTAAAGCAAAACGTTCCTTACAATGAGAAGTACTGATGCTAAAAGGAAGTTTATGATGCTTTGCCATTACACAAGTCTCACAGTCAAGTACAATGCGACTAGGTACATTTATACCAGACAAATGCTTCATTTTCTCAAAAGAAGTATGTCCTAGTCTCTGATGCAACAATTTTACATCAGTAGCTTGAACACAATTATTAACATGACTGTCTATATGCAACTCCTTATTCACATGAATGTAACACTTGTAGGAATGATTAGGCTTGCTAGATTGTAATGTTCTTCTCAAGAGATAGAGATTCCCATGTCTTTGAGCCTTTGCCACAATGGATCTATTTAAATGGTCCTAAAACCAACACTCATTAGGAAAGAAAATGAGTCTCAAGTTGGAATGCTGTAACAATCTCCCAACAGATAAAAGCTTTTATTTAAACTCTGGAATATTGAGGACATTGTAAAGGGTAATGGTTTCAGAAAATTGAAATGTTCCTATCTGATCTTATGAACAGTCTTGCTACTCCCATCAGGTAATCCTACCTTTATTGGATATTTTAGAGTTTTTATGTCATGAACTATGGAAATGCTTGAGGTCATATTGTCAAATGCACCTGAGTCAACAATCCAAGTGGCAGAATGTGATCTAGCTGATGCATTAAAAGCAGAAGTGCAAGTGATACCTGCAAAGTTGGTTACTACATTGTATGAACAACATTAGAATGAGCAGATGGATGACTTGACAGAGCCTTTATAACCTGATGCACAACTCTCTCTACCAACCCAGGCCAGTGTTCATGTTAGATTGATGTTCAGCATGCCCAGCATGATTCTGATGTTGTGCAGTATACCCCTGACATTGTTCAGTTTCAGTAGGATAATACTCATGCTCAGCAAAGTCATCAAGGGGTGACAAATCCTCATATTCATCTGTGTTCACCCTGACATTGTTGGTTGTAGGCCTCTTGTAGGAGTTGCTGCCTTTTCTGAGATAGGTAGTATTGGCTCTTCCTTTGCCCCTTCCATAAGAGGATTGGGGTGCCCTTCCTCTACCCATTCCTCTAACCAAATAGCATTGGAATTCAATGTGTCCAAATACATTGCAGACTGGACATGTTTGAAGTTTGTAACATTCTATGACTTCATGACCCTTCTTTTTGCAATGAGTGCACTGCTTAAGGGTTTGTCCATCTGAATCAAGTTTAGGTTTCTTAAAATAGGAATCCAGTGTGTTCTGTTGACTAGCATAAGCAGCAGCAGTAGCTTCACCAAGAGGTTCAATTGAATCACTAATTTCCTTTTGTTTCTCAACCTTCTGTAACAGATCTATGACTTTGTTAATGGGAGGCATAGGCTCCATGGTTAGAATGTTACTCTTGACATTCTCATAGCTAGGGTTTTATCCCATGAGCAATTGAATCAGTTTGGATTGCAATTCTCTATCAACAATGCGCCTCAAAAACAAGCAGGATCAATTTTTCAAAACTCCACAAGTATCAGTCAGGAATTGGATCAATTGAATCAATTTCTTCCCAAGTTCTCTTAAGATGGTTGTAATAGTCGAGAACAATGGTGTTATCCTAAGTGATTGATCCTAGATCCTTTCTCAGTTGATAAAGTTCCAGACTATTAACCTGACCGTATCTTTCAACTAACTCGCACCAAAGTTCTTTAGAAGAATGAACAAAACGCATATTATCACGCAAGGTTTTGTCCATGGAATGAAGAAGTCAATTGCGAATAAGAAGATCACATCTAAGCCAACGATAATGATTCTTATCAATAATATCAGGCATTGGACATGTGCCTGTGATAAAACCGTCCTTATTTTTCGCCATTAAAGCAAGCATGATTTCACGCTTCCAATTCATGAAATCATGACCAGAAAACAGAGTATCAGTGAGGCTATTTGTCGGTTGATCGATCAGATTGAGAAACATATAAAGGATCATCAAAATTATACGAAGGAGGAACAACAGTAGCAGTAACAGTTTCATCAGTCGTCATTTTGATTGAAGACAGTGAAGATGATTATCAATAGAAGTGAATTGATTTAACAAGATTTGACCTAATAATTTCTGAAATTCGATTGAATTTTGCAGAAAGAAAGATGAATTAATCTGAAATTCGAAAGAATTATGCAGATTGAAAGAAGTAATGAATGAATATCACCAGAAAAGAAGGTATAGCGGAAGCAATGGATGATCAATCGTCACTGTGTCTCTGATACCATATAAAGATAACCTATCTTCACCATTGATGATTAAGCTTGTATAATGGAGAAAACACACAAGCTAAATAAAGGAGAATTATTATTGAGTTTGTTGTGAAATGTGTACAATGAATAAATTAGTTAGAGAAGACTAAAGCTATTGTTTTTATACACAAGTTAGTTACAAGTTTATTATGACATGTCATCTATCTGTGTGGTTGTTGTGTTTGTTGGATGTGATTGTAACTTGATCATGATTAGTATTTCTACAAAAAGAATAAGACTTTAATTTATAATCTAGAGAAAGAGTTATAATGAGAGAAAGAGTGATTTGTTTGGATGAAATAAGTAAAATTGAAATGATGTGAAGCAAACGTGTTTGAGCATAAGATCGAGGATCATCCCGGCAAAATTTACAAAAACTATAATCAAATATTTGTAGTATTAAACACAAATGAGGCAATATGATTGGGCGAAGGAATATACGAGATTATCCATTAAAATGAATAATCGGGTAGTGGAAGGCAGCATGGATGTACGTAATACAAGGAGAAGCCGCCCACTTAGAAGCAATTAGAATCCAAAAATGGCCATTTATTGCATCTTCAAGGTATATTACTCACGGCACTTTTTAAAGTCTTAAACTCTGCCAAATTAGTTTTTTACTAACTTTTATTATTTCAGACTCAGCTCAAAGCCACCTCAGACATCATACATTATCCGTCAGACTCACCTCATACTTTACCTTTTTTACAAAACTTTTTTTACAAAAGAAATGACACATGAGAACCAGTACAACAACAACAACGTCAGAGCCTTAGTCCCAAAGTGTTTTGGGGTCGGCTGACATGAATCATCCCTTGGAACCGTCATGAGTGAACTCTCATCTCAACAAGAGAAAAAAGAAGGAAAAGAAAAAAAACGGAGGTGGGGTCAAGACTCACCCAAAATCTGTCTTGAATTTTCAAAACTCAATTTAAGATTTTGTTAGATTAATTGGTAATTTTAAGTGAGTCTTATCTTAAAACATCCTAAAATTTTATCTCAAAACTGCCAATAATCTAGAATCACCTATAATAAAGTTTATAATCCTCTATCTATAGAAGGAAGGTCATTTAAAGCATTTTGATTGGTTGTTGAATTTTATAAAAAAAATTGATTTTTATTGATGTAGGGTTCACCATGATCACCAAGTTAATTAATTAGTCTCTCTCCTCCTATTTTTCTATTTTTCTATAAATTCAATGGTTTATTTCTTTTTAATTCAATAAATTCTAAAATCATTAAAATTAATTAACTATCAATAATCATTAGATTTCAATGACTTTAATTTTTAAAAAATCAACAAGTAAATAGCCGAGAGAATTTAATATTCGTCGTCCTTTTGGCTACTGCTAAATACGATCGCTCAAAAACGTAATTTTTGTAGTGTATTTAGATAGTATTACTATTATTCGTCGTATAAAGAGCATTATTCATTTGATAATTACCAATATTTTTTAAAATTACAGATTTACCTTTATAACAAAGATAAACATCAAAAATTTAAAATTTATGAAAAGAGAGTAGCAAAAAATTTTAAAGGTAGTATATTTTGAACACGTATTTTATATCAAATTTAACGAGCCAAAAAAATGAAAAAAGTAAATATATAATATATAAATAATGGAAAAAAACGATAAAAAATTGCAACAATAAATACGCAAAATAACAATCCGTATTATATATTTGACGGAAAAAAATTAAACTTTTCATTTGATTCCTTCTCATGCGTTAAACATTAATTAGCAATCAATTGAGCAATTTAATTAATCCAAAGAATATTGATGGAATTGTAAAAACATAAAGAGTAATTTATTGAGTTTGATAACAAAGGTGAGCGTTGTAACGAAACCCGAATAGATTTTAGAGAGGCGACATAGTTGTTAGATTAAAGGAAAAGTAGCGAGGGAGAATTAGAGAGTGAAAAAAAAAGCAAAGTTGTGAGTTGAAATGAGGTTAGGCAGATGTGGAGTTTATCAAATAAACGAACATATGATTTTTCACTTTGTTATATGCTTATATCCCTATATAAAGGTTCACAAATTCTCATTGAAGATGAACCAATTCTGTCTCCTTAGGAAGACGGGCCAAAATGTCACCTTTTTGAGGACATCAGGTTTTTTTTGGGTAGTTAGAGAGTCGACCAAGACTAATTAGGTTAATTAGGATAGTTAGGAATTTATGATTTAAACCATAAGTATAATTTTCAGATTTATACTTATTTTTATTGGCTATTTTTCCGTTTTAAGTTTAAAATAATTTAATTTTAGCCCCTTAAATATATAGGACAAATATTTTAGTTTTCCTTTACATAATGTTACTGTTTTTTTTATCCATCCTACAAATATATTTGATCTATCTTAAATAAGATTTATTTTTGTTTATCATGTCGAGCTTATGTGTGTTTTTAATTACGTCCAAGTTAAGCGTATAAATTTTTTTTACATTTTACATTAGTATAACTGTAATACTAAAATCGTATTTTTATTAAATATATATTCACCTTTTTATTCATTTTCAATTTAATAAAATTAAGCCCGTGCATTTTTTGCACGGGCGTAAAACTAGTATGTGGAATTGTGGGGGTTGAGTGATTAACAAACATGCTGAAGATTAGAACAAGAGAACAAGAGTGGTTAATGAAAGAGTTTGCTTTACAACTCAAAGTGCACATTTTCATCTTAATTTCCTTAGTTTTCAAGTTGATTTATACTTATCTGAATCTAAATCCACTTTCTTACCATTCGTAGCCATACTTTACACTTTACTTTCGATCTCTTTAAATCGATCTTTTTTTTAACATCCATAGTACAACTGTACTGCTGGGTGGCACTCATGTATCTAACATTTGTTTATAGGCGATGCGGTTATAAATATAAGATCGGTTTTTCTAACGTGTGCCCTAAGGGCACATGTTAATAAGTTAATTAGAGAAAAATTGTTGATAATATATCACAAATAATTAATACAGAAACTCATATTTATCATAATTAGTGAAATATTCTCAACAATCTTTCTCAAATTAACTTATTAACATTTGCTCTTATGACACACGTTAGAAAAACCGATATACGATAACGACAAATAAAATTACACTAAGTAATAAACATTAGTAATTAAACTATAAATTCTTAGGGCAGAATATTTTTTTCCTTAAAAGTAGCTGTCTATAGTGGTCTTACACGGAAATATTATAAAATGAGTTTTTTTATAACAACTTTTAATTAAGAATTTTATTGTGATTTACATCCATTTTGCTCAATCTTGTTGTAAGATCGTTCTACACTAAACTAGTTACAATATGATCTTAGATATAATTCAAGCATCCTATTTGGGGTTTGCATAAAAAAAGGTGGGTGGAGACAATCGCAAATTTAGAAGGAAATAAATAAATGAATGAGGGTTGCTACATATTTTCTCCTTTCAATCTTCTTTTCTACCTTATCCCTTTCACAATTGATTAATTTAGTATATATCGTGTGGAGTTAAAATAGAGAAAATGAATCAAAATAAATGATATTTTAATCGGTTGTGAGAGAAGAAGATGAAAGAAAAGATAGATAGTTTTTCTCATAAATGAATAAGCAAAACATTAAAGAACAAGCAATATTGTTGCTTTGGGGAATTGTACACGCAACATACCAAAACATTTATTGTGAGCCGAAGTCGTATGCTCCCAAAGATAATATTTATGACACTTAAAACCTTAAACTAATATAGTATATGGTAATAAGGATCGATCCACAGAGAAGGCGATGTAATTTATGTGAATTAAAGTATAGAAAATAAGTAACAATAATAGGGGGTTTTGTGATTGAAAAATCTATAGTCTACTAAACAAGCAATAAAGATGAAAGAATTCAGATGATTGAGAAACCCGAGTCAAGGTTTATCCACTACTAGTTAACAATTGATCGTCGACCATTAATCCCTATTTGTCCCTTGAGTATCCCGTTGTAAGACAAGAGTCATATATGTTCCGCAGATAATATTACTCAGTTCGAAACGCGAGACTAAGCAACCTAATCAATGAATAATCTAATCCACGCGTCTAGATTTAATTCATAAACAGCATGAATGAACAGAACATACAACAAGAATAACGACCTTTAACACACGCGGTTATCGGTTCGAATTATATATTTATTCCCCCTTTTACCCAACTACTATGAAACGCATACAATTAATTGGATTAAAGGTTGCAACTTTATCTAACGAATTGAACAATTACGGATTCAAACATATAGAATTGCACTAGATCGAAGGATGAAATAATCAATTGGCCAAATCAGTTAAACATACAACAATCATAAATTATGAACGGAGAATAAATAGTACTCAAGCATAAAATAGAGGATTAAGACGGTCTCACAATTGATAAACTTGTAGCTTCAAAATACCTTGAATCGAGAAGGGAGAATTAGTTCTTCATAGTTTGCATACGGAAAACCAAATAAGAGTTCTTTTCTTCAAAATAAAAACGTAACTGCCAAAATAATGTCTCCCTCCTACTTAACCTAATACCAAAAATCCTAAAAAAATAAAAATAAAATAAAAACCTAAAAATCCCGCTGAAAGTTGGAAACGAAGAAAATAGAAAACGACACCAGCCGAGACACGGGCGACCAGCGGCCACATCCGCGCCCCGCGGGAAAATCCGCGACCCGCGGGAAATTCTGATCCTTTTCTTTCTTCTTCGTCTTTCCTTGCTTGAACAACGGGCTTGACCAATGGTTCGCTTCTTCACCTGATGGGCCAAAAAGGGCAAAACCTCATGCACCCTATCCATGATTAACGAATACTCCAAGCCAAAAGATATCTACACTTCATTGGTCCATAATCTCTTCTAAAACTCCCAAATTAGTGCCAACAACTCAATATGGATCTTAATGCAATTATCTTTCTAACAACCCATTTATATCATGTTTATCCAACTAACTCACGCATCTTAAACCCATACTAAATACAACATATCAAACTTCCCCACGCTTAGGCCTTTGCTCGTCCCCGAGCAAAACTCGGAAACAAAGACATAGGTAAGTTCAACAAAGCTCTTTAATCCAACAAAACACGGCTCACGCCATCACCAACAAGTTTAACTTTGCAAGTACAAAAGTCTACGCCCCTTATTTCTCCTACCTAGACAAGAACAAAAAATTTCATGGCCACATCAATGATCAAATCACCCAACATTCAACCCAACATGTCTGAACAAAACATTAACCACATGCCATGAAAATTTTCCTAGACGCCTCTACTCCTTAGCCAACCTACTACCAACAACCGCATCAGCAAGGTGCAACCAACAACAACGCACCGCGGTTCTCTTCACCTTAGCCACTAGTCCTACCCAAAACAACCTTCTTTGGCACCCTTCTTATGACGCCCACCAAAAATAAAGAGGGAAAACATAGTGTGTTTTTTTTTCTTAGATCTCTCATTTTGCCTAGAGCGCCCGCCCTTGCGGGTTTTCACTCTAGCGATGTCCTCACACTAACTCTCGTGGCACGCATCTCAATTCTTCATTTTACGCGGAGCGCCCTTTCGGGTTTTCACTCCGTCCTCGGCCACTTTTCCCATTTTTTGCCTAGGCGCCCTTTCGGGGTTTCACCTAGCCGGGTATTCGTTTCTCTTTTGTTCTTTTTTCTTTTTTTCTCAATTTTTTTTTTTTTTTTCTTTTTTTTTTTGATGAACTTGAAGAAAATATGTACATTGAGTATAACCCCCTTCCCCACTCTTGAATGACACTTTGTCCTCAAATGTCTGAGAATAAGGCAAACCAAAAAGAAGAAAGGGATTACCTCAAAAGCTCAAGAATGAGAAGGGGAAGTAGCGTCACGTGAGTGTGCCTCACGTGCCGCTTTCCTTGCCAACCGGGCCTCCTTTCTAGCAGCTAGCTCGGCATAGAATTCCGAAGAGGCTCCGCGTACTCGCCCGGGTATTTCTTCAAGTGAAACTCATTCACACAGCGGCTTACCGCAGCACAAAAACGAGAATTGTCGACGCTCTCTTCCTGCAAATCTTCCATATGCTCACTCCAAGCACCCCAATTCGCAAAATATGGTGGACCAGAAGGACCGGTCACCTCAAGAGGAGACGACCTCACTGGTGACGAACGTGGCATAGCTGGCCCGGGATTGACGAGCCCTATATCGGATCGAAGGAAGAAATGGGCCGGGGTAGGTCCTAATGGAAGCGGTCGACCTTCTTCGTCCCCAGCAACGGCGCCAAAATTTGGTGAGCCGAAGTCGTATGCTCCCAAAGATAATATTTATAACAATTAAAACCTTAAACTAATATAGTATATGGTAATAAGGATCGATCCACAGAGAAGGCGATGTAATTTATGTGAATTAAAGTATATAAAATAAGTAACAATAATAGGGGGTTTTGTGATTGAAAAATCTATAGTCTACTAAGCAAGCAATAAAGATGAAAGAATTCAGATGATTGAGAAACCCGACTCAAGGTTTATCCACTACTAGTTAACAATTGATCGTCGACCATTAATCCCTATTTGTCCCTTGAGTATCCCGTTGTAAGACAAGAGTCTTATATGTTCCGCAGATAATATTACTCCGTTCGAAACGCGAGACTAAGCAACCTAATCAATGAATAATCTAATCCACGCGTCTAGATTTAATTCATAAACAGCATGAATGAACAGAACATACAACAAGAATAACGACCTTTAACACACGCGGTTATCGGTTCGAATTATATATTTATTCCCCCTTTTACCCAACTACTATGAAACGCATACAATTAATTGGATTAAAGGTTGCAACTTTATCTAACGAATTGAACAATTACGGATTCAAACATATAGAATTGCACTAGATCGAAGGATGAAATAATCAATTGGCCAAATCAATTAAACATACCACAATCATAAATTATGAACGGAGAATAAATAGTACTCAAGCATAAAATAGAGGATTAAGACGGTCTCACAATTGATAAACTTGTAGCTTCAAAATACCTTGAATCGAGAAGGGAGAATTAGTTCTTCATAGTTTGCATACGGAAAACCAAATAAGAGTTCTTTTCTTCAAAATAAAAACGTAACTGCCAAAATAATGTCTCCCTCCTACTTAACCTAATACCAAAAATCCTAAAAAAATAAAAATAAAATAAAAACCTAAAAATCCCGCTGAAAGTTGGAAACGAAGAAAATAGAAAACGACACCAGCCGAGACACGGGCGACCCGCGGCCACATCCGCGCCCCGCGGGAAAATCCGCGACCCGCGGGAAATTCTGATCCTTTTCTTTCTTCTTCGTCTTTCCTTGCTTGAACAACGGGCTTGACCAATGGTTCGCTTCTTCACCTGATGGGCCAAAAAGGGCAAAACCTCATGCACCCTATCCATGATTAACGAATACTCCAAGCCAAAAGATATCTACACTTCATTGATCCATAATCTCTTCTAAAACTCCCAAATTAGTGCCAACAACTCAATATGGATCTTAATGCAATTATCTTTCTAACAACCCATTTATATCATGTTTATCCAACTAACTCACGCATCTTAAACCCATACTAAATACAACATATCAAACTTCCCCACGCTTAGGCCTTTGCTCGTCCCCGAGCAAAACTCGGAAACAAAGACATAGGTAAGTTCAACAAAGCTCTTTAATCCAACAAAACACGGCTCACGCCATCACCAACAAGTTTAACTTTGCAAGTACAAAAGTCTACGCCCCTTATTTCTCCTACCTAGACAAGAACAAAAAATTTCATGGCCACATCAATGATCAAATCACCCAACATTCAACCCAACATGTCTGAACAAAACATTAACCACATGCCATGAAAATTTTCCTAGACGCCTCTACTCCTTAGCCAACCTACTACCAACAACCGCATCAGCAAGGTGCAACCAACAACAACGCACCGCGGTTCTCTTCACCTTAGCCACTAGTCCTACCCAAAACAACCTTCTTTGGCACCCTTCTTATGACGCCCACCAAAAATAAAGAGGGAAAACATAGTGTGTTTTTTTTTCTTAGATCTCTCATTTTGCCTAGAGCGCCCGCCCTTGCGGGTTTTCACTCTAGCGATGTCCTCACACTAACTCTCGTGGCACGCATCTCAATTCTTCATTTTACGCGGAGCGCCCTTTCGGGTTTTCACTCCGTCCTCGGCCACTTTTCCCATTTTTTGCCTAGGCGCCCTTTCGGGGTTTCACCTAGCCGGGTATTCGTTTCTCTTTTGTTCTTTTTTCTTTTTTTCTCAATTTTTTTTTTTTTTTTTTCTTTTTTTTTTTGATGAACTTGAAGAAAATATGTACATTGAGTATAACCCCCTTCCCCACTCTTGAATGACACTTTGTCCTCAAATGTCTGAGAATAAGGCAAACCAAAAAGAAGAAAGGGATTACCTCAAAAGCTCAAGAATGAGAAGGGGAAGTAGCGTCACGTGAGTGTGCCTCACGTGCCGCTTTCCTTGCCAACCGGGCCTCCTTTCTAGCAGCTAGCTCGGCATAGAATTCCGAAGAGGCTCCGCGTACTCGCCCGGGTATTTCTTCAAGTGAAACTCATTCACACAGCGGCTTACCGCAGCACAAAAACGAGAATTGTCGACGCTCTCTTCCTGCAAATCTTCCATATGCTCTCTCCAAGCACCCCAATTCGCAAAATCTGGTGGACCAGAAGGACCGGTCACCTCAAGAGGAGACGACCTCACTGGTGACGAACGTGGCATAGCTGGCCCGGGATTGACGAGCCCTATATCGGATCGAAGGAAGAAATGGGCCGGGGTAGGTCCTAATGGAAGCGGTCGACCTTCTTCGTCCCCAGCAACGGCGCCAAAATTTGGTGAGCCGAAGTCGTATGCTCCCAAAGATAATATTTATAACAATTAAAACCTTAAACTAATATAGTATATGGTAATAAGGATCGATCCACAGAGAAGGCGATGTAATTTATGTGAATTAAAGTATATAAAATAAGTAACAATAATAGGGGGTTTTGTGATTGAAAAATCTATAGTCTACTAAGCAAGCAATAAAGATGAAAGAATTCAGATGATTGAGAAACCCGACTCAAGGTTTATCCACTACTAGTTAACAATTGATCGTCGACCATTAATCCCTATTTGTCCCTTGAGTATCCCGTTGTAAGACAAGAGTCTTATATGTTCCGCAGATAATATTACTTCGTTCGAAACGCGAGACTAAGCAACCTAATCAATGAATAATCTAATCCACGCGTCTAGATTTAATTCATAAACAGCTTTAATGAACAGAACATACAACAAGAATAACGACCTTTAACACACGCGGTTATCGGTTCGAATTATATATTTATTCCCCCTTTTACCCAACTACTATGAAACGCATACAATTAATTGGATTAAAGGTCGCAACTTTATCTAACGAATTGAACAATTACGGATTCAAACATATAGAATTGCACTAGATCGAAGGATGAAATAATCAATTGGCCAAATCAATTAAACATACAACAATCATAAATTATGAACGGAGAATAAATAGTACTCAAGCATAAAATAGAGGATTAAGACGGTCTCACAATTGATAAACTTGTAGCTTCAAAATACCTTGAATCGAGAAGGGAGAATTAGTTCTTCATAGTTTGCATACGGAAAACCAAATAAGAGTTCTTTTCTTCAAAATAAAAACGTAACTGCCAAAATAATGTCTCCCTCCTACTTAACCTAATACCAAAAATCCTAAAAAAATAAAAATAAAATAAAAACCTAAAAATCCCGCTGAAAGTTGGAAACGAAGAAAATAGAAAACGACACCAGCCGAGACACGGGCGACCCGCGGCCACATCCGCGACCCGCAGGGAAACTCCGCGAGCCGCGGGAAATTCTGATCCTTTTCTTTCTTCTTCGTCTTTCCTTGCTTGAACAACGGGCTTGACCAATGGTTCGCTTCTTCACCTGATGGGCCAAAAAGGGCAAAACCTTATGCACCCTATCCATGATTAACGAATACTCCAACCCAAAAGATATCTACACTTCATTAATCCATAATCTCTTCTAAAACTCCCAAATTAGTGCCAACAACTCAATATGGATCTTAATGCAATTATCCTTCTAACAACCCATTTATATCATGTTTATCCAACTAACTCACACATCTTAAACCCGTATTAAATACGGCATATCAAACTTCCCCACGCTTAGGCCTTTGCTCGTCCCCGAGCAAAACTCGGAAACAAAGACATAGGTAAGTTCAACAAAGCTCTTTAATCCAACAAAACACGGCTCACACCATCACCAACAAGTTTAACTTTGCAAGTACAAAAGTCTACGCCCCTTATTTCTCCTACCTAGACAAGAACAAAAAATTTCATGGCCACATCAATGATCAAATCACCCAACATTCAACCCAACATGTCTGAACAAAACATTAACCACATGCCATAAAAATTTTCCTAGACGCCTCTACTCCTTAGCCAACGTACTACCAACAACCGTATCAGCAAGGTGCAACCAACAACAACGCACCGCGGTTCTCCTCACCTTAGCCACTAGTCCTACCCAAAACAACCTTCTTTGGCACCCTTCTTATGACGCCCACCAAAAATAAAGGGGGAAAACATAATGTGTTTTTTTTCTTAGATCTCTCATTTTGCCTAGAGCGCCCGCCCTTGCGGGTTTTCACTCTAGCGATGTCCTCACACTAACTCTCGTGGCACGCATCTCAATTCTTCATTTTACCCGGAGCGCCCTTTCGGGTTTTCACTCCGTCCTCGGCCACTTTTCCCATTTTTTGCCTAGGCGACCTTTCGGGGTTTCACCTAGCCGGGTATTCCTTTCTCTTTTTCTCTTTTTTCTCTTTTTTTTTTTTTTTTTTTTTTTTTTTTTTTTCCTTTTTTTTTTCTTGTTTTTTTAATGAACTTAAAGAAAATATGTACATTGAGTATAACCCCCTTCCCCACTCTTGAATGACACTTTGTCCTCAAATGTGTGAGAATAAGGCAAAACAAAAAGAAGAAAGGGATTACCTCAAAAGCTCAAGAATGAGAAGGGGAAGTAGCGTCACGTGAGTGTGCCTCACGTGCCGCTTTCCTTGCCAACCGGGCCTCCTTTCTAGCAGCTAGCTCGGCATAGAATTCCGAAGAAGGCTCCGCGTACTCGCCCGGGTATTTCTTCAAGTGAAACTCATTCACACAGCTGCTTACCGCAGCACAAAAACGAGAATTGTCGACGCTCTCTTCCTGCAAATCTTCCATCTGCTCTCTCCACGCACCCCAATTCGCAAAATCTGGTGGACTAGAAGGACCGGTCACCTCAAGAGGAGACGACCTCACTGGTGACGAACGTGGCATAGCTGGTCCGGGATTGACGAGCCCTATATCGGATCGAAGGAAGAAATGGGCCGGGGTAGGTCCTAATGGAAGCGGTCGACCTTCTTCGTCCCCGGCAACGGCGCCAAAATTTGGTGAGCCGAAGTCGTATGCTCCCAAAGATAATATTTATAACACGTAAAACCTTAAACTAATATAGTATATGGTAATAAGGACCGATCCACAGAGAAGGCGATGTAATTTATGTGAATTAAAGTATATAAAATAAGTAACAATAATAGGGGGTTTTGTGATTGAAAAATCTATAGTCTACTATGCAAGCAATATAGATGAAAGATTTCAGATGATTGAGAAACCCGACTCAAGGTATCCACTACTAGTTAACAATTGATCGTCGACCATTAATCCCTATTTGTCCCTTGAGTATCCCGTTGTAAGACAAGAGTCTTATATGTTCCGCAGATAATATTACTCCGTTCGAAACGCGAGACTAAACAACCTAATCAATGAATAATCTAATCCACTCGTCTAGATTTAATTCATAAACAGCACGAATGAACAGAACATACAACAAGAATAACGACCTTTAACACACGCGGTTATCGGTTCGAATTATATATTTATTCCCCCTTTTACCCAACTACTATGAAACGCATACAATTAATTGGATTAAAGGTTGCAACTTTATCTAACGAATTGAACAATTACGGATTCAAACATATAGAATTGCACTAGATCGAAGGATGAAATAATCAATTGGCCAAATCAATTAAACATACAACAATCATAAATTATGAACGGAGAATAAATAGTACTCAAGCATAAAATAGAGGATTAAGACGGTCTCACAATTGATAAACTTGTAGCTTCAAAATACCTTGAATCGAGAAGGGAGAATTAGTTCTTCATAGTTTGCATACGGAAAACCAAATAAGAGTTCTTTTCTTCAAAATAAAAACGTAACTGCCAAAATAATGTCTCCCTCCTACTTAACCTAATACCAAAAATCCTAAAAAAATAAAAATAAAATAAAAACCTAAAAATCCCGCTGAAAGTTGGAAACGAAGAAAATAGAAAACGACACCAGCCGAGACACGGGCGACCCGCGGCCACATCCGCGACCCGCAGGGAAACTCCGCGAGCCGCGGGAAATTCTGATCCTTTTCTTTCTTCTTCGTCTTTCCTTGCTTGAACAACGGGCTTGACCAATGGTTCGCTTCTTCACCTGATGGGCCAAAAAGGGCAAAACCTTATGCACCCTATCCATGATTAACGAATACTCCAACCCAAAAGATATCTACACTTCATTAATCCATAATCTCTTCTAAAACTCCCAAATTAGTGCCAACAACTCAATATGGATCTTAATGCAATTATCCTTCTAACAACCCATTTATATCATGTTTATCCAACTAACTCACACATCTTAAACCCGTATTAAATACGGCATATCAAACTTCCCCACGCTTAGGCCTTTGCTCGTCCCCGAGCAAAACTCGGAAACAAAGACATAGGTAAGTTCAACAAAGCTCTTTAATCCAACAAAACACGGCTCACGCCATCACCAACAAGTTTAACTTTGCAAGTACAAAAGTCTACGCCCCTTATTTCTCCTACCTAGACAAGAACAAAAAATTTCATGGCCACATCAATGATCAAATCACCCAACATTCAACCCAACATGTCTGAACAAAAAATTAACCACATGCCATAAAAATTTTCCTAGATGCCTCTACTCCTTAGCCAACATATCAGCAAGGTGCAACCAACAACAACGCACCGCGGTTCTCCTCACCTTAGCCACCAGTCCTACCCAAAACAACCTTCTTTGGCACCCTTCTTATGACGCCCACCAAAAATAAAGGGGGAAAACATAATGTGTTTTTTTTCTTAGATCTCTCATTTTGCCTAGAGCGCCCGCCCTTGCGGGTTTTCACTCTAGCGATGTCCTCACACTAACTCTCGTGGCACGCATCTCAATTCTTCATTTTACCCGGAGCGCCCTTTCGGGTTTTCACTCCGTCCTCGGCCACTTTTCCCATTTTTTGCCTAGGCGACCTTTCGGGGTTTCACCTAGCCGGGTATTCCTTTCTCTTTTTCTCTTTTTTCTCTTTTTTTTTTTTTTTTTTTTTTTTTTTCCTTTTTTTTTTCTTGTTTTTTTAATGAACTTAAAGAAAATATGTACATTGAGTATAACCCCCTTCCCCACTCTTGAATGACACTTTGTCCTCAAATGTGTGAGAATAAGGCAAAACAAAAAGAAGAAAGGGATTACCTCAAAAGCTCAAGAATGAGAAGGGGAAGTAGCGTCACGTGAGTGTGCCTCACGTGCCGCTTTCCTTGCCAACCGGGCCTCCTTTCTAGCAGCTAGCTCGGCATAGAATTCCGAAGAAGGCTCCGCGTACTCGCCCGGGTATTTCTTCAAGTGAAACTCATTCACACAGCTGCTTACCGCAGCACAAAAACGAGAATTGTCGACGCTCTCTTCCTGCAAATCTTCCATCTGCTCTCTCCACGCACCCCAATTCGCAAAATCTGGTGGACTAGAAGGACCGGTCACCTCAAGAGGAGACGACCTCACTGGTGACGAACGTGGCATAGCTGGTCCGGGATTGACGAGCCCTATATCGGATCGAAGGAAGAAATGGGCCGGGGTAGGTCCTAATGGAAGCGGTCGACCTTCTTCGTCCCCGGCAACGGCGCCAAAATTTGGTGAGCCGAAGTCGTATGCTCCCAAAGATAATATTTATAACACGTAAAACCTTAAACTAATATAGTATATGGTAATAAGGACCGATCCACAGAGAAGGCGATGTAATTTATGTGAATTAAAGTATATAAAATAAGTAACAATAATAGGGGGTTTTGTGATTGAAAAATCTATAGTCTACTAAGCAAGCAATATAGATGAAAGATTTCAGATGATTGAGAAACCCGACTCAAGGTATCCACTACTAGTTAACAATTGATCGTCGACCATTAATCCCTATTTGTCCCTTGAGTATCCCGTTGTAAGACAAGAGTCTTATATGTTCCGCAGATAATATTACTCCGTTCGAAACGAGAGACTAAACAACCTAATCAATGAATAATCTAATCCACTCGTCTAGATTTAATTCATAAACAGCACGAATGAACAGAACATACAACAAGAATAACGACCTTTAACACACGCGGTTATCGGTTCGAATTATATATTTATTCCCCCTTTTACCCAACTACTATGAAACGCATACAATTAATTGGATTAAAGGTTGCAACTTTATCTAACGAATTGAACAATTACGGATTCAAACATATAGAATTGCACTAGATCGAAGGATGAAATAATCAATTGGCCAAATCAATTAAACATACAACAATCATAAATTATGAACGGAGAATAAATAGTACTCAAGCATAAAATAGAGGATTAAGACGGTCTCACAATTGATAAACTTGTAGCTTCAAAATACCTTGAATCGAGAAGGGAGAATTAGTTCTTCATAGTTTGCATACGGAAAACCAAATAAGAGTTCTTTTCTTCAAAATAAAAACGTAACTGCCAAAATAATGTCTCCCTCCTACTTAACCTAATACCAAAAATCCTAAAAAAATAAAAATAAAATAAAAACCTAAAAATCCCGCTGAAAGTTGGAAACGAAGAAAATAGAAAACGACACCAGCCGAGACACGGGCGACCCGCGGCCACATCCGCGACCCGCAGGGAAACTCCGCGAGCCGCGGGAAATTCTGATCCTTTTCTTTCTTCTTCGTCTTTCCTTGCTTGAACAACGGGCTTGACCAATGGTTCGCTTCTTCACCTGATGGGCCAAAAAGGGCAAAACCTTATGCACCCTATCCATGATTAACGAATACTCCAACCCAAAAGATATCTACACTTCATTAATCCATAATCTCTTCTAAAACTCCCAAATTAGTGCCAACAAATCAATATGGATCTTAATGCAATTATCCTTCTAACAACCCATTTATATCATGTTTATCCAACAAACTCACACATCTTAAACCCGTATTAAATACGGCATATCAAACTTCCCCACGCTTAGGCCTTTGCTCGTCCCCGAGCAAAACTCGGAAACAAAGACATAGGTAAGTTCAACAAAGCTCTTTAATCCAACAAAACACGGCTCACGCCATCACCAACAAGTTTAACTTTGCAAGTACAAAAGTCTACGCCCCTTATTTCTCCTACCTAGACAAGAACAAAAAATTTCATGGCCACATCAATGATCAAATCACCCAACATTCAACCCAACATGTCTGAACAAAAAATTAACCACATGCCATAAAAATTTTCCTAGACGCCTCTACTCCTTAGCCAACCTACTACCAACAACCGTATCAGCAAGGTGCAACCAACAACAACGCACCGCGGTTCTCCTCACCTTAGCCACCAGTCCTACCCAAAACAACCTTCTTTGGCACCCTTCTTATGACGCCCACCAAAAATAAAGGGGGAAAACATAATGTGTTTTTTTCTTAGATCTCTCATTTTGCCTAGAGCGCCCGCCCTTGCGGGTTTTCACTCTAGCGATGTCCTCACACTAACTCTCGTGGCACGCATCTCAATTCTTCATTTTACCCGGAGCGCCCTTTCGGGTTTTCACTCCGTCCTCGGCCACTTTTCCCATTTTTTGCCTAGGCGACCTTTCGGGGTTTCACCTAGCCGGGTATTCCTTTCTCTTTTTCTCTTTTTTCTTTTTTTTCAATTTTATTATTATTTTTTTTTTCCTTTTTTTTTTCTTGTTTTTTTAATGAACTTGAAGAAAATATGTACATTGAGTATAACCCCCTTCCCCACTCTTGAATGACACTTTGTCCTCAAATGTGTGAGAATAAGGCAAAACAAAAAGAAGAAAGGGATTACCTCAAAAGCTCAAGAATGAGAAGGGGAAGTAGCGTCACGTGAGTGTGCCTCACGTGCCGCTTTCCTTGCCAACCGGGCCTCCTTTCTAGCAGCTAGCTCGGCATAGAATTCCGAAGAAGGCTCCGCGTACTCGCCCGGGTATTTCTTCAAGTGAAACTCATTCACACAGCTGCTTACCGCAGCACAAAAACGAGAATTGTCGACGCTCTCTTCCTGCAAATCTTCCATCTGCTCTCTCCACGCACCCCAATTCGCAAAATCTGGTGGACTAGAAGGACCGGTCACCTCAAGAGGAGACGACCTCACTGGTGACGATCGTGGCATAGCTGGTCCGGGATTGACGAGCCCTATATCGGATCGAAGGAAGAAATGGGCCGGGGTAGGTCCTAATGGAAGCGGTCGACCTTCTTCGTCCCCGGCAACGGCGCCAAAATTTGGTGAGCCGAAGTCGTATGCTCCCAAAGATAATATTTATAACACGTAAAACCTTAAACTAATATAGTATATGGTAATAAGGACCGATCCACAGAGAAGGCGATGTAATTTATGTGAATTAAAGTATATAAAATAAGTAACAATAATAGGGGGTTTTGTGATTGAAAAATCTATAGTCTACTAAGCAAGCAATAAAGATGGAAGATTTCAGATGATTGAGAAACCCGACTCAAGGTATCCACTACTAGTTAACAATTGATCGTCGACCATTAATCCCTATTTGTCCCTTGAGTATCCCGTTGTAAGACAAGAGTCTTATATGTTCCGCAGATAATATTACTCCGTTCGAAACGCGAGACTAAACAACCTAATCAATGAATAATCTAATCCACTCGTCTAGATTTAATTCATAAACAGCACGAATGAACAGAACATACAACAAGAATAACGACCTTTAACACACGCGGTTATCGGTTCGAATTATATATTTATTCCCCCTTTTACCCAACTACTATGAAACGCATACAATTAATTGGATTAAAGGTTGCAACTTTATCTAACGAATTGAACAATTACGGATTCAAACGTATAGAATTGCACTAGATCGAAGGATGAAATAATCAATTGGCCAAATCAATTAAACATACAACAATCATAAATTATGAACGGAGAATAAATAGTACTCAAGCATAAAATAGAGGATTAAGACGGTCTCACAATTGATAAACTTGTAGCTTCAAAATACCTTGAATCGAGAAGGGAGAATTAGTTCTTCATAGTTTGCATAAGGAAAACCAAATAAGAGTTCTTTTCTTCAAAATAAAAACGTAACTACCAAAATAATGTCTCCTTCCTACTTAACCTAATACCAAAAATCCTAAAAAAATAAAAATAAAATAAAAACCCAAAAATCCCCCTGAAAGTTGGAAACAAAGAAAATAGAAAACGACACCAGCCGAGACACGGGCAACCCGCGGCCACATCCGCGCCCCGCGGGGAAAATCCGCGACCCACGGGAAATTCTGATCCTTTTCTTTCTTCTTCGTCTTTCCTTGCTTGAACAACGGGCTTGACCAATGGTTCGCTTCTTCACCTGATGGGCCAAAAAGGGCAAAACCTTATGCACCCTATCCATGATTAACGAATACTCCAACCCAAAAGATATCTACACTTCATTGATCCATAATCTCTTCTAAAACTCCCAAATTAGTGCCAACAACTCAATATGGATCTTAATGCAATTATCCGTCTAACAACCCATTATATCATGTTTATCCAACTAACTCACACATCTTAAACCCGTACTAGATACGACATATCAAACTTCCCCACGCTTAGGCCTTTGCTCGTCCCCGAGCAAAACTCAGAAACAAAGACATAGGTAAGTTCAACAAAGCTCTTTAATCCAACAAAACACGGCTCATGCCATCACCAACAAGTTTAACTTTGCAAGTACAAAAGTCTACGCCCCTTATTTCTCCCACCTAGACAAGAACAAAAAATTTCATGGCCACATCAATGATCAAATCACCCAACATGTCTGAACAAAACATTAACCACATGCCATGAAAATTTTCCTAGACGCCTCTACTCCTTAGCCAACCTACTACCAACAACCACATCAGCAAGGTGCAACCAACAACAACGCACCGCGGTTCTCCTCACCTTAGCCACTAGTCCTATCCAAAACAACCTTCTTTGGCACCCTTCTTATGACGCCTACCAAAAATAAAGAGGGAAAACATAGTGTGTTTTTTTTCTTAGATCTCTCATTTTGCCTAGAGCGCCCGCCCTTGCGGGTTTTCACTCTAGCGATGTCCTCACACTAACTCTCGTGGCACGCATCTCAATTCTTCATTTTACCCGGAGCGCCCTTTCGGGTTTTCACTCCGTCCTCGGCCACTTTTTCCATTTTTTGCCTAGGCGCCCTTTCGGGTTTTCACCTAGCCGGGTATTCCTTTATCTTTTCTTCTTTTTTCTTTTTTTTCATTTTTTTTTTTCATTTTTTTTTCTTTTGTTTTTTCATTTTTTTTTATGAATTTGAAGAAAATATGTACATTAAGTATAACCCCCTTCCCCACTCTTGAATGACACTTTGTCTTCAAATGTGTGAGAATAAGGCAAAACAAAAAGAAGAAAGGTGTTACCTCAAATGCTCAAGAATGAGAAGGGGAAGTAGCGTCACGTGAGTGTGCCTCACGTGCCGCTTCCTTGCCAACCGGGCCTCCTTTCTAGAAGCTAGCTCGGCATAGAATTCCGGAGAAGGCTCCGTGTACTCGCCCGGGTATTTCTTCAAGTGAAACTCATTCACACAGCGGCTTACCGCAGCACAAAAACGAGAATTGTCGACGCTCTCTTCCTGCAAATCTTCCATCTGCTCTCTCCACGCACCCCAATTCGCAAAATCTGGTGGACCAGAAGGACCGGTTACCTTAAGAGGAGACGACCTCACTGGTGACCAACGTGGCATAGCTGGCCCGGGATTGACGAGCCCTATATCGGATCGAATGAAGAAATGGGCCGGGGTAGGTCCTAATGGAAGCGGTCGACCTTCTTCGTCCCCGGCAACGGCGCCAAAATTTGGTGAGCCGAAGTCGTATGCTCTCAAAGATAATATTTATAACACTTAAAACCTTAAACTAATATAGTATATGGTAATAAGGATCGATCCACAGAGAAGGCGATGTAATTTATGTGAATTAAAGTATAGAAAATAAGTAACAATAATAGGGGGTTTTGTGATTGAAAAATCTATAGTCTACTAAACAAGCAATAAAGATGAAAGAATTCAGATGATTGAGAAACCCGAGTCAAGGTTTATCCACTACTAGTTAACAATTGATCGTCGACCATTAATCCCTATTTGTCCCTTGAGTATCCCGTTGTAAGACAAGAGTCTTATATGTTCCGCAGATAATATTACTCAGTTCGAAACGCGAGACTAAGCAACCTAATCAATGAATAATCTAATCCACGCGTCTAAATTTAATTCATAAATAGCATGAATGAACAGAACATACAACAAGAATAACGACCTTTAACACACGCGGTTATCGGTTCGAATTATATATTTATTCTCCCTTTTACACAACTACTATGAAACGCATACAATTAATTGGATTAAAGGTTGCAACTTTATCTAACGAATTGAACAATTACGGATTCAAACGTATAGAATTGCACTAGATCGAAGGATGAAATAATCAATTGGCCAAATTAATTAAACATACAACAATCATAAATTATGAACGGAGAATAAATAGTACTCAAGCATAAAATAAAGGATTAAGACGGTCTCACAATTGATAAACTTGTAGCTTCAAAATACCTTGAATCGAGAAGGGAGAATTAGTTCTTCATAGTTTGCATAAGGAAAACCAAATAAGAGTTCTTTTCTTCAAAATAAAAACGTAACTGCCAAAATAATGTCTCCCTCCTACTTAACCTAATACCAAAAATCCAAAAAAAATAAAAATAAATTAAAAACCTAAAAATCCCGCTGAAAGTTGGAAACAAAGAAAATAGAAAACGACACCAGCCGAGACACGGTCGACCCGCGGCCACATCGGCGACCCGCAAGGAAAGTCCGCGAGCCGCGGGAAATTCTGATCCTTTTCTTTCTTCTTCGTCTTTCCTAACTTGAACAACGGGCTTGACCAATGGTTCGCTTCTTCACCTGATGGGCCAAACAGGGCAAAACCTTATGCACCCTATCCATGATTAACGAATACTCCAACCCAAAAGATATCTACACTTCATTAATCCATAATCTCTTCTAAAACTCCCAAATTAGTGCCAACAACTCAATATGGATCTTAATGCAATTATCCTTCTAACAACCCATTTATATCATGTTTATCCAACTAACTCACACATCTTAAACCCGTACTAAATACGGCATATCAAACTTCCCCACGCTTAGGCCTTTGCTCGTCCCCGAGCAAAACTCGGAAACAAAGACATAGGTAAGTTCAACAAAGCTCTTTAATCCAACAAAACACGGCTCACGCCATCACCAACAAGTTTAACTTTGCAAGTACAAAAGTCTACGCCCCTTATTTCTCCTACCTAGACAAGAACAAAAAATTTCATGGCCACATCAATGATCAAATCACCCAACATTCAACCCAACATGTCTGAACAAAACATTAACCACATGCCATAAAAATTTTCCTAGACGCCTCTACTCCTTAGCCAACCTACTACCAACAACCGTATCAGCAAGGTGCAACCAACAACAACGCACCGCGGTTCTCCTCACCTTAGCCACTAGTCCTACCCAAAACAACCTTCTTTGGCACCCTTCTTATGACGCCCACCAAAAATAAAGAGGGAAAACATAATGTGTTTTTTTTTCTTAGATCTCTCATTTTGCCTAGAGCGCCCGCCCTTGCGGGTTTTCACTCTAGCGATGTCCTCACACTAACTCTCGTGGCACGCATCTCAATTCTTCATTTTACCCGGAGCGCCCTTTCGGGTTTTCACTCCGTCCTCGGCTACTTTTTCCATTTTTTGCCTAGGCGCCCTTTCGAGTTTTCACCTAGCCGGGTATTCCTTTATCTTTTCTTCTTTTTTCTTTTTTTTTCATTTTTTTTTTCATTTTTTTTCTTTTGTTTTTTCATTTTTTTTTGATGAATTTGAAGAAAATATGTACATTCAGTATAACCCCCTTCCCCACTCTTGAATGACACTTTGTCCTCAAATGTGTGAGAATAAGGCAAAACAAAAAGAAGAAAGGGATTACCTCAAATGCTCAAGAATGAGAAGGGGAAGTAGCGTCACGTGAGTGTGCCTCACGTGTTGCTTCCTTGCCAACCGGGCCTCCTTTCTAGAAGCTAGCTCGGCATAGAATTCCGGAGAAGGCTCCGTGTACTCGCCCGGGTATTTCTTCAAGTGAAACTCATTCACACAGCGGCTTACCGCAGCACAAAAACGAGAATTGTCGACGCTCTCTTCCTGCAAATCTTCCATCTGCTCTCTCCACGCACCCCAATTCGCAAAATCTGGTGGACCAGAAGGACCGGTTACCTTAAGAGGAGACGACCTCACTGGTGACCAACGTGGCATAGCTGGCCCGGGATTGACGAGCCCTATATCGGATCGAATGAAGAAATGGGCCGGGGTAGGTCCTAATGGAAGCGGTCGACCTTCTTCGTCCCCGGCAACGGCGCCAAAATTTGGTGAGCCGAAGTCGTATGCTCTCAAAGATAATATTTATAACACTTAAAACCTTAAACTAATATAGTATATGGTAATAAGGATCGATCCACAGAGAAGGCGATGTAATTTATGTGAATTAAAGTATAGAAAATAAGTAACAATAATAGGGGGTTTTGTGATTGAAAAATCTATAGTCTACTAAACAAGCAATAAAGATGAAAGAATTCAGATGATTGAGAAACCCGAGTCAAGGTTTATCCACTACTAGTTAACAATTGATCGTCGACCATTAATCCCTATTTGTCCCTTGAGTATCCCGTTGTAAGACAAGAGTCATATATGTTCCGCAGATAATATTACTCAGTTCGAAACGCGAGACTAAGCAACCTAATCAATGAATAATCTAATCCACATTTCTAGATTTAATTCATAAACAGCATGAATGAACAGAACATACAACAAAAATAACGACCTTTAACACACGCGGTTATCGGTTCGAATTATATATTTATTCCCCCTTTTACCCAACTACTATGAAACGCATACAATTAATTGGATTAAAGGTTGCAACTTTATCTAACGAATTGAACAATTACGGATTCAAACATATAGAATTGCACTAGATCGAAGGATGAAATAATCAATTGGCCAAATCAATTAAACATACAACAATCATAAATTATGAACGGAGAATAAATAGTACTCAAGCATAAAATAGAGGATTAAGACGGTCTCACAATTGATAAACTTGTAGCTTCAAAATACCTTGAATCGAGAAGGGAGAATTAGTTCTTCATAGTTTGCATACGGAAAACCAAATAAGAGTTCTTTTCTTCAAAATAAAAACGTAACTGCCAAAATAATGTCTCCCTCCTACTTAACCTAATACCAAAAATCCTAAAAAAATAAAAATAAAATAAAAACCTAAAAATCCCGCTGAAAGTTGGAAACGAAGAAAATAGAAAACGACACCAGCCGAGACACGGGCGACCCGCGGCCACATCCGCGCCCCGCGGGGAAAATCCGCGACCCGCGGGAAATTCTGATCCTTTTCTTTCTTCTTCGTCTTTCCTTGCTTGAACAACGGGCTTGACCAATGGTTCGCTTCTTCACCTGATGGGCCAAAAAGGGCAAAACCTTATGCACCCTATCCATGATTAACGAATACTCCAAGCCAAAAGATATCTACACTTCATTGATCCATAATCTCTTCTAAAACTCCCAAATTAGTGCCAACAACTCAATATGGATCTTAATGCAATTATCCTTCTAACAACCCATTTATATCATGTTTATCCAACTAACTCACGCATCTTAAACCCGTACTAAATACGACATATCAATTTACCTCTTGTAATAATTAACGTTAGTGAAAATAACAAAGAAACAAGAAAAGTACGTACTGACATAATTGAGTATGACTGTATGAGTGGTTTATATTCTAAAATTGTATTATTTCTAGTTCTTTAAAAGGGAAACTAATAATATTGGGAGTGGACTGTGTCGGGTGAGAATAATTTTCATACAATCCACCATCTATCCATCATCCATTTCATCTATTATCCATTTAAGTCGGATTTTCATCAATTCATAAATTTGGGTGAATCGGATTTTAAACGGGTGTGGATGAAACTGACCTCCCAAGGATTGGGGGTTGAGGTGCAGATATACCCACTGCACCCCCTTTAGATACGCGAATACTTGGTGGAGTATTTGATATTTTAACTTTTCAAGATATGTTTGTTGATCGGGCTTTAGTCGCGTACATAATCAAACATAAATTAATTATCTAATTAACTAAATATTGTTGGAGGAAGTGTCCTCGACAATAGTGTGTTGACGTAATTAAAACTCATTTGAATGAAACACAACTGGGAGTGTTACTCTTTTAAAGTCGACTGATCAACATTTACCGATAATGATTGGCTGTCTAGAGTTTAACATTATCGTCATATGATGGTGGTGATCAGTTGATCCCTTAAGGTCATATCTTTAGGGAATTCCGTCTCAATGGAATAATTAATTAATATTGTATTGGATACAAATTAATTAATAACTAGAAATTTTGAAATGATTTTATGTGACAAATATTATTGTAATGAGATTGTAATAATAATTGTCAAAAGTAATAAATAAAGGAGATTAATCGGTGCCTTGTATTGATTATGCTCATCGATATAAATACATAAGATATCGCTATAAACTAGGTAACAATATACACTAATCTTGGAAACAGAATAATAATCAAATAATTACAATATTGCATATTGACTTATTCTAACACACCCCCGCACTTGAAACGAGAGGGAGACGAACGTTTAAGCTGTCTCGAAAATCATGACAGAGGACGAGAGGGAGTTCTTTTGTGAAGATGTCCGCGATTTGATAACGTGTAGATATATGTCGAACTCGAACTTCGCCTTTCTCAACCTTTTCTCGGACAAAGTGGATGTCCATTTCGATATGTTTCGTACGTTAATGTTGCACGGGGTTTCCAGAAAGATATATTGCGCTGACGTTATCGCAATAGACGAGAGTAGCTTTAGTCATGGGGACATGGAGCTCGACAAGTAGATTTCGTAACCAACATGATTCGGCGACGACGTTTGCCACCCCACGATACTCGGCCTCGGCACTTGATCGTAAGAGAGTGGGCTGTCGTTTGGAGGCCCACGAGATTAAGTTTTGGTCGAGAAACACACAATAACCCGAGGTAGACCGTCGCGTATCGGGACACCCACCCCAGTCCGCATCCGTGTATGCAGTTAGAAGTGTCGGAGCAGATTTTTGGAGCCATAAACCTCGTTCGGCAGTACCATGGACATACCGTATGATGCGTTTGAGGGCAGCCATATGCTCGATCATTGGGTTGTGCATAAATAGGCAGACTTGTTGGACCGCATATGATATGTCGGGCCTTGTAAATGTTAGATACTGAAGGGCACCGGCAAGGCTGCGGTATTGAGTGGGATCCTCATAGGGAACCGAGGTAGTAGCGCTCAATTTTGGCTTGGTATCAACGGGAGTAGCAGCTGGCTTACGTCGCCATACCCGCACGCTCGACAATTTCATTCGCGTATTTCGTTTGCGATAAGAACATACCCGTAGGAGTTTGCTGGACCGAAATGCCCAAAAAATAGTGGAGAGAACCAAGATCTTTCATGGCAAATTCTTTATGTAGATTACTCAAAATAGTAGTGATTAACGATTCGGAAGAACATGTAAGTAGAATATCATCGACATATAGTAGTAAATATGCAAGATTATTACCTTGTCGATAAATAAACAACGAATGATCAACTTTGCTGTGCTGAAAACCGAGGAGAGCAATATAGTCCGCAAAACGTTTAAGACCGTAGAGCGATTTCTTTAGTAGACAAACATGGTCGGGCCGTGCTTTGTCCCTATACCCGAGAGGTTGATGCATATAGAACGTCTCATCAAGAGTGCGATGAAGAAAATCATTTTTGACGTCGAGTTGGTTAATGGGCCAAGACTTTGATAATGCTAGACTGAGGACCGTTCAAATTGTAGACGGCTTTACCACGGGACTAAAAGTTTCCCCACAATCAACACCAACCTGTTGCGTTTTGCCATCACCTACAAGACGGGCTTTATACCTTTCAAAAGAACCATCAGAGTTATGTTTATGGCGAAAAATCCACATAGAGCGAATGATATTAACGTTCACAGGGCGAGGAACCAAGACCCACGTCTTATTATCAATAAGAGCTTTGTACTCATCGTCCATGGCCAACTTCCAATTAGGGTCACGAATAGCGGTCATTGGGTCTTTTGGTACCGGTGAAATAGCTAGTGTATGAGATAAATTGTGTTGGGCACGGGTTTTTGAATATTTGTGGTTCGGTTTGATGATGCCATGGTCAGCTCGAGTGGTGGGTTTGAAAGTAGTAGGTGGGGTTGGGTTAGCTACGGTAGGGGGGCTGTCCGTGGTGGTGGTGGGGGGGGGGGTGTGTCGTAGATCTAGGAGAGGGTAATGGGCCGTGGCTAGACGTGGCATGGGGTTGGGAAGGGGTGTCGTCTGTTGAGGGCGGGGTAGGAGTCATGGTTAATTGTCGAAGGACATACTGGGAGACTCCGTCATCTAAAAAATCATAGGTGTGAGTATCGGGACGATGGACTTTGGCAAATGGGAAATGCTGTTCATCGAATATGACATGGCGACAAATAGTGATTTTATTAGTTGACATATCAAGACACTTGTAACCGCGGATCTTTAGGATAGCCGAGAAAGACACATGGGGAGGAGCGAGGTTGTAATTTGTGTATAGTTGTAGATGGAATCAACGGAAAGCATAAACAACCGAAAACACGAAGATGGCTATAAATGGGAGACCGATTATATAGCACTTTGAGAGGGATATTATAGGCGAGTGGTTTACTGGGTAAGATGTTCAAAATGTAAGTGGCCAATTCAAGGGCGTGAGGCCAAAGTTTGACGGGTACAAACGCATGAAATAAAAAAGTACGAACTATGTTATTAACGGAACGAATCTTGCGTTTAGCTTTTCCATTTTGAGATGATGTGTGAGGGCAAGAGAGTCGAAAAACGAGTCCTTGAGTCGCACAAAATTCCTTAAACAAGCCATTAACAAATTCTATTCCATTGTCACATTGAATCGACTTTATTTTACGCACAAATTGTGTTTGGACAAAAGCATGAAATTTTAATAAAATGGAGCTAACTTGACTTTTGTGAGAGATGGGATAGGTCCATTAATTACAATAGTCATCCAAAATGAGCAGATAATATTTGTGACCCGACGAGCTTAAAACAGGAGACGTCCATAAGTCGCAATGAATAATGTCAAAAGGCATACAAGTGCGAGAAATAGACTTAACAAAAGGTAATCGAACATGTTTTCCAATGGGGCATGATTGACAAAGTGATTTGCGAGAATTCACATTACAATCAATAGATTTATTTCGCCTAAGTAAAGAGAAAACAGGATCGCCGGGATGCCCCAAACAATCGTGCCAGAGAGACGGTGCAAGTGCAGCAAAAGAAGACGATACAGCGGGTTTGGTAATGGTAGAAATTGGATAAAGTTCGCCCCGACTATCACACCTCATGAGACGAGTCCCCGTCCGCAAATCCTTCACACAAAAACCAAACGGGTCAAATTCGACGGTGACCATGTTATCAGTAGTGAATTTTCGAACGGAAATAAGGTTTTTAACTATTTGAGGGGCATATAAGACGTTTTTCAGAACTAGGGGCGGGTTCGGGGAAGGTAAGGTGGCCTGTCCGTAACCTTTAATTGGAATAGTTTGACCAGTTCCGACAATAATACCATTACGAGAGCTCGAATTAACAAAAGACGAGAGCGTACCTTGATTCGCCGTCATGTGTGACGTAGCACTAGTGTCCATGAAGAAGGGCTCGGGTGGGGTAATGCCGACCGTAAGCAACGCGGCTTCGATGTCTGTTTGAGATGGAACAGACCCATCAGCAGCATAGGCGTGCGCTGGGTGAGGACCGAGAATGCCTGGTTGATCCCGAGAGGGGTAGGCGGGTCGAGTCCATGGGGTAGATGGGTATGGACACGGTGGTTAACCCCAAGGAGATG
The DNA here is from genome assembly GCA_029255685.2 of Silene conica. Classification (NCBI taxonomy): domain Eukaryota; kingdom Viridiplantae; phylum Streptophyta; class Magnoliopsida; order Caryophyllales; family Caryophyllaceae; genus Silene; species Silene conica. The sequence goes on along the minus strand of CM055317.2, from coordinate 33,916,118 downwards.
AGGGCCACTGCCACGGTCCATAGCCACCAGGCCATTGCGGTTGAGCAGAGGATGACAGAGTGGTGACAGGAGTTGCAGCCGGAGCAGAGGAGGCACTTTGTCCCTTTCCGTTCCCCTTACCGCCTTTGTTCCCCTTTTTCTTGCCATTGGTTCCTTGTCCACCACCCCCTTTCCCGGTTGTAGCAGCACCTTTGGATGAGGAGCCTCCATTTTCGGCGTCGACACCACCACGGGTGTACAAAGCCTCAGACGAACCGGTAGCGGCCTGTTTAGCGAAGCCAGCTTCCTCGAGAGTGAGCATGGAACGTGCTCTATAGAAAGCGGGGAGGGGGTTGCTCTGACGAATAATTGTCCCAACACCTTGGTATGCCGGAGTAAGACCGGACACTAACTGTAGAACCAAACGACTGTCGGAAACAGGAGAGCCGGCATTTTTTAATTGATCGGCGATAGACTTTAGCCGCTGACAATAGGCTGAAGCCGAGGAGAAATCCGCCATCTCTATATGTGGACGGCTCGGGATTTCTTGTTATCCTGAAAAATATCGGCGAGACGAGTCTAGGCTTCCATAGCGGTGGAGTCGGCTTCGACGATGGTTTCCAAGAGATCGGTAGTGATGGTGGAATAAATCCATTGAAGAACCGTGGCGTCAAGAGTTTTGCCACGTCTCTATCTCGTCGTCGGTAGTCGGCTTTTTGGGCGCGACTTTAGGCGTAACGATGTGATGGAGGACGCGGTTGGATTTTGCGTGATTGGTGAACAACGCGACCAATAACGGATATTGATCGTTATTCATGCCAAGTTTGACAGGGATGTGGTTGGTGATGTTGTTCACGGCAAGGGTCGGATGAAAATTCGATTTTGCATCGGGAGACATATTGACGTGAGGTCAGATTTTTGACGTGAGGTCAGTAGAAGAAGAAGAACAATGAGATTTGGAGCGGAAGCAGAAGATGACCTAGAAACCTGATACCATAAAGGAGATTAATCGGTGCCTTGTATTGATTATGCTCATCGATATAAATACATAAGATATCGCTATAAACTAGGTAACAATATACACTAATCTAGGAAACAGAATAATAATCAAATAATTACAATATTGCATATTGACTTATTCTAACAATAAAATTGTTTTTATTACACGGTGTTATTTAATCGTTTGGGAAACGATTAAATTGAGAAATAACATGGTTGATCATAAAATTGCAAAGCCTTGTAATTAAAATTGTGATATTACATTTTTATAAAGTAGTAATTTCGAATTACTAGTAGTATTATTTAAATGTTATAAAATTGTGAATTATGAATTTTAAAGAGTTAAAATTGCATAATTAACAAATTGGTTAATGTGTTATGAGACATGTGTGATATGTTACAAATTAACACAATTGACAAAGATAAAATGGGTCTATAATAAGACCCATTTGGACCGTGTAAATGAGATGGATGTGTGATAGTTGTGTGTGTAAGAAAGCAACTCCATTGTGTGTGTCATACACAAAGAATGTGTAAGGAATATCTTATGCATTTGTGTAAGAGTAAGAAGGCCATGCATTGGCTCTCCTTGGGAAGCTTGGCCGGCCATGAGGCTTGTACAACAAGCTTATGTGCTTATAAATATACTCTTACTACATGCATAATGTAGCTAGTTTTTGTGGTGTTAATGCTTGGTCATTTTCTCTAACACACACTCATACTATAACATCTTATTCTCCATATTTCCTTAGAAATAATTTTCTAAGTGTAGTAAACCATTTCCATATTAATAATATTAAAGAGTAATATTATTATTATTTCTATTATACTAACTCTATTTTTCTTGTAACAAAAATAGTCTTAGTTTGAGATTGGGTCCTTGATACATATCTTTTGGAGACGATTTTTGTTAGATCGTTATAAGGGTATTTCGGTTATTGAAGACTCACATAATAGGTGATTATTGAGTATAAACCTTCTAAAACCATTGCAAGGACTTTCATCCACCTTATGTAATCACCATGCATGCATAAGATCATGTTAAGTTTTATAACCTAAACTTAAAGAAACAAAAAATCACATTAGATATGAGTATAAAATCAGGAATTTCATTTCCAGCAAGTGGTATCAGAGCATTACGGTTGTTGCATGCATGATCGGATTCATGTTTTATGTTAAACGGATTAACACACATATTTCGAAATTATTGTATTTGTTATGATAAATCACAAAATAATTTTGCAGGTTAAAGTTTCTGATTCTAAAACGGTTTTAGGACATAAAAATAATTTTATGGATTTTTATTGTTCATTTTTATATTTATTTGTATATTTTGTAGTTTAAATCAATTTTAAACAACAATTTATTGGAAAAATAGTTAAACATAGTTTCTGGCCGAGATTTTTTGATATGTTCTCACATGCATATTTTATATATTGTATATAAATTTTTGTAACAAATGAAGTTATTATGCATGGATTATGAATTTTATGAGATAAATAGTCATAATATGAGTTAAAATGGGTATAGGAGGTTATATTTCGAATCTGACCTTAAAAAGTTTATTTGAAGTCACATGCAATATATAAAGTGCCTGTATAAATTTTTGGAATTATTAGACTTATTTTGCATGATTAATGATTTTTATAGTAAAAATCGCATTAATAGTGACTCAAATTCGACTTTAATAGTTATAGCTGGAATTTTGCCATAAAATTTTTACAGAAAGTCACATGTAATATTTACAGAATGTATATAATTTTTGAGAATTTATTCTTAAGTGATGCATGATTTATGATTTTAATAGTTAAAATTGGCTAAATAATGACTTATTGTGTTAAAAATAGTTAATCTTAAGATTATGGCATAAAATGTTACCCATGGATGTCTTATATAATAGGAACATCAGATCTAAAAGTTGGATATCAAAAAGTTTCTGTTTTTATGATTATTAATTTTTATGAGTTAAATAGTTAATAATCGTAATTTATGAGTCTTAAAAATAAAATTTTGAGTATGGTCTGTAATTTTTGGTCATTTTACAGATTCTAATATATTTTTAGGATGACCAAAATATTATAGCAATTTATTGCAAGTTTTTATAATTTAAATTGGATTTTAAACAATAAAAACACCTTTTTTACGATTTATTTAAGAAATAAACGATATATATTTTGCAAAAGACCATTTTAATTAATTTCTGGATTTTTAGAAAATTTCCAGAAAGCTTAAAATTTTTAAAATTTTGAATTTTATTGACTCATTTGGCCATATTTTAATTATTTTCCCGTATATACAAGTAATTTATGAACAATAATGCAAAATCAAGTTAAATCATGATCAAATATTAGTAGAGACTAAACATTGATTCCTAAAGTATGTTAGGATGATTAACTTGGACATAAATGAGATTTATGTAATTTTGATGATTTTAATAGTTAAAGTCGCGCATATCCGTAAAAACCGTAAACAAATATGAGACATTTGCTCCCATAAGGCAATTTGGCATTAAAAATTGAGCATGTGCATACATATTTTATTATTGCATTTTATTTAATATAAATGTCATATATGAATGTTATTTATATAATTTGGAATTATGTAATTTTTCTTAGTATGACCTTAGTTTTAATCAATATTACCCGTAATGAAAGGGAATATTGATTCGGTTATAATTTATGTGATCTCGTATCACGGGTATGTAATTTAATTTAAATTTCAGTTTTACAATGGAGTAGTTGTACTATTTTATTGTAATTCCGGAGATCCAAAAGACGGTGCCGTACGGAAAGGAGTTTCGACAAGACGGTGTTTTCTTGGATGGCGTGCCAATGAAGTTCAAGGGACCATGGAGTTGGTTTCCGAATTTGTAGTAGTTAATTAGTTTTTATTATTACTAGGAAGGTCATACTAGGACTGTATTGCTTTATTGCTTTTATTGTTGCATTATTTATATGTTTGCATGCATAGCCAAATCGCCATAAACATGCATATTAGTTTAGATCGTTAAAAACGACCGTGTCAATTATAATTATCGAGTTCGTACCGATTTAATTCGCTTAAAGGAGATAGATAATAAATTGACAAGACCTCTATATTAAACAAAAACAATTGAGAATTAGCCTTACCAAATAGTAGAACCCATGAGCTTCTATTTCGTGGGGTGGTGCTAGTCCAGTGGGCAGTACGAACCCCATTACGTAGGATAAGTGGGGCGATGAGGTGGATTCAGTCCAGTGGGCGGATCGCATCTCGATGCAATTGAAATTTGGTTTGTACTCAACGGAAGTGTAGAGGACCAGTGGTCAATGTGTTCCGGGCTAAGATGAGTAAATAATGATTTGTCATCAACCAAGAGTTCTATGGTAGAACCGGTTTATTTTAACCCACCAAACCATATCATTGGGTCGGAGTTCCAGTGGTTCACGATTTCGGTAGTATGGGTTTGGGTCTTGGAATCATTTATAAAATTGGATAAATGTCATTTTATAGATGCATTAACCTGATAAATATGTTTACAAGTTAAAATTAAAATTAAAATTAAAACGATTAGCATTTAATTTCTTCATTTTTTTAAAATTTTGTATTTAAGTCTTCAAATCAATATCAATCATGATCGCTTCCACTACTACAAACACTTCATGGTTACGTTTCTTCATGGATCGTTGTAAGTTAGAAAAAAATGGGGCAAACTTTGCCGATTGGGATGCCTAACTTTTGTTGGCGGCACAAGGTGACGGTAAGACCGAATACCTCATCGAAGAATCACCTCCTGAACCTGCAGAAAATGCCACCGCCGTAGCAAGGCGACCCTATGATACTTATCAAAAGGAGTCTGCGGCAATCAAAAATGTTTTGATCTTCTCGATGGAGCCAGAACTCCAAAGGAGTGCCATAAAGATTGACACGGCCTATGAGATCTACTCCTGGCTTGTGACAATGTTCTCGAAGGCTTCGACCTTCTTTGATCTCAACCTTAAGGAGGGGCAAAAGGTTAGCCCACATGTGCTCAAGTTAATTGAGCATGTAGAAACCCTAAGGTTGAATCAAGTGGACATTCCTAAAGAACTTGTGATTGACAGAATCCTCCACTCCTTGTCTAAGGTGAAAACTTATGTGCAATTTCGGGTGAATTTCAATATGAGAAACCAAGACATCTCTCTCGATGAATTGCACAATATGATTGTGCAAGCAGAAAGGGACATAGGCCTAAATGTTAGTGCCCCTAAGGATGTGCTCAACATTAATGTTAAGGGCAAAGGAAAGTTCAAAAGGAAGGGTAAGGCAAAGGGGAAGCAACCTTCCAAAAGTTCAAAGAAAGTGTCTTATGAGGCAAACACCTCAAATCCCAACAAGAGCCCTTATCAAGGAGCTAAGTGCTTTTATTGCAATGGCAAAGGACATTGGAAGAGGAACTGTTCCAAGTATCTCAGCGATCTCAAAGCTGGGAAAATTATTCCAGTTGGTACGATAATTATCCCAATTTTATGTTAATCTCAACTAATGTATTATGATACAAGTTGTGATGTGAATGCTCTTCTTATTTGAATTACGGCATGAAAAAAAAGATAAGGGAAAGGAAAAACAAGCATGATGGATCAATGGGAAGTAAGAGTAGCTCCACTCTTGATGATCAAGGAGCTTTGTTTTTCACTTATTTTGCTTAGATTTGAAGTATTGTAAGAACAATTGAAACCCGTGTTTGATTTCCTTGTTGGACGAGGAAAGGTAATCCTTAAACAATGGTTGTAATTTGGATGATGTAGTGACTTGGTTTTCAACCCAAGTCACTATCGGTTTTATAATTATGTTCTTAATTAGTTTAAACACTTGCAAATCTTAAACATAAAATAGAATTGATTGTTACATTTCAATGTATGACCATTGAAACATAATAGGTATAAGATACTTAATTCAAAACAAATCAAAATCAAATTAAGTTTAGAACTCAGTTAAGAGGAAAAGTTATCAACCATCCAAAACTATCTAAGCTTTAATCAAATATTTTTCTGTAATAAATCATAAGGATACACAAACCAACATCAAAGTCATTGCTTGTGGCCTTAGTGACTCTCTTTGATAATGAAATGAGATTATTATTACAAAGATAGAGTGGGAGAAATTTGAAAAGCCACAAATAGAATATGATTTTGATTATCACAATATATATGATCTATTGGTGAATAGTAGGATTTATTGTGTTTTGGTTGTGTAAGAGATTTAGAAGGTAGATTAAGTTGTGGATGGGATCTACGATTTGAAAAATCTACGCCTTATGATTATGAAGGTAGATTAAGTTGTGGATGAGATCTACGATTTGGTAAAAATCTACGCCTTATGATCCCAACGGCCCCGGCCCTGGAGGATACTTTAAGAATAAATTCTTAAAGTTTGTAAGGAAAAATTCTATACATGGATAAGATCCATGATAGAGTCCTCGTACAGTACAAGATAAGATAAATGTGGGGAAATGGAAGTTCCCACACACAAAATTATATACCATAAGAAAAGACTCTTATAGAAACTACGGGAGGACACTCGAAGAAAATTATTCAAAAGATTTTGCAAAGGCTCAAGAAAGGGTTCTTGAATTTATATGGTGATCTAAATGTGCCAATGCAAATTCTAAGACCCATGAAATTTATAAGATATACATGCTAATAAATGAGATTTATTGAGAGAAGCATAGATGGACATATGGATGTCAGCAGTCTGCAAAGTTAAGGGTAACTTTGTTGAAAGTAGTGAAATAATTCATTGAGAATGAATTCATTAAACTCAATAACTGCTTTTCGAAATGGTATTGAAAAGGATGTGACTATTAGCACATATGGTTTAGTCCAACCATTTCAATTCATTAAATGTTAAGGAACATTGAATTAAGTGGGAGCTTTATGATTTACGGTTAAATGTAAAGTTCAGTGGGAGTTCTTGCTCCAGGATTTGAACCTATTGAGTCATGAGAGTGACTTCGGGATCTTCAGAATCAGGCAAGAACAAGAGTTTAGTGGGAGTAAACGTTATCTAAAACAACTCATTGCTCGTTTGGAATGAAGCATTGATACTTATGAAAAGTATACGAGTTCTAAATTCTAGATGACAAATTAATATGAAGTAAATCTAATTAAACATGGGATGTTTAGTTGAGATTGTAAAAGACATCTTGTTATTAGTATTAAGGTTATTCATAGAGATGAAGATAGAATAACCATGATGAGATCATGGAAATTTATTGAACCTTAAAGCACTATATTTTACATGTTTTAAATGCACTAATGTTTCCGCCATTAGTATAATCGTGTAAAGCTGGATGCACGGCGATTGCAGGATAACCTGTTGAGCGGGTGTTAAACCAATGATTAAACCTTGATCAATTGTCAAAGTATTCTCCAATGGAGATGATAGACAAATTCAAGATTTTGGAAGATAACTTGGTCGTATGGTAAAAGGTTTACAACGACTCAAGTTCCAAGATACCAAGCAAAGATTTATGATAATCTTTGGCTTACATTCATTGACTATGCATCTCAATGACTTTTATTTTAACTACATGGTTATCACAAGATTCTACAAAAATGTATAAGTTCACAAATTATGTAATAGCATTGTTGTAGCTGGGAGTTATACAATGCACATAATATTTGTTAGTCATGAGATGACTTATCTCTTTCAGATGAAAGAGCATATGTGGATATGATCTGCAAAGTGAACTCTCGCTCGCACGTGGTAAAACTGGTTTACCCAAGGTGAAGATAATTACAATAATAAAGAAAGTGAACATGAGGCACTAAAGCTCATTGTAAATTAAATGGTGATCAAAGGTTGACCACTTGGATGGAGTAATCCACTAATCGTTTGAGTTATTTATAACTCACGAAAGGTCAAGTAAAATTCAAATGGGACGGTAAGACCATATTGAACCCCATTAAAGTGAATTGAATTATCATGACCTCGCCCCTAGTTTCTTAAGTGAGGTGACATGTCAATGCAACCGGATGTGTGATGCGATTGATGGCGAGTTCAATTGCCAGAGAGTCGTACGGTATGACTAATCGATCACCTAGGCATAGACATGTTAAGATACATTTGCCGGGCTAATGACCGCTGATAGAGCTCTGGCGTACTCTAATTAAAAGACTGCCTGGTCGTGGCGGGAGCATCTATCGTGTTTCACATGAGTCAGTTCTTGGACTAATGACTGTTGAGGTGGCATAGTTTTCAGATTAACTTTGATTTATGTCCTAACACCTTCGTAACTGGGGTTTATAAGGACATATTTTGGGTTATGATGGACTATGGCCAGCCGGAAGGAATATGTCGATTAGGAATTGTCCACCCCTTGTCAGGGTTGAGAAATATCTCTAGGCCACTCGAGGAGAATAATAACTAAAAATGTGTGGCCACACTCGGAAAGTTTCTATGGTAGATAATTCCGGTCAGTAGTTATAACTCCAGATCGAGATAAACCACTCTAGATTTAAATCAATTGCAGGCACGACCTGAGAGGACGCCATGGATTGAGTGGGAGATAGTAATAGGGCAAGAGAATTGGTAACACACACTTGTCTCGGACAAGTGGGAGATTGTTAGAGGAAGTGTCCTCGACAATAGTGTGTTGACATAATTAAAACTCATTTGAATGAAACACAACTGGGAGTGTTCCTCTTTTAAAGTCGACTGATCAACATTTACCGATAATGATTGGCTGTCTAGAGTTTGACAATATCGTCATATGATAGTGGTGATCAGTTGATCCCTTAAGGTCATATCTTTAGGGAATTCCGTCTCAATGGAATAATTAATTAATATTGTATTGGATACAAATTAATTAATAACTAGAAATTTGGAACTGATTTTACGTGACAAATATTATTGTAATGAGATTGTAATAATAATTGTCAAAAGTAATAAAATTGTTTTTATTACACGGTTTTATTTATTCGTTTGGGAAACGATTAAATTGAGAAATAACATGGTTGATCATAAAATTGCAAAGAGTTATAATTAAAATTGTGATATTACATTTTTATAAAGTAGTAATTTTGAATTACTAGTAGTATTATTTAAATGTTATAAAATTGTGATTATGAATTTTAAAGAGTTAAAATTGCATAATTAACAAATTTGTTCATGTGTTATGAGACATGTGTGACATGTTACAAAGTAACACAATTGACAAAGATAAAATGGGTCTATAATAAGACCCATTTGGACCGTGTAAATGAGATGGATGTGTGATAGTTGTGTGTGTAAGAAAGCAACTCCATTGTGTGTGTCATACACAAAGAATGTGTAAGGAATATCTTTTGCATTTGTGTAAGAGTAAGAAGGCCATGCATTGGCTCTCCTTGGGAAGCTTGGCCGGCCATGAGGCTTGTACAACAAGCTCATGTGCTTATAAATATACTCTTACTACATGCATAATGTAGCTAGTTTTTGTGGTGTTACTGCTTGGTCATTTTCTCTAACACACACTCATACTATAACATCTTATTCTCCATATTTCCTTAGAAATAATTTTCTAAGTGTAGTAAACCATTTCCATATTAATAATATTAAAGAGTAATATTATTATTATTTCCAGTATACTAACTCTATATTTCTAGTAACAAAAATAGTCTTAGTTTGAGATCGGGTCCTTGATACGTATCGTTTGGAGACGATTTTTGTTCGATCGTTATAAGGGTATTTCGGTTATTGAAGACTCAAATAATAGTTGATTATTGAGTATAAACCTTCTAAAACCATTGTAAGGACTTTCATCCACCTTATGTAATCACCATGCATGCATAAGATTATGTTAGGTTTTATAACCTAAACTTAAAGAAACAAAAACTCACATTAGATATGAGTATAAAATCAGGAATTTCATTTCCAACAAATATAGCTAGAGAACTCAGGATCGTATCCACAGGGAGGTGAGTATTATCTACTTGAAATTTAGTTCGTCTTAAGTCATATTCTTATGAGGGAAAGAGAGTGGAATTATCTAAACGAAGGCAATAAAGAAAATAATAAAAGAAATAAATAACTAAAGACAAATAAAATAGGGTGTAAAGAATAATAAGGAACATAACTAGGATAGTCTGTTTATCATGGTCAATTATATGGTCATGAGTAATGTCAGGACAGATCTTTGTCAGAATTGTCAGGTCTGAGGGGTATTGAATAAATATCTGTTAGATTTGATATTCACCCTAAAATAATACTACCTTAGCGTTAGCCCTCACTAGCATATTTTAATGTTCACAACATGTCTCGCCCTTCCAGGCTTTCGATCTTAGGTCGGGTTTACCAGATTAATTACTCAATTATGTGCACCTAATTGTTTAATTACTAGTTATGTTGCGAAGGGAACCCAAATACATTAAGACAAGATCTATTAGTTACTCATTAACATATTAAAATCATGACTCCCCTATATCATACCATAAGAACTCTAGCTACTCATAATTAAAGTGACGGATGCAAGAATATAAAAGGTACACATAATTAAAGACAATAAGATTAAAAGAATACTTATGAATAAAAATGAATCCGGAACTAAGAACTTAATAATAATAAAACCGTCTTGAGAATTACGACAATAACTATCTGTAAATTGAAAGAAGATGTAAACTAAAATCTCTCTAATAATCTCTAATTTAATGATAATCCTCTACTAACTGATGATGATCCAAACTACCCTAGATGCCTTCTATTTATAACAATAGAGGTCTAGGTATATTATAACATGTAAACTAAAGTTGGAAACCAAGTAAGATACGAAATCTTAACATCAAGTATATCAAAACTCTATACAGAAACTTAACAAAACCGACTTACACACGCACATCCTCGATCGACTGAACACATGTCCTCGATTAACGCGTTTCCACTCGATCGAGCATCTTTGACGGTCAGAACCTCTCGATTAAGGAGAATTCTGTTGGAACTCCTCGATCGAGGACTAATAACCCCTCGATAGATCGTCAGAGTTAAGGGATCACTCGATCGAGGCTTGAAACCTCTCGATCGAGTAAATTGATGTAGTAAATCTCGAAATTCGTCATTTATGTTCCAAAATCGCCTTCTCGCAATACCATGCTACTCGATTCCTGTTCCAAGACTTATAAAAGTATGCTTTTTGACGGGTTTAGCTTGATTATCACTCCTTTTGTATTTTTCTGCACAAATCACACGATAAACACAAAGTAGCATATATATTCTGGGTAAAATATAACAAAAAAGCTATAAAATGAGCATAGAAATACGTCTCAAATGGACGATAAAATTCTATATAAAAGACACATATCAAACATCCCCAAATCAAATCTTTGCTTGCCCTCAAAAAAATAGGTGAAAAACTAAAGTAAAACTAATGGAAAGGAATAAAACTCGGAGTAAACTATATCGTATCAACTTAACTTGATTTGTGCAACATAGATTAATAACTAAAAGTGTCTGATACCCGTCGTTGTGGGTGTCAAAGATAAAATTTATAGTACCGAACTAAGACTAACATAATTAAGCTAGTGGAAGTACGAGTCGAACCACAAGGAGGAAGAGAGATATTAATTGTTCAAGTCTTTAGTCCATGGTAAAAGGGGGGGTTTTGTTGGTTTGTTTTGAACTAGAGCTAATAAAGAAGATAATAAAAGAAAAAACTGAAAATAAAGATGTAAACAAGTGATAAAAGGATGCTAGGATGCTCGGGTTTCTATAGCTGTGATGGTGAACAATCTAGGTAAGTCCGTATTGCAGTCGCGTAAGGGGTATAACAAGTACTTTCGGTATGAGTTACCTAGTAGCTCCTTTCGGCCTATGCTACTAGTCCCTAGGTCTCACTAATGCTAGTTGTCAACATGACTGGTGATTCCTAAATTCTAAGTCACATACCATTCGATCTTAGTAACTTAGTTATCTTAAACCATTAACTAATGTCCTTCCCTATCTCTCGATCCGTGGGTTGGTCATTACTAAGCATCTAACAAGTATCCTCTCGGTTCATTAATAGATATTGCACTTAACGGGGTAAAACAGTTCTGATCAGATGCGAAATCAGTCGACCGACCAGCTACTCCAGTCGATCGACCAATCCACTAAGTCGACCGACCAGAGAGGCCAGTCGGTCGACCAAGCACTGCGATGGGTTTACCCTAAACTATGCCATCTACGCTATAGGTCGCCTACATCCTAACATGTGAAGTTTAGCTACTCATGACGTTGATAAAAACAGAAATAGCGATAAAAACAACAAAAAACATGATTAAAATGATTAACGAAATTGTAAACTAGAAGAACAATGGTTTTGGGATTCTAACTAACTGGAAACTAATCCTTTGAAAACTGTAAATAAACTGAGAAAAATAAAGATTACCGTAAAGAAGCAAGGAATGAGAACAGAAGGATGAACTTTATTGAAAATGTGGGGAATCAAACGCGTATTCACCCTAAATTTGCAGGATTATAATGAAAAATACAACTGTGAATATCGTCATAAGATTAAAAAGCATGAGAAAAGAAGTACAACCTGTAGTCCTCGCGCAAAAGGCCTAAGAACAGGAATTAACACAAATTCCCTCCTATAACTTGCACCCAAGACTTAGTCTGAGACGTGGCCGCGTGTGCTAGAAATCCTCTCCAATTGCCTTGCAATATAGGGAGAGCCCTTGAGGTTTTAGATGTGAGATCTGAGGTTTTGGGAGAAGAGTGCTCTCAAAACCCTAATTTTCTTTTGAGAATAATTTAACAGTGTGCCAAGAGTAGTCTACATAAGGAGAAGGACTCTCCTTATGTGGCTCTTGATTTCGGCCGAAACAGGGTTTGGGTAGGAGTGGGCTTTCCACTCTTACCTTATCCCAATGCGTGATTCGACCCAATTAGCTTTAAGTTGTTCGCGGTATTATAATTATAAATCGTAACATGTTATCAGATATTAATACAGTCGATATATTAATAATGTTCTGACAAAATACGATATTGTATAATTACCCAAATTAATATAACTGTTTTTATTAATACGCGAATACAATATTTAATTAAATATAACCGTTTATATTTAATTTACGAATTAAACTTGTAATCCGTATTAGCTAAAATTATTTAATCCGTATCAAATAATAATTCTCAACATCTTATTGACTAATTTAATAGTCAATACCTCTGACTAACCGTTTAGTCATATCCGGCAAAATGTGATTGTATTTTCATACCTTCACATCTCTCAAACGTGTCCTATAGGTGTGACGTATAGGGACCAGTTGACCACCGCCATCCGTATGACAATAACGTCAAACTTATCTAGCAAGCCAACCGTTATTGATAAACGTGGATCAACTGGTAATAATACAGAAGTATGCCCTTGTGATCCTTAAAGAGATTTAATAAGTCATTGTACTTAATTGTCAAGGACACCAGCCCCAACAATCTCCCACTTGTCCGTACAAGGGTATGTTCAATGACGTTATCACACTACATGTGGAGGACACAATCTCCAACAAACTCCCACTTGTCCGTACAAGTGTAGGTGCGATAACCGAATCTCATATCCTTTTAAAATTTCTCCCACTCAATGTAAGACAATTTGCAAATCCGCATTCGCAAAGGTCGTATCTCACAAGCGATCTGTATCAAGAGTGGTTTCCCCGACTAGAGAGTAACTTAACTGATAAAACGAATCGGTATTCGAGCATGGCCATGCATTTCAGTTACTACTCCTCGAGTGGCCCTGAGAAATGATAAAATCCTGATAAGGGTTTGGATATTTCCCTCAACTCGAATCTTGTCGATATCGCCCAGCATGAAATAACCCGAAAAAAATCCTCTTGGCCCCTGTTACGGTGACCGTGGGAAAGAAACCAAAGTTACCCAAAATCTGTCTTAATCTCAAGAGACAGTTGAAAGTCAAAAGACTCGACTCTAAGGAACACTATGGAGGTCCTATCCACGACCTGGCACCCAATGTTATAAAACATTTAGGACTCCATAACGATGTCACGGGGTGTCCTACGAGATATCCGTATAACTCGCCTTTGTGATTGGTCAGTCATCCACGTGACTTATGGCTCGTTGAACCCACCATCAACCAACGTCACAAAATGATTACCTGAGTTATCAGCTCAAGTGGGTAATCAAGGACCAAAACGATGTAATGTTAATCAGTTCACTTTGTGGTGTTCAAAATTGGCGTACAATTCCACATGAGAAACAAAACATTTTATATCATAACAATAAGGTTGAATAGAGTACACGAGAAAATGAATTATTACATGAATTCATAAAAGAGTACTACAACTTAGGAACACATCCAATTCCCATGGAATGAATGTGCCCTTCATGCTTATCACGTGGTAATGCTTTTGTGAGAGGATCAGCTATGTTGTCATCCGTAGCGATCTTTTCAATAAAAATCTCCTTTTGCTCCACCTAATCTCTGATTAGATGAGCTTTCCGTTGTACATGCCTAGCCTTGCTGCTAGACTTATGCTCCTTAGCTTGGAAGATGGCACCGCTATTGTCACAATAGACGGTGATTGGGTCATTCGAACTAGGCACTACTGATAGTCCTTGTAAGAATTGACGCATCCATATTGCTTCCTTAGCTGCTTCTGAGGCGGCATAGTACTCGGACTCAGTCGTAGAATCTGCTGTAACACTCTGTTTAGAACTTTTCCAGCTGACAGCAGCGCCATTAAGAGTAAAGACAAATCCAGACTGAGATTTCGAGTCATCTCGATCTGTTTGGAAGCTAGCATCTGCGTAACCCGTGGCGCAGAGCGTTGAATCGCCTCCATAAGTCAATCCCCAATCTTTAGTCCTCCGTAGGTACTTAAGAATGTTTTTCACGGCCATCCAGTGGTGTTCACCTGGATGAGCTTGGAATCGACTTGTCATACTCAATGCATATGCAACGTCAGGACGTGTGCATATCATGGCATACATGATCAATCCTATTGCCGAAGCATAAGGAATCCGACTCATGCGCTCTTTCTCTTCCAGTGACTTAGCTTCTTGAGTCTTGCTCAAGTGAAGCCCAGGGGTCATAGGAAGGAACCCCTTCTTGGAGTTCGTCATGCTGAATCTCTCCAGAATCTTCTCAATATAAGACTCCTGACTGAGAGACAACATCCGTCGTGATCTATCCCTGTAGATACGGATGCCCAAAATTCTTTGTGCCTCTCCCAGATCTTTCATCTGGAAATGGTTTTTCAACCATGCTTTAACCGAAGATAAGAGAGGTATGTCATTCCCAATCAAGAGTATGTCATCGACATACAGTACTAGGAATACAATCTTACTCCCACTCGACTTGATATAGAGACATGGTTCCTCGACTGATCGAATGAACCCATTCTCTTTTATCACTTGGTCGAAGCGATGATTCCAACTCCGCGATGCTTGCTTAAGTCCATAGATGGAACGCTTAAGCTTGCAAACTTTCTTAGGATGTGCTGGATCGATAAAACCCTCGGGTTGTACCATGTACAACTCTTCCTCCAAATAACCGTTTAAGAAGGCGGTTTTAACGTCCATTTGCCATATTTCATAGTCATGAAATGCGGCGATCGCTAAGATAATCCGAATGGAACGTAGCATGACCACGGGTGCAAAGATCTCATCATAGTGCAAGCCTGGCACTTGAGTGAAACCTTTAGCAACTAGTCTAGCCTTGTGGATATCTTGTTGTCCTTCCACGACATGCTTTATCTTGTAAAGCCATTTGCATTGAAGGGGACGTACCTTTGCAGGTAGGTCCACAAGATCCTACACGTTGTTCTCATACATGGAGTCCATCTCGGATTGCATGGCTTCTAGCCATAGCTTTGAGTCAGAACTGGTCATGGCACCTTTATAGGTTGTGGGTTCATTACCCTCTAGGAGTAAGACGTCATCTGTATCGTGTTCCTCGACCATACCAATGTATCTGTCCGGTGGAATAGAGACTCTTCCTGACCTCCTAGGTTCCTCAGGGATATCTACCGCAGCCTCGGTTGAAGGAACTGTTTCCTCCAATGGTTGCTCGGTAGTTGGTTCTTGAACCTCCGATAACTCGAAGGTTCTATTACTTGACTTGTTCTCGAGAAATTCTTTCTCTAAGAACGTCGCACTAGCCGCAACAAAAACACGTTGTTCGGTAGGCGAGTAGAAGTAATGACCAAAGGTTCCCTTTGGATAGCCTATAAAGTATGTCTTGACCGATCGCGGGCCGAGCTTATCTTCGTGTCTCCACTTGACATAAGCCTCGCAGCCCCAAACCCGAATAAAGGACAAGTTAGGGACCGTTCCCTTCCATAACTCGAATGGAGTCTTGTCAACAGCTTTAGACGGACTTCGGTTAAGTATTAGAGCGGCCGACAAAAGAGCATAGCCCCACAATGAATCAGGCACAACGGTGTGACTCATCATGGATCGAACCATATCAAGTAAAGTTCGATTTCTCCGTTCGGACACACCATTTAATTGTGGTGTTCCAGGTGGAGTCAACTGTAGCACGATCCCACAGTCTTTTAGGTGTTGATCAAATTCGCGTGAAAGATACTTACCACCACGATCCGAGCGTAGTGCTTTAATCTTTCTACCCAGCTGGTTCTGTACCCGATTCTGGTATTCTTTGAACTTGTCAAAGGATTCACTTTTGTGCTTCATTAAGTAGACATAGCCATATCTACTCAAATCATCCGTGAAAGTGATGAAATACCTATAGCCATCTCGTGCGTTGATCGACATAGGGCCACATACGTCCGTATGTATGAGTCCTAATAGGTCGGCAGCGCGCATTCCAACACCTTTGAAGGAAATACGAGTCATTTTGCCGATGAGACATGATTCACACGTGCCATATGATTCGAAATCAAAGGGCGAAATAGCTCCATTCTGTATGAGCTGTTTTACGCGTTTCTCATTTATGTGTCCCATACGACAATGCCATAGGTAAGTTTGATCTTTGTCACCTACCTTTATTCTTTTATTATTCACATGTAATATCTCGGTAGTTTGATCTAAAACATAAATTTCATTCATGGAAACTGCCTTGCCATAAATCATATTGTGTAAGGAGAAAATACAGCTATTATTCTCTATTACAAATGAAAAGCCGAGTTTGTCAAGTGCAGAAACTGAAATAATGTTTTTGGACAAACTAGGAACATAATAACAGTTATATAAAAATAACTCGAATCCACTTGGAAGCTGGATCACGTATGTTCCCTTCGAGACTGCAGCAACGCGTGCTCCATTCCCGACACGCAGGTCCACCTCACCCTTGATTAGGGGTTCTTGGTTTCGGAGGCCCTGCACATGATTACATAGATGAGAACCACAACCAGTATCAAGTACCCAAGTTCCGCAACTTGCATGGTTAATCTCAATCATGTGAATAAAAGAAGAAGAAGACATACCAACAGGAGTAACACGGCCTGCTTTAATGTCCTCGCGATACACGGGGCATGAGCGCCTCCAATGCCCAGACTTGTGGCAATGGTGACATTCCATGCTTGTATCCTTGCTCTTTGTCTTGCCTTGTGAGTTACTCGACGCACCTGGCCCACTCTTAGCAAATCCTGGTTTCTTGAACCTGGGCTTACCTACTGCTAGGTCGCCCTGAGCTTTAGCCTTCCCTTTACCTTTCCCCTTACTGGAGATTATGAGAACATCCTGCTTAAGACTCCCACTCAACTTAAGATCCTTCTCAGTCTGTACGAGAAGGGAGTGGAGCTTATGGGGAGTCTTCTTCATGTCGTTCATGTAGTAGTTGGCCCTAAAGAGGGCGAACCCATCATGAAGCGAATGAAGCATGCGATCAACGATGATGTTCTCACTGATCTTGCAGTTTAGGGACTCCAGTTTCTCGATATTCTCAATCATGTTGAGAATATGTGGGCTAACAGCTTGGCCCTTCTGGAGTTTCGCCTCAAAGAAGCGACAGGTATGCTCATAAGAAACGATTCTCGGAGCCTTGGAGAATTCGTTAGTGAGCGTGGTGAAAATCTTGTTTGCACCATGGGTTATGAAGCGTCTTTGCAAATTAGATTCCATTGCATAGATGAGTACGTTCTTTATCGCACCCGCTTCCATAACGAAATCGCTATGAGCGCGAATTTCGTTGGCTCTAGCTCCAGTTCCTGGGTGTGGGGGAATGGGCTCAGTTAAGAACTTAAGCTTTCCGTCAGCAATGGCAGCATTCCGTAGTGCTGCCTCCCAGTCAGAGAAGTTTGACCCATCATTCCTCAGTCTAGTTGACTGATTCATGGAGTCCATGAAGGCTTTTAGCCAGGATTCACGTGCTAGCTTGGCACTTGGCATTGGGTCTTCACCAGCCATTGTAGTTTTACAGCAGTTTTAATGAACGTGTTCTACACTGAAAAGAAGATAAAACAAAACCATATAAGCAACTTATTGTTGTGATTTTAAGTCTATATTAAATTGAATTTAAACTCGTAGACTCATGCATTTATATAATTGATCTCCCTCAAGAATTATATAAACGATCCCAAGACTCAATTTCCGTATATTGATAAGCCCACAGTTTGGCTAATTCCAATCGTTGGAACTCTTGGTCGATAGATTTCCGTAAATCCTATCTATTAGTCAATCTCAGTCACTGGAATATTATCGAGTGACCATGATGTTGAGATAAAATAAATCATCTGTTCCCACTTACCCGACGTAGAAGGGGTCATATTATGCCTACCGACGAAGAAGGGATTCATGGGAGGCTGATTTATAAAGACTAATCTCAATTTTTGGTTATACGAGGAAGACCCCATCAACTTTTATTTATTCATATTAAGTGAACTAATATCTAGCATATGCGTGAATGAATTAAATAAAGTGATGGCTTTTAAAGACATGTGACATCTGTATTGTCACAGAAAACTAACGCGTGACCTCTACATGAGTCAGTTTTCAGGCATGATATAGGTGGTTTGGTTTTTAGGCGGAATATGATGCAAGCTATTATCGATGAAAGCGTAAAGATAAATGCAATAAACGTAAATAAAAGTCCTAGTGTGGCCTATCCTACCAAAATAAACATAAAACAACTTGGAATCCACCGTTGGACCCTAGAAGCTTGTCTTGATGTTCTATCTTGGTCCTTGCAGCGGGAGTGAGCATCCGGTCTCCGTCTTGTCTTTGGTCTTCACAAAATTACTAATTTAAATTACAAAAGTAATCCTAGATACATTCTAATTTAAATACAAAAGTAATTACATGGCAAAAACCCAAAACGGAGATTTCAAGATCTCAAAATTACAAGCAAGATCGTGTCCCTTCATTACGGTGACACAATCTTCTAAGGCCACACTAAGTTACAACCGTTTGCAAAAATTAAATACGTTATTGAAAGCATTCAAGGCATTCACAAGACGATAAATAAATTGCATCAACTAAAACAATTTATACATGACATAATACTGTTATTATGATTAATAAATTTATACCAAACCACCTTTTAAGATTAAAATTATGTGACTATACCGCTTTAATCACCAATTTTAATAAACATATAATCCATTATTTTAAACTGTTTTAAAACAATATGTATCAAACGAGGGTGAACCGTTTCACTAAATAATATACTATTTCCGTATACAGTATATTATTTTAAGCCATGTGAAAATAAGAAACAAGTTATTTTCGAAAATAAACACCCCGAAACGAGAGCACTCGATCGAGTAACAGGGGCACTCGATCGAGTGTCAGGGTCACTCGATCGAGTGCAGCAGGGCTCGATCGAGTGGCTCGTAAAATTGCAAATTGCTGCACTTTTAAATTAAAACGGGTTTATAACTTTGATTTAAAACGTGTAAATCATAAATAAACAACAACAAAAGATTCACATATTGCTAAAAATATCGATTAATTAACAATATGCAAATTATAATCGAAAAACAAGATCGATTTCTCACAAAAATCACACGCACGGGCCTGGTACGAGGGCACTCGATCGAGTGCAACTGGTACTCGATCGAGTGCCTAAGCACAGTGTACGGTTTTCAAAATTTTTAAAACTTATGAAAGACACAATTGTAAAATTTTCATGGCCTAAGGCTCTAATACCAATTGTGGGGAATCAAACGCGTATTCACCCTAAATTTGCAGGATTATAATGAAAAATACAAATGTGAATATCGTCATAAGATTAAAAAGCATGAGAAAAGAAGTACAACCTGTAGTCCTCGCGCAAAAGGCCTAAGAACAGGAATTAACACAAATTCCCTCCTATAACTTGCACCCAAGACTTAGTCTGAGACGTGGCCGCGTGTGCTAGAAATCCTCTCCAATTGCCTTGCAATATAGGGAGAGCCCTTGAGGTTTTAGATGTGAGATCTGAGGTTTTGGGAGAAGAGTGCTCTCAAAACCCTAATTTTCTTTTGAGAATAATTTAACAGTGTACCAAGAGTAGTCTACATAAGGAGAAGGACTCTCCTTATGTAGCTCTTGATTTCGGCCGAAACAGGGTTTGGGTAGGAGTGGGCTTTCCACTCTTACCTTATCCCAATGCGTGATTCAACCCAATTAGCTTTAAGTTGTTCGCGGTATTATAATTATAAATCGTAACATGTTATCAGATATTAATACAGTCGATATATTAATAATGGTCTGACAAAATACGATATTGTATAATTACCCAAATTAATATAACTGTTTATATTAATACGCGAATACAATATTTAATTAAATATAACCGTTTATATTTAATTTACGAATTAAACTTGTAATCCGTATTAGCTAAAATTATTTAATCCGTATCAAATAATAATTCTCAACATCTTATTGACTAATTTAATAGTCAATACCTCTGACTAACCGTTAAGTCATATCCGGCAAAATGTGATTGTATTTTCATACCTTCACATCTCTCAAACGTGTCCTATAGGTGTGACGTATAGGGACCAGTTGACCACCGCCATCCGTATGACAATAACGTCAAACTTATCTAGCAAGCCAACCGTTATTGATAAACGTGGATCAACTGGTAATAATACAGAAGTATGCCCTCGTGATCCTTAAAGAGATTTAATAAGTCATTGTACTTAATTGTCAAGGACACCAGCCCCAACAGAAAATCCGTGGAAAACAGAAAATTTATGAAAAACTGATTCTAAAACTAGATTATAAAAAGACTTATTCTAAAGAAAATTGGATGCTAACTGGATGATGATAGATGATAAAAGATGATCTCAACTGAGGAAGGGGTATCACGTTAAATAGACATCTCGCAAAACCCTTCCTCAAAACCCTAAACACGATTATGGGCTTAAACACGTCTTTTAATTTTTTGTCGGAGTGCGTTGAGGTCGACCAAGCATAGTAGGTGGTCGACCGACCAGCTGTCGGGTCCAGAGAAGCTTCTGATCTTTTAATTTGATTTTTGAAATCTCGCCCATCAGGTGTACCATTAGACCGACCACTGTGCTCAGTCGGTCGACCAGTCTCTAGTGGTCTTCTGTTTTGCGTCTATCTATGGTTGTCTATAGACCACGTAGGTCAGTTCATAGACCACTGTAACTGGTAGATTATTTCTGAAAACTTCGATAAACTGTCATTCAGACCTTGAAATGTGCGCTAAGCTCGTTCCTTGATCGTTCCTTTCATGTCACGGTTATGCAGTCTGACTCGAGGTCGGATTTGACTCAAAATCTACTCATTTCCGCATAAATCTGCAATAATGCACCAAAATACGAAAGTAGGCGAAATATGGGAAATAATAGCTAAAATGACGTAAATGAGCTCTGAAATGCGTGTAAAAAGGAATGTAAGATATCATAAAATAGATACGCATCAAATTTCCCCAAACCAAACCCTTGCTTGTCCTCAAGCAAGAACTAGACTCGATCTTAAAAACTAATGGAAAGAGTTCAATCTCAGAGCGAAATACAACTGTAAAGCCTAAACCAGTTTAATGCACAATAAATAATCAATTAGTAAGGTGAATCATGCAAACGAGTTATGAAGTTGTCAAAAACTTGCCAATCCATCAACTATAGAGACTCATCAAAATGGACTCTCGCGGGTCGCTCAAATCACACAATAAGCATGGGTGAGTATATATGTAAAGATAGAAAGAAGTAAATTTGTAATGACACTCACCTATTCGACCTATGAGAACATGCCTGCAATATAATATGAAAACAATCTCTATGACCGTACATATACATTCAAATCTAGTGACCATGACACATACTGAGGAAAAATGGGATATGTGAGGTGATGGGTAAGAAGAGCCAAGATGATTTGGATATGTGGAGTTTAAAAGCCAAGCTAACAAACAACGGGATCCAAACAATAAGAAATATCACCACTTCCAAACTCAATATCAATCAATATTGTGCTATTTTGAAGATCAAATCTCACAATCTCTAAGGAAAACGACTCCCCAAATGATATGAATAAAACATCGGAGTATAGTTCGCAAATGAATAAAGGCCCTCAAGCATGCGATTTTTCTGAATTTACGACATATGGTCGACCGACCAAGTGTTCGAGTCGGTCGACTGATTTTCCAACTTTTGCTTTCGTTTTTTCTTTCTTTTTCTGTTTTTTCTCTTATCTTTTATTTTCCTTGATTCTTTCTTTCCTTTTCAAAATTTCACCATCTTTCCAGATTAAGAGCAAAATAACCAAAGGAGTAACGTATTTGGCTAGACTTGTCGCGAGTCTCCGAATTCACAATTTAGAATCCACTACAAACTCTAATAATAACAAGGGTAAGTAGGGGTCGATCCCACAAGGAAGGTCTATGTTTAGTATGTGTTTGTGTAATTAATTCTAATGTAACTAATCCGGGGGTGTTTGTGGTTTTAAATCTAAATCTAACAAAGCAAAATATCAAAATATTAGAGTGAATGAAATTGTAAGAAAGGTCTTGGGTCTTACAATTTCCACAAATGATATAGGTTTGATCATTGACACCTTTAGACTCTATTTACTCTTGAATAATACTTTGTTGTGAAAACATGATTTTCTACTTTTTCTTATTTTTAGTTGTTCACCGCGAAAAGCGCACATAAACAACCCTTATGGTGACGAAAACCTAGTCCAAGCGTATCTAAATTCAATCATACCATAGATTATAACTACAGAAGCCAACAAAGAAGAGCAAATGCATACACAAGCGGTTCGACACTTTAATTCATATGATTATTATTCTCCTACAATTCAACAATGATGAAAAGCACACAATTGATGAACAATAGTTGCTACTAATGTCTAGGTAATTGAAGAAAAGATTCAAATTCATAAACTAGCAATAGATTAGAGATAATATAAACTAGGTGATGAAACTAGTAAAACCTATCAATAATAGTAATATTGAGTTGAGAATAAAAATCAATATTCAAGAGATAAAAATATAGAGTAAAGAGTCTTACAAAACACTAATTCATTTGCTTCAATTGCTTGATCCAAGACGAATAACTTACTCTTCCGTACAAATAAAACTAACTAAAATAAATTATGGAGATTATATTCTAATGATTAAAATGTAGAGAAAATAAGTAAACTATATGAGAAGTATCTCTCCATTGACCAACAATACCCCTTTATATAGATCTTCAAATAACATCTTCATAAAGTCTCATAAAAGGAGCATCTCCATAAACTCCCATAAAAAATGAACATAATTTCCAAAATGAATGAGATTTAAGGAGTTGTAGAAATACAATGTGGAATCCAATGTCACTTTGTCTTCGATGTTTCAATGCTTTGTCCTAGTCTTTGGGCTTTGACTTGCTTTAAAATCCACTCACATAACATCTTTAGCCCAATGTAACACCAAAGAAGACCATCTTCATTCCTAACTAAGAAATCAATCCATTTATACCATGGAAATACACAAGTCCATCCCAAGACCAACACCAAAGACATGTGCATTAAAATCCAATAAAATACTTCTCTATCCATCAATTAATCATCAAAATAATAACCTTTATTAACATCTACTAAACTAGACTAATCAAACTCCCCAACGCTTAGACCTTTACTCATCCTCGAGTAAAACTCGAAGATAAGTCAAAGAGAACCCACACCAAGGTCTATATAGCGATACGTAAGTAGCTTACTTCAACTTCCAACACATCACAAACCCACTCCTACTCCAACCTAATTCCACACTTCATAATTTTACCACTCAAACTTATTTCACTCATCTCCTTATATCATCTCTCAAAACGCATATGGTCACAACAACGATACACACCTCTTCACAAAATATTGACCATAAAACAAAATAATCCTCATCATCAACCAACTCATAACAACAACTACATGTCACATATGAAAATGAAAAGCGATAATCACCACCCACACCCTCCTTATGTCTCCTACGTAACAATAAAAATAACCCAAATCACCCTTCAAACCTCCCTATGTCGCCATCTCCAAGATAGAACAAGTAACGAAGTGACTTTTTTTTTCTTTTTCCTAAATCTCTCATTTTCCCTAGATCGCCCGCCCTTGTGGGTTTTCAATCTAGCTTTTATTCCGTACACTACTCTCATGGCACGCATTTCAATTCTTCATTTTACCCGGAGCGCCCTTTCGGGTTTTCACTCCGTCCTCGGCCATTTACCCAATATTGCCTACGCGCCCGCCCTTCCGGGTTTTCACCTAGCCGGGTTATTATTATTCTTTTTTTTTTCATTTTTTTCAATTTTATTTTTGGATAAATTAAAGTATATACAAATAAAATGCCCTCCCCCATGCTTAGGCTTCACATTGCCCTCAATGTGAGGAACAACAAAGAACAAAGAGAGGGAAAAAGGGAAAAGAAAGTCATACCAACACAAGTCAAATAGCGAAGGAATCTCCGGTACCATTGCTTTTAGAGGCATGATCCTCCTTCCTAACTACTTGGGGTGTAGCATGCGCACCCAACTTGACAACACCAAACAAAGACCGAACAAGTTCATTAGTCTCCACAACTACACTAGTAAGTGCTTCAAGTCGATAATCGGTTATCTTCCTCCATTCACCAAAATCCACCCTCAAAGTATCCGCCTAGCTTGCAAGGCTTGGAAAGACAAGAGCCCTCTAGAAAGACATGGACTAGGCCGCTCCTTCTCAACATCACCACTCTCATCATCACTACCACTCCCGTCACTCTCACTAGCACTCCCTTCACTCTCACTATCATTCCCTTCAACCCGTGGAGGAGTACTCTTATCACCTTGTTTAGCAAACTCAGGATCAAGTGGAAGAAAGTAATCGACCGTCGTCTTACCATAGGTAAGAGCCTTGTCTTTTGGCCGAGGCAAACACAAGGAACGCTCGTGATCCGTCCCCCTACACCAATCATAAGTACCAACTGTCTCACGATGTTGCAACATATCCATGCCCACCAAACAAGTCACATCCATAAGAAAATGATCTCCAAAAGGAAGGTCATTCGCCGAAACATCAATCTTAAAGTATTTCTTGAGCAAAGTTACTAATCCCGCACCACATATCTTTCCTCCTCCGGGCTTTTGTTGGGACTCACAAGTTGACACAAAAAGATCAACCCAATCCGGAACTCCCTTCCCTTCCGAAGTCATGGACCACAAATAGCCAAAGTGTACCCTAGGTATCTTAGTAGGCTCCCCACGACAAATAAATTAAGTAGCAATAAGGCGGTGAGCAATGCGAAGGCATGGGCGGGGAATGGTAAAACTCACTCCTCCTTGTTTGTTGGTGGCATATTTTCCGGTCACCTCATACCACCATTTCGGTGCGGTATAGGAGTTAAGCCCGTATAAATCTCCTCATCCTTCTTCTCAACACTAAAAGCATCTCTCAATTGATCCATATTCATCTCACACACTCTCTCTTTATTTCAACTTAAACTTGATGTTTGATACCACTCCCGTCTCTCGTTCCACCATTAAAGTAGACAAGAACTCCAAAGTGTATCGACGATAGGTGGGTACTCCCTTGGTCATGAACCTCTCCAACCCAACATTTTTCAACAAAGCCACCATCACTTCAAGCAAACCCAACTTCTCTAACGTTGGAATACTAAGAAACGTAGTCTCCAATATCAACCTATCATGCTAATCATCCCATACTCCCCCTTGGGCATCGGTTAAATGAGCGGGTTTAGAGACGGGAAATCGGGGAGTAGTTTTGGTTGGATGTGGTGGGTTTTCTAGTTTTTGCGAGAGTTTTGGTTGTAGAAGCGGAAGTAGTTTTTCATTTGGTTCCTTTGGATTTAGCCATAGTAAAAAAACAACAAAACGACAAAAGAAACTCCTCAAAATCCACACCAACTTCACAAGAACTTTAATTTTCCCTCAACAACAATTGTACCACAAAAATACTCTCCTTGGGAATGCAATAAAACGTAGAGATCGACAGAAAATGATGAATTTTTGAAACTTTCGGTTATTGCCGGAAATTTCGAAAATTACCCACAGCCATTATCAAATATAATCAAACCCAAAACTATCAATTCGAAAATTTCGTCATTTGTGACGTTCAGAGCATCGAAAATTTCGAAATAAATCACTTGAGAGCTATCGATTCGAAAATTTACCTTTAGTGCTGCAATTGCTTCCTTATTGAGTGAAAACCAATTACCAAATATAATCAAACCCAGAAATTGATGAAGCACGCCAAAAATCGTTGCAAAAATTCGAAATCCCAATTGCTAATTGCCAGAAATCGAAAATGTTGTGCGAAATCTCAGAAATTGAAGAAGCTAGGTTTTATCAAATTTTCCAAATCGCGAATGAGGAGGAAGTAGGATTAAACTCGAATTTTGGATTAAGGAGATTGAAAATAGGATATGTTAATTGAAGAAGATGGTGAATGAGAAGAGGAATCGCTGCCTGGTTATGTCGTGTTGTTATTTTTTTGTTTTTTTTTTTAAAAAAAAAACTGAGATGGCAATGAAAAAGGGAGAAGAAGTTTACCTGGATGTTGGCTCGTGTGTTGCTGTTGTGGCCGCACGTAAGCGTGGGAGAATTCTTACTTGGCCGCATCATGCGGTTATGGCCGCACTAAGCAATATGCTTGGTCTGTTTTGGCCGCAATATGCAGATATGGCGCACAAAGGTTCCTTCTGTTTTCTTCTTCTCCTCTTTCTGGGTTCAGCTGTTTGTCTTGTTTTGTTTTTTCCCATTTTTCCATTTTAGTGTTTGGCTCTTTTGTTTGGTTTTTTTTCCTTCTTTTTTGTTGATCAAATTACACTTAACAATAGAGAGCATCCAAACTTGTGCACGTCCATCATCACCCATCACCCAAATAGCTCCATGTGAAAATTCAAACTACATTATTCAAAACTAAAGCAAAAATATCAAATAACAAAAACAGGGCTGCCTCCCGTAAGTGCTGGTTTAATGTCCCGCACGATGCACATTAGAGCTCAAGAACCAATTATGGAATCACATAGTACTACCACTTTATTCAAAATAACAATCAAACTAAGATCAGAACATGTCAATGCCCGTAGGAGAAGATCATATAAGCTATCAAAAGAGTGAGTTAACACATTATAAAAGCTTATAATGATAAGATACCATACAAAACTCATAAAAATATAATCATGAACAATATTTTATCCGTTTCTATTGGCATATCGAAAATGATCACATACTCGTGGTATGGTTCATTATGCAATCGGGGTCATCGTCGCCAACATGTTCTCCGCACTCATAACAAAATTGTCATCCAAATCCCATAATATATCACCCGAATCTCCACCCAAAAAGTCGTCATCAAATTGCGGAGGTATGGTAAAATCTATGTCGGGTTCAATATAGGACAAGGTGAACAAATCAAATTCATGAAAATATTCCTCATCGTAAATTGGAGTACTCACATCAAAAGTAAGAGAATTAGAATCATCAAGGTTGCTCGTATCATCATTTTGACTCAATTCAATATTTGGTGGGGTATCAAAACAAGGAGTAGGATTTAGAGTTTAGTTAGACATTTCAATTTGTCGGGAATTATCAATCAAAAGATCAACCACATCCCATTTCTTTCCATGTTTCAACTTGAAAAATCCACCCTCATTTTGTACTTGAACATCAATTTGAGTAACTTGATTAAAACTATGAAAAAGTCCAACCCAAAAATCTCGACTCTTACATAAATATGAGTGATCTACCAAGTATATCTCTAGCCTTTCAAAGTAGTGATGAAGTAATTAATGCTCTTGTTGGGGGAAATGAAAACACATTTTCTAATTAAAAGACACAAGACCCATATTAAAACAATTTTGACAAGAAATATTTACAAGCACAAAAAAAAAATTGTCTTCCCCGGCGACGACGCCAAAATTTGGCTAGACTTGTCGCGAGTCTCCAAATTCACAATTTATAATCCACTACAAACTCTAACAATAGCAAGGGTAAGTAGTAAGAGTCGATTCCACAAGGAAGGTCTATGTTTATTGTGTGTTTGTGTAAATAATTCTAAAGTAACTAATTCGGGGGTGTTTGTGGTTTTAAATCTAAATCTAACAAAGCAAAATATTAAAATATTAGAGTGAATGAAATTATAAGAAAGGTCTTGGGTCTTACAATTTCCACAAATGATATAGGTTTGATCATTGACACTTTTAGACTCTATTTACTCTTGAATACTTTGTTGTGAAAACATGATTTTCTAGTCCAAGCGTATCTAAATTCAATCATACAATAGATTATAACTGGAGAAGCTAACAAAGAAGAAGAAATGCATACACAAGTGGTTCTACACTTTAATTCATATGATTATTATTCTCCTACAATTCAACAATGATGAAAAGCATACAATTGATGAACAATAGTTGCTACTAATGTCTAGGTAATTGAAGAAAAGATTCAAATTCATAAACTAGCAATAGATTAGAGATAATATAAACTAGGTGATCAAACTAGTAAAAACTATCAATAATCGTAATTTTGAGTTGAGAATAAAAATCAATATTCAAGAGATAAAAATATAGAGTAAAGAGCCTTATAAAACACTAATTCATTTGCTTTAATTGTTTGATCCAAGACGAATAACTTACTCTTCCGTACAAATAAAACTAACTAAAATAAATTTTGGAGATTATATTCTAATGATTAAAATGTAGAGAAAATAAGTAAACTATATGAGAAGTATCTCTCCATTGACCAACAATACCCCTTTATATAGATCTTCAAATAGCATCTTCACAAAGTCTCATAAAGGAGTATCTCCATAAACTCCCATAAAGAATGAACATAATTGCCAAAATGAATGAGATTTAAGAAGTTGTAGGAATACAATGTGGAATCCAATGTCACTTTGCCTTGGATGTTTCAATGCTTTGTCCTAGTCTTTGGTCTTTGACTTGCTTTAAAATCCACTCACAAACATCTTTAACCCAATGCCAACACCAAAGAAGACCAACTTCATTCCTAACTAAGAAATCAATCCATTTATACCATGGAAATACACAAGTCCATCCCATAACCAACACCAAAGACATGTGCACAAAAATCCAATAAAATACTTCCCAATCCATCAATTAATCATCAAAATAACCTTTATTAACATCTACTAAACTAGACTAATCAGTATTGACGCAACCATAAATACTAGCTCGGATATGGTAGGCTAAGTATGACTCTACTACAAATATGACATTAGATAACACTTAATAGAGAACAGTCAAGTTAAATGAGCGTTCTCTATGAGGGAAAAAAACGCGTATCCGACTTAGTTGTTTTCTATACTTCTATAATAGAGAACTACTACATTCTTAGAGCGTTTTATAAAAAAATAGAAAACGCATCTTTAATTTGACCGTTCTCTATTCATAATTAAATAAAATAAATTAATAAAAATTATTAATCTCAACTAGCAAGAATATATTGATAAAAACATTACTTGTACTCCTTATTAATTCTAAACTCGATCCTCCGCAGCTACAAGAATATATTGATAAAAATATTACTCGTTATTAATTCTCTACTCGATCCTCCGCTGCTACAAAAACCTTAATCTGGCGCGTTTCTTCGCCTTTAACAAATACACAGTTCATCTTGCTTCTTCAATCTACATTTTATCCACTCTCTCAATCTCAATTTAAGCGTTGATTCAAATAAAACACCAAAGTGATAGTCGCATCGAAGTCATCTTTTTGATTCGAAGTGGATGCGCAATGGCGATTATTCTCCTAATAGATTTCAATCTCTATCCGATGCTGTTAATCTAATATGCAGTGCTAAAACTCAGGTAATTTTTTTTATGTTTGGATTAATTGAATTGTTAATTGCATTTTATTTGATTCAATTAGGTTAATTAGGGTTGTGAATTGTTAATTTGCTTTGGATTTGGGATTTAGGGTTTCTTAACCTCGAAATTTCTTCGATTCTGGAACTGGTTTATATGTTTTGATGTGCATTATTGTGATTATTCTCTCAATTTCTCGGTTATGGCGTGTAATCGTTGATGCACTTACGGTTGATAGTTTGCAGAGATTGTGCTCATTCTTGGAACCTATCCTTTGATAGCACCTTATCATTCAACAGGGAGAAGTCGATTTTGTGGAGGTATTCTTGTCATTGACAAGTAGAGGGGGTGTTTATAAATATGTAATTATTTTATTTTATGTTCTTTGCAGGTCTAAGTGTATCAAACCAAAGAGGTGTGCGATGGTACTTGGACGTTCGAGAATATATTTATAGCTTAAGCTAATGTGTCAAAGTAGAATATGTGTATTCCATTTAGCTTTGAGTATTAATATTGATTTATAATGACAAGTGTATGTTAAACATATGTGCTGTTGTGCATTTGATTGTTTTGGGCTTTAAAGTGCCATAGGATTTTGGTTATCTGACTGAGGTAGTTTAGCAGGGCTGCAGCCTATGTATGCATTGCGTGAATGGGAGTTGTATTGAGTTAGAATAGCAGGAGTATGCATTTGATGTTGCCCATTCCAGAGTTGGATGTGTAGGTCTATAGTTGCGGGCTAGGAGTTGTGAATGGTGTTTGATAGAGGCAGAGTAGCAGGTTGAAGCTGCATGCTGTGTTGGTAATAATGAGTGAGTAAAGAACAAGCATGGAGCCTGGAGCGGGGTATTCAGTGCAAATCCACACAAGGACGAGGATGAGCAGCAGAGTTATGTGCATGAACTTGTAGGAATTGATATGTGCGTTGCAGAACGTCTGTTCTGGATGAGTAATTCAGCATCTGTGCGTTTTGTATGTGCAGAGTTCAGAAGTGGAATGGTGTTGCAGGGACAGCACCTGACATTACTGTTCACAAAATACATGGCAAGGAGAGGTTTCGGGGTTTGGCTCGATTCAAAAACGTGGATCCGTTGATTGAACGAGCAGGAATGCAACCTGCTGGTAACACGGTTTATTTCACAGTGAACAAGGATCTGACTGAAGCATCTATTGAAGCGGTTGAACTCAAGGAAGTTATTTAGCTTAGACTTTGTATCTATCTAGTATCTTCTTGTAATTGACTTTGGTTTTTGATATATTTTACTTACCTTTCATAAAAAAAAAAGTGTATGTTAAACATTAGTTTTGAAGTAATAAAAGTTGCTACGTTTTCCTATTTTATGTCTCTGTTTGAATTTTCAGTATTATCCATTTTTAAAACACGTATAACATTATTATTTATTTTTTTAAATTTTTTTTTAAAATAAGACGAATAGAGAACTGTTAGCTTATCCAACCGTTCTCTTTTCCTAGGAAAAGATAACGCTAATCAGGTGTTCTCTAAAGTTCATTTCAACTATTCTCTATGATTGTGAATACAAAACGCCTCCTATAACAGTTCTCTAAGCTTTTGGGAACACTGAGTTGGAGAACGCCTCTAAGGCGTTTTCTAAAGCTAATTTCAACAGTTCTCTAAGCCTATTTTTGTAGTAGTGTGGGTTGTAGCTTATGGGACAAAAAAGCAATTTTGGCTATGTAAGGCTTTTAAGGGAAAAATTAGAAAAGGGTCCTCTTTCTCATGTGTCAAAAATCAACAAACTAAAGTGCATACCGGTATTAAGCAGATTAAGTTCATATTTATGCATATTAATGTAACATGTGTCATTAGGAGTACTACTCACATCCTAAACAAAACGGTCACAAATGACACCAGTTTTAAAGCTCTAAAACATTAGAATGTATTGTAACTTGCCAAAAATTAAAGTCAAGTCTCAAGATCAGCAACTATTTTGACAAAAAAACTCGTAGATTATGCATATGATTCTACTAATAACATGTCAACTAGCAAGGCTTAGGCATAAACAGATGAGAAAGCAATGTCATCATTGAAATACTTGTTGGGAAGTGTGTCCTCAACAATAGTGCGATCACATAATTAAATCTCATAACGAGAATGCGCAAGGGATGATACGATTTTATATTAGTCAACTGACCAACATTAATCGGTAATGATTGGCTAGCTAGAGTTTGACATTACTGTCGTGTGACAGTGATGGTCAGTTGATCCCTTTAGGTCACAGCTTTAGGACAATTCCCTTAATCAATAAAAGTGATCAAATGTATATTGATACGATCTGCTCATATTCCTTAAACTCGTATATCGAGAAATTAGAGGTTAAATCTTAATGTAAGATTTATGTTTAAAATTGAAATGTGTCAATTGTTAAACAGTAAACGATATTTTATTATATCGTAATTAGAATGAATTGGGTTATAATTAATACAAAGGTTGTAAATCGTATTGACGATAATTATAATTAATCATTTTACAATTGTAATTTCGAATTACTTGTCAATTAATAAATAGGGTTTATTTAATTATAATATTTATACGATAAATATTTATATATATTTATATACATACATATTGTATTACATTGTTACATATAAGATGTCACAATTCTATACAATTTGTACAATTGACAAAGTGTAAAATGGACAACCATTTTAACCTTAAATGTGACGGTTTGGGGAGGGTTTGAGGAGTGTTTTAGAAGCATGCTTAATACCCTATTAACCTAATGATTATAGTGTGCCTTGATAACACTACCTAAGGCCAATAGAATTGCATAGGAAAGGGAAGGTGTTCCCTCTTGTGGCTCCCTATGCTTCGGCCGTCCCAAACCCAAGATCACACTAATAAAAGTTGTGATCTTCTAATCTCACATATTCATTATTCATTCTAATAAAAACCCTAGCAAATTTTTAGATAGAAAATTTGTGAGAAAACCTCAATCTAATATTATTATAGAGATAATAATAATAATACTAATAATACATTGTTAAAATTAGTATTGTATTTCTAATTAGAGAGATTAGAGATAAGTTTAAGGAGAAACCGATTTTGTGCTAGCTTGTTCAAGTCTCGGTTGATTGAGGGGTTGTCTTGGTGCATCCAAAGGAGGTATTCTATTTTGGGTACTTGGAGGATCATCTTTGCCATTCTCTTGGACCGTTTGTAAGGGTTCAATATCTCCTTATTTCCGCAATATTTAGCATGCATAAGATCATTTTAACTAGTATATTAAAATGTTAATTACAAGGTTATGTTAGTATGACTAAAATTAGTTTATGAGCAACTAATAAAACCTTTCAATTGGTATCAGAGCAATAGGTTGTTTGCATGCTTTCCGTTTACGTTTTTACGGAGTTATAGTGATAACAATATAAAACTTGAATTTTCGTTTGATATAAGATATGCACGAAATTAATTTAGCATGATTACCTACTGTTTTCTAAAATGTTTTAGAATATTTGGAATTTATTTTGCATGAATATTGATTAATGGTATATTAAATCTCGGTTTTTATAAAGTTTTAATGGTTAAAGTCTTTTATTTTGGGAAAAATAGGTAAAATAATCTTTTGGCCGAGATTTTTCAGTATGATATCACATGTATTTTCTATAATATGAATATGAATTTTCGTAAATTATGGACTTATAAAACGTTTGATATGAATTTTAAGTGTTAAAATGCAATAAGATGAATAAAAAATGGGTTAAAATAGTTATATTATGAATTTGACTATAAAAATTTATGAGGATGTCACATGCAATATTTAAAATTTATGTTGAATTTTCCAGAAATTTATCTCAAATATTGCAATATTATAGATTTTTAATGTAAAAATCGGGTAATTAGTGACATAATTTCGACTTTAATAGTTTAAGTTGGAATTTGGCCATAAAAATTTAACACGATGTCATATATATTATTTCTAGCATTTATAAAATTTTCGAGAATTTTATCTTATTTTATGCTTGAGAAATAATTTTAAAGGTTAAAATCGTACGATATATGACGTAAATCGTTAAATTTTGCAAAAGTTGTTAAAATGACCGAAAAATGTAACCCATATTAGTCATATGTGATATGTTCATCATGAAAATATTCTTGGGAGCCAAAAGTTTCAGATTTGATTTGATTTGATTTTGTTAAAAGTAGCATTTAAAATTAAATAAAAAGAGTCATGCATTTAAAATTTCGGCTCTTGGGCAGTGTGTAATTTAATTTTCTGTCCATCTTGTGTTCTTAAAATGTTTTGGAAGGTGTAAAAATATTATTAGTATTTTATTTGCATTTATGGAGTTAATTATTGAATTTTCCGACTTAAAAATGCTCGTTTTACGTATTATTTTCGAAATAATGTTAAAACCGTATAAATACTGATATTTTAAGGTTCTGAAATTTTAAGAACATTCTTGAATTTTCAAAATTTGAATTTTGAATTTTCGAAATTTTAATGACTCATTTGGATTTTTATATTATTTTTCCCGTAAAACCGAGTAATACCGATCAATATTGAAATATATTAAGTTAAGTCATGTTCAAAGTTTGAGTAAGACTAAATTTTGAATCCTATAAGAGTTAGGATGATTAACTTAAGGATGAAAACCGTTTCATATAATGCATAGTGTTGTTAAACGTTAAAACACGCGATTCCATAAACCGAGGTTTTCGATAACTATTTAAATAAGTGTTTTAAATAGGATGATTTGGCTTAGGGTTTGCATGTTAATTCATATTAACATAAGCATTGCATATTATATTATGAATGTCATGATTTATTTTTACGTAATTTTGGGAATTATGTAATTTACTTAGTATGGCCTTAGTTTTAAATCTGTATTTCCCGTAATGTAAGGGGTTACCGATTCGGTTGTAATTTTGTGATCTCGTATCACCCAATTGTAATTTATATCTATTTTATAATGTATAAAGTAGACTAGAAAAGTTTTAATATTTGTAAAATCCGGAGTTCCTTGAAGACGGTGCCATTCGGAAAGGAGTTCCGCTCAAGACGGTGTTTACCTCGAAGTGCGTGCCGCGTGAAGTTCAAGGGACCAAAGGAGTTGGTTTCCGAATTTGTACTTTTATTATTTCCTTTCTAGGAAAGGCCATACTAGGGTTTATTTTATGCTTTTATTTTTGCTTTTATATGTTTGCATGCATAGCCAAATCGTCATACATCGTATCATGCATATTTCGACCTAGTCGACCTAGTCTTTTATTTTATCGATAATTCACCGACTTAGTTCACTTAAACGGAGATAGATAATAATTTGACTAGATCTCTTACAAATAAATATTGAGACTTAGCCTTACCAAAGAGTACGGACCCATGAATCCCTTCTTCACAAGAACGTAGGCTCGGCTACACCGGGGTACTAAAATTGTCACGTTGGGTAAGTGGGGTAATAAGATTACACCTTGAAATTTGGTTGATCTCAACGAAAGTATTCGTAACCGTAGTTGCAATAAGTTCGGGCTAAAGATAATTTTAAGAAAATTGTCGACCGAGAGTTCTAAGAGTAGAACCGATTAAAGGGTTAATCCACCAAATTATACCGATACGGGTTGAATCGGCTACACCGTGCCCGGATTGGTATGGGTTTGGGTCTCGGGATTGTTTGCTTAATTGGGTAAGAGATCATTAAGTAAATATACTTAACATGTTTAAGTTTCTTAAAATTCAAATTATGAATTTAAAATGATGTTGTTTATCCTTTTATTATTGTAGTTTAATTTTCAACAACATCAATGGCAACTAACGCTCCAACTCTCACTAACGTATCATGGCTTCGATCCTTTATGGATCGTTGCAAACTCGATAAGCATGGTTCAAACTTTAAGGATTGGGATGCGCAATTACTTTTGGCCGCTCAAGGTGACGATAAGAGTCGTTACCTATCCGAAGCCGCTCCTCCCGCTCCGACCGCTCGTTCGTCGGTCCAAACTCGTGAGGCCTATGAAGCCTACATGAAAGAGTCCTCCGCCCTTAAAAATGTGCTCATCTTCTCCATGGAGCCGGATCTCCAAAGGAGTATGATTAAGTTGACCACATCGTATGAGATATACACCAAGCTTGCGACCATGTTTTCGCAAACTCTAAGGGTGATTCAATATGAGGCGGCTTCTGCCTTCTTTGACATTACTTTCAAGGAAGGGCAAAAGATAAGCCCTCATGTGCTCAAACTCGTTGAGCTCGCGGAGACTCTAAAAGCTCAAAATGTTGATGTTCCCGACTCTCTAATTATTGACCGAGTTCTTCACTCGCTCAATAAGGTTAAGGCGTATGCTCAGTTCCGGGTGAATTTCAATATGCGAAACCAAGAGACCACGTTGGAAGAGTTGCATAAGATGCTAGTCCAAGCCGAAAGGGACATGGGACTTCATGAAAGTTCCACCAAAGATGTTTTGAACATCGAAAAGAAAGGGAAAGCGAGCTTCAAGAGGAATGCCTCTAAAGGCAAGGGCAAGAAAACGTTCAAGCCCAAGGTGACCAAAGAAAAGACCTTTTCGAAAGGCGCTTCCACCTCGTCTTCAAAAGAGCAAGACAAGTGCAATTATTGCACGAGGATCGGTCATTGGAAGAGAAATTGCCCCAAATACTTAAGTGATCTCAAAAATGGGAAGGCAACCGCCGTAGGTAATAAATCTCGTTTATGATTCATGTCATTTATCAACTTATGTATAGTGATACAAATGTGTTGATATTTACCCTTTTTAAATGTTTTAAAGGGGCGCCTCCTATTAATGATAAGGGCAAGGAGAAGGAAGCTTGAAGTTCCTTACTTGGATGGCTATGGTAGCATCCAAATTGATCGAAGACTTGAAGAGCTGGCCTCTAATTTTCATATCGTCTTCTTTCATATTTTGCATTTCTTTTGGAACAATTTACTTTCTTGTAAGACAAGGATTAAAATCCTAAAACAATGGTTATAATTTTGGATATTAGTGACTTGGTTTTCAACCCGAGTCACTACTTTTGTTCTTAATCAATGTTTTGATTTATCAAATAAATTGCATGCCTTGTTAAAACAGGAATAATAGTGATCTAATCACGCAATAAATATTGATACGATCAAGTATAATATAATCAAAGAGTTGATTAAAACCGGAGAACTACAGCCCATGAGATACTTTCAATCAAAATGAGACAATATTAGTTCATTATAAGATTTTCATTTTAAGTGAAAATGAGAATGTATTCATCACACCTATAAAACTTCAAACATTCATATGCATTGGTTAATCGAAATAGCTATCCTTATACGAATAAAGGTTATTGTTACAAGGATAGAGTGGGAGAAAATATTTCGCTCACCAATGATGAAAATAAAGGATCTTAGAGAAGATTCCTATATGGGAGTCTTGAGAAGAGCCCTAAATGATTTGAAGAAACTACGAGAGGACACTGAAGAAACTACGGGAGGACACTCGAAGAAAGGTTCTTTATGTTCATTGTTTCATAGAGAGGAAACATGAAACCCCGTATGAAATCGGAAGGAAAACGGTTCCTTAATAAATGATTTTTCTAATTATAAGATAAAAGAGAAGAAATCATCTCAATTCTCTCAATGTAGTTACAAGGAAATTATCATGTCATATTCGTCTCGAGGAAACAAAGACATGATAATAGGGTGATGATTGATTGAATGGAAGATGGATCACTATAGGGATAGTGATGGTGATAATAATTCGAGTAATAGTTTAACATGCGAGAAATGAAAGGTTCATTTAAGATATCGAGAGATATTGTTTTCAGTGGGAGCGATATTCATCAAAGAATTGAAACCTACCATTTTGAGAGAATGGGTGATTCTTTAAGAGTAAAGAATAAGAGGTACTCAATTTAGATGAATAAAATATTTTATCATATGATGATGAAGTTTTAATGGGAAGGTTTATTATATGGATAATAAAAGGTCGCCCACCAGAAGTTAGAATGGTTGGATACATTATTCATAATGATGAATGAAACCATTATCAAATAGCTAAGATGAGTGAAAATTATTAGAATGATGAAATCATAAATAGACTACAATATAGATTTCAGTACATAAGTGACTATAGAGAGTGATTTTTAATCCCTCCAGTATATCAATACGTCACAAGTTATAAGATAACAGTGGGAGCTTTCCTCCGAAAAGGAAACTCAAAATCTAGAAAGAGTTCTAGATATGTACTCAAATAGAATCATATTATATGGGATAATATGAGAATAAAGGAGACCAAAAGTTGTAAGTTTTGCAAAAATGAATAAAGGTTATTCACATGAATAAAGGTTATTCCCAAAACACTAATACAAATAGATGATTGTGCATCAAAATGCAATGTAATAGTGTTGACTATTGTTGCATGACAACATCATTTGAGTTATAATTAACTCTAAGTAAAAGATACTTTGTCAGAATCCAAATGGGTTGTAAGAGACAATATTGAACCCCAAAAGTGAACTGGATTGACTTAGTATAGCCCCTAGCCGCTTACATGAGGTGCCGTCTCAAAGCGACTAGAGTGTGAGGCGATTTGATGGCAAGTTTAAGTGCCATAGAGTCATATGTGATGACTAGTCGATCACATAGGCAGACTGTAAGAGACACTCTGTCGGGCAATGTGACCGCTTATAGAGTACTGGAAATTTTATAGCCGGGTCGTGGCGAGAGCTGCTATAGTATTCTTGTGAGTCAATTCTTAGACTAAAGACTACTCTCCCAAGATGGTGCAGTTTAGGCATGACCTTGATCCATTCTCTACGACTTTTCGTAACTGGAGTCAAATGGGATTGTTTTGGGTTGTGACTGACTGTGACTAGTTGAAGGAAGTAGTGCGATAGAAATTGTCCACCCCTTGTCAGGGTTGTTCAAATCTCAGGGCCACTCGAGGAGAAGTTAACTGGAAATGCGTGGCCACGCTCGGAAGGTATCTATGGTAGATAATTCCGGTCAAACAGTTATTCTCCAGATCGAGGAAACCACTCATGATATGATCAAATGCAAGTACGACCTCAGAGAGACATCTTGCATTGAGTGGGATATTGTAATAGGACAAGAGAATTGGTGACGCACACTTGTCGACGACAAGTGGGAGATTGTTGGGAAGTGTGTCCTCAACAATAGTGCGATCACATAATTAAATCTCATAACGAGAATGCGCAAGGGATGATACGATTTTATATTGGTCAACTGACCAACATTAATCGGTAATGATTGGCTAGCTAGAGTTTAACATTACTGTCGTGTGACGGTGATGGTTAGTTGATCCCTTTAGGTCACACCTTTAGGACAATTCCCTTAATCAATAAAAGTGATCAAATGTATATTGATACGATTTGCTCATATTCCTTAAACTCGTATATCGA
Organism: Silene conica; assembly: GCA_029255685.2. NCBI lineage: Eukaryota > Viridiplantae > Streptophyta > Magnoliopsida > Caryophyllales > Caryophyllaceae > Silene > Silene conica. Next base: position 33,876,624 of record CM055317.2, on the reverse strand, counting down.
GAAATTAGAGGTTAAATCTTAATGTAAGATTTATGTTTAAAATTGAAATGTGTCAATTGTTAAACAGTAAACGATATTTTATTATATCGTAATTAGAATGAATTGGGTTATAATTAATACAAAGGTTGTAAATCGTATTGACGATAATTATAATTAATCATTTTACAATTGTAATTTCGAATTACTTGTCAATTAATAAATAGGATTTATTTAATTATAATATTTATACGATAAATATTTATATATATTTATATACATACATATTGTATTACATTGTTACATATAAGATGTCACAATTCTATACAATTTGTACAATTGACAAAGTGTAAAATGGACAACCATTTTAACCTTAAATGTGACGGTTTGGGGAGGGTTTGAGGAGTGTTTTAGAAGCATGCTTAATACCCTATTAACCTAATGATTATAGTGTGCCTTGATAACACTACCTAAGGCCAATAGAATTGCATAGGAAAGGGAAGGTGTTCCCTCTTGTGGCTCCCTATGGTTCGGCCGTCCCAAACCCAAGATCACACTAATAAAAGTTGTGATCTTCTAATCTCACATATTCATTATTCATTCTAATAAAAACCCTAGCAAATTTTTAGAGAGAAAATTTGTGAGAAAACCTCAATCTAATATTATTATAGAGATAATAATAATAATACTAATAATACATTGTTAAAATTAGTATTGTATTTCTAATTAGAGAGATTAGAGATAAGTTTAAGGAGAAACCGATTTTGTGCTAGCTTGTTCAAGTCTCGGTTGATTGAGGGGTTGTCTTGGTGCATCCAAAGGAGGTATTCTATTTTGGGTACTTGGAGGATCATCTTTGCCATTCTCTTGGACCGTTTGTAAGGGTTCAATATCTCCTTATTTCCGCAATATTTAGCATGCATAAGATCATTTTAACTAGTATATTAAAATGTTAATTACAAGGTTATGTTAGTATGACTAAAAGTAGTTTATGAGCAACTAATAAAACCTTTCAATACTATCGTTCCGACTCAACCTATATGGTAAAATAAACGTGCATTTTTTTTGATATTTTTGAAATTTTTTGATTTTTTTGATTTTTTTTGTATATGTAATGGAAATAAAACAACAATGCAAACATAAATGCAGTAAACGTGAAACTGAAATGCAATAAAACATGTGAATGCAACGCAAAACCCTTCCCCAAACCAAATTACACAATGGGTAGTATATCCAAAGAATCAAAGAAGAACGAGAATTTGCGTAAAATGACTAAGGAAAACAAAAAAGAAGGAACTCACAAAGTGATTGCGCGAACAGAAACCTCCCCAAACCAGCGTGAGCTAGGAGGTTTCGGTAGCCAGCAGTGCTACCACAAGCACCTGAAAAAGACAAAAAAGACAACCCTTCTTCGGGAATTAAAAGCATTGGGCAATAAATGAGCAAATGGAAGTAAAGAAAGAGGAGAAAACAGTAGTGGAAGGTAGAAATTAGGAAGAAGAACTCCCTAGAATTCCGTTCACGCTCCACGAGGTGACCATTTACGATCACCAAAACATGCAGTAACATTATTGGCGGTCGACCGACCATAGTGTCTGGTCGACCGACCATCTGTCGAGTAGAACAAAAGTTCCTGGAACACTGTTGCTGGTCGATCGACTGATGTATCTGGTCGATCGACCCGTCTACCTGAAGCAGAGGTTGTTTTCTTCTTAAATTAGCTCGAGGGATTGAGCTAATCTTTGATCCAAAACCTGCAAATACAAAAATAGTGCGCCCAAAACGTGCGCAAAACTCAAAAGTAACAAACTAAAGTCTTAAAACGAAACAACCCAAAACGAAAAACTAAGTCTCACACACAAAAACGGTAAATAGTCTTAAAACAGAAATAAAAAGTCTTAAAAATGTGAGCAATGAAGAGAAATCATCCGCGAAAGATGCGGAAAATTTCAGACCAAGGTTTCTAGCAACACGAAGTAGCTTCTACGATGCTCATCTCCATAGCAAAACATGTCCCAACTCCGCCACGTAGCATACTTGACGGTTCACCACCTCTAACATCGCTCCATGATTGGCTATCATCCTCCTTATTCAGTTCGAAAGTGGACTTTGTGACCTTGACCGACTCTTTCTCCTCAAGCTTCTCATCTGGCTCTTCATCCGTGTCATAGCTCAAATATCCCAGGCCTCCCCTTTGAACAATGGGCTCAATCACAGCTGCGACACTAGGCAAAGTGTCCTTCCCCAAATTTAACCGGTTCCTGCAATAGATAAAACAGAAGAGGTGTCCTTCAATGTGCTCCCAATCTGGGGCGGAGGTGTTATTGCAGGAATAGGTACAGGCTCTAAGGCAGGAATATCTCTAATCACAACAGGGGTCTTTTCGAGAGAGATAACATTACAAGTAATAGGATGCATAGCATCCTTCTTCCTATATGACTAACCAAAGTTGATTGAGTGCTTTCCTACTTTCAAGGTTAATGTTTTACAGCCTACATCTATTATCGCACCAGCAGTGTGCAAGAATGGTCTACCGAAAATAATGGGAATGTGAGCGTCCTCAGGTATATCAAGCAGAATAAAGTCCACAGGAAAGAAAAATATCTCGATTTGCACCGGTACGTCTTCTAGGATTCCTATTGGCTCGACCGCGGTGCGATCAGCCACCGGGACCGGCATATTGGTTATAGTAAATCTAGTCATTCCTAATTTATTAGCAAGACTCAATGGCATGACGCTGATGCTAGCTCCTAGGTCACATAAAGCTTTCTCGATTGAGAAAGATCCTATGGTACATGGAACAGAAAAACTATCTGGGTCCTCTAGTTTATGTGGAGCTACATGAGTTAAATAAAACGAGGACTCCTCAGTTAAGGCAACTGACTCTACTTTATCAAGTGATCGCTTCCTAGACAAAAGTTTTTTTATAAATTTCATGTAATCAGGCACTTGTTGGACCACATCTAGAAAAGGAACTTGAACATTTAAACTTCGAATGACAGTTTTAAATTTTTCAAAAGATACCTGATCCTTGGTGGGCACTAATCTCTCCGGGTATGGAGGTGGAACTAAGCCATCTGTTGGAGCTTTCCTTAGGAATCTCGGAGCATTATCGCTTTGGAAAAGCAATTCCCTCTAATTTTCTGGCATAAGAGGGTGAAAAGAGTCAGCGTCATCAGTAGTGATGGTCGGTCGACCGGTGTCCTCGGTCGGTCGACCAGTCTCTACATCCCTAGAATTTCCAGAAACTTCAGAATTAGTTTTTGTAACTTCGTCAGCGGCCGGCCGACTGGTGTTGGTGGTCGGTCGACCGTGGGTGCTGTTATTCGTCTTCTTTTTCCTCCCTTTTTCCTTCCCCACAGCCTTTGGCTCGTTTAAGGTGGCCCCACTCTTCAAAGTTATGATATTTAGGGTCTCCTTTTTCTGATCCGGTTGCGATGGAATTTGTACCGGAGTCCTACTCGCACTTTTGCTTGCCAATTGAGCAATCTGAGTTTCTAGCATCTTCATCCCGGCCTCTCTAGATTGGGATTCCTTTTGCATCATGCCCATAAGGTTTTGGATCAGGGCCTCAGTACCCTGGGTTTGGTTTTGTTGTGCAGGGACATAAAGGTGTTTTTGGTATGGTTGTTTGTGTGGAGGGACGTAGTTTTGTGATTGTTGAGGTGGTGGTGTTGGATTTTGGACATTCTGGCTTGTCCACCTTAGATTAGGGTGTACGTTATTTGGCTAGTAGTTGGAATTTCCTTGCCTATAGTGTTGTAAGGCAGCACATGTCTCATTCGGTGTGGTACAAAACTTGACAACATGCCCTTCACCCCCGCATCTCTCACAAGAAAATGGTCCATCTGAAACGACGTTCACTTGGTACATCCCACCTTTTCCAGCTTCTCCCAACTCGTACTTGTTGAACCTAGCCATGAGGGCTTCTGGTGCGGCCACCGAAGGAGATTCAGCTTTCCTTTGATTACCTCTAGAACTATCGTGCTCGGCTCGATGGACAGCCATGTCCTCAATGATCTTTAAACCTTTGGTCTCACCACTGTTCTCCTGAAACCGGCAACTAGCTGCATCACCTAATATGGCTTTCTGATCATCATACAACCCGTTGTAAAACTGGTTGCATAGGAACCATTGCTTGAAACCGTGATGTGGAATTAAACGAACTAGCTTTTTGAAACGAGTCTATGCTTCACTGAAATCCTCTGTAGCTCCTTGCTTGAAGCTCGTGATCTGGGCTCTAAGTGCATTGGTCTTTGCCGCAGAATAATACTTCTTGTAAAAAGCCAAAGTAAGAGAATTCCAATCAGTTATACCTGCGGCTTCGCGGTCCAGGTCTCGATACCATTCCCTCGCGGCGTCGCGGAGCGAGATGACGAACATGGTCTCCTTAATCTGATCTTGAGTTACACCTTCTGGAGGAGGAATGGAGCAGATATAGTCTGTGAAGATTTCCATGTATTTCGCGGCATCTTCATTGGTACTGCCTCCGAATGGTTTTTTTCAACCAAGTTTATGTAGGAGGGCTTTGCCTCGAAACTTTTACCAGCTCCAGCGGGTAATGTGAATCCCTTGTAGAGATCCTTAGCTTTTGGCATGGAGTGGTTGGCGATGCTTGCTTCTTCGGCCATATTGTCGAGTTTAGAAGAAGTGTCTGTGGCTATGGATGAAACAGGTGATGGTGGTGGTTTCTCCTCAAAAAGATCGTTCTGGTAAAAATTAGAAGGTGAATTGCCTTCTCCCTCCTGTTGAAACAACCTTATCTTTGCTCTTAGAGTCCTCTCTAGTTCGAGATCAAGGGGAATTAATTCACCTTGTGCTGACCAGCGCATAAGATAAAACTACACGAGAAAGGGTGAGAACTGTTTAAGGAACATAGGTTCCTTAAACTCAGAAAAAGACTAAAAATAAAAACAATTAACAGTAGCCCTACCTCCCCGGCAACGACGCCAAAATTTGATACCCGTCATTGTGGGTGTCAAAGATAAAATTTATAGTACCGAACTAAGACTAACATAAGCTAGTGGAAGTACAGGTCGAACCACAAGGAGGAAGAGATATATTAATTTTTCAAGTCTTTAGTCTATGGTAAAAGGGTTTTGTTGGTTTGTTTTGAACTAGAGCTAATAAAGAAGATAATAAAAGCAAAAACTGAAAATAAAGATGTAAATAAGTGATAAAAGGATGCTAGGATGCTCGACTTGTTATACCCCCTACGTGACTGCAGGACGGACTTACCTATATTGGTCGCCATCGTAGCTATAGCAACCCGAGCATCCTAGCATCCTTTTATTACTTGTTTACAGTTTTTGCTTTTATTATCTTCTTTATTAGCTCTAGTTCAAAACAAATCAACAAAACCCCCCTTTTACCATAGACTAAAAACTTGAACAATTAATATCTCCCTTCCTTCTTGTGGTTCGACCCGTACTTCCACTAGCTTATGTTAGTCTTAGTTCGGCACTATAAATTTTATCTTTGACACCCACAACGACGGGTATCAAAGATAAAATTTATAATACCGAACTAAGACTAACATAAGTTAGTGGAAGTACGGGTCGAACCACAAGGAGGAAGGGAGATATTAATTGTTCAAGTCTTTAGTGTATGGTAAAAAGGGGGTTTTGTTGGTTTGTTTTGAACTAGAGCTAATAAAGAAGATAAAGAAAAGCAAAAACTAAAAATAAATATGTAAACAGGTGATAAAAGGTTGCTAGGATGCTCGGGTTGCTATAGCTACGATAGCGAACAATCTAGGTAAGTCCGTATTGCAGTCGCGTAGGGGGTATAACAAGTCCTTTCGGTCCAAGTTAATAGTAGCTCGTTTTGGCCTATGCTACTAGTCCCTAGGTCTCACTAATGCTAGTAGTCAACATGATTGGTGATTCCTAAAGTCTAAGTCACATACCTTTCGATCTTAGTAACTTAGTTGTCTTAAACCATTAACTAATGTCCTTCCCTATCTCTCGATCCATGTCATTACTAAGCATCCAACAAGTCTCCTCTCGGTGTCATTGAAAGATATTGCTCTTAACGGGGTAAAACAGTTCTGATCAGACGCGAAATTAGTCGACCAACCACCTACTCCAGTTGATCGACTAATCCACTAAGTCGACCGACCAGAGAGGCCAGTCGGTCGACCAAGCACTATTACGGGTTTACCCTAAACTATGTCATCTACGCTATAGGTCGCCTACATCCTAACATGTGAAGTTTAGCTACTCATGACGTTAATAAAAACATAAACTATAGCGATAAAAACAACAAAAAACATGATTAAAACGATTAACAACATTGTAAACAAGAAGAACAATGGTTTTGGGATTCTAACTAACCGGAAACTAATCCTATGAAAACTTTAAATAAACTGAAATAAAAATAAAGATTATTAGAACCAAGCAAGGAATGAGATCAGAAGGATGAACTTCATTGAAAATCCGTGGAAAACAGAGAGTTTATGCCAAACTTATTCTAAAACTAGATTATAAAAAAACTTATTCTAAAGAAAACTGGATGCTAACTGGATGATGATGTTAGGTTTTTGTTATCTCATAAACTAATATTTTAGTCATACTAAACAAATTTTTAATTAACATTTTAATTAACATATTATTTGATCTTATGCATGCTTAATTTATGTGGAAATATGAGAGATTTCGAACCCTTACAAACGGTCCAAATGGAATGCTAGGATGATCTTCCAAGTATTCAACAAGAATACCTCCTTAGTGATGCACCAAGACACCCCTTAACAAACCTAGACTTGAACAAGCTAGTATAAGAATCGGATTTCCATAAACAAATTCTAATTACTTATTAGAATATATTATCTCAATACTACAATTAGTATGTATTATTATCTTATAATACTTAGAGGTTTTTGGTATTATTTTTCTCACACTAGAAAAATATTGCAAAGCATTAGAATGAATTTCCTAGTGAACAATTCACATTTGATAGTTGATTTGGTGTGGTTGCCGTGAGGTTCACATGGGGAAGCACCAAGGAGTTCTTTTTGTCTTACCAAAACACTTAGGGTGGCTCTAGGATGATTAAAGCAAAAACACCTTTAATCACAATGTTGGGGTTATTAAATAACACCCAACACTTCTTTAAATCCCCACACAAAAACCGGTACCACTAATCATAAAATGGACAACCATTTTATGTTTGTCAATTTTGTGCAATTGTATAAGTGTGACATACACTATGTCACAATATAATAAGTAACAATTTGTTTTTAATTTAAAATGCATATTTATCAAATAAATATCATTTATAAATTAAATAATCATGTTTAATAATTGACTAGTAATTGACTAGTAATTCATAATTACTTATATAAAATGGTTATTTATGATGATCGTCAATACGAATCACAACTTTTGTATTAATACACAACCTGATTCATTCTAATCACGATATTATAAGATATCGTTTATAGTTTAACAATTGACAAGTTTCAATTATAAACATAAATCTTACAATAAGATTTAACCTCTGATTTCTCGATATACGAGTTTAAGGAATATGATCAAATCGTATCAATATACATTTGATCACTTTATCAATTAAGGGAATTGTCCTATAGGTGTGACGTAAAGGGATCAACTGACCACCACCGTCATACGACAGTAATGTCAAACTCTAGCTAGCCAATCATTACCGATTAATGTTGGTCAGTTGACTAATATATATATCGTATCATCCCTTGCGCATTCTCGTCATGAGATTTAATTACGTGATCGCACTATTGTTGAGGACACATTTCCCAACAATCTCCCACTTGTCCTCGACAAGTGTGCGTCACCAATTCTCTTGTCCTATTACAATCTCCCACTCAATGCAAGATGTCTCTCTGAGTTCGTACTTGCATTTGATCATATCATGAGTGGTTTCCTCGATCTGGAGAATAACTGTTTGACCGGAATTATCTACCATAGATATCTTCCGAGCGTGGCCACACATTTCCAGTTAACTTCTCCTCGAGTGGCCTTGAGATTTGAACAACCCTGACAAGGGGTGGACAATTTCTATCGCACTACTTCCTTCAACTAGTCACAGTCATTCACAACCCAAAGCAATCCCATTTGACTCCAGTTACGAAAAGTTGTAGAGAATGAATCAAGGTTATGCCAAAACTGTAACATCTTGGGAGAGTGGTCTTTAGTCTAAGAATTGACTCATAAGAATAGTATAGCAGCTCTCGCCACGACCCGGCTATTATAAAATTTCCAGAACTCTATAAGCGGTCACTTTGCCCGACAGAGTGTCTCTTGCAGTCTGCCTATGTGATCGACTAGTCATCACATATGACTCTATGGCACTTGAACTTGCCATCAGTCGCCTCACATTATAGTCTCTTTGAGATGTCACCTCATGTAAGCGGCTAGGGGCTATACTAGGTCAATCCAGTTCACTTTATGGGGTTCAATATTGTCTCTTACAACCCATTTGGATTTTGACAAAGTATCTTTCATCTTGAGTTAATTATAACTCAAATGACATTGTCATGCAAAAATAGTCAATACTATTTCATTGCATTTGATGCACGATCATTTATTTGTATTAGTGTTTTGCGAATAAAACCTTTATTCAGGATTGCAAAACTTACAAATTTGGATCTCCTTCCGACTCATATTATCTCACATAATATGATCTTATTTGAGCACATATCTAGAACCCATTCTAGATCTTGAGATTCCTTTCCTGAGGGAAGCTCCCACTGTTATCTTATAACTCGTGACGTATTGATATACTAGAGGTATTAAAGAATCACTCGAAATTATCTAGTCACTCATGTGCTGAAATCTATATTGTAGTTATAAATGATTTCATCACTCTTACTATTTTCAAACATCTTGGCTATTTCATCAAGGTTATTCATATTTAACCATTTTGATTTCTAATGGGCGACCTTTTATTATCAATATAATAAACCTTCCCGTAAAGCTCCATCATCGTCTGATATAAGGTATTAGTTCATCTAGAATTGAAAACCTCTTATTCTTTAAACTTTAAAGAATCACCCATTCTCTCTAAATGGTAGGCTTAATTCTTTTAATGAATATCGCTCCCACTAAAAACAATATTACTCGATTTCTTAAATGAACGTTTCATTTCTCGCATGTAAATCTTTATTATCACTTGAATCATTATCACTATCACTATCCCTATAGTGATCTATTTTCATTCAATCAATTATCACTTCTTTCATGTCTTCGTTTCCTCGAGACGAATATGACATGATAATTCCCTTATAATTACATTGAGAGAATTGAGATGATTTTTTCTCTTTTATCTTATAAATTTAGAAAAATCATTTATTAAGGAACCGTTTTCCTTCCGATTTCATACGGGGTTTCATTATATCCTCTCTTTGAAACAATGAACATAAGGAACTTTTCCTCTTGTGTCCTCCCGTAGTTTCTTCAGTGTCCTCTCGTAGTTTCTTCAACTCATTCATTTAGGGTTCTTCTTACGACTCCCATGTAGGAATCTTCTCTAAGATCCTGTATTTATATCATTGGTTTGCGAGCGAAATATTTTCTCACACTCTATCCTTTTGACAATAACCTTTATTCGTATAAGGATAGCTATTTCGATTTAACCAATGTATATGAATGTTTGAAGTTTTATAGGTGTGATGTATACATTCTCATTTTCACTTAAAATGAAAATCTTATAATGAACTAATGATGTCTCATTTTGATTGAAAGTATCTCATGGGGTGTAGTTCTCCGTTTTAATCAACACTTTGATTATATTATATTGATCGTATCAATGTTTCTTATTTCGTGATGAAATCACTATTATTCATGTTTTAACAAGGTATTCAATTTATTTTAGAAATCAAGAAATTGATTAAGAACAAAAGTAGTGACTCGGGTTGAAAACCAAGTCACTAATATCCAAAATTACAACCATTGTTTTAGGATTTTGAATCCTTGTCTTACAAGAAAAATTGTTCTAGGAAATAAATTGCAAAATATGAAAGAAGACAATATGAAAATTAGAGCCTAGCTCTTCAAGTCTTTGATCAATTGGATGCTACCATAGTCATCCAGGTAAGGAACTTCATGCTTCATTTTCCTTGCCCTTATCTTTATAAGGTGCCCCTTTAAAACAATTAAAAGGAGGTGAGAGTCAACAACTTATATCGACATACAAAAGTTGACAAAATAACAAGAATTTAAACGAGAATTATAACCCACTGCAAGAACATTTCCAGCTTTGAGGTTGCTTAAATATTTGGGGCAATTTCGCTTCCAATGTCCTAACCTCGTGCAATAATGACACTTATCTTCAGATTTTGAAGACGAGGTGGAAGCGCCTTTCGAAAAGGTATTTTCTTTGGTCGGTTTGGGCTTGAACGTTTTCTTGCCCTTGCCCTTGAAGGCATTCTTCTTGAAGCTTGTTTTCCCTTTCTTTTCGATGTTCAAAACATCCTTAGTGGAACTTTCTGAAGTCCCATATCCCTCTCGGCTTGGACGAGCATCTTATGCAATTCGTCCAATGTGGTCTCTTGATTTCGCATATTGAAATTCACCCGGAATTGAGTATACGATTTCACCTTATTGAGCGAGTGAAGAACTCGGTCAATGATGAGAGAGTCGGGAACAACAACCCCTTGCACTTTAAGAGTTTCCGCTAGCTCAACGAGTTTGAGCACATGAGGGCTTATCTTTTGCCCTTCCTTCAAGCTAATGTCGAATAAGGCGGAAGCCGCCTCATATTGTATCACCCTTGGAGTTTGCGAAAACATTGTCGAAAGCTTGGTGTATATCTCATATGATGTGGTCAAGTTGATCATACTCCTTTGGAGATCCGGCTCCATGGAGAAGATGAGCACATTTTTAAGAGCGGAGGACTCTTTCATGTAGGCTTCATAGGCCTCACGAGTTTGGACCGATGAACGAGCGGTCGGAGCGGTCGGAGCGGCTTCGGATAGCTAACGAGTCTTATCGTCACCTTGAGCGGCCAAAAGTAATTGCGCATCCCAATCCTTAAAATTGGAACCATGCTTATCGAGTTTGTAAAGATCCATAAAGGATCGAAGCCATGAAACGTTAGTGAGAAGTGGAGCGTTGGTGGCCATTGATGATGTTGAAAATTAAACTACAATAAAATGAAGGAATTATAACAACGTCATTTTCAAAACTTGTACATAAAATTAAAATTAAACAAGTTTAGTCTATTTACTTAATGATCTCTTACCCAATTAAGTAAACAATCCCGAGACCCAAACCCATACTAATTCGGGCACGGTATAGCCGATTCAACCCGTATTGGTATAATTTGGTGGATTAACCTTTTAATCGGTTCTACCTTAGAACTCTCGGTCGACAATTTTCAAAAAATCGTCTTTAGCCCGAACTTATTGCAACTACGGTTACAAATACTTTCGTTGAGATCGACCAAATTTCAAGATGTAATCTTATTACCCCACTTACCCAACGTGACAATTTTAGTACCCCGGTATAGCCGAGCCTACGTTCTTGTGAAGAAGGGATTCATGGGTCCATACTTTTTGGTAAGGCTAAGTCTCAATATTTATTTGTAAGAGATCTAGTCAAATTTTATTATCTATCTCCGTTTAAGCGAACTAAGTCGGTGAATTATTGATAAAATATATGACTAGGTCGATAAAATCGAAAAATGCATGAGACGATATATGACGATTTAGCTATGCATGCAATCATATAAAAGCAAAATAAAAGCATAAAAATAAACCCTAGTATGGCCTTTCCTAGAAAAGAAATAATAAAAGTACAAATTCGGAAACCAACTCCTTTGGTCCCTTGAACTTCACGAGGCACGCTTCCCAAGGTAAACACCGTCTTGGTCGGAACTCCTTTCCGAATGGCACCGTCTTCAAGGATCTCCGGAATTTACAAAAATTACAACTTTTCTAGTCTACTTTATACATTATAAAATAGAAAACTATAAATAAAGTGATACGAGATCACATTAATTACATCCGAATTGGTAACCCCTTACATTACGGGAAATACCGATTAAAAACTAAGGCCATACTAAGTAAAATTACATAATTCAAAATTACGTAAATAAAATCATGACATTCATAATTAAAATATGCAATGCTTATGAATATATGAACTATCATGCAAACCCTAAGCCAAATCGTCCTATTTAGATATCATTTAAATAAATAGTTATCGCATACCTCGGTTTTATGGAATTGCGTGTTTTAACGTTTAACAACACTATGCATAATGTGAATCGGAATTCACTCTTAAGTTAATCATCCCAACTCTTTTAGGTTTCAAAATTTAGTCTTACTCAAACTTTGAACATGACTTAACTTATTATATTTCAATATTGTTCGGTATTTAACACGGTTTTGCGGAAAAATAATATAAAAATCGAAAAGAGTCATAAAAATTTCGAAAATTTCAAAATTCAAATTTTGAAAATTCTAGAATGTTCTTAAAATTTAGAACTTTAAAATATTAGTATTTATACGGTTATAATATTTATTTCGAAAATAATACGTAAAACGAGCATTTTAAGTCGGAAAATTCAATAATTAGATCCATAAATGCAAATAAAATACTAATAATATTTTTAAACTTTCCAAAACACTTTAAGAACATAAAATGGACTGAAAATTAAATGGCACACTGCCCAATAGCCGAAATTTTTAATTACATGACTCTTTTTATTCAATTTTAAATGCAACTTTTCAACAAATTAAAATTAAATAAAACAGAAACTTTTGGCTCCCAAGATAATTATGATGATGAACATATCATATATGACTAATATGGGTCAAATTTTCCGGCCATTTTAACAACAATTGCAAATTTTAAAGATTTTCGTCATATATCGTACGATTTTAACCTTTAAAATTATTTCTCAAGCATAAAATTAGATAAAATTTCGAAATTTTTATACATGCTGGAAATAATATATATGACATCGTGTTAAATATTTATGGCCAAATTCCAACTTAAACTATTAAAGTCGAAATAATGTCACTAATTACCCGATTTTTACATTAAAAATCTATAATAATGCAATATATGAGATAAATTTCTGGAAAATTTAGCATACATTTGAAATATTGCATGTGACATACTCATAAAGTTTTATAGTCAAATTACAAATATAACTATACAAACCCATTTTTATTCATCTTATTGCATTTTAACATTTAAAATTCATATCCCATGTATTATAAGTCCATAATTTACGAACATTCATATTCATAACATAGGATATACATGTGAAAACATACTAAAAAATCTCGGCCAAAGTATGATTTTAACTATTTTTCCCAAAATAAACAATTTTTAACCCTTAAAAACTAACAAAACCGAAAATATATATACCAATGAACAATATATATGAAAAATATATTCCAAATATTCTAAAAACATTTTAGAAACAGTAGGTATTCATTCTTAATTAATTTCGGCCATATCATATATTAAACGAAATATCAATTTTATTTTTGTTATCCTAATAACTCCGTAAAAACGTAAACAGAAAGCATGCAAACAACCTAGTTGCTCTGATACCAATTGTTAGGTTTTAGTTATCTCATAAACTAATATTTTAGTCATACTAAACAAGATTTTAATTAACATTTTAGTTAACATATTATTTGATCCTATGCATGCTTAATTTATGCGGAAATAGGAGAGATTTCGAACCCTTACAATTGGTCCGAATGGAATGCTACGATGATCTTCCAAGTATTCAACAAGAATACCTCCTTAGTGATGCACCAAGACACCCCTTAACAAACCGAGACTTGAAAAAGCGAGTATAAGAATCGGATTTCCTTAAACAAATTCTAATTACTTATTAGAATATATTATCTCAATACTACAATTAGTATGTATTATTATCTTATAATACTTAGAGGTTTTTGGTATTATTTTTCTCACACTAGAAAAATATTGCAAAGCATTAGAATGAATTGCCTAGTGAACAATTCACATTTGATAGTTGATTTGGTGTGGTTGCCGTGAGGTTCACATGGGGAAGCACCAAGGAGTGCTTTTTGTCTTACCAACACACTTAGGGTGGCTCTAGGACGATTAAAGCAAAACACCTTTAATCACAATGTTGGGGTTATTAAATAACACCCAACACTTCTATAAATCCCCACACAAAAACCGGTACCACTAATCATAAAATGGACAACCATTTTATATTTGTCAATTTTGTACAATTGTATAAGTGTGACATACACTATGTCACAATATAATAAGTAACAATTTGTTTTTAATTTAAAATGCATATTTATCAAATAAATATCATTTATAAATTAAATAATCATATTTAATAATTGACTAGTAATTCATAATTACTTATATAAAATGGTTGTTTATGATGATCGTCAATACGAATCACAACTTTTGTATTAATACACAACCTGATTCATTCTAATCACGATATTATAAAATATCGTTTATAGTTTAACAATTGACACGTTTCAATTATAAACATAAATCTTACAGTAAGATTTAACCTCTGATTTCTCGATATACGAGTTTAAGGAATATGATCAAATCGTATCAATATATATTTGATCACTTTATCAATTAAGGGAATTGTCCTATAGGTGTGACCTAAAGAGATCAACTGACCACCACCGTCATACGACAGTAATGTCAAACTCTAGCTAGCCAATCATTACCGATTAATGTTGGTCAGTTGACTAATATATATATCGTATCATCCCTTGCGCATTCTCGTCATAAGATTTAATTACGTGATCGCACTATTGTTGAGGACACATTTCCCAACAGATGATAGATGATAAAAGATGATCTCAACTCAGGAAGGGGTATCATGTTATATAGACATCTCGCGAAACCCTTCCTAAAAACCCTAAACACGATTATGGGCTTAAACACGTCTTTTAATATTTCGTCGGAGTGCGTTGAGGTCGACCGACCATAGTAGGTGGTCGACCGACCATAGTAGGTGGTCGACCGACCAGCTGTCGGGTCCAGAGAAGCTTATGATCTTTTAAGTTGATTTTTGAAATCTCCCCCATCAGGTGTACCACTCGACCGACCACTGTGCTCAGTCGGTCGACCAGTCTCTGGTGGTCTTCTGTTTTGCTTCTATATATGGTGGTCCATAGACCACGTAGGTCAGTCTATAGACCACTGTAGCTGGTAGATTATTTCTGAAAACTCCGATAAACTGTCTTCCAGACCTTGAAATGCGCGCTAAGCTCGTTCCTTGATCGTTCCTTTTATGTCACGATTATGCAGTCTTACTCGAGGAAGGATTTGACTCAAAATCTACTCATTTCCGCATAAATCTGCAATAATAAACCAAAATACGAAAGTAGGCGAAATATGGGAAATAATAGCTAAAATGACTTAAATGAGCCCTGAAATGCGTGTAAAAAGGGATGTAAAACATCATAAAATAGACACGCTTCAGTGTCAAATAAAAGCAAACGAATTTATGCATATCTCAGAAAATAATTGGAGTTTCGACTTTTTTTATGACTGTCAAATTGGACTCTCACGGGTCACTCTCTCTCGTGAAGCAAAGAGTAAGTAATATATGTGAAACAGAGAAGAAGAAATAGTCACTCACCTAACTATGATCCACATAATTATGCATGTAATTTAATATGATAAAAGATTCTAACTACCGTACACATACAATCGACCTTTCGAAATCTATCACATGTCAAATACTTGCAGGGTTGTATATTTTTGGGAAAAAGTTAACTTTATGGACAGGAAAAGGCAAAATAATTTTAAGATTTGAGAAGGTAATAGTTAAGCTAGTAACTCATCGAATCACCAAATAATATATCCAATTCTGAAACCAACAAAATGTCAGCACATGCCTCCAGGGATAGGCACTCACTTGTTTCTTTCTCCACGTTCCTTTTTCTCATTTTCTCTTTTTTCTTTCTTTTTCTGTGAGGAGACAATATATTTGCTTTCAACAATCTCTCCAGATTTTTCTGAATTTTTTTCTTTTAGGGAAAGATTGCAGATTTTATTTCTTCTTTTTTTCAAATGTCTCCCCCCTCTACACCATTGAAGGAATAGAAGGAATAGAAGGAATTCCAAGGCAATAGCATATTCTTTTTACCAATTCCTCGTTGGACTTCCTTCATTACAATATCCATCCCTTTTTATATTTTTATATTCCCCAACCTCTATTTTTTTTCTTATTGGCTTTTTCTTTTCCTGCCGAGGCAGGGGTGTTGGGGCTGGTGTCCTGGACAATTAAGTACAATGACTTATTAAATCTCTTTAAGGATCACAAGGGCATACTTCAGTATTATTACCAGTTGATCCACGTTTATCAATAACGGTTGGCTTGCTAGATAAGTTTGACGTTATTGTCATACGGATGGCGGTGATCAACTGGTCCCTATACGTCACACCTATAGGACACGTTTGAGAGATGTGAAGGTATGAAAATACAGTCACATTTATGCCGAATACGACTAAACAGTTAGTCAGAGGTGTTGACTATTAAATTAGTCAATAAGATGTTGAGATTATTATTTAATACGGATCAAATAATTTTAGCTAATACGGATTACATGATTAATTCGTAAATTAAATATAAACGGTTATATTTAATTAAATATTGTATTCGCGTATTAATGTAAACAGTTATATTAATTTGGGTAATTATACAATATTGTATTTTATCAGACCATTATTAATACATCGACTGCGTTAATATCTGATAACAAGTGTACGATTTATAATTAAAATCCCGCAAATAACTTATAGCTAAATGGGTCGAATCACGAATCAGAATAAGGTAAGAGTGGAAAGCCCACTCTTACCCTACTCGTTTATTTCAGCCGAGTATACGACATAAGGAGAAGACTTTTCCTTATATGTCATGTGACTCTTGTTGCACTGATTAAAATCAATCTCAAGAAAAAATTAGGGTTTGAGAGCATTCTTCTCCCATAACCCAGATCTCACATCTAAAACTCAAAAGGCTCTCCCTATATTGCAAGGCAGTTGGAGAGGATTTCTAGCACACGCGGCAACGTCTCAATCTAATTCTTGGGTGCAAGTTATAGGAGGGAATTTGCGTTAATTCCTGTTCTAAGGCCAATTCAAGCAAGGACCCAAGGTTGTATTCCTTTTTCATGTTTTTATTAACTTATGACAATAATCTCAATTGTAAAATTCGTTATAATCCTTCACGTTTTAGGGCGAATACATGCTATATTCCCCTCAAGTGGTATCAGAGCCAGGCCATGAATTTTTACTTTTGTGTTTTTCATAAAGTTTTAAAAACTGAAAAAAAAAAAAAAAAAAAAAACCGTGTTCTGCCGCTAAGTCGGTCGATCGACCCCCTGTTGCGGTCGGTCGACCGCCTCCTGCGTACTTTTCTGTTTCGTCAGTTTTTCCTTTTGTGAGATATCGATCTTGTATTTCGATTCCTGTTTACATATTGTTAATTAATCGATATTCTTGACAATATGTGAACCCTTGTTGATGTTAATTTTGATTTACTCGTTTTAATCAAAGTTTAAAAGGTAAAAACTTGTTTTGATTTCAAAAATTGCAGCGTTTTGCGTTTTCTGAAACTCGTTTTTACTGTCTGGTGGTCGGTCGACCTGATTGATAGGTCGGTCGACCGCTTATGCTGTTGTAGAAAAATTTCTGTTTCTCGTCTGGAGGTCGGTCGACCTCCCCCCTGTAACAGACTCGTTTTTTTTTTTTTTCGAAAATAACCTGTTTTATTTTCCCATGGCCTTTAGTAATATACTATATACGGAAATAGCATATTATTAATTTTGTGAAACGGTTCACACTCGTTTAATACATATTATTTTAAAACGGTTTAAGATAATGGATTATAAATTTATTAAAATTGGTTGATTAAAACGGTATAATCACATAATTTTAATCCCGTAAAGGTGGTTTGGTAAAAATTTGTTAATCATAATAACAGTATTATGTCATGTATGAATTTTATTTAGTTGATGCATTTTATTTATCGTCTTGTTGAATGCCTTGAATGTTTTCAATAACGTATTTAATTTTTGCAAACGGTTGTAACTTAGTGTGGCCTTAGTAGATTGTGTTACCGTAATGATGGAACACAGTCTTGCTTGTAATTTTGAGATCTTGAATCTCCGTTTTGGGTTTGCCATGTAATTGCTTTTGTATTTAAATTAGAATGTAAATAGGCTTATATTTGTAATTTAAATTAGTAATTTTGTGAAGACCAAAGACGGAGACCGGATGCTCACTCCCGCTGCAAGGACCAAGATGGAACATCAAGACAAGCTTCTAGGGTCCAACGGTGGATTCCAAGTTGTTTTATGTTTATTTTGGTAGGATAGGCCACACTAGGACTTTTTATTTACGTTTATCGCATTTATTTTATGCTTTCATCGATAATAGCTTGCATCATATTCCGCCTAAAACCAAACCACCTATAACATGCCTGAAAACTGACTCATGTAGAGGTTACGCGTTAGTTTTCTCTGACAATACAGATGTCACATGTCAATTGCAAAGCCATCACTTTATTTCATTCATTCACGCATATGCTAGATATTAGTTCACTTAAAATGGATAAATAAAAGTTGATGGGGTCTTCCTCGTATAACCAAAAATTGAGACTAGTCTTTATAAATCAGACTCCCATGAATCCCTTCTTCGTCGGTAGGCATAATATGACCCCTTCTACGTCGGGTAAGTGGGAACAGATGATTTATTTTATCTCAACATCATGGTCACTCGATAATATCTAGCGACTGAGATGGACTAATAGATAGGATTTACGGAAATCTATCGACCAAGAGTTCCAACGGTGGAATTAGCCAAGCTGTGGGCTTATCAATATACGGAAATTGAGTCTTGGGATCGTTTATATAATTCTTGAGGGAGATCAATTATATAAATGCTTGAGTCTACGAGTTTAAATACACTTTAATATAGACTTAAATCACGACAATGAGTTGCTTATATGGTTCTGTTTTATCTTCTTTTCAGTGTAGAACACGTTCAAATTAAACTGCTGTATAACTAATGGTTGGTGAAGACCCAATGCCAAGTGCCAAGCTAGCACGTGAATCCTGGCTAAAAGCCTTCATGGACTCCATGAATCAGTCTACTAGACTGAGGAATGATGGGTCAAACTTCTCTGACTGGGAGGCAGCACTACGGAATGTTGCCATTGCTGACGGAGAGCTTAAGTACTTAACTGAGCCAATTCCGGCACACCCAGGAACTGGAGCTAGAGCTAACGAAGTTCGCGCTCATAGCGACTTCGTCATGGAAGCGGGTGCGATAAAGAACGTACTCATCTATGCAATGGAATCCAATTTGCAAAGACGCTTCATAGCCCATGGTGCAAACAAGATTTTCACCACGCTCACTAACAAATTCTCAAAAGCTCCGAGGATCGTTTCTTATGAGCATACCTGTCGCTTCTTTGAGGCGAAACTCCAGAAGGGCCAAGCAGTTAGCCCACATATTCTTCACATGATTGAGAATATCGAGAAACTGGAGGCCCTAAACTGCAAGATCAGTGAGAACATAATCGTTGATCGAATGCTTCATTCGCTTCATGATGGGTTCGCCCTCTTCAGGGCCAACTATTACATGAACGACATGAAGAAGACTCCTCATGAGCTCCACTCCCTTCTCGTACAGACCGAGAAGGATCTGAAATTAAATGGGAGCGTGAAGCAAGATGTTCTCATGATTTCCAGTAAGGGTAAGGGTAAGGGTAAAGCTAAAGCTCAGGGCGACCTAACAGTAGGCAAGCCCAAGTTTAAGAAGTCAGGATTTACTAAGAGTGGGCCAGGTGAGTCGAGCAACTCACAGGGCAAAACGAAGAGCAAGGATACAAGCATGGAATGTCACCATTGCCACAAGACTGGGCATTGGAGGCACTCATGCCCCGTGTATCGTGAGGACATTAAGGCAGGCCGCGTTACTCCTGTTGGTATGTCTTCTTCTTCTTTTATTCACATGATTGAGATTAACCATGCAAGTTACGGAACTTGGGTACTAGATACTGGTTGTGGTTCTCATTTATGTAATCATGTGCACGGCCTCCGAAACCAAGAACCCCTAATCAAGGGTGAGGTTGACCTGCGTGTCGGGAATGGAGCACGTGTTGCTGCTATCTCGAGGGGAAGATACGTGATCCAGCTTCCAAGTGGATTCGAGTTATCTTTGTATAACTGTTATTATGTTCCTTATTTGTCCAAAAACATTATATCAGTTTCTGCGCTTGACAAACTCGGTTTTTCATTTGTAATAGAGAATAATAGCTGTATTTTCTCCTTACACAATATGATTTATGGCAAGGCAGTTTCCATGAATGGAATTTATGTTTTAGATCAAACCACTGAAATATTACATGTGAATAATAAGAGATTAAAGGTAGGTGACAAAGATCAAATTTACCTATGGCATTGTCGTATGGGACACATAAATGAGAAACGCGTAAAACAGCTCATACAGAATGGAGCTATCTCGGCCTTTGATTTCGAATCATATGGCACGTGTGAATCATGTCTCATCGGTAAGATGACTCGTATTTCCTTCAAAGGTGTTGGAATGCGCGCTGCCGACCTATTAGGACTCATACATACGGACGTGTGTGGCCCTATGTCGATCAACGCACGAGAAAGCTATAGGTATTTCATCACTTTCACGGATGATTTGAGTAGATATGGCTATGTCTACTTAATGAAGCATAAAAGTGAATCCTTTGACAAGTTCAAAGAATACCAGAATCGGGTACAGAACCAGCTGGGTAGAAAGATTAAAGCACTACGTTCTGATCGTGGTGGTGAGTATCTTTCACACGAGTTTGATCAACACCTTAAAGACTGTGGCATCGTGCTACAGTTGACTCCACCTGGAACACCACAGTTAAATGGTATGTCCGAACGGAGAAATCGAACTTTACTTGATATGGTTCAATCCATGATGAGTCACACCGTTGTGCCTGATTCATTGTGGGGCTATGCTCTTTTGTCGTCCTCTCTAATTCTTAACCGAAGTCTGTCTAAAGCTGTTGACAAGTCTCCATACGAATTATGGAAGGGAACGGTCCCAAACTTGTCCTTTATTCGGGTTTGGGGCTGCGAGGCTTATGTCAAGTGGAGACACGAGGATAAGCTCGGCCCGCGATCGGTCAAGACATACTTTATAGGTTATCCAAAGGGAACTTTTGGTCATTACTTCTACTCGCCAACCGAACAACGTGTTTTTGTTACGGCTAGTGCGACGTTCTTAGAGAAAGAATTTCTCGAGAACAAGTCGAGTAATAGAACCTTCGAATTATCGGAGGTTCAAGAACCAACTACCGAGCAACCATTGGAGGAAACAGTTCCTTCAACCGAGGCTGCGGTAGATATTCCTGAGGAACCTAGGAGGTCGGGAAGAGTCTCCATTCCTCCGGACAGATACATTGGTATGGTCGAGGAACATGATATGGATGACGTCTTACTCCTAGAGGGTAATGAACCCACACCCTATAAAGGTGCCATGACCAGTTCTGACTCAAAGCTATGGCTAGAAGCCATGCAATCCGAGATGGACTCCATGTATGAGAACAACGTGTGGGATCTTGTGGACCTACCTGCAAAGGTGCGTCCCCTTCAATGCAAATGGCTTTACAAAATAAAGCATGCCGTGGAAGGTAAACAAGACATCCATAATAATGCAAGACTAGTTGCTAAAGGTTTCACCCAAGTGCCAGGCTTGCACTACGATGAGATCTTTGCACCCGTAGTCATGCTACGTTCCATTCGGATTATCTTAGCGATCGCCGCATTTCATGACTATGAAATATGGCAGATGGACGTTAAAACCGCCTTCTTAAACGGTTATTTGGAGGAAGAGTTGTACATGGTACAACCCGAGGGTTTTATTGATCCAGAACATCCTAAGAAAGTTTGCAAGCTTAAGCGTTCCATCTATGGACTTAAGCAAGCATCGCGGAGTTGGAATCATCGTTTCGACCAAGTGATAAAAGAGAATGGGTTCATTCGATCATTCGAGGAACCATGTCTCTATATCAAGTCGAGTGGGAGCAAGATTGTATTCCTAGTACTGTATGTCGACGACATACTCTTGATTGGGAATGATATACCTCTCCTTTCTTCAGTTAAAGCATGGTTGAAAAACCATTTCCAGATGAAAGATCTGGGAGAGGCACAAAGAATTTTGGGCATCCGTATCTACAGGGATAGATCACGACGGATGTTGTCTCTCAGTCAGGAGTCTTACATAGATAAGATTCTAGAGAGATTCAGCATGACGAACTCCAAGAAAGGGTTCCTTCCTATGACTACTGGGCTTCACTTGAGCAAGTCTCAAGAAGCTAAGACATTGGAAGAGAAAGAGCGCATGAGTCGGATTCCTTATGCTTCGGCAATAGGATCGATCATGTATGCCATGATATGCACACGTCCAGACGTTGCATATGCATTGAGTATGACTAGTCGATTCCAAGCTCATCCAGGTGAACAATATTGGATGGCCGTGAAAAACATTCTTAAGTACCTACGGAGGACCAAAGATTGGGGATTGACTTATGGAGGCGACTCAACGCTCTGCGCCACGGGTTACGCAGATGCTAGCTTCCAAACGGGTCGAAATGACTCGAAATCTCAGTCTGGATTCGTTTTTACTCTTAATGGCGCTGCTGTCAGCTGGAAAAGTTCTAAATAGAGTGTTACAGCAGATTCTACGACTGAGTCTGAGTATTATGCCGCCTCACAAGCAGCTAAGGAAGCAATATGGATGCGTCAATTCTTACAAGGACTATCAGTAGTGCCTAGTTCGAATGACCCAATCACCGTTTATTGTGATAATAAAGGTGCCATCTTCCAAGCTAAGGAGCATAAGTCTAGCAACAAAGCTAGGCATGTACAACGGAAAGCTCATCTAATCAGAGATTACGTGGAGCAAAAGGATATTTTCATTGATAAGATCGCTACGGATGACAACATAGCTGATCCTCTCACTAAAGCATTACCACGTGATAAGCCTGAAGGGCACATTCATTCCATGGGAATTGGATGTGTTCCTAAGTTGTAGTACTCTTTTATGAATTCATGTAATAATTCATTTTCTCGTGTACTCTATTCAACCTCATTGTTATGATATATAATGTTTTGTTTTTCATGTGGAATTGTACGCCAATTTTGAACACCACAAAGTGAACTGAATAACATTACATCGTTTTAGTCCTTGATTACCCACTTGAGCTGATAACTCAGGTAATCATTTTGTGACGTTGGTTGATGGTGGGTTCAACGAGCCATAAGTCACGCGGATGACTGACCAATCACAAAGGCGAGTTATACGGATATCTCGTAGGACACCCCGTGACAACGTTATGGAGTCCTAAATGTTTTATAACATTGGGTGCCAGGTCGTGGGTAGGACCTCCATAGTGTTCCTTGGAGTCGAGTCTTTTGACTTTCAACTGTCTCTTGAGATTAAGGCAGATTTTGGGTAACTTTGGTTTCTTTCCCACGGTCATCGTAACAGGGGCCAAGAGGAATTTTCTGGGTTATTTCATGCTGCGCGATATCGGCAGGATTCGAGTTGAAGGAAATATCCAAACCCTTATCAGGATTTTATCATTTCTCAGGGCCACTCGAGGAGTAGTAATTGAAATGCATGGCCATGCTTGAATACAGATTCGTTTTATCAGTTAAGTTACTCTCTAGTCGGGGAAACCACTCTTGATACAGATCGCTTGTGAGATACGACCTTTGCGAATGCGGATTTGCAAATTGTCTTACATTGAGTGGGAGAAATTTTAAAAGGATATGAGAATCGGTTATCGCACATACACTTGTACGGACAAGTGGGAGTTTGTTGGAGCTTGTGTCCTCCACATGTAGTGTGATAACGTCATTGCACATACCCTTGTACGGACAAGTGGGAGATTGTTGGGGCTGGTGTCCTTGACAATTAAGTACAATGACTTATTAAATCTCTTTAAGGATCACAAGGGCATACTTCAGTATTATTACCAGTTGATCCACGTTTATCAATAACGGTTGGCTTGCTAGATAAGTTTGACGTTATTGTCATACGGATGGCGGTGATCAACTGGTCCCTATACGTCACACCTATAGGACACGTTTGAGAGATGTGAAGGTATGAAAATACAGTCACATTTATGCCGAATACGACTAAACAGTTAATCAGAGGTATTGACTATTAAATTAGTCAATAAGATGTTGAGATTATTATTTAATACGGATTAAATAATTTTAGCTAATACGGATTACATGATTAATTCGTAAATTAAATATAAACGGTTATATTTAATTAAATATTGTATTCGCGTATTAATATAAACAGTTATATTAATTTGGGTAATTATACAATATCGTATTTTATCAGACCATTATTAATACATCGACTGCGTTAATATCTGATAACAAGTGTACGATTTATAATTAAAATCCCGCAAATAACTTATAGCTAAATGGGTCGAATCACGAATCAGAATAAGGTAAGAGTGGAAAGCCCACTCTTACCCTACTCGTTTATTTCGGCCGAGTATACTACATAAGGAGAAGACTTCTCCTTATCCCCTGTGACTCTTGTTGCACTGATTAAAATCAATCTCAAGAAAAAATTAGGGTTTGAGAGCATTCTTCTCCCATAACCCAGATCTCACATCTAAAACTCAAAAGGCTCTCCCTATATTGCAATGCAGTTGGAGAGGAGTTCTAGCACACGCGGCAACGTCTCAATCTAAGTCTTGGGTGCAAGTTATAGGAGGGAATTTGCGTTAATTTTTGTTCTAAGGCCAATTCAAGCAAGGACCCAAGGTTGTATTCCTTTTTCATGTTTTTATTAACTTATGACAATAATCTCAATTGTAAAATTCGTTATAATCCTTCACGTTTTAGGGCGAATACATGTTATATTTCCCTCTAGGGGAATACACAACGCCTCCTCCCAACTCATCTCCATGAGATGCGAATTTAGGCCAAAACTGCTGTCAATGATGTTTATCCCACAAAAACCACTAAACTAGCTTGAAGGGGTAGGCTTAGTTTATAATTGTAGTTTCAAGGGCAAATTGGCAATTTGGGCAATTGAGAAGTGAATCGGGGTAGAAGTATGTAAAAGGGAATTGTAAGATTTCATGGTCAAATAAAAGGAAATTGCAAGATTTCTTGAATAAAGGATAATGTAAGATTTTCCGAACATATGATATTAAACTAATAGGCTGAAAATAGGCAGGCAAAAAACATTCAAATGTCATATTTATGCAATTTGATGTTACATGATATGCAAGGAGTAACTACTCACATTCCTAAACGAAACTGGTCATGAATGTCACCAGTTTATATAGCTCTGAACCTCAGAATGTATAATGTAGTTCGCCAAATTTTTCAATCAAGTCTAATTATTCAACAAATTTTCGAGACAAAATTCGAGACAATGCTAAAATTATATGCTAATAGACGAAATGAATATGCACGGTTCAAATTTAGAGATAGTCAATAGGGCTATAATGTCAGAGATATATACCAATCTAAAAAAGATGAAAGAATTAACTAACGAAACCGTTTAGATTTATGTTATATACATAAACGATTACGTTTACGATTTGTACATAAGTGTTAAAAAATAACGACGATCTGAATGTAAATCGATAAAAGCGGGACCCAAAAAAAAAGATGAAGTAATTAAATAACGAAAACTGCCTTGGTTTATGTTTAGTACATAAACGATTCCGTTTATGATTTGTACATAAATCTTAAAAATAACGATGGTCGGTACGTAAAGATTAATAAATAATGATTTACGAATAATAATCTTATCTTTATAAAATCAATATCAGTTCAATTATTTTCATGTATTCATATCATCGCATACAGTTTTTCTAACAGCAAATGTTGGACCCACATCGAATATATTAATTACAAAAAACGACTATACTTATATTTTGTACGTAAATGTTTATGTTTGTGTTTTGTACGTAAATATTAATGAATAAATTAAATTATTAATAATTCAGTCTAAAATTTTACAACATTAATAAATTACACCAGTTAATACAATTTATCCAAATTTTTACTACAATAATAAATAATAAATTACAATAATTGTACAACAATTGATAAAAAATCAACGTTGTTACATAAATCGTAGTATTTTACTCAAATTATTAGATATCAACTTTCCATGTTCCAAGAAATTTAAATACTAAAATCTAAATATTAAATACAATTATAAATTAAAGGTAGATGAACTAAAAATTAAAGAACAAAATATTAGAAGTTTCTTTTTAAATAATATAAACATAAGTTAGTACCTCATGAATATATTCAGCAATTATAATCTTTTTAGTATTAAATCATTGTTGTGACATGCACATAGTGAAAATAATCTTACAACAATAAAAACTCGAGTAAACATTGTTGATATATAAAAGCATAAAATGGAGTAATGATAAAATGTTGAAGTATGCTCTAGAAAATCTTGAAATTTGTCTCTATTAAAAAATAATGCAAGGAGAGTGATCATCATTAAAAACACTCCAAATTTTATACACTTTTATATAAAAAATGCATATTGCAAAAAACGTATATTAACAACTTTTTACCCATTTCCTTATGATTTACTCGCAAACCGCCATCGATTCCCCCTCACCAACCTAACATGATGTATATCATGAAAAAGAACATTTAAACTTACTTATTTATTATAATAATATAATATTAGTTGATTCGTGAAACGGAAATACACACGCAATTTTAATTATGAAACGTAGTTAGGTAGTTAAATAAGCTTAACAATGATTAATTAATTAATTAATAGTTTGATGAGTTACTATTTTACTTGAAAGACAAATTCTAACTCAAAGAGATATAATGACACTATCAGAGACATTATTGACTCAATTTTGAACTAAATAAATATGATCAAGTTAAAAGCATAATAAGCTATAATAAAAAAAAATTAATTTATAATAGCAAATCAGGATTGATAAAAAAAATCAAATTTTGATAAAAAAAAAGTGTATAGACTTTCGATATATTAAAAAAAATTTATGAACATTTATAATTTAGTTCCGATGATACATATTTAGAATAATATGATTTGAAAAAGACTCATGGAATTTTTTACACGGGCCAAAAACTAGTTCATTTCTAAAGTGAATGAAATACTAAGTGTGTGAACCCCCGCGATTTAGCGGAAAAATAAACACAAAAGAATACGAAAAATACGAGGTTTTTAAAACTTTTCTTGAAGAATTAATTAACTAACATGGGAAGGTTCAAACTAAATAAAATAAATGTGCGGAAATAAAAGAAATCATGCTAGTTATACAAACATAATAAAGAGTGTATGGGGAAAAGATATCCGATGAATAGAAACATAACGTAAGGTAGTCTAGCGATACGAAGTGAAACTAAAATCCAAGGGTAAGTGCTCGCTAGCCCACATGTCTCACCCAACCACTGCTTCACAAACCTGTCATTCATGAAACATGAACGCCACAGTCAGTGTGGAGTAACTCAGGGTTCTCCCAGCCACTTTACGTCAAAATACAAATAGATAATAATAAGAACATATTGTATATGGAGTAGTACATGTGAATATGAGAAATATCAAAGCATGATACTCAAAATCAGGTAAACA
Organism: Silene conica; assembly: GCA_029255685.2. Classification (NCBI taxonomy): domain Eukaryota; kingdom Viridiplantae; phylum Streptophyta; class Magnoliopsida; order Caryophyllales; family Caryophyllaceae; genus Silene; species Silene conica. The sequence goes on along the minus strand of CM055317.2, from coordinate 33,849,004 downwards.
ACCAGGTGATCGACTCAGAGACCAACACTAGATGACATGTCCAATCACATAAACAACAACAACCAAGAATAGAATGAACGCCGTCAGGTAGCATAACCGCTACAACTGACAGTCAGGGAGCATAACCGCTCCACTACCAGGCTAGGGCGTATAATCGCGCCCTAGCTACCGGAGCGCATAACCACGTCATCCGGGATGCTATGTATAGCGCATAACCGAAAACTATATGCCTAAGACCTGGCCAGATCTCTCGATGTAATAACCGACACCGAACGACCCACGGGGACCGGGCCGCATAACCACGGACACCGATCAATCCCGAACATAGCTAAATAAAATCCCATAACAGGAGTGGCGTTTGTTCATTTCAGTGATACACAAATCGTATCACCGCTATCTATTCGCAACCAAGGCAACATAACCTTTACCAACACAATTTAGGGTGACATAACCGTCACCAACACAAGCAAGGTAACATAACCGTCACCCAGCTTATCTTAAGATAACATAACCGTCATCAATTCACAATCGGAATAACATAACCGTTAACCAATCATATAAACATGCATGAGACAAAAATTGTAAATAAGACAACACTTAAATTCATCTCATACGGGAGAAGAATAAACAGAACTGATTAATAAAACACAAGTTCTAAAAGCATTTTACATTTCAGCTATCGTCTGCCGTAAAATTCATAATTAATTCATATAAAATCGAAATGATACAAGGCCAGTTGGGTCGGATTAATAAGACTTTTATCTACAATTTTATCAAATAACCATTTTCAAAAGACGAACTTAACATGGGTTTATAATGTGATCTTTACAGTATGTCATAAATTGTCGCTTAAAAGTATTGCTTCATAAAACGGGTTTAACAAAACATTTTGGGGCAAAGTAAACTCCTAAAATCATCTAAACTCTTCAAAGTTTAATTATGGAAAAGGCCCAGAATATTTTCAAAGTATAAAAATGGTTTTCGAAATAATATTTGAGCTACTGTCCATTCTGCGAGTATTTCAGCGCAATGTTCGTAAATATTTTATTGTGAACAAACGACATGCAAGAAAATTACGAAATTTTAGAGGTAGACTCTACACTTAAAATGAACAGGGGTCTATTTTCAACATTTCAAATATGGATACTCTAAGACGTCGAAATAAATTGTACAAGACGACGGACAGATTTGTCAAGGTGCTGAAACTTTATGAAATAACCAATGTAAACAAAACACTATGAGTTTGAAAAACTATCAAACTAACCATCCTCAATGATCATAACCTCATTTAACAATACAATCCTTAATGAATTTCCACAACTAGAATATCATCCAACACAACCATGCAAGATGAAAATCATCCAAACATATGACTTATAAAGCTAATCATGCAACTAATTAATCAAACATATTTCTAGTATAATAAATATCACTAGCATATAAAACAAATGCAAACATAGACGATTAAAGTCGAGTAACCCATCACCGTTACCTTTTAGTCCAAACTCTCGTCAATCTCGTATGTATCGCCCTCCGGACCACTTGACTCGAATCCTACAATCAAAAGGATATGTTAAAAACGGAAGTATCTAGCTTTAGTCAAAGCTAGGATTTCGAAATTTGTAAGGAAGCGGAGGAGATGAAAACTTCTTATTTAGAAAGGAGGGGAACGACGAGAGGAGAAAAATGGCGCGAGAATCGTCGAAAACGGACAAGAAACGAAGATTTTACGATCGTTTTACGTTACGGTGTGGAGGTGCACTACAATGGTGTTTTTCTTCTTTTGTGTTTAGTGTGCTTTTGATGAAAAAATAAAGGAATGAAGAAGAAGGAAGGAGGAGGAACAAGACCTTGGGCAGCAAGGCAGATTTTTCATGCTTAGCCAAGTGTCCCAAAGGACATGTGGAATGAGTAAAGAGTAAGCAACAAGCGAGCTTGTTCGCGGATGGTCTGCGACAACCTTTCGTATTTTCTGCATAATTTCCTCTACAGAACTCGGAATGAGGTGTTTTCGGTAGCGTTGGAAAGCTAAGAAAAAGAGTTAAAACTTTCATTATATAAGCAAGAGCTAAATAAGCCTTTCAAATATCTCAAAATTAGTAACAAGGACAGAGTAGTTGTTCGTAGTTTAAGGAGTATAGGTTTAAGACGGACATTTTTAAATATCGTTGTCAAAAACGATAAAATTTAGATGGGGATTTTATTTATAGGATCATACTTATTATTAAAATAGGATAACTTGGAATTTATCGCGTATTACAAAGTGTCCATTCAATCATGGCATATTTTTAATCTCTTTACATCCTCGTTTAGCTCCTAATTTCTATCATACCACTTCGTGACACTAAGGCCATGTTGTTTTGAACTTACTTTGGTTTAATTTAATTAACTTAACTAATTTTTTCTCAAACTTTCTCAACTTAACTTCTATTTGTTGAACTTAACTTATTTTTGCTTAAATTTTCCGAACTTATTTTTACTGAACTTAATTTAAATCATTTTTGCTGAACTTATTTTTGCTGAACTTAACTTAACTTATTTTTGCTGAACTTTTCTGAACTTATATGAGCTTAACTTTTTCGAACTAAATGAATAATCACTTAAATAATAATAATAATAATAATTATTATTATTATTATTATTATTATTATTATTATTAGTAGTAGTAGTATTCTAGATGATATTGATAAAAATAAAAAAAGATAACTTGAAATAAAATAAAAGTTAAGATAATATAATATTTTCTTCCATATATATATATATATATATATATATATATATATATATATATATATATATATATATATATATATATATATATATATATATATATATATATATATATATTATATATATATAGTTATATATATATATATAGTTATAGTTAGGATCACATGAGTCCTACCTACATATTTGAGTCCATGAGTCCATGCAACAATATCAAACATGCTTAATGAAAATACCGTCTGCTCTATGTTATAACAAGGGTATATTCGTCATTTCACACACAAACTATATAAGCCCCAAATTCAGGTTAAAACACCTCATTCAATTCATGGAGTTTCTCTCTCATCTATTTCTCTCTCTTCCGCGATCAACATAATATCCTCTCGCTGTCGACCTGTTCTGATATCGTTAAATTCATTCGTCTTCAACGTCAACATGCTCTGATTTCGTTAAATTCATTCGTCTTTACCTTCGTCCTTGCTGATATCGTCGTTATTAACTTCGTCTTGCTGTTATTTTCCATGTTTTATTAACATACTCAATGGCAGGTATCTTCTTCTCCTTTAATTATCGTTTTTCTTTTTAATTTTATGCACTATTGATTTGCATGTTGTTGTACTTTATTAATCGATTCTATGTTCTAGTCGTATCTGAGACTTTCGTTTGTGTTTCTCATTGTTTTTTATGTTTATTTTTGATGTTTTCATCTAAATATATGTTTCGTCTTTGCTTTTTCCTCTGCTAATCATGTCATGATTACATATTTTCATAATTTTATCCTTTCAATTGCCTGTACGTACTGTTTTCGCATGTTGTTGTATTTCATTACGATTATTCTACATATCAGCTGTTTAATAGTTAATCCTAATTAGTCAATTTATGTCCATAAGTATCACATCTTATGTTGCACAGTATCACACGCACTTTAAAATAATATCACATGTTCTTTTACCTCTATACATTAGCATCACACTGTACTCCGCAAAGTATCACACTTCATCCTGAAGAGTATCAAACTACATGTCTGATTGTTTCCCTAATTAGTGCATTGTATTAAGTACATGTTATTTTCAATAGTATCACATGTCATCCTCAACAACATCACATTTTTATAAAAATAATTTCATTAGACAATTTATGTCCATAAGTATCACATGTTATGTTACACAGTATCAAACTACGAGTCTCATTGTTTACCTAATTAATGTACTGTACCTTAGCATCACACTGTACTCTGTAAAATATCACACTTCATCCTGGAGAGTATCAAACTACGTGTCTCATTGTTTACCTAATTATTGCACTGTATGAATTATGTTTATCATGTTATAATTTGTGTTTCCAACCTCTGTTGCTTTAGACAATATTTCTACTATTTCTCTGGTATCTCTTTCTACTCCACAATGTATGGAAGTTAATGAGGTTCATGCTGGAAATCATCTTAGTATGGTTGTCAGCCCTGGTGGTTCTGAAGAGTGGGTTAGAAATATTGCCAATCAGTTTACACCGATAATAGGACAAACTTTTTCATCATTAGATGACGGTATTCAGTTTTATGAGACTTATGCAATAGCATTTGGCTTTGAACCAATGAAGTCTTCAACAAAAAGGTTCTGTAGTAGTGGTGATATTAGGACAAAATTGATTGTTTGTCACCGTGAAGGTTTAGGGATCCTAAGCCGACAATATTATCTATTTGCGGTCAAGAGGAGGAGGCAATGGTCAAGGCTTCTGAACCGAGGAATACTAAGGTTACTAGGATTGGTTGTAAAGCCAGAATTTTATTCAAATCTGTCACTAAAGAAATTGATAACGTTCAAGTACCAGTATTTGTTGTTGATCAGTTTCATGCTGCCCATAACCACCTTCCTTGTCCACTCAAATATATAGAATTTCTCAAAAAACGTAGAAACCTTTCTTTACAACATAGACAAACCATTGTGGATAATTGCAAGGTGAATATGGGCCCAACCTCTACATTCAGATCGATGAAGGAATACGTTGATGGCTATGAAAATATTGGAGCTACTTTAACTGACTTTAAGAATTTTAGAAGGCAAATCAAATGTTTTATATGCCTTAAGGATGCTCAAATGTTCACTGACCAGTTGGAAACACTTTCTCAAACCAGGAAAGGGTTTTACTATGCCCATGATATTGACCAGAATAAGTGTTTGTTTCGTGTCTTTTGGGCTGATGCAGAAGCACGCGCTAATTACCGTCTATATGGTGACTTAGTCACCTATGACCCAACTTACTCAACTAATAAGTACGACATGATCTTCGCGCCTTTCACTGGTGTTGATCATCACAAGAAGTCTGTCACTTTGGGTGGTTCACTTATGTCTAGGGAGAATGATCAGAATTTCAAATGGATTTTCCGAAAATTCTTAGATTGTATGGGTGGGAAGCAGCCACTTTGCTTTTTTACTGACCAATGTCCTGCAATGAAAACTGTTGTCCCTGCTGTTTTTACCACAGCTGCGCATCGATATTGCATGTGGCATATCATGAAGAAATTACCTGAAAAGTTAGGCACGGCATTCCCCAAAGACGCTGACTTTGTCACTCGTCTGAATTCTGTTGTTTGGGATTCAGACCTAGAGCCTTCTGACTTCGAAGAGAAGTGGTGTGCATTGATCACTGAGTTTCAACTTCAGGATAATTCATGGTTGAAATATCTGTTTGCCAAACGTCAACTTTGGATCCCGGTCTATTATCGCTATATTCCTCTAGGTTGTCTTTTAAGAACAACGCAACGCTCTGAGAGCGAAAACAGCTTTTTCAAGCGCTTTGTGAATCCTAATGGCACACTTGTGGAATTCTGGATGCATTTCCAGAGTGACATGGATCAGCAACGTTACAGCCAAAAATGTCTTGACAGAGATAGTGATCACTCCTTACCTCAAACCAAAACACTTCTTAGTCTTGAGATTCATGCATCCGCTGTTTACACACATGCACTCTTTTACGAATTCCGGCAGCAGTGTATTTCTTCTCTACATTTATGCAGTGCTGGAGATTCTTCAAGGGAAGGTAATGTAAGGTACATTGATGTCGAAGATTCTATTTTGAATAAAACTTATACTGTAGTATTTAATCCTACCACCTTCGATTCATCATGCTCATGCAAGATGTTTGAGAGGAAGGGTTATATATGCAAACCCATCATATGGATCTTGTCTGGTAAAGGGGTCAAGAAGATACCTGATAAGTATCTTCTCAGTAGATGGACAAAGAACACCAAAAAAATGCCATTGTATGATGCTCATGGGCAATTGCTAGATGATTTTGATTCCTCTGATGTCACTAAGTTCCATATTTCTTCACTTTAGTCAGAGTTTTACTCAACTTTAACTCTAATCAAAACTCCTCCTCAAAATCACATTAAGGAACTTTCTGAATTACTGAAGACATTCAGACAGAAACTTCATCCTGGTGGTGAAATAATGACTGCTGAGCAAGAGATGGAAATGCTACTTGGTGTTAAGTCCTCAAGCGAGGTCCGTATACTACCCCCTATTCAATCAAAAAACAAGGGCAGTGGCAAGAAATTGACATCTAAGAGAGAACAGTCCATTGCAAAGGCACAAAAGCCAAAAAGATTCTGTAATAACTGTAAACAAATGGCACATCATGATAAGCGCAACTGGCCTAATCCTGCTGTAGACACATCACAACACCCGTTTGATCAGGAATCCGAAGTAAGTCATTTTTGCCAAATATCGTATGTTTTACTTTACAACAATATCAAGTTCAAGCTGTCTAGTTTTATTTAATGTTTTGTTCCTTTATTTTGTTGTGTTCAAGGTTAGTTTTGTTGTCTAGTTCAAATTCAGATAGGTTGATTGTTTCTTTATGCAAAATATCACATGTCACTACTAAGAATATCACACTTTTTTATTAATTTTGTCAACTTCATTTCTGTCTGTTTTGGTGTTTGTTTACTTTTTTTGCAGATTTCTTCAGTTGTTGATGATGATTAAGAAGTTGGGTGCATGTTGAGGATTTCTTTTTGACATCAAGTTAGCACAGAATACAATACAAATATCACACTTTGTTATTAGTGTTTGTACTTGCCTACAAATACATTTCAAATAGGCGTTAATTTTGTATTCTTTATTCTTCGTTTTCTTAATACTCTAGTTTTGTTGATCTTTTACGAATACAAGCAATATAATACTTCATATGAATATCAAAGAACTTGTTTTATTCTTAGATGGTTGTCATTTTCTTTCCTACACTTGTATCCACTTTATTTTTTATTCAATATCACACCACACATGAAACAATATCACACCACACCTGAGAAAGTATCACGCCAGCACTCATACACAATATTGGACAATTTCCAAAAAAAAGTATCATACTACAATTGAAACAATATCACCAATTGTCCTAAATAATATTATTATTAGACAACATCAGCTTATTAATAATTTCACAACCAATTGCACAAAATATCACAACTTGTACTTGGCAATATCACTGTGTGTTTGCAATAATATAACCATTTTATTAATAATATTTGTTCTTTTTAGTATCATTTGAAAACAATATCATCCTTAAATCACAATAACATCACAGTTTGTAACCAACAATGTTACTAAAAAATGTTATCAGATTACATAGTATCACACCACAGCTGGAAAAGTATCACACCACACATGAGACAGTATCACACCACACGTGAAACAGTATCACACCACATATGAAATAGTATCACACCACACGTGAAACAGTCTCACACTACACCGGATACAGTATCATACCACACTTGCAACAATATGACACCACACCTGAAACAGTATCACACTACACCTTAAACAGTATCACACTACACCTTAAACAATATCATACCAAATCTGAAACAATATCACACCACAGCTGAAACAACATCACATGTTATACTCAACAATATCACACTTAACAAAGAATTGATCCCAGAAACTCGTTTTCCATTAACTTGAGATCTAATGTTCAACGATACACAAAAGTGCTAATTACCACACCACGTGTGGAAAAAATGATTCCGGAAACTTGTTTTTTACTAGAGTTACATTCATTCACATTTTAATTACACGGTTTTTTCCCCCGAAGTCTAGCACTACTAACTGCACATTCTACCTCAACCCCTACCTCTATTTTTAGGATTTGCCATGGTCTTGAATCGTATGAGTGGCATTTTGTCCAATTCGTCATCTTCACTTCCTTTTTCGCAAGCATTTCTGTGAAGCAAAACCATAATGTTGTTGTTATATGTCAATATTCTACTTTTTTCTGGAAACCAAACCATCAAATGTAAAAGGCAGGTTCTCATTTTTACCTCTTCCTAGGAGATGTCCTAAGAATTGGTAATTCTGTGTTCACTTCTGGGACTCCAGCAATGGTAGCTCGATTCTCGATAGTAGTGTTCTTCTCTACCACTTTTGCTTTTCTTTTTAGCTGACCACCCTTCTGTTTTGCATCTTCTTTTCTCTTTTGGGTTAGTGTTGTCACAAGGGCCTGCTTTCCTGTCGTAAACTCCTTAACCTTCTCCATCAAAGGTGTCCTTTTCACATTTATGTCAGCTAAAAGCAATGCTGCTGCCATTTCTAGCCAGTAGTAGCGCCTACTCACTTTCGCATGCAAATCTGCCTCAAACAACTCCCCCTCGTACCGAATCATGTGCATCATTAAGAAGTTTCCAGATTCTGAATTGTCTACCTCACTCTTCTGCCAAGGGAAGCTGTTGTTGACAACATCAAAACTTATTATCTCATGCGCTCTATCAACATTTTTTTCTGCTAGGAAGTCACTCTTCTCCCCAGCCTGTTATATTTGAGAATTACCATTAGACATAATTGGCAGAAACATTGAAATCCACACATACTTCAAAATTAATATACACCTCACAGTATCGAATAAAACATACCACCAAATCTGCAGCCTCGTATACTTCTGTGTCCGTCCAGTTGTCGTACTCTATATAGTCTAGCACTTCAATCGACTCGGTTTTGAAATTTATACAAACACAGAAATAATGTTCTTTTAACAACATTGGTATAAAAATCTGATCTGCTTCCAAGTTACAGGGATTTGTGTTACTTCTTATGAAATCCTCCCAAGCTCTAAAAATCTTCTCTTTTTTCATTTTTTCATCTCCATGTACTTCAAGTTTTGCTTCCTGTTTTGTATACATATATGTTAAAAGTCCTCTTTTTATTCGTAAGGGTGGTTACATTTTAACCAAAATGTGAATGTTTCTGAATCAAACTAAACTACAGCTTACCATGTGTCGAATTCCAAAAAACATCAAACTTGTGTCACAGGATTATGTGTGTTCAATGTGATTTAAAACTAGTGCCCAACATTCAATCACATTTCTACTGACATGCTCACGTGGAAGCACTGACAATATATCAGCCCTGAATAGGTATTGATTTTCACTGAACTTGGCGACCTCCTCACTACTCCAAACATTAACAACAATTAAAATAAATACTGAAGACTACAAGAGGAGACAATGTTAAACAATATCAGCTGCATGAGCAATATCACAACCTTCCCCATAAAACATCACAACCACTAATAAACAATATCACAGATTAAAAAAGTTCATTAATAAAGATTTTGAAGAACCATACTCTAATTGGAGAATGTGGTCATCCAATAGGCAGTAGTCAAGTACTTCTTTTCTTTTAGTCAACATTTTTGCACATAGGGATTTGTTAGCCTTCATAAAAGTTGAGACGAACTCCAGTTTATCACATGCCACACCACAGTTGTACGTGCATCCAAGGCCATCTGATTTTCCCCTCCTAGTGTTGCCCATAACACTTGCAGAACCATCTTCCACCATAGCTAGCAAAATACATATGACGTTATTCATTTTTCTTATATTCGGTATTTAGAACAAAAAAAATTAGAACATTACGGATTATTCTAAAAAAAGATTAGCAGTGCATGGAATTTAACCTGTTATTTTTGATATGGGCGTGTGGACTTTCTTTTTCCCACCTCTATGTTTATTTTTTTTATTGTTCACTTTTTGTCTCTTTCTCTGCAATTTTGGTAACAATGCACTTTTGATGGCATTAAGCGTTTTAACCTTTTCCAGGAACTCGCTCCTATTTTTATTTAAATCACTCAGGACGAGCGTTGCTGCAATCTCTGCCCAGTGTAATTTTCTCTTCCTTTCATCGGACAGTTCACAATAAAAAGGCTCACCAACAAAAAACAACATGTGGATCATCATGAATAAGCCACAGTCTAGGTTCTTCTCTTCTGTTTGCCAACGGAAGTTTACATTGGTCAAATTGTAGGACTGTACCTTTAGCCCTCTCTCAAAACCTTTACTAACCATATAATCACCATAGACTGTCCCCTATATATGTTTAAAGTAAACAATTATTCAATACTAATTTTAAAACCAACAAAATCATAAAATTGCACTTATTCCTATTATTGCACTTACAGCTACATGAGCCATGTGTACATGGTCCTCGTCATCGAATGAATCATAGGTTCTGTTGTCCAAGTAGAACATTATTTCTCTCTTGAAGTCAATACATACGCAGACGTAGTGTCCCTCGTAGAGCAAAGGTATGAACACCTTTAGAAATATTATGGAAAAAAAGTCATTCATAAAGCACTAACTCGTAACAGTATCACAGTTCACAAGTAATAGTATCACAGTACATATAAAACATAGTTAATGCACTTCAATCAAGAACAATATGACTAATAATAAGTAACAATATCACAGTGCACATGAAACAATATCAACACTAACTACTAAAAATATCACAATTAACAAGTAACAATATCACAGTACACATTAAACAATATCAACACTAACTACTAACAATATCACAATTAACAATTAACAATTAACAATATCACAGTGCACATTAAACAATATCAACACTAACTACTAACAATATCACAATTAACAATTAACAATATCACAGTGCACATGAAACAACATCACCACTAACTACTAATAATATCACAATTAACAAGTAACAATATCACACTAAACATGAAACAATGTCACAGTACACATGAAACAATATCAACACTAACTACTAGCAATATCACAAGTAACAATTAAGAATATCACAGTGCACATGAAACAACATCACCACTAACTACTAACAATATCACAATTAACAAGTAACCATACCACCGTGCACATGAAACATTATGACATAAAAAATAGTTAGTGCACTTCAAGAAACAATACAAACACTAACTACCGACAATATCATGCAACATACAATAAAGTATCACAACTAAGTATTTTAAATGTCTAACCATATTTGAATTCATATCCAGTGGTTGCTTAAAAAGGTTTGACCACGCATCTCATGCCCCATATATCTGCCCCTTTAGTCTAGCCAATTCATTAACATCATCGTCATCTACATCTATGTATAACGCTAAAGTCGGCTGTTGTTCATAAGGGCATCTTATTAGTCCCCATATCACACATTCTTACACTACTTAATTCAAAAGAAGGTAAATACAAGAGGGTAAAGAATTACATACAGAGTGTGAAATGCCATAGAAAATCCTTGTTAGGTTGTCACTTCCCTTTTGTTCCTTTTGGATCTCATTGAGCAATACCACCCATGATTCAATGACGACTAATTCTATCATAGTGTTGGGCAATAAAGACTCAATATCGCTTTTATCTACACAATGGTAAACTCCAAAGTTGGAGAAAGTTTCTCTGTAACATTTTTTGCCAAAAACAATTAGCATATTAGTTTTCAAGTAGTAACTTTTGAGCACACTAAAACAGTTATTATGTTTAAAAGAGTGACTTACAACTTGTTAATGGTATGGTCTGTGGGAAAACAATAATCCCTAACTTCCTTTCTCTCCTTCAAGACATGATCAAAGATGTATTCATCTTGTAACATTGATTCTGAAATTAGTTGAACATTCATGACTGGCAAACCACATGATATAGTACAACCCAAATTCGGAGGCACAATATGTGCTGAAGCAGGTACCAAGTCCGAGTGCAACAAATAATCAATTATATTGCCATTGATTTTCTCAGCATTGACATCTCTGTCACTGACGCGCTCAATTTCCAATTGAGTGACTACACTGGTACCCTCATTCCTTATCTCTTTCTCTTGATCTTTTTCAATACCTTGTTGTGCAACATCAACGGTTGGAACAACTTCTTCCAGTTGACTGATACCACTGGTACTCTCATTCCTTTTTTCCTTCTCTTGCTGTTTCTGAATACCCTCTTGTTCAACACAAACATTTGTAACACCTTCTTCCAATTGACTGACCTCACTGGTACCCTCAGTCCTCTTCTCTTTCTCAATCTCCTTTTGATTTTCCTGTTGTTCAACATCAACATTTGGAACAACTTCTTCCAATTGACTGACCCCACTGCCTTCCTCATTCATCTTCTCTTTCTCAAACTCTTTTTTATTTTCCTGTTGTTCAACATCTTTATGCGTCTCTTCATTATTAACCACCTCCTTGTTTTCCTCCTCAACATTGTCGATACCATAATTTAACTGACTCAACACCTCTGATTCACCAACATTGTGCATTACATCCAGACAAATATTATCGACAATGTCATCCAAATTTGCATTGATCTCATTATCCTGCTCATCATCAGAACTATTCAAGTTTATAACATCAACAACTACTTCATCTTGTTCATCATCATTTCTTTCAAGTTGAAGGTTTGGATCGGTACATCCTCCATATTTTTTGTTCAATTCTGCGTACTGAATTTTTAACATCTCAGTCAACACATCAAATGTTGGCATTCCCTCTTTTTCACCCATCCTTTTATATGCCCTTGCTATCAACCCATCAGTGAAGTAATGATAGTTATGAACTTTCATGAACGGCAATGTTTGTGTAATAGGAGTCGATTGATCTTGCATATCTGATTCATCACAATTATGGACAACCTCTTTTTCAGTATTATCAACGACTTCTTTATCAGCATTGTCCTCTTTGGGACACTCCTCGGTAGGTGCAATTTTGGTAGAAGTAGTCGCTTGATCATTGTTAGTTGCTGGTTGCATCGTCATGAACTTCCTCATGTTATGTGCAAATCGTGCAATGAACAGTTCATTGTCCCTCGTTATGAGAAGACAAATTTCATGAGCCCTCTACCAAATGACGTAATACAATATATCAGACATACATATACTATATCCTAATGTAGAAATAAAGTCAATGTCGAACAAAAATAAAGGTATTCAACATGAAAACCACAGCAATGTCTTGTAAAAATATCAAAACTTGGTTTGTGATATTCATATTTAATATCGATTATTCTACACAAAACTATCACCAAGGGAACAAGTATCACACCACACCAGAAAAAGTATCACACCACACATAAAACAGTATTATACCACACCTAAAACAGTATCACACCACATATGAAATAGTATCACACCATACATGATAACAGTATCATCACACTACACCTAAACCAGTATCAACCACATATGAAATAGTATCACACCACACAAGATAACAGTATCACACTACACCTAAAACAGTATCATACCACACTTGAAACAATATCACACCACAACTGAAACAACATCACACGTTGTATTAAACAATATCACAATAATATCCCAGTTTGTAACCAACAATGTTATTAAAAAATATTATCAGAGTAAATAGTATCATTTACAATGTCAGTAAAAATTATGTCCTCCTCCTAATGCATATCAGAGTAAATAGTATCACACCAAACATGAAAAAGTATCACACCAAACATGAAAAAGTATCACACCACACATGAAACAATATCACAACAAACATGAAACAGTATCACACCACACATAAAACAGTATCACACCAAACATGAAAAAGTATCATACCACATGCAACAGTATCACACCAAACATGAAAAAGTATCACACCACACATGAAACAGTATCACACCAAACATGAAACAGTATCACACCAAACATGAAACAGTACGACCACACATGAAACAGTATCACACCAAAGATGAAACAGTATCACACCACACCTGAAAAAATATCATACCACATAAGAAACAGTAACACACCACACATGAAACAGTATCACAATACACCTGAAACAATATCACACCACAACTGAAAGAACATCACACATTATATTAGAAACAATATTGATTATTCTACAGAAAACTATCACCAAGGGAACAAGACAATTCAAAATTACAAAGAAAAGGAATACAACAACATTGCAGAAATAATATCACATGTTTTTAACAAAAAGGGATATAATTGCTTACATTCAGTGCTCTTGCTTTGATTTGTTGATCATTTTCAACTCCTTTAGGCAACTTAATCATGATGTAGCCATCTTTTGCTTCAGCTTGAGCTTCTTGTTCATCTTTATCAGAGTTTTGCGAAGCTGTCATGTCCGTTTCTTCTGAAAAAAGTGTGATATTAGGTTAGATATTTAAATTTATTGTCTATCAAATATGTAAAGAAACACACAGTAACCGATTTTCTACAAAATAAAAAAAATCTTCATAAGAATTATGCAAGATTATTCTGACCTTAGTGTAAACATATTGGGTACTCAATTTTCGAAGGTGGCGCATTTCCCAACAGCGCGGTTTTCTTCTCATATTCAGTCCTTCTTGACAGTTTCTCATCATCCCAATGCTGGATTAAGGGTAAAGCGTGTTTCATAACTAAGCCCTTAAAATTATACCTATGGAAGTAGGCTAGCATCAGAACAAGTAGGCACCCGCTGATATTTGACATGTTTTTTTCTTTCCATGCTTTGATACAACCAGTCATATTTTTAAAGACATAAGCACACCAATCATAGCCTTTAATCTCTGACACGACCTCAACAGACTTAACCAGTTTTAAGTCTAGGGTTTTATTAGAATTGGGTGCTAGGAAAATAGACATGATGTATAGAACAAACATTCTCTTGAAGTCATCACCAGCATCCGTACATGCCATCAATCTATCATGGACATCTTTCACCTTAATTGGACCTGAAGTACTCTGGACACCAAACTTCTTCCTCCAATCATTTTTCAATTTGATGTCCCTCTCAGTACTGGTACTTCCCCTTTTTGCGCAAATTACTGCATTACCTATCCTAGGTAGCAAGAAGATGTCATGGACATCATGCTTTGACAATATAAAATCAGACTTTTTTGTTCTAAACATGTTGCTAGTATAGTCAAATGCGTTTAAGAGCCTTTTCATGATAGATTGTGGCAATTGAGTTATCCTTAACTGCAGCAAACCTCTAAATCCAATATCCCTTACAGCCCGCTGTTGTTCTTCATTCAAATTCTTAATCAACTCAACCAATTTTTTGGGTCTACATTTAGTCTCAAATTCGTAGATCCTCTTTTTCTTGTCCTTAGGCTCCTGTGCAACTGTGATTTCATTGTTATTGTTTTCTTCCACCACATCCATATTCACCTCAATGATTGACAACTCTTTGTTGATATTCTTTTTTCTGCCACACCTTAACTTCTTAGCTGATGTTTTTTCTACTTCATCACTTGTTTCTACTGGCCTCTTTGTACCAATGGTTGAGACCTCCATGTTGTTTTGTTCTACAATTTGCATATTATTCTCCATTTTTGGTTATACTTACTACCTGTATAGTATCACAACGTATCTTAAATAGTATCATAATTTATACTTCACAGTACCACAGGTACAAGTGAAGTTTCTATTATGAAAAAATCAATTTCGCAAGTGAATAAAAACAAGCACTCCTTAATAGTATCACATTGTATATTGAATAGTATCATATGTAAAGCAAATATTTGGACAAAAAACAAGTAATTAGTCGATTGAAGTATTGAACACAAAACGAATCCTTAATATTATCAATAGAAAATATGTTCAATAGTTAACCCTAATTTTCGCAATTGAAACACTAAACATCACATTCGAACTATAGTTAACCCTAATTTTCTCGATTGAAACACTAAATTTCACATTCGAACAATAGTTAACCCTAATTTTCGCGATTGAAACAATTAAAACAACTAATAAACTTTATATGCTATAGTTGATCATACTAATTTCTTTAATAAGTAATATCTACTAATATATTCATAAAATTTACAACAACAACATGAAAACCCTAAAAAAATCGACAATTAATTATTTGTTTGATTCAATACTATTATATTCATCTACTTGCATGTGAATACAGTTTATAAGAACAATATCAATCAAACTAATACTCTACAAGTTGAAATAAAATTGCAGGAATGAAATAGAACGCGAAAGGAATTTACCTCAACTATTTTTGAAATAACTCTTGAATTTCAACCGATGTAATGCAATCTAATGAATGAATGAACGTTGATCGTTGAAATTCAGTTGAAAATCTTTGATTTTAGGGGATTTTCAGTGAAATTTTAGAGAGGTTTTACGGTTTTAATTTTATTTGCTTTTTTTAGAGAGAGTAAAAATTTTTAAATTACTGTTTTTACAACGTGGTTTTGTTGGAAATTTTGAGCGTGGTATTTTCTTTCAGTAAGCGTGATATTTTTTCATGGACCCATGGACCCAAATATTTAGGCGGACTCACCGGATCCTGCCTCTCTCTCTCTCTCTATATATACATATATATATATATATATATATATATATATATATATATATATAGAGGCGAGATCTGGTGAGTTTGCCACTTTCCGTGAGTTACCCCCGCGTATATATACAATTGCCCTAAAACAAATTTTTACACGCACAAAAATCAATTCATTCATACAGGCCAATAAACAAATCTCCATACATGAAACAACACTCTCTTTGTTTTTCCCTCTTTGTTCTACATCAACTTCACACAAATTCATAAAAAACTATCAACAAATTCATTAATACTTCAAATTTTGTTTTCAAAATCGATAATTTTAAATTAAAATCATTCATTATCTTGATTAATTCAACTGAAAAGTACCAATTCAGACGATAATACTCCGGAAAACCCTAATTGTTCAAAGGTATGAATATTTATCTTTTTCCCTAATTTTCTTCAATTTCTTCCCCCTTTTTTTCTTATTTTCTTTAATTTCCCGATATTATCCAATCAATTCAAGTCGAAGACACAAAATTAACTCATCATCATCGTTCAATTTGATTGATACGCGCATCAATAGTCATTTTTTGTCCAAAATTTGCAGAAACATTTGCTCGAATCGACAAAAACCAATGTAAGCATAGAATATATAAGTCAATACATGTTATTTTGCGAGTTATTTCAATTGCTACTTCGTTAATATGCTTGTTTACCAAACCGTTGACACTTGATGGTAATTTATTATCATAATCCTGAAAAATTGTTGATAATCTAGATTAACACACCAACTGTTTGTTAAAATGTCTATTTGAATGTAGAAACTTAGTTATTGTAATCAAGAAACGTTGTTATTTAATAGCTATTAAAATGCAAAAATTCAGTTATTGTAACGTAGGAACTCGGGAATTTCTAGTTATTGTAATGTAGAAGGTCGGTTATTGTAATAAATAAAGCTTGTTATTCTATATGTGATTCAGTTATGCACACGTTAGTTGTTTAAAGTTAGTTATAATTATTTTGTAGTCCAATTATTGTAATATATTGAACGAATTATTCTATATGAAGTTCTTTAAAAATGCAGTTGTTGTAACATTATATCTCGATTATTGTACTACTTTAACCGTGTTATTCTATTATTAAAAATCAATTATTGTATCCTTTATTTACTTCCGTTAACTTATATTTTGCTTTTTGGTGATTTGCAGGTTGAATTAAGATAGGCGTGAATAATTTACGTTCAATGGAGAAATTGATGTATATACTTGGTCATTGTTTGTTAGTTTTCAGCTTGTTTAATTGAGTAACTCAGTTATTTTAATGTAGAAACTCGGTCATTGTAATGTAGAAACTCAAAACTTAATTATTGTAATGTAGAAACTCAATTATTGTAATGTAAAACTCTGATATTTGTAGTTATTGTAATGTAGTAATTTAGTTATTGTAATGAGTAAATCGTGTTATTGTATTGAAATGGAACTCAAATATGTTCAAATTCCTACCTTGTGCTTGTTTTCATCTTATTTAATTGAATAACTAGTCATTTTCATTGAATTAATAAATGAGTTTGGTTAATGCAGTGGCAAAATCTGAAAAACGGAATAATAATATATAACAAGGTTAAAAAAACAACCTACTTTCATTATATAACTATTTTGACTTCATCATATTGATACACTTAAGCATCTCCAACAATCTATGCATCTTTATCATTACAACTACGCATTTTAAACAATGCATCTAATAACAACAGTAACAATCTCTAACGTTACATATCTATATATATATATATATATATATATATATATATATAGATATATATATATATATCCCCAATGCTACATCTAAAAGTATTTCTTCCAGACGAGAACCATGTATTGTCGGTGTTTTCACCATTCTTCCGCCGATAATTCTTCCCGCCGAAAACTATAACTTGTTTATCAATGAGGGTTGAACCAGTAGAAAGCGAACGCTCACTAAAAAAAATAAAAACAAAAAAAAGCGTAAGTTTAAAATAACTATGAAACAAAAATACAATAATCCCATATAAGTATTGAAATAACCATAATAACATTATAAAATAATTAGATATTCTAGAGAAATAAACAATACAACAACTATGACTCTAGGAGTACACAATACAATAACTGAGATTATACAATAAATAACAGATTTTATACAATACAATAACAGGGTATAAACAATACAATAACTAGGGTTATACAATAAATAAATGGGTTTATAAAATAGAATAACTAGGTATAAACAATACAATAACTTGGGTTTATACAGTAGAATAATTGGGTTTATACAATACAATAATTGGGTATAAACAATACAATAACTGAGTTTCAACAAAGCAATAAATGAGTTTAAACAATATAATAACTAGGGTTATACAAAAATAATAATTGGGTTTATACAATACAATAACTGAGGTTATACTATACATATTATGAAATTGAAAAAAATACGATGATTAAGCCAAAGAGATGATGAAATCTCCTTAATTGATGATGAATTTGAACGAGTATGATGAAGATTGAGTTTGTAGCCTGCCACTTGAATGAATTTGGAAGAAGATTAAAATTCAGAATTTATACAAATTCTTATTTTTTGTGACAAATTTATGACAACTAATGTACACGACACCCATGGAGTCATCACCAGATACAATAACTGAGTTTTCATAATACAATAATTGTATTAATGTAATACAATAATCGAGATGTAATGTTATAATAACTGCATTGTAGCCATTAAGTCACTACCAGATACAATAATTGAGTTTTTATAATACAATAATTGTGTTAAAGTAATACAATAATCAAGATGTATAATACAATAACTGCATTGTAAAATGATTAAAGCTGACTATAAAACGCTATAAATACTAACCAAATAATAACAAAATCATATATAATAACTAAACCTAAATTACAATAAATACATCAATATATTACAATAACAAATAAGAAAGAACAACATAAAAAATCAAAAATCAGGTACGAAAATGGAAATACAATTACGAAACCTTAGAATTATTTGAAAACAATACAAAATGTAATTCAACAACAAAAACCGACTAATTGAACTAGATAATGAAAACTACTGAATAAATTGAAGAATACACACAAAAAACACAACAAATTCAAGCAACGAAGAACATGAAATGCGAAACTGGAGAAATTAACAAAAAAAATAGTACCAAAAGATGAAATTCATTACTTGACTGCACATAATCAAAGATGACGACGAAGTAGAATTACTGAGCACGAAGAATAAGCATGAAACCGCTTTGAAAACGGAGAGAATTGAAGATGAAGAGCACAAGAATAATCGAAATAAATTATCGATGTTTTTTTATTTTCCTGGCTTTTTAGAGGGAGGAGGAGAAGAGAGAGTGATTTTTATAATAATGAATGAGATTGAAAGAAAAGTGAATTTTTATATGTTCATTAAGATTTAATCTTAGCCATCCATATTAGATTAGGTCAATGGTTGAGATTTAGAGGTGTAACTCACCAATAATACCCCAACTCATATGATCCTATATATAGAGGCGAGTTCCGGTGAGTTTGCCATATTCCGTGAGTTACCCCCGCGTATAAATATAATTGACCTAAACCCAAATTTGTAACACGCGCCTCAAACTCACAATTCCAGCTGACAAAATCTGTTTTCCCCTAAATTTCTCTCTCCTTCAAATTCCCAAAATAATCATCAAAACAAATCGCACAAAAATCATCAAAATCGGTCGCACAAATTCATCAATTCTACAATTGTTGATTTCAGAATCCACAATTATTACCTAAATTCATTCATTGTATTCAATTCAATTCAAAACTATAAAATTCAGCAAGATCAGATGAAAATATTCCAGGAACCCTAATTTTTCGAAGGTACCAATATTTTTTACAATTTTCTTATTTTAATACTCGAATAACTGAATTATTTGATTCAAATAACAAATTATACGACGATTATGTATTGTTTATCATACCGTTGGCATTTGACTGATAATTTATTTTCATAATCTTAAAAAAATATTGATAATCTAGGTTAGCACACCAACTGTTTGTTAAAATACCTAGTTGAATGTAGAAGCTTAGTTATTGTAATCAAGAAACGTGGTTATTTAATAGCTATTAAAATGCAAAAACTCGGTTATTGTAACGTAGGAACTTGGGAATTTGTAGTTATTGTAATGTAGAAAGTCAGTTATTGTAATAAATAAAACTTGTTATTCTATATGTGATTCAGTTATGCACACGTTAGTTGTTTAAAGTTAGTTATAATTATTTTATAGTCCAGTTATTGTAATATATTGAACGAATTATTCTATATGAAGTTCTTAAAAAATGGCGTTGTTGTAACATTACATTTCGATTATTGTATTACTTTAACCGTGTTATTCTATTATTAAAACTCAATTATATTTTATTTACTTATGTTAACTTATATTTTGCTTTTTGGTGATTTGCAGGTTGAATTAAGATAGACGTGAATAATTGACGCTCAATGGAGAAATTGATGTATATACTTGGTCATTGTTTGTTAGTTTTCAGCTTATTTAATTGAGTAACTCAGTTACTTTAATGTTGAAACTCAGTTATTATAATGTAGAAACTCAGTTATTGTAATGTAGAAACTCAACCATTGTAATGTAAAACTCTGATGTTTGTAGTTATTGTAATGTAGTAATTTAGTTATTGTAATGAATAAATCATGTTATTGTATTGAAATGAAACTCGAATATATTGAAATTTCTACCTTGTACTTGTTTTCATCATATTTAATCAAGTAACTAGTCATTTTCATTGAATCAATAAATGAGTTTGGTTAATGCAGTAGCAAAATCTGAAAATAGAATAATATGTCACAAGGTAATACAATAACTGAGTTTTCATAATACAATAATTGGATTAAGGTAATACAATAATCAAGATGTAATATAATAAGCAAAAAACACAGGGGTACTATATAGAAAAACTAAATATATTACAATAACTGCGTATTTATAATACAATAACTATGTTAGAGTAATACAATAACTGCGTATTTAGAATAACAAAAACATAGGAAGAACAACATAAAAAATAAAAAAACAGATACGAAAATGCAAAAACATAAATATGAAACCCTAGAATTATGCGAAAAATGTAAATTAACAAAAAAAAAAACGACGAAATTGAACTAAATTATGAAAGGGTGTTTACACTAGAAGACTAGTCTTGAAATATAAAAGAATGAAATAACAATTCTTTTGAATAACTGTCTCAAAACCATTACAATAACTGTCTCAAAACATTACAATAACTGTCTACAACTATTAAAATAATTGTCTGAACCATTAAATAATTGTCTGAACCCATTACAATAATTGTAAGAAACTATTAAAATAAATGTCTGAAACCATTACAATAACTGTCTGAACCCATTACAATAACTGTCTACAACTATTAAAATAACTGTCTGAACCCATTACAATAACTGTCTGAACCCATTACAATAACTGTCTGAAACTATTAAAATAATTGCCTGAAACCATTACAATAACTGTCTGAACCATTACAATAACTGTCTGAACCCATTACAATAACTGTCTGAAACTATTAAAATAACTGTCTGAAACCATTACAATAACTGTCTGAAATCATTACAATAACTGTTTGAAACCATTAAAATAATTGTCTAAACCATTAAAATAACTGTCTAAAAACCATTATAATAACTTTCATGGACTTGTAGGGGAAATATTGTGCTCCTTCCTTGGGAAAACTATTTTTGAACGTTTAAAATTAGCTCTATTACCAACTTCAAGCTCTGTCTTACGTTTAGGAGCCATTATCACTGTGGAAGAGAATAAAATAAATTATCAGAATAACAAATTTATGACAAAGACTAATTTATACAACACCCCTTGAAGTCAAAGGTAATACAATAATCAAGATGTAATGTTACAATAAATACATTGTACACATGAAGTCACTACTGCATACAATAACACAATCATATAGAATAACTACATCAATAAATTACAATAATTGTGTAACGATAATGCATAATCGAAATGTGTAATACAATAACTGCATCAATATATTACAATAACACGCGAGGGTTATCAGAGAATGCACACAATCATATAGAATAACCACATCAATATATTACAATAACACACACAGATTATCTTCATTAAACAACAATACAAACTAATTTAAAGAAAAAGCACAAGAAAAAACACACAAAAATTCGAAATCAGGTACAAAACTGGAAAAACACAATTAAGAAACCCTAAATTTTAGTGGAAACAAAATGCAAAGTGACTAATTGAACTACATAATGCAACTAGCTGAATAAATGAGGAAATAAAACACAAGACCACACCAATTTCAAGTAAAACACAACTACAGAAACGAAGATTTTCAAAAAATTGACGAAAATCAAAGAAGGAAGATAAAAAAAACCCTAAAATTATGTTAAAACAAGAAAAAAAAAGTACACAAATACTCTAATTAAACTACATAATGAAAAACACTGCGCAAAATTGAATAATAACAACAGAAAACACAACAAAAATCAACTTAAATAACATACAAAAAGTAGCAAAAATAGAAGAAAACGAAATGAAAAATTAAAGAAAAACAATTACTTGAAGATGAACAAAGAGTAAGTTATTTATTCTTAATTAGTATGTTTAATATTACTGAACAACATACAACTGATTAAATAAAGCGGAAGCGATAAATAGGATCGAAAATAAAACCTCCAGCCATTGCTAATCGGATTCCTGAACAGCTTTATCAACCCCAAAGTATTAATCTGATTTTCTGATTTCGGTTCCAAACCCTCACTGCTCACTTATTTAGATGGTGTAATTTTCTTAAGGGAGAGTAGATTTAGTGACGTAATTAATCAGAATATGTATTCTCTTATATACTGCTCTTTCCATCAAAGAGCAGTGTTTGAACACAACACAAATAAGGGAGTAGTTTCCTAGATGGGAGAGAATTCAAGAGCAGATTAGAGTCCATAGTTTGACTGCCTCATTAATGGGACATATAATTAGGATTTGTTATAAGACTATTAATATTATTAATAATAATATCTAGTCAATTAATTATAAAAATCCAACATTCTCCCACTTGGCCCATTTAACAGAGAGGAACTTCATATACGAATCATAGCGACGAATTCTCTGGGACGAGAATTAATCTTCCATGTATTACGATATATTTAGTCTCTCACCACTCACACTTAACTTAATGAATAAACCATATGTTTACTCTAGGTCAAAACATAATGATATTTCTCAATAAAACAAATAACCAAAGAACGTACGTATATAATTAAAAGAGAAAATATCCAACTAAATGAAAGTTTCGAAATACATAATATAAATGAATGTATCACATTATGGGACCAAGTCCCATGTTCACTACATGACCCTGAAAACCCTTAGGTGGCATGCCTTTAGTCAAGGGATCTGCAATCATCAATTCAGTGCTAATGTGTTCTATGATCACTTTCTTTTCCTGAACACGCTCTTTTATGGCCAAATACTTAATGTCGATGTGTTTACTTCGACTTCCACTTCTGTTATTCTTAGCCATAAATACCGCAGCTGAATTATCACAATACATTCGAATCGGCCTACTAATAGAGTCAACAACTCTTAGCCCAGATATGAAACCTTTCAGCCAAACACCATGTGAGGTAGCCTCAAAACAAGAAACGAACTCGACCTCCATAGTAGAGGTGGCTGTCAATGTCTGCTTAGTACTCCTCCATGATACAGCTCCGTTAGCTAGCATAAACACATATCCAGATGTGGATTTTCGTGAATCAATGCAACCAGCAAAGTCTGAGTCGGAATACCCCACCACTTCAAGACTATCAGTCCGTCTATACATAAGCATGTAATCTTTAGTACCCTGAAGGTATCTCAACACTTTCTTTGCAGCCTTCCAGTGATCGATGCCTGGGTTACTCTGATATCTGCCTAATACTCCAACAACATATGCAATGTCAGGTCTGGTACAGACTTGAGCATACATAATGCTACCAACTGCTGAAGCATAAGGAACATTTTTCATTTGTTCTCTTTCCAAATCATTCCTTGGGCACTGGTCTAAACTGAATCGGTCACCTTTCACAATAGGTGCTACACTTGGTGAACAATCTTTCATTCTAAACCTTTCAAACACTTTGTTGATATAGGCCTCCTGAGACAATCCTAAAATGCCTCGGGATCTATCTCTATGGATCTTAATGTCAATGACATAAGATGCCTCACCCATATCTTTCATATCAAAGTTATTTGAAAGAAATTGTTTCACCTCATATAGCAACCCCTTATCATTGGTTGCCAGCAGAATATCATCCACATATAACACAAGGAAACAAATCTTACTCCCACTGACCTTAAGGTATATACATTGATCCATGATATTTTCTTCAAAACCGAATGAAGAAATTACTTCATGGAACTTCTTATACCATTGTCGGGAGGCTTGTTTCAAACCGTATATGGATTTATTTAGCTTACAAACCAAATGGTCACCGTCTTTAGAGGAGAATCCTTCAGGTTGTTTCATGTAAACCTCTTCCTCTAAATTCCCATTAAGAAATGCCGTTTTCACATCCATCTGATGTAGCTCGAAGTCAAAATGAGCTACTAATGCCATGACAACTCGAAGAGAATCTTTCTTAGACACAGGAGAGAATGTCTCTGTGTAGTCAATCCCTTCTCTTTGAGTGAACCCTTTAGCAACGAGTCTTGCCTTATGTCTCTCGATGTTGCCAAGTGAGTCCCTTTTAGTCTTAAAAACCCACTTACATCCAATGGTTTTTACACCATTGGGCAACTCGACGAGATCCCAAACTCGATTAGATGCCATAGAGTTCATCTCATATTTCATAGCATCCATCCATAAGTTTGAATCTGTAGAACTTATGGCTTGTGAAAATGACATAGGATCATTATCAGCTCCAACACTACAATCCGATTCTTGTAGATATACTTCATAGTCGTTAGGAATCGCCGATCTCCTCTCTCGAGTAGATTTTCTTAATGGAATTTCTTCCTCATTATGATCTACTATATTTTGATCGACATTTTGTGGAATTTCTGTATTTGGTTGTTGAACCTCCGGTCGTACTTCAGGACCGTGATCAATAACCAACCTGTTACTCAAAACAGAGGGTGAAGCTTCATGTTGATCATTTTCAGGTTCAACTCCTATAGTACTCCCACTGATCAAGTCATTCTCTAGAAATTTTGGATTTCTAGATTCCACAATTCTGGTACTATGAGATGGACAATAGAACCTATAACCTTTGGACTTTCGGCATATCCAATGAAATGTCCACTAAGAGTCCTTGGGTCTAGTTTCTTTTCTTGTGGGTTGTAAATTCTCACCTCAGACGGACATCCCCAAACGCGTATATGTTGCAAACTCGGTTTCCAACCTTTGAATAACTCAAAAGGCGTCTTAGAGACAGCCTTGGAAGGAACCCGATTTAATATATACGCAGCCGTCTTTAGCGCATCAACCCACAAAAATGAAGGAAGTTTAATATTACTTCTCATACTACGCACCATTTCAATTAATGTCCTATTCCTTCTTTCTGCTACACCGTTCTGATCCGGAGAACCAGGCATATTGTATTGGGCAACAATCCCATGCTCTTGAAGAAATTTAGCAAAAGGACCAGATGCTTGTCCATCCTCAGTATATCTACCGTAGTACTCACCACCTCTATCTGATCTCACAATCTTAATGTGTTTATCACACTGTTTCTCTACTTCAGCCTTAAAAATTTTAAAGGCATCTAAAGCTTCGTCTTTGGAACGAAGTAAGTAAAGACGCATATATCGTGAATAATCATCAATAAAGGTAATAAAGTATTTCGGATCGTTAGCGTTCATATCCAGGCAACATATATCCGTGTGTATGATCTCTAGTAGGTCAGAACTCCTCTTATCACCTTTCTTAGATTTGTTAGTTTGCTTTCCCTTAATGCAACTAACACAAGTCTCAAAATCGGTAAAGTCTAAGGTACTAAGTACCCCTTCCTTTACCAATCTCTTGACCCTCTCAATGGAGATGTGTCCCAATCTCTTGTGCCATAACATAGAGGACTCCTCATTTATAATACTTCTTTTTAAACCAGTACTAACATGCATAGTGTTTCTGCAAATACTAAAACCAGAGTCCATAAAGTTAAAAGAATATCCGAAAGGCACAAGTCTAGAAACTGAAATCAAATTCCGAGCAAAATTCGGAACATAAAAAGTCTTTTCCAAAATCAAAATAAAACCAGTAATTAAAATTAAATTGCATGTCCCCACGGCCTCAACGTGCGAGCCTATCTTGTTTCCTGAATAGATGGCGCTCTCACTTGCCACTGGTTTCCGAAGGTTTGTCATACCCTGCAAGGTATTTGAAACATGGATTGTAGTACCAGAGTCAATCCACCAAGTATTATGATTAACATTGACCATATTAGATTCATAACAAACAAACGCATGAAAATTACCTTTCTTTTTTAGCCAAGCCTTAAACTTTACGCAGTCTTTCTTCATGTGTCCTTTCTTTTTACAGAAAAAACACGACGACTCCTTCTTAATTACTTGCTCAGCTGGAATCTTTCCCTTTCCTTTGTCTTTAGGGTGAGCCTTATACTTCGTAATGGATGATGCTTTATCAGTAGAAGTAGTTAAATTCACCTTTTCACCTTCCTCCAATGATAACCTCCCCTCCTCTTGAACACACATGGTCAATAATTCATTGAGAGACCATTTATCCTTATGTGTATTGTAAGAGATCTTAAATGGGGCATATTGAGTTGGGAGAGAACATAAGATGAAATGCACAAAGAAAGTGTCAGACATAGTAACTTCCAATTCCTTAAGTTGGGCTGCAGTATTCCTCATGCGCATGATAAAATCACGCACTCCTTTAGTGGCATTAAGTTTCAAAGATGTGAACTGCATTATTAAGGTGCTTGCCAAAGCCTTATCAGAAGTTTCGAACTGCTCATCTATAGCCTTAAGCAGGTCCCGTCCTTTAGTATGCTTGTCGACTGAACCTCGGATACTAGCACACAGTTTAGTCTTAATGAACAACGTACAAAGATAGTTGGATTTCACCCACTTTTCACGAACCCTAAATGTAGCAGAACTCTTTCTTTCCACACCTTAAAATTGTCACCAGTTAATTCAGGAACGTCAATTTTGACATCAAAGGAACCTCCAGGTAAACTTGCTGCAAATTTAAATATACACACTTAGTAACAAAAATTGAGACTTAACTTTATCACAACTTACCAATGTAAATTATGCTCATATGAATCTAGTGACATAAACTTGCCTGTGGGCTAAAGTCTACTCAAATTAGATGCATAAAAATTGAACTTTATGATGAAACTATTAAATCATATTCATTTCTTAACTCCTATGGGTAGATTAAGAAACATAATTTAATATAACACCCTAATTAATTTATACAAATACAATAAGATTCCTGTGGGTAAGTCTAATCATATTACGTATAATTAATTACAATTAAATGTCTAATTTCCACATGTGATTTCGAAGAAAATTTAATTAATTAGAGATGCTGTGGCTACTCCCTAACTAATAAAATTAAAATCACTCGACATTTAAAAATTATTAACATTAATATATACACTTGACTTAATGTATATACAAAAAAAAAGGAAGACAAGTACGTATATCTTAAACAAAATATGGACAAATTATCATTACTTTATTTATTCATAAGGGAAAAATTTTGAATACCATAGAAACCAAGAGGTACACAAGACAAAAATGGAAATAAATTAATAATAAAGTGTAAACTTTCAACATCTCTCCATATAAAAGAAAATGCCAATACTATGCGTGTAACTTTCAACAAAAACACACTGCACCATGTGACTGAGTTTGGATAAAGTAGTGTTGAATAAATAATTTATTATGCTCTAAAAGTACATAGTCACATGCTTTATCATTATTATTTTGTTTAGCACCAACTATTATAAGTAGTCAGAGAAACCAAAAACACAAAGGAAAACCAAAGATAAATAGGCAAGATCTTCATCCCTAACCTCCGCCAGACCTCATAACAAAACCCAGAAAATTTTTAAAAAAAAAAATTCCAGACTCCGAAAAGAATACGAGGAAACCGAATATATTCAAACCAGATTCAGATGGAAAAGAGAGCACAACAACAGTAATAAACGACGACGGAAACTGAAGGCGGAAATCGATAAACAAGACAGAGGCCATTAAGGCTCTGATACCAAAAGTAAGTTATTTATTCTTAATTAGTATGTTTAATATTACTGAACAACATACAACTGATTAAATAAAGCGGAAGCGATAAATAGGATCGAAAATAAAACCTCCAGCCATTGCTAATCGGATTCCTGAACAGCTTTATCAACCCCAAAGTATTAATCTGATTTTCTGATTTCGGTTCCAAACCCTCATTGCTCACTTAGTTAGATGGTGTAATTTTCTTAAGGGAGAGTAGATTTAGTGACCTAATTAATCAGAATATGTATTCTCTTATATACTGCTCTTTCCATCAAAGAGCAGTGTTTGAACACAACACAAATAAGGGAGTAGTTTCCTAGATGGGAGAGAATTCAAGAGCAGATTAGAGTCCATAGTTTGACTGCCTCATTAATGGGACATATAATTAGGATTTGTTATAAGACTATTAATATTATTAATAATAATATCTAGTCAATTAATTATAAAAATCCAACACAAAGAAAATTGAAGAATGACGAAGAAGATGAGCAAGAAGATGCAGGTTTTGTTGGAGAAGATGGAGGTTTTACTGGAGAATTAAGGAGGTTTTACTGTGTTCAGTTGGGAAGTTGAAAAAAGGGGGAAAAAAGAAGTTAGGGGTGAAAATTTGGGTTTATATACTAATTGTGAGATTTAATCTCAGCCACTAATCTGAACTAAAAATGGATGGTCCAGATTCAAAGGTGTAACTCACCAAATATGCCCCAACTCATATGATCCTATTTCTATATATATATAGGGTTTTTTGTCTAACACCACCTTTAAAAAACTTTTTCTTCCAAACACCACCTTTAATAAAATAATTTGTCAAACACCACCTTTAATAAAATTCTTTTTGTCAAACACCACATTTTGGCCAAAGTTCCAGCGCTTGTGATTGGGTGACTTTCAATCGATGTTTGAGATAGCAAACGAGGTTGATTTAGAGTGTTCTTGAACTCGTTGGAAAGGTGGGAGTACAGGCTTTCCAACGGTTGTCAACACGGTGATCAAAGATGTCCTTATGTGGGGTAGATCGATGTGTAAAGTAAGGTTGGTTAGAGAAATAGCTAGAAATTTGGGTTTAAAACGAGTTGTTATAGGGGTTTTCAAGGGTCTTTAAATGGGGTTATGATGTTTGGTTTGGTTTGAAATTTGGTATGTAGGTTGAGGGGAGGGCAAGGTATGTCACAGTTGTGTTCACTGTGGTGGTCGTTAGTGCAAGTGGTGGTTCAACGGGAGTGAATTGACCCACGAAAAATCCTACTTCAACTTACATTAATCCTATGTGACTAGCCTTACTTTACACATCAATCTACCCTAAATAAGGACACTTTTGACCACTGTGTTGACAGCCGTTGGAAAGCCTGTACTCCCACCTTTCCAATGAGTTCAAGAACACTCTAAACCGACCTCGTTTGCTATCTCAAACATCAACTAAAAGTCACCCTATCACAAACGCTGAAACTTCGGCCAAAATGTGGTGTTTGACAAAAAAAAATGTTATTAAAGGTGGTGTTTGACAAATTATTTTTTTAAAGGTGGTGTTTGGAAGGAAAAGTTTTTTAAAGGTGATGTTAGACAAAAAACCCTATATATATATATATATATATATATATATATATATATATATATATATATATATATATATATATATATATATATATATATATAGTCGGGATCCGGTGAG
Organism: Silene conica; assembly: GCA_029255685.2. Classification (NCBI taxonomy): domain Eukaryota; kingdom Viridiplantae; phylum Streptophyta; class Magnoliopsida; order Caryophyllales; family Caryophyllaceae; genus Silene; species Silene conica. The sequence continues at coordinate 33,818,729 of CM055317.2, read as the reverse complement.
AACCACCCTTATAATGAGAACCATGAGAACCCTCACTAAATCTCCACCATATCTCGCTTCGAATGTTTCGTTGGATCATTTACCATTAGTTTAAACTATTCAAATACACACTTTAGTATCAATAAACAAAAATTTTTGATTTAATTAACAAAATATATACTTAGTGTACGAAAATACAATTAGGCGTACTAAAATGGCTATAAATGCACGAAAATAGCCACTACGTGCATGAAATTTTTTACATGCATGAAAATGATTACTAGGTGCATGAAATAAGAGGTTGTACGTGCATTAAAACGAGTTTTAGGTGCATGAAAAATGATAGATGCGTAAAAATTGGTAGTAGGTGCATGAAAATTAATAAAACGTATATCACCTTGATTTCCGTCACTAGTATATATTTCCTATACCAAGAAATATGTTCTCTAGCCTTAAAATTCCATGTCGAATCCAAATATGTCATTAATTTTTTTTAAAAAGTCCGTAAGGTAGAGTTCTCATGGTTCTCATTATATTGGTGGTTCTCATAGGATCCCAATTCTATATATATATATATATATATATATATATATATATATATATATATATATATATATATATATATATATATATATATATATATATATATATATATATATATATATATATATATATATAGAGGCAGGATCCGGTGACACTACTACAACTCCCTTACGTTCTCGACGCTTTTTGGTCGACGCTTCTAAAAGCGTCCACCCATTTTCCCCCAAATACCATTAAAATAATAGAAAAATTATTATTTTCCTTAAAAATTTCCGTAACCGCCTATTGAAAATTTTCACCCAAAAAAATATTTCACTCTCGCGCGCGTTATCTAATAACCCTAGCTCTTCATTGTTCTGCTACTGTTCGTTCATCAATTCCAAACCCACGATTTCCATTGCTTCGTTCGTTCTTCAATTCCAAACCCACGATTTCCATTGCAACGCCTTCAAATTAATTCCCTTTTCCCAATTTTTCAGTCACCTCCTTCAATTCCTCGATTAATTATACATCTGCTACTTAACTCATCAGTTTTTCCCCAAAAAATCTCAATTAATTAGTTAATGAAAACCTAATTCATATACTGTGTTCATATTTCTGAATTATTACTCGCCCAGGCCAGTGAACGAATCGCGCTCATCATTAATCACCATCGTCAAAGGTAAGTAATTAATCAAAAGTTTATGAACTTTATTTAATCATCATCGCACTTTCGTTCTATTGTTTTGTATTGGCATGAGTTTCTGAATTGATATTGGTGGTTTGAGTTTGTTGTTTTGTATTGGCTTGATTTTTTGAATTGATTTTGGTGTTTGAGTTTGTTGTATCGCACTTTCGTCAGGGTCTTGTTTTGGCTTTCGTCAGGGTCTTGCTTTGGATGTTTAAGGCTATTGATGATCTGCATCATCAAAGGAGGAAGTTTATGATTATATGATTTATATGATTTTAATCAAGTTTAATTAGTAGACTATACAAAGTCCATCTTTGTCAAATTCACATATTTTCAAACAATTTCACTGTCATAAAAAATGGAGGACATTCTCAACATTTCCATCCTAATTATCAGTGAAAAACTCGATACCAATACCGTTACCAATCCCGATACCAATCCCGATACCAATACCGTTACCAATACCGTTACCAATACCATAGAAATATTATACAAATGCCCGGATTCTGCCATACTTTTTTGCTTGCATTGCTTCACAGGCTATGCAGTTCACACACTGAAATATTACTGGTATATGAATATGCAGATTACCTCTTCGTTCGGATTCAAAATGCTCCATTATTTTCTATTTGCAGTCGTAAAATCGAGTCGTCTGCAGTCGTTGACACACAATCTTTACCAGAATGCATGATTATATGATTTATGAATTTTTTGCAAGTGTCAATTTTAATCAAGTACATGATTCATAGTGTCCAACTAGATATTGCTACGATGAAATTTCTACTATTATACTTACTCTACAATGTTCTGATTATATGATTTATATGATTTAATGTGCTGTGATTTTTGAGTATTCAATCTTTATGATGTGTAGTTATGGATACTAGCTGGATTACCTTGCCAAATGACCATTCAGATTACATAAATGGATGTAGGAAGTTTATTGAGTTAGCTAAGGAAAATCTTGTAGAATGGAAAACAAAATGCCCATGTAAAAGTTGTAAGTTACGTTATTACTTTACTCTGGGTAAAATAGAGGGACACATTTTGTTCAAAGGGTTTTACCAGAAGTATACGGATTGGTTTTGGCATGGTAAAAGAGATGTTCTTGATCATTTGCGTAGAGAAAGTAGGGAAGAACCCTTGACAAGTCGTGATGATATGAATGGTTTACTTAATGCGGTTTACGGGACTAACATTTATAACCGTTCTAAAGATCTTGATGATGATGATAATATTTTTGCTGGCTCGGTAGAAATAGAAAAAGAAACTGAATATGATGACGTGTCTATAGGGTTTAGTTCTTCTGATGAGTCTGAAAATGAGTTTGAGCAAGCTAATGATGCTAGGACTGATGACTATTCTAACAACCCCCATAAACTCAACAGTAAAGAAGAGAGTAACTATAAAAGATTGTTTGAAGCTGCAAACGAGGAGCTTTACGAAGGCTGTCAATCTTTCTCAAAGCTCTCATTCCTTTTACACTTGTACCATATTAAATGTATGTTTCATTGGTCTAATGAGTCATTTGACAAGTTACTTGAACTTCTACTTCAAGCATTTCCTCAAGTAAGAGAGTTCCCATCAACCTTTTATGAGGGTAAAAAGATAATAAATGATATAGGACTTGGATATGAAAGGATTCACGCTTGCCCATTCAATTGCATGTTATTTTGGGGGGATAACATTGACAAAGAGGAGTGTGATTCTTGTCACACATCAAGATGGAAAAAAGTCGCAGGTGAAAAAGGTAAAGATCGAGTTAAGAAGGGTGAAGGAGCCAAAGTTATGAGGTATTTCCCCCTCATTCCTAGATTAAAGAGAGTCTACGCGTCCTCTAAAACAGCGGGAGATATGAGATGGCATCATAATGAACGTGTAAAAGATGGAAAACTTAGACATCCTGCAGACGCGTTAGCGTGGGAACAATTTGATTCTAGGTATCCTTTATTTGCCTCTGATCCTCGAAGTGTTAGGTTAGCCTTAGCTACTGACGGGTTTAACCCATATCGTTTGATGAATACCACTTATAGCACATGGCCAGTTATTTTGATTCCTTATAACTTGCCACCATGGTTGTGCATGAAACCCTCTTCATTTATTTTGTCTTGTATTATTCCTGGAAAATCCAGTCCAGGAATTGACATTGATGTGTTTCTACAACCTTTAATTTCTGAGTTGAAGTTGTTATGGAGCGGTGTCAACGCATTTGACGCCTTTGAGGGTGAAAAATTCGAACTCCGGGCAGCATTACATAGTACTATTAACGATTTCCCGGCATATGCTATGTTATCTGGATGGAGCACATCTGGTTATGATGCTTGTCCACGATGTACCCATTCAAATAATTCCGGTAGATTTGGTGGTAAAATTTGTTATGTGGGACATAGGAATTGGTTGGATCCAGGTCATCAGTATCGTTCTCAGGCCAACCTATTTGATGGAACGATAGCATGTGGTTGCGCTCCAAAATCAATCAGTGGTTCTGATGTCTTAAGACAACAAGAGAAGATTGAATATAAGTATGGGAAGACTACAAAACGATCAAAAAGACCCAAAAGAGCAAGGGAAGTTGGTGTCTCGACTAACCTGGTTAATGATAACAACGGTGAAGATAATAATCATAACTTGTGGAATAAGAAGAGTATATTTTTTGAGTTGCCGTATTGGGAACACAACCCATTAAGACATAATTTAGATGTGATGCACATTGAAAAAAATGTGTGTGACAATATATTGGGTACACTTTTAGATATGGATAAAAGTAGAGATGATGTGAATGCGAGAAAAGGTCTAAAGATGCTTGGCATAAAGGAACATATTTGGCTTCAAGATAGACCTAATCGAGAACCTTACATGCCTCCAACATCATACACCATGTCTAACGAGGAGAAAGAGCGATTTCTGAAAGTCTTGCAAAAGATTAGAGCTCCTGATGGATATGGCTCAAATATCTCTAGATGTGTGAATATGAAACAGAGAAAACTCATTAATCTAAAGAGTAACGACAATCATGTTTTAATGCAAGACATACTTCCTGTGGCATTGAGGGCATCCAAGGCTACTAAAGTTATTGACTTACTTGGGGAATTATCTTACTTTTTCAAGTCTCTTTGTTCGCATACGCTTGAACATGATGTGTTAAATGCCCTTCAGTCGAAAATTGTCCTAATACTATGTCGTATGGAAATAGAGTTTATGCCTACCTTTTTCACAATTATGGTTCACTTATTGATTCACTTAGTAGAGGAGGCAAAACTGGGTGGACCTGTCCAATATAGATGGATGTATCCTATAGAAAGGTAAATATCACAAACTATTTAAGTTATATATAATTTGTTTTTCTTTTCTTTAAACTGATTTTATGAAGTCTCTAAAGGTATTTGGCTCACCTAAAGTCATACGTACGTAATAAAGCTCAGCCAGAGGGATCAATTGCTGAAGGCTACATACTTGAAGAGACAATCACATTTTGTTCAAGGTATTTAGAAGGTATTGAGACTATCTTTAATAGACCAAAGAGGAACAATGATGGTAGTGAAGACAAGAGTGATTATTTGTATCGCACTGGTGGTCGAGTTGTTGGTATGATAGAAAACGTACGTCTGGATGATAGAAGTTTAAAACAAGCTCATCGCTATGTTTTGCTTAATTCTGATGAGATGGAAGTGCTTCTTGCGTAAGTATTAACAACTGTCAAATTTTAATAATTATCAGCCACCCTTAATAAATTTAGTATTGATTGTTTTTTCCAAACCTTTGAAGTGAGTTTCTTAATTACAAGCGGCAGAATATGCTCAGCGTTACGCAAAGTAATGAAAGCGAGTGGATCATCAAAGAATTTGCAGATTGGTTGCTAGCACAGGTCCACCCATCCCTTGTTTAAGTCTTAGAAACGTGCCTTGTCATAGGTGCACAACCTAGATACACGTACCCCGAAAGGACAACTTAGGAAAGCTTTGGCAGGTGGTTTAAATAATCATGGTAGAAGGATGACGGGATTTATGATCAATGGATATAAATTCCAAACAGTTGATCGTGAGGAAAAGCGAAGAACTCAAAATTCTGGAGTTATGGTTGAAGCTGATGGTCAAGCCTATTACGGAAAACTAAAGGATATTTATGAGTTGGATTATTTTGGCCAATGTAAAGTTTTAATGTTCAATTGTGCTTGGGTTGACATACACAGAGGTGTTAAGAAGTTTGAAGATGGGAGTGTGTGTGTCAACTTTTCTAAGTTAATGCACACTGGTCGAAATTTAGCCGATGATCCTTTTGTTTTCTCATGTCAAGCAAAACAAGTTTTTTATGTCGAAGATGAGATGCAAAAAGGATGGTCTCATGTAATTAGTACAAAACCTAGGGATCTTATTGACACTGGCGAGATTCTCTAGAATACTAAGTCTTTTTTTTTACTTGCATACTTTCGAGTTTTAATATATGATGATTTGGTTTTAGTTGTGCAAATGTTGTGAATAATCTCTTTCCCTTTACCATATTATTATATGTTATTTCACTTTACTATTCTATATATATATAACTAATGGCTGTAATGTCTATTTTAGGATTTCAAGGATGAGTTATAGAAGTAAAAGGACCATGGCTCAAATGGCAGAAGCTGATGCCACTGATGCCACTGATGTTGATGTGCCACCTGTGACACTTACATCATTATCGAGATCAGGTGCTACAGAGGAGAAATGGGGGCCATTTTGTCCAAAAAAAAACAAAGTATGTGCTGATATGACAGGTACTGCCACTGCCACTAATGCCACCGCCACTACTGACGTGCCACCAGTGACAAATTCATTATCTTCGGCCACGCGATCAGGTGCTATAGATGAGAGATGGGGGCCATTTCGTCCTAAAAAAAACAGTGTATCTACTGATGTGATAGGTAATGGTGATGCCACTAATGCCACTGATGTGCCACTTGTGACAAAATCAGTATGTGCGGCTATGCGATCAGGTGCTACAAAGGCTCCCTTTTCAAAGTCCCAAATCAATCCACAGACTTTTGAAAAGCCTCCAAAATGCCCAAGTTCAAAAAATCAGAAACATGAACTTGCTGCTAGAAAATACCCTTCTTTCAAAGACCCGTCTTTTACTACAAACACCCTACTTTCAAAGACATGTGCCACCACAAATTCCCATGAACTTGCTGCTAGAAAAGCCCTTCAACTTTCTGCCAAACAAGTAGAATCAGCACCTGGTTCTGTTCACCAAAAAAATACTTCAAAACCTGACCGATCCTTTACTACAAAACCAGTGGCTTCAAAGACCCATCCCACAAAAAATTCCCATGAATCTCAAAAGACCGGGGAACAAGCGCAGGTAGGGGTTAAACAACCTGTTAAATCTGGCCTTTCTTTTACTTCAAACCCCCTATTTTCAAAGACCCGTGCCACACCAAATTTGCATGAACCTGCGAATAAAAATGCCCGAGAACCGTCTGATGTCTTGTGGAAAAATTCTCCTAGTACTAACTCGGGAACTAACACATCCCGAGTGTTCACTCTGGAGTCTACTAGTAGTGTAGAGCCTGCATTTTCACTTTTTCAACCGACTAGTCGTCCAGCGCGCTCTGACATTATTGGTACAACCAAGAATGGGTGTAATGCTATTGACAAGTCATTGGTGGAGCCTCGAGAAGAAGTTTTGAACCAGCAAGATGCTAATCAAACTAGTTTAAAAACTTTCAAACCGAGACGTCGAAGCGTGGTACATGATTGGCCTGATAACGTTGAATTTGACGAAAGTGAGGAGGTTGTAGTTATGGGTAAGTTTTTCATTATATTTGATACATTTTACTAACGTTTAAAACCCCGAATACCCTTAAAAAGTATCCTTAGACCACAATTAACATGAACAATGAAATTACTAATAGACTCTTATGTTTAAAGTATTCAGTAGCAGCTTTTTTTTATACAGGTAATAAACCAGTGCTTTTTTATATATTGCTTCGGTATTTCATGTGTGTTTTGACAGATGGAGAAGGAAATATATCAAAAGTCAGTGATTCAATTCAGCCGCATGATGTATGGTATGCAAAAAATGCGAGGTATTGTGTCACTTTTAATGAATTTCACCAACCACTCAAAAAGGGAGGACACATCCTAGTTCGATTCATTGGTAATATGGCACGGAAGGAACCATTTTGTCCAATTAGAGATACAAATTGGCATCATGTGCCTGAGAAGTACAAAGTTGATATAATTAAGACTATTCGGGTATGTTGTTAACCTCTTAACTTGCTAACATGGATTTTCACTAACCATGAGTATTATGCTAGTTTGAGTATTATGCTAGTTTGATTAACTGATTATTTATGTAACTTTTTTTTTATCCTAGGAGCACTTTGTTATTCCCGATGGTGATGGCTATGACAAAGGTATTCTGAAACGTGTAGGCAAGAGTGTAAGACAATATAGACATGACTTAAAGAAGGCTTTCTTTAAACCCACGACAAAAACTAGAGAATAAATCTATCAATCTGTACCACCAGGCATCCCTCGTGATAGTTGGATTCACCTAGTCGATTATTGGTATTCTGAGAAGGGAAAGGTATATGCCGAAATATTAAATAGTTGCTTTCATTATCTTCATTATCGTTTATTTACTGTCATTGCTTTGTTGCATACATTATTGGTATATTTTATTCAATACAGAGATTTGCTGAATGCGGAAAAGAGGCACGTGCATCACAAAATCATGCTCACACCACTGGGTCAACAAGTTATGCTAATATACGGGCAGAGTTTGTAAGTAGTATATATCCTTTGAATCTGTGCTTAATCTTATTTCCAAACCACGAAACAGCAGCTTCTGAGCATTCAGAAGCTATTGCTCGTCTACTTTCAGTTGCACAGTCCCAGTAGTAGGTCTGCACACTGCAACAGCCCCTATACACTGCATTGTTTATTGCCACAGAACCATGATACGCTGCACTACGTACTTGCTGATATGCAGTCCCACCCTCTGCAGACCTGCACAACAACCTAATCTGCCCACGACTATCATCTGCTACTCTACCCTTTACAGCCAGCAATAGTGCAGCCCTACACACTACTGCCAGCCCCTACACCTGTTGCATTATTGCACAAAAGTGCACCACAGAGCACCTGATGCATGCATCCGACTATTTTTACATTTAATTAGAATTACACACAATCTTGGGTAGATGCTAAATACTAATGTGTTGATGACAGGAAGAAAAGAACAAAAGGGAACCAACTGAATTGGAGGTTTTCAAGCAAACTCATAAGAGGAAAGATGGGTCATATGTGAAAGATACAAGAACAGAAGAATTTTTGGTACACACAAAAAAACTTAATGTACTCTAAATTTTCTTTTTTTATTGACACATACTAAGGCATTTTTTTTTGGTGTAGTTGGATGCTGATACTTATATTCAATCTGAACTTGAGACTAATCCTACCAAGCCAAAAGTGCAAATCCAAAATGAAGCTTTTAGTATAATGTATGGGGAAGATGTCCCTAAACGGCCTTTAGGCTATGGTTTCGATGTGAAAGGAAGCGATGTATTAGGAGTGCACAGTATCTTAAGGAAGGAGGCTTTTAAATCAGGAGATACTAACTCTTTGACACTCGAGAATATGGAAAAGACGCAAAATTTAGAAAAGGTTGTTCACAGTTTGACGAAGGACAAAAAAGAGCTTGAAACGAAGTTGAATGAGACCAATATCATCTTGTATAAAATCTTGGAAGGTATGAGCTCTGGAATGCCATCACCCGAGATAGCTCAACTTGCAAAATCGACCTTGAATTCACAGGTATTTTTATGATTATGTTCTCTTTAAATGTAATACTTGCACCTGCCTTGGATAAGCCTAGCATTAATAATCCCATTTAGTATTGCTCTTTTCATCTTTGTTCCCCTGAGATGCATCCTTCACTGGTTATAATGCGCTTCTCGTCTAGGTATAATGATCTTTTTCCTTTTGTGTTAAATAAAGAGCATAGAAGGAGGATCCAATCGTGGCGTGTATATGTTAATGCTCTTTCTTTGTCATTTTCAAGTAGATTTCACTTTTCTTTCTTAAGCATCTCCTCATTCTAATAATGCCTGCTTTAACTCACCTTGTGCTTAGCCTTTCTTAAGCATCTCCTCATTCTAACGGGGGCACCTCTAAGAGCCTTTCGAACTGTGTGGTTAGCCTTTCTTTCTTGGCATTGAATTGGGCAGTAGTAAGGGCACTGCTTCCTGCCTTTATTAGTGAGCCATATTTGATGATGCTTGATCATCTTTGCCATGGTAATGTACGAATATCGGTGAAGGTGTTTTCTTTGACTTAATGATATTTAATTTCCTTGTATGTAGATATTGAACTCGACAAATGGCCATGGTGCATCGAGATAAGAGGAGCAAGCAAATCTGGAATTCACTTTTTTGGGAGTAGTTTAGCTAGTCGTACCTTGCCTTTTGTCGTATATTATTTAATCTCTCGAGACATTTTATTATTTTTGCGTGGAAATATTTCTATTGTTCGGATGAACGAAAAAATTACATTTGATAATGCAATTTCAATTTATGCTATATGAGTTTTGTTTAGTGGCAGTCTGTGTAGTTCAGTGGCCTGGGCTGTAGTCAGAGTATGCATACTATTGAGGGCTGCAAGACTGTTTCATCAGTGGTTTGTATATTAGCATGCATGGCAGGGGCTTCTTTGCTGGTTGAGTCTCTCTTGTGGTAGTTTTTATGGGTTTGTGAATGCAGCAGATACTCCCTATTGTTGCAGGGGCTGACTGTTTGGAGCAGTTCAGTTTTTTGGTTGATGTGCAGCTTTTGCTAGTTGTTTTGGGATGTATTCTGTCCTGATCTGCATTATGATACCACTGGCATGTCTAATGTCGATGTACATGTATGTAGTGGTCTGCACACATGTTTGCTGATTTGAGTATGTTTGCTGATTTGAGTTATTGAAGTGCAGTTTTCAGGGCTGTTCGTCTTATTGTGCAGTTTGCAGCGCTTGTCTGGTGCAGTTGCTACTGATCTGTACATACGTGTTTTAATGTGCCGCAGTTGTAGCCTGGCCTATGGTGGTAGCAGCTACATATACTTGTCAATTCAAGCAGCTGTCGTCGTTTTTGTTGTGTTGAGCTTTGTGCTGCAGTTTCTGGCTAAGGATTATTGCAGTACGTCTGATGTTGCGATGTATGTAGTTGGGGTTGTTGTACGTCTGATCTGTTTGGCGATGTAATAATAATAATAATATGTCAGTATGTATAGCTGTACATAATGTCAGTATGTATGTAGCTAGCTAGCGCTGTACGAATGTATATATGCATGTATGTAGCCGTTGTACGAATAATGTATTACGAATGTGTATATATATATATGCAGATTAGATCAGACCTGGCCTGTAGACTGTATATGTGCACAGGAGCTGTTAAGAATTTGTACGTACTGTATGTGTATATACAGATATAAATGCAGGGGCTGTAATGTATATAATATGCAGGATCATATTGCAGACCCAAAAAGCGTCGGAAAATGCGGTTTATAGTGTATTTTTCCAATATCGGAAAAGCGTCGAGAAGTTGAGAGTTTCGACGCAAAAAAAGAGTCGAGAAAGACTGACACCTAAAGGCGTCGTGGCTCTTGACACCAAAAAGCGTCGCTAAGGTCGACACAAAAAAGCGTCGAAAAGTCCTGACGCCCCAAATCCTGACGCTTCCAGAAGCGTCGAGAAAAAAATTGCTGACGCTTTAAAGCGTCGAAAAAAGACCCAAAAAGCGTCGCAAAAGTGCGGTATGTGTTGTAGTGTGAGTCCACCTAAATATTTGAGTCCATGAGTCCATTTAGAGTATCATAAGTTGTATTAAAAAAAATCACTTTTTTTACACTACAAAGTCTACAATATCACAATCTTTTCAATACAATATCACATGAAACAATATCACGAAAATTTTTCCAAAACTTTTTTCCCGAAATTTTTTTTTTTCTCAAAATTTTTTTTTTCAATTTTTTTCTCAAATTTTTTTCTCGATTTTTTATATAATTTTTTTTTGTGATATTATTTAGAAGAACCGGTGATATTGTATTGAGTAACTTGTGATATTGTAATGAAAAAAAAAATCGAAAAAAATTTCAAGAAAAAACGCCTTTTGTTAAACAATATCACGCACTATATTAAACAATATCACAAAATTTTTTCAAGAACTTTTTTTCTCGGAAATAATTTTTTCAATTTTTTTTTAAAATTTTTCTCTCGAATTTTTTTTCCGAAATATTTTTTTCTCGAATTTTTTTTTTGTGATATTATTTTGAAGAACCGGTGATATTGTATTGAGTGACTTGTGATATTGTAATGAAAAGAATCGAAAAAACATTCGAGAAAAAACGTCTTTTGTTTAACAATATCACGCACTATATTAAACAATATCACGAAATTTTTTCAAGAACTTTTTTTTCCGGAAATATTTTTTTCAAATTTTTCTCTCGAAATTTTTTTCCGAAATATTTTTTCCTCGAATTTCTTTTTTTGTGATATTATTTTGAAAAAACGGTGATATTGTATTGAGTAATTTGTGATATTGTAATGAAAAAGTTCGAGAAAAAACGCCTTATTAAAAAAACCGTGTTTGTTTTAAAAAAATGCATACTGAAAAAGAGAATTTTTAATAAAGAAAATGTCATTTTAAAAGAAAAGACAAAAAAAAAGAAAAAAAAAAGTAATATTGAAAAAGAGAAAACCAAAAAAGGAAAAAAATTTGATATTGAAAAACCGTGATACTTTTTTATATAACTTATGATATCATTGTTAGACTCATGGACTCAAACATTTAGGGTGGACTCAGGTGATCCCAACTCTCTCTCTCTCTCTCTATATATATATATATATATATATATATATATATATATAGAGTTGAGATCACCTGAGTCCACCCTAAATATTTGAGTCCATGAGTCTAACAATGATATCACAAGTTATATAAAAAAGTATCACGTTTTTTTAATATCAATTTTTTTCCTTTTTTTTGTTTTTTCTTTTTCAATATTACTTTTTTTTGCCTTTTCTTTTAAAATGACATTTTCTTTATTAAAAAAATTCCCTTTTTCAGTATGCACTTTTTTTAAAACAAACACGTTTTTTTTTCTAATAAAAAGGCGTTTTTTCTCGATTTTTTTTTCATTACAACATCACAAGTTACTCAATACAATATCACCGGTTCTTCAAAATAATATCACAAAAAAAAATTAGAGAAAAAAAATATTTTGGAAAAAAAATTCGAGAGAAAAAATTGAAAAAAATATTTGAAAAAAATATTTCCGGAAAAAAAAGTTCTTGAAAAAATTTCGTGATATTGTTTAATATAGAGCGTGATATTGTTTAACAAAACGCGCTTTTTCTCGAAATTTTTTTTCGATTTTTTTTCATTACAATATCACAAGTTACTCAATACAATATCATCGGTTCTTCAAATAATATCGCAAAAAAAAAATTCTGAAAAAAAAATCGAGAAAAAACATTTCGGAAAAAAAATTCAAAAAAAAAAATTGAAAAAAAAATCTCTGGATAAAAAATTTTGTGATATTGTTTTATATAGTGCGTGATATTGTTTCCTGTGATATTGTAATGAAAAGATTGTGTTATTGTAGACTTTCTATTGTAAAAAAAACGTGATATTTTTTAATACAACTTGTGATACTCTAAATAGAATCATGGACTCAAATATTTAGGTGGACTCACCGGATCCCGCCTCTGTATATATATATATATATATATATATATATATATATATATACAGACTTGAGATCCGGTGAGAACTACCTTACAGTGAGAACCTTGTGAGAACTCTACCTTACGGACTCTTTTAAAAAAAATTAATAACAAAATTGGATTCGCCATAACATTTTATAGCTAGTGAACATATTTCTTGGTCTAGAAAATAAATACTAGTGACGGAAATCAAGGTGAGATACGTTTTAGTTATTTGCATGCACCTACTATCTATTTTTTCGTATCTATCATTTTTTCCGCCACTAGTATTTATTTTTTAGACCAAGAAATATGTTCTCTGGCCATAAAATTCCATGCCGAATCCAATTATGTCATTAATTTTTTTTTAAAAACTCCGTAAGGAAGAGTTCTCACCGGTTCTCATTGTAAGGTGGTTCTCACCGAATCCCAACCCTATATATATATATATATATATATATATATATATATATATATATATATATATATATATATATATATATATATATATATATATATATATATATATAAAGGGAAAAAAATGAAAGAAAAAGAAAACCTCTGAAATAAGAAACCTCAAAAAATATCAAAGGCGGTGTCTGGTAGTAAACACAAAACTAACAATCGTAGTGCCAATTCTCCATCAAGATCAACAAAATCAAGTAGTAAGGAAGATCTGCTAAGAACAAATCCTTCTGTCAGTTTAAATTTTGGAAATACTGGAGTTACTATGGGAGGCCCAACGGATGGAGAATCTTCAAAAACAGCTTCAATAAACACAATTCAAGGAATTCCTCCGCTGGACCTTAATGAAGAAGAGGAGCTTAATGCTAGTGATGGGTGGATGCTTCGTCATGGAGGGAGGAACGTGCCTGTCATGGAAACAATTGTTGAAGAAACAGAGACTGTGGAGTTGTTGCAGTTCAGCATGGAAGATATACAACACGAGGTAGAGTTTTGGAATAATGCTGTGTTCTATTATATTCTTGGTGCAAATCCACCATGGGAGGCTGTAGAAAACTATATTTACCATGTGTGGGGTGAGTTTAACATTGATAAGGTTTCTTTCATGGATAATGGTAGTTTCATAGTTAGATTTAATAATGTGGATGATAGAGATGCTCTACTATTATCTGGATATTACCTGTTTGAGAACAAGCCAATCATTATTAAGGAACTAAGTATGGATATGGAATTGGTCAAGGAGAAGGTTGATGTAGTGCCAGTATGGATTAAGTTGACTGGGGTACCACTCAAATTGTGGGGGGATTGTTTACCTAAGATTGCAGGATTGGTAGGGAATTATGTGAGAAGGGATAGAGAAACGGAGGAGAAAACGTATTTGAGTCATGCTAGAATCTTAGTTGAGTTGAAAATGGATCAGGCACTTCCTGAAATGATTAAATTCTTGGATGAAAAAGGGAATATGGTGAATGTTAAAGTTGGATATGAATGGAGACCTATAACATGTGGAAGTTGTCAAGGGATTGGACATAGGAGTGATCAATGTAGGAAGAGTAGACCACAAAGGGAAGTGAAAAATGGAGCTGGAGTCAGCAAGAGACCTTCTAAACCAGCTCAGGTATGGAGGCCTATACCAGTGCCTGAAATTAACATCCTAGTGCCTACTGTGTTCACTTCTGATGTGTTCCCAGCATTGGGGGGGCCAAGCATACATACTGGGGGGGAGGAATACTCCTGCTAAGCAATTACCAAGAACCAACAGGCATGGAGACATGGAGGGAGTAAGACTATCAGGGAGATTCAATCAGTTTTCTTTTGCTGAGGCATTAACAAATAACTTATCTCCTGATGGCAGAGTAGAAGATGCAGGAAAGGATCCTCCCAATACTGGTATTCATGACTAGTATTGGATTTTGGAATGTTAGGGGTCTGAATGACCTGAATAAACAAAAGTCTGTTAAATGGTTTATGACAAATAATAATGTAGGCTTGTTTGGCTTGCTTGAAACAAAACTAAAACCTACTAGTTTTAATAATAATAGTAGTTTATGTGAGGCCTGGAGTATTACCACTAATTGTAGCTGGCATAAAGGAGGAAGACTATGGATTTTTTGGAAGCCAAATGTGTTTGAGGTTAAGGTGCTGAAGTATAATGCTCAATTTATTCATTTGATAGTGCATGATAGGAGTAATGGAAAGGAGTTTTTGCTGACTGTGATCTATGCCTTTAATGGAGTTCATGAAAGAGGAGAATTGTGGGAGTTCTTGAAATCTGTTGCTAAGGATATCCAGGGGCCTTGGTTATGGATGGGAGATTTTAACACAGTTCTTAATCCTATAGAGAGAATGGGTGGAAACTCTACTGAAATTAAGATGGAGCAGTTCCAGGACTGTGTTTCTCTATGTGAAATGGATGATTTAGCAGCTTCTGGTGCTTATTATACTTGGACTAATAAACAGGAGATTGCTGACAGGAGATACAGTAGGCTGGATAGAGTTATGGGGAATGGTGAATGGCTGAATGAATTTGGGGATTACATGGCTCATTTTCACCCTGAGGGACTGTTTGACCACTGTCCTTGCACAGTAGTCAATAAGAAGATGTTTATTGGGGGTCAGAAATGTTTTAAATATTTTAATATGTGGGGACAAGCTTGGCAGTTTTAGCATGAAGTGAAGAAAGTTTGGGATCAATTCTATCCTGGTACCAAAATGTTTCAGGTAGTGAAAAGGCTGAAGGCATTGAAACCTATTCTTAAGAAGATTAATGCTAATTGCTACTCTGATATTGAGAATACAACCAATAGAGCTAATATTGATCTGGTAAAAGTTCAGGAGCAGTTAGTAGAGAACCATGGAGACTATGAGTTAATGCAGAAGGAGATTGACATAACTGCTAATCTGCGTGAGTTGATTAGTGCTAGAGATAGTTTCTTAGCTCAAAAAGCTAAAATTCAATGGTCTATGGGAGGTGACATGAACACTTCGTATTTCCATTCAGTTATCAAGAAGAGAACTATGCAGAACAAAGTATTCTTAATAGAAGATAAGGAGGGGAGACAGTGTGTTGAGGGTGAAGATATTCAGAAGGCTTTTTTGGGATATTGTGAGGACCTATTGGGTACATCTCAAACTACTACCCCTGTATACAATCATGTAGTAAGGAGAGGTGCTTGTTGTACCGTGATGCATCAGAATATTCTCAGTAGGCCTGTGGATGGAGAAGAAGTCAGGAAGTGTTTGTTTAGTATTCCTAATGAAAAATCTCCTGGTCCAGATGGATACACGAGTCAGTTCTTTAAGGATGCTTGGGGGATTGTGGGAGAAGACATAACTGCTGCTGTTTTGGATTTCTTCAAAACAGGCAAACTTTTGAATCAGATTAATGCCACTATTATTACCCTTATTCCAAAGGTGGATAGACCAGTAAGTGTGACTCAATTCAGACCCATCTCTTGTTGTAATGTGATTTACAAGACTATTTCAAAGTTGATATGCAATAGGTTAGCTGTGATTTTGCCTGATATCATCAGTAACAACCAGGGAGCCTTTGTGAAGGAGAGGAGTATATTGGAGAACATTTTAATTTGTCAATATCTAGTCAGACACTACAGTAGAGGGATGACATCTCCTAGATGTATGTTTAAACTAGACTTGCAGAAGTCATATGACTCCATTGAATGGAACTTTGTGGATCAGATGTTGGAGGCACTGAAATTTCCCATGGGGTTTAGAAAGATGATAATGTTGTGTATATCTACCCCAAGTTATACTTTGAATATGAATGGATCTCATTTTGGGTATTTCAAGGGGAAGAGGGGTCTCAGGCAAGGAGACCCAATGTCTCCACTGGTGTTTTGTATTTGTATGGAATACATGACCAGAATCATAAACTATGCAACTGAAACATAATTCTTCAGGTACCATCCGATCTGTAAGAGCTTAAAGTTAACTCATCTGCTATTTGCAGATGATGTTCTGATGTTCAGTAAAGGAGACACTAGATCTATCATGTTGCTATTAAGAGCACTTGCAACGTTCTCAGTAGCTACTGGATTGAAGGTTAATGCAGCAAAATCTGAAGTGGTTTTCAGTGGGGTGTCCAATGCTATTAAATAGGAGATTTTGCAGGTGTGTGGTTATCAGGAAGGGAAGCTGTCATTCAGGTATCTGGGAATCCCTATTCAGCCTGGCAGATTACTTAAGCAAGATTGTAACATCTTCCTGGATAAGATCAGTTCCAGAATCAGGGGGATAAGGGCAAGGAAGTTAAGCTATGCAGGAAGGCTTGTCCTAATCAATTCTGTGTTAAACACTTTACACTCTTACTGGGCTAATATCTTCTTGATTCCCAAACGAGTAGTAAAGAGAATAAAGGCATTATGCAGGAATTTCTTTTGGAGTGGACATGAGGAGTATCAAAGAGTTCCTCACATTGCTTGGGAAAGAATGTTGTAATACCCCGTACTTTAGCCTCAGTCAACAGTTATCAAACCCTGTTTTATGCAAGTATTTCAAAGAGAATGTTTATAAAGTATTTTACGGTTCTTGTTATTATTTTATAAACCGTATTTCTACGGTTAGTTCGTATTTCGTAATCGTTTTATATTTGACGATTAATTCATAAAATGACATTTTATTCATATTTCTTTATTTTGATAATATATTTATAAATAAATATATTTATAATTTTATATTTATTCCTCAAATATACTTGTTTTATTATTTTTATATAAGTGCTAATAATCTTATATCCTTATAAGTTATTTAATTAGTAATTACTAATACAAGTACATGATTTAATTATTATGTATATTTTATACGTACTCGTTTGTTTTAATTACGGAGTAGACTTATAATTCCTCGAGTGGCGTGATGTTTTTGGGGCTCGTGTTATGATTGAATGATGACGGGCTTGGACTCGGGTTGAAGGCGAGAACCGTATAATACAACCCACCCTATGTTTTCTTAAAACACAAACCCTATCTTTTCAACCATCGACAAACTACCTCACGTAACCTAAAACCCTAAGCCTCATGTACTCGCCTACCCCTTTACCTCCTGCCTCCTTTCAACGACAATGGTAACTACGTATGACCTGACCGTGATAAGATCTATGGGGAAGGACAAACGAGTAAGGACATCATCGCCATCTCATCACCATCATCGTTCCTTTTAGCATCGACATAGTAAGTGCTTAATAACTTTGTATCAGTTTAGTACATGAGTCGTGTTTTATCGTTTATAATCCAGGTAATGTGAATAACATGTTTATCGCTTTTAAATCATCATAGAACCCCCCCCCCCATCATAACGTTTGTACTCTGTTCGTGTCATGTTGTTCATATCCCATGGGTGGTTGCTAAATTCGTTTATGCTGGGCCTGGTTCGTGTCGTGGGTTATGGGTTATGGTAGGGGGAGGTTTATGGGTTGTTTTGGGTGGTTGAAGAGGGTGTCTTGTGGTCGGAGCACCACCAGGAAAGTGGGTCAGGAGTTCGAACTGAAACAAGGGAGAACAGGGTGTCGCGATAGCAGGGTGTTTGAGGGCGCTTTTCAGGGGGTTAGAATAGTGTCGAGGGTTGGTGGTCGCCACTAGGAGAGTCGTGGGTGGTGGGTGGTTTCAAGGGTAACATCAGGTGGTGGTTAGGGTGGTTAGGCTGGTGGCTGGGGTCACGTTTCCAGGGCACCACGCTGCTAGTGTTTGGGGTATAAGGGTTGATGGTGGAGGGTCATGATGGTTGCAGGGGTTGTCGGAGGTAGTTGTGGGCAAGGGTTTGGTCGAGGGAGGTTGTCCAGGGGTTCACCGGAGTACGGGGCTGCCAACCACCGTGGTGAGGTGGGGGTTAAGGCGGCAGGGAGAGCGTTTTGGGGGCTGGAAGTAGGAGTGTCGCGAGGGTCTGATTACGGTGATTACGGGTTTTGGCTGACTTCGTTATGTGTAGGCGTGTTTCGTGTGTTACTGGTGTACTGATTGTTTAATTACAATACCTATAATTGGTTGCCTCATTAGTATACTTATTATTTCTATATATTATTATTATTATTATTGATCTTATAATTATTATTATATTATTAGTATTATTGTTGTTTTTATTGGTTGTTATAATTGATATTAGTATTTTTATGGTTGTTACTAGTATTAATGTTTTGGTATATAGTCATAGTTATGTGACTTTACTAATTTGGAAATTTCTATTTTGGGCAAGGTTGCTATTTATGGAAAGTTTCTATTTCAGGAAACTTTCCTCTTTTAGAAGTCACGGTATTTAGTATCTTTGCTAATCTAAAATAGGAGTAGGAAAAGTTTATTAATCGCTAAATAATATATGTTTAGGTGACGGTATCCGCGGGGAACATTTCTAGCGGCTGTTCGGTTGTCTTTCTGCAATTTGAGGTAGGGGAAATACTGATAAATATTGATGAGTAATCTGTTCTTAATTGTTATTAAGCATGGTTGTGATATAATATCATGTGATCGTTATTTTGTGTTGTTTATATTATTCTGAGATATTGATATGATGCGAATATAGATATATTGGGTCTTGTGATACGGTGTTGGATCGGTGCGGAGTATATTTGGTGTTGGATCGGTGCGGAGTATATTTGGTGTTGGATCGGTGCGGAGTATATTTGGTGTTGGATCGGTGCGGAGTATATATGGCGTTGGATCGGTGCGGAGTATATTTGGCGTTGGATCGGTGCGGAGTAAATTATATTGTTGTCTTATTTATCTTTCTACTCAACCTCGCGGTTGACCTTGTGTATTCGTGTACACCTACGATGATCCGGAATGGGGAGTAGTTTTTACAGGTCAGTGACAGATGGACCAGGAGCTTGGGCATGGAGAGAGACATGACATGGACCTACTTAGAGCTAGATCACATTTAGACATCGTCAGTTGTACTTTCTTTTATCAAGTTTGGAACTCGTAATCGTTTTAATACCAAGTTCAAATTTAATCAGTATTTATATAAATTACCTTTGGTTTGTTTACCTTGTTATTCACTACCTCGGATATTCCGGGATGGTAACAGTCCTATTTATTTGAGAATGTCTTGCTAAAGGCTCTTAAATAAATGGGGGTGTTACAAAGTGGTATCAGAGCGAACGATCCTCAGGCCTAAATCAAATGAATAATAATGAACGTAGGAAGAGTCAAATAAAATGAACCCCGAGACGAAACGGTTAGGAGCCCAAAAAGGAACGGGATGAGTTAGGGGCCCCCTCAAACCAGACCTGGGCCCTTTCTGTTCTGTCTTGGGAACCCAATGAGAGTAATTGAAGAGTGGGGTAGATTATATAGTGACCTAGTTATCTTGTGCTAACAATTTTTGCAGGGGCGGAATGAGGTAAGTAATGATGTGTACATGGTTAATGATGCATTGTATTCTATGAGTTTGATATTGGAAAGTGACTGAGGAATGTATTCTTTGAGTATTGAGGACATGAAAATTGAAATACGAGTTTGAAATATAAGCTTGGCTAGTAGGATGATATGCATAAGAAGAATGCGATTGATATTGAAACGCTGATTGATATAAATGATTGAATCGAAATCTTCAGGAATGGGTGTATATTTATTGTATACTGAATTAGAGTGATATGATCATGTGTTTTGGTGTCTCGAATTGTCTATAGGATATCTGGTTATTACATGACTAACGTAACTTTTGCAATATATTGCTTGGTATTTGGATGTGACCTATCAGATTTAAATGTTATAGTAATTCATGTCTAGTGATATGCGGAATGTGCTGCCCCAAGCCATGAGTGTCATATAGTTGTGTGTTACATTAGTATATATATGTATAAATATCCAGACATTTAGATGATCTACTTTTCTGTTACGCAACCTTTACCGTGTTTTAGATGACTATTACAGAATGAAATAATGAATAAATGTTATTATGATGCAACGTGATTTCTATATTTTGATGGTATGTCAACATGTTTTGGAGGAATAATGATTGTGTTTAATATGATAATATGAAGTAATTTTAATGGAACCAAAATTTTAAATAAAGACCAGAATGTTACCCTGTTTGTACGGGTTGTCATCTAAAATGTATTCTTTATAGGAGCATGACAATATTATGTGTGCTAACCTTCTGATTCAGCTTTTCAATGCATTTGGTTTCATGATAATGTGAAGTATATTTTGAGAGAAATAAATGTTTAGCCGACAATGGTCAGACTGTCACTGCATGGTTCGGTGTTACCCATGTTTCTGAAAGAGGAACCGTTTAAAATGTATCTACTGTTTGTGTATAATTCCAACTTCAATGATTAATACATTCTTTCACGTTTCCCAAAATGTTAAGTTATGTAAGAACTTATCGAGTCGTTTAATTGTGATTGTTTTGCAAGCTGTCAAATATTCCGATGTATTGTTGTAAAAGTTCCTGTCCAAACCAATTAAGTTGTGAGTTATGTAAATCTTATATAAAAGTTTAATCAAATGCGAACTATGCGTTGTGCCCATTTGATATCCTGATAAAGCTTTAATAACATGAATAGTAGGCATATGATATGAATGTGAACCTTATTTTATGATAACGTCATCTTGTCCATTCTATATAAAATAGTTTCAAGTATATCAACACTCTTACTTTCTAGTGATATGACCTCAAAATAATGATGTATTGTTCGTATGTGATGTTAAAATCATAATTATTAGAGAAGGGTCTTGACAAGTGGTAGACTAAAATTTGAATGGTAAACCTATTAGCATGATATAGCAATATAATTGTTATAAGTAGTGGTGATTATGTTGAACGCTGTGAATCGTGTTGATGTTCTTTCATATATTTGTGGTATATCGTTGTCTAGTTCACCGGGCTAGTAAACTTTATAACACCTTCATGCATGTTGTTATGTCACCAATTGAATTGCATTTGCTATGTTTAAAATCTGATCCTAATTTATTGAGTTATTAACTGGTTGACATATGATTTATGAAAACATTAGTCATGTGAATTCGTTTACTTTATCGCTAAATTTTCATAATTTATGAGCTGCAATTTACAAGGATAGTGTTTTAGTAAATGAGAGCCAGAATGTCTCCGTGCAGTTTTAAGTCCGATCTGTAGTTGAAAAATAGCCCTTTGATTGTGTTTATAATTGTCACAAACTACCATTTCAGCGTTTCAAAAGTTTTCCAAAGGTTCCAAAAGTTTTAAATTTGTATTTCAAGGTGATGACTATCCATGATGACGCTTGATCTTTTAATAATTATAGTAATTGTTTGCAATATGACAAATTCTGTACTTACATGTTGATGAAAGCCTACCCGAAGTGCTTAATTGTTGCACGTTATATAAACCTTTACGTTGCCAAACATGTATTTTTTTTTATTAGTCTCATGATAGATGATGTCAGTTGAGTTATACCTAAGTGATCTTGTTAACTATTTAATACCCGGAATTGTTAAACGTTCTTTTGAGTCTATGAATTGTGTATATCTTGAGAGATATGTCAATGCTTCATGTTGAATTACGTTAATAAATTTTGTTCTATGTCTTTCTATAATATGTTTACGAACATCAAATGTTTTAATTTGTCAATTATGAACTATGAGTCTCTTGATTGTTTGCATTGTTGAGAATATATTGATTTGGTGTTGAAATTTCAAGAGTATGTAAGTGTTGACTACCCTGATCCTGCTTTACTGCGTAACACGGTTTCTACTGATGCTAGTACTCTTGCTTTACTCGAGGTTATGTAGGTTTGCATAGTAATTGCTATGGGTTTCTTACGGGTACTTCTTGCGTTGGAATTAGTGATCGTTCCCTTATTTTGTTAGTAAATATTTCCTAGTGATAATGTAATGTTTTGTTGTGAAACGGGTTGAGTTGTGAGATGGAAACCTTTCGGTATTTGTTTAAGTTGTTTATGCATAATGGTGTTGTATTAGGTTGGTTGGTATAGATCCTTAGATTATGAATTGTGGAATGGTTTATATACATACAATTATGTCTTTTAACTTGGAAGGTAAGTACTGATGAGTTCGAGTAAATGAGATTGAGGTGCTCGTGAGTCTAGAACGAGGTCATGGTTGATTTTGTATTGAGGTTGGAATGGCAGTTCAGTATTTTATCGAGTTGTCGTATTCTCTGTCCTTGACTTGTGGGTGAGTAGCTTAGAATTTACTCTCTAAGTGAGGAGCAATTTCTTTAATGGGATACTTGACTATACGGACATCGAAATGGAAATGTGAGTTGGTTACTGGTTTGAGTTATGAGTTATTAAGCCGTTGTGCCCCATTGTGTTTTCGGTCAAGTGTGACCTTGATTACCGAGCCATATTCTGGGTTTGGAATCGATGATGAAATGGAAGTACTGATTGCGCTTTTTCCGCCGGTTCACTCACCCCTTGTCTATGGTCTTAGATTCGTAATGAGTGCGACCCTTGGTTACTTTGGAAAAGGTGGTATGGGATAAAGTAATGAGTGCGAAGTGATGAGCTGAGTTTTGTATAATGAGGTTACGGGGACGTAACCGTGTTTTAAGGAGGATAGGATTGTAAAATCTTTTGATTGTTGATATGGCTAAGTTGTTATGACATGACTAATTGATATGTCGTGATTATAATCCGGTTCACTCCTGTTATGCATTATAATGTGATTCGTGAAGTATCTTTTAACTTCGTTATGCGTTGAACTTTGGGGACAAAGTTCTCTTAACGGGGGTAGAATGTAACATTTCATGTTTTGAAGTCTATATAAGTGCTATTTGTAATTGTTTCATGCTTGTTATAAGTTCCTTACCGTTATGGGTGGTGAACTTCGGGACGAAGTTCATTTTTAAGAAGGGAAGACTGTAATACCCCGTACTTTAGCCTCAGTCAACAGTTATCAAACCCTGTTTTATGCAAGTATTTCAAAGAGAATGTTTATAAAGTATTTTACGGTTCTTGTTATTATTTTATAAACCGTATTTCTACGGTTAGTTCGTATTTCGTAATCGTTTTATATTTGACGATTAATTCATAAAATGACATTTTATTCATATTTCTTTATTTTGATAATATATTTATAAATAAATATATTTATAATTTTATATTTATTCCTCAAATATACTTGTTTTATTATTTTTATATAAGTGCTAATAATCTTATATCCTTATAAGTTATTTAATTAGTAATTACTAATACAAG
This sequence comes from Silene conica, assembly GCA_029255685.2. Lineage (NCBI taxonomy): Eukaryota > Viridiplantae > Streptophyta > Magnoliopsida > Caryophyllales > Caryophyllaceae > Silene > Silene conica. The sequence continues at coordinate 33,794,695 of CM055317.2, read as the reverse complement.
TACATGATTTAATTATTATGTATATTTTATACGTACTCGTTTGTTTTAATTACGGAGTAGACTTATAATTCCTCGAGTGGCGTGATGTTTTTGGGGCTCGTGTTATGATTGAATGATGACGGGCTTGGACTCGGGTTGAAGGCGAGAACCGTATAATACAACCCACCCTATGTTTTCTTAAAACACAAACCCTATCTTTTCAACCATCGACAAACTACCTCACGTAACCTAAAACCCTAAGCCTCATGTACTCGCCTACCCCTTTACCTCCTGCCTCCTTTCAACGACAATGGTAACTACGTATGACCTGACCGTGATAAGATCTATGGGGAAGGACAAACGAGTAAGGACATCATCGCCATCTCATCACCATCATCGTTCCTTTTAGCATCGACATAGTAAGTGCTTAATAACTTTGTATCAGTTTAGTACATGAGTCGTGTTTTATCGTTTATAATCCAGGTAATGTGAATAACATGTTTATCGCTTTTAAATCATCATAGAACCCCCCCCCCATCATAACGTTTGTACTCTGTTCGTGTCATGTTGTTCATATCCCATGGGTGGTTGCTAAATTCGTTTATGCTGGGCCTGGTTCGTGTCGTGGGTTATGGGTTATGGTAGGGGGAGGTTTATGGGTTGTTTTGGGTGGTTGAAGAGGGTGTCTTGTGGTCGGAGCACCACCAGGAAAGTGGGTCAGGAGTTCGAACTGAAACAAGGGAGAACAGGGTGTCGCGATAGCAGGGTGTTTGAGGGCGCTTTTCAGGGGGTTAGAATAGTGTCGAGGGTTGGTGGTCGCCACTAGGAAAGTCGTGGGTGGTGGGTGGTTTCAAGGGTAACATCAGGTGGTGGTTAGGGTGGTTAGGCTGGTGGCTGGGGTCACGTTTCCAGGGCACCACGCTGCTAGTGTTTGGGGTATAAGGGTTGATGGTGGAGGGTCATGATGGTTGCAGGGGTTGTCGGAGGTAGTTGTGGGCAAGGGTTTGGTCGAGGGAGGTTGTCCAGGGGTTCACCGGAGTACGGGGCTGCCAACCACCGTGGTGAGGTGGGGGTTAAGGCGGCAGGGAGAGCGTTTTGGGGGCTGGAAGTAGGAGTGTCGCGAGGGTCTGATTACGGTGATTACGGGTTTTGGCTGACTTCGTTATGTGTAGGCGTGTTTCGTGTGTTACTGGTGTACTGATTGTTTAATTACAATACCTATAATTGGTTGCCTCATTAGTATACTTATTATTTCTATATATTATTATTATTATTATTGATCTTATAATTATTATTATATTATTAGTATTATTGTTGTTTTTATTGGTTGTTATAATTGATATTAGTATTTTTATGGTTGTTACTAGTATTAATGTTTTGGTATATAGTCATAGTTATGTGACTTTACTAATTTGGAAATTTCTATTTTGGGCAAGGTTGCTATTTATGGAAAGTTTCTATTTCAGGAAACTTTCCTCTTTTAGAAGTCACGGTATTTAGTATCTTTGCTAGTCTAAAATAGGAGTAGGAAAAGTTTATTAATCGCTAAATAATATATGTTTAGGTGACGGTATCCGCGGGGAACATTTCTAGCGGCTGTTCGGTTGTCTTTCTGCAATTTGAGGTAGGGGAAATACTGATAAATATTGATGAGTAATCTGTTCTTAATTGTTATTAAGCATGGTTGTGATATAATATCATGTGATCGTTATTTTGTGTTGTTTATATTATTCTGAGATATTGATATGATGCGAATATAGATATATTGGGTCTTGTGATACGGTGTTGGATCGGTGCGGAGTATATTTGGTGTTGGATCAGTGCGGAGTATATTTGGTGTTGGATCGGTGCGGAGTATATTTGGTGTTGGATCGGTGCGGAGTATATATGGCGTTGGATCGGTGCGGAGTATATTTGGCGTTGGATCGGTGCGGAGTAAATTATATTGTTGTCTTATTTATCTTTCTACTCAACCTCGCGGTTGACCCTGTGTATTCGTGTACACCTACGATGATCCGGAATGGGGAGTAGTTTTTACAGGTCAGTGACAGATGGACCAGGAGCTTGGGCATGGAGAGAGACATGACATGGACCTACTTAGAGCTAGATCACATTTAGACATCGTCAGTTGTACTTTCTTTTATCAAGTTTGGAACTCGTAATCGTTGTAATACCAAGTTCAAATTTAATCAGTATTTATATAAATTACCTTTGGTTTGTTTACCTTGTTATTCACTACCTCGGATATTCCGGGATGGTAACAGTCCTATTTATTTGAGAATGTCTTGCTAAAGGCTCTTAAATAAATGGGGGTGTTACAAATGTGTTGTAAGAAAATTGAAGGGGGTCTAGACATTAAGAATGTTGGCATCTGGAATTTAGCAACTGTTGGTAAACTGGTGAATTGGATCTTTACAAAAGCTGATAGACTATGGGTACTCTGGATTGATCATGTGTATTTAAAAGGAGCCAATTGGACTGATTATAAACCTCCTCTGGATTCCAATTGGAATTGGAGAAACATTTGCAAGGTAAAGAAAAGGGTGGTTAGTGGATATCAAAATGGAGTCTGGTTGCACAATGTCAAAGGATACATAGTTAAATCGTGTTATCAGTGGTTGAATGGGCAGCACCCCTCTGTCCCTTGGTATTGAATTGTGTGGGAAAAGTGGAATGTACCTAAGCATGCTCTAAATGGATGGATGGTAATGCATAATGGTATTTATACCAGAGAGAAACTGGAGAGAATGGGCATTTGTAGTCATTACAGTTGCTTGTTGTGTGAACAACAGGTTGAGACAAAGGATCACTTGTTTAGACACTGTGTTTATAGCAAAATGATCACCGATGCTATAGAATAGTGGCTAGGACTACAATTATGGCAAAATAGACATGGTAACACTAGATTGCAGAGAAGGGTAAGAAATATGACAATCTGTGCTTGCTGGTATTACATCTGGAAGGAGAGGAATGAATGTAGAATCCATTTGAAGGTTCACAAACCTGGGAAGCTGGTTGCAGAATTGAAAAAAGTTATTAAGGACAGGATTAAGGTTAGGCTGAAGGATACAATGACTAATAGAGATAGAGTATGGCTGATTAGTATTCAATGATATATGTTTGTAATTGAAGTTTTGATGAAGTAATACAAAAGCTCACATTTAACCAAAAAAAGAAAGATATATATATATATATATATATATATATATATATATATATATATATATATATATATATATATATATATATATATATATATATATATATATATATATATATATATATATATATATATAGACTTGGGATCCGGTGAGAACCACCTTACAATGAGAACCTTGTGAGAACTCTACCTTACGGACTTTTTAAAAAAAAATTAATAACATAATTGGATTCGGCATGGCATTTTATAGCTAGAAAACATATTTTTTGGTCTAGAAAATAAATACTAGTCACGGAAATCAAGGTGAGATACGTTTTATTTATTTGCATGCACCTACTATCTATTTTTTCGTATCTATCATTTTTCCGCCACTAGTATTTTTTTTCTAGACCAAGAAATATGTTCTCTGGCCATAAAATTCCATGCCGAATCCAATTATGTCATTAATTTTAAAAAAAAACTCCGTAAGGAAGAGTTCTCACCGGTTTTCATTGTAAGGTGGTTCTCACCGGATCCATATATATATATATATATATATATATATATATATATATATATATATATATATATATATATATATATATATATATATATATATATATTCACACATCTCACTTCAATATATAATTAAAAAGTAAATCTCATATTACATTTTTTTTAATAATATAGTTCCATATTATCATCCTCCTCTTGACTTTCCACGTCTTCATTTGAGCTTACACCATCAAATTCACTGTCTCGCCAATTAGTTTTGACTATTTCCATATCATCATCCCCCTCTTAACTTTTTTTAAGAATCTATTTCCATAAAGTTTAAAGTTTAGAGTAAATAATTAATGTTTTGACTTTTGTTTCGATATTATTAAAAGTTTTACGAGAATTATCCTATGTAACGGTCTTATCCCGTGTATTTTTTGCAAAATGTGACCACTTTTTGGTTAATAATAACTAGAGTAAATTAATAATAACTCCCTTTTAAAATTCAGTTTTCTAAAATTACTCCCTTATATAATGTTTTTCTAAAATTACTCCCTTAGGATGCATTTTTATCAAAAATTGTTTCAAAACTCTGATTCCAGTGACTTATTCTACAAGTTTATCAATTGATTCTGTTTGTAACATAGCCAATTTATACTTTGAAAATTATAACAATGGAGAATAAGTTCAAAATATACGGAATAGATAACCTAAATTGGAGTTTTGAAGCAATTTTTAATAAAAATGTATCTTAAGGGAGTAATTTTAGAAAAAAATTATATAAGGGAGTAATTTTAAAAAATCCTATTTTGGGTAAATAGTAATTATCCTATGCAATTGGTCACTATTTTAAAAAATGGTTGCACATGAGACTGTCGTACATGAAATTTGTGAAAATCGTAACTTTTTCAAAACTCGTGAATACTAAAAAACGGGTATGAGTTTATAGTTAACTTAGCTTAACTTATTTTAACTTAATTTTGCTGAACTTTTTCTGAACTTAGTTTTGCTGAACTTAACTTAGCGTATTTTTATTGAACCCAATTTAACTTATTTTCGCTGAACTTAACTTATGTTTGTTTGCTGTCAAAAAAAAAATTATTTTTGCTTAATTTTTCTGAACCCAACTAAGCTATTTTAGTTAAACTTTAACTTATTTTTCTTAAACTTAACTTAAATTGAGTAGAAAAAAGTCTAAAAGAAGGTGGCTAACCAAATCTTCCATGAGATAATTTAACGAAATGATATAAACAATATGCAAAATCCATTAATTAGGACTGACGATAATGTTAAGCGAAATCCAAAATTGATTAATTACTCCTCGTAACCTATACATTTTATCAAATCCTTTCAACTTTCAGCAAAACTCTTAAACTCTAGTAGTCCAGTGTTTGAAAATGCTGGTAGCTGAATACAAAACATAGAAGATGCAAAAAAGGCAGCTAACAAACATCAAGAACTGCGGCAACTAAAAAGAGTTCATTATGATTACAAGAACAACCTCCTCCATGATTCAACTTACACCCACACCCATCCCACTTCCTCAACCTCTCCTGCCTTCTCCTCCTTCTCATCTCCTCCTTCGAAACCGTCTTCGCTAACTGAGGGACCACCACCTTTACTCCTATTTCTAACGCCGGAGGTTTCAGGCATTTTTCCTCATCACACTCTGTTCCATCATTTCTGTTCATGTAAACCCAATTTTGAATCTCCATGTTTTGCGCCTCAAAAACATTCTTCCACGGTATCTCAGTCCGTGCCAAGAGCTTTGAGCTGCATGTTTTTCCTAGAAAATTAGGCTTTGTGCTTCTCCATCTCAACTCGAACACGATTTTCTCATCTTTGAGGGTGGAGATTGAAGTTTTCAGTCCATTGCTGCATTCCAAGGAGAAAGTTTCATCCCATAAAATACAATTCTCATCTTTGTTTGATGAGGTTACTTCTCTTGTGTTAAGTTGGATTCTTGTATTGTTTCCTACCGACAAATAACATCTAGTAAACAAAGCGCCTTGTCGCTTTGTTGCGATGTTTTTAGCTCCGACGATGCGTAATTCACATTTAACAGAGGACTCAGCCATAGTGTTTATGAAATTGTTGAGATAATGATGTAGGAGGTAAAAAGGATGAATATAGAAAAACTGTGGTGTGTTTGTTTTCCAGTTTATGGGCAACCAAATGTATATATAGGGGAATAAAGTAGGGTTATATATTATAAGTAGGAGTATAATTTTGTGGTGATGAAGAGGTAACAAAGTTTGAAGTGGAAGATAGAAGAGACAAATTAGTGGCAACTACAATTAGATTTTCATAGTATTTCTTCATTTTATATGAGATGCTAGAGATTTGGTGATGAGTGGATTATGATTTATGAATTATTTGCGATGTAGACTTGGAAACTTATACTTTATTGGAGTTACCTCTTTTTATTTACCTCTTCCTAATAATCAAAGGCTCAAATTATATAACCACCCTTTCAGTATGTTGTCATAGCTTTTTTCCATATAATATAACAATGAGTCTTGTCGAAGATGGATATTATCCGACACAAACTGAAAACGGATACTACCATTTTACAATAATGTAAGTAGGAAGACAAGTGGAGGAAAATAGAGCATTTTCATCGCTCATGTCACTTGCATTTTATGAGAGAGACATTATCCGTCTTTACTTTGTGACGGATAGTACCGTCTTCAGTTTGGGACGAATAGTATCCGTGTTCAACAAAAAATTGTGATAATATAATGTTGGCGGCTAAAAGCAAGTGCGGAATGAGCCCGCAAACTGAACCACCAAATTCGTGGGCTTCATATTCATATATCAAATCACATTTATATAATCAAATAACCCTTTGCCACCACTAGTAAGAGTATGATTGTGTAGTGGCTAGAGCCTGTTCATTTTGCCAAAGGCCACCCGGGTTCGAACCTTGTAACATGCATTTTTTTTCTTTTTGTTAGTTTTGTGTCTCGTTTGATCAATAGGGTATTACTAAATTTTAAGGGCCTTCGTTTCATTGTTGCATGGGGCCTCCGAATTATTCGAGACGCTCTTGTAATGGGCAGTAGTAGAGTGTAGTTTTCCTTGTGAAAAACATGGTTCGTTGTTAGAAGAAAGGCATTAGATTTACGGTCCGAATCATTATTTGAAATTAGAAAAGGTTATGAATACATTAAACAAAAATGTTAAAAAGGCGGACTAGTAATGAAATGTACTTCATCCATTTTAATCAATTCTATACATTTCACTTTTTTGGCACTATTCATAAGTCGAGTGAATTTTCGACACAACTTCTAATATATAACATAGAAGATAGTCATGTGAGATCTTGTTTAAATTGTGTCACCGAATAGATTGAGAATATCAAAGTTTTATAATTTTTATCGATATGTAACTAAAGATATTAACAAAAGAAAACGGGTATTGACAAACGTGAATAAAGTAAGGAGTAGTTTGGTTACATACGAGAACTTCTCATACCTAGAAAGTTTCATATCACATGATTTTCCAATTAATGTGAATTAGAAAATGTTGTTTAGTTACATATAGGTATTGTAATTCATGTAGGCATTCACACTTAGCTAAGGGATCTAGGTAAGCAACTTCCTCCGTTATGGAGGAATTGGAATTCATGGGAAGTTCCAATTCATGTGAATTGGAGTAACCAAACAACCTACTCATTTTGCAATTCACATGAATTAAAGTTCCTGCGTAATTTAATGTACCAAACGACTCCTAAATGTATAAAATTCATCGGGATAGAGGAAGTAGTAATTAAGAGAAATATCTTGAAAATTTGAACTGAATTTTTAGTATGGCTCTGATTATGGTCGTAATTCAGTTGCTTGAAAGATTATTTTGATGCTAACTAGTTTTATGCCCGTACAAAAAATGTACGGGTGTATTTCTAAAAATTTCGTAAATATATTGATTAATTAATGCAAATATAATTCAATATGAACTTAAGTGAAAAATATATAAATTATTAATTCGGGGATGATTTTGACTCCAAATAATTGATTTGCTTGTATAATTAATTTTTTTAAAAGATTTATTATAAATTGATATAATTAATTAAACTTTATGAAATAAATTAGAACCATATAAAATAGATAAATTAATTGTATTGTACTTCTATAACTTACCCTTTAAATAACTTCCTCTTTAAATGAAAGCAAAACGATAGAAACTGTTTTTAATAGTGGGGTGGAGGGATATGAAAAGTCATTTTGAGTGCTAATTTTAAAGAGTCAATCACAGTCTCTTAAAATCTTTAGCTTTTATAGTATAAAGATTTGTGGATAATTTTATAAAGAAAATAATAATGTATTGTTATTAAGACCATCTTTTTACCCGATGTTAATATTATTATTATATCCTAGTTTTAATTGACTAATTGTTGAAGGTTGTTATATTTTCTCTAAAATCCTAAATTTGGAGTATTTTTTTTTGTCAATTTTATGGGTTGGGTTTATTTGATCCTATTCAAAAATCTTTCACGTTTCTTTTATTTTTTAATCTACGTTTTTTTGTTGATTTTTATCTCCTCATGTATTTTTTTCATTTTTTTAGATATACGTTTTTTTTGTTAATTTTTAACTCTTTGTATAATTTTTTTTTCGTTTTTTATACCTCTATATGACTACATTAATTTTTTATTTAAATATTTGTTAATTACCTCTAATTGTCCAACTTTTTTTTTAATACAACAACAACAACAACATCAGAGCCTTAGTCCCAAAATGTTTTGGGGTCGGCTGACATGAGTCATCCTTTGGAACCGTCATGAATGAATTCTCATTTCAACAAGAGAAAAAAGAAAGAAAAGAAAAAAAACGGAAGTGGAGTGAAACAAAAAAAAGGCAAAGGGGTTTTATAGATTTTAAATCGAACTTATCACATGTATAAAAACCCGAAAAAAATAAAAAAAATCCAAGAATAAAGTTTAAAGTGATTTTGAGAAACGAAGTAAAATTTAATATAAGAGTTTTGGGAGAAAAAGTGTAATAAATCCAAAAAGAAAATTTTTTTTTAGAAAACTTAATAAAAACATCAAAGTCTAGAAGTCCACATGTATCATATCCCTCCATAGTGCACTCTCCATCACCATCCCCTCCTGAAGCCCGAGAAATCTCATATCGTGCTCAATCACTCTGCTCCAAGTTTGTTTAGGTCTCCCTCTACCCCTAGCAACCGTTTCTGCACCCCAGGTCTCCAACCTCCTAACCGGTACGTCCATAGGTCTCCTTCTCACATGGCCAAACCATCTTAGTCGGTTTTCCATCATCTTGTCCTCTATTGGGGCCACTTTTACCTTCTCTCTAATCACCTCATTCCTTAACCGGTCTTTCCTTGTATGGCCGCACATCCACCTCAACATACGCATCTCTGCCACACTCATCTTATGAATGTGACACTGCTTCACGGCCCAACACTCCGAGCCGTAAAGTAAGGCAGGTCTAATTGTCGTACGATAAAATTTCCCCTTTAATCTTTGGGGCATACCCTTATCACACAAAAAATCCGTAACACTTTTCCATTTCATCCATCCCGCTTTAATTTTGTAAGCCACATCTCCGTTTAACTCTCCATCTTTTTGGATAATAGATCCGAGATATCTAAAGGAATTTGACCCCTCAACAACATCGCCATCGAAAATAATGCTCCCCACCGCCGTCGATCTCGGCCCCGCAAATTGACACCTCACATACTCGGTCTTACTCCTACTTAGCCTAAACCCACGAGTCTCCAACGTATGCCTCCATAATTCCAACTTTCTCTCAACCCCCTCTTTCGTCTCATTAGTCAACACAATATCATCCGCAAACATCATACACCAAGGGATCTCGTCCTGAATATCGCTTGTCAACTCATCCATAACTATAGCAAAGAGAAAGGGACTAAGTGCGGAACCTTGATGCACACCAATGGTAATTGAGAATTCTTTCGTTCTCCCAACATTAGTTCTAACACTTGTACTAGCCCCCTCATACATGTCCTTTATGAAGTCGATATATTTTCTTGACACATCCTTTCTCACCAAAGCCCACCAAAGTAATTCTCTCGGGACCCTATCATATGCCTTCTCCAAATCAATAAAAACCATATGCAGGTCTTTCTTCCTCTCCTGATGGTGTTCCATCAACTGTCTCATGATAAAAATTGCATCCATAGTCGATCTCCCAGGCATAAAACCAAATTGGTTTTCCGAGATATCTACACACTTCCTAAGCCTCTGCTCGATTATCCTCTCCCATAATCTCATCGTATGACTCATAAGTTTAATTCCCCGATAATTGGAACACTCTTGAACATCACTTTTATTCTTATACAAAGGGACTAGAGTGATTCTTCGCCAAGCTAAAGGCATCTTGTTACCCCTCCAAATCTTGTTGAAGAGTAATGTTAACCACTCAATGCCCTTCTCCCCCAAACACCTCCAAACTTCTATGGGTATACCATCCGGCCCCTCTGCCTTCTTTTACCCCATCTTCCTTAATGCCTTCCGAACATCACTCTTTTGTATTCTACGCACAAATTCCCGATTAACCATACTTGACGTCACTTGTACATCTCCAAAACCTTGCTCCCGAGGTCCATTGAATAGAGTATCAAAATAAGAACTCCGCCTAGCCTTTATTTCGTTATCCTGAATGAGTACCTTGTCGTTCATATCTTTCACACATCTAATTCTCCCAATATCTTTCGTCTTTCGGTCTCTTATGCGAGCCAGTTTATAGATATCTTTCTCACCTTCTCTTGAGTCCAACCTCGCATACACCTCTTGGTTAATTTTGGCCCTCGCATCACGCACTGCCTTTTTAGCGGCTCGGTTAACCTCCTTGTACTTTGCCAAGTTCTCATCACTTCTGCATTTCCCCAAAACCTTATAACATTCACGGTTTGTCTTTATCGCTTGTCTCACGTCATCGTTCCACCAAGATGTGTCCTTACTTCATGGTCTATTACCCTTAGACTCCCCTAGCACCTCCTTCGCCACATCCTTTACCACGAGCTCCAATTTATCCCACGATGCATCTACGTATTGCTCCTTGCAATCCTACCAAATGTCGTTACCTCCGACCTTATCCACAAACGCTTTTTGGTTTTCCCCTTGTAGCTTCCACCACTTGATTCGTGCCTCACTGATTACCTTTCTCTTCCTGAAGTCTTTCCTACCCCGAAAATCAAGCACCACCCGCCTATGTTGTATAGCGGTACTTTCACCGAGTATGACCTTACAATCGGTGTAATCTTTCCTCCATACATTCCTTACCAAAAGGAAGTCAATTTGACTTGCATTTCCACCACTCTTATAAGTCACCAAATGAGAATGCCTTTTCTCAAACCAATTGTTCTTTAAACCCAAGTCATATGCTAGAGCAAAATCCAACATATCACTTCCTGCTTCATTTCTCTCACCGAAACCAAAACCTCCATGAATGCCCTCGAAGCCAACTCGACTAGTACTCACATGCCCATTCAGGTCCCCACCAATGAGCAATTTCTCTCCAATAGGAACCTGTTCCACCACCTCTTCTAGGTCTTCCCAGAAGGCTCGTCGACAAGAAACATCCAATCCAACTTGGGGTGCGTACGCACTTATGACAGTAAGCACCTCATCCTCGACTACAAGCTTAATGCTCATAATCCTATCACTCTTTCTCGATACTTCTACTACATCATCGATGTATTCCTAAACGATAAAAATACCCACTCCATTACGATTTTTCTCTTTACCTGTGTACCACAGCTTATGACCCCATGGCGCTACCACCCTTGCTTTATCTCCGACCCACTTTGTCTCTTCTATACACATTATATGAACCCTCCTCCTCTTCATAACCTCCCCTACCTCGACTAATCTCCCCGTCAAAGATCCCACGTTCCAAGTACCAAAACGCAAGCGACTACCCTTCCTATAGTTGTGCCTCACTTTCTTTACCCGCTCTAGACCATGCTTCCTAGATCCAAACCCATTCGTCACCACACCCATACTTCGAGGTGGCGCGCCGCTTTCGGGCGACGACCTAACAACCCTTGCATATTTTTCACTACACCAGGGCCTAGAAAATGTAGCGCACCCTTGCATATTTGACACCACCCTCAGGTGTAAAGATGGCGCGTCGCTTCCGGGCGACGACCTAGCAACCCTCACAAACTTATCACTACACCCGGGTTTGAGAAATGCAGCGCGTCGCTTCTGAGGAGACGCCCCAACGATGTCCAAATTCTGATTCATGTCCATAAAATGTGACTGATTTTTACGCTGGCTGCCACAGACCTACCGCAACCCTTCTCCTTTCTCCGGGCTTGGGACCGGCAGTGAATGTCCAAAACACACACAGGCGGAGTTCCAACTTTTTTTTTAATATTGTTGAATTTTATGTTTCTGGGTAGAATTTTAGTGATTTTTTTTTTTGAATTTGGAGTAAAGTTGGTTTTTTTATTATGGAGATAAAAATTATTTATAACTTTAGAATGTTAAATGGAGAAAAACAAAATGAAGAAAAATTAAACCTCATTGTATAAGTGGTGCGACACTGTGAGAAAGAAGGGCTTTTAGCTTCCTAAAATTAACCGACTAATCTTATAGCAAGAAAAGTTATTTCTTTTATAGATAAGGGATTACGAAAATTATGTGAACCAATTATTTTCATTCTACATGCTTGTTATAATAAGATATATATTCTCAATTACAATTTACGAAATCTCTATATTAATATATAATAATTGTTTTGTGTGTATTTGATGCAGGTACAAAGATATCGAAAATTTTAATATTATCTCGACGATTAAGGGATATAGCATCGATCTTAGAGATTACATTTTATCAATTGAAATTGAAATATGTTTGTTTAGTTGTGATTAAATTGTTTGACATGTAATTATTTGTAATTTTTAGTTTTTAATTTTTAATTATATAATACAATATGGTATAATAATTATACATTCGACATTATAATTAGACATTAAATCACTAAATTACACAACTAAAACTAAAATAAGTTGGAGAGAATGTGGAGAGAGAGTAATTAATTGTTTGGAGAAGAGAGAGTCATTAATTGCTTAGAGGAGACGTGGGTTGTTTTTTGAGTTAAAAAAAAAAAAAGGTTCAACCGTCCTTTCTTTTATAGAAAGAGGATATTATCTGGCATGAATTAGTAACTTACTTGTGTGTGGGTACTTTATAGCAAATAAAATGATAGTCTCGAAAGAAAGCACTCTCATATCCTCAAATCCTCAATGTTGATAGAGCATTGCGGTTTCAGGCTGGCTTATGAGTCGATTTTTTAGGACAGCGTGTTTCGATGGCAGGTTACGCGATCAATCGGACCTCTTACCGACTTGGACGGAAGGTGGATAATAAGCTCATAATTTCACTAAACTCCACAAGGAAAATCCATTAACCCGGTATCAAATCTTAGATCTTAGCAGTAGAATTAAAAATACGATATGCACAATTAAAATGAATGTATAGTGGAAGGTGTAGTATGGCCGCCCACTTAACACAAGTTTAGAATCTAAAGTCACCATCGGATCTTCAAGGCATCACTAATTATTAAGTCTTTAATTTGTGGGTGTGGGTGATTAACCAGTAACATAATTAACAAACCGGGTGCAAAGCCTTTGGATTAGACCAAGACTTGTTAATTAATGAATTTAAGATTTAAGATAATTAAAGTGACACTAACACTTTGCTTTACAACTCTGTAAACCATTAAAATACTCAAATAAACTGCACATTTCTATCTCTCAATTATTACTTTTAGTATTCAAATTCATTAATACTTATCTGAATCTAAGGAATTTTATCTACTCTATTACCATTCGTAGCCATAGTTTACAAAAGGTTTTAAATTATTCACTTCCAACTTTAAAGCGTCTTTTTTTATACTTGGATAATACAACTACACAACTTGACATTTGCAACCATCTCGTAGAGATCGTACGTAGACTTCGCAAACTTGACCCGAGTGACCCAAACAGATTCGAGTAAACCCGATATTTTATAACCCGTGAATTTTGCAAATCTAAATAGACCTTATCTCAATCGGATGACGATCTGTAATTCCACAAGACCCGCATGCGAAGTCGATCCGACCCGATTATTGACCCGATTGAATTGATGACACAACAATCATTAAACTTGTGACGAATACCATTTTCTCTCACAAAATACTCACTTTTTCTCTCTCGGACACTATTCATGTGGTCCTCTTTCTCCACTAACTCATTTTGTATCCATTTTATCTCACAAAATATCCGTCACAAATGGTGACCCGTCACAAGCAAGACTTACTATAAAAAAAGGAGGTGGTTTATAGAGCTTAGTTTGATACGTTTGATTTAATTATGAAATAACAAAAGAAAATACTGGTTGAAAACTAACTTAATTGTTAAAAAAATGAAGTAATACAATCAAACAATTTGACTCGATAATAACTAAATCTGATCAAACTTAGTACATTTCACTCAAAATAACCCAGCTAAAAAAATCGACTCATCGGATATAATACCTGATTTGACCCAACCCTAAACCCTAAACCCTAAACCCTGGGATCCAGTGAGAACCTATGTTATAATGAGAATCATGAGAACCTCTAATACCATTAGATTATTATATTTTTTTTTGGTGAAATGTAAGTAATTTCATTAAGATCAAAACAAACTATTACAACCTACTCCTTTTCCTGACATACAATGCCAAACTACTACTGTGTTATCCCTCATCGCATAAGAGGTAAACCAGTTAGCCATTGCCTAAGTCTTACATCCGGTACTTGCTGTACTTTGTGTAAAATTCTGGCCTTCACTTCTTTCCTTACTCGTTCAGTCACCAATTCAGGTCTCATTACTTTGTTCTCCATACGAGTTGTGTTCCTCTGGTACCAAATCTGACAAAATACAGCCATAAATGCACACATAATTACCCTCATTTTGTTCATATTAATCTGGGCATACTAGACATTGCTGAGAATGCTACTATCTGGTAAATCAATGGCTAGCAGATCAGCCATCCCTTGCAAAATTCTTCTGCTATACTGACACTGATGAAAAAGATGTTCAGTAGTTTCAACATCCATCTCACAAATGCAGCATAAAACATCCTGACAAATCCCAAACGCAGCCAACCTTGCTTTTGTTTGAAGAGCATCTCTAATACAAAGCCATCCCGGCCCACAAAGCTATGTTTAGGGATGTTCCAATCACTCCATATGTACTTATACCAAAGCACTGGTTGAAATTTAGTTCTCAATAACTCATAACCATCCTGTATAGTATAACCATTGTCTCCATTCATCCACTGACCATCAACATATCCAGCAGCTAATTTGTCTTTCATGTTACAGACCATCTTCCATCCCCAACTTATTTCACCATTAGGACTGTAATTAGACCAATTCTGACCTTTCATATAGTTAGATTATTATATTCTTATCTATATAATTACAGAAATATTTCAGAAGCTCTGATTGAGCCACGTCATCAACGTAGGTTTTGATTTTTTTTTTAATTCTCTCAGGTGGGTCCCACAATGTGTGTGATGAATTTCCCGAGTCATAACCGCCCGATATTCTAAATAAATGCCTGATATCGTAGTTTCAGAAATATTACGTAACATTTTTATATAAATTCGTAAACATGAATTCCTACGAAAAACGGTCAATTTGTATAACATGAATTCCTTGGTGAAGGTCTTATGGACCAACCATAATCAGGAGAAGGCTACGTGGGAGCCTGAGGCATCTATGAGGGAGCGTTATCCACATTTGTTCGATTAAGGTAAGTTACGCGGACGTAACCTTTCTTTAAGGGGGGTGGAATGTAATATTCCGTGCTTTAGGTAAACTTTTGTGATGGTTACATTCTGAGTTCGTCATTGTTTGTTATTTCACTTTTCGTTGTGCCACCCAAGCGAGGGTGAACTTCGGGACGAAGTTCAATTTAAGGGGGGAAGACTGTAATACCCGGTATATTTTAGTTACGATGTTGATCTTGTTTTGTGTCGATAAGATGATTTCTTTACAATGGGTAATTACTTAATAAGTATACATGTTTATATGGTTTAATTGTGTTGTATGCTCTAGTTGGGGCTCGAGCACGAGACCTTTAGTTACGAGTCATGGGCCTCGTTATTTGTGCACTACAATCAGCCCACACACCACGTAAACCCTAACGAAACCCTAAATCATGCCTAAGATCTTATATCTCGTTTAAACCCTCACTATGCCGCCTATTGAGACTGGAAAAGACCTCATCTCTGACCTAGTCTATACACAATTGACACCCTAATCTCACTGCCGCCACCACACAGAAGAGAAGGAGTGTGCTCACGGCCACAACCACCGTCACGTTTTCCCAGAAGTTGGATCTGAAGTCAGGTAAGAGTCTGACACTAGTGTTTCATGTTCGTGTTTATATGTTTTGTCGAGTCTGTAGAAGGGTCGTGTGTGGTGGTGATGGTCTGGGTAGTGATGTTATGCGTTGTGGGGTGGATAAGGGACGTCAGGGTGGTGGTAGTAGGGGTTGTAGTGTGTCGGTGTCGGAATAGGAGGACTGTTTGTCACCACTGGTTGTAAGGAGTTCTGGTGTTGGTTGAGTTATGCGTTCAGGGAAGGAGGTTGGGGGTGGTACCACCGTTGACTCGGGGGAGGTCGACGCGGTGGTACCACCGTGGTGTCTCATACGCGTGTCAGGGAGTGTCGGGGTGGCGTTTCCAGTGGTTGTAAAGGGTGGTTGTCTGTGTCGATGGGGGTTGTAGTTTCGTTACCAAAGGTACAGGCGGGAGTCAGACCTGGGTTGGAGGGCTAAGGTCTGACTCGCCGGCGGTCGTCGAGGACTCTGGTGGTGTCAGGGAGGCAGTGTGTTGCCGGCTGTGTCATGGGGGTTGGTCTGCTGGTGTTCGATGTGGTGTTTGGCGGCAAGGGAGGCGGCTGCATTAGTGATGGGGGCTGTCGGGTTTTCCTAAGTTGTTTTAGGGTTTTTGGTGTTATTATTATTATTATTATTATTATTATTATTATTATTATTATTATTATTATTATTATTATTATTATTATTATTATTATTATTATTATTACTATCATTATTATTAATATCAATCATTATTATTGTTAGTAGAATTTATGTTGTATTTAGTAAGTTGTATTTTCGTACGTGTTTGGGGTCGTGTTAATTAGATATACGGGTCGGGAACTATTTAAGTCATGAGAACGTTTATTTTTGGAAAGTTGCTAAATTGGGAAAGTTTCTATTTATGGAAACTTTCCACTTATGGTAGGTTTTTTTTTTTTGGTAAGTATGATAGTTAAGGGGTACGGGAAGATTGTTAATTTGTTACGTATATCTCTTTAGGTAGCGAGTTTCGCGTGGAACATTTTTGACAAGCCTCGGGCGTATCTACGTTTCCCGCTATTTCAGGTAGGGGATAATACTATTGTATGATGTGTAATCTACTCTTATTTGATATGAAGCTTGGTGGTGAAATAATATCATGTGATCGTTATATTGTATTATTTATATTATTCTGAGATATTATATGATGTGATTATATTTTGGGGTCTTGTGATACGGTGTTGGATCGGTGCGGAGTATATATATGGTGTTGGATCGGTGCGGAGTATATTTGGTGTTGGATCGGTGCGGAGTATATTTGGTGTTGGATCGGTGCGAAGTTTATTGGCGTTGGATCCGTGCGGAGTTTACTATGTTATTATATTTATTGTTTTCCCTACTCAACCTCGTGGTTGACCCTGTGTGTTCGTGATCACCTGTGATGAACCAAATTATTGGGGAGCAGATTGACAAGTGGCTGAGACTAAGGGGGAGCTATGGGAGAAAGAGCTTGGATCCGGACCGGATTAGATGTCTAGATCACCTTAGTCAGTTTAGTACGAGTTGTACTTTATTTTGTTGTTAAGACTTTTGGATACGGATGTAAGAACATGATTTGAGTTTAAATTTAATTTAAAGTACTGTTTATCTTCCTTTGTATCTACTGCCTCGAGAAACCGAGATGGTAACACCTTTATTTATCTGAGGAGTCCTAGTTCAGGCCCTTGAATAAATGGGGGTGTTACAGCTGAGACCAAAGCTTCCTTCAACCTGTTAAAAGCTGAAAGGCACTCATCAGTAAAATCAAAGACAGCATCTTTAAGGAGCAATTGTGTAAGTGGTTTAGCAATTTTAGAAAAGTCCTTAATGAAACGCCGGTAAAAGCCTGCATGTCCTAAGAAACTTCTCACCACCTTAACATTAACAGGAGGGGGTAATTGCTCAATCACCTGCACTTTTGCTTTATCTACATGTATACCTTTATCAGATATTAGATGCCCTAACACTACCCCCTCAGTAACCATAAACTGACACATTTCCCAGTTTAAGACAAGGTTTACATCAATACATCGCTGCAAGACTTTATCAAGATTAGCTAAGCACTGATCAAACGCATTACCATAAACAGAAAAATCATCCATAAATACTTCCATGATGTTTTCTATAAAGTTAGAAAAGATACCCATCATACACCTTTGAAAGGTGGCAGGAGCATTACATAACCCAAAAGGAATCCTGCGATATGCAAAAACACCTTGTGGGCATGTAAAAGTAGTCTTACTCTGATCATCAGGATGGATGGGAATCTGGAAAAAACCTGAATAACCATCTAGAAAACAGAAGAATTTATTCGAAGCAAGTCTTTCAGTCATTTGGTCAACAAAAGGAAGGGGGAAATGGTCTTTCTTGGTGGCGGCATTTAACTGTCTATAATCAATGCACATCCGCCACCCAGTTACTACTCTAGTGGGTATTAGTTCATTTTTATCATTTTTAACCATTGTGGTCCCTCCTTTCTTAGGAACCACCTGAACCGGGCTAACCCACTTGGAGTTGCCAACTGAATAGATAATACCTGCATCAAGGAGTTTCATTACCTCAGCCATAACTACCTCCTGCATCTTAGGGTTCAACTTATGTTGTCCCTGTCTATAGGGCTTATGCCCTTCCTCTAACTCTATCCTATGCATGCAAACATCAGGGCTTATGCCCTTAATGTCATCCAAAGAATAACCTAAAGCTTTCCTATTCTTTTTTAGAACAGTCATCAAAGCAGAAAGTTGGTGTTGGGTCAAGTTTAGAGCTAACAATCGCAGGGTACTATTCAGTATCATCTAAGAAAACATACTTAAGATTAGGAGGAAGTGGCTTACGCTCTGGTACCTTTACCTCAACGGCCTGAACAGAATCAGTACTAATAGAATAGCACATGTTTGCCAGATTTGCATTAGCCAAGCTTATGAGCTTCTCATTCTCTTCTTCAGTAAGCTCATATTCCTCTATCTCTGCTTCCATCATATCCAGCTCTTCAGCATCCTCAGCTGGATTACCTGCACACTTATCCAAAACTGTCAAATCATCTAAGGGATCCTTGGTCAAGGATTCCCTCCAGTTAAGGATATCATTCCTGTCTATAATATCAATGGAGCAACAAGTATCATCAGTAAGAGTAGTTGCCTTATGGGCAAGACTAAACTCGATAGTGTTATCTCCAACCTCTAAAGTAATGATCCCGCGTTTGACATCTATTACAGCCCCAGCTGTGTGTAAAAATGGTCTACCTAAAATAATAGGTATTTGACTATCCTCAGCAATGTCTAAAACAACGAAATCAACAGGAATAAAGAACTTTCCCACTCTAACTGGGACATCCTCTAAGACCCCTAATGGTCTTTGGGTTGATCTATCAGCCATCTATAGGGTAATATTGGTGACTTTAAGTCTACCTAAGTTAAGTCTTTCACAAACAGAATAAGGCATAACACTGACACTAGCCCCTAGATCACAAAGGGCTTTCCCTATAACATGATTACCTATAGTACAAGGGATAGAAAAACTACCTGGGTCTTTCAACTTGGGTGCTATATTATTTTGTGAAAGAACATAACATTCCTCCACAAAAGCAACAGCACCTTCGTCCTGAAAATTCCTCTTACGACTCAAGATATCTTTCATAAATTTAGCATAAGAAGGTACCTGAGTGATTAAGTCAGTGAAAGGGATGGTTACCTCAAGATTCTTCACCATCTCCAAAAACTTACCGAATTTCTGATCCTCTTTGGAATTCTTCAATCGTTCGGGATACGGAACGGTAACACTAGCCATAGGATCAGCAACCTTTGGCTTTTTCAGCTGTAGAATCTCAGTGAGGTCTTGAATTAGGGAAGGATCCAACGATTCAGGATTAGAAATTGCAATCTGCTCAGGAACACTGGTCGGTCGACCTGGTATAGCGGTCGGTCGACCAGACACTGTATTATCGGAATTTTTCTGTTTTGCAGAAACTAATCTCACGTCAGGTGTGGAGGTCGGTCGACCTGATGTTGTGGTCGGTCGACCTCCTGACCTGTGCACGGGATCAATTTCTTCGTCCTGAACTGCGGCAGAATCATCCTTTGGGGTTGGTCCCTCATGAGCACGACCACTCCTAAGATTTATAGCATTTAATGTCTCCATGGAACTCTCACAACCGACTGGAGAGCTAGCCATCTGATTAGCAGCTAAGATTGCTAATCGGCTTTCAAAAGTCTTCCTAGAAGCCACTCGAGCCTTTTCCATTTCCAATACTTGTTTCATTAGAGCATGAACAAGCTCTCTCAACTTCGCAGTCTCACCCGTGTTGTCAACCGTAGTAACTAGGTTCGCACTTTCAAGCTTCAGCTGGGCTGCCTCAAGTTTTTCAAAACAGGCTTCAACGGTTGTCTCAAGAGCTAAAACTCTATCCATCTCCACATTCAACCTTCGCGAATTCCCACATGAACTCCCAAATTCGGCCCTATGCACCGCCATGTCTTCAATGGTGTTCCAACCCTTCATATGGTTGGTATTGTTCTGGAATCTTCCATTGGCGGCCGCATCAAGAATCACCTTATAATCATCGTAGAGAGCGTTGTAAAATTGGTTACACAAGTACCATTGAGGAAAACCATGGTGAGGGATAGAACGGACCAATTTCTTGAACCGACTCCATGCTTCACAAAATTCTTCATCCGGTCCTTGTTGAAAGTTAGTAATTTGGCTTCTCAAGTCATTGGCCTTCGCAAGAGGGAAGTATTTTTTGTAGAAAGCCAATGCCAAGGAAGCCCAATCCGTAACCTTCTCAGCTACCCTATCAAGGTAACGGTACCAATCTCGCGCGGCATCCTTCAATGAATAAAGGAACATCATTGCCTTCACCTCATCCTGAGTCACCCCGGCAGGTACATGTATGGAACAGCAATAATCCGTGAATGTCTCAACATGCCTCAACGGATCCTCATCGGGTAGACCAGAAAATTGATTCCGCTCCACCAGAATGATGTAGTTGGGGTGGAGCTCAAAGGAACCAGTTGTAGGAGTAGGCAAGGTGAACCCCTTCGGTAAATCTTGGACTTTTGGTTGTATGTGGTCATAAGTAGTAGCCATGTCTAAATATGAGAGTACTCAAGCCTTCCTCTAAAAAACCTGTCTTCTAATATGCAAAAACAACACTAGAAGAAAAGGTAAGTAACGGTCTTAAGGAACCTAAGTTCCTTAAGACAAGAAAAATAAACTAAAAATCTACAAACAAAATTATACCGTCTCCCCGGCAACGGCGCCAAAATTTGACACCCGTCGTTGAGGGGTGTCAAAGATAAGATTTATAAAATCTCAGCTTAAACTATATAGGATAAGTCAAGGGTCGAACCACAGAGAGACAAGGTTAATTATGTTTGTGAATTTAAAGTCTATTGAACGTAACCAAAAAAAGGGGTTTGATTTAAGATTTGAACTAACAACTAAGAGAGCAAAATAAACAAGAGAATTAAAACAAGGTAAAAAGGAGGTTAGGAACTTCGGTTCCCCATGGTTAAAACAAGTCAATGAAGGGTAAAATAACCAAACAACACAATCCCAAGGAACAAAGAATAAACCTTTAGGTTAATACTCTACCCAATCCTTACGGTCTTAGGGTTCCTAGAAAGGCACTAAACTTTCGTTCAAAGGGCAATCCCAAAGTTGTTGTTAAACTAATCCTAACAATCTTTCAATCTTAAAGAATTAGTTCACCAACAACAATGAGGGATTGGTAATTTAATCATAGAACTATCAAAATCAAGTCCTTACCATGGTTCCCCTAATTCCTAATCACAAGAATTAGCTATGCATAATCTTAATCATAAAATTAACAATAACAAGAATTAAGAACATCAAAGGAATTAACATAATTAAAGATGATAATAAAGATAAAAACATGGATTGAATAACAACAATAAGATGAATAACAAGGTTAATTAACAAGGAAAGATTAAATTGTAGCAAACTTACAACACTTAATTGGAAATTAAGAATAAAGATGAAAACTTGGGATAATCTTCTCTCTAAACTTAGGGGTTTTCTCTAATCTGGACTGCTTAACCTAATTCTAGAGTTTAGGCGTCCTTAAATAGACTCCTAATTACAAGATTAAAAGAGTAAAGCCGAAATAAAAAACGCGGAATCTGTCGCCAGGTTGGTCGACCTCATATGTGGGTCGGTCGACCTCGGGTGCTGTAGTCAGGCCTTCTGAAATATACGCGCTGGTCGGTCGACCTCATGAGTAGGTCGGTCGACCCATTCCTGTACGTTCCAGCTTTAATTTGGCTTATAAGAAGAATCCGGATCCTTGCTTCGCGTGAACACTTAAAATAACTTCCGGAGGACAGTTAAAGTTCGGTTTTGCTCACTTCCGCATATTCCTACAATTAAAACATAGAAAGGCCAAAGTAAACCGTTTCGGGACAATAATTGTAACAACCCGACCCACCACGGTCATAACACAAACCCAATAAGATGGGTGCACACTTTTGGGCTCATTATTTGTCCTCACTTAAGCCCAAAAGCACAAGGCCTTGTTACTAAGGGGTGGGTGGAAGCTATTATAAACATATCACAAGCCTCACATTCTACCAATGTGGGACAAATCTCCACACAATCTCATATTCTTGGGGTGTTACAAACTCCCCCACTTAAAGAACACAACGTTCTCGTTGTGCCTCAAACTTGACCACAACCAGGGCCATAATCCTCCCCCGCTAGGTGTGTGACCCGGGTACTCCCGACCACAGGCTCACCACACGGTCGCAGGGTCACTCTGATACCATTTGTAACAACCCGACCCACCACGGTCATAACACAAACCCAATAAGATGGGTGCACACTTTTGGGCCCATTATTTGTCCTCACTTAAGCCCAAAAGCACAAGGCCTTGTTACTAAGTGGTGGGGGGAAGCTATTATAAACATATCAAAAGCCTCACATTATACCAATGTGGGACAAATCTCCACACAATCTCATATTCTTGGGGTGTTACAATAGTAACTAAAAGTCACGAAAATGCATAGAAATACGTGCCGAAAGTATAAAAAAAATGCATATTATAGGCACGTATCAATGGTCTAATTATACACAAACAAAACCTTATTTTATGTTTGTACAAGTTTAATTCGTGCACATATTACTTTATTTCATGCACATATAATCTTAGTTCATGCACATATATAGTCTTATTTCATGCAAATATGATCTTATTTCATGCACATATAACACTTATTTCATGCACGTATAATACTTATTTCATGTATGTACAAGTTTAATTAGTGCACATATTACTTTATTTCATGCACATAATCTTATTTCATGAACATATAGTCTTATTTCATGCAGATATGATCTTATTTCATGTACATATAACACTTCTTTCATGCACATACAATACTTATTTCATGCATGTACAAGGTTGTTTAATGCATAAATATTGTTTTTCCATGCATCTACAATGCTATTTTAGAGTTCCAAAACAACTTCGGTTCAATTTGTATTGATAGTGAAGTGAATCGATTAGGAAATTTGATTTAACTTTGATTTTGTTTTACGATGACTTGCTCAACGTGAAACAACTATAACAATAATTATTATTGTAATATAATAAGCTAATGCAATTTAAAAACTTTTTAATACACACGTATATGGTCTAATTATACACAAACAAAACTTTATTTTACATATTACTTTATTTCATGCACATATTACTTTATTTCATGCACATATAATCATATTTCATGCACATATAGCCTTATTTCTTACAGATATAATCTTATTTCCTAGTGTAGACAATATTTAGATTTCTGCATTAAAATAATAAAGTTTTGAGGGTCCGACAATTATTATGGATAATGTATAAATTACTTGTTTTAGGGACACTTGTACCATAACATTCATAAGGATATCCTATGCACATGTAAAATCAAACAATAACCACGCACAAACAATTCCAAAACACCTAAATATATATTGCTTAGCAAAAGAAGAAGATACAGTTATGGTTTCATATAGCACTAACTGGACCATGATTACAAAATTGGAGAATTTCAATACTTGATTAGCGCAACTGTATATAAAGCACATCTAGCATTTGAAGCGTGAAAAACAACAAATAGTATGAAGTGCTCACAGTTGTTTAACATTGTTATGTAAAAAAATACTCAGAGCATTGCGAGCTTTCTTCTTGAAGATCTTTCCCACAGAACGAGTTTGGAAATATTACATGAGCTTATCTTGTGCTAGCCAGGACTTTGAGTGTTATTTTAACACAGTTCAAAATACACAGCGCTTGTATTAGCCTAAACATGAATTGTTTACGCACGAAATGTAAACAATTTCAACAGTAGAAAATCGATAAAATCCAACGTAATTAAAAACTCCAAATGCAAACAATATTAGGAGCAAGTAGAAAACAATTGAGCTTAATATTACAATAAGACATCGATTCCAACTCAAAATGTAGACAATTTTAGCAGAAAATCGAGTGTTCATACTATTATAAATAGTAGAAAGGTGAAATAATTAAAAGTTAATCTTTTATTACCTGCCACTTTAGCAGCAAGAATCAAGGAAGATGTGCAAAGGAAAATCAGATTCCATCTCTGAATGCATATATAACAATTCTGTGCAGAGGAAGTTCAATAGGAATATGTTGTCCTGGCTTCATAGATGGGGCATAATTCTTAGTACTTAATCTACTTTGATATGTAATGTGTAGAAAGGGTGACTAAGAGCATATCTTAAGATCACCTTAATTCTTGGCTTTGTTGTAACTAAACATTTTATTCATTTTTATATACTATACTGACATTTCACAAAAAAAAATAATAATCAAAAGTTCATCAATTTCCAAGTATAAGATTCAGCAACAACAACTACTAATTTTAATCTTCAAATTCATGAAGAAGAATTCAACAATGAGCTAAACTAGATCAGGAGTTCTATGATTAACAAAGTAAAATAAAGCATTTTCGCAAGTTGAAAATGAATAATGACAAACGACATGATGAATTAGGGTTCGGGTGTTGCTTAATTTACTGAAAGTACGACTATAATCTAAGAATTTGTAATACAACAACAATTAATTAGCTTAATTAGCAAAACTATAAAAATTAGGGTTAATAACATGACACAAATTAATGAATATGAGGTAAAATGACATGTATGGAAAAATTAAGGAAAATATGGAGTAAAATCGCAATTAATTTGAGCAAGAGAGTACCTTCATAGGATTGACGAACCTCGTTGATCGCGGTTGAACCTCGATGATGAATGAGTCGTAGAACTGCTTGTGGAAGATGGAGAAAAAAATAGGAGTGAAAAATTGAATTTTTTGAGTGACTAAGATTACAGAGTTTGAGGGGGACGGGTTGACCAAAAAAATCAGTCTTTTTGTTTATATTTCGTCTCACCATCCATTATAAGTTCAATCCAACGGTTGGTAAGAGGTTCTCATAGTTCTCATTATCTTCATGGTTCTCATAGGATCCCAAATCTGTATATATATGGTGGTGGTGCGCGGTGGTCAGTTTTGTGCACGGCGGAGACTGGTAAACAAGGGACTCGTCATGTTTGAAGCGTTCGTTCGGTTGTGCGCAGACGTGATTTTTAGTCTCTTGGCTACTCTTAATCTTGGGCTTTCTTCTTTCCCAAACCTAGCACATGTTGGTGTCTTTTTTCGCCAGAGCAGACTTTATTCTTGATTAGCATTCTCAGATTTAGTTTTTTTGAAATAAAATATTGTTTTTTTTCTTTATTTTTTCGAGATTTGAGAAAATAAGTGGTTGTTGGTGGTGGTGGGTCATAAAACAATGGCTCGTTGGTGGGGTATTGGTGGTGGTTGTTGGTGGTGGTGGGTCATAAAACAATGGCTCGTTAGTGGGGTATTGGTGGTGGTTGTTGGTGGTTTTTGATTTTTTCCAATAATAGTTCCATAGAGTTTCACTAATAATACCATAGAGTTTCACTAATTAAACATGAAGTTTAACAAAAGAACCATGGAGTTACATCAAAAGACCAATGGAGTTGCACTAAAAAACCACTAAAATAACCATACAGTTACACTAAAATAACAATAGAGTTACACTAAAATAATCATAGAGTTATACCAATAGAACAATAGAGTTACACCAATAGAGGACTTTCAACAATAGAAGTATAGAACAATGAACTTTCAACAATAGAACAATGGAGTTACACGCCTAAAACAATGGAGTTACTCGCCTAAAACATTGGAGTTACACACCTAAAACAATAGAGTTACACGCCTAAAACAATAGAATTACACGCCTTAAACAATAGAGTTACAGGCCTAAAATAATAGAGTTACACGCCTAAAATAATAGAGTTACACGCCTAAAACAATGGAGTTACACGCTTAAAACAATAAAGTTACACGCCTAAAACAATAAAGTTACACGCATAAAACAGTTGATTTATACTCATAAATTTTTATATAAAAAATCGCATTAAAAAAATCAAAGTTATATTAGTACAATATTAGAGTTACACACCTAAAACAATAGAGTTACACGCCTAAAACAGAGTTACAGGCCTAAAATAATAAAGTTACAGGCCTAAAATAATAAAGTTACAGGCCTAAAATAATAGAGTTACACGCCTAAAATAATAGAGTTACACGCCTAAAATAATAAAGTTACACTCATAAGTTTTTAAAACTCAAAAATAAATAATTAGAAGTTAAAGTTATGAGAGAGAAAATTAATTAGCCAAATGAGAAATTGAAATTGTGAGAGACAAAGCATTAAATGCATGTTGGGTGAGTGTTTTTTTGTTTCAATCTCAGCCATCCAATCTCCAATATCTAATGGTTGTAATTAGGACTCAAGGAACTGAACTCATTTGAACTTTACTATATATATATATATATATATATATATATATATATATATATATATATATATATATATATATATATATATATATATATATATATATATATATATAAATTGAATCACGTGAGGCCGGTCTCTTAGGGTGAGGCTGTCCTATATAATATAAAAAAAAAACTGACACTCCTTACTTCATTTCGCGTCTTTTCAAATTCATTCAATTCCAAAACCGTTGCTCTCTCTCTCTCTCTCTCTATCTCGCTCGCTCGTTCGCTTGCTCGCTCGCTCGCTCGTCTCATCTTCTTCCCGGAATCTATCGTCGTCCTTCATTTTATTCGTATGTTTCTTCATCTTTGAATTTGCATGTAGTTAGTCTGTTACATTTTTGTCAGCAAGTTATTTAAGTAGTTTAATTACTGATTTGCGTTTTTTTTTGTTTTTTTTTTTGCTATTTTCTTGCTCGATTATCATTAGTTGAATGTTTATTGTTATTTTCCATTGTTAGTGATATCTAGGGTTTGTGATGAAAATATCTAGGGTTAATTAGGATGTTGTTTCTTATAAGTACTGAAATGTCGTTTTTCTTTGCTATTTTCCTACTCGATTATCATTAGTTGAATGTTTATTGTTATTTTTTCATATTAGTGATATCTAGGGTTTTGAGATGAGAAACGAGTTTATGTGATCGTAAGAGTTTTGAGTAAGTTTCAGTAGTAAGTAGTACTCGTGTCAGTAATATAGCCATCTAGTTTCACAAAATAAGCATGTAGTTTCACTTCATAAGCTTCTAGTTTCACAAGTTAAGAATTCAAAAAATCAGGCTGATTTTTCAACAGGTTTCACAATATAGCCAACTAGTTTCACAAAATAAGCATGTAGTTTCACTTCATAAACTTCTAGTTTCATAAGTTAAGAATTCAAAAAAACAGGCTGATTTTTCAACAGGTTTCACAATATAGCCAACTAGTTTCACAAAATAAGCATGTAGTTTCACTTCATAAGCTTCTAGTTTCACAGGTTAAGAATTCAAAAAAAACAGGCTGATTTTTCAACAGGTTTCACAATATAGCCAACTAGTTTCACAAAATAAGCATGTAGTTTCACTTCATAAGCTTCTAGTTTCACAAGTTAAGAATTCAAAAAAACAGGTTGATTTTTCAACAGGTTTCACAATATAGCCAACTAGTTTCACAAAATAAGCATGTAGTTTCACTTCATAAGCTTCTAGTTTCACAATATAACTCTTAGATTCACATAATAAGTTTCTTTCAGTTTTAAGTTTATTTTCTATTATTTTCAGTTTAAGGTTCTTTTTCTGATTCTGTGATTCTCAGTCATTATTATGTGAAACTAGAAGCTTAGGTTGTGAAACTAAGCCTTTTATTATGTGAAATCTAAGAGTCTGTGTTTCACAATGTATGCTTTTTGATTCTATTTTGTAATGCTTGTAGGTTACTTTGTGGTTTTAAACTTAATTATCTTTGGTCAAATATGGAAAACTGGTGCAAGGGGTGGGTAGTGAATCTTCACGCAGAAGATAAAGCAGAATATGTCCAGAATTACATAACAGAAAAAAAAGAGGCCATGGCATTCTCATTTACTCCCTTACGGACTGTTGAGCTCACAAACAACCGTTATCAACCCCAACTGGCTGTTTTTAATAATCAAGATGTAATGAATAACATCTTCAAACAACTTAAGTGTAACCTAGATAAGGCAAACATGGCATTGGTCTGTCGGAACTGGTGTCAGCTTTTCCTCCTACACCCTAGTGCACCTCTCATTCGAGTTGCGTATGGGATTTCTCTGCGTATCAACGATGTCAATGGTGTGAGAATAGTTCGTAGGGGTGCTAGAATCATTTATAAAAGATGCAAGTGCTTTATGACAAATGATCCGGGATCTAAATTACTCCTACATTATTTGCAAAGTGAAAATCCTTACCAAAGTGAACACCTTAGAGATCTCACTGATGCTGAAATCGACCAAACACAAGAGATGCTTGACATTTTAGATGTGCCATCTCCAGAACTTGACTTAGCAGTTGCTACTTCGACAGAGTTGATGACTAGGGCAAAACTATCTTATTTTGATTTGCCTTTCTTGGCATTCAATATGTAGCATAGCTGCTCAACTTTGTATCACCTTTTTGCATCTTAGTGGCTGGCCTAAATGTCTTTTTGTAGTGCTCTTCTGTAATTACATCTATCAAGCCAGCCTTTTGTGTAATTATCTAGCTATGTATGAATGATATTTTTAATTAATCAAGTTTCTTTTCCTTATTATCTTAAGTTTCTTTTTCTTCTTCTGTGAAACTAGAAGCTTATGTTATGAAACTAGAAGCTTAACTTGTGAAACAAGAAGCTTAGGTTGTGAAACAGGAAGAACATACTGTGAAAGTGTGAAACTGTGAACTTGTGAAACTAGATGCTTAACTTGTGAAACAAAAATCTTAACTTGTGAAACTAGAAACCTATTCTGTGAAACCAGAAGTTTATTCTATGAAACTAGATGCTTCTTTTGTTTCACAGTTTAAGTTTCTTATTCTGTGAAACTAGAATCTTTGCTTGTGAAACTAGAAGCTTAGCTTGTGAAATTAGAATCTTATATTGTGAAACTAAGCCCCTATTCTGTGAAATTTAAGAGTTTGGGTTTCACAATGTAAGTTTCTTGTTTAAGTGTTCTTTTCCTTATTCTGTGAAACTAGAAGCTTAGCTTGTGAAACTAAGCCCTTATTATGTGAAATGTAATAGTCTGGGTTTCACAATGTATGCTTGTAGGTTACCTCTGGTCAATTATGGAAACATGGTGCAAGGGGTGGGTAGTGAATGTCTTGCAGAGGATAAAGCATATTTTGTCCGGAATTATATAAGAGAAAAAAAAGAGGCTATGAAATTCTCATTTGCTCCCTTACGGACTGTTGAGGTCACTAACAATCGTTATCAACCCCAACTGGCTGTTTTCAATAATCAAGATGTAATGAATAGCATCTTTAAACGACTTAAGTGTAACCAAGATAAGGCAAACATGGCGTTGGTCTGTCGGAACTGGTCTCAACTTTTTCTCATACACCCTAGTGCACCTGTCATTGCAGTTGTGTATGGGATTAATCTGCATATTAATGATGTCAATGGTGTGAGAATCATTCGTAGGGGTTATAGAATAATTTATAAAAGATGCAAGTGCTTTATGACTAATGATCCGGGAGCTAAATTACTCCTACATTTTTACCAAGGCGACAATCTTTTGCAAAGAGCACACCTTAGAGATCTCACTGGTGCTGAAAACCCAAAAGTGAATGAGTTGATTGACAATTTACATGTGCCATCTCCAAAACATGACATATCACTTGATACTGCAGCACGCTTGCTGACTCGGGCAACTTTATCATATTTAGATTTACCTTTGTTGCTCGATATGTAGCACAGCTCCTCAACTTTTGTATCACTTTTTGCCGTGATAGTGGCTAGTCTAAATGTGCTTGGTTTTAGTGTTTTGTAGTGCTCTTCTGTAATTACGTCTATCAAGGCAGCTTTTTTGTGTAATTACCTAGCTATGTATGAATGATATTTTTAATGAATCAAGTTTATTTTCCTTATTATCTAGCTATGTGAATCTAAGTGCCTATTTTTTTGATTCTCATCCCAAATCTTAAGTTTCTTTTCCTTATGTTGTGAAACTACAAGCTTATGTTGTGAAACTAGAAGCTTGTATTGTGAAACTAGAAGCTTATATTGTGAAACTAGAAGCTTATGTTGTGAAATCTGAGGCTTTGGGTTTCACAATGTAAGCTTCTCGTTTCAATGTTGTTTTCGTTATTCTGTGAAACTAGAAGCTTAGGCTGTGAAATTAATACCTTATTATGTGAAACTAGAAGCTTAGCTTGTTAAACTAAGCCCATAGCTTCCTGTTTTCCTACATTTTCTAAAATTTCATGTGGTATTGATGTGCTGTGTTGTTTGTGTACTGCTTTCATTTCCAGTTCTTATTTATACAAAAAATGGTTATTGACGGTTGGTGCAAGGGGTGGGTAGTCAATGAAGTTGCAGCAGATTTAGAGGATTTCGTTAACTCCAAAAAACATCCATTAGCGGACATGAACTTCACTAGCAACCGTAACCAAGCACCATTATATTCCGTTTTCACCAATGAAGACTTAGTTGACTCCATATTTCAGCGACTTAGCAATTACGATAAAGCAAACATGGGAATGGTTTGAAAAAGATGGTGTCAGTATTTTCTTATTCATCCACGTGCGCCATTCATTCGGAGTGCATATTGTCTTACCCTGCGCAAAAACGACATCAATGGTATCCGTATTATTCGTAGTATTCGTAGGGGTTGATGCCCGTCGTTGAGGGTACCAAAGATAAATTTATAATTCCTAAACTTAAACTATAGATAGTGAAAGTCAGGGTCGAACCACAGAGAGGTGGGGAGTGTTTATTGTTTAATGTTAATGTTTAAAGGTAACAAATTTGGGGGTTTGATTGGTTGATTACTATATCTAAGGCAAAGATTAAAATAAAACAAGAAATAAAGATGAGAATAAAATATAATAAAAGGGATGCTAGGATGTTTGGGGTAATAAATAGCTAAGGTAATATAAATCCTAAGGTCAACATGTATTGCAGTCGCGTAAGGGGGTGTAACATAACTTTTTAGGTCTATGCTACCTAATAGCTCCTTTCGGCCTATGCTATTAGTTCCTAGGTCTCACAATTATTGGGTGTCAACAATAAGGGTGATTCCTAAATCCTAGGTCACATACCTTTCAGTCTTAAGTAACCTAGCCGTCTTAAGGTGTAAACCAATGCCCTTCCCATATCTTTCAATCTTAGGTAGGTCATTACTAACGTCCTACAAGTCTCTTTTCAGTCTCATTGTAGGATATTATAGTCAACAAGTTAAGACGAAACAAGATACATACGCGGGTGGTCGACCGACCAGCTATTCCAGTCGGCCGACCACAGCCTCGGTCGACCGACCCACTATTTGAGTCGGCCGACCGTGGCTCTGCTACAGGTCAGTCTCGGGATTTCTACTACCTACGCATATTCATCCCTTACATCCTAACATATGAAATTTAGCTACTCATGGCTATTAAGACGATTATAAAAACGGGAATAAACATGGTAAACATAGTAAATAATCTAAACATGCGAGATTCAATAAAGCTTTGGTTTCTGATTTAAACGAATGTAATGATAATAAGAAAAACAATAAAGCTAGATTAAAAGAGTAATTACCACAGTCGGAATTTGGGCAGAAAGGAACAGACTTTATTGAATGCTTGGGAATTATTGAAAGATTACAAATAAACTAACGAACTGAATAGAAACTGAATGATTGAATCCCTCTAAAACTGAATATTTTTCGATGATAAACCCTAATCAAGAAATTAGTTTATATAGGGCAAGAGATTAGAGTTTCCTAAAAGACTTCTACTTCTAATTTATTTCCGAAAACTTGTTCCTGGGCTTCGCTGAGGTCGGTCGACCACTCTGGTGGGTCGGTCGACCTCTTTCACGGGCTAAATTGAATTATGGGCTTTTCTTCAGGATTTGGACTTTTATGAAAATCAGGCCTGGTCGACCGACTCGTTTAGTTGGTCGGTCGACCGCTTCCGCAGGGAATTCTTCGGTTTTCTTCTCGCTTTGACTTTTGGTACTTAGATAAAGACTCCAGTTGACTTTCCACTGTTCCTTAATTAAGCGAAAGACTTGAGGACATGAATTTGGTGCTAAATCGTCCCTTTTCCGCATAAATCTGCAAAAGTGCATAAAAATACGAAAGTACACGATTGTTGGGAAATAAAGGCTAAAACATAGTAAATGAGCGACCAAATGCGTGTAAAAGTAGATGAAAAACATCATAAAATAGACACGCATCAAATTCCCCAAACCAAACCCTTGCTTGCCCTCAAGCAAGAAATAGACTCGATCTTAACTAATGGAACGATTTCAATCTCAGAGCGAAATTTACATGTTAGCCTATACCAATACCAAGTACAAAAATGAGAAAGTATATAAATCATGCAAACGAGTTATGGTGTCGTCAAACTTGCAACACTAGAGACTATAGAGACTTTATACCATGGACTCTCGCGGTACGCTCGAGATACTCATGAAGCAAAGGGTGAGTATATGTAAAAGATAGAAAGAAGTATATTTGTCATGACACTCACCTAACTGCGACCCATGAAAACATGCCTGCAATCTAACATGAACAAGAATTCTACAACTTTGTACAACAATCCCATTAAGTGACTCGGATACATGCAATTGAGGTAAGAAAGATATGTGAGGTAAAAGGTAAAAAGTGGTTAAGATGTTTTTGGATTTGTGGGGTTAGTAGCCAAGCTAGTAAAACCGTTTCCCAACAACATACTTTACAACTTTTGAAATCAAGAAAGTGCTCTTTTGTAGCACAACTCTCACATTGAATAAGAAAAGACTCCCAAATATTTTGAATGAAGTACGGGAGTGATAACAAATAAAAGAAAGGGATTTTGGAACGAATTTTTGAGTCTGATGCTAACTGGTGGTCGGCCGACCTATTAAGGTAGTCGGTCGACTTCGTTCCTGGAAGTTTTGATTTTTTTTTTCGTTTTTTTTTTCTTTCTTTCTTCTTCTGAATTTTTCTCTCTTTTTTTTTTTCTTTCTTTCTTTTCTTTCTTCTTTCTCTTTTTGCTCAAGATAGCATACAAACCAATATGCCCCAAAATAAACCAAAGACCACAAATACTAGCTTGGAAGGGTAGGCTAAGTATGGGATGTAGTTTTGGGGGAATAAAAAGGCAATTTTGGCTATGTGAAGCTTATGGGTAATTATGAGAAAAGGGATCCCAAATGCACGTATCAAGACTCACAAAACGAGAAAGTAAAACAAGTATATAGCAATTCAAGTTCATGTTTTTGCATATTGATGTAACATGTTCCAAGGGGAGTACTACTCACATCCTAGACAACTGGTTTAAGAATGAAACCAGGAAATAAGCTCTAAACCTTAGAATGTATAGTAGGTTGCCAAGGTATAAGTCAAGTCTCAAGATATACAAATTGACAAAAACTCGTAGATATGCAAAAGACTCTCATACTAAAACAAGTTGACAAGACAAGTTAAAGGCATAAACATGTAAGATAGCAAAGATCATCCTTGAAATACTTTCGTTCTGACTCGACCTATATGCTAAAATAAACGTGCATTTTTTTTGGAAATTTTAGAAATTTTTTTCATTTTTTTGTATTTTTCTTTTGTATAGGTAAAGAAAATAAAGAAAAGAACAATGCAAGACAGAAATGCAATAAACGTGTGACAGAATGCAACGCATGTGACACGAAACCATTCCCCAAACCAACCCGCACAATGTCCCCATTGTGCATTAGCCTAAGTAAAGGTTTCAGAAATTTAAAGAAAAGATGCAAAGAGAATAAAAACTAAGGAAAAACTGGAAAGAACTCACTGGATAAATAGACCTATGAGAAAAAACCTCCCCAAACCAGCGTAAGCTGGGAGGTTTTGGTGGCCAGCAGTGCCACTAAAGTACCAAAAAACGGTTGCACGGTTCACGAGGGAGAGACGAACTGACTGCGACAGATAGGTAGGTCGACCGACCAAGAGAACAGGTCGACCGACCTTCCTGCGGAATACAGGAATTCTGCGATACAGTGACTAAGTCGACCGACTGGTGTACATGGTCGGTCGACCCTCTGCGTCCCAGCGGTCTTCGTTTCTTCGTTAAACCTGAAAAAGCAAGAAAAATATATGCGCCCGCAAATGCGCGAGATCCCAGAACTAAGTCTAAAGTCTTAACTACGCAAGCATAAAGTAAAAAGTTCTAAAACTACGAGCAAACCAAATTAAAAAGTCTCACACAACAAAAATAAATTGTCTTAAAATTGAAACTAGAGAAAACTATCCGCTAAAGATGCGGAAAATATCCGACCACGGCTTTTGACGATACGCCGTAGTCTCCACGGTGTTTGCTTGAGTAGAAAAACACATCTTCTTTCCGCCGTCGCAAAGCATATGCGACGGTCTCTCTTCTTCAGCCTGCCTCCTCTTTTTCTTTTCTTCCCGATCCGCGACATCCGGGTCCTCATCTTCTTTATAGCTTAGACATCCCATTCCTCCTTTCTGGACTATGACTTCCTTTACTTTGGGTTTCCCCAAACCAATTCCTGCATTAGCCACAATAGAAGTGTCCTCCATATTGCTCCCAATCTGGGGCGGAGGTGTAAAAACAGATACAGGAACAGGTACTAAAGTAGGAGAAGTAGTGATGACCTCATACTTCTTTTCAGAAGTGATAGCATTGCATGTGATGGGGGTCATAGCATCCTTCTTCCTATAAGATAGGCCATATATAATGGAATGATTTCCTACTTTAAAGGTCAAAGTCCCAGTGCCTACATCTATAATGGCACCTGCGGTGTGAAGGAAAGGTCTTCCTAGAATTATAGGTATATGGGCATCCTCTGGGATGTCAAAAACTACGAAGTCAACTGGGAAGAAAAACCTGTCAATACGCACAGGGATGTTTTCCAACACCCCTATAGGCTCCATAGATGTCCGATCTGCCATCTGGACTGTCATACTGGTCACTGCAAATTCGGTCATTCCTAATTTTAAGGCAACGCTTAGGGGCATGACACTTATACTGGCACCTAAGTCGCATAAAGCCCTCTTAACTGGGAAGGTTCCTATATTACAGGGGACAGAAAAACTACCAGGGTCCTCTAATTTGTGAGGGGCAATGACATGTGATAAAAAACTAGATGACTCTTCAGTGAGGGCCACCGACTCAACCTTTTCTAAAGACCTTTTTCTCGACAAAAGCTGTCTCATAAATTTAAGATAAGAAGGAACTTGTTGAACTAATTCTAGAAAAGGGACTTGAACATTTAATGAACGAATCACATCCTTAAATTTGTCAAAAGATACCTGATCCTTCGAAGGTATAAGTCTTTTTGGGAAAGGAGCGGCTGAAGACTCAGTATTTGCGGCTCTCTTCAGAAACCTAGGGGTATTATCACCCCTGAAAAGAAAATCCCTTAAGTTATCTGGCAATTCAGGACGAAAATGAGCCTCTGGCTCTGCCTCATCGGTCGGTCGACCTGGATCTTCGGTCGGTCGACCACTCTCCTGTTCAGCGGAAATTTCCGGATTCTGCTCTGTGGTCGGTCGACCTGGATCTTCGGTCGGTCGACCGCTCTTGCTGCTATTTTTCTGTTTTTCTTTCTCAACCCCTACTTTAGCTCCACTTCGTAAGGATATTACGTTCAGAGTCTCTTTTTTCTGGTCCGGTTTGGTCGGAAGTTGACCCGGAGCCCTAGTATCATTCTTGCTAGCGATTTGAGCAATCTGAGACTCTAACATCTTCATCCCTGCCTCTCTAGCTTGTGACTCCTTCTAAACCAACCCAATAAGATTTTGTATAAGAGTTTCTGTGTTGGGTGGTGGATTAGAAGGTGGTTGAGGGTTGAAGGGTGGTTTTTGAAAACCTTGCTTATGTGGGGGGATATATGTGGAATTTTGCTGAGGTTGCATATGTTGTGGGTTAAAAACATTCTGACTTGTCCACCTTAGGTTGGGATGGACATTATTATTATTCGGGTCATAGAAATTGTTCCCACGATAATGTTGAAAGGCGGCACATGTTTCATTGGATGAAGTACAGAATTTTGACACGTGCCCTTCTCCACCGCACCTCTCACAAGCGAAGGGTCCGTCTTGAACGGCGTTCACCTGATAAATACCGCCCTTGCTTCCACTTCCTAGATCGAATTTTCCTCCAGCCTCTAATTTTTCCAACTTGGCCGTCAAGGCCTCAATTGCTGATAGGTTGTATTCAGATTTCCTTTGATTTCCTCTGGAAGTGTCATGCTCAGCACGGTGTACATCAACATCTTCTATCAACTTGAGACCCTTAGTCTCTCCTGAATTATCTTGGAATCTCCCATTACCTGCAGCATCTAGATAGGCCCTGTTGTCATCGTAGAGGCCATTGTAGAACTGGTTACAAAGAAACCATTGCTCGAATCCGTGATGTGGTATGGATCGAACAAGTCTCTTGAACCTGTCCCACGCCTCACTAAAGTCTTCATTGGGGCCTTGTTTGAAATTTGTAATCTGCGCTCTTAAAGCATTGGTCTTTGATGCAGAATAGTATTTCCTGTAGAATGCTATGGCTAGGGTATTCCAATCTGTGACTCCCGCAGCAGTGCGGTCTAAATCTTTGTACCACTCTCTCGCAGAGTCCCTAAGAGAGAAGATAAACATGGTTTGCTTAATCTGGTCCTGCGTCACTCCTTCTGGGGGTGCAATAGAGCATATGTAATCTGTGAAGATTTCAATATGCTTTGCAGCATCCTCATTGGCCGAGCCTCCAAATTGGTTTCTTTCAACCATAGTAATGTAGGCAGGCTTGGCCTCGAATGGCTTCCCAGTACCTGCAGGTAAAGTGAACCCTTTGTATAGGTCCTTTGCCTGAGGCATGGAATGACTGGCAATAGTAGCTTCTTCTGCCATATTCGCTTCTTCCTTAGGAAAAACTGGAAAGTAGGTAAAAGGTGGTGTTTTTGGTGAAGGTGGATTGTTGGGTGAATTTGGTTGTGAAGGTGGTGTTTTTGGTGAAGATGGTAATGATGGTTGTTCGAATAAGTCTTCTTGAAATAAGGAAGATGGTAAACCTCCTTCCTGATTTGCTAAAAGTTGCTTTCTCCTTTCTCTAAGAGTCCTCTCAAGCTCGTGGTTAAGCGGTAGTAGTTCTCCTTGAACTGACCTGCGCATAAGATGGAAACTTCAAGAAAATGGTGAGAAGGTTTAAGGAACAAAAAAGTTCCTTAAACAAAGAGAAACAAAAACAAAAACAATAAACACTGGCGTCACCTCCCCGGCAACGGCGCCAAAATTTGATGCCCGTCGTTGAGGGTACCAAAGATAAATTTATAATTCCTAAACTTAAACTATAGATAGTGAAAGTCAGGGTCGAACCACAGAGAGGTGGGGAGTGTTTATTGTTGAATGTTAATGTTTAAAGGTAACAAATTTGGGGGTTTGATTGGTTGATTACTATATCTAAGGCAAAGATTAAAATAAAACAAGAAATAAATATGAGAATAAAATATAATAAAAGGGATGCTAGGATGTTTGGGGTAATAAATAGCTAAGGTAATATAAATCCTAAGGTCAACATGTATTGCAGTCGCGTAAGGGGGTGTACCATAACTTTTTAGGTCTATGCTACCTAATAGCTCCTTTCGGCCTATGCTATTAGTTCCTAGGTCTCACAATTATTGGGTGTCAACAATAAGGGTGATTCCTAAATCCTAGGTCACATACCTTTCAGTCTTAAGTAACCTAGCCGTCTTAAGGTGTAAACCAATGCCCTTCCCATATCTTTCAATCTTAGGTAGGTCATTACTAACGTCCTACGAGTCTCTTTTCAGTCTCATTGTAGGATATTATAGTCAACAAGTTAAGACGAAACAAGATACATACGCGGGTGGTCGACCGACCAGCTATTCCAGTCGGCCGACCACAACCTCGGTCGACCGACCCACTATTTGAGTCGGCCGACCGTGGCTCTGCTACAGGTCAGTCTCGGGATTTCTACTACCTACGCATATTCATCCCCTACATCCTAACATATGAAATTTAGCTACTCATGGCTATTAAGACGATTATAAAAACGGGAATAAACATGGTAAACATAGTAAATAATCTAAACATGCGAGATTCAATAAAGCTTTGGATTCTGATTTAAACGAATGTAATGATAATAAGAACAATAATAAAGCTAGATTAAAAGAGTAATTACCACAGTCGGAATTTGGGCAGAAAGGAACAAACTTTATTGAATGCTTGGGAATTATTGAAAGATTACAAATAAACTAACGAACTGAATAGAAACTGAATGATTGAATCCCTCTAAAACTGAATATTTTTCGATGATAAACCCTAATCAAGAGATTAGTTTATATAGGGCAAGAGATTAGAGTTTCCTAAAAGACTTCTACTTCTAATT
Source organism: Silene conica (assembly GCA_029255685.2). NCBI lineage: Eukaryota > Viridiplantae > Streptophyta > Magnoliopsida > Caryophyllales > Caryophyllaceae > Silene > Silene conica. The sequence goes on along the minus strand of CM055317.2, from coordinate 33,755,820 downwards.
TATTTCCGAAAACTTGTTCCTGGGCTTCGCTGAGGTCGGTCGACCACTCTGGTGGGTCGGTCGACCTCTTTCACGGGCTTAATTGAATTCTGGGCTTTTCTTCAGGATTTGGACTTTTATGGAAATCAGGCCTGGTCGACCGACTCGTTTAGTTGGTCGGTCGACCGCTTCCGCAGGGAATTCTTCGGTTTTCTTCTCGCTTTGACTTTTGGTACTTAGATAAAGACTCCAGTTGACTTTCCACTGTTCCTTAATTAAGCGAAAGACTTGAGGACATGAATTTGGTGCTAAATCGTCCCTTTTCCGCATAAATCTGCAAAAGTGCATAAAAATACGAAAGTACACAATTGTTGGGAAATAAAGGCTAAAACATAGTAAATGAGCGACCAAATGCGTGTAAAAGTAGATGAAAAACATCATAAAATAGACACGCATCAGGGGTGGCAAAATCATTTACAAAAGGTGCAAGTGTTTCCAGGAATCATCAAAGGGAATTGAGACTCGCTTGCATTTCAGTCAACTGAAAAATACATTCCAACAAGAACACCTTCGCGACCTTACAGCTGATGAAATGACAACATTTATTAATTTCGTAAAGTCTTTGAAAGCACGACCAGAAGTGTATAGCCTACTAGATACCTTCGCATACTACGAGTTATATCGGATGACAGCATCAACGCCATCTCCTGCTGACTTAGCAAATTTGGAGTACTGAAATTTGATGTGTCATTTTTTTTCTCTGAATTTTAAGTGCTTGAATCTGTGCATGTACTGGCTGGCCTAAATGAATGAGCCAGACTATTGTGTAATTATCTAGCTATGTGTAATTATCTAACTATGTATGAATGATCTTTTTAATTAATCAAGTTTCTTTTCCTTTTTATTTTGTGAATCATCCGAATCTAAGAGCTATTCTGTGAATGTCAGCTCTTATTCTATCAAACTAGAAGCTTATTTTGTGAAACTAAGCTCTTATTCTGTGAATCTAAGAGTTTGGGTTTCACATTGTAAGCTTTCTTGTTTCACAGTTTAATAATTTTGTTTTCTTTATTCTGTGAATGTTAGCCCTTATTCTGTGAAACTAGAAGCTTATATTGTGAAACTAAGCTCTTATTCTGTGAATCTAAGAGTTTGAGTCTCACATTGTAAGCTTCTATGTTTCGGGTGTCGAATCTACCGTTCGACTAAGAAGCAAGGGAAGGGTTTAGGGTTGGATTAGGGGGATCCGCGGTAGCGGATCCCCCTAATCCAACCCTAAACCCTTTCCCGTCCCGTTTTATGTTTCGGGTGTCGAATCTACCGTTCGACTAAGAAGCAAGCGAAGGGTTTAGGGTTGGATAAGGGGGATCCGCGGTAGCGGATCCCCCTAATCCAACCCTAAACCCTTTCCCGTCCCGTTTTAGGTTTAGGAATACCCGGCCCCATATTTTCACCCGTCCCAAAAAAGGGTTCACCCGTCCCCCTCTAGGGTGTCTTATCTGTCCTTCGACTAAGAAGCAAGGGAAGGGTTTAGGGTTGGATTAGGGGGATCCGCGGTAGCGGATCCCCCTAGTCCAACCCTAAACCCTTTCCCGTCCCGTTTTATGTTTCGGGTGTCGAATCTACCGTTCGACAAAGAAGCAAGGGAAGGGTTTAGGGTTGGATTAGGGGGATCCGCGGTAGCGGATCCCCCTAATCCAACCCTAAACCCTTTCCCGTCCCGTAACCAAGGGAAGGGTTTAGTGTTGGACTAGGGGGATCCGCGGTAGCGGATCCCCCTAGTCCAACCCTAATCCCTTTCCCGTCCCGTTTTATGTTTCGGGTGTCGAATCTACCGTTCGACTAAGAAGCAAGGGAAGGGTTTAGGGTTGGATTAGGGGGATCCGCGGTAGCGGATCCCCCTAATCCAACCCTAAACCCTTTCCCGTCCCGTTTTAGGTTTAGGAATACCCGGCCCCATATTTTCACCTGTCCCAAAAAAGGGTTCACCCGTCCCCCTCTAGGGTGTCTTATTTGCCGTTCGACTAAGAAGCAAGGGAAGGGTTTAGGGTTGGATTAGGGGGATCCGCGGTAGCGGATCCCCCTAATCCAACCCTAAACCCTTTCCCGTCACGTTTTAAATCATTAAATAATAAGAGCACTTAGCATTCACCAAAACTGCTTCTAGTTTCACAAGTTAAGCTTCTAGTTTCACAATTTATGACCCTAAGTTTCACAATGTAAGAAAACTTATTCTGTGAATGTCAGGTCTTCTTCTGTGAATCTAGAAAATTATCTTGTGAAACGAAGCCCTTAATCTGTGAATCTAAGAGTTTGTGTTTCACAAGTTAAGGTTCTTGTTTCACAGTTTTATGTTATTTTTCTTTATTCTGTGAATGTCAAAACTTCTTCTGTGAAACTACAAGCTTATTGTGTGAATCTCAGCCCTTATTCTGTGACTCTTAAGAGTCTGGGTTTCACAATGTACTTGTTTCACAGTTTAAGTTTATTTTCCTTTTTATGTGAAACTAGAAGCTTATTTTGTGAAACTAGATCCTTCTTCTATGAAACTAGAAACTTATTTTGTGAAACTAGATCCTTCTTCTGTGAAACTAGAAACTTATTTTGTGAAACTAGATCCTTCTTCTGTGAAACTTATTTTCTTAATTCGTGTATTCTTCCATTTATGCATAACAGGAAGCAAGCTAATATGAAGCGATCGGAACATCCAACTAGTGAAATAGTTGAACCTGCTGCAAAAAAGAAACGAAACTATAAAGAGCGATTGCCGTCATTGAGGACCCGGATGTCTCCTGCTGGGCTTTACAACTTTATTCAAAGTCCACCCTCAGAACAGCAGATTCAAGCTATCAAAGAAATGGGGTTTGGGGGTCTTTTACTTCTTAAAACGGATGTTCTTCCCGGAAACTTAGCATATTGGCTAGTTTCAAATTACGACCCAATAAAAGGATGTTTGTTGGGTGGGAAGCTTCCGATTTTAGAGGAGGATATACATCTTTGTCTTGGATTGCCAATTGGTCCTAATGTTGTTGTTGAAGCAACAAATGGAGATAAGAACCCCTCTTATTTATCTGCTTTGGAGCAGTTCACTAAACAATATGGCGTTGGTTCCATTGACGTCAAACATGTTCTGCAAAAGTTCACTACACAAAGAGATGGAGGAGATGATTTCAAACGCAACTTCATCGTTTATATTTTCTCTGCTCTTTTAGGCGGTGTTGTAGGGAACAAGGTCAGTTTGAAAGTGCTGAAAAGTCTGGTGAATACTGAGTTGATCTCCAGTTTCAACTGGTGCAACTTTATAAAAAAGAAATTGGCTGACCAAGTTCAGTCTTGGCAAAAGGAAGAGTTTGGGGTTAAACAGGTGAAAAAGAATTGGTTTGGTGGACCGATTATTCTGTTGCTCTTCATTTATCTAGACCGTTGTGTTTTAAAATCCCGCATTGTGAGTCGTCAATTTCCTACGTTATCGACTTGGACAAAAGATGCTATATCAAAGAGAATTAAGGACGAATTAAATGACCCAACTTCCAAGGAGAGAACTTTCGGCAGGGGTTCTGTTGAGCCTCCAATTGCCAGACGTGAGCAGCATGAACCTTTGCTTGCTATTGAGTTTGCAACAGCCAAGCAAGCACAAAAATCTAAATCATCTGTTCAGGAAATTGTTGTTCGGCAACCTGAACAAGAAGAATCTGAACAAGAAGAATCTGGAAAATCTGAACAACCCAAACATGAAGGAGAAACTGGAAAGCCTGACATTTCTGAAGATAGCAGTGATGTGAAGCTTGTTACTGATCTTGTGAAATCAGCAAAAGTAATGGCTCATGCTTTCATGAACTACAAATGTCTTGTCAGTCAAGCTTCCGTCAAATTACCTTCGTCAGCAACAGTTTCTAAACTAGTTGCAGCTGTTGATGGTATTGCAGATGGATTTAGGTTGTCTCAACAAGATAATAATGAGCAGAATCAGGAGAATGTTGAGACAGCAAATAATGAGCAGAATGTTGAGACAGCACATAATGATAGTGGGGAGATTGATGATAATTTGGAGATTGATGATAATGAGAAGGCGATTGTGGATGGTACTGGTGAGAATGTTCATGAGGATGTGGATAAATTTTATGGGTGGTCTGAAGCTGAACTGTTGGCGGCATTGGACATAATGGGTGACTCCTTTCAGCCAATACAGCCACATTGTTCACCAGCAAAACCAGAAATGCCAAGCTTTAGGCTCTTTCCAGACGATGACCACTTTTTATCTCCACCCTCTCAACCTGAACGTGAACCTGAACTTGAATCTGAACGTGAACCTGAACCTGAACCTGAACCTGAACCTGAACCTGAACGTGAACCTGAACATGAACGTGAACCTGAAGCTGAACCTCAACTTGAACATTCAACATGTTGTGATGAAGCCGTACCCGATCGTTCAACATCTTGTGTTCAACCTAATCAGCCTGAACCTTCAACATCATATGTTCATGCTGAAGGACCTGGACGACCTTCTATGTCCACACCAGTGGTAGGGAGCAGTGATAAAGAGGTCATTGACGTAGGAGATACTCCTCCGAATGTTTACAAGCGTCGATCCAAAGGTGAAAGTCATTCACCTGTCAATCCAAAAAAGGTGAAGAGGGCCATAGTTCCATCAGAGGTCTATCGATCTCCGTATTTGCAAAGAAACATGAATATTCTTAAGGGTTTTACTCAAGAGGAGAAGCCTGTATTGGATTTCATCTTTTTGGATTCATGTGAAAGGAATTGACTTATTTTATGAATTTTCAAACCTTGTATTTTAAGATTTCAGCCTGTTTTATTAACATGTTTCACAATATAGCCTTCCAGTTTCACTTAATAAGCTTCTAGTTTCACAGAATAAGCTTCTTGTTTCACAGCCCTCATGTTTCACAATATAGCCTTCCAGTTTCACTTAATAAGCTTCTAGTTTCACAGAATAAGCTTCTTGTTTCACAGCCCTTATTCTGTGAAACTAAGCCCTTATTCAGTGAAACTACAAGCTTATGTTGTGAAACTAAGCGCTTATTCTGTGAAATTTAAGAGTTTGGGTTTCACAATGTAAACTTCTTGTTTCACAGAATAAGCTTCTGGTTTCACAGGATAAGTTTCTAGTTTCACATGCTAAGCATCTAGTTTCACAGTTTCACAGTTTCACAGTATGTCCTTCAGTTTCACAGAATAAGCTGCTAGTTTCACAAAGTAAGCTTCTAGTGTCACAGGATAAGGTTATTGTTTCACAAGTTAAGCATATAGTTTCACAGTTTCAGAATATGTGCTTCCTGTTTCACAGAATAAGCATGCAGTTTCACAAATTAAGCTTTTAGTTTCACAGTTTGGTCAAACTTACTAAACATCAAAATACTCTTCTTTTTTAATTTTGATCGTATATTTTACACCATTTGAGGGTGTGACCTATGCTTTTAATGACTGTTTCCAGTGACATTCTTTTCAAAAGTCAAACTCAGAAATTGACAAGGAAGGAATTGACGAGTTTGTCTGAAAGTGATCAAGTATCTTCTGCTGTGATAGATGTTTGGTGTGAGTTTCTAAACAGTAGTGAGAGCTTGAGATCACGAGATTCTGCTTATCGTTTATTTGTGCTACACTCCACACACAGTGTTAGTCTCTCTACCTCTTTTCTATAATCCCATTTTACATGGTGTGCACTTATAATCATTAATCACACATGATTCGATTTTTTTTCCAGTGTCTCGACAATGTTGATGTTGCTGCTACCCAATTAGTAAGTTTTTTTTATATTTGGTCTTATTATATTCAAGCTTTAAGGTGGACTTGTCTTTTTTATTCATTGCTTTTTTATCTGTTGTCTTCCAGATTTTAACTCCAATCATCTCTCCCGAATGCCCACCGTTCTTGTTTTGTTTTGATCTGAGACCGGAATCTTGCAAATGCCAAGTCATCCATGCTATGAAAGACAAACCTGTTGATTATACTTCTTTTTTAAAACATACGGTACATCTATTTCACCTATTTTGGGACTCGTTCTTACTCCATTACCTTACTAATTTCTCTTTGTAATTACTCTTTTGTTCATACAGCAACACAGGCTCATCAACCTTCTTCAATCAAAGTTGCCAGCAGTGACAAGTATTGCTTCAATGACGATTCCAGAAGTGTTTATCCCAAAATCAAATCTGAAATCCAAACAAATTGATAATGGCCTCTATCTGCTGAACATAATGGAGAATTACAAAGGAAGCAAAACTAATTATGTAATAACCATAAATACTGTAAGATTGCTTTTCAACATCTAATTTAATTTCTATACAATTGCCGCAACTTTATTTCCTAGTTTTTCTGAAACCCATTTTGTTTGCATCAATAGGAAACTCAGCGCAAGCGTTTTGCATTGCGGGTGTGCTATCATATTGTTACATGTTCTGTTAACCTGTCCAAAGAAATAGTCACAAAAGATGCACTAGAATCGAGTTCCTCTATGACACCAACTTTTACTGAGAATGAATTGGTGGCTTGTGTTGGGAGAAGAACAATCGCAACCAAATTGTAATGTCATACTTTTTCTTTGATTTCTTGAATTATGTTTTTTTAAATTGTGTGAGATATATTGACTAATTGCATTTTGTTCAATAATTAAGTGAGGTTCTGGTGTCCACTCCGTGGATGGAAGTCACTAGAGATGCTTTGCAGACCCTTACATCGCGTGGCCTTATTATGGATCAGGTAAGTATTATTTTCCCATTCCTGACCATGTTTCTTTTTTTGCATGGTTCCTTATTTGGTGAATCTCAGACCTTATTCTGTGAATCTTAGAGGTTTTTTTGTGAAACTTGATGGTGATTTCGTGAAAGTGGATGCTTCATTTTGTGCACGTTTTATTTGTAGATCATTGATATTGTTGGGATTAAGCGCACAGTTGGTAAAACAAATGTGATTTACTTGCCAACGACAGTATATGTGAGCTTCAAATCCTTCAGATGTTCATATTCAAGTGTTTTTCATTCTGAAAGTTGCTCATCCAGAGACTAAAATTGCCTTTGTTGTGTCATTCAGGGTCTTAATGCAGATAGTAACCCAGAGATTTGGGGTCAATATATACAGTCCTCATACACTCCAGTAGATGGTAGCCAGATTGATTTGGTCAGATCCTTCAGTTCTGCTATTCATTTTGTTATTTATTTACCGTCATTCATGTGTGTTTTTTGATTGATTATTCTTGTACATTTACTATCTCAGGTTTTTATCCCTTTGCATAGCGAAAAATCGAAGCATTGGTGGGCTTGTATTTGCGACATAAAGAAGCAAAAAAATTACATCCTTGACTCATCCATGGATATAAAAGTGGATAAAGAAAACAACAAGGCCATGGGCATTGTATGATTTTTTTTCCAAAATATTGTAGAGTTTTTGTTTTAGTATACCCCAAAATATATTTTTGATCTTTTATTGTCCTTTTCTTCTCAGTTTTACAATGTTGCAACTATTTTGGGAGAGTCGTACAAATCTTTGAAGAACATGCACGTGCATGATCTTGTCAATCTCGAAGTCCCTCAACAAAAAACGGGGTGTGTAGTTTGACTTGTTTTGTTAAACTTAGTCTGTGATCATTTGTTGAATCTCAGACCTTGTTCAGTGAATCTCAGACCTTATTATGTGAAACTTTGTTACACTCATAAGTGCTTATATGTTTTTTTGTCTAGTTATGATTGTGGAGTCTTTCTGCTAAAGTGGTTGAGTGCATTGGAAGATCAGAGTTTATGGACGAACAGTGACTATTTTGAGGTGAGTTCATTACTATATGAAAATAAAGCCGTGCATTCCACGAATATTAGCATGAATACACTTCATTAATAATATACGTCACTCTATGCAGGATTTGGTAAAGTATCGAAAGTCGATCATGTTGGAACTTCTTATGTGGAATGAGAATACTGTCAGGTCTTACTTTGTGAATCTACACATTAAAGTTTTAAATTCTTAATTTCTTGGCTGAATATATTGTAATATGTATATTGTACTTGTTTTGGTTTTATAGGTCTTCCCTTGTTAAACCGAAAAAGCAAAAAAGCAAAAAATGAAGCTAAAGCATGTCAATTGAAGGACTTTTTTGTGAATGAATTGTATATGATTCTCATGCTGTTGGGGACCATGCTGTTTGGGATAATGTCCCTTCCCACGTTGGTGAAACCGACGTTGTCAATCTTGAAGTTTCTCAACAAAAAACAAGGTGTGTAGTTTTGTTAAACTTAGTCAGTCATCATTTGGTGAGTCTCAGACCTTATTCAGTGAATCTCAGCACTTAGCATTCACCAAAACTGCTTCTAGTTTCACAAGTTAAGCTTCTAGTTTCAGAATTTATGAGCTTAGGTTTCACAATATAAGAAAACTTAGTCTGTGAATGTCAGGTCTTCTTCTGTGAATCTAGAATCTTAACTTGTGAAACTAAACCCTTAATATGTGAATCTGGAGATTTGATGGATTTTATGTCTTTATAGAGTTATATTGCTTCTCATTGCTTGATTTTAACTCCACTTGTAGATGATGAAAACGATGAAAACGAGATGGTCGAGTCATTGCAACTGGACTTCGACATTGTTAAGGCCGCAACAAATAATTTTTCGACATTGTGGACAAGGTGAAAAGGAATTCCAGTCAGAAGAACTTGGTGAAATGTGTTTTTGTTGTGATGTTTTTGTTGCTGTAAATTGACGTTGTAAATTTTGAAGTTGTAATATAGCCATCTAGTTTCTCAAAATAAGCATATAGCCATCTAGTTTCACAAAATATATTGTTGTCCCTTGGATTTCTTGCAGTTGTCTACCGCCCCGAAGGGAAAAATTGCTGGAAAGAAAACCGAGGAAGCGAGCACGTAAGTGATCTCGTGATCTTCGCTTTCTCCTGTCATCTTCTATAGTTTTTTTTATCATATTGTAAGCCTTTATGTTGACATGTTTAAATGAAAAATTAATAAGGGTAGAATGGTAAAATATTGGTAAAAAACTTACCAAAAAATGAACAATGGGACAATATCCTGAATAGACCGAAATGTACAATGGTACTTTTAAGTTGGGTAGGAGGGAGTATTTTGTAAAAAAAAAAAAAAAAAAATACGGTATGACCTACACTCATTATATTACACCTTATTAATCACGATCTTAATTTGAAACAATCTCTTGAGTAGCAGTAAGTTTTGCTTAAGACGAGTATTATTCATCTTAAGTGGGGTAATAAAGAGAAAAAAATTATAATTTTTTAGGTGATGAATGAGGTGATTTGGTATACATTTGATCCGTTTTACGCTTAAAACAAATAACGATGGTTTAAAACGAAAATTTGTGGTTGAGTAGATGAGACATACCCAAAACAAGAGTAATGAAAAGAAACTTCGTAGATAGCAAAATGCAAGTACAAATATCTAGAAACGGACTACTTGTGGAGTAACAATCTAAAATGTGGTACCCACAGGACGAATGCATCACATTAGCCAAAAAGTTTGTTTAATGATCCCCCTAATCCAAAACTGCTTCTAGTTTCACAAGTAAAGCTTTTAGTTTCACAATTTATGACAACAGGTTTCACAATATAAGAAAACTTATTCTGTGAATGTCAGGTCTTCTTCTGTGAATCTAGAAGCTTATGTTGTGAAACTAAGCATGTAATCTGTGAAACTAAGAGTTTCTTTTCTTCATTCGTCAACAGGTTTCACAGTATAAGTTCCTATTTTCACAGTATAAGCCCCTAGTTTCACAGTATTAAAAAACCTAAACTATACATCTTCATCTTCTTCTTCTTCTTCTTCTTCTTCTTCTTCTTCTTCTTCTGTTGTATCTCCCTGAAAGTAAATGAAACATTAAAATAAATACTTTTGAGACGTACCTTGCATTGCTTAAGTAATAAAAATTATACTTAAAATTGAAATCAGAATGTATAAGCCCAAGTTTCACAATATAAGCCCCTACTTTCACAGTTTAAGGCCTAGGATTCACAATATTATAAACAGCCTAAAATCAGCCCTTCATCAACAGGTTTCACAATATAAGCCCCTAGTTTCACATTATAAGCCCCTAGTTTCACAGTATAAGCCCATAGTTTCACAGTATAATAAACCTGAATTAAAAAAAAAAAAAAAGTAAAGGAATAATACACACTTGATTCTCAGGAGGATGCTCTTCAAAATCATATGGACAATTTCTTTTATCATGGTGCGACATTCGTTTACAATTAGCACACAACCTTTTTGGTTTTTTTGCTTTTATGATTGCCTTATTTTTGCTACTGACCAACCGCTTCCCGCTACCCTTGTTCTTAGAGAACTTAGGTGGTAAGACATTTCCTTCTTTTGGAGCCTTGCAGTTTAGAAGGATTTCCAATTCTTGTTCTTTTGTTAAAGCCTTTGGGTTTGGCTCCAACTTATCTCGGAATTCTTTTACAAGCTTAGCAAATTCTCTCACATCAGACTCTTTTTTTCTTTTGAGGATCCCCACAGTTGCATAAATCTCAGACCACATCCGAGACATTCCAAATTTCGGGCTACTAGTAGGATTGTAGTTGTCCAAAAGATTTCCATTCAAATCATAAATAGGGTTTCTAAGTGCATTCTTACTCCACCTACCCAAAATGTATTTCTCAGGTATTTCCTTAGTTTTACCCGAGCAAACCCAAATTATGTGATAACATAGAATACCTCTCCGTTCAAATAGTTTACAGGAACATCTCACGTCTATTGTTCCTTTATTGTACTCAACTGCGTAGCTCTTTTTCTTGATCGCGTCTTCAACTATCAAAATCTCATATTTAGTTACAGGATCTGGTGGGGTGTATCCACCCACACTACACCCATTTATCGAGCCCTTAACCTCATTTTGAAAGTCATAGAAGACTTCATGTGTATATACTCTCGCTCCATGGGCTTCCCAGTTTGAAGAATATAAGGTTTCAGGCATTGAATCATCACTATGTGCTTCAAGAAGCTTTAGAGCATGCCTTTGTTGGTCGATGGCACTCTCAAACCTCATCCAAAACTCAACCAAGGTCCCATATTTATTCTCAAATCTTTTAAAAAAAACTATTAGCACTCTCTGATCTCTGTGTGGTTCTTAAAATGTTACCCATCGGAACATTTCTGAAATACGCTGGTATCCATTTGTGTCTTTCAGCAAACTTTCCACTCAACCATATATTATCCTCTAACGAGAATTCTGTGATGACCTTAACCCAATTCTCCTCAAATTCCTCAGGTTCCATATCATTGCTCCAAACAACATTGTTCAGACGTGATAAGAAGTCAGTGTCTTTGCAAATTGTGCTCCCAACCTTGTCTGTTACTTTTTTCATAATGTGCCACATGCAAAACCGATGTCTTGCTGTTTTGAACACAACTGCATGTAACAAAATAAGATTACTCGAAAAAATCATCCTCTTTTATCAACAGGTTTCACAAATATATATAGGCTTGTAGTTTCACAGAATACGAATCCAGTTTCACAAGTTAAGCTTCTAGTTTCACAAGTTAAGAACTCAAAAAATCAGGATCTTTTATCAACAGGTTTCACAATATAGCCATCTAGTTTCATGAAATAAGCATGTAGTTTCACTGCCTAAGTTTCTAGTTTCACAAGTTAAGAATTCAAAAAATCAGGCTGATTTTTCAACAGGTTTCACAATATAGCCATCTAGTTTCACAAAATAAGCATGTAGTTTCACTTCATAAGCTTCTAGTTTCACAAGTTAAGAACTCCAAAAATCAGCCTCTTATATCAACAGGGTTCACAATATGGCCTTCTAGATTCACAGTATAAGGATCTAATTTCACAAGTTAAGCATGTAGTTTCACAGTTTCAGCATCTTTAGCTTGTAGTGTCACAAGTTAAGAAAACTAGAAAAATTGCACGATATACAAACATACCAGGGAATGCCTTTTTTATTCATGCATCTTGGTCAGTGATAATGTAATTAGGTTCTTTTCCACCCATTGATTTCAGAAATTGCTGAAACGCCCACATAAATGCTTCATCGTCTTCATGATCTAAAAGAGTGCATGCAAATGTTATTGACTTTTTATGATGGTCAATGCCAGTGAAAGGGGTGAATATCATGTTATATTTGTTAGTGCCATAAGTTGGATCGAATGAAATTGCATCACCAAACACTGAGTAACATCTCTTTGCCTCAGCATCTGTCCAAAAAATCCTTGTCAAAGCTTTCTCAGAATCGATTTGATGCACAAATTCTAACCCTTTTGTGTCACGGAGGGTTTCCAAACGTGAGATAAACATGTCTCCATCCTTACTCTTAATGAAACACTTCAAATCCCGTTGGAAATTCTTGAATTGTGAAAGGGAATCCCCCACATTTTCGAACCCTTCGACTTGCTCTTTGCATAGCTGGAATGTTAAGCTAGCCCCAACATTAACTCTTGAATTCTGGACAATCATTTGCTTATGAAATTCATTCATATTTGATGCAAGTTTATCAAATTCCCTATTTTTACAAAGGTCACTGGGTGATTGTGACCCTCATGAAATTGTTCAACGATGTACTTGTTATAATGGAACTTGAATTTGACCATTGCACGACAACCCCACCTTCTAATTTTGGTTGTTCTTGTAAATGTTTGCTTATTTGAACTTTCAGCCTCATCTCCTTCACTTCCCTTCACACCAGTTTTTGGTTTTGCACTTTTTCCAATATTTGAACCAGTTTCAGAACCAGTTTCACTTGCAACAGTTTCAAGAGGTCTTCCCTTCCTCTTATTATGGCCTTCACGATTACAAACCATGGCTTTAGTTCGAATATTACCATCACGAAACCTCTTCGTTGTAGATTTCCTAGCTTCAAAACCACAAGCAGTAGCATAAACTTGATAGAATGTCATTGCCGACTGTAGATCTAAAAATAACTTCCCAACAGTAGGTGTAATATCTTCTGCAACTCTGACAATCCATTCCTCATTACCACCCGGTGTGTGATTCACCAAAGTAATAGGCGTACCAACCGGTACTGTAGGTGTGGATTGTGCTGTTAAATTTGTAGAAACCTCTTCGTTGGTTTTGAAAATGGAATCAGTACCTATATAAAGTCAAAACATATAAACTAAATCAGCCTTTTTTATCAGGTTTCACAATGTAAGTTTCACAGATTAAGCATCTAGTTTCACAGATTAAGCATCTAGTTTCACAGATTAAGCATCTAGTTTCACAATATAAAAAGACTAAACAAAATCAGACTTTTTAATAAGCATGGTTTCACAATGTAAGCTTATAGTTTCACAGTTTAAGCTTCTAGTTTCACAATATTCATAAACTTGAATTAAGTCCTATATTCACAAAATAAGCCCCTAGTTTCAGCCTTTTTATAATCACAATACAATAGTCATAAACTTCAATAGGTCCTACATTCACAAAATAAGGTCGTACATTCACGAAATACAAAAAGCGATCCATATATTCAACAAAATTGAGCAGAAATTGAATCAGAAAACAATAATGTAAACTACAAAAAACGACATACCTGATTCAATAGTAATATTATCATCAACCGTGGTGATATCTAGATTCTCCATAGCTATTAGAGCTGCAAAATAATCGAAAATAATGTCATAAGTAGTATGAAGTCGAGAGGTAAAGAAAATCGTGAGAAAAATTCATGAAATTCGAACAATCGCATGAAATTCGAACAATCGTTGAAAATTCGAAAAATCAAATTATCAAATTACCTGAAAATTAGTCTTAATCTTCTTCCAAAATCAATTGAATTGAATTTGTATGCAAAATCGATGGAATTTACGAACAATCGGAGGAAACTGGAAGAAGGAACAAATCGATTTGCGTTGAATTTGAGGTTTTTTTTTTGTCGTAAAGAGTTTCTAGGTTATAGAGAGAGAGTGTATTTGGGTTGGGTTTAATTATGTTTTTATTATTTTTAGTGTGAGAAAGTTTTTTGGCCCAAATGACAAGATGTTGTTTGACCCTAATTTTCAGCCCACATTGAATAATTCGCAAGGGAGGTCGGCCCAACAGCAATATCAAACGTGAATTTGGCCCAAATAGGTTGTGGATGCGTGAGGTTCGGCGGCCTCACCGTAATAGCCGGCCTCACGTGATCCGGCCTCTATATATATATATATATATATATATATATATATATATATATATATATATATATATATATATATATATATATATATATATATATATATATATATATATATATGGTTGGGATCCGGTGAGAACCGCCTTATGAGAACTCTACCTTACGGACTCTTTTAAAAAAAATTAATGACATAATTGGATTCGGCATGACATTTTATAGCTAGAGAACATATTTCTTGGTCTAGAAAATAAATACTAGTGACTGAAATCAAGGTGAGATACGTTTTATTTATTTGCATGCACCTACTATCTATTTTTTCGTATCTATCATTTTTCCTCCACGAGTATTTATTTTCTAGACCAAGAAATATGTTCTATGGCAATAAAATTCCATGCCGAATCCAATTATATCATTAATTTTTAAAAAAAAACTCCGTAAGGAAGAGTTCTCACCGGTTTTCATTGTAAGGTGGTTCTCACCGGATCCCAACCCTATATATATATATAGATTCAGGATCGGGTGAGAACGATTATTCGGTGCATACGGTGAGAACGAGTTATATCCGTTAGATTAGAACACAAATATGCGTGTAAGATTAAAACACCTGTCATCATGTTTTATTACACATCTCTCTCTCACTCTCACTCTCTCACTCTCTCTCTCTCTCTCTCTCTCTCTCTCTCTCTCTCTCTCTCTCTCTCTCTCTCTCTCCCTCCCGCGTTTCAGTTTTCAGTTTTCTCTCAGTTTAATTAATTAAATCAATTCAAACTTTCATCAATTAAATTCTACGATATATCTTGTGATCAACATTGCAGTTAGTTGAAGTAGCATACTCATTTTCATACAGTACCTATCCAAGTAATTCGTAGTAGGTAAGTTTCTCGATTTTAATCTATAGATTTAAATTGATTTGCATAATTTAGTTTGATGTTGTTGATTTGAATAATTTAGCTGATTTATGTCTCTTGTAGCTTACAAATTACTTAGTTTATTACATGCATGTTGCAATCGTCGGATGTTATGGTGGTAATTTATGTTGTTGGGGGGGGGGGGGGTAAAGTAGCGTAAATTGCGGAGGTTCTCCGATTGCACTGGGTTGAGATATGGTGATGTTTGTAGTTTGTTGGTTAGTGTTTGTATTTAACTAATCACATAGGCGTTCATATTGAAACTAGATGCGCATTTCAAATGTCTATGTGTCAGGGAGCTTGAATTATTTCAACTGTTAGGTGTTCAAATGAATTTTTCCTGGTGGTACATGTGTTTTATATAGTTTAAATTATGATACATGATGATATATACGTTGTTTTGTGGCCTGGGTTCGCTTCAATTGGAAACTAGATACGCATTCAATATGATTAAGTGTCAGGGGCCTAAAAATAAGTTTATTTAACTTGTTCAGTAGGTAATCATATCATATATGTAGATACATGTATGAGTTTGGTAGATACCTAAACGCAATGTGTATATATGTGTAGACATGAAGAGTCTTATACACTTAAAAGTGACAGTGGCAGTAGATAGTACAAGTAATCAGGAGAAAGGGTCAACAAGCAAAAAGCGATATAAACGTGCTGCACCAGAATGGTACCCGGTTTTAAAAACGAGAATGAGTCCGTGCGCCTTATTACGCTTCATTAACAGTGGGTTGTCTGACAAGCAACTTGCAGATATCAGAGATATGGGGTTTGGGGGGTTACTATGCCTTGAGACTGATATGATCCCTGGGCAGTTAGCATACTGGCTTATGTCTGATTTCGACCCTTTTACGTCTTCTTTTACAAGTATCGAACTGCCTATTCGGGATGAAGATATCCATCTAGCCACCGACATACCTATGGGTGAGGTACAGATTGTGCAAGCGACCAAATATGAGCATAGTGATGAGTACATGGGTATGGTTAATGCATGGAAGGCCCAATATGGTGGGGTCGAAAAAATCAAGTTTACCGACATATTGAATAAGATGGTTGAACAGAGGGAAGGCGGGGATGATTTCAAGAGGAACTTTATTGTATACGTTGTGTCCGCCTTCCTAATGGGGGTGCAATGGTCTTTTCCAAGCATTCGGATCCTGAAGTGTTTGGGCGATGTATCTGCTATACAAAGTCTGAAATGGTGTGATTTTACTCGGAACCATCTATTAGATAGTGTCCGACGATGAAGAGTTGATAACGAAAGGGCAGCCAAAGGGGGTAGTGAGAAGATTTTTAAGGGACCCATAATGGTTTTGATATTCATATACCTTGACAGAATGGTGTTCAAGACAAGAAAGGTCGATCGAGTGTTCCCAACATTATGTTCATGGACTAAAAGGGCGATCTCATTGCGGGTTTCCGAAGAAAAACGGGAAGCTCGTCGTTTTGGGGCTGGGTTTGTTGATCATAGGCTGGTTAAGCACTCAGGGTGCTATGGGGATGGTTATGTGGACAGCCAAATCAGAATGGGTACTGAGGTTAAGGTTGATCAGGATACAAAGGCGACACATAGTCTGGGGGTGAGTAGTGAGAGTAAGCGTGGTGTGAATGATGACAGAGTACGAGTTACAAGCTGTATTGAAAATATGGCAAACACAGGGAAAGCGCTTGCTCACGCATTTGAACAGTTCGCAGATTCAATCAACGGTGCCAAGATCGTAATGCCAAATCACTACAAAAAAAAACGCGGTGTTCTGACGGAAAAAATCCGTCAGAAAACAGAGAATGCGTCAGGAAAATCGTGTTTCTAACGAATAATCCGTCAGAAATTTCCGTCCCAAAAATTCGTCACGAAAATCAAGTTTATGACGGATTTTCCGTCAGAAAAGTAATTGTGACGGACTCCTGACGGTTCACCGGTAAAAAAAAATTCCACGGTCAAATTATTTTTGACTTATAGTGACGGATAATCCGTCAGGAACTTAACTTGTTGTGACCGATAATCCGTCAGGAATTTTGTCAAAAAAGTCAATATTTGACTCAATTTCTGACGGATAATCCGTCGGAAAAGTGGTCAACTGTTGACCGTTGTGACGGATTATCCGTCAGGAATTGAGTCAAATATTGACTTTTTTTTGACGGATTATCCGTCAGAATTTGAAGCAGTATAGGCTGAAAACAGCTGCTTGCTGTCCAGCCCAATGCGATAGCATTGTTCATATTTAGAACCTCAAAATCACTAAATCCTACAAAACATTCATCATCTGCCAAACGGAGATTTATTTCCAAGTCGACGGGTAAGCAGGAATCAACAGCAATTAGCCAACAACAAAGAAAAAACATGAGAAAGAAATTGAATTACATAAAAGAGTCTTCATAATTCATACACCAACATAAAATATGTTCTAAAGTTAATAAGTCATAATCTAAATTTACTATTAATGATAAACTATCCTAAGTGGTTGGAGGATCAACTGACATGTTACGTCGCGTCGGTGATGATTTGGCATACTTAAGCACGACTGAGTGGAAAAGTAAGTCTGCATATCACTCCAAGCTTTTTTCATTTCCGCCATTTCCTCTTGAATTTGTTTTTGAGTTGCTTGAGTGCTTTCAACTTGTTCTTTGAGACACATATTCTCAGTTTGCATTTGATTAAACATGCTTGGTCGATAAGAACAAGATCGACGATCTCCTCTTTTGTCCCTAGGATTCTCATACCATACATCTTCACCCAATGGACCGATCCCAAAAAAACCTCCTTTTTTGTCAAATCCTCCAACAGCTTCGTGCTAGGTCTGAATCTCATCTCGAAGCTCTCCGGTTGGCGTTGGTTGACCCAAAAGTTCATTGTAAGCAGCCTGAAAAAAAAAAAAAATTATTAAATAAAAAATAAATAAAATATATTGTAAAATTATCATTTTAATATGAAAAATATACAATAAATCGCTCGATTAGAAATACTTACGTCTGTCCGAGCAGCTCTAGGGTTAATCCACTCTCCCTTCTTGTTTTTCTTCGTCTTCTCAAACACCTTGTAAGGTGTAGCCGACTCGCCCTTTAAAAAGCAAAGAAAACATATATGTTAATTATATCCGACAATAAAAATATTAATTAACCAAATTTAATATTTTAAAAATTTATGAAATACTTGTCATTTCTTTGAAAACATCAGAGCAACTCTTGCGGCCTAGAGTGTGGGTGCCCAACGCCTTCCCGTCCTTACCACCAGACCTTCTATTTGCCTTGTTTATGTCTGATTTTTTTTTAAATTCAGGATCGGTCTCGTACCTTGCGTCCAACTTCTCCTTCCAACTATCGGGCACCCAATCCGACTTCTTCTTTCCGTATTTGACACCAGTCACCATGTGAGTAATCAATCTCGTGACCCTCCTCCGCCACTCAGGATAAGGATCATACTCAGGATCAATGGACCTCACATGAGTTTGCCATAAAATAAAATGTTATTAGAAATAGAAAATATTAGTTTAATTTTAAAAACTAATGTGGCATGTTTACTTTTACATTACCCTAAAGTACATCCACATCTTTTCTCGTTGTGCATAACTCGCTTCAGTCCAGTTGGTGAAGTACTCATCGGTAAGATTTTGAGTGAACGAGGCAGCCACGTATCTCTTTACAATCTTGTCATTCCACCTGATTAAAAACAAACACATATATATAAATATGAATATTATAAATTTGAATGATATATTTTTCATTAATGGAGGATAAAAAAAATACTTACCAACAACCGTTAACTACCGAAGGATCAGAAGTGATTACAATCGGTGGATTTCGGTGGGGCACATTGTTACCGGTCAAATGAAGGTCATCATCATTCTCCTCCATTTCTTCGTTCTCATTTTGAGAACGCCTACCTGATCCACTCCCCAATATCTTTCGTATAAATCTCGACATTTACCTGCTTCAAATAAGCTAACAATACAAATAAACACTAGCAATAATAAATGTTAACCCATGAAAAATAAAACAAAGTTTTCGTACATTTCTTATGAATGTATAACCAAAGGATAAAAATAAAACATGTCTTATAAATGTATGCTCAAAAGATAAATAAACAATTACAAGTACTCCCTATCACCCCTAACTATCACTATCACTAGAAATTAAAAAAGTTTCATCATCTGAAAATAGAATTCCGACTTCTTCTTCTTCCTCCTCATTTATCTCAATTGTGGTGTTTTGAACTAAATCTCTATCCTCTTCTTCCGCGACATTCCCGTCATATTCATCTTCACCTATTTCACCTATTTCATCTGCAACCACTTGATACTCATCTTCAGTAACCATTTCGGAACACGTTTCTCATGTTTCGTCCAAACATCTTCAGAAGACGTGACATCAGGAAATGATAATTTGATATATTCCTCAAACTCCCTATATGTACAACATATATAATAATTAACTATTAACTAAAATGTATGTAGAAGTGACAAAATAATGATTAACTTACTTTCCATAGGACTCCAAAAAGTTTCCACAGTTCATTAGCACATAAAAATGAGCGTCTTCATACTCTTTCTCGTTCAAGTACCTCTCTTTACGTTTCTCGGTTGTAGTTCACATGTCATCATTGAATAACTCAGGTAATTTTGAAATGAGCTGGTCATCGAAATTCACACCAACGTCTAAGTCTTTCGCTTTTGTATCAATGTGATCTTCGAAATACAGCGAACAAAAAATCGAAATTTCCTCTAATAAATAAGCGTTGCATATGGAACCCTCCACCCGAGCTTTATTGCCAATCTTTTTTTTATATGATTAAGAAATCTCTCAAATGGATACATCCATCGATATTGAATTGGTCCTCCAACCTTCGCCTCATAAGGCAAATGCACAGGTAGATGCTCCATGGAATTGAAGAAAGACGGAGGAAATATCTTCTCTAACTTGCATATTATCTCTGCAATGTTTGATTCTAGACGTTCCATAGAATCAACTTTAATCGTAGAGGTACACAAGTCTCTAAAAAATTGGCTTATCTCAGTTATTGCATTCCAAGGACCCGTCGGGAGCAAATGTTTTAAGGCAACAGGAAGTAACCGTTGCATAAAGACATGACAATCATGACTTTTCATGGAATGCAACACCATATTTTTATGATCAACACACCGACTCAAATCTAAAGCATAACCATCCGGGAATTTCAATTTGGCAACCCACTCACATACAGCTTTTTTCTCCGCGGCGTTTAAAACAAACCTAGATGATGGGGGCCATACAAAGCAATGCTCTTTAAAGTCAGCTTTACCATTAACTCCAAACTTAGTTTTATTTGGTTCATTCATCACCGTACTGATAAGATGTTCAAAAAAGTTTTTCTCAATGTGCATAACATCTAAGTTGTGTCGAATCAACAAAGTTTTCCAATAAGGAAGTTCCCAAAATATGCTTTGTTTCCACCATCCTTCATTCTTGTCTTTTAATTTTTTCAATTCTTGATCAGAAGCATCAACAATTCTTGGCATATCCTTTACCGCATCCCACACTTCTTCACCAGTTAATCTCGATGCGGCAATGCGATCTTCAGTTTTTCAAATCTTCAGAAAATGCTTGCAGTTGTTGCGAAAAGGATGATCAGGTCTCAAAAACACACGGTGACAATCGAACCAACTAACTTTCTTGCTATGTTTAAGCCAAAAGGAGTTATGATCTTTGTCTTGACAATAAGGACAAGCATCGTATCCAGACGTGGACCAACCGGAAAGCATGCCATATGCCGGGAAATCATTGATAGTCCAAATTAATGCAGCTTTCAGTTGAAATTTTTTTTTCTTATAAACATCGTAAGTGTGCACACCCGTTTCCCAAAGTTCTTTCAACTCTTTGATCAACGGTTGAAGGTACATATCTAGATTTGTCTTGGGGTTCTTAGGACCCGGAACAATCAATGATAGAAACATAAATTGTCTCTTCATGCATAACCAGGGAGATAAATTATACGGAGTGAGAATCACAGGCCAACATGAATATTTTCTCCCAAATTGGCCGCCATGTGGGGAAAATCCATCCGTACACAAACCCAACCGAACGTTGCGAGGCTCACTTGCAAATTCTGGATGCTCTCGATTAAAATGTTTCCACGCTTCTCCATCACTTGGATGTGCCATTGTCCCTCTTTCTCTTAATCGGGAGTTTCTATGGTGCCAACTCATCTCACCTGCTATGCTCTTGGTTGCATATAATCGTTGTAACCTTGGTGCAAGCGGGAAATAAATTAACGGGTTATTCGGAATTCGCCTCCCATTACTTGAATTATTGTTACCTTTGTACCGAAATGCATTACACTTTGTACATTGCTCGAGATTGACATTTTCCTCCCAAAAAAGCATACATCCAGTAGGACATGCATCGATATTCTCATGGGGTAGTTGTAGTCCCTTAAGAACACTCTTAACCTCATTAAAATTGCGTAACATGTCATTTTTTGTTGGAATCATGTCACCAACAAACGACATAAACCCATTCGTGCATCGAAGGGATAAGTTGTTCTCACATTTGAGTGCTATCAACCTAGCAGCGGCTTGCAATAAACTCATTTTGCTTCCCTCATACACTGGTTGTTCGGCTTTTTCTAACATTTTATAGAAGGAAGAAACTTGAGGATTTGGGGTTTCATGACGCACTTCCTCATCACTAAGGTCATCAGGATTGAGTCGATCCTCCATTATTTGTTCAATATTATCACGTAATGCATTTTCCACGAGCTCCCGATAAGGATTATCACTAAGCATTTCCTCACCATGATACGTCCAAACATAATAATATGGGGCAAAACCATTCGACCAAAGATGCAGTTGAACATCCTTAATCCTTTTAAAAGCTCTGTTATTACATTTCTTACATGGACACCTCATTTCACCTAAATTCTTATACACACTACTTTGTGCCGCGAATTCAAGAAACTCTTTTACCCCATTTGCAAATTCAAGCTTAGGTTTCTTTTTCTCATCTAATCTTTCATACATCAACTGTCGTTCTAATCTTTTCATCTTATTATGTATCTACATTCAAATCATCAATCAATTGACAATTATCAATTAACTATCACATATAATACACAAAAAAACAATATCATCAATGAATATATAATTATTGTCAAGAAATCAAATAGTCTTTGAATTAGGTCCTTATCACTCCAACCTAAACCCATCAATGTACATTTCAAGTCATTAGCAAACACGCACTTGTTATTTATTAATGGGGAAAAAATTTGGCAGCAATTCCCCTTTATTCTCCAAATACAAAATATGGATTATATTATTAGTCCATATATGTATTCAGAGAATATTAAAGGAATTGTCACCGAATTTTTACCCTCATTAAAAAAATAACAAGTATCTGTTTGCTACCTAAATGACTTGAAATGTACAAAGACAGTCCCAAAATGGGGACTATTAAAAAATTACTCCTAATAAGTAATTTTTGAACGGGTACTAGGTCAATATTTAACAATTACGAATTATCAATAACTAACAATTAACAACAATTAACAATTATCTACCATTAACAACTAAAAATTAACAATTATCAACAACAACAACAATTAACAAATAATAATTCAAAATTAACAACTAATAACTATCAACAACAACAACAACAACAACAATTAAGAAGTAACAACACTAACAACAACAAATTATTAGCAACTATCCAAAGTCAATTTTTCTATCTAACAGGCTACTATCCTAGGTCATTTTTTCTATCTAATTAGCATTATCCTAGATCAAAATTTCTAACTAATTATCTATTCACCTAAATAATTTACACTAACTACTTTCTAAACTAACTCATTCTTAAATAAATAATTAAGTAACAAACATAAATAATTACCTAATTAATTTTGCAAAGTAGTGTTGGCGCGTGGTTGTCACGATGGTGATGGTGGTTGTCACACCACAATGTACAAACAAATCAATTATGAATTGAAATAAAACGAAAAGAAAACTGTAAGTATATGAAAAAAAACATAAATACATTACCTATTAGCAACGTGGAGTTAGTAGTGTGGTGGTGGTTGTCACGGTGGTAGGATTGGTGGGGTAGAAATCGGATTTTGGGAGGAGATTATGGGGTTCGAAGTGTTTTGGGGTAAAAAAAAGAAGAGGCTGAATGAACGCGTAAGGGGTTTCTGAAACTATTAAAAAAAATCCTGACGGTTAATCCGTCAGGAAAAGAAATTTAATGTTTCTGACGGAAAAGGCGTCAGTAAGAGTATTTATTTTGGGGGAGAAAATAAAAAGAATATTGAATGCAGACGTGGGTTATGGGAACTGTTGAAAAAAAATCCTGACAAATCCTGACGGATAATCCGTCAGGAATAGGAAATTAGAGATTCCTGACGGATAAGTCGTCAATAACAGGTTACGTAGCATGTTCTGACGGATATGGCGTCAGGAAAATTTACTGACCGAATATCCGTCATAAAAAAATTCTACTTTTTCAGAAATTGCAGCCTTTTGTCAGTCTTTTTTCTGACCGGACATCCGTCATTACTCATTACTGACGCACTATCCGTCAGAAAATGCAACCAAAATTTCGCGGCTTCCCATTTTATTTTCGCGGTCTCCTATTTTAACGGATTTGTGACGTCTTATCCGTCAAAAAATATTTCTGATGGATTTTCCGTCAGAACTTTGTCAGTACACCGAGACATCTGACGGACTGTATATTCCGTCAGAAATTCGGTCAGTACACCGTGTTTTTTTTTGTAGTGAATTCGGTCGTTGTGGGGCAGCTTTCTGAGCTGGCAGAATCCTTGTTAGGTGGGTTTCGATTAACGCCACCTATGAAATACAAGGAAGAGATTAAACCGGAAGGACAGTGTGATGAAGGCGACACTGATGTAAACCCAAATGACATGTGCAAAGATGATCTCGTCGATGTACAACGTCCAAATGCAGTCCATACGGATCATGGTGATCAGTGTCAATCTGATATGAAGGGCAGTGGGGCAGATGCGATAGGATGCGGTGTTCGTGTGACAAAAATGGCGGTGGGTACTGATGATGGCGACGACCCATGCTGGAATGACCCCACTTTTGTGGATGCTGTGTGCGCGTTAAGCAGCGCATTCAACAAAGTACCTGTAGACGAGCCGTCAAAAAAGAAAAGACGAGTTGCCTTGATTATCCGACCTTCAACTTGTTTGAATCTCAAGAGAGATCTGATTCGGAGGAACCTGATACACCGGGGGTACATAATAACCCTACTGATACTGTTGACCCCCCCCCCCCCCCCCCCCCCCGGCAGCAAAAAATACAGTTCAGCAGGAGGCTATTACAGTTCAGCAGGAGGCTATTACAGTTCAGCAGAAGGCAAAACCACTGATCAAGAGGGACATAGTTGTCTCGAATATATTCAAGTCACCCTTTGTTCAGCGAAACATATCAATGCTGTCAGAACTGAACCAGGCTGAGCGAGATGTTTCTGATTTGGTGTTCAGGGATGGCCTGGATGACAGGTATATTTACCCGCCTGTATTTCCTTTTTTTTTATGCGTTAGTATATCTATAATAGCAGACATCGGATCTATCACATTCATTTATGTACCTATGCGTGACAATGTGCTTTATATCATCCCCGTTAGGTTGTTGCTAAACGGTAGTTTTTTTTAAACATAGTTATGTTCGCTAAACTGGGCAGTGAAGTCTTTGGGGATGACGGTACTCAGTGTTTGTGTCTGACTTCTGATCAGTTGTCACTGACGTCTTATTTGTGAGTAATATGAGTAAAAAAACGGGCTGTTGAGGATAATATATGTGTATGATAGTGCCAGTTTAATGGTTATTTTGATGACATGAGCAGTAAAAGAATATTTAATGACGTTTATGCGTCGAGCGTATCTATAATGGCAAAGATCGTACCTATCATACTGACTGACGTGCCTATCATACTGACTGATGTACATATATGTGTTAATGTTTTGCAGTGAGGTACTGGTCAGGAGTAAATACTTCCAATTGAGACGGTGTGATCTGAAGTCCTTGATTGTAGACACAAAGATATCTTTAAATGTGATTAATTTCTTGTCTCACATTTTGAATATCAGGGAGGAGTTAAAAGTTGCTTCGTCCCCATTGCGGCTATATGCTTTTGTTAATCATGATGTAAGTCATTCAATTTGTCTCTATATTAGATATATGGATTTTGTAATGATGGTCACTGAATGATAATTTGGATTTTCTTTCATAACTTTTAGGGAATTACATGTCAAGATAGTACCGACTACGAGAAATTGAAACTAGTGAGATATATAGATGTTTATATGTTATAGGTGGTTAAGTTTGCGGGTAATAGCTGTTAGGGTTTGGTTGTTTTTGTGGTTTTAATCAAGGCTTCTACATGTTTTGAAAAATACAGATGTTCTTTCCATTCACATCTAGCCAGCCCTCTAGCCAGCCTCATCTGATTTGCGTCAACTTCATGACCCGAAAAGTTGAAGTTCTCCATCCAATGCGTCATATGACAATAAACTTCATCAAATCTGTCCAGGACGTGGTTAGTATTTCAATTCATTCTTTTTGTTGTTTTTGTTTGAATGGCTGGTATATATGGATATGTGCATCATTGATAAATCCGTCGACGTCTGTTTTTTGATATCCCCATAGCGGATGTTTATCCAACGTGGATGGTAGCTAGGTCAAGCAGATTCAGGGAAGTCCAATTTTTCAAATGTGAAGAGTATGTGCCCAACACGCACGCGACGGATAATGTGGATGACGGTATATACCTGATGTGTTACATGGAGACGTATGCAGGGGGCCGACTAGCACTTAAAGGACAAGTTATCAATGTAAGAAGGGGTTCGTATGTTAGTTGACACAGTAATAAGCGAAATAGATATGTATTTCTGTATTAACATGGTACCATGCCTTGCAATGTGCAGTCTAGGCCAGAAGCCGCAGTGGACAAGATCCTATTCAAACATAAATTGAAGTACTGTTTTGCTATAATCTCATGCACCGAAAACGAAATAGCAAAACAAGTTATGGTGGCTGCAAGGCGTCTTAACATTAAAACCGGGTAACCAAGCTGTTCTCATTACTAAAGATATTTTATTTTTTAATTGATAAGGATTGTGGGTGTTTGGACTTAATATTATTCATTCATGTGTTTTAAAGGAAGCAAGCTGTTGAACATGACGTGAAGTATTCAGATGCGCAACTATTGGATTACGCGTTTCTTCAGGCCAAGGGAGATGCAGAAGCACAGTAAATACCATTTGTTATAGTTTTCATATTAAATCAGTTGGTTTTCAGGTATTAGTTCTTATTTGGGTATCTGTGTGTTCCATTATGCTAATATTTCGGATGCGTCTTTTTTTTTTTACAATGAGGTAGTGGTTGATACAATTTTTGGGCAAGTAACAAAGATCGGGTTATCTTCTTTGAAACGTCGAAAATGGATTAGTGATATGGTTTGTGTGCTATGTCCTAAGCCATATTATGTTCCTGACTATTTGCATTTTATTTTTCGTACTGGTTGTTATAGTGATTTTTTCTCCTTTTTATTTTATAGGTGATTGATCTGTTCGGAATTTACTCAACGTTCCTATCACCGGAGCTGTTATACGTTCCAACAATCGCACGGGTGAGTATAACCTATTTATTAGTTTTGCATTGCAGTTTTGTCAGGTAGTTTGTCGGGGGTGTCTTTCACGTATCTGGAATGTTTTTTAAGATTGTTATTAATCGTAGCACCTTAATCCAAAGAAAGACAAGACTCTTGGGCGCAACTACATAAAGACGTCATATATGCCAAAGGACGGGACGTGTGTCAAAGCCGTAAGTATTTTTACTCATTCATTAAAGCATCAATTTAGGGTATTGAATACGGCGAGTAATGCTGTATGTTTAGTCAACTTAGTAGTATAGCATTTTGTATTTTCAGATCTTTATACCTATCATTGAAAACGAGCATTGATTCCTTTGCGTTTGTGATTTGGATATGAAGCAGAATTATATTCTGAACTCATTACGTACTAAAAACAGTCAAGCTGACATGGATATTGCTGCAGAAGTGGTACGTATCATTACAATATATATCGTTTTTGAACAGGTGTCCGTTTTAATTTTTAGATGCAAACGTATATGGTAAATATGGTTGTTGTTTCTTTGTCTGGTAGGTACGGAATGTCATCGAGATTTTATGCTGATCAAATGGGTACAAACACTTTGCAAGTGTCCCTCTAGCTGAATTCACATATTTTTCTACCCCTCAACAACAAAATGTGTAAGTACAAACTGTTTTATTCTTTTTTACGCATCCTGATTACATCAGAAGGTGGTATTTTTTCTAATTAGATTTTTCTGGTTTGTTGATGGTGGCGAAGGCACGATTGTGGTGTTTATGTTCTGAAATGGTTGGAAGCTGGCCGCAACAGATCTCTGTGGGAAGATAAGGGATATTATAAGGTTTGTGTATATTTTTCATCTACTTCGCATTTTTATGATGTTATACGATGATGTTTGTCATTTTAATTTTCCTCTCTATTTTTCAGTTATTAAGGTAATAAATGAAAGGAATGCCTATGATGATTTTTGTGTCTAATTTTCTGATGCAATGTTGGTTTTTTTTTAGCACGAATTTTGTGTAAGATGGGTTAACGAACACGAGTTAGCTTTTGTATTTACACTGCTTCGTCATTGTTGTGAGCAAGTTGTGGGGCTTGAAGGGAGTAATCTTGATGCTCTGTAGTTCAGGGGTTTTAGAAAGTTAAAAGTTGTTTTTATATGGTTTTTATAATGGGGTTCATGTGTTCCGTTAGAAATCTGCTGTTTAATATGACCGTTAAAGACGCGCGCTTATGACAATGATTAGCAAGGAAAGGGTTTAGATGTATTCAACCTTCCTTGTGTGATGGAAACTTGTGTTTCTATGTTTCAAAAATCATGTTGTTTTCCCTATATACATACACAGGCGATGGCTGCGTATAGGAAAACGGTTGCAGTTAGATTGTTACGATGGTAGGAAAACAAAAGAAAGGTATAAACGCCAATTCACTGTGTCTTCATTGATTATTTTTTCCCACCAGGTTAAATGTCGTGTGTTTTTTGATATCTCTGATCGTAATGACTTATGCAGATTTTCTAGTTCATGGAAGTGCGCAATGAGCAGGAGGGTGTCATGGAAGTGTCGTACGAGTCTAGTGAGGAAATACCGTTTTGGTCAATATGATCGTAATTTGTTGTGTAATTTTTTCGTAAGGCACATGTTGTTTTGGTGTAACAAATTTAGATCTGTTTGATCACAAGTATACTTACACAATGTAAAAAATTGATGGATGAACGTTCGGGAATTGAGGATGGCGGGATGTCAGAAAGCAGTGTATATAATGAGAATTCAAGTCTTGGCGTGTTATTGATGTGGCCTATTGACTCATTTTTAGCTTTTACTGGTAACAGGTCAATATGATCGTTTGATTTGAGGAATCAATCACATAGTTTTTGCACCCAACTAAATTTAATCATAAAAAATTAGTCAGATACATATTTTGTATACTGTAGGTACATATACAAAGCGTGTAGATGCGTAAATTAATCTAAGTGTACCACATGGTGAATAACTACGTGTGTTATAAGGCAGATAGGTGTGGTTACAACCCCAATTATGAAAAGTGCATATCGCCCAGAAGCACCCTTATTAATTAGTAATATTATGTTATGACACTATCAGGAAAAGTGTTTTAAGGCGGGCACCATCAGCGATTTGATGATCATAATCATTAGTAATATTATGTTAATGACACCATTATTAATCATTTTTTTTAAAATAAGTAGTTAAATGTGCATATCCCCTAGAAGGATCCCCTTTAAATTACAAAAAATCGCTGTTAAATTACAAAAACTGGCAATGGATTTCGATGATGTCAATATGATCGTTTGTGTTTAGAGGAACGGTTTAACGCCCTAAAAAGGTCGTGTGTCATAAAACGTATATAGATACATATTTTGTATATTGTAGGTACATTTATGAATCGGGCAGATTCAGCAGCTATTTTAAATTTTTTACGAGCGGCTACTAAAAGGAATGCATTTGTCAGCTATTTTAAATTTTACGAAGCGACTACTAAAAGGAATGCACAAATTTAGCGATTGTATATCAAAAATCGGTAGATACACTTATTGTATGTTGTAGGTACAGGTATAACAAGAAATCGACAGCCACAAATATTTGATAAATCCAAAACATAAAATTCTACTTTTGTTTATGTTGATCCAGAGTAGCATTCGAAGTCTTCTGCGAGCAATCACCATGAGCAATTCTTTTGATCTCAGAATCAATCACATATGTTTATATCTGTCAAATCCATACACCATAAAAAATGTGTTAAATTCATATACAATTATGGGCAAGTAAGAAATCAAACAAAGATGCACATAATTTGAGGAATTGAATAAGATATATTACAACAATCAGAAACATTGGGTACTAGGATTTATGCTTTCCCAGGACAATTCTGACTATCGTGGAATCCCATTTCGCCACAAGCATTGCATTTTCTCGGAGGTTTCTTATGTTCTTTCGTAGCTTGTTCCTTCCGGGATTTAAATCGCTTTCCAGATCCTTTAGTTTTTGACTGTATAGGGGATAAGACGACAACTTCAGTCGGTATTTTTGTACCCAACAACATTTCAAGCTCCTTATTTTTGTCTCTCAACTTATCAGCTTTGCTTCTGGAAATGCTACACTCATGGATATCACTTGGTGAGGTAAGTTTTTCCCTGAAAATTTTAAGGATACTCATTAAATCGTCCACATATTCGGGCTGTTGTTCAGCGAGTGTCACACACGAGAATACTTCAGACCATAGGTTCCCGATTTTGGATTTCTGTACATCTAAGCTGTGGCAATCTTTCAGTAATGTTTCAGGTATGCATCCTGACTGACATGTAGCCATTTTGCCCCACCTTCCTAGCAGGTATTGGGTCGGGACTTTTTTGATCCCGTTTTCCTTCAACACATAGAGCATGTGTCGGCACAGAATACCATGTCTCTCAAACTTTTTGCACGAATATTTCAGTTTCAGGCCATCAGAATTGAACTGCACAACAGATACTTTATTACTATCGCGATCAATAATGGAAATGTCGCGATCAACAGATACTTTCAAACCACATGTGAAACAAGCAGCTTTCCACTCAAGTTGAAATTCAGAAAAAATGACCGGTGTGTAGAAATCAGAAACATCTTTCTCTAAAGGGTGGGGTGTTTCCAGAGTGGGGAAGGAGTTTTTCGACTCAGCAATCAATTTTGACTGTTTCCATCTTTGAGCGTCCATAGCGCTCTCATATCTCATCAAGAACTCCACCAATGATAAGTTCGGATTCATGAAATTCCCAAAAAAAGTTGTTTTCGGAATCAGATCTAGACGTGGTTCTCATTAGTCCACCTAAAAATAAATACCTGAAATAGGCGGGGATCCAAGAAGTCCTTATGGCATACATCGAAGTTAACCATTCATTATCATTTAAACCGTGGGAGGCTATGGTCGAACACCACTGTTTCTCAAACTCAAGTGGTTCAATGTCCTCTGCCCAAACACATGAACACAGTTCCTTCATGAAATCAGTATCCCTATAAACAGTAGAGCCAATTTTATCAGGCAGTTTCTTCATTATATGCCACATGCAGTACCTGTGGTGGGTGTTATCGCCGAAAACGGCCCTAATTCCAGCTTTTATGCCTAAATCCTGGTCAGTAATAATACACACAGGGTACTTATTACTCATGGCGGTCAGAAAAGACCGGAACAACCATATAAAGTCGTCATCAGTCTCATTTCTGAGGAGACCTGCTCCAAATGTCACACATTTTTTGTGATGGTCAACCCCAGTAAAAGGCGCAAAAATCATCTTATAAGTGTTCATATTGAAGGTGGTGCCGAAGGATGTCATACCACCAAAAAGGGGTCAACCCAAAAAACTCTAGAGAGTCGTCCACGTTCATCAACATCGAAATCAAAGAAGAAAGAGCTACACATAGCTTTTTTATGCTTGAAGTTCTCAATCATCATTTGAGCATCATAACCCTTGATGAATTGTTTCACATCCCTCCAGTAGTTCTTGAAATCCTCTAGTGATGCTCCGACATTCCGATATCCTTTAACATATTCCTTAAACATTCGAAAAATTTGCACATGCCCTTTATTTACTTTGGAATTCTCAAAAATCATAATTTTGTGTAGTAGAGTTAGTTCTCTTGATTCGGTCATATGTACAACTGTATTGGGGGTAGATAGAAGGTGGGCATGACCTTCATGGAAGTCGGCAATCACATACTGTCCTTCAGTAGTTTTTCGGAAAAAAAATCTTTGCATTACATAAAATTCTAGTCTTCTGTCTTTTTTTAACCATCCCCTTGTGTTTGCTTTCACCCACTTTACTACACACACAATATTTAGTCACAACCACCCCGCGCAAAATTCTTTTTGTCGACTTCCTCATTTTAAAACCAGAACTGGCAGCATAGTTTTGGTAAAATTGCATCCCCTGTTCTAGGCTGTTAAAACACATCCCCACAACCGGTATCAAACTAGGCGCACAAACAGGCACCCTTTCCTTGGGAGTCGACTCAATCAATGGTGGGTCCACAACTACAAGCAAGCATACGGTAACAAAATTTGTAAACAGACGCGCAAATAAAGCTGATAGGTATGTTAATTAATTAAAAAATACGTGACCAGACGCGTACAAAATATGGTTCAAAACCTCTACTGTCAGGCTTCATCAAAAAAGATGCAGCACAAAGATCAGTCCTTAAGGGTTCATCCATTATACATCTAATCATGTAATCTGAAAAATAGGCCATACACAGTATATCCTTGAAAACTTTCATTTACAGTTGCTCTTACGACTTTATATTCTCCCAGCATTTCACTTGGCTCATACAGGAAGTGACCAACAGGAAAGCTGATAGGTACGTTAATATAGAGGGACAGACGCGTAAATAAAGCTGATAGGTACGTTAATAAAATAAAAATAGAACGTGTCCAGAATACAAACAGAAGGTGCGTCTTATTGTCGATGATTATCAGGTAGCAGTATGTATAAGAATATGAAATCGACCATATCCAGATGCATCAATTTCTATTGATAGATACATTAATTAAAAGAAACAACAAATGAATCAGATCACTATAATTACACAAATTTAAATTTGATCAAATTTCCAAATCACTAGTGCTCATCAATTATGCTTCTAGATACATTGTTTGATCAGTAATTATACTGTATCACATAATCAATGAACGAGTTATGATTCAATATGTTTAAAAGATATACATACATAGATCAGAGATGATCATCATCTATGTTTCTAGATACACTAATGAATTCAAGAAAACAAGCATGAACGATCATACATAAAAAACAAGGAAATTAAATGATGCAATTTACTTAATCAGTGATGATAATCAACAATGTTTTCTAGAAACACTGATTATCAGTAATCATGACTAATACAAATAAACAAACATGAAAGATCATACATGCTATAAACTAAAAGGATGTAAAATCATAATTCATAGATGCTCATCAATTATGTATCTAGATACCAGGATTATTAGCAAAAATAATGAATTAAAAAAAACAAAATCAGGAACGATCATGCATCAATAAATTGAGAAGGATGATTAATCATATAACATACCTAAATCAGTTGGTGTTTGTGCGCCATGATTAATTTCAGCTGGAATCATTGCACCGACATGATCTTCGAAAATTCTGGGTTCTTCAATATTCATTAAACCCCTTCAATTAAAATTAAAATAATCCAAATCAAAAAAATCAGGCAAATCAAAAAATTGATTAAATTTACATGTACATACATAATTCAAGTAAAAAAAGCTGCAGATTTAAGATGCGTACATCATGAACAATTTTGTATCAATTAACGCCCATTAATGAGAAAAAACTGGAAGATTCATTCGGATTTTTGGGATTTTTTTCTCGGGGGGTGGATTTTTTACAGAGTATCTTAAGGAGGAAGGTAAGTACTGTTTGTGGACTTGGTTGTGTTTTGTTCAAACGTTAAATCCTCAGCCGTACAAGTTATGTTAATCGCACGGTTATGACTCCTTCTCACCGTATGCACCGAATGATCGTTCTCACCGGATCTTGCCTCCCTCCCTCTATATATATATATATATAGGCGGGATCCTGTGAGTCCACCAAAATTTTTGAGTCCATGAGTCCATTTAGAGTATCACAAGTTGTATTAAAAAATATTACGTTTTTTTTACACTAGAAAGTCTACAATATCACAACATTTTCAATACAATATCACAGGAAACAATATCACGCACTATATTAAACAATATCACGAAATTTTTTCCAGAACTTTTTTTCCAAAAATTTTATTTTTCAAAATTTTATTTTTCAAAATTTTATTTTTCAAAATTTTTTTTCTCGATTTTTTTTTCATTTTTTTTTTTGGTTATATTATTTTGAAGAACATGTGATATTGTATTGAGTAACTTGTGATATTGTGAAGAAAAAAAAGTCAAAAAAAAATTTCGAAAAAAAACGCCTTTTGTTGAACAATATCACGCACTATATTGAACAATATCACGAAATTTTTTTCCCGAAAATATTTTTTCAATTTAGGGTGGACTCATGTGATCCCTACTCTATATATATATATATATATATATATATATATAGAGAGAGAGAGAGAGAGAGAGGGGGGGGCAAGATCCGGTGAGTTTGCTACTTTTCGTGAGTTACCCCCGTATTTATATACCATTGAATTTAATAAGATCAAAGACTGAGATTAGCCTAAAATTCACACACAATAAAATCAAGACTCAGAAATTCTTAATATTATTTATCTTTCTTCCTTGTTTTCTTCAATTTGAATAACTGATCCTAATGTTTTCCGATTAGTAAAATGCTACTGATGAACTTCGACATACAACTCATCATTGTACGCTATTATGCTTCAATTTGAATAATTGGCACTTTCCTTTTTTAGTTGGCAGACAAATCTCAATTTTGGACTTGCTCTCCCAACTTGACCAATTTTTGCAAATATTGCAAGATGAAATTTTTGCAAATTTTAATAATAGAATAACACGGTTAAAGTAATACAATAATCGAGATGTATTGTTACAACAACTGTATTTTTTAAGAACATCATATACAATAATTCGTTTAAATATATTACAATAATTGGACTATAAAATAATTATAACTGACTTTAAACAACTAACATGTGCATAACTGAATCCAGTAGGTTTCTTGAGAGACCGTCTCTCAATAAGTTTATTAGAGAGACTATTGTACAAATTTAAGAAAAAATGGTACTAAAGATAATAAAATAAGTACAAATCATGATTGAAGATAAAATGAGTACATTTATTATGTAAATAGGTACGAAATTACTATGGTACGATCAATGACAAAAAGGTCACGAAATACAAATAAAAGGGTACAAAAGAATGGTCTCTCAATAATTTATTGGAAGACGGTCTCTCTCAAGTTTTCGTGAACTGAATCACATATAGAATAACAAGCTTTATTTATTACAATAATCGTCCTTCTACATTACAATAAATGGGTTATATAAATATAATAAATGGGTTTGAACAATACTCATGTATTCTTAATATTATTTATCTTTCTTCCATGTTAACTAGGTATAAACAATACAATAATTGGGTTATATAAATACAACAACTGGGTTTAAACAATGCAATAACTGAGTTTAACAATACAATAACCTGAGATATATATATACAAATATAATAATCGGGTTTATACAATACAATAACAATAAAATAATTGGGGCTATACAAATACAATAACTGGGTTTATACAATACAATAATTGGGTTTATACAATACAATAACTGGGTAGTAACAATAAAATAACTAGGGTTATACAAATACAATAACTAGGTTTATACAATATAATAAAACTTGGTTAAAGCAATCCAATCTGATTAACCAAAAATTTCGAAATCAACCTTATGATTAGGAGAAGAGAGATAAAGAACGAGTAATTTGACGCATCGATTTCATTAACGACAATCTAATGAGAACCGAGAGCAATGTTAGATAGAAAAACGAGAGAATCGCGTTCAAGTAGATTGAATACACCACTGCAAAAAGAACCGCAATCAAATTATAGGTTAAAATTATAAACGTTTTTACCTTATTGTGTTGAGTTCCACGTCTTATAAATCGTAAATCGTCAAGTTAATCGAAATTTCATTTGGAAATTCATAGTATTGAGTGTAGTAAATTTTGATGTTGTATGATTATTATTAAATGATGAAAATTGGATTAGAGTTGATAAGAATTTTATCTCCTGGAAGATGTAGCAGTTGAGGAGGGAGAGAAGGTGTGTTTGACAAAATGAGAAAATAAAGATTGAAGGAGCTGAAATTTGGGGGTTTCTATTGAGTTTGTTAGATTAAATCTCAGTCATTCATGTTAGTTTAGATCAAGGGTTTATATTTAGAGGGGTAACTCATCAAAATAACACAACTCATATGATCTTATTTCTATATATATATATATATATATATATATATATATATATATATATATATATATATATATATATATACACACACACATAGGGTCGGGATCCGGTGAGAACCACCCTTATAATGAGAACCATGAGAACCCTCACTAAATCTCCACCATATCTTGCTTCGAATGTTTCGTTGGATCATTTACCATTAGTTTAACTTATTCAAATACACACTTTAGTATCAATAAACAAAAAAATTTGATTTAATTAACAAAATATATACTTAGTGTACGAAAATACAATTAGGCGTACTAAAATGGCTATAAATGCACGAAAACAACCACTACGTGCATGAAATTTTTTACATGCATGAAAATGATTACTAGGTGCATGAAATAAGAGGTTGTACGTGCATTAAAACGAGTTCTAGGTGCATGAAAAATGATAGATGCGTAAATATCGGTAGTAGGTGCATGAAAATTAATAAAACGTATCTCACCTTCATTTCCGTCACTAGTATATATTTTCTAGACCAAGAAATATGTTCTCTAGCCTTAAAATTCCATGCCGAGTCTAAATATGTCGTTAATTTTTTTAAAAAAAGTCCGTAAGGTAGAGTTCTCATGGTTCTCATTATATTGGTGGTTCTCATAGGATCCCAATTCTATACACACACACACACACACACACACACATATATATATATATATATATATATATAGGTATAGGGTTGGGATCCGGTGAGAACCACCTTACAATGAAAACCGGTGAGAACTCTTCCTTACGGAGTTTTTTTTTTAAAATTAATGACATAATTGGATTCGGCATGGAATTTTATGGCCAGAGAACATATTTCTTGGTCTAGAAAATAAATACTAGCGGCGGAAAAATGATAGATACGAAAAAATAGATAGTAGGTGCATGCAAATAAATAAAACGTATCTCACCTTTATTTCCGGCACTAGTATTTATTTTCTAGACCAAAAAATATGTTATCTAGCTATAAAATGCCATGCCGAATCCAATTATGTTATTAATTTTTTTAAAAAAAAATCCGTAAGGTAGAGTTCTCACAAGGTTCTCATTGTAAGGTGGTTCTCACCGGATCCCAAGTCTATATATATATATATATATATATATATATATATAGAGAGAGAGAGAGAGAGAGAGAGAGAGAGAGAGAGATTGCATCATGTGAGATCTATGATCTTAAATGAGGATTGAGGTATACTATAAGAACCATTAGATCAACAAGAAGAACCATGAGATGATGCCACGTGGATAATGTACAATTTCAGCAAAAAAACCAAACACTACTCCAGCGGGGGTCGAACCCGCGACCCCGCGACCACAGGCTTTCTGGGTAGATTAATAAAAAAACACCACCGGCAGGAGTCGAACCCAGTACCTCCAGATAAGTAGACTAATACCTTAACCATTGTTCTACAACAACCTCATTAATTATAATCATATTTTATTTTATTTATACAGTTTTATACTTTGTTTTGAATTAACTTAACAGGTATACTCGTTTCGCATAAATTTCTTATTTATTCTTCTAGCTCCTTCTTTGTTTACCTTGTTAATGACTTCTTCTCGAAATATTTTTTTTCGTAAATTTTTTTCTCGAAATGTTTTTTTCGGAATTTTTTTCTTCTCGAAATTTTTTTTCTCGAAATGTTTGTTTCTCAAATTTTTTTTTTCTTTTTTTTTCGAATTTTTTTATTTCATTTTTTTCGTAATATTGTTTTGAAGAACCCATGATATTGTATTGAGTAACCATTTCTCATCCCGTTTTAGGATACCCGGTCCCCAAAAAGGGGTACACTCTTTCCGTCTTGGGTGTCTTTTGATTTTTTATTCTATTTAAACGAATATAGGAAGGGAAGGGTTTAGGATTGGATTAGGCCCTTTTCATGTCTAAATGCGTAGATATCCACCTTTAAATGCGTAGATACACATGGCTAAATTGATAGATACACATGGTTAAATGCGTGGATA
The DNA here is from genome assembly GCA_029255685.2 of Silene conica. NCBI lineage: Eukaryota > Viridiplantae > Streptophyta > Magnoliopsida > Caryophyllales > Caryophyllaceae > Silene > Silene conica. The sequence goes on along the minus strand of CM055317.2, from coordinate 33,718,331 downwards.
CACATCTCTAAATGCGTAGATACACATGTCTAAATGCGTAGATACACGCCTTTAAATGCCTAGATACACATGGGTAAATGAGTAGATACACATGTCTAGTAGATACACACCTTTAAATACGTAGATACACATGACTAAATGCGTAGATACACATCTCTTAATGCGTAGATACACATGTCTAAATGCGTAGATACACATCTCTAAATGCGTAGATTCACACCTTTAAATGCGTAGACACACATATCTAAATGCGTAGATACACATCTCTAAATAAGTAGATGTTGGAGCTTGTGTCCTCCACATGTAGTGTGATAACGTCATTGCACATACCCTTGTACGGACAAGTGGGAGATTGTTGGGGCTGGTGTCCTTGACAATTAAGTACAATGACTTATTAAATCTCTTTAAGGATCACAAGGGCATACTTTTGTATTATTACCAGTTGATCCACGTTTATCAATAACGGTTGGCTTGCTAGATAAGTTTGACGTTATTGTCATACGGATGGCGGTGATCAACTGGTCCCTATACGTCACACCTATAGGACACGTTTGAGAGATGTGAAGGTATGAAAATACAATCACATTTATGCCGGATATGACTAAACAGTTAGTCAGAGGTATTGACTATTAAATTAGTCAATAAGATGTTGAGATTATTATTTAATACGGATTAAATAATTTTAGCTAATACGGATTACATGTTTAATTCGTAAATTAAATATAAACAGTTATATATTTAATTAAATATAAAAATCTCCTTTTGCTCCACGTAATCTCTGATTAGATGAGCTTTCCGTTGTACATGCCTAGCCTTGTTGCTAGACTTATGCTCCTTAGCTTGGAAGATGGCACCGCTATTGTCACAATAAACGGTGATTGGGTCATTCGAACTAGGCACTACCGAGAGTCCTTGTAAGAATTGACGCATCCATATTGCTTCCTTAGTTGCTTCCGAGGCGGCATAGTACTCGGACTCAGTCGTAGAATCTGCTGTAACACTCTGTTTAGAATTTTTCCAGCTGACAGCAGCGCCATTAAGAGTAAAAACGAATCCAGACTGAGATTTCGAGTCATCTCGATCCGTTTGGAAGCTCGCATCTGCGTAACCCGTGGCGCAGAGCGTCGAGTCGCCTCCGTAAGTCAATCCCCAATCTTTAGTCCTTCGTAGGTACTTAAGAATGTTTTTCACGGCCATCCAGTGTTGATTACCTGGATGAGCTTGGAATCGACTTGTCATACTCAATGCATATGCAACGTCAGGACGTGTGCATATCATGGCATACATGATTAATCCTATTGCCGAAACATAAGGAATCTGACTCATGCGCTCTTTCTCTTCCAATGACTTAGCTTCTTGAGTTTTGCTCAAGTGAAGCCCAGGAGTCATAGGAAGGAACCCCTTCTTGGAGTTCGTCATGCTGAATCTCTCTAGAATCTTCTCTATATAAGACTCCTGACTGAGAGACAACATCCGTCGTGATCTATCCCTGTAGATACGGATGCCCAAAATTCTTTGTGCCTCTCCCAGATCTTTCATCTGGAAATGGTTTTTCAACCATGCTTTAACCGAAGAAAGGAAAGGTATGTTATTCCCGATCAAGAGTATGTCGTCGACATACAGTACTAGGAATACAATCTTGCTCCCACTCGACTTGATATAGAGACATGGTTCCTCGACTGATCGAACGAATCCATTCTCTTTTATCACTTGGTCGAAGCAATGATTCCAACTCCGCGATGCTTGCTTAAGTCCATAGATGGAACGCTTAAGCTTGCAAACCTTCTTAGGATGTTCTGGATCAATAAAACCCTCGGGTTGTACCATGTACAACTCTTCCTCCAAATAACCGTTTAAGAAGGCGGTTTTAACGTCCATTTGCCATATTTCATAGTCATGAAATGCGGCTATCGCTAAGATAATCCGAATGGAACGTAGCATGACTACGGGTGCAAAGATCTCATCATAATGCAAGCCTGGCACTTGAGTGAAACCTTTAGCAACTAGTCTAGCCTTGTGGATATCTTGTTGTCCTTCCACGGCATGCTTTATCTTGTAAAGCCATTTGCATTGAAGGGGACGTACCTTTGCAGGTAGGTCCACAAGATCTCACACGTTGTTCTCATACATGGAGTCCATCTCGGATTGCATGGCTTCTAGCCATAGCTTTGAGTCAGAACTGGTCATGGCACCTTTATAGGTCGTGGGTTCATTACCCTCTAGGAGTAAGACGTCATCCATGTCATGTTCCTCGACCATACCAATGTATCTGTCTAGAGGAATGGAGACTCTTCCCGACCTCCTAGGTTCCTCAGGAATATCTACCGCAGCCTCGGTTGAAGGAACTGTTTCCTCCAATGGTTACTCGGCAGTTGGTTCTTGAACCTCCGATAACTCGAAGGTTCTATTACTCGACTTGTTCTCGAGAAATTCTTTCTCTAAGAACGTCGCACTAGCCGCAACAAAAACACGTTGTTCGGTTGGCGAGTAGAAGTAATGACCAAAAGTTCCCTTTGGATAGCCTATAAAGTATGTCTTGACCGATCGCGGGCCGAGCTTATCCTCGTGTCTCCACTTGACATAAGCCTCGCAGCCCCAAACCCGTATAAAGGACAAGTTAGGGACCGTTCCCTTCCATAATTCGTATGGAGACTTGTCTACAGCTTTAGACGGACTTCGGTTAAGTATTAGAGCGGCCGACAAAAGAGCATAGCCCCACAATGAATCAGGCACAACGGTGTGACTCATCATGGATCGAACCATATCAAGTAGAGTTCGATTTCTCCGTTCGGACACACCATTTAATTGTGGTGTTCCAGGTGGAGTCAACTGTAGCACGATGCCACAGTCTTTAAGGTGTTGATCAAACTCGTGTGAAAGATACTCACCACCACGATCAGAACGTAGTGCTTTAATCTTTCTACCCAGCTGGTTCTGTACCCGATTCTGGTATTCTTTGAACTTGTCAAAGGATTCACTTTTGTGCTTCATTAAGTAGACATAGCCATATCTACTCAAATCATCCGTGAAAGTGATGAAATACCTATAGCCTTCTCGCGCGTTGATCGACATAGGGCCACATACGTCCGTATGTATGAGTCCTAATAGGTCGGCAGCGCGCATTCCAACACCTTTGAAGGAAATACGAGTCATCTTGCCGATGAGACATGATTCACACGTGCCATATGATTCGAAATCAAAGGGCGAGATAGCTCCGTTCTGTATGAGCTGTTTTACGCGTTTCTCATTTATGTGTCCCATACGACAATGCCATAGATAAGTCTGATCTTTGTAACCCACCTTTAATTTCTCATTTAATTTCTCATTTATGTGGTTTGATCTAAAACATAAATTCCATTCATGGAAACTGCCTTGCCATAAATCATATTGTGTAATGAGAAAATACAACTGTTATTTTCTATTACAAATGAAAAACCAAGTTTGTCAAGCGCAGAAACTGAAATAATGTTTTTGGACAAACAAGGAACATAATAACAGTTATATAAAGATAACTTGAATCCACTTGGAAGCTGGATCACGTATGTTCCCCTCGAGATTGCAGCAACACGTGCTCCATTCCCGACACGCAGGTCAACCTCACCCTTGATTAGGGGTTCTTGGTTTCGGAGGCCCTGCACATGATTACATAGATGAGAACCACAACCAGTATCTAGTACCCAAGTTCCGTAACTTGCATGGTTAATCTCAATCATGTGAATAAAAGAAGAAGAAGACATACCAACAGGAGTAACACGGCCTGCCTTAATGTCCTCATGATACACGGGGCATGAGCGCCTCCAATGCCCAGTCTTGTGGCAATGGTGACATTCCATGCTAGTATCCTTGCTCTTTGTTTTGCCCTGTGAGTTGCTTGACTCACCTGGCCCACTCTTAGTAAATCCTGACTTCTTAAACTTGGGTTTGCCTACTGTTAGGTCACCCTGAGCTTTAGCTTTACCCTTACCTTTACCCTTACGGGAGATCATGAGAACATCTTGCTTCACGCTCCCACTTAATATCAGATCCTTCTCGGTCTGTACGAGAAGGGAGTGGAGCTCATGAGGAGTCTTCTTCATGTCATTCATGTAATAGTTGGCCCTAAAGAGGGCGAACCCATCATGAAGTGAATGAAGCATTCGATCAACGATTATGTTCTCACTGATCTTGCAGTTTAGGGCCTCCAGTTTCTCGATATTCTCAATCATGTGAAGAATATGTGGGCTAACAGCTTGGCCCTTCTGGAGTTTCGCCTCAAAGAAGCGACAGGTATGCTCATAAGAAACGATTCTCGGAGCCTTTGAGAATTCGTTAGTGAGCGTGGTGAAAATCTTGTTTGCACCATGGGTTATGAAGCGTCTTTGCAAATTGGATTCCATTGCATAGATGAGTACGTTCTTTATCGCACCCGCTTCCATGACGAAGTCGCTATGAGCGCGAACTTCGTTAGCTCTGATACCACTTGTGGGGAATAAAGCATGTATTCGCCCCAAACTTGCAGGATTATAATGAAACATACAATTGTGATTATAGTCATAAGTTAATTAAAAGCATGAAAAAGAAATCAACCTTTGGTCCTTTGTGCTTATGGCCTAAGAACAGGAATTAACACAAATTCCCTCCTATAACTTGCACCCAAGACTTAGAATGAGACGTGGCCGCGTGTGCTAGAAATCCTCTCCAACTGCCTTGCAATATTGGGAGAGCTATTTAGGTTTTAGATGTGAGATCTGAGGTTTTGGGAGAAGAAAACTCTCAAAACCCTAACAGACCATTATTAATATATCGACTGTATTGATATCTGATAACATGTTACGATTTATAATTAAAATCCCGCGAATAACTTATAGCTAAATGGGTCGAATCACAAATTTGAATAAGGTAAGAGTGGAAAGCCCACTCCTACCCTATTGGAAATTTCGGCCAAAAGAGCTACATAAGGAGGAGGACTCTCCTTATGTCAGGGACTCTTGTTTCACTGTTTAAACAAATCTCAAGGAAAAATTAGGGTTTTGAGAGTTTTCTTCTCCCAAAACCTCAGATCTCACATCTAAAACCTAAATAGCTCTCCCAATATTGCAAGGCAGTTGGAGAGGATTTCTAGCACACGCGGCCACGTCTCATTCGAAGTCTTGGGTGCAAGTTATAGGAGGGAATTTGTGTTAATTCCTGTTCTTAGGCCATAAGCAAAAAGGACCAAAGGTTGATTTCTTTTTCATGCTTTTAATTAACTTATGACTATAATCACAATTGTATGTTTCATTATAATCCTGCAAGTTTGGGGCGAATACATGCTTTATTCCCCACAGTAGATACACATCATTAAATGCGTAGATACACATGTTTAAATACGTAGATACACATGGCTAAATGCATAGATACACATCTCTTAATGCGTCGATACACATGTCTAAATGCGTAGATACACATGTCTAAATGCATAGATACACATCTCTAAATGCGTAGATACACACCTTTAAGTGCGTAGATACACATGACGAAATGCGTAGATACACATGTCTAAATGCGTAGATACACATCTCTAAATGCGTAGATACACATGTCTAAATACGTAGATACACATGGCTAAATGCGTAGATACACATCTCTTAATGCGTAGATACACATGTCTAAATGCGTGGATACACATCTCTAAATGCGTAGATACACATCTCTAAATGCGTAGATACACACCTTTAAGTGCGTAGATACACATGGCGAAATGCGTAGATACACATCTCTAAATGCGTAAATACACATGTTTGAATGCATAGATACACATATCTAAATGCGTAGATACACACCTCTAAATGCGTAGATACACATCTCTAAATGCGTAGATACACATGGCTAAATGCGTAGATACACATCTCTTAATGCAAATGTGTAGATACACATCTCCTAATGCGTAGATACACGTGTCTAAATGCGTAGATACATATATATCTCTAAATGCGTAGATACACGTCTCTAAATGCGTAAATACACATGTTTGAATGCATAGATACGCATATCTAAATGCGTAGATACAGACCTCTAAATGCGTAGATACACATCTCTACATGCGTTGATACACATGTCTAAATGCGTTGATACATACCTTTAAATTCGTAGATGCATATCTCTAAATGCGTAGATACACAACTTTGAATGTGTAGGTATACATCTCGAATTTTTTTTTATCGATACAAGAAAAATGAAAAAGATAATTTTCGAAAAAAACAAATTTTCGACAAAAAATTCCGGAATTTTTTTTTTCTCGAAATTTTTTTCATTACAATAGCATAAGTTACTCAATACAATATCACGGGTTCTTCAATACAATATTCCAAAAAAATGAAAAAAAAATTCGGATAAAAAAATGAAACAAAAAAAAAATTGGGGAAAAAAACTCGAAAATAAGCAATTTGTATTGAACATGTTTCTGTCATAAATATTATACAATATCATAATAAACAACAAAGACTTGGTGGTCCATTGGTTTAGATACTGGTTTCCGAAACTCGAGGTCTGGTGTTCGACTCCTAGTCGCGACTGTTTTTGATATTTGCTTAGTAGAAAGGCTTGAAGTCTTAAATATTAGCCAATATTAAAGTATTCAGCGAAGACGTTGTGTTCTGGTGGTTAAGTTGTTTGGCTTTGATGCATCAGGTCGCGGGTTCGACTACTGTCGGTTCTACATGTAGACCTCAATCCTCATTTAAGATGTAGACCTCACAGGATCCTCGCTCTCTCTCTCTCTCTCTCTATATATATATATATATATATATATATATATATATAGACTTGAGATCCGGTGAGAACCACCTTACAATGAGAACTTTGTGAGAACTCCACCTTACGGACTTTTTAAAAAAAAATAATAACATAATTGGATTCGGCATGACATTTTATAGCTAGAGAACATATTTCTTGGTCTAGAAAATAAATACTAGTGACGGAAATCAAGGTGAGATACGTTTTATTTATTTGCATGCACCTACTATCTATGTTTTCGTATCTATCATTTTTCCGCCACTAGTATTTATTTTCTAGACCAAGAAATATGTTCTCTGACCATAAAATTCCATGCCAAATCCAATTATGTCATTAATTTTTTTAAAAAAACTATGTAAGGAAGAGTTCTCACCGGTTTTCATTGTAAGGTGGTTCTCACCGGATCTCAACCCTATATATATATATATATATATATATATATATATATATATATATATATATATATATATATATATATATATATATATATATATATATATATATATATATATATATATATATAGGGTTGAGATCCGGTGAGAACCACCTTACCATGGGAACTTTGTGAGAACTCTACCTTACGGACTTTTTTAAAAAAAATTAATGACATAATTGGATTCAGCATGACATTTTATAGCTAGATAACATATTTTTTGGTCTAGAAAATAAATATTAGTGACGGAAATCAAGGTGAGATACGTTTTATTTATTTGCATGCACCTACTATCTATTTTTTCGTATCTATCATTTTTCCGCCACTAGTATTTATTTTCTAGATCAAGAAATATGTTCTCTGCCCATAAAATTTCATGCCGAATCCAATTATGTCATTAATTTTAAAAAAAAATTATAAAAAATATATATATAGAGTCAATATTAATTTTCATACCGGTGAGAACTCTTCCTTACGCAGTTTTATAAAAAATATATATATAGAGTCAATATTAATTTTTTTCCTTTACGTACCATATTTTTTTAACGCTAAACAATATCACACGTTATACTAAAAATATCACTTTTTTTTAAAACAATATCACACGTTATACTAAACAATATCACACGTTATACTAAACAATATCACGTTATTTTAATAGCATTTTTTTTTCTTTTCGTACCACTTTTTTAAGCTAAACAATATCACATGTTATAGTAAACAATATCACGTTTTTTTTAATATCATTTTTTTCCTTTACGTACCAATTTTTTTTAATGCTAAACAATATCACACGTTATACTAAAAACATCATTTTTTAAAACAATATCACACGTTATACTAAACAATATCACACATTATAGTAAACAATATCACGTTTTTTTAATAGCAATTTTTTTCTTTTCGTACCAGTTTTTTTACGCTAAACAATATCACATGTTATTGTAAACAATATCACGTTTTTTTAATATTAGTTTTTTTCCTTTACGTACCACATCTTTTTTAACGCTAAACAATATCACACGTTATACTAAAAATATCATTTTTTTTTAAACAATATCACACGTTATACTAAACAATATCACACGTTATACTAAACAATATCACGTTTTTTTAATAGCAATTTTTTTTCTTTTCGTACCACCTTTTTTACGCTAAACAATATCACATGTTATTGTAAACAATATCACTTTTTTTTTAATATCAATTTTTTCCCTTTACATACCACAGTTTTTTTAACGCTAAACAATATCACACCTTATACTAAAAATATCACTTTTTTTTTAAACAATATCACACGTTATATGAAACAGTATTACAACTGATTCTAAACAACGTGTTATTAAAGAAAACCTGATACCAAAAGAAACGTGTTTTTATAAAAAAAAGTGATACCGAAAAAAACATAAAAAAAAACTTGATATATAAAAAAACAAAAAAAAAATAAGAAAATAATAAAAAGTGATGTTGAAAAAAAGGTGGTAATTTTTTATGACTTAGATACAATATCAGACGTTATGCAAAACAATATCACAACTTACAATAAACAACCCGTTATTAAAAAAAACGTGGTACTAAAACAAAATTCAAAAAAATGATACCGGAAAAAAATTAAGCATGGTACATAAAAAAACAAAAAAAATGAAAAGTATTTAATTATTTATATAATTAACGAATATTTATATAAGAAACGAATATTGTTGTGACTTTTGACTTTCAATATTACCCGTTATTTATATCGCTGAAGCAATATCTATCAATAAACTTGAATAGCTGAGATGGTTAGTTTGTGTCCCTCTTAATCAGTAGGTTAGAGGATCGATCCCTGTACCAACGATTTTTTCCTTTCCTTTTGCGCGTCATATATATAGAGGCAAGATCCGGTGAGTACGATCATTCGGTGCATACGGTGAGAACGACCCTTATCCCTTGGATGAAGAGGAATGAACGACTGATATTAAAGGTTATTAATTAAACTTTCTTCATGCTCATCATCAAAGTTCTCTACTGTAAAAAAATTTATCAATAATTACCTTCAAAAAGACTTGTTAATAGTTATGACAAAGCATACATTTTTTTTTATTTTCTACTTTTTTTACGTAAAATCTTGATAAGTTCCAGTTTTTTGAATTCAAAAAATTCCTACGTGCTGTATTTTGCTGACTCTTCCGTCAACCTTCATTTTCATCTTTCTGGTACTTTTCCAATTTGATTCTCCATTTTCAACTTCCATCTTTATACACTCTTCTTTTTAATGATCATTTATTTTACATATTTTTTTAAAATTTAATTAAGTACTATTTATACACTCATTAGTAGAGTAATTACTACGGTGTACTAATTCAATATTATTGATTATTTTAGAGAGCAGCCGTCTCAGTTTAATTGATGGTTTTGAATTTTTTTTTATTGAATTTAGTGATTGCAGTTAGTCAGTTAATCATTTTATGCATTCTTCTGGTGTTACTTTAGATTTCGTAATTTACGGTGAAAGTTTTGAGAAAGTGTTAAAAATTGAAATAATGTAGTGACGGAATCAACGAGGCTAACAAAAAATTTGAAATTTTTAGTTAAAATTTACGATATTTTCTCTAGTACCTTACTCGTTAGGAGGCATTTAATGCTAGTTCCGCCAAAAAATATATCTAAGTTTACGTAAAAAAAAGTAAAAAATAAAAAAAATGTATCTACTCCGTCAAAAAATGTATCTAGGTTTACGTAAAAAAGTAAAAAAAAAAATGTATCTACTCCGTCAAAAAATGTATCTAGGTTTATGTAAAAAAAGTAAAAAAAATGTATCTAGTCCTTCAAAAAAATGTATCTAGGTTTATGTAAAAAAAGTAAAAAATGTATCTAATTCGTCAAAAAATGTATCTAGGTTTACGTAAAAAAGTAAAAAAAAAATGTATCTACTCCTTCAAAAAATGTATCTAGATTTATGTAAAAAAAGTAAAAAAAATGTAATTACTCATTCAAAAAATGTATATAGGTTTATGTAAAAAAGTAAAAAAAAAATGTATCTAGGTTTACGTAAAAAAGTAAAAAAAAATGTATCTACTACTTCAAAAAATGTATCTAGGTTTATGTAAAAAATGTAAAAAAAAAATGTATCTACTCCTTCAAAAAATGTATCTACTCCTTCAAAAAATGTATCTAGGTTTATGTAAAAAAAGTAAAAAAAAAATGTATCTAGATTTACGTAAAAAAGTAAAAAAAATGTATCTACTACTTCAAAAAATGTATCTAGGTTTATGTAAAAAAAGTAAAAAAAATGTATCTACTCCTTCAAAAAATGTATCTAGGTTTATGAAAAAAAAGTAAAAAAAAAAATGTATCTACTCCTTCAAAAAATGTATCTAGGTTTATGTAAAAAAGTAAAAATTAAAAATGTATCTACTCCGTCAAAAAATGTATCTAGGTTTACGTAAAAAAGTAAAAAAAATGTATCTACTCCGTCAAAAAAATGTATATAGGTTTACGTAAAAAGCTAAAAAAAAAAGTATTTACTCCGTAAAAAAATGTATCTAATTTTATGTAAAAAGGTAAAAAAAAAAATTATCTAGTCCGTAAAAAAATCTATTTAGAATGTGGGTTGTGGGTAATTCTTAACCGTTGATTGTGTTTTAATCCAACGGACGTGACTCGTTCTCACTGTATGCACCGTATAATCGTTCTCACCCGATCCTAAATCTATATATATATATATATAGGGTTGGGATCCGGTGAGAACCACCTTACAATGAAAACCGGTGAGAACTCTTCCTTACGGAGTTTTTTTAAAAAAATTAATGACATAATTGGATTCGGCATGGAATTTTATGGCCAGAGAACATATTTCTTGGTCTAGAAAATAAATACTAGTGGCGGAAAAATGATAGATACGAAAAAATAGATAGTAGGTGCATGCAAATAAATAATATGTATCTCACCTTAATTTCCGTCACTAATATTTATTTTCTAGACCAAAAAATATGTTCTCTAGCTATAAAATGTCATGCCGAATCCAATTATGTTATTAATTTTTTTTTAAAAAGTCCGTAAGGTAGAGTTCTCACAAGGTTCTCATTGTAAGGTGGTTCTCACCGGATCCCAAGTCTATATATATATATATATATATGTATATATATATATACATATATATATATGTATATACATATGTATATATATATATACATATGTATATATATATATACATATGTATATATATATATACATAGAGAGAGAGAGAGAGAGAGAGAGGGGGGGGGGGGGCGAGAGAGATAGATTGATACTTCAAGATAAGTTACAATCTTCCACAAAACATAAACATTTAGAGTGCAAATCCCGATCGTAAAACTCGACAGAATCATGATTTATCTTGTCGGAGAGCTGACGAATGCCCTAATATATGCTACTAAATACTAAGACCATCCCCTTTCAAGGTCGTCTTAATTAGGTCACGACCCATGTTTTACTTTTAATCTCACCTATTTATCATGACTCACTTTTACACTCTCAAGCAGAAAGTCGCGACCCAGGTCACCAACCCAATCATTTTCCACTTCCCAACATTTCCAATCATTTCTCAAATTTCGCACACTACTAAAATTCACCTCTTACTTTTATAATTTACTATTTACCAACAATTCACCTCTGTTAGAGTGAAAATCCAGATCCCACATCGGTAGTGTAAAGGTGAAATATCACCTTTATAAGTGTTCTGAAAATATGATAGTACGAGACCTTTTGGGAAGGACACCAAGAGTAAATCCGTGAGGGCTTGGCTCAAAGTGGACAATAACGTACTATTATCGACAATGGATACCGACGCAGCAGAGGCCCAGCACGAAGTATTCACGCTTCTGTACAACCAGTGGTATCAGAGCCCAAGGTTCGACTTGGGCTAGACACGAGGATGCATCAGCAGGCCCAAGACTTGAAATTGTACACTATAAGACACGAAAATCCTAGCTCAGGGTGTGTCCTTGAGCAAGCCCCGTCAAGCCTAAATGGATGAAAGGCGTCATAGGTCTTGTGGGACAAAGACCATTTGTGTACTAGAACTGTTGATCAGGTGGACCTTTATCAGATTGAGGTTCGATATGCATGTGTAACAAATCCCCAATAAGGGCACATGGACATGATGATATAATGTGTCGACTAAAGGGAGGTTATCAAGACTTGGTGATGTTTCGGGTGTCTAGAAGTTGGGGCTGTAGAGTATGGCAGTTCTCCATGGAGGTCAAGGTCCGAGCTAAGATGATGGTCATTGGTTTGAGTGGAGATTGTTAGCGTGCAAATTCATGTCTCACATCGGTAGTGTAAAGGTGAAATATCACCTTTATAAATGTCCTGAAAATATAATAGTACGAGAACTTTTGGGAAAGAGCCCAAAAGTAAATCCGTGAGTGCTTGGTCCAAAGTGGACAACATCGTACTATTATGGACAATGGACACCGACGCAGCAGAGGCCCAACGCGAGGTATTCACACTTCCAAACAACAATCTTATTACGTGTGTCCAACAAATAGAAACTCGTCCTGTGTCGAGTCACAAGAAATATGTAGAAAGTCAAGGGATGACCTTATTTGAGGTGAGCTCGAGTTAGGTCATGCTAATTTTTGTCTTAAGGGGTGATTAAGGTGACTCACCCCTTGGTGACCTTGAAGGGGGTGGTCTAAGAACTTGGGAAGTAAAAAACAAAATGGATAAATGACTAAACTACCCTTAGCCTCGCTCGATAAATTAAAATAAAACTAAGAAAAAAACTAAAGCCTCTAATGACAATTATGAATTATAATTTGAATTTGGGAGCTTAGTCCGTCAATAAATAAAGATCGGAACAAAAAAGAGAGATGAGACGACGAAGTTATTCGTCTCTACTTTCTAACTCACTATAATCTACTCCCTCCATTTTTATCCATGTAATACATTTCTTTTTGCACGTTTGCCAATACACGTTTTACGTGCTTAATATCTTTAGCTACGTATTTGTAAAAATTATAAAAATTATATATTTTCAATGTACTCGTAAAGACGAATTAAACAAGATCCCACATGAATATGTTTTTTCTTACGTATTGAGAGAAAATTGAAATTGAAGGTTAACTTGTGAATAGTGTACAAAAACCTTATGTATCACATGGATAAAAATGGAGGGAGTATAATAATAAATAAATATAGAAAAGTAAAATGAATATTAGAGCAAAATATATATAAAAAAAATAAGCAAGCAGATCTAGCTAGTTTTAGCTTCTTCACTTCCTTCCACAAGATATGCTTTCTTTCTACGTTCAGCACCAGCAAAGACACAAATCACAAGAAAACAGGCGGTATATATCCCGTGAATTTTCCAATTAGTCTTAGGAGGCTGACGTAACACCACCCTATGAAACACCGTCATATAATAATGCAGCCCAACTGCAAAGCCCACGAAAGTTTGGGCCAAGCCCAAGAATTTCTGGCCCAATTCAGTCTCAGTAGAGAACACTAGTACTAAATACATCAACAATAACAACAAATAGAGCACATATGCCAGGGTTTGCAACACTTGTAGCCATATGTATGTTGATTGTGATGTTGCATAGAAAAATCTAAGAGGTTCTAATCCCGTGATTAATGAGGATAAACATAGGATTGAGAAGTAAATTGAGAGGTAAATTTGGATGAATATGATGAGTTTTTGGAGTGAAAAGTAAGCTTTGATGCGGTTAAAAAGTAGGGAAACTAGTAAAAATGGGACTATTATGAAAATGCATGAGATAGCTGTTGCTAATGATGCTGCATATTTGTTACCTACGTAGGGTTTGAATCCTTTGGTGAATTCTTTATTGTATTTGGTGAGGTAAACTTTTGAGGTTGTTGAGATTCGATGTAAATCTGGGATGAATGATTGGTGGAATTTGGTTGGTAAATCTCTGAATTCTGATACCAAATCCTCGTCCTTGTCGTTGTTATCCTGGTATGTCCAGGACGGCGGGGACGGGGATTTTCTCTTCCGATCCTGATTCTGACTTTTTTGCTCAGTAGTTTTATCCACTGATTTATTGGTGGTGGTGGTGGTGGTGGATGATTTGGTTTTGTTCTTAGCGGCGGAGTTTGATTTGAGTAGATCTAATGGCTTTTTGGTGATGGGTTTTGTGGAATTGAGCTTATTAAGCTTGAGTTTAGTTGTGAGAGTGAGAGTTTTTGAGTTGGAGTTTGAGGAAGAAGAATTATTAACAGCTTTTGATGTGGGTTTGATTAGTTTGGTTTTGTTTTTGGATGACAATGATGATAAAGTAGGCTTATTAGTGGGCTTTGTTTCATCTTTTTTTGATGAAGTAGAACTCAAACTCGAACCAGATGTTGATGCCTTAGCTTTTGTAATCTTGGTTTGATTCTTTGAGGAAATGGAAGAAGATAAAGGTGATGATTTCTTCTTATTGTCTACTAGTTTTTCAGCATCCTCTGAATTTGATGATTTCTTTTTTTTGGATTTCTCAACTTCTTTATCATCATCATCATCCTCCTCAAAAGAAAAAGAAGACTTTTTCTTGTTGACAGCATTATCTAACTGACTCTCATCATTAGATAATGATTTCTTCTTCTTTTGAGGAGGAGGAAGAGGAGATTTCTTCTTAATTGGTTCATCAAGTTGATCTGAAAGTGAGGATTTCTTTTTTCTAGGGACTACTTCTCCAAGAAAATCATCACCATTATCATTATCTACAGTATCTTTATTATTAGCAAGTAAATTTCTCCTACCAAGAAAAACATGAGAATGTAGTGAGCGAGTGTGAGAGGTGGAATAAACAGAGAAGAAAGAAGCGAAAAGAGTGAAAGCAAATAATGAGAGGAGGAGTAACTTATTTAAGCTCAAGAAAGAAGGTAGTTGAGCCATGAATAAAGCCTGAAAAAGCTTCTAATTATGGTGGTACTCAATGTCAGATAAGAATAGGAAAGAAGGAAGAAGGTGATGAGTAATGAGATCTAAATATTGAGGTAAAACGGGTATGAGGTAATATATGAGTAGAAAGGAAGAGAGTTATGAGCAGATTGAGGAATAATAAGTGAGTATAGTTTCACTTAAAAGGAATTGAAGTAAGGAAGAAGAGATAAATAAAAGGGAAAGAGGCAAAGATATTAATGCAGAAATAGCAGGGGGGAGTTGAGATGGGGTCACACATGGTCACTCTAGTCACTACGACTTGTGGGATGTGGCCTGTAAGAACCTATTCACTCCCATCACTCCCATCACTCCCAAGTCCCCCTCTTCGAGTATCATTTCTACATTTATGCCTCCATTTACACCAATTCTTGTTTAACCTATTACTCGTACATGTTTTGACTATATTTCAAAACACGAATTCTCATTAAAGACAGACACTATTCGTTATAAGTTGAAGATAAATAGTGTCCCTTTTACCTAATGCAAGTTGTACTATCTATAAATTACTCCATTTTCTCTCATTTGTATATTCACTTGTTTTATTATGACTTGTGAGAGTAAAATATTACTTTTAACTTGTGATACAAATAAGACTCTTTAAAAGACATGAATTATCTATATATAATAATAAAACACAAATCACTACCATACTACTTTTCCCGCCTATTTATCCATTTTCCAACCTTAACCCACTAAAGATATTATTATAATTAATTACAAAATATTATTCTAACTATTTTCCTAGAATATAGTCATAATCAACTAAAATTTATATTATACATAATAACATTAGTAGTATAAGATGCCTAAAATTCCTACTTTTACTTATCTAACTATCTTCCTAAAATATAAATACTTTACCAATTTACCAATAAACTCATATCCAACTAAAATTCATATTATACGTAATAACATTAATTAATATTAATAATACTATAATAGTATTTTCCTACCCTTATTTTTGTGCAACTCGTGTAGAAAGCATATTAATAAAATTTATCTCATTTAAAAAAAAATTATTTGCTTTCCACAAAGTCCCTCGTGGCCTCGTGTAGTTATTTTCTTGACATTCATATTTTTTTGTCGAAATTATGTTCTCTCTTTTTCTCTTTTTTTTTTGTGAGATAAGAACAAATTATGAGTGAATGTTTTGAATGTTAATTACTTTTTAGACCGTCTTAAAATTTTAATAACAATAAACCGTAAATTACATATAATACAAATCGTTGAACCAAATAAATCAATAATGATAATGATATACCGTATAATATAAACCGTCACAAAAATAAACCAATTATTATAAAGATCGTCTCAAAAACACTTTACGATGATGTTGATTCGCATTGAATTCGTTGTTAAATTGTGAACCTATCTAAGATCATCTTAGCATAATAATAAGTCAAAATGAACCACCTGCCCGTTTTTTAGCTTTTAATTTGAATTAATATTAACTACTAATATTATATTAGCTCATTGATCTTGCGATAAAATAACTATAAAAGACTATAGATTTTACTATTTTGTATTATTTACATACATATAATTATATAAGTACCAAACTTATAGTTTTAGGAAATTTTCTTACGAAGATATATATTGGCTGTTCTGAATGACACAATTAGTTAATTACTAATGAGTCGTTTTCAACATAACTATGTTCTATCGAGGGTGTTGGATAAAAATATTTATATTAATTTAGTGTAAAATCATGTGTAAAAGTGTACATGCAATTCATCAAAAATATGGTTAGTAACGGGTTTTACACTCTGTTTTTTTTTTGCTGAAAAGAGTTGAACTGAACTGGTCGTAGCGAAACTAAATTGAATTGAAATAAGAGTTAATTTGTCCTGAGATGGGTTGAACTAAACCGAACTGAACTGAATGAAGCCGAATTTAGCTATGCATAGCCTATTCCATTCTATGTCATTAATAATTATACAAACGTTTTTGTATTAGTTTAAGAACATATGGAAAACATACGATATTCATTTTCTATGTGTACTTTTTAATTTTAATTATTTTGATCATGTGTATTTTGATTATTAAATCAAAATAGGATTTGTCGATGTCAGTGAGACATGTACCCTTTAATTTAACGTTAAAAGTATAATGGACGTTGAATTTAAATTTAATATACTTTGTATTTGTAAAATATTGTACATTTATCTTTAAATGAAATAATACTACAACTATAAAATTTTAAATGTCTATTTATATAATTTTATACATGCCCGTGCAATTTTGCACGGGTCCTAAACTAGTAACAATATATAGCCATAACGGCCCATAAAGACTAAGGTGATTTTTCTGTTAAATATAACGGAAGAGTGAGAAGTGGTGTTTTTCATCTGTCGATGCTCCTTCTTTCTTTGCTTTAGAAGTGCAAAGTGCATGCCAACTATCAAGTACTCTTAGACCATCCCCAATCAAGGTCGATTGGGAGGTCGATATGGGATCGAGTCAAGTTAATTGTAATTAAGAAATCGATTAGAATTGACTCAAGTCGATTTGAGTCGCAAATCGACCCAATTTGAGGTAAATTGACTCACCAATCGACGTAGGTCGTGACTTTTGTTTGATTTCTTAATTAAATTGATTGGATTATTGACCTAGGTCGTGACTTTTTGCTTGGGAGGGTTTAAGTAGGTCAAGTCAATAAGGAGAGATTAAGGTATAATATGCAATTGACCCGATTAAATTGATTTCTTGCTTGGGAATGGTTATCTTTTTCTTCCAGAAAGGTAAACTTTACAAATTAAATAAAGTGAAAATAAAGTATTTTACGAATTACCAAAATGTATTTCATTTATTATAAAATTAGTTTTACGCCCGTGCAAAAAATGCACGGGTTTAATTTTATTAAATTGAAAAAAATCAATAGAAGGTGAATAAATATAATAAAAATATGAATTTTCCAATTGCAGTTATATTGATGTAAAAGTAATGAGAATTTATATGTTTAACTTAGACGTAAACAAAACAACGAATCAGTTTTGCATAGTATACAAATTAATATTTGAATCAGTTTTGCATAGTATACAAATTAATATTTAGGACGAGGCTATCGGTCTAAGTTTAAGACGTATCAAATATACATATGTAAGATGAATTAGTAAAAAAAAACATTATGCATGTCTAAAATAAAATCTTTGTCCTATAACTCATGAGAGTGATACTGACCCGTTTTAAACTTAAAACGGATAGTAACCGATAAAAATATGTATAGATTTTATACTTATACGTATGATTTAAATCCTAAATTCATAACCGTCGTAATGAACTCGATCAAATTATTATTAGTCTGACCCTTTAACTATCCAAGAAAACGCCGACCATATAATTTAAGCTCTATCTTTCGCTCCATATTCTGTCATTTAATTTCCGTACGACGCGGGTGTTCACATAGAGCATGTTTTAGTATGTCATTGTATTTTTGTACACTAAATATGTATTAGCTAACATTCCGGTTTAAAAAACATATTTTATTTATTTAAATATAGAAGTTTCATAAAATTAACGGAAATAGTGAATTTAACTATAAAGATATCGAGAATAGTCAAATAAACAACCATATCGAAGGAGTACTGAACCTAATAGTATTAACAAGGGGATGTCGTAGAAGTAATAATATCAACCTGGGGAGAATAAGTGAATGTGTCTCATATAATTTGTTAATAAATTTAATTTCATCATAATTTCAAGATATATCATAGAACAATATATTATAAATCGTAAATGTATGTGTTGAAAAATACTAACACAATTATATTTTATAAAAAAATAAAATTTAAATGGTAATTAGAGGCATCCTGCCGGGCGGGGCTCCAAACCAAGTTAAATGTAAAGTATGGGTGTATATAATTATTAGCATATATAAATAAAATATTCCGTCCAATACATTTCAAATATACTTAACTAACTCAGTAAATACATTACATTATAAGATAGAAATATATCTATTGTTAATATAAGTAAATGTTATTTTAACTCGAATGTTAATATACAAATATCAAAAAAGACACAAATTTTGTAAAGAGGTGATTTGTCACAATGGTAATAACAAGTTCATGTGTACTAAGACCATCCCCAAGCAAGGTCGCCAAGGAGGTCGCGACCTTGTTGGGTCACCGTAATTTCGTAATTAAGACACTAATTTTGGTTACCTTGTATTAATTTTGGTGACCTTGAAATTTTCAGGGTCAATTTGTGACCCTGAAATGGGTTGGTGACCTTCTTGGTGACCTTTGGTGACCTTTGACGTGTCGCAATGTTATTGGCTTATTATATTATTTGGTGGGGTAGAGAATGTAATAAATGATTAAAAATGTTAGAAAATGGAAAAAGAGTGGAAAATAATTGGGTTGATGCCCTTAGGTCGTGACCTTCTGCTTGGGAGGGTGAAAGTGGGTTAAAAGTGGGTCACGATAATTAAGGTGAGATTAAGAGTAAAAATGTTGGTGACCCGATTAGCGCGACCTTCTGCTTGGGGATGGTCTAAGAGGTCATGAGTTTGAGCCTCATCAACAATCAACAATATTTTTGAGTTCCGTTAGGTTAGCATTGGGTGTGGGTCTACTCGCGGGTCCGACACTAGCAAATTAAAACATAACAAAAATCAATTTTGAAGGTGGATTAATTATGTTCTGTTCTTTTGTTTCTGCAAAGACGCTTAATAGTCTGTATTTATCCTGTCTTCTGTAACCCTTCACTCCAAGTGCAAAAGCAAATCAATTTTTGCATAAAATCGAAAGTAAATTATTTTTAAAAAATCAAATAATTAATGACAAAAATTAATCTAAATCATAACACAAACCCTAGAAAAAATGCAAATTAGTACACAAATTAAAATCAAATAAGTATTGACTAAAAAAACACTCCCTCTTATTCAACCTATATTTTTCCTTTGTTTTCGCATAAAAATAAAGGAAATGAATTTGGATCGCACAAAACACTCTACGCTACATGAATTGAATTTGGATTACACAAAGGTTACCAAATAAGAAAAAAGAGAACAAAGCCCGAATATCATGAAAAAGGAAAACGAGGTAGTAGAATATTACACAAATCAAAAGAAAACTACCCTAACAGAAAACAATATTGAATCCTAAATTAATGGAAATCAATAGACCCTTAAAAGGGATGAATTAAAAAGTTACTTTTATCAAAAATCACAAAGGGAAGAAATTAGAGTTTGAAAACTGATACGTCGGTGCTATAAACAGAGTCCAAGATCTACTTGTTTTTTTTTTTTTTTTTTTTTTTTTTTTTTTTTTTTTTTATAAACTAAGGAAACTAGGTTGATCCTCTTATATAGGACCAACCCATCTCATCCTTTCGAATGAGTAAGGTAAGTTGAAGCCACCGGCTTTCAACCCACCTCGAAAGAGTTAGACAAGAATGTCCAACAGAAGCCATGAAGTCAGCAACCTTGTTGGCTTCACGAAAGCAATGTCGTTTAATTATCAATTCATCGAAATGATGAAGATCAATTTTCACATCCTTGATAATACTAGAGATTTCCCACAGGATCTGCCAAGTATTACGGAGTGAGTTGATAACACATAAATTATCACCCTCCACAATTAACTTCGAGATTCCTAAGTGTTTAGCGGTTAAAATACCTTCTTTTAAAGCGAGTGCTTCTGCGACAAAAATACTATTAGATCCGCACTTTTTTGCTCCTAACAACACGACTTCACCATTATGATCTCTTATACAAAATCCTAAAGCAGCTTTATTGTCATCTATTCTCGATCCGTCAAAATTTAGCTTTAGAAAACCATTTCTAGGTTTCTCCCACCAGATTTCCTTCTTACTAGAAGTGTTTCTAGGAGACTTTTCTTTCCCGGGATTGTTGAGATCTTTATGTCTACTTTCGGTCCAGGCCTTAATGCTATTATTACATAAAGTAATAAGTTTGTTTATATTGAAATTAACATTATTAAAGATAATATCATTTCTATAATACCATGCATTCCACCAAATAAAAATGATCTTAACGAAATCATCATGTGGACTTAAGTCTTTGAGATAATTAAGCTTCATTAGAAAACTTTGACTTGCAATAGTATCATAATTTGACAAAAAAATGTTGTAGCTAGTAATGTTCATTTGTTGGATAATAGACTCAATCAAAGGACATTCGTAAAAGAAATGATCTTTATTTTCACTAGGATAGTTACAAAAAATGCAATGAGGTGGGACATTAATATGACTTTTAAAAAGTCTATCTTTCGTTGGGAGGCCGTCAACACAAGCTTTCCAGAGAAAAATATTTCAATTTTGGTGGAATATTCAATCTCCATACCCACTAAAATTTACATTTGTCGTGAGCTTGAGTTTTGTACTACTTTTGTTATATGCGAGTCTGGGTAAGGGACTATTGGGTACAAATGTTGAGAGAGAAAGAGAGTCGTATACTCGTGTGGTTTAAACTCTAACTAGTTTTACGTCCGTGTAAAAAATGTACGGGCCCCGCAAGGGTGGATTCTAGTGGTTAAAACTTGGGTGAAAGTCCCAGGAGACCCGGGTTCAAGCCTCCCCAAGAACAAAATCTTGTGGAGCATTCTTGGCCCGAGTCCATGCCTAAATAGACTTCGAGTCTGTCACCCTCGGGTGGTTTACCTGGTGTATGTGGTTTGCAGGCTATCACATATACCCGCGGGTTTACCCAGTGCGCACCAAAGGTAGCGGCTGCGGGTTCCCACGTCACCAAAAAAAAAAATTTGTACGGGTTTAATTTTATTAAATTGAAAAAAAATCAACAGAAATAAAAATTATGATTTTAGTATTGCAGTTATATTGAGGTAAAAAGTAAAGAGAATTTATACGCTTAACCTAGACGTAAATAAAAGAACGCATCTGCTTTACATTATAAAAGTATACAAATTATTATTTAGGACGACGCTATCGATCTAAGTTTACGACGTATCAAATATACATATGTAAAATGAATTAGTAAAAAAAAACATTATGCATGTCTAAAATAAAATATTTGTCCTATAACTCATGGGAGTGATACTGACTCGTTTTAAATTTAACACAATAGTAGTCGATAAAAATATGTATAGATTTTAAACTTATACGTACGATTTAAATCCTAAATTTTAACCATTGTAATGAAGCCGGCCAAATTATTATTAGTCTGACTCTCTAACTACCAAAAAACACTTCGAGCATATAATATAAACTCTATATTTTTTTTATCTACATTTAAGAGGGAGTTACATATTTTCGTTGATATTCGGGTCTCAAAATTTAAACCCAAACCTAACCCATTAGAGTTCGACTCAAAGGGTTTGCGTCCGGTCCCACGCACTGCCATCCTTAGTTTTATTTCTTTTCCATACCCCCTCAGACCCTCATGTATGTGTAGCGTTTTTAGGAGAGGCAAGTGATATTTAATGGATATATGGTTTTTCTCCATATAAAAGACAGTTGGTTTTTTTGAATTACAAGCCATGTATTCACATTATTTCACACTGCCGACAACATCACAGTTACCAAGTTTCTTATGGTATGGGTATCAACTTTAAAACGCATACAATAATGAAACCACATGACAACAAACCGAATTAGCCAAAATATTAATCCAGGGAAAGCTATTTCCTCTATTTCCTTTCTTATTCAATCTTTATATCAAGTCCTTTAACATGTGATATGGGTTTTCATTCCGTGTGACATTTAACGCTCTTGACCCCATTTTATAGGTACATAAGAGGGGTATGCTCCAAAATGATTAACTAGTAATAGGCAAATTTTTATTTCACACCGCCATTTTTGGTTTGAAATTCAGACGGATTTATTATAACCATTTTTACAATAAAATGTTACCATTTATTGATACAATGTTAACATCATTTTTTAGGGTAAAGAGTAACTAATTTGCGATATAACTTTATTAGTAAATAGATACATTTTATTTAAGAAAATGGTGACATTTTGGTCCGTTTGAAATAAGATGGTTTTAAGCAAGAATTTCTGCTAGTAATAACGCGCGGGGTAGCTACCCCAAGGACATCTTTACGGACACTTTTGACCACATTAGTTATACTCCGTATTAGATTGCTAATTAATCAATTTGCCAGTGAAAAAGATGTTCCCAGTGAAATTGAAATACTCCCACCATTCATATCCATTTTGAATGTATTTCATTTCGGTCCATTTAAATTCACTTTGTATGTTTTCTTATTTGATTGTACTTTTAATAATATAATACTATAATAACATTATTAAGGCCCACTTCTTCAACAAAAATTACACACAATACTAACATTTTACACCTATTTGTTGTACTTTTAATCAATCAATCAATCAATCAATATAAATATATATTTGAGACTTTTTTTGAGCGATGTGGTAATCTCCAATTATTTTAAACTATCTAATTAATCATTTTTTATATTTTAATTAGGATTACATTGTCCCACATCTACAAATTAGGAGAACAAAGAAAGTTTTAGTAGTATATAAATAAATATTTGAGTTTTTTTTCAAGCGACGTGGTGGTTTGCATCTTTTTGATTTTAATTAAGATGAACAATATATCCCAGATTTAAATATTAATATTTTAATTTAAAGAGGATAAACAACATATCCCACAATTGATTATAAATCCCTTAATATTTTACATGAGGGTACATCTAATTAAATTAGGAGTAGTAAACCTATCTCATATAAATATATTTTTAGAGTAGTAGATAATATTAGACAATATAGTTAATTATTAATTTTGTGAGTACGAAATATTGTACTTATGATTAACAATATATCCCACAATATATATTTGAGATTTTTTTTTTCTGTAAAATTGATTAATTATTAATTTTATGAGTACCTATTATTTTAATTAAGATTAACAATATCTCACACACATCTACAAATTAGGAGAACAAATAAAGTTTTAGTAGTATATAAATAAATATTTGAGTTTTTTTTCAAGCGACGTGGTAGTTTTCATCTTTTTGATTTTAATTAAGATGAACAATATATCCCACATTTAAATATTTAATATTTTAATTTAAAGAGGATAAACAACATATCCCACAATTGATTATAAATCCCTTAATATTTTACATGAGGGTACACCTAATTAAATTAGGAGTAGTAAACCCATCTCATATATATAAATATATTTTTAGAGTAGTAGATAATATTAAACAATATAGTTAATTATTAATTTTATGAGTCCGAAATATTGTACTTATGATTAACAATATATCCCACAATATATATTTGAGATTTTTTTTTCTGTAAAATTGATTAATTATTAATTTTATGAGTACCTATTATTTTAATTAAGATTAACAATATCTCACACATCTAAAAATTAATAGATCAAAGAAAGTTTTCAAGATTTTATTAAGATGGATAATATATGCCACATCTAAATATTAATTAATTTTAAATAGGATTATATTGTCCCACATCTAAAAATTAGGAGAGCAAAGAAAGTTTTAGTAGTATATAAATAAATATTTGAGTTTTTTTTCAAGCGACGTGGTAGTGTCCAACCAACTTTTGATTTTAATTAAGATGGACAATATATCCCACATCTAAATATCAATATTTTAATCTAATGAGGATAAACAACATATGTCTCACATCTAAAGATTAGGAGAACAAAGAAAGTTTTAGTAGTATATAAATAAATATTTGAGTTTTTTTCAACCGAAGTGGTAGTTTCCAACTTTTGATTTTAATTAAGATAAACAATATATCTCACATCTAAATATGAATATTTTAATTTAATGAAGATAAAAAAACATATCTCATATCCAAAAATTAGAAAAACAAACAAAACATTTGGAGGTATCCAACTTTTTTAAATTATCTTAATTAAAATCTAAAAACCTTTTCTTGTTCTAATTTTTAGATTTGGAATATATTGTTAATCCTAATTAAAATATTAATATTTAGATATGGGATATTGTCAACCATTTCCAATCATTTACAACGCTTTTATATTAAAAAAAACGTTGTCAAGGTTTCATCAATAAAAAAGGTATAAAACAATTTTAGAGTAGTAGATAATATTAGGCAGTAAAGTTTCTAGAATGTAATTAAGATTAATAATATATCGCACAACTAAATATTAGGAGAGAAAGAAAAAAACAGATAAAGTTGATTATTAATTTGCTTAATATTTTAATTAGGATTAACAATATATCCCACATCTAAAAATTATAAGAAGAATTAAAGTTTTGTAGATTTTAATTAAGATTGACTATATAACCCACATCGAAATATTAATATTAATTTTAATTAGGTTTAACAATATATCCCACATCTAAAAATGAGAGCGAAAGTTTTTTTAGATTGTAATTAAGATGAACAGTATATCACACATCTAAATATTAGGAGAGAAAGAAAAAAAACAGATAAAATTGATTATTAATTTTATGAGTAAGTGATATTTTAATTAGGATTAACAATATATCCGACAAAAAAAAATTAGAAGAACAAATAAAGTTTTTTAGTTTTTAATTAAAATGACTATATATCCACTTCTAAATATTAGGAGATAAAGGAAATAAAAGATAAATTTGATATTAATTTTATAAATACCTAATAGTTCAATTACGATTAACAATATATCCCACATGTAAAAGTTAGAATAACAAAGAAAGTTTTTTAGATTTTAATTAAGATAAAAAATATATCCGACATAAATATTAATATTTTAATTATGATTAACAATATATCGCACATCTAAAAATTAGAATAAAGAAAATTTTTTAGATTTTAATTAAGATGAACAATATATCCCACATCTAAATATTAGTAGAGAAAGAAAAAAATAGATAAAGTTGATTATTAGTTTTATGTCTACGTAATATTTTAATTAGGTTTAACAATATATCCCACATCTAAAAATTAGAAGAACAAAGAATTTTTTTTTGTTCGAAAGCTTTTTGTTTTTAATAAAGAGAAACAATATTTCTCACATCTAAATATTAGGAGATCGATAAAGAAAAAAAAGATAAAGTTGATTATTAATTTTATGAGTAACCAATAGTTTATTTAGGATTAACAATATATCCCACATCTAAAAATTAATTTTAATTAAGATTGACAATATATCCCACATCTAAATATTGATATTATAATTAGGATTAACAATATATCACACATCTAAAAATTAGAACAAACAAAGTGTGTTAAATTATAATTAAGATTAACAATATATCGCACAGAAAAAGATAATACTTAATTTGGTTAATATTTTAATTAGGATGAACATTATATATATACCACATCTAAAAATAGAAGAACAAATAAAGGTTTTTAGATTTTAATTAAGATAAACAATATATCACACGTCTAAATATTCCGAGAGAAACAAAAAAAATATAAAGTTGATTATTAATATTATGAGTGCCTAATATTTTAATTAGGATTAATAAAGTTTTTTAGATTTTAATTAAGATACAAAATATATCTCACTTCTAAATATTAGGAGAGAAAGAAAAGAGAAGATAAAATTGATTATTAATTTTATGAGTACCTAATAGTTTAATTACGATTAAAAATATATCCCACATTTAAAAATTAGAAGAACATAAAAAGTGTTTTAGATTTTAATTAAGAATGACAATATATCCCACATCTAAATATTATTATTTTCATTAGGATTAACAATATATCCCACATCTAAAAATTAGAACAAAGAAAGTTTTTTAGATTGTAATTAAGATTAACAACATATACCACATCTAAATATTAGTAAAGAACGAAAAAACAGATAAAGTTGATTATTAATTTTATGAGTACCTAATATTTTATTTAAAATTAACAATTTATCCCACATCTAAAAATTTGAAGAACAAAGAAATTTCTTTAGATTTTAATTAGTATTAACAATATATCCCACATTTAAATATTAGGAGAGGAACAAAAAAAAGGTATAAAACAATTTTTAGGTAGTAATTTAAAACAGTAAAGTTGATTATAAATAAAGATTCTAATATATGTTACATGAGTACACCTAATTAAATTAGGAGTATTAAACGTATCTCACATAAGTAATTTTTAGAGTAATAGATAATATTACACAATATAGTTGATTATTAATTTTATGAGTACGTAATATTTTAATTATGATTAACAATATATCCCATAAAAAAAGGGTATAAAACAATTTTTAGGTTACTAATATTATTAAACAATAAAGTTGATTATAAATAAATTTCCTAAACTTTTTAAACTACCTATTTAAATAATTTTTATTAAGAAAAGCCATAATATTACATGAGTACACCTAATTAAAGTTGGAGTAGTAAACATATCTCACATGAATATTTTTTAGGGTAGTAGATAATATTAGACATTAAAGTTGATTATTAAATTTATGAGTATGTAATATTAGACAATACACCTATTTAAATTAGTAGTAGTATGTATATATATGGTATAATATTAGATAATATTTATATCGGACATGAAAAGTTAGGGGAAAAAGAAATGAAATATGGTATAATATAGGGGGAATAAACATGTATTCACCCTTAAAATTACATATGTGATTATAGTCATAAGATGAAAAACATGAATAAGAGAGTACAACCTTAGATCCTTTGCGCGAATGACCTAAGAACAAGAATTAAAGGAAATTCCCTCCTATAACTTGCACCCAAGACCCGTTCGAGATGATGCCGCGTGTGCTAGAAAATGCTCTCCAATTGCCTTGCAATATGGGGAGAGTTATTGTGAGTTTTAAGATGTGAGATCTAGGTTTTGGGAAACGACAGTTCTCAAAACCCTAGTTTTTCTTGAGAAGTAAAATACCAGTAAGAAGAATGAGTAGTCTGACAAAAAGAGAGTCCCTCTCTATTTGTAATACTCGGCCGAATTAGGGTTAGGGTGAGGATGGTTTTTCCACTCTTACCTTATTCTAATACGTGATTCGACCCTGATGCTAAAATATAATTCGCGGGATTTAATTATAAATCGTATACACGTTATCAGATATTAATGTAGTCGATACATTAATAATGATCTGATAAAAATTACGATATTGTATAATTAGCTTAATTAATATAACTGCTTATATTAATACACGAATTCAATATATAATTAAATATAACTGTTTATATTTAATTTACGAATTAATCATGTAATCCGTATTAGCTAACATTATTTAATCCGTATTAAATAATTATCTCAACATCTCATTGACTAATTTAATAGTCAATACCTCTGACTAACTGTTTAGTCGTATTCAGCATAAATGTGACTGTATTTTCATACCTTCACATCTCTCAAACGTGTCCTATAGGTGTGACGTATAGGGACCAGTTGATCACCGCCATCCGTATGACAATAACGTCAAACTTATCTAGCAAGCTAACCGTTATTGATAAACGTGGATCAACTGATAATAATACCAAAGTATGCCCTTGTGATCCTTTAAGAGATTTAATAAGTCATTGTACTAACTGTCAAGGACACCAGCCCCAACAATCTCCCACTTGTCCGTACAAGTGTATGTGCAATGACGTTATCACATTACATGTGGAGGACACCAGCTCCAACATAATATTAGATAGTAGAGTTGATTATAAAATAAAGTTTCAAATTTTAAACTAACTATTATACATTTTTTAGAATATAGAGTATAAAACCTATCCCTACCTAATGTCTGTTTTGTTTTAGGAATTAAAACCTTTTACAACTATTATCTAAAGAAAACAATGTGTCATTCAAGTGTCAATTAGTGTAGCGAATTAAATCACAAGATGAGTTAATATTGACCGTTAATCAAGTTATGTTAGCCCTATAATTATTTTACAATTATTTTTACACAATAAAGACCAAAATGCTCCTGAACATTTTACACATAGTCAATCATTTTAGAATCCGTGCAACGCACGGGCAACCAACTAGTACTATAATATAAGTTTCTTATTATTTGTGCATAAAGGATAAGTGCAATGTTGATTTAAAGGGAGGGAGTAACAGTTTAAAGTCTAGGCTAGGGCTGTTAATGAGACGAGACAGCTCGCGAGCAACTCGAGATCGGCTCGGTCAAAGCTCAGTCAAAGCTCGGCTCGTGTGAGCTCGACTCGAGAGCATAACGAGTCAAGCCGAGCAAAGGCTGGCGCGACTCGAAAAGCTCGCGAGCGGCTCGAACTTTTGAGATTACATAAGATATTAATTATATTTTATAAAATATGCTCATATTTTATAAAAATATTTGATCATTTATATATTTTTGTATCATATATATATCAAATATTTTGTTGATTTGTTAAATATTGTTACATAAAATCTTCGAACCTTGTTATTGGAAATATCGGAAGGAACAAATAAAAAAATAAACAATTTTATATAGGCTCGATTTGGCTCGAGCTCGTGTTAAAGCTCGCAAGCTTTGTAACGAGCACATTTTTTTCAAGCTCGGGTAAGATCGGCTCGAGCTCGAGCTCGAGTTTTGGTAATCGAGCATAAGCCGAGCACGACCAAGCTCGGGCTCGGCTCAGCTCGTAACACCCCTAGTCTAGGCTACAGGCCATTCTGATTTTTGAAGCGGAATAACTCAAATTTAAACTTAGGGTGTGTTTGGATACAATTTTAGGAGGGAAAGGGAGGGAAGGGAAAGGGAGGTGAGGGGAGGGGAAGGGAGGGGAGGTGAGGTGAGAGGAGAGGAATTGTGGTTGTTTGGATAATAAAAATTTTGAGAGGGAAATGGGAGGGGATAAAAGAGGGACATGATGTATTGTATGGAGGATGTTATGAAATATGATGAATAATGATAATAATACCCTTCCCATACCACTATCAAGTTTTGAAATTGTGTTTTCCTTCCAAATCTCACCTCTCTAGGAAAGAAAACAATTTGAACTAAAGGAGAGAAAATAGATCCTCTCATTTCTTTTCCCTTTCATTTCACTCCCTCTAAATATTGTATCCGAGTAAGAGAAACTCCATCCCTCCCTTTCCCTCCAAATTCCCTATCCAAACATAGCATTAGTGATCGACATAAGATGAGCTCAAGACTGAAACCCCTGCTTAGTACCAATGATCTGGTGAGATAATTATCTAGATGACCCCATTGCTCAATTAAAGTGTACTTCGTAGTAAGTAGTTACGGTACCATTCTCTAATTAAAAGTTTTATTATATTAATTATTGTTCGTTTCATCCTGCCTCCATTAGCTAAAGAACCCGCAAGTTAAGATTTCCCCATATGACTCCCGAAGACGTCATCTTTCAAGAGGTTAAAGTCCTTAGCTTCTTACTTCAACACTTGGGTCATGATTCATGGACAGTGTACAGTTAAATGCACTCGAAAACGATTTTTATGTGCAAAACAAAGTAGGAGTATGTGTATTAGCACACTACATACATAGTTACATGCCAAATAGACAAATATCTATGTTGTACAATTGCGCCCCTCTTATACAAGACTAACTAATTATTTCGATTTTCAAGTGTCCATCACATCTTATACATAAAATCACAGTAATTTAATTCTATGATAATTTGACACTTCACTTTGTATGTGTGTCATGTTTTGACTCAACATGAAACTCTATTTCAGGCAAAAGCATGAAAAATTTCCCAAGAACCAAAAATTTGAAGTAAAAATACAGATTAAAAACACGTCATTTTCCTAAATCTGACACAACTACCTGGAATGGAAGAAGGGTGGTTTTATCGTTGTCCTCAAAAGATTCACCAGGATTATCCGATTCTGGGAATTGTAGTTTAGAATCTCCCTCACTAATGGGAGAAGATTCACCATCTTCAATAAACTGCATTTCAGACTCAATCAAACTTTGCATCCTTGCCCGCTCTCTGTCTCTAGGATAAGTGTAATAGAGGAAGGAGTAGATGAAGCTGCAAACTGCCATAGGGATTCCAATTGCAGTGTAAAGCGCCTTGGCTAGAGATACGGCATTCTCTCTATCCGTTTCAATTATGGCAGTATCAGATGATCCTTTAGCTGCTGGTTTATACCCATATACATTCTGAGCTAGGATTCCTACTACTGGAGGAGCAAATGAAGCTAGTATTGACTCGAACGACCGGTCCAATGCGTATATGCTTGTTCGATGTTTCTCAGGGACTATTTCTGCAAATATTGGACTGACAAAGCAGATCGGAAGTCAGATTTAGTGACTGCAACTTGTAAGGCCATTTTACATTATGCCTAATCAAAATAGGCTCTATTGTAAATCTGACAAACTTTACCCCATCTGAATGAACATGACCTAAACCCAAAATAAACAACTTATAGCAGGCCGGACTGGGCCATTTACCACAACCGATGATCACAACTTTATTCACTGTGGTGTAGACCTACAAATGAACTAAAACACCCAAAGTGACTAATTTGGGAAACAAACATTGATTTATAACCACAACCCAAAATGACTCTACACGTTACTACACTCGAAATTAGCCAACATAGCACCTAAATGACCCACGCCTATAATGACTCGTATATGAATGACTCATTCGCCAAGTTTAGTATGTCATTACGTGATATTGTAAGTTGACCCATTTAGTTTAAAATGCTTCCCCGTTAAGCATAAAATGTGAAGTGAACTTCTCATATGCATAGCGGAGACGGTCTTGTATGAGAATTTGTGTTCTTACACTATTACAATATTTACCATATTGTGTGATTCAAGTCATAAGGAATGCAGTCATGATGTAAACATACTTGTTAGTAGCAGCAGCATTCCAAGATATGATCAGCCCCATAATAAAGAGGACTAAACCGTGCAAAAAAGCAGTCGAAGGATCATCAGGCAATCCCAACAACAAAATTGCCGCTAATGGAATGGCAGAACCAGCACTGATCTGAGACAGAATAATCCGTCCAGAATTAGGAAAACGGATCGAAAGAAAATCACCCATTTTCCCACCAAATAAACCTCCAATTGAAGTAGCAATGTTGAAAACAGCCATAAGAAACGCAGTAGTCCCATGGGAGAACCCAATGAGCTCCAACCACATAGCTGTAAAAGACAATGCAGACCATGGAAACGAACCTGACACACCTTGAGCAACGATTATCTGAAAAGATGGAATTCTAACAACTGATTTAGCTTCTTTTAGCACCTCTTTTACCTCAACCCAAAATGGTGTTTTCGAATTCATTTCTTTAGGCTTGCCATTTTCATCAACATAGTGTGGATCATTGGCATAGAGACGAACCAAAATGCCAACTATGACACTCACTATACCAACCAAATGGAAAGCTATTCTCCACCCAGCTATTCCCATAATAGTTTTAGAAGCTATTAAAACCGCAAAAATGTTGCCTAGGAGTGAACCCATGTTCCCTGTGAGCTGCAACCACCCGAAGGCCATTCCTCGGTTGTGGTCATCGGTTGAATCTGCAATTAGGGACTGCACCGCTGGGGATACAATTGCTAGGCCTATACCGTTCAATGCTCTTGATACAGCCACCTAAACCGTGTCAATTCTTAAATCAAATTACTAATGAATGATCGTATGCAAAGGTAATACTCGGTATAAATTTGCTTAATGAGTGAAGGTATTATTATGTACTGGTACTCATGATCCAGGGTTCCAAATCGAAAGCATCAAAATTGCTTTATACGGACTAACTACAATAGCAGTGCTATACTGCATTTGGTGAAATTCCCAGACATTCTCAGACAATATTGGCGAAGTAGCAATATACTTTTTTTTTTTTTTTTGGCGTAAAGGGAGCTGACGATTTGATTTTGAAAGTTTAACCCACGTCATGAGTACCACCTCCTGTAACTTTATGAACAGCTAGTTGATATCCACATGTAAGAAGTCAGTATTGGTCATAAATATCGGCAGGGCTGAATTTGATTTGAATTAATTGTCACTAATTTTGACTTTCCTTTGAAAGAAACTCGGAAAGTCAAAAGTCATCAAACACCATGGGTGCAACCCCTGGAAGCGGTTTGCATCGCTTTACGACAAAAGTCAATGCAAGGAAGATCAAACTGAAAGCGTACTATGATAGGACGGTCTTATACAAGCATTCCGATAAAACAAACCTGAAAGAAGGTGGAGGAAAAGGCAACAAGAAAAGTGGCAGCAGACCAAAGGAAAGCACCAAGAGCAATGACATGGGTACGGTTATGGCGGACCGCTAAATAGGCAGCAAGAGGGTAGCAAGCAGACTGAACCATGGATCTGAAAAGGGTGAGTGAGCCCAAACCAGTAGGGTCAGTATGAAGGGCTGCACCAACTTCTTTGTATACACCAGGAAGTAAAGACTCATCTGCTCTTTCCATTATACCTGCTAAATTAACCAGAACCAATGTTAAGGTTTCTGGTTTCATTTTGGATCTTCTTTGGTCAGCTTTTTCTGGTCTTCCCCAGTTGCTGTTGGTTATGAAGAATGGGAGAAAGGTCGTTGGTCGTTGCACTCATTGAGTCATTGGTCATTTGCTCAATTGTTATTGCCTAGTTGGATGCTTCCTTTGGATAGTTATTTGCCAATTCCACGTACTTGAAGGTTTAATTTTCAATGTCAAGCATGTGCATATAAGCATATTGCAAACTAGGCTGATGAGTGACCCTCGGCCGAGGGAGGACAACTCGGTCGAGTTGGGTTAACTCAGCTGAGTAAGGCCTAGCTCGACCGTGTTGCTGCTAGTTAGCGAGTTTTATAATTAATCGAAAGTTAGGGAGAGTTAATGATTGAACACCTAAGAGGGAGTGGGGTGAATTAGGTGATTATTTTAGCAAGATTTTCCTGAATAGATCTAGCCAAAAAGATCTACCTCTATTATAACTTGTACGAATATTATTAAAGAAGACTGAAAATGAATAATATAGGAATTGAGAATGAACACTTTTATATTTATGAACAGAATATTATAAATACTAATAATTGTTATTATATCTTACAAGTGGAAAAACTGATTACATATATCCTTATAAATAATCTTATTCGCTCTTATATAGCTTACAATAATGTTGAGTTTATCGATCCGTTACTTAAGAGGGGGAAGGGGTGAATTAAGTACCCTTTTTAAAAATAAAGCGGAATTATCGTTCACGATTTATACCGAAGCAGTACACAGGCTAATTGAACAGTCACGTTGTCTGTTCAAACAATTAAAATTGTGCTGTACTGTTCTGATTGTTTGCGTGAAAAGAATACTATGAACGAGAATGAAAATAAAACAAATAAAAAGAAGGAAAGCACAAGACACAAGATTTCTAATGTGGTTCAACCTACTCTCTAAAGGTCTACGTCCACCCTCTTTCTCTTATAAAAAATCTCCTTATAACCAAATCCGATTACAAAGAAATATCCCCACGATCAACCCGATCGTGCAACTCGAGTACAACCCGTACTCCAATTAATGTTTTATCAAAGATAGAAAATTACAACTCCCAAATGCCTCTTTGAAATATTCAACAATTTGAACAATGGAGACAAAAATAATCTTATAAGTATACGAACTTGAGTACTCCAACTTAATCCAATAACACGGCTTATGAATGATTTGCAAATATAAAAAGTTTACGTTGAAAAACCAATTTGCAAAGGTTACTTTGAAACAAAGTGATAAAAATTAATCTCTGAAACTTTTGACTTTGTTTGTGCTGCGTGTTATGTTATCATCCAAGCCAAAGGGATTTGGCAATATATAAAAGACATTGGTTGATCAAATCCTTTCACTTTGTTAGGCAACAAATATTTTTCAAAATCAATTCCTTAATTTACGTAATAATTGATGTCAATCAAAAGTAACATGCCAAATTTAAAAGATATTATTCATCCTAAAATTTGGAAGATTTCAACAGAATATTCTCAATCAAATTATTTTGCCAAGAAGATATTTTATCTCGAAATTATTATGTCAATTGATAAGACGTATGTTATTGGATCAAGTAAAAGAGTAAGCCCAAGTTGTATACTCTTAAAATTTTTCTAAACACGATCCAAGACTCATCCAATGCTTCATCCGTCTTTTCTTCCAAGCGAAATGATTGTGGGCCTGTCACACACATATCTAGCACACACAATTAATCATGTGGGAAAAAGAGTGAAGGACTTGTCATCATCAATAAGTAAAGCGCAACAAATTCCCCCTTTGATGATGACAGGTCCCTAAAATGAAATTCCCCCTCAACCGAATAATATTCCTGCAAACACTCACGAATTTTCAGGATATAATAGAAATAGGAAAATACGATCAGTAATATAACTAAACCAAAGTCCGTGAAACACAAACGAGATTATCATAGTCATAGGTCTAATATCTAGCAGTCCTTCTGTACACTAATGTCCCTAAATATTTCCCCCTCTTGACATCATCAAAAGGAGAAAGACGGTCAAAAAGTCAATGCATCGCACCATGGGCAGATAAGAATTAATGCATCTACCGGACACAGTCAAAAGACATAATCGAAATAAATACAGACCACTAATAAGAGTACTAAAAAACCTAATCAGCAATAAGATAATATAGGCAAAATAAGAGGTATCATGGTTTGGGTTAGAGAAGTTGGACAATCTGCTTAAGGAGGCCTGGAATGGATAGGATGAGACGAAGGGCTTCGTTGAGTTTTTCCAATTCTTGTGCACCCTTCCCAAAACCACCAAGCACTAAGTCAGTGAGGGATGTCATCTGATACTGAACACCACACAAACCACCAGTAGAGAACCCAACACTTGCATAACCCTCTCATTTCCCATCAACTAGCTTATCATCAGATATCCTTGAGTGCATTTGACTGAGTACTTACATTAGACGGAATAAGATATCTCAGTACGGATTAAGTGCATAATCCTCTCCGTCCTGGCATACTTTTTTTTCATTCATTCTTCCACTCTATATCACCATTTCAGTTTAATCAAAAGTGCCGAAGGGAGATTCATTCTCTTAATGGATCATGGATACATTATACATATTCTTATGTTGAAAGAGTGCATCTTTTCGCCATTATACAGCCTCGTCTAACTGCCTTTTGTCACTATAAACCGATTTATAAACATGGATTATTTCAGGAATTAAAGCCACAGAGCATAAAGTGAACATACCAACCCATTTTTGAATTCTGAGACTTTCCCTTTGTTTCCCTTTTTGAATATTTCGGATTCCTCATCTGAGTTAATAGCCGTCTCATCCTCTTCTTCAAACACCAACTTCCCTTTTCCTTTACCAAACCCAATCAGAGTTCTGACTCGCTCTTCAGCAACCACGGGTTTATTCATAAGAAATACCGGGATTTGCATGTTTGCAACTTCGCACAACCCTCGGGTTAGGCGGTTTCTTCGTGGCAGCAATAGGTGACTCCTCAGACTCAGTGACAGGTGGCTCGGGTTAGGCGGTCTAAGAACGATTTTATATTGGTTTTCGGGTTCGATTGTGGGATTTGGTAAGGTTTTTGGAGATGGAGAATTTTCAATTTGCTTGGGTTTGAAGCGTGTGGCAGCGGATGCAGAAGGAGTATGGTTAGGTCAGTTTTTCTTTTTCACCATTGTTGTGGTGGAGGAGATGGGGCTGGAGGTGATTTGATTTGGGGGCTAGGATTTTGTTAGGGAATAAGATCTTGGTGAAAAAACATAATGGTGAGGATGATAAGTTGGGTTTTAGGCGGAACCGAAATGGGCTACCAGGCAAGCAGATTATCCTTAAGTTGGGGTTCCATGGGACAAGGGTGAAAGGGTCAAATTTTGCCAACAAAATGTCTGATTATGTAAAATAGTAACATCTCATAGAAAGTCAACTTATGACTAGTCTATATGAAAAAACTGACTAGGGTAAGTAGAATGCACATCAACTTAAATTCCATGGTTGAAATTATTGACACAAAGTCACGAGATCTTCAATCTAGTCAATCATCGAGGGATTAAAATAAGGACAAGAGATACTATGAGCTGTTATTCAAAAGACCTAATTCTAGGCGAATTTTCTCGAATTTGTCTCGGGTCAAAGGTTTAGTAAAAATGATGGAGAACTGATCTTCAATTTTGCAAAAAAATAAGCATATATTACCTTTTTCTACATGATCCTGCAAGATTTTAAGTAAGAATTTGAGACCTTTTACCACCAGCACATCATCCATGAAATGTGAGAAAAACTTACCGTTTTTACGAGTACCAACTATCTCACCATTTTTGTTGTCTCTGAATGTCACAATTCCATAATTGTAAGCCTTTAACGAGAGGAATTGGTTCTTATTACCTGTCATATGTCATGAATCTCTACTTATCAAGATACCAACGGTGGCCTCCTCTCATATGGCCCTGAAATAAGATTAGTTAGATGATTTAGGAACCCAAACAAGTTTGGGTCCCTTCTTATGACGAACAGTGTCAAGAATATCTTTTCTAATCCACATTTTCTTAACGACTTTTATGTTATTATCCAAATGTCTCAGTCGTTTGGCACAAGCATTAAATACGTGACCTGTTTTTCCACAAAATTTACAAATGATATATTCAGGTAATACAACATATTTATGCTTGCGAAAGTCTCTATCATTGGGATCAAATTTCTTAGCGTAAATGAAATCACTCTGTTTTGAACATTCTGGAGGAGTGTTTAATTTATGTTCAGGAATCCGGACAGTACGATATTGAGGATCGTTTTGTCTGATGTCAGAACAAGAATCATGCACATTTGAACACTCTGGAGGTGTGTTTAGTTTCTGTTCAGGAACCCAGACAGTACGATATTAAGGATCGTTTGTTCTAATGTCAGAACATGAATCGTACCCTAATCCAAGCTTCTTAGTGTTCTTAGATTGATTGACTAGGAAATTTAGCACGATATTACTTCCTTCCCATTTGGATGCAACATTTCTAGCATTATCCAGGTCTGTCTCTAGGTTTTTTATTCATTCAAGCAGTTTCTTATGTTTGTATAAAAGTGCATCATAATCAACGTTTAATCTATCGAACCTAGAGCATGTGTCTGAATACCTAGAGGTTCTAGCAGCATGTAAAGTTTTTTGTTCCTCCAGTTCTTTAGTAAGCATATGGATTTGATTGACAAGAGACTTATTTTCGGCAGTAAGTTCATTAAGTTCAGATTGAACAATCTGACTGACTGTCTGTTTGCCGACTTTTCTTAACTCACGTTTCAAATCTATGTTCTCCTCTGCTATACTTTCTATTTCAGATTGCATGGCACTCAGTTGTTTGTTCTACTCATAACTATTGTCTAATGTCTCATCAAGTAATCTTAAAATCCTTTCTTTCGACAAAGACCGCATTTTAGTTTTGAGTTTTGAAAGACTTACCTCATCTTCGGATTCATTGTCTGATTCACTATCTGAGCCGTCTGAGTGAGCAATAAGACATCTGATTGTATCCTCATCCCTTTTTCGTTGAGATCTTGGTTTGTAGACTGATCTCAGACACAACTTCTCATTTTTTCCGTCATTAGAGGGTTCATCGTTTTCTGAATCAGACTCACCCCAAACTGCAGCCATCATTACACGTTTGTACTCTTGCTTAGATTTTTCACGTTTGTCCTTCGATTTTTCTTCTTCCAACATAGAACAATTTCTGATTTGATGATCACGTTCCCCGCACTTGAAACAGCCCATTCGAGATGTGGAACGTGTTGAAGATGATGAAAAATCTTTTAATTTGTAACTATCGAACTTTCCTTCATTCTGTTTTCTAATGATTTTAGCAATTCGTTTAGATAACAGAGCCACTTCCTCCTCAAGATCATTTTCATTTTCACTTGACAAGGCTTTTAAGGCTAGTCCCTTAGCTTTGGGCTTCTCAACATCATTATCGAGAACTAACTCTTGTGCCATGAGAGATCCCATTAAAGCTTCATAGGTAAGAGTTGCTAAATCTCTAGCCTCTTCGATGGCGGTGACTAGCCTGCCATTTCTTAGTTAAACTTCTTAAAATTTTGCAGACAATATCCTCGGTTTCAAAAGTTCTACCAAGATTGGAAAGTTCGTTAGTTATGTTGGAAAAACGTGAAGACATGCTTTTAATTGATTCATCTTGTTGCATTTTAAAGGACTCGTATTGTTGCATTAAAATGTCAATACGTTGTTTCTTTACTTGCATTGTTCCCTCATGGGCTAGTTCTAGACTATCCCATATTTGTTTGGCCGTTTTACATCCTGCAATAAGACTTGTTTCGGATTCTCCAATCCCAGATTGCAGGAGGGATATGGCTCTAGCATTCTTCTCCGCCTTTTTGTAATCATTAGATGTGTAGTCCTTTGGTGCCTTTTCACTCACAACACCATTAGCATCGGTGGAGGTGATGGCAAGGGGACCATTTTGAATGATTACCCAACATTCATAATCCGTTCCTTGTATTAAGTGAATTATACGATTTTTCCACCAGCCATAGTCCGTGCCATCAAAGACAGGACATTGGGCAATTTTGGAATTCATTGAAAAACAAAAGATAGGATAAATAAACTCAGAAAGGATCAAACTCTTTGCGGTAAAGCAATCAAGAGCATGAGGCTCCGATACCAATTGTTGAGTTTATCGATCCGGTACTTAAGAGGGGGAAGAGGTGAATTAAGTACTCTTTTTAAAAATAAAGCGGAATTAGCATTCACGATTTATACTGAAGCAGTACACAGGCTAGTTGAATAGTCACGTTGTCTGTTCAAACAATTAAAATTGTGTTGTACTGTTTTGATTGTTTGCGTGAAAAGAATAGTATGAACGAGAATGAAAATAAAACAAATAAAAAGAAGGAAAGCACAAGACACAAGATTTCTAACGTGGTTCGACTTACTCTCTAAAGGTCTACGTCCACCCTCTTTCTCTTATAAAAATCTCCTTATACCCATACTCCAATGAATGTTTTATCAAAGATAGAAAATTACAACTTCCAAATGCCTCTTTGAAATATTCAACAATTTGAACAATGGAGACAAAAATAATCTTATAAGTATACGAACTTGAGTACTCCAACTTAATCCAATAACACGGCTTATGAATGATTTGCAAATATAAAAAGTTTACGTTGAAAAACCAATTTTCAAGGGTTACTTTGAAACAAAGTGATAAAAATTTATCTCTGAAACTTTTGACTTTGTTTGTGCTGCGTGTTATGTTAACATCCAAGCCAAAGGGATTTGGCAATATATAAAAGACATTGGTTGACCAAATCCTTTCACTTTGTTAGGCAACAAATATTTTTCAAACTCAATTCCTTAATTTACGTAAATATATGTCAATCAAAAGTAACATGCCAAATTTAAAAGATATTATTCATCCTAAAATTTGGAAGATTTCAACAGAATATTCTCAATCAAATTATTTTGCCAAGAATATATTTTATCTCGAAATTATTCTGTCAATTGATAAGCCGTATCTTATTGGATCAAGTAAAAGAGTAAGCCCAAGTTGTATACTCTTAAAAATTTTCTAAACACGATCCAAGACTTATCCAATGCTCCATCCGTCTTTTCTTCCAAGCGAAATGATTGTGGGCCTGTCACACACATATCTAGCACACACAATTAATCATGTGGGAATAAGAGTGAAGGACTTGTCATCATCAATAAGTAAAGTGCAACAAATATGAACGTTGGATTCTCCAACGTTCTGCTCTGCGTCCCACGCTAATAACTGCCCCGGGTTAATAGGACTCCTTCCCTATTAATCCGGGATGACCATTTCAACCTCAACGTCTATCTTGTATGCAATAATCACACACTCCTCTAGTGCTATTAGGGTTTATGACTTAGTCTCCCTCGAAAGTAGGGGCTAGCTAAGTTTTTATATTTACTCAACTGTTGCTGAACTGATCAGAGCTGGTGGGCCAGAGATAGTTCTCCTTCATTCTGCTAAGCTTTTAACTCCTTATCTGGACATGAATGTACTCTTTCTAGTGAAGATTGTATCTTGGTGTGCCTTGGATGTGTGAGCTCGTCCGGGAAGTGTCCTGCTTAGCTTGCATGAGTAGATCCGACCAGGGAATATCCTGACTAGGCTTATCTAGGCTCAACAATTGCCCCTTGACATTTTATTCATGTTTGACCAGGCCATAAATAATATGTCAACCTTTTCAGAAATTAATATGCAAAAAGATCTGTTGCAGTAAGTCCAATCGTCAAAAGCTGCTGATTGACAATTATGACAATAACGACTAGTTTGTATGATGTCATGCACAAGCCTATGCCTAGGGTTTTTCTTTCCCTAGGGTTTTCTATCCGTCCAGTTTGCTTCTCCTTATAAATAAGAGGTTGTTGTGCATTTGTTTTTCATCAAAATTCTTCCACTCTAACTTTCATATTTTAATTCATCTCTTAAGAAATCCTTCAAAGATTTTCAAATTCGTTCTACTTTCTGCGAGTTAGTTTCTTAATCAAATAAAAAATTATTCCTAAGTCAATGAACACACCAAGCATTCTATTCAGATATCTAGGAACCAGGGGCGTACCCAGGTGGGGGCCTGCGGGGGCACGTGCCCCTGTAACATTTTTAGAATAATGTTCTTTAAGTATCTTATATATATGTGAAGTTACCATGACATAGGTTGTAGAGATAGGAAATTTAATTTAGGTGGTTTTGAGTTCAATTCTTGGTAGCAACATCCATAAGTTTATATTTTTTCGGGCCTCAAGCCCACTTTACAAGGCCTTTGGATGATTTAACAAGATCTAAACCATTTAACCACTTACTTCATTGTTAAATTATGTACTAATGTTATTTATAATAACCAAAACAAATATTGTTTTTACATATATTTAGAATTTAAAGTATTTTAGAGAAGACATTATTTTTTTGAAAAAGAACATCTATAAGACTAATTATTATTTTTATTCTTTTATGTGTATAATAATAACTAATTTAGAGGGAAAATGTAAAAATGTTGTCTTAGACGCGCATAAAAATGCGCTTTTAAAAAAATTACTACCCCCGGCTAATATCCTAGGTCCGCCACTGCTAGGAACTATGGCACCAAAAAAGAGCGCTACTGTTCAGGAATCTGTTAAATCCACCGAGGAGGTTCCTGTTCAACGAGAAGAACATGATGTGACAATTATTGATGTCCCTATTAAAGTTACAACTTACAATTATCAGGACTCTGTGTTTACACCAATCGAGTCTCTGGATTCATCGTTCAAGGATTCAAATTTGTTGAAAACAAACTATGATCAGATTCTAAGGAAGAAGAAGATAATCTCAGAGGCAGCCGAGGTGTGGATTCCCTAGGACTGTCCCGTTAGAGCCAACCGGGTGTCACCTGGTTGGTTTTGTATGCATGAGTGAGCTTTTAAGGCATGTTGCAAGTTACTCTTTAGTTCTCTGATGGCTAATGCCACGCGTTCTATGGAATAGTCTCCCTTCCAGGTTATGCCTATGATCTGGAAGCTAATTCATTGTGTTGAAAATTTATGCAACAAGCATAATCTCACCTTAACCATGAATGATATCAAGTCCGTGAACCAGCTGACAGGGGTCACTACAACAAAATGACACTTGCATCTCGTTTAAATACATGGCGCAAGTGGTAAATTCCCGTGGCTATACAATTTTGCCACGGGAAATTAGTCGTAACCCAAGTGGCTGTCGCAAAATTTTAGCCACGGAAAAAACTGCAACATGGCTAAAATTAGCAACTTTGCCACGATATTCCCCGTGGCTATAATAGTGTGACTAAACAAGTTTTCCGTGGCTAAAATTGTTTTAGTCACAAGTTAATATTGTGGCCAAATTGAAAAAAATTCGTGGATAAATACTATTGGCCACCAAATAATAACG
Source organism: Silene conica (assembly GCA_029255685.2). NCBI lineage: Eukaryota > Viridiplantae > Streptophyta > Magnoliopsida > Caryophyllales > Caryophyllaceae > Silene > Silene conica. Next base: position 33,675,555 of record CM055317.2, on the reverse strand, counting down.
TGGCTAAATATTGACAACCAAAAAAATTATTGTGACTAAAAGATACTAGCCACAAACTAGTAAGGTGACAAAAATCACTAGAATTAAGGCGATTGCCATCGATTATAAATGATCATTGTGATCGGTTATTATATCCTTAACAACCGATACCACTTTTTCATATATTTTTTTTTTCCGTGCATATTTACATGCTACGAGTATGAATTTGTGTGCATACAAGGTTCATGAAAATTGATGGTGCGGTCCTTAAAAATTCAACAATCCAAACTCAACAAATAGCTGTTGCAATCAAATTTACACACAACAAAACCAATTCCAATACACAAGTATTCACAATCACATAGATCCAAACCCTTCACTGTATTCTTTTCTACAAAAAATATACTTGAATATGAAAAGCAAACGATAGTACATGATATGTTTTTTTTTTACAATATAGAGCCTAAAGCTCTGGAGCATCAAACCTTGAACCTCGTCAAATTCTCTAGGTGATTATTGAACCTGAAATACACTGCATAAACAAGAACAAGAATGATAATGGTAAATCGTCGAATAATATACAATGATATTGTTATATATTTCATGAAATTGAAGATGCATAAGGTACAAATATATTATTAGATGACGAAAAAGTTAAAATGCCTACCTGCAAGTCGTGATGGACATCAACTTTTATCAGCTCTATGATCTCAAGTCCTTGTACAAGGAGTTAAAATTTGTTGGTTTAGCATTTAAAATCTCAGATAAGAAATGTCATGTATTCCGTCAACTCAATTAATATTGTCCTTAATGATGAATGTGAATAATAATTCAAATGCTACGATGTTAAGTGACCCATAACAGAAAACCTGGAAGACCATATTAATGACTTCTTCACTTCTTGAAGAAGGTTTTGACTGTCAGGAATTAGAAACTTTGAGGAATCTGATTCAGTAAGATCGAATACATAGGCCAAAGGCATGCACTATAACAAATTAAAGAACTATCTAAACAACAAAATTCATAAAACAGAAAACCAAAGTAGAGCAATAATACCCTACAAACAACAGTATATCTGGCAAATCGAATAGCAAAAGGAACAAGAAACGATTCACTACTCATAAGCTTATCACTTAAGACAGAATCAGTCTCGTACTCATGGCAAATACTTTATGAGTTCGTTTTCCTTAAGACGGAACTACCCGTCGCAAGGTTGCGACGGGCCAAGTACGTACCGTATTGGCTAAATACGATATCTTTTTGGAATACGGTAATATGCTATTCATGTTGTGGCAATTAATGTTGATTGGACTTGTGAATAAAACAATGCAATTTGTCTCCCCCTATTCCCACCTAAACCGTCACCTCCTGTCACATTTCCCCACCCCCCACATTAACTCCCCCTATTCCCACCTAAAACGTCAAATTGCAAAAGCCCCTCACCTCCTCACTTTACTACCCCCATTTTTTACTCCCCCTAAATTAACTTATCCCACTTCTCTCTCTAAAAAACAACTAAACCCCCCCTCCCCCCCAAAAAAAAAATCACAATATATTGAACAAAAGATAGATGGTGAGGAAGGCAGCTACAAAACGTGTATAAAAAAAACTGTTCCAGGAAATGAGCCACAAGAGGGTGATGAAGGTATGTTTTGAATTTGAATTTTGTTTTTTGTTTTTTTTGGGATTTGGGGTTCTTGTTATTATAGTATTAAGTTCCGTTTTTTTGCATGTTTGTTTAGGGTTTAGGGTTTTGAATATAGTAGTTTCGATTTTTTGCATATTTGTTTAGGGTTTAGGGTTTAGGGTTTTGAATATAGTATTACGTTTTGGGAGTTGGTGTTCTTGTTTATTTAGTATTATTTTTCGTTTTTTGCATGTTTGTTTTGTAAATAAAATCGTATTGTATTTCGTTTTTTTGCATGTTTTTGTTTTTTTAGTATTTGTTTTGGATTATTGCTGTTGGGGCTGGTGTCCTTGACAATTAAGTACAATGACTTATTAAATCTCTTTAAGGATCACAAGGGCATACTTCTGTATTATTACCAGTTGATCCACGTTTATCAATAACGGTTGGCTTGCTAGATAAGTTTGACGTTATTGTCATACGGATGGCGGTGATCAACTGGTCCCTATACGTCACACCTATAGGACACGTTTGAGAGATGTGAAGGTATGAAAATACAGTCACATTTATGCCGAATATGACTAAACAGTTAGTCAGAGGTATTGACTATTAAATTAGTCAATAAGATGTTGAGATTATTATTTAATACGGATTAAATAATTTTAGCTAATACGGATTACATGTTTAATTCGTAAAATTAAATATAAGCAGTTATATTTAATTAAATATTGTATTCGCGTATTAATATAAACAGTTACTTCCTCCATTCATATCCAACCTACATATATTCCTTTTTCATCCATTCATATCCACTCTACCACTTCCCTAAAAAGAAAAACAAAAGGACTAAACTACCCTTATGGAAACCATTTATCTACATAAAATGTCACTCCATGGCCCACCTATTATCCACCATCACACATTTAAATTAATAAAAAAACATCTTACACACTTCCAAATGTATCTTTAATAGTTTTTTAATATCTTTCTTAATATTTGTGCAAAAAGCATATATGCGCTTTGGATATGAACGGAGGAAGTATATTAATTTGGGTAATTATACAATATCGTAATTTTATCAGACCGTTATTAATACATCGACTGCATTAATATCTGATAACACGTATGCGATCTATAATAAAAATCCCGCAAATAATATTTAGCAAAACGGGTCGAATCACGCAAAGGAATAAGATAAGAGTGGAGAAAGCCCACCCTTACCCAAGACCAATTCGGCCGCCCCTTATAGCTACATAAGGAGAGTCTTTCTCCTTATGTCAGTTACAGGAATCACAAATCTCATAATTAGGGTTTTGAGAGCATTCTTCTCCCAAAACCTCAGATTTCACATCTAAAACCTCAATAGCTCTCCCTATATTGCAAGGCAGTTGGAGAGGATTTCTAGCACACGCGGCATCGTCTCAATCTAAGTCTTGGGTGCAAGTTATAGGAGGGAATTTACTTTAATTCCTGTTCTTAGGCCTATTCAAGCAAGGACCCAGGGTTGATTTCTTTTTCATGCTTTTTATTAACTTATGACAATAATCACAATTGTATGTTTCATTATAATCCTGCAAATTTAGGGTGAATACATGCTTTATTCCCCACAAGTGGTATCAGAGCCAGGGCCATGAAATTCCTACTTTTGTGTTTTTCATAAGTTTTTTATTTAAAAATTTTGAAAAAGCGTGTTCTGTCGCTGTGTCGGTCGGTCGACCCCTAGTTGCGGTCGGTCGACCGCCTCCCGCGTAGGTTTTCTGTTTTCGACAGTTTATCTTTTGTGAGAAATCGTTTTCAGAAACTCGGTTTCGTGTTTTGTGGTCGGTCGACCTGTTTTTTGGGTCGGTCGACCATTCTGCTGTCACAAAAAAAAAATAAAAAGATTTTTTTTTTTTCATCAGTAGGTCGGTCGACCACATGTTGAGGTCGGTAGACCACTTTCCTGTAACAGTCGCTTTATTTTTCCGAAAATAACTTGTTTTTATTTTCCCTTGGCCAAAGTAATATACTGTATACGGAAATAGTATATTATTTTTGTGAAACGGTTCACTCTCGCATGATACATATTATTTTAAAACGGTTTAAGATAATAGGATTATAAATTTATTAAAATTGGGTGATTAAAACGGTATAATCACATAATTTTAATCCCGTAAGGTGGTTTGGTAAAATTTGTTAATCATAATAACAGTATTATGTCATGAATGAATTTTATTTTATTTAGTTGATGCATTTTATTTATCGTCTTGTTGAATGCCTATTGAATGCTTTCTATAACGTATTTAATTTTGCAAACGGTTGTAACTTAGTGTGGCCTTAGTAGATTGTGTTACCGTAATGATGGAACACAGTCTTGCTTGTAATTTTGAGATCTTGTATCTCCGTTTTGGGTTTTTGCCATGTAATTACTTTTGTATTTAAATTAGAATGTAAATAGGATTATATTTGTAATTTAAATTAGTAATTTTGTGAAGACCAAAGACGGAGACCGGATGCTCACTCCCGCTGCAAGGACCAAGATGGAACATCAAGACAAGCTTCTAGGGTCCAACGGTGGATTCCAAGTTGTTTTATGTTTATTTTGGTAGGATAGGCCACACTAGGACTTTTATTTACGTTTATCGCATTTATTTTATGCTTTCATCGATAATAGCTTGCATCATATTCCGCCTAAAACCAAACCACCTATAACATGCCTGAAAACTGACTCATGTAGAGGTTACGCGTTAGTTTTCTGTGACAATACAGATGTCACGTGTCACATGTAAAGCCATCACTTTATTTAATTCATTCACGCATATGCTAGATTTTAGTTCACTTAATATGAATATATATAAGTCGATGGGGTCTTCCTCGTATAACCAAAAATTGAGACTAGTCTTTATAAATCAGACTCCCATGAATCCCTTCTTCGTCGGTAGGCATAATATGACCCCTTCTACGTCGGGTAAGTGGGAACAGATGATTTATTTTATCTCAACATCATGGTCACTCGATACTATCTAGCGACTAAGATGGACTAATAGATAGGATTTACGGAAATCTATCGACCAAGAGTTCCAACGGTGGAATTAGCCAAACTGTGGGCTTATCAATGTACGGAAATTGAGTCTTGGGATCGTTTATATAATTCTTGAGGGAGATCAATTATATAAATGCATGAGTCTACGAGTTTAAATTTCAATTTAATATAGACTTAAATCACAACAATGAGTTGCTTATATGGTTCTGTTTTATCTTCTTTTCAGTGTAGAACACGTTCATTTAAACTGCTGTATAACTAATGGCTGGTGAAGACCCAATGCCAAGTGCCATGCTAGCACGTGAATCCTGGCTAAAAGCCTTCATGGACTCCATGAATCAGTCTACTAGACTGAAGAATGATGGGTCAAACTTCTCTGACTGGGAGGCAGCACTACTACGGAATGCTGCCATTGCTGACGGAAAGCTTAAGTACTTAACTGAGCCAATTCCGGCACACCCAGGAACTGGAGTTAGAGCTAACGAAGTTCGCGCTCATAGCGACTTCGTCATAGAATCGGGTGCGATAAAGAACGTCCTCATCTATGCAATGGAATCCAATTTGCAAAGACGCTTCATAGCCCATGGTGCAAACAAGATTTTCACCACGCTCACTAACGAATTCTCAAAGGCTCCGAGGATCGTTTCTTATGAGCATACCTGTCGCTTCTTTGAGGCGAAACTCCAGAAGGGCCAAGCAGTTAGCCCACATATTCTTAACATGATTGAGAATATCGAGAAACTGGAGGCCCTAAACTGCAAGATCAGTGAGAACATAACTGTTGATCGAATGCTTCATTCGCTTCATGATGGGTTCGCCCTCTTCAGGGCCAACTATTACATGAACGACATGAAGAAGACTCCTCATGAGCTCCACTCCCTTCTCGTACAGACTGAGAAGGATCTGAAATTAAGTGGGAGCGTGAAGCAAGATGTTCTCATGATCTCCAGTAAGGGTAAGGGTAAGGGTAAAGCTAAAGCTCAGGGCGACCTAACAGTAGGCAAGCCCAAGTTTAAGAAGTCAGGATTTACTAAGAGTGGGCCAGGTGAGTCGAGCAACTCACAAGGCAAAACAAAGAGCAAGGATACAAGCATGGAATGTCACCATTGCCACAAGACTGGGCATTGGAGGCGCTCATGCCCCGTGTATCGTGAGGACATTAAGGCAGGCCGTGTTACTCCTGTTGGTATGTCTTCTTCTTCTTTTATTCACATGATTGAGATTAACCATGCAAGTTACGGAACTTGGGTACTAGATACTGGTTGTGGTTCTCATCTATGTAATCATGTGCAGGGCCTCCGAAACCAAGAACCCCTAATCAAGGGTGAGGTTGACCTGCGTGTCGGGAATGGAGCACGTGTTGCTGCAATCTCGAGGGGAACATACGTGATCCAGCTTCCAAGTGGATTCAAGTTATCTTTATATAACTGTTATTATGTTCCTTGTTTGTCCAAAAACATTATTTCAGTTTCTGCGCTTGATAAACTTGGTTTTTCATTTGTAATAGAGAATAATAGCTGTATTTTCTCCTTACACAATATGATTTACGGAAAGGCAGTTTCCATGAATGGAATTTATGTTTTAGATCAAACCACCGAGATATTACATGTGAATAACAAGAGATTAAAGGTAGGTGACAAAGATCAAACTTACCTATGGCATTGTCGTATGGGACACATAAATGAGAAACGCGTGAAACAGCTCATACCGAATGGAGCTATCTCGCCCTTTGATTTCTAATCATATGGCACGTGTGAATCATGTCTCATCGGTAAGATGACTCGTATTTCCTTCAAAGGTGTTGGAATGCGCGCTGCCGACCTATTAGGACTCATACATACGGACGTATGTGGCCCTATGTCGATCAACGCACGAGAAGGCTATAGGTATTTCATCACTTTCACGGATGATTTGAGTAGATATGGCTATGTCTACTTAATGAAGCACAAAAGTGAATCCTTTGACAAGTTCAAAGAATACCAGAATCGGGTACAGAACCAGCTGGGTAGAAAGATTAAAGCACTACGTTTTGATCGTGGTGGTGAGTATCTTTCACACGAGTTTGATCAACACCTTAAAAACTGTGGCATCGTACTACAGTTAACTCCACCTGGAACACCACAATTAAATGGTGTGTCCGAATGGAGAAATCGAACTTTACTTGATATGGTTCGATCCATGATGAGTCACACCGTTGTGCCTGATTCATTGTGGGGCTATGCTCTTTTGTCGGCCGCTCTAATTCTTAACCGAAGTCCGTCTAAAGCTGTTGACAAGTCTCCATACGAAGTATGGAAGGGAACGGTCCCTAACTTGTCCTTTATTCGGGTTTGGGGCTGCGAGGCTTATGTCAAGTGGAGACACGAGGATAAGCTCGGCCCGCGATCGGTCAAGACATACTTTATAGGCTATCCAAAGGGAACTTTTGGTCATTACTTTTACTCGCCAACCGAACAACGTGTTTTTGTTGCGGCTAGTGCGACGTTCTTAGAGAAAGAATTTCTCGAGAACAAGTCGAGTAATAGAACCTTCGATTTATCGGAGGTTCAAGAACCAACTACCGAGCAACCATTGGAGGAAACAGTTCCTTCAACCGAGGCTGCGGTAGATATTCCTGAGGAACCTAGGAGGTCGGGAAGAGTCTCCATTCCTCCGGACAGATACATTGGTATGGTCGAGGAACATGATATGGATGACGTCTTACTCCTAGAGGGTAATGAACCCTCAACCTATAAAGGTGCCATGACCAGTTCTGACTCAAAGCTATGGCTAGAAGCCATGCAATCCGAGATGGACTCCATGTATGAGAACAACGTGTGGGATCTTGTGGACCTACCTGCAAAGGTACGCCCCCTTCAATGCAAATGGCTTTACAAAATAAAGCATGCCGTGGAAGGTAAACAAGATATCCATAAGGCAAGACTAGTTGCTAAAGGTTTCACCCAAGTGCCAGGCTTGCACTACGATGAGATCTTTGCACCTGTAGTCATGCTACGTTCCATTCGGATTATCTTAGCGATAGCCGCATTTCATGACTATGAAATATGGCAAATGGACGTTAAAACCGCCTTCTTAAACGGCTATTTGGAGGAAGAGTTGTACATGGTACAACCCGAGGGTTTTATTGATCCAGAACATCCTAAGAAGGTTTGCAAGCTTAAGCGTTCCATCTATGGACTTAAGCAAGCATCACGGAGTTGGAATCATCGCTTCGACCAAGTGATAAAAGATAATGGGTTCGTTCGATCAGTCGAGGAACCATGTCTCTATATCAAGTCGAGTGGGAGCAAGATTGTATTCCTAGTATTGTATGTCGACGACATACTCTTGCTTGGGAATGACATACCTCTCCTTTCTTCGGTTAAAGCATGGTTGAAAAACCATTTCCAGATGAAAGATCTGGGAGAGGCACAAAGAATTTTGGGCATCCGTATCTACAGGGATAGATCACGACGGATGTTGTCTCTCAGTCAGGAGTCTTACATGGATAAGATTCTAGAGAGATTCAGCATGACGAACTCCAAGAAAGGGTTCCTTCGTATGACTACTGGGCTTCACTTGAGCAAGTCTCAAGAAGCTAAGACATTAGAAGAGAAAGAGCGCATGAGTCGGATTCCTTATGCTTCGGCAATAGGATCGATCATGTATGCCATGATATGCACACGTCCAGACGTTGCATATGCATTGAGTATGACTAGTCGATTCCAAGCTCATCCAGGTGAACAACACTGGATGGCCGTGAAAAACATTCTTAAGTACCTACGGAGGACTAAAGATTGGGGATTGACTTATGGAGGCGACTCGAAACGGATCGAGATGACTCGAAATCTCAGTCTGGATTCGTTTTTACTCTTAATGGCGCTGCTGTCAGCTGGAAAAGTTCTAAACAGAGTGTTACAGCAGATTCTACTATTGAGTCCGAGTACTATGCCGCCTCGGAAGCAGCTAAGGAAGCAATATGGATGCGTCAATTCTTACAAGGACTATCAGTAGTGCCTAGTTCGAATGACCCAATCACCGTTTATTGTGATAATAAAGGTGCCATCTTCCAAGCTAAGGAGCATAAGTCTAGCAACAAGGCTAGGCATGTACAACGGAAAGCTCATCTAATCAGAGATTACGTGGAGCAAAAGGAGATTTTCATTGATAAGATCGCTACAGATGACAACATAGCTGATCCTCTCACTAAAGCATTACCACGTGATAAGCATGAAGGGCACATTCATTCCATGGGAATTAGATGTGTTCCTAAGTTGTAGTACTCTTTTATGAATTCATGTAATAATTCATTTTCTCGTGTACTCTATTCAACCTCATTGTTATGATATATAATGTTTTGTTTTTCATGTGGAATTGTACGCCAATTTTGAACACCACAAAGTGAACTGAATAACATTACATCGTTTTAGTCCTTGATTACCCACTTGAGCTGATAACTCAGGTAATCATTTTGTGACGTTGGTTGATGGTGGGTTCAACGAGCCATAAGTCACGCGGATGACTGACCAATCACAAAGGCGAGTTATACGGATATCTCGTAGGACACCCCATGACAACGTTATGGAGTCCTAAATGTTTTATAACATTGGGTGCCAGGTCGTGGATAGGACCTCCATAGTGTTCCTTAGAGTCGAGTCTTTTGACTTTCAACTGTCTCTTGAGATTAAGGCAGATTTTGGGTAACTTTGGTTTCTTTCCCACGGTCATCGTAATAGGGGCCAAGAGGATTTTTTCTGGGTTATTTCATGCTGCGCGATATCGGCAGGATTCGAGTTGAGGGAAATATCCAAACCCTTATCAGGATTTTATCATTTTTCAGGGCCACTCGAGGAGTAGTAACTGAAATGCATGGCCATGCTCGAATACAGATTCGCTTTATCAGTTAAGTTACTCTCTAGTTGGGGAAACCACTCTTGATACAGATCGCTTGTGAGATACGACCTTTGCGAATACGGATTTGCAAATTGTCTTGCATTGAGTGGGAGAAATTTTAAAAGGATATGAGAATCGGTTATCGCACCTACACTTGTTCGGACAAGTGGGAGTTTGTTGGAGCCTTGTGTCCTCCACATGTAGTGTGATAACGTCATTGCACATACCCTTGTACGGACAAGTGGGAGATTGTTGGGGCTGGTGTCCTTGACAATTAAGTACAATGACTTATTAAATCTCTTTAAGGATCACAAGGGCATACTTCTGTATTATTACCAGTTTATCAATAACGGTTGGCTTGCTAGATAAGTTTGACGTTATTGTCATACGGATGGCGGTGATCAACTGGTCCCTATACGTCACACCTATAGGACACGTTTGAGAGATGTGAAGGTATGAAAATACAGTCACATTTATGCCGAATATGACTAAACAGTTAGTCAGAGGTATTGACTATTAAATTAGTCAATAAGATGTTGAGATTATTATTTAATACGGATTAAATAATTTTAGCTAATACGGATTACATGTTTAATTCGTAAAATTAAATATAAGCAGTTATATTTAATTAAATATTGTATTCGCGTATTAATATAAACAGTTATATTAATTTGGGTAATTATACAATATCGTAATTTTATCAGACCGTTATTAATACATCGACTGCATTAATATCTGATAACACGTATGCGATCTATAATAAAAATCCCGCAAATAATATTTAGCAAAACGGGTCGAATCACGCAAAGGAATAAGGTAAGAGTGGAGAAAGCCCACCCTTACCCAAGACCAATTCGGCCGCCCCTTATAGCTACATAAGGAGAGTCTTTCTCCTTATGTCAGTTACAGGAATCACAAATCTCATAATTAGGGTTTTGAGAGCATTCTTCTCCCAAAACCTCAGATCTCACATCTAAAACCTCAATAGCTCTCCCTATATTGCAAGGCAGTTGGAGAGGATTTCTAGCACACGCGGCATCGTCTCAATCTAAGTCTTGGGTGCACGTTATAGGAGGGAATTTACTTTAATTCCTGTTCTTAGGCCTATTCAAGCAAGGACCCAAGGTTGATTTCTTTTTCATGCTTTTTATTAACTGTTGACAATAATCACAATTGTATGTTTCATTATAATCCTGCAAATTTAGGGTGAATACATGCTTTATTCCCCACAATTGCATCTTTTTATTTTTAATAACACCATATTGTATGATATTTTCTGTTGTTTTTTTAGGTTTTAATAAAATAATATTGTATGGGATTTTATGGGATTTGTGGTTTTATTAATGAATTTGTTGTTTTAGTATTCGTTTTGTTGCATGTTTCAGTTTTTTTAGTATTTGTTTTGGATTTTTGCATATTTGTTTTTTTAATAACAAATATTGATATTTTTAGGGTTTTTGTTTGTTGTTTAATCATTGTTATACGCACGACATATTTTTAGGGTTTATTAGTGTTTGTGTTTTCCATTTATTTTCTTATTTTAATTTGTTGTTATCGCTACTGTCTGTAACCGGCACTGTGGATACATTTGAAAGTATGGAGGAGGCACCGGAAAGTAAGAGGAAAGCCCCCTGAAAGGGCAGATTTAAAACTCCAATATCTGGTGTGGCTAAGGAGGGTAAGGTGCTGAGGAAGAGGAAGGTAACATTCAACCTTCCTGCCACAAGTAAGGGCAAAGCAAAGGAAAAAGATGCTGATTATGAAGAAGAAGAAGAGGATGGTAATAGTGACGGTGATGAAGAAGAAGGAGAAGAGGATGATAATGTTGATGAAGAAGAAGAAGAAGAAGATGGTAACAGTGATGAAGAAGAAGAGGATTGTAACGGTGGTGAAGAAGAAGAAGAAGGCACGTTATTGCATTTTGTTACTATTGTATTGAAACCGTATTTCTGTTTTCATTGTTTTTATGAACGTTTTTTTAATAGACCGTGTTTTGTTGTTGATAGATCATGTTGACGAAGCTGAGAAGGCGGTGGTAACTACTGAGCAAAAGGTTGCAGATCCTAAAACAAGAGTAAAGGGGAAAGGTAAAACATTCTTTTGCTATATTATTTGCATTTTATTGAATCGTAAAAAGTATGTAGTAGTGACATCTCGGTTTTTTGGTGATAGGCCCTGCTAATACTGGGGAGTCCTCGAAGAGGCGAAAGACAGATATAGCTGAAACCTCTGAGGTTATAAAGTGAGTGTTCTATAACATTTGCTTGAAAATTGTGGCATGGTTTCGTAATATTGTTATTACTTTATAGTGGTTACATACTAATTTTTATTGGTGACATTGGATGTTGTCGTATGTTGGACCTTTTACAGTGATATGTTTAGCGTAACTTTGTTTTTTGTGTATGCATCATTTTGTTTTTTACATTTCTGTATGTTGACCATTTGGTGAAGTAATATGTTGATATTTATACTGTTATTGTTGTACATGTAAACTGGTTATTATAGTGGGTACATTTTTGGTTATTTTTAGTGTCTTGCTATTTTTGTTTTGTCGTTGTTACCCGATGTAGTAAAATATGTTCACATTTGACTTGTAATTGTTTTTGGGTACATTAATGACTATTTAGGGTATATTTTGTTTGGAATTTTTGTTCCCTATTTTCCGTAGTATGTGAAGACATAAATATATGATGGAATTGGTTTCACAAATGTTGACATTAATTCGCATTATGATAGCGGGTTGCGGTTTGAATTATATTAGGTACATTTACTTAGTGAGTTTGTGACATGGTTATCTTACTTTGTTATGTGTGTGTGCTCATAACATTTTCGTATTCATTATCTAGTTTGTTTGTTTATATTTTAATTGTTATTGTTGTTGAGGTCTCTTCCCATATGTGTGTGAGGAGCATTGTCCCAAATCGGTAGAATTATAGTGAAGGGACTAACTTATAAGTAAGTGGGCTACTCCTCCTATCACCAATTGGTTTTAGGATGGAAACTCACTTGCTTATGGGTCGGTTTCGTGCACCGAATTCTATAAGCCCGCTGCGGGGAACTCAACAAGTGGTATCAGAGCCGATGGTTCGGCTTGGGACCGCAAGGTGCGATGTGGTGACGGTGCTCGAGATGACGCAGAGTAGCGTCATGGTTGCGGAGTAGCACCACCGTTGGACTCTCTCCCTTGGTTGACCAGAGATGCGGAGTAGCATCGTGCGGAGTAGCCTGGTCGGCCCGACACGGGGTTGTGTCGGGTGCGGAGTAGCGCCAAGTGAGGGGGAGTTTCGCGCACACACATGTGAAAGGGGGAGATTGTTGATGTCTCTTCCCATATGTGTGTGAGGAGCATTGTCCCACATCGGTAGAATTATAGTGAAGGGACTAACTTATAAGTAAGTGGGCTACTCCTCCTATCACCAATTGGTTTTAGGATGGAACCTCACTTGCTTATGGGCCGGTTTCGTGCACCGAATTCTATAAGCCCGCTCCGGGGAACTCAACAATTGTAGTGTATGTACATTGGTTATTATATGGGGAACTTTTTTTGCTTATTTATGGCGGCTTGCTTCTTCAGTTTGTCGTTATTATCTGATGTAGTAAATTATGTTAACATTTTGATTGTAATTGTTTCTATGTACATTATTTACTATATTGGATACGTTTTTGTTTTAGTTTTGATGTCTTAATTCTTGAATTTGTCGTTAGTGTCCATCGTTACTGTTTGTTTGTCTTGCTAATACATTAGCTACTATAATTGGGTACATTTGTTCTTTGCGTATGCTCATAGCATTTTGTATTTGGTTAGCAACATTGAAAATATTGTGATATTGTGTTTCTTATGTAGTAATATGTTGCATTGACATATGTTGTCATCAATTGCCGTTATGATAGTGGGTTGCAATTTCAATTATATTGGTTTCATTTACTTAGTCAATTTTGTGACATGGTCATCTTACTTTGTTATGTTTGTCTGCTCATAACATTTTCATATTATTTATCTGCTTTGTAAATATGTTCATATTTTAATTGTTATTGTAATATATGTACATTTGTTATTATATGGGGTGCTTTCTCTGCTTATTTATGGTGGCTTACTCATTCAGTTTGTGACTGTTGTCAGATGTTGTTAATGATGTTCACATTTTTCAGTTGATTCTTGAATTTGTCGTTATTTTGTTTGATTTATTTCTGTCTTTAATACGTTCCTGTCTGAAATTGTTGTTGCAGGAAGAAGAAAGAGGTTGAAAGTCATGGCTCACCGGCCCGTTTGTTTAATTTGCTTGGCGTTCTGACTGAAAATCAGAAGCGGGATATTGAGGACATCGGCTTTGGCGGCCTCCTTCACCTCAAGACGCATGCTTTCCATCATGGGATGGTGGACTGGTTATTGTGCAAATACGATCCGAACTCACAGATGTTCCTTCTTTAAAGGTACCACCCTTATGTGATAACCAAGCACGATGTCTATGACGCTTTTATGTTGCCTTGTACAGAGAGGGCGGTTGATGCGAGGACAGATCAGGTCTTGGCATCATTTTGGCGTGAGAGGTTCAAGCTAGCACCAAGAGCTGAGTTGCCACTGGAGAGAATTCGCCAGGAACTGGTGGCCCTGACTGATGGGGGGCCGTTGTTTAATAAAATGTTTGTTTTATTTGCAATGGGGACATTCCTAGCACCGAGGGTCTACAGCTGCATCGACTTCCGTTTGGTGGCTGCCGTAGAGGAAGTGGAGTCGATATCGGGCTTGGATTGGTGTTCTTTTGTGCTTCAACGGTTTAACACCGCCATTGACTCATGGAGGACGTTGGACTCGAAGAGCATTGGGGGTTGTTTACTGTTTCTGCAGCTTATGTATTTCCACCGTCTGACGTAGAGGGGGGGGGGGGGGGGGGGGGGGGGGGTGCCCGAACAACGAAGTCTGCCACTTATTCGTCATTGGACGTATGAGCGGCTAAAACGCTGAATTGCGGAAGAAGTGGCTGCCTACCCGTTCCACCGCGCCTTTGGGATAGGGGTTTGGGTTGTGGATGTGTATCCCATTTCAGGGGATCTACCCAAGGTGCTGTACAGGCTGGCGAATGAGCATGATCTAGCTTCTCAAGCGCCCCCACTGCGATATGTTGCCCTCCCCCTACCTGATGGGGTTCCAACGGACGAGGAGCTGGAAGCAAGCTTCTATGACGTAAGTCCCCTTCTGTAAGATTGTATTGACCGTTTCAGGTGTAGTTCTGGCTTCTGACCCCCATTTTTTTCCCGGTGTCCGCTGTAGTTGCGTGTGCGGAAATGGATGACAACGAGACGAAATCTGACAATGGTGTCGACACTCTACAGACGGCTACTGAAGGAGCTAACACATGATGAGGGGGGTGGCTTGCCATCCAATTCCGGGTCATATTCCAGTAGCCAAGGGGATGGTTCCCAGTCCCCAAGGTCGTTTACCCAGTCTTTGGGGAGCCCATGCTTCGTTTCAACATGGAATGCAGTGGGTGAGAAGTTTGATGAGCTTATTGAAGTTGAGATGGTAGGTGCAGGCCCCCTCCTTTTCCCTTGGGCTGGATGACATCGGTGCTCCCTCCCAGCAGGTTGGGCGTGGAAGGGGGATGAGGTCAGCAGGGGGGAGGGGAAAGTAAGTTGGTACTTTGATGTGTTGCGATGTTCTGTTTTTGGCGGCCAATGTTGGGCCTTGGAAAAATGTTGTTGCAGAATTCCAGAAACTATGGTTGGCCGTATGTGGCCGTTGTTATCAGGCCGTTTGTGGCCTTAACATTGTATAGTTTAGGGGTCGCGTGTATTGGCAGGTCTTGGGAACATTTTTTTGGTGAGCCGTATGTGGCTTATTGTATGGTCCCCCCGTGTGGGGCTTTGTAGGCCAAGCGAATGGTCCGACAACTTTTTGGAGAGCCGGGGTAGGCAGTGACCATTCGGGGCCGTAGTATAAAGTATTTGCTAAACTTCGCTTTGCATCCGTAATGCACGTTATGTTTTAAGTGGAATGTGTTGTTTTATTTGCGTATGTGTGTCCATTTATACTAGCTAATGTATTTTTTGTATCTAGTGTATTAAGGAGACAAACAAACGGTAATCAACGACAAACTGTAGAAACAAGACACCATAAATGAACAAAAAATGTACCCCATATTATAACCATTGCACATATACTACAATAACAGTTCAAACATAAACATGATACTAAAGCAGATAAATTATATGAAAATAATTTGTTATGAGCATACACACATACCAAAGTGAGATAACCATGTCCCAAAATTCACCAAGTAAGATAAATAATTCACCAAGTACATATCATACAAGTCTTCCCACTTATCAGCTTCCCTTCCCAGCAAAGTCGTTGAGTAGTCTGCGCATTAACAAAGAATGCAGGGACACATCAGAAGCGTAAATGGAAAACATCACATTCACAAGGGCTTGACAGGGTGTTGTGATGTGCATCAGACACGTATATTAAATGTGGCAATAAAACAGTAACAACAAAAGATCATCCTTTCTGCCGGGGAGACATAAATCCCAAAAAGGGCAACATTAATCAGAAATATTAAAAAACTGGCCCTGCATACATTGAAAACATCCCCGACATTTGGTAATTTCTGCCAGGGATACATAAATTACAAAAAAGGCAACATTAATCTGACATATTAAAAAAGTGGCCTTGCATACATTGAAAACATCCCCGACATTTGGTAATTTCTGCCAGGGATACATAAATTACAAAAAAGACAACATTAATCTGAAAACATAGGTCATTATAAGAAAACATCCCTATTACCATCTTCACAACTAATGACGTGTTCATCTCTTAGGTCATTATGTAGTTGTTGACATTATGGTCAACTATGTAACCATTTTTGTCGTTTAAGTATCCCTGGCAAAAATGGTTGTCCTGGCATAAATGGTTGCAATGTTTATAGGCAGACACAAACACAAAAGACGACCAACATTATATTGCTGAACAAACCAGTAGTTGTTGAGATCATTGTCAACTATATATGTCACCGTGTACATATACTATGTCACGTAGGCCACATGGTTGACCACATGACATAGTATATGACTAAAATACACAAAATGTTGTGACCAAAAAAACCCCCATAGTTGGGCAGACCGATCTTTTGAAACATGGCCAAGTCAGACAAAATGGATTTGCAACATGCCCCGACTCACAGGAGCCTCGGAATTGGGGTGTAGGCATCAAGCTCCGTTTCAGGGGGGCAACTATTTTTGTTTTCTTTTTCTTCCCAAAGTTCTTGAAATTTCTTTGGACCCTCCCTTTCGTAGTGCATCGGATAGGGTCGAGAATTGCAGGTGCCAACACCGGCTGAGCATTGGGATCAGCCTCCACCGGCTGAGCATTGGGATCAGCCACCACCGAAAGCTTACGAAGGATTTTCTCAACTTCATCGACTGCGCCAGCAACCGACTTGTCCACAACTTCCCTTGCATCCCCCACGAACTGAGCTTTTGTGACCAGATTGTTCACTAATGTTAGCATCGATCGACGCCAATTTATGGCGTCATTTGCAGCTGTACGACGCATGTCTAACGGGACAAGCCTATTCCAAACTTCCTTCTTAGCAAATTTGGTCCACCTACGCAGAATGTAACGGTTTGGGATATGCGGTACGGAATGCATATGGAGCACCCGTATGACGTGACAACATAACATACCCATCACTTGGTACTTCCTAGAAGTGCAATCCGTCATCTGCGTAGAACAATCAAACGTAACATGGTGCCCGTCGCCCTTATTGCCCCATGTGACCACTTTGTACACAAAAGTCGAGTCTTCCGAATGGATGATGGCAGGCCGCGTTCCCATGGCAGTCCCGAAATCTTGGTCGAAGACGCGGAACAATTGTAGAGTGTATATCTGGGACGCATGCTGCAAAAGATCGACTAGCGGGAATACTGATGTTGGGGAAGATCTGATGCAATTGAATTCTTTACGCTCTTCCTCTACTCTCCATCTCCGGACTACGTCCTCAAATAACCCGAAGAATTCTGTCAGCGATGTTTTTTTGAAGCATGTATCCCCATCGCATGATTGGTGCTTTCGCTCCTTTGGGATGATAGAGTACCGACCGAGAAATGAAGGTTGTTGAGGGCCGTACACCATTTCTGACGTAGTCCGTACAATCTGGTAAACCAGGCGTTGTCACTTATATTATACTTTGACGTCATTGTTTGCCAAACCTCTTCAAATTCTTCTTCATGGTAGCATCCACTAAGGCATTTGTTGAACATTTGTTGGAATACCGTGTTATGCTTTAAGGAGCCAAAATGAGATATGGCGTTCTGTTGGATATGTCATTGACACAGCCTATGCCTACTTTCTGGGTACACCTGCAGAAACAAGAGGTCAATGTAACCATAATGTAACGTACATACAAGTATGTTTCCAGATCAGCCAAAAAAAGTTGCCAAATTTTGCATTTATGTGTCCCTGGCAGGATTCAGCCAAAAAAAATTATGTTGCCAAATTTCTTATTTATGTGTCCCTGGCAGAATTCAGCAAAACACAATTATGTTTCAGTACAATGAGTGTATTCAACGCAAACCTTTTCAATCGCGTTTGACATGGCTTTGTCTTGGTCAGTGAATATGGATATAGGACCTACGTCATCTCCCATAGCTTCATTAAAGACGTTGAACAACCATTCGAATGACTCCTCCTTCTCATCCGACAGGAAGGCGCAACCGAACATGACATTGGTACGTGGTGTCAAATGAGATTATATCTGTTAGTTCGGTACGTGGTGTCAAATATCAGTACATCATGGTAAGGACGGTAGTCCTCCCTCATCATCGCGTCGCACCAGAATAGGTGATGAAGACGCCCCTCCTCATTAAATTGGACGTGGAAGAAAAAACCCCGGTTCCTCGGATTGGCGTTTGGTTAGAAGGTTGATAAGAGTTGCAGCATCCCCGCCCTCAATTGTTTTATCTTCAGCCTGTAAACGAAATTGATATGGTCTCGCATCGTGTGCCCCACCAGAGCATCCCCCCCAGCTACAGCAGCTGCGACCTTAATCTGAAGTGAAGGGGCAACGCGAGCTTCCGTCAAAGCCCTTATAACTTCTGCCTCCCCATCGCCAATCCTCCTCTCCGACCGATGGTGTTGCTGCCATTGGGTGGGAGTAAGGTCATGGTTATGCATTGTTAAATGATGAACCACTTCCCACCCCCCCTCGTTCACATTCGCGCGTAGGCTGGCCTTGCATTAGCATCGAGTAACTGCCGCCCTCCTAATATGGTTCTGCTGAACGTGAGGTAACCCCTCCTCAACTCGACGCAAACGGTTCCCATGGACTCCTTCGCAGGAGCAGACGAAGTACCTCTCTACAAGTGGCGTCCCTGGGCCATCAACCCTACGAGAGGTCCCTTTACTAACACTAAACCCAACCGCTTGCGAGTGCTTGCGGTACATGTCATACAAGTCTTCTCACTTATCAGCTTCCCTTCGCAGCAAAGTCGTTGAGTAGTCTGCGCATTAACAAAGAATGCAGGGACACATCAGAAGCGTAAATGGAAAACATCACATTCACAAGGGTTTGACAGGGTGGTGTGATGTGCATCAGACACGTATATTAAATGTGGCAATAAAACAGTAACAACAAAAGATCATCCTTTCTGCCAGGGAGACATAAATCCCAAAAAGGACAACATTAATCAGACATATTAAAAAACTGGCCCTGCATACATTGAAAACATCCCCGACATTTGGTAATTTCTGCCAGGGATACATAAATTACAAAAAAAGGCAACATTAATCTGACATATTAAAAAAAGTGGCCCTGCATACATTGAAAACATCCCCGACATTTGGTAATTTCTGCCAGGGATACATAAATTACAAAAAAGCCAACATTAATCTGAAAACATAGGTCATTATAACTCTATAAGAAAACATCCCTATTACCATCTTCACAACTAATGACGTGTTCATCACTTAGGTCATTATTAGTGCTGTGTTATATTTGTGTTAAACAAAAAAACAAGAACACCATATCATCATAATAGATGACCCTTTTTGAAAACAACCATGTTTTTGTTATTCAAACATTCCTTCATATTTTGTTAATGTATAAGAAAAGCTTCACAAAAAACAAACAACTCCAACATTCCTTAATATTTTGTTAATGTATAAGAAAAGCTTCACAAAAACACAAACCACTCATGCTAACACAATAATAATGGACATGTAAGTAAAAGTTGCAACAAAACACCATCATATACATTTTGTACATTGACACACAAAATTCAGAAAATCACAACAATAAAGCACAAATTTGTGTACACAAACACAGTTTTCTTGAATAAGGACGACCTTTGATTCCACCATTTACCGACGAAGACGCTTGATTTATGTTATTGTCATCAAGCACACCATCCATATCTCTGTTAGTAACTACATCACAATCAATGGTGTGGTCATCAATTACACCCGCCATATCCCCGTTAGTAACTATATCGCAATCAATGCGTCCGTCATTATACTCTTCTACGATGTTTACTTGTGAGCTAAGCAAATTATTAGAGATGTGGTTAGTGTTTTTCGTGTACAAGCTATTCGTGAATATGTTGTATGGATTTCTTAGTTGTGAAGATGGTGAAAGATGAAGGTGGATATGAAGATGGTGAAGGATGAATGAAGAGTTCTGACTAATATTTTCCAGCCATTTTGAAAGGCAAATAGGCGGTAGTATTTTTTATAGATTTTGTGTACTAATGATCTCCAATTATTAGTATTTAATATCACCCAAGTAAAATCATGAATAGTGCCCGTACTTCACAGCAGGTTGATGTCCCCCCATGTCACACCCTCTTAATGGCTGACCCACCCATTTACCTGCTAAAATGGCATGTATTCGGCCCGTCACAAATGAGAATGATTCATACTTTATACTCTTTGCACAATATCCTAATTTTGTAGTTGAACGAATGATCAACAAACAAACACGCAACCTTCATTGGATACAAATATATTCAATATGACAGTAGTATAAATCTTCCTGAGAAGTAACTTTGAGATACGGAGAATGACAGTAGAACCAAAACGACTATAGAAACGTTCAATCACTAAAAAAGTTAAAGCTCTTACCCCATAAGAATAGCAATGTGAGAAGTATCGATCTCGCATCTTTTTTAAGCACAAAAACAGATCTACAACAACCTTAGGTATCGCATTTTAGAAACTAAAAACAAAACTCCAAAACTCATCCCACGTAACAATAATAAAAAACAATAGATCAAACCAAAGAAAAATAATTCAAAAAATTCCCAAAATTTACTAACATTATAAAAATTTTAAAAACCCATAAAAATTCAAAAACCCAAACAACAAATAATCAAAATAATCAAAAGTCACTACTCACTAGTACAAATAAAATGTGAAGAACGATTGCATCTACGGTCTCATGTCTAGTGTATTAGCTTTAATTTAAAGCTGATGTGAAGAATGATTACATCTAATGGTTCCCCTAAAACTACTAATATCTAAAGATGGTGCTAGACACGATCAAAATAATCCAGAACGGCTTCAACAATTAATGTAAAGGAAACGAAGAGATAAAAGGCCGCCATAATACAAAAGATAATACTTTCACCTACTTATGGTATAAAAACCACCTGTTACGTTTAATAAAATAACATTGAATATGTATAAGTAGATATTCATCTGTTCTAATCAGAAGCGTGATAATTCCGATCAAACAGTTTGATGAAAATGCAAACACTCTGGTGTAAATTATATTATAAAGAAGCTTATATATCTTTATCCCAGGAAATGATGATTGTTAAGTAATAAAATGTACTTCAAAATGACAATGAACCGACTAAAATTAAAAAGGCATGAATTGAGGAAACATATCAACTAATTACATGTTCACATCAAGGAAACAGATTATCATCAACCCAACAAACATTGAAAGTGAAAGATATTACTTGCCTTAACCAGGAATCCCCAAAGGAAAATATTGCAAAGAATCAAACACCAGCACTGCTCCAATCCAAAGCAATGGATACTCAATGGCGCATCTGCCACAAATGCTTTTTTTGTTGAAATGTGAGAGAGTATTAAAAAAATGGTCTAGCAATTCATATACAAACCCAGCAAAAAACAGCCAGCAGCCAGCTATCCCACAGCAAAAAAAAAAACCAGGAAAACAAAGCTACTTCCGAATCAGATGCTCCATACTAGCAATCTTTGCCTGTTTCAACTTTGCAATTTTCTTCACAGCCCTTATACTTCTAATAATAGCCTGCTTCAACTCTTCAGCCTCCATTCCTGGCAGCCTCAGATAGCCTTCATACAAAGCTCAATTACAGATTCTCCAAACAGTGTAACTCTACGCTGATATCACCATATGACAGATTCTGCTCTGCACATTATTAGTAGAGGCCTGATTAGTTACCATTAGAAGCTTTTGTCCCAACCAATTCACAATATAATGACGAATTGTACTACTCTAGGTGCAGCAGACTGTCAAATGTTTGACAGTCTTAACATCAGTCCTACAAGCATACAACATCAGTGCAACAACCAATTCTACTCAGCTTTTCCTTTGTGTTTAGGCCTTTGTGAAGCATGAGCTAGAGGATGACAGAGTGATTTGGAACATTCCACTGGTTCCACACCACCTTATACCAGTTAACTGCAACGAGTGCCGCACATAAACCCGTTCAAAGAAGAACCTATAGAAGAATATAGCCATGTGTGGGTTGATGATTCTGCTGACCAATACACACTGAGGAATCATTATAGTATCAAGGCGAGATGCATTTCCTCCCTACCTACGCCCTTGTGCTAGTTAGCTAGTAAACTCTTCTCCTCGGGATGACCTGTAACGAACACCAAATTTAAAGACTTTGTCTTGCCAAAACGATTACCTTAACCAGAAAAGTAGATGTCCGATCTCGAATTATTAAATAAAACCATACTAGTTTTAGCCCCGTGCAAAAATGCACGGGTTGTTTTAAAATTTTAATATTAAAAATATATTATCTAATACTCGGACCTAATAGTGTCAAGTAGTTTTTAAAGATGTTTAACAAATGCACGTGATTGAATATTTGTAATTCAACAACTTTAGATATAAGTAGAATTCAAATATTAGTTATTAGTCGTTACAAATTATATAAGTAATCTTAAAAATTTACATATTGAAAATACAACTTGTAAACAATTTTAAATGTTGTATTAGAGAAAAGCATGTTATTATCAAAAATCACACCCTTCACGCCTCGTTTGATTGTAATTTTGAAAAACGATTCATCAAGTTTTCCTTGATTTAGAATTGCTATTGGAAGACAAATGCTCATCTGAGATAAAGTTTTTTGTACTTTGCGAGCAATCACTTTAGTATATCAAAATTTACGAATTATTGGTCATTTTTTCCTCAAAGAGCCAATACATTTAATTATTTTGCGTGTCTATTTGTTTTAAATAAATTGTTTTTGTTTGTTAAATAATGTTCTTCCCTTTTAATTTTGTTAAAATTCTTATTTCATTTTACATCATAGTTGCAAATTAATAATGCTTGCTTATTCGTCTGTCGTGTTATCTACTGCCATACTTTGATTCATTTTGTAGCTATGTTAAAAGATTAATTTGTTGAGTTTTTTTTTCATCGTATACTTTAACTAAACGACTTTTTTTTGTACTTTTTAAGTCGATCATGTGTTATTATTTCAAAATTATGCAATAATATATTTTGAAAAAATTTATAATAATTTTTTGTGTTTGTAGAACAAATTTGTATTATTGTAATCTTTTTAAAAAATTTGTTTTATCTTATTAGTATTATAGTTGATGAATGTTTTTCGTATTTTATTTTAATTATTGTTGTAATTTATTATTGCAGTAAAAATTTGGACTGAATTTTTAACAATTGATTTTGTTTATTGTAATTTATTAGTAAAACTTTGTGCTGAAGTATTTACGTTTTAAATTATTCATTATTCACTAATATTTACGTGTAAAAAACATACACGTAAACATTTACGTTTAAAACTTAAACACTGACATTTTTCAGCAATTAATTCCAATTTTTTTCTATAGGTCTCAGCGTCTCACATTTACTTAAAAACAATAAAAATAATAATATGCATGTGATGACGTGGCTTAAGGGGAATGCTTGAAATGTTTTTGGTTTATATAGATTAAATTTAAATTCAAATATATAATATATAAGTTGACGTTATAAATATAATCATTTACGTAGAAATTATGGTTTACGAAATAAATTAAACATAGAAATTATTGTTTACACAACGTAAAATTTACACAACGGAAAATCAACGGAAATAAAGATAGGCGGTTACTTGAAAAAAATTAAATAAACTTTGTTGTGGGTCCCAGATAGATGATTTAAAAATAAAGAAATAAATGTTGGATGCATAAGGTGAATTCACCAAACTCTTTAAATGTCTGTATTAATATATATAAGATTACCAAAAGAGTAAGAATTTCAATGGGGTTAACTGTTAAATAATACCTAGTTTACAATAGAGTTTCAGTAAACCAGTCCAAAAGTAAAATCTGAGACTATTTCAATGGGTTTAACTGAATCAAACCTTGGAGAAACGCAGTGATTTTAGTTACATCCAGTGAATTAGGTAACCGCCACGAAAGATCCCGGGCCTCATATAAAACACATGGAGCTCTTTAAGCTAATTGTCATGTAAACAGACCTCCTATCTGTGCCGATGTCTCTCATCAGCAAAACTTGCATTTCCGCAACTATTGAAAGAAATGGAATAAAGTAAGTTCCAGCCTCCAGGTCAAATTTATATGAACATACCTTGCACTAAATGAAGATACTGGTATTATGCTTACTTTCTTGCAGTCGTTGACATGAAAATATGTTCTCCTTGAACCAAGTAGCATGGTACCTCCCATGTGAGTTTTTGACCCCTGACAAGAGTATCACAGACTATGTTATTCCGGCTCTTCATATTACTATGCGACACTCGCTTGGGAGTTTTTAATAGAAAGATTTCATGTTCACAGTTGATCTCACTAACGATCATGTGAGATGACTGAAAAGGAAATGAAGAAAGACGGAATGAGACACTCTAACAGACGTAAATGAAATATGTCATCTATCTATCATGGAGTGACGAACTGAAAATCTCGAGCATACATGTATTGGGAAATGAAGAAGCATAGTACAATAACAAAAAGTAAACCCCGGGCATAAATATAACGTAAGGGCTTTGCTATCTTTGTCAAATTCAGTGATGCTAGCATCTTTTACACCAAGCATAGAGCGAGTAAACTCAACTAAAGCAATCTACATCTCTAAACAAATGCCAAGATACGAGATTTTCTTTTCTCGGGCATACATTGCTGCAAGAATTTTCCCTTCAACACCTGTCACTAAACCCTCCAGGCACAAGAACACCATCTGGACCCTGTATTTATAGATATATACAGACGGTAAAATTTCCAATATATGATGTTGATACTTAATACACTGCAGAATACAAATCAAGGTATTAGTCGGAAACAATGGCTCATAAGAATGAGTTTTAACAAGTATGTTTTCTCAATTTTGATGTGCAATTAGGGATTCTGGTAGCGTCTATACAAACCTTCAGCTTATGCCACAATGTTCTATAGTCTCCAGGGTTCTACAGTAACAAAAACTATCGGAATATGCACGGTGCAAAACTGCAAATCACGCGTACTCAAAGAGTAGTCGTGCAGAATAAAACCAATGAGGTGATTGCAGGAATAAACAATCAAATCACCTCTTCAATGGTTGCTTCTTCAAGGTTACTAGCTGGAACCCAGTTCAATATAAATTTTCGTTCACAAGCCACTGAGGTGTGTAATAGAGCCTGCATATCGGAGAGAAAGGGAAAAAACTGTCATTGGTAATCAAGAACATTTTAGCTCATAAAACGCGACAACAAAATGGGCAAGTGCTCATGTGCCATTGCACACATTACGGCGGTGTTGTCTATCAAAGATAGACCAACTGGCCTAAACTAATATAACTATGGAAGTCGGGTCGATTCCACAGGCAGTTAAGATATCTGGTCTAAGGTTCGCTTATCGTCACAAGGGGGTTTTTGGATTTGTTGTCTAAACTAAAAGTAAAAGAAGGGATAAAGAAATATAAAAGAGTAACTAGAGAAAAGAGAAACTAGGATCGTCGGTTCACCATGGCCTATGGGTGAATGAAGAAATTAAGAATGAATTATATTGGGATAGGGGTTGTGAAAAGGTCATTTCTGTCCGCTATTCGCCCTAAGATAAATCTAATAAACTTTCGCTTGAATTAATTCATCCCAAAGTTCATTGCCGATCTACCTTTTCCAATCTTCCGATCTAGGTCAAGGGATTCTATACAATTAATTGAATGCGTCGATTAAAACAATCAAAAGCCATTATATGCAATGATTACATGCAATCCGAATCTAAAAACATTTACTATAACAACTAACCTAAGCCATGATTCCCCTAAATCCTAGTACGAAATCTAGCTAATCATGCTTAAACAATTAACAACAAGAGAAAAGGAAAGGGGATTAAGCATCATAAAAGAAGAGAGAATGGAAAACAGGAGTTAATTAACAAGGTAGAAAATAAATACCGCGATTACAAGATTGTAAATAATTGAAAGAGAGATCCAATCCGAAAGCAAAAGGAATGGAGAACGGAGTTTCCTCTGTCTCATGTCTACAGTGACAGGTGAAACGTAAAAAGAGAGATCTCGAGTAAAAGTTCTTCTTTAGTGCTTTAGCCTAGTCACTTATTTAGAGGATTATATTATAACACTGATCTTAACCTAAAACAGAATTACGGAATCCAAAGCCCATAAGTGAAGTGCTCGATCGAGTTAACTCGATCGAGTAAAAATCTCCAAAATCCCCTCGATCGAGTAAAGTAAGGACTCGATCGAGGTCTTCCCATCTTGCAATGATTTGATCGAGCAAAGCAAGGTTTCGATCGAGCAAATAAGCTCTCGATCGAACAAAAAAAGTACTCGATCGAGTACTTCTCAGCGCGTAATTCCTTCTTCGCGCACTGAATTTCAAACGGATGCCATTTCTTCGTTACTCGTGGCGAATCAAGCGATTTTTGCGGAGTTGGAAAGCTAAGAGGATAAGATTTCATCTCCAATCAGAATCACCCGATTATCTGTTGTAGAACTCGAGATATGGCTCTCCAAGTAGGCACTAGAAAATTGATGCTCTTTCTTTGCTCGATGGACTCGATTGCTTCTACGCGCATCTCAAGATGGTAGTAACAAACTCCGACTCAACTCTTCTCCTATATGCATGCATAGGGACTTGTTTTAGGCTTGATGATGATCTTCTCCGGCTCATATCTGCAAATAGCACAAGATAAACCAAAGTAGACTATTCGGAGGTCATTTGCTGCAGAACACTACAAAATAAGCATGAAAATGCGTGCTAATATGGCCTAAAAGGTCTATATAAAATGCACGCATCAAACTTCCCCAAACCAAGCATTTGCTTGTCCTCATGAAAACTAATGCAACTACAGGAACTAAATGCAGCTAACTACGACCTAATGAAATGGTGTTGTCTCAAAGCCAACTATAGATTATTCGTTAACCATTTGAATGCAGAGAAACAACCACCAAAAAGTTCAAAACTAAACGCAACGAATTCGTACATGCAATGAAAAACAGCTTGGACAATTGACCTCAAAAGACTTGTATGCTTGGACTTTCCCGGGTCGCTCTTTTCTCATCAAAACAAGGGTAAGAATTTATGTGCAAGAGAGAAAATAAGAAAATGTAGACACTCTCCTAACTGCGACCAACAAATCATGCATTGCAACTAGTATGACAAAGGATTATAATTACCGTACACACGCATTTCAACCTTTCAATGACTATCACATGCCAAATTCTTGAAAGTTATGGTTATGTGAGGTAAAATGGGTAAGAAGAGGAAAAAAACAGTATTGAAAAGAGGAGGTAACGTATCGCGCTAGATACCCAAACTCGACCAAGGGTGGAGCCGTCTATCTTACTCAGAAAAACACGATGCCATGCATCGACGTAAAACTCATTACAACCATGAAACCTGAATTGGGGTAAAAGATGCTTAACTTATTGATTTTTTTTATTCTAATTCCCAACAGATGTGAGATGAACATGGGAATGCAATTTTCTTTTCTTTTTTTTTTCTTTTTCCTTTTTTTTCTTCTTTCTTTTTGCTTTTTTTTTTCTTTTCGTCTTTTTTTTTTCTTTTTTTTTTGGTTAAATGTGAGCTTTTGTATTACTTCATAAAATTGTCAATTACAAAAATGTATCATTGAATACTATTCAGCCATACTCTATCTCTATTAGTCATGGTGTCTTTCAGTTTGAACTGAATTCTGTCTCTAATTGTTTTCTTCAAATCTGCTACTAACCTCCCAGGTCTGTGAACCTTCAAGTATATTCTACATTCATTCCTCTCCTTCCAGATGCTATACCAGCAAGCACATACAGTCATACTTCTTACTCTTCTCTGCAATTTAGTGATACCACTTCTATTTTGCCATAACTTGAGCCCTAGCCACTGTTCTATAGCATCAATGATCATTCTGCTATAAATACAGTGTCTGAACAAGTGATCCTTTGTCTCTACCTGTTGCTCACACAACAAGCAGTTGTCATGAATACAGATACCCATTCTCTTCAACTTCTCTCTGGTATAAATCTCATTCTGCATTACCATCCAACCATTAAGAGCATGCTTCGGTATATTCCATTTTTCCCACACAATTCCATACCAAGGGATAGAGGGGTGATGTCCATTCAACCACTGATAACACAATTTTACAGTGTATCCCTTTACATTATGTAACCAGACTCCATTGTGATATCCAGTAACTAACCTTTCCTTTACCTTGCAAATGCTTCTCCAGTTTCTCTTTTGTTTTTCTTTTGCTAAGTTCATGAATTACGTCCAATTCCGAGTTTCGAGCTCCAACTTTCTCAATTACCAAATCCATAATGAATATCGAACCAAAAGTGATGAGATGAGTGCATAGCACAAAACAACACTAAACTAGCTCGACACAAGATAGGCTATGATTTGGGTGTAGTTTATAGGTCAACTGGCAGTTTTTTGGCTAAATGTGGAGTTACATGGGTAAAATGAGAAACGAGAAAATGCAAGTATTCTCCAAACATATGATACCAACCACAAAACCATGCGTGTAGGCAAAAAGCAATCAAAAGTCATACATGTGAGATGCGATGAAATGAAGGGACTACTACTCTCAATCGTAGATAACAGGTCATGAATGTCACCAGTTATATGCTCTAAAACTCAGAATTTTTAAGTAGTTGCCAATTACAAGTCAAATCAAGTCTAAAAGTCCAAGTAAAGCTTTTCAAAACAGAATTCGGGACATGCTAATTGGTTTTTACTTAAAGGTGGCGAAAACTGTAATAAATGATCAACACAAATAACCTATAGGGCAGTTTCATCATTGTAAAAATTCCAATTCGACTCAACTAAATGCAATAATAAACGTGAAATTTTTGAATTTTTTTTTGATTTTTTGAATGTATAAGAAATGAAATAACAATGCATACACAATTAAAACGTGATAACAGAAATGCAAGAAAAACAAAATGTAGACACGATATGGATGCATACCCTCCCCAAACCGAACGGTACAATGTCCCCATTGCACAAAGGAAAGGAAACAAAATGCAAACTAAAGAGTAGGGTTTCAATAGGGAGTAGATATGGCCTAGCTTGTTCTCGATCGAGTAGATATGGCCTAGCTTGTTCTTGATCGAAGATGCATGGGGATCGATCGAGTAGGGTTTCAATAGGGAGTCCGCGATCGAGTGAAACCCACTCGATCGAGTACTTCTGGCAACCTGTTCTTCTCGATCGAGTAGGATGTTGGACTCGATCGAGTCACTAGAACCTGCAATCGTGATAAAATCGTCCAGAGATACCAAAAACACCAAAGCCAACTTATTCCGCAGTTTATTGTCTATAACTAAACAAATTAAACGGAGACAAACTGAATAAAAGTCTTCAAAAATCCAACAAAAATATTTAAAAATTCGGGTTGCCTCCCGGGCAGCGCTAGTTTCAGATAGGTCCTAGCTCGACCTTCTTTCGTCATCCATCGTCAAAAATTAATGGCCCCCAACTAGGCTTCTGACTGAATGCAGTTATTTCATCCATCATGAGCTTCACTATCTTCCTCCTACGCACAGCAACAACAGGGCAGTGGCTTATCACAGCATACAACGCACCTCCATCGACTATTTTCCGCAGTTCCTTCTTCGGCGGGATAGAATCTTTAGATCCCCTTCCCGGGTCCTTCAACCTCTCTAGACATGTGGAAGAAGAAATAATACGATGTTCCCCCAACTTTCTCCCAAACTGGGGCGGAGGCGTTAATCAACAGCAGTATAAGATTTAACGGAAGGCGTACAATAAATCGTACCAAAATCAACAAAAGGAATGATAGTAACATCTATCGAAGAGGAATGATATTCTCTTACCTTCCCATCGCTAGCCAGGATAGAATCGGGTGCCAAACAATCGCTGTCCGTAGTCACTGTGCTCGATTAAGCAACAAAGTCAATCGATCGAGTTCCTTCTTCACCATAATCATTCGATCGAGTAACATCAACTCTCGATCGAGACCCATCTTCAACAAAACCACCCGATCGAGTAACATAGTCACTCAATTGAGGCAAACCCTCATAAAAAAAGTTCGATCGAGCACTTTGACTTGCTCGATCGACTTCTTCCCCCGCTCAGTTCGACTAAATATATTGTAACACCCCCATTTACCTAAGAGCCTGTACTAGGACTTCCCAAGTAAATAAGGCTGTTACCATCCCGGATAATCCATGGTAGTAGATACTCAAAGAGAAAGAAACACAGTACTTTAAGTTATTAAGAAATAGTGTAAAACTGATACAACTCATAGTCCAAACCAAACTTAAAACCAAAGAAAACTGTAACAACTGAAACTACTACAAGTGAGAGTAAGTGATATACAGCTAAGTAGGTCCAAGCCATATCTCTCTCCATGCCCCAAGCTCCTAATCCATCTGTCTCTGACCTGTAGATTCTACTCCCCATTCCGGATCATCGTAGGTGAACATGAATACACTGTCAACCTCGCGGTTGAGTAGGTTAACACAAAATCATAATGCAACAGATAATGACATGAAAATGCCATGATATGCCTGAGCTCAATCTCAAACCCGTAACTCCAACCCTTACCGAACCTCCCGGTAGAGTATAATCGACCGTCGTCGAACACCAGCATAACAGCTGAGGTCATCACCAGGTCTAGTTGTAACACCCCGATTTGTTTAAGACCCTTTCGCAAGACATTCTCAAATAAATAGAGCCGTTACCATCTCGGAATGTCCGAGGTAGTGAATGACAAAGTAAAATAAACTACAGTACTTTATACAAAACTGATCAAATTTGAACCTTTGATATAACAATTACTACGCATAGATTAAAGTACAACTGATAACATCTACATATGTGATCTAATTCTAAGTAGGTCCAAGCCATATCTCTCTTCATGCTGAAGCTCCTAATCCATCTGTCTCTGACCTGTAGAATCTACTCCCCATTCCGGATCATCATAGGTGTCACACGAATACACTGTCAAACTCGCGGTGGAGTAGGATCACACAAAAATCATAATGAAACAAATAAAGATATGAAAATGCCATGATATGCTCGAGCTAAATCTCAATCTCATTCTCAATCTCAACCCGTAACACCCACCCATACCGAACCTCCCGGCAGAGTATCATCGACCGTCGTCGATCACCAACATAAAACCTAAAGACACCAGGCCTGGTCTACAGAACCACCCTGGGTTTATATGAAAACAATATTCGTTCCATATCTTTCTCAGTAACCAATTCATATGCCATGCTCATGAATGCAACAATACTCTTAATCAATCATGCTATTAAATAATGCAATGCTCATACCAATAATAATAATCAACACTCAATTCAACCAATATCATTCTCATATCAATCATGCTCAACATTCATAACACACAATCCAACATCCATTCATAACACATCATAGAGTATAGTGCCAGTGTATCCTACCTAGATAGCAATATAATCCAATGGCAAGCCAGTAAGTAACATAATTATGTCACTTCAAAACCGTCACCTAACAAATATAATATGAACAATTACTATCTAATATAACTACGTAAACACGGTATAATATATCAACCAATATATTTAATTAACCAAATAATGTATTACGCATAACGAGACTATGTTAAGCACGACTAGTCAATTAACTTAATTAGGTGATTAATTAAAATTACCGTCACAACACTATTTAAACGAATTAACTAAACCAGTTTAACTAATCAAACTAATTGATCCCAATTAGATAAACATGAACGAATTAAACAATTTAAACTATTAACAACATCAAGATAAACTAATCTAATAATATTAATAACCATCACATAATTATTATAAATACTAATAATAAGCTTATAATATAATAACAATACTACTAATAACTTATAATAATACTAATACCAATACTAACCATAATAATAATAACAAGAATAATAAATAGTAGTAGTAGTAGTAGTAATAATAATAATAATAATAATAATAATAATAATAATAATAATAATAATAGTAATAATAATAACAATAATAACAACTACGCAAACACAGCCCAACCCCTCGACAATCCCCGAAAACGCAACAGCCCCCTTAACAAACCCCTTGACAACCCCCTAAACACAGTCCCCTTCGACACCTTCACACTGCCCGAATCACCACCATGACACGGTGGTTGCCACCACCACACTATGGCGCACTCACTGACACTCATCACCACCCATGATTCCACTCCATCAGCCTACGACACTGGTCACAACCCCAAACTCTGAACCCGTGACTAACACCCACTATAACCCGCCTCTTAGCAACCTGTTATCACCACCATCACCCCAACCAACCACCATCCTTGACACCTTGCATCACCCTCTACCCCCTGGTGCCAAGAACTAGGCTTCGACAGTCATTATACCTCTAAAGCAACCACTCCAAACACGATGTACCACGACTCTCATGTTTCTGCAAGAATTTCACGACACCCTTTATGGTGGTGCTCCGACCACCAGACACCCCCTACAACCACCAAAACTGTAGGAATATTTCTCATAAATTTCCATTAAAGCATTAATCTAATTAATATTGCCAAAGATTATATGAAAAGACAATTTGATACAAAAACTATAAATTGAATTAGTAAGACATGAATGTAGAAATAACCTTTATATCTATGGAGAATCGACCTAAGAACAACCTAGTAAACCCAAATTTCAATGTAAAAATTCTCCTTAGGTTGCACCCAAGATGACCGAAAAAATTGCCCTTCAAGTTACCACCTTAATTACTATTAATTTTGGAGGCTTTTTTTAGGGTTTTTAGATGATGAACTTATATTTCACAAAATAAGAGAAAACTGTTCTCTTATATCTTTGTGATTTACACGGCCCAAACTACTACCATGTTAGTAGTCTTACACGACCCAAACTACTACCGAGTTAGTAGTCTTACATGACCCAAACTACTACCCTGTGATTTGGTCCATTTATTTCACTTATCCGAACTTCTATTAAAATATCTACATATATTTTAATGCATGTA
The DNA here is from genome assembly GCA_029255685.2 of Silene conica. Lineage (NCBI taxonomy): Eukaryota > Viridiplantae > Streptophyta > Magnoliopsida > Caryophyllales > Caryophyllaceae > Silene > Silene conica. The sequence continues at coordinate 33,642,365 of CM055317.2, read as the reverse complement.
CTCGGAACTAAATATCGCATATTAATTTCCGGAGAACATTTTCGGAAATGTAACATAAACACAATTTTAAGGAGAATGTTAATTAATTATCTTATAATTAATTAACCTAATTATATTATTCTAAAATATCATATATTAAAATATAAAATTAATAAATGTAACATTTATATATATTTCCTAGAATTAATATTTAATTCATTTCTCCTAATTATTATTTAATCGTATTAAATGTTCATCATCTATTTAACTACATTTAGCTAAGTTTGACATTTACGTAATTATATCAATATATAATCACATTTCTCAGTGCTATCCTATATGTGTGACCTTTAGAGATCAGCTGATTACCGCCATCATATGATAGTAACGTCAAACTTCTAGTAAGCCAACCGTTACCGATAAACGTTAACCAACTGATTAATATACTAAGTATCCTGTGTGATCTTGTAAAAGATTTATTCAAATAATCACACACTGTGGAGGACATTTACTCCAACAATCTCCCACTTGTCCTACAAGTGTGTGTGCGATTACGATTCTCATATCCATAAATTTCTCCCACTCACTGGAAGGCAAATTTCAAAGTCCTACCTTACAAGGCCATATCTCCCAAGTAATCATATCAAGAGCGGTTTCCTCGAATAGAGAGTAACATAACTGATATACGAATCACATTCGAGCATGGCCATGCATTTAAGTTACTACTCCTCGAGTGGCCCTGAGAATATATATAAAACCTGATAAAAGCTGGATATTTTCCTTGACTTATAACCTGCTGATGGAAGCACAACATGAAATGGCCCAGTAAAAGTCCGATTTGCCTCCTTTTACGGTGTGACCTAGGACAGAAACCTAAACCACCCAAAAACTGTCTATGTCGCAGGAAATAATCAATGGTCAAAAGAACCGACTTTAGGATTCAGAATAGACGTCCTATCCACGACCATGCACCTAATGTATCTTAACATTTAGGACTCTATGTAGTGGTCACCATGTCCTATGCGGTATCAGATACCCATATTTGTTATTGATCAGTCAAGCGTTTGACTTATGGCATATTGAACCATCCATCCTTCAACTAACAAAATAATCACCTGAGTTATCAGCTCATTATGGTGTTTACGGACAAAACAAACATATAAAGTAAAACAGTTCACTTTGTGGTGTTCAGAATTGTCATACAATCCACATGTAATACAATATAAAGAAATTCAATGATTTTATTAAGTAGTAATCGAAATGATCGAACATCAATCAAATAATATCTAATACAACTCTGGAACACGTTTTATCCCCATGGATGTGATGTGCCCTTCATGTTTACTATGCGGTAGTGCCTTAGTGAGCGGATCTGCAATGTTGTTATCCATTCCAATCTTGCACAACACTATCTCCTTTTGCTCCACGTAATCTCTTATTAGATGAGCTTTTCTGAGTACATGTCTAGATTTGTTACTAGACTTAGGCTCCTTAGCCTGGAAGATAGCACCACTATTATCGCAATAAAGGGTGATTGGATCTTTCACACTAGGTACTACTTTTAGTCCTTGTAAGAAATAACGCATCCAAATAGCTTCCTTTGCAGCTTCGGAAGCTGCCATGTACTCAGACTCTGTTGTAGAATCTGCTGTAACGCTTTGCTTTGAACTCTTCCAGCTGACTGCTCCACCATTAAGAGTGATTCCCGTCGTTGAGGGTACCAAAGATAAAATTTATAATTCCTAACCTTAACAATAGATAGTGAAAGTTAGGGTCGAACCACAGAGAGGTGGGGAATGTTTATTGTTTGGTGTTAATGTTTTAAGGTAACAGTTTTGGGGGTTTTTATTGGTTATTACTAAGTCTAGAAACAGAGATAAAAAATAAAGCAAGTAAATAAAGATGATAATAAAACAATAATTAAAGAGATGCTAGGATGATCGGGTAACAAATAGCTAAGGTAATATAAATCCTAAGGTCAACATGTATTGCAGTCGCGTAAGGGGTGTAACATATCCTTTCGGTCTATGGTATCTAATAGCTCCTTTCGGCCTATGCTATTAGTTCCTAGGTCTCACAATTATTGGGTGTCAACAATAAGGGTGATTCCTAAATTCTAGGTCACAAACCTTTCAGTCTTAAGTAACCTAGTCGTCTTTAAAGTGTAAACCAATGCCCTTCCCGTATCTTTCAATCTTGGGTAGGTCATTACTAACATCCTACAATTCTCCCTTGGGTCTCATTGTAGTTTATTATAGTCTACGAATTAAAACGGAACAGAATACGAATGCGAGTGGGTCGACCGACCAGCTAGCCCAGTCGGCCTACCACCGCCTCGGTTGACCGATCCATTAAGTAGGTCGATTGACCACGGCCCTGCTACAGTTGGTCTCAGAACCTATACTACCTACGCATATTCATCCCCTACATCCTAACATGTGAAATTTAGCTACTCATGGTTACTAAAACAACAATGAAAATAGGAATAAACATGGAAATCATGATGAATATTAATCTAAACATGCAATCTATAATAAAGCTTGGGATTCTACCTTAAACCAAATACAATAGTTCTAAACTAATAACAATGAAGCATAATTTAAAAGAAGAATTACCGGAAATATAATTGAGGCAGAAAAGGAACAAACTTTATTGATGAATGCTTGAAAGGTTGAAGAACAAAACTAAAAGTATTTGAGAATTATTGAAAGATTACAACTAATTAAGGATAAAACTAAATTAAAGACTGAGCAAAACTCTATTAGGGACTGAATGATTAACCCTAAACAAGAGATTAGTTTATATAGGCGAAAAATTAAGAGTTTTCTAAAGACTCTAACACGTTAATAGGCTTCGGAAAGCTTCAGGGTCTGCGCGGAGGTCGGTCGACCTACTATGTGGGTCGGTCGACCTATTCACGGGCTTCTGTGGATTCTGGGCTTTCCAAAACAGGGTCCTGGTCGGCCGACCTATGTAGTAGGTGTTGGAGGAAGTGTCCTCGACAATAGTGTGTTGACATAATTAAAACTCATTTGAATGAAACACAACTGGGAGTGTTACTCTTTTAAAGTCAACTGATCAACATTTATCGATAATGATTGGCTGTCTAGAGTTTGACATTATCGTCATATGATGGTGGTGATCAGTTGATCCCTTAAGGTCATATCTTTAGGGAATTCCGTCTCAATGGAATAATTAATTAATATTGTATTGGATACGAATTAATTAATAACTAGAAATTTGGAAATAATTTTATATGACGAATATTTTTATAATGGGATTATAATAATAATAGTCATGGTAATAAAATCGTTTTATTAATCGGTTTTATTTATTCGTTTGGGAAACGATTAAATTGAGAATGAACACGGTTGATCATAAAATTACAAAGAGTTGTAATTAAATTATGACATTACATTTTTATACAATAATAATTTCGAAATTATTAGTGCAAATATTTAAATGTAATAAATTTGTGAATTATGAATTTTAATAGTTAAAATTGCACAATTAACAAATTGGGTCATGTGTTATGGGACATGTATGACATGTTACAAATTAACACAATTGACAAAGATAAAATGGGTCCATATTAGACCACATTTCAGCCGTGTACAATGGGAAAAATTGAGGTTGTGTGTGTGCATTGTGATGGAGTGTGTAAGTGGATGTGTAAGAATGTAAGAGTGTGTAAGGCATCTTATGAGCTTTATGTAAGAGCACAAGAGGCATGCATTGGCTCCCTTGGCTTGGTTTGGCCGGCCTTATACACTCAAAATAGAGCATTTTTGCTATATAAAATACACTCCAACACACCTCATAAAGATTAAGGGTTTTCCTACTAGTTGTTGTTGTTAGTTTGATTATCTAACACTACAACAACACCATTCTCCCTACACTTCTAGTAAAATAGTTTCTAGAAAGTTTATTATTTCCATATTAATAATATTATAGGAGTAATATTATTATTATTATTTCTAGTATACTAATACTAATTTTCTAGTAACAAAATTGGTGTTAGTTTGAGATCGGGTCCTTGATACGCACCTTTAGGAGACGGTTTTCGTTAGATCGTTACAAGAGGATTTCGGTTAATTGAAGACTCAAATAATAGGTGATTATTGAGTATAAACCTTCTAAAACCAATGTAAGGACCATTACATCTTATGATATCATCTTGCATGCATAAGATCCATTTAAGTTTTATGACCTAAACTTAAAGAAACAAAACTCATATTAGATTTGAGTATAAAATCAGGAACTTAGTTTCCTACAATTGGTATCAGAGCATTACGGTTGTTGCATGCATGATCGGATTCATGTTTTATGTTAAAATCGGTTTAACATACACATTTCGAAAATTTCGAAATTATTGTATTTATTATGATAAATCACAAAATAATTTTGCATGTTAAAGTTTCTGTTTCTAAAATGGTTTTAGGACATAAAAATAATTTTATGGATTTTTATTGTTCATTTTTATATTTATTTGTATATTTTGTAGTTTAAATCGGTTTTAAACAACAATTAATGGGAAAAATAGCTAAAAATAGTTTCTGGCCGAGATTTTTTGATATGTTCTCACATGCATATTTAATATATTGTATATGATGTTTCGTAAGAAATGGAGTTAATATGCATGGATTATGAATTTTATGAGATAAATAGTCATAATATGAGTAAAAATGGGTATATAAGGTTATATTTCGAATTTGACCTTAAAAATTTTATGAGAAGTCACATGCAATATATAAAGTTCCTGTATGAATTTTCGAAATTATTGGAATTATTTTGCATGATTAATGATTTTTATAGTAAAAATCGGATTAATAGTGACTTAAATTCGACTTTAATAGTTATAGTTGGAATTTTGCCATAAAAACTTTACACAATGTCACATGCAATATTTACAGTATGTATGTAAGTTTTGGGAATTTATCCTCAAGTGATGCATGATTTATGATTTTAATGGTTAAAATCGGATAAATAGTGACTTATTGTGTTAAAAATAGTTAATCTTAATATTATGGCATGAAATTTTACCCATAGATGTCTTATATGATAGGAACATCAGATCTAAAAGTTAGATATCAAAAAGTTTCTGTTTTTATGATTATTAATTTTTAATGAGTTAATTGGTTAATAATCGTAATTTATGAGTCGTAAAAATAAAATTTCGAGCATGGTCTGAAAGTTTTGGTCATTTTCAGGTTCTAATATATATTTTAGCATGACTAAAAATTTATGGCAAATTATTGCAAGTTTTTATTATTTAAATCGGATTTTAAACCATAAAAACGGCTTTTATACGATTTATTTAAGAAATAAACCATAAACATATGCAAAAGACCATTTTATTAATTTCTGAATTTTTAGAAAATTTCCAGAAAGTTTAAAATTTTGAATTTTAAATTTCGAATTTTATTGACTCATTTGGCCGTATTTCGTTTATTTTTCCGGAAAATACAAGTAATTTATGAATAATAATGCAAAATCAAGTTAGATCATGATAAAATATTAGTAGAGACTAAACATTGATTCCTAAAGTGAGTTAGGATGATTAACTTGGACATAAATGAGATTTATGTAATTTTGGTGATTTTAATAGTTAAAATCGCGCATATCCGTAAAAACCGTAAACAAATATGAGATATTTGCTCCCATAAGGCGATTTGGCATTAAAAATTGAGCATGTGCATACATATTTTATTTATTGCAATTTTATTTAATATGAATGTCATATTTTGAATGTTATTTATATAATTTGGAATTATGTAATTTTTCTTAGTATGGCCTTAGTTTTAATCAATATTACCCGTAATGAAAGGGGATATTGATTCGGTTGTAATTTATGTGATCTGGTATCACGGGTTTGTAATTTAAATTTTCAGTTTTACAATAGAATAGTTGTATTATTTTGTTGTAATTCCGGAGATCCAAAAGACGGTGCCATACGGAAAGGAGTTCCGACAAGACGGTGTTTTCTTGGATGGCGTGCCAATGAAGTTCAAGGGACCAAGGAGTTGGTTTCCGAATTTGTAATAGTTAATTAGTTTTTACTATTACTAGGAAGGCCATACTAGGATTTTATTGCTTTATTGCTTTTTAGTTTTGCATTTTAAATATGTTTGCATGCATAGCCAAATCGCCATAAAACATGCATATTAGTTTAGATCGTTAAAAACGACCGTGTCAATTATAATTATCGAGTTCACCAATTTAATTCGCTTAAAGGAGATGGATAATAAATTGACAAGACCTCTATATTAAACAAAAACAATTGAGAATTAGCCTTACCAAATAGTAGAACCCATGAGCTTCTATTTCGTGGGGTGGTGCTAGTCCAGTGGGCAGTACGAACCCCATTACGTAGGATAAATGGGGCGATGGGGTGGATTCAGTCCAGTGGGCGGATCGCATCCCGATGCATTTGAAATTTGGTTTGTACTCAACGGAAGTGCAGAGGACCAGTGGTCAATGTGTTCCGGGCTAAGATGTATAAATTATGATTTGTCATCAACCAAGAGTTCTAAGGTAGAACCGGTTTATTTTAACCCACCAAACCATATCATTGGGTCGGAGTTCCAGTGGTTCACGATTTCGGTAGTATGGGTTTGGGTCTTGGAATCATTTATAAAATTGGATAGAGGTCATTTTATAGATGCATCAACTTAGTAAATATGTTTACAAGTCAAAAAGAAAATTAAAACGATTAGCATTTAATTTCTTCATATGTTTAAAATTTTGTAGTCTTCGTATCAATATCAATCATGACTACTTCCACTACTACGAACAATTCATGGTTACGTTCCTTCATGGATCGTTGTAAGCTAGAAAAGAATGGGGCGAACTTTGCCGATTGGGATGCCCAACTATTGTTAGCGGCAGAGGGAGACGGTAAGACCGAATTCCTCATTGAAGAATCACCTCCTGAACCTGCAGAAAATGCCACCGCTGCAGCAAGACGACCCTATGATACTTATCAGAAGGAGTCTGCGGCAATCAAAAATGTTTTGATCTTCTCGATGGAGCCAGAACTCCAAAGGAGTGCCATAAAGATTGGCACGGCCTATGAGATCTACTCCAGGCTTGTGACAATGTTCTCAAAGGCTTCGAGAATTGTCCAATACGAGGCGGCATCGGCTTTCTTTGATCTCAACCTTAAGGAGGGGCAAAAGGCTAGCCCACATGTGCTCAAGTTAATTGAGCATGTAGAAACCCTAAGGATGAATCAAGTGGACATTCCTAAGGAACTTGTGATTGATAGAATCCTCCACTCCTTGTCTAAGGTGAAAACTTATGTACAATTCCGGGTGAATTTCAACATGAGAAACCAAGACATCTCTCTCGATGAATTGCACAATATGATCGTGCAAGCTGAAAGGGATATGGGCCTAAATGTTAGTGCCCCTAAGGATGTGCTCAACATTAATGTTAAGAGCAAAGGAAAGTTCAAAAGGAAGGGTAAGGCAAAGGGGAAGCAACCTTCCAAAGGTTCAAAGAAAGTGTCTTCTGAGGCAAGCACCTCCAAATCCAAGAAGAGCCCTCATCAAGGGGCCAAATGCTTTTACTGCAATGGCAAAGGACATTGGAAGAGGAATTGTTCCAAGTATCTCAGCGATCTCAAAGCTGGGAAGATTCTTCCAGTTGGTACGATAACTATCCCGATTTTATGTTAATCTCAACTAATGTATCATGATACAAGTTGTGATGTGAATGCTCTTCTTACTTGAATTAGGGCATGAAAGCAAAGATAAGGGAAAAGAGAAACAAGCTTGATGGATCAAGGGAACTAAGAGTAGCTCCACTCGGGATGATCAAGGAGCTTTGTTTTCCCGCATATTTTGCTAATATTTCAAGTGTTGTATGAACAATTAAAACCTATGTTTTATTTCCTTGTTGGACAAGGAAAGGGGAAATCCTTGAACAATATGTTGTATTTTGGATAATATAGTGACTTGGTTTTCAACCCGAGTCACTATCGGTTTATAATTATGTTCTTGATTAATTTAACATACACTTGCAAATCTTAAACATAAAATAGAATTGATTATGACAATTCAATATATGACCATTGAGATGGAATAAGTATAGGATACTTAATTCAAATTAAAATCAAATTAAGTTTAGAACTTAATTAAAGAGAAAAAGTTATCAACCATTCTAAACTATCTAAGCTTAAATAGAATATTTTCTGTAATAAATCATAAGGGGACACAAACCAACATCAAAGTCATTGCTTGTGGCCTTAGTAGCTATCTTTGGTGATAAAATGGGATTATTATTACAAAGATAGAGTGGGAGAAATTTGAAAAGCCACAAATAGCATATGATTTTGATAAGCACAATGGATGTGATCTATTAGTGAATAGTAGGATTTATTGTGTTTTGGTTATGTGAAAGATAAGAAGGAAGATTAAGTTGTGGATGGGATCTACGATTTAAGAAAATCTACACCTTATAGTTGTAAAAGGTAGATTAGGCTGTAGATAAGATTCTACGCCTCATCATCCCAAAAGTTGTGGATAAGCCCAAAGGTTATAGATAAGATCTACGGTTTGGTAAAAATCTACGCCTTATATCCCAAGAGCAATCTACACCTTATGGTTGTAAAAGGTAGATTAGGCTGTGGATAAGATTCTAAGCCTTATCATCCCAAAAGTTGTGGATAAACCCAAAGGTTGTGGATAAGATCTACGGTTTGGTAAAAATCTACGCCTTATATACCAACGGCCCCGGCCCTGGAGGATACTTCAAAGATAAATTCTTGAAGTTTGTAAGGAAAAATTCTATACATGGATAAGATCCATGATAGAGTCCTCGTACAGTACAAGATAAGATAAATGTGGGGAACTGAAAGTTCACACACACAAAATTATATACCATAAGAAAAGACTCTTATAGAAACTACGGGAGGACACTCGAAGAAAATTATTCAAAAGACTTTGTAAAGGCTCAAGAAAGGGTTCTTGGATTTAGATGGTGATCTAAATGTGCCAATGCAAAAAACCATGAAATTTATAAGACATACATGCTAATAAATGAGATTTATTGGGAGAAGCATACGTTGACATGTGGATGCCAGCAGTCTGCAAAGTTAAGGGTAACTTTGTTGAAAGTAGTAAGGTAATTCATTGAGAATGAATTCAGTAAACTCAATAACCACTTTTCAAAAGGGTATTTGAAAAGGATGTGACTATTAGCACATATGGTTGAAGTCCCAACCATTTCAATTCATTAAATGTTAAGGAACATTGAATTGAGTGGGAGCTTTATGATTTACGGTTAAATGTAAAGTTCAGTGGGAGTTCTCGCTCCAGGATTTGAAGCTATTGAGTCATGGGTATGACTTCGGGATCTTCAGAATCAGGCAAGAACAAGAGTTTAGTGGGAGTAAACGTTATCTAAAACAACTCATTGCTCGTTTGGAATGAAGCATTGATACTCATGAAAGGTACACGAGGTTTTGGTTCTAGATGACATATTGATATGAATTAAATCTAATTAAACATGGGATGTTTAGTTAAGATTATAAGAGACATCTTGATGTTAGTATTAAGGTTGTTCATGGAGATGAAGATAGTGTAACCATGATGGGATCATGGAAATTTATCGAACCTTAAGTACTATTGTTTGCACGTTTAAATCACTAATGTTTCCGCCATTAGTATAATCGTGTAAAGTGGATGCGCACCGCTTGCAGGACAACCCCTTGGAGCAGGTGTTAAACCAATGATTAAACCTTGGTAAATTGTCAAAGTATTCTCCAATGAAGATGAAAGATAAAATTCAAGATTTTGGAAGATAACTTAGTCGTATGGTAAAAGGTTTGCAACGACTCAAGTTCCAAGATACCAAGCAAAGATTTGTGATAATCTTTGGCTTACATTCATTGACTATGCATCTCAATGACTTGTATTTTAACTACATGGTCATCACAAGATTCTACAAAATGTGTAAGTTCACAAATTATGTAAAGGCATTGCTGTGGCTGGGAGTTACACAATACACATAATCTTATTCGCTAGTCATGAGAATGACTTGTCTCTTTCAGAGGAAAGATCAACGTATGAATATGATCCGCAAAGTGAACGCTCGCACGAACTGTGGTAAACCTGGTTTACTCAAAATGAAGATAATTAAAGTTTTAAGGGATGTAAACGAGAGACCCTAAAGCTGATTGTAAATTAAATGGTGTTCAAAGGTTGACCACTTGGATGGTGGAATCCACTAATTGTTTGAGTTATTTATAACTGACGAAAGGTCAAGTAAAATTCAAATGGGATGGTAAGACCATATTGAACCCCATTAAAGTGAATTGAATTATCATGACCTTGTTGGAGGAAGTGTCCTCGACAATAGTGTGTTGACGTAATTAAAACTCATTTGAATGAAACACAACTGGGAGTGTTACTCTTTTAAAGTCGACTGATCAACATTTATCGATAATGATTGGCTGTCTAGAGTTTGACATTATCGTCATATGATGGTGGTGATCAGTTGATCCCTTAAGGTCATATCTTTAGGGAATTCCGTCTCAATGGAATAATTAATTAATATTGTATTGGATACAAATTAATTAATAACTGGAAATTTTGGAAATAATATTATATGACGAATATTTATTATAATGGGATTATGATAATAATTAAAGTCATAGTAATAAAATTGTTTTTATTACTCGGTTTTTATTTATTCGTTTTGGAAACGATTAAATTGAGAATGAACACGGTTGATCATAAAATGACAAAGAGTTGTAATTAAAATTATGATATTACATTTTATACAATAATAATTCCGAATTATTAGTATAATTATTTAAATGTAATAAATTTGTAAATTGTGAATTTTAATAGTTAAAATTGCACAATTAACAAATTGAGTCATGTGTTATGGAACATATGTGACATGTTACAAATTAACACAATTGACAAAGATAAAATGGGTCCATTATAAGACCCATTTCAGCCGTGTAATACATGTATGTGTGTAGGTTGTGTGTTTGAGTGATTAAGTTGATTGTGTGCATCTTACACAAAAGGGATGTAAGGAATCTTACATGCTTTGTGTAAGAGATAATGAGGCATGCATTGGCCTAAGGTGGCTCATGTTGGCCGGCCATGTGATAGAGCAAGCAACCCAATTTTGCTCTATATATGCAATACTTCATTCACTCAAAAACTTGTAGAAGTTGCTAGTGCATGTTTCATTGTTCAATCAACACACATCTCCCATAAACACTACAACTCCATTCTCCAAATTTTAGTAAAATAGTTTTACTAAGTAAGTTATTATTTCCATATTAATAATATTAAGGGTAATATTATTAATATTTCTAGTATACTAATACTAATTTTCTAGTAACAAAATTAGTAATAGTTTGAGATCGGGTCCTTGATACGCACCTTTAGGAGACGATTTTTGTTAGATCGTTACAAGAGGATTTCGGTATTGAAGACTCAAGTAATAGGTGATTATTGAGTATAAACCTTCTAAAACCAATGTAAGGACAATCTCATCTTATGATATCATCTTGCATGCATAAGATCTATTTAAGTTTTTATGACTAAACTTAAAGAAACAAAACTCATATTAGATTTGAGTATAAAATAAGGAACCTAGTTTCCAACAGACCTCGCCCCTAGTTGCTTAAGTGAGGTGACATCTCAATGCAACCGGATGTGTGATGCGATTGATGGCGAGTTCAATTGCCATAGAGTCATACAGGATGACTAATCGATCACCTAGGCATAGACATGTTAAGACACATTTGCCGGGCTAATGACCGCTGATAGAGCTCTGGCGTACTCTTATTAAAAGACTGCCTGGTCGTGGCGGGAGCATCTATCGTGTTTCACATGAGTCAGTTCTTGGACTAATGACTGTTCTCAGAGGTGGCCAGCCGGAAGAAATGAGACGATTGGGAATTGTCCATCCCTTGTCAGGGTTGAGAAATATCTCTAGGCCACTCGAGGAGAATAATAACTAGAAATGCGTGGCCACGCTCGGAAAGTATCTATGGTAGATAATTCCGGTCAGTAGTTATAAACTCCAGATCGAGACAAACCACTCTAGATTTTAATCAATTGCCGGCACGACCTGAGAGGACGCCATGCATTGAGTGGGAGATAGTAATAGGGCAAGAGAATTGGTGACACACACTTGTCTCGGACAAGTGGGAGATTGTTGGCGGAAGTGTCCTCGACAATAGTGTGTTGACATAATTAAAACTCATTTGAATGAAACACAACTGGGAGTGTTACTCTTTTAAAGTCAACTGATCAACATTTATCGATAATGATTGGCTGTCTAGAGTTTGACATTATCGTCATATGATGGTGGTGATCAGTTGATCCCTTAAGGTCATATCTTTAGGGAATTCCGTCTCAATGGAATAATTAATTAATATTGTATTGGATACGAATTAATTAATAACTAGAAATTTGGAAATAATTTTATATGACGAATATTTTTATAATGGGATTATAATAATAATAGTCATGGTAATAAAATCGTTTCATTAATCGGTTTTATTTATTCGTTTGGGAAACGATTAAATTGAGAATGAACACGGTTGATCATAAAATTACAAAGAGTTGTAATTAAATTATGACATTACATTTTTATACAATAATAATTTCGAAATTATTAGTGCAAATATTTAAATGTAATAAATTTGTGAATTATGAATTTTAATAGTTAAAATTGCACAATTAACAAATTGGGTCATGTGTTATGGGACATGTATGACATGTTACAAATTAACACAATTGACAAAGATAAAATGGGTCCATATTAGACCACATTTCAGCCGTGTACAATGGGAAAAATTGAGGTTGTGTGTGTGCATTGTGATGGAGTGTGTAAGTGGATGTGTAAGAATGTAAGAGTGTGTAAGGCATCTTATGAGCTTTATGTAAGAGCACAAGAGGCATGCATTGGCTCCCTTGGCTTGGTTTGGCCGGCCTTATACACTCAAAATAGAGCATTTTTGCTATATAAAATACACTCCAACACACCTCATAAAGATTAAGGGTTTTCCTACTAGTTGTTGTTGTTAGTTTGATTATCTAACACTACAACAACACCATTCTCCCTACACTTCTAGTAAAATAGTTTCTAGAAAGTTTATTATTTCCATATTAATAATATTATAGGAGTAATATTATTATTATTATTTCTAGTATACTAATACTAATTTTCTAGTAACAAAATTGGTGTTAGTTTGAGATCGGGTCCTTGATACGCACCTTTAGGAGACGGTTTTCGTTAGATCGTTACAAGAGGATTTCGGTTAATTGAAGACTCAAATAATAGGTGATTATTGAGTATAAACCTTCTAAAACCAATGTAAGGACCATTACATCTTATGATATCATCTTGCATGCATAAGATCCATTTAAGTTTTATGACCTAAACTTAAAGAAACAAAACTCATATTAGATTTGAGTATAAAATCAGGAACTTAGTTTCCTACAGTAGGTCGGTCGACCCGTTTTCCTGTGAGATTGCTTTGATTTGTCTTCGGTTTGACTTCTTGGTACTTGGTCAATGCTTTGAGTTGACTTTCCATCGTTCCTTGGCTATGAAAAATCCTGAGGGCATAAATTTGGTATAAAACCGTCTCTTTTCCGCATAAATCTGCAAAAGAGCATAAAAATACGAAAGTAGACAATTGTTGGGAAACAAAGGCTAAAACATAGTAAATGAGCGACCAAATGCGTGTAAAAAAAGATGTAAAACATCATAAAATAGACACGCATCAAATTCCCCAAACCAAACCTTGATTGACCTCAAGCAAGAATTAGACTTGATCTTAACTAATGGAACGATTTCAATCTCAGAGCGAAATTTACATGTAAGCCTAAACCAATGCCAAGTACAAAATGAGAAAGTATTTAGATCATGCAAACGAGTTATGGGGTCGTCAAACTTTTTTTTTTTGGTGACGAGGGGTTTAATCCCCCCGGGCCCATGCATTCCCGCACCACCACATGGACCATGTAAGCCACCCCCTTCGGGAGCTGCAGTGGCCAAGTGGTCATCGCCCCAGCTGGTAATCGAACCTGAGACCTCTCAACTCCTGCATATCTGCAAGCTTTAAGGTTTAACTCAGTTACCACTGGACTAACACCACTTGGTTCATTTTTTGGTGACGAGGGGTTTAATCCCCCTGGGCCCATGCATTCCCGCACCAACACATGAACCATGTAAGCCACCCCCTTCGGGAGCTGCAGTGGCCAAGTGGTCATCGCCCCAGCTGGTAATCGAACCTGAGACCTCTCAACTCCTGCATTTCTGCAAGCTTTAAGGTTTAACTGAGTTACCACTGGACTAACACCACTTGGTTGGGTCGTGAAACTTTGCAAAACTAAAGACTATAGAGACTTTATACCATGGACTCTCGCGGTACGCTCGAGACACTCATGAAGCAAAGGGTGAATATATGTAAAAGATAGGAAGAAGTATATTTGTAAAGACACTCACCTAACTGCGACCCATGGAAACATGCCTGCAATCTAACATGAACAAGAATTCCACAACTATGTATAAACAAACCCATTAAGTGACTCGGTTACATGCAATTGGGGTAATGAAGGATATGTGAGGTAAAAGGTAAAAGTGGTTAAGATGTTTTTGGATTTGTGGGGTTAGTAGCCAAGCTAGTAAAACCGTTTCCCAACAACATAATTCACAACTTTTGATATTAAGAAAGTGCTCTTTTGCAGCACAACTCTCACTTTGTATAAGAAAAGACTCCCAAATATTTTGAATGAAGTACGGGAGTGATAACAAATAAAAGAAAGGGACTTTAGAACGTATATATTTTTTTTGAAACTCTGATGCTGTCAGGTGGTCGGCCGACCTATGAAGGTGGTCGGTCGACCTCTTTCCTGTATGCTTTGACTTTTTTCGTTTTTCTTTTCTTTCTTTCTTTTTCTTTTTCTTTCTTTTTCTGTTCTTTTTCTCTTTTCTGGCTTTCTTTATTTCTATTCTCTTTTTGCTCAAGATAGCATACAAACCAAGATACCTCAAGACTAAACTAAAGACCACAGATACTAGCTTGGATGGGTAGGCTAAGTATAGGATGTAGTTTTGGGGGATAAAAATGCAATTTTGGCTATGTGAAGCTTATGGGTAAATACGAGAAAAGGGATCCCAAAAGCACGTACCAAGACTCACAAAACGAGATAGTAAAACAAGTATATAGCAATTCAAGTTCATGTTTATGCATATTGATGTAACATGTTCCAAGGGGAGTACTACTCACATCCTAAACAACTGGTTTAAGAATGAAACCAGGAATAAGGCTCTAAAACTTAGAGTGTATAGTAGGTTGCCAAGATATAAGTCAAGTCTCAAGATATACAAATTGACAAAAACTCGTAGATATGCAAAAGACTCTCATACTAAAACAAGTTGACAAGGCAAGGTAAAGGCATAAACATGTAAGATAGCAAAAATCATCCTTGAAATACTCTCGTTCCGACTCGACCTATATGCTAAAATAAACGTGCATTTTTTTGGAATTTTTTTTGAGATTTTTTTTTTTTTTTTTTTTTTGATTTTTGTATATGCAAGAAAAATAAAGAAAAGAACAGTGCAATACGGAAATGCAATAAACGTGTGACAAAAATGCAATGCATGTGACACGAAACCATTCCCCAAACCAACCCGCACAATGTCCCCATTGTGCATTAGCCTAAGCGAAGGTTTCATAAAATTAAAGGAGAGATGCAAGGAAAATAAAACCAAGGAAAATTGGAAAGAACTCACTGGATTGTTAAGCGCATGAGAAAAACCTCCCCAAACCAGCGTAAGCTGGGGGGGGGGGGGGGGGGGGTTTGGTGGCCAGCAGTGCCACTCAAGTACACAAGATGATTGCCCGATTCCTGAAGAAGAAACGAACAGGCTGTGACGGACGGGTAGGTCAACCGACCCATATCTCTGGTCGACCGACCTTCTTGCGGACTGCAGGAATTCCAGGAATGCAGGGATCAGGTCGGCCGACCTATGAAGGTAGTCGGTCGACCCCTCTGCTGCACAGCGGACTTCTTTTCTTCGGGAAAAACTTGTGTCAACCAAGTCATTCATCTTTGAACTTGAAAAATCATCAAATATGCGCCCAACATGCGCGAGATCCCAGAACCAAGTCCAAAAGTCTTAACTATGCTAACAAAACGGAAAAGTTCTAAAACTGAAAGCAAACAAAATTAAAAATTCTAAACAAACAAAAAGTAAATTGTCTTTAAAAGCTGAAAATTTAAACAACTATCCGCTAAAGATGCGGAATATCTCAAACCACGGCTTTTGGCGATATGCCGTAGTCTCCACGGTGTTTGCTCGAATGGCGAAACACGTCTCCTCTCCGTCGCAAAGCATATGCGACGAACTCTTCTCTTGAGCTTTTGTTCTCTTTTTCTTATCCTCCTCATCCACAATATCCGGGTCTTCATCTTCCTTGCAGCTTAGGAATCCCAGTCCTCCTTTTTGCACCGTGACTTCCTTTATTGTGGGTTTCTCCAAACCAGCTCCTGCATTAGTCATAATAGAAATATCCTCCATTTTGCTCCCAATCTGGGGCGGAGGTGTAAAAACAGGTATAAGAGTAGGTAATAAAGTAGGAGAAGTAGTGATGACCTTATACTTATTTTCAGAAGCAATAGCATTACAAGTAATAGAGGTCATGGCATCCTTTTTCCTATAGGATAGACCATAAATAATAGAATGCTTTCCTACTTTGAAGGTTAAGATACCAGTACCCACATCTATGATGGCTCCCGCAGTGTGGAGGAAAGGTCTTCCTAGAATTATAGGTATATGGGCATCCTCAGAGATATCCAAAACTACAAAATCGATTGGGAAGAAGAACCTATCAATGCGCACAGAGATGTTTTCCAACACCCCTATGGGTTCCATAGATGTACGTTCTGCCATCTGGACAGTCATGCTCGTTACTGCAAAATTGGTCATTCCGAGTTTTAAGGCTACGCTAAGGGGCATGACATTGATACTAGCTCCTAGGTCACATAGGGCCTTTTTAACAGGGAAAGTTCCTATATTGCAAGGAACAGAAAAACTTCCAGGATCCTCCAGCTTATGAGGGGCAATGACATGTGATAGGAAGCTGGAGGACTCTTCAGTGAGGGCTACTGACTCAACCTTATCTAAAGACCGCTTTCTTGATAAAAGTTGTCTCATAAATTTAAGATACGAAGGAACTTGTTGAACTTGATGCCCGTCGTTGTGGGTATCAAAGATAAAATTTATAATTCCTAACTTTAACAATAGATCGATAGTGAAAGTCAGGGTCGAACCACAAGGAGGTGGGGGAATGTTTATTGTTTGGTGTTGATGTTTTAAGGTAACAATTTTGGGTTTTGATTGGTTATTGCTAAGTGTAGAAACAGAGATAAAAATAAAGCAAGTAAATAAAGATGATAATAAAACAATAGTAAAAGAGATGCTAGGATGATCGGGTAATAAATAGCTAAGGTAATATAAATCCTAAGTCAACATGTATTGCAGTCGCGTAAGGGGTGTAACATATCCTTTCGGTCTATGGTACGTAATAGCTCCTTTCGGCCTATGCTATTAGTTCCTAGGTCTCACAATTATTGGGTGTCAACAATAAGGGTGATTCCTAAATCCTAGGTCACATACCTTTCAGTCTTAAGTAACCTAGCCGTCCTAAGGTGTAAACCAATGCCCTTCCCGTATCTCTCAATCTTGGGTAGGTCATTACTAACATCCTACAAGTCTCCTTTCAGTCTCATTGTAGGGTATTATAGTTAACAAAGAAAGACGAAACAGAATTCATACGCGAGTGGGTCGACCGATCGGCTAGCCCAGTCGGCCGACCACCGCCTTGGTCGACCGACCCATTAATTGAGTCGGCCGACCACGGCTCTGCTACAGGTCGGTCTCGGAATTTACGTTACCTATGCATATTCATTACCTACATCCTAACATATGAAATTTAGCTACTCATGGAGATTAAAACGATAATGAAAATAGTAATAAACATGGAAATTATAAAGAACATCAATCTAAACATGCAATAGAAATAAAGGCTTGGGATTCTAACTTAACCGTATGCAATAATTATGAACTACTAATAATAAAACATAAATTAAGAGAGGAATTACCGGAAATAAGGATTAAGGCGAAAAAGAACAAGCTTTATTGACTAATGTTGAAAGATTGATGAAGAACAAAGTATAAAACTAAAGAAAAGTGTTTGATGATTATGGAAAGATTAAAACTAAAACTAGATGTGAGATTTGATAGGTAAAGCTGAATCAATAACCCTAATCACGAAATTCGGCTTAAATAGATGGAAATAAAGAGTTTCCCAATGACCTAAACACTTTAATGGGCTTCGCGGAAACTTCTGGGTCTGTGCTGTGGTCGGTCGACCTAATTGTCGGGACTGCAGCGCGCGTCGATCTTAAAACAGCTGCCATTTCTTCGTTACTTATCGTAATCAAGCGATTCTTGCGGCGTTAGAAAGCTAAGAGGATAAGCTTTCACCTCCAACTGGAATCACTCCATTATCAGCTCTATAACTCGAGATATAGCCATTTGAAACAGGCTGCAATGTCGTGGATCGATTCTTTGCTTGTTAAAGCTATCTTCAGGCCTTGAAATGTGCGCTAGGCTTCGTTCCTTCTTGTCCTTAGTCATAAAAAATCCCGAGGGCATAAATATGGTGCAAAATCGTCCCTTTTACGCATAAATCTGCAAAAGTGCATAAAAATACGAAAGTACACGATTGTTGGGAAATAAGGGCTAAAATATAGTAAATGAGCGACCAAATGCGTGTAAAAAAAGATGAAAAACATCATAAATTAGACACGCATCAAATTCCCCAAACCAAATCCTTGCTTGCCCTCAAGCAAGAAATAGACTCGATCTTAACTAATGGAACGATTTCAATCTCAGAGCGAAATTTACATGTAAGCCTAAACCAATGCCAAGTACAAAATGAGAAAGTATTTAAATCACGCAAACGAGTTATAGGGTCGTCAAACTTGCAAACATAAAGACTATAGAGACTTTATACCATGGACTCTCGCGGTACGCTCGAGACACTCATGAAGCAAAGGGTGAGTATATGTAAAAGATAGAAAGAAGTATATTTGTAATGACACTCACCTAACTGCGACCCATGAAAACATGCTTGCAATCTAACATGAACAAGAATTCTACAAATTTGTACAACAATCTCATTTAAGTGTCCTAGATACATGCAATTGAGGTAATGAAAGATATGTGAGGTAAAAGGTAAAAAGTGGTTAAGATGTTTTTGGATACGTGGGGTTAGTAGCCAAGCTAGTAAAACCGTTTCCCAACAACATGATTCACAATTTTTTTTGATATTAAGGAAATGCTCTTTCGTAGCATAACTCTCACATTATATATAAGAAAGGACTCCCAAATATTTTGAATGAGGTACGGGAGTGATAACATATAAAAGAAAGGGGTTTTAGAACGAAATTTTGAAATTTTGATACTGTGAGTTGGTCGACCGACCCATGACGACCGACCCATGAAAGTGGTCGGTCGACTGACTTTCGTACGTCTTTTGACTTTTTTCGTTTCTTTTCTCTTTTTTTTCGTTTCTTTCTTTTTCTGTTTTGTTTCTTTTGTTTCTTTCTTTCTTTTCTCTTTTTTTTTTCAAGATAGCTTACAAACCAAGATAGCTCAAGATAGACCAAGGACTACAAATACTAGCTTGGAAGGGTAGGCTGAGTATGGGATGTAGTTTTTGGGGAATAAAAAGGCAATTTTGGCTATGTGAAGCTTATGGGTAAAATATGAGAAAAGGGATTCCAAATGCACGTATCAAGATTCACAAAACGAGATAGTAAAACGAGTATATAGCAATTCAAGTTCATGTTTATGCATATTGATGTAACATGTTCCAAGGGGAGTACTACTCACATTCTAGACAACTGGTTTAAGAATGAAACCAGGAATAAGGCTCTAAAACTCAGAATGTATAGTAGGTTGCCAAGGTATAAGTCAAGTCTCAAGATATACAAATTGACAAAAACTCGTAGATATGCAAAAGACTCCCATACTAAAGCAAGTTGACAAGGCAGGGTAAAGGCATAAACATGTAAGAAAGAAAAATCATCTTTGAAATACTCTCGTTCCGACTCGACCTATATGCTAAATTAAACGTGCATTTTTTTTTTGAAATTTTTGAGTTTTTTTCAATTTTTATTTTTATTTTTCTTGTATATGTAAGGAAAATGAAGAAAAGAACAATGCAATACGGAAATGCAATAAACGTGTGACAGAATGTAATGCATGTGACACGAAACCATTCCCCAAACCAACCCGCATAATGTCCCCATTGTGCATTAGCCTAAGAAAAGGTTTCAGAAAATTAAAGAAAAGGTGCAAAGAGAATAAAAACTAAGGAAAAACTGGAAAGAACTCACTGGATTAATAGGCGCATGAGAAAAACCTCCCCAAACCAGCGTAAGCTGGGAGGTTTTGGTGGCTAGTAGTGCCACTCAAGTACCAAAGAACGGTTGCACGATTTCTGAGGAAGAAACGAACTGACTGTGACAGACAGGTAGGTCGACCGACCCATATAATAGGTCGACCGACCTTCCTGTAAACTATAGGAATTTCAGCGATACATGGCTAGGTCGACCGACTGGAGTATCTGGTCGGTCGACCCTCTGAGTCCCAGCGGTCTTCGTTTCTTCGTAAAAGCCTGAAAAAGCAAAAAAAATATATGCGCCCAACATACGTGCGAGATTCCAGAAACAAGTCTAAAGTCTTAACTACGCAAGCATAAGCAAAATTGTCCTAAAAAAAAACTTAAAGCAAGGAAACTAGAAAGTCTTAATAAAACAAAAAAATGTCTTAAGAAAAACAGAAACGAGCAAAAAGAAGAAGTCATCCGCGAAGGATTCGGCGTTTCTTTGACCAAGGGCTCTGACTATAGGCTACTCCTTCAGCTATGGTGATTTGGGTAGATGAGTTTCTCTCCACCATGTAGATGGGTGGGTCGTCATCCACAGCTCTAGCCATCCATCTCCCGGAGTTGTCGACTCCCAAGTCGTGGGCCGACACCTTCCTGGGTTTCTTCTTCTTAGGGCTCTTTTCTTCAGCCAAATGATCACTAGCTTGAGTGATCTCGTTCTCTACATCATTTGATCGAGTAAGTGGTACTACTCGATCGAGAACATCTCTCTTCCTATCGCCTATAGACTCTATCACTAGAGTCGCAATTTCTGGAGCATCCAAATCAGCCTCCTGAGCAAGAGATTCACCTGCACATGCCTCAAAACACATCAAAGCCTCCGAAGGATCCTTTGTAAAGGATCCTTGTACATAACATTCACTAATATTATTAAAAACATCAGAAATGTCAATGGAAGAATCCTGCAAAAAACAAGGTTCATCAACCGAGGGTTCAAACATGTCAGGAACATGTTCATCACTAACACCTACAGAAATAGGTTGGTCAGTCAAGGGGTAAATTTCTAACTCATCATCTGTATCTAAATCCGAGGGGCATGACATTGATACTAGCTCCTAGGTCACATAGGGCCTTTTTAACAGGGAAAGTTCCTATATTGCAAGGAACAGAAAAACTTCCAGGATCCTCCAGCTTATGAGGGGCAATGACATGTGATAGGAAGCTGGAGGACTCTTCAGTGAGGGCTACTGATTCAACCTTATCTAAAGACCGCTTTCTTGATAAAAGTTGTCTCATAAATTTAAGATACGAAGGAACTTGTTGAACTTGATGCCCGTCGTTGTGGGTATCAAAGATAAAATTTATAATTCCTAACTTTAACAATAGATCGATAGTGAAAGTCAGGGTCGAACCACAAGGAGGTGGGGGAATGTTTATTGTTTGGTGTTGATGTTTTAAGGTAACAATTTTGGGTTTTGATTGGTTATTGCTAAGTATAGAAACAGAGATAAAAATAAAGCAAGTAAATAAAGATGATAATAAAACAATAGTAAAAGAGATGCTAGGATGATCGGGTAATAAATAGCTAAGGTAATATAAATCCTAAGTCAACATGTATTGCAGTCGCGTAAGGGGTGTAACATATCCTTTCGGTCTATGGTACGTAATAGCTCCTTTCGGCCTATGCTATTAGTTCCTAGGTCTCACAATTATTGGGTGTCAACAATAAGGGTGATTCCTAAATCCTAGGTCACATACCTTTCAGTCTTAAGTAACCTAGCCGTCCTAAGGTGTAAACCAATGCCCTTCCCGTATCTCTCAATCTTGGGTAGGTCATTACTAACATCCTACAAATCTCCTTTCAGTCTCATTGTAGGGTATTATAGTTAACAAAGAAAGACGAAACAGAATTCATACGCGAGTGGGTCGACCGATCGGCTAGCCCAGTCGGCCGACCACCGCCTTGGTCGACCGACCCATTAATTGAGTCGGCCGACCACGGCTCTGCTACAGGTCGGTCTCGGAATTTACGTTACCTATGCATATTCATTACCTACATCCTAACATATGAAATTTAGCTACTCATGGAGATTGAAACGATAATGAAAATAGTAATAAACATGGAAATTATAAAGAACATCAATCTAAACATGAAATAGAAATAAAGGCTTGGGATTCTAACTTAACCGTATGCAATAATTATGAACTAATAATAATAAAACATAAATTAAGAGAGGAATTACCGGAAATAAGGATTAAGGCGAAAAAGAACAAGCTTTATTGACTAATGTTGAAAGATTGATGAAGAACAAAGTATAAAACTAAAGAAAAGTGTTTGATGATTATGGAAAGATTAAAACTAAAACTAGATGTGAGATTTGATAGGTAAAGCTGAATCAATAACCCTAATCACGAAATTCGGCTTAAATAGATGGAAATAAAGAGTTTCCCAATGACCTAAACACTTTAATGGGCTTCGCGGAAACTTCTGGGTCTGTGCTGTGGTCGGTCGACCCAAATAGTAGGTCGGTCGACCTAATTGTCGGGACTGCAGCGCGCGTCGATCTTAAAACAGCTGCCATTTCTTCGTTACTTATCGTAATCAAGCGATTCTTGCGGCGTTGGAAAGCTAAGAGGATAAGCTTTCACCTCCAACTGGAATCACTCCATTATCAGCTCTATAACTCGAGATATAGCCATTTGAAACAGGCTGCAATGTCGTGGATCGATTCTTTGCTTGTTAAAGCTATCTTCAGGCCTTGAAATGTGCGCTAGGCTTCGTTCCTTCTTGTCCTTAGTCATAAAAAATCCCGAGGGCATAAATATGGTGCAAATTCGTCCCTTTTACGCATAAATCTGCAAAAGTGCATAAAAATACGAAAGTACACGATTGTTGGGAAATAAGGGCTAAAATATAGTAAATGAGCGACCAAATGCGTGTAAAAAAAGATGAAAAACATCATAAATTAGACACGCATCAAAACTAATTCTAAAAACGGAACTTGAACATTTAATGATCGAATTACGTCTTTAAATTTATCAAAAGATACCTGTTCCTTGGTTGGTATGAGTCTTTCCGGAAAAGGAGGGGTGGAAGATTCGGTATTTGCAGCCCTCCTCAGAAACCTAGGGGTCTTATCACCCCGGAAAAGGAAATCCCTCAAGTTGTCCGGTAATTCGGGTCTGAAAGCATCCCCCTGTTTAGCATCGGGGGTCGGTCGACCCATATTCTCGGTCGGTCGACCTTCTTCCTGTACCGCGGGAATTTCTGGAATCTGCTCAGAGGTCGGTCGACCTGGCTCCTGGGTCGGTCGACCTTCCTCGCTGTTATTCGGCTTCGGCTGTTTCGCCTTGTCTTTCTCGCCTCCCACCTTAGTTCCACTTCTTAAAGATATGATGTTTAGAGTCTCTTTCTTTTGGTCCGTCTTGGTCGGAAGTTGACCCGGAAACCCTAGTATCGTTCTTGCTCGCGATTTGAGCAATCTGAGACTCTAACATCTTCATCCCTGCTTCCCTAGCCAGAGATTCCTTCTGAACCAACCCAATGAGGTTTTGGATGAGAGCATCCGTATTGGGTGGTGGGTTTGAAGGTGGTTGAGGGTTGAAGGGTGGTTTTTGGAACGCCTGCTTATGTGGGGGGATGTATGTGGAATTTTGTTGAGGTTGTAGGTGTTGTGGGTTGAGAACATTCTGGCTTGTCCACCACATGTTGGGATGGACATTATTATTATTTGGGTCATAAAAATTGTTCCCACGATAGTGCTGAAAAGCGGCACACGTCTCATTAGATGAAGTGCAAAATTTTGACACGTGCCCCTCCCCACCACATCTCTCACAAACAAAAGGTCCGTCTTGAACGGCATTCACCTGTTACATTCCTCCTTTGCTTCCACTCCCTATATCGAACTTCCCACCACTCTCTAGCTTATCTAACTTGGCCATCAAGGCCTCAATAGCAGCTACGTTAGACTCACCTTTCCTTTGGTTACCACGGGAAGTCCCATGCTCAGCACGGTGGATAGCAACATCTTCTATTATCTTTAGACCCTTAGTCTCTCCAGAATTCTCTTGGAACCTTCCGTTGGCTGCAGCATCTAGGTAGGCCATGTTGTCATCATAGAGGCCATTGTAGAACTGGTTACAAAGAAACCATTGTTCGAATCCATGGTGTGGTATGGATCGAACAAGTCTCTTGAACCTATCCCAAGCCTCACTAAAATCTTCATTAGGCCCTTGCTTGAAGCTTGTTATCTGCGCCCTTAGAGCATTGGTCTTGGCTGCAGAGTAGTACTTCCTGTAGAATGCCAAGGGCAAGGTGTTCCAGTTTGTGACTGCCGCAGCAGTGCGGTCTAGATCTCTGTACCATTCCCTTGTAGAATCCCTGAGAGAGAAGATGAACATGGTTTGTTTAATCTGGTCCTGTGTCACTCCTTCTGGGGGTGCAATAGAGCATATGTAATCTGTGAAGATTTCAATATGCTTTGCAGCATCCTCATTGGCCGACCCTCCAAATTGGTTTTTCTCAACCATAGTGATATAGGCAGGCTTAGCCTCGAATGGCTTCTCAGTACCTGCAGGTAAAGTGAACCCTTTGTATAGGTCCTTCACCTGAGGCATGGAGTGACTGGCGATAGTAGCTTCTTCGGCCATGTTCTCTTCTTCTTTTGGAAAAACTTGGAAGTAGGTATAAGGTGGTGTTTTTGGTGTGGATGGATTGTGAGGCGAATTTGGTTGTGAAGTTGGTGTTTTTGGTGAAGGTGGTTTTTCAAAGATATCCTCTTGGAATAGGGAAGATGGAGATCCTCCTTCCCTACTCTCTAAAAGTTGCTTCCTTTTTTCCTCTTAGAGTCCACTCAAGCTCGTGATCAAGTGGTAGGAGTTCTCCTTGAACTGACCTGCGCATAGGATGGAA
This sequence comes from Silene conica, assembly GCA_029255685.2. Taxonomy (NCBI): domain Eukaryota; kingdom Viridiplantae; phylum Streptophyta; class Magnoliopsida; order Caryophyllales; family Caryophyllaceae; genus Silene; species Silene conica. Next base: position 33,617,028 of record CM055317.2, on the reverse strand, counting down.
ACTACAGGAAAAAAGTGAGAAGGTTTAAGGAACAAAAGTTCCTTAAACAAAAGAAACAAAAACAAGAAACAATAAACACTAGCGTCACCTTCCCGGCAACGGCGCCAAAATTTGATGCCCGTCGTTGAGGGTACCAAAGATAAAATTTATAATACCTAACCTTAACAATAGATAGTGAAAGTCAGGGTCGAACCACAGAGAGGTGGGGAATGTTTATTGTTTGGTGTTAATGTTTTAAAGTAACAGTTTTGGGGGTTTTGATTGGTTATTACTAAGTCTAGAAACAGAGATAAAAAATAAAGCAAGTAAATAAAGATGATAATAAAACAATAATTAAAGAGATGCTAAGATGATCGGGTAACAAATAGCTAAGGTAATATAAATCCTAAGGTCAACATGTATTGCAGTCGTGTAAGGGGTGTAACATATCCTTTCGGTCTATGGTACCTAATAGCTCCTTTCGGCCTATGCTATTAGTTCCTAGGTCTCACAATTATTGGGTGTCAACAATAAGGGTGATTCCTAAATTTCAGGTCACAAACCTTTCAGTCTTAAGTAACCTATTCGTCTTTAAAGTGAAAACCAATGCCCTTCCCGTATCTTTAAATCTTGGGTAGGTCATTACTAACATCCTACAATTCTCCCTTGGGTCTCATTGTAGTTTATTATAGTCTACGAATTAAAACGGAACAGAATACGAACGCGAGTGGTTGACCGACCAGCTAGCCCAGTCGGCCGACCACCGCCTCGGTCGACCGACCCATTAAGTAGGTCGATCGACCACGACCCTGCTACAGTTGGTCTCAGAACCTATACTACCTACGCATATTCATCCCCTACATCCTAACATGTGAAATTTAGCTACTCATGGTTACTAAAACAACAATGAAAATAGGAATAAACATGGAAATCATGAGGAATATCAATCTAAACATGCAATATAATCAATAATAAAGCTTGGGATTCTACCTTTAACCGAATACAATATTTCTAAACTAATAAAATGAAGCATAATTTAAAAGAAGAATTACCGGAAATATGATTGAGGCAGAAAAGGAACAAACTTTATTGATGAATGCTTGAAAGGTTGAAGAACAAAACTAAAAGTATTTGACAATTATTGAAAGATTACAACTAAGGATAAAGCTAAATTAAAGACTGAGCAAAACTCTATTAGGGACTGAATGATTAACCCTAAACAAGAGATTAGTTTATATAGGCGAAAAATTAAGAGTTTCCTAAAGACTCTAACACGTTAATGGGCTTCGGAAAGCTTCAGGGTCTGCGCGGAGGTCGGTCGACCAACTATGTGGGTCGGTCGACCTATTCACGGGCTTCTGTGGATTCTGGGCTTTCCAAAACAGGGTCCTGGTCGGCCGACCTATGTAGTAGGTCGGTCAACCCGTTTTCCTGTGGGATTGCTTTGATTTGTCTTCGGTTTGACTTCTTGGTACTTGGTCAATGCTTTGAGTTGACTTTCCATCGTTCCTTGGCTATGAAAAATCCTGAGGGCATAAATTTGGTATAAAACCGTCTCTTTTCCGCATAAATCTGCAAAAGAGCATAAAAATACGAAAGTAGACAATTGTTGGGAAATAAAGGCTAAAACATAGTAAATGAGCGACCAAATGCGTGTAAAAATAGATGTAAAACATCATAAAATAGACACGCATCAAAGAGTAAAGACAAAACCCGACTGAGATATGGAATCATCAAGATCGGTTTGGAAACTAGCATCTGTGTAACCTTTTGCACATAGCTCCGTGTCTCCACCATATACCAGAGCCCTGTCCTTACTCCTTCGCAAGTACTTAAGGATGTTCTTGACGGCCATCTAGTGACTTTCACCTGGATTCTTTTGGTAACGGCTGACCATACTCAATGCATATGCCACGTCTGGACGTGTGCACATCATGGAATACATGATCGATCCTACTGCCGAAGCATAAGGAATCCGACTCATGCGTTCAGTTTCTTCCGGTGTTGTAGGTGATTGAGTCTTACTCAGATGCACCCCATGAACAACAGGAAGGTAACCCCTCTTGGAGTTTGTCATACCGAATCTGTCAAGAATTTTATCTATATAATCTTCTTGACTCAATGCTAACATCCTTTTCGTTCTATCTCTATAGATACGGATGCCTTGAATCCTTTGTGCCTCACCCAAATATTTCATTTTGAAATGGTTCTTTAACCATGTCTTAACCGACGAGAGCACGGGAATGTCGTTTCCAATTAGTAGTATGTCATCTACATAAAATACTAGGAATATGATTTTGCTCCCACTTGACTTGATATACAAACATGGTTCCTCGACACTTCGAATTAATCCGTTCTGTTTTATCACGTCATCAAAACGATGATTCCATCTCCGTGCTGCTTGCTTAAGTCCATAGATGGAACGCTTAAGGTTGGACACTTTCTTAGGATGTTTAGGATCTATGAAACCCTCAGGATGTATCATATACAGTTCTTCTTCCAAAAACCCGTTTAGGAAAGCGGTTTTCACATCCCTTTGCCAAATCTCATAATCATGAAATGCGGCCATCGCTAAGATAATTCGAATAGATCTAAGCATTAAAACTGGAGAAAAAATCTCATCATAGTGCAACCCGTGTAGTTGAGTGAAACCTTTTTCTACCAATCGTGCTTTATAAACATCTGGTTGTCCATCTAATGCGCGCTTTATCTTATAAAGCCATTTGCACTGAAGGGGTCTCACCTTTTCGGGCAAATCAACCAAATCCCACACTTGATTCTCGTGCATGGAATCTATTTCGGACTGCATGGCTTCGAGCCATAGCGTAGAGTCAGAACAGGTCATGGCTACTTTGTAGGTAGATGGTTCGTTACGCTCAAGGAGTAAAATGTTTTCTACACCACCCTCCTCAACCATATCAATGTATCGGTCTGGGGGTGAGAAACTCGAACCGTCCTCCTAGGTTCCTCTGGAATGGATACCATAGCAGATGTGGAAGGAACACTTTCTTCCATCACACTGTTGGTTTCTGCTTCTGAACCTCTGACAGATCAAAAGTCCTACTACTTTGTTTGTTCGAGAGAAACTCTTTCTCTAAAAACTTTGCACTAGCCGCAACAAAAACTCTTTGTTCGGTAGGTGAATAAAAGTAGTGACCAAAAATTCCTTTTGGTTAAACTACAAAGTAAATCTTGACCGATCGTGGGCCTAACTTGTCTTCATGTCTCCACTTGACATAAGCTTCACAGCCCCAAACCCGAATAAAAGACAAGTCAGGAACTTTTCCTTTCCACATCTCATATGTAGTCTTGTCCGCTGCTTTAGTCGTACTTTGGTTAAGTATTAGAATAGCCGATTGAAGAGCAAATCCACATAATGAATCAGGCACAACCGTGTGACTCATCATGGATTGAACCATATCTAATAAAGTTCGGTTTCTCCGTTCGGATACACCATTTAAATGTAGTGTTCCTGGTGGAGTCAACTGTGATACAATACCACGGTCTTTTAGGTGTTGATCAAACTCAGTCGAAAGAATTCGCAACCACGATCACATGGAATATCTTTAATCTTCCTATCCAATTGGTTCTCAAACTTGTTTTGGAATTCCTTGAACTTGTCGAAGGATTCACTTTTATGTTTCATCAAGTAGACATACCCGTATCTACTCAAATCATCCGTAAAAGTGATAAAATATCTATAGCCGTCTCTTGTTGTGATTGTCATAGGACCACACACATCTTTATGTATGAGTCCTAAAAGATCACTAGCTCGCATCCCAATACCTTTAAAGGATATACGTTTTATCTTTCCGATGAGACATGATTCACATGTACCAATTGATTCGTAATGAAATGGTGGCATTGTCTCATTCTTAATGAGTTTCTCTACGCGTTTTTTATTGATGTGTCCCATTCGACAATGCCATAAATATGTTTGTTTTTTATCACCTGTTTTAACCTTTTTAATATTAACATGATAAACCTCGGTGGTTTGGTCTAAAACATATATTCCGTTTATGGAAACAGCTTTGCCATAAATCATATCGTTTAATGAAAAAGTACAACATTTGTGCTTAATATTAAAACAAAATCCTTTCGTATCCAAAACAAAAATAGAAATAATGTTTTTCGACAAACTAGGAACAAAATAACAATTATTCAAAAATAACTCAAAACCACTAGGTAGTTTGAGTATATAAGTTCCTATGGAGACAGTTGCAACCTTTGCTCCATTTCCAACGCGAAGGTCTACGTCTCCCTTCTCAAGTTTGCGGACGTCCCTTAAACCCTGCAAGTGATTACATAAGTGAGAACCACAACCAGTATCAAATACCCATGTTGTTGAATTTGCATGGTTTATTTCAATCATATGTAAAATAATGATGATATACCTGTAGCTGTCACACGTCCAGCCTTGATAGCATTCCGTAATGGTGCCTCCCAATCGGTAAAGTTACTCCCATAATTCTTAAGACAAGAGTTCTGATTATAGGAGAGGTGGTCCATGTAGGAGCATAACCACGACTCCCTTGTGAGGGTGGCACTAGGGCCCAGAGTTGCATTTGGATCAGTCATTTTTTAAACGCATGTATTAAATGATCTACAAACGAGAAAAATAAATAAACATGAGTAAACATAGAATTTAAAATTTTTTTAATCAAAGATATATATAACATAATATAATCGATCTCACTCAAAGAATTATATAATGTATGCCAAGACCCAAATCCCGATTTGGTGAGTTAACCTTTTAACTTGTTCTACACTAGAACTCTCAGTTGTCAAATTTCTTAAATTTGTCTTTTAGTCCGCAATGACTTCAATAGCTTGATTGAATGATCGTGTTGAGTTCAACTAGGTCACAACACACTACTACCCGAGGTAGAAGGGGTCCATATGTATATAACAATGGGTCCTATATGCCCACCGACGAACAAGGGATTCATAGTAGTTTTGACTTACAAAGGCAAATTTCTCAATTTTATGTAGAGTGAGATCCAATCATCATTTTAAACTCATTTAAGTGAACTATTTAAGATGAGTACAAATGACTGATGGCAAATATAAAAAAACAAGGCGGAATATAATGATATGCAAAAACAAGCAATGAAGAGAATAAAACATAAAATCCTAGTGTGGCCTATCCTATGAAAAACAGTAAATACAACTTGGGAATCCAATCACATGGACCCGAGAATCTTCGTGGGATCACCGTTCTTCATCTTGTGATGTAAAATGGACATGACACTTGAATATTACAACAATTGCCAAAAACTAAGGCTACACTAGATTACATCATTAAATATTACAACAATTGCCAAAATAAATAAAACCTTCATTGTAAAGCAATATCATTAACAACATAATAAAAACATTCATAATGCAATATTATTCAACCCACCATTAAACTAAAATTGAGAGAATTACATGTCATACATGTAAATCATAATCCAATTTAAATTCTAAACGATTTTAGAATCTAGTGTGTATCATTAAATTAGATATATTAAACATTTTAAAATAAATAAATGATTAAATAAACGAAAATTATCAAATAACTCTCGGGTTTTTTTTTCTTCCTCTTTCTTTATTCCTCAAGGTTAAAGGCTGTTTTTATTCTTTTTTATTTATTTATTTATTTATTTATTTTTATAAAAACTGATTTGTCATAATTATAAATCATCATTTATAAATTAGTTAATACAAATATTATCCTATAATATAAATAAAAACGAATACAAATCAATAAACCCTAAAATCATATTTCATGGTTTTAAACACCCCTTTTATTATCTTTATACATTTGTTCTAATTATAAATCTATATTTATAATTTAGTTAATATAAACATTATCATATGATATTAAAAATAACAAAAACAACAAATCACAAAAGGAAAGGGGCCGGAAAAAAAATTAAAACTCACGGTAAAAAATAAAACTCACGTTTGTTTTTTCTTTTTTTCTTTTTTTTTATTAAAATTGCAATTACACATATTATCAAATAATATCATGTAAATCGACATCTTCATAAGAAATTACTTAAATGGTATAATCAAGGTAAAAAATAGATTTTGGAAACTTTACTAATTCGTGAATTTTCTTAAAATTACTCATAGTAGCACAAAAATCATCTCATAATTTATGTGTTATATTTCTAATCATATTAGATCTTAAAAATTTCCAAATATTGTCATTAAGATTAACCTTTAAAATCACATGATCAATATTCATTTATCTTAACAATTTAAAATAAAGAAAACTTATCTAAAACTAATTATGTCGATTGGTTTTTTAATAATCATTGATCTACATCAATATTATGTATATCATCACATGACAATTATTTTAACAATTAAAATAACAAACGAAAAAAAAAAGAACCGAAAAAAAAACTATCGTGACATGATAAAAAAAATGGTTTTGTTCTAAAAATCATTGATCTATATCAATATTATGCATATCATCATATGAAAATTATTTTAACAATTAAAATAAGGGATATTCTACATGGTACCCCTCAATTTTTCGACTTTCTACATGGTACCCTTATACTTTTTAAAACATACATGATACCCCTAATTATTGTCATTATAACTAAGTATACCCTTAAACTTTATTTTTCGCCAATTAAACTCAATTTTAGGCTTTAAATAATTACTTGGGCGCATAACCAAGCTTGTCATTTATCATCCCGTGACATAAGGTCTCTATTAGAATCGATATCCATCTTTGGACATGATAATTGGGCAAAAGATAAATAATTTTTCCGTCAAAACGTTTTTAGCCCATATATCTATAAATATTATGATCAAGATGGATATTGAGCCTAATAGAGTTCTTATGTCATGTTATAATAAATGACAAGTTTGCTTACGCGTTCAAGTCATTATTTAACGCTTAAAAATGAGTTTAATTGACAGAAAATGAAGTTTAAGGGTACACTTAGTGATAATGACAACATTTAGGGGTACCATGTATGTTTTAATAAGGGCAAGGGTACCCTGTAGAATGTCAAAAAATTGAGGGGTACCATGTAGAATTTATACCTTAAAATAACAAAACCAAAAAAAGTTACCGAAAAACAAAAAAACGTCGTGGAGAAGAAGAAAGAAAAAAAGTTTGTCAATTTAATTCTCAATTATTATCAAAACGATTTTTGAACAAGGCTCTGATACCACTTGTAGGAATATTTCTCATAAATTTCCATTAAAGCATTAATCTTATTAATACTGCCAAGGATTATATCAAAAGACGATTTGATACAAAAACTATAAATTGAATTAAAAAGACATGAATTTAGAAATAACCTTTAGATCTACGGAGAATCAGCCAAAGAACAACCTAGTAAACCCAAATTTCAATGTAGAAATTCTCATTAGATTGCACCCAAGATGACCGAGAAAATTTCCCTTCAAGTTACCACCTTAATTACTATTAATTTTGGAGGCTTTTTTTTAGGGTTTTTAGATGATAAACTTATATTTCACAAAATAAGAGAAAACTGTTCTCTTATATCTTTGTGATTTACACGGCCCAAACTACTACCGAGTTAGTAGTCTTACACGACCCAAACTACTACCCTGTGATTTGGTCCATTTATTTCACTTATCCGAACTTCTATTAAAATATCTACATATATTTTAATGCATGTATTCAGAACTAAATATCCCATATTATTTTCCGAAAAACATTTTCGGAAATGTAACATAAAAACAATTTTAAGGAGAATGATAATTAATTATCTTATAATTAATTAACCTAATTATATTATTCTAAAATATCATATATTAAAATATATAATTAATAAATGTAACATATATATATATATTTGCTAGAATTAACATTTAATTCATTTCTCCTAATTATTATTTAATCATATTGAATGTTCATCATCTATTTAACTACATTTATCTAAGTTTGGCATTTACGTAATTATATCAATATATAATCACATTTCTCAGTGCTATCCTATGGGTGTGACCTTTAAGGATCAGCTGATTGCCGCCATCATATGACAGTAACGTCAAACTTCTAGTAAGCCAACCGTTACCGATAAACGTTAACCAACTGATTAATATACTAAGTATTCCTGTAAAAGATTTATTCAAATAATCACACACTGTGGAGGACATTTACTCCAACAAAAACAACCTATAAACATTCTACTACCATCACCCATAACCCACGACAAGAATTAAACCTAAAACATAAACGAATAAGCAACAATTAACGAAATAGAACAAACACGCTTAAACAGGGTATTGAACCGCAATTACCAACGACCTTCACGGTGATTATGGTGACAGTTACGGTGTCCCTATGGTGGTTTGATGATGATGAGTAGGTTTGAAACACCCCTATTTATTTAAGAGTCTTTAGCAAGACATTCTCAAATAAATAGAGCTGTTACCATCTCGGAATGTCCGAGGTAGTGAATAACAAAGTAAAACAAACACTACTACAAAGTGAACCTATTGCAACGGCTTTAAAATGTTGCTTATACCCATAAAAATGTTGTTATAAGGTTTAAGCAACACTTTTAAATATGTTGCTTAAAGTCCTGTTGCATTGGCCTAAAGCAACATTACATGCAACATTTTGCATAAAACGCAAAACTTTTCACCTGTGTTGCATTCATTATGAAAATGCAACACTTTGCAAATGCAACACTTAAAATATATGAATGCAACACTATTTCCTAATGATAGCACCATTTACTTTTTTGCCTTGCAACACTTTTTAAATTTATGTAACTCGTAAATGCATCAGGTTAATAATCTGTTGCAACATTTTTTTTATGTTGCAATGAATTATAAACTAAACAATTTGTCGCCCATTTCAGCCATTGAGGTACACCATAAACGATATTACATGTAAATTAATTAAATATTACATCTAAATTAATTAAAAGATCAAACTTTTTTTTGGTGAAATGTAAGTATTAAATAAAAAAGACAAGAAGATTAGTCATTTACAACATCAAAACAAGCAGTGGATATAACAACAATAATAAAAAAAGACAAGAAAATTATGACACCTACTGCAGCAAAGCCAGTACATATGTACATACAATATGTATGCAGTACATCAAACTACTTCCTATTCAAACAAAATTGTCTCTGGTTGGCAGAAACTGCTCTTTTCCTGCACCCAATCAAAACATGTCTCACAGCATCTTAAGCAAAATAATCATCTGGCAGGAATTGAAGCATCTTCACTTGTTCTTGTGGCAGGCTGAGGTCCCTCAGAAGCATCAGCAATTGCACCAGCAACATTGATTTCTTCTTCGAACTCTGACAAATCAATTTCGCTGGATTCAACACTGAAACAGAAGAATCCAAGTTATCAGTTTAATAAAATAACTTATTGTAACTCATCAGATATGAAATAATAAGAAGAAAGGAAGCAGCATTTGCAGTTCTAATTACAAATGTTTTAAGTAGTCGAACTGCAATCGTGACATGGCGTGGTAGCACCTGTGAAACAAATGTTTCATACATTTTAGTAAAAAGGTCAAAGCACCATAAACAATATAAGAAGTACCACAAAAAGAGTCACCTCTAGATGACTTCGAGCTATGGCTTCTGACAGTTAGATAAGAGCCTCCTAGCTGTCTTACTGTCATTCTATAAGCAACTCCAAAGAGTGACATAAGACCGACCCAACAATTTCCTAGCTTCTGAACTAAGCTGCTCAGAATAAAATGAAAATGATCTGAGAAATATCCAGTTAAAAAATCTTGTACGAGAATTTCACATTGGCAACAAGCTAAATTCTTCAAGTAATCCTCGTTTAGTTAGAGGGTTTTTGGGTTTGTTTCACATGTAAGACCCTCTCCTCGCACTAGGTTCTGTAGAAATTAAGTTAACAAGTCGGAAACTTTTAGGAAAATACCTTTGGTTTTATTGTTTTTGCATATGCAATGTATGGCATTAGCCGAGCGGTAGTAAAGGTCGGTCACAATGCTTCCTCCCACTTTTGATGTACGCGAACAATGTGATGAGCAATGTGGTAATCAATTTGATCATCTGGATCATCTATCATAACATACACCAGATCAAACCTTGAAAGGATAGCTGGAGGTAGAGCCACATTGTACTGTTGGAAGAAAAATACAAGAGTAAATTTACGATAGGAGAAGAATCATACTACAATATTTAGTGATCTTTCATTTACTAGTTAATACAATCAAATACGTAGTGATCATCAAAGCATATTACATGTTTGATCTAGAACTTTAAATTCATACCTTGAGTGGTTTTGTTTTGTCATAGTGCTCTCCAGCAGGGTTGGCAGCAGCTAAAATTGATGTTCTAGCGTTCAGGGTAGCCTGGATTCCTGCTTTGGTTATACTTATTGTTTTTTGTTCCATTGTTTCATGAATAGCAACCTACATTTATGTTTCAAACATGTTACCTCACCAAGCCCCTTAAGTGATTAACTAGCAAGAGACTATTTGCTGAGGTCTTGTGAATATATTACATGGTCTTTGATGTCCATTTTATCAAACTCATCAATACAACAAATGCCATGATCTGCTAGCATCAGTGCTCCACCCTGAATTTTTTCATATAAAATGGATAAGCTCATAACCATTAACAGATGCTATAGGTTAATCCACCAAATGATCAACAACAAAACACGTGAGAACAGAAGATAACAAAGGCGTTAAATAACGACGAAATCCTTTTGAATGAGATCAAATCATCAAAGTAGTAGTATGAAATGGGATATGCAAGTCTGAATAAATCACGAGAATAAAACAATAAATCACTCTGAAAATTAACAAACAATAGATCCAAGGTAAATGAAAAAAGGAAAAATAACAATTATGAAGTACTCCATAAAACAGAACACTGCGTATAAAGTTGAAGTTGATAACCCAAACGAAGTCTTTCACACCACTCCGCCATATCCAATGTCATATTAGATCAATAAAAAGTAGATTCATATCGCTTCTATGATATTTATTCATGTTCCTTAGGTCATATCCTTCCCCTCACAAGCACATTTTATCACCTCACCAAACTTCAACCCTCCGAAGCCCAGAAAGATGCATCCTTGTGAATAATATGTTATATATTTGAATTTTCTAGTGTTTACATAATCTTCACATGACTTCCTGAACTTCTAATCCAAATCATGTATTATTTAGCTATCATAATTAGAAGGCAGATAGTAATCACATAGCCAAAACAAGAAAATATAAGTCAAAGAAGACTATTTAGAAGCCTGCCAAAACTTTCAAATTAAGCAGAGAAGACTATTTATTTGGATAACACCCGTCAACCATGGTCTGCCACCATTTTTACTCAGACAGTCTCAGCACTTTGTCCAGATAAGCAGCCTCTTTCTTTGAAGCATTAATAGAGCAATGTTGAATCTGCAAGTTGATGCCCTCTATAATTGTTTTCGCAGCTCTCGATGGGTGAACTAGGGACAAATCAAAGAGACTCAAGTTACGGTGTCTCCAGATCAAATAGATACAAGCATTAATTCTTGCATTCATAACGCAATTTTCCAGATTCCTAGCCTTCAGTCGCCAAGCTGTGATATCATTAAAGTCAACGCCCATCCATCTACACACTAGACCAACGACTCTCCTACTATACTCACAGTATAAAAAAATATGCTCATGGATTTCAGTGCCCTGACCACAAAGCAAGCAGGCATCATTATTACTTATGCCCATCTTGAATAACATGTCTTTCGTGTTCAGACCATGATGCTAATAGAGCCATGCCATAAAATAATGTTTAGGATTGTTATAACTGTTCCAAATATGAGTGTGCCAAGTTACCTTGCGGTTTTTCTCCCTCATATGATCATAGCCCTTTGCTATGGTATAGTCTTGACCCACAATATTGATCCAAATATTCTGATTATAAGCATCTTTAAACCTGTCTCTAACATACGAAATCCTCCGCCACTACCAGCTAGAAGATGGTAAAGGAGAATAATCATTCCAATAATTTCTTTGTCAGTAGCAAAAAGAGAACGCGCCTAAGTGAAAATAGTTCCAATTTCAAGACTAAATACAGAAGGTGATACATGACATACACCCACTTGACTGCAATTGAAATGCGACTCAAACAACCTCACAGATCTCATATTACCTCTGTTAATACAAGTAAGCTGCCAAAAACCCCAAATTTCTATATACCCTAACTTACAATACCTTCAATAATAACAAAAATAACTTAGCAATAGCAGATATATTAGGTGTGATAACAATGATATAAGTAAAACAGACAACGAATAACAACAAAATTATGAAATTGATTCAAAATAAGGCGGCGGGTGTGCTTGGGCCAACAATTAACAAAAAATAATACCTAGAAATAAGATGAAGAAGTCCGCAATCGTCATATGGTTATGGACTGTCGCCAACTCCGAATCCTTGTACCATATTTTTGTATGAGACCATTGGAGGATTTAGATTGAGGTGGGGTTGATTAGGAGTAATATGAACGAGAAGACGTATTGGCCAGAAATTCATAGAGGTGCATCGTCTTTCTCTTAACACTCTTGATTGTGGGATTAAGAATAGGGTTTATGGTATTGATTTCAAATTAATTTGGGGATTTCTGGGTATTGGAGGATGGGTCAGAGATTGATTTGTGAGGGGAAGTAATTAGAGGATGTGGAATCAAGGAGTACAGTCCGACGGAGGGCCGGTAGAGGATCCACCATCCAGGGGATTGTAATCACTGGGGAATCGTTTTTTCTTTGCGAGATTATTTTTTTATCAAGTACGGAATTATAATTATCCAAATTTTATGAGTTTTATGAATATTTCTTATCAAGTACCGAATTATTTTTTTGTTATGTTATTAGAATATATACGAAATATGCGTTAGTAATCCTATATAATTACGGATTTTTGACGGAATTTTCATCATTAAAGTCAAGTGTGTAAGAATTATTCACAATTTTGATATCATCGAAATGAGCTATCTAATGAAAATTCCGTCATTAAAGCACATTTTTTGACGGAATTTCCGTTGGAAATCGGTCACTCTAGATTAGCGCAATTGATAATATTCGACGCGCCAATTCTATCTCACGGAATTATTGTCATGAATATTCTTCAGTCATATGTCCGTCAGTTTTCCTTATTAACTGACAATTTTTTTTCCCGTCACTATACCACCTTATTTCCCTAGTGTTTGATTTGTCTTGGAAAAGGGAAATGAACACGACAAATGATAAAGATTATGTTATTTTGATTCTGAATTGAAGTTTTTTTATTTTGATTCGGGTATGCCTTTGACTCCGGTCAATATTAGATAAAGTAATTAACTACATTCTTGCTAATAATGTGAAATCATAATAACGGATGTTTTATGAAAAATTGAAGTGATAATAAAAAATATTTACATATAATTAATTTTGTAAGTGAGTGCATAAAAGGTTTTAGGTAAATTACATTTTGTTACTATATAAGTAGTGTTATATTAATTACAAAGTATAAATAAATTCAAGCAACAAGTACATAAAAATGTTGCATCTATGACTATATCATGCAACACTTATATAAAACTGTTGCATAAATGACATTAGAGTGCAACATTTAAATAAAAATGTTGCATTTATGAATGTAGAATGCAACACTTGTATAAAAATGTTGCATAAATGACTATAGAATGCAACATTAAAATAAAAAATGTTGCATTATATTTGTATTTGCAACATTTTTAGGCAAAGTGTTGCATCCTCTAAACGTTTCTCCAAATTGCAACACAATTACAATGTGTTGCACACAAAATGCTGCAATAGGCCAGTTTTGTAGTAGTGAAATCAAAGTACTTTATATAAAACTGATTAAATTTAAACTTTTGATATTACAATTACTACGCGTAGAAAAAGGTACAACTGATAACATCTAAGTATGTGATCTAATTCTAAGTAGGTCCAAGTCATGTCTCTCTTCATGCCCAAGCTCCTAATCCATCTGTCTCTGACCTGTAGAATCTACTCCCCATTCCGGATCATCGCAGGTGTTACACGAATACACAGGGTCAACCACGAGGTTGAGTAGGAGGATAAATAAACATGAACAACAGTAGAAATGCATCTTCCTCCATCTCCATATCACAAGACCCAATAACTCCAGTCCATATCACAAGACCCAATATCTCCACTCCATATCACAAGACCCAATATCTCTACTCCATATCACAAGACCCATTATCACCACTCCGTATCACAAGACCCATTATCACTACTCCGTATCACAAGACCCATTATCACCACTCCGTATCACAAGACCCATTATTTCTCATCTCCGCATCAAATAGTAATACGTAAGATAATAACATCTCAACAACAACAATTATAAATAATAACATCACATATCAATCTCATAATAAGCGACAGTTTCATTACATGACATAATATAAATCACAGTCCATGTCCCTACCTCAAATTGCAGAATGACAACCGAACAGCTGCTAGAAATATTCCACCTCGAACTCAGTTCTTATAAATAGTACTTAATATCACTTTCTAACCATACCACCAAACACTACTAAAATTATTCGATCATGTTCATAATTGATAGAATTATCACAATTATATAAATATATAACTACCCGTACTTAATATAAATATACTAGTATCGTTTACTAGTTGTTCGTTTTACTACATTACCAATACCTCTTGCTAGTATTGCTAATATTAAAAGTATTGTAGTTGCCTTTACACCAGAAAAGCAAAACAAGAACCAAAGAATTAGACACCTTAAATAAACCCCATATATTAACACAAATGTATCACACTGAAATTGAAACCATCTCCAAACACGCCAAAATCTTATGAGTAAAAAAACCAAACAACAAGCAACCCCAACCCTACTATATACCACGCTTAACTTAGAAGTTTTTGCTTAAATGGTGTCGAAAACCAAAGTATTTACCAAAACAGTGTTGTTTCGAAACTAATTACCAAAAATGGTTCCACGTCATCAATTTGGATTTTTTAATTTTTTTTCTGAAATTTTGCACTAATCGCTGTCCGGGACAGCGACTAGTTGCTTCCATTTTCATAGCTTCAACAAGCTAACTTCGTCAAGTCCGTTCTCCTTACTCCGACCACCAAATGATAAAATACGACCACCATTCTCTTCTCCTCACTTCCCTTATCGTATTAATATGGTTGTTTGAGTTATTTGTTCCATGGTTTGGGCAAAAAATGAGCCTTAATATCGCCGGTAACCAACAATTTTCGATTTCGAACACCCTTTGTTTTTCGATTAAGGTATACGAGACCTATTAGTTTGTGCTTATACCTTAATTAAACACATACGGAGTACTTTTGAGGGGTCATTAACAGAAGCTGGGCATTGTCGCTGTCGTACGTAGGAATCACTCTCTTTTCTGGCTTGAAACTACAATAATCCATAACAGGAAGCCAAAAAAATAGTTTGTATATTGTAACGAAGAAGATGGTCTCTAGTTGCAATGTCCATTTCTTGTTTTGAAGCCAATAAATTTGCCGCATAGAAAATAACTCATTTGGAGTACATTTATTTTGAACGATTTTGTAACGATTTTAGTGACACAAATTATTGCAATAGTCAATCCCAAGGAAACCTCTATAACATATAACGGGTATGGCCGAATAGCAGCAGTAGGAAGTTCCCCTCTCACATTCATTCTTCTTGCATATGTTTATTATTGTTATTAATCTTCTGCTCTGCTTCATTCTTTCCTTCTGATTTTGTATTGCCTTAACTTGCTCTATCTTCATGGCTTCATTAGTGTCATGATTGTAGATTTTACCTGCATGTTGTTTGAGTTACAACCAACAAAATATATAGAGGAGAGGCGTGAAATAGAGGAGAGGCAGAAAAACAGAGGGTGTTCGAAATCGAAAATTGTTGGTTAACGACGATATTAAGGCTCATTTTTTGCCCAAACCATGGAACAAATAACTCAAACAACCATATTAATACGATAAGGGAAGTGAGGAGAAGAGAATGGTGGTCGTATTTCATCATTTGGTGGTCGGATTAAGGAGAACGGACTTGACTAAGTTAGCTTGTTGAAGCTATGAAAATGGAAGCAACTAGCCGTTGTCCAAATTGATGACGTGGAACCATTTTTGGTAATTAGTTTCGAAAGAACACCGTTTTGGTAAATACTTTGATTTTCGACACCATTTAAGCAAAAACTTCCTTAACTTACCCTTCTACCGCCACCCAGAGGCGAACGCACCTTGTAGCAAGGGGTGGCGGCCGCTACCCCAAACTTAAAAAAATTGGTTTAGAAGACGGATTTTTGCTACCCCAAATATTATTGAATAATAGATAGGTAAATGGTATCTCACTAAATATGCAATAAACAACTTGTGGTTCAATGGTAAATATTTTGGTTTCCTACCAATTGCCCCGAGTTCGAACCCCACTACTTGCATTTTCCCTTTTTAATTTTTTTTGCTACCCCAAATATTCATTCCTGGGTTCGCCCCTGCCGCCACCCCACGCCACTCAACCAGCCACTCACTCCACCGTGGCAGACCCCTACACCACGGTGAACCCTTGTGGATATCACTTGGCCTCCGACCGACCACCGTGCCCCAACAACACACCCAGACAGCCCCGTCTTCAACCCCGCAGCAACGCAAAATAACTAACACGAACCCGACTCCTAGATTGACCCGTAACTCCCTAACCACTCCACGCTCCTGCCCCCCGGACACCACCCTAGTCACCACTGACTAAGGGAGTATCGATGGGTGGTCCTCCTCAACCATTACCACCACACAGAGGCCACAACCACCGCACCCAAACCACACAGGCTACCCGTTTCGCTGTTTTTTTTCGTACTCTGTTTTACTTTTAATGGACTCATGTCACTGCTCACGCATCACTACCCTTTTAACCACCAACAGACCCAGGGTGGTTCCAGAGATGTGCCCTCACCCTAGCTTCCTCTAGTAGGTGCCCTTACATCCACCTTCACCGCCACCATTGGTGTATATGATTTCAACACTCTATTTCGCGTCCAGCCTGTAACCACCACGCAAACCACCCGCCACCACATTAACCATACCTACCCAAGACTTCCCTAACCCGACAACCACCACAACAGCAACTCAGGTCAGTCACAGTACATACAGGGCCGTCTGGGAAGTTACGGTGGCCCTGTGCAAAATCTAAATAAAGGGGCCCCAAACATAATACATTATGAAAAAAACTTATATAGAGAAATATTTTAACATCGTGACCAAAATATTGATACAATCCAAACTAATTAAACAATTACAAACATTCACTTGATTAACAAAGAAGCTCTTCTAGCATTCTTTGCGGCGAATTCCTCAATTAATTCTTCATAACAAAATTTATCCAAAATTTGATTCTCGATAGCAATCATAGCTAAACCATTAAGACGATCTTGTGACATAGTAGACCGCAAATATGATTTCAACAACTTCAATTTTGAAAAGCTTCGTTCCGCGGTTGCAACCGTCACTGGAATTGTCAACAAAATCCTATATGCTGTCACTGCATTAGGAAAGCAACCACCAACATTTTTCATATGATTTAAAATATCAAGTGGACCCATGTTTTTTTCAGGCATGAATTCTCGAAAAAATTTCAAATCCAAATACAATGCATGTCCATCAATATCAGAATGACCATTATTTTCAAGTGTATTTTGAAGATTAAGACAACAAGAATCTAACATGGAATCATCTAGTGAACTCAATTTTTCAGTCGTAAACATAAAGCCGAATATACTTTCAAATTCTTGGTATTGTTCAAATCTTGCTCTAAGAGATGATATTGCTTGATCAATAAGAAATAAAAAATAGTTAACTCTAAATGATTCCTCTTCGGATAAACTTGGTGAATCATCAACATTCTCATCAAATTGTTTCTTTCTTCGAATTTCACGTCGTTTAGGGAAGGCACAATCAATGTTCAGTTCTTCAGCCATATGTCTGGCAGTTTCTATGGCTTTAGAAAACCCATATTCTCGATATTTTTCAAAGGTAGAAACTAATGCCTTCACTTGTAGTATAGCAACATCAATTACCATATTCTTTGATTGTAGATTTTTACTAACCTCATTAACAAAATACAATATTTCATACCAAATAACTATTGACACTAAAAATTCAAAGTTGCCAAGTTCATTCATTGCTAAAGATTTAGCTTCACTTCTAATCTTACAATCATTATCAATTTCTCCAACTTGAAGCAACGCTTCTCTTATTTCCGACATTTGAAATCTTATGGCTTTCACACTATCAATACGACTTTCCCAACAAGTAACAGACAAAGGTTTAGGAGTTATACCTGGTACATTAGCCTTCAAAATATCCCACCTTTTGTTAGAATGGGCAAATATCGTGTAAACGCGTTGTATGGTTCCAAAAAAGTCTCTAGCCTTAGTACATGTATTAGCTATGTCACATAATGCTAGGTTCAAACTATGACAACCACAAGGAACATAAAAAGCTCTAGGATTCACATCAAGCAACCTCTTTTGCACACCTTGATGTTTTCCTTTCATATTAGACCCGTTATCATAACCTTGACCTCTAATGTTATCTATCTCAAGATCAAGAGACTTTAACTCATTTTGCAGAGCATTAAAGAGTCCTAACCCACTAGTATCATTCACAATTAAAAATCCTAAGAAAGACTCTTCAACTCGAAATTCATCCACAGATATATCTACATACCGCAATATAATAGACATTTGCTCTTTATGACTAGTATCAGGCGTACAATCAAGTATAACAGAAAAAAACTTTGCTTTCTTAATGTTCTTGATGATTTCAGATTTTAAGTTACAAGCAAGCAAACTTATCAACTCATTTTGGATATTGTGACCAAGATAATGACGATGAGTATCAGTATTTGTAATGCGACTAACATGTTGTTGAATAATGGGATCAAACTCAGCCAACATCTCAATTAACCCTAAAAAATTACCATTGCTATTTTCAAACAACTTCTCATTAGTGCCACGAAATGCTAGATTATGTTTTCCAAGAAACTTTACAATTGAAATAATTCTGACCATAACATTTTTCCAGTGTTCCTTTTCTTTATAAACTTGTTTCTGATTCAGCTCATCAATTGCTTTATTCTTACCTAATCTCAAACGCAATTCATACCAAGTAGTCATATTCTTAACATGTTCAACACTCATTTCATGTTCTTTAAGTCTTAAACTAAGATGATTCCAATCATTAAATCCTTTAGTTACTAAATCACCCCTTCCTTGCGATTTTCTAAATAATTTACAACAAAAACAAAACACCCTATCAAGTTCTTTTGAATAAACAAGCCATTCTCTATCCCATTTTTCTCCACTCGGCAAAATTCTAGTATAAAAATTTGACGAAAAATGTCTTTTTGATCTGTCTTTAGGACCATTTCAATACTCAGATCTCGTTTAGGACCCTTAACTGCTAAATCGTCTAATGATTTAACATCCAATTTATCCCAATTTCGTGGATCAAAAATATCACCTTCAAAATCGACATTAACATTCTCATGAGAATTAACCTGATCATTATTCAAGTCTTGTTCAGCACTTTCACTTTCAGAAACTACATTATTATCAACATCCTCATCAAGTTTATCATCAATGTTATCAATATTTTCATTCTCATTTAAATTGACAGCAGAGTCAGCAGTGTTAATTTCAACCGATTTGACAATAAATTTATCAAGTGCACCTTTTTGAGACAGGGTTAACTCTTCAATTCTTTTTTTTTTCTTACGTTTTTCACAACCCGATTCATATTTTCTGGTTTTGGGATGCATTCTAAAATACTAATAGATTTTCAAAGTTCAAATTATCAAACCAAAAATACACTCACAGTACTGATTTCTAAATTAAAAGACAACAAATCACACAATATGATTATAAAGCAAAAAATTGTTAGGAAAACACCTATTTTAATACCACCAATCCGGCAATCCACCATCGGCACCATGGATCTTCAAGACTTCAAAGTCAAATTTTGTATCAAACCTACAGAAAAAAAACGTAAACATAAATTAAAATTTAAAACATAGACTAAATTAGGGAGAATTAGGGAGACTAAAATCACTAAATAATTAAAATTATTAAAAATAAAGGGCTGTAGAAACCTGTACTGGCGGTAGAAAGTAGAAACATCCGATCTTGCACAAACACTATATATTATTGATTTAAATTCAGAAACTTACAATAAGATTTATTTTATAGGAAGGAAGTATAATATTAATTTAGGATATGATAATTTGTTAAGTAAAAATGGAAAATATGGAAGATGTGTGGAATGTGGATGTGTGATAGAATAAAATTATGGAAGAATATTTTATTTTGGGATAATAAATTAATAAAATATGGAAAAGAGGAAATCTTTGACTTTTGAGGATTTTGGCAGATTTTTGGCAGAGAATCAAGAGTTGCAGAGTAACGTTTGGTTACTTCTGAAATTTCTTTTTTTTTTTTTTTTTAATTAACAAAGCTTAACTTTTGGTTGGGCCCCAAAATTTTGGGGGCCCTGTTCCTTGGCACAGGTTGCTCACCCATTGGGCCGGCCCTGAGTACATATCCCTACGGTCTGATTATAATAATACGAGTTGTTGAGTTCTAATTCATAAACGATCAAGAAACGATAAACGATAAATAACTTACCTCGATAAATGACGGTCAAAATAAACAAACAAGAACTTGAAGAGGACGAAGTGGAAGAATAAGGATATGAATGGCGTGAGTACACATTCAGAGAAACCGTAAACGGTGCATTTACGCAGAATGTATGCTTGTAGGAATATGGTGTAAATGTGAAGTGTGAACGTAAGACCCATGAGTTTGAATGTGGGTTTAATGCTAATTAACGTATGAGCATGAATGTAATGTAATGTGAAGTATGAATAAATGCATTCAAATCTATGTATTACGTATATAATTAGTGTAGTAATAAGATATATTCAGTGTATACGTTGATATATTTATATCTCATAGTACCCGCGATTTCACATCGTAAAGTTCGTAGTCAAGCCTTGCTAAATACTCGGCCTTGACCCCATTTCCAATACCGTCTTATTACTTTATTATATATAACGTTCTCTTTACGAAAACGTAAAAGACATCCAACATAGATAATTATAGTAATATTAACATATAATAAAAAAAATATAATATATATCATTAATTTAACGATAATAATATTAGCTTAACATTTATTTTAATAAAATGAGCTTATCTAAAAAAAACAATAATGTCTTAACAATACTCGAAGTAATAGTGATAACCATATAATTATTAACAAAACTATATAACGATAAGACGATAAATAATAAGAAGAATAAGAATAAAAATAATAAGAATATTAACATTGATAAGGATAAGAACCTCAATAATAATAATAATAATACTAATAATAATAATAATAATTATAATTATAATGACAACAAGGACAACAACCACAACATTCAAACGATAATAATATTAATATAATACTACGAAATATAAAATATCCGAATATAAATATTCCACGTATTAAATATCAAAGTATATTTAGTCAAAATAATTCTATTAATATTTTATTATTACGAGATATAGAATTACGGGTTATTACAGTCTTCCTCCCTTAAAATGAACTTCGTCCCGAAGTTTACACACTTATTGGAACCATACACCTATCATTACTTAGCATAAGCTAACTCACTCCAATTCCAACCAGACACCGAGCCCGAGGGTAAACAATTAAACGTACTATTTCATTATACCGTCTTTAAGAAACTTTGTCCCCAAAGTTCAACATGCAACTCAAATACATGACTGTTACAGAACCTCAACATTGACCAAAACATAACAGAATTAATCAAGAACTATAAGTATGGTCAATCTAAGTCAAACCAATCACGGCATGCCAACTAGCCATGTCGTACATCATTAATATTTTACAATCATACCTCCTAAAAATATGGTTACGTCCCTGTAACCCCCTTCATCAACATCACATACCATCCAGAAGCAGGTTTTATGGAGAATAAAACAATCGCAATTATCTGACATGTTAATTTACTCCCTATTGGGCAACTAGTACTCGGTTACACAATTGATTAGAAGTTACACGATCCTTACTTCAACAAAAATTATTAAACGCGGCTATACTTCCCGAGAACACGTGGCCAAATATCAAAAGTTTAAATTTAATCAGTTTTATATAAAGTACTTTGGTTTGTTTTACTTTGTTATTCACTACCTCGGACATTCCGAGATGGTAACAACTCTATTTATTTGAGAATGTCTTGCTAAAGGCTCTTAAATAAATAGGGGTGTTGCAAGGTTATACATACTACAAAGATTACACGCAACACTAATACTCATGTTCGAAAGTCTGAAAAGCGTGAGAAATAACGCTATAAACTCACTGTTTCATAGGGATGAAGACGATGATGGTGAGGCTGCTCCGTCTCGTTTTATTTCTCTTTTTGGTCTTTTTTAACCCCCACGACAGGCCAACTAGGGCTTAGGAGTACATGGAGTAGGGAGGTAGACGAAGTAGGGACGAATATGGTTTCTTTGGTGAGTGTCGATGGAGGCAAAATGATATGTGGTGATTAGGGTTATATGTTATGTCGATGGGTGAATGGGTGAATGTCGATGGGTGAATGATTGGTTGGGGTGTTATTGTTGTTCATCATCCAAACCGAGTCCAAGCCCAACTCTATTAGTCCAACACGCATTCAAGCATTATATTACTATATCCCGATTGATACCTGTCGTTGTGGGTGTCAAAGATAAAATTTATTAGTCCAAATTAAAACTATAGATAGTGATAGCAAGGGTCCAACCACAGAGAGGAAGGGAGATATTAACTATTTTAATCTTTTAGTCTAGGGTATAAAACGGGGTTTGATTTGTTTGGTTTGAACTAAGTCTAATTGATGCATATTCTATACACTTTATTTACAGTTTTGGCACGTATTTCTATGCATGTTTGGTAGCTTTTAGCTATCTTTCCTCCCGAAATGGTTTACTTTGGCATTTCTATGTTTTAAATGTAGGAACAAGCAAAAGTGAGCTAAACCAAGCTTTAATCGTCCCTCGGAAGCTTCCTTAGGAGAAATCACAAGAGAAGGGTCTGAACTCACTATTATGGGGATGCGTGCAAGAAGGTCAGGAGTTGATGGGAGCAGTAATCGGTCGACCGACCAGTCTACTTGGCCGACCGACCAAGGTGTCAAGTCAGAATGTTCGATCACAGGACAGGCGGTCGACCGACCACAATGTCCGGTCTGTCAACCAGTTCACGGGCTGAGCAAACTTTAATTTTTATTTTCGGTTTTGTTTCTAATCTTGTAATTTGGAGACTAGTAGAGCAAAATTATAATTAGAATTAGGTTAAGCTTTTCATTAGTCAAAAACACATTAGACCTAAGGGGAAAAAACTCCATTAACGTACTTGTTCATCAAATTCCGTTCAATAGTAAGTTTTTTAATGCAATCTTGTTGAACCATATATTCAAATATATATATATAGTATATATGTTTATGTTTTGATAATGACAAGTCTAACTATTTATATATTATATACTCGTATGTATAATCGTGTGCTAAGTATACAGAACATTAATAACAAGATCTAATCAATCAAGTATAAAAGATTCAAGCATGTTAGTCAATGAATTGACTAAGTCCAAGATTGATAGAAGATCACAAGCGCGCATAATAAACTAAAGTTATACTTATCAACTATAGCTTTAGTACAAGTTTGGTTCAAGTTATAGCTCATAACTATAACTCTATATCTATGAATAAATGGTCGAAATATATGTGTTTTGATGAAACAATTGTTTCCAAATTAGTGTCGTGTACAATTAGTGTTTAATTGGTATTCTATTCTAAATATGGAATTGTTAATCTTGATAGGATTATATAAAATATCTTTAAGTTAAAGAAAGGAATAAATAATTGTCTTATGAGATAATTATTTATTACTAAAATAAACTAAGGATTTTTATATAACCTTAATTGTCAAAAATATATAATCTAGATATAGTTTGTTACGATCTTGGGAAACGTGTAATATGTCACGTTACCATAAATCGTGTAGGATTAGTTTAAATAAATATTATGTATTTATTTAACTTCCTAAATAACATATGATTATATTGTGATAATGTTTTTTATTATCTTTGACATGGTTTAGAAAATTGTTTTGATAAGGATACTAATTGTTTATTATATAAAGATCTTTCCTAAATATGAATTAGGAAATTGATTCCTTATATAATACCTATAGTATATTATTAAATCTTTCCTAAATATATTAAGATTAGATTTAAGGTAGTATTACAAAAAGACTAGTATTCTAGTTTTAGTAATATTCCTAAATCATCTAAGGTTTGAATTACCGAGATATATATTCTATATAAATAGACTACCATGACACATTAATATACATGAAATACACACACACATATTCACACAAATCAATAGAAAGAACCGCCGATCATCTACTTCAATATTCGAGCTTTTCATTGTCATATCCGATTCAAGATTCAAGTGCTCAAGCATTGATCTTATTCATTCAAGATTGTGACATCAAGAAACATTGAAGACTTTATCTTATTAACGTAAGATAGAACGAGTATTTAGCGGTACTCATTGTAAGGCAAATATTTAACGGTATTTGTCATAGCTAGATATTTAACGTTATCTAGATAGAGTTGCGACTAACATCAAAGTTGCACGAGTAGGGTTGATAAAATTATAATCCAGAGTTGGTACTAATTTTATTAATCGAGAATAGTGGACGTAGGTCTCAAAGTGTGAGACTGAACCACTTCAAAAATATTGTGTCTCTCTTTATTATATGTTCTACTCGAAGATCATCATACAACTATACACACATCGAAGAAGATTTAAAAAGAAGGCATACTCAATTCAACCCCCCCTTCTTGAGTATATTATATCAATAGACTCTTCAATTGGTATCAGAGCCTCGTGCTCTTGATCGCCTAGCCGCGTGAGTTTTGATCCTTCTATTGATTCTATATTATATACTCTTTCAACAATGGATTCCAAGCATCTCAAGTGCCCTATCTTCGATGGCAAAAACTACAGTCTATGGAAGAATATGATGACTCATTACATCAAGGGATGTGATTGGGAATGTTGGAAGATCATCCAAACTGGACCAAAGAAAATCTTGGTCGCCGCCGCCAATGGAACAACCTATGAAAAGATGGAAAGCGATTATGTGGAAAGTGACTACAAAATTGCAGAGAAAAACTCTAAGGCCATGAGCCTCCTACAGAACGGTATGATAACCTCAGAATTTGATAGATTCTCATCTTGTAGTTCCGCTAAGGAAATATGGGATAGTCTCGAACTTGCTTATGAAGGAACATCCGCAGTCAGGAAGCATCGTATAGACTTGCTCATTCAAAGATATGAACTTTTCAATATGGAAAAGAATGAATCTATTGATAGCATGTCTGCACGATTTTCTTGTATTATTAATGAACTGTGGAACCTTGGCAGAAAGATCGATTCTGAAGATATCATTCGAAAGATTCTTAGGAGTCTCACCAAAAAATGGCAACCAAAGGTCATGGCCATAGAGGAAGCACGTGATCTATCTCAGATTACTTACCAAGAGTTGATTGGATCTCTAATGGCACACGAGATCATACTAAATAAAGACGATGATGATTCTAAAGGGAAAGGAGTCGCCCTACAAGCCTCCACAAGCGAAGTATGCGAAGAGGAACTTGAGGACGAAACAGTTCTATTCGCAAGACGATTTAAGAAAGCAGTTTTCAAGGGTAGATACAAAAACCCTAACAACAAAACGGTCGATAAAAAGAAAACTGACACCAAACAAACATTCTTCAAAAGAGGATGTTTTAAGTGTGGTCGACAAGATCATATGATCAAGGATTGTCCAAGCTAGGACAAAATCAAAGACAAGTCAAAAAGAGAAAAGACCAAAACAGAGTTCAAGAAAGTAATGCTTGCGTCATGTTGGGGAGAATTAGAATCTGAAGATGACGAGGACTCAGAAGCAGAAGAGGTAGCACACTTGTGCCTAAGCAACGTCAGCCTAGATCTAATCTCAGATAACAATGATGAAGATGACGCATCTCATATGTGTCTCCTTGGAGAATCCGACTCAGACGACGACGACGATGAAGAGGTAAATTTTCTTCAACTCAAAAGTCAGGTTAAAAATTTATCTAAGGCTATGTTAATTAAATACTTTGAGGAAACCCTAGACCAATGTCATGAACAAAGTCTTGAATTAGATGACTTGAAGGAACAGATCCTCGATATTGCTGAGGAAAATCAACTTCTGAAAGCCAAAGCTAAGAAACTGAAATCCAAAATAAGCATTGAAGCCAATGCTAAGTTGGATACAGTTATGTCTGAGAAAAAGGTTCTTGAGTCTAAAGTTATAGCTAATGAAGCTATAACCTCAAAACAGAAACTCAACATCAAAGAGCTTCAATCCAAAGTTATAGCTAATGAAGCTATAAATTCAGATTTAAGAAAGGCTAATGAGCTTCTAAAGTCAAAATCTTCGATTATGGTCGAAGATGAGACTCATCTAGAAGAAGTTGAGATCCTCGAAAGCAAAATTATGGATCTAGAATTCAATCTATCTAAAATCAAGAAGGAACATGCCAAAATTGTATCTGACTTTCATAGAGACATTCAAAACCTAAAAGAGTCTAGCAACACTGACCATAGTGAATGTAAGAAAGAAATAGACTCCTTAAAAGACCTCCTTCTTCATGCTCGGAAAGTTCACGACAAATGGGAAGGAAGCACTAACGTTCTAAACTTCCTAACTGAACAATCCGACAACAACATGAAGATGGGATTAGGTCACGAGTGTTATGGAAGAAGGGATCACTCAAAGTGTAAGCAAAGCCCAACAGACAGAGACTTTAGAAGAAGAAAATATGTCGATCTTCCTGAGTATTTAATATGCACTTACTGTGGCCACACTGGACACCTCCGAGAAAACTGTGTGAAACACGCACAAGATTTTAAAACTGGAGTTAAGTTTGTTAAATCCTTAGGAATTCCAAGCGACACTATTTCTGTCTCTGATAGTGATGATGACAAATCTGAGGAAAGAAACATTGACCACAGATGGTTCTATAACATGACATTTGATTACGAAGAAAAGAAAAATAGAACCAAACAAACTCCTCAAACAATACACAAAAATTGGTCACCAAGAGTCCAAACTAAGACCTACACAAAAACATCAAAACCCAGCTACTACCAATATAGAAAGACCTATGTAAGACAAGTTTGGGTTAAAAAGGAAGATGTATTTGTGATTACTAACAACAAAGGACCCAAGTATGCTTGGGTACCTAAATCTTGTCTTTGAAATTATTCGTGCAGTTTGTCGCCAAGGAAAATAACCTATGGTATCTCGACAGTGGATGCTCAAGACATATGACAGGCAACGTAAATCTATTCCAAACCCTTAAACCCTTTGATGGAGGTAAAGTCACATTTGGTGATAACAAAAAGGGAAAGATCATCGGAATTGTTAAGATAGGTATTTCATCTTCTCATACTATAAATGATGTATACCTTGTAAGTGGTCTCAAACACAATCTTATTAGTATATCTCAATTATGTGACAAAGGAAACAAAGTGGTTTTTCATTCAGATATATGTCGTATAATCTTAGAAGGCACCAGCAAAGTAATACTTGAAGGTCACAGGATGAAAAATGTTTATATGATTGATTTAAATGCTGTACCTACTGATTCTCTATCATGTATGAAAGTTACGTTAGATGATCCATGTCTATGGCACAAGAGATTTGGTCATATTAGCTCACCTATTCTAAGTAAGCTGAAAAGATGGGACTTGGTCGAAGGTCTTCCAAAGATCAAATTTGATCAAGAAAAGATGTGTGACACATGTGCACGATGTAAACACGTCAGATCATCCTTTAAGCCAAAAAGAGTAGTAAGCACAGAACAAGCTCTTGAACTAGTACACATGGATCTATGTGGCCCTATGAAGGTAAGAAGCAGAGGTGGTTCCAGGTACGTTTTCGTTCTAGTTGATGATTACTCTAGATTTGTTTGGCCAATCTCTCTCCATTCTAAAGACGAAACATTTGATGAATTTGTTAGTCTCATGAAACTTGTCCAAAACAAATATAAATCAAACCTAGTAACAATCCGTACTGACCATGGAACTGAGTTCGACAATCATGCCTTTATTGAGTTCTGTAAAACCAATGGTGTTGGACATAACTTCTCGGCCCCTAGAACCCCACAACAAAATGGAGTCGTAGAAACTTTTGGCGGAGGCTATAAGTACAGCTTGCTATATTCATAACCGTGCTATGATTAGACCTATTCTTAAAAAGACACCTTATGAACTTCTTCGAGGTCGTAAACCAAACATATCCCATTTAAGATGCTTTGGTAGTAAATGCTTTGTTCACAACAATGGTAAAAACAAACCAAATTCGACCCTAGAAGTGATGAAGCAATCTTTATAGGATATTCAGATCATAGTAAAGCCTACAAAGTTTTTAACAAACGTACGTTATGCATAGAGGAAGTATTCATGTTATCTTTGATGAGAATAATGTCTTCGATAAGCCATTACAGGATATAGAGGAAAATCTAGATGAACCTGATTTCAGGTTATCAAGGGAAGATCCTCCTGAAATGGAAATTGAAGAAGGAGAACCTCAAGGAACTCATGATGAACTCAACATGGGAGAAAATGGTGCGAGAGATGAAACTACAGTTGATGATACTGTAGATAACTCTCAAACCAATGACTTGGAACCCAGAGTTACAGCTAATGAAGCTGTAACTTTGAATCAAAACCAAAGGGAAGAGGCCAGAGTTATACCTGACCCTACTATAGACCCAGGTTTGGATTCAGGGGGAACAAGTCAAGATCCCGAGTCAAGTTCAGGTAATGCTAATAATCAATCAAGGAACTGGAGATACAAAGGCTCTCATCCTTTGGACAATGTCATAGGAAGCCTGACAGATGGAGTTCAAACTCGAAGAAGCTTAAATAACTTTTGCTCATTCTACTCCTTTCTCTCCACCATTGAACCTTCAAATATCAAGGAAGCTCTCGCAGAACCAGACTGGATAGTTGCCATGCAAGAAGAACTCCAGCAATTTGAGAGAAACAAAGTTTGGCATCTTGTTCCTCGACCTAAGGACAGAACTGTCATTGGAACTAGATGGGTATTCAGAAACAAACTGGATGACACTGGAGTCATTGTGCGAAATAAGGCCAGATTAGTGGTTCAAGGATGCAACCAACAGGAAGGGATCGATTATGACGAAACCTTTGCTCCTGTTGCTCGTCTTGAGGCAATAAGACTACTCATTGCATTTGCAGCACACAAGGGAATGAAGCTTTTTCAGATGGACGTTAAGACTGCCTTTCTTAATGGCTATCTCCAAGAGGAAGTATTTGTTGAACAACCTCCTGGATTTCCTGACAGCAAACTCAAGAATCATGTATTCAAATTGGACAAAGCTCTCTATGGCCTGAAACAAGCACCTAGGGCATGGTACGACAAATTATCAAAGGTCCTATTGGAGAGTGGATTCAAGAGATAATCTGTGGATAAAACCCTATTTCTTAAAAGTGAAAAATCAGATCTACTAGTCGTTCAGATCTATGTTGACGATATTATTTTTGGCTCAACTAATAAAAAGTTGTGCAAGTACTTCTCTGAGTTGATGACTTCTGAGTTCGAGATGAGTATGATGGGAGAACTAAAGTTCTTCCTTGGACTTCAAATACAACAAACTGAAGAAGGAATCAAAGTTCATCAACAAAAATACGTCAAGGAGTTGCTAAAGAAATTCGGAATGGAAACCTCTCATGCAATGCCTACTCCAATGGTCACAGATAAAAAGTTAACCAAAGACGAAGATGGTAAGTCTGTAGACGAAACAACTTACCGAGGTATGATTGGCTCACTTCTTTATCTTACAGCAAGTCGTCCAGATATAATGTTTAGTGTCTGTGTTTGTGCGAGATTCCAATCTGCACCAAAAGAATCACACATGATTGCAGTTAAAAGAATTTTAAGATACCTAATCGGAACCTCAAAATTATATCTATGGTATCCTATGGACTGTAACTTTAACCTAGTAGGATATTCAGATGCAGATTATGCAGGATGTTCTTTAGACAGAAAAAGTACCTCCGGACTTGCTACCTTTGTAGGTCCTTGTATTATATCTTGGGGATCCAAGAAACAAAATTCTGTCGCCCTCTCAACTGCTGAAGCAGAATATATTGCAGCCGCACTGGTATGTTCTCAACTTTTATGGTTAAAACAACAATTACATGATTATGGTGTTGATGTTGGATGTGTGCCTATATTATGTGATAATACGAGTGCTATTATTATATCCAAAAACCCAGCTCAGCACTCGAGAACTAAACATATTTAAATTAGACACCACTTTCTAAGAGACCATGTTGAAAAGAAAAATATAAAATTGGAATTTTGTAGTACGGAAAAACAATGGGCAGATATCTTCACTAAACCATTGGCTAGAGAACGCTTTGAGACTTTGCGATTGGAAATTGGTTTAATCGGTGGCACCTAATCAAATCTTAAAAGCAAAAATAACCCAATGATTGACTACGGTTTAGATGAGATTATATGAATGTGTCCGTATACTCCGCTGCATGTGTATGTATGTACTCGATGATAAATTTTATGATTATAGTTATATTATATAATTCACATATGAATGTGTGCACAACCGATCTCACAATAATATTACGTCACATATTACATTTTACCTCACATATATATATTATACATATTAATATACAAATATATAATAAATATAATAAATTGAAAACAAAACTTACCTAAAATACACACACAAACCGTGTGTACTAACCCACCCCATGTGACGTCACCCAACCACTTGCCCCACTACTCACCTTCACCTAATGCCACGTGTCCCTATACCCCTAACCACAATTATTACCCCAACTCCCTCAAACTTACCACAATTCAACTCACCCTACCCTCATTACTCTCATTCTTACCGACTTCACACCCCAAAACCTCCATTAAAATTACCAAAACCCATTAGTAAAATTCAAACCTCCGAAAACTCCATTAAATCCGTCCCAAAATCTCACCACATCTCGACTAAACAACCACCGTACTTCACCTCAACCACCATGCCTCCTTCTCGAGCCACCCGCTCCCATCAAAAGAAACCCTCTCCACCCTCGCCCACTCCATCACCCCCACCATCCCCAACACCAATAGCCGCCACAGCACCACCATCCGACAATGGCAAAAGACGAAAACTCAATCGTTCGTCCTCCTCCATTCCCGATGACATGCATGAACTGGGCTCCCAATCTGAAAATCCGCGCCCTCTGTTTTCCGAGTACTCCATAGAAGCTACTAGGGAAGGTCTTGAGAAGGTTCGAATGACTAAACAAGAAGGTATGTTAATCGAACGTGTTTTACCTTACGCTATTCATGCGGGTCGTTATTATCCGATGTCATGGGTCGAAAATTCGAATTCTTTAGGATTCTTTAAAGAATTCTTGCACTTTCAGGGATGGGAATATATTAGTAATTTTCCGGGGTTGAATTTTCCAATTGAAATGGTTCAATTCTTTGTTTCGGTTAAAAGATGTGATGATGGTATCTTGGGTGTCGTGAATGGTAGGGATGTCGTAGTGACTAAGTCGGATATTTGTGAAACTTTCAAACTTGATCAAGACGGGTTAAATCTTGACCCCAAAAAGGAATGGAGTGTTGTTTCTAAAGATCAGAAAGTGGT
Organism: Silene conica; assembly: GCA_029255685.2. NCBI lineage: Eukaryota > Viridiplantae > Streptophyta > Magnoliopsida > Caryophyllales > Caryophyllaceae > Silene > Silene conica. The sequence continues at coordinate 33,585,223 of CM055317.2, read as the reverse complement.
AATAAAAAAATACTTTGATGAAGATGCTACTGAAATTACTCCTCTGCTCACCGTGTCTTTTAACCCCAAATTGAAGTTTTTCTTGAATTTTCTGTGGAACACCGTGTTACCACGAAGGGGTGGTAGGGATAAACTGGCAAGTGTCGAAGCTGTTATGTTGTTTAATTGGTTGGAGGGTCATAAAGTAGACTTGGCATCTCTAATTTGCCATAACATCTGTCAAGTTTCTAGTGTGGTTGTCAAAGAAAAGTTTTGCTCGACAATCGACATTCCATACGGAATGTGGGTGTCCGAGCTTTTGCTAAAGAAAGGAGTTGTTAATGATTCGAGTTTCGGGATTAGGCCTCGTGATAGGATGTGTGATCGGGTGTTAAAATTGATGGGCATTTGTTTTGAGGTCATTGATCTCACTTTTGGTAAGAATGTAGGTACGGCACCCACTCCTACTCCGTCACCATCGTTCTCGGGTCTTGAGGCCAAGATGGACCAACTTCTTGGTTTGTGTGAAATAAAGAAAGAAAAGGAGGAGGCAGGGGGTAGTCGTGCCAAGAGGGGTCGTGATTTTGAGGCTACCGTGACAGAGTGGATGGAGAAAGTTGATAAGCTCTTGGTGAAGATTGGCTCGGAAGTCTCCGTGGTATGCTCGGAGTTGCTAGCCATGAGTGATCGTCTTTCTTTTCTCGCATCTCAAGGTGGAGCAATAGTGCGTGATCATGGATTGTTGCGATAGGATGCTTCCAAAGCACTTGAGGCCGTCAAGGCACTCTCGCTCAAAGTGCTTAATTTCGAGCTCGCACTTAATGCTCAAGGGAGAAACGTGAGTAGTTGCTTGGATAGGTTAGAGACCCTCGAGTTTCGTAGCCGACCCGATTACGTGAACCCATATGCCAAGACACCGGCCTCCAGTTCTTGCTCTTGATCATTCGTATCCGTCTCTGTCTTTCGAAATTAAGGTTGTTTTGTTGTTGTTTTGCTCAAGTCCGGTGGTGGACTTATAAACAATTTCGAATTGTGGTCCAATTGCTTCCCTGGCCCATTAGGAATCCGAGGCCTTATCTTGTTTTGCCTCTCTCGGATTTCTTAACCCTAACCGGCCCAAACCTTATTCTCTTTTGATGTGGCCCAGTTTCCATGCCTTGGCCCATATTACTTGTTATCTTTTGCAGGCCCTTATCCACTAACCCTAGCCGGACCAATTTTCTTAAAACACTATTGTTACATATTCGGCCCATTGGCTTAGTACTTACGGATTGGTTATGTATATTTTAACATTTCGTATGTGTTTGTGTGATATTTTCTATGTTCGTATCTTTTAATTCGTTTTACATGCTTGCCTATGCTTCGTCGTATATTATTCTAGTCGTTTCATGTCTTTGTTCTCATCTTTTCGATGATGTCAAGAGGGGGAAAAATGCGACTTAGATTAGAATTTGCCTAAGCTTGCTCCTTGTCGTAATTCATTGTCTCTTAGGGTTCTTAAAGGATATGGGATAGTTAGAAGATAAAAACCCTAAGTGAATCTTTACTATTATTATATTGAGGGGGAACATACACTTAGACACAAAATCTAAGAGAGACTTGCCATCATCAAAAAGGGGGATTTTGTTGAACCATATATTCAAATATATATATAGTATATATGTTTATGTTTTGATAATGACAAGTCTAACTATTTATATATTATATACTCGTATGTATAATCGTGTGCTAAGTATACAGAACATTAATAACAAGATCTAATCAATCAAGTATAAAAGATTCAAGCATGTTAGTCAATGAATTGACTAAGTCCAAGATTGATAGAAGATCACAAGCGCGCATAATAAACTAAAGTTATACTTATCAACTATAGCTTTAGTACAAGTTTGGTTCAAGTTATAGCTCGTAGCTATAACTCTATATCTATGAAGAAATGGTCGAAATATATGTTTTTTGATGAAACGATTGTTTCCAAATTAGTGTCGTGTACAATTAGTGTTTAATTGGTATTCTATTCTAAATATGGAATTGTTAATCTTGATAGGATTATATAAAATATCTTTAAGTTAAATAAGGAATAAATAATTGTCTTATGAGATAATTATTTATTACTAAAATAAACTAAGGAGTTTTATATAACCTTAATTGTCAAAAATATATAATCTAGATATAGTTTGTTACGATCTTGGGAAACGTGTAATATGTCACGTTACCATAAATCGTGTAGGATTAGTTTAAATAAATATTATGTATTTATTTAACTTCCTAAATAAACTAAGATTATATTGTGATAGTGTTTTTTATTATCTTTGACATGGCTTAGGAAATTGTTTTGATAAGGATACTAATTGTTTATTATATAAAGATCTTTCCTAAATATGAATTAGGAAATTGATTCCTTATATAATACCTATAGTATATTATTAAATCTTTCTTAAATATATTAAGATTAGATTTAAGGTAGTATTACTAAAAGACTAGTATTCTAGTTTTAGTAATATTCCTAAATCATCTAGGGTTTGAATTACCTAGATATATATTCTATATAAATAGACTACCATGACACATTAATATACATGAAATACACACACACACATATTCACGCAAATCAAGAGAAAGAACCGCCGATCATCTACTTCAATATTCGAGCTTTTCATTGTCATATCCGATTCAAGATTCAAGTGCTCAAGCATTGATCTTATTCATTCAAGATTGTGACATCAAGAAACATTGAAGACTTTATCTTATTAACGTAAGATAGAACGAGTATTTAGCGTTACTCATTGTAAGGCAAATATTTAACGGTATTTGTCATAGCTAGATATTTAACGGTATCTAGATAGAGTTGCGACTAACATCAAAGTTGCACGATTAGGGTTGATAAAATTGTAATCCAGAGTTGGTACTAATTTTATTAATCGAGAATAGTGGACGTAGGTCTCAAAGTGTGAGACTGAACCACTTCAAAAATATTGTGTCTCTCTTTATTATCTGTTCTACTCGAAGATCATCATACAACTATACACACATCGAAGAAGATTTAAAAAGAAGGCATACTCAATTCAACCCCCCCCCCTCTTGAGTATATTATATCAATAGACTCTTCAAATCTTATTTCTTTATTGCTTCAACCCCTATTCTTTCTTATTCTTCTTATTTTGATTTAATTGCCTTTCCCCTTAATTGTTATTTCATGAATATGTCATCTCGCATGAATTTCATTAGATTCGTTAGTATTAATTCCTTGTTTATGAGTAGGTAATTCTCATGATTGGGAATTAGGGAACCATGGCGAAATTAGGTTTTTTACCGGTTGTATGAACTTTGTACCGATCTCAATATTTGTTGTTGGATTCATTCTACTAGATTGAAATATTAGTAGAACAAGTTTATCAATAGATTTAGAATTGCCTACGAACGAAAGTTTTGTGCTTTTCTAGGAACCCGAAGACCGTAAGGATTTGGATGAATATTGACCGAAAGGCTTATTCACTTTTCTTGAGATTGTATTTCATGAGTTGTCTACCCTTTTCTGACTTACCTTAGCCATGGTGAACCGAAGTTTCCAATCATCTTTTTACCTTGTTCTAGACTTCTTTTATTTGATCGTCTTAGTTGTTAGTTTCAAATAAATCAAACAAACCCCCTTTTATCGTTCCTTCAATAGACTTTAAATTCGCAAACATAATTAGCTTTGTCTCTCTGTGGTTCGACCCTTACTATCACTATCTATAGTTTTAGTTTGGTTTTTATAAATCTTATCTTTGACACCCACAACGACGGGTATCAAGTTTTGGCGCCGTTGCCGGGAAGACGGTATAATTTTGTTTGCCAATTTTTAGTTTATGTTCCTTGTCTTAAGGAACCTCGGTTCCTTAAGACTGATGCTTACTTTTGCTTCTAGGTTTGCTTTTGCATAGTTAGAAGACAAGTTTTTGAGAGGAAGGCTTGAGTACTCTCATTCCTAGAGATCATGTCTATTATATACGATCATATTCAACCAAAAGTGCAAGATCTACCGAAGGGGTTCAATCTACCTACACCTACTAATGGTTCTTTCGAGCTCCACCCCAACTACATCATGTTGGTGGAGCAGAACCAGTTCGTCGGTCTACCAGATGATGATCCGTTGAAGCATATAAAAACATTCACGGATTATTGTTGTTCCATACCTATACCGGCTGGGGTAACCCAAGATGAGGTGAAGGCTATGATGTTCATGTACTTCTTAAAGGATTCTGCAAGGAATTGGTACAGCTACCTTGATATGGTAGCAGAGAAAATCACGGATTGGACATCCTTGGCATTGGCTTTCTACAAAAATTATTATCCGCCTATAAAGGCCAATGACTTGAGAAGTCAAATCACGAATTTTCAGCAAGGACCTGATAAAGAATTCTGTGAGGCGTGGGGTCGGTTCAAGAAATTGGTTCGGTCCGTTCCTCATCACGGTTTTCAACAATGGTACCTTTGCAACCAATTCTACAATGCTCTATATAACGATTACAAGGTCATACTTAATGCAGCTGCCAGTGGGAGGTTCCAAAATAACATAGACCATAAGAAAGGTTGGAACACCAGTGAGGAAATGGCAGTTCATAGGGCTGAATTTGGAAGTTCGCGTGGAAATTCGCAAAGGTTGAATGTCGAAATGGGTCGTGTTTTAGCTCTTGAGACGTCCGTTGATGCTCGTTTTTTAAAAGCTTGAGGCAGCCCAGCTGAGGCAAGAAAATTCGAACTTGATCACCACGGTTGACAACACGAGTGAGACGGTGGAGTTGAGAGGGTTAGTCCAAGCCCTCATAACTCAAATGTGGGAAATGGAAAAGGCTCAAGTTACATCATTGAAGAACTTTGAGAGCCAAATAGCAATCTGAGCTGCTAATCAGATTGCTAACTCTCCGAGCAAGTGTGAGAGTCCCGTAGAGACGATCAATGCCATTAATCTCCGAAGCGGTCTCTTATATGATCGACCGCCAAACCAAGAGAAGTCTGAGAAAATTTCTGATGTGGATGTTGATTTCGTCCCCAGTAAAGTCAGTCGACCGACCAGAATCCATGGTTGATCGACCGAAAGACCCGTTGATTTGTTAGTTTCTGACAACCAGAAACCTTCTGATCCTAGTTTGACTGGTCGACCGACTGACAGTCCTAGTCGACCGACCAAGACACCTGAGCAGAATTTGGATTCGTCTCTTGATTTTCCCGACTCTTCTCTCATCAATGACTTAACGAAGATTCTGAAGTTAAAGAAGCCGAAGAATGTTGATCCTACGGCTAGTGTTGCGGTTCTATATCCGTAGCGATTGAAGAACTCGAAAACGGAGCGGAAGTTTGGTAAGTTCTTGGAGATGGTGAAAAACCTCGAGGTAACCATTCCATTCACTGATCTAATTACCCAGGTACCTTCTTACGCTAAATTTATAAAAGATATTTTGAGTCGTAAGAGGAATTTTCAAGATGCAGGTGCTATAGCTTTTGTAGAAGAGTGTAATGTTTTTTCACAAAACAATATTCCACCTAAATTAAAAGACCCGGGTAGTTTTTCTATCCCATGCACCATAGGTAATCATGTGATTGGGAAAGCCCTTTGTGATCTAGGGGCTAGTGTCAGTGTTATGCCATATTCAGTATGTGAAAGACATAATATAGGTAGACTTAAGGTCACCAATATTACCCTTCAGATGGTAGATAGATCCACCCAAAGACCTTTAGGAGTCTTAGAGGATGTCCCAGTGCGAGTGGGAAAGTTCTTTATTCATGTCGATTTCGTAGTTTTAGACATTGTTGAGGATACTCAGATACCTATCATTTTAGGTAGACCATTTTTACACACAGCTGGGGCTGTGGTAGATGTCAAACACGGGATCATAACCTTAGAAGTCGAGGATGACACCATTGAGTTCAGTCTTGCCCATAAGGCAACCACACCTGCTAATGATACGTGTTTTTCCATTGATATTGTTGACAGGATTGTTATCCATAATTGGAGGGAATCCTTAGCCAAGGATCCCTTAGATGATCTGACAATTCTGGATGAGTGTGTAGGTAATTCAGTGGAGAATGCTGATGAGCTGGATGTTTTGGAAGCAGCGATAGAGGATCGTCAGCTTACTGAGAAAGTGGATGAGATGATTACAAGTTTGGCTAATGCAAATCTGGTAAACACATGCTATGTTATCGACATTGCTTCTGTTCATGCTGTAGAGGTAAAGGTACCAGAGCGTAAGACACTTCCTCCTAATCTGAAGTATGTTTTTTCTGGATGATACTGAGCAGTACCCTGCTATTGTTAGTGCTAAACTAGATGATAACCAACTTTTTGCCTTGATGACTGCTCTTAAAAAGAACAGGAAAGCCTTAGGTTATTCTTTGGATGACATTAAGGGCATCAGCCTTGATGTTTGCATGCATAGGATAGAGCTAGAGGAAGGCCATAAGCCTTGCAGACAGGGTCAACATAAGTTGAACCCGAAGATGCAGGAAGTAGTTATGGCTGAGGTGATGAAATTACTTGATGCATGTATTATCTACACAGTTGGTAACTCCAAGTGGGTTAGCCCAGTTAAGGTAGTTCCAACGAAAGGAGGAACTATCGTTGTTAAAAATGATAAAGATGAATTAATACTTACTCGAGTTGTAACAGGGTGGCGGATGTGCATTGATTATAGACAATTAAATGTCGCCACCAAGAAAGACCACTTTCCCCTCCCTTTTGTTGACCAAATGACTGAGAGACTTGCTTCTAACAAGTTTTTTGTTTTTTAGATGGATATTTAGGTTTCTTTCAGATTCCTATTCATCCATATGATCAGAGTAAGACCACTTTTACTTGTCCACAGAGTGTTTTTGCATACCGCAGAATGTCTTTTGGGTTGTGTAATGCCCATGCCACCTTTCAGAGGTGCATGATGGGGATCTTTTCTGATTTCATAGAAAAAATCATGGAGGTATCTATGGATGATTTCTCAGTTTATGGTAATGAGTTTGATCAATGCTTAGCTAATCTTGATAAAGTCATGCAGCGTTGTATTGATGTAAATCTTGTTTTATATTGGGAAAAGTGTCAGTTCATGGTCAATGAGGGGATGGTGTTAGGGCATTTGATTTCTGATAAGGGTATTCATGTTGATAAGGAAAAAGTGCAGGTGATTGAGCAATTGCCCCCTCCTGTGAATGTTAAGGGGGTGAGAAGTTTCGTTGGTGAAGCAGGTTTTTACCGGCGTTTCATTAAGGACTTTTCTAAAATTGCTAAACCACTTACACAATTGCTCCTTAAGGATGCTGTCTTTGAGTTTACTGATGAGTGTCTTTTAACTTTTAACAGGTTAAAGGAAGCTCTAATTTCAGCACCGATCATTTAGCCACCTGATTGGGATCTCCCATTTGAGATCATGTGTGATGTCAGTGACTATGCAGTGCGTGCAATGCTAGGACAGAGGGAAAAAAAGGCATTAAATGTCATTTACTATGCGAGCCGAACTCTGAATGAGGCTCAAGTCAACTATTACACCATTGAGAAGGAGCTTCTAGCTGTAGTTTTTTGCCTTAGAGAAATTTCGTTCTTACTTATTGGGTTCTAAGGTTATTGTTTACACTGATCATGCAGCATTGAAGACTCTTTTCCTGAAGAAAGATGCGAAGCCGAGGCTTTTCAGGTGGATACTCCTTTTGCAGGAGTTTGACTCGGAAATCAAAGACAATAAAGGCGCAGAAAATGTGGTAGCTGATCACTTATCGCGTCTACAGTTGACAAATAGGAAAGATCCTTTACCTATTGTGACAGGTAAAATTCTACCTGAACTCTCGTGGCAGTAGAAGAAGCGGTTTGCTTATGACGTGAAGCAGTACTATTGGGATGACCCATATGTTTTCAAGGAATGTGCAGACGGACTTATCCGGAGATGTGTCCCCCCTAGTGGGAGGTGAAGGATATTCTGGAAGCACGCCATTCTTCTGCTTATGGTGGTCACCACGGTCTATCTTGGACCGTGGCAAAGGTACTCAAATCTGGATTTTATTGGCCTACTTTGCATGATGACAGTAGGAATTTTGTTAGTAGTTGTGATGCTTGTCAAAGGTCAGGAAACGTTTCAAAGAGACACGAGATGCCACATGTGGGTTTTAGAGGTTGAGATTTTCGATGTCTGGGGCATTGATTATCAAGGACCCTTTCTGAGCAGTCAGGGGTAACAGGTATATTCTTGTCGCCGTTGATTATGTGTCTAAATGGGTAGAAGCTATTGCTACTCCCCATTGTGACGCTAAAGCTGTGATCAAATTATTTAAAAAAATCATTTTTCCTCGTTTTGGTGTCCCTAGGGTTATCATTAGCGATGAGGGAATGCATTTTAAAGAAAAACAACTGAGTGCTTTGCTGACTAAATTCGGTGTCCAACATCGTAGGGGTCTAGCTTATCACCCTCAAACTAGCGGTTAAGTTGGGATTTCTAATAGAGAACTTAAGAAGACCTTAGCAAAAGTTGTTTCTAAATCACGAAAGGATTGGAGTCTAAAGTTAGATGATGTCTTATGGGCTTATAGGACTGCGTTCAAAACACTAATTGGAATGTCACCATTCCGATTGATTTATGGTAAGGCATGTCATTTACCAGTCGAGTTAGAACGTAACTCCTGGTGGGCTATCTGTGATCTTAATCTAGACCCTAATTAGTCTCGTGAGAAAAGTATGACACATCTGAATGAGCTTGAGGAATTTAGGGTGCTGGCCTATGACAATGCACGGATCTACAAAGAAAAGACCAAGCGCTGGCATGATAAGAGAATCATAAAGCGTGATTTCCAGGTAGGTGATAAGGTACTCCTTTTTAATGCTCTTATACATTTATTTCCTGGTAAACTGAAATCCAGGTGGAGTGGACCTTACACAATCACCGCGGTCACGAAGTTTGGATCGGTTGAATCGGAGATCTCAGCTGGAGAGAGAGGTTCAAGGTGAATGGACAATATGTGAAGCATTTACATGGGGAGGATGATTTTTTCGGGAAGGTCGAAGTATTGTACTTCGACCCATTACTAGATGCCTTAGATTGAGGTAAAAAGGTCGTGCGAGACCTCCTAAACCACCGCTAATCGGGAGGCAACCCGAGTGGTAGATTTTTTTTGTTTTCCGTGTCTTTAGAGTTTTCTTAGTTTTAGTCGCGTCTATTTGTTCTTACTGCTTTTGTTGGCAGTTTTTACTCTTGAGAAGGAATTTTGAAGAAGACCGACCAAGTGGCAAGGTCAACTGACCGTGGAATCCCTCAAAACAGCTACTGGAAAAAAGGTAATCAGGGGTTTTATTGGTCGATCGACCTAACTCCTTGGTCGATCGACCAGGTGTCGAAAAATCGGGTTGGCATATATTCCAATTTTGAAAATTTTGTTTCTCATTATTTCAAAAATCAGAACATCCCTCCCCTCTCCCTCGACAAACCCTAGCCCCTTTTCCCCAATTTTTCCACTCAATTTCCTTTGCTCAATCCTTCATTCTTCCAAACCAAAGGTATTTTTTCTTTCTTTTTCTTTGCTTTATTTTCGTTCTTTACTTCGTTTTCCTTTGTTTTCAGTAGTAAGCATCTCATTCATTCAAGTTTTCTTCAATTCAAGGATTTGTTTTTGTTGTGGATAGTTCTTAATAAGGTTTGTTGTTCTTAGACCTAGGTTTTTCAAGCTTGCTTACATTTGTTTAGGGTCTGCTTATCGAAGTTCCCATTAGCCTCTCTGATAAACCTAACATTATGCGATTTCAATTGTAAACTTTGTCGCGATTGGTCGACCAACCAGAAAGCTAAGTCGGTCGACCAGTCCGAATTTACAGAAGTTACTGTTCCTGTCGACTCTCGGTCGGTCGACCATATTGGGTGGTCGGTCGATCACCAGAGCTAATATAGGCGATTTGCCTTTTCAAAATAGCTGAGGTTGACTTCGCATCTTTGTCATTACTGGGGGGGGACTCGATTACTCAAAGTGCGTTTACAATTTTGTAGGTACACCATTTCGGACAGATCAAGAGCAAACAAAAGGTCCCGAACATCTGGTGCAAGTAGCTCCAGAGGACACGCAGGAAGCTCCGGGGTGATGGCTGAACAATCTACGGATAGTCTACCTGACTATCCACAGGTTATTATTCAAACTCCGGCCCAAAGGGCCCGTTCCTAAATCTAGCCTCTAGATGTCAGGTGACCCCCACTAGATTTTTGCATCAGCCCACTGTCCAGGCCTTAGGGTGTTACCCGGCTGTCGTTGACCTACTCAACGACACGGGTCTGTCAGGACTCATAGATATGGAAGAGTTCACCTATCCCACCCTGACCCTAGAGTTTTTCTCATCTTTCGGCTTTGATGTCGATACATGGAGGTTGGGTAGGGGTAATGCCTGTATTGTTTTCCGGTTGTTTAATGTTACTTACTATTTGACTTTGGAAAAGTTTGCAGGTTTTTTAGGACTTAGCTCTGAGGGTCGTACTGCTGACCCGTCGGAATCATACAAGGTCATTTGGACTTTCTCCGACTCTCGTGCCGGAAAGAGAAAGGGCACTTTTGTACATTTACCTGCTTTACGTTACTACCTCAGGTTGCTGGCCAACACTGTTTTTGGCCGGAAAGAATCAAACAATGTTATAAATAATAAACTTTCAATCTTAGCTTGCTACCTTAATGTAAGGCGTTGGGGGCCCATGGTCTACAACATAGCCTTCCTGACAGCTTCACACTTCCAGACGGTTGGGGAGGGGACATATTTGACCACCATTGTCTGTGGGGGGTTAGTCACTCGTTTGGCAAACCGCCTTTTGATGCAATACCCCCGTTTTGAGGATGCCATTGCTCCTTTTTCTCGCTACATGGACTTACCTTATGTTAAGGCCGTGAAGTGGGTAGACCGTAAGAGGTGTTGGAAGATCGACACCTACACTTGTGACCCCATCCCTATCACCGTTTTTCCACCCCTAATACCCCTCACTAACGTAGTAGGAGAGCTTAGACCACCCTTCCCATCTTACCGCCTTCAGCTTAGGGGTGGGACCTCCCGAGGATCTAAGGGGCGCTGGCCCCAGTACTTCAAATGCTGCATATGGGACGTGCGTTCCTCCCAACATCACCCCCCCACCCCTTATTGATATCCCTGCTGTCTATGATAGCAGGTCGGTCTCACACATGATGGGAGATTTGTGCAGGGCGTTCAACCGGCAGAATTTGGACAACGCCATCGTCGACTTCACGATCTACTCCGAGTATGTTGCACTCAACAAGATTCCCACCGGCCCTTGGACTCACCCGTCCTACTAAACCTATCCGGAGGGCGGCTATGGATCCGAGGAAGCATCCGGGGCTGCGTCTGAGGAGGGAAGTGGATCAGAGGAGGAGGACAGCGGGTCCGAGTACGACCCCGAGGATTAAAATGCGTGCCCAAACCTGCCTCTTCGACGTTCAGTTTGGGGAGGTACATCTTGTGAGTTTTCATTCTATTGTTTTCTTCTTTAGTTTTCTTTTCTTCTTTTAGAATGCCATTACTATTCCCCATATCCTCTGTTGCGTATTTGTGTTGTTGAGCACAGTGAGGGCATTGTGCGTTTTGGTTTGGGGAGGGTATATGCATCCTTTTGTTGAGTCTGCACTTTGTTTTGTATTTCATTTTTTGTTACACAGTTTATTGCATTTCTGCTTGCGTTGTTTTATTTCCCTCGCATATACAAAAAACACACACCAAAAAAAACAAAAAATTTAAAAATTCACAAAAATCCCAAAAAATGCACGTTTATTTATAGCATATAGGTCGAGTCGGAACGGATGGTTGCTATGATGATTTTGCTTTACATTTCTCCTCATTGCCTTGCCTTGCACTTTCAACTTTTTCAAGCATGTCTTTTGCATAGTCTACGAGTTTTTGTTGGTTTTGTGCTAAACAATTAGACTTGACTCTCTATTGGCAAGCTACTTCATTTCTGAGTTTAGAGCCTATTAAATCGGTGACATCCATGACCGATTTCATGTAGGAATGAGAGTAGTTTCTCCTCCTAAGGCATGTCACATAAACTTGCATAAGCATGAGCATTGTTTACTTGATACCTATATGCATTCGGGTTTGTGGTTTGTTGACACATGTCGTAGAGGTTTCCCTTTCTTGCTTGACCCATAACCCTCACATAGCCAAATTGCCTCTTTCATCCCATATACTACATCCTAAATTAGCCTACCCTAGCTGAGCTAGTAACATGGTATAGTGGGACTATTTTGATCATCTTTGGTTATTTGGCTTTCATTGAAAAAATGTGGGAAGTGATGAAAAAGGGAAGGAATTTGAGTTCAAAAAGAAAAAAAAAAAAAGAGAAACTCAATAAGAAAGAAAAAAAGGGGAACAAAACAGAATCTTCATGGAATACTAGGTGGTCGACTGACTGAGTCTGATGGTCGGTCAACCACGGTCACTGTGCAGAGGAAAGTTTTGAAAAAAAAAAGAGAAAAGAAGAAAAAGAGAAAGAATCGCACACTTAAGAGGTGTTGGTTGTAGGCGATCCTCACTCCCATAGTCTATTTGAATCTTTTGGGGAGTCTATGATGTGTTTTAATGAAGGATATGTGAGTTACGTGCTTATGAAATTTAAGCATTGGTTCGTTTTGGAAACGGGAATGAAAATTGTTTTTCTTTCGTAGTTTGGTTTGATGGTTGTTAGCTCGGTTTAAATCCTCTCTCCCAAATTCATTCTAGCCTTTTCTTACCCCAAGCCTCACAATCCCAAATTACCTCGGCATGTGTCATGGTCATTACAGTGGTGGAATGCATATGTACGGTTGTAGAGATTTTGTTCATGTTAGATTGCAGACATGTTCTCACGGGTCGTAGATAAGTGAGAGTTTAATTTTTGATCATTCTTCTATCTTTCATATATACCTCACCTTGTGCTTGTTTGAGTGAATGAGTGATCCATGAGAGTCCGATATGAAGAGTGTTGCAAGGTCGAAAGCTTAGCATTTTCCCTCAACATGTTCAATTCGTTTGCATTTGACAATTTGCTTGGTTTTTGAAAGTTGCATTAATTTGGTTAGTTATGGCGTTTTGTTTGGTTCTGAGCATGAAATCCGTTCAATTAGAATTTTTTAGTCGAGTCATAGTGCTTGCTTGCGGACAAGCAAGGTTTGGTTTGGGGAGATTTGATACGTGCATATTCCATACATTATTTACAATTTTGGCACGTATTTCTATGCATGTTTGGTAGCTTTTATCTATCTTTCCTCCCGAAATGGTTTACTTTGGCATTTCTATGTTTTAAATGTAGTAACAAGCAAAAGTGAGCTAAACCTAGCCTTAATCGCCCTTGGAAGCTTCCTTAGGAGAACTCGCAAGAGAAAGGTCTGAACTCGCTATTATGCGGATGCGTGCAAGAAGGTCAAGAGTTGATGAGAGCAGTAATCGGTCGACCGACTAGTCTACTTGGTCGACCGACCAAGGTATCAAGTCAGAATGTTTGATTACAGCACAAGCGGTCGACCGACCACAATGTCCATTTAGTCGACCAGTTCACGGGCTGAGCAAACTTTAATTTTTTTCCGGTTTTGTTTCTAATCTTGTAATTTGGAGACTATTAGAGCAAAACTGTAATTTGAATTAGGTTAAGCTTTTCATTAGTCAAAAACACATTAGACCTAATGGGAGAAAACTCCATTAACGTACTTGTTCATCAAATTCCGTTCAATAGTAAGTTTTTTAATGCAATCTTATTTCTTTATTGTTTCAATCCCTATTCCTTCTTATTCTTCTTATTTTGATTTAATTGCCTTTCCCCTTAATTGTTATTTCATGAATATTTCATCTCGCATGAATTTCATTAGATTCGTTAGCATTAATTCCTTGTTTATGAGTAGCTAATTCTCATGATTGGGAATTAGGGGAACCATGGCGAAATTAGGTTTTTTATCGGTTGTATGAACTTTGTACTGATCTCAATATTTTTTGTTGGATTCATTCTACTAGATTGAAAGATTAGTAGAATAGGTTTATCAATAGATTTAGAATTGCCTATGAACGAAAGTTTTGTGCTTTTCTAGGAACCCTAAGACCGTAAGGATTTGGATGCATACTGAGCGAAAGGCTTATTCACGTTTCTTAATATTGTGTTTCATGAGTTGTCTACCCTTTTCTGACTTACCTTAGCCATGGTGAACCGAAGTTTCCAATCATCTTTTTACCTTGATCTAGACCTCTTTTATTTTATCATCTTAGTTGTTAGTTTGAAACAAAACAAACAAACCCCCTTTTATCGTTCTTTCAGTAGACTTTAAATTCGCAAACATCATAAGCTTTGTCTCTCTGTGGTTCGACCCTTACTATCACTATCTATAGTTTTAGTTTGGTTTCTATAAATCTTATCTTTGACACCCACAACGACGGGTATCACGCACTAATTGAGAAAATAACAAAAGTAAAACTGAAATATAAGATGTAAACAAATGATAAAAACAATGCTAGGATGTTCAGGTTGCTATAACTACGATGGCAAATAGTCTAGGTAAATCCGTATTGCAGTCGTGTAAGGGGTATAACAATTCCTTTCGGTCCAAGTTAACTAATAGCTCCTTTAGGCCTATACTACTAGTCCCTAAGTCTCACTTTATACTAGTGGTCAACATGATAGGTGATTCCTAATGTCTAAGTCACATACCTTTCGATCTAAGTAACTTAGTTGTCTTAAACCGTTAACTAATGCCCTTCCCTATCTCTCGAGCCACGGGTTGGCCACTACTAAGCATCTAACAAGTCTCCTCTTAGTCTCATTGAAAGATATTGCACTTAACGAAATAAAACAGTTCTGATCATACACGAAATCAGTCGACCGACCAGCTACTCCAGTCGGTCGACGAATCCACTCAGTCGACCGACCAGAGAAGCCAGTCGGTCGACCAAACGCTGTTATAGGTTGCCCTTAACTACGCCATCTACGCTATAGGTCGCCTACATCCTAACATATGGGGGATTAACTACTCATAACAATATTGAAAACAGAAACTTTAATAACAATAACAACAATCAACATGATTAAGATGATTAACAATAATGCAAATAACAAAAGCGATGGTTTAGGGATACTAACTAACCGGATTTTATCTAAGAAAACTATAAATAAACTGAAATAAGGAGATAAGGATTACCGTAGAACAATAAGGCAGAAATAAGAACGGAACGATTGAACTTTATGAAATATGCGTGGAACGGAATGTTTGTGTAAGCTAATTCTAAGAACTAGATTAACGAAAATACTTAGATAAAAACTAGGTAGTAAAACTGGATAAATAACTAGATGCCTTATACAGAGGATGAGAATTACGTTATATAGTAATATGCTCTAGTCTCCTCAAAACCCTAATCACGCTTATGGGCTTAATCTCGTTTCTTAATTTTCCGAAAAAGGCCGCATGGTCGATCGACCGTTGGCACTGGTCGGTCGACCAATTGTCGGGTTACTTGAAGCTTATGATCTTTTAAATAAGATTTCTGAAATCTCTCTCTTCAGGTGCATCGGTCGACCGACCACTGTGCCCTGTCGGTCGACTGATGTAGCTGATGTATCAGTCTTCATAACTTCCGAAATCAGTCTTTTAGGCCTTGAAACCCGCGCTAGGCTTTGTTCCTTGATCGCCCCTTCGTGTCACTAGTCATGCAATCTACTTGAGGACGGGTTTGACTCAAAAATCGACTCATTTCCGCATAAATCTGCAATAATGCACCAAAATACGAAAGTAGACGAAATAGGAGAAATAATAGCTATAATCACATAATTGAGCTCTGAAATGCGTGTAAAAATAGATGTAAAACATCATAAAATAGACACGCATCACCGACCTCGCATCGTAACTTAAATAACGACACATATAACTAATTACATTAATTAAATTATATAATTAATATTAGTGAATATCAAATAAATTAATAATAAGAATATAAAACTATTAGTACTTACATAAGAATATATATAAAAATTTGAATTTAAATATGATTACGACTTAAATAATAAAACAAGTATAACTGAGAAATAAATATAAAATATGAAATATATTTAATTATAAATATATTATCAAAATAAAAAAATACGAATGAAATTTCATTTTATGAAATAATCGTCAAAAATAAAATGATTATGCAATACGAAACTATCGTAGAAATACGATTTATAAAATAATAACAGTTTACGTAAAATATTTTATAAACATTCCATTTGAAATACTTGTATAAAACATGGTTTGACTGCCGTTGACCGAGGATAATATACGGGGTATTACCCTAGTCCTACAGAACAAGTTTGGGCCCAATCATCATCTCGAAACAGTATCCAATGCATATGCCATGATTATGAATGCAACATCAACATTACTCAATTAATCTAAAATAACACCCTTATATCATTCATGCACAACATTCATATGATACATTCAACATCCATTCATCACATATAGATAGAGTATAGTGCCAGTGTATCCTACCTGGAGTAGCAAGTCTGTAAATAACAATCACCTTTTAGAAATACTCCACTTCAAATTCAGTTCCTATAAACCATTACTTGAATATCAAATTCTATTTATATAACTAATAACATTACTAATTAACTATTTCGCTCATGTTTATTTTTTACTTACTCATAGCACATTATTATATTCTAATAATCATATCTCTTTAAATACTCCTAATCATACCCATATACTTATAATTAATTAAATAAAATAACTATCATAACCATCACAATATTATATCACTATATATTTGTCATCAAAATAAAATAAATAAAAATAAAATCATTATCAACAATTACTACAATCACAATAAACCATACAATAATAATTATAACATACTACTAAGAATATACAATTAATCTTAATCAATTATTAATAATAATTCTAACCTTTAATATTAGTAATAATAATAATGGTAATAATAATAATAATAATAATAATAAAACATAACAACAACACGCAATAACAAACCAACCCTTCGACAACCCTGAAACCCCGACTAACCACCCCATCAAACACCAGACCCGACGCCAATAACAACCGCTGACTCCTCCAGTGGCACCACCAGGCTCGCCTCTGAGTCGCGATGGCTCCAGGAAAGGAGCCAGTGCCTGTCGACATACCCAACCACCACCAACCACCCGCCTTAATCCCAGCATACCCCACCGTGACTCTGTTTCTTGCGCAACCAACACCCAAAACGAAATGTACCATAGACCCGTCATGAATGACCATGAACCACCATCCAAACCTCCTGATTACCACCTAACGAATTACCCTAACACCCTTATTAATCGTAAACACATTGTGACTCGAATCAACACACAAACATCACGTGTTCATAACTCTGTTCTGAAAATAGACCATTGTTTTGAAACAGGAGACAAAAACCACCAAACGGTGGTCCTAGGCGGTCAACGGCGGCACTACCATGGTCCATACACAACTAATAAGCATCCTAGATCAATAATATACAATAAACGGAAACTATAAACGTGTATCTATGATTCAACATAACGAATTAAAAAGAAGGAAAAACAGAGAAAACGAAATCAACGTGAGCATACCTCCTTTCCTGCATAAATGAACAACCATAAACCACCCAAAACCACCGTGTAAACTCTCAGATGTGGCGGCAGCAAGGTGAGTGAGGTAGGCGTGCGTCGTTTAGGTTATAAGTAGGGTTTAGGTTTGAGTTTATATTAGGTGTGTGAGGTGAGTGTAGAGTGTTGTGTGAGACTGTTATGTGTGGTCCGTCTAACCCAGCTATTGGGCACATATAACAAGGCCCAAAACAAACATTGAAATACGAATTGATAACTAAGACCCATACTCGACACTTCACTTAATCCATATAAAATATAATAGCATTATTCGATAACTTAATTATCGAATATAAGTTCTCAAATAACTATAAAACGTCGATATTAATAATAAACATTAAAATAAAATACGAGGTATTACAGTCTTCCCCCCTCAAAATGAACTTAGTCCCGAAATTCACCACCCCATGGTCACCAAACTGTTCACATATAACACCAAGTACAAATAAAAGAATTCTAAAAAGCACGAAATGTCACATTCTACCCTCCTAAAAGAAGGTTATATCCCCTTAACATACCTTAATTAAACAGATCAGAATACTTCTCCCTCATAGAAACTTCAGTCTCCTAAGTAGCTTCCTCGACATTGTGATTGGTCCACAAAACTTTCACAAGCGCAGTCTTCCCATTTCTGGTTTTTCTCACCTTCCAATCGAGGATCTCCTTGGGTCTCTCCTCATAAGTCCAGTGCTCATCGACCTCAATGACCTCATGTGAAGGGCATGGGAAGGGTCACTGATATATCTCCTCAGCTGAGAAACATGGAACACATTATGCACCCTGGCTAAAGATGGAGGCAGAGCCAAGCGATATGCCACCTCACCAACTCTCTCTAAGATCTCGAATGGCCCAATATACTTCTGGCTCAACTCGCCCCTCTTGCCAAATCTCATCACTCCTCTCATAGGTGACACCTTCAATAATACTTTCTCTCCTGCCTCGAAAGTGATATCACTCGTCTTCAAATCAACATAACTCTTCTGCCTATCCTGGCAGCTCTCTGACGAATCACCTGGACCTGTGCTACCATCTCCTGGATCATCTCAAGTCCCAAAGTCACCACATCAACTCTATCATCCCAACAATATGGACTCCTACACTTCCTCCCATATAATGCCTCAAAAGGAGTCATTCCAATGCTGGTATGATAACTGTTGTTATAAGAAAACTCTATCAAATCCAACCTGTCCTCCCAAGATTCTCCAAATTCTAGTATAGAAGCTCTCAGCATATCCTCTAGTGTCTGAATAGTCCTCTCAGTCTGACCATCCGTTGCTGGATGAAATGTTGTACTTCAGGGTAGTCCCCATCAAGGTCTGTAATTTCTGCCAGAACTTATAAATGAATCTTGAATCACGATTAGAAACAATATCTTTGGGCACACTATGCAGCTTTACTACATGCTTGATATAAGACTTTGCCAACTCTGCTTTACTCCGAAATTGCCTGATTTAGTCAGCCTATCAACGATCACCCAAATCATATCTTTTCCCTTCGAACTCATGGGCAAGCACACAATGAAATCCATCGAGATGCTCTCCCACTTCCAATCAGGCATATCTAGCGGTTGCAATTTCCCTTGTGGCCTCTTATGCTCCCCTTTTACCCTCTAACATACCAAGCATCGAGAAACAAACTCAGCTACCTCCTTCTTCATCCTTGGCCACCAAAAAGCTTTCTTTAGGTCTTTGTACAACTTATCCCCTCCAAGATGAAAGGAATAAGGTTTAGAATGAGCTTCTACCAGAATCTTTCTCTTCAGCTCTTCATCATCAGGTACACAGCATCTCCCAATAAACCTCAAACTGTCATCATTGTGAATCTCGAATTTAGAATATGGCTCTCCATCACTAGCTCTGCTCACTGCCTCACGCCACTTCTGAATTCTAGGATCACCCTTCTGTTTTTCTCGAATATCAGAATATAGTTCAGGCTCGATCGTCTGATCATTCATGGTCTCACCCTTCCTGATCACAGCAATGCCCATCTTCCCCATCTCACTATACATCCTCACTCTCGATCTCGCGGTGCATAGAGCGTGAACATATTTTCTGCTCAATGCATCAGCCACAATATTAGCTTTCCCTTCCTTGTAAAGGATCTCTATGTCATAGTCTCCAATCAGCTCAATCCACCTCCTCTGTCTCGTGTTCAACTCTCTCTCGGTGTAGATGTATTTCAAACTCTTATGATCATAATAGACTTTAAATGTAGCTCCATAGAGGTAATGTCGCCACAACTTAAGTGCAAAAACCACAGCTCCAAGCTCCAAATCATGCGTCAGATGATTCTCCTCACACGGCTTCATCTGCCTAGAAGCATAAGCAATCACTTTGCCATTCTACATCAGCACACATCCAATCCCTTCTTGGAAGAATCGGTATAAACCTCGAAATTCTCGCTTCCCTCTGGCAAGGCAAGGATATGAGTTGTAGTAAGACGCTCCTTTAGGGTTAGAAATGCCTTCTCACAGCTCTCATCCCAGACAAATCTGTTTTCTTTCCTCATCAATGAAGTCAAAGGCTTGGCTATCTTCGAAAAGTCTTTCATAAACCTCCTGTAGTAACCTGCCAGGCCCAAGAAACTCCGGATATCAGCCACATTCTTTGGTCGTTCCCACTTAGAAATTGCTTCAATCTTGCTATGATCAACAGAAACTTCATCTTTAGATACTACATGGCCCAGAAAAGCCACTTCCTCGAGGCAAAATTCACACTTACTCAGCTTAGCATACAACTGATTATCTTTCAAAGTATACAGCACAATTCTCAAATGCTTCGCATGCTCTTCTTTGTCTTTGGAATATACCAGAATATCATCAATAAAGACCACCACAAACTGGTCCAGGTAAGGACTAAACACTCTGTTAATCAAGTCCATGAAAACAGCAGGTGCATTAGTCAAACCAAATGGCATGACAACAAATTCATAGTGCCCATATCTAGATCTGAACGCAGTCTTGTGAATATCCTCATCTTTAATTCTCAGCTGATGGTACCATGATCTCAAATCAATCTTTGAAAATACACCAGCCCCACTCAACTGGTCAAATAGATCATCGATTCGAGGTAAATGATACTTGTTCTTTATAGTCACATTATCGAGCTCCCTGTAGTCAACACATAGCCTCATGCTTCCATCTTTCTTCTTCACAAACAGAAATGGTGCTCCCCACGGTGACACACTTGGTCTTACATAGCCCTTACTTGCTAATTCATCTAACTGCTTTCTTAGCTCTTACAATTCCTTAGGTCCCATGCGATAAGGTGCTTTAGAAATTGGTTCAGCCCCGGGTTTCAGATCGATCCCAAAATCTGGTAACCCAGGAATTTCTTCTGGAAATACCTCTTCGAATTCTCTTACCACGTCAATATCACAGGCTTGGAGTGTCACTGTAGTCAAATCCCTCACATGACATAAAAGCATTTCATCACATCTCTCTTTAGACAAGTCTTCAAAGCATGCATGGTTATCAACTTCAACTTAGGCTTTACAGAATAACCTTTTTGGCACACTCTAACTCCCTTAGGCCCTCTAAAAGTGATCTGCCCTTGGTAACAATTGATATAAGCATTGTACTTCTTTAACCAGTCCATCCCTAGTATCACCTCAAATCCACCCAATGTAAATTCTATCAGGTTGGACTCAAAGTTCACAGCTCCCACTTGGATCATCACATAACTATAAACTCTACTGCACGATATAGACTCTCCCGATCAAACAAAACAAAAGTACAAGTAGAATATACAAGGAATGTACCGGTGACAACGTGCCCGTCCTGCTCTACAGCCTCTTTCCCCATCATAAACAGGGTCCCACTCTTCTTTGCTCCACTCTGGTTGACTGACGCAGCTCCGCTCTGTTGACTGGCTTTAACAAGAGTTTTCTAAAATTTACCATTGCCACTACCCTGGTTCCCTTGATAGCGGTTCTGGTTGTTGTAGCTGTTATAGTTCCTCTGATAGTTATTGCCTCCAGATCTGTTGTTCCCGGAATAATTTGCATTTGGTGTCCTAAAGCTACCACTCTGATTTCCCTTGTGATAGCTACTCCCCGCACTCTGCGTTCCAGACCAAAACTCTGCTTTCTTGTGTGTATTTTTCTTACATTTGAAACAGGTAGGTGCTCTAATGCTAGGTCCTGACACGGTACGGTTCCCTCCATGAGTGGCATTGCCCACTGGTCCATTGTTAAAGAAAAATGCACAGTAATGGTTGTTGTTCTACATCTTACTTCCCGAGCCCTCGGCCACAGACTCGGCCTTTCTTTTGTCACACTTCTCTTTCTTTTCTTCCTTGATCATATCAGAAATTCTCTCGGCCTGCCCAGCGCTCTCATAGTTATCTTTCATCGTCGTGGGCTTAGCAACCATTAATCTTTTCTTGATATCAGTAGTCAGTCCCTTCTCAAACCTTGTAGCCAAAATCTCTGGAGTACAGCCCAGGTCAGCTACATTCTCAGCTAGTTGCATTAACTTATTTTAATAAGCTTTTCCACAGTCATGCCTTCAGTCATTTTGAATGAATCAAACTCAGCCCTCATTCTGCTCTTCACATGCTCCAGCACGAACTTAGAGGATATGATCCTCTTAAACCCATCCCAGCTCACATATTCAGCTCCAATTTATTCTGTAGCAGCCTTGATCTCTTCTTTATTATTGTTCCACCATAGTCTAACTTTACCCTTCAGGTAGAATACAGCCTGATCCACCTGCATCGACTCCGGTAAAGACAATAACTCGAAAATGCTTTCAAACTCCCGACACCACTCAACAAGCAGATTTGGTTCTCCTTCTCCATCATATTTAGTAGGATTGTGTCTAGAGATGTTGTTGCTCATTTTAGTTGCATATGTCTGAGCATTGTTTCCAACCATGGCCAAAAGAGCAGCATTCGTAGCTAACTGACGGTCTAACTCCTCTAGGGAAATGTTAGCTGCATTGGGGTTTCTTCTGGGAGGCATGTTGCTACACAAGTTGACAAAGTTCATAAGAATCCTAATTCATATTACTACCCCATCTTAGGTCTTTCTAGCATAACACACCCTATTAGGTAACAAGTCTGTGACTCCTTAGCATATTTCTAGTTCATACTTATCATTATGTTACACATCTACCTAAAGGCTCAAGGATCATACAACCGCATGCATATAACCATACAAGTCAAGATGATATTTCAAACTTATATTTAAAAGCTCATGTTCTCAAAGCTCGAAATCATATATCTCAATCAACATTCCATATTAATCTCATGCTTCACAATATAGATTATCAACCATATTTCATATCATAACTTACCTCATTCTTCTCCTTCGGAACGTTAGGACCATATAAGTTGGGTCTTTTCCTTTATTCTATACTAACCACTCTCTACATCTCTCAGGGATAACCAGTTTATACTGAAAGGGCCAGTAGCTTGGTTTGAGGGGGCCCTAACTCATCCAAAATCCTATGGGGCTCCCAATAGTTACTAACTTGGAGTTCATTTTATTTGACTCTTCTTACTTTCACTATTGTTCATTTGGTTTTGACCTGAGGATCGTTCGCTCTGATACCACTTTGTAACACCCCAATTTACCTAAGAGCCTATACTAGGACTTCCCAAATAAATAAGGCTGTTACCATCCTGGATAATCCAGGGTAGTAGATACTCAAAGAGAAAGAAACACAGTACTTTATGTTATTAAGAAATATTCTAAAATTGAACTCATAGTCCAAACCAAACTCAAAACCAAAGAAAACTACAACAACGATTGAAACTATTACAAGTGAGACTAAGTGATCTAAAGCTAAGTAGGTCCAAGCTATGTCTCTCTCCATGCCCCAAGCTCCTAATCCATCTGTCTCTGACCTATAAATTCTGCTCCCCATTCCGGATCATCTTAGGTGAATATGAATACACTGTCAACCTTGTAGTTGAATTGGATAACACAAATCATAATGCAACAGATAATGATATGCAAATGCCATGGTATGCCTGAGCTCAATATAAAACCCGTAACTCCCACCCTTACCGAACCTCCCGGCAGAGTATAATCGACTGCTGTCGAACACCTGCATAACAACTGAGGTCACCAGGTCTAGTCCTGCACAACTAGCCTGGGCCCAATCATAATCTCGAAATAGTATCCAATACATATGCCATGCTTATGAATGCAACATCAACATTACTCAACTAAACCAAAATAACTTCCTTATATCATTCATGCACAACATCTATATCATACATTCAGCATCCATTCATAACGATGTGTGCATTTTATATAGACCTTTTAGGCCGTATTAGGACACATTTCTATGCTTATTCCGTAGTATTTTGCTACAAATATCCCCCGAATAGTCTACTTTGGTTTGTCTTGTGCTAATTGCAGATTGAGCCGGAGACGATCATAATCAAGCCTAAAACATGCCCTTATGCATGCATTTAGGAGAAGAGTTAAGTTGGAGCTTGTTACTACCGTTTTGAGATGCACATAGGAGCAATGAATATCTATCTAGCGAAGGAAGAGCTTCAATTTGCTATTGCCTATTTTGGAGAGCCATATCTCTAGTTATACAACCGATAATCAGGTGATTCTAATTTTAGATGAAAGCTTATCCTCTTAGCTTTCCAACGCCACCAATAACGCTTGATTTGAGCGCGTAACGAAGAAATGGCGGCCATTTGAAGTTCAGTGCGCAGTGCAGGAAATACACGCTGCTCGATCGAGAAGAATATTTGTTCGATCGAGAAGTTTTGCTTCTTAAAGTTCTCGATCCAGAGGTTTTGCTTCTTAAAGTCCTCGATCGAGAGGTTTTGGTTCTTAAAGTCCTCGATCGAGAGGTTTTTGTACTTAGCTTCTCGATCGAGAGCTTTTCATAACTATTCTTCTCTCTCGATCGAGAGCCTTGTCGGGTGACTGATCATTTTCCCGAAGACTTTATTAGTTTTCTTCTATTTTTGCTATAAGAACTCGGTTTGTGAGTTCATTTTAGGTTATCTACTCTTATCAGACACTCCTCTTAGTTCCTTTAGCAGTCATTTTTCCAAACATCAAAAATATACTTTTAGTTCTTATTTTCTCACACTTTTCGAAGGACTGTTTCGGGTTTTGGATTTTGTTTTCACGCACAAAATTTCTTGTTAGTAATTCTCTTCCCTTTGATCTTAATCTTACTTTTAGTACTGTTTTACTGCTTCTTATCGCTGTTTTCGTTCCGTTGTTATTCATCACTGTTTGCCACGATATTTATGCTCTGTTTCGTTTCTTTGTTTCTCGCCTCTATTTTTATTCCCTGCTCCCTTTCATTTTGTTATTACGTCCCTGTTTCCCCCTTACTTTCATCTCTGTTTTCATCTAATTTATGAACGTAATCGTTTTGCCTTATGTTTGCTAATCTCTCCCGGTAATCGTGCTACTGTTTTCCGTTATTAGTCTCAAAAACCGTGTCCCTTTTTTTGTTTTATCTCGTTTTGATAGCCCTTATTCCTCCCTATTTTATCATTATGTTTTTATCCTATCTTTACTATGTCAATTGTTAGTATGAATTTCGTAGTCATATTTGTTTATAATTACGTCATGAGTAGCTAACTTGTTTAATATGTCGGGATGAGGGAAATTGTGTCTTATGCATGATAGGTTATAACCGGGTTGGGTAGTTTTGCGGTAGGAATTGTTGTTAAGCAATTTATATGATGTTTGGAAGGGTAAGGCTTGCTTAATAACAATAATTAGTTTAGTTAAACCCCGACCTAGATCGGAAGAGTGGAAGGGTAAGGCTTGCTTAATAATAATAATTAGTTTCTGTGAGGGCGGAAGTCAAGTATAAATGACCTTAGGGCAACTTAAGACCGGAAGGTATAGTCGGGTTAGAGACGTGACTGTAATAACCTAGCCCTTCCTACCAATAAACTGACAGACCTAGTTATACCGATAGTGCTGACGACACAGTGACCCAAAATCCTAGCATATTCCTCTTTTCTGAATTTATTTTAGATCTTTCTCGTTTCTTTCCGTAGTTTAACAATTTCAAACCCCCAATTTGTGACATTCCGACAGACCAATTTAGACAGATACTCCCTCCGATCCAGACAAAAGGTAACAGTTGCTTTTTGGCACTATTCATGGTCGTAGGGAATCTTTGATATTACCGTTAATCTATAAGACAAAATATAGTCATGTGAGATCTTGTTTGATTTATCGTCATAAATGCTATAAGAATATCAAATTTTTATAATTTTTAGGAATGTGTAACTAAAGATATTCACGTTACAAAACTTGCCTCGACAATTGTGATAAAGCAACTGTTACCTTTTGTGTGGATCGGAGGGAGTAATTAGCAACTTTGCCTCCCTGTGGAGATCGACCCTACTTACCGCTAACTTCTGTTAGTAGTACTTAGGTATTTATTTTTGGTACTGAAACGACGGTATCAAATTTTGGCGCCGTGGCCAGGGAGGCGACGCTTTTTATCTGTTTAATTTTGTCTGTTTTTTGCCTCAAGGGAAGGCTAAGTACCTTGAGGCTGTTCTTATCTTTTTCTTTAGTGCTGTTTTGATAGGCCCACAGGTTTATTAGACTGGCTACGGAGGGAGATTTTCGAAGGGAAGGCTTGAGTACCTTCGAACCCTTTTGCCAAGATGACGTCCATTTCCCGACTGATTGCTCAGTAAAATCCGCTAATTGGGAGAGGAATGAGTCTTGGGGTTGTGGTAATTACTACACTACACCGCAACCGGTACCACAACAAACCCCTCCACCTGCTGAAAATAATGAGAGCGCTGAAATAGTCGAGATGATAAAGGCGTTGACATTAAGGGTGCAATCAAACTCCCACGTTATCCGTCTTGAGAATGTGCAAGCCCAAGTGAACGAATTGAGCGAAGGAATTGAGCGTGAGGCTGCTGAATTAAGAGCATCGAGGAGTAATGCAGTCGATCGAGTATCTGACAGTACTCAATCGAGCAATTTGGAGGGCAAACCTCTCGATCGAGCTACTGAAAATGCTCGATCGAGCAAGTACGAGGAAAAAGACCTCGATTGAGTAAATAAAATTGCTCGATCAAAAAGAACTGAGGATACAATCCTCGATCGAGTAGATGAAAGTACTCGATCGAGGATTCCTGATGACGAGGCTTTCTTTCGACTATTCTCCGATGCTCAAATGATTTTCAATAATGAGGAAATCGCTCGATCAGTTCCTTACCCACAACGGTTGCTGCCACACCGGGGATTTCTGGACCGCCTACGGGCTCTTGACATCATGGCTCACTACAACAAGATGATAACTCAGGTACCTACTTATGCCAATTTTATTTCTCAAATTGATTGGTTTAGGACGAATACTAATGAGTCAGTAATGAACATAGCCATGAGTGAAGAGAGTAGAATGCTTATTGTTGAACCATGTATTCAAATATATATTAAATATATATGTTTATGTTTTGATAATGACAAGTCTAGCTATATATAAATATTATATACTCGTGCGTATAATCGTGTCATTCGTGTGCTAAGTGTACAGAATATTAGTAACAAGATCTAATCAATCAAAGGATTCAAGTATGTTAGTCAATGGATTGACTAAATCGAAGATTGAAAGAAGATCGCAAGCGCATATAATGAACTAAAGTTATACTTATCAACTATAACTTTAGTACAAGATTGGTTCAAACTATAGCTTGTTGCTATAACTCCATATAGAAGAAATGTTCGATATATGTGTGATTCTTGAAACGATTTTAGTTTCCAAAATTATCGTTGACAATTAATGTTTTAAATTGGTGTTCTATTTTTAGAATATAGAACTATTAATCTTAGTGGGTTAATATAAAATATCTTTTAGTTAAAAAGGAATAAATAATTTTCTTATGAGTCAATTATTTATTTCTAATACACTAAGGATTTTTATTTAACTTTTGTCAAGATAATATAATCTAAATATTGTTTAAAGCGGTTTTGGAAAACGTGTGCTATGACATGTTCCATAAAACGTATAGGATTGAATTAAGTAAATATTATGTATTTATTTAATATCCTAAAAACACTCTAGATTATGTTATGGAATATAATTTATTATATTTTGACATGGTTTAGGAAATTGTTTTAATAAGGTTACTATTTGTTTATTATATAAAGATCTTTCCTAAATATGAATTAGGAAATTGATTCCTTATATAATACCTATAGTATATTATTAAATCTTTCCTAAATATATTAAGATTAAATTTATGGTAGTATTACTAAAAGACTAGTATTCTAGTTTAAGTAATATTCATAAATCATCTAGGGTTTTAATTACCTAGATATAGTTCTATATAAATAGACTACCCATGTAACATTAATACTCACGAAAAACACACACACATATATTCACGCATATCGAGACAAAACCGCCGTTCATTACTCTTCAAAGATTCGAGCTTATATTTGTCATATTCGATTCAAGATTCAAGTGCTCCAGCATTGATCTTATTCATTCAAGATTGTGACATCAAAGAAACATTGAAGACTTATTTTATTAGCGTAAGGTAGTTCGAGTATTTTACGGTACTCATTGTAAACAAGTATTTAACGGTACTTGTCATAACTAGATATTTAACGATATTTAGATAGAGTTGCAACTAACATCAAAGTTGCACGAGTAGGGTTGATAAAATTGTAATCCAGAGTTGGTACTAATTTTATTAATCGAGAATAGTGGACGTAGGTTTCAAAGTGTGAAACTGAACCACTTCAAAAATATCGTGTCTCTATTTTATTCGTGCTCTATTCGACAATCATCATACATCCATTCACATCGAAGAAAATTTTAAAAAGAAGGCATACTCAATTCAACCCCCCATTCTTGAGTATATTATATCAATAGACTCTTCAATTGGTATCAGTGCCTCGTGCTCTTGATCGCCTAGCCGCGTGAGTTTTGATCCTTCTATTGATTCTATATTATATGCTCTATCAACAATGGATTCCAAGCATCTCAAGTGCCCTATATTCGATGGCAAGAACTATAGTCTATGGAAGAATATGATGACTCATTACTGTAAGGTTTTATTAGTTACTCATAAACTAATTTTAGTCATAATAAACTAAACTTGTAATTAACATTTTAATATACTAGTTAAAACGATCTTATGCATGTTAATATATGCGGAAATAAGGAGATATTGAACCCTTACACACGGTCCAAGATTAAAGCAAGGATGATCCTCCAAGTACCCAAAATAGAATACCTCCTTTGGATGCACCAAGGCAATCCCTTAATCAACCGAAACTTGGAACAAGCTAGTATCAAAATCGGTTCTTTCCTTAAGACAATATAAGTTCTAATGTGAACTTATTATACTAATTTTATATCTCTTAATATAATTAGTATGAATATTATCTTATAATATGAGAGGTTTTTATGTTGATAAATTTTCTTACTCTTAGAAAAATAA
This sequence comes from Silene conica, assembly GCA_029255685.2. Lineage (NCBI taxonomy): Eukaryota > Viridiplantae > Streptophyta > Magnoliopsida > Caryophyllales > Caryophyllaceae > Silene > Silene conica. The sequence continues at coordinate 33,556,221 of CM055317.2, read as the reverse complement.
CACAAGCATTAGGAATGAATTATGCACAACTTACATATTTATGTAAGTGTGGCTTAGGGTTTAAGGGGGCCGGGTATGGGGAAGAACAAGAGGGAACATCTCCTCTTTTCTATGTGGCTAGGGTGGCTATAGGTTGGTGTCTCAAGGATAATGTCTCAACATAATGATTATAGTGTGTTTAATACACTAAACACCCACACAACCACCTCCCATACCCGGCCACTTAATCCATAAAATGGATTCCATTTTACAATTTTGTCAATTGTGTAATGTGACATCTTATATGTCACATAGTAATAAAATTATCTTAATATAAATATTTATCATATAAATATTATATATATAATTAAATAAATCTTATTTATTAATTGACATGTAATTCGAAATTACAAATATAAAATGAATAATTTTATCGTCAATACGATTTACAACATTTGTATTAATTATAACCCGATTCATTCTAATTACGATATCATAAAATATCGTTTAATGTTTAACAATTGACACGTTTCAATTTTAAACATAAATCTTACAATAAGATTTAACCTCTAATTTCTCGATACACGAGTTTAAGGAATATGAGCAAATCGTATCAATATACATTTGATCACTTTTATTGATTAAGGGAATTGTCCTAAAGGTGTGACCAAAAGGGATCAACTGACCATCACCGTCATACGACAGTAATGTCAAACTCTAGCTAGCCAATCATTACCGATTAATGTTGGTCAGTTGACTAATATAAATCGTATAATCCCTTGCGCATTCTCGTTATGAGATTTAATTACGTGATCGCACTATTGTTGAGGACACATTTCCCAACAATCTCCCTCTTGTCCTCGACAAGTGTGCGTCACCAATTCTCTTGTCCTATTACAATCTCCCACTCAATGCAAGATGTCTCTCTGAGGTCGTACTTGCATTCGATCATATCATGAGTGGTTTCCTCGATCTGGAGAATAACTGTCTGACCGGAATTATCTACCATAGATACCTTCCGAGCGTGGCCACGCATTTCCAGTTAACTTCTCCTCGAGTGGCCCTGAGATTTGAACAACCCTGACAAGGGGTGGACAATTTCTATCGCACTACTTCCTTCAACTAGTCACAGTCAGTCACAACCCAAAACAATCCCATTTGACTCCAGTTAAGAAAAGTCGTAGAGAATGGATCAAGGTCATGCCTAAACTGCACCATCTTGGGAGAGTAGTCTTTAGTCTAAGAATTGACTCACAAGAATACTATAGCAGCTCTCGCCACGACCCGGCTATAAAATTTCCAGAACTCTATAAGCGGTCACATTGCCCGACAGAGTGTCTTTTACAGTCTGCCTATGTGATCGACTAGTCATCATATATGACTCTATGGCACTTGAACTTGCCATCAATCGCCTCACACTCTAGTCGCTTTGAGACGTAACCTCATGTAAGCGGCTAGGGGCCATACTAAGTCAATCCAGTTCACTTATGGGGTTCAATATTGTCTCTTACAACCCATTTGGATTCTGACAAAGTATCTTTTACTTTGAGTTAATTATAACTCAAATGATGTTGTCATGCAACAATAGTCAATACTATTACATTGCATTTGATGCACAATCATCTATTTGTATTAGTGTTTTGTGAATAACCCTTTATTCATAATTTGCAAAACTTACAAATTTTTGTCTCCTTCATTCTCATATTATCCCGTATAATATGATTCCATTTGAGTACATATCTAGAACTCTTTCTAGATTTTGAGTTTCCTTTCCGGAGGAAAGCTCCCACTGTTATCTCATAACTTGTGACGTATCGATATACTGGAGGGATTAAAGAATCACACTCCTTAGTCACTTATGTACTGAAAATCTACATTGTAGTTATGAGTGATTTCATCACTCTTGCTATTTTCAAACATCTTGGCTATTTTATCAAGGTTATTCAAATCTAACCATTTTTGATTTCTAATGGGCGACCTTTTATTATCAATATAATAAACCTTCCCGTAAAGCTCTATCATCTTATGATATAAGGTATTAGTTCATCTAGAATTGAAAACCTCTTATTCTTTACACCTTAAAGAATCACCCATCCTCTCTAAATGGTAGGCTTAATTCTTTTAATGAACATCGCTCCCACTAAAAACAATATCTCTCGATATCTTAAATGAACCTTTTCATTTCTCGCATGTTAAACTATTACTCGAATCATTATCACTATCACTATCCCTATAGTGATCTGTTTCCATTCAATCAATCATTACCCTCTTATCATGTCTTCGTTTCCTCGAGACGAAAATGACATGATAATTTCCTTATAACTACATTGAGAGAATTGAGATGATTTCTTCTCTTTTATCCTATAAACTTAGAAAAATCATTTATTTAAGGAACCGGTCTTTCCTCCCATATAGATAGATGATTTCTCCTCTATTATCTTATAATCTTTTAAAAAATCATTATCTCAAGGAGCCGTTATTCCTTCTGAATTCATACGGGGTTTCATGTCTCCTCTCTATGAAACAATGAACATAAAGAACCTTTCTTCGAGTGTCCTCCCGTAGTTTCTTCAGTGTCCTCTCGTAGTTTCTTCAAATCATTTAGGGCTCTTCGTAAGACTCCCAAGTAGGAATCTTCTCTAAGATTCGTTATTTATATCATTGGTTTGCGAGCGAAATATTTTCTCCCACTCTATCCTTCTAACAATAACCTTTATTCGTATAAGGATAGCTATTTCGAGTAACCAATGCATATGAATGTTTGAAGTTTTATAGGTGTGATGAAAACATTCTCATTTTCACTTAAAATGAAAATCTTATAATGAACTAATATTGTCTCATTTTGATTGAAAGTATCTCATAGGGTGTAGTTCTCCGTTTTAATCAACACTTTGATTGTTTTATATTGATCGTATCAATTGTTTATTGCGTGATTAAATCACTTTTATTCATGTTTAGACAAGGCATGCAATTTATTTGAGAAATCAAAACATTGATTAAGAACAAAAGTAGTGACTCGGGTTGAAAACCAAGTCACCAATATCCAAAATTACAACCATTGTTTTAGGATTTTAATCCTTGTCTTACAAGAAAATAAATTATTCCATAAATAAATGCAAAATATGAAAGAAGACGATATGAAAATTAGAGGCTAGCTCTTCAAGTCTTCGATCAATTTGGATGCTACCATAGCCATCCAAGTAAGGAACTTCAGGCTTCCTTCTCCTTGCCCTTATCGTTATTAGGAGGCGCCCCTTTAAAACATTTAAAAAGGGTAAACATCAACACATTTGTATCACTATACATAAGTTGATAAATGACATGAATCATAAACGAGAATTATTACCTACGGCGGTTGCCTTCCCATTTTTGAGATCACTTAAGTATTTGGGGCAATTTCTCTTCCAATGACCGATCCTCGTGCAATAGTGGCACTTGTCTTGCTCTTTTGAAGACGAGGTGGAAGCGCCTTTCGAAAAGGTCTTTTCTTTGGTCGCCTTGGGCTTGAACGTTTTCTTGCCCTTGCCTTTAGAGGCATTTCTTTTGAAGCTCGTTTTCCCTTTCTTTTCGATGTTCAAAACATCCTTGGTGGAACTTTCTGTTGGGGCTGGTGTCCTTGACAATTAAGTACAATGACTTATTAAATCTCTTTAAGGATCACAAGGGCATACTTTTGTATTATTACCAGTTGATCCACGTTTATCAATAACGGTTGGCTTGCTAGATAAGTTTGACGTTATTGTCATACGGATGGCGGTGATCAACTGGTCCCTATACGTCACACCTATAGGACACGTTTGAGAGATGTGAAGGTATGAAAATACAATCACATTTATGCCGGATATGACTAAACAGTTAGTCAGAGGTATTGACTATTAAATTAGTCAATAAGATGTTGAGATTATTATTTAATACGGATTAAATAATTTTAGCTAATACGGATTGCATGATTAATTCGTAAAATTGAATATAAACGGTTATATTTAATTAAATATTGTATTCGCGTATTAATATAAACAGTTATATTAATTTGGGTAATTATACAATATCGTAATTTTATCAGACCATTATTAATACATCGACTGCATTAATATCTGATAACATGCATACGATTTATAAACAAAACCCGCGAATAAAGTTTAGCTAAATGGGTCGAATCACAAATTAGAATAAGGTAAGAGTGGAAAGCCCACTCCTACTATTGGAAATTTTGGCCAAAAGAGCTACATAAGGAGGAGGAATCTCCTTATATCAGGGACTCTTGTTTCACTGTTTAAACAAATCTCAAGGAAAAATTAGGGTTTTGAGAGCTTTCTTCTCCCAAAACCTCAGATCTCACATCTAAAACCTAAATAGCTCTCCCAATATTGCAAGGCAGTTGGAGAGGATTTCTAGCACACGCGGCCACGCCTCATTCTAAGTCTTGGGTGCAAGTTATAGGAGGGAATTTGTGTTAATTCCTGTTCTTAGGCCTTTCGCACAAGGACCAAAGGTTGATTTCTTTTTCATGCTTTTTATTATCTTATGACTATAAACACAACTGTATTTTTCATTATAATCCTGCAAGTTTAGGATGAATACATGCTTTATTCCCCACAAGTGGTATCAGAGACAGGCCATGAAAATTTTACCTTTGTGTTTTTCGTAAGTTTTAAAACCTGAAAAATCGTCTTCTGCCGCTAAGTCGGTCGATCGACCCCCCGTTGCGGTCGGTCGACCGCCTCCTGCGTGTTTTTCTGTTTCGACAGTTTATCTTTTGTGAGAAATCGTGTTCAGAAACTCGGTTTCTTGTTTTGTGGTCGGTCGACCTGTTTTTCGGGTCGGTCGACCATTCTGCTTTAAAAAAAAAAAAAAAAAAAAAAGAAAAAAAAATCTTTTTTTTTTTCGCCAGGTGGTCGGTAGACCTGTTTATTGGGTCGGTAGACCACCCCTGTAACAGACTCGTTTTTTTTTTTTTTTCCGAAAATAACATGTTTTATTTTCACATGGCCTTTAGTAATATACTATATACGGAAATAGTATATTATTAATTTTGTGAAACGGTTCACCCTCGTTTGATACATATTATTTTAAAACGGTTTAAAATAATAGGATTATAAACTTATTAAAATTAAAGTGGTTAAAACGGTATAATCACATAATTTTAATCCTAAAAGGTGGTTTGGTAAAAATTTGTTAATCATAATAACAGTATTATGTCATGTATGAATTTTAATTTAGTTGATGCATTTTATTTATCGTCTTGTTGAATGTCTAATGAATGCTTTCAATAACGTATTTAATTTTGCAAACGGTTGTAACTTAGTGTGGCCTTAGAAGATTGTGTCACCGTAATGATGGGACACGATCTTGCTTGTAATTTTGAGATCTTGAATCTCCGTTTTAGGTTTTTGCCATGTAATTACTTTTGTATTTAAATTAGAATGTATCTAGGACTACTTTTGTAATTTAAATTAGTAATTTTGTGAAGACCACAGACAAGACGGAGACCGGATGCTCACTCCCGCTGCAAGGACCAAGATGGAACATTAAGACAAGCTTCTAGGGTCCAACGGTGGATTCCAAGTTGTTTTATGTTTATTTTGGTAGGATAGGCCACACTAGGACTTTTTATTTACGTTTATTGCTTTCACTTTATGCTTTCATCGATAATAGCTTGCATCATATTCCGCCTAAAACCAAACCACCTATATCATGCCTGAAAACTGACTCATGTAGAGGTTACGCGTTAGTTTTCTGTGACAATACAGATGTCACATGTCATTTGCAAAGCCATCACTTTATTTAATTCATTCACGCATTTGCTAGATATTAGTTCACTTAATATGAATAAATAAAAGTTGATGGGGTCTTCCTCGTATAACCAAAAATTGAGACTAGTCTTTATAAATCAGCCTCCCATGAATCCCTTCTTCGTCGGTAGGCATAATATGACCCCTTCTACGTCGGGTAAGTGGGAACAGATGATTTATTTTATCTCAACATCATGGTCACTCGATACTATCTAGTGACTGAGATGGACTAATAGATAGGATATACAGAAAGCTATCGACCAAGAGTTCCAACGGTGGAATTAGCCAAACTGTGGGCTTATCAATATACGGAAATTGAGTCTTGGGATCATTTATATAATTCTTGAGGGAGATCAATTATATAAATGCATAAGTCTACGAGTTTAAATTCAATTTAATATAGACTTAAATCACAACAATGAGTTGCTTATATGGTTTTGTTTTATCTTCTTTTCAGTCTAGAACACGTTCAATTAAACTGCTGTATAACTAAATGGCTGGTGAAGACCCAATGCCAAGTGCCAAGCTAGCACGTGAATCCTGGCTAAAAGCCTTCATGGACTCCATGAATCAGTCCACAAGACTGAGGAATGATGGGTCAAACTTCTCTGACTGGGAGGCAGCACTACGGAATGCTGCCATTGCTGACGGAAAGCTTAAGTATTTAACTGAGCCCATTCCGGCACACCCAGGAACTGGAGTTAGAGCTAACGAAGTTCGCGCTCATAGCGACTTCGTCATGGAAGCGGGTGCGATAAAGAACGTACTCATCTATGCAATGGAATCCAATTTGCAAAGACGCTTCATAACCCATGGTGCAAACAAGATTTTCACCACGCTCACTAACGAATTCTCAAAGGCTCCGAGAATCGTTTCTTATGAGCATACCTGTCGCTTCTTTGAGGCGAAACTCTAGAAGGGCCAAGCTGTTAGCCCACATATTCTTCACATGATTGAGAATATCGAGAAACTGGAGGCCCTAAACTGCAAGATCAGTGAGAACATAATCGTTGATCGAATGCTTCATTCACTTCATGATGGGTTCGCCCTCTTTAGGGCCAACTATTACATGAATGACATGAAGAAGACTCCTCATGAGCTCCACTCCCTTCTCGTACAGACTGAGAAGGATCTGAAATTAAGTGGGAGCATGAAGCAGGATGTTCTCATGATCTCCAGTAAGGGAAAGGGTAAAGGGAAGGCTAAAGCTCAGTCGACCTAGCAGTAGGTAACCCCAGGTTCAAGAAACCAGGATTTACTAAGAGTGGGCCAGGTGAGTCGAGCAACTCACAGGGCAAGACAAAGAGCAAGGATACTAGCATGGAATGTCACCATTGCCACAAGACTGGGCATTGGAGGCGCTCATGCCCCGTGTATCGCGAGGACATTAAGGCAGGCCGCGTTACTCCTGTTGGTATGTCTTCTTCTTCTTTTATTCACATGATTGAGATTAACCACGCAAGTTGCGGAACTTGGGTACTTGATACTGGTTGTGGTTCTCATCTATGTAATCATGTGCAGGGCCTCCGAAACCAAGAACCCCTAATCAAGGGTGAGGTTGACCTGCGTGTCGGGAATGGAGCACGTGTTGCTGCAGTCTCGAAGGGAACATACGTGATCCAGCTTCCAAGTGGATTCGAGTTATTTTTATATAACTGTTATTATGTTCCTAGTTTGTCCAAAAACATTATTTCAGTTTCTGCACTTGACAAACTCGGCTTTTCATTTGTAATAGAGAATAATAGCTGTATTTTCTCCTTACACAATATGATTTATGGCAAGGCAGTTTCCATGAATGGAATTTATGTTTTAGATCAAACCACCGAGATATTACATGTGAATAATAAAAGATTAAAGGTAGGTGACAAAGATCAAACTTAGTTATGGCATTGTCGTATGGGACACATAAATGAGAAACGCGTAAAACAGCTCATACAGAACGGAGCTATCTCACCCTTTGATTTCGAATCATATGGCACGTGTGAATCATGTCTCATCGCCAAAATGACTCGTATTTCCTTCAAAGGTGTTGGAATGCGCGCTGCCGACCTATTAGGACTCATACATACCGACGTATGTGGCCCTATGTCGATCAACGCACGAGAAGGCTATAGGTATTTCATCACTTTCACGGATGATTTGAGTAGATATGGCTATGTCTACTTGATGAAACATAAAAGTGAATCCTTTGACAAGTTCAAATAATACCAGAATCGGGTACAGAACCAGCTGGGTAGAAAGATTAAAGCACTACGTTCGGATCGTGGTGGTGAGTATCTTTCACACGAGTTTGATCAACACCTTAAAGACTGTGGCATCGTGCTACAGTTGACTCCACCTGGAACACCACAATTAAATGGTGTGTCCGAACGGAGAAATCGAACTCTACTTGATATGGTTCGATCCATGATGAGTCACACCGTTGTGCCTGATTCATTGTGGGGCTATGCTCTTTTGTCGGCCGCTCTAATACTTAACCGAAGTCCGTCTAAAGCTGTAGACAAGACTCCATACGAATTATGGAAGGGAACGGTCCCTAACTTGTCCTTTATTCGGGTTTGGGGCTGCGAGGCTTATGTCAAGTGGAGACAGGAGGATAAGCTCGGCCCGCGATCGGTCAAGACATACTTTATAGGCTATCCAAAGGGAACTTTTGGTCATTACTTCTACTCGCCTACCGAACAACGTGTTTTTGTTGCGGCTAGTGCGACGTTCTTAGAGAAAGAATTTCTCGAGAACAAGTCGAGTAATAGAACCTTCGAGTTATCGGAGGTTCAAGAACCAACTGCCGAGCAACCATTGGAGGAAACAGTTCCTTCAACCGAGGCTGCGGTAGATATTCCTGAGGAACCTAGGAGGTCGGGAAGAGTCTCTATTCCTCCGGACAGATACATTGGTATGGTCGAGGAACATGATACAGATGACGTCTTACTCCTAGAGGGTAATGAACCCACAACCTATAAAGGTGCCATGACTAGTTCTGACTCAAAGCTATGGCTAGAAGCCATGCAATCCGAGATGGACTCCATGTATGAGAACAACGTGTGGGATCTTGTGGACCTACCTGCAAAGGTACGTCCCCTTCAATGCAAATGGCTTTACAAGATAAAGCATGCCGTGGAAGGACAACAAGATATCCACAAGGCTAGACTAGTTGCTAAAGGTTTCACTCAAGTGCCAGGCTTGCATTATGATGAGATCTTTGCACTCGTAGTCATGCTACGTTCCATTCGGATTATCTTAGCGATCGCCGCATTTCATGATTATGAAATATGGCAAATGGACGTTAAAACCGCCTTCTTAAACGGTTATTTGGAGGAAGAGTTGTACATGGTACAACCCGAGGGTTTTATCGATCCAGCACATCCTAAGAAAGTTTGCAAGCTTAAGCGTTCCATCTATGGACTTAAGCAAGCATCGCGGAGTTGGAATCATCGCTTCGACCAAGTGATAAAAGAGAATGGATTCATTCGATCAATCGAGGAACCATGTCTCTATATCAAGTCGAGTGGGAGCAAGATTGTATTCCTAGTACTGTATGTCGACGACATACTCTTGATTGGGAATGACATACCTCTCCTATCTTCGGTTAAAGCATGGTTGAAAAACCATTTCCAGATGAAAGATCTGGGAGAGGCACAAAGAATTTTGGGCATCCGTATCTACAGGGATAGATCACGACGGACGTTGTCTCTCAGTCAGGAGTCTTATATAGATAAGATTCTAGAGAGATTCAGTATGACGAACTCCAAGAAAGGGTTCCTTCCTATGACTCCTGGGCTTCACTTGAGCAAGACTCAAGAAGCTAAGTCACTGGAAGAGAAAGAGCGCATGAGTCGGATTCCTTATGCTTCGGCAATAGGATCGATCATGTATGCCATGATATGTACACGTCCTGACGTTGCATATGCATTGAGTATGACAAGTCGATTCCAAGCTCATCCAGGTGAACAACACTGGATGGCCGTGAAAAACATTCTTAAGTACCTACGGAGGACTAAAGATTGGGGATTGACTTACGGAGGCGACTCGACGCTCTGCGCCACGGGTTACGCAGATGCTAGCTTCCAAACGGATCGAGATGACTCGAAATCTCAGTCTGGATTCGTTTTTACTCTTAATGGCGCTGCTGTCAGCTGGAAAAGTTCTAAACAGAGTGTTACAGCAGATTCTACGACTGAGTCCGAGTACTATGCCGCCTCAGAAGCAGCTAAGGAAGCAATATGGATGCGTCAATTCTTACAAGGACTCTCGGTAGTGCCTAGTTCGAATGACCCAATCACCGTTTATTTTGGCAATAGGGGTGCCATCTTCCAAGCTAAGGAGCATAAGTCTAGCAACAAGGCTAGGCATGTACAACGGAAAGCTCATCTAATCAGAGATTACGTGGAGCAAAAGGAGATTTTAATTGATAAGATCGCTACGGATGACAACATAGCTGATCCTCTCACAAAATCATTACCACGTGATAAGCATGAAGGGCACATTCATTCCATGGGAATTGGATGTGTTCCTAAGTTGTAGTACTCTTTTATGAATTCATGTAATAATTCATTTTCTCGTGTACTCTATTCAACCTTATTGTTATTATATAAAATGTTTTGTTTTTCATGTGGAATTGTACGCCAATTTTGAACACCACAAAGTGAACTGATTAACATTACATCATTTTGGTCCTTGATTACCCACTTGAGCTGATAACTCAGGTGATCATTTTGTGACGTTGGTTGATGGTGGGTTCAACGAGCCATAAGTCACGCGACTGACTGACCAATCACAAAGGCGAGTTATACGGATATCTCGTAGGACACCCCGTGACAACGTTATGGAGTCCTAAATGTTTTATAACATTGGGTGCCTGGTCGTGGATAGGACCTCCATAGTGTTCCTTAGAGTCGAGTCTTTTGACCTTCAACTGTCTCTTGAGATTAAGACAGATTTTGGGTAACTTTGGTTTCTTTCCCACGGTCACCGTAACAGGGGCCAAGAGGATTTTTTCTGGGTTATTTCATGCTGGGCGATATCGGCAGGATTCGAGTTGAGGGAAATATCCAAACCCTTATCAGGATTTTATCATTTCTCAGGGCCACTCGAGGAGTAGTAACTGAAATGCATGGCCATGCTCGAATACAGATTCGTTTTATCAGCTAAGTTACTCTCTAGTCGGGGAAACCACTCTTGATACAGATCGCTTGTGAGATACGACCTTTGCGAATGCGGATTTGAAAATTGTCTTACATTGAGTGGGAGAAATTTTAAAAGGATATGAGATTCGGTTATCGCACCTACACTTGTACGGAGAAGTGGGAGTTTGTTGGAGCTTGTGTCCTCCACATGTAGTGTGATAACGTCATTGCACATACCCTTGTACGGACAAGTGGGAGATTGTTGGGGCTGGTGTCCTTGACAATTAAGTACAATGACTTATTAAATCTCTTTAAGGATCACAAGGGCATACTTTTGTATTATTACCAGTTGATCCACGTTTATCAATAACGGTTGGCTTGCTAGATAAGTTTGACGTTATTGTCATACGGATGGCGGTGATCAACTGGTCCCTATACGTCACACCTATAGGACACGTTTGAGAGATGTGAAGGTATGAAAATACAATCACATTTATGCCGGATATGACTAAACAGTTAGTCAGAGGTATTGACTATTAAATTAGTCAATAAGATGTTGAGATTATTATTTAATACGGATTAAATAATTTTAGCTAATACGGATTGCATGATTAATTCGTAAAATTGAATATAAACGGTTATATTTAATTAAATATTGTATTCGCGTATTAATATAAACAGTTATATTAATTTGGGTAATTATACAATATCGTAATTTTATCAGACCATTATTAATACATCGACTGCATTAATATCTGATAACATGCATACGATTTATAAACAATACCCGCGAATAAAGTTTAGCTAAATGGGTCGAATCACAAATTAGAATAAGGTAAGAGTGGAAAGCCCACTCCTACCCTATTGGAAATTTCGGCCAAAAGAGCTACATAAGGAGGAGGACTCTCCTTATGTCAGGGACTCTTGTTTCACTGTTTAAACAAATCTCAAGGAAAAATTAGGGTTTTGAGAGCTTTCTTCTCCCAAAACCTCAGATCTCACATCTAAAACCTAAATAGCTCTCCCAATATTGCAAGGCAGATGGAGAGGATTTCTAGCACACGCGGCCACGTCTCATTCTAAGTCTTGGGTGCAAGTTATAGGAGGGAATTTGTGTTAATTCCTGTTCTTAGGCCTTTCGCACAAGGACCAAAGGTTGATTTCTTTTTCATGCTTTTTATTATCTTATGACTATAAACACAACTGTATTTTTCATTATAATCCTGCAAGTTTAGGGTGAATACATGCTTTATTCCCCACACTTTCATGAAGTTCCATGTCCCTTTCGGCTTGGACGAGCATCTTATGCAACTCTTCCAGCGTGGTCTCTTGGTTTCGCATATTGAAATTCACCCGGAATTGAGCATACGCTTTAACTTTATTGAGTGAGTGAAGAACTCGGTCAATAATAAGAGAGTCGGGAACATCAACATTTTGAGCTTTTAGAGTCTCCGCGAGCTCAACGAGTTTGAGTACATGAGGGCTTATCTTTTGCCCTTCCTTGAATGTAATATCAAAGAAGGCGGAAGCCGCCTCATATTGAATCACCCTTGGAGTTTGCGAAAACATGGTCGCAAGCTTGGTGTATATCTCATATGATGTGGTCAACTTTATCATACTCCTTTGAAGATCCGGCTCCATGGAGAAGATGAGCACATTTTTAAGAGCGGAGGACTCTTTCATGTAGGCTTCATAGGCCTCACGAGTTCCGACCGCGGAACTAGCGGTTGGAGCGGGAGGAGCGGCTTCGGATAGGTAACGACTCTTATCGTCACCTTGAGCGGCCAAAAGTAATTGCGCATCCCAATCCTTAAAGTTTGAACCATGTTTATCGAGTTTGCAACGATCCATAAAGGATCGAAGCCATGATTCGTTAGTGAGAGGTGGAGCGTTGGTTGCCATAGTCGATGTTGAAAATTAAACTACAATAATAAATGGAAAAACAACATCATTTTAAAATTCTTAATTTAAATTTAAGAAACTTAAACATGTTAAGTATATTTACTTAATGATCTCTTACCCAATTAAGTAAACAATCCCGAGACCCAAACCCATACCAATCCGGGCACGGTGTAGCCGATTCAACCCTTATCGGTATAATTTGGTGAATTAACCCTTTAATCGGTTCTACTCTTAGAACTCTCGGTCGACAATTTTCTTAAAATTATCTTTAGCCCGAACTTATTGCAACTACGGTTACGAATACTTTCGTTGAGATCAACCAAATTTCAAGGTGTAATCTTATTACCCCACTTACCCAACGTGACAATTTTAGTACCCCGGTGTAGCCGAGCCTACGTTCTTGTGAAGAAGGGATTCATGGGTCCGTACTTTTTGGTAAGGCTAAGTCTCAATATTTATATGTAAGAGATCTAGTCAAATTATTATCTATCTCCGTTTAAGTGAACTAAGTTGGTGAATTATCGATAAAATAAATGACTAGGTCGACTAGGTCGAAACATGCATGATACGATGTATGACGATTTGGCTATGCATGCAAACATATAAAAAGCAAAATAAAAGCATAAAATAAACCCTAGTATGGCCTTTCCTAGAAAAGAAATAACAAAGTACAAATTCGGAAACCAACTCCTTTGGTCCCTTGAACTTCACGCGGCACGCACTTCGAGGTAAACACCGTCTTGATCGGAACTCCTTTCCGAATGGCACCGTCTTCAAGGAACTCCGGATTTTACAAATATTACAACTTTTCTAGTCTACTTTATACATTATAAAATAGAAATAAATTACAATTGGGTGATACGAGATCACAAAATTACAACCCAATCGGTAACCCCTTTCATTACGGGAAATACCGATTTAAAACTAAGGCCATACTAAGTAAATTACATAATTCCCAAAATTACGTAAATAAAATCATGACATTCATAATATAAAATATGCAATGCTTAAGTAAATATGAATTAACATGCAAACCCTAAGCCAAATCATCCTATTTAAAACACTTATTTAAATAGTTATCGCAAACCTCAGTTTATGGAATTGCGTGTTTTAACGGTTAACAACACTATGCATTATATGAAACGGTTTTCATCCTTAAGTTAATCATCCTAACTCGCATAGGATTCAAAATTTAGTCTTACTCAAACTTTGAACATGACTTAACTTAATATATATCAATATTGATCGGTATTACTCGGTTTTACGGGAAAAATAATATAAAAATCCAAAAGAGTCATAAAATTTCGTAAATTCAAAATTCAGATTTTGAAAAATCCAGAATGTTCTTAAAATTTTCAGAGTCTTAAAATATTAGTATTTATACGGTTTTAACATTATTTCGAAAATAAGACGTAAAACGAGCAATTTAAGTCGGAAAATTCAATAATTAACTTCATAAATGCAAATTAAATACTAATAATATTTTTATACCTCCCAAAAAATTTTAAGAACACAAAATGGACGTAAAATTAAATGGCACACTGCCCAATGAGCCGAAATTTAAATGCACGACTCTTTTTATTTAATTTTAAATGCAACTTTTTAACAAATTAAAATCAAATCAAATCTGAAACTTTTGGCTCCCAAGAATATTTTCATGATGAACATATCATATATGACTAATATGGGTTAAATTTCTCGGCCATTTTAACAACTTTTGCAAATTTTAACGATTTTCGTCATATATCGTACGATTTTAACATTTAAAATTATTTCTCAAGCATAAAATAAGATAAAATTTTCGAAAATTTTATACATGCTGGAAATAATATATATGACATCGTGTTAAATTTTTATGGCCAAATTTTAACTTAAACTATTAAAGTCGAAATTATGTCACTAATTACCCGATTTTTACATTAAAAATCTATAATATTGCAATATTTGAGATAAATTTCTGGAAAATTCAGCATAAATTTTAAATATTGCATGTGACATACTCATAAATTTTTATAGTCAAATTCATAATATAACTATTTTAACCCATTTTTATTCATCTTATTGCATTTTAACCCTTAAAATTCATATCACACGTTTTATAAGTCCATAATTTACGAAAATTCATATTCATATTATAGAAAATACATGTGATAACATACTGAAAAATCTCGGCCAAAAGATGATTTTAGCTATTTTTCCCAAAATAAACGACTTTAACCATTAAAACTTTATAAAAACCGAGATTTAATATACCATTAATCAATATTCATGCAAAATATATTCCAAATATTCTAAAACATTTTAGAAAACAGTAGGTATTCATGCTAAATTAATTTCGTGCATATCTTATATCAAATGAAAAAACAAGTTTTATATTGTTATCACTATAACTCCGTAAAAACGTAAACGAAAAGCATGCAAACAACCTATTGCTCTGATAACAAATGTAAGGTTTTATTAGTTACTCAAAAACTAATTTTAGTCATACTAAACTAAACTTGTAATTAACATTTTAATATACTAGTTAAAACGATCTTATGCATGCTAATATATGCGGAAATAAGGAGATATTGAACCCTTACACACGGTCCAAGATTAAAGCAAAGATGATCCTCCAAGTACCCAAAATAGAATACCTCCTTTGGATGCACCAAGACAATCCCTTAATCAACCGAAACTTGGAACAAGCTAGTATCAAAATCGGTTCTTTCCTTAAGACAATATAAGTTCTAATATGAACTTATTATACTAATTTTATATCTCTTAATATAATTAGTATGAATATTATCTTATAATATGAGAGGTTTTTATGTTGATAAATTTTCTTACTCTTAGAAAAATAACACAAGCATTAGGAATGAATTATGCACAACTTACATATTTATGTAAGTATGGCTTAGGGTTTAAGGGGGCCGGGTATGGGGAAGAACAAGAGGGAACATCTCCTCTTTTCTATGTGGCTAGGGTGGCTATAGGTTGGTGTCTCAAGGATAATGTCTCAACATAATGATTATAGTGTGTTTAATACACTAAACACCCACACAACCACCTCCCATACCCGGCCACTTAATCCATAAAATGGATTCCATTTTACAATTTTGTCAATTGTGTAATGTGACATCTTATATGTCACATAGTAATAAAATTATCTTAATATAAATATTTATCATATAAATATTATATATATAATTAAATAAATCTTATTTATTAATTGACATGTAATTCGAAATTACAAATATAAAATGAATAATTTTATCGTCAATACGATTTACAACATTTGTATTAATTATAACCCGATTCATTCTAATTACGATATCATAAAATATCGTTTAATGTTTAACAATTGACACGTTTCAATTTTAAACATAAATCTTACAATAAGATTTAACCTCTAATTTCTCGATACACGAGTTTAAGGAATATGAGCAAATCGTATCAATATACATTTGATCACTTTTATTGATTAAGGGAATTGTCCTAAAGGTGTGACCTAAAGGGATCAACTGACCATCACCGTCATACGACAGTAATGTCAAACTCTAGCTAGCCAATCATTACCGATTAATGTTGGTCAGTTGACTAATATAAATCGTATCATCCCTTGCGCATTCTCGTTATGAGATTTGATTACGTGATCGCACCATTGTTGAGGACACATTTCCCAACAATTACATCAAGGGATGTGATTGGGAATGTTGGAAGATCATTCAAACCGGACCAAAGAAAATCTTGGTCGCCGCCGCCAATGGAACAACCTACGAAAAGATGGAAAACGATTATGTGGAAAGTGACTACAAAATTGCAGAGAAAAATTCTAAGGCTATGAGCCTCCTACAAAACGGTATGATAACCTCAGAATTTGATAGATTTTCATCTTGTAATTCCGCTAAGGAAATATGGGATGGTCTCGAACTTGCCTACGAAGGAACATCCGCAGTCAGGAAGCATCGTATAGACTTGCTCATTCAAAGATATGAACTTTTCAATATGGAAAAGAATGAATCTATTGATAGCATGTCTGCACGATTTTCTTGTATTATCAATGAACTGCGGAACCTTGGTAGAATGATCGATTCTGAGGATATCATTCGAAAGATTCTCAGGAGTCTCACCAAAAAATGGCAACCAAAGGTCACAGCTATAGAGGAAGCACGAGATCGATCTCAGATTACTTACCAAGAATTTATTGGATCTTTGATGGCTCATAAGATCATGCTAAATAAAAATGATGACGATTCCAAAGGAAAGGGCGTCGCTCTGCAAGCCTCCACAAGCGAAGTATGCAAAGAAGAACTTGAGGACGAAACAGTTTTATTCGCAAGACGATTTAAGAAAGCAGTTTTCAAGGGTAGATACAAAAACCCTAACAACAAAACGGTCGACAAAAAGAAAACTGACACCAAACAAACATTCTTCAAAAGAGGATGTTTTAAGTGTGGTCAACAAGATCACATGATCAAAGATTGTCCAAGTTGGGACAAAATCAAAGACAAATCAAAGAGAGAAAAGACAAAAACGGAGTTCAAGAAAGTAATGTTTGCGTCATGACGAGGACTCAGAACAAGATGAGGTAGCAAACTTGTGCCTAAGCAACGTCAGCCTAGATCTAATCTCAAACGACAACGATGAATATGACGCATCTCATATGTGTCTCCTTGGAGAATCCGACTCAGACGACGACGACGAAGAGGTAAATTTTCTTCAACTCAAAAGTCAAGTTAAAAATTTGTCTAAGGCTATGTTAATTAAATATTTTGAGAAAACCTTAGACCAATGTCATGAACAAAGTCTTGAGTTAGATGACTTGAAGGAACAGATCCTCGATATCGCTGAGGAAAATCAACTTCTGAAAGCCAAAGCTAAGAAACTGAAATCCAAAATAAGCATTGAAACCAATGCTAAGTTGGAAACAGTTATGTTTGAGAAAAAGGTTCTTGAGTCTAAAGTTATAGCTAATGAAGCTATAACCTCAAAACTCAAACTCAACATCAAAAAGCTTCAATCCAAAGTTATAGATAATGAAGCTATAACTTCAGATTTGAGAAAGGCTAATGAGCTTCTAAAGTCTAAATCTTCGATAATGGTCGAAGATGAGACTCATCTAGAAGAAGTTGAGGTCCTCAAAAGCAAAATTATGGATCTAGAATTCAACTTATCTAAAATCAAGAAAGAACATGATAAAATTGTATCTGACTTCCATAAAGACATTCAAAACCTAAAAGAGTCTAACAACACTGACCATAGTAATGTAAGAAGGAAATAGACTCCTTAAAAGATCTCCTTCTTCATGCCCGGAAAGTTCACGATAAATGGGAAGGAAGTACTAACGTTCTAAACTTTCTAACTGAACAATCCGACAATAACATGAAGATGGGGTTAGGACATGAATGTTATGGAAGAAGGGATCACTCTAAGTGTAAGCAAACCCCAACAGACCGAGACTTTAGAAGAAGAAAATATGCCGACTTACCTGAGTATTTAATATGCACTTACTGTGGCCATACTGGTCATCTCCGAGAAAACTGTGTGAAACACTTACAAGATTTTAAAACCGGAGTCAAGTTTGTTAAATCCTTAGGAATACCAAACGACACTATTTCCGTCTCTGATAGTGATGATGACAAAGTTGAGGAAAGAAATATTGACCACAGATGGTTCTACGTCATGACATTCGATTACGAAGAAAAGAAAAACAGAACCAAACAAACTCCTCAACAAACAACACACAAAAATTGGTCACCAAGAGTTAAAACTAAGACATACACAAAAACATCAAAACCCAACTACTACCATTATAGACAAAACTATGTAAGACAAGTCTGGGTTAAAAAGGAAGATGTATTTGTGATTACTAACAACAAAGGACCCAAGTATGCTTGGGTACCTAAATCCTGTCTTTGAAATTATTCGTGCAGTTTGTCGCTAAGGAAAATAACCTATGGTATCTCGACAGTGGATGCTCAAGACATATGACAGGCGACGTAAATCTATTCCAAACCCTAAAACCTTTTGACGGAGGTAAAGTCACCTTCGGTGATAAGAAAAAGGGAAAGATCATCAGAATTGGTAAGATAGGTATTTCATCCTCTCATACTATAAATGATGTATACCTTGTAAGTGGTCTTAAACACAATCTCATTAGTATATCTCAATTATGCGACAAAGGAAATAAATTAGTTTTTCATTCAGATATATGTCGTATAATCTTAGAAGGCACCAGTAAAGTAATACTTGAAGGTCACATGATGAAAAATGTTTATATGATTGATTTAAATGCTGTACCTACTGACTCTCTATCATGCCTGAAAGTTACGTTAGATGATCCATGTCTACGTCATAAGAGATTTGGTCATATTAGTTCACCTATTCCAAGTAAGCTGAAAAGATGGGACTTGGTCGAAGGTCTCCCAAAGATCAAATTTGATCAAGAAAAGATGTGTGACACATGTGCACGATGTAAGCACGTCAGATCATCTTTCAAGCCAAAAAGAGTGGTAAGCACAGAATAAGCTCTTGAACTAGTAGACATGGATCTATGTGGCCCTATGAAGGTAAGAAGCAGAGGTGGTTCCAGGTACGTTTTCGTTCTAGTTGATGATTACTCTAGATTTGTTTGGCCAATCTTTCTTCATTCTAAAGACGAAACATTCGATGAATTTGTTAGTCTCATGAAACTTGTCCAAAACAAATATAAATCAAACCTAGTAACAATCCGTACTGACCATGGAACTGAGTTCGACAATCATGCCTTTATTGAGTTCTGTAAGACCAACGGTGTTGGACATAACTTATCGGCCCCTAGAACCCCACACCAAAATGGAGTCGTAGAACGAATGAACATAACCCTAGAAGACATGGTTAGAACAATGCTTCTTTGTAGCGGCCTACCTAGAAACTTTAGGGCTGAGGCTATTAGTACAGCTTGCTATATTCATAACCGTGCTATGATTAGACCTATCCTTAAAAAGACACCTTATGAACTTCTTCAAGGTTGTAAACCAAACATATCTCATTTAAGATGTTTCGGTAGTAAATGCTTCATTCACAACAATGGTAAAAACCGATTAAGCAAATTCGACCCTATAAGTGATGAAGCAATCTTTATAGGATATTCAGATCATAGTAAAGCCTAGAAAGTTTTTAACAAACGTACTTTATGTATAGAAGAAAGTATTCATGTTATCTTTGATGAAAATAATGTCTTCGATAAGCCATTACAGGACGTAGAGGAAAACCTGGACGAACCTGATTTCAGGTTATCAAGGGAAGATCCTCCTGAAATGGAAATTGAAGAAGGAGAACCTCAAGGAATTCATAATGAACTTAACTTGGGAGAAAACGGTGCGAGAGATGAAGCTACAGTTGATGATACTGTAGATAACTCTCAAACCAATAACTTGGAACCCAGATTTACAGCTGATGAAGCTATAACTTTGAATCAAAACCAAAGGGAAGAGGTCAGAGTTATACCTGACCCCACTATAACCCCAGGTTTGGATTCAGGGGGAACAAGTCAAAATACCGAATCAATTTCAGGTAATGCTAATAATCAATCAAGGAACTGGAGATACAAAGGCTCTCATCCTTTGGACAATGTCATAGGAAGCCTGACAAATGGAGTTCAAACTCGAAGGAGCTTAAATAACTTTTGCTCATTCTACTCCTTTCTCTCCACCATTGAACCTTCAAATATCAAGGAAGCTCTCGCAGATCCAGACTGGATAGTTGCCATGCAAGAAGAACTCCAGCAATTTAAAAGAAACAAAGTTTGGCATCTCGTTCCTCGACCTAAGGACAGATCTGTCATTGGAACGAGATAGGTATTCAGAAACAAATTGGATGACACTGGAGTCATTGTGCGAAATAAGGCCAGACTAGTAGTTCAAGGATACAACCAACAGGAAGGGATCGATTATGACGAGACCTTTGCTCCTGTTGCTCGTCTTGAGGCAATAAGACTACTTATTGCATTTGCAGCACACAAGCATTACTACAATTGAGCACTTGAGCCACGGCTAAATTCGTGGCGCAAGTACTAATTTCCCGTGGCTAAAGCTCTTTGCCACGGAAATACCTTCCGTGGCCCAAGTGGTCGTAGCTAACAGATAGCCACGGGAAAAACAAGAACGTGGCTAAAATTATATTTTTAGCCACAGATTCTCACGTGGCTAATAATTCCTGTAACATCCCGCATTTTCGTAAACAATATTTAAAGGTTTTAAGTTCAAGCTCGAGAAATAATTTATGTTTCGTAAATTTTGGGATTTCATTTAAATAACTGATTAATTTATACGAGAATATTTTAAAGGATTTAAATAAGGTTTCATTTAACTGCTTAAATTACGTCTTAGCAATTTAATTTTATAGTCCGGAAATATTTATATCGTCGTAAGTTTATAGTTATCTTAAGTTGGTGTTTTTAACTTAAACCGTCTTAAAACTTGTCTTATGGGCCTAACTTGTTAATGGACCCATTTTCCCTCTTTTTCCTCACAAAACCCTAACCCCACCATCCTCCACCTCTCTCCTTCATTTCAATTTTCAGATCTTGCAAACAACAACAAACACCATTTTTATAGATTTCTCCTTCAATCTTAAAATGCTCATAGAATCTTCGTTTCTTATCCGATTGAGACGATTTTCGCGGCCACGGATTCCTTGTCTCGAGCCCGTCGTTTTAAGGTAATCAATCTTGCATTTTATGACAGTCGAAATTTCGGCCTGTTTGATTTAATTCGAAATTCGTGATAGTTGTGATGTTTTGTTGTTTTAGGCGGTGTTTGTGTTAGCCCGGAAGAGGACTTGGTGCTTATTGAACAAGATCTTGAAGGTTTCGCTAAGTAAAGGTGACGATAATGAGAAACTCGGCCTATTTGTGAATATTAGCACTTTTGTTGTTGATCTTGTCATGGTTTCTGATTTATGTTTGCGTTGATGATTTGTGGACTTAGTAACATGTATAGGATTGTTCTTATGTGAAAAATTCATGCCCTTTGATGTTGAAACATGCTCATATGTTATTTTCAAGTTTTTCACATGTTCAGACGGATACATGAAATTTATCGTTTGAGGATTGTTGTTGGTGTTGTTCGCTGATAATTAGTAGTAGTGGGTGATTCATGATATTGGGTAAAACCCAATTGTAGGAATTTTATGGTTTTGATGTCGAATTATGGAAGTTGGAATCGGCTGGAAAATGCGATTTCAGGCGTCAGGCTCTCTGAGCCGGTCGACCGACCGGCCGCCGGTCGACCGGCTGAGAGCGCTTCTTGAGATTTTTGTGAAGTATGCGTGACTTTGAGACCATAGGAAATAGGTCTCCCAGCCGGCAGACCGGCCGCCTGCCAGCCGGCTGGGAGTGCGTTACTGTTGATTCGAGATTTCAAATTTTAGGAGGCTGAGTTCCCAGCCGGCCGACCGGCTGCCTGCCGACCGGCTGGGAGTTCGTGTATTGTTTCAGAAAAGAGAGAAAAGGCTGAGGTGGTCACCAGCCGGCCAACCGGCTGCCTGCCGACCGGCTGGGGACCCCTGTAGGCTATTTTGAGGATTTTGTAAATTTAGTGTAACTTTCAAACGGTTAATCGGTTTTACTTGAAACTTGTTTTGGGTACCTTTGACATGTATTTGAGGTCCCCGGAGGATGGGCAACATTATATCGGGTTCGGGAATAGAGTAAGGATAGAGACCCCCCGGTCGGGCAACCGAAAGGGAAACCGGCTCTCCCTCATCTTAGTTCTCGAGGTCGATCGAATGTTGATTAGAAGTTAAAGGTAGAACTATAGAATAGTTCATAGACTTGAATGATATTATTTTGATGCGTATTAAGTTATGCCTTAAGCTGGCCTCTGAACTTAATACGTGAGTTGTTTGTCGTGTATGGGAACATGCGTTGAGTTTTCGCCTCTGAGTTCCATACATGTCTGTTTGTCGTGTCTGGGACATGCGTTGAGTTTTCGCCTCTGAGTCCAGACATGTATGTGTGATCGCGTCAGGACATGCCTTAAGTTGGCCTCTGAGTCTGACGAGTAGAGCAACTGCACGACGGGGCAGTCAGGTTGTCATACCTTACCCGGAGTGCAGGTGTTTGGTGCTAGAACATGCGTTGAGTTTTCGCCTCTGAGTCTAGTATCTTGTGATGTGGTAGGGGAACATGCGTTGAGTTTTCGCCTCTGAGTTCCTTACTTGTGATAGTGAATTGAATGTTAGTCCATGCGTTGAG
Source organism: Silene conica (assembly GCA_029255685.2). Lineage (NCBI taxonomy): Eukaryota > Viridiplantae > Streptophyta > Magnoliopsida > Caryophyllales > Caryophyllaceae > Silene > Silene conica. The sequence goes on along the minus strand of CM055317.2, from coordinate 33,533,203 downwards.
TTTTCGCCTCTGAGTCTAATGTTCAGTGATAGCCGGTCCATGCGTTGAGTTTTCGCCTCTGAGTCCTTGCTTGATATTGTGAACTTGGTATTTAGGTTATGCGTTAAGATGTCGCCTCTGAACCTTTATACTTGCTGAACTATTTAGTACCTAGGTTATGCGTTAAGATGTCGCCTCTGAACCTTTGTACTTGCTGTTTTATATCTGCTTGCCTTGATGATGGCACAGTGTCAGATATGCATAGTATGTTATTGTTGTTATATGAGTTGTGGTTAAATCATCCAAGGCGTTGGATGACTCTTGTTCGGTTTCATAAATAGTTGGATTGAAAGACCCCCCGACTGGGTAACCAGTAGGGAGACCGGCTCTCCTTCCTATTTGTTTATGAAGTTAGTTGAGAGCCGTGCATGGTATTCGCATGATAGTAAGAGATCAGATGATGAGTTGTTTATGCTTCACATGTTATATATGTTGGAGTATTCTGTATTGCTTTATGTGTTACGTGTTGTCACAAAAGGTGGCTAGGAGAACTCTAGTCACTCCCCACTGATTGTGGCGTACATGTTTTCATGTATGTAGGTACATGACAGGTGGTTGGCAGAGGGTTGCATGGAGCTAGCGAGCGATGATCCTATTCATCGATGGACTCACACGTTTACGTTAGCTAGACTTAGTTTACATTTCAGTTTGAGTGCCTGTAGGGATGTACCATCCCAGGCTGTTTGTATATGTATTTTACTTTCAGTTATAGTTTTTAATTCACCTCGCATGTTAGTTATGTTAAAAAGTTTTAATTCCGCTGCATTTTTAGTATTTTGTATCTTTTATATTTCCGCTTTCGCGAGGGGTTTTACAGTTGGTATCAGAGCATTATTGCTCCCGACGCACTCATGTAACCCCCAACCTTAACTTGACCATTTAATCGAATAATGAATGAGAGATGGGGTAGATTTAAGGACTTAAATTGTAGTCTGTTTTGTGACTGCTTTTATTAGGTTCTAACGTGTTTGTTGATTGTCTTTGATTTTACTTTATTGTCTTCCAATCGACGAACCGTGGACTAATCCATCTGACGATGAAGACCTGAGTTCCTACCGAAGATAGAAGATTCGTGCTACTGTTGGAGAATGCTTCCAAGCCTTGAAGATACTTCTCTTTCTTCGTGCGTCACCTTTTTCGATAACTCTGGATGCACATCCTTCTTTTAGAATATTTGTCTATCTTGCTTGAACAGATCTTCATATCTTTTCAGCTTAACCTCGTTGCTTGCTTTCTTAAGGTGCCCTCTAGGTAACCTTCTCTTTTATTGGATCTGGAGGAACTAGTCTTAGGATAACCGTAAGCTGTGTTATGAGAAATATTGTTATTTGAGGAATAACTTAAGAGGTATCGAGAGACATGTTTTGGGGATCCAAGGGTCTAGTTGTCTATCCAATTGGGAGAGTAAAAGTGAGTGATAGGATACTTGCTTGAAGGTTGAGTTGTATACTTAGTATTCGGTGGAACCTAACCTTGAGAACCATGCTTAGATCGTGAAAATATGTGGATTGAAGAGTACTGTTTAAGGAGTTAGATAAGATACTTAAGGTTATAGAGCAACCTGAAAGAATAGGCTTAAGATGCTAATGATGATGAAGTGAGTTAGTATCACTTGACTTAGGTGAGTGATTGAGCTAAGAAAGGCTCATTGTTGAGGAATACGAATCATTTGCTATAATAGTGGAATACTCGAAGAGGTTGACTTAAGCTTAGAGGAAGTGAATCACTATGTGACCCTAGGTGGCTTAATAAATCTTAGCGTTTATTTATTGAAAAACTTAAGAGAAATTTGAAGTTGCACCACCAGTATGTGGATGGAATGAAATAATTCATTGAGAGATGTAAGTTCGGAAAAACTTGATGGTTTAAAAATTGTTATCTGGTGGACAGTAGGGTAAACAAATAGAGTGGATATAGCATATAGGGAAGATGACCTGAAAGTGTTATTGAATTGTCATTTGTGGAACTAGCAGAGATGTGACATCTCAAACTTTTGGGAATAGGTAGTTATAATGATGAATCATTGGAGGAATTGTTCGTGAGAACCGATAATTGAATGACTTGATGTGGAAAGTAAGAAGTGAGAATCCCGTGAGAATAGTGAGAGACCCGCACCTTGGGAGATGTCCGTAATCGTTTCTTTCACATCGCTTCTCTCCTTTCCTTTCCTTTGCTTCTCCTTCTGATCATGGCTTCAATTTCATTGGAGTCCATAGCCTAAAGTTTCTTACCTTGTCATCTCGTCGTTCCTCGAGTCGTTATCTTATGACTCTCTCGGAACCTGTATCGTTTTTGTCTCTGAGGTTCATATCTCATCTCTTCCTCCGTGAGCCTTGTTCCTTTTCATTTAGATTAGTGGCGAGATCGACCTGTTCTTGGGGTAGAGATACATGCCTTGAGGAATGCTTGGTTCTGCGTTGTCAGGATTTGGTTGAGAGAGTTGGTGAGAATAATGTTCGGGCAATGTTGGACAGTGTGCCGTCTTGAGAGTCCATGTTAGATGGATTGTGTGTAAGTGATCTTTGTAGATTTCTAAGCACCATTTTAGGATTGGAATAAAATGCTTGGAGTTATAGATGAATTTTGAGAAATGTGCCTTAGATCGTGATGAAGTGGTCAAATGGATGAATGAGGTAAGTTAGTGCTACTTGATCTTGAGGAATTGCTTAATCGCAGGAGGGATCACTTACTTGAGGAACGAGAGTTATTGGTGACTGTGTGAGAATATTGAGACATTTACAAGTGGACTTATGGAGCTGACTGAGTATTGACCTTGAGTTACTTATAGAACCTCGGCATTTGCCTATTGACGTACTTACGGGTAGCCGTTGATGTTTGGAGTAATCATAGAGTGGAAATTTGAAACTTGTAAGTGTTCATAAATATCAATTGAGGAATCTCGGAATATGAATGTCTAAACCTTATGGGAACTATAAGAGTGAAAATTGTTACTTCTTTGGAACTTCATTTGGGATGCATGTTGTCGGTAAGTAGTTGGAAACCAGAGGATTTAAGAGTTGTTACCTTAGTAAAGTCTCGATTTGATTGATCACTGTGATTATAAAATTTGGGAACTTAGGATGTCAAACCTTGTGGAATGGGTTTGTCAGGATCGAACCGTTAAAATTTAAGGTTATAGGATGATGAATACCATATCTTGGGTTTGAGTATTCGTTGTTATGGTAATAGAATTCTGGTTGAAGTGCTGAAAGTGCGTGGACCTTGGTCTGAAGTATGTGTATTAGGCTTCCCCCTTTAGTGAGAGATCCTTAACCGTGGTTGAACGGATTTTAGTGTGAACTGAGTGAGAGTTTTGGAAACCTTCTTGTTGAGGAATACCTTGTTCTGTGGATGAGATGATAGTAAGAGGGATCGTGGAGCCATTGTGAGTCTAGAGACTACTGAAATCGCCCTTCTTGGGATATACTAGGAATCGTTGTAACGATGTTTTGATTACGGATTGAGCGGTTAGTGTACCCATGATTCGGCAAGAGTTACCGTCGTCCTTGACCTCTAACCTGATTGTTTCATTCCTTCGATCCTTCCTCGCGTGTTCTGTCAGCTGTGAAACTAGAAACTCTCAATCCTTCGTGTCGAAAGTAACCTCTACGATCGTTTCTACGCTCCCGGTGACTCTTTTTGGAATTTGTTCACTATTGTTAACCCTAAAAGTAGTAGTTTTTGAAAAATCTTAATTGTTTCGAGAATTTGAAACTGCTCCCTCTTTTAGGGAAAGTGGCTTGTTTACCGTTGTTGCAATTTTACTCGCTTGTAGAATCAAAATAAGGGTTATTGTGGGAAAGTCGGTTTTGAAAGAACTAATTTATTGCAATTTGGATTGATCTCAGCGTTGATTTGTCATCTGAACTCGTTATTGGAGACGTCTGATAACCCGTACTGTGCTTATCAACACCGGATCGATCGTGATTTTGAACTTTTAATGATTTAACTTTGGGACTTGTCTCAGATTTGGAATGTCGGACTCTTGAATACGTAACGAGAATCCCAATATCCATTGACAAGACTTGTGCCTTGAAATCTTTTCTTCTTGAAACCTTTTCGAAAAGTAAAGTTTTGGGTTGTCATGACCCGTGTGGTTCATTTCGAAAGTTAGAGCTGTTTTAGTACTTATTTCTGTCTTCAAGTTTCGAGGACGAAACTTTTTGAAAGGTGGGGTGATTGTAACATCCCGCATTTTCGTAAACAATATTTAAAGGTTTTAAGTTCAAGCTCGAGAAATAATTTATGTTTCGTAAATTTTGGGATTTCATTTAAATAACTGATTAATTTATACGAGAATATTTTAAAGGATTTAAATAAGGTTTCATTTAACTGCTTAAATTACGTCTTAGCAATTTAATTTTATAGTCCGGAAATATTTATATCGTCGTAAGTTTATAGTTATCTTAAGTTGGTGTTTTTAACTTAAACCGTCTTAAAACTTGTCTTATGGGCCTAACTTGTTAATGGACCCATTTTCCCTCTTTTTCCTCACAAAACCCTAACCCCACCATCCTCCACCTCTCTCCTTCATTTCAATTTTCAGATCTTGCAAACAACAACAAACACCATTTTTATAGATTTCTCCTTCAATCTTAAAATGCTCATAGAATCTTCGTTTCTTATCCGATTGAGACGATTTTCGCGGCCACGGATTCCTTGTCTCGAGCCCGTCGTTTTAAGGTAATCAATCTTGCATTTTATGACAGTCGAAATTTCGGCCTGTTTGATTTAATTCGAAATTCGTGATAGTTGTGATGTTTTGTTGTTTTAGGCGGTGTTTGTGTTAGCCCGGAAGAGGACTTGGTGCTTATTGAACAAGATCTTGAAGGTTTCGCTAAGTAAAGGTGACGATAATGAGAAACTCGGCCTATTTGTGAATATTAGCACTTTTGTTGTTGATCTTGTCATGGTTTCTGATTTATGTTTGAGTTGATGATTTGTGGACTTAGTAACATGTATAGGATTGTTCTTATGTGAAAAATTCATGCCCTTTGATGTTGAAACATGCTCATATGTTATTTTCAAGTTTTTCACATGTTCAGACGGATACATGAAATTTATCGTTTGAGGATTGTTGTTGGTGTTGTTCGCTGATAATTAGTAGTAGTGGGTGATTCATGATATTGGGTAAAACCCAATTGTAGGAATTTTATGGTTTTGATGTCGAATTATGGAAGTTGGAATCGGCTGGAAAATGCGATTTCAGGCGTCAGGCTCTCTGAGCCGGTCGACCGACCGGCCGCCGGTCGACCGGCTGAGAGCGCTTCTTGAGATTTTTGTGAAGTATGCGTGACTTTGAGACCATAGGAAATAGGTCTCCCAGCCGGCAGACCGGCTGCCTGCCAGCCGGCTGGGAGTGCGTTACTGTTGATTCGAGATTTCAAATTTTAGGAGGCTGAGTTCCCAGCCGGCCGACCGGCTGCCTGCCGACCGGCTGGGAGTTCGTGTATTGTTTCAGAAAAGAGAGAAAAGGCTGAGGTGGTCACCAGCCGGCCAACCGGCTGCCTGCCGACCGGCTGGGGACCCCTGTAGGCTATTTTGAGGATTTTGTAAATTTAGTGTAACTTTCAAACGGTTAATCGGTTTTACTTGAAACTTGTTTTGGGTACCTTTGACATGTATTTGAGGTCCCCGGAGGATGGGCAACATTATATCGGGTTCGGGAATAGAGTAAGGATAGAGACCCCCCGGTCGGGCAACCGAAAGGGAAACCGGCTCTCCCTCATCTTAGTTCTCGAGGTCGATCGAATGTTGATTAGAAGTTAAAGGTAGAACTATAGAATAGTTCATAGACTTGAATGATATTATTTTGATGCGTATTAAGTTATGCCTTAAGCTGGCCTCTGAACTTAATACGTGAGTTGTTTGTCGTGTATGGGAACATGCGTTGAGTTTTCGCCTCTGAGTTCCATACATGTCTGTTTGTCGTGTCTGGGACATGCGTTGAGTTTTCGCCTCTGAGTCCAGACATGTATGTGTGATCGCGTCAGGACATGCCTTAAGTTGGCCTCTGAGTCTGACGAGTAGAGCAACTGCACGACGGGGCAGTCAGGTTGTCATACCTTACCCGGAGTGCAGGTGTTTGGTGCTAGAACATGCGTTGAGTTTTCGCCTCTGAGTCTAGTATCTTGTGATGTGGTAGGGGAACATGCGTTGAGTTTTCGCCTCTGAGTTCCTTACTTGTGATAGTGAATTGAATGTTAGTCCATGCGTTGAGTTTTCGCCTCTGAGTCTAATGTTCAGTGATAGCCGGTCCATGCGTTGAGTTTTCGCCTCTGAGTCCTTGCTTGATATTGTGAACTTGGTATTTAGGTTATGCGTTAAGATGTCGCCTCTGAACCTTTATACTTGCTGAACTATTTAGTACCTAGGTTATGCGTTAAGATGTCGCCTCTGAACCTTTGTACTTGCTGTTTTATATCTGCTTGCCTTGATGATGGCACAGTGTCAGATATGCATAGTATGTTATTGTTGTTATATGAGTTGTGGTTAAATCATCCAAGGCGTTGGATGACTCTTGTTCGGTTTCATAAATAGTTGGATTGAAAGACCCCCCGACTGGGTAACCAGTAGGGAGACCGGCTCTCCTTCCTATTTGTTTATGAAGTTAGTTGAGAGCCGTGCATGGTATTCGCATGATAGTAAGAGATCAGATGATGAGTTGTTTATGCTTCACATGTTATATATGTTGGAGTATTCTGTATTGCTTTATGTGTTACGTGTTGTCACAAAAGGTGGCTAGGAGAACTCTAGTCACTCCCCACTGATTGTGGCGTACATGTTTTCATGTATGTAGGTACATGACAGGTGGTTGGCAGAGGGTTGCATGGAGCTAGCGAGCGATGATCCTATTCATCGATGGACTCACACGTTTACGTTAGCTAGACTTAGTTTACATTTCAGTTTGAGTGCCTGTAGGGATGTACCATCCCAGGCTGTTTGTATATGTATTTTACTTTCAGTTATAGTTTTTAATTCACCTCGCATGTTAGTTATGTTAAAAAGTTTTAATTCCGCTGCATTTTTAGTATTTTGTATCTTTTATATTTCCGCTTTCGCGAGGGGTTTTACAATTCCCGTGGCCAAAAATTAATTCTCGTGGCCAAAATTATTCCCGTGGCAAACAAAAAAATAAAAAATAAATAAACAAAATGTAAAATATTATTTTTTACTTATAATGAAAATATTTTCACATATGGAATCTTTTTTTTTGGTCTAAATAAACCGGGGACTCCACCGTCGACAACGATGTATCATCCCCTCGCCGCGAGTGCTCTCACGAAGAGGTAAACGGCTGGCCAAAGAGTTATTGCTCCATTCTCATGGGTAGGGATCAAACCCCTGACCTCATGGTTAAGGAATGAGGTGAGCAACCACCACACTACCAAACACATTTGTTACATATGGAGTTTTGTCAAGCTTTAATCTTTGTTTGGCTAGTTATCTCAACTCGTTACTTACAATCAGAAGTCATTCACTTTTGCGAATCGTATATCCTTTCCAGGAGGTCACCCATCCCAAGACTACTCTCACCTGAGCACGCTTAACTGTGGAGTTATTATGATGAGCTACCGAAATTGAAACTTAAACTTGTTGATATAGTTAACACTTGAAACCTTTGTAAATTGTATTCTTTTGTTTCCAAATTAACTTCACTATTATTTTTGCGAAAAAATATTAAATGATTTACATATTTTTGCAAAACAAATATTATTTTTCTCAAATTACTCGAGTTTTCAATGTTGACCTCCCGACTAATGATGCTCGGGTCTTTTTTTGCCCGACTCAACAACACCATTTTCTCCAAACTATTTAATCAAATATTCCTTATATTTTTTTCCCTAATATATTTTTTTTAATTTTTTTTCATTTATTGGCATTTTTATTTTATTTCTCTTTTATCCATTTTTTCATATATTTTTCCACACAAATACTATTTGTAAGATCGTCGTATTTGTAACGAAAAAAAGTTTAATCACTTTTTACTAAGTAATGATCACTTTTGAATAATGATTACATATGGGTATCAATGACCGAGTTTTAAAAAAATGACCAAGACATTATTAACTCGAAAATAATCAGTTTTTGCCAAAAAAACACAGAAAAGATCGTAAAAAAATTTTTTTTCTCTAAATTGATTTCTTTTCATTATTCTTGATATTTTTTTGTTAACAAAATTTCACATTATTTACACATGTAAATCTATTATTTTAATTTCCATTTTACTTTTCGGTGTGATACGCTCATTTTCAATAATTAAAATGTTTTTCTATATTGATTTTTTTATATCGGTTATTTTATCAATATGTTTTTTTCCATTTTATTCAATGATTTATTGGAAATCATTTTGAATTTTATTTTTTAGACTACTTTTTTTTTTAATCATATTATAAATCTAATTGTCTTTTCTTTCTTTTTTACTCCTTAAAAACATCCCCAATTTTTTTCAAATTTAACATCTCAAATTCAAGTTCTTCTAGAAATATTTTACAAATAAAGTTGTAAATCAATTTTCTTATGAAAAACTTAACAATATATTAGTTTCAGACTTCTCAATGATAGGTGTTAATAAGTTAATTATTTAATTGGACATACTTTCTCTTTAAATGTGGTGCGGTCACTAAATAATGTTATTCAATATTATAAAATTTAACAAAAAAAGAATTAATTATTTATTAAATTATCGATGTTATGAAAAAACCACTAAATATTATTCTAGTCTGTAAAAAAATAAAAAAAATGTAAGACGATGGTAATTTTCTTTACGTGTGTATCATTTTATAGAAGTTTTACATTTCTTATTAGACTAAAAAAACAAATACCAAATATTTATTAAATTAATCAAAATATTTTCAAAATTTTACATTTAAATTTTTCATATTATGTATATTTGATTAAGTTCATTCAGCTTTTGTATTTTCCTTTTATTTCTTACAAAACCAAGTTTTTACGTTTACCTTAATATAAATATCTTGATAAAAGTCTGAAGAAAATTTTAGTCACTGGTGTTTGTTACTAGTTTTGTTGGTAAACAAATATGTTGCCACGGACAATATGTAAGCCGTGGCTAAAGAAATATTGGTCACGGAATGATCTGTGGCTAAATATATATTTGTCATGGGTCTGACATTGTCCGTGGCAAAAATGATTATTAGCCACGACTGTAACCTAAATCGTGGCGCAATTGCCTTTTTGCCACGGGAAAATTTTTCCCGTGGCATAAAATTTTTCTAAAATAGTGAACAATTTTTTTCCCGTGGCTAAACAAAATTTAGCCACAAATTATAAATTCCCGTGGCGTAAATCGTGGCGCAAGTGTCAATTTGTTGTAGTGAAGGGAATGAAGCTCTTTCAGATGGACGTTAAGACTGCCTTTCTTAATGGCTATCTCCAAGAGGAAGTATTTGTTGAACAACCTCCTGGATTTCCTGACAGCAAACTCAAGGATCATGTATTCAAATTGGACAAAGCTCTTTATGGCCTTAAACAAGCACAAAGAGCATGGTACGACAGGTTATCAAAATTCTTATGGGAGAGTGGATTCAAGAGAGGATCTGTGGATAAAACCTTATTTCTTAAGAGCGAGAACTCAGATCTACTAGTCGTTCAGATCTATGTTGACGATATTATTTTTGGCTCAACTAATAAAAAGTTGTGCAAGTACTTCTCTGAGTTGATGACTTCTGAATTCGAGATGATTATGATGGGAGAACTAAAGTTCTTCCTTGGACTTCAAATACAACAAACTGAAGAAGGAATCAAAGTTCATCAACAAAAATACGTCAAGGAATTGCTAAAGAAATTCGGCATGGAAACCTCTCACGCAATGCGTACTCCAATGGTTACAGATAAGAAGTTAACCAAAGACGAAGATGGTAAGTCTGTAGACGAAACAACTTACCGAGGTATGATTGGCTCACTTCTTTATCTTACAGCAAGTCGTCCAGATATTATGTTTAGTGTCTGTGTTTGTGAAAGATTCCAATATGCTCCAAAAGAATCACACATGATTGCGGTTAAGATAATATTAAGATACCTAATCGGAACCTCAAAGTTATATCTATGGTATCCTATGGACTATAACTTTAACCTAGTAGGATACTCGGATGCGGATTATGCAGGATGCTCCTTAGATAGAAAAAGTACCTCGGGACTTGCTACCTTTGTAGGTCCCTGTATTATATCTTGGGGATCCAAGAAACAAAAGTATGTCGCTCTCTCCACTGCCGAAGCAGAATATATTGCAGCCGCACTGGTATGTTCTCAACTCTTATGGTTAAAGCAACAGTTACATGATTATGGTATAGATGTTGGTTGTGTGCCTATCTTATGTGATAACACGAGTGCAATAATTATATCTAAAAACCTAGCCCAGTACTCGAGAACTAAACATACTGAAATTAGACACCATTTTCTACGAGACCATGTTGAAAAGAAAAATATAAAATTGGAATTTTGTAGTACGGAAAAACAATGGGCAGATATCTTCACTAAACCATTGGCTAGAGAACGCTTTGAGACTTTGCGGTTGGAAATTGGTTTAATCGGTGGCACCTAATCAAATCTTAAAAGCAAAAATAACCCAATGACTGACTACGGTTTAGATGAGATTATATGACTGTGTCCGTATACTCCGCTGCATATGTATGTGTGTATTCGATGAAAAATTATGCGATCATATTTATGTTATGCAAATTACATATGAATGTGTACACAACCTATCTCAAAATAATAATACGTCAAATATTATAATTCACATTACTCACATATTTTATACACTATACATAATAATATACATATATATATACTACCCATATTAACAAAATAAAAGAAAAAGAACAAAACCAAACTTACCTTGTATAACACACAAACTGTGTGATCTTACCCCACCTCATGCCACGTATCACTCCCACTAGACACCACTACCCACTGCCACGTGACCCTATACCCTAGCCCCACTTATTACCTCAACTAACTCAACTTACCTCATTCACTAACCACACTTACCACTACCATCCCCAATTATTACCGTCCCCAACCCAAACCTCCCCTAAAATTCCTAAAAAAACTCCAAACCTCCATAAAACTCCATTAAATTCCGTCAACACCTTCACCAAACCTCGACCAAACACCACCATTTTTCACCACAACCACAAATGCCTCCCTCACGCGCCACTCGTTCCCAAAACAAAAAACCATCTCCACCTTCTCCAACCCGATCACCTCCACCCTCTCCGACACCATTATCCACCGTCGCTCAAACACCAGACAACAGTAAGCGTAGAAAGCTCAACCGTGTCGCCTCCTCTGACTCCGACGACATGCAAGAACTAGGTTCCAATTCCAAGAACCCTCGTCCTCTGTTTCGAGAATACTCTGTCGACGCTACTCGTGAAGGTCTAGAGCGGGTCCGGATGACAAAAACAGAAGGTATATTAATAGAACGAGTTCAACCCTATTATATTCATTCGGGTCGTTACTATCCTAAGTCATGGGTTAATGGGTCGAAATCTTTGGGGTTCTTTAAAGATTTTTTAAAATATCAAGGATGGGAGTATATTAGTGATTTCTCGGGTTTGATATTCCCAATAGAACTTGTCCATTTCTTTGCTTCAGTGAAAAGTTGTGATGAAGGGGTGAGGGCGGTTGTTAATGGCACGGACGTTGTGGTGTCAAAATCAGAAATTTGTGAAGTCTTTAAAATTGATCAAGAAGGTCTTAATCTTGATCCTAAAAAGGAGTGGAGTGTCGTGTCCAAAGATCAGAAGATGTTGATCAAGAAATATTTCGATGAAGATGCTACAGAAGTCACTCCTCTGCTGACAGCGTCTTTTAGTCCAAAACTGAAACAGTTCTTAAATTTTGTATGGAATACGGTGTTACCTAGACGGGGTGGTCGGGACAAGCTTGCTAGTGTTGAGGCAGTTATTCTTTATAGTTGGTTGGAGGGTCAGAAAATTGATTTGGCATCCCTTATATGCCATAAGATTTGTCAAGTATCGAATGTTGTGATCAAGGAGAAATTTTGCTCCACAATCGACATTCTGTATGGGATGTGGGTGTCCGAGCTTCTGTTCAAAAAGGGTGTTGTGGATGACTCGAGCATTGGGATTGTGCCTCGTGATAGTATGTGTGAAAAATTGTTAAAGTTGATGGGTATATGTTTTGAAGGGGTTGATCTCACTTTTGGAAAGAATGTAGGTACAGAACCCTCGCCTAACCCCTCGCCATCATTCGCGGGTCTTGAGGCTAAGTTGGATCAACTTCTTGGTTTGTGCGAAGTGAAAAAGGAAAGAGACGAGGCAGGGGGTAGTAATGCTAAGAGGAGTCGTGGATTTGAGGATGATTTAAGGGCGTGGATGACGAAGGTTGACAAGCAACTCGATAAATTGGGTTCGGATGTCTCCGCTATGTGCTCGGAGTTGTTGGTCATTAGTGACCGTCTCTCCTTCCTCACGACTCAAGGAGGAGCCATGGTGAGGGACCACGGGTTGCTACGGAAGGACGCAAGCCTAGCTCTTGAAGCGGTTAAAGCTCTATCAATGAAGATTCTTAACTTCGAGTTGACTCTCAATGCTCAAGGTCGGAATGTTAGTAGCTGTTTGGATAGGTTAGATACCCTTGAGTTCCGTACCCGACCCGATTATGTCAGTCCATATGCCAACACTCCCGCATCAAGCTCTCGTTCTTGATCCCTTTAATCGGTTGTTGAATTCGTTTTCTAGTTGGTCTGGTGTTGTTGCTGTTCAAGTCCTAGGTTGGACTTATATACTTTTTGCAATTGTGGCCCAATTCTCAGTGGGGAGTGACTAGAGTTCTCCTAACCACCTATTGTTAACGACACGCAACACATAAAGCATCCAACATACTCCAGCATTTATAACATCTGAAGCATATTATATATATATATATATATATATATATATATATATATATATATATATACATATATATATATATATGTATATATATGTATATATATATATATGTATATATATGTATATATATATATATATATGTATATATATATATATATATATATACATATATATATATATATGTATATATATATATATATATATATATACTCTCTACTATCTTTTGCCTGGCCCAATATGACCTAACCTAGCCGGCCCAATTTTCAGACTCCGTGTTAAATATTCGGCCCATTGGCTATAGTACTTCGGATTGTTGTGTATATTTTAACACTCGTTTGTGATTGTATGATATTATGTGTGTTCATATCTTTCGACTCGTATTGCATGCTTGCTTATGTTTCGTTGTATATTATTCTAGTCGTTTCATGTATTTGTTCTCATCTTTACGATGATGTCAAGAAGGGGAAAAATGCGACATAGATTAGAATTTACCTAAGCTTGCTCCTTGTCGTAATTCATTGTCTCTTAGGGTTCTTAAAGGATATGGGATAAAGATAGAAGCCCTAAGTGAATCATTGCTATGAATGACCATTATTATATTGAGGGGGAACGTACACTTAGACACAAATCTAAGAAAGACTTGCCATCATCAAAAAGGGGGAATTTGTTGAACCATGTATTCAAATATATATTAAATATATATGTTTATGTTTTGATAATGACAAGTCTAGCTATATATATATATTATATACTCGTGCGTATAATCGTGAGCTAAGTGTACAGAATATTAGTAACAAGATCTAATCAATCAAAGGATTCAAGTATGTTAGTCAATGGATTGACTAAATCGAAGATTGAAAGAAGATCGCAAGCGCATATAATGAACTAAAGTTATACTTATCAACTATAACTTTAGTACAAGATTGGTTCAAAGTATAGCTTGTTGCTATAACTCCATATAGAAGAAATGTTCGATATATGTATGATAGTTGAAACGTTTTTAGTTTCCAAAATTATCGTTGACAATTAATGTTTTAAATTGGTGTTCTATTTTTAGAATATAGAACTATTAATCTTAGTGGGTTAATATAAAATATCTTTTAGTTAAAAAGGAATAAATAATTTTCTTATGAGTCAATTATTTATTTCTAATACACTAAGGATTTTTATTTAACTTTTGTCAAGATAATATAATCTAAATATTGTTTGAAGCGGTTTTGGAAAACGTGTGCTATGACACGTTCCATAAAACGTATAGGATTGAATTAAGTAAATATTATGTATTTATTTAATATCCTAAAAACAATCTAGATTATGTTATGGAATATAATTTATTATATTTGGACATGGTTTAGGAAATTGTTTTAATAAGGTTACTATTTGTTTATTATATAAAGATCTTTCCTAAATATGAATTAGGAAATTGATTCCTTATATAATACCTATAGTATATTATTAAACCGTCCTAAATATATTAAGATTAAATTTATGGTAGTATTATTAAAAGACTAGTATTCTAGCTTAAGTAATATTCCTAAATCATCTAGGGTTTTAATTACCTAGATATAGTTCTATATAAATAGACTACCCATGTAACATTAATACTCACGAAAAACACACACACATATATTCACGCATATCGAGACAAAACCGTCGTTCATTACTCTTCAAAGATTCGAGCTTATATTTGTCATATTCGATTCAAGATTCAAGTGCTCCAACATTGATCTTATTCATTCAAGATTGTGACACCAAAGAAACATTGAAGACTTATTTTATTAGCGTAAGATAGTTCGAGTATTTTACGGTACTCATTGTAAACAAGTATTTAACGGTACTTGTCATAACTATATATTTAACGGTATCTAGATAGAGTTGCAACTAACATCAAAGTTGCACGAGTAGGGCTGATAAAATTGTAATCCAAAGTTGGTACTAATTTTATTAATCGAGAATAGTGGACGTAGGTTTCAAAGTGTGAAACTTAACCACTTCAAAAATATCGTGTCTCTAATTTATTCGTTCTCTATTCGACAATCATCATACATCCATACATATCAAAGAAGATTTTAAAAAGAAGGCATACTCAATTCAACCCCCCCCCCCCCCTCTTGAGTATATTATGTCAATAGACTCTTCACTTATTAGGAAGGGGACCCACCCTACAATGTCTGACCCGAGCCAATTTTCTATCTCATGTTCTATAGGAACCCATTTGTACGATAATTTTTTGTGTGACCTCGATTCTAGTGTCTACATCTTACCTTTACCTCTTGCAATGCAATTAGGATTGACTAAGTTTGTGCGCGCTAGAACAACCATCCAGTTGACTGACTACTCTTATGTAAAGGTCAAGGGTGTTGGGAAAAGTGTCCTCAACAATAGTGCGATCACGTCAGTAAAATATAAAGTACTGATAAATCTACAATAAGAATACTCATGGGATGATCCTTTTTCATATAGTCGACTGATCAACATTAATCGGTAATGATTGGCTTACTAGAGTTTAACATTACTGTCGTAAGACGGTGGTGATCAGTCGATCCCTTTAGGTCACACCTTTAGGACAACTCTCTTAATAAGAAAACGATATGGTCGTATATGATTCGAGTCATATCAATCCTAGTTTATATCGAGTTTGGAATATATTTATAATACGATTATAAATTGTAAACTTTTAGTGAATGATGTGTCATTGCTAAAATTAATATGTTTATGAAACATTATTTAAGAATGAATTAATTTATATTAGAAATGTTTTAATATAAAATCCAATAATAATAATGGGATTATTATTTCATGGTAGTTAAGTTTAAATTAGTTAAACTTATAATGCCCATTTTATATGTGATAAAATGAACATGATAATATGGTTTGGACCGTGTGATAGTCCATCACACTTCAATTACATTATACATTATTGTCTTATGTTTGAATTTTTATATGATAAAAATTGTTTATTCAAATATAGATAAATCATGACAAGTGGTGTATTGGTGCCCATGCATAGGGCACCTCAACCTAACCGTCCAAGCATACACTCAAAAGAGAAGTGTATTGTACACAACCTCTAATTCATTCTTACACAATACACATGCAAAAACATTAGAGAGATTTTAGAGAGATAATACTCTCTTCTTCTTGTTTTTCCAGCCGTGTATCACCAAGCTCAAAAGAACAATTTGCATTGTTCATTCACTTAATTATTATAAGATAATAATAGTAATAACTAGGTTATTTGTGTGAGATTCTAGTAAAATCAAACATAAATATTATTAGAGTGTGTCTTGGTGCCTACTCATTGGAGGTCTTCTATATTGGGGACTAGGAGGATCATCCTTTGATATAAGCTCAGGAACAATCAAAGAAGGAGTCTTTGATTGTGCCCACTTAGCCGAAACTCAAGCAATGTAAGGACTATTTCATCTTCATATGTTTCGGCTTTTATTTTGTTATGCATGCAATAAGATCTATAAGGTTATGAGTAATAATTAGTATGACTAAAATCATAATATGAGTTTAAGAAACCCAACAATTGGTATCAGAGCAAATGGTTATTTGCATGCATAATCGGTATTGTTTTTCCGAGTTATTGTAACTTAAATAAAACTACTTATTTCGACTTATATGATAAAACACTCGAAATGTTTTGCATGTGTATAAATCCGGTCCTAAAATTGTTTTTAGGTTATATTGATAATTTGTGGAATTTAAAGTTGTTCATTTATATCATTTTTAGTAATTTTAGACGATTTAATTGTTGAAATCGAAAATTGGACTAAAAATAGATGGAAAAGTTACTGGCCGTGATCTTCATGTATAATGTCACATGCATATTTAACAAATGGTGTGTAAAATTTTGTACAATATTGAGTTGTATTGCATGCATTACGATTTATATGATAAATGGAGTAATATTGACATGTTGGTTAAAATTGATAAATTGTCGAAACTAGTTCGAATATTTTAACCATGAAATTTTGACATTGTGATTATTAAAGTAATTTTCAGAATGTTAAAAAATTTTCGAAATTCAGATTTTAATTATTGTAATTTAATTTGAATTTCACCATGTTGATTATGAAATGATTAAGGCCAAAAATGAACACATAAATTAATTTTGAATTAATTTGCCAAATATTAGTGTAGACTAATTTTAATCCTAAAATGTCTTAGGAATGTTAATTTTGATGTAAATGTGATTTATATTGAAGTTTATGGCATGTTTAAAGGTTAAATCGTAAATTCCATAAAACCGGATAAGTTAAGACTAATAATATGTATTAGGGCGATTTGGCATTAAAATGAACATATTTAATTTTGATGCATTATATTATTTTGTATGAATGTCATTATTTTGTTATATAATTTTGAATTATGTAATTTTCTTAGTATGGCCTTAGTTGTTTAATCGATATTTCCCGTAATGTAAGGGCTATCGATTTGGTTGTAATTAAATGTGATCTCGTATCACTTTATTTTGTTATATTATTTTATAATGTATAAAATAGATAGAAAAATTTATAAATACTTGTAATTCCGAAATCCTTGAAGACGGTGCCATTTCGGAAAGGAGTTCCGACCGAGACGGAGTTTTCTTGGGATGCGTGCCGCTTTGAAGTTCAAGGGACCAAAGGAGTTGGTTTCCGAATTTGTAATTTACATTTATTTTCTATCTTAGGAAAGGCCATACTAGGAGTTTAAATATGTTTTGTATTTATTTCATATGTTGCATGCATTGCCAAATCGCCATCAACTTAACATGCATATCGAGTTTCGAGTCCCACTCCGTGTCAATCAATTTATCCATAATTCACCGAATTAGTTCACTTAAAGGAGATAGATAATAAATTGACAAGATCTCTTACGATTTTAAAAATTGAGACATAGCCATACCAAAAAGTAAAGAACCCGCGAAGGATCTTCTTCATAAGGGAGTAGGCTCGGCTAAACCGGGGTGCAAACCTTATTACGTTGGTGAAGTGGGGTAATATGATTACGTTCTAGAAATTTGGTCGATCTCAACGAAAGTATTCGAGCCACCGTAGTGGTAATAAGTTCGGGCTAAGATAAGAATTAATGTAATTTTATCGACCGGGAGTTCTAAAAGTAGAATCGATTAAGGAGTTAATCCACCGAGTCATATTAATGAGGGATGTATCGGCTAAACCGTGCCCAAGTTAGTATGTATTTGGATCTCGGGATCATTTACTTAATTGGGTAAGAGATCATTGAGTAAATGTTTTGCTTGTTTACACAAGTGAATAAATCAAAATGATAAACGTTAATATTTTCCTTTATTTCCGTTTTGTAGTAATTGAGACCGCAATGGATCCATCGAACCCTACAACACCCATTACTATTGACTCTTGTCACAATGTATTTGACGATATTTGCACCCGTAATAACCTTGATACTACTAGAGAAATTCATTTCGGAACGGGTCCGGATGGCAATGTGAACTTTGTCACTTCTCTCCCATATCCCAAGGGACCTTTACTTGATACGGCTTATATTGATGAGCTAAATCAAGAGTTGGATGCCTTGTATTTGAAAGAAAGAGCTTATGATAAAGCTAGTGGGAGCTCTAGCAAGAAAAGTCTTGCAAAGAAGAGAAGGAAGCGAAAGAAATCACAAAAGGGTCGATGTCACTATTGTCGTGATATGGGTCATTGGAGGAGAAATTGTCCAATTTATTTACGGCACATTCAAGAGGGTCTTGTAATTCCGTTAGGTAATTCTTTATCCGAAATTTATGTTATTGACATTAATTATACTTCTAATTCAACTTGGGTATTGGATACCGGTTGTGGTTCTCACCTCTGTAATCGTGTACAGGGTTTAAGAGGAGCCGAGAAGATTGACAAGGGAGAAATGGATCTCCGACTTGGAAATGGAGCTCGGGTAGCGGCCACTTCAAAGGGGACATACACTCTAGCCTTGCCAAGCGGAATTGAGCTACATTTAAATAATTGTTATTATGTACCGTCGCTTTCTAAGAACATTATTTCCGTAGCAATGTTAGACATTGAAGGTTATTGTTTTTCCATTAAGAACAATTGTTGTATTATCTCTAAGAATGACATGGTTATTGGCCATGCCACTTCTATTAATGGAATTTATGTTTTGGAAACTGCAACCTCATTCCGTGATGTTTATAACATAGAGTCTAAAAGAGCAAAAACAAGTGAACCAAATGAATCATTTTATTGGCATTGTCGACTTGGTCATATAAACGAAAAACGCATTAAAAGATTAGTAAAGACTAACATTATTAAACCATTTGATTATGAATCATATGGTATATGCGAAGCTTGCCTCCTAGGCAAAATGACTCGAAATCCTTTTAGTGGTAAAAGAACAAGAGCAAGTGATTTACTAGGACTCATTCATACCGATGTATGTGGTCCATTAACAATCACCGCTAGGGGTAACTATGACTACTTCATCACCTTCACAGATGATTTAAGTAGATATGGGCATGTCTACTTAATGAAATTTAAAAGTGAAGCCTTCATGAAATTCAAGGAATTTCAAAATGAGGTAGAAAACCAACTTGACAAGAAAATTAAAGCACTTCGATCGGATCGAGGTGGTGAATATCTTAGTGGTGAATTTGATTCACACTTAAAAGATAATGGTATATTATTAGAACTCTCACCTCCTGGAACACCACAACTTAATGGTGTGGCTGAAAGGAGAAATCGAACTTTACTAGATATGGTTCGGTCCATGATGAGTCAAACTGATTTACCAGATTCATTTTGGGGATTTGCAATTCTCACCGCCATCAAATCGTTGAACGTTAGTCCAACAAAAGTGACCGAAAAGACTCCATATGAGATGTGGAGAGGAAAGGTTCCTTCATTATCCTATATGAAGATATGGGGTTGTGAGGCTTACGTCAAGGTAAAGACCGATGACAAGTTAGCTCCAAGATCCGAAAAATGCACTTTTATTGGTTATCCAACCACCTCACGTGGATATTACTTCTATAAACCTCGAGATAACAAAGTGTTTGTATCAATAGAGGTTGTCTTTCTAGAAAAGGAATTTGTTTCTAGAAGACAGAGTGGGAGAAATTTTGAACTTCGTGAGATCAATGAAGTCCAAGAGCCACAAACTGAAGTAGAGATGAACGAAAACGTTCCTTCTTCGTCTGCTTCGGTACCTATTCAACCTAGGAGGTCGAGTAGAATTCCACATCAACCTGATAGGTATGTTGGATTAATTGAGGGAGATGGTAGTCTTGATGTTTTACTTTTAGAAAGTGACGAACCTACCACTTACAAAGCTGCAATCTCTAGTCCCGACTCCACAAAATGGCAAGAGGCCGTGAACTCCGAAATGGATTCTATGTATCAAAATCAAGTATGGGACTTGGTTGACTTGCCTGAAGGCGTAAGACCTCTTCAGTGCAAGTGGATCTTCAAAGTGAAGAATGGCATAGAAGGACATGATGATGTCTACAAAGCTAGGCTAGTAGCTAAAGGGTTTACCCAAGTACAAGGTCTTCATTATGATGAGACCTTTGCTCCAGTTGCTATGCTTAGATCCATTAGGATTATGTTAGCGATCGCTGCATTTCATGATTATGAAATATGGCAAATGGATGTCAAAACTGCCTTCTTGAATGGGTATTTAAAGGAGGATGTGTATATGATACAACCTGAAGGTTTTGAGGATCTTAAAAATCCTAACAAGGTGTGCAAACTTAAGAAATCCATCTATGGTCTTAAACAAGCATCCAGGAGTTGGAATCATCGTTTTAATGAGGTTATAAAAGAAAATGGTTTCGCTCGAAGTGTCGAGGAACCATGTTTATATACCAAATTCAGTGGGAGCAAAGTTGTGTTCCTAATACTGTATGTAGATGACATACTACTCATTGGAAATGATATTCAAATGTTGTCCTCTGTGAAAGGATGGTTGGGAAATCATTTTCAAATGAAGGATTTAGGCAATGCACAACGCATACTAGGTATCCGGATCTATAGAGATAGACCTAATAGGATATTGGCACTAAGTCAAGAATCTTATATAGATAAGATTCTTCGACGTTTCAGCATGAAGAACTCCAAGAGAGGATTTCTTCCTATGGGAAGTGGGATAATTTTGAGTAAATCTCAATGTCCCACTGAACCCGAGGATGTTGAACGCATGAAAGAGATTCCTTATGCTTCCGCAGTTGGATCCATCATGTACGCCATGGTATGCACTCGTCCAGATGTCTCACATGCTTTAAGCATGACTAGTAGATATCAAGCGAATCCAGGTGAAGGTCACTGGATTGCTGTTAAGAATATCCTTAAATACTTGAGAAGGACTAAGGATTCCCTTTTGGTGTTTGGTGGGGAGGATGAGCTAAGTGTAAAGGGTTACACAGATGCTAGCTTCCAAACGGATAGAGACGATATGAAATCCCAGGCTGGATACGTCTTTATCCTTAATGGTGGTGCCGTTAGTTGGAAGAGCTATAAAGAGCCAGTGGTTGCGGATTCTACAACGGAAGCTGAGTACATAGCAGCATGTGAAGCTGCAAAAGAAGCAGTATGGATTAGGCAGTTTCTTGAGGGACTAAGAGTAGTTCCCGAGGCCGAAGATCCTATCACCATCTATTGTGATAATAGTAGTGCTGTTTTTCAAGCTAAGGAGCCGAAGTCTAGCAATAGATCAAAGCATGTACAAAGAAAATATCATGTGATTAGAGATTTTCTAGATAGAAAGGAAATTGTGATATGTAAGGTGGGGACAGAAGAAAATGTTGCTGATCCTTTAACCAAAGCACTATCGCAAGCTAAGCATGATGCTCATATTTTATCTATGGGTTTAAGGCGTATGCCGAACATGTACTAGGTTATGTGATATGAAATACAAGCTTTATTGTTCATATATGATAACCGCGTTTATTATTTAAAGTTTTATGTTTTACATTAAAACTTCTTATTTATATACTTTGTCAAATCTGGATGGGTTGTAGAGACGATTTGAACCCCATTAAGTGGACCAGATGGACTTAGTATAGCCCCTAGTTGCTTGTATGAGGTGACGTCTCGAAGCAACTAGAATGTGAGGCGATTGATGGCAAGTTCAAATGCCATAGAGTCATAAGGTATGACTAGTCGATCACATAGGCAGACTGCATGAGGCACTTTGTCGGGCATATTGTGACCGCTTATAGAGTTCTGGAAATTTTATAATTAGCCTGGTCGTGGCGAGAGCTACTATATGTATTCTTGCTAGTCAATTCTTTGACTTGAGACTGTTCGCCTAAGGTGACATAGTTTTCAGAGTGACTTTGATTTTAGCTCTACGATCAACCGTTAAAGGGGGTCAAATGGGCTTCTTTTGGGTCATGATGGACTATGCCAGTTGAAGGGAACAGTAGGATAGGAATTGTCCAACCCCTTGTCAGGGTTGTCTTAAATCTCAAGGCCACTCGAGGAGAAGTTTAACTGAAAATGCGTGGCCACGCTCGGAAGGTATATGGTAGATAATTTCGGTCAAAGCAGTTAAATCTCCAGATCGAGGAAAACTACTCAAGATATGATCAAATGCAAGTACGACCTGCAAGACACCTTGCATTGAGTGGGAGATGACGTAATAGGACAAGAGAATTGGTGACGCACACTTGTCGAGGACAAGTGGGAGATTGTTGGGAAAAGTGTCCTCAACAATAGTGCGATCACGTCAGTAAAATATAAACTACTGATAAATCTACAATAAGAATACTCATGGGATGATCCTTTTTCATATAGTCGACTGATCAACATTAATCGGTAATGATTGGCTTACTAGAGTTTAACATTACTGTCGTAAGACGGTGGTGATCAGTCGATCCCTTTAGGTCACACCTTTAGGACAACTCTCTTAATAAGAAAACGATATGGTCGTATATGATTCGAGTCATATCAATCCTAGTTTATATCGAGTTTGGAATATATTTATAATACGATTATAAATTGTAAACTTTTAGTGAATGATGTGTCATTGCTAAAATTAATATGTTTATGAAACATTATTTAAGAATGAATTAATTTATATTAGAAATGTTTTAATATAAAATCCAATAATAATAATGGGATTATTATTTCATGGTAGTTAAGTTTAAATTAGTTAAACTTATAATGTCCATTTTATATGTGATAAAATGAACATGATAATATGGTTTGGACCGTGTGATAGTCCATCACACTTCAATTACATTATACATTATTGTCTTATGTTTGAATTTTTATATGATAAAAATTCTTTATTCAAATATAGATAAATCATGACAAGTGGTGTATTGGTGCCCATGCTTAGGGCACCTCAACCTAACCGTCCAAGCATACACTCAAAAGAGAAGTGTATTGTACACAACCTCTAATTCATTCTTACACAATACACATGCAAAAACATTAGAGAGATTTTAGAGAGATAATACTCTCTTCTTCTTGTTTTTCCAGCCGTGTATCACCAAGCTCAAAAGAACAATTTGCATTGTTCATTCACTTAATTATTATAAGATAATAATAGTAATAACTAGGTTATTTGTGTGAGATTCTAGTAAAATCAAACATAAATATTATTAGAGTGTGTCTTGGTGCCTACTCATTGGAGGTCTTCTATATTGGGGACTAGGAGGATCATCCTTTGATATAAGCTCAAGAACAATCAAAGAAGGAGTCTTTGATTGTGCCCACTTAGCCGAAACTCAAGCAATGTAAGGACTATTTCATCTTCATATGTTTCGGCTTTTATTTTGTTATGCATGCAATAAGATCTATAAGGTTATGAGTAATAATTAGTATGACTAAAATCATAATATGAGTTTAAGAAACCCAACAAAAGGAGCTCTACATGATGTACCTGTTAGGATCAGGATTTTCTATATTCCCGCAGATTTCATTGTTCTAAACATACCCGAGGACCGCAATGTTCCCATTATTTTAGGAAGACCATTTTTGTGCACTACTGGCGCAATTGTTGATGTCGGGGTTGGGACACTTACCTTTTAGGTCGGAGGAGAGGATTTGGTTTTTACTAAGTCTAATGACCCTAGGGAACCCATATCTATCGTACCTTGCGATGATATCCCTCTTGTAGAGCCCGTTACCATTCCGTCTGAGCCACCTTCTGAGTCACATATTATTGCTGCTGTTATGACACCTCCGCCCCGTTCTGGGAGCAAATTGGAGGAACATCTCCTTGTTTCTATTTTTGCAGGCTTTGGCGAGTTCAATGAACTGGGAGGTGTGATGGATGCTCCTAGCGTAGAATCTGGAACTACTTGGATATATGATCCAAGAGGAGGTGTTGATAAGGCTAAGCCGAAGAGGACGCGTGCTGAGGTGAAAGTTTGGGAGCCTGGTGCTGTGAGGAGCTCCCATTTTACAGTTGCCAAGTTGTGGAGGACGGGTGTTGACTTGACAATTGCTAAGGCTACCGCATTCAGTCAAAAGCCTCATAGAGGGCCATTAATTTGTGGTGTTGGTTGTTAAAGAAGAGGTCGAGCTAGGACCGTTTAATCTAGCGCTACCGGGAGGCAACTCGGAGTTTAAACTTTTTAGTTTTTCTGTTTTGGAACAATTAGCTTTTTAGGTTTTGTGTGTTGTAATAATCGTGCTCGACTATAGACTTTAAACTCGTCTTCTCGTTTTGGGTAGTATTCTGTGGCTGTGGTTGTGTTTTTGCAGGGATTGATTTCGATCGAGTAGTGTCATTACTCGATCGAGGCGTTTTGCAGCCAAGGATTGCTCGATCGAGTAGCCCAGGCAGTCGATCGAGGGAAATCAAAGGACAAATTGCTTAATCGAGAACTTCTTCTTCTCGATCGAGATATTGCTCTTGTATCAACTGCTGTGAGGTTTTTTCTGCCGACTTTTATGCTTTGATTGCAACTTCCCATTTCTCGTTCTGTTTGGGGAGGTCCGTGATGCATGCTCTTTTGTAAGTTCCTAACTCTTCTTCTTTAGTTTGCATTTCTTTTCCTTTACTTTATACAATGGGGACATTGTACGATTTGGTTTGGAGGGGTTTTGCATCCATATCTGTGCCTGCATTTTGTTTTACTGCATTTATGTTTTCACGTTTCAATTTTCGCATAAATTGTTGTTTTATTTCCAAAAAAATGAAAAATTTCATGAAAAATTTTTAAAAAAAATCCACGTTTACTTTTGCATATTAGGTCGAGTCAGACTGGAGTGTTTCATTGCTGGCTTAAGCCTTGCATTGTTTCACGTCTTTTAGCAATTTCCATAGAAATTTCCCTAATTTCGTTTCAAAATTTGTTGAACTAGTAGACTTGACTGGAAATTTTGGCAAACTACAATATATTTCTGAGGTTTAGAGCTTTAACTGGTGTCATTCATGATGGATTCATTTTGGATTGTGAGTAGTTACTCCCTGCATGGTGTGTAACATCAAATTGCACAAGTATGATTTTTAATTACTTATTGCCTACATACATTCGGGTTTGTGAATGGTATCACGTGTTTGGAGAATGCTTGCAAAATCCCTTTCATTCATTTTACCCATTAACTTCACATTAGCCAAAAATTGCCAGTTGACCATTTTGCTACAATCCATAAACTAAGCCTACCTTTTGCTAAGCTAGTTTAGTAGTTCTTGTGGTATTCAGTTATTTGCATCAATTTTGGCTCGATTATTATTGTAAGAAGTTGGTAAATGAAGAAGTGGATTGAACGAATGGAGAAAAAGAAAATTGCCGAAAGAAAAAAAAATTGAAAAAATCGGAACAAAAAAAAAGAAAAAGAAAAAGAAAAAAAATGAGAAAAGAAAACGCCAAAAGGAAAAAAAACAAAAAAGAAAAAAATTGGAATTTTTCTCCTATGTTATAATTTTTGATTAGTGAGTTGATGCCTAATTATTAAGGCATTCGAGCTTAATTCAGTGAGTAAGAAGTGGATGTATGTTTCATTCGGTTTGATTAGGATGCTAGCTTGGCTACTTTTCCTCTCATTCCCATATTGTTTTGCCTCTTCTTACCCATAGCCTTACTTATCCAAACTTTGCAAGTATTCGGCATGTGATGGACCCTGAATGGTTGGAATTTATGTGCACGGTATCTAGAATTATTTATCATACTAAATTGCATGCACGATTATGTTGGTGAGCGACTTTTACTTCTTTCTCTCTTACATATTATCTGCTTACCCTTTGCTTTGTTGAGAGAAGTGTGACCCGGGAGAGTCCAATTTTGAAAGTTTTGCAAGGTCGAAAGTTCAACATTATTTGGAATTTGCATAAATTCGTTTGCTTAAGATTTTGTGCTATTGAGAGTGATTCATGTGCAGCAAATGGTTTGAGTTAACAGTTTTCAGCTTGTCCATGTTTTACTCCTATCTAGTTAGTCTTAGTTAGTTGCATGAGTTTTCTTGAGGGCAAGCAAAGGTTTGGTTTGGGGAAGTTTGATGTGTGCATTTTATATATACCTTTTAGGCCGTATTAGCAGACATTTCTATGCTTATTCCGTAGTATTTTGCTACAAATATCCCCCGAATAGTCTACTTTGGTTTGTCTTGTGCTAATTGCAGATTGAGCCGGAGAAGATCATAATCAAGCCTAAAACATGTCCATATGCATGCATTTAGGAGAAGTGTTGAGTTGGAGCTTCTTACTACCGTTTTGAGATGCACATAGGAGCAATGAAAGTCTATCAAGCGAAGGAAGAGCTTCAATTTGCTAGTGCCTACTTTGGAGAGCCATATCTCGAGGTCTACAACCGATAACCTGGTGATTTCAATTGGCGATGAAATCTTATCCTCTTAGCTTTCCAACGCCACCAAGAACGCTTGATTTGAGCGAATAACGAAGAAATGACAGCCATTTGAAGTTCAGTGCGCAGTGTAGGAAATACACGCTGCTCGATCGAGAAGAATATTTGTTCGATCGAGAAGTTTTGCTTCTTGAAGTCCTCGATCAAGAGGTTTTGCTTCTTAAAGTCCTCGATCGAGAGGTTTTGGTTCTTAAAGTCCTCGATCGAGAGGTTTTTGTACTTAGCTTCTCGATCGAGAACTTTTCATAACTATTCTTCTCTCTCGATCGAGAGCCTTGTCGGGTGACTGATCATTTTCCCGAAGACTTTATTAGTTTTCTTCTATTTTTGCTATAAGAACTCGGTTTGTGAGTTCATTTTAGGTTATCTACTCTTATCAGACACTCCTCTTAGTTCCTTTAGCAGTCATTTTTCCAAACATAAAAAATATACTTTTAGTTCTTATTTTCTCACACTTTTCGAAGGACTGTTTCGGGTTTTGGATTTTGTTCTCACGCATGAACTTTCTTGTTAGTAATTCTCTTCCCTTTGATCTTAATCTTACTTTTAGTACTGTTTTACTGCTTCTTATCGCTGTTTTCGTTCCGTTGTTATTCATCACTGTTTGCCACGATATTTATGCTCTCTTTCGTTTCTTTGTTTCTCGCCTCTATTTTTATTCCATGCTCCCTTTCATTTTGTTATTACGTCCCTGTTTCCCCCTTACTTTCATC
Organism: Silene conica; assembly: GCA_029255685.2. Classification (NCBI taxonomy): domain Eukaryota; kingdom Viridiplantae; phylum Streptophyta; class Magnoliopsida; order Caryophyllales; family Caryophyllaceae; genus Silene; species Silene conica. Next base: position 33,505,790 of record CM055317.2, on the reverse strand, counting down.
TCTGTTTTCATCTAATTTATGAACGTAATCATTTTGCCTTATGTTTGCTAATCTCTCCAGGTAATCGTGCTAATGTTTTCCGTTATTAGTCTCGAAAATCGTGTCCCCTTTTTTGTTTTATCTCGTTTTGATAGCCCTTCTTCCTCCCTATTTTATCATTCTGTTTTTATCCTATCTTTACTATGTCAATTGTTAGTATGAATTTCGTAGTCATATTTGTTTATAATTACGTCATGAGTAGCTAACTTGTTTAATATGCCGGGAAGATGGAAATTGGGTCTTATGCATGTAGGTTATAACCGGGTTGGGTAGTTTTGCGGTAGAAATTGTTGTTAAGCAATTTATATGATATTTGGTTGAATGAGTATACGCAGGAGACCATTCGTTTAGTTAAACCCCGACCTAGATCGGAAGATTGGAAGGGTGAGGCTTGCTTAATAATAATAATTAGTTTCTATTAGGGCGGAAGTCAAGCAGAAATGACCTTAGGGCGACTTAAGACCGGAAGGTATAGTCGGGTTAGAGACGTGACTGTAATAACCTAGCCCTTCCTACCAATAAACTGACCGACCTAGTTATACTGATAGTGTTGACGACACAGTGACCCAAAATCCTAGCATATTCCTCTTTTCTGAATTTATTTTATATCTTTCTCGTTTCTTTCCGTAGCTTAGATAAAAAAATTTCAAACCCCCAATTTGTGACATTCCGACAGACCAATTTAGACAGATAATTAGCAACTTTGCCTCCCTGTGGAGATCGACCCTACTTACCGCTAACTTCTGTTAGTAGTACTTAGGTATTTTTTTGGTACGAAAACGACGGTATCACATAACATATAGCTAGAGTATAATGCCGGTGTATCCTACCTGGAGTAGCAAGTCTGTAAATAATAATAATAATAATAATAATAATAATAATAATAATAATAATAATAATAATAATAATAATAATAATAATAATAATAATAATAATAATAATAATAATAATAATAATAATAATAATAATAATAATAATAATAATAATAATAATAATAATAATAATAATAATAATAATAATAATAATAATAATAATAATAATAATAATAATAATAATAATAATAATAATAATAATAATAATAATAATAATAATAATAATAATAATAATACTAATAATAATAATAATAATAATAATAATACTAATAATAATAATAATAATAATAATAATAATAATAATAATAATAATAATAATAATAATAATAATAATAACAATAATAACAATAATAAGAATAATAATAATAATAATAATAAGAATAATAATAATAATAATAATAATAACAATAACAATAATAATAATAATAATAACAATAATAATAATAACAATAACAATAATAATAATAATAATAATAATAATAATAATAACAATAATAACAATAATAATAATAACAACAAAACGCAATAACATACCAACCCTTCGAGAGCCCTGAAACCGCGACCAACCACCGCATCAAACATCAGACCCGACGCCAATAGCAACCCCTGACTCGTCCAGTGGCACCACCAGGCTCGCCTTTGAGCCGTGGTGGCTCCACGGAAGGAGCCACTTCCCGTCGACATACCCAACCACCACCAAACCCCCGCCTTAATCCTCGCATACCCCACTGTGACTCTGTTTCTTACGCAACCGACACCCAAAACGAAATCTACCATAGACCCGTCATAAATCGCCACGAACCACCGTGAGAATCACCATCCAAACCTTCTGACTACCACCTAACGAAATACCCTAACACCGCCTTATTAATCGTAAACACACTCTGACTCGAATTAACACACAAACATCACGTGTTCACAACTATGTTCTGAAAACAGACCCCTGTTCTAAAACAGGTGACAACAACAACCACCAAACGGTGGTCCTAGGCGGTCAACGACGGCACTACCAGGGTGCATACACAACTAATAAGCATCCTAGATCAATAATATATAATAAACAGAAACTATAAACGTGTATCTATGATTGAACAGAACGAATTGAAAAAAAGGAAAACAGAGAAAACGAAATCAACTTGAGCATATCTCATTTCCTGCACAAACGAACAACCCTAGACCACCCTAAACCACCGTGTAAACCTTCTTATCTACTCTTAGATGTGGCGGCAACAAGGTGAGTGAGGTACGCGTGCGTCGTTTAGGTTAGAAGTAGGGTTTAGGTTTGAGTTTATATTAGGTGTGTGAGGTGAGTGTAGAGTGTTGTGTGAGGCTGTTATGTGTGGTCCATCAAACCCAGCTATTGGACACGCATAACGAGGCCCAAAACAAACATTGAAATACGAATTGATAACTAAGACCCATACTCGACACTTCACTTAATCCATATAAAATATAATAGCATTATTCGATAACGTAATTATCGAATATAAATTCTAAAATAACTATCAAAACGTCGATATTAATAATAAACATTAAAATAAAATACGGGGTATTACATATATAGACTTTCGTGATCGAACTGGTCATATGCAGCAACGTTGAAGACTTCCTCGAAATCCGAGTCATACCTATCATCCTCTAGCTCGGTTGCTAATTGAGCTATTTTGTGCATAAGACCCTTGATAGAAGCGTTTCTCGATTCTTCAACTTGCTATGACTGAAGAGCAAGTGTCGTTATTAACGACTTCAATTCATCCAACTCTTCATAGTAGGCAGCAGAAAGGGGGGTTTTGTTGCTGCGGCAGTGAAAAAGGGTTGGAGGGCTCTTGAAAGCCTCGTTAATAGTACGGATGTGGTAGTGTATAACTGCGGGGTGGGAACGGAGCATAGTGACTTTGCATATACTGTTGATAAGCATAAACTTGGTCGCGAGCTGCAAAACAGTAAACTGCATCGTGTCCCACGGTATCACATCTCTCACAAAATACCACCTGGGGCTCTAGTGAACGGAACATAGGTGGCCTCTTCTCAACTACCGCTGATAAGACTTGTAGGACCTATCAAAAAAATAATAAAGAAGAACATAAGAATTGCCTCAGGGAATAAAATCTCATGAGACGAAAAGAATAAACGAAACAAAAAACAGATAGGGCAATTGCCTCCCCGACAACGGCGCCAAAATTTGACAGGGGTGTCGTATAGCTATCAAAGATAAACCAACTGGCCTAAACTAATATAGCTAGGAAAGTCGGGTCGATTCCACAAGGAGTCAAGATATCTGTTCTAAGTTTCGCTTATCGGTCACAAGGGGGTTTTGGATTATGTTGTCTAAACTAAAAGTAAAAGAAGGGATAAATAAATATAAAAGAGTAACTAGAGAAAAGAGAAACTAGGATCGTCGGTTAACCATGGCTTATAGTTGAAGGAAGAAATTAAGAATGAAGTAAATTGGGATATGGGTAGTGAAAAGGTCCTTTCGGTCCGCTATTCGCCCTAAGATAAAACTAATAAACTTTCGCTCTAACTAGTTCATCCCAAAGTTCATTGTCGATCTACCTTTTCCAATCTTTCGATCTAGGTCAAGGGAATCCACACAATTAATTGAATGCGTCGACTCAAACAATCAAAAGCCATTATATGCAATGATTACATCTAATCCAATCTAAAAACATTCACTAAAACAGCTAACCTAAGCCATGGTTCCCCTAAATCCTAGTACGAAACTAGCTAATCATGCTTAAACAATTAACAACAAGAGTAAAGGAAAGTGGATTAAACATCATAAAAGAAGAGAGAATGGAAAACATGAATTAATTAACAAGGTATAAAAGAAATACCGCGATTACAAGATTGTAAATAATTGAAAGAGAGATCCAATCCGAAAGCAAAAGGAATGGATAACGGAGTTTCCTCTGTCTCTTGTCTACAGTGACAGGTGAAACGTAAAAAGAGAGATCTCACGTTAAAGTTATTCTTTAGTGCTTTAACCTAGTCCCTTATATAGAGGATTAGATTACAACACTGATCTTAACGTAAAACAGGATTGCGGAATCCGAAGCCTATAAGTGAAGTGCTCGATCGAGTTCCAATTTCACTCGATCGAGTAAAAATCTGCAAAATCCACTCGATCGAGTAAAGTAAGGACTCGATCGAGGTCTTCCCATATTTCAATGATTTGATCGAGCAAATCAAGGTTTCGATCGATCAAATAAGCTCTCGATCGAACAGAAAAAGTATCGATCGAGTACTTCTCAGCGCGTAATTCCTGCTTCGCGCACTGAATTTCAAACGGCTGCCATTTCTTCGTTACTCGTGCGAATCAAGAGATATTAACGGCGTTGAAAAGCTAAGAAGATAATATTTCATATCCAATTGGAATCAAATGATTATCGGTTTCAGAACTCAAGATATGGCTCTCCAAAGTAGGCACTTGCAAATTGAAGCTCTTTCTTCGCTCGATAGACTTCCATTGCTTCTACGCACATCTCAAGATGGTAGTAAAAAGCTCCGACTCAACTCTTCTCCTAAATGAATGAATATGGACGTGTTTTAGGCTTGATTATGATCTTCTCCGGTTCATATCTACAAATAGCATAAGACAAACCAAAGTACACTATTCGAGGGGCATTTGTAGCAGAACACTACGAAATAAGCATGGAAATGCGTGCTAATATGGCCTAAAAGGTTTATATAAAATGCACGCATCACCAGCTTATGAATGGCCTAAAAAGTCTATCTAAAATGCGTGCTAATATGGCCTAAAATTTCTATATAAAATGCACACATCACCAGCTTTAATCTGCGCATTAGGAGCAAGATGTCTCCCCTGATCATTAACCTTGATTCAGGGGATGACAAATATTGGGCGAAGACTTATCTGTTAGTCCGTACCGAGACTCTGCGTCGAGAAATGGACGACTTGAGATATCCAGCAATGGCTTCTGGTAATATTCATTCCTGCAGTTCTGTCAGTACTAAGAATTACAAACGCATAATAATGAGATTGTGACATACCTTGTGTGTTTTTCTTATTTAACAGTCCCTTTGTGCTCCATTCGGATCACGAATCGTTGAATTATATCCATGGGCAGCAAAAACTTAATCCGAGGCATGCCAAGTGGGTTGAGTTTTCACAATCCTTTCACTTTTCTTTTAAGTATAAGGATGGAAAGAGTAATGTGGTGGCTGATGCGTTGTCTCGAAGGTACACGTTACTATCTACTCTAGGAGTGAGGTTGTTATGGATCGAAACCCTAAAGGATTATTATGAGGATGATGACTATTTTGGGAACTTTATAGGGGCTGCCAGAAGGGAACAATTGGGAAGTTCTCTTTACAAGAGGGATTTTTATTCAAAGGCAGTTGCTTGTGTGTCCCAAAACACCCTATTCGAGAATTATTAGTGCGTGAGGCTCACAGAGAAGGGTTAGCCGGACAATTTAGGATTCAAAAGACTTTGGAGGTGTTAATGGAGCCTTTATTTTGGCCCAAGATGTTATGAGATGTTACGAGGGTGGTCAGGAGGTGTGTGACTTGTCACTTAGCCAAAAGTACCTTCAAACCCGGAGAATATACACCATTACCCGTACCCAACAGGCCGTGGGAGGATGTCTCGACGGATTTTATTCTGGCTTTACCTCGTACTCAGAGGGGAAAAGATGCAATCATGGTAGTGGTGGATAGGTTTTCAAAGATGGCACATTTTATAGCTTGTCACAAAACAGATGATGCAAGTAACGTGGCTTATCTCTATTATTGAGAGGTAGTTCGTTTACATGGGTGCCAAGAACGATTGTGTCGGATAGGGATTCCAAATTTCTATGCTATTTATGGAATAATTTGTGGAGGAAGGTAGGAACTAAGTTGTTGTTAGTACTTCTCATTATCCCCAAACGGATGGGCAAACGGAGGTTACTAATCGGATCTTAGGTACGGTCTTAAGAGGATTGGTAGCAAAACACAGAAGGATTGGGATATCAAATTAGCTCACACCGAATTCTCTTATTACAATAGATTGCCAACTTTTGCTACGAAGCATTCACCATTCGAAGTAGTCTATGGGCTCAATCCATATTTGCCCTTAGATTTAATTCCATTACCTAAAGACGAGCTGGTCCATAAAGATGCGGAATCCAAATTCAAATCTATGTTCAAGTTACATGAGTAGGTTATGGCCCGAATTGAGACGGTGAACGAGTCATATAAGAAGAAATCTAACAAGAATCGTAGGCCCAGGTTGTTCGAACCAGGAGATTTAGTATGGGCGCATCTAAGGAAGGAGCATTTTCCGTAGAAAAGGAAGAATAAACTAATGCCGCGGGCTGAAGGACCATACAAGGTGGTTGCTAGAGTCAATGATAATGGGTACAAAGTCGAGTTGCCAGGAGGTTATGGAGTTTAGGAGGTTTTTCAAAATATTTGGATGATGACGGTCTAGCAGAATTGAGGATAATTCATTTTAAAGGAGGAGGGGATTATCCAAATATTCATGGCATTAACATGGAGGAGGAGATATTGTTGGAGGTGGACGTCGGTGGTGGCATGGCGACGGATGGTAGCCACGGTGGGCCAGGGGGTGGTCGTGGTGGTATGAGTGATCATGGGAGGTTGCACGGTTCTAATAGTCAAGCGTGTGTTTGTATTAGTTATTTAGGGTTTCATTAAGTAAGTTCGTTATTTAAAGGTTGTTTGGTTGTTACAAGTTTGTTACAAGTTAGTTGTAATAAATTTGTTACAAGTTAGTTAAGGTTGTTATAAGTTAGTTACAACCATATTTTAGGATTTAATTAAATAAAGATCTAATTGGGATCTAAATAGGATTAGTTAGTTACAACTGTCCTTAAATTAGGGAAGTTGTTATATTCGTTAGATTCCTACGTGGAATCAAATTCCTAGTTATTTTAGGTGTGTGTTTTGGCCGTTTAAGTACCCTATATAAGGGGAGCTTCGGTCAGTTTTTTATTCATTCAATTATTCAAGTTATAAACATAAATTTAGATTATAAGGTTCTTATAATTTTCTGGACTCATCGAGTGTTTATCCAAACCATTAGTGTTCGTCACGTTACAGACATTAGCATCGAGTTATACCCTATAGGTCTAGGTTATAATTCATCATTGGGTAGCCTATAAGTCTAGGTTAAACAAATATCCTTCTACCTTGGGGATTCACCCAAACCGTCCACAACCACCACCCACACGTTCATCATCATCGTTCATCATCATCGTCCATCACCGTTCATCACCATAAAACCGTTCATCAAGTCACATAATAGGCTATCTCAAGTTATATCATACAAATGAATTCTACAAGCTTCCATGTCGGATTCTTTGCTATAAGAATTCATATCATTTGCATACCTTGCTATTATTAGAAAAAAATCAAACAAACAACCCCCATTTTCGTTACTTTGACAGACTTAGATAGCTGAAAGGATTCTCTTCTCCCTGTGGATTCGATACTCGACTGGCACTAGTACATTTAGCTGGGAGCAGTTGGTTTATTTTTGATAGGGTTGTGACAGTCGTGTCATAGCTCTTACATCATACACAACCACTGACACATAAGTGAAAAAAATCATCGTAAAATTAAATAATTAAATAATCAGTCTGAAACTAGTACATAATAAATAAATTGCACATTGTAGATCTTATGCAATACTCCGTCAATTACCTTACGTGTACGGCTTTTAGTCAAGCTTCTTCTAATTGAGTTAATGAGGGGTTAAATATTTTCTAATGCGATGCTAGTTTGAGACACGGGTGTAACATAATTCTGCGTCGCAAACTCGCAGTGATACAACGTAATGTTTGTTGCCCTTCAAAACCAGAATAGTATGAAATTTCCCTCATCTATGACATTACCTGTTGGAGTAAATGTCCTCCACAGAGTGTGATTATTTGAATAAATCTTTTACAGGATCACACAGGGATACTTAGTATATTAATCAGTTGGTTAACGTTTATCGGTAACGATTGGCTCACTAGAAGTTTGACGTTACTGTCATATGATGACGATAATCGGCTGATCCCTACAGGTCACACCTATAGGATAGCACTGAGAAATGTGATTATATATTGATATAATTACATAAATGCCAAACTTAGCTAAATGTAGTTAAATAGATGATGAACATTTAATATGATTAAATAATAATTAGGAGAAATGAATTAAATGTTAATTCTAGCAAATATATATATAAACGTTTCATTTTTTAATTATATATTTTAATATATGATATTTTAGAATAATATAATTAGATTAATTAATTTTAAGATAATTAATTAACATTCTCCTTAACATTGTGTTTATGTTACATTTTTGAAAATGTTCTCCGGAGATTAATATGGGATATTTAGTTCCGAGTACATGCATTAAAATGTACGAAGATATTTTAATAGAAGTTCGGATATATGTAAAACAACATAAAACAAAGCCCAAGTCACACGTGTGAGTGGAGGTGGTGTACCGTGTGGTTCTACTACATGTAGGAGAATAGGGTTTCTCTTATGGGTGTGGATCTCTCATTAGTTTTATCATCTAAAAACCCTAAAAACAAAAGCCTCCAAAGTTAAGAGTAATCAAGGTGGTAATCGAAGGGCATATTTCTCGGGTCATCTTGGGTGCAATCTAAGGAGAACTTCTACCTTAAAGTTTGGGTTTATACTAGGTTGTTCTTAGGCCGATCTCATATAGGACTAAAAGTTATTTCTATGATCCATGTCCTTTTATTTCATTTCTATTTATTTAATATCAATTTGTTTTTGATATAATCCTTGGCAGTATTAATTAGATTAATACTTTTATAAGTAATTTAAGAAAGTATTTTCTACAAGTGGTATCAGAGCCATTGTTCAAAATCGTTTTGATAATTAATTGAGAATTAAATCCCACGGCACAAATTTTTTCCACGGTTCGAAATTTTTTGATGTTACGGCTGAAGTTTTTTTCCCGTGAATGTCACGGCTGGTTCATGGTGTTTTTTCGTTGTTTTGGTTTTTTGATTTTTTTGATTTTGTTATTTTAATTGTTAAAATAATTATCATATGATGATGCTCATAACAATGATATAGATTAATGTTTATTAAAAGTTATATCAACACAATTTTAGAAGTAGATTGATTTGTTTTAATTATTGAGATGAATGAATATTGTTCATATGAATTAAATGTTAACCTTAATGACAATATTTTGAAATTTTAAGATCTAATATGATTAGAACTATAACACATAAATTATGAGATGAATTTTGTGCTACTATGAGTAATTTTAAGAAAGTCTACGAATTAGTAAAGTTTCCAAAAAACTATTTCTAGCTACCTTGATTATTTTATTTAAGGAAATAGTATAATATCTTATGTAGATGTTGATTTGCATGATATTATTTGATAATATGAGTGATTGCCTAATTTTTTTTTTTAAAAAAAACGTGTTTTTGGACCGTGAGTTTTATTTTTCGGCCCCTTTCCTTATTTTTTTGTGATTTGTTGCTTTTGTTATTATTAATATTATATGTTGATATTTGTATTAACTAAATTATAATAAAGATTTATAATTAGAACAAATATATAAAGAAAACAAAATGAAAGGGATATTAAAACCGTAAAATTGGATTTTAGGGTTATTTTATTTCTTTTCGTTTTTATTTATATTATGAGATAATATTTATATTAACTAAAATTATAAAAGATGTTTTGTAATTGTAACAAAATTTTTTTCGAAAGAAAAGAAAAGAAAACGTGTGATTGTCGTGAAAAGTAAGGAAATAAACGAAAATTATTTGATAATTTTTCGGTTATTTAATCATTTATTTATTTTAAAGGGTTTATTATATCTAATAGATGATACTTAGTAAATTCTAAAATTGTTTAGAATTTACTTGGATTATGGTTTACATGTGTGACATGTAATTTTAAGGTTAATGGTGGTTTGGATAATATTGCATTATGAATGTTTTTATTATATTGTTAATGATATTGTTTCTCAATGAAGGTTGTATTTATTATTTTTACAATTGTTGTCAAATTCAATTATGTAATCTAGTGTGGCTTTAGTTTTTGGGTTACTTTTCCGTAATGGTGGAAAGTAATCAAGTGATGTACGGTAATTTATGAGATCTCGCATCTCCGCTTTGTATTTTATTTATTCTTTATTTTAGATCAAATGTAAATAGGATTTGCATTGTAATAGCGTAGAATAAAGAAGAAGAAGAGAAGGAGTTTGATGCGTCCGGGTCTCTATTTCCAGTTTACATCTCGAGATGAAGAACGGTGATCCATGAGGCTTCTAGGGTCCATGTGATTGGATTCCAAGTTGTATTTACTGTTTTTCATAGGATAGGCCACACTAGGATTTTATGTTTTATGTTCTTTTCTTCATTGCTTGAATGTTGCATGTCATTATATTCCGTCTAAACCAAACCACCTATATGCATGTAAAATGACTCATGTAGATTATTTTGCATTTTGACATATGATGTTTTATTTATGTCATCACTTATCCCTACTCATCTCAAAATAGTTCACTTAAATAAGTTTAAAATAGAGATGGGATCTCACTCTAAATAAAATTGATAAATTAGTCTTTCTAGATCAAACAACTATGAATCCCTTGTTCGTCGGTGGGCATATAGGACCTGTTGTTATCTCCATATGGACCCCTTCTACCTCGGGTAAGTAGTTTGTTGTGACCTAGTTGAACTCAACACAATGATTCAATCAAGTTATTGAATTCATTGTGGACTAATAAATAAATTTAAGAAATTTGTCGACTAAGAGTTCTAATGTAGAACCAGTTAAATGGTTAACTCACCAAATCTGGATTTGGGTCTTGGGATACATTATATAATTCTTTGAGTGAGATCGATTATATTATGTCGTATATCTTTGTTTAAAAATATTTTAAATTCAATGATTTAATCATGTTTATTTATTTTCTCATTTGCAGATCATATAAAATCTGCTATTAAAATTGACAGATGCAAATGCAACTTCGGGCCCTAGCGCCACCCTCACCAGGGAGTCGTGGTTACGCTCCTTTATGGACCACGTCTCCTACAACCAGAACTCCCGCCTTAAGAATGATGGGAGTAACTTTACCGATTGGGAGGCAACATTATGGAATGCTGTCATTGCTGATGGTAAATTAAAGTATTTGGTAAAGCCAATTCCGGCTGAACCAACTGCAAGAACTGGAGCCCAATGAACTGCATATGATGAGTTCGTTCGTGAAGCTGGTGCGATTAAGAACATACTTATTTATGCAATGGAAAGCAATTTGCAGCGCCGCTTCATTTCACAAGGTGCAAATAAGATTTTCACCACCCTTACCAATGAATTCTTGCAAGCTCCGAGAATCATGAGGTATGACGCAGCAGTTCGCTTCTTCGAAGCTAAACTGTCTAAGGGCCAAGCTGTTAGCCCACACATCCTCAAGATGATTGAGAATGTGGAAGTTCTAGAGTCTCTTGGTTGCAAGATTGAGGAGTCAGTCCTTGTAGACCGAATTACACTCTCTTCATGATGGGTTCACCCAATTTGGGGTGAACTATAACATGAATGACATGAAGAAAAGTCTTCATGAGCTCCACTCTCAGCTCGTGCAAGCTGAGAAAGATCTCAATTTGAGTGGGAGTGCTAAGAAGGAAATCCTTGTCATACAAGCTAATTGGAAAGGGAAGGGAAAGGCAAAGGCTCCCTTAAATGTTAAGAAGCCTCAGTTTAAAAAGAAGCAGCCAAAGCCCAAGAGTGGACCTGGTGAGACCAGTAACTCAAAAGCAAAAGCTAAGAGCAAAGGGAAGGAGGGAGAGTGCCACCATTGCCACGAGTCTGGGCATTAGAAGAGGAATTGCCCTAAGTACCTCGAGGATATCAAGGCTGGACGTGTGACGGCCAGAAGTATATCTTCATTTATTCATATGATTGAAATAAACCATGCAAGTTCAGCAACATGGGTATTCGATACTGGTTGCGGTTCTCACTTGCGTAATCACTTGCAGGGTTTAAGAGACGTCCGCAAACTTGAGAAAGGGGACGTTAATCTTCGTGTTGGAAATGGAGCAAAGGTTGCAGCTGTCTCCATAAGAACTTATGTGCTCAAACTACCTAGTGGTTTCGAGTTGACTTTAAATAATTGTTATTTTGTTCCTAGTTTGTCGAAAAACATTATTTCAATTTCTGTTTTGGATACGGAAGGATTTTATTTTAATATTAAGCAAAACTGTTGTACTTTTTCATTAAACGATATGATTTATGGAAAGGCTGTTTCCATAAACGGAATACATGTTTTAGACCAAACCACCGAGGTTTATCATATGAATAATAAAAAGGCTAAAACAGGTGATAAAAAACAAACATATTTATGGCATTGTAGAATGGGACACATCAATGAAAAACGCGTAGATAAACTCATTAAGAATGGGTCGATGCCACCATTTCATTACGAATCAATTGCTACGTGTGAATCATGTCTCATCGGAAAGATGACTCGCATTTCCTTTAAAGGTATATATTGGAATGCAAGCTAGTGATCTTTTAGGACTCATACATACAAATGTGTATGGTCCTATGACAATCACAGCAAGAGACGGCTATAGATATTTCATCACTTTTACGGATGATTTAAGTAGATAGGGTATGTCTATTTAATGAAACATAAGAGTGATTCCTTTGACAAGTTCAAGGAATTCCAAAATAAGGTTGAGAACCAATTGGATAGGAAGATAAAAGCACTTCGATCTGATCGTGGTGGGGAGTATCTTTCGGCTGAGTTTGATCAACACCTGAAAGACTGTGGTATTGTATCGCAGTTAACTCCACCTGGAACACCACAATTGAATGGTGTATCCGAACGGAGAAATCGAACTTTATTAGATATGGTTCGATCCATGATGAGTCACACGGTTGTGCCCGATTCATTAAGGGGATTTGCTCTTCAATCGGCTGCTCTAATACTTAACCGAAGTCCGACTAAAGTAGTGGACAAGACTCCATATGAGATGTGGAAAGGAAAAGTTCCTGACTTGTTTTTTATTCGGGTTTGGGGCTGTGAAGCTTATGTCAAGTGGAGACAGAAATACAAGCTAGGCCCACGATCGGTCAAGACTTACTTTGTAGGTTATCTGAAAGAAATTTTTGGTCACGACTTTTATCTACCTACCGAATAAAGAGTGTTTGTTGCGGCTAGTGCGAAGTTTTTAGAGAAAGAGTTTCTCTCGAACATACCTATAGGACAATTTCCTTAATTGATAAACTGATCAAATGTATATTGATACGAGTTGATCAAATTCCTTAAATTCGTATATCGAGAAATCGGAGGTTGAATCTTAATGTAAGATTTATATTTGAAACTGAAAAGCGTCAATTATCAAACATTAAACGATATTTATGAAATGTCGTAGTTAGAATGACTCGGGTTGATTATTATTATAAGTGTTGTAAATCGTATTGACGATTATTGAAATGACCATTTTATATATTAGTAATTATGAATTACTAGTTAAATTGATAAATATGATTTATTTAATTTATAAATAATATTTATTTGATAAATATGCATTTTAAATTAAAACAATTATTTTATAATTGTGACATAATATATGTCACACATATACAATTGTACAAAATGACATTTATAAAATGGATGACCATTTTATCATATAGGGCACCGGTTTTGGGAAGGTTTTAGTGTGTGTGTTTTGTATATTAAGTGCACTAGGAGACACTATCATTAAGTAAACCTTGAAACCATTATCTTGTGCCTCCCCATGTGTGTTGGTAAGACCAAAAAGCATCCTTTGATGCTTCCTAAGTGAGGCTCGCAGCTCACTCACCTATAACCATCAAAAGTGTGAAATGTTCACCATTTTTATTATTCATTGTAACCTTTAGCTAAGTTTTCTAGTGTGAGAAAACCATAAACAAAACCTCTAATATTATTTCATAATATATTGATATAATAGGATTATATTAACAATACTACAATTGTTGTAGTATTCTCATATTATTTATTCTAATAAGAGATTAGAATATAGTTTAAGGAAAACCGTTTTTAAACACCTAGCTCGTGTAAATCTCGGTTTAAGGGGTTGTTTTGGGTGCATCACAAAGGAGGTAATCTACCTTGATTACTAGGTTTGGAGGATCATCCTAGCACCGGTTCCGTCGGATTGTAAGCATTCGACATCTTATTTCCGCCTATTTATTTAGCATGCATAAGATCTTGAAACCCTAATTAAACGAGTTAATTAGGATATGATAATTAGTAAGACTAATTATTTGGGGCGTGTAAGACATGAAACCTTCACTACCTACAAAGGAGCCATGACATGTTCCGACTCCAAGCTATGGCTCGAAGCCATGCAGTCCGAAATAGATTCCATGCAAGAAAATCAAGTATGGGATTTGGTTGATTTGCCTGAAAAGGTAAGACCCTTTTCAGTGCAAATGGCTTTATAAGATAAAGCGTGCATTAGATGGACAACCAGATGTTTATAAAGCACGATTGGTGGCAAAAGGTTTCACTCAAGTACACGGGTTGCACTATGATGAGATATTTGCTCCAGTCGTAATGCTTAGATCTATTCGGATTATCTTAGCGATAGCCGCATTTCAAGATTATGAGATTTGGCAAATGGATGTGAAATCCGCCTTCTTAAACAGGTTTTTGGAAGAAGAGTTGTATATGATACAGCCTGAGGGTTTCATCGCTCCTAAACATCCTAAGAAAGTGTGCAAGCTTAAGCGTTCCATCTATGGACTTAAGCAAGCATCACGGAGATGGAATCATCGTTTTGATGACATGATAAAACAGAACGGATTCATTCGAAGTGTCGAAGAACCATGTCTGTATATCAAGTCAAGTGGGAGTACAATCGTGTACCTAGTATTGTATGTAGATGACATACTACTGATTGGAAACGACATTCCCATGCTCTCGTCGGTTAAGACATGGTTAAAGAACCATTTCAAAATTAAAGATTTGAGTGAGGCACAGAGGTTTCTAGGCGTCCGTATCTATAGAGATTATATAGATGTTGGCATTGAGTCAAGAAGATTATATAGATAAGATTCTTGATAGATTCAGTATGCCTTCCTGTTGTTCATGGGGTGCATCTGAGTAAGAAACAATCACCCACAAAATCGGAAGAAACCGAACGCATGAGTCGGATACCTTATGCTTCGGCAGTAGGGTCGATCATGAATGTCATGATGTGCACACGTCCAGACGTGGCATATGCATTGAATATGGTCAGCCGTTACCAAAATAATCCAGGTGAAAGTCACTGGATAGCCGTCAAGAACATCCTTAAGTACTTACGAAGGACTAAGGATTGGTCTCTAGTATATGGTGGAGACACAGAGCTATGTGCTAAGGGTTACACAGATGCTAGTTTCCAAACCGATCGTGATGATTCCAAATCTCAGTCGGGTTTTGTCATTACTCTTAATGGTGGAGTAGTCAGCTGGAAGAGTTCCAAGCAGAGCATTACAGCAGATTCTACAGCAGAGTCTGAGTACTTGGCAGCTTCCGAAGCTGCAAAGGAAGGTATTTGGATGCGTTATTTCTTACAGGGACTAAAGGTAGTACCTAGTGTGAAATATCCAATCACCCTTTATTGTGATAACAGTGGTGCCATCTTCCTAGCTAAGGAGCCTAAGTCTAGCAACAAATCTAGACAGTTACTCAAAATAAACATGAAGGGCACATCTCATCCATGCGGATAAAACGTGTTCCAGAGTTGTAATAAACATTATTTGATTGATATTTGATCATTTCAATTATTACTTAATAAAATCATTGAATTTATTTATATTGTATTACATGTGGATTGTATGACAATTTTGAACACCACACAGTGAACTGTTTTACTTTATATGTCTGCATTGTCCGTAAACACCAATATGAGCTGGTAACTCGGGTGATTATTTTGTTAGTTGAAGGATGAAAGGTTCAATATTCCATGTCAAGTGTTTGACTGATCAATAACAAATATGGGTATATGATATAGCATAGGACATGGTGACCACAACATAGAGTCCTAAATGTTAAGATACTTTAGGTGCCTGGTCGTGGATGGGACGTCTATTGCGATTCCTAAAGTCGGTTCTTTTGACCATTGCTTATTTCTTGCGATATAGACAGTTTTTGGGTGGCTTAGGTTTCTATCCCAGATCGCACCGTAAAAGGAGGTCAATCAGATTTTTACTAGGCCATTTCATACTGTGCTTCCATCGGCAGGTTATAAGGCAAGGAAAATATCCAGCCTTTATCAGGTTATATATATATATATATATCTCAGGGCCACTCGAGGAGTAGTAACTTAAATGCATGGCCATGCTCGAATATGATACGTATCAGTTATGATACTCTCTAGTCGAGGAAACCACTCTTGATATGATTACTTGGGAGATACGACCTTGTAAGGTGAGACTTTGCAATTTGTCTTCCATTGAGTGGGAGAATAATTTATTGATATGAGAATCGTAATCGCACACACACTTATAGGACAAGTGGGAGATTGTTGGAGTAAATGTCCTCCACAGTGTGTGATTATTTGAATAAATCTTTTACAGGATCACACAGTGATTCTTAGTATATTAAGCAGTTGGTTAACGTTTATCGGTAACGATTGACTCACTAGAAGTTTGACGTTACTGTCATATGATGGCGATAATCAGCTGATCCCTAAAGGTCACACTTATAGGATAACACTGGGAAATGTGATTATATATTGATATAATTACGTAAATGCCAAACTTAGCTAAATGTAGTTAAATAGATTGTGAATATTTAATATGATTAAATAATAATTAGGATAAATGAATTAAATGTTAATTCTAGCAAATATATATATATATATATATATATATATATATATATATATATGTTACATTTATTAATTATATATTTTAATATATGATATTTTAGAATAATGTAATTAGAATAATTAATTTTAAGATAATTAATTAACATTCTCCTTAAATTGTGTTTATGTTACATTTCCGAAAATGTTCTCCGGAAATTAATATGGGATATTTAGTTTCGAGTACATGCATTAAAATATACGAAAATATTTTAATAAGTTCAGATATATGTAAAACAACACAAAACAAAGCCCAACCCACACGTGTGAGTGGACGTGGTGGGCCGTGTGGTTCTATTACAAATAGGAGAATAGGGTTTCTCTTATGGGTGTGGATCTCTCATTAGTTTTATCATCTAAAAACCCTAAAAACAAAAGCCTCCAAAGTTAATAGTAATCAAGGTGGTAATTCAAGGGCATATTTCTCAGGTGATCTTGGGTGCAATCTAAGGAGAACTTTTACCTTGAAGTTTGGGTTTATACTAGGTTGTTCTTAGACCGATCTCATATAGGACTAAAGGTTATTTCTATGATCCATGTCCTTTTTATTTCAGTTCTATTGTTTTAATATCAATTCGTTTTTGATATAATCCTTGGCAGTATTAATTAGATTAATACTTTTATAAGTAATTTAAGAAATTATTTCCTACATTACCATCTTTTGCCAATTTACGTAATTGTAAAAAATATATGGTTTGAAAAGAGTGAGTGTTAAAAAAATGTAATGCGTGACTTTTTGATGATTGTTGGCATTGTTGCTCTCCGAATTGGGTCTTTCGAAAATGATTATTCGTCCTTGTATGCAACTAAGAAAAATAAAAATATGTGAAAAAATTACTCAAACATGTGCAAAATAAAAAATTTACCAATGTTAATTTTGAGTCACTTAACCGTAAACTTAGAACGTTTAGTCACTTAACTGTAAAAAAAAAAAAGCAAAGTCCAGGTACTAATCTTAGCCTTAACTCCAGCATTAATATAGGGTTTGTAATCAGGGATGAATGTGTTATTAAAAGAAGAAGCAATTTGGGTGTGAATTGTGGACCAATTTTGGATGTGAGATTGTTGGTGAGTAACATAATTATTAATAAAGGCTAGTTTCGGTATTTCACATAAGTTTGAGTCGTAATGTCGTAATTGCATCGGGGTTTTTATGTTTTGTTACCGTAATTTAGTTTTGGGGGGTAATTTTTACGATTAAGTGGAATTTAAGGGGGATATTACTAAAGATGAACATATAAGGCGGTTATTTATAAAAAAACGTACATATAAGAGAGTTATTTACAAAAGCCTCTTAATATAATAAACATATATAATATGAGCCTCTTGATCTGTTATTGCATAAAATAACATGTATCTAGCTTTGTCTCCGACTTATAACGGATAGCGTGCATAATAAGGGGGACCGATTGTTTTATAAAAGTGTAGTAATAAACTTTCCGCCCCATTTAACCCGTTTTAAATTCAAGTAGGGCGGCAAGACTAGTAGGAAGAAAGCAAAAGACATTGGCTCTCTATAAATCTATAATATCCTTTACAAAATCCCCAAACTTAGCTTTCTTCTGTGTCATGTTTAAATCATCATCATCTTCCATTTCTTTCTGGATACGAAATCGCTAATCAAACCCACTGTTGATGGCGCTAGTATTTACAGCATAAAGGCAACAGTAACATCTACCCCGCAAACAAACAGCATATTTTATACACACCTCACTCCAATTCATACACCACCATTTTTAAAGTATACAACTCAAACCCAATTCATATTTTTCGTATAAAAAGAGGGGCCTCTACCCATCTTCCGCCTTTTTACAGCCATCCCTTTTATTTGTTCTCTCTTCAAAAAGCCTTCTCTTGATCGAAAAAACGTGCCCAACTTTTATCGATCACCCAGATCATCTTTTCGCAGATCCTTCGTAAAAAGTCTATGGGTTACTTTCTCATACCTTTTTTTCATTTGTTTATTATTTTCTCAATTTCCCACTAAATTTAATTCTATTTCCTTCTTTGCGTATTTCAGGGGACATGGATTCTGGGAATAGTGCGAGTATACAATCATCGAGCACTGCAGGCGGCTGTGCTGGAGATGATCAAGAGTTTGAGTCACACGGTGGCGGAGACCCCGGTGTCGGCGGCGTTTTGTTTAACCAAACTTCATTGGCCAGCTTTGATAATACGGGGTCGTTGCAACTTTACTCTCTCAACAATGGTTCATCAACCTACAATAATTTCGACCCACTTACCAATAATTTCGACACTAACTTTATGATTAATCAAAATCATAATAGTGATCGTACCAATAATAATGATTCGGAGTTGTTGTGGCCATCTACTATTTGTTCACCACTTGGTAATAAAAACTGCACTACTTCATCATCTACTACTACCACTACTATGGTCCCTGCTACTGGCCTTAACCCAAACAACACCAACAACAACCAGCTCTCCGGTATTTGTCCGCTACCGGTATCAATACCAAGCAGCGGAGCTCCAATGATATCGGATCATCCAGGATCAGGTGGGATTGGGAGCGTACGAAACCCGAAGAAGCGGTCTAGGGCCTCTAGGAGAACGCCAACAACTGTGCTTACTACTGATACAAATAACTTTAGGCAAATGGTTCAGGAGTTTACGGGTATACCCGCTTCTCCATTTTTAGGTCGGACTCGGCTTGATCTTCTTGGTGGGACGGGTATTCATGTTTCTAGCCAAGGTGTTCACCAGACACCACCTTATGTTTTAAGGCCATTTCCTCAAAAGATAGTCCCTAGCAATCATCTTTCCATAAATACTACTCTTAATCCCCAAAGTTGTATTAATAATACTAACAATAATCAGTCAGTTCTCACGCTTCAATCCCTCCTCCCACAATTCTCGTCCTCAACGGTGGAAAGTATATATGGGTCTGGTATCAATACGGGTCTGGGATCGAACGCTGCTGGCTTTTTAATAAACCAGTTTGCGTTAGGCTCGGTAACTACTACTGCTACTCCTGCTACTAATGTGATAACGACGGCTCTTAACCATGACCGTCTACCGGTTAACGATGGAGGGAGTAGTAGTGGAAATGCAGGTACTTCCTTGGAAAATCACGGAGGTGTCACAAGGAGTGAAGGTATGGTGGATTCTTGGATTTGTTCATCTGATTAATCACCGATTTACATATTGATTTAGTTAGTTAGTAAAAGTAGGAGATTGTATTTTAGCAGGTAGTGAAGTAATGATTTGCGTCCTACTAGGTGTAGTGGTGTAGAGGTATGGTAATGCCGTAATGGTACTATATTTGGTGTAGTAGAATTGTTGGGTGCAGCATTGTGTTATCCCTAACACAGAAATACAGATTAAATTTGTAAAATATGGTTAAAATCAACTTCGTTTTATTAAACTAGAAAATTAAAATGATAATGGGGATGTTAGAAGTAGTATACTTGGGCACTCTAATATATTTGTGTATATGGTATTTGGTAATGTATATTGTATAATACTGGATGTATCTGTGTAATACTTTTCTAGCTCTGCCCATGGAGATGGAGTCGTGATGGTCCCGTCCCATTGTCATCATTTTAGTAGAAGTGGAAGTATATGATGATTAGAACCTGTGTATGTGTACGTTATATAAATGTACATTTTCTTTCCATACTATAAGTTTTGCTGGTAATACACAAGTTTTCCTTGTTTTATTTCACTAGTTGTTACTCCGCGCGCATCATTAAGTAAATATTTATAATTTCAACATAATACACTTTTTTGTTCGTATCATATTCATGTGGGGTCTTGATCTGTTGTAGAATGATTTTGATGGAAGAATAATCATATACTGAATGACTAACATATTTGATTATAATCATATAGTCTATCTATCACGTGTAAGTTACATAAACATTGGCCCACGGGAATCGTTTTCATGATTTTATACATGCACAACAAACTTTCTAACCCGATAGTTACTATCAAAACAGGATAAAATGAATAGGAATAGTATAGCAACAGTTTCAATGCGTAGTGCGTGATGAACAATAGAGCTAAATAGCTATGTCCTCTTACTTTGTGCATGTCACTGCGATGATATCTTGTGTTCTTACGGAGTTTATGTTTATCAAAAACAAATTTTAAATCAAAAACAAAATCATTACACCACCTCTAATCCTCTTACTCTTTCTGATCCTTCTAATCTTACGCAGGATTTTGTGCTACATGTACATAGTCTTTTACTTGTGTGCCAATTGAGCATGTTTTCAATTGAATCCTCATGAAAACTGGAACGTGAATGAGCTCGACTATTGAAATCTATGTAAGGTAGAAATAGTCTAAACAAAATCAAATTTATAACAAATGTCGATTTCTATTCTTAAAATGTTGCACTCTATCAGGTGAAGCTTGTACGCATTTTGTCACCAACTGTAGCAAATACTTCTTCAACCTTGAAATATGATATACTCAAATAATAAATATACTGTGAGATGGAAGTAAATAAAATTGGCAATAAGTTAGTACTTCTGATGACCCAATCAATTACTTCAAACTTATCAATACAAAGAATGACTATAGACAACAACCCAGCTTCACACAGCTGATTTGAACAGGTAATGAAGTACATGCAAGGAATTCAGAAGTTAAGCATAAATGCTGAGTATAAATTTAACACGAATCCAGCATATCTGAATGTACTAAATCGTAACACAGACTAATATACGAGAATATGTAATATCTTTATACCCACAGCTATTCGCTCTTATTCAAGAACAACTTCAAATAAAAGTTACTGGAATACAATAGTTCAGCTTAGGATTAAACAGCGTTGCATCAAACTTACTGCGATGGGCTTATCAGTCTGAATCGTAGTAAGCTTCATCGTCGAGAGGGAAACAGCCCGGATCACCAATCCCTCGCTTTCTGACAATATAGTAACAAGGCCTTATTCATAGACACCTAAATCATCCAAGTCTCTATTTCCCTCTATCCAAACATGGTAGATATATCTTGCTTCTTTTGTTGGTAGATCAAGACAGCTACATTGGATAGAAAACACGCGACCCCACCTTGTCCTGATGATTACCCCGTCACTTTGTTCACTCTTCACCTGACTTCTATAATCAACCGCCATTTTAGATGTATCTTTGCCAACTGCAAACAAAGAAGCCCACCTTTTTCATACTTCAGCCATGCTACGTCTGTCCTGATGATTGAGTCTCCTGAAAATGCTGGTCATCAACTCATTAGAACTGAGCAATAGATGGTGAATTCTACTGCTTTCTTTTGTCTTTTTTAGTACATACTATGTCTTAAACATTGAAGCTAGAGACTTAAACAGAAGCGATTATGGTTTGGATAAATGATGGGATTATGAAGGGTGTTGTATTTGGTTTATTTATTGGTAATTGATTACTATTGATTGGAGGAACATTGATTATAATGGTTTATTTTTTTTGATCTCTGCATGACATAAAACCACATGGCATAAGCTCTTGTTTTTATAACGCTGTTACTCCAGTACCTAATTGACTATGGGATAGCAACAAGATGGACCAGATCATCTTAAATCTGGATATAATTTTGCATATTGATGGCGTAGGATGGGTATATAATTATTTGCATATCCACCATAATGTTAGCAAGACTAGCAGGGTAAACACGGATAGCCGAAGCCACATGTTGAGTCTTGTGGTGCAGCATAGGTAACACGTTGAATCCCAACATCGGAGTCTGTGACACGTTGATTCTCAACGTCTCAGCCCAGGTCACGTGTGAGTATTAAACATTCAACCTCAGGCCACACGCATACCTACATCGTCCCTCATTCATAACCCAGACGTACATATTCAATTTCCCAATTTTTTGGAAAATTCAATTTGTCTTTCAACGATTAACAACATTGTAATGCAAGAGCTAAACAAGTCCACAACACCTAACCATTTAGGTTCATGAAGAACGCAACCAATTACCACTAAAATCAATCAAACTAATCAACCTAATTCAAATTTCACAACAAAACCATTCTAACAAATAATTTCTACTACAAAACACGTTACTGAACATCTAATCGTATCAATATAATTAACAAATGTAAATTAATGTACAATTCATTTAATCAGTTCATACACTATTTAGATTGAGTACATAAAAATATAAAAAAAACATACTTTAAGGGTGGCAGATGGAGGTAGGAGGATTGCTGCGGTGTTTTTGTGGTGAACGTGGTTCGGTGTGATGGTGCACGGTGGTGAGGAGGTGGTGGGCAAGTGTTGTTGAGTTTTTACAAAGAGTATCGAGAAGAGAGGAAAATATGGAAAAGAAGAGAGATAAAGAGGGTATGAGTCTCTTTATTATATAAAACGTACGTTTGTTAAAATGCAGTTACGTTTACTAGCTAGGATATTTACACTATTTTAAATTTTGATTGGATATTTCGATTATCAAAAGTTGCGAAAATTCAAATTCCCATTAAGAGTCAAGTGGCGTGGCTCTGTTTGTCTTTCGGCAAACAACATGTCTTTCTGTACCGTAACGCTGTACCATTTCACCGTCATTATGTCCATAATTTCACATCTACATGTACCGTTGTTACAAGAGCCGTTCTATAATTTACTCCCTTTGTTCCGATCAATAGTTATCTATCTCAATTTTGAGGTGTATCATCGAATTATTATCTATTTCCATTTTTGGTAAACTTTTGTGGATCATGTGATTTGTGTGGTCCAAATTCATTCGTACCTTTTCTGTTAATTTTGTGTCAAAAGCAATAGATAACAAATATTCGAGATTGAGGGAGTATTTATTATTATAAGTTATTATTAAGGAAAGGTATACTTATGACATTGAGTCCAGTATCATCAAATCCATATTGTTGTAGGAAATCAACAACAGGATTAACATCATTACAGAATTTGGAGTAGTTATTGTTCTTGGTTTGTATCTTCGGAGAAGTATATCGATGATTATGCTAAAGATGGTATCGAGGAACTGTAACACCTCTCGCGGCAACGGAAATATAAACATACCAAATGCATGAAAAATGCACGGATTTAAAACTTTTGACGAGATAACAAAACATGCGAGGTGATTTAACAATACTAAACATGCGGAAGATATAAACATAAATAAGTATTTAAGTACAAAACAAAAACAACCCGGGATAACATATCCCTACAGGCATCAAGTACTGAATACATAAGTCTAAGGTCTAGTTAACGAATGGGTAAAGTCATGACGATAGGATCATCGCTCGCTAGCCTCAACGTAACCCCCTGCAAACAGCCTCATGTACCTACACACATACAACATGTGCGCCACAGTCAGTGGGGAGTGACTAGAGCTCTCATAGCCACTTATTGTCATACAACACCGAAACATATAGATACAAGCATCATACTCCAACATAAATAAATAATGTGAAGTAGTCCATCAATAATACTTCTTAACATACTCATGCAATTAGATAAAATACCGCAACTCAAGTATATCTAAACATGTATCAACAGTATATAACACCGTACCCTAACTCAGGCAAATATATACAAACAACAGTATCTAGGTCTAACCCCAACTCATGCAAACTTAGATACAACAATCAGCAATATCAATCCATGACCCCAACTTAGGCATGCAAGGATACAAACAAACATCACGACATGGGAGGGTTCATATGAAGACTCCATTATACAACAACAGCAAGTCTACTTAGCCTCAGCAAATACAATCCCCTGGTAGAACGATCGAAACGATATACGGTCCTGATACCCGTCGTTGAGGGGTGTCAAAGATAAGATTTATAAAAATTCTCAGCTTAAACTAGATAGGATAAGTCAAGGGTCGAACCACAGAGAGACAAGGTTAATTATGTTTGTGAATTTAAAGTCTATTGAAAGTAACCGAAAAGGGGGTTTGATTTATGATTGGGACTAACAACTAATAGCAAAATAAACAAGAGAATTAAAACAAGGTAAAAAGGAGATTAGGAACTTCGGTTCCCCATGGTTAAAACAAGTCAATGAAGGGTAAAATAACCAAACAACACAATCCAAAGGAACAAAGAATAAACCTTTAGGTCAATATTCTACCCAATCCTTACGGTCTTAGGGTTCCTAGAAAAGCACTAAACTTTCGTTCATAGGGCAATCCCAAAGTTGTTGTTAAACTAATCCTAACAATCTTTCAATCTTAAACAATTAGTTTACCAACAACAATGGGGGATTGGTAATTTAATCATCAAACTATCAAAATCAAGTCTTTACCATGGTTCCCCTAATTCCTAATCACAAGAATTAGCTATGCATAATCTTAATCATAAAATTAACAATAACAAGAATTAAGAACATCAAAGGAATTAACATAATTAAAGATGGTAATAAAGAAGGAAACATGGATTGAGAAACAACAACAAGATGAAAAACAAGATTAATTGAAAAGGAAAGATTGAATTGTAGCAAACTTACAACTTAATTGGAAATCTAAGAACAAAGATGAAAACTTGGTAATTCTTCTCTCTAACTATGGAGTTTTTATTAAAGTGGCTGCTTGACCTAATTCTAGAGTTTAGGGGTCCTTAAATTAGTTCTAATTACAAGATTAAACAAGTAAAACACGACATAAAAGTCACGGACACAGTCGCTGGGTCGGTCGACTTACTATCCGGGTCGGTCGACCTCTTCTGCTGTTATCAGGCCTTCTGGATTCTGGGCTTTGGTCAGTCGACCTCTTTAGTGGGTCGGTCTGTTGGGAAATGTGTCCTCAACAATAGTGCGATCACGTAATTAAATCTCATGGCGAGAATGCGCAAGGGATGATACGATTTATATTAGTCAACTGACCAACATTAATCGGTAATGATTGGCTAGCTAGAGTTTGACATTACTGTCGTATGACGGTGGTGGTCAGTTGATCCCTTTAGGTCACACCTTTAGGACAATTACCTTAATTGATAAAGTGATCAAATGTATGTTGATACGAGTTGATCATATTCCTTAAAACTCGTATATCGAGAAATTAGAGGTTAAATCTTATTGTAAGATTTATGTTTAAAATTGAAACGTGTCAATTGTTAAATATTGAACGATATTTTATAATATCGTAATTAGAATGAATCGGGTTATAAATATTACAAAAGTTGTAGATCGTATTGACGATTATTATGAATGACCATTTTATATATTGGTAATTACGAATTACTTGTCAAACTGATAAATATGATTTATTTAATTTATAAATAATATTTATTCGATAAATATTTATGTTTTAAATTAAAACAATTGTATTTTATAACATTGTGATATATTGTATGTCACATAATATACAGATTGTGCAATTGACAAAAATAAAATGGATGTCCATTTTATCTCAAATGGGACGGTTTAGGGACATGCTTTAAGGCATGTTTTGTCTCTTAATGACATTGTTTAAAGCATAATTAAGAAGCATGCTCTTGTAAATAGGACCTAGGCCACCTATGATTGCATGGGTAAGAGAAATGTTCTCTTTTGAGCCTTCCTATGGCCGGCTACCTAAACTAAGACAACCACCATAAAACTTGTTTTTAGACAAGAAAATTCATTCTAATGAAAAAGAAAATATTTTCTAGAGAGAAATATGCAAAAATCTCCAAGTATTATAAGATAATAGCACATACTAATTTGTAGTATTAAAATTATATTCTAATTAGAGAGATTAGAATAAGTTTAAGGAGAAACCGGTTTTGTGCTAGCTTGTTCAAGATCTCGGTTGGTTAAGGGTTGTCTTGGTGCATCCAAAGGAGGTATTCTATTTTGGGTACTTGGAGGATCATCTTTGCCATTCTCTTGGACCGTTTGTAAGGGTTCAATATCTCCTTATTTCCGCAATATTTAGCATGCATAAGATCACATATAATATGTTAATTAAAGAGTTAATTAAAAGATTGTATTAGTAAGACTAAAATTAGTTTATGAGCAACTAATAAAACCTAACAATTGGTATCAGAGCAATAGGTTGTTTGCATGCTTTCCGTTTACGTTTTTACGGAGTTATAGTGATAACAAAATAAAATTGATATTTTCGTTTGATATAAGATATGCACGAAATAATTTAAGCATGAATACCTACTGTTTTCTAAAATGTTTTAGAATATTTGGAATATATTTTGCATGAATATTGATTATTGGTATATTAAATCTCGGTTTTAATATGTTTTAATGGTTAAAAATGTTTATTTTTGGGAAAAATAGTTAAAATAAGCTTCTGGCCGAGATTTTTCAATATATTATCACATGTATTTTCTATAATATGAATATGATTTTTCGTAAATTATGGACTTATAAATCGTGTGATATGAATTTTAAGTGTTAAAATGCAATAAGATGAATAAAAATTGGTTAAAATAGTTATATTATGAATTTGACTATAAAATTTTATGAGGATGTCACATGCAATATTTAAAAAAAATTATGTTGAATTTTCCAGAAATTTATCTCAAATATTGCAATATTATAGATTTTTAATGTAAAAATCGGGTAATTAGTGACATAATTTCGCCTTTAATAGTTTAAGTTGGAATTTGGCCATAAAAATTTAACACGATGTCATATATATTATTTCCAGCATGTATAAAATTTTCGAGAATTTTATCTTATTTTATGCTTGAGAAATAATTTTAAGGGTTAAAATCGTACGATATTTGACGTAAATCGTTAAAATTTGCAAAAGTTGTTAAAATGGCCGAAAAATGTAACCCATATTAGTCATATATGATATGTTCATCATGAAAATTATCTTGGGAGCCAAAAGTTTCAGATTTGATTTGATTTTATTTTATTTTAATTTGTTAAAAGTAGCATTTAAAATTAAATAAAAAGAGTCATGCATTTAAATTTTCGGCTATGGGGCAATGTGCCATTTAATTTTCTGTCCATCTTGTGTTCTTAAAATGTTTTGGAAGGTATAAAAATATTATTAGTATTTAATTTGCATTTATGAAGTTAGTTATTGAATTTTCCGACTTAAATTGCTCGTTTTACGTCTTATTTACGAAATAATGTTAAAACCGTATTACATACTAATATTTTAACCTTCTGAAAATTTTAAGAACATTCTGGAATTTTCAAAATTTGAATTTTGAATTTTCGAAATTTTAATGACTCTTTTGGATTTTTATATTATTTTTCCCGTAAAACCGAGTAATACCGATCAATATTGAAATATATTAAGTTAAGTCATGTTCAAAGTTTGAGTAAGACTAAATTTTGAATCCTATGCGAGTTAGGATGATTAACTTAAGGATGAAAACCGTTTCATATAATGCATAGTGTTGTTAAACGTTATAACACGCGATTCCATAAACCAAGGTTTACGATAACTATTTAAATAAGTGTTTTAAATAGGACGATTTGGCCTAGGATTTGCATGTTGATTCATATTTACATAAGCATTGCATACTTTATATTATGAATGTCATGATTTTTATTTTTACGTAATTTTGGGAATTATGTAATTTACTTAGTATGGCCTTAGTTTTTAAATCGGTATTTCCCGTTATGTAAGGGGTTACCGATTGGGTTGTAATTTTGTGATCTCGTATCACCCAATTGTAATTTATTTCTATTTTATAATGTATAAAGTAGACGAGAAAAGTTGTAATATTTGTAAAATCCGGAGTTCCTTGAAGACGGTGCCATTCGGAAAGGAGTTCCGATCAAGACGGTGTTTACCTCGAAGTGCGTGCCGCGTGAAGTTCAAGGGACCAAAGGAGTTGGTTTCCGAATTTGTACTTTGTTATTTCTTTTCTAGGAAAGGCCATACTAGGGTTTATTTATGCTTTTATTTTTGCTTTTTATATGTTTGCATGCATAGCCAAATCGTCATACATCGTATCATGCATGTTTCGACCTAGTCGACCTAGTCATTTATTTTATCGATAATTCACCGACTTAGTTCACTTAAACGGAGATAGATAATAATTTGACTAGATCTCTTACATATAAATATTGAGACTTAGCCTTACCAAAAAGTACGGACCCATGAATCCCTTCTTCACAAGAACGTAGGCTCGGCTACACCGGGGTACTAAAATTGTCACGTTGGGTAAGTGGGGTAATAAGATTACACCTTGAAATTTGGTTGATCTCAACGAAAGTATTCGTAACCGTAGTTGCAATAAGTTCGGGCTAAAGATAATTTTAAGAAAATTGTCGACCGAGAGTTCTAAGAGTAGAACCGATTAAAGAGTTAATCCACCAAATTATACCGATACGGGTTGAATCGGCTACACCGTGCCCGGATTAGTATGGGTTTGGGTCTCGGGATTGTTTACTTAATTGGGTAAGAGATCATTAAGTAAATATACTTAACATGTTTAAGTTTCTTAAAATTCAAATTATGAATTTAAAATGATGTTGTTTATCCTTTTATTATTGTAGATTAATTTTCAACAACATCAAATGGCAACCAACGCTCCACCTCTCACTAACGTATCATGGCTTCGATCCTTTATGGATCGTTGCACAATCGATAAGCATGGTTCCAATTTTAAGGATTGGGATGCGCAATTACTTTTGGCCGCTCAAGGTGACGATAAGAGTCGTTACCTATCCGAAGCCGCTCCTCCCGCTCCGACCGCTCGTTCATCGGTCCAAACTCGTGAGGCCTATGAAGCCTACATGAAAGAGTCCTCCGCTCTTAAAAATGTGCTCATCTTCTCCATGGAGCCGGATCTCCAAAGGAGTATGATTAAGTTGACCACATCGTATGAAATTTACACCAAGCTTGCGACCATGTTTTCGCAAACTCCAAGGGTGATTCAATATGAGGCGGCTTCCGCCTTCTTTGACATTACATTCAAGGAAGGGCATAAGATAAGCCCTCATGTGCTCAAACTTGTTGAGCTCGCGGAGACACTAAAAGCTAAAAATGTTGATGTTCCCGACTCTCTAATTATTGACCGAGTTCTTCACTCGCTCAATAAGGTTAAGGCGTATGCTCAATTCCGGGTGAATTTCAATATGCGAAACCAAGAGACCACGTTGGAAGATTTTTATAAGATGCTCGTCCAAGCCGAAAGGGACATGGGACTTCATGAAAGTTCCACCAAAGATGTTGTGAACATCGAAAAGAAAGGGAAAACGAGCTTCAAGAGGAATGCCTCTAAAGGCAAGGGCAAGAAAACGTTCAAGCCCAAGGCGACCAAAGAAAAGACCTTTTCGAAAGGCGCTTCCACCTCGTCTTTTAAAGAGCAAGACAAGTGCCATTATTGCACGAGGATCGGTCATTGGAAGCGAAATTGCCCCAAATACTTAAGTGATCTCAAAAATGGGAAGGCAACCGCCGTAGGTAATAATTCTCGTTTAAATTCATGTCATTTATCAACTTATGTATAATGATACAAATATGTTGATATTTACCCTTTTTAATTGTTTTAAAGGGGCGCCTCCTAATAATGATAAGGGCAAAGAAAAGGAAGCTTGAAGTTCCTTACTTGGATGGCTATGGTAGCATCCAAATTGATCGAAGACTTGAAGAGCTAGCCTCTAATTTTCATATTGTCTTCTTTCATATTTTGCATTTTATTTATGGAACAATATATTTTCTTGTAAGACAAGGATTAAAATCCTAAAACAATGGTTGTAATTTTGGATATTGGTGACTTGGTTTTCAACCCGAGTCACTACTTTTGTTCTTAATCAATGTTTTGATTTATCAAATAAATTGCATGCCTTGTTAAAACATGAATAATAGTGATCTAATCACGCAATAAATATTGATACGATCAAGTATAATATAATCAAAGAGTTGATTAAAACGGAGAACTACACCCCATGAGATACTTTCAATCAAAATGAGACAATATTAGTTCATTATAAGATTTTCATTTTAAGTGAAAATGAGAATGTATTCATCACACCTATAAAACTTCAAACATTCATATGCATTGGTTAATCGAAATAGCTATCCTTATACGAATAAAGGTTATTGTTACAAGGATAGAGTGGGAGAAAATATTTCGCTCACCAATGATGAAAATAAAGGATCTTAGAAAAGATTCCTATATGAGAGTCTTGAGAAGAGCCCTAAATGATTTGAAGAAACTACGAGAGGACACTGAAGAAACTACGGGAGGACACTCGAAGAAAGGTTCTTTATGTTCATTGTTTCATAGAGAGGAAACATGAAACCCCGTATGAAATCGGTAGGAAAACGGTTCCTTAATAAATGATTTTTCTAAGTTTATAAGATAAAAGAGAAGAAATCATCTCAATCCTCTCAATGTAGTTATAAAGAAATTATCATGTCATTTTCGTGTCGAGGAAACGAAGACATGATAAGAAGGTAATGATTGATTGAATGGAAACAGATCACTATAGGGATAGTGATAGTGATAATGATTCAAGTAATAGTTTAACATGCGAGAAATGAAAGGTTCATTTAAGATATCGAGAGATATTGATTTTAGTGGAAGCGATTTTCATTAAAAGAATTAAGCCTACCATTTAGAGAGAATGGGTGATTCTTTAAGGTGTAAAGAATAAGAGATTTGAAATTCTAGATGATCAAATACCTTATATCATAAGATGATGGAGCTTTACGGGAAGGTTTATTATATGGATAATAAAAGGTCGCCCACTAGAAGTTAGAATGGTTGGATACATTATTCATAATGATGAATGAAACCATTATCAAATAGCCAAGATGAGTGAAAATTATAAGAATGACGAAATCATAAATAGACTACAATAAAGTTTTCAGTACATAAGTGACTATAGAGAGTGATTTTTAATCCCTCCAGTATATCGATACGTCACAAGTTATAAGATAACAGTGGGAGCTTTCCTCCGAAAAGGAAACTCAAAATCTAGAAAGAGTTCTAGATATGTACTCAAATAGAATCATATTATACGGGATAATATGAGAATGAAGGAGACAAAAATTTGTAAGTTTTGCAAATTATGAATAAAGGGTTATTCGCAAAACACTAATACAAATAGATGATTGTGCATCAAATGCAATGTAATAGTATTGACTATTGTTGCATGACAACATCATTTGAGTTACAATTAACTCAAAGTAAAAGATACTTTGTCAGATTCCAAATGGGTTGTATGAGACAATATTGAACCCCATAAGTGAACTGGATTGACTTAGTATGGCCCCTAGCCGATTACATGAGGTGACATCTCAAAGCGACTAGAGTCTGAGGCGATTGATGGCAAGTTCAAGTGCCATAGAGTCATATGTGATGACTAGTCGATCACATAGGCAGACTGTAAGAGACACTCTGTCGGGCAATGTGACCGCTTATAGAGTTCTGGAAATTTTATAGCCGGGTCGTGGCGGGAGCTGCTATAGTATTCTTGTGAGTCAATTCTTAGACTAAAGACTACTCTCCCAAGATGGTACAGTTTAGGCATAACCTTGATCCATTCTCTACGACTTTTCGTAACTGGAGTCAAATGGGATTGTTTTGGGTTGTGACTAACTGTGACTAGTTGAAGGAAGTAGTGCGATAGAAATTGTCCACCCCTTGTCAGGGTTGTTCAAATCTCAGGGCCACTCGAGGAGAAGTTAACTGGAAATGCGTGGCCACGCTCGGAAGGTATCTATGGTAGATAATTCCGGTCAGACAGTTATTCTCCAGATCGAGGAAACCACTCATGATATGATCGAATGCAAGTACGACCTCAGAGAGACATCTTGCATTGAGTGGGAGATTGTAATAGGACAAGAGAATTGGTGACGCACACTTGTCGAGGACAAGTGGGAGATTGTTGGGAAATGTGTCCTCAACAATAGTGCGATCACGTAATTAAATCTCATGGCGAGAATGCGCAAGGGATGATACGATTTATATTAGTCAACTGACCAACATTAATCGGTAATGATTGGCTAGCTAGAGTTTGACATTACTGTCGTATGACGGTGGTGGTCAGTTGATCCCTTTAGGTCACACCTTTAGGACAATTACCTTAATTGATAAAGTGATCAAATGTATGTTGATACGATTTGATTATATTCCTTAAAACTCGTATATCGAGAAATTAGAGGTTAAATCTTATTGTAAGATTTATGTTTAAAATTGAAACGTGTCAATTGTTAAACATTGAACGATATTTTATAATATCGTAATTAGAATGAATCGGGTTATAAATATTACAAAAGTTGTAGATCGTATTGACGATTATTATGAATGACCATTTTATATATTGGTAATTACGAATTACTTGTCAAACTGATAAATATGATTTATTTAATTTATAAATAATATTTATTCGATAAATATTTATGTTTTAAATTAAAACAATTGTATTTTATAACATTGTGATATTGTATGTCACATAATATACAAATTGTGCAATTGACAAAAATAAAATGGATGTCCATTTTATCTCAAATGGGACGGTTTAGGGACATGCTTTAAGGCATGTTTTGTCTCTTAATGACATTGTTTAAAGCATAAATAAGAAGCATGCTCTTGTAAATAGGACCTAGGCCACCTATGATTGCATGGGTAAGAGAAATGTTCTCTTTTGAGCCTTCCTATGGCCGGCTACCTAAACTAAGACAACCACCATAAAACTTGTTTTTAGACAAGAAAATTCATTCTAATGAAAAAGCAAATATTTTCTAGAGAGAAATATGCAAAAATCTCCAAGTATTATAAGATAATAGCACATACTAATTTGTAGTATTAAAATCATATTCTAATTAGAGAGATTAGAATAAGTTTAAAGAGAAACCGGTTTTGTGCTAGCTTGTTCAAGATCTCGGTTGGTTAAGGGTTGTCTTGGTGCATCCAAAGGAGGTATTCTATTTTGGGTACTTGGAGGATCATCTTTGCCATTCTCTTGGACCGTTTGTAAGGGTTCAATATCTCCTTATTTCCGCAATATTTAGCATGCATAAGATCACATATAATATGTTAATTAAAGAGTTAATTAAAAGATTGTATTAGTAAGACTAAAATTAGTTTATGAGCAACTAATAAAACCTAACACGGTCGACCCTTTCCTGTACGTTTCAGCGTAAATTTGGCCCGTAAACAACAATTGACTATGAATCCGGATCCTTGCTCCGCGTAATTACTCAAAATAGCTTCCGGAGGACGATTAAAGTTCAGTTTTGCCCACTTCCGCGTATTCCTAC
This sequence comes from Silene conica, assembly GCA_029255685.2. Lineage (NCBI taxonomy): Eukaryota > Viridiplantae > Streptophyta > Magnoliopsida > Caryophyllales > Caryophyllaceae > Silene > Silene conica. The sequence goes on along the minus strand of CM055317.2, from coordinate 33,471,917 downwards.
ATTTAAAACATAGAAATGCCAAAGTAAACCGTTTCGGGAGAAATAGCAACTAAAAGTCACGAAAATATAAATAAATACGTGCCAAAAGAATAAATAAAATGCATAAAATAGGCACGTATCAAACTCCCCAAACCAAACCTTGCTTGTCCTCAAGCAAGCACTAAGACTCAAAAGAAAAAGAAAAACTTCTGATGGAACAGATTTCATATTCTTAGAACCAAACACAACACTATGCCTAACCAAATTTAATGCAACTTTCAAATAAAATCAAGCATAACGTCAAGAGCAAAACGAATTGAACATGTTGTAATAAAATGCTAAACTTTCAACCTTGCAAGACTCATTCTAAATGGACTCTCGCGGTACGCTCGAGACACTCATGAAGCAAAGGGTCAAATATATATGTGAAGGATAAGAAGATAAATAAAAGTAAAGACTTTCACCTATCTACGACCCATAAGAACATGCCTGCAATCTAACATGAATAAAATCTCTACAACCGTACATATGCATTCCCACACTAAATAACCATGACACATGCCGAGGCAATTTGGGATTGTGAGGCTAAAGGTAAGAAAGGGTTAAAATAATTTATGGGAAGAGGGGTTAAACCGAGCTAACAACCATCCATCCATACTATAAGATTACTTCCATTACTTTTCAAAACATGCCAATGCTCAGAATTTGAGAGCAAGAGTCACAATTCCTCCCTTTTCTCCCTTCTTTCTCCTTTCTTTTTCTTCAAAAAAACGCAACCTGTCTAGTGGTCGTGGTCGACCGACCCATATATTAGGTCGACCGACCACCCTTGAAAACAGGCGGACTCGGATTTTTTTTTCATTCTTCCTTTCTTCCTTTTCTTTCTCTTTTTTTTTTCTGATTTCAATCACAGAAAAAAATTTATTTTTTATTTTTTCTTCATTTCTTTTTTTTTTCTCCTTTACACCATTCTCACAATATCAAGATTTATCAATGAAACACGAACCAAAAGGATGGCTAAAAACAGTCCCATTACTACGTTACTAGCTCGGCTAGGGTAAGCAATTTTTTTTAGGATGTAGCATATGGGATTAAAAGAGTCAATTTGGCTATGTGAGGGTTATGGGTAAAACAAGGAAAGGGAACCTCTACCACATGTGTCAACAAACCACAAGCCCGAATGCATATAGGTATTAAGTAGAAAAAATTCATGCTTATGCATATTGATGTGACATGCCTCAAGAGGAGAAACTACTCTCAATCCTATATGAAATCGGTCATGAATGTCACCGATTTATTAAGCTCTAAACCTTAGAATATGTAGTAGTTTGCCAAGAAGAGAGTCAAGTCTAATAATTTAGCATAAAATCAACAAAAACTCGTGGATAATGCAAAAGACTAGCTTGAAATTTTTTTGAAAACGCAAGGCAAGGCAATAAGTGACATGTGAGGCATAAATCGTATTCGTCCGTTCCGACTCGAGCTATGCGCTAAGAACGCGCGACAGAAAAAGAAAGAAAGAAAAAATACAAAAGAAAAAGAAAGGGACAAAAAAACAAGACACAAAAACAAATGCAGACTCAATAGAAGTATGCATATGCCCTCCCCAAACCAAAACGCACAATGCCCTCATTGTGCTCATCAGCATAATCCACATCAAAGAGGCTAAGGAGAAAGGAGGGGGAAAATTGGAAATCTAAAGAAAATAAAAGAAAAAACTACTTACAAGACGGAGGAACCTCCCCAAACCGAACATCGAAGAGGGAAGGTTGGAGCACGTCCCTAGTCCTCTGGGTCAAACTCCGACCCAGAGTCACCTCCTTCTGCTTCCTCCTCTTCCTCATCATCGGACCCTAAGCCTGCTGACGAGGCGGATCCTGAAGCTTCTCCGTACCCATGACCGCCCGCCTGAGGTGTGTACCAGGTGGGGTGAGTCCAAGGGCCGGTGGGGAGCCTACCCTGAGTAGCATACTCCGAGTAGCTCGGATACTGGTAGAGACTATCGTTCAACTGTTTTTGGTTGAACTGCCTGCAAAGGTCCGCCACCATGAGTGGGAGAGATCTGTTATCAACAAAAGGAGGAATAGGAACATTAGAAGGAACAGTGAAATCAATTGGGTACCCCGTCCTAGGTGCATCAAAGTGGGCACCAGGAGCAGGGACCCTACGGCCTCTAAAAGTGCCTCCTCTAAGTGGTAGGCGGTAAGATAGAAGGAGTGGTCTAGGCTCCCCTCGAGAATCATCAAGGGGTAACATGGGGGGAGCCGCGGTGATGGGGATGCGATCACTGAGGTAGGTATCTACCTTCCAATAATCCTTCCTATCCACCCAATGCACGGACCTGACATAAACCATGTCCATGTACCGGGAGAGAGGGTCAAGCGCATCCTCAAAGCGAGGGAACTGAGGAACAAGGAAGCGGGCCAATCGAGTGACTAGACTACCACATACAATAGTAGTCAAAGAAGTTCCCTCGCCCACCGTCAAAAAATGAGAGGCGACCAAATAAGCAGTGTTAAAAAACTGCTGACCCGTACGTCTGACATTGAGATAGCCAGACAAAATGGAGAGCTCCATGTTTTTAACATTTTGAGACTCTTTACGGCCAAAAACAGTGTTGGCCAAAAGAAGCAAAAAGTAACGGGGTGCGGGTAAGTGAACGGTACTGTTTTTCTTCTTCCTATCGCTAGAATCAGAAAGACAGGACCACATGACATTATACGACCCAAAAGTGTCACTCAAATGACCCGTAGAAGATAAGCCTAAAAATTGAGCAAATTCATTAAGAGTTAAAGAAAATGTTTCATTGAACAACCGAAAAGAAATGCACTTATTATCATAGCCGGGATTATAAGCTTGAACATTAAAAATAAAGGAGGAAAAGAATTCAAGAGTGAGAAGGGTATAGGTGAACTCATCCATAGTGACAAGTCCCGGAAAACCCGTCCCATTGAGCAAGGACACCACATCATCATGACAACCCAAAGCTTGCAAAGCCGGAGCACAAATGAACCGGGTGACCACCACGAAGCAATAAGTAGAAAGATGGAGGAACCGGGCTTTTTGCGCCGGAGTATGGAAAATGATTTGTGGATAGTTTGGTAGGCTATCCGTATCAATCACCGTCAACCCGCTTGACGCACCAGCACGGCCTCGTGATGTACTTGCTCCGGAAGTGCGAGATCGTTTCCCTCCATGTCTGCGGCTAACCATAGTAAATCTGCAAAATTTCGATAATTGTTCTTAATATTTAAACTTTATGCAACATTAAAACATTTACTTAGCAAAAGGAAGAGCAAAGGGAACGAAACAGAAGTTCCTGTAACAGTAAGGGGTCGGCCGACCTCACCTCGAGGTCGGTCGACCAACTACCAGGAAAATCAAAATTACTGTACGACACTGAGGTCGACCGACCTCATAACCTGGTCGATCGACCAACCAAACAAAAAAACGAATTTCTCGAAAATTGCAGTTTGGTCAGCCGACCCTAATTTCAAGTCGGTCGACCGACGATAAGCACAGTAATGATCCGCGGGTTTCGGAATTTGACAGAAATTAGGCATAGAAATTACAAGGGGAAATCATCCTAACCCTAACAGCACAAAACCACACACAATTGCAGATATGAAACTATAGAACCCAAAAGAAGAAGAAAAATTAAAAGGAAAGCATAAACATGTATAAAAACAAAATCTAGGAACCAAAACAAACTGAAAAAGATGAACAAAAACTACCTAAAACGGGAATAAGATGTTATAAAACGAAAAAGAAAAAGAAAGAGCTAAAGGAACACATACCTTTGATGGAAAAATATGAAGGAAAGCAAGAAAATGAGTGAAGGATGAAGGAGGGAGGTAGTTAGGGTTTTTAAGAGAGAGGGTTGTTCTGAAAGTGTGAGCAATTATTGTGTTTTTCAAACAAAAATAAACATAAAGCCCCTAACTTAAAAATCCGGAAAAGACTACCTCGAGGTTGGTCGACCTACTTTGGAGGTCGGTCGACCTCTGTCCTGCGTACCTGCTCTGAGGTCGGTCGACCTCTGTCCTGCGTACCTGCTCTGTCAGAATGTATTTAATGATGTCAGAAGGTCGGTCGACCTTGCTAGTGTGTCGGTCGACCTACTTAACTGACGATTACTCTTATTTTCCTGCAGAAGCTTAAAATTCCATCAAAACTAAAAAAAACGACAGAAAAAAATACCAAAAAATACAGAAACATAAAATTAAACTAAAACACGGGTTGCCTCTCGTTTAGCGCTGGTTTAAGAGGTCCCGCACGACCCTTTTACCTATCAAGAAGCATCCGAAAAAGGGTCAAAGTGAGAAACTTCAACCTTACCAATAAATTCATTCTCTCCACGGAAATGCTTCACATATTGGCCATTAACTTTGAACCTCTCACCGGATGAGGTTTCTAACTCTATTGACCCAAATTTTGAAACAGCTGTGATAGTGTAAGGTCCGCTCCACCTGGATTTCAGCTTACCAGGAAAAAGGCGAATACGAGCATTAAAAAGCAACACCTTATCACCTACCTGAAAATCACGCCTAATGATTCTCTTGTCATGCCAGCGCTTTGTTTTCTCTTTGTAAATCCTGGCATTGTCATAGGCTAACAACCTGAATTCTTCTAACTCGTTGAGCTGCAACAAACGTTTCTCGCGGGAAAGGTTAGGGTCTAAATTAAGATCACATATAGTCCACCAAGCTTACGTTCTAACTCTACTGGTAAATGACAAGTCTGACCATAAATCAACCGGAATGGTGACATTCCGATTGGGGTTTTGAACGCAGTTCTATAGGCCTATAAAACATCATCAAGTTTTAGACTCCAATCTTTCCTAGACTTAGAAACAACTTTGGCTAGGGTCTCCTTGAGTTCTCTATTAGAGATCTCAACTTGACCACTAGTCTGAGGGTGATATATATGCTAGACCCCTACGATGTTGGACACCGAATTTATTTAGCAAGTCACCTAATCGTTTCTCTTTAAAATGCATACCTCCATCACTAATGACAACCCTAGGGACACCAAAACGAGGAAATATGATTTTCTTAAACAATTTAACAACAGCCTTTGCATCACAATGGGGAGTTGCAATAGCTTCTACCCACTTAGAAACATAATCAACAGCTACAAGAATATACCTGTTACCTTGACTACTGGGAAAAGGTACTTGATAATCAATGCCCCAAACATCAAAAATCTCTACCTTTAAAATACCAACCTGTGGCATCTCATGTCTTTTTGAGACATTCCCAATTCTTTGACAGACATCACAGCTACCTACAAAATTCCTACAGTCGGCATGCAAATTAGGCCAATAAAAACCAGACTGTAATACCTTGGCCACGGTCCTAGATGGACCGTGGTGACCACCATACGCAGAAGAGTGACATGCTTCCAGAATGTCCTTCACCTCCCATTGGGGGACGCATCTCCGGATAAGTCCATCTCCGCATTCCTTGAAAACATAGGGGTCATCCCAAAAATACTGTTTTGCATCAAACATAAATCTCTTCTTTTGTTGCCATGACAACTCAGGAGGGATTTTACCTGTGACAGCAAAATTAGCAAAATCAGCATACCAAGGAGGGGGATAAGAACCTGAACTACTAATGACAAATAAACTCTCTTTAGGACATGAATCATCAATAGTTAAAGAGTCTTCTCCATCAGTCAAGTGAAGACGAGATAGGTGGTCAGCTACCACATTCTCCGCGCCTTTCTTGTCCCTAATCTCAATGTCAAACTCCTGGAGAAGGAGTATCCACCTCAAAAGCCTTGGTTTTGAATCTTTCTTATGGAAGAGACCTTTCAAAGCTGCATGGTCAGTGTAAACAATTACCTTATTACCTACCAAATAGGACCTAAATTTTTCTAAGGCAAAGATGGATACCATTATTGGGTTGTGTCAAGTTAAGAAAGAAAAAGAAAACGTGGGTGCTTCTGAAAGTCGTACAGGAGGTGGACGCGAGTTTGAGGATAGGGTAAAGGAATGGATGGAGAAAGTGGATAAGCACATGGTGCAAATTGGCTCGGAGGTATCTGTTGTCTGTTCGGAGTTGTTGAGCATGAGCGATCGTCTTTCGTTTCTTGCATCTCAAGGAGGAGCTATCGTGCGTGATCATGGGTTGTTGCGAGAGGATGCTTCTAAAGCACTTGAGGCCGTCAAGGCACTCTCGCTCAAGGTCCTTAACTTCGAAATCGCACTCAATGCTCAAGGCAGGAACGTGAACAGTTGTCTCGATAGGTTGGAGACCCTCGAATTCCGTACCCGACCCGACTATGTGAATCCTTATGCAAAGAATCCGGGTTCAAGCTCTCGTTCGTGATCCCTCCTATCCGTCTCTGTTTTTTAAATTGAAGTTGGTTTGTTATTGTTTTAAGTCTGGGGTGGACTTATGAACCTTTTTGTGTTGTGGCCCAATGACCTTACCTAGCCCATTAAGGAATCCGAGGCCCTATTCCCTTTTGCCTCTCTCGGATTTCTTAACCCTAAACAGGCCCAAACTTACTTCCTGTTCTGATGCGGCCCACTCCTTTATTTCTTTTGCTATTGGCCCAATTTGCTAGTTATCTTTTGCAGTCTCCTTATGCACTAACATAGCCAGGCCTATTTTCTTAAACACTGTCCCACATTCGGCCCATTGGCTTAGTATTTTTGGATTGTTGTGTATATTCTTACTTTCGTATGTGGTTATGTGATATTCTCTATGTTCATATTATTTCGACTCGTTTATATGCTTGCTTATGCTTCGTACGTATATTATTCTAGTCGTTTCATGTCTTTGTTCTCATCTTTTCGATGATGTCAAGAGGGGGAAATATGCGACTTAGATTAGAATTTGCCTAAGCTTGCTCCTTGTCGTAATCCATTGTCTCTTAAGGTCCTTAAAGGATATGGGATAGATAGAAGCTAAAAACCCTAAGTGACTCTTTACTATAAATGACCATTATTATATTGAGGGGGAACATACACTTAGACACGAAATCTAAGAAAGACTTGCCATCATCAAAAAGGGGGAATTTGTTGAACCATATATTCAAATATATATATGTTTATGTTTTGATAATGACAAGTCTAGCTATTTATATATTATATACTCGTATGTATAATCGTGTGCTAAGTGTACAGAACATTAGTAACAAGATCTAATCAATCAAGTATAAAAGATTCAAGCATATTAGTCAATGAATTGACTAAGTCGAAGATTGATAGAAGATCACAAGCGCGCATAATAAGCTAAAGTTATATTCATCAACTATAGCTTCAGTACAAGATTGATCCTAGTTATAGCTCGTAGCTATAACTCTATATCATGAAGAAATGATCGGAATATATATGTGTTTGAGTTGAAACAATTGTTTCTATATTAGTGTCGTGTAGAATTAGTGTTTAACTGGTATTCTATTTTAATAAATAGAATTGTTAATCTTAATAGGATTATATAAAATATCTTTAAGTTAAATAAGAAATAAATAATTGTCTTATGAGATAATTATTTATTACTAAAATAAACTAAGGATTTTTATATGATTTTAATTGTCAAAAATATATAATCGAAGTATAGTATGTTTCGACTTTGGGAAACGTGTAATATGACACGATTGCCATAAGTCGTGTAAGGATTACTTAAATAAATATTATGTATTTATTTAATATCCTAAACAAACTAAGATTATATCATGGTAATATATTTTATTATCTTTGACATGGTTTAGGAAATTGATTTAATAAGGATACTAATTGTTTATTATATAAAGATCTTTCCTAAATATGAATTAGGAAATTGATTCCTTATATAATACATATAGTATATTATTATATCTTTCCTAAATATATTAAGATTAGATTTAAGGTAGTATTACTAAAAGACTAGTATTCTAGTTTTAAGTAATATTCCTAAATCATCTAAGGTTTGAAATACCTAGATACATATTCTATATAAATAGACTACCTATGACACATTAATCGACACGACATACACACACAATATACACGCAAATCAAGAGAGAAAAACCGCCGTTCATATTCTTCAAGTTCGAGCTTTTCATTGTCATATCCGATTCAAGATTCAAGTGCTCAAGCATTGATCTTATTCATTCAAGATTGTGACATCAAGAAAACATTGAAGACTTTATCTTATTAACGTAAGATAGAACGAGTATTTAGCGGTACTCATTGTAAGACAAATATTTAATGGTATTTGTCGAAGCTAGATATTTAACGGTATCTAGATAGAGTTGTGACTAACATCAAAGTCGCACGAGTAGGGTTGATAAAATTGTAATCCAGAGTTGGTACTAATTTTATTAATCGAGAATAGTGGACGTAGGTCTCAGAGTGTGAGACTGAACCACTTCAAAAATATCGTGTCTCTCTTTATTACTTGTTCTACTCAACGATCATCATACAAACTTACACTCATCGAAGAAGATTTAAAAAGAAGGCATACTCAATTCAACCCCCCCCCCCCCTTCTTGAGTATATCATATCAATAGACTCTTCAATTGGTATCAGAGCCTCGTGCTCTTGATCGCCTAGCCGCGTGAGTTTTGATCCTTCTATTGATTCTATATTATATACTCTTTCATCAATGGATTCCAAGCATCTCAAGTGCCCCATCTTCGATGGCAAAAACTATAGTTTATGGAAAAATATGATGACTCATTACATCAAGGGTTGTGATTGGGAATGTTGGAAGATCATCCAAACTGGACCAAAGAAGATCTTGGTCGCCGCCGCCAATGGAACAATCTATGAAAAAATGGAAAGCGATTATGTGGAAAGTGACTACAAAATTGCAGAGAAAAACTCTAACGCCATGAGCCTCCTACAGAACGGTATGATAACCTCAGAATTCGATAGATTCTCATCCTGTAGTTCCGCTAAGGAAATATGGGATAGTCTCGAACTTGCTTATGAAGGAACATCCGCAGTCAGGAAACATCGTATAGACTTGCTCGTTCAAAGATATGAACTTTTCAATATGGAAAAGAATGAATCTATTGATAGCATGTCTGCACGATTTTCTTGTATTATTAATGAACTGCGGAACCTTGGCAAAAAGATCGATTCTGAGGATATCATTCGTAAGATTCTTAGGAGTCTCACCAAAAAGTGGCAACCTAAGGTCACGGCCATAGAGGAAGCACGTGATTTATCTAAAATTACTTACCAAGAATTGATTGGATCCTTAATGGCTCACGAGATCATACTAAATAAAAACGATGATGATCCCAAAGGAAAGGGAGTCGCTTTACAAGCCTCCACAAGTGAAGTAAGCGAAGTAGAACTTGAGGATGAAACAGTTCTATTCGCTAGACGATTTAAGAAAGCAGTTTTCAAAGGTAGATACAAAAACTCTAACAACAAAACGTTCGACAAAAAGAAAACTGACTCCAAACAAACATTCTTCAAAAGAGGATGTTTCAAGTGTGGACAACAAGACCACATGTTAAAGATTATCCAAGTTGGGAAAAAATCAAAGACAAGTCAAAAAGAGAAAAGACCAAAATAGAGTTTAAGAAAGTAATGCTTGCGTCATGCTGGGGAGAATTAGAATCTGAAGATGACGAGGACTCTGAAGAAGAAGAGGTAGCAAACCTATGCCTAAGCAACGTCAGCCTAGATCTAATCTCAAACGACAATGATGAAGATGACGCATCGAATATGTGTCTCCTTGGAGAATCAGACTCAGACGACGACGACGAAGAGGTAAATTTTCTTCAACTCAAAAGTCAAGTTAAAAACTTATCTAAGGCTATGCTAATTAAATATTTTGAGAAAACCCTAGACCAATGTCATGAACAAAATCTTGAGTTAGATGACTTGAAAGAGCAGATCCTCGATATTGCTGAGGAAAATCAACTTCTGAAAGCCAAAGCTAAGAAACTGAAATCCAAAATAAGCATTGAAGCAAATGCTAAGTTGGAAACAGTTATGTCTGAGAAAAAGGTTCTTGAGTCTAAAGTTATAGCTAATGAAGCTATAACCTCAAAACTAAAACTCAACATTAAAGAGCTTCAATCTAAAGTTATAGCTAATGAAGCTATAACTTCAGAATTAAGAAAGGTTAATGAACGGCTTAAGTCAGAATCTTCGACTATGGTCGAAGATGAGACTCATCTAGAAGAAGTTGAGATTCTCGAAAGCAAACTCATGGATCTAGAATTCAGTATATCTAAAATCAAGAAAGAACATGCCAAAATTGTGTCGGACTTCCATAAAGACATTCAAAACCTAAAAGAGTCTAGCAACACTGACCATAGTGAATGTAAGAAAGAAATAGACTCCTTGAAAGACCTCCTTCTTCATGCTCGAAAAGTTCACGATAAGTGGGAAGGAAGCACTAACGTTCTAAACTTCCTAACTGAACAATCCGACAACAACATGAAGATGGGTTTAGGTCACGAATGTTATGGAAGAAGGGATCACTCAAAGTGTAAACAAAGTCCAACAGATAGAGACTTTAGAAGAAGAAAATATGCCGACCTTCCTGAGTATTTAATATGCACTTATTGTGGCCATACTGGACACCTCCGAGGAAACTGTGTGAAACACGCACAAGATTTTAAAACCGGAGTTAAGTTTGTTAAATCCTTAGGAATTCCAAGCGACACTATTTCTGTCTCTGATAGTGATGGTGACAAAACTGAGGAAAGAAACATTGACCACAGATGGTTCTATGACATGACATTTGACTACGAAGAAAAGAAAAACAGAACCAAACAGACTCCTCAAACATCACACAAAAAATGTTCACCAAGAGTCCAAACTAAAACCTACACAAGAACATCAAAACCCAACCACTACCGATATAGAAAGACCTATGTAAGACAAGTCTAGGTTAAAAAGGAAGATGTATTTGTGATTACTAACAACAAAGGACCCAAGTATGCTTGGGTACCTAAATCCTGTCTTTAAAATTATTTGTGCAGTTTGTCGCCAAGGAAAATAACCTATGGTATCTCGACAGTGGATGCTCAAGATATATGACAGGCGACGTAAACCTATTCCAAACCCTAAAACCTTTTGACGGCGGTAAAGTCACATTCGGTGATAACAAAAAGGGAAAGATCATTGGAATTGGTAAGATAGGTATTTCATCCTCTCATGCTATAAATGATGTATACCTTGTAAATGGTCTCAAACACAATCTTATCAGTATATCACAATTATGTGACAAAGGAAATAAAGTGGTTTTTCATTCAGATATATGTCGTATAATCTTAGAAGGCACCAGTAAAGTGATACTTGAAGGTCACAGGATGAAAAATGTTTATATGATTGATTTAAATGTTGTACCTACTGATTCTCTATCATGCATGAAAGTTACGTTAGATGATCCATGTCTATGGCACAAGAGATTTGGTCATATTAGCTCACCTATTCTAAGTAAGCTGAAAAGATGGGACTTGGTCGAAGGTCTTCCAAAGATCAAATTTGATCAAGAAAAGATGTGTGACACATGTGCACGATGTAAACACGTCAGATCATCTTTTAAGCCAAAAAGAGTGGTAAGCACAGAACAAGCTCTTGAACTAGTACACATGGATCTATGTGGCCCTATGAAGGTAAGAAGCAGAGGTGGTTCCAGGTACGTTTTCGTTCTAGTTGATGATTACTCTAGATTTGTTTGGCCAATCTTTCTTCATTCTAAAGACGAAACATTCGATGAATTTTTTAGTCTTATGAAACTTGTTTAAAACAAATATAAATCAAACCTAGTAACAATCCGTACTGACCATGGAACTGAGTTCGACAATCATGCCTTTATTGAATTCTGTAAAACCAATGGTGTTGGTCATAACTTCTCGGCCCCTAGAACCCCACAACAAAATGGAGTCGTAGAACGAATGAACAGAACCCTAGAAGACATGGCTCGAACAATGCTTCTTTGTAGTGGCCTACCTAGAAACTTTTGGGCTGAGGCTATTAGTACAGCTTGCTATATTCATAACCGTGCTATGATTAGACCTATCCTTAAAAAGACTCCTTATGAACTTCTTCGTGGTCGTAAACCAAACATATCTCATTTAAGATGCTTTGGTAGTAAATGCTTTGTTCACAACAATGGTAAAAACAGATTAAGCAAATTCGACCCTAGAAGTGATGAAGCAATCTTTATAGGATATTCAGATCATAGTAAAGCCTACAAAGTTTTTAACAAACGTACTTTATGCATAGAGGAAAGTATTCATGTTATCTTTGATGAGAATAATGCCTTCGATAAGCCATTACAGGATATAGAGGAAAACCTAGATGAACCTGATTTCAGGTTATCAAGGGAAGATCCTCCTGAAATGGAAATTGAAGAAGGAGAACCTCAAGGAATTCATGATGAACTCAACTTGGGAGAAAATGGTACGAGAGATGAAACTACAGTTGATGATACTGTAGATAACTCTCAAACCAATGACTCGGAACCCAGAGTTACAGCTAATGAAGCTGTAACTTTGAATCAAAACCAAAGGGAAGAGGCCAGAGTTATACCTGACCCTACTATAAACCCAAGTTTGGATTCAGGGGGAACAAGTCAAGATCCCGAGTCAAGTTCAGGGAATGCAAATGATCAATCAAGGAACTGGAGATATAAAGGCTCACATCCTTTGGATAATGTAATAGGAAGCCTGACAGATGGAGTTCAAACTCGAAGGAGCTTAAATAACTTTTGCTCATTCTACTCCTTTCTCTCCACCATTGAACCTTCAAATATCAAGGAAGCTCTCGCAGAACCAGACTGGATAGTTGCCATGCAAGAAGAACTCCAGCAATTTGAAAGAAACAAAGTTTGGCATCTTGTTCCTCGATCTAAAGACAGAACTGTCATTGGAACTAGATGGGTATTCAGAAACAAATTGGATGACACTGGAGTTATTGTGCGAAACAAGGCCAGATTAGTGGTTCAAGGATACAACCAACAGGAAGGGATCGATTATGACGAAACCTTTGCTCCTGTTGCTCGTCTTGAGGCAATAAGACTACTCATTGCATTTGCAGCACACAAGGGAATGAAACTTTTTCAGATGGACGTTAAGACTGCATTTCTTAATGGCTATCTCCAAGAGGGAGTATTTGTTGAACAACCTCCTGGATTTCCTGACAGTAAACTCAAGGATCATGTATTCAAATTGGACAAAGCACTATATGGTCTGAAACAAGCACCTAGGGCATGGTACGACAGATTATCAAAGTTCCTATTGAAAAGTGGATTCAAGAGAGGATCCGTGGATAAAACCCTATTTCTTAAAAGCGAAAACTCAGATCTACTTGTTGTTCAGATCTATGTTGACGATATTATTTTTGGCTCAACTAATAAAAAGTTGTGCAAGTACTTCTCTGAGTTGATGACTTCTGAGTTCGAGATGAGTATGATGGGAGAACTAAAGTTCTTCCTTGGACTTCAAATACAACAAACTGAAGAAGGAATCAAAGTTCATCAACAAAAATACGTCAAGGAGTTGCTAAAGAAATTCGGAATGGAAACCTCTCATGCAATGCCTACTCCAATGGTCACAGATAAGAAGTTAACCAAAGACGAAGATGGTAAGTCTGTAGATGAAACAACTTACAGAGGTATGATTGGCTCACTTCTTTATCTTACAGCAAGTCGTCCAGATATAATGTTTAGTGTCTGTGTTTGTGCGAGATTCCAATCTGCACCAAAAGAATCACATATGATTGCAGTTAAGAGAATATTAAGATACCTAATCGGAACCTCAAAATTATATCTATGGTATCCTATGGACTGTAACTTTAACCTAGTAGGATATTCAGATGCGGATTATGCAGGATGTTCTTTAGACAGAAAAAGTACCTCCGGACTTGCTACCTTTGTAGGTCCTTGTATTATATCTTGGGGATCCAAGAAACAAAACTCTGTCGCCCTATCAACTGCTGAAGCAGAATATATTGCAGCCGCACTGGTATGTTCTCAACTTTTATGGTTAAAGCAACAGTTACATGATTATGGTGTCGATGTTGGATGTGTGCCTATCTTATGTGATAATACGAGTGCTATAATTATATCTAAAAACCCAGCCCAGCACTCGAGAACCAAACATATTGAAATTAGACACCACTTTCTAAGAGACCATGTTGAAAAGAAAAATATAAAATTGGAATTTTGTAGTACGGAAAAACAGTGGGCAGATATCTTCACTAAACCATTGGCTAGAGAACGCTTTGAGACTTTGCGATTGGAAATTGGTTTAATCGGTGGCACCTAATCAAATCTTAAAAGCAAAAATAACCCAATGATTGACTACGGTTTAGATGAGATTATATGACTGTGTCCGTATACTCCGCTGCATGTGTATGTATATACTCGATGTTAAATTTTGTGATTATAGTTATATTATATAATTTACATATGAATGTGTGCACAACCGATCTCAAAATTATATTACGTCACATATTAAAATTTAACCCAAACATACATATCACAATATATACAAAATAATAATATTCAAATATTATAAAAACAAAAAGATGTACCTCAAATTAAAACACACAAAGTGTGTATAATGGTCCCCCCTTAAGCCACGTCAATACCCAAACCAAACCCCACACTCACCTGCCACGTGTCCCCCTACTACCCCTAGACTTTGACTTTCCACCCAACCCACATTATTACCTCAACTTACCTTAACCGTCCTCCATTATTACCAAACCCACAAATTTACCTCACCATTATTACAAACACAAAACCTCAAAATTTATCAAAACACCATTAAACCTCCGCCTAAAACCTCCATCACCACCCGACCAAAAACCACTAAATTTACTAAAAACACAATGCCACCATCTCATGCAACCCGCTCTCAACAAAAGAAACCGTCTCCACCCTCACCTACTCCGTCACCACCACCGTCTCCAACACCCATTGCCACCGCAAGTCCAACCCCCGACAACATTAAGCGTCGAAAACTAAATCGAGTCTCATCCTCTGTCTCTGATGACATGCAAGAACTAGGATCAAACCTCAAGAATCCTCGTCCTCTGTTCAAAGATTACTCCGACGAAGCCACAAAGGAAGGACTCGAGCGAGTTCGTATGACGAAACATGAAGGTATGCTCATTAATCGTCTTCTTCCCTATTCCATTCATTCGGGTCGGTTCTACCCGACATCTTGGGTCGAAGGGTCAAAGTCGTTGCTCTTCTTTAAAAAGTTTTTGGAGTTTCAGGGATGGAAGTATATCAGTAACTTTTCGGGTTTGATATTTCCTATTGAGTTAGTACAGTTCTTTGCCTCTGTTAAATTGAGTGAATCTGGGCTAAAAGCTGTGGTCAATGGTAAAGATATCGAGATTTCTTATGGTGATATTTGTGAAATTTTCCACCTTGATCCCAATGGTCTTGAAATTGATACCCGTAAGGAGTGGGGAGTGGTAACCCGAGAACAAAAAATGATGATCAAACATTATTTTGATCCTAATGCTACGGAAATTTCACCTCTTCTCACAAATTCGTTTTCGCCCAAATTAAAGCTATTTGTGAACTTTCTTTGGAACACGATTCTGCCTAGGAGAGGTGGTCGTGATAAGTTGTCAAGTATTGAAGCTATTGTGTTGTTTCATTGGTTAGAAGGCAACAAAATTGATCTTGCTTTCCTATTGTGTTCGAAAATTTGTCAAACCTCCTCTGTTTTAATCAAAGAAAAACCAAGTTCAACACTTGATATTCCTTATGGAATGTGGGTTTCCGAAATCTTGTTGAAAAAGGGTGTTGTGGACGAATGTAGCTATGGTGTTAAGCCTCGAGATCGAATGTGTGATAAGTTGCTCAAATTGATGGGTATCATGGTTGATGGAATTGATTTGGCATTCGGAAAGTCGGTTGAGGAGGGTCCTAATCCAAATCCATCTCCCTCATTTGAAGGTTTGGAGGCTAATATGGATACCATTATTGGGTTGTGTCAAGTTAAGAAAGAAAAAGAAAACGTGGGTGCTTCTGAAAGTCGTACAGGAGGTGGACGCGAGTTTGAGGATAGGGTAAAGGAATGGATGGAGAAAGTGGATAAGCACATGGTGCAAATTGGCTCGGAGGTATCTGTTGTCTGTTCGGAGTTGTTGAGCATGAGCGATCGTCTTTCGTTTCTTGCATCTCAAGGAGGAGCTATCGTGCGTGATCATGGGTTGTTGCGAGAGGATGCTTCTAAAGCACTTGAGGCCGTCAAGGCACTCTCGCTCAAGGTCCTTAACTTCGAAATCGCACTCAATGCTCAAGGCAGGAACGTGAACAGTTGTCTCGATAGGTTGGAGACCCTCGAATTCCGTACCCGACCCGACTATGTGAATCCTTATGCAAAGAATCCGGGTTCAAGCTCTCGTTCGTGATCCCTCCTATCCGTCTCTGTTTTTTAAATTGAAGTTGGTTTGTTATTGTTTTAAGTCTGGGGTGGACTTATGAACCTTTTTGTGTTGTGGCCCAATGACCTTACCTAGCCCATTAAGGAATCCGAGGCCCTATTCCCTTTTGCCTCTCTCGGATTTCTTAACCCTAAACAGGCCCAAACTTACTTCCTGTTCTGATGCGGCCCACTCCTTTATTTCTTTTGCTATTGGCCCAATTTGCTAGTTATCTTTTGCAGTCTCCTTATGCACTAACATAGCCAGGCCCATTTTCTTAAACACTGTCCCACATTCGGCCCATTGGCTTAGTATTTTCGGATTGTTGTGTATATTCTTACTTTCGTATGTGGTTATGTGATATTCTCTATGTTCATATTATTTCGGCTCGTTTATATGCTTGCTTATGCTTCGTACGTATATTATTCTAGTCGTTTCATGTCTTTGTTCTCATCTTTTCGATGATGTCAAGAGGGGGAAATATGCGACTTAGATTAGAATTTGCCTAAGCTTGCTCCTTGTCGTAATCCATTGTCTCTTAAGGTCCTTAAAGGATATGGGATAGATAGAAGCTAAAAACCCTAAGTGACTCTTTACTATAAATGACCATTATTATATTAAGGGGGAACATACACTTAGACACGAAATCTAAGAAAGACTTGCCATCATCAAAAAGGGGGAATTTGTTGAACCATATATTCAAATATATATATGTTTATGTTTTGATAATGACAAGTCTAGCTATTTATATATTATATACTCGTATGTATAATCGTGTGCTAAGTGTACAGAACATTAGTAACAAGATCTAATCAATCAAGTATAAAAGATTCAAGCATATTAGTCAATGAATTGACTAAGTCGAAGATTGATAGAAGATCACAAGCGCGCATAATAAGCTAAAGTTATATTCATCAACTATAGCTTCAGTACAAGATTGATCCTAGTTATTGCTCGTAGCTATAACTCTATATCATGAAGAAATGATCGGAATATATATGTGTTTGAGTTGAAACAATTGTTTTTATATTAGTGTCGTGTAGAATTAGTGTTTAACTGGTATTCTATTTTAATAAATAGAATTGTTAATCTTAATAGGATTATATAAAATATCTTTAAGTTAAATAAGAAATAAATAATTGTCTTATGAGATAATTATTTATTACTAAAATAAACTAAGGATTTTTATATGATTTTAATTGTCAAAAATATATAATCGAAGTATAGTATGTTTCGACTTTGGGAAACGTGTAATATGACACGATTGCCATAAGTCGTGTAAGGATTACTTAAATAAATATTATGTATTTATTTAATATCCTAAACAAACTAAGATTATATTATGGTAATATATTTTATTATCTTTGACATGGTTTAGGAAATTGATTTAATAAGGATACTAATTGTTTATTATATAAAGATCTTTCCTAAATATGAATTAGGAAATTGATTCCTTATATAATACATATAGTATATTATTATATCTTTCCTAAATATATTAAGATTAGATTTAAGGTAGTATTACTAAAAGACTAGTATTCTAGTTTTAAGTAATATTCCTAAATCATCTAGGGTTTGAAATACCTAGATACATATTCTATATAAATAGACTACCTATGACACATTAATCGACACGACATACACACACAATATACACGCAAATCAAGAGAGAAAAACCGCCGTTCATATTCTTCAAGTTCGAGCTTTTCATTGTCATATCCGATTCAAGATTCAAGTGCTCAAGCATTGATCTTATTCATTCAAGATTGTGACATCAAGAAAACATTGAAGACTTTATCTTATTAACGTAAGATAGAACGAGTATTTAGCGGTACTCATTGTAAGACAAATATTTAACGGTATTTGTCGAAGCTAGATATTTAACGGTATCTAGATAGAGTTGTGACTAACATCAAAGTCGCACGAGTAGGGTTGATAAAATTGTAATCCAGAGTTGGTACTAATTTTATTAATCGAGAATAGTGGACGTAGGTCTCAGAGTGTGAGACTGAACCACTTCAAAAATATCGTGTCTCTCTTTATTACTTGCTCTACTCAACGATCATCATACAAACTTACACTCATCGAAGAAGATTTAAAAAGAAGGCATACTCAATTCAACCCCCCCTTCTTGAGTATATCATATCAATAGACTCTTCAATATGATGTTTTCTATAAAGTCAGAAAACATACCCATCATACACCTTTGAAAGGTAGCAGGAGCATTACATAACCCAAAAGGCATCATGCGATATGCAAAAACACCATGTGGGCATGTAAAAGTAGTCTTACTCTGATCATCAGGATGGATGGTAATCTGGAAAAAACCTGAATAACCATCTAGAAAACAGAAGAATTTATTAGAAGCCAGTCTTTCAGTCATTTGGTCAACAAAAGGAAGGGGGAAATGGTCCTTCTTGGTGGCGGCATTTAACTGTCTATAATCAATGCACATCCGCCACCCAGTTACTACTCTAGTGGTATTTATTCATTTTTATCATTTTTTACCACTGTGGTCCCTCCTTTATTAGGAACCACCTAAACTGGGCTAACCCACTTGGAATTGCCAACTGAATAGATAATACCTACATCAAGAAGTTTCATTACCTCAGCCATAACTACCTCCTGCATCTTAGGGTTCAACTTACGTTGTCCCTGTCTATAGGGCTTATGCCCTTCCTCTAACTCTATCCTATGCATGCAAACATCAGGGCTTATGCCCTTAATGTCATCCAAAGAATAACCTAAAGCTTTCCTATTCTTTTTGAGAACAGTCATTAAAGCAGAAAGTTGGTTAGGGTCAAGTTTGGAGCTAACAATTGCAGGGTACTGTTCAGTATCATCTAAGAAAAAATATTTAAGATTAGGAGGAATTGGCTTACGCTCTGGTACCTTTACCTCAACGGCCTGAACAGAATCAGTACTAATAGAATAGCACATGTTTACCAGATTTGCATTAGCCAAGCTTATGATCTTCTCATCCTCTTCTTCAGTAAGCTCATATTCCTCTATCTATGCTTCCACCATATCCAGCTCTTCAGCATCTTCAGCTGGATTACCTGTACACTTATCCAAAACTGTCAAATCATCTAAGGGATCCTTGGTCAAGGATTCCCTCCAGTTAAGGATAACATTCCTGTCTATAATATCAATGGAGCAACAAGTATCATCAGTAGGAGTAGTTGCCTTATGGGCAAGACTAAACTCGATAGTGTCATCTCCAACCTCTAAAGTAATGATCCCGCGTTTGACATCTATTACAGCCCCAGCTGTGTGTAAAAATGGTCTACCTAAAATAATAGGTATTTGACTATCCTCAGCAATGTCTAAAACAACGAAATCAACAGGAATAAAGAACTTTCCCACTCTAACTGGGACATCCTCTAAGACACCTAATGGTCTTTGGGTTGATCTATCAGCCATCTGTAGGGTAATATTGGTGAGTTTAAGTCTACCTAAGTTAAGTCTTTCACAAACAGAATAAGCCATAACACTGACACTAGCCCCTAGATCACAAAGGGCTTTCCCTATAACATGATTGCCTATAGTACAAGGGATAGAAAAACTACCTGGGTCTTTTAACTTGGGTGCTATATTATTTTGTGAAAGAACATAACATTCTTCCACAAAAGCAATAACACCTTCGTCCTGAAAATTTCTCTTACGACTCAAGATATCTTTCATAAATTTAGCATAAGAAGGTACCTGGGTAATTAAGTCAGTGAAAAGGATGGTTACCTCCAGATTCTTCACCATCTCCAAAAACTTACCGAATTTCCGATCCTCTTTGGAATTCTTCAATCGTTCGGGATACGGAACGGTAACACTAGCCATAGGATCAGCGACCTTTGGCTTTTTCAGCTGTAATATCTTAGTGAGGCCTTGAATGAGGGAAGGATCCATCAATTCGGGAATAGAAACCGCATTCTGCTCAGGAACACTGGTCGGTCGACCTGGTATAGGGGTCGGTCGACCAGACGCTGTATCATCGAATTTTTTCTGATTTCCAGAAACTGATCTCACGTCAGGTATTTCGGTCGGTCGACCTTCTATAGCGGTCGGTCGACCTCCTGACCTGTGCACGGGATCAATTTTTTCTTCCTGAACTTCAGTAGAGTCCTCCTTAGGGGCTAGTCCTTCATAAGCACGACCACTCCTAAGATTTATAGCATTCAATGTCTCTATGGGACTCTCACAACTAGCCGGAGAGCTAGTTGTCTGATTAGCTAAGATTGTCAATTGGTCTCCAAAAGTCTTCATAGAAGCCACTTGAGCCTTTCCCGTCTCCAAAACCTGTTTCGTTAGAGCATGAACAACCTCTCTCAACTCCGAAATCTCCCCCGTGTTGTCAACCGTAGTAACTAGGTTCGCACTTTCAAGCTTCAGCTGGGTTGCCTCAAGCTTTTCAAAACGGGCTTCAACGGTTGTCTCAAGAGCCAAAACTCTATCCATCTGCACATTCAACCTTCGCGAATTCCCACGTGAACTCCCAAATTTAGCCCTATGCACCGCCATGTCTTCTATGGTGTTCCAACCCTTCATATGGTTGGTATTGTTCTGGAATCTTCCATTGGCGGCCGCATCAAGAATCACCTTATAATCATCGTAGAGGGCGTTGTAAATTTGGTTACACAAGTACCATTGAGGAAAACCATGGTAAGGGATAAAACGGACCAAATCCTTGAACCGACTCCATGCTTCACAAAATTCTTCATCCGGTCCTTGTTGAAAGTTAGTGATTTGGCTTCTCAAGTCATTGGCCTTTGCAAGAGGGAAGTATTTCTTGTAGAAAGCCAATGCCAAGGAAGTCCAATCCGTAATCTTCTCAGCTACCCTATCAAGGTAACGATACCAATCTCGCGCGGCATCTTTTAATGAATAAAGGAACATCATTGCCGGCACCTCATCCTGTGTCACCCCGGCAGGTATGCGTATGGAACAGCAATAATCCGTGAATTTCTCAACATGCTTCAACGGATCCTCGTTGGGTAGACCAGAAAATTGATTCCGTTCCACCAGAATGATTTAGTTCGGGTGTAGCTCAAAGGAACCAGTTGTAGGAGTAGGCAAGGTGAACCCTTTTGGTAAATCTTGGACCTTTGGTTGCATGTGGTCATAAATAGTAGCCATGTCTAAACAAGAGAGTACTCAAAACCTGTCTTCTAATATACAGAAAACAACACTAGAAAAAAGGGTAAGTAACGGTCTTAAGAAACCTAAGTTCCTTAAGACAAGAAAAATAAACTAAAAATCTACAAACAAAATTATACCGTCTCCCCGACAACGGCGCCAAAATTTGACACCCGTCGTTGAGGGGTGTCAAAGATAAGATTTATAAAAACCTCAGCTTAAACTAGATAGGATAAGTCAAGGGTCGAACCACAGAGAGACAAGATTAATTATGTTTGTGAATTTAAAGTCTATTGAAAGTAACCGAAAAGAGGGTTTGATTTATGATTGGGACTAACAACTAATAGCAAAATAAACAAAAAAATTAAAACAAGGTAAAAAGGAGATTAGGAACTTCGGTTCCCCATGGTTAAAACAAGTCAATAAAGGGTAAAATAACCAAACAACACAATCCCAAGGAACAAAGAATAAACCTTTAGGTCAATATTGTAACACCCCCATTTATTTAGAGGCCTGAACTAGGACCCTCCAAATAACCAAGGGTGTTACCATCTCGGTTACCCGAGGTAGTAGATAACAAAGGAATAAATACAGTACTTTATTAAGTAATTTAACGTTAAACAAAAGTCTCAAACTATTACAACTGAAAGTAACCCCAACTAAAGTTTGAGTGTGATGAAAACTAAATGACTGAGCTATCACTAGACAGGTCTGATCCAAGTCCTCTCCACCCATCCAGCATCCACAAGTCTAAACCTGTCATTCTGCTCCCCAATAAATTGGATCAACGCAGACACAGAAACAAACAACAGGGTCAACACGAGGTTGAGTAGGTAATATGATTAAACATGATATATCACAATATACAATTCCTCCATCTCCTCCGAATCAACTCCTCCACATCACCCCAGCACATCAGACCTCCCATGGCCATATCACAAGTCCCTTATCACAAGACCCTTATCACAAGACCCGATTCACAACCTCCGTCCTCCACAATAATCAATAGTAACAATCAATCATAATATATTCACAACTTAATATAACATTCTTACGATAGATATTCTCATGTCAATTCACAACCACCAATATAAATATTCCCCTACCTTGAAACTGCGGAAGACAAAAGCAAGTGTACAACAGCTACTAAAAATGTTCCACGCGAAAACCTCCACCTTAACATATATCATATAATTAATAAAGCTCCCTAAACCTCGTAATATATGCATACATTCTATTTATAGAAACCTCCTATATTTAGAAAGTTCCCCAACAGACAAAGTTACCCAAAATGGCAACTTTCTAAATATAGTAACTTCTAAATATAGTAACTTCTAAAAACCGTCATGCTCATATTTGCAACATTAAATATTACCCATAAATATAAATAACACCAAACTTACTATAATAATATTAATAATAATAATAATATTAGTAATAATAATAATTATAATAATAATAATAATAATAATAATTATAATGAAAATAATAAAACGTTAAAAGTAACCTTAGTAACAACCCGTGACAACCCGTGACAGCCCCCGTACAAACAGCCCTCTAACCACCGTGCCACTCCTCATCTACCGCTAACAACCACCACCGCTTGAACCCAGAACCACCCTTCACCGACTCAACCACCAGCAGCCCCCTCGTCGGCCGCCGGCGACCTGTACCAACCACCCAAACAGACCTGACTCCTCACCCCCACCTTCTGACCACGCACTCTTTGACAGCCTCTCGACACCAGCCCAGCCACTGCCAACCACCGACTTAACCACCAAAACCATCCCTGACACTCGCCTCTCAAACCACGGTGGTACCATTGGACTGACCTCCCCCGAGTCACCGATGGTACCATCCCCAAGACACCCCCAGCACTAGCATACCCCGAAACTGTGACCAGCATAAGGAACGAACACCCCTAAAGACGCTGACACCGTCGTTGGTAACCACCACGACAACCACCGGTATACTCCCTTGACAACCCCAGACTTACTACCCCCTTTTTACTTACACACGCGACTCAAAACAGACAACGAAAGAGTTTTGTAAAAGTCGAGTATGATTAGTTCTGATTATAACTACAGCATTACCGTGGTGACAAGCGGTGTACAACCTTGCCCACCGTGACTCTAGGTGGTTGACAAGAACGGAACTAGGGCCAGGACACGACTCTCAAAAGCATAGATCGTATATATGTGAAAAACAGACCTTGATGACACCATATACCAGATCGAAATAATACATAAACACAGGAGGAATAAGCAATGAGAAAATAAACGCAGAACGGCATACCTACTTCAGACCCTAGTCGACCACCACTAGCCCACCTTAAGACCACCGTGCTCAACTCCTATCCAAACTTTGGTATGACGGCAGAGGATGTATGAGGTGTTTGTATGTAATTAGGGTAGACAAAGCTCATAACATGAGCTTAAATATGACGGCATGCTAAAGTGTGTAATTAGGTTTAGCTAACTAAAAAAAAACGTGTGGGCTGATTTCATAACTGAGTTGCACGCTTATCGAGGCCCGTGTTATGGTGCTAAAGGTCTCAAGATCGAATCCCCTTGGCAACCCAAACCCCTAACTTGATCAAAATACCATAATTTAGTTTAAACATAAAATAGATGTCGTAACTTAAACGTATATTGCACACTTAAATTATTCGAAAGCCCTCAATTATTTAACGAATAACCCGTCACCATCGAATAAGTTGGATACTAAAACGGGTTATTACATTCTTCCCCCCTTAAAATGAACTTCGTCCCGAAGTTCACCCACTCATAGCGACCACGAACATACCCACAACAAGGCTTAAACACGCTAAACATGAAATGTTACATTCTACCCCCCTAAAAAAAAGAGTTACGTCCTCGTAAGTTACCTCAAGCGAACAGTTGCGGGTAGTGTTCCTTCATAGACGCCTCCGACTCCCAAGTAGCTTCCTCCGTGTTGTGATTGGTCCACAAGACCTTCACCAACACTGTCTCTCCATTCCGAGTCTTCCGAATCTTTCGATCCAAAATCTCCTTTGGAACCTCCGCATAGGCAAGTTGTTCATCTACCCCAATTTCTTCATGGTTCAACACATGCGTGGGGTCACTCACATATTTCCTTAGTTGCGAAACATGGAACACATTATGGACTTTGGATAGAGCTGGAGGCAAAGCTAATCGATACGCCACCTCCCCAACTCTGTCCAAAATCTCAAATGGTCCGATAAACTTCTGACTGAGCTTGCCACGCTTTCCGAATCTCATTACCCCCTTCATTGGAGATACCTTTAGCAGTACTTTCTCCCCTTCCTCAAATGAAATATCACTCCTCTTGAGATCTGCGTAACTCTTCTGTCTCTCTTGGACAGCCCGCATCTTCTGTCTGATTATCTGAACTTGCTCAACCATCTCCTGGATCATCTCTGAACCTAGAACCACTGCATCAGCGCGATCATCCCAACATACAGGACTCCGACACTTCCTCCCATACAAAGCCTCAAAAGGGGCCATTCCAATACTGGCATGGTAGCTATTATTATACGAGAATTCTATCAGCCCCAACCGTTCTTCCCATGATCCCCCGAACTCCAGTACACAAGCTCTCAACATATCTTCCAAAGTCTAGATAGTCCTTTCCGTCTGACCATCTGTAGCAGGATGAAAAGCGGTGCTCAACTTTAATTGTGTGTCCAACGCGGTCTGCAGCTCTTGCCAGAATCTAGAAATAAACCTCGAGTCACGATCGGAAACAATATCCTTGGGAATGCCATGCAACTTGACTACATTCTGCATATATGACTTCGCCAATTCAGCCTTACTCCACGTATCTTTCATTTGAATAAAGTGGGCGGACTTGGTCAGTCGATCCACTATTACCCAAATCATATTGTTGCCCCTCTGAGTCCAAGGCAACCCCACGATGAAGTCCATTGAAATATTCTCCCACTTCCACTCAGGTATATCTAGTGACTGGATCTTTCCTTGAGGTCTCTTGTGCTCACCTTTTACCCTCTGACATGTCAAACACCGTGACACAAACTCGGCAACTTCCTTTTTCATGCTGGGCCACCAAAAAGTCTTCTTGAGGTCTTTGTACAGTTTATCACCCATTGGGTGAACAGAATAAGGCGTAGCATGAGCTTCAGTTAAGATTTTCTTTTTCAATTCGTCATTATCTGGTATACACCATCTCCCACTGAATCTCAGGCTATCATTAGCATGGACACTGAATTTGGATTCGGTCCCACTACCACTTACCTCGATCATTTTTCGCCACTTCTGAATCCTCAAGTCTCCTTTCTGCAATTCCCTGATTTCTCCATACAATTCTGGTTCTATTGTCAGATCACTCAGAGTTCCTCCTTTTTGTATCATGTAAATTCCCATTTCAGTCAACTCACTGAGCAGCCTTACCCTTGATCTGACACTACTCAAGACGTGAACAGATTTCCTACTCAAGGCATCAACAACCACATTAGCCTTGCCCTCATGATAGACAATCTGCATATCGTAGTCACCAATTAACTCTATCCACCTCCTCTGCCTCATATTCAATTCCCGCTGGGTGTAGATGTACTTCAAGCTTTTGTGGTCGGAAAACACTTTAAACGTGGCCCCGTACAGGTAATGACGCCACAATTTCAGTGCGAAAACCACAGCCCCCAACTCCAAGTCATGAGTAGGATAATTCTCTTCATATGTCTTCAGCTGTCGGGAAGCATAAGCGATCACCCTCCCATTCTGCATTAATACACATCCTAGCCCATTCTTTGAAGCGTCGGTATACACCTCGAAGTTATCACTCCCCTCTGGCAAGGCAAGGATATGAGCTGTTGTCAGACGTTCTTTAAGAGTCAAGAACGCCTTCTCACAACTCTCATCCCAAATGAAACGATTCTCCTTCCTCATCAATGATGTTAATGGCTTGGCTAATTTTGAGAAATCTTTGACAAACCTTCGGTAATACCCAGCTAATCCCAGGAAACTTCGGATCTCTCCCACATTCTTCGGGCTTTGCCACCTGGTCACTACTTCAATCTTGCTAAGGTCCACGGACACCCCTTCCTTGGAAATTACGTGAGCCAAAAAGGCAACCTTCTCCAACCAGAATTCGCACTTACTTAGCTTTGCGTACAACCCATTCTCCTCTAGAGTTTTCAACACGGTTCTCAGATGTTCTCCATGCTCTTCTTTATTCCTGGAATATACTAAGATGTCGTCGATAAATACAACCACGATCTTATCCAGGTACGGACTGAATACTCGGTTCATCAGATCCATGAATACGGCTGGTGCATTAGTCAACCCGAACGGCATGACCACAAATTCGTAGTGGCCATACCTCGTTCTAAACGCGGTCTTGGGAATATCCTCATCCTTAATCCTCAATTGGTGATAACCCGACCTCAGATCAATTTTTGAGAAAACTTCGGCTCCACTCAACTGGTCGAACAGATCATCGATTCTTGGCAACGGGTAGCGGTTCTTAATAGTCACATTATTCAGCTCTCGGTAGTCAACACAGAGTCTCAGACTTCCGTCCTTCTTCTTCACAAAAAGTACTGGTGCTCCCCAGGGCGATACACTAGGCCGGATGAATCCCTTCTCAGCCAATTCATCCAGTTGCGTTTTCAATTCTTCCATCTCTTTTGGTCCCATACGGTAAGGTGATTTCGATATTGGACCTGCACCTGGTTTGAGGTCGATAGAGAAGTTGACCTCTCTCCTTGGTGGTAATCCTGTTACATCATCCCGGAACACTCCCTCAAACTCCCTCACTACAGGTATCTCGCTAACACCCGGATTTTCCGCCTCACAATTCCACATTTGACACAAGATTAAGCTATCCCCCTTCCGTAGGCTCAACTTAAGGGTATTAACTGATATGAACTTGACCTTAGGTTTAACAACGAATCCCCTATAGGTCACCCTCACTCCCTTAGGTCCTCTCAGAGAAACTTTCTTTTGATGACAATCTATGAACGCTCGGTATTTCCCCAGCCAATCCATTCCCAGGATTACTTCAAAGTCCCCCAATGGAAACTCAATAAGGTCGCAATGGAAAACCACTTCCCCAATTTTGATAGGCACACTTCTAAAAACTCTATTACATGACACCGATTCCCCAGATGGTATTGTTACAGAATCCTCAACCCAGTCATAGGTACCAAGCTCCAACACCCTAGCATGTTCTCTAGACACAAACGAATGAGTAGCTCCAGAATCAAAGAGTACAAAAGTAGGTTTAAGGTTCACAAGAAAGGTACCAGTCACGACATGAGCGTCGTCCTTCGCAGCCTGCTTCTCCACGGCAAAAAGTTTGCCACTGGTCTTCACTCCACTTTGGCTAGTAGCGGCTGCTCCTGACTGTTGATTGCCTTCAGCTGCGGTCTTCTGGTTACTACCACTCCCGTGGTACTGGTTTTGGTGGAAGCGGTTTTGGTAATTGCTATAACTCCTCTGGTAGTTGCTGTTAGTACCAGACCTCGAATTTCCCCCATAGCCTGACATAGGAGTGCGATAACCTCCATTGCCTGCAGTATTCATGCGGGACCCACTGTATCCCGAAGTTGGAGTACGGTAACCCCCGGATTGATTTCCGCCCGAGGATCGACACACAGCTTGTTTATGTCCCGTCTTTCCACATCCATAGCACACTATGCCCACAGAACTGGTTCTCGTACCCCCACTTCTATAATTACCACTACTCTGGTTCTTTGCACTTGCTGAGGTATTGTGGTTAAAGTAACCACTATACCTGGTGGAATTCTGCTTTTTCGACCCAGAGCCCTCATTTAAGGCCTCTGTCTTCCTCTTATCACTCCTCGTCTTCTTTTCCTCCTTGATCATGTCAGCTAATCTCTCAGCTGCCCCAACCCGCAAATAGATGTCACGGACTGTGGTGGGTGGTGCAGCAATGGGTCTCTTCTTGACAGAAATGGTTAACCCCCTTTCAAACTTCATGGCAAGCATTGCCTCATCCATCCCCATCTCTCCCACATGGCTCAGCAGCTGAAGAAACTTTCTGTAGTATACCTCTACCGACATCTCATCAGTCATCCTAAATAGCTCAAATTCCTCTCTCAATTTGCTCTTTTGGAATTCAGGTAGAAAAAGTTCAAACAAGATTCTCTTGAAGGCGACCCAATCCACGTGATTGATCCCATCCTCGACGGCAGCCTCTCGAATTTCTCCCTTGTTTCCCGTCCACCAATCGCCAGCCATACCCCTCAAATAGTGAGCAGCTTGATCCACTCTCAGCTCTTCTGGACAGTCTATCAGTTCGAACAAATTGTTGAACTCCCGACACCATTCACCAAGAAGGTGAGGTTCCCCTTCCTCGGTGAATTGTGTAGGGTTGTGCCTTGCGATTATAGTACTCATCTTAGCAGAATCCATGCGCCTGGCCTTTAAGGCCTCGTTCTCAGCTATCAATAAGTCTAACCCTTCCTGTGTGATATTAGCCGCGTTGTTTCTTCTTGGAGGCATTCTAAGACATACAAGGAAAAGATGAGTCCCTGTTTAAGTATGGGTACCCATTCGTATAAAGGTCATCACCTTTAAACATCAGGTTACTTATGCAACTAACATGTATATATTACAATACTTCCTACACATGGCTCAAGGGTCACATAACCGCATATATCAACATTATCATATACTCGATGTAAAACAACCATGTAATTCTTATATGCATATCCTTCTTTCATATTCATGTAACAGAGGGATTCTTATAACACCTCATTAAGCTTCCCACAATTTTCCATCACTTCCTATTCTACCCCTTTTCGCTCGTATTCACTCAAGGTATCCGGGTAAAACTAAGAGGGCCTATGGTTTGGTGTGAGGGGCCCCAGACTCATACTTCCCCTTTAGCGTGCTCCTATCAGTTCTATCCCGGGGTTCAATTTATTTAGACTCTTCCTATGTTCATTAGGTTCACTAGGTTAGGCCTGACGATCGTTCTCTCTGATACCACTTTGTAACACCCCCATTTATTTAGAGGCCTGAACTAGGACTCTCCAAATAACCAAGGGTGTTACCATCTCGGTTACCCGAGGTAGTAGATAACAAAGGAGGAAATACAGTACTTTATTAAGTAATTTAACGTTAAACAAAAGTCTCAAACTATTACAACTGAAAGTAACCCCAACTAAAGTTTAAGTGTGATGAAAACTAAATGACTGAGCTATCACTAGACAGGTCTGATCCAAGTCCTCTCCACCCATCCAGCATCCACAAGTCTAAACCTGTCATTCTGCTCCCCAATAAATTGGATCAACGCAGACACAGAAACAAACAACAGGGTCAACACGAGGTTGAGTAGATAATATGATTAAACATGATATATCACAATATACAATTCCTCCATCTCCTCCGAATCAACTCCTCCACATCACCCCAGCACATCACACCTCCCATGGCCATATCGCAAGTCCCTTATCACAAGACCCTTATCACAAGACCCGATTCACAACCTCCGTCCTCCACAATAATCAATAGTAACAATCAATCATAATATATTCACAACTTAATATAACATTCATACGATAGATATTCTCATGTCAATTCACAACCACCAATATAAATATTCCCCAACCTTGAAACTGCGGAAGACAAAAGCAAGTGTGCAACAGCTACTAAAAATGTTCCACGCGAAAACCTCCACCTAAACATATATCATATAATTAATAAAGCTCCCTAAACCTCGTAATATATGCATACATTCTATTTATAGAAACCTCTTATATTTAGAAAGTTCCCCAACAACCAAAGTTACCCAAAATGGCAACTTTCTAAATATAGTAACTTCTAAATATAGTAACTTCTAAAAACCGTCATGCTCATATTTGCAACATTAAATATTACCCATAAATATAAATAACACCAAACTTACTATAATAATAATAATATAAATAATAATAATAATAATAATAATGAAAATAATAAAACGTTAAAAGTAACCTTAGTAACAACCCGTGACAACCTGTGACAGCCCCCGTACAAACAGCCCTCTAACCACCGTGCCACGCCTCATCTACCGCTAACAACCACCACCGCCTGAACCCAGAACCACCCTTCACCGACTCGACCACTAGCAGCCCCCTCGTCGGCCACCGGCGACCTGTACCAACCACCCAAACAGACCTGACTCCTCACCCCCACCTTCTGACCACGCACGCTTTGACAGCCTCTCGACACCAGCCCAGCCACTGCCCACCACCGACTTAACCACCTGAACCATCCCTGAAACTCGCCTCTCAAACCACGGTGGTACCATTGGACTGACCTCCCCGGAGTCATCGATGGTACCACCCCCAACACACCCCCAGCACTAGCATACCCCGAAACTGTGACCAGCATAAGGAACGAACGCCCCTAAAGACGCTGACACCGTCGTTGGTAACCACCACGACAACCACCAGTATACTCCCTTGACAACCCAGACTTACTACCCCCTTTTACTTACACACGCGACTCAAAACAGACAACGAAAGAGTTTTGTAAAAACCGAGTATGATTAGTTCTGAATATAACTACAACATTACCATGGTGACAAGCGGTGTACTACCTTGCCCACCGTGACTCTAGGTGGTTGACAAGAACGGAACTAGGGCCAGGACACGACTCTCAAAAGCAGAGATCGTATATATGTGAAAAACAGACCTTGATGACACCATATACCAGATCGAAATAATACATAAACACAGGAGGAATAAGCAATGAGAAAATAAACGCAGAATGGCATACCTACTTCAGACCCTAGTCGACCACCACTAGCCCGCCTTAAGACCACCGTGCTCAACTCCTATCCAAACTTTGGTATGACGGCAAAGTATGTATGAGGTGTTTGTATGTAATTAGGGTAGACAAAGCTCAGAACATGAGCTTAAATATGACGGCATGCTAAAGTGTGTAATTAGGTTTAGCAAACTAAAAAAAAACGTGTGGGCTAATTTCATAACTGAGTTGCACGCTTATCGAGGCCTGTGTTATGGTGCTAAAGGTCTCAAGATCGAATCCCCTTGGCAACACAAACCCCTAACTTGATCAAAATACCATAATTTAGTTTAAACATAAAATAGATGTCATAACTTAAACGTATATTGCACACTTAAATTATTCGAAAGCCCTCAATTATTTAACGAATAACCCGTCACCATCGAATAAGTTGGATACTAAAACGGGTTATTACAAATATTCTACCTAATCCTTACGGTCTTAGGGTTCCTAGAAAAGCACTAAACTTTCCTTCATATGGCAATCCCAAAGTTGTTGTTAAACTAATCCTAACAATCTTTCAATCTTAAACAATTAGTTTACCAACAACAATGGGGGATTGGTAATTTAATCATAAAACTATCAAAATCAAGTCTTTACCATGGTTCCCCTAATTCCTAATCACAAGGATTAGCTATGCATAATCTTAATCATAAAATTAACAATAACAAGAATTAAGAACATCAAAGGAATTAACATAATTAAAGATGGTAATAAAGAAGGAAACATGGATTGAGAAACAACAACAAGATGAAAAACAAGATTAATTATTGAAAAGGAAAGATTGAATTGTAGCAAACTTACAACTTAATTGGAAATCTAAGAACAAAGATGAAAATTTGGTAATTCTTCTCTCTAACTATGGAGTTTTTATTAAAGTGGCTGCTTGACCTAATTTCAGAGTTTAGGCGTTCTTAAATAAGTTCTAATTACAAGATTAAACGAGTAAAACACAAAATAAAAGTCGCGGACACAGTCGCTGGGTCGGTCGACCTACTATCCGGGTCGGTCGACCTCTTCTGCTGTTATCAGTCCTTCTGGATTCTGGGCTTTGGTCGGTCGACCTCTTTAGTGGGTCGGTCGACTTTAACCTGTACGTTTCAGCGTAAATTTGGCCCGTAAACAACACTTGACTATGAATCCGGATCCTTGCTCCGCGTAATTACTCAAAATAGCTTCCGGAGGACTATTAAAGTTCAGTTTTGCCCACTTCCGCGTATTCCTACATTTAAAACATAGAAATGCCAAAGTAAACCGTTTCGGGAGAAATAGCAACTAAAAGTCACGAAAATATAAATAAATACGTGCCAAAAGAATAAATAAAATGCATAAAATAGGCACGTATCAGGTCTTAATCTAAATCTGGCCAGACTCTCGAGGTAAAATTCTTCCTCGATTCGACAAGTATCCCCAACTCAGGATACCCCCAAGACTCGAACTAGCTAAGAACGAGATACCCCCAACTTAGGGCGGACAATCTGAAACCTGAACGAAGACGCGCAGTCAACGGTCATACCAAGACGCGACTTAGTCTTGGTGAGAACAAGAGTCATATAACAGCTCATAGTATTACTTCCACATGCACAAACAACACATCACCCGAGGACGCAATAAAACTGTGACCTAATCCAAATCAACAGTTCTACTATTCTATTTCTAAGACTTACTCAACCCTTAACCAACTTCGGAAACTATTTGAGGTGAGAGTTGGTCTCCCTTCCGGTTGCCCGGCCGGGGGGTCTTTGCCCTCAAACACCTTTCCGAACCTAGTGTAAGAGCCGCCCAATTTCTTGGACTACAAAAAAACTCAATTGCTAAACAATATACCTATGATAAACATCCAATCAACACTTAGTCAACTTCGGGAACCATTTGAGGCGAGAGCCGGTTTCCCTTCCGGTTGCCCGGCCGGGGGGTCTTTCTCCTCAAACCAATTCCCGAATCCAACAATACTGTCGTCCAAGGCTCTTGGACTACAAACACACATACAAAGCATAGGGAAAAGGAATCAACGAAATCCGACTTAAGAAACGAAAGTTACGAAGTAAATATCACGGTTTGGGGTTCCCAGCCGGTTGGCCACAGGCGGCCGGTCCACCGGCCGAGAGTCCCGTATCCTCATGCCTTCAATACGTAAAATCAACAAGGAGGGCCTCCCAGCCGGTCGGCCGGTTGCCGGTCCACCGGCTGGGGACCCCTAAAGCACAATTTTACTCTGAGCCGGCTGGCCGGCCGCCGGTTAGTCGACCGGCTCAGAGTCCCTGATCGTGAAATTTGCCTACTTCGACATTCTTAAACAATTCAATACCTCACCAATCCTTCTTAAGCATGATTCTAAGCAACAACCAAACATTCCCAGCATATATATGACATCAAATAGGCACAAGAACATGTATACAAACATCCATCTCATGAATTACAACGGAATCCCAAATTAAACCGGTCTTACATGTATACTCCTTAATTAACCTCCATATCAAATTCATCATGAATTCTCCATAAAAATCAGTTTGTATAATATAATAAAGATTCATAATCCATACTAACTTTCATTAAAAACATCAACATCACAAAATATGCTAATTTAGACAAAAAGCCGAGTTACTCATTATCATCACCTTTACTTCGCGAGTTCACCGGGTTCCTCTTCAACAATCACTAGCTCTTCCTCTGGGTTATCACAAGTACCACCTAAAAGCACAAAAACACGGATTAAGAGAGCAATTTCGTGATTAGGGCAAAACAGCCCAGAAATGAAAGTTCACGAAACAGAAAACGAAAGTGATAGAAAGATCACAAATTTCGAGAGGATTCCGAATATATAATTTTTACCTTGATTCGAGTTGAAGAAGGCCTTGAGATGATCTTTTGAAGCTTTTAAAGGAGGAGAGAAATGGTGGTTTGTGTTTCACTGTGGAAGGGTTTTGTGCAAAATGAAATGTCGATGGATAAAGGAGTGAAGTTGTCCTTTTTAAAAACTTTGAGTCCGGTTTGCTTTATTTAAGTGGAGCGGAACTTAAGAAGGGAAATTACTAACTAAACAAAGCATCTTAAGATTAAATGATTTTAAGACAGAACTTAACGGAAATCTTAAAAATATAAATTACGATCTATTATTAAAATATTATTAAATTCCGGAAATTACTTTAAATTATTAAAATATTTCTTTACGAAAATACGGGATGCTACAATCACCCCATCTTTCAAAAACTTTCGTCCTCGAAACTTGAAAGCAGTTAGAGGGACAATGTTAACAACCAAAATTTTCACTGAATTTGCTATTTAAAAGCTTTGGTTTCTTTCACAGATTTCGAAACAATTTCCAAGGCACAAGTCTTCGTCAATGGACGTTGGGGTTCTCGTTGTACATTCAAGAGCCTGACATTCCAACTCTGAGACAAGTCCCAAAATTAAATCAATTAAAATCTAAAATTTAGATCAATCCGGTGTCGATAAGAATAGTACCGGTTATCAGCCGTCTCCGATAACGAGTTCAAATGGTAATTCGACGCTGAAATCAATCCAATAACAAAACATGTAATCCTTTAAAACTGGGCTTTCTGGCAAATTATCGCTGAAGTCCATCAAAGTTGAAAAATTATCCATTTCTTTAAACAAAACCTTTCATAAGTAAACTTCTATTCCCAAATTCGCAGAGAGAGTGAAGTTGTAAAAATCCAACAAGTTTACGATTGACCGAAGAAAGGCAGCTTAGCGAATTTACAGGAGCACAAAAAGAGAATCGGTGCACGGGAGAGATTATGAGTTCGAACAAATGATTCCACAAGCTCGGGTTTTCTTGAAATTCTCACAAGGTTCTCATCTCTCTCTTCCCAAATCAAGCATTCTGACTACGGTTTTGATGGAACCTTTCCTCAAACAACTCAAAACTGCTCTAACCATAATGGAGCTTTTATCACATCGCTCCTCATAAAACCTTTCACCAGCGGTCCTGAACTTCTAAACTCGATCCCCAGGGATAAGCTGACATCCTCAAGTTCCAACTTACCACCACAAAGTGAACATTCGCTGCAAAACCTTACAAATTAAAAGTCACAACCTTCAAGTCCTCACGTAGCACTCGTACATCATCTCTCTCATTAAGATACTCTCGAGGCGTCTTACTGCTAAGATTCGTTAGAATACACAAGTTACCATCATTCCAGTCCGAATTATTCCCTAAGGTTTGGATATTCAAATTCTAAAATTCCTCAAGTCGTAACTACGGACATCCATAAGTTGCAAATCTCTATACTAGGATCACCTCAAACCTCAACGATTATCTATCAACCACTCTTGAAGTGTTATTAAGCCAACATGCTTCCATTTTTCCCACAAGCTATCATAAGCTATCTACCTAATAGTGGTGTATCATCCTGTTTCATCAAGTACCTCCCTAGGTAAACGCTGAGATTCACTAAGTAACTTAAGTTCAAACACCCAGTCAACTCCACAAGTCAAATCGTAACGGTCTCACTGCTCTCACACCGTTACAAATAACTCTCGTTCCTCAAATATATGGTTCTCTCTGCATTCCAGTGCTTCCTCAAGCTTAAGTATCACTAACTGGCCTCATTCATCTATTTGACATCATCACTACCTAAAGCACGTTCCTCTAAATTCATCTAGAACTCCAAGTATCTCCTTTAAATTCTCAAATGGTACATCCAAATCTACCAATACTCACGTTTCAATAGTTTTCTCCTACCTAAGTTCCACAGAATGTCATGTATAAAACTCCACTTAGCATAAGTATTCCATCATTCACTTCCACTCTTCCATTTGGTAAACATATAGACACTAGGGTTACCGAAACTTGTCTCACAATACCTCATAGGTTTTCCTCAACAACAATGTGTCCCAAAACATGGTTTGCGGTTATCCTAAGGAAATCCCTCAAAGTCCATTAAAAGCAAGCTACCTCACACGAGCCATGAGAGGGTAAGTTTCAAAAGTAGGGTCGAGTCAGGAAGCTATGCAAGCAGTTTCCAAGGTACAGTGGGAGAGAATTCAAGAGATACCCAAGAAGAACAAGGGTACGACCTTGGGATCTTAGAAGAAGATAGAAGGTAAAAGTCAACGGTGAAGACATACCAGTGATCAACTGGGGGCAAGTCTCGGCCGCAGCACGGCTCATCACGTACACAGCACCCTTGGCCTTCGGCCTTCGAACAACACCAGCAGTAGTGGCAGTCTTTCGCAGTCTTCCTCTCCGGGCACTCGAAGAAGCGATGCCCAGGCTTTTTGCAAGTGTAGCATGGATAGGCATTACCGTTGCAGTCAACACCAGGATGCGGGCTTTGCGACACTTGAAACACTTCAGGGAAGGGTCGGGTGCAGGCACCGGATCTTTGGCTTTGGAGGAACCAAATTTCCTAAACTTCTCACGCTGAGCCACTGGGGAAACAGATGAAGGGTCAAAGGGTCACTTCCCATGGGAGCGAGCCTGAGGGGAACTGGGAGCAGAAGAAGCCCTAACCTCAGCATCTATGGCCTTAATCGAATTCTCAGCCCAAATAGCATCGTTGTACACCTCTACGAAAGAAGTAAAATCTCTACGAACCATACCCTCGATGCGGGGACCTAGCTTCCCTTTGTAGAAGTAGACTCTCTCGGATTCATCCCTTACGAACCGAGAAGCAAAGTGAGCCAACTGATTAAACTTGTCTATGAACTCTTGCACTGTCATGTCTCCTTGTTTGATATCCCTGAACTCTTTCAATCTTTGCGAACGAAGCTCCTTCGGGTAGAAGCGGGTCTCTATCTTGCCTTTGAACGCGTCCAATCGAACAACGGATCAAGTAGGAAACCTGGAATAGTAAGAATCCACCAACGGTCTGCCTCATGCGTCAGGAAGTGAGCAGCTAAACGTACCCTATCCTCCCTAACAACTGAGTACATGGAGAAGCTGTTCTCCATATCTCTAAACCACTTTAATAAGGCAACTGGATCAACTTCACCGCCGTAGGTGATCTTAGCATAGCTCCTAGCCATCTGAGAGGCAATCCAGGAGAAGCCACCAGGTCTGTTAGCATCGTTACCAGGCGGAGGAGGAGGAGGAACAACTTTGGCCTGAACCCTCTGGTTCCCTAGGACTTGCAGAAGTGCTTGCATTATAGTATTCTCCGCTGTTGAGGGTCTCACCATCCTTGAAAAGAGAAAACGGTGTTACCTTAACAATTAACAAGCACAAACAGTCTACCTGTAACACCCCCATTTATTTAAGAGCCTTTAGCGAGACATTCTCAAATAAATAAGTCTGTTACCATCTCGGAATGACCGAGGTATTGAATAACAAAGTAAAACTCCCAAAGCACATTACATAAAAGTGATAAAATTTAAAGTTGATATTACAGAAACTAGATAGAAGAATAAAAGTACAACTGACGACTACTCTATATGTGATGTAGATCTAAGTCGGTCCCAAGTCCGCATCTCACTTTCCCGTCCCAGCTCCTAGCTCATCTTTCTCTTTCCTGTAGAATCTACTCCCCATTCCGGATCATCGTAGGTGTCACACGAATACACAGGGTCAACCACGAGGTTAAGTAGGAAAAACATCAATAAGACATAAATGACAACAGATCAGAACACCACTCCGTCTCCATATCACCAGTCATCCACTTCACCTCCATCACACCACTCCTTCCATGGCCATATCACAAGTCTCGTATCACAAGTCCTGTTCTCCACACAAATAATAACAATCAAATAATCCACAACAACAGTCAATATCAATTATACCAATCTTGTAATAAGCATCACACACACACACTTCATGACATAACACAAACCACAGATATATCCCCTACCTCAACTTGCAGAAAGAGAGTCAACAGCTCCTAGAAATGTCCCACGCGGAAACCGTCATCTAAACATATATTACATAACGATTAATAACCCCTATTCTAGAATAGTAAGGATTCTAAATATAGTAACTTTCTAAAAGTGGAAAGTTTCCTGTAATAGAAACTTTCCCGAAATAGCAACCTCGCCCAAAATGGCAATACCACAAAATTATTGATCGTGTTCTCATTTATTAACCTTAACCACGTATAAATAATTATCACTATATAATATCACAACTCGCCCTTAACCAAATACGGTAACTATCCATAAGACATTATTAATAATTTACCGTACACTAACAATTGTAAGCATATTAATTACAATATACAATTTTAACAAACAATTAATTATTAATTTCCATAAAATAATTATTCCGCATGCTAGCACCAATACAAATATTAAAACAATAATTATTAGCAAATAATAATATTAATAATCATGATATATATATATATATATATATATATATATATATATATATATGTATATTAATAATACTAATCATAATAATATTAGTAATAATAATAATACCCATAATAATTATAATTATAATAATAATAACTCATGAAATAATAATAATACAGTGCCCCAAAAGAACCCACGATCACAACAATACGCACAACGAATACGAACAGCAGTAGCCCCCTTCGCCGCGACCAACCACCCTCTCGAAAGCCGCCTCCGACACCAAACACAACCCCTGGTTTCCCCACTGGCACCACCAGGCTCGCCTCTGAGCCACGGTGGTTCCAGGAAGGATGCAATTGGTCGTCGACAACCACCAACGACACCAATAACCGACAACAAACTCGCCCCCACCACATCTACTATGTTTTGACGCGACCAAACCCCCACAACGAAGCTCACTCAAATAGCAGCCACGACAACCCTCAGCCACCGCGACAGCCACCATTCAACCCACCTGACTACCACCAAACCAATTACTGTAATATCCAGACTAAACCTCAACAAGAAAGAGATCGAATACCCGTGTACATATACGGGTTCATGGACTCTGTTCTGAAACGGAATTAACAACATGACCCCGACAACAAAACGACCTTCGTGAGTGGTCCTAGGCAGTCAACGACACCACATGCTAGGGTCAGAACACAACTACTAATATCCTAGATCATTATTATATAAGAATCAGAGACTATACATGCCATTACATGATTGAATCTACTGGATTAAAATGAAAGCGCAAACAGTGGAAAGAGGAACGCGATGAGCATACCTACTTCCACCGTATTCAACCACCCTTAGACCACCTTAACCCTCCGTGTAATCCTCCCTTCCTGATCTCTGTTGTGGCGGCAGCAAACGTGCAGCTAGGTCTCGATAGGGTTAGGTCTAGGGTTTTGGGTAGTGTTTTTATGTGACGGCAGTGTAAGCACTTGTGAGGTGATTGTGTTATATGTGTGGCACTTACTTCGAAGCCCAATTCCGTTACTCAAAACATAAATTATTACTAATACTCATATTCGACACTTCACTTATAACACATAAAGTATAACAACATTATTTGACACATTAATTATCGAATATCACCTTCCAAATAACTATCCAAAACGTCAACATAGTAAATTAAAACGCTTATTCGATAATTAATTATCGAATATAAATGCCCAATAAATATCAACACGTTAATATAATACATAATATTAAGGTAAAATACGGAGTATTACACTACCACTTGTCCTTAAGTCTACCCAAATCTCTCACTCATTATTCGAATTATTGGTCAAGGTAAGTTTGGGGATTACATGAGTGCTTCAGGAGCGATAACGCTCTGATACCAACTGTAACACCCCTCGCGGCAACGGAAATATAAACATACATAATGCATGAGAAATGCACGAATTTAAAACTTTTGACGAGATAACAAAACATGCGAGGTGATTTAACAGTACTAAACATGCGGAAGATATAAACATAAATAAGTATTTAAGTACAAAACAAAAACAACCCGGGATAGCATATCCCTACAGGCATCAAGTACTGAATACATAAGTCTAAGGTCTAGTTAACGAATGGTAAAGTCATGACGATAGGATCATTGCTCGCTAGCCTCAACGTAACCCCCTGTAATGTGGGGAATAAAGCATGTATTCACCCTAAACTTGCAGGATTATAATGAAAAATACAGTTGTGTTTATAGTCATAAGATTAAAAAGGATAAGAAAAAGAATTCAACCTTTGGTCCTTTGTGCTTATGGCCTAAGAACAGGAATTAAAGTAAATTCCCTCCTATAACTTGCACCCAAGACTTGATTGAGATGATGCCGCGTGTGCTAGAAAATACTCTCCAATTGCCTTGCAATATGGGGAGAGCTTTTGAGAGGTTTTAGATGTGAGATCTGAGTTTTGGGAAAAAGATGTTCTCAAAACCCTAATTGTCAGAATTATGAATTACCAGTAAGTGACAAAAGGAGAAAGACTCTCCTTTTGTATTACTTAGGTCGGCCGAATGGTTCTTGGGTAAGGGTGGGCTTTTTCCACTCTTACCTTATACCTTTGCGTGATTCGACCCGTTTAGCTTTAAGTTGTTCGCGGGTTTTATTTATAAATCGTAACATGTTATCAGATATTAATACAGTCGATATATTAATAATGGTCTGACAAAATACGATATTGTATAATTACCCAAATTAATATAACTGTTTATATTAATACGCGAATACTATATTTAATTAAATATAACCGTTTATATTTAATTTACGAATTAATCTTGTAATCCGTATTAGCTAAAATTATTTAATCCGTATTAAATAATAATCTCAACATCTTATTGACTAATTTATTAGTCAACACCTCTGACTAACTGTTTAGTCATATCCGGCATAAATGTGACTGTATTTTCATACCTTCACATCTCTCAAACGTGTCCTATAGGTGTGACGTATAGGGACCAGTTGATCACCGCCATCCGTATGACAATAACGTCAAACTTATCTAGCAAGCCAACCGTTATTGATAAACGTGGATCAACTGGTAATAATACAAAAGTATGCCCTTGTGATCCTTAAAGAGATTTAATAAGTCATTGTACTTAATTGTCAAGGACACCAGCCCCAACAATCTCCCACTTGTCCGTACAAGGGTATGTGCAATGACGTTATCACACTACATGTGGAGGACACAATCTCCAACAAACTCCCACTTGTCCGTACAAGTGTAGGTGCGATAACCGAATCTCATATCCTTTTAAAATTTCTCCCACTCAATGTAAGACAATTTGCAAATCCGCATTCGCAAAGGTCGTATCTCACAAGCGATATGTATCAAGAGTGGTTTCCCCGACTAGAGAGTAACTTAACTGATAAAACGAATCTGTATTCGAGCATGGCCATGCATTTCAGTTACTACTCCTCGAGTGGCCCTGAGAAATGATAAAATCCTGATAAGGGTTTGGATATTTCCCTCAACTCGAATCCTGCCGATATCGCCCAGCATGAAATAACCCAGAAAAAATCCTCTTGGCCCCTGTTACGGTGACCGTGGGAAAGAAACCAAAGTTACCCAAAATCTGTCTTAATCTCAAGAAACAGTTGAAAGTCAAAAGACTCGACTCTAAGGAACACTATGGAGGTCCTGCTTTAGACTCCCACTCAACTTTAGATCCTTCTCAGTCTGTACGAGAAGGGAGTGGAGCTCATGGGGAGTCTTCTTCATGTCGTTCATGTAGTAGTTGGCCCTAAAGAGGGCGAACCCATCATGAAGCGAATGAAGCATGCGATCAACGATGATGTTCTCACTGATCTTGCAGTTTAGGGTCTCCAGTTTCTCGATATTCTCAATCATGTTGAGAATATGTGGGCTAACAGCTTGGCCCTTCTGGAGTTTCGCCTCAAAGAAGCGACAGGTATGCTCATAAGAAACGATTCTCGGAGCCTTGGAGAATTCGTTAGTGAGCGTGGTGAAAATCTTGTTTGCACCATGGGTTATGAAGCGTCTTTGCAAATTAGATTCCATTGCATAGATGAGTACGTTCTTTATCGCACCCGCTTCCATGACGAAGTCGCTATGAGCGCGAACATCGTTGGCTCTAGCTCCAGTTCCTGGGTGTGCCGGAATGGGCTCAGTTAAAAACTTAAGCTTTCCGTCAGCAATGGCAGCATTCCGTAGTGCTGCCTCCCAGTCAGAGAAGTTTGACCCATCATTCCTCAGTCTAGTTGACTGATTCATGGAGTCCATGAAGGCTTTTAGCCAGGATTCACGTGCTAGCTTGGCACTTGGCATTGGGTCTTCACCAGCCATTTTAGTTTTACAGCAGTTTTAATGAACGTGTTCTACACTGAAAGAAGATAAAACAAAACCATATAAGCAACTTATTGTTGTGATTTAAGTCTATATTAAATTGAATTTAAACTCGTAGACTCATGCATTTATATAATTGATCTCCCTCAAGAATTATATAAACGATCCCAAGACTCAATTTCCGTATATTGATAAGCCCACAGTTTGGCTAATTCCAATCGTTGGAACTCTTGGTCGATAGATTTCCGTAAATCCTATCTATTAGTCCATCTCAGTCACTGGAATATTATCGAGTGACCATGATGTTGAGATAAAATAAATCATCTGTTCCCACTTACCCGACGTAGAAGGGGTCATATTATGCCTACCGACGAAGAAGGGATTCATGGGAGGCTGATTTATAAAGACTAATCTCAAT
This sequence comes from Silene conica, assembly GCA_029255685.2. Lineage (NCBI taxonomy): Eukaryota > Viridiplantae > Streptophyta > Magnoliopsida > Caryophyllales > Caryophyllaceae > Silene > Silene conica. Next base: position 33,429,145 of record CM055317.2, on the reverse strand, counting down.
TTTTGGTTATACGAGGAAGACCCCATCAACTCTTATTTATCCATATTTAAGTGAACTAAAAACTAGCATTTGCGTGAATGAATAAAATAAAGTGATGGCTTTTAAATTGACATGTGACATCTGTATTGTCACAGAAAACTAACGCGTGACCTCTACATGAGTCAGTTTTCAGGCATGATATAGGTGGTTTGGTTTTTAGGCGGAATATGATGCAAGCTATTATCGATGAAAGCGTAAAGATAAATGCAATAAACGTAAATAAAAGTCCTAGTGTGGCCTATCCTACCAAAATAAACATAAAACAACTTGGAATCCACCGTTGGACCCTAGAAGCTTGTCTTGATGTTCTATCTTGGTCCTTGCAGCGGGAGTGAGCATCCGGTCTCCGTCTTGTCTTTGGTCTTCACAAAATTACTAATTTAAATTACAAAAGTAATCCTAGATACATTCTAATTTAAATACAAAAGTAATTACATGGCAAAAACCCAAAACGGAGATTCAAGATCTCAAAATTACAAGCAAGATCGTGTCCCTTCATTACGGTGACACAATCTTCTAAGGCCACACTAAGTTACAACCGTTTGCAAAAATTAAATACGTTATTGAAAGCATTCAAGGCATTCACAAGACGATAAATAAAATGCATCAACTAAAACAATTTATACATGACATAATACTGTTATTATGATTAATAAATTTATACCAAACCACCTTTTAAGATTAAAATTAAGTGACTATACCGTTTTAATCACCAATTTTAACAAACATATAATCCATTATTTTAAACTGTTTTAAAACAATATGTATCAAACGAGGGTGAACCGTTTCACTAAATAATACACTATTTCCGTATATAGTATATTATTTTAAGCCATGTGAAAATAAAACATGTTATTTTCGAAAATAAAAAAAAACGAGTCTGTTACAGGGGGGAGGTCGACCGACCTAAACTTGTGGTCGACCGACCTCCTGCCGAAAAACGGAAAAATCTGCAACAGTAAAATCGGTCGACCGACCTATTAATTAGGTCGACCGACCAACAAGTAGTAAAAACGAATTTCAGAAAACGCAAAACGCTGCACTTTTTGAAATTAAAACAAGTTTTTACCTTTTAAACTTTGATTAAAACAAGTAAATCAAAATTAACATCAACAAGGGTTCACATATTGTTAAGAATATCGATTAATTAACAATATGTAAACAGGAATCGAAAAACAAGATCGAAAACTCATAAAGGAAACTGTTTTTAAAAAAAACAGAAAACTCACACAGGGGCGGTCGACCGACCGCTAATACTGGTCGACCGACCGACGCAGCGGCAGAAACGAGATTTTTCAAAATCTATAAAAAAAAACTTATGAAAAACACAAAAGTAAAATTTTCATGGCCTAAGTCTCTGATACCACTTGTGGGGAATAAAGCATGTATTCACCCTAAACTTGCAGGATTATAATGAAAAATACAGTTGTGTTTATAGTCATAAGATTAAAAAGGATAAGAAAAAGAATTCAACCTTTGGTCCTTTGTGCTTATGGCCTAAGAACAGGAATTAAAGTAAATTCCCTCCTATAACTTGCACCCAAGACTTGATTGAGATGATGCCGCGTGTGCTAGAAAATACTCTCCAATTGCCTTGCAATATGGGGAGAGCTTTTGAGAGGTTTTAGATGTGAGATCTGAGTTTTGGGAAAAAGATGTTCTCAAAACCCTAATTGTCAGAATTATGAATTACCAGTAAGTGACAAAAGGAGAAAGACTCTCCTTTTGTATTACTTAGGTCGGCCGAATGGTTCTTGGGTAAGGGTGGGCTTTTTCCACTCTTACCTTATACCTTTGCGTGATTCGACCCGTTTAGCTTTAAGTTGTTCGCGGGTTTTATTTATAAATCGTAACATGTTATCAGATATTAATACAGTCGATATATTAATAATGGTCTGACAAAATACGATATTGTATAATTACCCAAATTAATATAACTGTTTATATTAATACGCGAATACTATATTTAATTAAATATAACCGTTTATATTTAATTTACGAATTAATCTTGTAATCCGTATTAGCTAAAATTATTTAATCCGTATTAAATAATAATCTCAACATCTTATTGACTAATTTATTAGTCAACACCTCTGACTAACTGTTTAGTCATATCCGGCATAAATGTGACTGTATTTTCATACCTTCACATCTCTCAAACGTGTCCTATAGGTGTGACGTATAGGGACCAGTTGATCACCGCCATCCGTATGACAATAACGTCAAACTTATCTAGCAAGCCAACCGTTATTGATAAACGTGGATCAACTGGTAATAATACAAAAGTATGCCCTTGTGATCCTTAAAGAGATTTAATAAGTCATTGTACTTAATTGTCAAGGACACCAGCCCCAACAATCTCCCACTTGTCCGTACAAGGGTATGTGCAATGACGTTATCACACTACATGTGGAGGACACAATCTCCAACATGTAAACAGCCTCATGTACCTACACACATACAATATGTGCGCCACAGTCAGTGGGGAGTGACTAGAGCTCTCATAGCCACTTATTGTCATACAACACCGAAACATATAGATACAAGCATCATACTCTAACATAAATAAATCATGTGAAGTAGTCCATTAATAATCCTTCTTAACATACTCATGAAATTAGATAAAATACCGCAACTGAAGTATATCTAAACATGTATCAACAGTATATAACACCGTACCCCAACTCGGGCAAGTATATGTTGGAAATCTAATTTCAGATTTTATACTCATATCTTTATATGAGTTTTGTTTATTTAAGTTTAGGCTTGAAACTTAATATGATCTTATGCATGCATGATGATTACATAAGATGGATGAATGTCCTTACATCGGTTTTAGAAGGTTTATACTCAATAATCACCTATTATATGAGTCTTCAAAAACCGAAATACCCTTATAATTGACACCCGTCGTTGTGGGTGCCAAAGATAAGATTTATAATTTCTAAACTTTAACTATAGATAGTGAAAGTCAGGGTCGAACCACAAGGAGGCAATGTCTATTTGCGTTTTTAATTGTCCAGTCACAAAAATGGGGGGGTTTTGTTGGTGGTTGAGAATTATGCTAGCGACGAAAATAATAAAAATAAAAGCAATGACTAAAATAAAGATGTAAACAAATGAGAAGAATGTTAAGATATTCAGTTCACTATAGTTACGATGGCATAAAATTTGAGGTAAGTCCGTATTGCAGTCGCGTAAGGGGTATAACAAATCCTCTCGGTCTATGTTATCTAATAGCTCCTTTCGGCCTATGCTATTAGTTCCTAGGTCTCACGAATATTAGGTGTCAACAATAAGGGTGATTCCTAAAGTCTAGGTCACATACCTTTCAGTCTTAGTAACGACCTAGCTGTCTTAAAACGTTAACTAATGCCCTCCCCGTATCTTTCAATATTGGGTTAGTCATTACTAGTATCCTACAAGTCTCCTTTCGGTCTCATCATAGGATATTATAATTAACGAGGCAAAACAGGTCTGAACATAAGCGAGGTTGGTCGACCGACCAGCTATTCCAGTCGGTCGACTGACTACCCAGCCGGCCGACTAGTTAAGCTAGTCGGTCGACCAGGGTCTGCTACGGGTTGCCCTAAATTACACCATCTACGCTATAGGTCGCCTACATCCTAGCATATGGGGTCTAGCTACTCATAACGATAATGAAAACTGAAACTAAAATAATCAAAACAACGGAAAACATGATTACGATGAATGAAATTACAAATAGGAACAGTAATGGCATTGGGATTCTAACTACTGGAATTAATCTATGGGAACTGTAAAAAATTGAAATTAAGAAGAAAAATTACCGTAAACAAGGCATAAATAGTAACGGAACGGTTGAACTTTATTGAATAAGAACTGAAAGATTAAAAGAAACTAGAAATCCAAACTCCTAAACTAGAAAAATGGAGTGTTTTCTAAAGCTAGGTAAAAAACTAGATGATTAGTAGAAAGGTAGGGATTTCATTATATAGTAGTAGGCCAAAGCATCCCTCAAAACCATAAGCTTACTTATGGGCTTAATCTCGTTTTCTAATTTTCCGGAAAGGGACGAGTGGTCGACCGACCGCTGATGTTGGTCGATGAGACCAGTTGTCGGGCTTGATGAAGCTTCTGATCTTCTAATTTTGACTTCTGAAATCTCGCTCATCAGGTACCTTGGTCGACTGACCATAGTAGGTGGTCGATCGACCAAATACCAGGTACAGTAATGCATTCTGACGAATTCTGCAGCGCGCGTTGATCTTAAAATAGCTGCCATTTCTTCGTCGCTTATCGTAATAAAGCGATTCTCGCGGCGTTGGAAAGCTAAGAGGATAAGCTTTCACCACCAGTTGGAATAACTACATTATCAGCTCTAGAACTAGAGATATACCCATTTGAAACAGGCTGCAATATCGTGGATTGATTCTTTGCTTGTTAGAGCTTGTAAACTGTATGCACCTTTGCTTATGCTATCTTCAGGCCTTGAAATGTGCTCTAGGCTTTGTTCCTCCTTCATTCCTTTGTATGCAAATCACTTGAGGACGGGTTTGAATCGAAATCGCCTTATTTCCGCATAAATCTGCAATAATGCATAAAAATACGAAAGTAGACGAAATAGGAGAAATAATAACCAAAAACTCATAAATGAGCTCTGAAATGCGTGTAAAAATAGATGTAAAACATCATAAAATAGACACGCATCAATAACGATTTAACAGAAATTTGTCTCTAAAAGATGCGTATCAAGGACCCGATCTCAAACCAACACAATTTTTGTTACTAGAAAAATTGTATTAGTAAACTAGAATTAATAATAATATTACCCTTAATATTATTAGTATTAGAATGAATTTACTTTACTAGCAAACTATTTTCTAGAATAGATATGGAGAATGTGATGTAGAATGAGTATTGTGTTCGAGAAAATAACCAAGCATCAACACTTAACATCAAGTAGTATTGTAGTGTGTAGAGTGGTGTATATATAGAGCAAAATGGGTTGCTTGCTCTATGATATGGCCGGCCAACACAAGCCTCCTAAGGCCAATGCATGCTCTCTTACTTCTTACACAAAAGCAAGTAAGATTCCTTACATTCTTATTGTGTAAAATGCACACAATCATGTTGTTCATTCAAACACACAACCTTCACACATACTACACATTACACGGCTGAAATGGGGTTTAATATAGACCCATTTTATCTTTGTCAATTGTGTTGATTTGTAACATGTCACACATGTCCCATAACACATGACCAAATTTGTTAATTATGCAATTTTAACTACTAAAATCCATAATTTACAAATTCATTACATTTAAATAATTCTTCTAACAATTCGAAATTATTATCTTACAAAAATGTAATATCATAAATTTAATTACAACTCATTGTAATTATATGATCAACCGTGTTCATTCTCAATTTAATCGTTTCCCAAACGAGTAAATAAAACCGTGTAATAAAACTATTTTATTACTTTGACCATTATTATTATAATCCCATTAATAATATTCATCACGTAAAATCATTTCCAAATTTATAGTTATTAATTAATTCGTATCCAATACGATATTAATTAATTATTCCATTGAGACGTAATTCCCTAAAGATATGACCTTAAGGGATCAACTGATCACCACCATCATATGACGATAATGTCAAACTTTAGACAACCAATCATTATCGATAAATGTTGATCAGTCGACTTTAAAAGAGTAACATTCCCAGTTGTGTTTCATTCAAATGAGTTTTAATTATGTCAACGCACTATTATCGAGGACACTTCCTCCAAAAGTATATACAAACAGCAGTATCTAAGTCTAACCCCAACTCAGGCAAACTTAGATACAACAATCAGCAATATCAATCCATGACCCCAACTCAGGCATGAAAGGATACAAACAAACATCACAACACGGGAGGGTTCATATGACGACTCCATTATACAACAACAGCAAGTCTACTTAGCTTTAGCAAATACAATCCCCTGGTAGAACGATCGAAACGATATACGGTCCTAGTCTAAATCTGGCCAGACTCTCGAGGTAAAATTCTTCCTCGATTCGACAAGTATCCCCAACTCAGGATACCCCCAAGACTCGAACTAGCTAGGAACGAGATACCCCCAACTCAGGGCGGACAATCTGAAACCTGACCGAAGACGCGCAGTCAACGGTCATACCAAGACGCAACTCAGGCTTGGTGAGAACAAGAGTCATATAACAGCTCATAGTATTACTTCCATATGCACAAACAACACATCACCCGAGGAAGCAATAAAACTGTGACCTAATCCAAATCAACAGTTTTACTATTCTATTTCTAAGACTTACTCAACCCTTAACCAAATTCGGAAACTATTTGAGGTGAGAGTCGGTCTCCCTTCCGGTTGCCCGGCCGGGGGGTCTTTCCCCTCAAATACCTTTTCGAACCTAGTTAAGAGCCGCCCAATTTCTTGGACTACAAACAAACTCAATTGCTAAACAATATACCTATGATAAACATCCAGTCAACTTCGGGAACCATTTGAGGCGAGAGCCGGTTTCCCTTCCGGTTGCCCGGCCGAGGGGTCTTTCTCCTCAAACCAATTCCCGAACCTAACATAAGTGTCGTTCAAGGCTCTTGGACTACAAACACGCATACAAAGCATACGGAAAAGGAATCAACGAAATCCGACTTAAGAAACGAAAGTTACGAAGTAAATATCACGGTTTGGGGCTCCCAGCCGGTTGGCCACAGGCGGCCGGTCCACCGGCTGAGAGTCCCTTACCCTCATGCCTTCATTACGTAAAATCAACAAAGAGGGTCTCCCAGCCGGCCGACCGGCTGCCGGTCCACCGGCTGGGGACCCCTAAAGCACAATTTCTACGAAAATCAATACAATCCCAATGGGCTCTGAGCCGGCTGGCCGACCACCGGTTGGTCGACCGGCTCAGAGTCCCTGATCGTGGAATTTCCATACTTCGACATTCTTAAACAATTCAATACCTCACCAATCCGTCTTAAGCATGATTCTAAGCAACAACCAAACATTTCCAACATATATATGACATCAAATAGGCACAAGAACATGTATATAAACATTCATCTCATGAATTAACAACGCAATCCCAAATTAAACCGGTCTTACATGTATACTCCTTAATCAACCTCCATATCAAATTCATCATGAATTCTCCACAAAAATCAGTTTGTATAACATAATAAAGATATTTAGATTCCTAATCCATACTAACTTTCATGAAAACACATCAACATCACATAATATGTTAATTTAGACAAAAAGTCGAGTTACTCATTATTGTCACCTTTACTTCGCGAGTTCACCGGGTTCCTCTTCAACAATCACTAGCTTTTCCTCTGGGTTATCACAAGTACCACCTAAAAGCACAAAAACACGGATTAAGAGAGCAATTTTGTGATTAGGGCAAAACAGCCCAGAAATGAAAGTTCACGAAACGGAAAACGAAAGTGATAGAAAGATCACAAATTTTGAGAGAATTCCGAATATATAATTTTTACCTTGATTCGAGTTGACGAAGGTCTTGAGATGATCTTTTGAAGCTTTTAAAGGAGGAGAGAAATGGTGGTTTGTGTTTCACTGTGGAAGGGTTTTGTGCAAAATGAAATGTCGATGGATAGAGGAGTGAAGTTGTCCTTTTTTAGAAAATCCCCGATCCTAACAGGTACATAATGTAGAGCTCCTTTGACCTCTACGTAGGAGTAGTTAGCCAACTGGATGGTCGTTCTAGCGCGCACAAACTTAGTCAATCCTTATTGCATTACAAGAGGCAATGGTAAGATGTTGACGCTAGAATCGAAGTCACATAAAACATTATCGAACGAATGGGTCCCTATAGAACATGAGATAGAAGATTGGTTCGGGTCGGACATTGTAGGGAAGGTCCCCTTCCTAAGAAGCATGCTACTCTCTTCACTCATGGCTATGTTCATGACCGACTCAGTGGTATTCGTATAGACCAATCAATTTTAGAAATAAAATTGACATAAGTAAGTACCTGAGTTATCATCTCATCGTAGTGAGCCATTACGTCGAGAGACCGTAAGCGGTCCAGAAATCCACGGTGTGGCAGCAACCGTTGTGGGTAAGGAACTGATCGATCGGTAAAACTACTTGGTTGAGCATCGGAGAAAAGTTGATAGAAAGCCTCGTCATCAGAAGTCCTCGACCGAGCATTTACATCTACTTGATCGAGAATTTTATCCGCAGTTCTACTCGATCGAGTACTTTTGTTTACTCAATCGAGGACATCTTCCTCGTATTTACTCGATCGAGCATTTTCATCAGTAGCTCGATCGAGAGGTTCTTCCTCCTTTTCACTTGATCGAGTACTGTCAGATACACGATCGAGAAGAAAATTCCTCGATGCTCCTACATCAGCATCCTCACGGTCAATTCCTTTGCTTAATTCATTAACTTGGGCATGCAAATTCTCAAGACGGATAGCGTGGGAGTTTGATTGCACCCTTAGCGTCAATGCCTCTATCATCTGAACTAATTCGGCGATCTCAATATTTTCAGCAGGTGGAGGGGTTTGTTGTGGTACCGGTTGTGGCGCAGTGTGGTAATTACCACAACCCAAGATTCCTTCCTCTCCCTTTTAGCATATTTTTCAGTTTGAGCTTCAAACTGAGCGATCAGTCGGGATACGGACGTCATCTTGGCAAAGGGATCGAAGGTACTCAAGACTTCCCTTCAAAAATCTCCCTCCGTAGCCTTTCTAATAAACCTGTGGGCCTATTCAAACAACACTAAAGAAAAAGATGAGAACATTCTCAAGGTACTCAGTCCTCCCTTGAGGTAAAAAAACAGACAAAATTAAACAGATAAAAAGCGTCGCCTGCCCGCCAACGGCGCCAAAATTTGATGCCTGTCTTTGTAGACACCAAAAATAAACCTAATGAACTAATAACAGAGGCTAGCGGTAAATAGGGTCGATCTCCACAGGGAGGCAAGTTGCTAATTATCTGTCTAAATTTGTCTGTCGGAATGTCACAATTTTGGGTTTTAAAATGGTTCGACTAAATGGAATCATCATAGACCTCTACAAAGGAGGTAGAGTCGCGGCGCACCATACTTGCTATCTTTGGGGAAAGTATGCTCTTGTAGAAGTACACCTTGTCATCTTCTTCCTTGACAAACTTGGTTGCAAAATGGGCAAGGTCGTTGAATTTGTCGATAAAGGCTTGAACCGAAAGCTTTCCTTGCCGGAACTCCATAAATTACTTCATCCTTTGTTGCTTTAACTCATTAGGGTAGAACCTTGTCTCTATCATTGCTTTGAAACGGGTCCAATCAAAAGTCGGGTCAAGGGTCACCGCCGGACATGTCATTGCCCACCACCTATCGGCCTCACGAACTAGGAAATGAGAGGCTAGCTTGACCTTCTCACTGTCCAACACATCATACATCGAGAAACTCTTTTCCATCTCGCGAAACCACTCAGTAAGAGCCACAGGGTCGACTTCTCCACCATAAGCCTTGGTGTTGTTCCTTAATAGTTGGCTTGCAATCCACGCAAAGCTACCTTGACGATTAGCATCATTCCTCGGATTAGGTTGCTCTTGGGTGTTTCGTTGGTTTTCAAGGACTTGCAAGAGAGCTTGCATAATGGCATTATCGGCTTTGCTTGATCTCACCATCCTTCTACAACACAAGAGTAAACGATTAACCTTATCAATTAGCATTCACAAAAAGACTACAAACTTAGGTCCTTAAATTCTACCCAATCTCTCATTCATTATTCAAGTTTTGGTCAAGTTACGGTTGGGGAAAGCACATGTGTGCGTCGGGAGCAACTTAGGCTCTGATACCAACTGTGAACCCCCACGAATTAGCGGAAAAATATAAACACAAATAAGCGGAAATAAGGGGTTTTTAAAACTTTCTCTTCAATAAGTTAATCAACCTAGCATGCGAAGGTTCAACGAAAGAAAAAGCGAAAAGGGAACTAGTAAGTCGAATTTTACAACCAAAGGAGTATATGGGGAAAAGATATCCCACGAATGAACACATAATGTTAGGTAGTCTAGCGAAACAAAAAGACAATCTAGGTCCAACGGTATGTTCTCGCTAGCCTACATGTCTCCCCCAACTAGGCTCCAAAAACCTGTCATTCATAAAACATGAATGCCAATGTTAGTGGCGAGTAACCCAAGGTTCTCCCATGCCATTTCACAACAAAGACACGTAAGCAATAACAATGAAGATAATCACAATGATAACAATGATAATAACAACTCATACGAGTAAGCATATAAATAATCCAACATTTGTAATTTGTTATCCAACATGTTCACCATAATAGGGCATGTGACATCAACTTAAGCATGAAGCATGTGAGATAGATGTGAATACAAGGACAATCGAATTTAACCATCCAATTCATAGTGCAAGAATGAACATAACCGTTTGCCACAACCATAGCATCCAAGCTACTAAGCAATAAGAATAGAATGAACGCCGTCGGGGAACATAACCGTTACCCCGACCACTAGATTGCATAACCACGACACTAGCTACCGGAGCGCATAACCACGACATCCGAAATCTATGTATAGAGCATAACCGCAAACTATATGCCTAAGACCTGGCCAGACCTCTCGATGTAATAAGCTACACCGAACGACACACGGGGACCGGGCCGCATAACCACGGACACCGACCAATCCCGAACATAGACAAAATCCCATACTTGGGTGACATTTGTTCATTCCAATGATACACTAATCGTATCACTGCTATCCATTCAATATAAGCATAACTTAACCGTTAGCCATACACAAACTCATTAATACAGCCGTTAATTACCCATTACTAAGCATGAGTTACAAGGTAAACCAAATCAATGCTTGGGTTGGTTTCTAGATGCTATTTTGAAGTAGATGCCGGTTTCCCTCCCGGTTTCCCGACCGGGGGGGGGGGGGTCTTCTCCTTCAACTTAGCTTCTAAAAATGGCCCAAGCATTGCCCAACAACAAAATAATATGTTTTTGATAGCCCCCTCATCATCCCAAGCAATTTCTAGAATCGAAACGAAAGTTAACAATGCGACAATGGCTAGGCTTCGATATGGCATTTGACGTGTTATGAAAGTAATAGCATTAGGACATGCAACAATGGCCAGAGGAGCACGTTGTGGCCAATCACGCAGGCTGCGCTTATCCCTGCCTTGCCACAGGCTGATCTCAGCTGCAACCGCCCCTTTGCACAAACTTGTTTGCACACATACCCAATATAAAGCACCCATAACAACCATTATGTATATATGTATTGATGTGTTTTATACTTCATCAAATGCTACATTAATCAACCCAAATCTCTCCTAATTTAAAATGAGAATATATGAAATTTGATAATGAATTGAGAACAATGGTACTAACAAGCTCAAACCCCCAAAACTCATGTAAGAATCACCAATACAAGTTAAACCACATCAAATATCTACCTTACTAACAACCATCATTCTTTACTATCAATTTACATATAAAAACTTAGTCTTTGACATAATAAAAATAAGAACCCATTAAAATTACCTCCTTGTGTGAATCCTAGTCCAAAGTTTCGTCAATTTCGTAGGAATCATCTTCCGGGTTACCCGACTCAAATCCTATAAACAAAGGAAGCATTAGAGTGGAAAGACTAAACTTTGAGCATGAAACTAGGGTTGATCGAAATTCATTGGAAGGTAAAGGAAAATATAATTTTCTTACTTGAAAAGAAGGAGAAGGAGACAAGGAAAACAATGCCGCAAAATCACAAGAAATCGATTGGAAATAAGCAAGTTGTGATGATTTTAGAGTTGAAGTTTTTGAAGGCAACAATGGTGTTTGTGAGAAAAGGTTGAATCTGAAAAGTGAAATGAGGAGAGAGGTAAATAAGGGTTTTATGAGGGTTTCAACATATAGACACAAGTTATTTGACCTATTTCCGGGTATAACCCATATAACTCGAATTTGAGTCGGATGTTGCTAGAAATTAAGCCTTAAGGTTACTATACTTAAGACTTGAATTAAAAATTTCCGGAATACTCATTACTCTTTAAAAATTATAATTTCTCAAAAATACGATTTAAATTTGAAATTCCGATTATTTTAAATAAATTCCAAGGCGGGAATTTCGCGGGTGTTACAATCATCCCTCCTTTTAAAAAGTTTCGTCCTCGAAACTTAGAGAAAGATGATTACCTAAGAGAATAAGTCCGGATACTTGGCTTTCATAGATCGTTCCAGTTCCCAAGTCTCTTCCTCTATATCACCGCATCTCCAAAGCACTCTCACCAAAGGCACTACTTTGCTTCTTAGCTTCTTTTCCTTACGGTCTAAAATTCTCAAGGGTCGTTCCTCAAAGGCAAGACTTGGCTCTAGGCCGGGAATATCATGATGGAGGACATGGCTTGGGTCACTTATGTACTTCCGCAGTTGCGACACATGAAAAAGATTATGAACCTTCGCCAGGTTAGGGGGTAAGTCTAAACGATATGCAACTGTACCAATTCTCTTCACTATTTCTTACGGTCCAATGTATTTGGGGCTCAGCTTGCCTTGGACTCCAAATCTCTTAACTCCTTTCATCGGGGAAACCTTAAGGAAGACACGGTCGCCAACATTGAACTCAAGCGGTCGCCGACGGACATCTGCATAGGATTTATGACGATCTTGGGCGGCTTTCATCCTCCCACGGATCAACTGGACTTGGTTGATGGTCTCAGCCAACTGATCGGGTCCCAAATCTCGAACATCACTCGACTGATCCCAGCAAATCGGACTACGACACTTCCTACCATAAAGAGCCTCATAGGGAGCCATCTTGATCGAAGCATGGTAGCTATTGTTGTACAAAAACTCGACCAAGGGTAGGCATTTCTCCCAACTAGCTTGAAATTCCAAGGCACATGCACGAAGTAGGTACTCGAGGGTCTGAATCGTCCTCTCAGTCTGACCATCGGTCGCGGCATGAAACGCTGTATTCATAAGTAAACGGCTACGCATAGCCTCCTGAAGGGCCTTCCAGAACCTCGAACAGAAACGGGGATCCCGATCCGAAACGATCTCCTTGGGGACACCATGGTATCTCACAATCTCATCCACATAAGCCTTAGCAAGCTTGTCCAAATTCCAAGTTTCCTTGATTGGGATGAATCTAGCACACTTAGTTAACCTATCAACTATCTATCACCCAAACGACATCCTTGCCACCAACTGTCCTAGGCAATGCCATAACAAAATCCATGGATATCGACTCCCATTTCCATAACGGGAACTCTAAAGGTTGTAATAATCCCCCGGGTCTCTTGTGCTCAATCTTAACCCTCTGAAAAGTCAAACATTTTCCCACGTAGTCCACTACATCACTCTTCATCCTAGGCCACCAAAACTGAAGCCTCAAGTCGTTATGCATCTTGTCACCTCCCAGGTGAACAGAGTAAGGGGTCAAATGAGCCTCATCAAAAACCCTCTTTATTAGGTTGGGGGAATCGGGAACATATAAACGACCATGGAACCTAAGGAACCCACTAGAATCGATCACGAAGTCCTTGGCATTCCCACTAGCGATCTTAGCTTGGAACTTCTTATAAGTTGCATCGGTTGGCAGATTCTGACGAACTTCCCAAAACAAGGTAAGCTCTACATCGTAATCCTTAACCAGTTCCAACCAACGGCGTTGTCTCAAATAAAGGTCCTTTTGGGTAAAGATATACCTCAAACTCTTGCGATCGATATAAATTCGGCAATGAGATCCGATAAGGTAATGCATCTCAAGGCATGCATTACGACGACTAACTCTGGATCATGGGTCGGATAGTTCACTTCGTGAACTCTGAACTGTCTCGAGGCATAGGCCACCATTTTCCGGTTTGCATTAACACAAAACCCAAACCCATCTTCGAAGCGTCGCAGAAAACATCAAAGTCAACACCTTCCTCAGGCAAGGTCAACACGGGCGCGGTAGTCAACCTAGTCTTCAACTCTTGGAACGCTTTATCACAACTCTCGGACCATAGGAACTTTGTCTCCTTCTTTAGAAGCTGAGTCATAGGTCTAGCCAACTTAGAAAAATCCTTAACGAAACGACCGTAGTAGCCCGCTAAACCCAAAAAGTTACGAATTTCACCTACATCCTTAGGGCTTTTCCACTCTACTGCCTCAATCTTGGACGGGTCTACCATTACTCCTTCTCTCGAAATCGCATACCCTAGGAAGGACACCTTAGGTAACCAAAACTCACACTTGGAAAATTTAGCATACCACTTCTGGCTACGGATAATCCCTAAAACAATGTGAAGGTGCTCGGCATGCTCCTCCTCGGTCCTGGAGTAGATTAGGATATCATCAATAAACACTACTACACACTTATCAAGGTACTCACGGAAGGTGCGGTTCATTTGGTCCATAAAGATGGCGGGAGCATTGGTTAAACCAAAGGGCATGACCTTGAACTCGTAATGTCCATAACGAGTGCTGAAGGCAGTCTTAGGTATATCAACCTCTCGGACGGGGATTTGGTGATATCCCGACCTCAAATCAATCTTAGAAAAACTGGAAGCACCACATAGCTGATCGAATAAGTCCTCAATCCTCGGCAATGGGTACTTGTTCTTTACGGTCACACGGTTCAACTCACGGTAATCGATGCAAAGTCTCATGGATCCATCCTTCTTTTTCACAAAAAAAATAGGAGCACCCCAAGGTGAGGCACTAGAACGAATGAACCCCTTTTCTATCATCTCATCAAGTTGCTTCTTCAATTCCTTAAGCTCGGGGGGAGCCATATGGTACGGGGCTTTGGCAATCGGTCCGGTTCCAAGTACTAGCTCAATCAAGAACTCAACATCTCTCTCAGGAGGAATCCCGGGAAACTCATCGGGGAACACATCGGCAAAGTCACGAACAATAGGCACCTCTTCAAGCTTTGGTAAAACGGTATCGACAGAAGAAACAACACACAGGAAAGTTTGGCAACCTTTTCTTTATTAGCTTAGAGGCTTGCATGGAAGAGATAAGACGAATTCCCTTACGGGGACGAGTTCCCTTATAGGTGACACGGATTCCAAGGTAACTCTTAAGGCATATATAAATTTTTGTCACGGCATTCGAACCTAGCATGATAGCGGGAAAGCCAATCCATGCCAAGTATGATGTCAAACTCCTCAAGTGGAAACCGGAGGAGATTGAAAGGGAACATCACATTAGCGATCACTATAGGAACATCCATATAAGATGAAGAACAAGAGATGATTTCTCCGGATGGCAAGGAGATAGAAGTCTCCTCGTAAGGCGTAGAATCAAGCTTGAGTTTATCCGAACACTTGGTGGATATGAAAGATAAAGAAGCACCGGTGTCAAAAAGAATAAGGCAAACAAGATCATGCACGAAAAACATACCGACAATTATATCGGGGTGAGCTTCCGCCTCGGCTCGGCTCATGACAAAGATAGTACCCTTAGGCTTTGGCTTGAAAGGAGTGGGAGTCTTCTTCTCGGTGCAATCTCTAGCACGATGGCCCGACTTCTTGCACTCAAAGCAAAGGAGGGGTTGAGCATTACAATCAAAACCCGGATACCAAGAAGCATTGCACTTGAAACAAACACGGCCTCGGGAGGAAGCGACATTACTAGCTTGAGGGCAAGAGGCTTGTTGATTAGGTACAAACCTCTTCTTGTTGGAGTTATGAGTAGAAGAAGGAGGCACATAAGGCCTTTTTCCTTGGTAAGGAGGATGGGAAGAAGTAGGAGAAGAGAAAGATTTGCTCTCATCCTTAATTGACTTGATGGAAGACTCCGCCCAAATGGCATCATCATAGACCGCTACAAATTAAAGGAGGTAGAGTCGCGGCGCACCATACTTGCTATCTTTGGGGAAAGTTTGCTCTTGCAGAAGTACACCTTGTCATCTTCTTCCTTGACAAACTTGGTTGCAAAATGGGCAAGTTCATTGAATTTGTCGGTAAAAGCTTGAACCGAAAGCTTTCCTTGCTGGAACTCCATAAATTCCTTCATCCTTTGTTGCTTCAACTCATTAGGGTAGAACCTTGTCTCTATCACCGCTTTGAAACGGGTCCAATCAAAAGTCGGATCAAGGGTCACCGCCGGACATGTCATTGCCCACCACCTATCTGCCTCACGAACTAGGAAATGAGAGGCTAGCTTGACCTTCTCACTGTCCAACACATCATACATCGAGAAACTCTTTTCCATCTCGCGAAACCACTCAGTAAGAGCCACGAGGTCGACTTCTCCACCATAAGCCTTGGTGTTGTTCCTTGATAGTTGGCTTGCAATCCACGCAAAGCTACCTTGACGATTAACATCATTCCTTGGATTAGGTTACTCTTGGGTGTTCCATTGGTTTTGAAGGACTTGCAAGTGAGCTTGCATGATAACATTATCGGCTTCGCTTGATCTCACCATCCTTCTACAACACAAGAGTAAACGGTTAACTTTATCAGTTAGCATTCACAAAAAGACTACAAACTTAGGTCCTTAAATTCTACCCAATCTCTCATTCATTATTCAAGTTTTGGTCAAGTTACGGTTGGGGAAAGCACGTGCGTGCGTCGGGAGCGACTTAGGCTCTGATACCAACTGTGAACCCCCGCGATCTAGCGGAAAAATATAAACACAAATAAGCGGAAATAAGGGGTTTTTAAAACTTTTTCTTCAAAAAGTTAATCAACGTAGCATGCGAAGGTTCAACGAAAGAAAAAGCGAAAAGGGAACTAGTAAGTCGAATTCTACAACCAAAGGAGTATATGGGGAAAAGATATCCCACGAATGCACACATAACGTTAGGTAGTCTAGCGAAACAAAAAGACAATCTAGGTCCAAGGGTAAGTTCTCGCTAGCCCACACATCTCCCCCAACTATGCTCCACAAACCTGTCATTCATAAAACATGAATGCCAACGTTAGTGGGGAATAACAAAAGGTTCTCCCATGCCATTTCACAACAAAGACACGTAAGCATTAACAATGAAGATAATGACAATGCTAACAATGATAATAACAACTCATACGAGTAAGCATATAAATAATCCAACATTTGTAATATGTTATCCAACATGTTCAACATAATAGGGCATGTGACATCAACTAAAGCATGAAGCATGTGAGATAGATGTGAATACAAGGACAATCGAATTTAACCATCCAATTCATAGTGCAAGAATGAACATAACAGTTCGCCACAACCATAGTATCCAAGCTACTAAGCAACAAGAATAGAATGAACGCCGTCGGGGAACATAACCGTTACCCCGACAACTAGATCGCATAACCACGACACTAGCTAACGGAGCGCATAACCACGACATCCGAAATCTATGTATAGAGCATAACCATAAACTATATGCCTAAGACCTGGCCAGACCTCTCGATGTAATAACCTACACCGAAAGACACACGGGGACCGGGCCGCATAACCACGGACACCGACCAATCCCGAACATAGACGAAATCCCATACTTGGGTGACATTTGTTCATTACAATGATACACTAATCGTATCACCGCTATCCATTCAATATAAGCATAACTTAATCGTTAGCCACACACAAACTCATTAACACAACCGTTAATTACCCATTACTAAACATGAGTTACCAGGTAAACCAAATCAATGCTTGGGTTGGTTTCTAGATGCTATTTTGAAGTAGATGCCGGTTTCCCTTCTGGTTGCCCGGCCGGACGATATTCTCCCTCAACTTAGGTTCTAAAAATGGCCCAAACATTGCCCAATAACAAAATAATACGCATTTGATAGCCCCCTCATCATCCCAAGCAATTTCGAGAATCGAAACTAAAGTTAACAATGCGACAATGGCTAGGCTTCGATATGGTATTTGACGTGTTATGAAAGTAATAGCATTAGGACATGTAAAAAAGGGATTTAATACTTAGAAACTTGTTTACATACATGGGAGAGAAGCTAAGAAACAAGTGGAAGAAGAAAGGATAGAAAAACAACCAAATGCACGAGCAAAATCCGCGACGAAGCACAGAAAACCGCAGGCTGCGGCCAATCACACAGGCCTGCGGCCTCCAGCGCTTGCTGCGCTTATCTCTGCCCAGCCACGGGCTGATCTCAGCTCCAACCGCCTCTTTGCACAAACTTGTTTGCACACATACCCAATACAAAGCACCCATAATCAACCCAAATCTCTCCTAATTTAACATGAGAATATATGAAATTTGATTATGAATAGAGAACAATGATACTAACAATCTCAAACCCCCAAAACTCATGTAAAAATCACCAATACAAGTTAAACCAAATCAAATATCTAACTTACTAACAACCATCATTCTTTACTATCAATTCACATATAAAAACTTAGTCTTTGACATAATAAAAATAAGAACCCATTGAACTTACCTTCTTGCTTGAATCCTAGTCGAAAGTTTCGTCAATTTCATAGGAATCATCTCCCGGGTCACCCGACTCAAATCCTACAAACAAAGGTAGCATTAGAGTGGAAAGACTAACCTTTGAGCATGAAACTAGGGTTGTTCGAAATTCATGGGAAGGTGAAGGAAAGTATATTTTTCTTACTTGAAAAGAAGGAGAAGGAAACAAGGAAAAGAATGCCACAAAAATCACAAGAAACCGATTGGAAATGAGCACCGATAAGGTAATGCATCTCAAGGCCTGCATTACGACGACTAAATCTGGATCATGGGTCGGACAGTTCACTTCGTGAACTCTGAACAGTCTCGAGGCATAGGCCACCACTTTCAGGTTTGCATTAACACACAACCCAAACCCATCTTCAAAGCGTCGCAGAAAACATCAAAGTCAACACCTTCCTCAGGCAAGGTCAACACGGGCGCGGTAGTCAACCTAGTCTTCAACTCTTGGAACGCTTTATCACAACTCTCGGACCATACGAACTTTGTCTCCTTCTTTGGAAGCTGAGTCATAGGTCTAGCCAACTTAGAAAAATCCTTAACGAAACGACAGTAGTAGCCCGCTAAACCCAAAAAGTTACGAATTTCACCTACATCCTTAGGGCTTTTCTACTCTACTACTGCCTCAATATTGGACGGGTCTACCATTACTCCTTCTCTCGAAATCGCATACCCTAGGAAGGACACCTTAGGTAACCAAAACTCACACTTGGAAAATTTAGCATACCACTTCTGGCTACGGATATTCCCTAAAACAATGTGAAGGTGCTCGGCATGCTCCTCATCGGTCCTGGAGTAGATTAGGATATCATCAATAAACACTACTTGTAACACCCCCATTTATTTAAGAGCCTTTAGCAAGACATTCTCAAATAAATGAAGCTGTTACCATCTCGGAATATCCGAGGTAGTGAATAACAAAGTAAGCAAACCAAAGTACTTTATATAAAAACCCATTTAAATCTGAACTTGATATTGCCACAACTACGAGTCCAAACTTTGATAAAATAAAAACAAATACAACTGAAGATATCTAAGTGTGATCTAACTCTAAGTAGGTCCAAGCCATGCCTCTCACCATGCCCAAGCTCCCTAATCCATCTGTCACTGACCTGCAAAATCTACTCCCCATTCCGGATCATCGTAGGTGTCACACGAATACACAAGGTCAACCGCGAGGTTGAGTAGGTAAAACAGATAAAACATAAATAACAACACTATCATAAATATATTGGAATCAATCATCCCTTCTCCGCACCGATCCAACACCAAATAAACTCCGCACCGATCACAAGACCCAGTATACTCCACACCAATCACAGACCCTTTATCTCGCACCAAACACAGACCCTTTATCTCCACACCAATCACAGACCCTTTATCTCCGCACCAATCACAGACCCTTTATATTCACATCGTATTATATCACAGAATAATATAGATAACACTATTTACGATGACATGGTATTATATTACAAACATGCTTAATAACAAGTAAGAATAGTTTACCCATCGTCATATACCAGTATTTTCCCCTACCTCAAATGCGGATTGACAACCGAACAGCTGCTAGAAATGTTCCACCTTGAACAACCGAACTCAGTTCCTATAATATTATTGAATATCAATTTCTAACCATACCATCACATTACTAAAATAACTCGACTATGTTCCTTGTTATATACTCATAACATATTATAATAACATACATGCAAACATGTTCATATACGTATCAATTATTATACTCATTATTCGTATCAATCATCACTAGCCAATTAAAACCTAATAAATATAGACTTATTATATATAAATTTACTATATATACACTTACTATATATGGCATACGATCAATACCTCAATTCATCACAACCAAAATATAAATAACTAGTTGTCAACACGATACTCCTTTATAATATTAATAACCATAAATTAGTTGTATTATGATTAATAACAACAATAACATAATTAAGATATATCATATAACTTTAGTCCATAATAATAATAACACAACTAATTATAACAAAATCAATGTTAATAATGATAATGATAAAGTCAAAATGAAATAAACAATAACACTTGATAAGATCTTACTATTGATAATACTAATAACAAGATAAATCCTAACAATAACAATAACAATAGTAATAATAATAATAATACTAAACAATAATAATAATAATAAAACCATAAAAAAAACAAACAACATTACTAACCAACGTGACCAAGCTACACGACTCTACCCGTCCTCTCTCTTTACCTCCGCAACCAGCCCCCACAGCCACCAACAACCACCAGCCACAATACCTAGAACCACCCTGGACTTCGGTGACCACCGGCAGTTGCGTCGCCCGTCGCCGGTGAGGAGGACCAACCCCATAACCCGGTATGCTCCCTCACGTTTGCCGTACTACCTGCCTCCTTAAACAGGCTGTCGGCGGCTCCACTACTCAACCCACAACCCGTGACACTGCCCAGACCACCCCCTTACACCAAGCCACTGACTCCCGGCGGTACCACCGCATCGACCTCCCCGAGTCGGCGGTGGTGCCACCTCTAACAACCAGTACCCGAATACTAACCAAGGAACCCGCCAAAACAGAGGGAAAACAGAGGACGAAAAACCCTTATTCGACACTGTACACACCACCACCGACCACCCAAACGACCACCGTAGCACTCCCCTGGCTACCACTTACTACTCCCCTCCAACTCCCATCAAGACGAGCCCCTAGAACAGCATCGACACAAAGGAGAACACCACCTGGTCAGATTCGTTACTCCTAACCGTAATTAAACAACCCGTGACAAGTGCCTGAAACCACCTTTACTGGCGTTGCACGGTGGTTGACATAACCACGACAAGGATCAGACACGACACCCACACCCCATAGGCTATCAACATAAGAGAAAAAGACCCAACACGCAACAAACACGACTCAGGGAAGCAAACTACAACGCGACTGAAAGACAACTAAAACAGTGTTTAAACATACCTACTTCGTGCAGAAGTCGACCACCCTTAGGCCGCCTTGTGACCACCGTGAGTACCACCAATCTACTCCTTGCTATGTCGGTTGGGTATGAGAGTGCTTTGGCTGAGGATTAGGGTGAACTAGGGTTAGGGTTCTTCCTATAAAAGTGACGGCAGGGATGAGGGTGTAACTTCTAAAACAAAAGGGTTTAAGTGTGGGCTGCCTCTAAGACACGAAATTCGAGGCCCAACTACTTGTCCCATGGTCCCTAGTTCGAACCCCCATGGCAACATAACTCAACATCACTTGAGTAATATAAATCTAGAAGCGAAACCGTATAGAGAAGCGCTATTGACTCGACTAATTAACCTAGATATCATAATCAAATTTCCGAGGTATTACAATCTTCTCCCCTTAAACTGAACTTCGTCCCGAAGTTCGTCCACTAAAGTCAACACTAGGAGTTAAAACATTAAATAAGTCAATGAAGTGAAGCAAAGGTTTACTAACCAACACGCATGCTCGGCCCTTTACTAACACATATAGCATCTCAACCGTTATAGGATAATTACTTAACAAGTACAAACGGTCAAATAGCCTTCAATACTTCCACCTAGTCAATAAATATAATATTATAAAAAAAATTACAGGTATTACAGTCATCCTTCCTTAAAATGAACTTCGTCCCGAAGTTCACCATCCCATGGTTATCAACCTGGTTACTAGGTATGTAACAACACAAAGCATGGCTCGATAAAACTTAATATACCAATTAGCCATGTTATAGAAACTAGTCATACTATAGATTATTAAGATTTTACAATCCTATCCTCCTTAAAACATGGTTACGTCCCCGTAACCCCATTATAAGAATTTCAGCCATTACTCCATCTTACGCATTACTCTATCTCATAAAATCTTACTCTAAGTAACCAAGTATTGTATTATCATCGTCGAACCTAAGACCAAGGACAAGGGGTGAGTGAACTGGCGGGATAAACCGCGAAACAATATTTCCATCTCAATATCGAATTCAAACTCATACGATATAACTCAGTACCCATGGTCATTCTAGACCATAAACATAACTCGGCACTGAGGCCCCATAACTCAATAATAGCACTCAATCTCCATCTCCACCTCTATTCAGTATCAATGTCGCCAAGGTTCACAGAACCGTGCTCAGCACTTAAAGTATAAACTTTAAGCTACTCACCCACAAGGTATGGTCAAAGAGAACGATAAAAGAATAAGCAAATTTAAAGCCAATCACACACAATATGAAATATAAATCCTGTGAAACCCATATACGCCGATTCAGTCATAAACAAGCAATGTAAAGATTCTCAAATGGACTTGCTGCGTGTTCATTTGTAACACAACCAAACTAATATCTATATTCATATATTGTAAAACAATTTTCCAACTGCAACCATTCAAATGCTTACATTCCCGCACAATTATTAAATAAATTAACATTAATATTCCACACCAGGTTCAATAATAAAATCATGTGCTTGGGTACTTTAAATCTATATCCTCCATCTGACTCATAACATATGAATACTTCTATATATTCAATAAAATTCCCAATACCAATTCCTCCATAATTTCCAACATATAAATAGTCACCAAAACACGCCAGCTTGAATAAATATTGATACATATGGACTCCGACAACCGATTAGCACATATACATATATCTCGAACAAGAATAAGAATAATAAGATCGGTAGAATCATGTTACGCAACAAACAGAACCAGAGTAGCTAGCACTGATATACCCTCGAAATTTTAACACAAGGTTAACGTATTTACACCGTCGTAGACAAACAGCAAACTCGTAGTTCCTTATTGACAAATTAAAACATTTCATGTTCGTAAACATATTATAGAAAAGGCATAGGACGAAATTTTATTAACGTAATTAATGATGGAGTATTGACATATTTCACAAGGTTTACACGACTCATATATTAACAAGGCCGTTTATCATTCCTAGATATCAATAAGTGAACAAAATCACCTAGGCACATTCCTCATCTACTCACAACACATCATGTATCATGATCTATTAATACATATAGCTTGCAAAGTAAGGGTTTCATCCAACACGCAGTAAATAAACATTCGGCAGAATTGCATCAATGCGTAACCGCAAAATTTGTCATGTTGCAGTCACTATAATTATCAAAGCGTCAGGCATTATCATGGCTAATCATCATTTTGAAAACATTTTGAAACTTTTGAAACATTAAATTGATGATTTGCGACAATTTATAGGTAAGAGCCAAAAGACACTTTTACGAGCTATAGATCGAGACAAAACCACATAGAGACGTTCTGACTCTTCTTCACCAAAAGATTGTTCTTCTAGTGCATGAATTATGAAAGTTTTATTGATAAAAATAAATAAATAAATAAATATATAGATAAATAATAAACGAATTCACAGGAGTAGTACTTCCATACATCATACGTCAGCAATTTATAACTCTACATGTCACAATCAGATTCTAAGTATAACAATATGCTATTCACTGTATGGATAACAATATACTTGAAAAGTTACAAGATTATAAGCACAGGAAACCAAACAGAGATGAACCATCAATATCAAAAGAACATCAACAAGATTCACATTGTTCAAATAAACACAATTACGTATAACCATTAGATTGCTATATTATGCTATTAAGCTTACCAGTTAAATTTCCTTCTACCACTTGGCACAGATAAACATGCTTTTAACGTCACATACAAGTAGTACACATTCATTTTGAGGTCATACTATTAGACATATAATTGGAACGATTCTATATTAGACTTGACGAAATAAACAAGGTTATGCCATCACGTAGTGAGGTTCATACTCATACTATATGCCTACTATCCATGTTACTAATGTCATATCAGGATATCACGTGTTCCCATCACATAATTCACATTCGATTAAACTCTTATATGTACTTACATACCTCATAAGTTCACCAAGTAAATATTATGCAGCAACTTACCAGATCATAATTAAATATCACTTGCGAGTTATTATAATTTTCAGAAAATATAATGAATTAACTAAGTGTAGGAAAATGTAGCAAATGCATATCCCAAGGAAATAATTTATAACAAATTGGTTGGTCAGAACAAAAACCTTACAATCATTCAACAGAAATTTGGGCGACTTTCACAGATCAAAATTAAATAACATCTTGTTAAGGTTTCATACAGTTTATCATACATAAAATTTTTATACACATAGCAAGATTACATTTTAAATGGCAGTCCTCGCAAGAAAGGTAATATTTCGAGAATTTATCAAAATCTGTGGTTCATTTGCAATTCCACATTACTACATCGAAACTCAATCATTCCTTTTTGAAAGCACGTTGTCATAATATTTGAAGCATAGACGTCACTTTGCACCATATTAACATTCATTCCTCATTTCAACTATAATTATCATCTAGTATGCAGTAAAGATTTTGAGAAACCAACCAATTAGCTCAAAACTTGTACACATATATATATATATATATATATATATATATATATATATATATATATATATATATATATATATATATATATATATATATATATATATATACGAATGCAACTCATAACTACATGTCATTTATGGCTTGGGGCAACACATTTCGCATATCACTAGACATGGGTTACTATAACATCTGAATCTGATCACTCATATTTAAATTCCGACCAATATATTGCATAGCTACGATAGTCATTTACTAACCATATACCATAAGAACATTCCAAACACCAACATATTATGATCACGCTACTCTTATCCATTGCTCACAATTACACCCATAAACTCTTAAAATTGCAATTCCATCATCCGGTTTGATCCACATTTCATATTACACACATCTTTCCATCTGACATTATTAATCATAACTCAATTATTACTTACCTCATTCTTCTCCTGCAAGAGCGTTAATACAGGATGACTAAGTCACTATAGAATCTACCCCACTCTTCAATTCCTCTCATTAGGTTCCCGAGACAGAACAGAAAGGGCCCAGGACTGGTGTGAGGGGGCCCCTAACTCATCCCGTTCCTTTTTGGGACTCCTATCAATTTCATCTCGGGGTTCATTTTATTAGACTCTTCCTATATTCATTATTATTCATTTGGTTTAGGCCTGAGGATCGTTTGCTCTGATACCACTTTGTAACACCCCCATTTATTTAAGAGCCTTTAGCAAGACATTCTCAAATAAATGAAGCTGTTACCATCTCGGAATATCCTAGGTAGTGAATAACAAAGTAAGCAAACCAAAGTACTTTATATAAAAACCCATTTAAATCTGAACTTGATATTGCCACAACTACGAGTCCAAACTTTGATAAAATAAAAACAAATACAACTGAAGATATCTAAGTGTGATCTAACTCTAAGTAGGTCCAAGCCATGCCTCTCACCATGCCCAAGCTCCCTAATCCATCTGTCACTGACCTGCAAAATCTACTCCCCATTCCGGATCATCGTAGGTGTCACACGAATACACAGGGTCAACCGCGAGGTTGAGTAGGTAAAACAGATAAAACATAAATAACAACACCATCATAATAAATATATTGGAATCAATCATCCCTTCTCTGCACCGATCCAACACCAAATAAACTCCGCACCGATCACAAGTGTCAGTATACTCCACACCAATCACAGACCCTTTATCTCCGCACCAAACACAGACCCTTTATCTCCACACCAATCACAGACCCTTTATCTCCGCACCAATCACAGACCCTTTATATTCACATCGTATTATATCACAGAATAATATAGATAAAACTATATACGATCACATGGTATTATATCACAAACATGCTTAATAACAAGTAAGAATAGTTTACCCATCGTCATATACCAGTATTTTCCCCTACCTCAAATGCGGATTGACAACCGAACAGCTGCTAGAAATGTTCCACCTTGAAAAACCGAACTCAATTCCTATAATATTATCAATTTCTACCCATACCATCACATTACTAAAATAACTCGACTATGTTAATTGTTATATACTCATAACATATTATAATAACATACTTGCAAACATGTTCATATACGTATCAATTATTATAAACTCATTATTCGTATCAATCATCACTAGCCAATTAAAACCTAATAAATATAGACTTATTATATATAAATTTACTATATATACACTTACTATATATGGCATACGATCAATACCTCAATTCATCACAACCAAAATATAAATAACTAGTTGTCAACACGATACTCCTTTTTAATATTAATAACCATAAATTAGTTGTAATATGATTAATAACAACAATAACATAATTAAGATATATCATATGACTGTAGTCCATAATAATAATAACACAACTAATTATAACAAAATCAATGTTAATAATGATAATGATAAAGTCAAAATGAAATAAACAATAACACTTGATAAGATCTTACTATTGATAATACTAATAACAAGATAAATCCTAACAATAACAATAACAATAGTAATAATAATAATAATAATACTAAACAATAATAATAATAATAATAATAATAATAATAATAATAATAATAATAATAATAATAATAAAACCTTAAAAAAAACAAACAACATTACTAACCAACGTGACCAAGCTACACGACTCTACCCGTCCTCTCTCTTTACCTCCGCAACCAGCCCCCACAGCCACCAACAACCGCCAGCCACACTACCCAGAACCACCCTGGACTTCGGTGACCACCGGCAGTTGCGTCGCCCGTCGTCGGCGAGGAGGACCAACCCCATAACCCGGTCTGCTCCCTCACGTTCGCCGTACTACCTGCCTCCTTAAACAGGCTGCCGGCGGCTCCACTACTCAACCCACAACCCGTGACACTGCCCAGACCACCCCCTTACACCAAGCCACTGACTCCCGGTGGTACCACCGCATCGACCTCCCCGAGTCGGCGGTGGTGCCACCTCTAACAACCAGTACCCGAATACTAACCAAGGAACCCGCCAAAACAGAGGGAAAACAGAGGACGAAAAACCCTTATTCGACACTATACACACCACCACCGACCACCCAAACGACCACCGTAGCACTCCCCTGGCTACCACTTACTACTCCCCTCCAACTCCCATCAAGACGAGCCCCTAGAACAGCATCGACACAAAGGAGAACACCACCTGGTCAGATTCGTTACTCCTAACCGTAATTAAACAACCCGTGACAAGTGCCTGAAACCACCTTTACTGGCGTTGCACGGTGGTTGACATAACCACGACAAGGATCAGACACGACACCCACACCCCATAGGCTATCAACATAAGAGAAAAAGACCCAACACGCAACAAACACGACTCAGGGAAGCACACTACAACGCGACTGAAAGACGACTAAAACAGTGTTTAAACATACCTACTTCGTGCAGAAGTCGACCACCCTTAGGCCGCCTTGTGATCACCGTGAGTACCACCAATCTACTCCTTGCTATGTCGGTTGGGTATGAGAGTGCTTTGGCTGAGGATTAGGGTGAACTAGGGTTAGGGTTCTTCCTATAAAAGTGACGGCAGGGATGAGGGTGTAACTTCTAAAACAAAAGGGTTTAAGTGTGGGCTGCCTCTAAGACACGAAATTCGAGGCCCAACTACTTGTCCCATGGTCCCTAGTTCGAACCCCCATGGCAACATAACTCAACATCACTTGAGTAATATAAATCTAGAAGCGAAACCGTATAGAGAAGCGCTATTGACTCGACTAATTAACCTAGATATCATAATCAAATTTCCGAGGTATTACAATCTTCTCCCCTTAAACTGAACTTCGTCCCGAAGTTCGTCCACTGAAGTCAACACTAGGACTTAAAACATAAAATAAGTCAATGAAGTGAAGCAAAGGTTTACTAACCAACACGCATGCTCGGCCCTTTACTAACACATATAGCATCTCAACCGTTATAGGATAATTACTTAACAAGTACAAACGGTCAAATAGCCTTCAATACTTCCACCTAGTCAATAAATATAATATTATAAAAAAAATTACAGGTATTACACTACTACACACTTATCAAGGTACTCACGGAAGGTGCGGTTCATTTGGTCCATAAAGATGGCGGAAGCATTGGTTAAACCAAAGGGCATGACCTTGAACTCGTAATGTCCATAACGAGTGCTGAAGGCAGTCTTAGGTATATCAACCTCTCGGACGGGGATTTGGTGATATCCCGACCTCAAATCAATCTTACAAAAACTGGAAGCACCACGTAGCTGATCGAATAAGTCCTCAATCCTCGGCAATGGGTACTTGTTCTTTACGGTCACACGGTTCAACTCACGGTAATCGATGCAAAGTCTCATGGATCCATCCTTCTTTTCCACAAACAAAATAGGAGCACCCCAAGGTGAGGCACTAGAACGAATGAACCCCTTTTCTATCATCTCATCAAGTTGCTTCTTCAATTCCTTAAGCTCGGGAGGAGCCATATGGTACGGGGATTTGGCAATCGGTCTAGTTCCAAGTACTAGCTCAATCAAGAACTCAACATCTCTCTCAGGAGGAATCCCGGGCAACTCATCGGGGAACACATCGGCAAAGTCACGAACAATAGGCACCTCTTCAAGCTTTGGCAAAACGGTATCGACAGAAGAAACAACACACAGGAAAGTTTGGCAACCTTTCCTTATTAGCTTAGAGGCTTGCATGGAAGAGATAAGACGAATTCCCTTACGGGAACGAGTTCCCTTATAGGTGACACGGATTCCAAGGTAACTCTTAAGGCATATATAACTTTTTGTCACGGCATTCGAACCTAGCATGATAGCGGGAAAGCCAATCCATGCCAAGTATGATGTCAAACTCCTCAAGTGGAAACCGGAGGAGATTAGAAGGGAACATCACATTAGCGATCACTATGGGAACATCCATATAAGATGAAGAACAAGAGATGATTTCTCCGGATGACAAGGAGATAGAAGTCTCCTCGTAAGGCGTAGACTCAAGCTTGAGTTTATCCGAACACTTGGTGGATATGAAAGATAAAGAAGCACCGGTGTCAAAAAGAATAAGGCAAACAAGATCATGCACGAAAAACATACCGGCAATTATATCGGGGTGAGCTTCCGCCTCGGCTCGGCTCATGACAAAGATAGTACCCTTAGGCTTTGGCTTGAAAGGAGTGGGAGTCTTCTTCTCGGTGCAATCTCTAGCACGATGGCCCGACTTCTTGCACTCAAAGCAAAGGAGGGGTTGAGCATCACAATCAAAACCCGGATACCAAGAAGCATTGCACTTGAAACAAACACGAACTCGGAAGGAAGCGACATTACTAGCTTGAGGGCGAGAGGCTTGTTGATTAGGTACAAACCTCTTCTTGTTGGAGTTAGGAGTAGAAGAAGGAGGCACATAAGGCCTTTTTCCTTGGTAAGGAGGATGGGAAGAAGTAGGAGAAGAGAAAGATTTGCTCTCATCCTCAATTGACTTGATGGAAGACTCCGCCCAAATGGCATCATCATAGACCGCTACAAAGGAGGTAGAGTCGCGGCGCACCATACTTGCTATCTTTGGGGAAAGTTTGCTCTTGTAGAAGTACACCTTGTCATCTTCTTCCTTGACAAACTTGGTTGCAAAATGGGCAAGTTCATTGAATTTGTCGGTAAAGGCTTGAACCGAAAGCTTTCCTTGTCGGAACTCCATAAATTCCTTCATCCTTTGTTGCTTCAACTCATTAGGGTAGAACCTTGTCTCTATCACCGCTTTGAAACAGGTCCAATCAAAAGTCGGATAAAGGGTCACCGCCGGACATGTCACTGCCCACCACCTATCGGCCTCACGAACTAGGAAATGAGAGGCTAGCTTGACCTTCTCACTGTCCAACACATCATACATCGAGAAACTCTTTTCCATCTCGCGAAACCACTCAGTAAGAGCCACGAGGTCGACTTCTCCACCATACGCCTTGGTGTTGGTCCTTGATAGTTGGCTTGCAATCCACGCAAAGCTACCTTGACGATTAACATCATTCCTTGGATTAGGTTGCTCTGGGGTGTTCCATTGGTTTTCAAGGACTTGCAAGTGAGCTTGCATGATGACATTATCGGCTTCGCTTGATCTCACCATCCTTCTACAACACAAGAGTAAACGGTTAACTTTATCAATTAGCATTCACAAAAAGACTACAAACTTAGGTCCTTAAATTCTACCCAATATCTCATTCATTATTCAAGTTTTGGTCAAGTTACGGTTGGGGAAAGCACGTGCGTGCGTCGGGAGCAACTTAGGCGCTGATACCAACTATGAACCCCCGCGATCTCATTCATTATTCAAGTTTTGGTCAAGTTACGGTTGGGGAAAGCACGTGCGTGCGTCGGGAGCAACTTAGGCGCTGATACCAACTATGAACCCCCGCGATCTAGCGGAAAAATATAAACACAAATAAGCGGAAATAAGGGGTTTTTAAAACTTTTTCTTCAACAAGTTAATCAACCTAGCATGCGAAGTTTCAACGAAAGAAAAAGCAAAAAGGGAACTAGTAAGTCGAATTCTACAACCAAAGGAGTATATGGGGAAAAGATATCCCACGAATGCACACATAACGTTAGGTAGTCTAGCGAAACAAAAAGACAATCTAGGTCCAAGGGTAAGTTCTCGCTAGCCCACACATCTCCCCCAACTATGCTCCACAAACCTGTCATTCATAAAACATCTCCCCCAACTATGTTCAACATAATAGGGCATGTGACATCAACTAAAGCATGAAGCATTTGAGATATATGTGAATACAAGGACAATCGGATTTAACCATCCAATTTATAGTGCAAGAATGAACATAACCGTTCGCCACAACCATAGTATCCAAGCTACTAAGCAACAAGAATAGAATGAACGCCGTCGGGGAACATAACCGTTACCCCGACAACTAGATCGCATAACCACGACAGTAGCTAACGGAGCGCATAACCACGACATCCGAAATCTATGTATAGAGCATAACCACAAACTATATGCCTAAGACATGGCCAGACCTCTCGATGTAATAACCTACACCGAAAGACACACGGGGACCGGGCCACATAACCACGGACACCGACCAATCCCGAACATAGACAAAATCCCATACTTGGGTGACATTTGTTCATTACAATGATACACTAATCGTATCACCGCTATCCATTCAATATAAGCATAACTTAATCGTTAGCCATACACAAACTCATTAACACAACCGTTAATTATCCATTACTAAGCATGAGTTACCAGGTAAACCAAATCAATGCTTGGGTTGGTTTCGAGATGCTATTTTGAAGTAGATGTCGGTTTCCCTTCTGGTTGCCCGGCCGGACGATATTCTCCCTCAACTTAGGTTCTAAAAATGGCCCAAGCATTGCCCAATAACAAAATAATACGCATTTGATAGCCCCCTCATCATCCCAAGCAATTTCGAGAATCGAAACGAAAGTTAACAATGCGACAATGGCTAGGCTTCGATATGGCATTTGACGTGTTATGAAAGTAATAGAATTAGGACATGTAAAAAAGGGATTTAATACTTAGAAACTTGTTTACATACATGGGAGAGAAGCTAAGAAATAAGTGGAAGAAGAAAGGATAGAAAAACGACCAAATGCACGAGCAAAATCTGCGACGAAGCACAGAAAACCGCAGGCTGCGGCCAGAGGCGCAGGCTGCGGCCAATCACACAGGCTTGCGGCCTCCAGCGTAGGCTGCACTTATCTCTGCCCAGCCACGGGCTGATCTCAGCTCCAACCGCCTCTTTGCACAAACTTGTTTGCACACATATCCAATACAAAGCACCCATAACAACCAATATGTATACATGTATTCATGTGTTTTGTACTTCATTAAATGCTACATTAATCAACCCAAATCTCTCCTAATTTAACATGAGAATATATGAAATTTGATTATGAATTGAGAACAATGATACTAACAATCTCAAAATCCCAAAACTCATGTAAAAATCACCAATACAAGTTAAACAAAATTAAATATCTAACTTACTAACAACCATCATTCTTTACTATCAATTCACATATAAAAACTTAGTCTTTGACATAATAAAAATAAGAACCCATTAAATTTACCTCCTTGCTTGAATCCTAGTCGAAAGTTTCGTCAATTTCATAGGAATCACCTTCCGGGTCACCCGACTCAAATCCTACAAACAAAGGTAGCATTAGAGTGGAAAGACTAAACTTTGAGCATAAAACTAGGGTTGTTCGAAATTCATGGGAAGGTGAAGGAAAGTATATTTTTCTTACTTGAAAAGAAGGAGAAGGAGACAAGGAAAAGAATGCCACAAAAATCACAAGAAACCGATTAGAAATGAGCAAGTTGTGATGATTTTAGAGTTGATGTTTTTGAAGGCAACAATGGTGTTTGTGAGAAAAGGTTGAATCTGAAAAGTGAAATGAGGAGAGAGGTAAATAAGGGTTTTATGAGGGTTCCAACATATAGACACAAGTTATTTGACCCATTTCCGGGTATAACCCATATAACTCGAATTTGAGTCGGCTTTTGCTATAAATTAAGCCTTAAGGTTACTATACTTAAGACTTGAATTAAAAATTTCCGGAATACTCATTACTCTTTAAAAATTATAATTTCTCAAAAATACGATTTAAATTTGAAATTCCGATTATTTGAAATAAATTCCAAGGCGGGAATTTCGCGGGTGTTACCAAAAAGGTGAATTGAAACAGTAAAACAAATAAGAACAGAAAGATTAAGATAAGAAGAAAAAGGAGGATTACGAACAAGTAGAATTCTGGCGTAGAGAACGATATCGAAAACCCGATTACCATTCTTGAATACTGTGAGAACTAAGAGTATTTTATTTGAAGTAAAAATGACTGCTAAGAGAGGATAAAAGGGAAGGTAATAAAAAAAGAGAGTTAACCTAAAATGAGCTATCATCTATTCTTATATACGACACAAAATAAACTGACATAAACTCTCGGGAAATTTGAACAGTCACCCGACAAGGCTCTTGGTCGAGAGGAAAACCTCTCGATCGAGAAGAATAGCTATGAAAAGCTCTCGATCGAGAAGAATAGTTATGAAAAGCTCTCGATCGAGAACAATTGGTACCAAAACCTCTCGATCGAGAAGATTAAGAACAAAAACCTCTCGATCGAGGAGATTAAGAATCAAAACCTCTCGATCGAGGACTTTGTCATCGCCATGTTTCCTGCACTGCGCACTGAACTTCAAATGGCTGATATTTCTTCCTTACTTGCTCAAATCAAGCGTTCTTGGTGGCGTTGGAAAGCTAAGAGGACAAGATTTCATCTCCCATAGGAATCACCTGATTATCTGTTCTAGAACTCTAGATATGGCTCCTCAAATTAGGCACTAGCAAATTGAAACTCTTCCTTTGCTTGATAGACTTTGTTGCTTCTATGTGCATCTCAAAACGGTAGTAACAAGCTCCGACTCAAATCTTCTCCTAAATGCCTGCATAAGGACATGTTTTAGGCTTGACTATGATCTTCCCCGGCTCATATCTGCAAAATAGCAAAACAAACCAAAGTAGACTATTCGGGGGATATTCGTAGTGAAATACGACGGAATAAGCATGGAAATGCGTGCTAATATGGCCTAAAAGGTCTATATAAAATGCATACATCAACTACCATTCAACATGATTATCATTCCAATCAATTGACTAATGAACATCACCATACAAACCATCAAATTTCAGAAATAAAACCCCAATAATCACACACAAACGATTTTTGACTTAAAGTCGAGTAACCTCTCAAAGTTACGTTTAAAGCTCTTTAAATCTTCAAAGAACTCTTCAATGAAGTCCAAACATTCATTCTCACCAACATACAATAAGAAAAACGAATTAAAAACGTAACCCTAGAAAGACAGGTTTTCAGAAAACTCAATAAGACAATAGATTGTTTACATCAAGAGAAGGAGGAGAAGGAGAGGAGAACTTACATGTAAAGAACTCGCAATTTGAGAAATAAACGAAGGAGCTATGGTCGGATTTGTGCTCATGGAGAAACACCAACAACGGGGATTGGAGGTTTTGTGTTTGATAAGGGAGATGAGGAAATGGATGTGTTTGATGAGGAAAACTCAACATAAGGAGTATATGGAAGGTTTGAGTCGGAAATGACTCAGAAATCATTTAATGAGTCGGGATGACTCGGATTTGGCTAACTAAGACGGAAATAAGATCTCAAGTCTATTATTACTCAAGATGGAACGAATTATACAAATAAACCACAATTCATGAAATTATCCGACATACTTGTCATTTTCGAAAATTAAAGTCGAAACTTAAAAATTATAAAACTCGAAATATTGTTTGAAAATAATGTACTTGAAAATGAAATATTCATATTATAAAAATATATTTAGGAAATTTTAGGAAATCTAAATTATTCTCGAAATTAATTTAAATCTTTAAATTTTATAATACGGAAAATATCGGGATGTTACAATCACCCCCCCTTTTAAGAAGTTTTGTCCTTGAAACTTGAAAGTAGAAAAGGTGTTTACCAAAAGTTGATATTCTAGACATAACTTTCTTTCAAATATTTTCCAAAAGGAAATTCCAAGGCACAAGTCCTCATCAACGGAGCGTTATGGTTCTCGTTACGTACTCAAGAGCCCGACATTCAGAAACAAGGATAAGTCCAAAGGCCAAAATTTAATTATGCGCTGACAAGCGTAATACAAGTCATTAGCCGTCTCCAATAACAAGTCTTACATCAAATCAAACGCCAAAAATCACCCAAAATTCATAAACCAATCCAAGCTTTCCAAAACATGTCATTTCGAAATAAAATTTTCATTTGAAATCTTAAAATAAATAAGACGGTAACCGAAATAAAAGCTTCCAAGAACATAAGTCATATTACTTAAATCAGTTATGAAGTACATAAATGGAAAAAAAATTTGCACATTGCTCAAACAAAACACAAGCATGGAAGCTACACATAAAGAACCAAGGAGAGTTAGATCGGAACATCAAAGAACTCGAAACATAACAAAGTCAACAAGGAGGCTAACTAAGACAAGGCATCAAAACCATCATTTTCAAAACAAAAGACGGTACTCAACAAGAAAGGAAGGAAGGAAAACGACAAGGAACATAAGCATGAGAACAAGAGTTTAAGCTTAAGAGAGGAAAAGTAACTCTCCTAGGATACGGAGACACTAACCACTCGATCCGTAAAAGAAACATCCTCCTAACGGTTCCTTACACACCTCAGAAAGCAGGTCTTTCAATCCACAAAACTCTCAAGGCTTTCTCAACTCGCTTGGGTCGCTCATTCCTAGGTTATCCACGGTACAAGGTGTCTCATTATCAAAGGGTTTCATCACTCGCGATCATTATCCAACAATCAACAACCTCCATAAGGCTAGGTCCAAAACTAACAACACGACCTTTTCACACTCAACCGACATAAACTGTAAGGCTCTAACTAGGGTGAAACACCAAACAAGGATCACAACTTAGGACCCATCACACATTAGGTCATCCAACCAACCCAAATAAAGTCCAATATACCAATACCGATAAACAAAATATGAACGCGGCATTCTCCAAATCTTACCTATTTCCATATATAGGACTATGGGACACTCATCCACAATATCAAATTCCAAAAGCATAAACAC
The DNA here is from genome assembly GCA_029255685.2 of Silene conica. Classification (NCBI taxonomy): domain Eukaryota; kingdom Viridiplantae; phylum Streptophyta; class Magnoliopsida; order Caryophyllales; family Caryophyllaceae; genus Silene; species Silene conica. The sequence continues at coordinate 33,393,066 of CM055317.2, read as the reverse complement.
GGTATTCCTCAATCTTGAATACACCCAAACATAGGACTGTGGGTCAACACTCAAAGTACCTAGTCCAAAGAGTCAAAGTTTCTCAAATCCAAACCACAAATACTTCCTATAATGTAACACCCCAAGAGTATGATATGAGATTGTGTGGAGATTTGTCCCACATCGGTAGAATGTGAGGCTTGTGATATGTTTATAATAGCTTCCACCCACCACTTAGTAACAAGGCTTTGTGCTTTTGGGCTTAAGTGAGGACAAATAATAGGCCCAAAAGTGTGCACCCATCTTATTGGGTTTGTGTTATCACGGTGGTGGGTCGGGTTGTTACAAATGGTGTTAGAGCAACCCTGCGACCGTGTGGTGAGCATGTGGTCGGGAGTGCCCGGGTCACACACCTAGCGGGGGAGGATTCTGGCCTTGGTTGTGGTCAAGTTTAAGGCACAACGAGGACGTTGTGTTCTTTAAGTGGGGGAGTTTGTAACACCCCAAGAGTATGATATGAGATTGTGTGGAGATTTGTCCCACATCGGTAGAATATGAGGCTTGTGATATGTTTATAATAGCTTCCACCCACCACTTAGTAACAAGGCCTTGTGCTTTTGGGCTTAAGTGAGGACAAATAATAGGCCCAAAAGTGTGCACCCATCTTATTGGGTTTGTGTTACGACGGTGGCGGGTCGGGTTGTTAAAAATAACCTCGATTATCAAACTCTACCACCAGAAAGAGAACATTCAGAAGAGAGTCCCCAAAAGCAACCAATTTCATCCAAACAGTTTCTATTTAGCCATTCACACTCTCCCGGTTGACACCAAAACCTAGGAAGCACTCATACCACTAAGCCTTTAACATAAAACCACTAAGATGACAAACTACTGCATCACCCAAAGACATCGTTGCAAACTCTCTCAACTAATCTCGATAAAACCAAACCAAGGATACTCAAACATACATTACTACTCCACAAAGGGGGCCAACCTCACAACTAGACCAGAACAAGGACGACACGGTTTACAAGGGTAAGGATATGATACAAACTCAGAGATAAACGACATTCCGAAACTCGAGAGAGAGAGACAGACAAACATGATGACAAGGTTAGAGGCTCTTGGTCAAGGACTCCAACAAATGTGAAGCCAAGAGTGGAAGAATAAGCATTAGAGGTAAGAAGATACGAGATATAACAGAAGGTCAAGTAAGAATTGCAAGGAAAGCGTAGCTCGACAAAGTTCACATGAGGCAAGAAAGAAGAAGAGGAACGTTGAAGCCAGATTATGAGATCAACTCACACAAAACTCAAGGCTCGGGATTCCTAGGATCATCACAAGGTTCGCAACTCCTATTTCCCAATTCAAGCATGTGGAACTAATTCTGTCCAAGACACATCTTCCCAAATGGTCCACCATACCATAAGCTCTTCCAAAATTAAAGGTGTACGGTCATCACATAAATATCAACAGCTTTATAAAGTCCGGGTACCTCTATATTTTAAATTCCTCAAATGACATTTCTATAACACTCCAGGATCAACCATCTCTAAACCATTATTACTTTTTTACTCATCACATCACTCTATCTCAATCCCACAAAAGAAGTAGATTCCTCAAAATTCATCAATACTTTAGAGAGTGGACGTTAAAGTTCACTATATACATCCTCACACCTCTATATAAGAATCCAAACTTTCTTTAAACATCTCAGGTTCGAAATCCTACAAGTCCACAAGTTATACTTCACTACACCATTCTGACATTCAAGGACATGACCTTTAAGTAACTCCACTAAGGCACAACACTAGTTCCTTTCAAACAACTAAGAGCGCAAACTTCAATAAATCCTTCTAAGGCCAGAATACTAATTCCTCCATTACTCATCCTTAATTATGAACAATCCTCATTCACCAAAGGTAGCACCCCAATTAAACTTAGGACAAATTCCCAAGGTCAGGTATTACTAGTTCACCTTACTCATCTATTCATCTTTATTAGCATCTCAAGTATATTTTCCCAATTCATTTTTGTGAATCCTAAAACTTATTCGTACTCTTGAACCAACACGTTTAACCCACTAGCTCTCAATCCTAATCTTTATTCCAAGGCTGAGTTCCACCAAATATCGCACTTGTTACTCACTTTCTAAGCCAAGAACTTTATCAACCAATTCCACTCACTATAGGGCAACCAACTAAGCATTAGGTTCACTGAGGCATAACTTACTACACTCCTTAAACCATTCCAAAAATATTACTTTTCCAAAAAGGCTAAGGTTTATCCTCGAACAAGTTACTCCAAATTCAACGACTAGGTTAGGCTACTTATAAAACTCCAAGAGAAGAGGCAAGTAACAAGAATGAGATTAAGTCGGAAAGTTATGAAGGTAGCTTCCGAGGCAAGATAGAAGAGAGTTTAAGGAAAAGGGAATGCATCTATGAACAAGAGAAGAAAGGGGATGCATGAGAACAAAGAGTAATTTAGGGGACAAGGAAGCATTTGCCAAGGATAACAAGAATCTTCCAACTTCGGTAGTAGACACCAGACTTGATCGCCATCTAGGTAAGCGCGAAGTTCACATGTTCTAAAGTACAACAGTACAGTCAAAGACAGTTAACAAACTGGTTAGACCTAACAAAGAGAAATCACAATAAAGACTACCACTTGGTCCTTAAGTCTACCCATCTCTCATTCATTATTTCAGGTCAAGTTCATATTTAAGTCGGGGTACACGTGCGTGCGTCGGGAGCATTACTGCTCTGATACCAACTGTGACACCCTGCGATTAAACATAAAGATAAACAAGTAACTTGCAGCGGAAATGCGATATTTTTTAAAACTTTCGACATGTAAAAATAAAACTTAATCGCGGAATATCAAAACATGCGAAAGCCAAAACTAAAACGAAAGTAAAACTTATACAACGTAATTTAAATAAACAAGGGATAAGGTATCCCTCGATAGCAAATAATATAAATCCTAACTGATCTTGAAGGGTGACTGTCGAAAAATCAACAATGCTTGCTAGCCACACGTCTTCCCCAATCAACACCAACCTAGATACATGAAACATGTATGCCACAGTCAGTGGGGAGTAACTCGAGGTTCCCCCAGCCACTTTTTGTCAGAAAACACGTAAACGGTAATACAACCCCTCATATACATATGAACATGCGTATAATTTAATAAACAATCATACATGCATTCCCAAGCATAACTAGCATGATCAAAGCACGAACAATAAGTCAAAACATGTGAAAATGGCATAAACCAACATGTTAAACAGATTTGAGATCTTTATATAAACATCCAAGTAATTAAACAACCATTAGAGCGCATTAGCACGACCTCCAACTACGAGAGCGCATGAGCACGACCTCTAACCAAGGATAAACCATCCAAAACAAGGATAGCAAACAAGCTACTAAACCAATAAGAATAGAATGAACGCCATCAGAGCGCTGAGAGGCACGACCTCTAACTAATGGAGCGCATAGGCACGACCTCCAACTACCGGAGCGCTGAGTCGCACGACCTCCGTAACTATGTATAGCATAACCGATTATTATATGCCTAAGACCTGGCCAGACCTCTCGATGTAATAACCTACACCGAACGACACACGGGGACCGGAGCACATAAGCACGACCTCCAACTACGAGAGCGCATGAGCACAACCTCCTACCAATCCCGAACATAGATAAATCCCGTATCTTGGGTGGAATTAGTTCATTATAATGATACACAAATCGTACCACCGCTATCTATCCACAAACAAGGTATCATAACCGTCACCAACATAACTTAGAATGACATAATCGTCACCCAAACATAAGCAAGGCAACATAACCGTTAACTAACTCATTTAACACATGTGAACCCCAATGAAAACAAGACAACGCTTAAGCTAGTTTCTAGAAGTTAATTTGAAGCGGGAGCCGGTTTCCCTTCCGGTTGCCCGGCCGGGGGGGTCTTCCTCCTCAACTTAACTTCTAAGACGGCTTAAGCATTCAGCTATACAACAACAATGGTATTACCCAAACATTTGACTCACATGAGCAAAACAATAACGAGTATTCATTTGACAAGTCTCATTCTATAAATTTACATTTCATTCGGAAATAAAACAGCCTAGATTTGAAAGACAAGTTTAATGCCGTAAGCTTAGGAATTGAACAATGAAAGATGTACGTAATTTGACTCATGAATCATACATGATAAATATAGACTTCCAAACAAGAGTTTTATAATGATTTAATATACTCCAACAATGTCCGAACGAGCGACAAAACGATGGGTAGCTTTTTATTACTAAGCATATGGTCGATTAACATAAGGCTAACGGAAGTCTAATTTACGGAACTCATATAATGTATTTATGTACCATAAACGAGGCATTTTTATCATGTAACAACACTCGACAAACGCTAAAACAATCGAGCAAAAACAACCCAAAACAGCCCGCGCAAGCTACGGACAAGCAGGTCGACCACAGCCAAGGCCGCAGCCTGCGCTGCCTGGCCGCAGGCCTAAGCTAGGTGTCGCAGCCTGCGGTTCCCACGGGTCTGCCTTCTTTCACGCATAAGCTCGCCTAATGCAAAACACATTCTGATACTTAAGCAACGATTTTAAGGGGGGTTTATGCATGATTCAAGAGATAAATTCAACTCATAAACTCACTAATTCATGGGCATATCAACACTCATGGGTAAAAAATTAATAGGAAGCACAATTTTCAAACTTGACATGGATTTAATCAATCAAAAATCACATTATCGCTATGAACACAATGAGCATGCGACGTATATCAATTTACCCAGTAAGCACAACTAAAATCCATCATTCATTACTACCATTCCACATGATTATCATTCCAATCAATTGACTAATGAACATCACCATACAAACCATCGAATTTCAGAAATTAAACCCCAATAGTCACACAGAAACGATTTTTGACTTAAAGTCGAGTAACCTTTCGAAGTTACATTTAAAGCTCGTCAAATTTTCAAAGAACTCTTCAATGAAGTCCAAACATCCATTCTCACCAACAAACAATAAGAAAAACAAATTAAAAACTTAACCCTAGAAAGACGGATTTTCAGAAAACTCAACAAGACAAGAGATTGTTTACATCAAAATAAGGAGGAGAAGGGGATGAGAACTTACATGTAAAGAACTCGGAATTTGAGCAAGAAACGAAAGAACTATGGTCGGATTTGTGCTCATGGAGAAACACCAACAATGGGGATTGGGGGTTTTGTGTTTGATGAGGGAGATGAGGAAATGAATGTGTTTGATGAGGAAAACTCAACATAAGGAGTATATGGAAGGTTTGAGTCGGAAATGACTCAGAAATCATTTAATGAGTCGGGATGACTCGGATTTGGCTAACTAAGACGAAAATAACATCTCAAGTCTATTATTACTCAAGATGGAATGAATTATACAAATAAACCACAATTCATGAAATTATCCGACAAACTTGTCATTTTCGAAAATTAAAGTCGAAACTTAAAAATTATAAAACTCGAAATATCGTTTGAAACTAATGTGCTTGAAAATGAAATATTCATATTATAAAAATATATTTACGAAATTTCATGAAATCTAAATTATTCTGGAAATTAATTTAAATCTTTAAATGTAACATCCGGTATTTTCGTAAAAGTGTATTTTAATAAATTAATGTGATTTTCGGATTTTAATAATATTTTAATATAATTCGTAAGTTGTAATTTGAAGAAATTTCGTTAAGTTCCGTCTTAAAACTTGTTTCTTCCTTAAATGTCGTGTTCACTTGTTAATCCCGTCTTAAGTTTCCGTTCCACTTAATTAAAGAGAATCCGACTCAACTATATAAAGGACACTTACTTTATTTCATCCATCGACATTTCATTCCTAACCTAAAACCCTTTCACAGTAACACCAAAACTCCATTTTCTCTCTTCTTTAAAAGCTTCAAAAGATCATCTCAAGCCCTTCCTCAACTCGAATCAAGGTAAAAATTATATATTCGGAATCCTCTCGAGATTTGTGATCGTTCTATCACTTTTAATTTCCGTTTCTCGAACTTCCATTTTGGGGCTGTTTTGCCCTAATCCGTCTTAAGCCACTAATTTCCGTCTTTTGTGTTCTTAGGATTTGGCTTAGTCGATCCCGAGGTTGCCTTGCACGTTGATGCGTGCCTATTTTATGATGTTTTACATCTACTTTTACACGCATTTTGTCGCTCATTTACTATGTTTTAGCATTTATTTCCCAACAATTGTCTATTTTCGTATTTTTATGCTCTTTTGCAGATTAATGAGGAAAAGGGACGATTTTATACCAAATTTATTGCCTCGGGATTTTTCATGACTAAGGACAAGAAGGAACGAAGCCTAGCGCACATTTCAAGGCCTGAAGATAGCTTTAACAAGCAAAGAATCGATCCACGATATTGCAGCCTGTTTCAGATGGCTATATCTCGAGTTCTAGAGCTGATAACGGAGTGATTCCAGTTTGAGGAGAAAGCTTATCCTCTTAGCTTTCCAACGCCGCAAGAATCGCTTGATTACGATAAGTAACGAAGAAATGGCAGCTGTTTTAAGATCGACGCGCGCTGCAGACCTGACATTGGGTCGACCGACCCACAAAGTAGGTCGACCGACCTCTGCGCAGACCCAGAAGTTTCCGCAAAGCCCATTCAAGTGATTAGGTCATTAGGAAACTCTTTAATTCTGCCTATTTAAGCTAAATTACGGGATTAGGGTTATTCAGTCCGATATCAAGTTTTCTACCTAGTTTTCTATCATAGAGTTACATCTAGTTTTAGTTTTAATCTTTCCATAATCATCACACACTTTTCTTTAGTTTTATACATTGTTCAGCATCAATCTTTCAACAATATTCAATAAAGCTTTTTCTTTTCCGCCTTAATCCTTATTTCCGGTAATTCCTCTCTTATTTTCTGTTTTATTTTTGTTAGTTTATAATTATTGCATACGGTTAAGATAGAATCCCAAGTCTTTATTATTATTGCATGTTTAGATTGATGTTCTTTATAATTTCCATGTTTATTCCTGTTTTTATTATTGTTTCAATAGTTATTAATAGCTAATTTCATATGTTAGGATGTAGGGAGTAAATATGCGAAGGTAGTATAAATTCCGAATCGACGTGTTGCAGGGTGGAGGTTGGCCGACCGGGCTAGCTGGTCGGTCGACCGACAAGCGTATGTATTCTGTTTCGCTTTAATTTGTAGACTATAATAACCTACAATGAGACCAAAAGGAGACTTGTAGGATGTTAGTAATGACCTACCCAAGATTGAGAGATATGGGAAGGGCATTGGTTTACTTCTTAAGACGGCTAGGTTACTTAAGACTGAAACGTATGTAACCTAGAATTTAGGAATCACCCTTATTGTTGTAACCCAATAATTGTGAGACCTAGGAACTAATAGCATAGACCGAAAGGAGCTATTAGGTAGCATAGACCTAAAGGATATGTTACACCCTTTACGCGACTGCAATACATGTTGACTTAGGATTTATATTATCTTAGCTTTTTATTACCCAAACATCCTAGCATCAATCTTTCAACAATATTCAATAAAGCTTGTTCTTTACCGCCTTAATCCTTATTTCCGGCAATTCCTCTCTTATTTTATGTTTTATTTTTGTTAGTTTATAATTATTGCATACGGTTAAGATAGAATCCCAAGCCTTGTTTATTATTGCATGTTTAGATTGATGTTCTTTACAAATCGTACCACCACTATCTATTCACAAACAAGGTATCATAACCGTCACCAACATAACTTAGAATGACATAATCGTCACCCAAACATAAGCCAGGCAACATAACCGTTAACTAACTCATTTAACACATGTGAACCCCAATGAAAACAAGACAACGCTTAAGCTAGTTTCTAGAAGTTAATTTGAAGCGGGAGCCGGTTTCCCTTCCGGTTGCCCGGCCGGGGGGGGGGGGGGGGTCTTCCTCCTCAACTTAACTTCTAAAACGGCTTAAGCATTCAGCTATACAACAACAATGGTATTACCCAAACATTTGACTCACATGAGCAAAACAATAACGAGTATTCATTTGACAAGTCTCATTCTATAAGTTTACATTTCATTCGGAAATAAAACAACCTAGATTTGAAAGACAAGTTTAATGTCGCAAGCTTAGGAATTGAACAATGAAAGATGTACGTAATTTGACTCATGAATCATACATGATAAATATGGACTTCCAAACAAGAGTTTTATAATGATTTAATATACTCCAACAATGTCCGAACGAGCGACAAAACGATGGGTAGCTTTTTATTACTAAGCATATGGTCGATTAACATAAGGCTAACGGAAGTCTAATTTACGGAACTCATATAATGTATTTATGTACCATAAATGAGGTATTTTTATCATGTAACAACACTCGACAAACGCTAAAACAATCGAGCAAAAACAACCCAAAACAGCTCGCGCAAGCTACGGACAAGAAGGTCGACCACAGCCAAGGCCGCAGCCTGCGGTGGCCTGGCCGCAGGCCTAAGCTAGGTGTCGCAGCCTGCGGTTCCCACGGGTCTGCCTTCTTTCACGCACAAGCTCGCCTAATGCAAAACACATTCTGATACTTAAGCAACGATTTTAAGGGGGGTTTATGCATGATTCAAGAGATAAATTCAACTCATAAACTCACTAATTCATGGGCATATCAACACCCATGGGTAAACAATTAATAGGAAGCACAATTCTCAAACTTGACATGGATTTAATCAATCAAAAATCACATTATTGATGGGATTTATTAGTTACTCATAAACTAATTTTAGTCATACTAACATAATCTTTTAATTAACCCTTTAATTAACATATTATAAGTGATCTTATGCATGCTAATATATGCGGAAATAAGGAGATATTGAACCCTTACACACGGTCCAAGATTATAGCAAGGATGATCCTCCAAGTACCCAAATTAGAATACCTCCTTTGGATGCACCAAGACAACCCTTAACCAACCGAGATCTTGAACAAGCTAGCACAAAACCGGTTTCTCCTTAAACTTATTCTAATCTCTCTAATTAGAATATTATTTGAATACTACAAATAGTATGTATATATTATCTTATAACATCAATTTAGAGGTTTATGTATTCTCTTCTTACTTAGTCAAGTTTTCGGCCAAGAGGAAGAAGAGAGGATATTATGAATGTTGATATGTTTTCTTACTCTTAGAAAAATCAAGCAAAGGCATTAGAATGAATGGTTATGGCATGTCCAATATTTAAGTAGGTAGGGTTTATGGTGATAGGGTGGCCGGCCATGGGAAGAGCAACAAGGGAACATGTTGCCTTACTCATTCACCTTAGGGTGGCTCTAGGCAGAGTTTCCAAGACCCTTTAATGATTGTGTCTAGTGAACATTTAACACACACAAATCATCATATAAGCATGCCCCAAAACCGGTACCATCAATATTAAGTGGACCTCATTTTATAAAATCGTCAAATGTAAAATTTTATATTATGTGACATCTTACATGTCACAAGTTAATAAAATACAATTATCTTAATATAAATATTTATCGTATAAATATTGTATATAATAAAATAATTCATATTTATATATTGACAAGTAATTCGAAATTACAAATATAAAACGATAATTTATCGTCAATACGATTTACAACCTTTGTATCAATTTCAACCCAATTCATTCTAATTACGATATCTTAAAATATCATTTAATGTTTAACAATTGACACATTTCAATTTTAAACATAAATCTTACATTAAGATTTAACCTCTAATTTCTCGATATACAAGTTTAAGGAATATGATCAAATCGTATCAATATACATTTGATCATTTTATCAATTAAGGGAATTGTCCTAAAGGTGTGACCTAAAGGGATCAACTGACCACCACCGTCATACGACAGTAATGTCAAACTCTAGCTAGCCAATCATTACCGATTAATGTTGGTCAGTTGACTAATAACAAATCGTATCATCCCTTGCGCATTCTCGTTATGAGATTTAATTACGTGATCGCACTACTGTTGAGGACACATTTCCCAACAATCTCCCACTTGTCCTCGACAAGTGTGCGTCACCAATTCTCTTGTCCTATTACAATCTCCCACTCAATGCAAGATGTCTCTCTGAGGTCGTACTTGCATTCGATCATATCATGAGTGGTTTCCTCGATCTGGAGAACAACTGTTTGAACGGAGTTATCTACCATAGATACCTTCCGAGCGTGGCCACGCATTTCCAGTTTACTTCTCCTCGAGTGGCCCTGAGATATGAACAACCCTGACAAGGGGTGGACAATTTCTATCGTACTATTTCCTTTGACCAGTCACAGTCAGTCACAGCCTGAAGCAGTCCCATTTGACTCCAGTTACGAAAAGTCGTAGAGAACAGATCAAGGCTATGCCTAAACTGTACCATCTTGGGAGAGTAGTCTTTAGTCTAAGAATTGACTCACAAGAATACTATAGCAGCTCTTGCCACGACCCGGCTATAAAATTTCCAGAACTCTATAAGCGGTCACATTGCCCGACAGAGCGTCTCTTACAGTCTGCCTATGTGATCGACTAGTCATCACATATGACTCTATGGCACTTGAACTTGTCATCAATCGCCTCACACTCTAGTCGCTTTGAGACGTCACCTCATGTAAGCGGCTAGGGCTATACTAAGTCAATCCAGTTCACTTATGGGGTTCGATATTGTCTCATACAACCCATTTGGATTCTGACAAAGTATCTTTTACTTTGAGTTAATTATAACTCAAATGATGTTGTCATGCAACAATAGTCAATACTATTACATTGCATTTGATGCACAATCATCTATTTGTATTAGTGTTTTGCGAATAACCCTTTATTCATAATTTGCAAAACTTACAAAATTTTGTCTCCTTCATTCTCATATTGTCCCGTATAATATGATTCTATTTGAGTACATATCTAGAACTCTTTCTAGATTTTGAGTTTCCTTTCCGGAGGAAAACTCCCACTGTTATCTCATAACTTGTGACGTATCGATATACTGGAGGGATTAAGGAATCACTCTCTTTAGTCACTTATGTACTGAAATCTACATTGTAGTTATGAGTGATTTCATCACTCTTACTATTTTCAAACATCTTGGCTATTTTATCAAGGTTATTCATATCTAACCATTTTGATTTCTAATGGGCGACCTTTTATTATCAATATAATAAACCTTCCCGTAAAGCTCTATCATCTTATGATATAAGGTATTAGTTCATCTAGAATTGAAAACCTCTTATTCTTTACACCTTAAAGAATCACCCATCCTCTCTAAATGGTAGGCTTAATTCTTTTAATGAACATCGCTCCCACTAAAATCAATATTACTCGATCTCATAAATGAACCTTTCATTTCTTGCATGTAAATCTTTTATTTATATCTTGACTCATTATCACCATCACTATCCCTATAGTGATCTGTTTCCATTCAATCAATCATTACCTTCTTATCATGTCTTCGTTTCCTCGAGACGAATATGACATGATAGTTTCCTTATAACTACATTGAGAGAATTGAGATGATTTCTTCTCTTTTATCTTATAAGCTTAGAAAAATCATTTATTAAGGAACCGGTCTTTCCTCCCGTATAGATAGATGATTTCTCCTCTATTATCTTATAATCTTTAAAAAATAATTATCTCAAGGAGCCGATATTCCTTCAGAATTCATACGGGGTTTCATGTCTCCTCTCTTTGAAACAATGAACATAAAGAACCTTTCTTCGAGTGTTCTCCCGTAGTTTCTTCAGTGTCCTCTCGTAGTTTCTTCAAATCATTTAGGGCTCTTCTTAAGACTCCCATGTAGGAATCTTCTCTAAGATCCGTTATTTGTATCATTGGTTTGCGAGAGCGAAATATTTTCTCCCACTCTATCCTTCTAACAATAACTTTTATTCGTATAAGGATAGCTATTTCGATTAACCAATGCATATGAATGTTTGAAGTTTTATAGGTGTGATGAATACAATCTCATTTTCACTTAAAATGAAAATCTTATAATGAACTAATGTGGTCTTATTTTGATTGAAAGTATCTCATGGGGTGTAGTTATCTGTTTTAATCAACACTTTGATTATATTATATTGATCGTATCAATTGTTTATTGCGTGATAAAATCACCATTATTCATGTTTAAACAAGGTATGCAATTTATTTGAGAAATCAAGACATTGATTAAGAACAAAAGTAGTGACTCGGGTTGAAAAACCAAGTCACCAATATCCAAAATTACAACCATTGTTTTAGGATTTTAATTCTTGTCTTACAAGAAAATAAATTGTTCCATAAAATGCAAAATATGAAAGAAGACGAAATGAAAATTAGAGCCTAGCTCTTCAAGTCTTCGATCAATAGGATGCTACCATAGCCATCCAAGTAAGGAACTTTATGCTTCCTTTTCCTTGCCCTTATCGTTATTAGGCGGCGCCCCTTTAAAACATTTAAAAAGGGTAAATATCAACACATTTGTATCATTATACATAAGTGTTGGAGGAACTGTCCTCGACAATAGTGTGTTGACGTAATTAAAACTCATTTGAATGAAACACAACTGGGAGTGTTACTCTTTTAAAGTCGACTGATCAACATTTATCGATAATGATTGGCTGTCTAGAGTTTGACATTATCGTCATATGATGGTGGTGATCAGTTGATCCCTTAAGGTCATATCTTTAGGGAATTCCGTCTCAATGGAATAATTAATTAATATTGTATTGGATACAAATTAATTAATAACTGGAAATTTTGGAAATAATATTATATGACGAATATTTATTATAATGGGATTATGATAATAAATAAAGTCATAGTAATAAAATTGTTTTTATTACTCGGTTTTTATTTATTTGTTTTGGAAACGATTAAATTGAGAATGAACACGGTTGATCATAAAATGACAAAGAGTTGTAATTAAAATTATGATATTACATTTTATACAATAATAATTCCGAATTATTAGTATAATTATTTAAATGTAATAAATTTGTAAATTGTGAATTTTAATAGTTAAAATTGCACAATTAACAAATTGAGTCATGTGTTATGGAACATATGTGACATGTTACAAATTAACACAATTGACAAAGATAAAATGGGTCCATTATAAGACCCATTTCAGCCGTGTAATACATGTATGTGTGTAGGTTGTGTGTTTGAGTGATTAAGTTGATTGTGTGCACCTTACACAAAAGGGATGTAAGGAATCTTACATGCTTTGTGTAAGAGATAATGAGGCATGCATTGGCCTAAGGTGGCTCATGTTGGCCGGCCATGTGATAGAGCAAGCAACCCAATTTTGCTCTATATATGCAATACTTCATTCACTCAAAAACTTGTAGAAGTTGCTAGTGCATGTTTCATTGTTCAATCAACACACATCTCCCATAAACACTACAACTCCATTCTCCAAATTTTAGTAAAATAGTTTTACTAAGTAAGTTATTATTTCCATATTAATAATATTAAGGGTAATATTATTAATATTTCTAGTATACTAATACTAATTTTCTAGTAACAAAATTAGTAATAGTTTGAGATCGGGTCCTTGATACGCACCTTTAGGAGACGATTTTTGTTAGATCGTTACAAGAGGATTTCGGTATTGAAGACTCAAGTAATAGGTGATTATTGAGTATAAACCTTCTAAAACCAATGTAAGGACAATCTCATCTTATGATATCATCTTGCATGCATAAGATCTATTTAAGTTTTTATGACTAAACTTAAAGAAACAAAACTCATATTAGATTTGAGTATAAAATAAGGAACCTAGTTTCCAACAATTGGTATCAGAGCATTACGGTTGTTGCATGCATGATCGGATTCATGATTTATGTTAAAATCGGTTTAACATACATTTCGAAATTTTTCGAAATATTTTGATTTATTATGATAAATCACAAAATAATTTTGCATGTTAAAGTTTCTGATTCTAAAATGGTTTTAGGACATAAAAATAATTTTATGGATTTTTATTGTTCATTTTTATATTTATTTGTATATTTTGTAGTTTAAATCGGTTTTAAACAACAATTAATGGGAAAAATAGCTAAAAATAGTTTCTGGCCGAGAGTTTTTGATATGTTCTCACATGCATATTTAATATATTGTATATGATTTTTCGTAAGAAATGGAGTTAATATGCATGGATTATGAATTTTATGAGATAAATAGTCATAATATGAGTAAAAATGGGTATATAAGGTTATATTTCGAATTTGACCTTACAAATTTTATGATAAGTCACATGCAATATATAAAGTTCCTGTATGAATTTTCGAAATTATTGGAATTATTTTGCATGATTAATGATTTTTATAGTAAAAATCGGATTAATAGTGACTTAAATTCGACTTTAATAGTTATAGTTGAAATTTTGCCATAAAAACTTCACACAATGTCACATGCAATATTTACAGTATGTATGTAAGTTTTGGGAATTTATTCCCAAGTGATGCATGATTTATGATTTTAATGGTTAAAATCGGATAAATAGTGACTTATTGTGTTAAAAATAGTTAATCTTAATATTATGGCATGAAATTTTACCCATAGATGTCTTATATGATAGGAACATCAGATCTAAAAGTTGGATATCAAAAAGTTTCTGTTTTTATGATTATTAATTTTAATGAGTTAATTAGATTATAATCGTAATTTATGAGTCGGAAAATAAAATTTCGAGTATGGTCTGTAATTTTTGGTCATTTTCAGATTCTAATATGTATTTTAGGATGACTAAAATTTATTGCAACTTATTTCAAGTTTTTATGATTTAAATCGGATTTTTAACCACAAAAACGGCTTTTATACGATTTATTTAAGAAATAAACCATAAACATTTGCAAAAGACCGTTTTATTAATTTCTGAATTTTCAGAAAATTTCCAGAAAGTTTAAAATTTTGAATTTTAAATTTCAAATTTTATTGACTCATTTGGCCATATTTTGTTTATTTTTCCCGAAAATACAAGTAATTTATGAACAATAATGCAAAATCAAGTTAGATCATGATCAAATATTAGTAGAGACTAAACATTGATTCCTAAAGTAAGTTAGGATGATTAACTTGGACATAAATGAGATTTATGAAATTTTGGATGATTTTAATAGTTAAAATCGCGCATATCCGTAAAAACCGTAAACAAATATGAGATATTTGCTCCCATAAGGCGATTTGGCATTAAAAATTGAGCATGAGCATACATATTTTATTATTGCAATTTATTTAATATGAATGTCATATTTTGAATGTTATTTATATAATTTGGAATTATGTAATTTTTCTTAGTATGGCCTTAGTTTTAATCAATATTACCCGTAATGAAAGGGAATATTGATTCGGTTGTAATTTATGTGATCTCGTATCACGGGTTTGTAATTTAATTTAATTTTCAGTTTTACAATAGAATAGTTGTATTATCTTATTGTAATTCCGAAGATCCAAAAGACGGTGCCATACGGAAAGGAGTTCCGGCAAGACGGTGTTTTCTTGGATGGCGTGCCAATGAAGTTCAAGGGACCAAGGAGTTGGTTTCCGAATTTGTAATAGTTAATTAGTTTTTACTATTACTAGGAAGGCCATACTAGGATTTTATTGCTTTATTGCTTTTGCTTTTGCATTTTAATATGTTTGCATGCATAGCCAAATCGCCATAAACATGCATACTAGTTTAGATCGTTAAAAACGACCGTGTCAATTATAATTATCGAGTTCACCAATTTAATTCGCTTAAAGGAGATGGATAATAAATTGACAAGACCTCTATATTAAACAAAAACAATTGAGGATTAGCCTTACCAAATAGTAGAACCCATGAGCTTCTATTTCGTGGGGTGGTGCTAGTCCAGTGGGCAGTACGAACCCCATTACGTAGGATAAGTGGGGCGATGGGATGGATTCAGTCCAGTGGGCAGATCGCATCCCGATGCATTTGAAATTTGGTTTGTACTCAACGGAAGTGTAGAGGACCAGTGGTCAATGTGTTCCGGGCTAAGATGAATAAATAATGATTTGTCATCAACCAAGAGTTCTAGGGTAGAACCGGTTTATTTTAACCCACCAAACCATATCATTGGGTCGGAGTTCCAGTGGTTCACGATTTCGGTAGTATGGGTTTGGGTCTTGGAATCATTTATAAAATTGGATAGAGGTCATTTTATAGATGCATCAACTTAGTAAATATGTTTACAAGTTAAAAATGAAAATTAAAACGATTAGCATTTAATTTCTTCATATGTTTAAAAATTTTGTAGTCCTCATATCAATATCAATCATGGCTACTTCCACTGCTACGAACAATTCATGGTTACGTTCCTTCATGGATCGTTGTAAGCTAGAAAAGAATGGGGCGAACTTTGCCGATTGGGATGCCCAACTGTTGTTAGCGGCAGAGGGAGACGGTAAGACCGAATTCCTCATTGAAGAATCACCTCCTGAACCTGCAGAAAATGCCACCGCCGCAGCAAGACGACCCTATGATACTTATTAGAAGGAGTCTGCGGCAATCAAAAATGTTTTGATCTTCTCGATGGAGCCAGAACTCCAAAGGAGTGCCATAAAGATTGGCACGGCCTATGAGATCTACTCCAGGCTTGTGACAATGTTCTCAAAGGCTTCGAGAATTGTCCAATACGAGGCGGCATCGGCCTTCTTTGATCTCAACCTTAAGGAGGGGCAAAAGGCTAGCCCACATGTGCTCAAGTTAATTGAGCATGTAGAAACCCTAAGGATGAATCAAGTGGACATTCCAAAGGAACTTGTGATTGATAGAATCCTCCACTCCTTGTCTAAGGTGAAAACTTATGTACAATTCCGGGTGAATTTCAACATGAGAAACCAAGACATCTCTCTCGATGAATTGCACAATATGATCGTGCAAGCTGAAAGGGATATGGGCCTAAATGTTAGTGCCCCTAAGGATGTTCTCAACATTAATGTTAAGAGCAAAGGAAAGTTCAAAAGGAAGGGTAAGGCGAAGGGGAAGCAACCTTCCAAAGGTTCAAAGAAAGTGTCTTCTGAGGCAAGCACCTCCAAATCCAAGAAGAGCCCTCATCAAGGGGCCAAATGCTTTTACTGCAATGGCAAAGGACATTGGAAGAGGAACTGTTCCAAGTATCTCAGCGATCTCAAAGCTGGGAAGATTCTTCCAGTTGGTACGATAACTATCCCGATTTTATGTTAATCTCAACTAATGTATCACGATACAAGTTGTGATGTGAATGCTCTTCTTACTTGAATTAGGGCATGAAAGCAAAGATAAGGGAAAAGAGAAACAAGCTTGATGGATCAAGGGAACTAAGAGTAGCTCCGCTCGGGATGATCAAGGAGCTTTGTTTTTCCGCTTATTTTGCTAATATTTCAAGTGTTGTATGAACAAATAAAACCTATGTTTTATTTCCTTGTTGGACAAGGAAAGGGGAAATCCTTGAACAATATGTTGTATTTTGGATAATATAGTGACTTGGTTTTCAACCCGAGTCACTATCGGTTTATAATTATGTTCTTGTTTAGTTTAACATATACTTGCAAATCTCAAAACATAAAATAGAATTGATTATGAAATTTCAATGTATGACCATTGAAGCCAAATTGGTATAGGATACCCAATTCAAATCAAATCAAAATCAAATTAAAGTTTAGAACTCAATTAAGAGGATAAGTTGTCAACCATCCAAAACTATCTAAGCTTTAAAACGAATAATTTCTGTAATAAATCATAAGGGTACACAAACCAACATCAAAGTCATTGCTTGTGGCCTTAGTAGCTATCTTTGGTAATAAAATGGGATTATTATTACAAAGATAGAGTGGGAGAAATTTGAAAAAGCCACAAATAGCATATGATTCTGATAAGCACAATGGATATGATCTATTAGTGAATAGTAGGATTTATTGTGTTTTGGTTATGTGAAAGATAAGAAGGAAGATTAAGTTGTGAATGGGATCTACGATTTAAGAAAATCTACACCTTATGGTTATAAAAGGTAGATTAGGCTGTAGATAAGATTCTACGGCTTATCATCCCAAAAGTTGTGGATAAGCCCAAAGGTTGTAGATAAGATCTACGGTTTGGTAAAAATCTACGCCTTATATCCCAAGAGCAATCTACACCTTATGGTTGTAAAAGGTAGACTAGGCTGTGGATAAGATTCTACGCCTTATCATCCCAAAAGTTGTGGATAAGCCCAAAAGTTGTGGATAAGATCTACGGTTTGGTAAAAATCTACGCCTTATATACCAACGGCCCCGGCCCTGGAGGATACTTCAAAGATAAATTCTTGAAGTTTGTAAGGAAAAATTCTATACATGGATAAGATCCATGATATAGTCCTCGTACAGTACAAGATAAGATAAATGTGGGGAACTGAAAGTTCCTACACACAGAAATTGTATACCATAAGAAAAGACTCTTATAGAAACTACGGGAGGACACTCGAAGAAAATTATTCAAAAGATTTTGCAAAGGCTCAAGAAAGGGTTCTTGGATTTAGATGGTGATCTAAATATGCCAATGCAAAGAACCATGAAATTTATAAGATTTACGTGCTGATAAATGAGATTTGTTAAGAGAAGCATAAATAGACATGTAGATGTCTGCAGTCTACAAAGTTAAGGGTAACTTTGTTGAAAGTAGTAAGGTAATTCATTGAGAATGAATTCAGTAAACTCAATAACCACTTTTCAAAAGGGTATTTGAAAAGGATGTGACTATTAGCACATATGGTTGAAGTCCCAACCATTTCAATTCATTAAATGTTAAGGAACATTGAATTGAGTGGGAGCTTTATGATTTACGGTTAAATGAAAAGTTCAGTGGGAGTTCTCGCTCCAGGATTTGAAGCTATTGAGTCATGGGTATGACTTCGGGATCTTCAGAATCAGGCAAGAACAAGAGTTTAGTGGGAGTAAACGTTATCTAAAACAACTCATTGCTCGTTTGGAACAAAGCATTGATACTCATGAAAGGTACACGAGTTTTTTTTTGGTTCTAGATGACATATTGATATGAATTAAATCAAATTGAACATGGGATGTTTAGTTAAGATTATAAAAGGACATCTTGTTAGTATTAAGGTTGTTCATGGAGATGAAGATAGTATAACCATGATGTGATCATGGAAATTTATCGAACCTTAAAGAACTATTGTTTGCACGCTTAAATCACTAATGATTCCGCCATTAGTATGATCGTGTAAAGTGGATGCGCACCGCTTACAGGACAACCCGTAGAGCAGGTTTTAAATCAATGATTAAACCTTGATCAATTGTCAAAGTATTCTCCAATGAAGATGAAAGACAAATTCAAGATCTTGGAAGATAACTTAGTCGTATGGTAAAAGGTTTGCAACGACTCAAGTTCCAAGAAACCAAGCAAAGATTTGTGATAATCTTTGGCTTACATTCATTGACTATGCATCTCAATGACTTGTATTTTAACTACATGGTCATCACAAGATTCTACAAAATGTGTAAGTTCATAAATTATGTAAAGGCATTACTGTGGCTGGGAGTTACACAATGCACATAATCTTATTCGCTAGTCATAAGAATGACTTGTCTCTTTCAGAGGAAAGATCAATGTATGGATATGATCCGCAAAGTGAACGATCGCACGAACCGTGGTAAACCTGGTTTACTCAAAATGAAGATAATTACAATTTTAAGGGATGTAAACGAGAGACCCTAAAGCTGATTGTAAATTAAATGGTGTTCAAAGGTTGACCACTTGGATGGTGTAATCCACTAATTGTTTGAGTTATTTATAACTCACGAAAGGTCAAGTAAAATTCAAATGGGATGGTAAGACCATATTGAACCCCATTAAAGTGAATTGAATTATCATGACCTCGCCCCCAGTTGCTTAAGTGAGGTGACATCTCAATGCAACCGGATGTGTGATGCGATTGATGGCGAGTTCAATTGCCATAGAGTCATACGGGATGACTAATCGATCACCTAGGCATAGACATGTTAAGATACATTTGCCGGGCTAATGACCGCTGATAGAGCTCTGGCGTACTCTTATTAAAAGACTGCCTGGTCGTGGCGGGAGCATCTATCGTGTTTCACATGAGTCAGTTCTTGGACTAATGACTGTTCTCTGAGGTGGCATAGTTTTCAGAATAACTTTGATTTATGTCCTAACACCTTCGTAACTGGGGTTTATAAGGACATATTTTGGGTTATGATGGACTATGGCCAGCCGGAAGGAATAAGTCGATTAGGAATTGTCCACCCCTTGTCAGGGTTGAGAAATATCTCTAGGCCACTCGAGGAGAATAATAACTAGAAATGCGTGGCCACGCTCGGAAGATATCTATGGTAGATAATTCCGGTCAGTAGTTATAAACTCCAGATCGAGATAAACCACTCTAGATTTTAATCAATTGCCGGCACGACCTGAGAGGACGCCATGCATTGAGTGGGAGATAGTAATAGGGCAAGAGAATTGGTAACACACACTTGTCTCGGACAAGTGGGAGATTATTGGAGGAAGTGTCCTCGACAATAGTGTGTTGACGTAATTAAAACTCATTTGAATGAAACACAACTGGGAGTGTTACTCTTTTAAAGTCGACTGATCAACATTTATCGATAATGATTGGCTGTCTAGAGTTTGACATTATCGTCATATGATGGTGGTGATCAGTTGATCCCTTAAGGTCATATCTTTAGGGAATTCCGTCTCAATGGAATAATTAATTAATATTGTATTGGATACAAATTAATTAATAACTGGAAATTTTGGAAATAATATTATATGAGGAATATTTATTATAATGGGATTATGATAATAATTAAAGTCATAGTAATAAAATTGTTTTTATTACTCGGTTTTTATTTATTCGTTTTGGAAACGATTAAATTGAGAATGAACACGGTTGATCATAAAATGACAAAGAGTTGTAATTAAAATTATGATATTACATTTTATACAATAATAATTCCGAATTATTAGTATAATTATTTAAATGTAATAAATTTGTAAATTGTGAATTTTAATAGTTAAAATTGCACAATTAACAAATTGAGTCATGTGTTATGGAACATATGTGACATGTTACAAATTAACACAATTGACAAAGATAAAATGGGTCCATTATAAGACCCATTTCAGCCGTGTAATACATGTATGTGTGTAGGTTGTGTGTTTGAGTGATTAAGTTGATTGTGTGCATCTTACACAAAAGGGATGTAAGGAATCTTACATGCTTTGTGTAAGAGATAATGAGGCATGCATTGGCCTAAGGTGGCTCATGTTGGCCGGCCATGTGATAGAGCAAGCAACCCAATTTTGCTCTATATATGCAATACTTCATTCACTCAAAAACTTGTAGAAGTTGCTAGTGCATGTTTCATTGTTCAATCAACACACATCTCCCATAAACACTACAACTCCATTCTCCAAATTTTAGTAAAATAGTTTTACTAAGTAAGTTATTATTTCCATATTAATAATATTAAGGGTAATATTATTAATATTTCTAGTATACTAATACTAATTTTCTAGTAACAAAATTAGTAATAGTTTGAGATCGGGTCCTTGATACGCACCTTTAGGAGACGATTTTTGTTAGATCGTTACAAGAGGATTTCGGTATTGAAGACTCAAGTAATAGGTGATTATTGAGTATAAACCTTCTAAAACCAATGTAAGGACAATCTCATCTTATGATATCATCTTGCATGCATAAGATCTATTTAAGTTTTTATGACTAAACTTAAAGAAACAAAACTCATATTAGATTTGAGTATAAAATAAGGAACCTAGTTTCCAACAATAAGTTGATAAATTACATGAATTTTAAACGAGAATTGTTACCTACGGCGGTTGCCTTCCCATTTTTGAGATCACTTAAGTATTTGGGGCAATTTCTCTTCACCGATCCTCGTGCAATAATGGCACTTGTCTTGCTCTTTTGAAGACGAGGTGGAAGCGCCTTTCGAAAAGGTCTTTTCTTTGGTCGCCTTGGGCTTGAACGTTTTCTTGCCCTTGCCTTTAGAGGCATTCCTTTTGAAGCTCGTTTTCCCTTTCTTTTCGATGTTCAAAACATCCTTGGTGGAACTTTCATGAAGTCCCAAGTCCCTTTCGGCTTGGACTAGCATCTTATGCAACTCATCCAACGTGGTCTCTTGGTTTCGCATATTGAAATTCACCCGGAATTGAGCATACGCTTTAACCTTATTGAGTGAGTGAAGAACTCGGTCAATAATAAGAGGGTCGGGAACATCAACATTTTGAGCTTTTAGAGTCTCCGCGAGCTCAACGAGTTTGAGCACATGAGGGCTTATCTTTTGCCCTTCCTTGAATGTAATGTCAAAGAAGGCGGAAGCCGCCTCATATTGAATCACCCTTGGAGTTTGCGAAAACATGGTCGCAAGCTTGGTGTATATCTCATACGATGTGGTCAACTTAATCATACACCTTTGGAGATCCGGCTCCATGGAGAAGATGAGCACATTTTTAAGAGCGGAGGACTCTTTCATGTAGACTTCATAGGCCTCACGAGTTCCGACCGCGGAACGAGCGGTTGGAGCGGGAGGAGCGGCTTCGGATAGGTAACGACTCTTATCGTCACCTTGAGCGGCCAAAAGTAATTGCGCATCCCAATCCTTAAAGTTTGAACCATGCTTATCGAGTTTGCAACGATCCATAAAGGATCGAAGCCATGATACGTTAGTGAGAGGTGGAGCGTTGGTTGCCATTGATGATATTGAAAAATTAAACTACAATAATAAAGGAAAAACAACATCATTTTTAATTCATAATTTGAATTTTAAGAAACTTAAACATGTTAAGTATATTTACTTAATGATCTCTTACCCAATTAAGTAAACAATCCCGAGACCCAAACCCATACCAATCCGGGCACGGTGTAGCCGATTCAACCCGTATCGGTATAATTTGGTGGATTAACCCTTTAATCGGTTCTACTCTTAGAACTCTCGGTCGACAATTTTCTTAAAATTATCTTTAGCCCGAACTTATTGCAACTACGGTTACGAATACTTTCGTTGAGATCAACCAAATTTCAAGGTGTAATCTTATTACCCCACTTACCCAACGTGACAATTTTAGTACCCCGGTGTAGCCGAGCCTACGTTCTTGTGAAGAAGGGATTCATGGGTCCGTACTTTTTGGTAAGACTAAGTCTCAATATTTATTTGTAAGAGATCTAGTCAAATTATTATCTATCTCCGTTTAAGTGAACTAAGTCGGTGAATTATCGATAAAATAATAGACTAGGTCGACTAAATCGAAAATGCATGATACGATGTATGACGATTTGGCTATGCATGCAAACATATAAAAAGCAAAAAAATAAAAGCATAAAATAAACCCTAGTATGGCCTTTCCTAGAAAAGAAATAACAAAGTACAAATTCGGAAACCAACTCCTTTGGTCCCTTGAACTCCACGCGGCACGCACTTCGAGGTAAACACCGTCTTGTCGGAACTCCTTTCCGAATGGCACCGTCTTCAAGGAACTCCGTATTTACAAATATTACAACTTTTCTAGTCTACTTTATACATTATAAAATAGAAATAAATTACAATTGGGTGATACGAGATCACAAAATTACAACCGAATCGGTAACCCCTTACATTACGGGAAATACCGATTAAAAACTAAGGCCATACTAAGTAAATTACATAATTCCCAAAATTACGTAAATAAAATCATGACATTCATAATAAAATATGCAATGCTTATGTAAATATGAATTAACATGCAAACCCTAAGCCAAATCGTCCTATTTAAAACACTTATTTAAATAGTTATCGCAAACCTCGGTTTATGGAATCGCGTGTTTTAACGGTTTAACAACACTATGCATTATTATGAAACGGTTTTCATCCTTAAGTTAATCATCCTAACTCTTATAGGTTTCAAAATTTAGTCTTACTCAAACTTTGAACATGACTTAACTTAATATATTTCAATATTGATCGGTATTACTCGGTTTTACGGAAAAATAATAAAAATCCAAAAGAGTCATTAAAATTTCGAAAATTCAAAATTCAAATTTTAAAAAATCCAGAATGTTCTTAAAATTTTCAGAATCTTAAAATATTAGTATATATACGGTTTTAACATTATTTCGTAAATAAGACGTAAAACGAGCATTTTAAGTCGGAAAATTCAATAATTAATTCCATAAATGCAAATAAAATACTAATAAAATTTTTACACTTTCCAAAACACTTTAAGAACACAAAATGGACAGAAAAATAAATTTCACACTGCCCAAGAGCCGAAACTTTAATTAAAAGACTGTTATTATTTTAATTTTAAATGCTACTTTTAACAAATTAAAAATTAAAAAAAATCTGAAACTTTTGGCTCCCAAGAATATTTTCAAGATGAACATATCATATATGACTAATATGGGTTACATTTTTCTGCCATTTTAACAACTCTTGCAAATTTTAACGATTTACGTCATATATCGTACGATTTTAACCTTTAAAATTATTTCTCAAGCATAAAATAAGATAAAATTCTCCAAAATTTTATACATGCTGGAAATAATATATATGACATCGTGTTAAATTTTTATGGCCAAATTCCAACTTAAACTATTAAAGTCGAAATTATGTCACTAATTACCCGATTTTTACATTAAAAATCTATAATATTGCAATATTTGAGATAAATTTCTGGAAAATTCAACATAAATTTTAAATATTGCATGTGACATCCTCATAAATTTTTATAGTCAAATTCACAATATAACTATTTTAACCCATTTTTATTCATCTCAATGCATTTTAACACTTAAAATTCATATCACACGATTTATAAGTCCATAATTTACGAAAAATCATATTCATATTATAGAAAATACATGTGATAACATACTGAAAAATCTCGGCTAAAAGATGATTTTTGCTATTTTTCCCAAAATAAACGATTTTAATCATTAAAACTTTATAAAAATCGAGATTTAATATACCATAAGCAATATTCATGCAAAATATATTCCAAATATTCTAAAACATTTTAGAAAACAGTAGGTAATCATGCTTAAATTATTTCGTGCATATGATATATTAAACGAAAATTCAAATTTTATTTTGTTATCACTATAACTCCGTAAAAACGTAAACGGAAAGCATGCAAACAACCTATTGCTCTGATACCAATTGATGGGATTTATTAGTTACTCATAAACTAATTTTAGTCCTACTAACATAATCTTTTAATTAACCCTTTAATTAACATATTATAAGTGATCTTATGCATGCTAATATATGCGGAAATAAGGAGATATTCAACCCTTACACACGGTCCAAGATTATAGCAAGGATGATCCTCCAAGTACCCAAATTAGAATACCTCCTTTGGATGCACCAAGACAACCCTTAACCAACCGAGATCTTGAACAAGCTAGCACAAAACCGGTTTCTCCTTAAACTTATTCTAATCTCTCTAATTAGAATATTATTTGAATACTACAAATAGTATGTATATATTATCTTATAAAATCAATTTAGAGGTTTATGTATTCTCTTCTTACTTAGTCAAGTTTTCCGCCAAGAGGAAGAAGAGAGGATATTATGAATGTTGATATGTTCTCTTACTCTTAGAAAAATCAAGCAAAGGCATTAGAATGAATGGTTATGGCATGTCCAATATTTAAGTAGGTAGGGTTTATGGTGATAAGGTGGCCGGCCATGGGAAGAGCAACAAGGGAACATGTTGCCTTACCCATGCACCTTAGGGTGGCTCTAGGAAGAGTTTCCAAGACCCTTTAATGATTGTGTCTAGTGAACATTTAACACACACAAATCATCATATAAGCATGCCCCAAAACCGGTACCATCAATATTAAGTGGACCTCATTTTATAAAATCGTCAAATGTAAAATTGTATATTATGTGACATCTTACATGTCACAAGTTAATAAATTACAATTATCTTAATATAAATATTTATCGTATAAATATTGTATATAATAAAATAAATCATATTTATATATTGACAAGTAATTCGAAATTACAAATATAAAATGATAATTTATCGTCAATACGATTTACAACTTTTGTATCAATTTCAACCCAATTCATTCTAATTACGATATCTTAAAATATCGTTTAATGTTTAACAATTGACACATTTCAATTTTAAACATAAATCTTACATTAAGATTTAACCTCTAATTTCTCGATATACAAGTTTAAGGAATATGATCAAATCGTATCAATATACATTTGATCATTTTATCAATTAAGGGAATTGTCCTAAAGGTGTGACCTAAAGGGATCAACTGACCACCACCGTCATACGACAGTAATGTCAAACTCTAGCTAGCCAATCATTACCGATTAATGTTGGTCAGTTGACTAATAACAAATCGTATCATCCCTTGCGCATTTTCGTTATGAGATTTAATTACGTGATCGCACTATTGTTGAGGACACATTTCCCAACAATTTTCGCTATGAACACAATGAGCATGCGACGTATATCAATTTACCCAGTAAACACAACTAAAATCCATCATTCATTACTACCATTCAACATGATTATCATTCCAATCAATTGACTAATGAACATCACCATACAAACCATCAAATTTCAGAAATTAAACCCCAATAATCACACATAAACGATTTTTGACTTAAAGTCGAGTAACCTCTCGAAGTTTCATTTAAAGCTCGTCAAATTTTCAAAGAACTCTTCAATGAAGTCCAAACATCCATTCTCACCAACAAACAATAAGAAAAACAAATTAAAAACTTAACCCTAGAAAGACGGGTTTTCAGAAAACTCAACAAGACAAGAGATTGTTTACATCAAAATAAGGAGGAGAAGGGGATGAGAACTTACATGTAAAGAACTCGGAATTTGAGCAAGAAACGAAAGAACTATGGTCGGATTTGTGCTCATGGAGAAACACCAACAATGGGGATTGGGGGTTTTGTGTTTGATGAGGGAGATGAGGAAATGAATGTGTTTGATGAGGAAAACTCAACATAAGGAGTATATGGAAGGTTTGAGTCGAAAATGACTCAGAAATCATTTAATGAGTCGGGATGACTCGGATTTGGCTAACTAAGACGAAAATAACATCTCAAGTCTATTATTACTCAAGATGGAATGAATTATACAAATAAACCACAATTCATGAAATTATCCGACAAACTTGTCATTTTCGAAAATTAAAGTCGAAACTTAAAAATTATAAAACTCGAAATATCGTTTGAAACTAATGTGCTTGAAAATGAAATATTCATATTATAAAAATATATTTACGAAATTTCATGAAATCTAAATTATTCTGGAAATTAATTTAAATCTTTAAATGTAACATCCGGTATTTTCGTAAAAGTGTATTTTAATAAATTAATGTGATTTTCGGATTTTAATAATATTTTAATATAATTCGTAAGTTGTAATTTGAAGAAATTTCGTTAAGTTCCGTCTTAAAACTTGTTTCTTCCTTAAATGTCGTGTTCACTTGTTAATCCCGTCTTAAGTTTCCGTTCCACTTAATTAAAGAGAATCCGACTCAACTATATAAAGGACACTTACTTTATTTCATCCATCGACATTTCATTCCTAACCTAAAACCCTTTCACAGTAACACCAAAACTCCATTTTCTCTCTTCTTTAAAAGCTTCAAAAGATCATCTCAAGCCCTTCCTCAACTCGAATCAAGGTAAAAATTATATATTCGGAATCCTCTCGAGATTTGTGATCGTTCTATCACTTTTAATTTCCGTTTCTCGAACTTCCATTTTGGGGCTGTTTTGCCCTAATCCGTCTTAAGCCACTAATTTCCGTCTTTTGTGTTCTTAGGATTTGGCTTAGTCGATCCCGGGTTGCCTTGCACGTTGATGCGTGCCTATTTTATGATGTTTTACATCTACTTTTACACGCATTTTGTCGCTCATTTACTATGTTTTAGCATTTATTTCCCAACAATTGTCTATTTTCGTATTTTTATGCTCTTTTGCAGATTAATGAGGAAAAGGGACGATTTTATACCAAATTTATTGCCTCGGGATTTTTCATGACTAAGGACAAGAAGGAACGAAGCCTAGCGCATATTTCAAGGCCTGAAGATAGCTTTAACAAGCAAAGAATCGATCCACGATATTGCAGCCTGTTTCAGATGGCTATATCTCGAGTTCTAGAGCTGATAATGGAGTGATTCCAGTTTGAGGAGAAAGCTTATCCTCTTAGCTTTCCAACGCCGCAAGAATCGCTTGATTACGATAAGTAACGAAGAAATGGCAGCTGTTTTAAGATCGACGCGCGCTGCAGACCTGACATTGGGTCGACCGACCCACAAAGTAGGTCGACCGACCTCTGCGCAGACCCAGAAGTTTCCGCAAAGCCCATTCAAGTGATTAGGTCATTAGGAAACTCTTTAATTCCGCCTATTTAAGCTAAATTACGGGATTAGGGTTATTCAGTCAGATATCAAGTTTTCTACCTAGTTTTCTATCATAGAGTTACATCTAGTTTAAGTTTTAATCTTTCCATAATCATCACACACTTTTCTTTAGTTTTATACATTGTTCAGCATCAATCTTTCAACAATATTCAATAAAGCTTGTTCTTTTCCGCCTTAATCCTTATTTCCGGTAATTCCTCTCTTATTTTCTGTTTTATTTTTGTTAGTTTATAATTATTGCATACGGTTAAGATAGAATCCCAAGCCTTTATTATTATTGCATGTTTAGATTGATGTTCTTTATAATTTCCATGTTTATTCCTGTTTTTATTATTGTTTCAATAGTTATTAATAGCTAATTTCATATGTTAGGATGTAGGGAGTAAATATGCGAAGGTAGTATAAATTCCGAATCGACGTGTTGCAGGGTGGAGGTCGGCCGACCGGGCTAGCTGGTCGGTCGACCGACAAGCGTATGTATTCTGTTTCGCTTTAATTTGTAGACTATAATAACCTACAATGAGACCAAAAGGAGACTTGTAGGATGTTAGTAATGACCTACCCAAGATTGAGAGATATGGGAAGGGCATTGGTTTACTTCTTAAGACGGCTAGGTTACTTAAGACTGAAAGGTATGTAACCTAGAATTTAGGAATCACCCTTATTGTTGTCACCCAATAATTGTGAGACCTAGGAACTAATAGCATAGACCGAAAGGAGCTATTAGGTAACATAGACCTAAAGGATATGTTACACCCTTTACGCGACTGCAATACATGTTGACTTAGGATTTATATTATCTTAGCTTTTTATTACCCAAACATCCTAGCATCTCTTTTATCATAGTTTATTTTCATCTTTATTTACTTGTTTTATTTTATATTTGTTTTAGACTTAGCAACAATTAATCAAACCCCTCTCTATTGTTACTTAATAGATTAAAAATTAGCAAACATAACTAACCTTGTCTCTCTGTGGTTCGACCCGTACTATCACTATCTATAGTTTTAGTTTGGTTTATAAATCTTATCTTTGACACCCACAACGACGGGTATCACACGTGGTGGAGGAAGAAAACGGAGCTCAAGACACTTGAAGGTGACTATTATGCGTAACTTGGCCTATTTTGTGATATTAGCATGTTTTGTTGACTAATTGTGGTGTTCTTTTTGAAATTATGAGGATTGGTTGAAGTATGAGTATAGGAACATGTTAGGAATCTGTTTTATATGTCTAATATACAATTTAGTTGATGATTATGAAGTTCCAAATGTCTCAGATGCGTATTTTCACATTTAGATGAATTGTGACGGATATGATGAATTGATACTAGGATGGTTTCTTTTGATGATTAAGTGTTTGAATATGTTTCATATTAATGTTATAATTCTGGGTAAACAATTGTTGTTGCAAACAATTGTTGAAAAATGCGATTTCCTGCTCAGGGAATCTGAGCCGGTCGGCCAACCGGCAGCCGGTCGACCGGCTGAGAGGTCATTCTCTATATTTTGCGAATTTTAGGAAAATGTGCATAGGGATCTTATCCGGGTGGCCGGCCGCCGATCCACCAACTTAGAGTCCCTAATGGATGCTTGTGTTTTTGAGGAAAATGCTAGAGAAGGATTCCTAGCCGGTTGGCCGGCTAAGAAACAATCCTCCTTTTTGTAAAATTGTAGAAGAGTTTAAGGGATGGGATTCCCAGCCGGGTGGCCGGCAGCCGGTCCACCGGTTGAGGATCCTCTCCTCTCGTTTTTAAATTGTTGGCTGCGTATTGGGGAAGGGACTCCCGGCCGGCTGACCGGCAGACGGTCTGGCACCGGCTGAGAGCCCCTGTTCTCATAAATCATCTTCAACTTTTGATCGGGTTGTCTGATTTGTTTGATACTTGTTCTGTATGCTTTGTACGTGTGTTTGAGGTCCCCGAAGTTCGGGAATGGAGTGAGGATAGAGACCCCTCGGTCGGGCAACCGAAAGAGAAACCGGCTCTCCCTCAACTTACTTCTTGGGGTCAATAAAGTGTTGATTAGAGGTCAGTAAAGTTAGGACTAAGGCCTTGGTTGTAGTACATATCGGAATATGTCTGAGTTGGGACTGCTAGAGTACGATATGTACTGATATCTGATGCATGTCAAGGTTGTTGGGTTTTATTAGTTACTCATAAACTAATCTTTAGTCATACTAACATAATCTTTTAATTAACCCTTTAATTAACATATTATAAGTGATCTTAAGCATGCTAAAAAGCGGAAATAAGAGAGTATTCGAACCCTTACACACGGTCCAAATATTTAGCAAGGATGATCCTCCAAGTACCCAAAATAGAATACCTCCTTTGGATGCACCGAGACAATCCCTGAATCAATCGAGACTTGAACAAGCTAGTTACAAAACCGGTTTTCCTTAAATTATTCTAATCTCTCTTATTAGAATATTATTTGAATACTACAAATAGTATGTATATATTATCTTATAACATCAATTTAGAGGTTTATGTAATCTCTTCTTACTTAGTCAAGTTTTCGTCTAGGGTAAGAAAAAGAGGTAGAATGAGGCTTATATATCTTATATATATTAAGCAAGCATCTTATTAAGATAACAATTATCTTAAGCATGGGCATGGGGAAGGACGCTAGCCAGCCTTAGGGAACCACAATGGGGAACATCTTGACTTCTCAAGACACTAGGGTGGCTCTAGGTTAGTGTTCTCTAGGTAAGTTTTAATGATTGTGTTTTATACACTAATAAACACAAAACATACCTTTAACTAACCTACATAAAACCGGCTACCATATTACAAATGGTCCATTTTATGATTTTGTCAACTTCACAATTGTTAATTGTGTCACATGAAATATGTCACAATGTTATAAAGTAACAATTGTTTTAATTTAATCATACATATTTAACAAGTAAATATTATTCATAAATTAATAAATCATATTTATAAAGTTGACTAGTAATTCGAAATTACTAATTGTGAAATAGTTACTTATAATAATCGTCAATACGATTTACAACTTTTGCAATAATTATAACCCAATTCATTCTAACTACGATATAATAAAATATCGTTCAATGTTTAATAATTGACACATTTCAATTTTAAACATAAATCTTACATTAAGATTTAACCTCTAATTTCTCGATATACGAGTTTAATGAATATGATCAAATCGTATCACTATACATTTGATCATTTTATCAATTAAGGGAATTGTCCTAAAGGTGTGACCTAAAGGGATCAACTGACCATCACCGTCATACGACAGTAATGTCAAACTCTAGCTAGCCAATCATTACCGATTAATGTTGGTCAGTTGACTAATATAAATCGTATCATCCCTTGCGCATTCTTGTTATGAGATTTAATTACGTGATTGCACTATTGTTGAGGACACATTTCCCAACAATCTCCCACTTGTCCTCGACAAGTGTGCGTCACCAATTCTCTTGTCCTATTACAATCTCCCACTCAATGTAAGATGTCTCTCTAAGGTCGTACTTGCATTCGATCATATCATGAGTGGTTTCCTCGATCTGGAGAAGAACTGTCTGACCGGAATTATCTACCATAGATACCTTCCGAGCGTGGCCACGCATTTCCAGTTAACTTCTCCTCGAGTGGCCCTGAGATTTGAACAACCCTGACAAGGGGTGGACAATTTCTATCGCACTACTTCCTTCAACTAGTCACAGTTAGTCACAACCCAAAACAATCCCATTTGACTCCAGTTACGAAAAGTCGTAGAGAATGGATCAAGGTTATGCCTAAACTGTACTATCTTGGGAGAGTAGTCTTTAGTCTAAGAATTGACTCACAAGAATACTATAGCAGCTCTCGCCACGACCCGGCTATAAAATTTCCAGAACTCTATAAGCGGTCACATTTCCCGACAGAGTGTCTCTGCAGTCTGCCTATGTGATCGACTAGTCATCACATATGACTCTATGGCACTTGAACTTGCCATCAATCGCCTCACATTCTAGTCGCTTTGAGATGTCACCTCATGTAAGCGGCTAGGGGCCATACTAAGTCAATCCAGTTCACTTATGGGGTTCAATATTGTCTCTTACAACCCATTTGGATTCTGACAAAGTATCTTTCACTTTGACTTAATTATAACTCAAATGATGTTGTCATGCAACAATAGTCAATACTATTATATTGCATTTGATGCACAATCATCTACTTGCATTAGCGTTTTGCGAATAACCCTTTATTCATGATTGCAAAACTTACAAATTTTGGTCTCCTTCATTCTTATATTATCCCGTATAATATGATTCTATTTGAGTACATATCTAGAACTCTTTCTAGATTTTGAGTTTCCTTTTCGGAGGAAAGCTCCCACTGTTATCTTATAACTTGTGACGTATCGATATACTGGAGGGATTAAAATCACTCTCTACAGTCACTTATGTACTGAAAACTATATTGTAGTCTGTTTATGATTTCATCATTCTAATAATTTTCATCCATCTTGGCTATTTGATAATGGTTTCATTCATCGTTATGAATAATGTATCCAACCATTCTAACTTCTAGTGGGCGACCTTTTATTATTCATATAATAAACCTTCCCATTTAAAACTCCATCATCATATGATATAATTATTTTATTCATCTAAATTGAGTACCTCTTATTCTTTACTCTTAAAGAATCACCCATTCTCTCTAAATGGTAGGTTTCAATTCTTTAATGAATATTGCTCCCACTGAAAACAATATCTCTCGATATCATAAATGAACCTTTCATTTCTCGCATGTTAAACTATTACTCGAATCATTATCACTATCACTATCCCTATAGTGATCTATTTTCCATTCAATCAATCTCACCCTCTTATCATGTGTTCGTTTCCTCGAGACGAATATGACATGATAATTTCCTTATAACTATATTGAGAGAATTGAGATGATTTCTTCTCTTTTATCTTATAAACTTAGAAAAATCATTTATTAAGGAACCGGTCTTTCCTCCCGTATAGATAGATGATATCTCCTCTATTATCTTATAATCTTTAAAAAATCATTATCTCAAGGAGCCGATATTCCTTCCGAAATCATACGGGGTTTCATGTCTCCTCTCTATGAAACAATGAACATAAAGAACCTTTATTCGAGTGTCCTCCCGTAGTTTCTTCAGTATCCTCTCGTAGTTTCTTCAAATCATTTAGGGCTCTTCTTAAGACTCCCAAGTAGGAATCTTCTCTAAGATTCGTTATTTATATCATTGGTTTGCGAGCGAAATATTTTCTCCCACTCTATCCTTCTAACAATAACCTTTATTCGTATAAGGATAGCTATTTTGAGTAACCAATGCATATGAATGTTTGAAGTTTTATAGGTGTGATGAAAACATTCTCATTTTCACTTAAAATGAAAATCTTATAATGAACTAATATTGTCTCATTTTGATTGAAAGTATCTCATGGGGTGTAATTCTCCGTTTTAATCAACACTTTGATTACATTAAATTGATCGTATCAAGGTTTATTGCGTGATAAAATCACCATTATTCATGTTTTAAACAAGGTATGCAATTTATTTGAGAAATCAAGACATTGATTAAGAACAAAAGTAGTGACTTGGGTTGAAAACCAAGTCACCAATCCAACATTACAACCATTGTTTTAGGATTTTAATCCTTGTCTTACAAGAAAGTAAATTCTTCCATAAATAAAATGCAAAATATGAAAGAAGACAATATGAAAATTAGAGCCTAGCTCTTCAAGTCTTCGATCAATTGGATGCTACCATAGCCATCCAAGTAAGGAACTTCAAGCTTCCTTCTCCTTGCCCTTATCATTATTAGGAGGCGCCCCTTTAAAACAATTAAAAAGGGTAAATATCAACACATTTGTATCATTATACATAAGTTGATAAATGACATGAATTTAAACGAGAATTATAACCTACGGCGGTTGCCTTCCCATTTTTGAGATCGCTTAAGTATTTGGGGCAATTTCGCTTCCAATGACCGATCCTCGTGCAATAATGGCACTTGTCTTGCTCTTTTGAAGACGAGGTGGAAGCGCCTTTCGAAAAGGTCTTTTCTTTGGTCGCCTTGGGCTTGAACGTTTTCTTGCCCTTGCCTTTAGAGGCATTCCTTTTGAAGCTCGTTTTCCCTTTCTTTTCGATGTTCAAAACATCTTTGGTGGAACTTTCATGAAGTCCCATGTCCCTTTCGGCTTGGACGAGCATCTGATGCAACTCTTCCAACGTGGTCTCTTGGTTTCGCATATTGAAATTCACCCGGAATTGAGCATACGCCTTAACCTTATTGAGCGAGTGAAGAACTCGGTCAATAATTAGAGAGTCGGGAACATCAACATTTTGAGCTTTTAGAGTCTCCGCGAGCTCAACGAGTTTGAGCACATGAGGGCTTATCTTTTGCCCTTCCTTGAATGGATGTCAAAGAAGGCTGAAGCCGCCTTATATTGAATCACCCTTGGAGTTTGCGAAAACATGGTCGCAAGCTTGGTGTAAATTTCATACGATGTGGTCAACTTAATCATACTCCTTTGGAGATCCGGCTCCATGGAGAAGATGAGCACATTTTTAAGAGCGGAGGACTCTTTCATGTAGGCTTCATAGGCCTCACGAGTTCCGACCACGGAACGAGCGGTTGGAGCGGGAGGAGCGGCTTCGGATAGGTAACGACTCTTATCGTCACCTTGAGCGGCCAAAAGTAATTGCGCATCCCAATCCTTAAAGTTTGAACCATGCTTATCGAGTTTGCAACGATCCATAAAGGATCGAAGCCATGATACGTTAGTGAGAGGTGGAGTGTTGGTTGCCATTGATGATGTTGAAAATTAAACTACAATAATAAAAGGAAAAACAACATCATTTTAAAATTCATAATTTAAATTTAAGAAACATAAACATGTTAAGTATATTTACTTAATGATCTCTTACCCAATTAAGCAAACAATCCCGAGACCCAAACCCATACTAATCCGGGCACGGTGTAGCCGATTCAACCCGTATTGGTACAATTTGGTGGATTAACCCTTTAATCGGTTCTACCTTAGAACTCTCGGTCGACAATTTTCTAAAAATCGTCTTTAGCCCGAACTTATTGCAACTACGGTTACGAATACTTTCGTTGAGATCAACCAAATTTCAAGGTGTAATCTTATTACCCCACTTACCCAACGTGACAATTTTAGTACCCCGGTGTAGCCGAGCCTACGTCCTTGTGAAGAAGGGATTCATGGGTCCGTACTTTTTGGTAAGGCTAAGTCTCAATATTTACATGTAAGAGATCTAGTCAAATTATTATCTATCTCCGTTTAAGTGAACTAAGTCGGTGAATTATCGATAAAATAAATGACTAGGTCGACTAGGACGAAACATGCATGATACGATGTATGACGATTTGGCTATGCATGCAAACATATAAAAGCAAATAAAAGCATAAAAATAAACCCTAGTATGGCCTTTCCTAGAAAAGAAATAATAAAAGTACAAATTCGGAAACCAACTCCTTTGGTCCTTTGAACTTCACGCGGCACGCACTTCGAGGTAAACACCGTCTTGATCGGAACTCCTTTCCGAATGGCACCGTCTTCAAGGAACTCCGGATTTTACAAATATTACAACTTTTCTAGTCTACTTTATACATTATAAAATAGAAATAAATTACAATTGGGTAATACGAGATCACAAAATTACAACCGAATCGGTAACCCCTTACATTACTGGAAATACCGATCAAAAACTAAGGCCATACTAAGTAAATTACATAATTCCCAAAATTACGTAAAAATAAATCATGACATTCATAATATAATATGCAATGCTTATGTAAATATGAATTAACATGCAAACCCTAAGCCAAATCGTCCTATTTAAAACACTTATTTAAATAGTTATCGTAAACTTCGGTTTATGGAATCGCGTGTTTTAACGGTTAACAACACTATGCATTATATGAAACGGTTTTCATCCTTAAGTTAATCATCCTAACTCGCATAGGATTCAAAATTTAGTCTTACTCAAACTTTGAACATGACTTAACTTAATATATTTCAATATTGATCGGTATTACTCGGTTTTACGGGAAAAATAATGTAAAAATCCGAAAGAGTCATTAAAATTTCGAAAAATTCAAAATTCAAATTTTGAAAATTCCAGAATGTTCTTAAAATTTCAGAACCTTAAAAATATTAGTATTTATACGGTTTTAACATTATTTCGTAAATAAGACGTAAAACGAGCATTTTTAAGTCGGAAAAACCAATAATTAACTTCATAAATGCAAATAAAATACTAATAAAATTTTTACACTTTCCAAAACACTTTAAGAACACAAAATGGACAGAAAAATAATTTACACACTGCCCAAGAGCCGAAACTTTAATTTAAAGACTCTTATTATTTTAATTTTAAATGCAA
Source organism: Silene conica (assembly GCA_029255685.2). Classification (NCBI taxonomy): domain Eukaryota; kingdom Viridiplantae; phylum Streptophyta; class Magnoliopsida; order Caryophyllales; family Caryophyllaceae; genus Silene; species Silene conica. The sequence continues at coordinate 33,356,213 of CM055317.2, read as the reverse complement.
CTTTTCAACAATTAAAATTAAATTAAATCAGAAAATTTTGGCTCCCAAGAAAATTTCAGTGATGAACATATCATATATTACTATTATGGGTCAAAATTTTCGGCCATTTTAACAACTATTGTAAATTTTAACGATTTTCGTCATATATCGTACGATTTTAACTTTTAAAATTATTTCTCAAGCCTAAAATAAGATAAAATTCTCGAAAATTTTATACATGCTGGAAATAATAAATATGACATCGTGTTAAATTTTTATGGCCAAATTCCAACTTAAACTATTAAAGTCGAAATTATGTCACTAATTACCCGATTTTTACATTAAAAATCTATAAAATTGCATACGGTTAAGATAGAATCCCAAGCCTTTATTATTATTGCATGTTTAGATTGATGTTCTTTATAATTTCCATGTTTATTCCTGTTTTTATTATTGTTTCAATAGTTATTAATAGCTAATTTCATATGTTAGGATGTAGGGAGTAAATATGCGAAGGTAGTATAAATTCCGAATCGACGTGTTGCAGGGTGGAGGTCGGCCGACCGGGCTAGCTGGTCGGTCGACCGACACGCGTATGTATTCTGTTTCGCTTTAATTTGTAGACTATAATAACCTACAATGAGACCAAAAGGAGACTTGTAGGATGTTAGTAATGACCTACCCAAGATTGAGAGATATGGGAAGGGCATTGGTTTACTTCTTAAGACGGCTAGGTTACTTAAGACTGAAAGGTATGTAACCTAGAATTTAGGAATCACCCTTATTGTTGTCACCCAATAATTGTGAGACCTAGGAACTAATAGCATAGACCGAAAGGAGCTATTAGGTAGCATAGACCTAAAGGATATGTTACACCCTTTACGCGACTGCAATACATGTTGACTTAGGATTTATATTATCTTAGCTTTTTATTACCCAAACATCCTAGCATCTCTTTTATCATAGTTTATTTTCATCTTTATTTACTTGTTTTATTTTATATTTGTTTTAGACTTAGCAACAATTAATCAAACCCCTCTCTATTGTTACTTAATAGATTAAAAATTAGGAAACATAACTAACCTTGTCTCTCTGTGGTTCGACCCTTACTATCACTATCTATAGTTTTAGTCTGGTTTATAAATCTTATCTTTGACACCCACAACGACGGGTATCACACGTGGCGGAGGAAGAAAACGGAGCTCAAGACACTTGAATGTGACTATTATGAGTAACTTGGCCTATTTTGTGATATTAGCATGTTTTGTGACTAATTGTATGTGGTGTTCTTTTTGAAATTATGAGGATTGGTTGAAGTATGAGTATAGGAACATGTTAGGAATCTGTTTTATATGTCTAATATACAATTTAGTTGATGATTATGAAGTTCCAAATGTCTCATATGCGTATTTTCACATTTTAGATGAATTGTGACGGATATGATGAATTGATACTAGGATGGTTTCTTTTGATGATTAAGTGTTTGAATATGTTTCATATTAATGTTATAATTCTGGGTAAACAATTGTTGTTGCAAACAATTGTTGAAAAATGCAATTTCCTGCTCAGGGAATCTGAGCCGGTCGGCCGACCGGCAGCCGGTCGACCGGCTGAGAGGTCATTCTCTATATTTTGCGAATTTTAGGAAAATGTGCATAGGGCTCTTATCCGGGTGGCCGGCCGCCGATCCACCAGCTTAGAGTCCCTAATGGATGCTTGTGTTTTTGACGAAAATGCTAGAGAAGGATTCCTAGCCTGTTGGCCGGCTAAGAATCAATCCTCCTTTTTGTAAAATTGTAGAAGAGTTTAAGGGATGGGATTCCCAGCCGGGTGGCCGGCAGCCGGTCCACCGGTTGAGGATCCTCTCCTCTCATTTTTAAATTGTTGGCTGCGTATTGGGAAAGGGACTCCCAGCCGGTTGACCGGCAGACGGTCTGGCACCGGCTGAGAGCCCCTGTTCTCATAAATCATCTTTAACTTTTGATCGGGTTGTCTGATTTGCTTGATACTTGTTCTGTATGCTTTGTACGTGTGTTTGAGGTCCCCGAGGTTCGGGAATGGAGTGAGGATAGAGACTCCTCGGTCGGGCAACCGAAAGAGAAACCGGCTCTCCCTCAACTTAGTTCTTGGGGTCAATAAAGTGTTGATTAGAGGTCAGTAAAGTTAGGACTAAGGACTTGGTTGTAGTACATATCGGAATATGTCTGAGTTGGGACTGCTAGAGTACGATATGTACTGATGTCTGATGCATGTCAAGGTTGTTGGGTTTTATTAGTTACTCATAAACTAATTTTTAGTCATACTAACATAATCTTTTAATTAACCCTTAAATTAACATATTATAAGTGATCTTAAGCATGCTAAAAAGCGGAAATAAGAGAGTATTCGAGCCCTTACACACGGTCCAAATATTTAGCAAGGATGATCCTCCAAGTACCCAAAATAGAATACCTCCTTTGGATGCACCAAGACAATCCCTCAATCAAACGAGACTTGAACAAGCTAGTTACAAAAACGGTTTTCCTTAAATTATTCTAATCTCTCTTATTAGAATATTATTTGAATACTACAAATAGTATGTATATATTATCTTATAACATCAATTTAGAGGTTTATGTAATCTCTTCTTACTTAGTCAAGTTTTCGGCTAGGGTAAGAAGAAGAGGTAGAATGAGGCTTATATATCTTATATATATTAAGCAAGCAACTTATTAAGATAACAATTATCTTAAGCATGGGCATGGGGAAGGAGGCTAGCCGGCCTTAGGGAACCACAATGGGGAACATCTTGACTTCTCAAGACACTAGGGTGGCCCTAGGTTAGTGTTCTCTAGGTAAGTTTTAATGATTGTGTTTTATACACTAATAAACACAAAACATACCCTTAACTAACCTACATAAAACCGGCTACCATATTACAAATGGTCCATTTTATGATTTTGTCAACTTCACAATTGTTAATTGTGTCACATGAAATATGTCACAATGTTATAAAGTAACAATTGTTTTAATTTAATCATACATATTTAACAAGTAAATATTATTCATAAATTAACAAATCATATTTATAAAGTTGACTAGTAATTCGAAATTACTAATTGTAAAATAGTTACTTATAATATAATCGTCAATACGATTTACAACTTTTGCAATAATTATAACCCAATTCATTCTAATTACGATATAATAAAATATCGTTCAATGTTTAATAATTGACACATTTCAATTTTAAACATAAATCTTACATTAAGATTTACCCTCTAATTTCTCGATATACGAGTTTAAGGAATATGATCAAATCGTATCACTATACATTTGATCATTTTATCAATTAAGGGAATTGTCCTAAAGGTGTGACCTAAAGGGATCAACTGACCATCACCGTCATACGACAGTAATGTCAAACTCTAACTAGCCAATCATTACCGATTAATGTTGGTCAGTTGACTAATATAAATCGTATCATCCCTTGCGCATTCTTGTTATGAGATTTAATTACGTGATCGCACTATTGTTGAGGACACATTTCCCAACGAAGGTATGTCTGAGTTGGGACCTCTAGTTTGACATGTGAGTGTTTGTTGCGCGTCGGACATGTCTGAGTTGGAACCTCTGGACCGTCACGTGTATGGATGGTGCGGTAGGAGATGTCTGAGTTGGGACCTCTGTCCTTCCGTGAGTTTGTATGACCGTGGTGAATTGAATCTGAGTTGGATTTGATTCACTACGAAGGGTAATGGTTCTAGCTGAGTTGTGTCAAGACCCATTATTAGCTGATTCGTATCCATTCGTGCCTAATTTGGGGTTCACGGATGTATGCTAGCTGATTTGTGTACCAAGTTTACATGAGTTGGGGTGTGACTTGGACACTGTTGATTGTGTTTAGTTCTTTCCTGAGTTGGGGTTAGATCTAGATACTGTTGTTTGCATCTGCTTGCCTGAGTTGGGGTACAGTGTCAGATGTTGCGGAATGATTGTTTGTTATAGAGTATTGGTTATTAGTTATTGTTCGTCCAAGGCATTGGACGACTCCCATTCTGGGTTCGTAAATGGTTTGAAGTGAAAGATTTCCGGCCGGGCAACCGGAAGGGAGACCGGCTCTCATTTCAAATAGTTTCCGAAGTTAGTTGAGAGCCTTTGCATTATGATGCATGTTGATATGAAGGTTGATGTTGTCACATATATACTTCGCATGTTATAAATGTTGGAGTATGTTAGATGTTCTTATGTGTTACATGTTGCTAACAATAGGTAGCTAGGAGAACTCTGGTCACTCCCCACTGATTGTGGCGTACATGTTTTCATGTATATAGGTACATGACAGTTTGCTGGAGGGTTACAGAGGCTAGCGAGCGATGATCCTTTCATCGATGACTTACCCGTTTATCGTTTTAGCTAGACCTAGTTTTGATATACATTTGAGTGCCTGTAGGGATGTGCCATCCCAGGCTGTTTTTGTACTTGTGGCTTCTGTAGTTAGATTCATATACTTATCTATTGTTGTTCTAATTTCGCATGTATAGGTTGTCTAATTCACCTAGTTCTTATCATGCATGTTAAAGTTTAAATTTCCATAAATTTTGGCATGTTTGTAAGTTTTACTTTTCCGCGGCGACGAGGGGTTTTACATTAAATTTTATAATACGGAAAATATCGGGGTGTTACCAATATCCATCTCAGCAACCAAGGCTTAGCTTCCTTCTTGCCCAAAAGATGTTTCAGCGCTGCATGATCCATAAAAACAATCACTTTGGAACCTAACAAATATGAGCGAAACTTATCTAACGCATATACCACAACTAACAACTCCTTCTCGGTGGTGGCTGTTGGGAAATGTGTCCTCAACAATAGTGCGATCACGTAATTAAATCTCATGACGAGAATGCGCAAGGGATGATACGAATTATTAGTCAACTGACCAACATTAATCGGTAATGATTGGCTAGCTAGAGTTTGACATTACTGTCGTATGACGGTGATGGTCAGTTGATCCCTTTAGGTCACACCTTTAGGACAATTCCCTTAATTGATAAAGTGATCAAATGTATAATGATACGATTTGATCATATTCCTTAAACTCGTATATCGAGAAATTAGAGGTTAAATCTTAATGTAAGATTTTTGTTTAAAATTGAAACGTGTCAATTGTTAAACATTAAACGATATTTATAATATCGTTATTAGAATGAATTGGGTTGAAATAATACAAAGGTTGTAAATCGTATTGACGATAAATGATCATTTTACATTAATAATTTCGAATTACTTATTAAATAAATGTGATTTATTTAATTATGTAAAATATTTATATGATAAATATTTATATGTTTTAGATGTACTAATGCTTTTTATATCTTAAGACATATAAGATGTCACAAGATTATACAATTTCTACAATTGACAAAATGTAAAATGGATAACCATTTTAACCCTAAATGTGACGGTTTGGGGAGGGTTTGAGGAGTGTTTAAGAAGCACACTTAATACCCTATTAACCTAATGATTATAGTGTGCCTTGATAACACTACCTAAGGCCAATAAAATTGCATAGGAAAGGGAAGGTGTTCCCTCTTGTGACTCCCTATGCTTCGGCCGTCCCAAACCCAAGACCACACTATTAAAAGTTGTGATCTTCCTATCACATTTTTTACACAATTCATTCTAAGAAAACCCTAGTAAATTTTCTAGAGAGAAAAATTCTAAGAAAACCTCTAAAATCATATTATAAAGATAATATTGACATACTAATAGTAGTATTGTATTTATATTCTAATAAGAGTGATTAGAGTTATTAAGGAAGAAACCGATTCCTTGTCTAGCACTAATAAGGGTCCGGTTTATTGAGGAATTGTCTTGGTGCATCCAAAGGAGGTATTCTATTTTGGGTACTTGGAGGATCATCCTTGCTAGCTTTGGACCGAGTGTAAGAACACGGTTTTCTCCTTACTTCCGCATTATTAGCATGCATAAGATCGGTTTAACATGTAAATTTAAAATGTTAATCACAAGGTTGTTTAGTATGACTAAATTTAGTTTATGAGCAACTAATAAAACCTAACAATTGGTATCAGAGCAAGGGGTTGTTTGCATGCTTTCCGTTTACGTTTTTACGGAGTTATAGTGATAACAAAATAAAACTTGAAATTTTCGTTTGATATAAGATATGTACGAAATAAATTTGGCATGAATACCTACTGTTTTCTAAAATGTTTTAGAATAATTGGAATAATTTTTGCATGAATATTGACTTATGGTATATTAAATCTCGGTTTATATAAAGTTTTAATGGTTAAAATCGTTTATTTTGGGAAAAATAGCAAAAATCATCTTTTGGCCGAGATTTTTCAGTATGTTATCACATGTATTTTCTATAATATGAATTTGAATTTTTGTAAATTATGGACTTGTAAATCGTGTGATATGAATTTTAAGTGTTAAAATGCAATAAGATGAATAAAAATGGGTTAAAATAGTTATATTGTGAATTTGACTATAAAAATTTATGAGGATGTCACATGCAATATTTAAAAATTATGTCGAATTTTCCAGAAATTTATCCCAAATATTGCAATATTATAGATTTTTAATGTAAAAATCGGGTAATTAGTGACATAATTTCGACCTTAATAGTTTAAGTTGGAATTTGGCCATAAAAATTTAACACGATGTCATATATATTATTTCCAGCATGTATAAAATTTTCGAGAATTTTATCTTATTTTATGCTTGAGAAATAATTTTAAGGGTTAAAATCGTACGATATATGACGTAAATCGTTAAAATTTGCAAATGCTGTTAAAATGGCCGAAAAATGTAACCCATATTAGTCATATATGATATTTTCATCATGAAAATTATCTTGGGAGCCAAAAGTTTCAGATTTGATTTGATTTTATTTTATTTTAATTTGTTAAAAATAGCATTTAAAATTAAATAAAAGGAGTCATGCATTTAAAATTTCGGCTATGGGGCAATGTGCCATTTAATTTTCTGTCCATCTTGTGTTCTTAAAATGTTTTGGAAGGTATAAAAATATTATTAGTATTTTATTTGCATTTATGGAGTTAACTATTGAATTTTCCGACTTAAATTGCTCGTTTTACATCTTATTTACAAAATAATGTTAAAACCGTATAAAATACTAATATTTTAACCTTCTGAAAATTTTAAGAACATTCTGGAATTTTCAAAATTTGAATTTTGAATTTTCGAAATTTTAATGACTCTTTTGGATTTTTATATTATTTTTCCCGTAAAACCGAGTAATACCGATCAATATTGATATATATTAAGTTAAGTCATGTTCAAAGTTTGAGTAAGACTAAATTTTGAATCCTATAAGAGTTAGGATGATTAACTTAAGGATGAAAACCGTTTCATTTAATGCATAGTGTTGTTAACCGTTAAAACACGCGATTCCATAAACCAAGGTTTGCGATAACTATTTAAATAAGTGTTTTAAATAGGACGATTTGGCTTAGGGTTTGCATGTTAATTCATATTTTTATAAGCATTGCATATTTTATATTATGAATGTCATGATTTATTTTTACGTAATTTTGGGAATTATGTAATTTACTTAGTATGGCCTAGTTTTTAATCGGTATTTCCCGTAATGTAAGGGGTTACCGATTGGGTTGTAATTTTGTGATCTCGTATCACCCAATTGTAATTTATTTCTATTTTATAAAGTATAAAGTAGACTAGAAAAGTTGTAATATTTGTAAAATCCGGAGTTCCTTGAAGACGGTGCCATTCGGAAAGGAGTTCCGACAAGACGGTGTTTACCTCGAAGTGCGTGCCGCGTGAAGTTCAAGGGACCAAAGGAATTGGTTTCCGAATTTGTACTTTGTTATTTCTTTTTTTTTAGGAAAGGCCATACTAGGGTTTATTTATGCTTTTATTTTTGCTTTTTATATGTTTGCATGCATAGCCAAATAGTCATACATCGTATCATGCATGTTTCGACCTAGTCGACCTAGTCTTTTATTTTATCGATAATTCACCGACTTAGTTCACTTAAACGGAGATAGATAATATTTTGACTAGATCTCTTACATATAAATATTGAGACTTAGCCTTACCAAAGAGTACGGACCCATGAATCCCTTCTTCACAAGAACGTAGGCTCGGCTACACCGGGGTACTAAAATTGTCACGTTGGGTAAGTGGGGTAATAAGATTACACCTTGAAATTTGGTTGATCTCAACGAAAGTATTCGTAACCGTAGTTGCAATAAGTTCGGGCTAAAGATAATTTTAATAAAATTGTCGACCGAGAGTTCTAAGAGTAGAACCGATTAAAGAGTTAATCCACCAAATTATACCGATACGGGTTGAATCGGCTACACCGTGCCCGGATTAGTATGGGTTTGGGTCTCGGGATTGTTTACTTAATTGGGTAAGAGATCATTAAGTAAATATATAACTAAACTTGTTAAAAGTTATAGTTTAAATTAAGAATTTTAAAATGATGTTGTTTTTCCTTTTATTATTGTAGTTTAATTTTCAACATCATCATCAATGGCAACCAACGCTCCACCTCTCACTAACGTATCATGGCTTCGATCCTTTATGGATCGTTGCAAACTCGATAAGCATGGTTCAAACTTTAAGGATTGGGATGCGCAATTACTTTTGGCCGCTCAAGGTGACGATAAGAGTCGTTACCTATCCGAAGCCGCTCCTCCCGCTCCAACCGCTCGTTCCGCGGTCGGAACTCGTGAGGCCTATGAAGCCTACATGAAAGAGTCCTCCGCTCTTAAAAATGTGCTCATCTTCTCCATGGAGCCGGATCTCCAAAGGAGTATGATTAAGTTGACCACATCGTATGAGATATACACCAAACTTGCGACCATGTTTTCGCAAACTCCAAGGGTGATACAATATGAGGCGGCTTCCGCTTTCTTTGACATTACTTTCAAGGAAGGGCAAAAGATAAGCCCTCATGTGCTCAAACTCGTTGAGCTCGCGGAGACTCTAAAAGCTTAAAATGTTGATGTTCCCGACTCTCTAATTATTGACCGAGTTCTTCACTCGCTCAATAAGGTTAAGGCGTATGCTCAATTCCGGGTGAATTTCAATATGCGAAACCAAGAGACCACGTTGGACGAGTTGCATAAGATGCTAGTTCAAGCCGAAAGCACTAGTACAGAAATGACTTTAGGCATGGACAAATGGCAACGGTCGTTAAAAATAACCGTTGCCAATTAGAAAAGGCAACGGTTGTTAACAACAACCGTTGCCATAGATAGAGAAAAAACTCATACGGCAACGGTCCACTCAGGAACCGTTGCCATATGTGTTGTTTATACACACTTAAGGCAACGGTTTTGTAATGACCGTTGCCATTTCTTGAGCTAAAATTTGGCGCAAAACTGAAAATTTGCGAGCCATATACAATATTACCTAAAATTATAAATTATATTATTCATATTCCAAAAAGTTATACTAAAAATATTAATTAAATAAATTAAAACTACTCCTACTCCTAAATAACAACACTCTCCTAAAATAATACTCCTAAATTGACGTACTGTACTCCATCCTCAATATCAAAAATACTCCTAAATATCAATTCCCTCGTCAATATCGTTTTCGTTCGTCAGTTTTATTAATTTCGTTCATCTATTTCATCAAGTTCATCAATTTCATTCATCAAGTTCGTCAATTTCGTTCATCAATTTCGCTCTCTTTTACAGCAATTTCAATTTCGCTCTCTTTTCGTTCATCAAGTTCATCAAGTTCATCAATTTCATTCATCAGGTATTTTTTTTGGTTAATTTGGTATATTATTGAATTCTTTGCTTAATTTGATTTAGGGTAAGTTTAATTCGGCTTATTTGTAATTGATTATTAATGTAATTGATGGGTATTTCTGGTTATGTTGATGTATATTTATTTGTAATTGATTGTTAATTTGGTATATGTATTGAATTCTTTGCTTATTGTAATTCTGCATCTGTTATACCCGGCCTTTAGAATTTGTTTAAGCTGGTATACATCTCGCTCTCTCAGGACCGAGTTTGTTCTTCGAAATAGGTGCAATTCGCTCTTCATAACTTGCGTTCTTTCCATTAGAAAGGGGAGTTACTCATTAGAATTTGTTATGCCCTTTAGAATTTGTTTAAGCTGGTTGCACTCTAGATTTATCTTATGGTATTCATTTTTCCTTTAATTCTAGATTTATCTTATGGTATTCAACCGAGAGCTATATCTCATGTTTGTGGGATTTTGGTATTTTCATGTTAGAATGGAATTTGAAACTCTTGATCAAATAAATGTATCATGGCTGATTTACGGTTCTTTGCTCAGTTGCTTGGCTCTGGTATTGTAGAAGTTGGGGACAGTAGTATGCTCACTGTAAATAAGTCGATCCCCTTACCTGGAACACAGCCATAATAGGTAGAATAAGTGGTGCGTGCACTATTATGAAAAGGTAGTGAATAGAATCTAATAAGTTGTCAAAACCAGCAAGTTCTTTCAAAGCAGAATTTTTGGCAACTGTAATTCCAAGTGCAGTTAACCATGAATGAGTCTTGGTCTAAGAAGAGATACCAAACCATTAACTTTGTGTCTCTATTACACATTCTAGCCTTTCTAGGTGATAGAAAAGAAATGCAAACACTAACCACCATCAATTGTTTATTATCATGTATCCATAACTAATATTTTACTCTCAGGACTCCGACTCATTCAGTAGGCGAAATTAGCTTTTTGTCTAACCATTAACCTCTGAGTTATTTTTTACATTTAGTACTTGTTCACCCAAAAACGTATATGAGACGGTTCCGTATGTACTTCATTGAATTCAATAATAATTTGTTTACCCTGGTATTCTGGTAAAATTCGGGTTCCTCAAGCATGGTCATGCTGACTTTGCCTATTGCAAACACATTCTTGACTTTTTCTGTTGCAAACACATGCTGACTTTGCCTGTTGCGGCCAGAGACAAAGGTGTTTCAAGTCATACTCCCGTCGAAGATATTCCATTCGAAGGAGGATAAAAGTTTGTTTGTCACCGAAGAAGATATTATGCAACTTTTTCGAATGACATTTTTAAACATGCCATGTATTCAAGTGTGGATGCTGTGAGTTATCTGCAATTTTTGTATATGATATACTTTGTTACACGTGTTGGTATTTAAATATCTAATAAGTTGTTTTCGTGTGCAAGGTTTTTACAAAAGCTTTGTAAAGAGCTTAATCCTGAAGAAGGAGGGCTGTCCGGTGTGGGATTTTTGTGTCCAACTATCATGTCTCAAATATCTCAAATTGGAACAAATAAAAAAGTAAATGATGAAGTGATGAATTATATGGAGTGCAACTTGCTTAGGATGGGTGGTGTTCGTATCGTATTCGCTCCAATTTGCCAAGGGTAAGTCGTCTCATCTTTAATAATCTTGGCAGCAAGGTTTGTTACGTGTGCCTTAAATAATCCCCTGTAATAAATATCCATTTCTGACTATTGAATGTGTAATGATCAATAAAATCTTGTAGAGCAAAGCTGATTCTCAATATCATGAACATAAACCCTATATACTTATTGAATGTGTACAGATCGATGAGTGATTCTCAAAAATCATGAGCCTCAATTTGTTAAAATCATGTAGAGCAAAGCTGATTCTCAAAAGTCATGTTGTACCTGAATATCCATTTCCTTTTCCTTTTAATTAATTATGTTGTCCGTTTTTTGTATTTATTGGACAGAGATCATTGGTTTCTTGCAATTATTTGTCCGTTGACTCATGAGGCATATTTTTGTGATCCAAAGACAACGTCAAAGCGAGACATCTCTTTTAAGCATTTAATACAAATGTGAGTTTTTCATATTATATATCTTAGTGAAAAACAACTGCACTTTGATTATCTCAAGTGATACTATATACTTATTTTAATATCTTGTTCTTTCGAGACGCAGAGCATTTCGATCTTTTAGGGCTCAGGCTGGTTCCACATTAAAATCTGGCTTGTCAATGAAATGGAGTAACATTGTTGTAAGACACTTTAATTTCATTGAAATATTAGTAGCGCGCGTTTTTCGTAATTTTCTTATATTAGGTCGACTTTACATATACACTGATTTTACTTACTAATGCATGATTTTGTTTAATTTTTGTATATGTGTGTAGTGTCATCAACAGGAAACTGGAAGCACAGATTGTGGCTCCTACGTGATGAGGTACATGTTAGATGTAGTGAGAGACTATCAGAACATTAAAGATCGTAAGAAGGTATTTTTCATTATATTCTATCATTTTGCTTTTATAAACGAGCTAGAAGCGCGTTGTAGATTCGGGATAGGGATATAGATATGCCAGGTATTATATAGATAGCCTGATGAGTTAGGATTGAAAGCCCTGACTATATATAATAGCTTCTAGAAATCAGGCTTCTAAAATTGTTGGGTACATGTTTTACTGCTGCCGTTTGATTATTGTATGCCAGTTTTACTGCTGCAATTTTTATCATAATTGGATTACCAGCCACATAGCTATTATTGTGACTTGATGGCCGGAATAGAAAAATCAGTTTGTTTAATGTATATACTTTGATTTCTTTTGTAGTGGTTTGGATCGAAAGATGCATATACAATTGAAGAGATCGACGAGGTTCGAGACTTATGGGCTACTTACTTTATGGACAATCTTCTTTAAATTAGTAATTAGTTTGCTAGATTTTGGTATAAAAATCATTATTGGTTTTGTTATGAAATCGGGATCGTAGTGGATATAATAATGAAACAAGTTATTAGTTCTTGAAGTGTATGGTAATATTGAAGTTGTAGCAGATGATAATATGTACGCAACATCATGATAATATAATATATCATTGCTTTTCAGTTCTGACTTATGGCTACTTGCCTGGCAAATTTTATATACGGTTACTGTTGTTATAATACACCGGGTGTATTTAAAAAAAAAATACTATTACTTATAGCAACGGTTACTAATATAAACCGTTGCCTTTAATATACATATGGCAACGGTTGTTATTAGCGACCGTTGCCTTTGGTGCACATATGGCAACGGTTGTTGTTAATAACCGTTGCCAAATGTCACTTTTGGCAACGGTTGTTATTAGCAACCGTTGCCAAAAATAACATTTGGCAACGGTTATTAACCGTTGCCGTAGGTAATTGTTTAAGGCAACGCCCCGATTTACAACGGTCGAAGAACCGTTGCCAAAAGTACTATTTGACCGTTGCCAAATGCACTTTCTGTACTAGTGAAGGGACATGGGACTTCATGAAAGTTCCACCAAAGATGTTTTGAACATCGAAAAGAAAGGGAAAACGAGCTTCAAGAGGAATGCCTCTAATGGCAAGGGCAAGAAAACGTTCAAGCCCAAAGCGACCAAAGAAAAGACCTTTTCGAAAGGCGCTTCCACCTCGTCTTCAAAAGAGCAAGACAAGTGCCATTATTGCACGAGAATCGGTCATTGGAAGCGAAATTGCCCCAAATACTTAAGTGATCTCAAAAATGGGAAGGCAACCGCCGTAGGTAATAATAGTTCTCGTTTAAATTCATGTCATTTATCAACTTATGTATAGTGATACAAATATGTTGATATTTACCCTTTTTAAATGTTTTAAAGGGGCGTCTCCTAATAATGATAAGGGCAAGGAGAAGGAAGCTTGAAGTTCCTTAATTGGATGGCTATGGTAGCATCCAAATGATCGAAGACTTGAAGAGCTAGCCTCTAATTTTCATATCGTCTTCTTTCATATTTTGCATTTATTTATGGAACAATTTATTTTCTTGTAAGACAAGGATTAAAATCCTAAAACAATGGTTGTAGTTTTGGATATTGGTGACTTGGTTTTCAACCCGAGTCACTACTTTTGTTCTTAATCAATGTTTTGATTTCTCAAATAAATTGCATGCCTTGTTAAAACATGAATAATAGTGATCTAATCACGCAATAAATATTGATACGATCAAGTATAAGTAATCAAAGAGTTGATTAAAACGGAGAACTACACCCCATGAGATACTTTCAATCAAAATGAGACTATATCAGTTCATTATAAGATTTTCATTTTAAGTGAAAATGAGAATGTATTCATCACACCTATCAAACTTCAAACATTCAGATACATTGGTTAATCGAAATAGCTATCCTTAAACGAATAAAGGTTATTGTTAGAAGGATAGAGTGGGAGAAAATATTTCGCTCGCAAACCAATGATGAAAATAAAGGAAGGATCTTAGAGAAGATTCTTACTTGGGAGTCTTAAGAAGAGCCCTAAATGATTTGAAGAAACTACGAGAGGACACTGAAGAAACTACGGGAGGACACTCGAAGAAAGGTTCTTTGTGTTCATTGTTTCATAGAGAGGAAACTTGAAACCCCGTATGAAATCAGTAGGAAAACGGTTCCTTAATAAATGATTTTTCTAAGTTTATAAGATAAAAGAGAAGAAATCATCTCAATCCTCTCAATGTAGTTATAAAGAAATTATCATGTCATTTTCGTCTCGAGGAAACGAAGACATTATAAGAAGGTAATGATTGATTGAATGGAAACAGATCACTATAGGGATAGTGATTGTGATAATGATTCAAGTAATAGTTTAACATGCGAGAAATGAAAGGTTCATTTAAAGATACCGAGAGATATTGATTTCAGTGGGAGCGATTTTCATTAAAAGAATTAAGCCTACCATTTAGAGAGAATGGGTGATTCTTTAAGGTGTAAAGAATAAGAGGTTTTCAATTCTAGATGATCAAATAATTTATATCATAAGATGATGGAGCTTACGGGAAGGTTTATTATATGGATAATAAAAGGTCGCCCACTAGAAGTTAGAATGGTTGGATACATTATTCATAACGATGAATGAAACCATAATCTAAATAGCCAAGATGAGTGAAAATTATTAAAATGATGAAATCTTAAATAGACTACAATAAAGTTTTCAGTACATAAGTGACTGTATATCGATACGTCACAAGTTATAAAATAACAGTGGGAGCTTTCCTCCGGAAGGGAAACTCTAAATCTAGAAAGAGTTCTAGATATGTACTCAAATAGGATCATATTATACGAGATAATATGAGAATGAAGGAGACAAAAATTTGTAAGTTTTGCAAAATGAATAAAGGTTATTCGCAAAACACTAATACAAATAGATGATTGTGCATAAAAATGCAATGTAATAGTGTTGACTATTGTTGCATGACAACATCATTTGAGTTATTAATAACTCAAAGTAAAAGATACTTTGTCAGAATCCAAATGGGTTTTATGAGACAATATTGAACCCCATAAGTGAGCTGGATTGACTTAGTATGGCCCCTAGCAGCTTACATGAGGTGACGTCTCAAAGCGACTAGAGTGTGAGGCGATTGATGGCAAGTTCAAGTGCCATAGAGTCATATGTGATGACTAGTCGATCACATAGGCAGACTGTAAGAGACACTCTGTCGGGCAATGTGACCGCTTATAGAGTTCTGGAAATTTTATAGCCGGGTCGTGGCGAGAGCTGCTATAGTATTCTTGTGAGTCAATTCTTAGACTAAAGACTGCTCTCCCAAGATGGTACAGTTTGGGCATAACTTTGATCCATTCTCTACGACTTTTCGTAACTGGAGTCAAATGGGATTGTTTTGGGTTGTGACTAACTGTGACTAGTTGAAGGAAGTAGTGCGATAGAAATTGTCCACCCCTTGTCAGGGTTGTTCAAATCTCAGGGCCACTCGAGGAGAAGTTAACTGGAAATGCGTGGCCACGCTCAGAAGGTATCTATGTAGATAATTCCGGTCAGACAGTTATTCTCCAGATCGAGGAAACCACTCATGATATGATCAAATGCAAGTACGACCTCAGAGAGACATCTTGCATTGAGTGGGAGATTGTAATAGGACAAGAGAATTGGTGACGCACACTTGTCGAGGACAAGTGGGAGATTGTTGGGAAATGTGTCCTCAACAATAGTGCGATCACGTAATTAAATCTCATGACGAGAATGCGCAAGGGATGATACGAATTATTAGTCAACTGACCAACATTAATCGGTAATGATTGGCTAGCTAGAGTTTGACATTACTGTCGTATGACGGTGATGGTCAGTTGATCCCTTTAGGTCACACCTTTAGGACAATTCCCTTAATTGATAAAGTGATCAAATGTATAATGATACGATTTGATCATATTCCTTAAACTCGTATATCGATAAATTAGAGGTTAAATCTTAATGTAAGATTTTTGTTTAAAATTGAAACGTGTCAATTGTTAAACATTAAACGATATTTATAATATCGTTATTAGAATGAATTGGGTTGAAATAATACAAAGGTTGTAAATCGTATTGACGATAAATGATCATTTTACATTAATAATTTCGAATTACTTATTAAATAAATGTGATTTATTTAATTATGTAAAATATATATATGATAAATATTTATATGTTTTAGATGTACTAATGCTTTTTATATCTTAAGACATATAAGATGTCACAAGATTATACAATTTCTACAATTGACAAAATGTAAAATGGATAACCATTTTAACCCTAAATGTGACGGTTTGGGGAGGGTTTGAGGAGTGTTTAAGAAGCACACTTAATACCCTATTAACCTAATGATTATAGTGTGCCTTGATAACACTACCTAAGGCCAATAAAATTGAATAGGAAAGGGAAGGTGTTCCCTCTTGTGACTCCCTATGCTTCGGCCGTCCCAAACCCAAGACCACACTATTAAAAGTTGTGATCTTCCTATCACATTTTTTACACAATTCATTCTAAGAAAACCCTAGTAAATTTTCTAGAGAGAAAAATTCTAAGAAAACCTCTAAAATCATATTATAAAGATAATATTGACATACTAATAGTAGTATTGTATTTATATTCTAATAAGAGTGATTAGAGTTATTAAGGAAGAAACCGATTCCTTGTCTAGCACTAATAAGGGTCCGGTTTATTGAGGAATTGTCTTGGTGCATCCAAAGGAGGTATTCTATTTTGGGTACTTGGAGGATCATCCTTGCTAGCTTTGGACCGAGTGTAAGAACACGGTTTTCTCCTTACTTCCGCATTATTAGCATGCATAAGATCGGTTTAACATGTAAATTTAAAATGTTAATCACAAGGTTGTTTAGTATGACTAAATTTAGTTTATGAGCAACTAATAAAACCTAACAGTGGCATATTTCACATAGGCCTCATCCATAGTTCTGCTCGCATAGTAGATAACGTTGAGAGTTTTATTTTTCGCTGGCCCAGCACCGCTTTGTTGGAGCTAGTGTCCTCCATAGTTAGTGCGCCAACATGAATAAATCTCTTAAAACGGATCATAGGGCATACTTTGTATTTTAATCAGTTGATTCACGTTTATCAATAACGATTGACTTGCTAGAAGTTTAACATTATTGTCACACAGATGGCAGTAATCAACTGTTCCCTAAAAGTCACACCTAAATGATGTAATCCGAGAGATATGATTAAATGAAAATGTAATCATATTGATACCTTATACGACTAAACAGTTAGTCAATGTAATAATGATACGTTTATTTAATACTGATTAAATAATATTAGCTGAGACGAATTAAAATATTAATTCGTAATTAAATATAAAATGTTATATTTAATGAGTGTGTGTAATGTAATTATTTAATAAAGATTAAATAATTTAGTTAAATATAAACGGTTATACTTAATTAATAAATTATAAATATACGATATTTATAAGATAAACATTATACACAAGAGAGGATAAAAACCGATCATATGCAGATAAAATCGGTTAAGAATAGGGGAGTACTCGGTCAGTTGGGCGTGTGATGCTCAAATGGTACGGAGTTTTTTACCTGGTTTAGTAGCAATTTAGGAAGACTCAAATACGGACTTGAGAAATCCTATCTAAACTCTACAAGGTGGTTAGTGTCATAGGATAAGAGTTATTCTAATTAACAAAGACTACCCACTATAAATACAAACCACTCGGCACCCTCATAGGGCACGAGTTCAAACACAATACTTCGATACTCCCTCCTCTCTCTAGTTTTCATCATACACAAAAATTAACGGTAATTTATGCAGTTTCTAGCTCAAGAAAAGGTATTTCTCGGAGCGTCTTGGGTGCAACAATTAGAAGGTTATCTATTTTGATATTTGTTTTTAGGCTTATTTGCGGGGACCAAAGGTTGATTCTTGATCCTTATCCTTGTATCCCTTATTTCGTTTATGACTATAAATCATTAATAATAATTTCGTTATAATCCTACAATTAAGTATTGGGAAGTATACAGATATTTTTTGGTTAACAAATTATTTTATATGATTTTCATAAACGTTTTTGGGAAAAAAAAAATCTGTTTTTTTTGGTACTGTTCACGGCGGTACTGTTCACGATTTTTTTTTTCGAGCAGACTGTTTTTCGAGCAGCCAGTTTTACTTTTTTTTTATTTCGGTTGATTAAAATTATTGTGAGTAATTACGGAATTATCACATAATTTAAGTCATTGTTAAATTGTGGTTTGGATAAATTACTCTACATAATTATGGAATTATGTCTTGAATTAATAATTTATTAGTTGATGCAGTTATTTATTATGTTAAATGTTGTGAATGGTTTTATTTACGAACTTTTGCAATCAGTTGTAAAATGTAATACTTAGTGGGGCCATAGTAAATTATGTTTTCGTAATGACGGAAACATAGTTTGTGATGTAATTATAAGATCTCGAATCTCCTCTTGTGTATTATTCTTTAAATATCTTTTTTTGGAATTAGAATGTAATAATAGGATTATATTATGTAATTTCTAAATGTAATTTGAGATGTAATTTGAGAAGACTCAAGACGGAGATCGGATTGCTCACTCCCGCTATATCGACCTAGATGGAACATCAAGACAAGACAAGCTTTAAGGGTCCATTGCTGAATGGATTCCTAAGTTGTATTTTGTTCTTTTTGGTAGGATAGGCCACACTAGGACTTGTTTTATTTGCGTTTTTATTCCGTTCTTATTGTTTTGCATTCACATGATAGTTAGTGCATCATTTTCCGCCTAAACCAAACCACCTAAGATTGCATGAAAATTGACTCATATAGAATGCATGTTAATTATCATGGACATACAGATGTCACTTGTATATTACTTAAGCCATCACCTTAGTTTATTCATTCTCGCATGCTAGATATTAATTCACTTAAAATGAATAAAAATAAAGTTGCTGGGATCTTCCTCTATAACCTAAAATTGAGATTAGTCTATTATAAGACAAATTACTATGAATCCCTTCTTCGTCGGTAGACATATATGACCTTACTCTCTATATGACGCCTTCTACATTGGGTAAGTAGTAGCTGTTGACTTATTTTACCTCAAAATTATGATCCGAATATATTTCATGGTTATGGTGGACTAAAGATAGAATTTACAGAAATTTATCGGCCAAGAATTCTAAAGGTAGAATTAGCCAAGATATTGGCTTATCAATTTACAGAAATTGAGTCTTGCGATGATTTATATAATTCTTGAGGAAGATCAATTGTATAAATGCTTAAGTTGTCGCATTAAACTGTTTTTGCACTAGACTATTCACAAAACGATGAGTATGCTTATTATATTTTATTTTCTTCTTTACAGTGTATCAAATCAATAATACTGCATAACAGATGGTTGGCCATAGTGATGACCCAATGATAAGTGTCACACTCGGACGCGAATCTTGGCTTAAAGCTTTTATGGACCACATGAATCAGTCCACGCGACTGAAGAATGATGGGTCCAACTTTACGGACTGGGAGGCATCATTAAGGAATGCTGCCATTGCTGACGGTAAGTTCAAGTACTTGACTGAGCCAATACCGCCAAACCCAGGCCCCAATGCGGGAGTCAACGAATCACTCGCATATAGTGATTTCGTTATGGAAGCGGGTACGACAAAGAACGTACTCATCTTTGCAATGGAAGCCCAAGGTGCAAATAATATTTTCATCACGCTCACTAACGAGTTCTCAAAAGCACCGAGAATCGTTACTTATGAGCATACCTGTCGTTTCTTTGATGCGAAACTCCGGAGGGGCAAACCATTGAGCCCACACATTCTTGATATGATCGAGAATGTCGAGAAACTGGAGGTACTTGATTGCAAAATTAGTGAGAGCATAGTCATTGATCGTATGCTTCATTCACTTCATGATGGTTTTGCCCTTTTCAAGGCCAACTATTACATGAATGACATCAGGAAAACTCCTCATGAGCTACACTCCCTTCTCGTACAGACCGAGAAAGATCTAAAATTGAGTGAGAGCATGAAGGAAGATGTTCTCATGATTGCTAGCAAGGGCAAAGGTAAGGCTAAGGCTCATGGCGAGCTAACTGTAGCTAAGTGTGGGGTATAAAACGTGTATTCACCCTAAACATGAAGGATTATAATGAAATTTACAATTGCGATTATAGTCATAAGATAATAAAAACATGAAAAGAATTACAACCTTGGGTCCTTGCTTGAATTGGCCTAAGAACAGGAATTAAAGTAAATTCCCTCCTATAACTTGTACCCAAGACTTTGTTTAAGACGATGCTGCGTGTCCTAGAAAGGCTCTCCAATTGCCTTGCAATATGGGGAGAGTTTTGTGAGGTTTTGATGTGAGATCTGAGGTTTTGGGAGAAGTATGCTCTCAAAACCCTAATTGTGAGAATTATGAATTACCCAGTCCTAGACAAAAGGAGAACAACTCTCCTTTTGTAATCCATGGGGTCGGCCGAATTGGAGTAGGGTAAGGGTGGGCTTTTTCCACTCTTACCTTATTCCCTTGCGTGATTCGACCCGTTTTGCTAAATATTATTCGCGGGTATTTATTATAAATCGTATGCATGTTATCAGATATTAATGCATTTGATAACATCAATAATGGTCTGACAAAATACGGCATTGTATAATTGGCCAAATTAATATAACCGTTTATATTAATACGCAAATTCAATATTTAATTAAATATAACCATTTATATTTAATTTTACGAATTAATCATGTAATCCGTATTAGCTAAAATTATTTAATCCGTATTAAATAATAATCTCAACATCTCATTGACTAATTTAATAGTCAATACCTCTGACTAACTGTTTAGTCGTATGCGGCATAAATGTGACTGTATATTCATACCTTCACATCTCTCAAACATGTCCTATAGGTGTGACGTATAGGGACCAGTTGATCACCGCCATCCGTATGACAATAACGTCAAACTTATCTAGCAAGCCAACCGTTATTGATAAACGTGGATCAACTGATAATAATACTGAAGTATGCCCTTGTGATCCTTAAAGAGATTTAATAAGTCATTGTACTAACTGTCAAGGACACCAGCCCCAACAATCTCCCACTTGTCCGTACAAGTGTATGTGCAATGACGTTATCGCACTACATGTGGAGGACACAAGCTCCAACAAACTCCCACTTGTCCGTACAAGTGTAGGTGCGATAACCGATTCTCATATCCTTTTAAAATTTCTCCCACTCAATGTAAGACAATTTGCAAGTCCGTATTCGCAAAGGTCGTATCTCACAAGCGATCTGTATCAAGAGTGGTTTCCCCGACTAGAGAGTAACTTAACTGATAAAACGAATCTGTATTCGAGCATGGCCATGCATTTCAGTTACTACTCATCGAGTGGCCCTGAGAAATGATAAAATCCTGATAAGGGTTTGGATATTTCCCTCAAATCGAATCCTACCAATGTAAGCGCAGCATGAAATAACCCAGAAAAAATCCTCTTAGCTCCTGTTACGGAAGACCGTGGGAAAGAAACCAAAGTTACCCAAAATCTGCCTTAATCTCAAGAGACAGTTGAAAGTCAAAAGACTCGACCCTAAGGAACACTATGGAGATCATATCCACGACCTGGCACCCAATGTTATAAAATATTTAGGACTCCATAACGTTGTCACGTGGTGTCCTACGAGATATCCGTATAACTCGCCTTTGTGATTGGTCAGTCAACCGTTTGACTTATGGCTCGTTGAACCCACCATCAACCAACGTCACAAAATGATTACCTGGGTTATCAGCTCAAGTGGGTAATCAAGAACTAAAACGATGTAATGTTATTCAGTTCACTTTGTGGTGTTCAAAATTGGCGTACAATTCCACATGAAAAACAAAACATTAAATATCATAACAATGAGGTTGTAATAGAGTACACAAGAAAATGAATTATAACATGAATTCATAAAAGAATACTAAAACTTAGGAACACATCTAATTCCCATGGAATTAATGTGCCCTTCATGCTTATCACGTGGTAATGCTTTTGTGAGAGGATCAGCTATGTTGTCATCCGTAGCGATCTTATCAATAAATCTCTCCTTTTGCTCCACGTAATCTCTGATTAGATGAGCTTTCCATTGTACATGTCTAGCTTTGTTGCTAGACTTATGCTCCTTAGCTTAGAAGATGGCACCTTTATTGTCACAATAAACGGTGATCGGGTCATTCGAACTAGGCACTACTGATAGTCCTTGTAAGAACTGACGCATCCATATTGCTTTCTTAGCTACTTCCGAAGCGGCATAGTACTCGGACTCAGTTGTAGAATCTGCTGTAACACTTTGTTTAGAACTTTTCCAGCTGCAGCAGCGCCATTAAGAGTAAAAACGAATCCAGACTGAGATTTCAAGCCGTCTCGATCCGTTTGGAAGCTAGCATATGCGTAACCCGTGGCGCAGAGCGTCGAGTCGCCTCCGTAAGTCAATCCCCAATCTTTAGTCCTCCGTAGGTACTTAAGAATGTTTTTCACGGCCATCCAGTGTTATTCATCTGGATGAGCTTGGAATCGACTTGTCATACTCAATGCATATACAACGTCTGGACGTGTGCATATCATGGCATACATGATCGATCCTATAGCCAAAGCATAAGGAATCCGACTCATGCGCTCTTTCTCTTCCAATGTCTTAGCTTCTTGAGTCTTGCTCAAGTGAAGCCCAGTACTCATAGGAAGGAACCCTTTCTTGGAGTTCGTCATGCTGAATCTCTCTAGAATCTTATCTATATAAGACTCCTAACTGAGAGACAACATCCGTCGTGATCTATCCCTGTAGATACGATGCCCAAAATTCTTTGTGCCTCTCCCAGATCTTTCATCTGGAAATGGTTTTTCAACCATGCTTTTACCGAAGAAAGGAGAGGTATGTCATTCCCAATCAAGAGTATGTCATCGACATACAGTACTAGGAAGCCAATCTTGCTCCCACTCAACTTGATATAGAAACATGGTTCCTCGACTGATCGAATGAACCCATTCTTTTTTATCACTTGGTCGAAGCGATGATTCCAACTCCGCGATGCTTGCTTAAGTCCATAGATGGAACGCTTAAGCTTGCAGACCTTCTGAGGATGTTCTGGATCAATAAAACCCTCGGGTTGTACCATGTACAACTCTTCCTCCAAATAACCGTTTAAGAAGGCGGTTTTAACGTCCATTTTCTAGATTTCATAATCGTGAAATGCGGCGATCTCTAAGATAATCCGAATGGAACGCAGCATGACTACGGGTGCAAAGAGTTCATCGTAGTGCAAGCCTGGCACTTGGGTGAATTCTTTAGCAACTAGTCTTGCCTTGTGGATATCTTGTTGTCCTTCCACGGTAGGTAGGTCCACAAGATCCCACACGTTGTTCTCATACATGGAGTCCATCTCGGATTGCATGGCTTCTAGCCATAGCTTTGAGTCAGAACTAGTCATGGGACCTTTATAGGTTGTGGGTTCATTACCCTCTAGGAGTAAGATGTCATCTATGTCATGTTCCTCGACCATACCAATATATCTGTCCGGAGGAATAGAGACTCTTCCTGACCTCCTAGGTTCCTCAGGAATATCTACCGCAACCTCGGTTAAAGGAACTGTTTCCTCCAATGGTTGCTCGGTAGTTGGTTCTTGAATCTCCGATAGATCGAAGGTTCTATTACTCGACTTGTTCACGAGAAATTCTTTCTCTAAGAACGTCGCACTAGCCGCAACAAAAACACGTTGTTCGGTTGGCGAGTAGAAGTAATGACCAAACGTTCCATTTGGATAGCCTATAAAGTATGTCTTGACCGATCGCGGACCGAGCTTATCCTCGTGTCTCCACTTGACATAAGCCTCACAGCCCCAAACCCGAATAAAGGACAAGTTAGGGACCGTTCCCTTCCATAATTCGTATGGAGTCTGGTCAACAGCTTTAGACGGACTTCGGTTAAGTATTAGAGCAGCTGACAAAAGAGCATAGCCCCACAATGAATCAGGCACAACGGTGTGACTCATCATGGATCGAACCATATCAAGTAGAGTTCGATTTCTCCGCTCGGACACACCATTTAATTGTGGTGTTCCAGGTGGAGTCAACTGTAGAACGATGCCACAGTCTTTAAGGTGTTGATCAAACTCGTGAGAAAGATATTCGCCACCACGATCAGACCGAAGTGCTTTTATCTTTCTGCCCAGTTGGTTCTGTACCCGATTCTGGTATTCTTTGAACTTGTCAAAGGATTCACTTTTATGTTTCATTAAGTAGACATAGCCATATCTACTCAAATTATCCGTGAAAGTGATGAAATACCTATAGCCTTCTCGTGCGTTGATCGACATAGGGCCACATACATCCGTATGTATGAGTCCTAATAGGTCGGCAGCGCGCATTCCAACACCTTTGAAGGAAATACGAGTCATCTTTCTGATGAGACATGATTCACACGTGCCATATGATTCGAAATCAAAGGCCGAGATAGCTCCATTCTGTATGAGCTGTTTTACGCGTTTCTCATTTATATGTCCCATACGGCAATGCCATAGGTAAGTTTGATCTTTGTCACCAACCTTTAATCTCTTGTTATTCACATGTAATATTTCGGTGGTTTGATCTAAAACATAAATTTCATTCATGGAAACTGCCTTGCCATAAATCATATTGTGTAACGAGAAAATCCAGCTATTATTCTCTATTACAAATGAAAAACCAAGTTTGTCAAGTGCGGAAACTGAAATAATGTTTTTGGATAAACTAGAACATAATAACAGTTATATAAAGATAACTCGAATCCACTTGGAAGATGGATCACGTATGTTGCCCTCCAGACTGCAGCAACACGTGCTCCATTCCCGACACGCAGGTCAACCTCACCCTTGATGAGGGGTTCTTGGTTTCAGAGGCCCTGCACATGATTACATAGATGAGAACCACAACCAGTATCTAGTACCCAAGTTCCGTAACTTGCATGGTTGATCTCAATCATGTGTATAAAAGAAGAAGAAGACATACCAACAAGAATAACGCGGCCTACCTTAATGTCCTCACGATACACGGGGCATGTACGCCTCCAATGGCCAGTCTTGTGGCAATGGTGGCATTCCATGCTAGTATCCTTACTCTTTGTCTTTCCCTGTGAGTTGCTCGACTCACCGGGCCCACTCTTAGCAAATCCTAGTTTCTTGAACTTAGGCTTACCTACCGCTAGGTCGCCCTGAGCTTTAGCTTTTCCCTTACCCTTACCCTTACTGGAGATCATGAGAACATCCTGCTTCACGCTCCCACTTAATTTCAGATCCTTCTCGGTCTGTACGAGAAGGGAGTGGAGCTCATGAAGAGTGTTCTTCATGTCGTTCATGTAATAGTTGGCCCTAAAGAGGGTGAACCCATCATAAAGCGAATGAAGCATTCGATCAAAGATTATGTTCTCACTGATCTTGCAGTTTAGGGCCTCCGGTTTCTCGATATTCTCAATCATGTTGAGAATATGTGGGCTAACAGCTTGGCCCTTCTGGAGTTTCGCCTCAAAGAAGCGACAGGTATGCTCATAAGAAACGATTCTCGGAGCTTTCGAGAATTCGTTAGTGAGCGTGGTGAAAATCTTGTTTTCACCATGGGAGATGAAGCGTCTTTGCAAATTGGATTCCATTGCATAGATGAGTACGTTCTTTATCGCACCCGCTTCCATGACGAAGTCGCTACGAGCGCGAACTTCGTTAGCTCTAGCTTCAGTTCCTGGGTGTGCCCGAATGGGCTCAGTCAAGTACTTGAGCTTTCCGTCAGCAATGGCAGCATTCCGCCTCCCGGTCAGAGAAGTTTGACCCATCATTCCTCAGTCTAGTAGACTGATTCATGGAGTCCATGAAGGCTTTTAGCCAGGATTCACGTGCTAGCTTGGCACTTGGCATTGGGTCTTCACCAGCCATTAGTTATACAACAGTTTAAATTGATCGTGTTCTACACTGAAAAGAAGATAAAAACAAAACCATATAAGCTACTCATCGTTGTGATTTAAGTCTATTTTAAATTGTATTTAAACTTGTAGACTCATGCATTTATATAATTGATCTCCTTCAAGAATTATATAAACGATCCCAAGACTCAATTTCCGTATATTGATAAGCCTACAGCTTGGCTAATTCCACTGTTGGAACTCTTAGTCGATAGATTTCCGTAAATCCTATCTTTTAGTCCATCATAGTCGCTAGATAGTATCTAATGACCACAATGTTGAGATAAAATAAATCATATGTTCCCACTTACCCGACGTAGAATGGGTCATATTATGCCTACCGACGAAGAAGGGATTCATGGGAGTCTAATTTATAAAGACTAGTCTCAATTTTTGGTTATACGAGGAAAACCCCATCAACTTATATTTATTCATTTTAAGTGAACTAATATCTAGCATCTACGTGAATGAATGAAATAAAGTGATGGCTTTGCATGTGACATGTGACATCTGTATTGTCACTGAAAACTAACGCGTAACCTCTACATGAGTCAGTTTTCAGGCATGTTATAGGTGGTTTGGTTTTAGGCGGAATATGATGCAAGCTTTTATCGATGAAGGCATAAAATAAATGCAATAAACGTAAATAAAAGTCCTAGTGTGGCCTATCCTACCAAAATAAACATAAAAACAACTTTGGAATCCACCGTTGGACCCTAGAAGCTTGTCTTGATGATCCATCTTGGTCTTTGCAGCGGGAGTGAGCATCCGGTCTCCGTCTTTGGTCTTCACAAAATTACTAATTTAAATTACAAATATAAACCTATTTACATTCTAATTTAAATACAAAAGAAATTACATGGCAAAAACCCAAAACGGAGATACAAGATCTCAAAATTACAAACAAGACCGTGTTCCATCATTACGGTAACACAATCTTCTAAGGCCACACTAATTTAAAACCGTTTGCAAAAATTAAATACGTTATAGAAAGCATTCAAAGGCATTCAACAAGACGATAAATAAAATGCATCAACTAAAAACAAAATTCATTCATGACATAATACCGTTATTATGTTTAACAAATTTTACCAAACCACCTTACGAGATTAAAATTATGTCATTATACCGTTTTAATCACATTAATCTTGATAAATTATAATCCATTATCTTAAACCGTTTTAAAATAACATGTATCATGCGAGAGTGAACCGTTTCACAAAAATAATATACTATTTCCGTATATAGTATATTACTAAAGGCCAAGGGAAAATAAAACAAGTTATTTTCGGAAAATAAAACGCATGTTACAGAGACGAGGTCGACCGACCTCACCTCTGGGTCGACCGACCATCTGCCAGTCTAGAAAGACTTCCTGTAACAGCACCAAGGTCGAACGACCTATCAACCAGGTCGTCCGACCACCAAACTGAAAAAACGAGTTTCTGAAAACGCAAATCGCTGCACTTTAAAATCAAAACAAGTTTTTAACATTTGATTTAAAACGTGTAAATCAAATTAAACAACAACAGAGATTCACATATTGCTAAAAATATCGATTAATCAACAATATGTAAATAAGAATCGAAAACAAGATCGATTACTCACAAAAGAAAACTGCCGAAACAGAAAACCCACGCAGGAGTCGGTCGACCGACCGCAACGATGAGTCGATCGACCGACTTGGCGAAAGAACGCGATTTTCAATTTTTAAAAACCTTATGAAAAACACAAAAGTAAAAATTTCGTGGCCTTGGCTCTGATACCACTTGTGGGGAATAAAACATGTATTCGCCCATAATATGAAGGATTATAACGAAATTTACAATTGCGATTATAGTCATAAGATAATAAAAACATGAAAAGAATTACAACCTTGGGTCCTTGCTTGAATTGGCCTAAGAACAGGAATTAAAGTAAATTCCCTCCTATAACTTGCACCCAAGACTTTGTTTAAGACGATGCCGCGTGTGCTAGAAAGGCTCTCCAATTGCCTTGCAATATGAGGAGAGTTTTGCGAGGTTTTGATGTGAGATCTGAGGTTTTGGGAGAAGGATGCTCTCAAAACCCTAATTGTGAGAATTATGAATTACCCAGTCCTAGACAAAAGGAGAACAACTCTCCTTTTGTAATCCATGGGGTCGGCCGAATTGGAGTAGGGTAAGGGTGGGCTTTTTCCACTCTTACCTTATTCCCTTGCGTGATTCGACCCGTTTTGCTAAATATTATTCGCGGGTATTTATTATAAATCGTATGCATGTTATCAGATATTAATGCATTTGATAACATCAATAATGGTCTGACAAAATACGACATTGTATAATTGGCCAAATTAATATAACCGTTTATATTAATACGCAAATTCAATATTTAATTAAATATAACCATTTATATTTAATTTTACGAATTAATCGTGTAATCCGTATTAGCTAAAATTATTTAATCCGTATTAAATAATAATCTCAACATCTCATTGACTAATTTAATAGTCAATACCTCTGACTAACTGTTTAGTCGTATCCGGCATAAATGTGACTGTATATTCATACCTTCACATCTCTCAAACGTGTCGTATAGGTGTGACGTATAGGGACCAGTTGATCACCGCCATCCGTATGACAATAACGTCAAACTTATCTAGCAAGCCAACCGTTATTGATAAACGTGGATCAACTGATAATAATACTGAAGTATGCCCTTGTGATCCTTAAAGAGATTTAATAAGTCATTGTACTAACTGTCAAGGACACCAGCCCCAACACTAAGCCACCAAAGTTTAAGAAGGCTGGATTCAAGAGTGGGCCTGGTGAGACAAGTAGCTCACAAGGCAAGACTAAGAGCAAAGACAGTGACATTGAGTGCCACCATTGCCACAAGACTGGGCATTGGAGGCGGAACTATCCAGTGTACCGTGAGGAAATAGAACAGGCCTCGCCATTCCTGTTGGTATGTCATCTTATATTCATATGATTGAGATTAACCCTGCAAGTTTCGGAACTTGGGTACTTGATACTGGTTGTGGTTCTCATCTGTCTAATCATTTGTAGAGCCTAAAAAACATCACGCCTCTCGCAAAGGGTGATGTGGACCTGTGAGTCGGGAATTGAGCAAAAGTTGTTGTCACTTCAATTGGAACATATGTGATCCAACTACCGAGTGGATTTGAGTTATATCTGTATAACTGTTTCTATGTACCCAGTTTATCTAAGAATATTATTTATGTTTCCGTACTTGATAAAGACGATTTTTCATTCACAATAAAAGATAATAGTTGTGTTTTCTCTTTGAATGGAATGATTTATGGTAAAGCGGTTTCCATGAATGACACTTATATCTTAGATCAAACGACTGAAATATTACACGTGAATAATAAGAAATTAAAGGTTGGTGACAAAGATCAAACTTATCTATGGCATTGTCGTATGGGACACATAAATGAGAAACGTTTAAAGCAGTTAAAACAGAATGGCGCTATATCCCAATTTGATTATGAATCATTTGGCACGTGTGAATCATGTCTCATCGGCAAGATGACTCAAATTTCCTTCAAAGGTGTTGGAATGCGCGCTGCTGACCTATTAGAACTCATTCATACTGATGTGTGTGGACCCATGTCTATCACCGCGAGAGACGGCTATAGATATTTTATCACTTTCACGGACAATTTAAGTAGATACAGATATGTCTACCTTATGAAGCATAAAAGTGAGTCCTTGGAAACGTTCAAGGAATTCCAGAATAACGTTGAGAACCAACTGGACAGAAAGATTAAAACACTTCGATCAGAACGTGGTGGGGAATATCTTTCACTTGAGTTTGATCAACACCTAAAAGATTGTGGTATCGTATCACAGTTAACTCCACCTGGAACACCACAATTAAATGGTGTGTCCGAACGGAGAAATCGAACATTACTTGATATGGTTCGATCCATGATGAGTCACACGGTTGTGCCTGATTTATTGCTCTTTTTCCAGCTACTCTTGTACTTAACCGAAGTCCTTCTAAAACTGTAGACAAGACTCCATATGAGATATGGAAGGGAACGGTCCCTAACTTGTCCTTTATTCGGGTTTGAGGCTGCGAGGCTTATGTCAAGTGGAGACACGAGGATAAGTCCGGCCCGCGATCGGTCAAGACATAATTTATTGGTTATCCAAAAAGAATTTTTGGTCATTACTTCTATTCGCCTACCGAACACCGCTTTTTTGTTGCAACTAGTGAGAAATTCTTAGAGGAAGAGTTTCTCGAGAATAAGACAACTAATAGAACCTTCGATCTATCATAGGTTCAAGAACCAACTACCGAACAACCAATGGAGGAAGTTGTTCCTTCATCTTCTGCTGCGGTTAGTATTCCTGAGGAACCTAGAAGGTCGGGTAAAGTCTCCATTCCTCCAGACAGATACATTAGTATGGTCGAGGAACTTGACGGAGTTGATGTTTTACTACTAGAGAGTAACGAACCCCCAACCTATAAAGGTGTTGTGACCTGGTCCGACTCAAAGCTATGGCTTAATGCCATGGAATCTGAAATGCACTCCATGTATGAGAATAACGTGTGAGAGTTGGTTGATTTGCCTGATAAGGTACAACCTCTTCAGTGCAAATGGCTTTATAAGATAAAGCGTTCTATGGAGGAACAACCAGAGACCTATAAGGTACGACTAGTGGCAAAATGTTTCACTCAAGTGCAAGGGTTGCACTATGATGAAATTTTTGCACCCGTAGTCATGCCACGTTCCATTCAGATAATCTTAGCAATTGTCGCCATTCATGACTTTGAAATTTGGCAAATGGATGTGAAAACTGCCTTCTTAAACGGTTATTTGGAGGAGGACTTGTACATGGTACAACCCGAAGGTTTCACCGATCCTTAAAATCCTAAGAAATTATGCAAGCTTAAGTGTTCCATTTATGGACTTAAGCAAGCTTGTAAAACCCCTCGCGGCAGCGGAAAAGTAAACATACAAAACATGCCAAAAATGCGCGGAATTTAAAACTTTTGACATGATAAGAAAACATGCGAGGTGTGTTAGCAATATTAAACATGCGGAAGACATAAAACATAAATAAGTATATAAGTGCAATACAAAAGCACCCCGTCATAGTATATCACTACAGGCTCAATATACTGAAACATAAGTCTAAGGTCTAGCTAACGAATGGTAAAAGGTCAACGATGAAGGATCATCGCTCGCTAGCCTCAACGTAACCCCCTGCAAACAGCCTCATGTACCTACGCACATATAACATGTGCGCCACAGTCAGTGGGGAGTGACTAGAGTGCTCCTAGCCACCTATTGTCAATAACACATAACACATAAGGTATCCAACATACTCCAACATTTATAACATGCGAAGCATTTATATCAACATCAATCTTCCTATCAACTTGCATCACTTATGCAATGGCTCTCAACTAACTTCGGAAACTATTTGAAATGAGAGCCGGTTTCCCTTCCGGTTGCCCGGCCGGGGGGTCTTTCACTCCAAACCATTTACGAAACCAGACTAAGAGTCGTCCAATGCCTTGGACGAACAATACTAAGATAACCAAGTATCATGAATTCACAATCACAACTACAGCATACTCAACATCCGATTACATCAACAAGAGATAGGTCACCAAGTGACTCGACTCCACCAACAAAGAGATAGGTCAACAATTGACTCGACTCAAACTAGATTGGTCAACAATTGAATCGACTAGACTACTATAAGTAGGCCGATAATCGACTCGTCTATATACTACGACATCCCCAATCTCAGACTATACAACCCCCTCAAATGACTGTCCCAGTCTAAACCTGGCCAGACTCTCGGAGCGCAAACAAGTTACGATCCCCGATTCGACAAGTGCACAAGGCACTCCCAAGACCGGAACTAGCTAGGAACGAGATATTCCCGAAGGCGGGCAGACAATCTAAGACCTGACCATGAGAACCATGTCACTACGGCCAACCAGCTACACGATGCAATCAGGTGAGAATTCGAGTACTATAGCAGCGCACAGCAGGTTTACACAAATAACACAATGTCATCTCAAAGATGTACAACAACTCAAACTTGAATGACAATCATTTCATATATATTTCACTACTAAACATACATTCAACACTTAGCCGACTTTGGAAACTAATTTGAGACGAGAGCCGGTCTCCCTTCCGGTTGCCCAGCCGGGGGGTCTTTCTCCTCAAATCCATTTCCGAACCCAATATAAGTGCCGCCCAAGTTTTGGGACTTCAAACAAGCATACAATTCATATTATATAACGTATATTTTTTACGGAAATCATTACGCATATAAATAACAAAAGAATCGTAAATTAAATATATAGTTCATTCTGAAAAGAGAAACAAGAATTAATTTAACATTTCATATTATATCCTCATATTTTCTATATAAAATTAACATGTGAGAAATTAATATAACAAGTCGTATTTTAATTATTCGGGAAACCGATAAACTAATTAATCATTTAGACATACTTCTTAAAATAAAACCGTAACCCATTACTAATTCGTAACGATTTCTAACGTATTGCATTTAAACGTAAACAAGCTAGCAAACACGTACGTAAACTAATTAATCCAAGCAGGCTAACAAGCACGTACGTAAAATAATAATAAAATAATATTAGGAGTCGTTTGGTTACATACGGGAACTTCCAATACCTAGGAAGTTTCATATCACATGATTTTCCAATTCACGTGAATTAGAAAATGTTGTTTGGTTACAAGTAGGCATTGTAATTCATGTAGGCATTCATACTTACCTAGGGGGACCTAGGTAAGCAACTTCCTCCATTATGGAGGAATTGGAATTCATGGGAAGTTCCAATTCATGTGAATTGGAGTAACCAAACAACTTACCCATTTTTCAATTCACATGAATTAAAGTTCCTGCGTTATTTAATGGGTAACCAAACGACCCCTTAATATGTCGTATGGTCAAAAGACACATGATAATAATAATAATTAATAGCAGTAGTAATAAACAATAGGCGTAGTGGTAATAAACAACAATAGTCGAAGTCGTAAAACAATGAAATAGTCGTAGTTGTAATAAAAAATAGTAGTCGTAGTTTTAAAACAATGAAATATTATCCAATGCATTAACATAATCACCATAGAAGCTTTAAATAGCAATAGAAGGACAGAGAAGCGTAGCAGCAATGTCATGGCAGCAATATCACCATGACGAGCATCATAGCAACAGCACCCAACGACCATTAATAGCAGATCAACACAATCAACAACAACACAATAAAATGAAGAGTAAATTATCAATTACACCCTTTTCAAATACACTTTTTTAACTTACTCCCACCTCAAATTTTTTTAATAAGTTACACCCAAATTAATTGATACATTTATAATTTGCACCAAAAAACCATTTTCCGACCTAATTTCCGTCAATTTTAAAGTTTTTCCGACAAATTAATTTTTTTAGGACTATTTTGACCTTCCCTACTCTTTTTTAATCTCTTACTTCATCTTCTTCCTGCTTCAATCTTTATCTTCTTCATCCTTCAATCTCCATCTTCTTTATCATCCATTTACCTCTTTTCCCCCTATTTCAATTTTATTTCCCCAATTTCAATTTCATCTTCTTCATCGTTCAACTTTCAACCTTCAACCTTCAACATTCAACCTTCATCTCCTTCTCATTCATTTTCCTCTTTTTCCCCAATTTAAATTTTATTTGCCCAGGTATTCACTATTCGAAATGACAGAACACTCCAGCAACTTGAAAAGAGGTACAGTCGGGTACAGATTAAGTTTCGCATAAACCCAGATGGGATAAAATCTAGGGGGCCTCCCCTTCCAATTTAGCTTCGAAATTTGATACAAATAAAGGCTTTATAAATAGAAGCCCCGAACAAAACAATACAAGGGGGATAGGCTGGGGGATAGGCTGGAAGAAGTAGTTCATTCTTTCATATCATATCTGTGGAGCCTGCCCTAATCATGCCAAAAAAGAAGAGAAAAGATAGCATGGATTCGCAAGCTTCTTTTTCGAAAAGCGAAAGAGCGAGCGTAGCGAGAAGGACGAAGACTTCAATTTCATTTTCATTTTCTCCGATTTTATATCCCCAATTTCATTTTCATTTTCGCCAATTTCATTTCCCCAATTTTCATTGCTGTATTCCTATACCGGTAACCGAGGAAAGATCGTCAATAACAAAACACAACAACAATTAACGCCAACACAACAATAACAGTAGCAAAAAGTATGCTCGCTCTATTAATTTTACACGTATTTTTTTATACATATTTCAATTTGATACGTAGTCTTATAATCGCGGGGGCAAAATAGTCATTTCAAGTGGATTTTTGCCTGAAAATAGGTTTGGGTGCAAGTTTTGAACGGAGCTATTAATTTGGGTGTAATTTATTAAAAAAAATTGAGGTGAGAGTAAGTTTAAAAAAGTGTATTTGAGAGGGGTGTAATAGATAATTTACTCTAAAATGAATGCATTTCAGTAAGAAAATAAGGCTACTCTACTATACCAACAGTCCAGAAATGCAGTAGTAAAGAGCATGGTAAAAGCAACATACAGCAGAATGCAACATAACGTATATTCTTGTGACGGATACTCATTATCCATTAATAATCCGTCTAATCTTCACAAATTACTCAACATAATAATCTGAAAATGTATAATAAACATGAACAAACAACCTAATTCATTCATACTTCCTAATTTCCACCCAACATGAACACAACAACATAATTTCATCAATTGACAACCCAAAAATCAGATTGTACTCATTCTTAACATAAAACACATATAAATTTCAGAAATAATCTACCCATAAAACATTCATACTATAGTCATCATCAATTTCACATAAACAACAAGAAAATCATATGTCCAATTAATTTAAGACAAAGGCCGAGTATTCTCATTATCGTCACCTTATAAGCGGGTTAAGCTCCAATCTCTTCTTCAATAACGTAACTATCAACCTCCGGGTCCTCTATTCCAATTCCTACAACAAAAGAAACGAAGATTATAAGCCCAAAACGGATTTGGGGCAAAACAGCGTCTTTTTCGACTTCAATGAAACTGAAATTGAAAGAGATAGGAAGCTTGCAAATCTCGAGAGGATTCCGAAAATATAAAACTTACCTCGATACGAGTTCAGAAAGGGGTCGAGATGTTGATTTTAAGCTTGAAGAAAAAGAGAGAAATGGTGTTTCTTTGTTTACGGTGAATGAAAATAAAATGGCGATGAAGGGGATGGCTTAAGAAGGGTTTAGTTGTCCTTTTATCTTTTTACTTGAGTCGGGTTTTATTTGTTTGTGAAACGAACTCAAGTCGGGAAATGAGATGCCAAGTGAACATCTTAAGAATTAAAATATTCTTAAGACGGAACTTAACGGAAAACTTAAAATAAGATTTACGATTTATTATTAAAATAATATTATATTCCGGAAAATACTTTAAAATCATTAAAATATTATTCACGAAAATACGGGATGTTACAAAGCTTCTCAGAGTTGGAATCATCGTTTCGACCAAGTGATAAAGGAGAATGGTTTCATTCGATCGGTCGAAGAACCTTGCTTGTATATCAAGTCCAGTGGGAGTAAGATTGTCTTCCTGGTGTTGTATGTCGATGACATACTCTTAATTGGGAATGACATTCCTCTACTTTCTTTGGTTAAAGTGTGGTTAAAGAACCATTTCCAGATGAAAGATCTGGGTGAGGCACAATGCATCTTGGGGATCCGTGTCTAGAGAGATAGATCGCGACGGATGTTATCACTGAGTCAGGAGTCTTATATAGATAAGATTCTAGACAGGTTCAGCATGACCAACTCCAAAAATGGGTTACTTCCGATGAT
Source organism: Silene conica (assembly GCA_029255685.2). NCBI lineage: Eukaryota > Viridiplantae > Streptophyta > Magnoliopsida > Caryophyllales > Caryophyllaceae > Silene > Silene conica. The sequence continues at coordinate 33,320,175 of CM055317.2, read as the reverse complement.
ATCGGGGGTGCATTTGAGTAAGACTCAGGCACCAAAGACACCGGAAGAGGTCGAGCGCATGAGTCGCATTTCTTATGCGTCAGCTATAGGATCGATCATGTATGCCATGATATGTACACGTCCAGATGTGGCATATGTATTGAGTATGACGAGTCGGTACAAAGGCAATCCAGGTGAATCACACTAGATGGCTGTTAAAAACATTCTTACCTACCTACGGAGGATTAAAGATTTAGTATTGACTTATGGAGGTGACACTGAGATATGCGCAAACGGTTACGCAGATGCTAGCTTCCAAACGGATCGAGATGACTCGAAATCTCAGTCTGGATTCGTGTTCACTCTTAATGGCGTAGTTGTCAGTTGGAAAAGCTCCAAGCAGAGTCTTATTGTAGATTCTACAACTGAGTTCGAGTACTATGCCGCTTCGGAAGCTGCAAAGGAAGCTATATGGATGCGTCAGTTCTTACAAGGACTAACTGTAGTTCCTAGTTTGAATGACCCAATCACCATCTATTGCGACAATAGAGGTGTCGTCTTCCAGGCTAAAGAGCCTATGTCTAGCAACAAATCTACACATGTACTGCGGAAGACTCACATGATACGCGATTATATGGAGTAGAAGGAGATAGTGATAGACAAGATTGCGACAGGTGACAACATCGCAGATCCTCTCACTAAGCCATTAAGATATGATAAGCATGAAGGGCACGTTATTTCCATGGGAATTAAACGTGTTCGTGAGTTGTATTAGTACTTTTATGGATTGGATAATTGTATCTCTTTCATATACTATTTATAAAATCATCGATTTTGTTCTCATATTTTGTTTTTCATGTGGATTGTACAGACAACTTTGAACACCACAAAGTGAACTGAATAACATTATATTTGTTTTGGTTTGTTATCGCCTACATGAGCTGATATGTAAAACCCCTCATCGCAACGGAAAATAAAACATACAAACATGCCAAAATTTACGCGGAATTTAAACTTTAACATGCAAGATAAACGAGGTGAATTAAAATTAAACTGTACAAACTGATATAAATCAAAACATAGATAAGTATAACTGTCTAAGTACTGAAAGTATAAATACAAACAGCCTGCGATGGCACATCCCTACAGGCACTCAAGTATGAAAGCAAAACTACAAGGTCTAGCTACACGATATAATAGGTAAGTCATCGATGAAAAACGGATCATCGCTCGCTAGGCCTCCATGCAACCCATCAGCCAATCCAACCTGTCATGTACCTACAAACATGTAAACATGTACGCCACAATCAGTGGGGAGTAACTAGAGTTCTGCTAGCCACCTTTTGTAACGACACGTAACACATAAACATCCAACATACTCCAGCATTTATAACATGTGAAGCATATATATATATATATATATATATATATATATATATATATATATATATATATATATATATATATATATATATATATATATATATATATATATATATATATATATATATATATATATATATATATATATATATATATATATATATATCAATATCTCAGTCTCATATCAATCATGCAATATCATGCAAAGGCTCTCAACCAACTTCGGAAACTATTTGGAAGGAGAGCCGATTTCCGTTCCGGTTGCCCGGCCGGGGGGTCTTTTAATCCAAACCATTTACGAAACCAGACTAAGAGACGTCCAATGCCTTGGACGAACTGTTCTAAAATCAATACACTCTATCTACCACAATCAATCAGCAACATCTGACACTGTAACCCAACTCAGGCAAGCAGATGCAATCAGCAGTGTCCAAGTCACACCCCAACTCAGGTTAGACTTGGTACACAAATCAGCAAGCATACAACCATGAACCCCAACTCAGGCACGGATGGATACCAATCAGCTAATAATGGTTCATTGACCCAACTCAGTCGTGACCATTACTCTTCGTAGTGAAATCGGGATCCCAACTCAGACCCAACCCACTACGGTCATACAAACTCACGGTAGAACAGTAGTCCCAACTCAGACACCTCCTACCGCATCATCCATACACGAGACGGTCCAGTGGTCCCAACTCAGACATGGCCGTCACGCCACAAACACTCACATGTCAAACTAGAGGATCCCAACTCAGACCATAGTTTGACACGCATCAAACATCAGTACATATCGTACTCTAGCGGTCACACCTCAGACATATTCCGATATGCACTCCTTAGTCCTAGTCTTACTAGACGTCTAACAACACTTAATTGACCCCGGGAACAAAGTTGAGGGAGAGCCGGTTTTTCTTTCGGTTACCCGACCGGGGGGGTCTCTATCCTCTCTCCATTCCCGAACCCAATATAGTGCCGCTCGAACCTCGGGGACGTCAAACACACATACAAGTATAAGAGAAAGGCCAATTTCGATTAAGTTATTTCTAAACAACTACTATATACTAAAGTATCTTAGTCCGATGAAAAATATTAACGGACACTTAAGAATCCTAACTTTAGACGAGTAACTAAGGACTACACTAGTTCCTGCCTAGCTAAGATATACATATTTAAACTAAGCATTCATATCTATTTATAAGATATCGACTTCCAACCATGATTATTACTTAAATTACGATTTCGGAATCATTTTACCATCTAAGTGATATTACACGTAATATAAATAAACAAAGCCTTATCCTTGCACTATTTACTTAAGCATTCAAACTTAAAGTAATTGATTAGCATAGAAATCACAACCCTTATCTAAAGTCTTAAACGGATTCGGTGGAAACTAATAATTGACAAGGTGACCATGACCTTAAAAGAACAATATTAGCTTAAGCAACGCATAGCAGCCGTGATTAGAGGTAGTAGTTGCATAAAAGAAATAGATCCACACCAACAACGAAACACATGTAATATTTATTAGTAGTATGTAGTTGTGATTAGAACTTAGGAGTAGTAGCTGCATATTAACATCGATGCCAACCACGCGGTATGAACAACAACTATCAGTCCCAAACACGTAAGGCCAACAGCCATGTAAGAGCACGACATGGGCAGCGATATTTTACAGCAGCAGTAAATGGGCAGCAACATTAGGGTCTGATGGTTGCAATGGCTGGTAGTACGCAGCTAACACGACTGGCCATAAACAAATGTACGGAACATGTTTACAGACAGACACAGATACAGAAAATGTACAGCAACAGACACGCAGGAACAGTAAGGTAGTGTGGTGCCTGGTCTGGTCTGAACAGACCAGTGGTACAACAATGAGGAATGCAGTAGTGAGTGTAGTAAGTAAGGTAGTAGTATAACAAAAACAGAAGGGATAGAAGCCATCAGAATCAGCAAGTGCAGGGACAGCAATTAGAGTGATGCAGTGGAGTAATGTAGAGCAGAAATGGGGTAGTACAGGCAGTAGGTAAAATACAGATGGTTATGTGTAGTAGAATGTAGATGTACATCAGTGGGCAGGGGTAAGTAGTAGTGAGCAGATAGCAGTGGGGGGGGTACGTGCAGACCGTGAGTGGCAATAAGTTAGAGCAGTAGTAGTTCATAGTAGTGGTAAGACAGCTATGGTGCAATAATGTAGTGCAATAGAGTAATGCAGGAACGTGAACCATGAACAATAGTGGATAGCAACATGAAGCATAACACATACTATGAACCCAACAACACAACTCATCAAACATTATGAAATCTCGAGTTATACCAATCCTCATTCGTAATTTAGCATATGAATTTCAGAACAACCATTCCCCATGTGAACACCATTTTATAATCCACATCAAACTCCATTAACATTCAATCTTAGCATCCATTGACATATTACTAAGTTCTTAACACCATTCAAGTTCATAAATCATATGAAACACAACATTTAAAACCACATATTGTGCTAATATAAACAATAAGGCCGAGTTACTCATTATCGTCACCTTAAAAGCAATTATGCTCCGAATTCTTCTTCAATAACGAAGCTATCCACCTTCCGGTCCTCTAATCCAAATCCTACAACGAAATAAACAAAGATTATAAGCTTAAAACGAGATTTGGCCAAAACAGCGTCTTTTCGAGTTTGATAAAATTGAAATTGAAAGATATAGAAAGCTTGCAAATCTCGAGAGGATTCCGAAAACGTAAGACTTACCGCGATTCGAGTTCGGGAAGAGGTTGAAATGTTGATTTTAAGCTTTGAAAATGAAGAACAATGGGGAAATGAATGTAACAGTGAAATGGTTTTGGATGTCGATGAAAGGGTTTATGTTAGGATTTTATATTGTCCTTGCACAAACTTGAGTCGGGTTATTTGTTTTGTGAAATGGATTTAAGTCGGGATTAAATATGCCAAGTGAACATCTCAAGAACTAAGGATATTCTTAAGACGGATCTTAACGGAAAGACTTAAAATAAGTTTACGATTTATTCTTAAAATATTATTATATTCCGTAAAATAATTTAAAATCATTAAAATATTATTTACGAAAATACGGGATGTTACATGATAACACTAGCAATTATTTTGTGACGTCGATTGATGGTGGGTTCAACGAGCCATATGTCAAACGGTTGACTGATCGATCAAAGATACGAGATTATAAGGAGAACTCGTATTCCAATTCGTGACAACGCAATGGAGTCCTAAATGTTAATGAACATTCGGTCCCAGGTCGTGGATAGGACGTCCATAGTGTTCCTAGAGTCAATTCTTTTGACTATCGACTGTCTCTTGAGATAAAGGCAGTTTTTGGGTGAATTTTGTTTCTTTCTCACGGTCGACCATAACTGGGGCCAAGAAGATTTTTTCTGGGTCATTTCATACTGCGCTTGTATCTGCAAGTTTTGAGTTGAGGAAAATATCCAACCCTTATCAGGTTTTAATATTTCTCAAGGCTACTTGAGGAGTGATAACTGAAAGGCATGCTATGCTCGAATAATGATTCATTTATCAGCTGAGTTACTCTCTAGTCGGGAAAACCACTCTTGATATAAATCGCTTGTAAAATACGACCTTTGTGAATAAGGATTTGCAAATTGTTTTACATTGAGTGGGAGAAATTTAATGGATATGAGAATCGGTTATCGCACAAACACTTGTAAGGACAAGTGGGAGATTGTTGGAGCTAGTGTCCTCCACAGTTAGTGCAACAACAGGAATAAATCTCTTAAAAAAGATCACAGGTTATATTTTGTATTTTAATCAGTTGATTCACATTTATCAATAACGGTTGGCTTGCTAGAAGTTTAACGTTATTGTCATACAGATGGCAGTAATCAACTGGTCCCTTAAAGTCACACCTAAATGATGTAATCTGAGAGATATGATTAAATGAAAATGCAATCATATTGATACCTTATACGACTAAACATTTAGTCAATGTAATGATGATATGTTTATTTAATACTGATTAAATAATATTAGCTGGGACGAATTAAAATGTTAATTCGTTATTAAATATAAAATGTTATATTTAATTAGTGTGTGTAATGTAATTATTTAATAAAGATTAAATAATTTAGTTAAATATAAACAGTATATTTAATTAGTAAATTATAAATATATGATATTTATAAGATCAACATTATACACAAGAAAGGATAAAAACCGGTCATGTGCAGATAAAATCGGTTAAGAATAGGGGAGTACTCGGTCAGTTGGGCGTGTGATGCTCAAATGATATGGAGTTTTTTACCTGGTTTAGTAGCAGTTTAGGTAGACTCAAATACGGACTTGAGAAATCCTATCTAAACTCTACAAGGTGGTTAGTGTCATAGGATAAGAGTTATTCTAATTAACAAAGACTACCCACTATAAATACAAACCATTCGACACCCTCATAGAACACGAGTTCCAACACAATACTTCGACACTCCCTCCTCTCTCTAATTTTCATCATACACAAAAATTAACGGTAATTTTTGCAGTTTCTAGCTCAAGAAAAGGTATGTCTCAGAACATTTTGGGTGCAACAATTAGGAGAATATCTATTTTGATATCTGTTCTAAGGCCTATTTGCGGGGACCAAAGGTTGATTCTTGATCTTAATCCTTATATCCCGTAGTTCGTTTATGACTATAAATCATTAATAATAATTTCGTTATAATCCTGCAATTAATTATTGGGAAGTATACAGATATTTTCCCACATGCTCCTAATGCATAATCACTGGCATCGCACATGATCTCAAAGGGTAGTTCCCAATCAGGGGGCTGGATAATAGGTGCTGAGACCAAGGTCTGTTTCAAAGTATTGAAATCAGAAAGACAGTCGTAAGTAAAATCACATGGAGCATACTTCAAAAGTAGTTGTGTAAGTGGTTTAGCAATTTTGGAGAAATCCTTGATAAACCGGCGATAAAAGCCAGCATGACCAAGGTAACTCGGCACCCCCTTAACATTAACAGGTGGTGGTAATTGCTTAATCACTTGCACCTTCGCTCTATCAACCTCAATACCCCTGTCAGAAACCAAGCGTCCAGGGACTACGCCCTCATTGACCATGAAATGAAACTTCTCCCAGTTTAGCTGTAACACCCCGATATTTCGCGACTTGTAAATTTAAAGATTTTAAATTTAATTTCGAACATAAATTATATTTCACGAATGTCTTAATTTTATTTAAATGATTCGAATAATTTATGTTAAGGATTTTTATTTAAAAGTTGACACTTCATTTAATTGCGTAAATTATATCTTAATCATTTAATTTTGTTGTCCCGGGAAATGTTTATCTCGTTTTAAGCTTATAGCAACCTTACGTCGGTGTTTCTAGCTCAAACCGTCTTAGAACTTGTCTTATGGGCTTAATATGTAATTGGGTCCATTTTCCTCATATTTTCCTCACAAAAACCCCAACCCTAACTCTTTCTCTCTCCTCTTTCCTTCGTCATTTTCAGATTTGCAAAAAACATAACAAACACAATTTTTATACTTTCTCTCCGTCAATTTTCAAATGCTCATAAAACCTTCGTTATTTATCCGTTTCAGACGATTTTCGCGTCTATTTCTTCCTCTAGCCGTCCTCCATCTTTATAGGTAGATTTTTCCCAAAATATTTCTGTCTTATAATCTGACCGTGGCTTTTGTGCACGTTTTTCGAGGATTGGGTCGTGGTGATGGTTCTCGATGCGGGTTCCGGCAAGGGAAATAGCATGGAGCGGGAATCTTGTTAATTGAAGAGCAAAAGGTAACCTTGGTGAGGAATTTTGGCTTATATCATAAACCTTGCAAGTTTTGTTAGTTTTTATGTTAGTAACATGTTTACGAAAGATGATTTTGTGTTTGTTTGTGTGGATGATGATTGTATGATGAAATATGGTTAGAATCATGTTAGCATTATGGTTTGATAGTCCTCGCATGATAGAAATTTCATTTGTGTTGTGGGATGATGGTTTATTTAAGAAAAGGATGATTTAATTAATGGGTTTTGTTAATGATTCATGTAATTGATCATATGAAGATGTTATTAGTATGCTTATTTGTGGTGGATTATGGTCATTGGATGCTGAAATTAGTTTTTAGAAATCATCTTACAAGGCCTGGTTGAATTTGATATGCGTAAAAGAGGTCTTCTCGCGTATAGGATCTCTGAGCGGTCGGCCTGCAGCCGGTCAACTAACTGGCTGAGAGCCCCTGACTTTGAATTCTATGTTTTTGCAAAGTAAGCGAAGGAGTCCTCAGCCGGGTGGACGGTCGCCGGTCCACCGGCTGAGAGCCCCTGATGGGTGAATTTCTAGTTGACAACTCAAGGGAGGGTTGTCAGTCGGTAGGCCGGTGGCCGGTCAACCGGCTGAGAAACACTTCCCCTCAAAATATTCTGTTTTCTAAAAGGCTGGAAAGGACTCCCAGCAGGTCAGCCGGCAGCCGGTGGCCTGACCGGCTGAGAGCCCCTGATTCATTTAATTGAGATTTAACTTATGATCGGATGTTCCGATTTGGATGATTCTTTTTCCATATGAGTTCTATTCTTGTCTTCTATCATATGGTGTTCTACGTTTCAGTGAAATAATGTAGTTGTAGTTCCTTTTGTGATGCATATTGGAATATGCCTGAGTCAGTGCCTCTAAGTACAACGTATCTTTGTTTGCTTGCGTATCGAACCATGCCTGACTCGGGGCCTTTGTGTTGGATACGTATGTGTGTTGTGTATCGGGTCATGTCTGAGTCGGGACCTCTGAGCCGGTACATGTGTGTTTGATGCATTGGGACATACTTGAGCTGGGGCCTCTGTGTCTAATACGAGCTTGTTTGACCGTGTCTGGTCATGTCTGAGTTGGGACCTCTGAGTCCGACACGAAGGGTGATTTACACATTGGGGTAGCTACGGTCGTTGAAGTCATGCCTAAAATGTTGTTGCCAAGTATTGGTTAATGCAAGAGTCGGGGCCTCTATACCAATGCGACTTGAGTGTGTCTAGTCATGCTTGAGTTGGGGTCTCTGATCTAGATGTTGTTGATTGTGTGTGCCTGGTGATTCCTGAGTTGGGGTCTTTGATCTAGTCATTGTAGATTGTGTGTGTGTCTAGTCTTGCCCGAGTTGGGGTCTGACGTTGATGCTGCAGATTTAGTGTGTATAGCCTTGCCTGAGTTGGGGTATTGTTTTAGATGCTGCTGATTGAGTTGTTTGGTTTTGCCTGAGTCATGTCTTCTGAACTAAATATCGAAGTTAAGTAAATTGATATGCTTGTTGATGAGTATATTTGAGATTGGTGAAATATGGCTAAGTAAAGTATATGGTTTATTCTTAGCTTCTTATGATGATGTATGGAGTTATGCTTCACATGATTTTCATTTATGTTGGAGCATGTTTTTGTGAATAACATGATTTATCTGCTTATATGTATATTGACAATAAGTGGTTGGGAGAACCTCTAGTTACTCTCTACTGACTGTGGCGTACATGTTTTCATGTATGTAGGTTGGTGCTGATATGAGGATGCGTGAGAGCTAGCGAGTGATGTTGTGCATCGACATGACTACACTTATATATCATTTAGCTAGTTTCAGTTCATATTCTATTTTGATATTCGTGGAATGTACCATCCCCGTCAGACTTATTGTATTTAAATCCAATAATTTATTTAATTAATTAACTTTCCGCATTTTTGGTTTAAGTAAATCACCACGCATGTTTTATATTCATGTCAAAAAGTTGTAATTCGGCGCATTTTTCCGCATGCTACTTTATTTATATTTCCACTTCGCGAGGGGTTTTACATTAGCACTAGATTAACCTCTATACAGCGCTTCAAAACTTTCTCAAGGTTAGCTAAACAGTTATCAAAGTCATTCCCATAAACAATAAAATCGTCCATAAAGACCTCCATGATAGACTCGATCTACTCAGAAAATATCCCTATCATGCACCTTTGAAAAGTAGTAGGGGCATTACACAAACCAAAAGGCATCCTGCTGATGTGTGCATTTTGTATAGACTTTTTAGTCTTGTTTTAGCACACATTCTCATAATATTTGGTGATTTTATATCATTTTATACCCCGTATGTGCTACTTTGTGTTCGTGTTGCTATTTTGCAGATAGTGATCGAATAGTAGCGGAAACCGAGCCTTTTTGTCTTAAAGCACTGTTTTTCTTTAGTCGATGGAAGAACCGCGGTTGGTCGTATGTCAATCGAGAGTTTTGAAGCGAAGAATCAGCCAATAAGCCTGTCGAAGAATCCATCGAGGATAAAAGTCCTCGATCGAGCTGTCCTATGCTCGATCGAGGGATCAAGAAGAATAAAAGTCCTCGATCGAGCTGTCCTGTGCTCGATCAAGAGGTATCAAAGAAGAAAGCACTCGGTCTAAAGCCTAAGTGATCGATCGAGAAGTGCCAAAGAAGAGGGGTCGATCGAGTAACCTTCTACCATTCGATCGACCGGTTTGTGAAGACTGGAGAGCTCGAGTCGAGAGGAAATTTCCCACGATCGAGAGCTTGGAGACTCTTCGTGTTCACTCAGTTATTACTGCAGTTTAATTTTATTTGCTTATTTAAAGAAGCTCGTTTGAGAGCATTAGGTATCAAGTTTGCAGACCCTAATTTACTCTCTGAAACTCCTTTTACTTCAAGTTATTTTCCGAACTTTGTAGCCGTCGCAATTTAGTAATATACGGAGTTCTTCGTTCTTCCGTTCCAAGGATTCCAGTCTCTGCTCTTGCTTTTGTTACTGTAATTTTCTCTTCTCTTCTCTTTATTCTCTAATCTTATTTCAGTTTCTATTCACTGTTTTCGTTTTGTGATTTTCGATCTGTTTCGCGCGTAATACTCTGTTTTCGATCGTTTATGTTCTTCGTAGTTGTTCGTCCGTCATTCCCGCTTCTGATTTTACTTTCTGTTTTCATTCATTTCTCTTTGTCAACCCCTGCTTCTAGTTTTAATTTATTTATTCTAAATCCTTGTTTAATTCGTATCGCATCGTATGCTAGTCCATTGTTTTTATATCCGTCTTAAGATTACCAAAATCGCATCCCTTTTTCCCTTGCTTCTCGTTATTTCGAATCCCTTGCAACTGTTTACAATCTGATTTTTGTTTATCAATTTATCATGTCGTATGCTAGTTTTCTTGTATTCGTCGTAAGCATTGTTGATCCCATCATGAGTAGCTAAATCTTTTATATGTTGGGATGAGGGAATTGTGTCGAATGTATGATATGTAGTAGTCGGGTTAGACCGTCTTTGGTGGGAGTAATCATTAAAAAAATTAATTTATGTTCGGTTTAGTGAGTGCACGCATGAGACCTTACATCTAGTTAATTCCCGACCTAGACCAGAAGGTTGGAAGGGTAAGACTTGTTTATTGGTTTTAAATAGTTTTTGTGAGAGCGGAAGTTAAGCAAAAACGACCCTAGGGCGACTTAAGACCGGAAGGTATAGTCGGGTTTGAGACTTGACCGTAATAACCCAGCCTTTCCCACCAATAATAGGCCTATCCCAGTTACGACAATCTTACGTAAGACACAACAACCCGAGTTTCCAACATATTCCCTTTCCTAGATTTTTATCTCAACTTGTGTTAATTTCCTGTGTTTTTTATTCCTTGCTTATCTCTACATCGTAGTTTAGTTATCACTATTCAAACACCAAATTTTGTGACCATAGGTAAAAATTGTTAGATGAACAAGTTCGCTTCCCTGAGGAGATCGACCCTATTTACCGCTAACTTTTGTTAGTAGTACCTAGGCTTTTATTTTTGGTGCATAAACGACACGTATTAAATTTTGGCACCGTTGCCGGTGCAGCGACGCTGTTTTTCTATTTCTGTTTTTATCTATCTTTGTCTTAAGAATTTTAATTCTTTAAGACCGTACTAATCGTTCTCTTTAGTTTTATGCGCAGGTCTCAAAGGGGAGATTTGGTGAATCCCGATCCCGAACCCGAGAGATTATTCCTACGTCGAAGGAGAGAACGTGAGAGAGCTAGTCGGGAGGAAGACTTGAGTACCCCCGAACGAGAGAGAAGCAATTTTTGTGAGGAAAACTTCATTTTCGAACCCATTTTTCAACCAAACATGCCTAACATCGCAAGCCACTCTGAGCCCACAACCGCGTTTATTCCAAGAGGATTTAGCATAGCCACAGATGAAGATGGCCAAACTTTTGATTTCCGACCCTCTTACATAAACATGGTGGAAAGAAACCAATATCGTGGGGCTGCAGGGGAGGATCCCTGGAAGCACATGGAGCGATTTGCTGACTATTGCTCCTCAATCCCAGCCAAAAGGGGGGTCACCCAAGACAAGATCAAAGAAGCCCTCTTTCCCTTTTCCTTAACCGACAACGCAAGGGAATGGTTGTTGGATTTAGATAGGGAGGCAGCGGGGACAACTGACTGGACATCCCTAGCCCTAGATTTTTATAATAAATACTTTCCACCACAACGTACAAACGCCTTACGCACACAAATAACCAATTTTAAACAAAAACCCTCTGAAAACTTGACTGAAGCCTGGGAGAGGTTTAAAGGTTATGTGAGGTCGGTCCCCCACCATGGTTTCGAGCCGTGGTTTATTTGTAACCAATTTTACAATGGCCTATACGATGATCATAGGGCCATTTTAGATTCGGCTGCGAATGGGCGATTCCAGCGTGAGGTGGACGATGATAAAGGCTGGAGTTTAATTGAGGAGATGGCCACCCATACATCTGAGTATGGCAACCCTAGGAGTGGTACAAGAACGGTTGCCAATATTAAGACTGAGGGTCTAGAGGCAAAAATTGATAAGCAGTTTGCCAAGATTGAAAAGTTGGAGAACGGAGGTGTTGGGAACCGTCAGACGGTTCACGTCCTACAAAAAGAGGAACTTGTACTTTGTGAAAGGTGTGGTGAGCAAGGCCACGGTGCGGTTGAATGCTTCGCTGAACGGGAGCAAGTTTTTTCGTTTCAACAGTACAAACAAGGGGGATACAATCACGGGTACGTCCACCCGAATCTACGGTGGACAAGCCAAAATGTTCTCAACCCGTCTCCCCCACCACAACAACAACAACAACAACCGTATATTCTACCGCACAAGCAACGGTTCTCGAGGCCCCCGCAGTTTCCGAACCCTCAACATGGTAGTTCCTCGAGTGGAGGGGTATCCGAGGTTGGCAAATTAAAGAGCATGATACAATCTTTGGCCACGCAAATGGCTAATTCTGACAAAGCGACAAACTCAACGATAAAGATGCTAGAGTCGCAAATTGCTCAATTCGCTACAAATCAATAACCAAGACAACCGGGCCATCTACCTTCACAGTCGGAAAAGAGGAAGGAGACGTTGAACATGGTGACCTTGAGGTCAGGTAAAATTTATTCTAATAATGACGTTAATGACCGGATTGTTGTCTTTGATTTTGTAGGAAAAGAAGCAGAAAAAGAAGCTGTAAGAGTCGAGATAGGTCTCGATCGAGAGCTTTCAGACTCTCGATCAAGAGGAAATGCAGAAAAAGAGCTCGATCGAGAGCCTCAATATCCTCGATCGAGTGAAGTGTCGGAAGAAAGTGTTCGATCGAACACTGTTGAGAAAGAAACCACTCGATCGAGAACGCTGGAAGGTCGATCGAGTGGATTAGCTGCTGAGAGTGCTCGATCGAGGGATCTGGAGCAAGAAAACTCTCGATCGAGTGAACCAAACAAGAGAATGCTGAAGTGATAGGCACATACCAGATTCAGATGTGCAGGTCCTATTTTCGAGACGTTTGATGAAAAAGAAGAAAACTGAACCAGAGTTCCAAAGATTCAGCCAACTAATCAAAGGCCTCAACGTCCATATTCCGTTCTTGGACTTAGTGAGAAAGGTACTGTCTTATTTAAAATTTATGAAAGACATTATTATGCGTAGGCGTACCATTAATGAAATTGAGACCGTAGCTTTTACGGAAGGGTCTTCAGCCCATTTGCAATACCGGACCCCACTCAAACTATCCGACCCGGGTAGTTTTTCCATACCTTGCTATATAGGACTCCACTACATTAAATAGAGCATTATGCGACTTAGGCGCTAGTATTAGCGTTATGCCATGGTCCTTAGCAAGGAGGTTGGGTCTTAACCGGTTTCATTACAGGAGTATGTCTGTGCAAATGGCTGACAGGTCAATGGCTAAGCCTATGGGGATTTTGGAGGATATACCAGTTAAGGTGGGACGTTCTTATATACCGGTTGACTTTGTCATTCTTAACATTCCGGAAGACTCATACACACCCATCATACTTGGCCGACCCTTTTTGCATACTGCCCAAGCAATCATTGATGTTGGGTTGCGCACTTTGACCTTTCGAGTCAGGGGAGAGGAATTATTTTTCGCTAAACCCGCGACCAGCAAGGGGCCGATGAGCATTTTAGAATGCAATGTCTTACAAGCCGTTGATTCTGACTCTAGTCTTATGGATGTGACACCGTCAAAAGACTCTATGATCATAGATGAACCTCCGCATGTCATTACACCCCCAACCCCACTAACATCGTTGCCTCGTAAAGAGAGCAAAAGAGGGGCCCGTATTTTTTTTATCAGGTGTACCGGGCCAGGATGGGGAAACTTTGCAATGGACCCACCTACGGGAAAATCAAAAAGCATGGCGGAGGTTTTTAAGGAGTACAAAGACGAGAGGAAGTCGGAAAATGAGTCCCGAGCATGTCGAAGGAAAATGAGGACCAATGACGGAGAAGCAAGTACTTCATAGCAGCGGCCGCAGAATGGCCAATCTGAATCTATGGAATAATAGTCGGGATTACAACCCCGTGCAAAGTTGTAAATAAACTAGTTTTTCGTGGATTTTTAGTTCTTTTAAACTTGTGGTTTTTAATTTGTTAGGACATCCGTAGCTAGACAATCGTAGTTTGGACAGTTAAAGTGACTCGGACAAATATTTTTTGGTGGTTTTGGGATGTTTGTATTATGCTTATTGCAGGTACGACTGAGCCGCAACAGTCCGAAGCACGAATCAAGGTGCGGTCAGGAGACAGGCACTCGACCGAGAGGATAAATCCTCTCGATCGAGCAAATGTAGGGTTGATGATTTCGGTCGAGAAGATTTCTTCTCGATCGAGGACATGAAATGGTCTGATGAGGATGCTGGACAGTCGCGTCCTCCTTTCTCTTTGTTAGCTGCGGGTGCCACAAAGCTCCCTAGAATTCCTCACCTCCTATAGTCGCTTCTTCGAGCTCCACCGCAGTATATCTACTGAGCTCACCATAGCACCTGGGGCCACTACTGCCGAGCCCCCTATTACTGAGGCTACTGCTACGCCTCCTTCTGCTGCGGCCACTTCATCGAGGGCCGTTGTCACTTCTTCACGAGGGACAGACCTCGCCCCTTTGCCTAATAGGCCTGAGGTACGTTTTATTTCTGCTGACCACCGTTCTAGGTTGTCTTCACTTTTGTCTGTACCCCTCACCCCGGCCCGTTTCCTCTCGCGCCCTGAACTAGAGACTCTAGGCAATTATGAGGATGTTTGCCACTTGCTAAACGGGACGGGGATGTCTGGTCTGATTAGGATGGAGGAGGTCACGCTAGATAGACCTACCTATGAGTTCTTTAGCTCCTTACCTTTGACCCCGGGAGCTATAGGGAGGATCGCATTCTCCCTTGTATTCATTTCCGACTTATGAATGAGTCGTTTGACTGGACCTTGGGGCAGTTTGGGGAGGCACTAGGCCTCGTTAGTGATGGACTCATCGAGCCTCCTCGAAGGCTCGTACCTCAGATGTGGGCTGCCATTTCTCACACTTCGTGCTCTGCACGGAAGGGAGCCCACGTCCACACACCAGCCTCAGCCCCTCGTTACTTTCTTCGATTGTTGGGCGAGACTATCTTTGGGCGACCTGAGCCCAATAACATCACCAACACTGAGCTTGCCATCTTGGCCGGGTACGTAAACATCGATTCGCGTACCCCTTATGTTCTTAACATTTCTTTTCTGGTTGCTCAGTATTGGAGTGGTATTGGGAGGAGGGTCACGAGAGCTATTGTCTGTAGCGGATTGGTTACTAGGATCCTCCACCACATTCGCCCTACTTACATCGAGAGGGTTAGCTTAGTGGGGGAGATTGGGCGCCTAGACTTAGAGGCCATGCGAGTCTTTCGCTGGTTAGATGAGATGACGTGGAAGATATGTGACTACCCTTCAGTGACCGTACAGATGCGTGTCTATTTTATGATGTTTTACATCTATTTTAACACGCATTTTAGCGCTCATTTACGATGTTTTAGCCTTTATTTCCCAACAATTGTCTACTTTCGTGTTTTTATGCTCTTTGGCAGAATTATGCGGAAAAGAGGCGATTTTATACCAAATTGCTACCCTCGGGATTTTTGCATAACCAAGGAACGAGGAAGAGTCAACCTAAAGCGCAAACCGAGGACCAAAAGATCAAGTTGAGACAAATTCAAGGCTGACACACAGGAAAACCAGTCGACCGACCAACTACCCTGGTCGGTCGACCAGAACACCTGTTATCTCAACTCATATTTAAACTTACGAAGACTGAAGTCCACTAGGCCCGATAACCGGTTGACCGACCGTATCACCTGGTCGGTCGACCAAGGCGCAGTTCCAGAAATCTCCGCAAAACCCATACACGAATTAGGTTAATGATAATTGCCCTTGTAATCGCCTACTTAAGAAGACCTCGGGATTAGGGCTTCATCATCATCTTAGCATCTGATTACTTTCCTTTACATATTAGCATTCAGTTTTCTTAGTAAAATAGATAGTTCAGAACAAAGTTACTGTTCTTTTAAGTTTTAGTATTGTTCTTAGTATACATTCAATCTTTCCACGCGGATTCAATAAAGTTTCTTTCTTTCTGCCCTAATCCTTATTCGGTCATTCTCCTTTGAATTCAGTTTTGATATTGTTATCTTTATAGAATTATTAGCATCCGGTTTAGTATAGAATCCCAAAGCCTTTATTGTTATCATATGTTTTGATTAATGTTCGCTATGAATTCTGTTTTTATTACTGTTATTATCGTTATTATCATAGTTATCAGTAGCTAATTGCATATGTTCGGATGTAGGGAGTAAATTTGTGTAGATGGTATAACACCCAAATTGACCTGTAGCAGACTTCTGGTCAGTCGACTGAGGTAGTTGGTCGGCCGACTTGGTTAGCTGGTCGGTCGACTGACCTCGCGCATGTTTTTAGTTCGTTTTGTCTCGTTAATTATAGTAACCTATAATGAGACTTAAAGGAGACTTGTAGGATGTTAGTAATGACTTACCCAAGGTTGAAAGATACGGGAAGGACATTGGTTAACGCTTTAAGACGGCTAGGTTACTTAAGATTGAAAGGTATGTGACCAAGAATTTAGGAATCACCCTTATTGTTGACACCCAATATTTGTGATACCTAGGAACTAATAGCATAGGCCGAAAGAAGCTATTAGGTATCATAGACCGAAAGGATATGTTACACCCCTTACGCGACTGCAATACATGTTGACTTAGGATTTATACCATCGTAGCTCTTTACTACCCGAACATCCTAGCATTCGTATTACTATAGTTTTATCTTTATGTTAATTTTCGTCTTGTTTCTGTCTTTATATTTAGACCTAGCATCAAACCAAATCAATCAAACCCCCAACTTGTTACCTTTAAACATTGACCTTAAACAATAAACATTCCCCACCTCCTTGTGGTTCGACCCTGACTTTCACTATCTATAGTTAAAGCTAGGAAATTATAAATCTTATCTTTGATACCCACAACGACGGGTATCACCTACCTTGCGCCACACTTCCTCGCCTCTTACCGCTCTCCACTGCTGAGGGAGCGAGACCACCACCCACCACCTACCATCTCACATTCACCACCGCACCCCCCTCTTCTTCTGGCAAGAAGAGGAAGCGCGAGATTGGGCAGTCTTCCCAGTCTCCGACCCAGACTCCACCACCTAGGGTTGGACCTACACCCACGTCCACGCCCACGTCCACGCCCGCGTCCGCGTCCACGTTCACCTTCATGCCCACTCCATCCATCATTCGTACACCTACCACCTTCACCACTCACTCACCTTCTCCTTCACCTACTCCTACCTCTACACCTGCTTCTTCTGGGATGGTTTATCCTCCCAACTTTGTTTAACCTCCTGCCCTTGAGGCGCCTGCGGTCTCCGACCAAGGGCGTCGTGATCCTGTGCTTGATGGCATTTGCAGGTACCTCACCGAGATGCGACGGGATCAGGCTTTGGCCATGTTCCCTATCTATGAGGACTACATCCACATAGCACGTCCCCTTCCAGAGGGATGGGTTCACCCCTCTTTCTACCGATACCCAGATGGTGGGTACCCTGCCTCTTCTTCGTCTGATGAGGAGAGGGATGAGACACTGGTAGAGAGAGCAGTGCACTTACGTGCCGAGGCTACAGCGAGGCGTGCTACGAGAGAGGAGGAGCAGGATCCTACGTTTCGGGAGGAGGAGGCTTCTCGTGATGCTTAGGGCTTCCCTAGTTTTGGTACTAGTTTGGGGAAGCCAGTTTTGTGAGTACCACCGTTCTTTCCATCCTTTCTTTTGTTTTTCTTTTTGTTTTTAGGAACATGTATTAGGTTGATGTCCATTTCCCCTTGCTTGCTGGTTTTGATGTGCTGAGAAGACAACGAGGGCGTTGTCTGTTTTGGTTTGGGGAGGGTATGCATCCTTTTACGTCTGCATTTGCATTCCGTTTTGCATTCACGTTTATTGCTTTATGTAAATTTCAGAAAATTTTCCAAATTTTAAAAAATATCACGTTTCCTTTTGCATTTAGTCGAGTCGGATTGGAGATTTGATGATGACAAAGCTGTTTATAGTCAATTTCATGTCATGTAATGCCAATTTTCGACCCTTGCCTTGTGAAGTTTTAAGCGTCATCCCGAATTTTTCTCATGGACTTCATGTTAGATCACTAGACTTGACTCATAGTTTGGCAACCTACTACACATTCTGAGCTTTAGAGCCTTTAAACTGGTGACATCTATGACCGGTTACATTAGGATTGTGAGTAGTACTCCCTACATTTCATGTTTTGCATGTGTATGAGTCTTGGTTTCTTATTGCCTACACGTACCCTTTTGTGATTGGTATTACACGTAAGAGAACTATTGCATCACCCCTTTCTCGTTTTGCCCATTTAGCTCCACATTAGCCAAAAATTGCCTTTTGTCCTTCAAACTACATCCCACATATTGCCTACCTTATGCTGAGCTAGGAATAGTGAAGGATTCGTGCCATTTTATCAATTTTTGGCCTGTTTTCATTGTTGTTGGAGTGTTTTCGAAGGGAAGGGGAATTCCCAGTTGAGTTTTACTCGATCGAGGGCCCTTTATTCTCGATCGAGTGGTTTTTCTGGTAAAGTTTGCTCGTTCGATGGCTTAAAAAAGAAAAGCGCTCGATCGAAGCTTTTTATACTCGATCGAGTAACCAGGGAAAGAAAAGCAGTCGATCGACCACTCTTTTTGGTCGATCGAGAAGAGTTCACCACTGTTAAACAACCGCGGGTTTTCGTCAAAAAAAAAAGAGAAAAAAAATTCAAAAAAATTCAAAAGAAAGAAAGAAAAAAATTGATGAAAAAGGAAAAATACGAAAATTTAATATCCGGTTGATAGTTGGTAAGAAAAAAAATTGGGAATGTACTTTCATGAGATTTGGAGGTTCTAGCTCAGCTTAAACCCCCACTTACCCATACTTGTTTTACCCCTTTTTTTGTCCAACTTAGCCTCACTATCCCAAAACTTGCAATAGTTCGCCTTGTAATGGACATCGTTGGTGGTTGTGCATGTCTACGGTGCTTGAAACCTTTATTCATGCTAGTCTAGCGTACATGTTTTGTTGGTCGTAGTTTAGGCGAGAGTCTATACTTCTTTATTTCTCTCTTCTCTTCACATATATTTTACCATTTACTTGATTGAGAGAAGAGTGATTCCAGGAGAGTCCGAAAATTTATGTGTCTAGCAAGGTTGAAAGTCTACATGTGTTTTCCATGATATGCACAAATTCGTTCGCTTATTTCCAATCTTGGCATCGATTGATTTTTGGGCATAGTATGTACTTGACATTGACTATTTTGGTAGCTTTGAGTCTTTATCCATCCATTAAGTCCATAGTTTATCTTTAGTTTGCATTTAGTTTGCATTAGGTTTGCTTGAGGGCAAGCAAGTGTTCGGTTTGGGGAAGTTTGATGTGTGCATTTTGTATAGACTTTTTAGTCTTGTTGTAGCACACATTCTCATAATATTTGGTGATTTTATATCATTTTATACCCCGTATGTGCTACTTTGTGTTCGTGTTGCTATTTTGCAGATAGTGATCGAATAGTAGCGGAAACCGAGCCTTTTCTGTCTGAAAGCAATGTTTTTCATTAGTCGATGGAAGAACCGCGGTTGGTCGTATGTCAATCGAGAGTTTTGAAGTGAAGAATCAGCCTATAAGCTTGTCGAAGAATCCATCGAGGATAAAAGTCCTCGATCGAGTTGTCCTATGCTCGATCGAGGGATCCAGACGAATAAAAGTCCTCGATCGAGCTGTCCTGTGCTCGATCGAGAGGTATCAAAGAAGAAAGCACTCGGTCGAAAGCCTAAGTGATTGATCGAGAAGTGCCAAAGAAGAGGGGTCGAACGAGTAACCTTCTACCATTCGATCGACCGGTTTGTGAAGACTGAAGAGCTCGATCGAGAGGAAATTTCCCTCGATCGAGAGCTTGGAGACTCTTCGTGTTCACTCAGTTATTACTGCAGTTTAATTTTATTTGCTTATTTAAAGAAGCTCGTTTGAGAGCATTAGTATCAAGTTTGCAGACCCTAATTTTACTCTCTGAAACTCCTTTTACTTCAAGTTATTTTCTGAACTTTGTAGCCGTCGCAATTTAGTAATATACGGAGTTCTTCGTTCTTCCGTTCCAAGGATTCCAATCTCTGCTCTTGCTTTTGTTACTGTAATTTTCTCTTCTCTTCTCTTTATTCTCTAATCTTATTTCAGTTTCTATTCCCTGTTTTCGTTTTTGTGATTTTCGATCTGTTTCGCGCGTAATACTCTGTTTTCGATCGTTTATGTTCTTCGTAGTTGTTCCTCCGTCATTCCCGCTTCTGATTTTACTTTCTGTTTTCATTCATTTCTCTTTGTCAACCCCTGCTTCTAGTTTTAATTTATTTATTCTAAATCCTTGTTTAATTCGTATCGCATCGTATGCTAGTCCATTGTTTTTATATCTGTCTTAAGATTACCAAAATCGCATCCCTTTTTCCCTTGCTTCTCGTTATTTCGAATCCCTTGCCTACTGTTTATAATCTGATTTTTGTTTATCAATTTATCATGTCGTATGCTAGTTTTCTCGTATTCATCGTAAGCATTGTTGATCCCATCATGAGTAGCTAAATCTTTTATATGTTAGGATGAGGGAATTGTGTCGAATGTATGATATGTAGTAGTCGGGTTAGATCGTCTTTGGTGGGATTAATCATTAAACAATTTAATTTATGTTCGGTTTAGTGAGTGCACGCATGAGACCTTACATCTAGTTAATTCCCGACCTAGACCGGAAGGTTGGAAGAGTAAGACTTGTTTATTGGTTTTAAATAGTTTCTGTGAGAGCGGAAGTTAAGCAAAAACGAGCTTAGGGCGACTTAAGACCGGAAGGTATAGTCTGGTTTGAGACTTGACCGTAATAACCCAGCCTTTTCCACCAATAATAGGCCTATCCCAGTTACGACAATCTTACGTAAGACACAACAACCCGAGTTCCCAACATATTCCCTTTCCTAGATTTTTATCTCAACTTGTGTTAATTTCCTGTGTTTTTTATTCCTTGCTTATCTCTACATCGTAGTTTAGTTATCACTATTCAAACCCCCAATTTTGTGACCATAGGTAAAAACTGTTAGATGAACAAGTTCGCTTCCCTGAGGAGATCGACCCTATTTACCGCTAGCTTCTGTTAGTAGTACCTAGGCTTTTATTTTTGGTGCATAAACGACACGCATCACCTGCGATATGCTAAAACACCTTTAGGACAAGTAAACATAGTCTTTTCCTGATCATCTAGATAAATAGGGATCTGAAAGAACCCTGAGTACCAATCCAGATAACAGAAAAACGTATGAGAAGCTAGACGTTCGACCATTTGATCTATAGAAGAGGGAGGGAAAAGATCTTTCTTGGTGACGGTATTTAATTGCCGGTAGTCTATACACATCTTCCACCCCGTCACCAGTCTGGTAGGTATTAACTCATTCTTTTCATTCCGATCGAATAGTACCTCCTTTCTTAGGCACTACTTGGACTGGACTTATCCACTTGGAGTTACCAATTGAGTAAATAATACCTGCATCCAACAACTTCATCACCTAAGTCATCACGGCCTCCTTCATCTTCGGGTTCAGCTTCCGCTGACCCTGTCTACAAGGTTTCCGATCTTCTTCCAACTCAATCATGTGCATGCAAACATCAGGGTTAATTCCCTTAATATCATCCACTGAATATCTCAGTGTTTTCCTGTTTTTCATAAGGACAATCAATAAAGCAGTTAACCGTTCCTCATCATGCTTAGAACTAACAATAACAGGAAGTTGTTCAGTATCATAAAGAAAAACATATTTGAGATGAGAAGGAAGGGGCTTAAGTTCAGGAACCTTTACCTCAACAGAAAATAAAGTGCTTACCAAATGTTATTGTACCTTTCTTCCCTCATCATCTCTCAGTTCGCGCTCCTCCAAGGCGGATTCAAGCAGATCTAACACAACATCATTTTTACCTGGATTATCTGCACACTCATCTAATAACGTCAAAGCCTCTAACGGATCCTTGATCAAGGAATCCGACCAAACCTCAAAAGTAGACTCATCAATGACATCAACTGAATAACAAGTATCCTTTATCATTGGTCTAGATAAGGTATCCGGTAGACTAAACGTTATAACATCATCCCCAACCGCTAGAGTTAGACGCCCTTGTTTAACATCAATGATGGCCCTAGTTGTACACAGAAACGGTCTCCCCAAAATGATTGGTGTATGGGTATGCTCGGCAATATTTAGACCAATAAAATCCACTTGAATAAAAAACTTGCCTATCTTGACCGACACGTCCTCTAAGATACCTAAAGGCCGCATAATTGATCTATCAGTCATCTGTAAAGTCATGTTGGTCATTTTTAGGTGACCCAAATTAAGACTTTGACAAATAGAGTAGGCATAACACTCACACTAGCTCCTAGGTTACATATTGCCTTATCTATCACCTCATTCCCTGTGACAGAAGTAATAGAAAAACTACCTGGGTCTTTCAACTTGGGATGAGACTTACTCAAAATTATACTACTCGACGCTTCCATGAAAGCAACAATAGCAAATTCCCTAAGTTCCCTCTTACGCATTATAATATCATTCATGAATTTGCCGTAAGATGGGACTTGATTAATTAATTCAGCAAAAGAAATTGATATCTGGATGTTCTTGACTATGTCAACAAACTTACTGAATTGTCTCTCTGCTTCGTATCATGCAGACGTCCTGGGTAAGGAAACTTCACCATTGGAAGCGGGTCCCCAATCTTCTTCTTCACTTTTTCTACACATGGTACCCCCGCAACTGGGGAGGGTACTGCTTTAATCAAGTCGTCAAAACGATCAGCCACACTTTGCTTTTCACTCGATCGAGTAGGAGGAGTAAAACGAATCAAGACTGAGATTTCGAGTCATCTTGACCCGTTTGGAAGCTAGCATCTGCGTAACCGTTTGCGTAAAGCTCAGTGCCTCCATCATAAGTCAATACCCAATCTTTAGTCCTCCGTAGGTACTTAAGAATGTTTTTCATAGTCATCCAGTGTGATTCACCTGGATTGCCTTTGTATCGACTCGTCATACTCAAAGCATATGCCACGTCTGGACGTGTGCATATCATGGCATACATGATCGATCCTATAGCTGATGCGTAAGGAATGCGACTCATGCGCTCGACCTCTTCCGGTGTCTTAGGTGACTGAGTCTTACTCAAATGCACCCCGGAGATCATCTGAAGTAACCCCTTCTTGGAGTTGGTCATGCTGAATCTGTCAAGAATCTTCTCTATATAAGACTCCTGACTCAGTGATAACATCCATCGCAATCTATCTCTGTAGATACGAATCCCCAAAATACAATGTGCCTCACCCAGATCTTTCATCTGGAAATGGTTCTTTAACCATACTTTAACCGAATATAAGAGAGGGATGTCATTCCCGATCAAGAGTATGTCAACGACATACAACACTAGAAAGACGATCTTGCTCCCACTCAACTTGATATATAACCATGGTTCTTCGACCGATCGAATAAAACCATTCTTTTTTATCACTTGGTTGAAATGATGATTCCAACTCCTAGCTGCTTGCTTAAGTCCATAAAGGGAACGCTTAAGCTTGCACACTTTCTTAGGATTTTTAGGATCGGTGAAACCTTCGGGTTGTACCATATACAAATCCTCCTCCAAATAAACGTTTAAGAAGGCGGTTTTCACATCCATTTGCAAAATTTCATAGTCATGAAATGCAGCAATCGCTAAGATAATCCGAATGAACACAGCATGACTACGAGTGCAAAAATCTCATCATAGTGCAACCCTTGCACTTGAGTGAAACCTTTTGCCACTAGTCGTGCCTTATAGGTGTCTGGTTGTCCCTCGATGGAACGCTTTACCTTATAAAGCCATTTGCACTGAAGAGGTCGTACCTTATCAAACAAATCAACCAACTCTCATACGTTATTCTCATACATGGAGTCCATCTAGGATTGCATGACATTAAGCCATAGCTTACAGTCGGAACAAGTCATAGCACCTTTATAGGTTACAGGTTCGTTACACTCTAAGAGAAAAACGTCAACTCCATCAAGTTCCTCGACCATACCGATGTATCTGTCTAGAGGAATGGAGTGTCTACCCGACCTTCTAGGTTCCTCAGGAATACTAACTGCAGCAGAAGATTAAGGAACACTTTCATCCACCGGTTCCTCGGTAGTTGGTTCTTGAACCTCCGACAGATCGAAGGTTCTATTACTTGTCTTATTCTCGAGAAACTATTTCTCTAAGAATTTCGCACTAGCCGCAACAAAAACAGGGTGTTCGGTAGGCGAATAGAAGTAATGACCAAACATTCCTTTTGGATAACCAATAAAGTATGTCTTTACCGATCGCGGACCAAGCTTATTCTCGTGTCTCCACTTAACATAAGCCTCGCAGCCCCAAACCCGAATAAAGGACAAGTTAGGGACTGTTCCCTTCCATATCTCTTATGGAGTCTTGTCAACAGCTTTCGACGGACTTCGGTTAAGTATAAGAGCAGCTGACAATAGAGCAAAGCCCCATAATGAATCTGGCACGACTGTGTGACTCATCATGGATCGAACCATATCTAGTAGTGTTCGATTTCTCCGTTCGGACACACCATTTAACTGTGGTGTTCCAGGTGGAGTTAATTGTAGTACAATACCACAGTCCTTAAAGTATTGATCAAACTCATTCGAAAGATATTCGCCACCACGATCTGATCGAAGTGCTTTAATCTTTTTATCCAGTTGGTTTTCAACCTTCGCCTGGAATTCCTTGAACTTTTCAAAGGATTCACTTTTATGCTTCATTAATTAAATATATTAGTATCTACTTAAATCGTCCGTTAAAGTGATGAAATATCTATAGCCATCTCTTGCGGTGATTGACATAGGTCCACATACGTTTGTTTGTACGAGGCCTAATAGGTCAACAGCGCGTATTCAAACACCTTTGAAGGAAATACGAGTCATCTTGCCTATGAGACATGATTCACATGTCCCAAATGATTCATAATCAAATGGGGATATAGCGTCATTCTATATTAGCTGTTTTACACGTTTCTCATTTATGTGTCCCATACGACAGTGCCATAGATATTTTTTATCTTTGTCACCAACCTTTAATTTCTTATTATTCACGTGTAATATTTCAGTCGATTGATCTAAGACATATATATCATTCATGGAAACTGCTTTACCATAAACCATTCCATTTAAACAGAAAATACAGCTATTCCTTTATTAAAAATGAAAATCTGTCTTTATCGAGTACGGAAACTGAAATAATGTTCTTAGATAAACTGGGTACATAAAAACAATTATACAGATATAACTCGAATCCGCTCGGTAGCTGGATCACATATGTTCCCATGGAAGCAGCAGCAACTTTTGCTCCATTCCCGACTCGCAGGTCCACATCACCCTTTGCGAGAGGTATGATGTTTTTTTAGGCCCTGCAAATGATTACACAGATGAGAACCACAACCAGTATCAAGTACCCAAGTTCCGAAACTTGCATGGTTAATCTCAATCATATGAATATAAGATGACATACCAACAGGAGCGACGCGGCCTACTTTTATGTCCTCACGGTACACTGGACAGTTCTGCCTCCAATGCCCAGTCTTGTGGCAATGGTGGCACTCAATGTTATCGTCTTTGCTCTTAGTCTTGCCTTGTGAGCTACTTGTCTCACCAGACCCACTCTTGAATCCGGGCTTTTTGAACTTAGGAGGCTTAGCTACAGTTAGCTCTCCTTGAGCCTTTCCCTTACCTTTACCCTTATTAGCAATCATGAGAACATTTTGCTTCATGCTCCCACTCAATTTAAGTTCCTTCTCGGTCTGTACCAGAACGGAGTGTAGCTCATGAGGACTTTTCCTCATGTCATTCGTATAATAGTATGCCCTGAATAAAGAAAAACCATCGTGAAGTGAATGAAGCATCTGATCAATGATCACGTTCTCACTGATCTTGCAGTTTAGGGACTCCAATTTCTCGACATTCTCAATCATATTAAAAATGTCTGGGCTAACTGGTTTTCCCTTTTGGAGTTTCGCGTCAAAGAAGCGACAGGTGTGCTCATAAGTAACGATTCTCGGTGCTTTTAAGAACTCGTTCGTGAGCGTGGTGAAAATCTTATTTGCACCATGAGAAATGAAGCGCCTTTACAAATTGGATTCCATTGCAAAGATGAGTACGTTCTTTATCGCACCCGCTTCCATAACAAAATCACTGTATGCTTGTGATACGTTAGCTCTAGAATTGGGGCCTGGGTTTGGTGGTAACGGCTCAATCAAGTACTTGAGCTAACCATCTGCTATGGATACATTCCGTAATGCAGCCTCCCAGTCCGCAAAGTTGGACCCATCATTCTTCAGTCACGTGGACTGATTCATGTGGTCCATAAAAGCCTTTAGCCAGGATTCTTTAGCTAGTGTGGCACTAGGCATAAGGGAATCATTATGACCAGCCATAGTAATTGCAGTATTATTGCTTTGTTTAAATGAATTCTACATTGTAAAGAAGAAATTAAAACATAATAAACATACCGACGTTTTGTAAATAGTCTTATGCATAAACAGTTTAATGCGATGACTTTAGCATATATATAATTGATCTTCCTCAAGAACTATATAAATGATCGCAAAACTCAGTTTCAGTAAATTGATAAGCCAACCTCTTGGCTAATTCTACATTTAGAATTCTTGGTCGATAAATTTCTGTAAATTCTATCTTTAGTCCACCACAACCACAAGATCGTACGAGGGTCATGATGTTGAGGTAAAATAAGTCAACAGCTACTATTTACCCAACGTAGAAGGGGTCATATTGTAAAACCCATCGTCGCAGCGGAAAAATAAAACATTTAAACATACCAAAATTTACGTGGAATTTAAACTTTAACATGCATGATAAAACGAGGTGAAATAAAACAAACTATAAAACTGAAATGTACTAAACATAAATAAGTATATAAGTATAAGTACGCAAAACCATAAGTACAAAAACAGCCTGGGATGACACATCCCTACAGCCACTCAAACGTATATCCAAAAACTAGGTCTAGCTAAACGATAACGGGTACGTCATCGATGATCGGATCATCGCTCGCTAGCCTCCTGTAACCCACCAGCAACCTGTCATGTACCTACATACATGAAAACATGTACGCCACAATCAGTGGGGAGTGACTAGAGTTCTCCTAGCCACCTATTGTTAACGACACGTAACACATAAGGCATCCAACATACTCCAACATTTAAGCATGCGAAGTACATATATATATATATATATATAGAGAAAGAGAGAGAGTAAAGTTCAAATGAGTTCACTTCCTTGGTTGAGTCCTTGAGTCCTATTTACAACCATTAGATATTGGAGAATGGATGGCTGAGATTAGATGGACAAATAGGCTGTTATTAATGCAAAAAAGGGCAATTAATGACTTTTTATTAAAAAAAAAGGAAAACGTGGGATTGATTACAGTTTAGGATTCCAATACTAACACAACACAACACAATCATACGGTTATTCCTCCCCATGCACTCCTTCGTCTTCTCCAATTCTCATTCTTCCTGCTTCCACCATTAACACAACTACAATCAGATCTAAAAAAAATACTCACTACATCAATTACATAACACAAGTATTCAAGAACTTTCATTCAGGAATCCGACGCAATTTTCGTAACAACAAGCAGTATTCATTCTACCCTATCATGGAGCATTCACAGTTATAACAATTGATCGATGGTATTCCTTTGTGTTTATTTTTTTCATTGTTTAAACGTCTTTATACACGTAATACCTGTTGCATGGAGCATTCACAGAGAACTTCTCGGCGTGTTGGCTGTTTAACTTCAAAGCGTGTGACTCCACTTGAAAGCTTGTGTTACTCCATTCAACAACCCATGAAACTGTGGTGAAGTAGTTATGTAACTATATTAAACAACGCGTGTAACTCTACGGAATAAATTCGTGTAATTGTGTTTATGTAATCACGTGTAACTCCATTAAATAATATGTGTAACTATAGTGCAGAAGCCTTGTAACTCTATATCTTATACTGTGTAACTGTATTGCATATTTTTTGTAATTCTATCATTCTACATTCGTGTCACTCCATTTAACAATTCGTGAAACTCTGGTGAAGTACTTGTGTAACTCTACGGAATAAATTTGTGTAATTGTATTTATGTAATCACGTGTAACTCCATTAAATAATAAGTGTAACTCTATTGTAGAAGCCTTGTAACTCTATATCTTATACTATGTAACTGTATTGCATCTTTTTGTAATTCTATCATTCTACATTCGTGTCACTCCATTCAACAATTCGTGAAACTCTGGTGAAGTACTTGTGTAACTCTACGGAAAAAATTCGTGTAATTGTATTTATGTAATCACGTGTAACTCCATTAAATAATATGTCTAACTCTATTGCAGAAGCCTTGTAACTCTATATATTATACTGTGTAACTCGAATGAACAACCTGAGTAACTCTATTGCATAATCTCTGTAACTCTATTGCATTATCTCTGTAACTCTAAACGTGTAAATACGTGTCACTCCATTCAACAACTTTGTGAAACTCTGGTGAAGTAGTTGCATAACTCTGTTGACCAACGCATGGAACTCTATTGACCATTTCCTGTAATTGTATTGAACATTCACGTGTAACTCCAATGAACAATCTGAGTAACTCTATGACATCTTATGTGTAACTCTATAGCATAAACTCTGTAACTCTATAGCGTAATTGTATTGAACATTGACGTAACTTCATTGAAGTAGTTGTGTAACTCTGTGACTTAATGTCTGTAACTCCACTGAACATTTTGTGTAACTCTATGCCTACTTCATAAACCTTATGTCAGATACTTACCGTAAAATGTTCAACATGTGCAGGCAGTGTGTCTAACGACAACGAACCCGTTGTCGGCGAAGAGGAATTTGACGCTGTTTTCACAAATGTTGCAGCCGATGAGTACTATAGGGTAGTTGAAGATAAGTTTACCCCGTACCTGAACCAGGTGTTCAGTACCGTTGAGGAAGCTACGAAATTCTACATGGTGTACGCGCTTGCATGCGGATTTGATGTGCGTAAGTACACTGCAAAGAAGTGGCGCGATGGTACGTTAAAAACGAAGCTTCTGGTGTGTAACAGACAAGGATGTACGTACTACAAGAGGACGACGGGCAATAACGAGGACGAACAGTCCGCAGGCGAGGGAACCAGTACTATGGGTGAAAATAAGCAGATTAGGAACAGGAAGACAATAAGGATCGGGTTCAAGGCTCGTATTAGACTGTTTATGTTTAATGGTACTTTAGTGGTTGACCAGTTTCATGTCGGACACTCTCACGATCTTGTTGACATCAAAGACAGAGAGTTCCATAAGTTGTCGAGGAGATTACACGAGTACCATAAGGGGCTTATCCTATCAAATTCGAGGGTTAGTGCAATACTCTTTGTCCTTCATTAATTTTGGAACTTTTATCATTTATTCTCATTAACTTTCCGTTGGTGCATACAGTTGAAAATCGGAGCTACACGGACGTTTAAAATATGCAAGGAACTGCTTAGTGGGTACGAAAACATTGGCGCAACCCTTAACGACTTCAAGAACTTCCAGAGGGACGTTAAATGCTACATCAATCAAAGGGACGGTCAATTGTTCGTGGACCTAATGAAGAAGAAAACGGCTACCAGCGATGGGTTTTACTTCCAATACGCGGTTGATGTTGATAACAGTTTGTCGATGGTCTTCTGGGCGGACTCCTTGTCAAGGAAGAACTACTCCGTATATGGGGACGCGGTGTCGTTCGACCCGACGTACGGGACTTACAAGTACAGAATGGTGTTCGTGCCCTTCACCGGAGTTGACAACCACAAGCACTCAGTAAGGGAGCACCACACCTATTTTGACTGGGTGTTCAAGCATTTTTTATTGGCGATGGGCGGCAAGGAACCCCGGTATATCATAACCGACCAAGACCCCGGGATTATACTGTCCGTGAACAATGTTTTCAAGCAGGCCTGACACCGGTTCTGTATGTGGCACATACTGAACAAGGTCCCCATCAAGTTCGGGACTGCTTCGAAAAATTATCCATATTTCATAAAAAAGTTGAATGGCATAATGTGGGACGATGAGATTGAACCGGATGTATTTGATGCCCGGTGCGGTGAGATTATGCTAGAGCACGGGGTCAATAACGTAGCCTGGTTTAAGGAGGTTTATCTAATAAGGAATCAGTGGGTTTTAACACACTGTAGGGACCTCGAAATGGGTAGTGTCATGAGGACGACCCAGCGATCTGAAAGTGAAAATATAGCTTCTTTAAGAGATTCGAGAACCTATACGGGACGTTGGTGGAGTTCTGGATGCGTTACACGAGTGCCATCGAACAACAGAGGTATAACCAAAAGAAATTTGACAACGATAATAAACATTCGTCCGCAAAATTGAAAACTAACTCCCCTATCGAAAGACACGACGAGAAGGTTTACACGCATGCTGTATTTGAGGAATTTCAGGAAGAGGTCATACAGTCCACGAATGGTATTAGTGCACGGGGCTTCACAGAGACCGATGGGCTCGAGATTACAACCGTCCGAGATAGTCAAAGGGACAAGATTTTCGAAGTCCAGTTCAATTCAGGTATTAAATCTCAAATGAAATTTGATATTTAGAGTTACACGTGCTATTGTAAAGAGTTAAACGAATAGTCCTGTAGAATTACACATTGTACGCTACAGAGTTACACACCTAGAGATTTTCAGTGACACATTAGAGTTACACAGCATTAGGGTATAGAATGACACGTCCAGTGACATGGAGTTTCAAAAATGGAGGTGCATATTATTGGAGTTGTACATGGTCTGTTATAGGGTTATATGTTTAGTAGCATGGAGTTACATGGCTAACGTTATAGAGTTTTGATCTCTTGTTTTAATCAGGCTCATTTCAGACAGCTTACACTTGCAAAATGTTCGAGCGTTCTAGACTATTATGTAGGCACATCATCTGGATTTACTCAAGCAACAGTATCAAGACAATTCCGGATCAATATGTGTGTCAACGATGGACTAAGGAGGCAGTTCGTGTCGAATATGGTGAGATGGAATTAATTGATGCCAGCCAGATCGAGATGACAAAGCTGTGGTCAGAAGTGCACGTGACGGTTGGAATGCTTAAAGGCAGAGATAAGGCTGATATCGAAGCATTGACACACTTAATCCGGGAATATAGAGAAAAACTTGGCCCATCGGAGGATTTGATGACAAAGCAACATGAAATTGAGCAGTTCCTTGGTTGCACAGCCAGCAAAGAAATAACGGTATTGCCTCCGAAACACGCGAAAAATAAGGGGAGTCGGACCCGACTTACGTCTAATCGTACTAAGGCTGTTGTGAAAAGTTCTAAACCTAAACGAATGTGCAACAATTGCAAGCGAATGGCACACCATGACAAAAGAAACTGCCCAAACCCGTTTGCTGAACGTCCGCCTACGCGCCCCGGTACATCATCAGATGAGGAAGAATCACAGGAAGAGGAAGAAGATGGAGATGATTCTGACTAGGTTTATGTAATAGAGTTATTTCATGCTTCATGAAAAAGGATTTTGTTAAGTATTAATCGAATAAAGTTACACATCCTCATGTAATAGAGTTACACATCCTTATCTAATAGAGTTACACATTGTGTGCAATAGAGTTACATAGCTTACTTTACAGAGTTACATATCTTTCGTTTCATGCTTTCTGAAAAGTATTTGGTTAAGTGTTAAACCAATAGAGTTACACAGCTTACTTAACAGAGTTACAAAACCGTGAGCAATAGAGTTACATAAGTTATGTAATAGAGTGACATATCCTTATCTAATAGAGTTACACATCGTGTGCAATAGAGTTACATAGCTTAATTTATAGAGTTACACATCTTTCGTTTCATGCTTTCTGAAAAGTATTTGGTTAAGTGTTAAACCAATAGAGTTACACAGCTTACTTAATAGAGTTACAAAACTGTGAGCAATAGAGTTACATAAGTTGTGTATTGGAGTTACGCATGTTTATAAGTTATTATATGAAGTTTGAGTGATAGAGATACTCAGACAATGTAGTGGAGTTACACATGGTATAAAATGGAGTTACAGCATATGTGAAACTCTATTTATTAACAATATAGTTTACTATTAATCTCATAGAGTGACACAGATTATGAAATAGAGTTACAATTGTTGTTCAATAGAGTTACATAAGTAATGTATTGGAGTTACGCATGTTTATAAGTTATTATATGGAGTTTGAGTGATAGAGTTACTCAGACAGTGTAGTGGAGTTACACATGGTATATAATGGAGTTACAGCATATGTGAAACTCTATTTATTAACAATATAGTTTAATATTAATCCCATAGAGTGACACAGATTATGAAATAGAGTTACAATTGTTGTTCAATAGAGTTGCACAAGTTGTGTATTGGAGTTATTTATTTATTTCGTTTATGTAAGTATTAATCCAACAGTATATGCGATAGAGTTACTCAGGCAGTTTAATGGAGTTACACATAATAAATAAAGGAGTTATAGGAACGTTAAAGGATTTGAAAAATATTAAAACGAAATCAGATCTTCTATTATGACAATGGAACAGGCGTACAACATTAACATTCAATCCCATATATTACTAAAATACGGGGGGACAACCCCGGTAATTTGTAAAAAAAACCATTTCAAACTTGAACCAATCATACAACTCTGGAAAATCACTAACGTATGGTTGATTCTCGTCATACATTCTAATAATGTTTGTAAGGTGCCAAAGAACTCGCAAAGCCTCTTGGGATAAGGTTGGGAGTTGATGACTTAACATGGCCCTCGCTTCAGTCAAGCGGCGGGTTTGAGGTCGGCGAGGGTGGGAACTTGACGATGATGATGCAGCCTGGTTCATTAGCCGGACTACGTCACGTCTCTTGATCCAATAGCTGCGTTGATGTTCAATTGATGCTTTCATCAACGGGTATTCCACTACAGGGCTTGAGAGATTCATCTCAGCCTCTGGAATCTGATCCGTAAGCCAAGCTTCGTCGTTGACAAAAAACGGGTTGGAAGCCATTAATCTTATAATATTTTTTTTTAATTTTTTTTTGGAGGGGGGTAAGTAATATGGTAACAATAACATGAAGGGTTTTTATACTGCAGCAAGGGGGTAAGTAAACCGACAAGGTGGGTCCACTGTAATAAATTTTGGCGGGAACACAATTTACTTTTACCGCCCAAAAAAGGTGAAAAGATAATAAGTTACTTATCAGATTCTCAAGGCAGTAACTATATTCATCAGTAAGGAAAGTGCGTGTAACTCTATTGATCAGTAGATGTAACTCCATTAGCGCAGTGAGTGTAACTCCATACAACAACATGTGAAACTCCAATCCAATTAACTTCATCACTCCGTCATAATAGCATAACTCTATACCACATGACTTGTGTAACTCCATTAGCCTAGAGTGTGTAACTCCTTTTAATAACTTGTGTAACTCCTTTTAACAACTTGTGAAAAAGACTAACTTACTTAGCAGATTTTCAAGGCAGTAACTCTGAAACTCTTAAGCAAAGTAAGTGTAACTATATTTATCAGTAGCATGGAACTCTATACCACCTGGCTTGTGTAACTCCATTTGTAGATTATGAGTAACTCTATGGCATTGATAGTGTAACTCCATTATGATAACTTGTGTAATTCAATTTTGTATTCAAATATAGAAGCAAGTAACTCTATACCACGGCATGTGTAACTTCTTTAGGCTAGAGTGTGTAACTCTTTATAACAACTAGTGTAACAACTTGAGGAAAGTCTTAAAGCATTGACTGTAAAACTCTGTAGCACAAAATGTGGAACTCCATATTACTGCATGCTTCTGAAACTCTGTACAACAATATGAGGAACTCTACAATGTTATACACTAAATAAAAATACATTACAGTTCAAAAAGAAATCACTTCTTAAGTCTTCTTAACCTTAATTCGAATTTTTTTACATCGGTTGGTAGCCTGCCTTTTCTGCAATTGCAACTCTGTAAAGTGTTTGTAGTTATCTTTAATCCACCGGTCAATCCTTACCAAAACTGCATTCCTTTCTTTATTTATGTCTGTAAGTACAAGGGAGGCTACCAACTGGACTAATATGTACCGCCTTTGTTTTTTGTTATTGAGATCTTCTTGCTTGAAAGGGCTCCCCTCGTACATTAACATATGTACCATCGTGAATAGTCCGGACTCTTCATCCCTTGGGGAAGGGTGCATCCAATCAAACATGACCTAACGATGCTTGAACGTTGCCACCTGATCTGCCCTTGGTACCCCCTTACAGTCAAGGTTATCAGACATACATCCAATCTGAAGATTTAAAAGAGTTACAAAAGTAAATCTATAGAGTTACACTTGTTGTTAATAAGGAATTACACAATTAATGTTATAGAGTTACAGAACTAGGTCGGATGGTATAGAGTTACAGAACTGCTATAATGGAATATTAACATTAATTGAATGGAATTACACAACCAACCAAAAAATTTGTTTGGTCAAAATGACGATAAATGCCATAAATAGTAGACTGCACTTAGAAAAAAAAAGCTCCAACTAATGGTATTGCATGCATCCAGGAAAAAAGGTGAAACTTTAAAGCAAGGTTAGGCACATTACACCCTATAAATAACATGAACCCTGTGACAATACCATTCATACAATCAAAACACAATCAAAATATAATTATGTCTCCTTTATATGTTAAGCCTTTTTGCTGCATAATGGCAAATATGCCAGGCCATTATGATGGGGGTAAGTACGTAGCAAAGAGTTTTAGTGTTGTGAGGAATAGGCTATGTGAACGTGGATACATGGTATCCAAGGTCCAGTCTATATAGAACATAGATCGTCAGTTCTCGAGGTTCGTGTTGGTGGAATTTGGGATGACCTAAGCCCACTGTCTTTCTGCATTCAAGCTGCAGCAAATGTTCAGCCGGTCCGGCCATGGCCGTGATGATTGGTTGTCCAGACCAGCTGGCGCCATAGGTGGAGGACCTTATCTCTGGGTGGCCACCAGGCAAGACAGGGAGCACGTTCGTCGGCCTTTTGACGTTACTAAAGTTCATGGTGACCTAATAGCTGAGGCACAAGCCGCTGCCGATGCCGACATCTACAACCCCTACAACATGATTATTGCAGCTCTATGCGACCACTGAACTAAAGTTCTTAATCTATCCTTTAAGTCTACCGTGCATGGCTTTATCGTAATCTATCTTATTTCTGTGTGTTTTTTTTCCCCTTGTGTTTTCTTATAGTTCTATTCTGTGTAATGTATCGGGTTAACAATTAAATAAGAATTATTAAACTTACGCATATCGTCCATTACAACAAATAACAGACGTAAAATAAGCAATAGAAAAGGCACGTACCGGCTTCTCTGCCACCCTCCATGTGAAGGATTTGTCATTAGGTTTTTGGCAGTCAAGAATGTCAATAAATTGATCCTTGAAATTTATACACGCGCAGCATATGTGGTGTTCAACCTTAATTGGAATGAATATTAGGACAGCCCCGAGTTGTAAAGTGTCGCCACATATGTCTATGAAATTGTCCCAATGGCTATGAACACAACCAATCTTACTGTCGGACGGTGTAGCGTCATACTGCATGTTCACCAAATGCAAGAGGCCGTCCTGTGAACAAATAAATGAGTTACACTACAACTCTTTCACATATCCTATCATGGAGTTACACTGTAAAGGGAATAGAGTTACACAAGTTGTCTAATAGAATTACACCATTTAGACTGTAGAGTTACAGACAAAAATGCATGGAGTTACACATATATCAGGTATAGAGTTGCACAAATTAGCTTATGGAATTACTCAGATAATTGTAGTGCCATGTGGAGTAACAAAGGTAGATGCATAGAGTTACACTAGGAAAGGTATTGGAGTTACACTGTAAATGGAATAGAGTTACACAAGTTGTCTAATAGAATTACACCATTTAGACTGTAGAGTTACAGACAAAGATGTATGGAGTTACACATATATCAGGTATAGAGTTGCACAAATTAACTTATGGAATTACTCAGATAATTGTATGAGTGCCATGTGGAGTAACAAAGGTAGATGCATAGAGTTACACTAGGAAAGGTATTGGAGTTACACTAGTTGTTCTAAGAAGTTACACAAATAAAATGACATAGAATGCAAAATAGTTATAATAGTTCATACCATGTGACGTATCCCAAAGAACGCCATCCTAGCAGGTTCAGGCCCATCTGACTCTATCATATTTAGCAAAATTGACCAACACTCAATTACGGATGGCGTCGTATGTTTATCCGGTAGCAACGATAAAAGGTCGTCCCTTTTGAGTTCTAGATCACGGCTGTATCGAGCAAGAACCTCGCTGCGTTCAACAGGTTGGTGTCAGTTTCCCGTCGTAGGATCTCGAAAAAGAAAATGACAAAATAAACAAGGGTTGTATACTTACACTTGCACCTTATCACCCTCCTCAAACAAACAATAGTCAGTTGTTTGCTTCCGCAGGTCGCTTACATCGCTAAGAAGCGCATGGTTGTTCTTAAGGAGGGTAGACACAACCAGACACTGGGTCTCGGACACCTTACTGAAATTGAGGGTGGAACCCAGTCCGTCTCCCTTTTCCCGTCGGCAGCTGCTCAGCACTGATACCGACCCGCTTGCAGAAACAGGTGAACCCCGATGCTTGTATGTCATTTCAGGCCCGCCCTCTGCGCCAAGCTTCCTCTTCACACCGGTTTTCGGGGTCAGGGTTCTAAAAGAAGTCGGGGTGCTCATCAACCGCTACCTAAATGAAGCAACCCTTCCCAACACCTCGTCCCTGCACTTGTTAATATCACTGAGCATGAGGATAGCCACAATTTCAGCGCGGTACAGCTCGATGTTACCCATGTCACCTAACCCACACTCAAAAGGCGAACCGGTGTAAAACATCATGTGCAGCATCAGGTATACCCCGCAGTCGTTCTTACTGATCCCTACGCCTTGCCATTTAAAAGGCACGTTGACCAACTTAAACTGGCTGACCCTCGATGCTTTCTCGATATTGTTGAGCTCGAGGAACTTGCCCATCACATCAGCCTACCCGTCACACAAAAACACGAAGCTACGTAAGGTTACGTATAGATATACACAGTATTAAAATAATAAAAGAACTAGGAAAAAATTGCATACAATGAGCCGTGCGATCCCGCCATAAGGCAGTTTTTCAAAGTCTTCATCATAAGATCGATTGTCCAGAAACTCCACCTGCTGCGAAATAAAATTTATACATGCACAGCAATAGTGATCATTATTGCCTGTTAATACTGGAATAAAGACCTGCAAACCAAGCAACCAAAGTACGTCAGAACGACAAATTGTGAGTATTTTATATGTTATGTTGGCAAGATTGGCATATGAATACCATGTCAGCTCCAAGATTTAAGGGGGAAGAACAGTGTTCAATCCACGAGTTAAATGTTCCGTACATCTCAGAAGTCAACTTTTCTTGTTCTACAATGTCGGTGGCTTTCCAGAGTGCTAAGGCAGTGAGCTGACCATGGAGGTAAACGTAAAAAAGTGTTAGCCCCAAAGGAGTTTCATAGTATTAATCGAATAAGGTTAGACATCCTTATGTAATAGAGTTACACATCCTTATGTAATAGAGTTACACATCCTTATCTAATAGAGTTACACATCCTTATGTAATAGAGTTACACATCCTTATCTAAAAGAGTTACACATCGTGTGCAATAGAGTTACACATCCATATAATGAAATATGTAACTCCTTACAAGCACATGTGTAACTCCTTATAAGCATATGGGTAACTCCATACTGATAAATGTGTAACTCCATAAGGGGACTCCACTAACTACATGTGTAACTCCATACTCTGATAGGTGTAACTCTTTACAAGCACATGGGTAACTCCATACTGATATATGTGTAACTCCAAAAGGGGACTCCACTACAGGTGTTACTCCATCCTGGTATAGGACAATAGATTTCCTCACATCATGGTATGGAGTCCCACAGTATCAACTACAGAATCAACATAGTGTCACATAATTGGCATAAAACTCTTACTGTATGGGTGAGTCCGAAGAAGCATCGGCTGGGTCCAGCGACAGGTGCTGTAGAGGTTGAAGACATCAAGTGATCCAACAACAAAACCCAGCACTCAATGACACTATTTTCAACCTGGGTCCCAGGCAACAGCGTCATCATGTCCTCTCGATTAACCATGTAGACATCGTCATATTTCACCAATTCCTCCCTACAAAACGAAACATGAACTAATAAAACTACTGCAATAAATATACATCGCACATTATTTACAGGAATATCAAAAGTGGTGTTCACTTACATCTTATCGTCTGTAGCGGTGGGGCTAAATGCGTAATCCATAACGGCCTTCCTCAGACTTAAGACAGTCGAGAATTTATCCTTGCGACTAATCATAAATTCTGACGCGACATGCTGATTAGGGTCAGGTAGCCCGCAGTCAATTGAGCACCCAATACTTTCCGGTACGCCATCCATGCATTGTAGCTCACATGGCGAGTGGAATAAGAAGGGGTGGTTGATGACATGAGTGCCAGGGTCAGATGTCTTATCGACCAATGTAATCCCCCTCCCTGATTCAGTTGACCCCCTAACATTTTTCATGTTAGCCATGCAGTGTGCTGCCTCCAACGAGGTATATCCTGCGCCCTCCAGGTCAGACACTATTAAGGTATCTGCGCTGAGGGGGCTTGGCTCCGCTACGTCCGACGTATGATGCCTCGTCGCCATTTCTGCCATTATTTGAACCATTTCAGCCGTTCCGTACGGCACCAAGCTGACTCCCTCCCCGCCCGATGCCGGAACTTCGTCCGACGCTTTCAACCCCTCGTTGCCAGCGCACACTGGCTGCTCATTCCCAAGCGGTTGTGTTGGCGTAATAGGCGATGCAACGTCAGTGCCTCGCCCATCCGGACTATGTTCCGTATTTGCAGCGTCGGTATCGTCCGCCAAGTGACCGCTTTCTCTCAAACCGACCAACACCCAAACTACCTGAACTGTGGCAGCGAGCTGTTCCTCATCGTGAACTACAGCAGCAGCACCCTTGTCAACCAGCTGCTTCATCGCCACCGGTGCCTTATCAACTGATAACTTCATCCGGTCGTTGATCTCTTCCACCTCGTCACAGTATCTGTAGAGCTCTTCACAATGCCAGAAATCTTGAGTTGACTGTGATGGTACAAAGCGGTCGGGAGCGGAGCGGCCCTTCATCACGTCCCTTAAATTGGATAAAGCCTCTGCATACCAAGTATGGAATACAGCTGCATTCCTTTGAATCTTCAGATAGAGTTCGTGGACCTCCTGAAATTGAGCAAACGACTAGGCGTTAGCGTGCAATTGACAAAAAAATGTGATTAAACAATAATGAACACGTGGAAACAGTGCCTACATCCAACGCTCGCTCGTTTATCTGAGCGTCGTCCTCAGCGCCTTCAGGGATCTCGATCTAAAGGAACCTCTTCCCGCCATTTGGCGCTTCCTTGTTTGAAGGTTCATTATGTGCAAATTGAGGTAAACGGAGAACCTCCTGACCCCCGGTCAATAGAAGCTGGTTGGTGCTGGCCGCACGCAAGCTTCGGGGGTACTTCACAATGGACCACGCCTGGCGACCCAGCCCTCCATCATCCATTTCACCCTCAATTCTGTTTCTCAACTTTTCCTCGTCCCAGTGCTTGATTAGAGGTAGATCGAGGCATGGAATCTCACCCCGGAACGCGAAACGCTGGAAATAGGTTATCATTAAATATGGGATGCACCCGATTAGGTAAGATTTCTGTGCCGCCACATCCACTCCAGCCCCGATGGCAGCCTTCAGTATATATGTACACCAGTCAAGCCGGTGTATGGCGCTTACATCCTCGACCGCCATCAGAAGCTTGAGATCAACCAAGTTGTTGATGGTTGGGGAAAGGAACGACGACATGCATAACAAGACAAACAGACGGCCGAAATGTTCACCTCCCTCTTGGTCTGCCAATATTGCATTTTTGATCTTCCCGATAGGTATGCCGTCTTTTGAGTTTTTCACACCAAACATATTCCTCCACCGGGATTTCAAAGCCGCAACTTCACGAGCGTCCGACCCTTTTTTTCTTCCCTGTTGGTATGGTGACAAGCTCGTCGGGTATAGCAGAGAGAAGGAAGCAGTCTCGAACGTCATGTTTCGTGATCATAAACTCTTTTGTCCTGATATTTGTTTTAAACATGAATGACCCATCCGAGACGCATTCCATGAAATCCAGCACGTTACGTTGGGGATACTGCGCGAACTTCAGCTCAAGCATCCCCCCAAAACCTAACCTGGCAGTCACCGCTCTTTGGGCATCGTTTAACATGCCAATTACGTCAAACAACATCCTCGCCCGGCATTTGACAGCTACTTTAACCGAAGGGAAAACCAACTCTTGGGATGAAGACATCTACAGCAGCAAAAAAAAAAGAAAATGACAGAGTTACAGGACATGATGCAATAGAGATACATAAACCCTGCCATAGAGTTTTACAAATACAAACAATAGAGTTACACAATTTATGTTATAGAGTTACACAAATCACACACATATTATGTCAATAGAGTTACACAGGTTGTTCTATAGAGTTACAAACTTTTTTCCATAGAGTTGCACATGCTATTTTATCAGCTGGATCAATAGAGTTACACATATCCTATAATAGAGTTATACATATGCTGCAATAGAGTTACACCGTTTATCTTATAGAGTTACACATATTCCTGTAATAGCTTTAGACGTGTGATACACGTATAGGACAATAGAGTTACACAGCTTGTTCTATAAAGTTACACACCTTGTTCTATAAAGATACACATGCTATTTAATCAGGTGGATCAATAGAGTTACACATATCCTCTAATAGAGTTGTATTTATTTGCATGCACCTACTATCTATTGTTTCGTATCTATCATTTTTCCGCCACTAGTATTTATTTTCTAGACCAATAAATATGTTCTCTTGCCATAAAATTCCATGCCGAATCCAATTATGTCATTAATTTTTTAAAAAAAACTCCGTAAGGAAGAGTTCTCACCGGTTTTCATTGTAAGGTGGTTCTCACCGGATCCCAAGTCTAGATATATATATGAGAACCACCCATATAATGAGAACCGTGAGAACCACCCATATAATGAGAACCGTGAGAACTCTACCTTACGGACTTTTTTAAAAAAAAATTAATGACATATTTGGATTCGGCATGGAATTTTAAGGCTAGAGAACATATTTCTTGGTCTAGAAAATATATACTAGTGACGGAAATGGAGGTGAGATACGTTTTATTAATTTTCATGCACCTACTACTGATTTTTACGCATCTATCATTTTTCATGCACCTAGAACTCGTTTTAATGCACGTACAACCTCTTATTTCATGCACCTAGTAATCATTTTCATTCATGTAAAAAATTTCATGCACGTAGTGGTTGTTTTCGTGCATTTAATTTATAGCCATTTTAGTACGCCTAATTGTATTTTCGTAAACTAAGTATATATTTTGTTAATTAAATCAATTTTTTTTGTTTATTGATACTAAAGTGTGTATTTGAATAAGTTAAACTAATGGTAAATGATCCAACGAAACATTCAAAGCGAGATATGGTGGAGATTTAGTGAGGGTTCTCATGCTTCTCATTATAAGGGTGGTTCTCACCGGATCTCGACCCTATATATATATATATATATATATATATATATATATATATATATATATATATATATATATATATATATATATATATAGAAATTGAATCACGTGAGGCCGCTCTCTTAGCGCGAGGCTGCCGGACCATTCTAAACCATTAGATTTTAGTAGCATGGGCGTACGAGATCTTGACACGTGTCCTATATAATATCAAAAAAAAAACTGACAATTTGTAAAACTGACAATTTATTCCACTAATGGCGGTCATCTCTAGCCTTTCCACCTCCACATCCTACTCTTCCGCCGCCACCGCCCCCCGCCACCGCCACTGCCTCCCCCTCCCTCATCACCTTCTCCCGTCGCCGCCGTGGATCTCTCCTCATTCGCCGCTCTTTCTCCCCTCGCTCCGACCTCACCGTTTCCAATTCCGATTCCGCCTCCTCCCGCTCCTCCAGCCTCTCCGCTCTCCAACTCCTCAAGTCCTCCGCTGCTGACCGTATGTCTCTATTATTTGTTTGTTTACCTTTCATGATTAAAATACCGCAATGCTAATCAGAAAGTAAATTCATTTAATTTATTTTTTGCTTCGATAATCGTTGCGAATGTGTGTTGGATTTTTTCATGCTGTTTTGAACTCTTATTTTATCAGCTATACGTTTTGATTGATTGATGCTAGCTGGAATCTGGTGGTTGATTTGTATATTTTGTATTTGTTTGAAGTTTTACGGCTTTTGCTGCTGCCGGCATTCGTCGAAAACGAAGCAGAGAAAAGGAGTAGAGAAAGCGGAAGAAGATCCGAATAACGGCGTTGACGGAGTACCAAAAGCTGGTGTTGATGACGGTGTTGAGAATAACGACGGCGTTGATGATCCGAATGCTGGTGTTGCTGACGGCGTTCCAAACGCCGGCGTTGATGACGGAGTACCGAACGCCGGCGTTGATGACGGAGTACCGAACGACGGTGTTCCGAACATTTTTAGTGTGATGTTATAGGATTAGTGATTGAGTGTGAGATTGTGAAACTAGAAGCTTAATTTGTGAAACTAGATGCTTAACTTGTGAAACTGGAAGCAAATATTGTGAAACTGTGAAACTGTGAAACTAAATGCTTAACTTGTGAAATTAGAAGCTTATTCTGTGAAACTAGAAGCTTAACTTGTGAAACTGTGAAACTGTGAAACTAGATGCTTAACTTGTGAAACTAGAAGCTTATTCTGTGAAACTAGAAGCTTAACTTGTGAAACTGTGAAACTGTGAAACTAGATACTTAACTTGTGAAACTAGAAGCTTAACTTGTGAAACTGGAAGCAAATATTGTGAAACTGTGAAACTATAAGCTTGGGGATGCGCGGCCTCATCCTAAGAGGCGGCCTCACGTGATCCGGCCTCTATATATATATATATATATATATATATATATATATATATAGACTTGGGATCCGGTGAGAACCACCTTACAATGAGAACCTTGTGAGAACTCTACCTTACGGACTTTTTTTTTAAAAATTAATAACATAATTGGATTCGGCATGACATTTTATAGCTAGAGAACACATTTTTTTGTCTAGAAAATAAATACTAGTGACGGAAATAGAGGTGAGATACGTTTTATTTATTTGCATGCACCTACTATCTATTTTTTCGTATCTATCATTTTTCCGCCACTAGTATTTATTTTCTAGACCAAAAAATATGTTCTCTGGCCATAAAATTCCATGCCGAATCTAATTATGTCATTAATTTTTTAAAAAAAACTTCGTAAGGAAGAGTTCTCACCGGTTTTCATTGTAAGGTGGTTCTCACCGGATCCCAACCCTATATATATATATATATATATATATATATATATATATATATATATATATATATATATATATATATATATATATATATATATATATATATATATATATATATATATATATATATCAACTTTCATATCAACATGCAATACTCAAAAGCTCTCAACTAACTTCGGAAACTATTTGAAATGAGAGCCAGTTGCCCGGCCGGGGGGTCTATCACTCCAAACCATTTACAAAACCAGACTAAGAGTCGTCCAATGCCTTGGACGAACAATACTAAGGTAGCCAATACTCTATATATAAACACACAATCAATCAGCAACATCTGACACTGTACCCCTGTTGGGTTTTATTAGTTACTCATAAACTAATTTAAGTCATACTAACATAATCTTTTAAGTAACCCT
Organism: Silene conica; assembly: GCA_029255685.2. Taxonomy (NCBI): domain Eukaryota; kingdom Viridiplantae; phylum Streptophyta; class Magnoliopsida; order Caryophyllales; family Caryophyllaceae; genus Silene; species Silene conica. The sequence continues at coordinate 33,275,947 of CM055317.2, read as the reverse complement.
TTAATTAACATATTATTAGTGATCTTAAGCATGCTAAAAAATGCGGAAATGAGAGAGTTTTCGAACCCTTACACTCGGTCCGAATATAGAGCAAGGATGATCCTCCTAGTACCCAAATAAGAATACCTCCTTTGGATGCACCATGACAATCCCTTAATCAACCGAGATCTTGAACAAGCTAGCACAAAACCGGTTTCTCCTTAAACTTATTCTAATCTCTCTAATTAGAATATTATTTCAATACTATAAAATAGTATGATATTATTATCTTATAATATATATTTAGAGGATTTATTAGCTTTCTCACACTAGAAAACCTAACTTAGGATTAGAATGAATTAAGATGTAAACATTTCACATAAGTATGGTGGTGGGTGTAAGGGGGCACGGCTATGGGAAGCACAAAAGATAGCTTTTTGCCTTACCCATGCTCATAGGGTGGCACTAGCTTATATTCTCCATGTTGCATATTTAAGGCATGTTTAGTGATTGTCTCCCATGCAAAAACATAACACAATCCCTTAAACACCCACCCATAAAACCGGTGCACTTATCATATAAGATAAAATGGACTTCCATTTTATCAATTGTTATTTTGTACAATTGTATAATCATGTGTGACATACATTATGTCACATTTATAAAACAATTGTATTTAATTTAAAATGCATATTTATCAAATAAACATCATTAGTAAATTAAATATATAAAGTTTAACAATTAGTAATTCGTAATTACTTATAAAATGGTCGTTACAATAATCGTCAATACGATTTACAACCTTTGTATTAATTATAACCCGATTCATTCTAATTACGATATTATAAAATATCGTTTATTGTTTGACAATTGACACATTTTAATTTTAAACATAAATCTTACAATAAGATTTAACCTCTAATTTCTCGATATACGAGTTTAAGGAATATGATCAAATCGTATCAATATACATTTGATCACTTTATCAGTTAAGGGAATTGTCCTAAAGGTGTGACCTAAAGGGATCAACTGACCACCACCGTCATACGACAGTAATGTCAAACTCTAGCTAGCCAATCATTACCGATTAATGTTGGTCAGTTGACTAATATAAATCGTATCATCCCTTGCGCATTCTCGTCATGAGATTTAATTACGTGATCGCACTATTGTTGAGGACACATTTCCCAACAATCTCCCACTTGTCCTCGACAAGTGTGCGTCACCAATTCTCTTGTCCTCTTACAATCTCCCACTCAATGCATGATGTCGCTCTGAGGTCGTACTTGCATTTGATCATATCATGAGTGGTTTCCTCGATCTGGAGAATAACTGTTTGACCGGAGTTATCTACCATAGATACCTTCCGAGCGTGGCCACGCATTTCCAGTTAACTTCGCCTCGAGTGGCCTTGAGATTTGAACAACCCTGACAAGGGGTGGACCATTTCTATCGCACTACTTCCTTTGACTAGTCACAGTCAGTCACAGCCTGAAACAGTCCCATTTGACTCCAGTTACGAAAAGTCGTAGAGAACGGATCAAGGCTATGCCTAAACTGTACCATCTTGGGAGAGTAGTCTTTAGTCTAAGAATTGACTCACAAGAATACTATAGCAGCTCTCGCCACGACCCGGCTATAAAATTTCCAGAACTCTATAAGCGGTCACATTGCCCGACAGAGTGTCTCTTACAGTCTGCCTATGTGATCGACTAGTCATCACATATGACTCTATGGCATTTGAACTTGCCATCAATCGCCTCACACTCTAGTCGCTTTGAGACGTCACCTCATGTAAGCGGCTAGGGACCATACTAAGTCAATCCAGTTCACTTATGGGGTTCAAAATTGTCTCTTACAACCCATTTGGATTCTGACAAAGTATCTTTTACTTTGAGTTAATTATAACTCAAATGATGTTGTCATGCAACAATAGTCAATACTATTATATTGCAGTTGATGCACAATCATCTGTTTGTATTAGTGTTTTGCGAATAACCTTTATTCATGATTGCAAAACTTACAAATTTTGGTCTCCTTTATTATCATATTATCCCGTATAATATGATTCTATTTGAGTACATATCTAGAACTCTTTCTAGATTTTGAGTTTCCTTTCCGGAGGAAAGCTCCCACTGTTATCTTATAACTTGTGACGTATCGATATACTGGAGGGATTAAAAATCACTCTCTACAGTCACTTATGTACTGAAAACTATATTGTAGTCTATTTATGATTTCATCATTCTAATAATTTTCACTCATCTTGGCTATTTGATAATGGTTTCATTCATCGTTATGAATAATGTATCCAACCATTCTAACTTCTAGTGGGCGACCTTTTATTATCCATATAATAAACCTTCCCATTAAAACTCCATCATCATATGATATAAATTATTTTATTCATCTAAATTGAGTACCTCTTATTCTTTACTCTTAAAGAATCATCCATTCTCTCTAAATGGTAGGTTTCAATTCTTTGATGAATATCGCTCCCACTGAAAACAATATCTCTCGATATCTTAAATGAACCTTTCATTTCTCGCATGTTAAACTATTACTCGAATTATTATCACTATCTCTATAGTGATCCATCTTTTCAGATCATACCTTCTGACACAACATAAACTACTGTCCAGGAGACTGAGATGATTTCTCCTCTATTATCTTATAATCATATAAAATCATTATTTCAAGGAATCGGTGTTGCCTCCGAATAGATAGATGATTTCTCCTCTATTATCTTATAATCTTTGAAAAATCACTATCTCATGGAGCCGATCTTCCTTCCGTATTCATACGGGGTTTCCCACTGAAACAATGAACACAAAGAACCTTTCTTCGAGTGTCCTCCCGTAGTTTCTTCAGTGTACCTTTCTTCGAGTGTCCTCCCGTAGTTTCTTTTGTTATCTTATTTAGGTTTCTTCTTAAGAACTCTTTCAGGAATCTTCTCTAAGATCCTATAGTTATATCATTGGTTTGTAGGTCGGAAATTTTCTCCCACTCTATCCTTTAAAATAACCCTTATTTGTACAAGGATAGCTTATTTCGATCGAACCAATGTATATAAGTTTATGGTATGATGAATACATTCTCATTTTTACTTAAAATGAAAATCTTATAATGAACTAATATTGTCTCATTTTGATTGAAAGTATCTCATGGGGTGTAGTTCTCCGTTTTAATCAACACTTTGATTATATTATATTGATCGTATCAATGTTTATTTCGTGAAAAATCATCATTATTCATGTTTTAACAAGGTATGCAATTTATTTCGAGAAATCAAGACATTGATTAAGAATAAAAGTAGTGACTCGGGTTGAAAACCAAGTCACCAATATCCAAAATTACAACCATTGTTTTAGGATTATAATCCTTGTCTTACAAGAAAATAAATTGGTCTTAGCAAATAAAATGCAAAATATGAAAGAAGACGATATGAAAATTAGAGCCTCGCTCTTCAAGTCTTCGATCAATTGGATGCTACCATAGCCATCCAAGTAAGGAACTTCATGTTTCCTTCTCCTTGTCCTTATCTTTATAAGATGCCCCTTTAAAACAATTTTAAAAGGGGTGATAGTCAACAACTTGTATCGCCATACAAAAGTTAACAAAATGAAAGTAAACGAGAATTATAACCTACTGCAAGAACATTTCTATTTTGAGATCGATCATGTGTTTGGGGCAATTCCGTTTCCTAAGATTTATCCTTGTGAAATAAAGGCACTTGTCTTCAACCTTTGAAGATGAGGTGGAAACGCCTTTCGAAAAGGTCTTTTCTTTGGTCGCTTTGGGCTTGAACGTTTTCTTGCCTTTGCCCTAAGAGGCATTCCTTTTGAAGCTCGTTTTCCCTATCTTCTCGATGTTCAAAACATCCTTAGTGGAACTTTCATGAAGTCCCATATCTCTCTCGGCTTGGACAAGCATCTTATGCAATTCATCCAATGTGGTCTCTTGATTTCGCATGTTGAAATTCACCCGGAATTGTGCATACGATTTCACTTTGTTGAGAAAGGTGAAGGACTCGGTCAATAATGAGTGAGTCGGGAATTTCAACTCCTTGCAATTTTAGTGTCTCCGCGAGCTCAACTAGTTTGAGCACATGAGGGCTTATCTTTTGTCCTTCCTTCAACGTAATGTCAAAGAAGGCGGAAGCCGCCTCATATTGAATTACCCTTTTGCGAAAACATGGTCGCAAGCTTGGTGTAAATCTCATATGATGTGGTCAACTTAATCATACTCCTTTGGAGATCCGGCTCCATGGAGAAGATGAGCACATTTTTAAGAGCGGAGGACTCTTTCATGTAGGCTTCATAGGCCTCACGAGTTCCAATCGCGGAACGTGCGGTTGGAGCGGGAGGAGCGGCTTCGGATAGGTAACAACTCTTATCGTCACCGTGAGCGGCCAAAAGCAATTGCGCATCCCAATCCTTAAAATTGGAACCATGCTTATCGAGTTTGCAACGGTTCATAAAAGACCGAAGCCATGAAACGTTAGTGAGAGGTGGAGCGTTGGTTGCCATTGATGATGTTGAAAATTAAACTACAATAATAAAAGGAAAAACAACATCATTTTAAAATTCGTAATTTAAACTAGAAACTTTAACAAGTTTAGTTATATATTTACTTAATGATCTCTTACCCAATTAAGTAAACAATCCCGAGACCCAAACCCATACTAATTCGGGCACGGTGTAGCCGATTCAACCCGTATTGGTATAATTTGGTGGATTAACCCTTTAATCGGTTCTACCTTAGAACTCTCGGTCGACAATTTTCTAAAAATCGTCTTTAGCCCGAACTTATTGCAACTACGGTTACGAATACTTTCGTTGAGATCAACCAAATTTCAAGGTGTAATCTTATTACCCCACTTACCCAACGTGACAATTTTAGTACCCCGGTGTAGCCGAACCTACATTCTTGTGAAGAAGGGATTCATGGGTCCGTACTTTTTGGTAAGGCTAAGTCTCAATATTTATATGTAAGAGATCTAGTCAATTATTATCTATCTCCGTTTAAGTGAACTAAGTCGGTGAATTATCGATGAATAAATGACTAGGTCGACTAAATCGAAAAATGCATGAGACGATATATGACGATTTGGCTATGCATGCAAACATATAAAAGCAATTAAAAGCATAAAAATAAACCCTAGTATGGCCTTTCCTAGAAAAGAAATAATAAAAGTACAAATTCGGAAACCAACTCCTTTGGTCCCTTGAACTTCACGAGGCACGCACTTCGAGGTAAACACCGTCTTGTTCGGAACTCCTTTCCGAATGGCACCGTCTTCAAGGAACTCCGGAATTTACAAATATTACAACTTTTCTAGTCTACTTTATACATTATAAAATAGAAATAAATTACAATTGGGTGATACGAGATCACAAATTACAACCCAACCGGTAACCCCTTACATTACGGGAAATACCGATTTAAAACTAAGGCCATACTAAGTAAATTACATAATTCCCAAAATTACGTAAAAAGAAATCATGACATTCATAATATAATATGCAATGCTTATGTAAATATGAATTATCATGCAAACCCTAAGCCAAATCGTCCTATTTAAAACACTTATTTAAATAGTTATCGCAAACCTCGGTTTATGGAATCGCGTGTTTTAACGATTAACAACACTATGCATTTTATGAAACGGTTTTCATCCTTAAGTTAATCATCCTAACTCTTATAGGTTTCAAAATTTAGTCTCACTCAAACTTTGAACATGACTTAACTTAATATATTTCAATATTGATCGGTATTACTCGGTTTTACGGGAAAAAATATAAAAATCCAAAAGAGTCATAAAAATTTTGAAAATTCAAAATTCAAATTTTGAAATATCCTAAATGTTCTTAAAATTTTCAGAAAGTTAAAATATTAGTATTTTATACGGTTTTAACATTATTTCGTAAATAAGACGTAAAACGAGCAATTTAAGTCGGAAAATTCAATAATTAACTCCATAAATGCAAATAAAATACTAATAATATTTTTACACTTTCCAAAACACTTTAAGAACACAAAATGGACAGAAAAATAAATTACACACTGCCCAAGAGCCGAAACTTTAATTTAAAGACTCTTATTATATTAATTTTAAATGCTACTTTTAACAAATTAAAATTAAAACAAAACTGAAACTTTTGGCTTCCAAGAATATTTTCATGATGAACATATCACATATGACTAATATGGGTTACATTTTTCGGCCATTTTAACAACCTTTGCAAATTTTAACGATTTACGTCATATATCGTACGATTTTAACCTTTAAAATTATTTCTCAAGCATAAAATAAGATAAAATTCTCGAAAATTTTATACATGCTGGAAATAATATATATGACATCGTGTTAAATTTTTATGGCCAAATTCCAACTTAAACTATTAAAGTCGAAATTATGTCACTAATTACCCGATTTTTACATTAAAAATCTATAATATTGCAATATTTGAGATAAGTTTCTGAAAATTTCAACATAAATTTTAAATATTGCATGTGACATCCTCATAAATTTTTATAGTCAAATTCATAATATAACTATTTTAACCCATTTTTATTCATCTTATTGCATTTTAACACTTAAAATTCATATCACACGTTTTATAAGTCCATAATTTACGAAAAATCATATTCATATTATAGAAAATACATGTGATAACATACTGAAAAATCTCGGCCAAAAGATGATTTTAGCTATTTTTTTCCCAAAATAAACGACTTTAACCATTAAAACTTTATAAAAACCGAGATTTAATATACCATTAATCAATATTCATGCAAAATATATTCCAAATATTCTAAAACATTTTAGAAAACAGTAGGTATTCATGCTAAAATTATTTCATGCATATCATATATTAAACGAAAATTCCAATTTTATTTTGTTATCACTATAACTCCGTAAAAACGTAAACGGAAAGCATGCAAACAACCCCTTGCTCTGATACCAATTGTTGGGTTTTATTAGTTACTCATAAACTAATTTTAGTCATACTAATATAATCTTTTAATTAACCCTTTAAATAACATATTATTAGTGATCTTAAGCATGCTAAAAAATGCGGAAATGAGAGAGTTTTCGAACCCTTACACTCGGTCCGAATATAGAGCAAGGATGATCCTCCTAGTACCCAAATAAGAATACCTCCTTTGGATGCACCAAGACAATCCCTTAATCAACCGAGATCTTGAATAAGCTAGCACAAAACCGGTTTCTCCTTAAACTTATTCTAATCTCTCTAATTAGAATATTATTTCAATACTATAAAATAGTATGATATTATTATCTTATAATATATATTTAGAGGATTTATTAGCTTTCTCACACTAGAAAACCTAACTTAGGATTAGAATGAATTAAGATGTAAACATTTCACATAAGTATGGTGGTGGGTGTAAGGGGGCACGGCTATGGGAAGCACAAAAGAGAGCTTTTTGCCTTACCCATGCTCATAGGGTGGCACTAGCTTATATTCTCCATGTTGCATATTTAAGGCATGTTTAGTGATTGTCTCCCATGCAAAAACATAACACAATCCCTTAAACACATTTCCCAACAACCTCAACTCAGGCAATCAGATGCAAACAGCAGTATCTAGAACTAACCCCAACTCATGCAAGAACTAAACACAATCAGTAGTGTCCAAGTCACACACGAACTCAAGTAAACTTGGTACACAAATCAGCAAGCATACATCCGTAGCCGCAACTCAGGCACGAATGGATACCAATCAGCTAATAATGGTTCATAACGCAACTCAGTCAGAACCATTACCCTTCGTAGTGAATCAGAATCCTAACTCAGATTCAATTCACCACGGTCATACAAACTCACGGAAGGACGGAGGTCCCAACTCAAACATCTCCTACCGCATCATCCATACACGTGACGGTCTAGAGGTCCCAACTCAGACATGTCCGCCATGCCACAAACACTCACATGTCAAACTAGAGGATCCCAACTCAGATCATACTTGACACGCATCAGACATCAGTACATATCGTACTCTAGAGGTCCCAACTCAGACATATTCCGATATGTACTACAACCAAGTCCTTAGTCCTAATTTTACTGACCTCTAAACAACACTTAATTGGCCCCAGGAATTAAGTTGAGGGAGAGCCGGTTTCCCTTTCGGTTGCCCGACCGGGGGATATCTATCCTCACTCCATTCCCGAACCCAATATAGTCGGGGACCTCAAACACACATACAAGTATAAGAGAAAGGCCAATTCGATTAAGTTATTTCTAAACGACTGCTATATATTAAAATATCTTAGTCCGATAAGAATTATAAATGGACACTTAAGAATTAACTAATTTTAAACAAGTCACTAACTACTTTACTAAATCTTACTTAGCTCAAATATATTTTACTAAGTATTTGATTACATTCCAATTAACCGGTTCAACCGATAAATGAAATAGACACGATTTAAATTAAACTTCATATTATATTACCTATATTTTGTACGGGAAATCGATTAACTAATTAAATTATTTCGACATGCTTCCAATAATAAAATCGTAATTAGTAATTCGTAACGATTTCTAACGTATTATATTTAATCGTAAACAAGCTAGCAAGCACGTACGTAAAATAATTAATTCAAGCAGGCTAGCAAGCACGTAAGTAAAATAATAATATAATCTATATATCTATATATAAGTATAAAAGAGAAACCACTAAATATTTATTGTACACGTGTCAAGCAATGGTGAATTATTTTCCCGCCAAACTCAAAACCCTAATAATTATTCTTACTAATTTTCACTACCATAGTCTTATTCCTAAATTATCTACCTTAGAAAAGATTACATATCTTTGCCCCAAAAAATATATTTTTCAAGATTATTATAGCCGTATAATATATATCTACATAAACTTTCCAATTTTCGTATATCTTCATATATTATACTTTCTGCATCGTCATGTTAAGTGGTTTCATTCAGATTTACGGAGTATAATCCAACCCTTATTTTCGGGAAAATGTAGTGTAAATTGTTATTCCGTGTATTAAATCTAATTTTCCATATTTTACCTCTACAAAATTACTCATCTTTTTCCCATTTTCGAGTCATTTTATATTTTGATGTTCGTTCTAAAATCGTTACTAGAGCAAGTTTTCTGAGTTGGCAAATAATATGGATGTCAACGAAATTTTTAATTAAATGTTAGTAGAGTGCAGAATACATACATTTTGTATTGTGTTTGTTTATTTTCCGGGAATTTTAATTATTTCTTTTAAGCCAATTGCAATAGGATCATTTTGGGTCATGATTTTAATCTTCCTATTTTTTTAACTTGATGTATGTGACATATAGTTAAACTCAACAAATTGCCTTCATATTTTTTTTTTTAAAGTTCTATTATGTTTTGTATTTACATATTTGACTCATTTTATTAATTCTTATAAGAAAAAGTTTTTGATCCTATAATTTTAAGCCACTCGACTAAGAAATACCTCTATTTAATTGCTCGTAAATAGACATGGTGACCCAATTCGATAAGACTTACCAAAGACTCGAAAATGACCTAAATGTATGGCTGGAACACTCAAAGAGATACGATCCAAAGTGGCCCAACCTAAATGTAACCTGAAATGGTCCTATTGACCAAAAATGAGTGAACTAATGCAAAATCATGACCCAAAATAATCTGATCCGAAGTGTCACCACTGGAAAATGTCTTGATAATTTGTTAACCTAAAAAATAACTCGAACCAAAATAACTCGATCCAAATAACTCATTTGCCAGGTCTACTCACAAACGGATCAATAACCAATCAATATATGTATGTGGTAAGTAATTATGACAACACCGTGAGATTATAATGATATTTAATTATTCTATTATAAAAATACGTTAAATTACATGAGTTTTATTAGACAAGAAAAATGGTTTAATTGGTTAAAAATAATACTAAACTGATTATCAAAGTTATCGGTGAACCATACTGAGTATATGATTGTTTCTGCGAAATTCAAATTTTTTTTATGATATTCATATTTTTATTCTTAAATTTCGCAAGAATATTTAATTTTAATTAACATTCTAAATTAAAATATTATGACACTATTAATATGACAGATAATAAATTATCGAGTCAAAGATATGAGACGTGACTCACACGAGAAATAAATAGTATCTGATAAGGGTCTAAGCATATTTTTAGGTGACAATGTTCACTTGAAAAGAAAAAATAGTAGGGTCATTCTAATTTCTAATCAATAAATTATGGGTAACGTTCAATACAACATTCGTTGTATTTAAGTATTTAATACCTTCCAAATGTGGTTAAGTTAGGAATTCGAAATTAAATTGCACATTATTCATGCAATTAATATAGATATTAAAGATTTATTTCCACTCCTTAAATACAGCCCATGGGGCTATATTTATCATTTTCCATAGATTATTATGGGAACAATAATTAGAAGAAAGGTTGAAAATAGATATATATTAGATAGATTATTATACACTAATTAAAGAGAATCATTTGTTGTGGGGTTTAGTAGTTGACACAAATAAGACTACACACCCTAATGTATATGAGTATCGTACATCCACTACAAAACTAATTAAGCTTATATACAATTTTTTGAGCTTTTAAAAATTTTGACTTACATTTTAATTATTTAGGTGTTAAAATTAAAACTTTATTGAATTAATATGTATTATTTTTGACTGTCATTATAATAAGTTGAGTTAATTTTTTTATTTATAAAAGCGTTCAGATTCTTTCCGATAAAGTTCGTAAAATGTGCATACATATAAACTCAAATCATTTGCTATAAGCTTATACAACTACAAATCTATACTACTAGATCTATACAACTGATTGTATATTATTCCACTAATTGAGTAGTAAAACACTATAAAGTACTCAAATTTTATTTATTGAGCACATATCTAACATGTAATATAAGTCATTACTCTACAATGGATAGTCAAAATTTCAAATTAATACATTATTTAAAATAACAATTTAGAACTTAATTTTATATATCATTTATATTTTCTCGTACAATTTTGCACGGGTTCTAAACTAGTAATAAAATAATACTAAAACTAAAAATGTACAGGAAGTAGTATGTAGTAAATTAGCGCTGCACGCATTAGATAAGCCCTACATTTCAACCAATGACACAACGCAATAACAGTAGTACATATATATGGTATTAGTAAATCACAGCAATGCAACCACGACATATAGAAGTGCAGGCCGTAGGGATGATAACATATACCAGCAGCGGCTATTGCAACAGAACAGAAGTAGCAGCTAACATTTACGAAAGTAGCAACAACAACCAGCATAAGACAGCCATACCAGCAACAGTGCAGTGGTGCAGACCAGCAGACACGTAGGGGCAGGGAATCAGATGCGCAACCAGAGTGCAGATACGGGAACTAATGTACAGGAAGTAGTGCAGAACAGACATGGGGGCTGGAGTCTGTTCAGTGTGGAACAGACGCGGACAGATGCGGGAGTGTAGTAGAACAGACGCGGACAGACGCATGAGTGTAGCGCCAGCTCAGGAAGTGTTTAAATGAAACGACAGACGCACAGGGGCAGGAAAATAGACGCACAGAACAGAATTCGAAGTGCAGGGACTTAAAGTGCAGAAACAGAAACGTAAGTGCAGCGGCAGTACATATGTCGAGTATAGTATGAGCGAGTAGGAGGTAGTAGTACCACGTAGTATAAGTTAGTAGTAGCTATAGACCACAGTGGGTAAATATATAGGAAGTCAGAAAATAGTAGCACGGTATCTCACGCAGGAAAGGACTTGGGATTTCAGCAATAACAGCCTCACAACACAATTTTATTAATCCTTTCACCCTATGCACTACCCCAAAACATACACACCTCATTTTCATCATCCATACCACATAAACATTCACAAAAACATAAATGTCAAATTAATTAAAGACAAGGGTCGAGTTGCTCATTATCGTCACCTCAAAGCGGTTTAAGCTCCGAAATCTTCTTCCACCACGAGCAAGGCAACCTCGGGATCGACTAGGCTAACTCCTAAGAACACCAAAGACGGAAATTATAAGCTTAAAACGAATTGGGGAAAAACAGCCCAAAAATGAAAGTGAACGAAATGAAAATCGGAAGTGATAGAAATATCACAAATTTCGTGAGGATTCCGAAAATATAAAATTTACCTTGATACGAGTTGAGGAAGGGTTCGAGATGACCTCTTGAAGTTTCTTAAAGAGAGAAAAATGGTGTTTTGATGTTACTGTGAAATGAGTTTTGAAGAAATGATATGTCATGAGTGAATTAGGGTATGTGTCCTTTATATACTTGAGTCGGATTTGTTTTACTTAAATGAAGCGGAAACTCAAGTCGGGAAATGCCAAGTGAAAGCGTATCTCAAGACTTAGAATAATCTTAAGACGGAATTTAACGGAAAACTTAAAATAAAACTTACGTACAATTTATTATTAAAATAATATTATATTCCGGAAAACACTTTAACCTATTAAAATATTATATTACGAAAATATGGGATGTTACACATATCGAGAGTAAGGTCCTATATGTCTGGCGACGAAGAAGAGATTCTTAGTAATTTGACTTGTAAAAGACTAATCTCAATTTTAGGTTGTAGAAGAAGATCTCATCAACTTTAATTTTAATTCATTTTAAGTGAACAAATATCTAGCATGCGAGAATGAATAAACTAAGGTGATGGCTTAAGAAAAATATGCAAGTGACATCTGTATGTCCATGATAATTATCATACATGCCTATATGAGTCGATTTTCACGCAATTTTAGGTGGTTTGGTTTAGGCGGAAAAATGATGCAATAAACATGTGAATGACAAGCAATAAGAACGGAAATAAATACGAAAAATAAAACAAGTCCTAGTGTGGTCTATCCTACGAAAAAGAACAAAAATACAACTTTGGAATCCATTCAGCAATGGACTCTTGAAGCTTGTCTTGACTTGGTGTTCCTTCTTGGTGATGTAGTGGGAGTGAGCAATCTGATCTCCATCTTTGTCTTTTTTATTACATTTTGAATCACATAACAAAATCCTATTATTACATTCTAATTCCTAACAACCTAATAAAAAAAATATTACACAAGGGAGATTCGAGATCTCATAATTACATCACTAATTATGTTTCCTTCATTACGAAAACATAAAATACTAAGGTCACACTAAGTATTACAATTTACAACTGATTGCAAAAACCGTAAATAAATCCATTCAATAATCATTCAACATAAAAAAAAAAAAAAAAGATGCAACATACTAATAAATTATTCATTCAAGACATAATTCCGTAATTATGTAGAGTCATTTATCCAAACCACCATTTAATAATGACTAAATTATGTGATAATTCCGAAATTAATCGCATAACATTAATCAAACAAAACATATTCATATTATCGTATAATATGAATTAATCCAACATTATTTTAAACCTTTTTAAAATAATTGAGTATCAAAACTTCTGAACTTTTTCACAACAACATGGATACATTATCCTTGTAACGCATAACAAGAAAAAAAACAAGACGAAACAGCTCTTAAAAAAAATCATCCGCAATAAAAAAAAAAAAAAACAGGCTGCTCGAAACAAAAAGTTTTTTTTTTCGTGAACAATACCGCCGTGAACAGTTTTTTTTTTTTTAAAAAAAACGTTTATGAAAATCATACAAAATAAATTTCGTAAACATTGGGACTCTGATACCACTTGTGGGAAAATATTTGTATATGTTCCCAATTCTTTTATGCAGGACTATAACGAACTAATATGGCATGATTTATAGTCATAAACGAAATACGAGATACAAAGATTGGAAACAAGAATTAACCCCTGGTCCTAGCAATATGGCTTATGAACAGATATCAAAATAGATATGCTCCTAATCGCTGCACCCAAGATGCTCCAAGAAATACCCCTTCTTGAGCTAGAAATTGCAAAATTACCGTTAATTTTGTAAATGATGAAAATAGAGAGGGGATCAGTTTTGGCGTGTAACTCGTGCCTCTGGATGTGTGTCGAGTGGTTGTTTATATAGGGGAAGGTAGTGTTTGTTATATATGAGTCAATTTTCACGCAATTTTCACGCTTGTGTATGCATTTGTTCTTCTTTGTTGGCTTCTCTAGTTATAATCTATGGCATGATTAAATTTAAATACGCTTGGACTAGATTGTCATCAACATAAGGGTTGTTTATGTGCGCTTTTTGCAGTGAACAACTAAAAATAAGGAAAAATAGAAAATTATGTTTTCACAACAAAGTATTCAAGAGTAAATAAAGTTTAAAAGTGTCAATGATCAAATCTATATCATTTGTGGAAATTGTAAGAGGCAAGACCCTTTTTATAATTTCATTTATTCGTATCTTTTAATATTTCACGTTGATTGGACTTGCGAACTAGACAATAGCTTGTCTAGTTAACCTCAATTAGGAGTGAGCTGACCCAACTAGGAGTCACCTAGGTAGACTTGAGTGAGCTGGAGTATACTTATGTTGAGCTGCGTTTGAGCTAGCCTTGACTTCGTATATAATCATGTGCTTTATGTGAGCTACCATAAGTATCCATAACAGACTACGAGCTTATGAAATAGGTGACTCGTGACACACGGATCCAAACTTGATACCAATTTGGATTGTTTGACATACCAATAATCTAGGTAGCACCAAAACAGATACGGACACGGACATGGGACACGACACGACATCCCATGAAATTTAGGACACGGGACATGTCATTTAAATATAAGAAAATATATATTTGATGGTTATAAATAACGTATAATTTTATTTTTTATCATGTATTTGAAGCTAAATCTAAACAAGTAAATGTACAATTCGATCTTTACTATAATTAATTCTCATTTTTCCACCCAAACTCATCTTTTAATCGATTCTTTTTAAAATTTTATTGCTCGTCTAAACTAATATATTTAGCCATGTTTCCAACGAGTGTCTTGTGTCCGAGTATCGGACATATTGTCTGACACTCGTTTGAGCAAATTTGAAGACAAATAATATCTAGCAAATAATATCTAGGAAGACAAATTTGAAGAAGTTTAGCACACGAAACGGGAGGCATAGCCGTTTGAGCAATAACATCAACAGGCAACAACAATGACCCCTTACTCAAGAAAAAAAAAAATTGACCCCTTACTCAAGAAAATAAGAAATGCACATACCGCCATGCCGGAAGCTTAAACTCCCTCATATAAACTTGCGCTCTCTCTTAGCTCGCTAATTCCCCTTCAAGCTCACAACTCCAGTTCCTATTAATGGCGATAATGAATTCTTCCACAACATAGCCTCTTGATTTCTTGATCATTCAAAATTAACTAAATACTTGAGTTTTAAATTGAGGTTTACAACAATGCATAGGTCTGCTTTTCTATCTCTTAGACTTCTGCGCCATACTCAACCCTCCATTTCTCTTCCACGGTTTGTCCTCTATTCTTTTTATTTTTGTTTAATTTATTGTTTAAATTAACAATAAGCCTCACCAGTGAAGCTCGCGACGGTCAAATACTAACTATGTGAATAAATTAGAAAATTAGAAAATTAGATTGTTATTCCTATGCACTCTCCTTTTGTATTTTCTCGCAAGCTTGCGGGAGTATGTCCGTCATAAATGAGAATTTATGTTAAATTAATGTTTATCCGCAATATTTTCTTCTCGTTGTTTTACAAAATGCTTGTTCTTCGATTACGTTGTCCGTGATTGTTCGATTTTAGAGGCTTATGTTTGTTTACATGCGTCTATGAGATTTGCTCAAGTGTTAATTTCAGCATATATGATCAATGATTTGCTTTTGATTTTTTGCCAGGATAGTTAGGGTTTGGATAGGTTTTCAGATTGGTTGAACCACGAGCTTGGCTAAATTTGTCCTTGATTAGATATTCAGGTGATTAGCTACCGATATCTTGTTGCACCGATGCAGCTTAAATTCATTATTGTGAGGTTTAGAGTATGTTGTGGAGTTAATCTTCATCTTCAGCAATAAGCATTGATGATGCTGTTGTGAACGGATGACAGTGTAGGCAGTTGACTCGTTTGAGGTCTGATGTTGAGATCTTAAAGCGTGTTTTTACACTACAGTAGTTATTAGTTAGCAAACACGCATAAATTAGCAGTACATTCAATATTAAATTTCAGAGGTACATAATCGTGAGGATTTTATCATTTATACTTCATAATGTTCGTATAATTCTTGTGATTTAGTGTTCAGATATGATAATGTTGGATACAGTATTATACGGAGTATATGTGTAACAGATTCTTTGGGGTGAACAGTTGTCACTACTATGATGCAGGCCACATGAAGTTTAGAAATAAATTTGTCGTTTTGATTACATCATTGCCCTCGTCATGCCAAAATTTTCTGTAACTGATAGATCATCAAGTACGGTGATTGGGGTTTAATAACGTTGATCGGGTATCACCTTCAAGACATGGTTACCGGCTGCATTCCATGTAGAGAATACAGAATACAGATGAATGGCCTAACATCTTAACTATATTTACTTGCTTCAAATTCATATGATACTGTTTAGTAGACAGATATTGCTCGAGATTGTCCGACTTTACCCAAAGATAGTTTTATTACTAGAAACAAGTATATTTGCATATGTTCACGCGCTAGACTCTTTCAGATTCATCTGCTTTATGCTTTGTTTTCAGACCACATGGACAAAGAAATGTTTTCCCCCATTTAATCTCAAACAGCATATCTGATTAATTTCTGCATTACCAAATTATTAGTTTAGTTTTTACCTTATCTATTTGTCTTATATAATTCTCAAAGTTTGAAAAAGTGTGGACTGTGTGTGAGTTCGCTAAACAGTTAGTTACTAGTTGTATACTAAGTCAGACTTTTGAAGCACGCCTTCATAATATCATGATTTAATAACGTTTACTCATCTATTGCTTCCACCTTTATCTTTCATGCTCGTAAAGATTTATGTCATTTCTGTAGGCTTGATCCATCAAAGAGGTGCCTGGTTCGTGGTTATTCCAAGTCGGCTAAATACCAAAACAAGGGAACAAAGCGTCAAGACCTAATTCCAGAGACAATCTCAACTTCTAGCTCTAGTTTTAGTTCGAATCGGATTTTAATTTTTGGCGTTGTATGTTTCTCTGACTCTCTGACTTGATGCAACACTATTCTTCTGATTTATGCTATGATGTTTCTGATTCTGTTTCTGCTCTTTTAAAATATCAGCCTGCTGTTATACTGGGTTTTGTTGGAGTGACGTCGTTTGCACGCTACAACGATGAGAGAAGAGCTATTAACAAAGGTTATCTGATCCATTACTCAACAGCTGGAGCATACCTTTTATCTTTTACGTGATTTTAATATTTTTTTTTGTATGATTCAGCCTTAATAATTTTGGCTCATTAAATATTTACAAAATCTTCTCCAATGTCCAATCCATGGTCCAGACTTGGGAATTTATGTTATTTATAATTTTGGTTCATTATGTGCAGAAGGGCTATGGTTATGCTACTGTAGAAAAGTCGTCTGGTATCGACTTTAGTAGGCTATGGCGAAGCAATTAGTCAGAGTCAACGTCTTGTTATGAATTAGACGAGTCTTGCACACGTCTGTTGGCTTCCTCATGAGGGAGAGCCAGCATCTGTAGAGTCAGCTTTTCAAAATCGAAGTCTCTTTAAATTTTCTGAAGCAACTAATGTCATCTTTTGATAAGCTTTATTACTTGAATGAACTGTATGACTTTGAGGCTTTGGCTTCTTTACTCATTTGGGCTTATGTTGAGTAGATTACTTTTGTCAAGGCTTTGTTCCTTTCAATTGGTGTTATAAAGCATTGATGCTGTGATTTGTACACTTATGATGATTAAAATCATGTTTATAGTTTGCCTTCATACATATTGAGATCCTTGTAAACAGGTCATCTCTAATCCTTGATTAAGTTCTACAAAGTACAAACATATAATTGCATTACTCATTTGGCTACTTTTTATCCTAGTACAATATCTGATCCGTTTTTAAGCTATATCTTTAAGGAGCTATGGATGAGCTATAGCCATATTTCTCATTCTGACGTGCATTATTACGCTCATTTGAGCTGGCTGGGATGGATGGATTCTTTCCTGAATTCTATGTGTTCCCTTGATCAGGCAAAGATATAAAGGAAGGTATCACTGTGAAAGGACCCGTAGTTGGTGGCCCGTTTACTTTGATTAATACAAAACGCGAAGCAGTTACTGAGAAAGATCTCCTTGGAAATTGGGTGCTCTTATACTTTGGGTATACTTCATCACCTGATGTAGGGCCTGCTGAAGTGCAAAAAATGGCAAAGACCGTTGACAGTTTAGGTTCAATTATTTTCCTATTGTTTACCTTGTGGTTTTTTTAGATGACTTTTTGCTCTGATAAATCAGAAATCTTCGGTTGTATGTACCCAGAGTCGCAACAGAATGTTAGACTTCTGCCCATCTTTGTGACAATTGACCCGCAGCGTGATACACCTTCACAGCTGGATGCTTATCTTAAAGGTACATTTTCCTATTCTATTGACTGTCTGAACTCATTGTGTCTATTCTGGTTGAACGGACGATAAGGCTTACAATTTTACATCTGTTTAATTGCTTGTCATCCTTGTGCAGAATATGACTTGAGAATTGTGGGATTAACTGGGCCTGTAACTTCTGTAAAGCAGATGGCGCAGGAGTATCGCGTCTTTTTCAAGAGGATTGATGAGGATGGGAATGACTATCTTGTTGAGACTTCTCATAATATGTAAACTTGATTGCCTGTTAGCCTCTAATGCATGTCATTGTTGACATCTATCTCACAGGAGTAATTTAATAACTCAATTGTCATGATGGATTGTATAGGTACTTGATCAATCCAAACATGGAAATAGTAAGGTGTTTTGGGACGGAATACAATGCTGAAGAGCTGTGTGAGGCAATAGTGAAAGAGGTGAAGAGAAGTGCGCATTAATTGATGCAAGTGCCGAGTATGTACGACAGGAAGCTCAAAGTAAGACAGACACTAAGGAGTCGTTTGGTTCCATGTAGGAATTCGTATTGCCCAGGAAGTCGTAAAACACAAGATTTTAGAATTCATATGAATTAGAAAATATTGTTTGGTTGCTTATGTAGGAAGTGTAATTCATATAAGCATTTTCACTTACCTAGGGGACCTAGGTAAAACACTTCTTACATCTCTTATCTATAAAAGAGTAGAATTTAGAGGAATTCTATTGGCTCTCAGTTTTGGGTGGTGCTCATTCACGGACGAATTTTACTCTTTTATGGACAAAATTACCATTTTACCCTTTTATTTTGACTCCCTAATTTTCAAGTTTCTCTCTATATTACACTTTCGTCTTAAACACCGGAGTATTCTTTATTCAGTCATCGTTTTGTCTAATTGTTTCACTAATTAAAGCATCCATGTAAAATGCTTGACCAACGATTTACACATATATAATGAACAATTGCAGAATTGGTTCTGCTTTGAAAATGTAAACGCCTTTTGAAAAATATTACATTGTAACAATTGGATAAAACAAAATTAACGTCAAAAATAAAAAACGAGGCCATACTTTACAACCAGGGCATGGACGAAGCACAGCAAATCATTGTTTTGAGATGTCAATTTTTAATCATACAAGGATTTAAGTACAATCCCCAAAAGTATACCGAACATAAAGAAAGTCGGCAACGGTTAAACAAACCCTAATTTAAATCAATTCCTTAATTTGATATAATTTAATTAATAAAATTAGAACTTAAGTAGAATTATTATTACTTGATTGATTCGAAAATTAGCATTCATAATTGTATAATTTGATAGAATTGAATAATTTTGTGAATTTGATTAATTTTGTAAGGGAGAGAATTAGAGAGAATTTTGTTTGTATTTCTAGGCAAAGGGCACACAATGGAAAAGTAATGTAAAAAAGTTCATGAATGAGCAAAACTCGTACATAAATGAGCAATTACGTCAGTTTTTAGAAAAAATAATTAACTTCTTCCATACCCTACCCCACCACTTAATATCAAGTTTTTTTTTTTTTTTTTTTTGCAAGAAAGTTACATCCTATTTTATCCATCCATTATGGGAAAAAAATAGGAATGAGCTCTTACAAAAAGGATAACCCTGAAAAAACCAGAGAATCAACAAAGCAAAAGACTCCTAATCAACCAGGAAATCGACTATTTCTTGCTCATCAGAGTTGTATTTATGAAAATACGAACCCCCACCAAAAATTTAATTTGCCTGAGAATAGCACCTCCAACAGTCTCCCTGCCCAAGAAAATTCTGCAATTCCGTTCCCTCCAAATACCATAAACAACAGCTCCAATGCAGCACTGCAAAATACCAACCTTCCAATGCTTCCTATGCTTGTGAGCATTACTCCAGTCAATTGCCCTCTTCAAATCATTAGGCATCCCAACAACTTTAATCCACTGCATAACTCCCTGCCAAATTTCAGCTGAAAAAGTACATTTAAAAAATAGATGGCCATGAGATTCCCAAGCACTCTTGCACAGTCTACATCTATTGACTAGATGCAGCCCTCTCCTAGAAATAGCATCAATAGTAGCAAGCTTCTTCTGAAGAGCAAGAGAAGTCAGAAAGTTAAGTCTTGGGATTACATTTGCATTCCAGGCAGCTCTTACACCTCTGACAGTAGGAAAGATAGGTCTCAAATAATCATACATACGTCGGACTACAAATTTCCCCGAACCAGACAACTCTGGATTAGCATTTGAGCTTGTTCAACACCACCTGCTCGTTGAACAAGGCAGTCTCTTACAGCTAGGATGCCCCTCCAGCTCTCAGAGTGATAATCTTTCTTCGTGGTCGACCAAATAGAATCTCCTTTTAGATTGTAGTGAGCATTCCATTTGGCCCACAAAGAAGAGTTATCTTGAATTCTAAACAGCCACTTACAGAGGATGGCTTTGTTCCATGAAAGCACTTCCTTGATATTAAATCCCCCCCCCCCTCTTCTAAAGGACAACAACAAGATTTCCAACTCTTCATATACATCTTATGATGCCCCTCCTGTGCATTCCATAGATACTCCCTGCAGAATCTATTCAGAATTTTTAAAATAGACTTAGGCAACAAAAACGTAGCACACCAATAATTTTCAAGGCCGAATAACACCGTGTTTAACAATTGTAGTCTCCCAGCATAAGATAGAAGCTTAGTGGTCCAATGTTGAATGGCAGTTTGAATTTTACATAGAAGTTGCTCATACATTTGCTTGTGCAACTTGCTATCATGGAAAGGTAATCCAAGATACTTAAATTGGAATTTGCCCTCAATAAACCCAGTTGAATGCAAAATCAGATCTTTCACATCATTAGCAACCCCTCCAAAGTAAATGTTTGTTTTCTCAGCATTTGAAAACAACCCAAAAGACTCTCCAAAGAGAGTTAAAGTGTCAGCCACAACTCTAACTGAAGGAGCATCCCCTCTTACAAACACCATTAGGTCATCTGCAAAAATCAAATGGTTCAAATTCACTCCAACACATTTAGGGTGATAAGATACTTGAGGAGTATCTCTCAATCTTCTCATATGTCGAGAAAACATCTCCATACTCAGCACAAAATATGGAGACAAAGGATCCCCTTGTCTCAATCCCACTGCTTCTTTGAAAAAACCATTCGTGCATCCATTAATCTTCACAGTGAACCAAGGACTTTCAACGCATCCCATAATCCAAGTAATGAAAGTAAAAGGAAAATTTAGGCTTCGCAAAATTCTTCTAAGAAAGCTGCACTGAACAGAGTCAAACGCCTTCCTGATATCAACCTTTATTAAGCTCCTTGGAGTACAGTTCTTCCGTCCATATCCTCTAACTAGAGCCTGAGAAAGCATAATATTCTCAAAAATATCACGACCTTTCACAAAAGCAGCTTGCTCTAATCCCACCAACTGAACCATTAGAGGAGTCAATCTATTGACCAATATTTTGCTGATTGTCTTATAAAGAACATTGCAACAAGCAATTGGCCTAAAGTCTCTAACAGAAGTCACCACATCCTTCTTTGGAATAAGAGTTAATACAGTAACAGCAGCCTGCTTTGCCATCGTCCCATTCTTGAAGAAACTCCGAATAGCAGTATTAAAGTCTTTGCCAATAATACTCCAGGCAGACTTAAAGAATCCAGCAGAAAATCCATCCAACCCAGGGCTCTTGTTGTTATCCATAGAGAATAAAGCCTCATAAATTTCATGATCTGTTATAGGAGCACATAAACCCATGTGATCAGTAGTACTCATAATGGGCCCAGTCGTAATAACATGATCATTCTCATTAGTTACTGGCAAAGAAGAACCAAGTAACTCAGTGTCGAACTCCACAAATGCCTGATTCACAGCTGTAACACCCTGCACAAGGTCCCCCTTATGGATCACAATCTGACCCACAATACTTTAATACCAAGTTTTTATTTCCAAACTATCAACCATAATTTTCAAGTTAAATTTTAATCACTAATATTACTAAATTAAAGAAAATTACAGCAATAAAAAAGGGTCCTGATTTACGCAGTAGACTGTTGACAATTTTACCCCTCTCATTTTCCTTTTTCATTTTCTCTCTCTAGCCTCTCTCTAATGTTTTCTCCTAATATCAAAATGCGTACTACGAAAAGTAATTTATTTTCTTAGTACATTTTTACTCAATACAGTAAAATGTGTACTGCGAAAAATCAATATATCAAGTATTATTAGTTTTATTTTATTTTTATTAAATTTTTTTACCCTATTTTCATGACGAGTAGTTTTATAAAAACAATATGCGCGAAAATTAACGTAAGGTAACATAATAATTAAGAATATATTGAAGAAAAAGGAAAAAAGAAACAAAAAATAACTGTACTACCTTGAGTAAAACGAAAAAAAAAACCCCAATTAATGAAATACGTTAGTTTAGTACTAATTGACAAAGATTGATTAACAATTAACATATGTTGATTTGGTTTCTAAATCAATTGAAGTACTACGTCGTATTAAGCATGTTAATTCGTTTCTAAATAATTAACAATGATTCTTATTTTCATGTTGATGAATTAACAAACCCTAATTAAAAAAGAAAATATATTATTCAAAAGACAATCCAATTACTAAGTAATATAAGATTAATGAATTAATTACCTGTTCGTCACTTGAATACTTAAATAATCGTTCATAGTTGTAAATTTGTAATGGGGTGGAAGATGGTAAAGATTTCAATATTAGAGAGAAGGAAGAGAGAATTAGGTTTAAGGTTCTTCTATGAAAGGGCAACAAATGAAAAATTTGGTGTAAAAAGTACTGTATTGAGTAAAAAACGTACTGCGAAAATAAATTGCGATAAAAAATTGTCAAATAATTAAATAGTTGGAAAGTAGTTTTTTTTCTTTTTTTCCGTTCCTTTTTGCTAATTTGGTAAACATATACGTGGTCATTATTAACACCTTTCGTTTTAATTTACAACATTTGTAAGCAAGATTTGTCGAATAAATTTATATCACTCATTCATTAACTAACGGGGTCTAATTTTGTTCAATTAAATAGATTATCAGTTTTCAATGATTAAAATAGAAAAAACTAAAAAAATATTATTCAATATTTATAGTTCCCTATTACATCGTAAATATAAAAAAAAATTGACGAAATATTATAAATGTATATTTTTAATCGTATTTTTTGTTTAAGATCGTCTAAGTTAATAAATATTAATAAATGTTTATAGGCCTCTTTTTGTTTCCACCTATGTTTTATTTCGTATGTACTTTCTTCGTTTCCACTTTAATTTTAATCATATGTGAGAGTCGTCTTAAACTAAGACGATCTTGAGCAAAAAAACAACAATTGTTGTGTATAACCAACCACTTACGTGTTCGAAAAATTATACCCGTGCATTTTGTGCACGGGTTTAAAACTAGTTATGGAGAAATTCCAATTCATGGGAACTTTAAATTCATGTGAATTGGGGGTAACCAAACAAAAGGTCAATTTTGCAATTTACGTAAAGTTAAATTTCTGCGTTTTTTGGTGGATAACCAAACCACCACTAAGACATAATAGACATTTATTATTGTTAAGAATTAGCAGTTATAGTCTAAATTCTAAATGTTGATTCATCAAATATATTTGACAATAGGAGTATAAACTTTGTAAATTATATGAGAATTAATATTATAAAATGTGTTAAGGAATGTACATACGTAAGGTAGTTTAAATACAAGGAGTGGTAGGAGTTATTCTAGGAGTCAATCTCCATGATTTGTGGAGAGCTAAAAGAGGTAACAATATTATCATACAAAGGGAAAGAATAAAGTAAAAGATACACTTTTGAATAGAGCACAAATCAGCCGTGATTTGTGTTGATGATGGAAGGAATCAAATCTTGGGATATCTTGGACTATTTGCTTGATTGTAAAATATCTTTAACATTCCCGCTCAAGATGGACGGTCGATATCGAAGGCAATCTTGGAAGAAAGCAATAAGAACCGAGGTTTGTGGAGCGGTTTGGTTAACGTATCCGCTAGTTGATCGGACCCATTAATATGTTGAACTCGTATGTAGCCTTTTCGAATCTGCTCTTTGACAAAATGGAAGGCTAGTGCAACGTGTTTCATCCGTGAGTGAAAAACCGGGTTAGCCGAATAGGTAGTTGTACTTAGATTATCACAATATATTACTGGTGGATTAGTACTTGTAATGCCGAGCTCCATAAGTAAATTTTGAAGCCAAATTAGCTTCGCTGATGTACTGGCAACTGCCCGAAATTCCGCCTCTGTTGAAGAGCATGATATTGCCTTTTGTTTCTTAGCGGACCATGAGATGGGTGTATTGCCTGAATAAATAATATAACCCGTGGTTGAGAGATAGTCATGTGGATCACCTCCCCAAT
Source organism: Silene conica (assembly GCA_029255685.2). Classification (NCBI taxonomy): domain Eukaryota; kingdom Viridiplantae; phylum Streptophyta; class Magnoliopsida; order Caryophyllales; family Caryophyllaceae; genus Silene; species Silene conica. The sequence goes on along the minus strand of CM055317.2, from coordinate 33,251,039 downwards.
CGGCATCACAAAAGGCATGAAGGCACAGTGGTGTCGATTGATGTATGTGGATGCCCGAGATTTAAGGTTCCATTTAAGTAGCGGAGGAGTCGCTTTAGGGCAGCCCAATGTGTACCGGTTGGGTGGGTTAGAAATTGGGCTAGCTTGTTGACTGAGAAGGCAATGTCGGGTCAGGTGAGTGAGAGGTATTGTAGACTACCAACTATGGACCGATACTCAGATTCATTTTCAATGGGTGTGGTGGTATCTTTTGTTAACGGTGGGTGGGCAAGCATAGGGGCTGTTGCAGGTTTTGAGTTGTCCATTTTGAATTTGACAAGGAGGTCGTATAAATATTTTGTTTGGTTTAAGTGAAGATCGGTTTTGGTTGGGGTGACTTCAATACCCAAAAAATATGATAGAGGACCAAGGTCCTTAAGGGCAAATTTTTGAGAAATTTGAGAAATAAAATTGGTGATATGTGTTTTGTTTGGACCGGTTACTATTATGTCGTCAACATAAACTAAGACAAAGAGGGTTGTAGTGGTTGTAGTTAGTATGAAAAGAGATGGGTCGGATAAGGAGTGTCGAAAATTACAATTAATAAGGTAGGTTTTTAATTCTGTATACCATGCGCGAGGGGCCTGTTTAAGACCATAAATTGCTTTGTTGAGTCTGCAAACATAAGAAGGGTTAGTAGAATCTACAAAACCTGCTGGTTGGCTCATGTAAACAGATTCGGTAAGATGGCCCTGCAAAAAAGCGTTGTTAATATCTATTTGGTGTAAATGCCACTTTTTGGTGACAGCAAGTGTGAGTATTAATCGGATTGTAGTTGGTTTGATAACCGGACTAAACGTTTCTGAATAGTCTATTCCTGGTCTTTGATGGAAGCCCTTAGCAACGAGTCTTGCTTTGTGTTGTTTAAGACTACCGCCTGGATTATATTTAACCCGATATACCCATTTGCAACCAACAACATTCGGAGCTTGGTTAGGTGGGACAAGAGTCCAGGTGTGGTTGCGTTGGAGAGCATCATATTCTTCGGTCATAGCTTGGCGCCATTGTGGTTGAAGTAGGGCTTGTTTAGTGGTGTTGGGTGTGGTGTGAGTCACGGTTTTGGTGGCTGTATGGGCTTGGGTGTCTTTGTTGTAGTAACGTGGGTTAGGCTTCGTGATATTGTTGGAGAGGCGAGTACGGTGGACAAGTGGTGGTGGGGGAGGGGGTGGTGGAGGTGGTGTGGACGTCACAGTATGAGAGGAGGCAGGGGGTGACTGAGAGGGAGCTGGGGAGGCAGTGGTTGTTTCGGGATTGGGTGGTGCGGGTTGCTGGGCTGATGGGATTCGGTCTGGGGCGAGTGGCTGGTCAGTGGGGTTTGGGTCTGGTGCGGTTTGCTAGTGCGGAGGGAGGTGGGGTGGGTTGGGTGGTGGTAGAGACGGTGGGGCAGGGGGTAGGATAGGAATGGTTAAGGCACACCATTGGGTTGGTGTTTGACATGTTACGTGAGGGGTATTCATTAGTTTAGTATATGGAAATTCAAGTTCGATAAATCGAACATGTCGTGACGTATATAGCTTGTTGGTTAGGGGGTTTAGACAAAGGTAGGCACTTTGTGTATTAGAGTAGCCAACAAATATACACGGGGTTGATTTGGGCTTGAGTTTGTGGTTGTTGTAGGGTCGTAACCATGGGTAACAAAGGCAACCAAAAGGTCTTAATTTGTGGTAATTGGGTTGTTGGTCAAATAACAGTTTGTATGGAGATTGGTTTGATAAGGTCATCGATGGTAGTCTATTGATAAGGTAAGCGGCAATGGACAACGCATAGGGCCAATATGTGGTAGGCATGTTTGCTTGAGATAATAAGGCTAAACCAGTTTCAACTATGTGACGGTGACGACGCTCAGCAAAGCCATTATGTTCGAGAGTATGAGGGGGTGAGATTAAATGGGTTATGCCATTGTCGAGAAGTTTTGAACGGAATTTAATATATTCTCCTCCATTTTCTGAGTAGAATTGACGAATTGGTCTGTTAAATTTTTTTTCAATGATAGCTCGAAATCTGTGAAAGGTGACAGCGGTTTCTGATTTTTGTTTTAATGGGTAGAGCCAAAAATAATGAGTGAAATGTTCCACAAATATAACATAGTATTTATATGAGTCATGAGATAGGATTGGTGATGACCATACGTCAGAGTATATTAAATCTAAGGGTGCCTTTGACGTAAGTGTGGATGTTTTGAATGGTTGTTTGTGACTTTTGTTGATCAAACAAGAATTACAATGCAATAAATCCGAAAAACTGAAATTAAAACATGAACTTAAAGAACGTAAAGTTGAATTTGAGGGGTGTCCTAAACGAGTATGCCACAAAATACTCGAGGATTTATTTGCTATTAGGGCTTGAGGTGACTTGGTTGGAGGAGTCCATTGGTAGGAGCCATCAATGAAAGGACCTTCAAGCAGAGTTTCCCCCGTCTTGATTTCCTTAAAACAAAAAGAGGTGGATGAGAATAAGGCATAAGCATGGTTATCGGTACAAAATTGTGAAACAGAAAGTAATGGTCTTGAAATTTTAGGAACAACAAGTGCATTTGTAAATTTTAATAAATGAGTAGAGGTAGGGATAGAGAAAGAACCAAGATGTGAGATGGACAAGGAAGTGAAGGAAACGAGTAGTCATACTAACACAATCCTAATTATTTACATTTTTAATTAATCTCATATTAATTTATACTCAAGATCTTATGCATGCAAAACAATAGCGGAAATAAGGAGAATCGTATTCTTACACCCGGTCCGAAATATTGCTAGGACGATCCTCCAAAAGCAACCAAGTAAGCTTGCCTCCAATGAGTGAACACCAAGACCTACCCTTAAATCGAACCAAAAACAGAACCCGAGCTAGGAGACGGATTTAGGTTTAAAACCGTGTACTAATACTTCTTATTAGTATATTAGAATACTACAATGAATGTAGTATAAATATTATGAGAATAATATTTTAGAGGATTTGTTTTTATCTCTCACTAGAAATAAAATTGCATAAAGACTAGTCTTAATATGTGATGGATCACATATATTTATAGACAAATAGGTTTGGTTGGGGTGGTGGGTGTGTCGTGTAAGTATAAGCAAAGGGAAGGGATTTTAATCCCTTTTGCATGTTCACATGCACATAGTCAAGTCATGTCACATTGGACTTAAAAAATATAAGATAAAATATCATATACAATATTATCTTATAGTGCCACTTACACGGTATACACATACGTAAAATGGACCTTCATTTTACGTTTTATAATTTGTACAATTTGCCTTATTACGTAACATCTTATGTGCAATAATAATTGTATTAATTTAAAATATAAATTTATCATATAAATAATATTTCTAAATTAATTAAATCACATTTAACAAATTATTAAGTAATTCGAAATTACTGTCCCAACATATGGTTATCGTTATAATCGTTGATACGATATATTAACAACGTTTGTTATAACCATGAACCGTTTATTATACTAATTTTGATATTTCTAAAATATCGTTTAATATTTGACAATTGACACATTTCAATTTCAAATATAAATCTTACCTTAAGATTCAACCTCTGAATTCTCAATATACGGTTTTTTAAGAATATCGATCAATCTGTATCCTATACAATTAATCAATATACGTTTAAGGGGTTAGTCCTAAAGGTGTGACCTAAAGGGATCAACTGACCACCACCGTCATACGACAGTAATGTTAAACTCTAGTCAGCCAATCATTACCGATTAATGTTGGTCAGTTGACTATATCAAATATCGGATCGTCCCTTGCATATTCATTTTATAAGATTTATGACAATGATTTTTATCACTGTCGTGATCGCACAATTGTTGAGGACACATTTCCCAACAATCTCCCACTTGTACTCGACAATTGTGCGTCACCAATTCTCTTGTCCTATTACGTCATCTCCCACTCAATGCAAGGTGTCTTCCAGGTCGTACTTCCATTTGATCATATCTTGAGCGGTTTTTCTCGATCTGGAGATTTAACTGCTTTGACCGGAATTATCTACCATAGATACCTTCCGAGCGTGGCCACGCATTTCCAGTTAAACTTCTCCTCGAGTGGCCTTGAGATTTAAGACAACCCTGACAAGGGGTTGGACAATTCCTATCCTACTGTTCCCTTCGTTAACACAGTCCATCATGACCCAAAAGAAGCCCATTTGACCCCCTTTAACGGTTGATCGTAGAGCTAAAATCAAAGTCAATCTGAGGCTGTGTCACCTTGGGCGAACAGTCTCAAGTCAAAGAATCGACTTATGTGAATAATATAGTAGCTCTCGCCACGACCAGGCTAATTATAAAATTTCCAGAACTCTATAAGCGGTCACTTAATGCCCGACAAAGTGCCTCTTGCAGTCTGCCTATGTGATCGACTAGTCATCCCATATGACTCTATGACATTTGAACTTGCCATCAATCGCCTCACATTCTAGTCGCTTCGAGACGTCACCTCATACAAGCGACTATGGGCTATACTAAGTTAATCCAGTTCACTTTACGGGGTTCAAATTGTCTCTTACAACCCATTTGGATTTCACAAAGTATAAATTGTGAGTTAATAATAATAATAATAATAACTCAAACGACAAGAGTGATTGTTATGTGCGAACAATCAATACGATATTGTTGCTCCACATAAAAAATCTTTGATGATCATACATCAATTTGTATTAATGGTTTGTTATGTGAGTATACCCTATCTTCACATCTTTTAAACCTACAAATTCCGGTTTCCTTATGACTCATATCATCTCGCATAATATGATCTTATTCAAGTACATTTCAAGTCTTTATACTCGACTCGAGTCTCCTTACTTTAAGGAAGCTCCCACTGTTTTCTTAAAACTCATGACATGTTATCCTCATGAACATAGTCATATTGTACTAGAATTCATATTGTAGTTAACCTAGATTCGATCCATTAGTTCTCCTCGAGAAACTTATATCGAAATAAGGTTTTGCTTCAACCTTTGGCATTTTAATCAAGGTTATATGAATTAACATTTTCATATCTCGGATTCAAATCCAAACCTCGTTAACTGATCGGTGACGTTTCATTATCATATAATAAACTCACTCATTCTCTAGAATTGGAAACCTTATATTCTTTAACCTTTAAAGAATCACCACTCTTTCTTAATGGCAGGTTCCGTTTCCTTAATAACTTTTCTCCCACTGAATTCCATATTACTATCTTATAGTTTAATAACTCCCACTATCTTCATAGTGATTAGGTAACATCTTCAAACATCTTCTCAACTCATAATGAACATTTCATTTTAATTTACTTCAATCATTTTCTCAACTCGCTATGAACATTTCATTTTTCATTTTCCTTCCCACGGAAAGAATCTTCTATTTTCACGAGAACGGGAGATGATTTCTCCTCTATTATCTTTATAAAACAGAAACATTAACATCATGGAAACGATTTCCTTTTGTTAACACTCGCGGTTCCCTTTGTCCTCTCTAGGAACTATTGACAACATATGGAACATTTCCTTTTTGTGTCCTCGCGTAGTTTCTTCTGTGTCCTCTCGTAGTTTCTTCTATCCAATCTCTTAGAGTTCTTCTTAAGGACTCCTAATAGGACTCTTCTCTAAGATCCTATGTTTATTTCATTGGTTTGCGGGCGTAGAATTTCTCCCACTCTATCCTTTAAAATAACCATTATTTAAGAAGGATAGCATTTTCGCCCGTCAACAATGTTTTGGATAAAGAATTATTTGAGTAGTGAGACATTAGTACTATCATTCGTTTAAGGTAATCATCTTATAACGAACTGATGTTCTTATGTTTGAATTTGAAGTATTTCACGGGATGCTTTTCTCGTTTTTAAGTAAGTCGTATTACTTTTATAATGATCCTATCATATTACTCATGTTATATATCATATAAAAGCATTTTAAAACAACATGTTTGATTAAGAACAAAAGGATGACTTGGGTTGAAAACCAAGTCACCACTATTACAACCATTGTTTCAACAAGATTCTTGTCGTACAAGAAATACAAAGTTCTTAATTTAAAATGCAAAATGAAAGAAGACATCAAAATGAAAAATTTAGAGCCATGCTCTTTATGTCTTCAATCTTGGATGCTACCTTAGCCATCCATGGAAGGAACTTCAAGCATCCTTCTCTTTCTCCTTGCCCTTATCTTTGGTAGGAGCCCCTTTAAAACAATTTATAAACGGGTGAGAATCAATAACTTGTATCAATATACAAAAATTGATTAAATAACATGATTTAGACGAGAATTTATACCTACTGCAAGAACCCTTCCGGTTTTGAGGTCATGGAGATACTTCGGGCAATTCCGCTTCCAATGCCCCATCTTAGTGCAATAATGACACTTCTCATCAACCTTTGATGACGACGAAGAACAAGAACCTTTCGTAAAAGTCTTCTCCTTAGGAGATGCGGGTTTGAAGGCTTTGACATTTTTACCCTTGTTAGCCTTGCGCTTAAACTTCCCCTTGCTTTTCTTCTCGATATTTAGCACATCCTTCGTGGAACTCTCATTAAGTCCCATATCCCTCTCCGCTTGGACTAACATCTTATGTAACTCATCCAAGGAGGTTATTTGATTTCGCATGTTATAGTTTACCCGAAACTGAACAAACGATTTCACTTTGTTGAGGGAGTGAAGGATTTTGTCAATAATAAGCGAGTCGGGAACATTCACCCCTTGCAACTTCAAGGTTTCGGCTAGCTCAACCATTTTGAGCACATGAGGACTAACCGTTTGACCTTCCTTTAAGGTCAAATCAAAGAATGCGGAGGCCGCCTCATATTGGATTACCCTAGGAGCTTGCGAAAACATGGTCGCAATCTTAGTGTAAATCTCATTAGCCGTGGCTAGCTTAATCATTCTTCTTTGGAGATCCGGCTCCATCGAAAATATAAGCACGTTCATCAAAGCATATGACTCTTTCATGTAGGTCTCATAGGCGTCACGAGTCGCTTCCGATGAACGAGCACCGGGAGTGGGAGGAGCGGCAATGGTAAGATAACGAGTCTTATCGTCGGCTTCCGCGGCCAACACCAATTGGGCGTCCCAATCTTTAAAATTGGCGTCATGCTTCTCAAGTTTGCAACGATCCATAAAAGACCGAAGCCATGAAACGTGATGTGGGAGTGGTGGAGCGTTATTTGCCATTGATGGTTGAAAGTCGAAAAAATGAACTACAAATGAAAATAAAGGAATTAAAACACAATTATCGTTTTAATAATTAAACTTGTAAATTTGAAACAAGTTAAGCATCTACTTAATGATCTCTTACCCAATTAAGTAAATGATCCCGAGACCCAAATACACACTAACTGGGGCACGGTTTAGCCGATACATCCCTCATTAATATGACTCGGTAGATTAACTTCTTAATCAATTCTACTTTTAAAACTCTCGGTCGATGAAATTATACTAATTCTTATCTTAGCCCGAACTTATTACCACTACGGTGGCTCGAATACCTTCGTCGAGATCAACCAAATTTCGAGAATAAGTAATCATATTACCCCACTTCACCAACGTAATAAGGTTTGCACCCCGGTTTAGCCGAGCCTACTCCCTTATGAAGAAGATCCTTCGCGGGTTCTTTACTTTTTGGTAAGGCTATGTCTCGATTTTAAATAACGTAAGAGATCTTGTCAATTTATTATATATCTCCTTTAAGTGAACTAAGTCGGTGAATTATCGATAATTTAATTGACACGGTCGATAAAATCGATGAAATGCATGAGTTTGGATGACGATTTGGCTATGCATGCAACAAGATAAGCATAAATAAAAGCATAAAAACTTAAAAGCATAAATAAAACCCTAGTATGGCCTTTCCTAAAATAGAAAATAAAGTAAATTACAAATTCGGAAACCAACTCCTTTGGTCCCTTGAACTTCACACGCGGCACGCATCCCAAGGCAAACTCCGTCTTGGTCGGAACTCCTTTCCAAAATGGCACCGTCTTCAAGGATCTCCAGAATTACAAATAATTACAAATTTTCTATCTATTTTATACATTATAAAATAAAATAAAACAACAAAATAAAGTGATACGAGATCACATTAAATTACAACCGAATCGATAAACCCTTACATTACGGGAAATATCGATTAAAATCTAAGGCCATACTAAGTAAATTATATAATTCAAAATTACGTAAATTAAAATATGACATTCATAAATAATAATTAAATATGCAATGCTTATGTAAAATGCAAAACCTAAGCCAAATGGTCCTATTTAAACACGTTTTAAATATCGTTATTCGTAATAACACTGTTTTATGGAATAACGTGATTTAAACATTTTAAAATCACTAATCACTCTATGAATCACCATTCATGATTTAGTTAAGTTTCCTAACACATTTTAGGATTCAAAATTTAGTCTTACTCAAATTTCGAAAATTAACTTAACTTATTTTAATATTGTTCGGTTTTAATCGATTTTACGGGAAATAGCATTAAAATAATCAACTGAGTCATAAAAATTTCGAAAATTCAAAATTTAAAATTTTGAATATACTGAAAATTTCTTAAAATTTCAGATCCTTAAAACTTAAATATTTTCGAAATATACTTATTTATTTCGTAAAATTGTCGTGTACATGCAAAATAATTCGAAAAATTCAAAATTTCTTCAACAATTATGTAATAAAATACCAATATAATTTTTACAATTTCCTAGACACTCAAAGTATCTGAAAATGCAAGCAAAAATCAGATGCACACTGTTTAAGATCTGAAAAATAATTATGACTCCTTCAACACTCAATCTCCAACTTTAACTTTTAAAATTAAAATTTAAAGTTTCAGAAACTTTTGGCACTAAATAAAAATATGTTGATGATCATACATAATATGACTAATATGGGTGAATTTTTCGGACGATTTTAGCAAAATTTACTATTTTTAATAAATCGTGTCATATATTACGCGATTTTACCGATTAAAATCATTTCTCATGCAATATTCGAGATTAATAGCTCAAAATTCACATGCATGCTAGAAATAATATATGTGACACTATATTAAATTTTTATGGTCAAATTCGAACTTAAACTATTTAAGCTAAAATATGTCACTAATATTACGATTTTTACGATAAAAATCAATATTCATGCAATATTAAAGAAAAATTTCTGGAAAATTCATCATATATTTTAAATATTGCATGTGACATCTACAAAATATTTTATAGTTAAATTCATAATATAACTATTTATCCCATATTTAACTCATTTTATGACTATTTAACCATTAAAAAATCATAAACCATGCATAAAACTTAAATAATTTCGAAAATTATATATTAATAATAAGTTAAATGCATGTGAGAACATATTTAAAATTCATGGCCAGAAACATTATTTAGCTATTTTTCCCATAATAAAACATTTTTAACCGATTTAGAGCATGAATTAACCAATTTAATTACAATGATGAACAATATTATTCCATAAATCATCAAAATAACTTAAAACTATTTTAAGACCAGAAAGTATACATGCAATAACATTTTCGTGCATATCCTATATGTACTACTCATATTCGTTTTTAATTAAAATCGCATTTTCTCGCAAAAACGTAAAAATCGAGTTGCATGCAAGCAACCTAATGCTCTGATACCACTTGAAGGAAACGAGTAGTCATACTAACACAATCCTAATAATGTAGTCTTACTAATTATTTACATTTTTAATTAATCTCATATTAATTTATACTCAAGATCTTATGCATGCAAAACAATAGCGGAAATAAGGAGAATCGTATTCTTACACCCGGTCCGAAATATTGTTAGGACGATCCTCCAAAAGCAACCAAGTAAGCTTGCCTCCAATGAGTGAACACCAAGACCTACCCTTAAATCGAACCAAAAACCGAACCCGAGCTAGGAGACGGATTTAGGTTTAAAACCGTGTACTAATACTTCTTATTAGTATATTAGAATACTACAATGAATGTAGTATAAATATTATGAGAATAATATTTTAGAGGATTTGTTTTTATCTCTCACTATAAATAAAATTGCATAAAGACTAGTCTTAATATGTGATGGATCACATATATTTATAGACAAATAGGTTTGGTTGGGGTGGTAGGTGTGTCGTGTAAATATAAGCAAAGGGAAGGGATTTTAATCCCTTTTGCATGTTCACATGCACATAGTCAAGTCATGTCACATTTGACTTAAAAAATATAAGATAAAATATCATATACAATATTATCTTATAGTGCCACTTACACGGTATACACATACGTAAAATGGACCTTCATTTTACGTTTTATAATTTGTACAATTTGCCTTATTACGTAACATCTTATGTGACATAATAATTGTATTAATTTAAAATATAAATTTATCATATAAATAATATTTCTAAATTAATTAAATCATATTTAACAAATTATTAAGTAATTCGAAATTACTGTCCCAACATATGGTTATCGTTATAATCGTTGATACGATATATTAACAACGTTTGTTATAACCATGAACCGTTTATTATACTAATTTTGTATTTCTAAAATATCGTTTAATATTTGACAATTGACACATTTCAATTTCAAATATAAATCTTACCTTAAGATTCAACCTCTGAATTCTCAATATACGGTTTTTTAAGAATATCGATCAATCTGTATCCTATACAATTAATCAATATACGTTTAAGGGGTTAGTCCTAAAGGTGTGACCTAAAGGGATCAACTGACCACCACCGTCATACGACAGTAATGTTAAACTCTAGTCAGCCAATCATTACCGATTAATGTTGGTTAGTTGACTATATCAAATATCGGATCGTCCCTTGCATATTCATTTTATAAGATTTATGACAATGATTTTTATCACTGTCGTGATCGCACAATTGTTGAGGACACATTTCCCAACACGAAGAGCCGTCACCAATCACTAGATCATCTGGGCCATCATATGGAGCATGAAAGGAGAGGGTGTTGAGGTCATTGGTGATGTGGTTTGAGGCTCCACTGTCAACAAGATAAGAGGAAGATGTGCTTGCCGGGGTCGTCGCGGTGTGAGCATTGGGTCGAGGCTGTCGTGTAGGGGGTGGTGGGAAAACAACATTTGGGTAATCTCTTTTGAAATCAGGACAATAGCTTATAACGTGACCGGTTGCACGACAATATTGACATCGACCACGAAATTGGTTTGGGGGTCCATTATTGGTGTTGAACCCACGTTTTTGTTGATTGTTGGTGTAATTATTTTGATATTGAGAGGCTGGCCGTGTATTGGTTTGGTGAGTATTGGGCCGTGAGTGGTGTGGGGTATAATTGCGGTTGTAGGATGCGGCGTGAGCCGAGGGAGCGAAGACAGTGGTTTGAGATGGTTGGTTTTTAATGGTAAGCTCATTTTGGATTAATTTTTCATGATAAAGTTCAAAGGATATGGGTGAGTCTCGGGCACGAACCGCATCGATAACGGGTTTATATAAATTGTAGTCGAGGCCACTAATTATTTGTGAGGTGATATCTTCTGCGTCAACTGGTTTACCGAGTTGTGCGAGTTGAGTGGTACATTCTTTTATGCTTAGCATGTATTCAGAAATGGTTTTACTGGTGTGAGATATGGTTCGGAGTCGGTCTTTTAATTGGAGTATGTGTCCTCGAGATGGGTTTGCATAGGTGGTGGCAAGGGTGGTCCAAGCTTCGTGGGAGGTAGTGGCGTCTAGGAGTACGGGTGCGACAGCTTCATCAAGGGTACCGGCTAAGGCTCCTAAAATAAGTTGGTCTTGACGGAACCAGGTTTTATATGCGGGGTTGGGTGTTGGTTGTGGTTCGAGCATGGTGGTAGTGGCGGCTGGGGTGGTTGTTTTTGGTGGTGGTGCAGTGGTTCCATCTAGGTAGGAAAACAGTCCAAATCCAAGAAAGAGACGACTAATTTGGTAGTGCCAAGCACGGTAATTGGTTGGGGTCAATTTTGTGCAGGTCGGAATGGAGACAGAGATTAAAGGTTTACCTGGTTCAGCGGTGTTAGCGATCTGAGTGCTGGTGGTTGCCATGGGTACGTCGAGCGTAGGTAGTGCAGCGGAAAGGTTTAGTAGTATTAGGACCGATATGATCACTGATACCATGTAAATTATATGAGAATTAATATTATAAAATGTGTTAAGGAATGTACATACGTAAGGTAGTTTAAATACAAGGAGTGGTATGAGTTATTCTAGGAGTCAATCTCCATGATTTGTGGAGAGCTAAAAGAGGTAACAATATTATCATATAAAGGGAAAGAATAAAGTAAAAGATACACTTTTGAATAGAGCACAAATCATCCGTGATTTGTGTTGATAATGGCAGGAATCAAACCTTGGGATATCTTGGACTATTTGCTTGATTGTAAAATATCTTTAACAAACTTTAGCAATAGTTTATGACAAATTTTTGGATGTGAAGTTGATGAATTAGATGAGATGTCTTCCAAATCTGAGTTGATAAGAGGAATCATCCATCTGGTCGGTGACCTTTCTGTACTATATAAAACAGGATTGTTATGTGTTAAATTGTTGTACTATTGTAGCATGTTTGCCTTATGTTTCGGTTAAACAACGACGACTAATACCTCTAAGAATCTGACGTACAGTTGATTGATAATTTTATAAAGTTATATGGCATCTTCTTAGGGGGCCTGAAATGTGATTATATTGTCATCAAATCAAGATTATGAAGGTCCAATTGTCTACTGGTTAAGTACTAAAATCATCCTTACATGGCCAAACAACGGAGAGGTATTTTCATCTTTTGACCTTGTAATTGTCGGAGCTAGTGGTGACGCGTTTGGGGCCGGTTTCTAACACAAGAAATTAATTATATTATAGTTCTTTCATATTGGTCAATAGTTTACCCTTTTCTAATTTTTTCAATAGTTTAAAGTTCTCGTTTAGTGAATGAAGGATGAAAGTTGTGTCCGTTTCCGTGTTCATTTTATGTCAAAAACTAAATTATTTTTAAAATCAAAAGTGATCCTTGTTATAAATCATAACAAGGTCCTCCATCTTTTGTTTACTCCACCGACCAAACGCCAAAAAAGAATTTTCTAGTTAGATCTGAAACAATTTTACATAATTTATCAACCGGCCAACCGGGTTAGGCAAATGTGGATCACGCGTTAGGTAAGCTTAAAATACAGGCTAAAATTTGTTAGTGACGTTTTTCTTACCATTACTCCAATCGATTTTTTTTAAAAAAATTATTTTCTTAAAATAATATTTTAATCATATCCATTACTTATATTACTTAATTTACAAGAATTATGAACATAAGGTTACTTTGATAGTTATTTTATTATTAAATAATATAAAACTTATATTATTCGATTATAATTAAAGTTTCGAAAATAAATTTATCATTTTGATTATTTATAAATATAAAACATAAATATTATGAGTAATATTTAATAGTCTATCCGCTTTTATAAATTAGCCCATTGGCCTACCTTTTGTTATGAAAAATGCAAATGAACAAGTGTAATCTTTTGGTCGGATCTGGATTACAAATTAATTATCATTTCTCAATCGGTTTAAGATTTAAATGAATAAAAATTATGATTGCGTAATATAAAACCATTATGGGGGCGTTTGACCGAATATAGGTATGGGGTATGGGGTTGGAATGAACCAAACTCATACTGCTATGTGTTTGTTTGGCGAAAATAAAGGTTTCATATCCATACCTCAAACCCATGAGGTATGGCTTTCTCATCTCCACGAAAGGGTGGGTATGAGATCGATACCAGTGGTATCAAATTAAAATAATAAAGAGTTATAAAAAAATTATATCATATGGTAAAAAATGGTTTATATATTTATTTGATTAAATTTTATCTTCATGATTTAATTGTAAAATTTATTATTAAAAAAGATGGTTTCATGGTGTGAGACCGTCTTATTGTAGAATTTGTGTATTCCTAAAATGATAAAAAAAAAAATTGAATTAAAATAAGATAGTGGCTATACTTTGAATTTTTTGGTAAAATAGAGTTATTGACGAAAGTAATTGAGTAATTGGGGTTGGTATGAAACTATTTTGGGTTATAGTGTCCACGTGGACACTTTTCGCTTTTTTTCAGATTTTAAGCAAAGCCGCTGAGATTCTCAGCGGCTTCACTTATTTTAACTTTTTTTTAATAGCTAAACATTCAGTTTGGATTATTTGGAAGAAAACAGACGAGGAGAAAGCCGCGTAGGTTCTTGGCGATTTTGCCAAAAAAGAACAAAGAAAAACGAAGCACAGAAGCCGCTGAGGACCCTAGCGGCTTCGCTGCTGCTATAAAAAAACCCGACATATTCTCATTCATTCACGCACATTCAAACCCCCCAAAAAATCCTCAATTAAAAAACCCGAAACCCTAACTTTCAACACTTCCCTATTTGCCCCAAATTCTTCCATTTTTTGTTCAATTAATTGTTCATCATCATCCTATTTTCATCTAAAGGTACTAATTCATCCTTTATTCATATAATTTGTTACTTATTTACTTATTTATTAGATATCATGTTTATTTTGATGAATTAATATTGACAATCTTATTTTACAGGTCAAATGGAGCCGGGCTCGGTGGATCCTAGCGTGCTCAAATTGCAGAAAGAGCATAGAAGTGAGGTTCTTTGGGAGGGAGAGGTAATATCTAATTTGAGCAATCTATGTTTTTTGTTTCTCAAACTTAAACTTGAAATTGTATTTAACAACTATTTTTGTTTGTTTTTTGTAGGACCTTCCTCCACTAAAATGCAGAAATCATCACTTGTCCAAGGAACATTTCAACGTTCCTGCAGCTGTCGTCAACTACATTAGTGGAACTCAATTTCACGGGATTCATAGGTTAGCGTATGTTGTTGCTCGTTCCGATATGATTACTGCTTTAGTTGAGCGTTGGAGACAAGAAACCCACACATTCCATTTACCGGTTGGGGAGACCACGATCACATTGCAGGATGTCAATGTTTTGTTAGGTCTCAGGGTCGGTGGATGTGGGAAAATATCCGTATATATTCCTAATACTTTATATGTAGGATTATAACAAACTTATAATGTACGATTTATGGTCATAAACGAAGAACAAGATACAAAGATAGGGATCAAGAATTAACCTTTTGTCCTTACAAAGGCCTAAGATCAGATATCAAAACAGATATCCTCCTAATCGCTGCACCCAAGATGTTCCAAGAAATACCCCTTCTAAAGCTAGAAACTGCAAAATTACCTTTAATTTTGTGTAAGATGAAAACTAGAGAGAGGGAGTATGTATGTCGTGTAACTCGTGCGCTTTAATTGCAGAGTGAATGTCCTATTTATAGCTGCAAACAACCTTGCTATTAGACATCAACTAGGATTCCCCAAATCAGTATTTGGTTCTACCTACAACACATCATAACAACTGAACAACTTAATAATTGCTTAGACCGAAATTCTATCTTCATAGAATCGGTTATATGGCTCTCTCTTATGTAATGTTTTATCTTATAAATATCTTATATTTATAATCCACTAATTAAATATAACCTTTTGTATTTAATTAAATCATTTAATCTTTATTAAATAATTTCATTACACATAATTAAATATAACATTTTATATGTAATTACGAATTAACATTTTAATTCGTCTTAGCTAATATTATTTAATCAGTATTAAATAATTATGTGATCATTACATTGACTAACCGTTTAGTCATATAGGGTATCAATATGATTACATTTTCATCTAATCATATCTCTCAGATTCCATCATTTAGGTGTGACTCTTAGGGACCAGTTGATTACCGCCATCTGTATGACAATAACGTCAAACTTTCTAGCAAGCCAACCGTTATTGATAAACGTGAATCAACTGGCTAAAATACAAAGTATGCCTTGTGTTCCTTTAAGAGATTTATAGGTGTTGTCGCACTAACTGTTGAGGACACTAGCTCCAACAGTGGATTGCCTATTATTGGTAGGAGTGATTATTTTTGGGTTGAGTTAGTTGAGCAAGCACTAGGTAGGCGACCACCTCCCGATGCATTGAAAGGTAACACTTTAAAACTTTCTTGGTTAAGAACTTTCTATCAAGACCTTGAGGACGATGCTCCTGAGTATAGGGTTCATAGGTATGTTAGAGCCTACTTGCTATATTTGGTCGGAACCGTGCTCTTTCCGGATAAAAGTGGCAATAAAGTACAATTGATTTACCTCCCTCTCTTGAAACTTTGGATTTGTAATGGTTATTAACTTTAGATTTCGGAATTTGTATGATTTTCGGAATTCAATCATGTTTTTTTACGTCAAAACTTTGTGTGTTTTTCATTATTCTAAGAACGATTGGGGATTTTCGGAATGAGATTTTGTATTTGAAGCAAGTTTTTTTACGTCAATTCTCCTGGAAAATGTTTGCGTTTTTGTTTTTTAACTTTTTAGCCAAAATCGCCAAGAACATTGGCGGCTTTCCCTTTTCCCTTTTTTCTTCCCCAGCTACCCAACCTCCTGGAAAAACTTTGCGTTTTTTTTTTTTTAAGTTTTAGGCGAAATCGCCAAGGACCTAGGCGGCTTTCCCCTCGTCCTTTTTCTTCCAACAATGCAAACCTCCTGGAATGTTTAGCTATTAAAAAAAAGTTACAATAAGTGAAGCCGCTGACTTTACTTAAAATCTGCAGAAAAAGCGAAAAGTGTCCACGTGGACACTATAATGCAAAATATTTTCAAACTAACCCCAATTACCCAATTACTTTCGTCAATAACGCTATTTTACCAAAAAATTCCTATACTTAAGTTTTTGTGGCATCCTCTTAGAAATATATTGGTGGTTTCTATAAGTTTTTGTGCGTATTTTGTAAGAAAATTGAAATAGCCTGAATGAGGTATTGAATTTGAATACCAGTCGTTCACATATACATTGTCTAACCATGAGAGACTTAAGACCACCAATGTCACCCTTTCATTTAAAAAATAAAGTTAGTAGTTTGAATCCTGAGTAGTTGCTTCCTTCCTGCCTTGTTTTTTCATTACATTGTTAACATTTCTCCCGTATTTTAAAACATTGTATAGACTAAGTGTGCATGAGATGACTGATGACTGATGAGGAGGGTAATCTACAATTACTACATGAGGCTATAAGGTTTTCTTTAATGAAAATGAGAATCATGAGATGATCAACAACCCTATATTTTAAGGGATGCTTGGTTCCTCCTTGGTAGCTTTCTTTTCTTTTAATCTTTCTTTTCCCATTTTCAATTATTTATTATTTACCTTCTGTTTCCTCATCTACCTTCTCCTTCTCTTTTCACACCTCTTGTTTACTTCTTTCTCCTTGTCGTCGTTGCATTTGAATCCATGAACCTATAAAAGAGGTCATTGTTCAATATTTTGTGGAAAAGTTCAAGGCAGAAATCATAGATGAGTGCTATTATTGTTTCATCTCGTGATAAGAAATCAGGATGTGGACTTCTGAATTCTTTTTTCGGAAGACAAAAGTTTTGGCCTCGGAGAACTACGTCTAAGGGCTCCATCCGAGGCCAAACTGGGACTGTTAAAAGCATTCACACTTTTGAAAGTGCCGGCCATAATTCCAAAAGCAGAAGGGGCAACTTTCATCACCTTCCAGCTGCCAACCTTTCTTCTCAAACTCTCTACATCCCTCGTGGCTTAAAACCCCAACCCAAGATTCGTCTTGCAAAAGAGCAACTACATCATCAAATACGTCATGGTGTGAAACAAATTCATGTCCAAAGTCGAGGACAAAATACAATAAAGACGGTTCCTAAGGAAACATTGGGGATTTCCGAGGAGCTGGAGATGATGATAGCTGAGCACCAAATCAATAAAAAAGGAGGGGCTAATCTTGTCCGTGTTTCATCTGGGAATGTCATGGTTTATGGCAACTTAGGAAACTTAAGGCAGCCTGAGAGTACAACCTATGCAAATTCAAAACCAACCTTAAATCCCAGGCAAGAATACAAAGTTGGTCATAGCAGGGTGGGTAATGTTGTAAATAAGAAGCCTCTGCCAAATGGGGAGAAGGTGATCGAGGGGTCTTCCATGTCGCAATGCCGAGCATTGTCCTGTAGGATGGACCCT
Source organism: Silene conica (assembly GCA_029255685.2). Classification (NCBI taxonomy): domain Eukaryota; kingdom Viridiplantae; phylum Streptophyta; class Magnoliopsida; order Caryophyllales; family Caryophyllaceae; genus Silene; species Silene conica. The sequence continues at coordinate 33,232,922 of CM055317.2, read as the reverse complement.
GAGAAATTGAAGATAATGGGAAATGAGGATTATAAGAATGGAAGGTTTGCAGAAGCCTTGTCAATGTACGAACGGGCTAGTGATTTGGACCAGGCTCAGGCTTCGTATAGGAGTAATAAGAGTGTTGTATTGACTGCACTTGGGCGTCTCCTTGAAGCTGTTTTCGAGTGCAGAGAAACCATTAATATCGATCCTCACTACCCTAGGGTTCATCATCGCTTGGCTAATCTTTACCTGAGGTACCATTATTATATTTTACTCTTAATCAGTAGAATACGCTTAGGCATGGTGGGTTTACAGAATTACAGACACACAATTATTGTAAAACCATATGCTTTCACCCAAATAAACCTGTAAGCAGATTTTATAGTAACTTCCATGATATACGAGGTTTTGAGTTTTCTGTATCTGTGGTTTTACATTGTGCTGATGTAAAACTGCCTTGTAAGAGATAGTTTGAGTCAACAATGGCTTTATATGGTTTTCACATTTGGTGCTGGTCTATGAATCATTGTTAGAATAGGAGAAGCGGAAAAGGCCGTGTATCATCTTAAACAAGTGGGGCCAGAGGCGGATCTCGATACAATAAGGAAAGCAAAAGCTGTTTTACGCCATATGAAGAAATGTGACGATGCAAAGAGGCTCAAGGATTGGCATGCAGTTCTCAGAGAATCCGGCAATGCTATATCAGCTGGCGCAGATTCTGCACCAATGGTTAGTTCATTTTCTCCATGAATCTACATTGGCTTTCATTCTTGAAGTGCATTTATCTTTTTAATTTGTATCTTAGTCTCATTTATCATTAAGCATAAAACTAATTTCAAAGCGCTTGAATAGGCTTAATGAAACTATGAAAGTGATTAACAATGATGTGTTTTATTGACATGCACAAAAAAGATAATTGCACTGCAAGTTGAGGCACTTCTGAAACTCCAAAGGCATGAAGATGCTGATATGACACTAACAAATGGTGTGAAGTTCGACGTGGACCAATGTACAAGGTTCTTTGGTTCAGCTGGGAGTGCCACACTGTTGCTGATCAGGGCTCAAGTTGACATTGCTATTGGCAGGTTTGTCTTTCTTCTTGTACAAAAATTGAACAGACATTATAAATTATGGCATATGGAGTACAATGGCTCTGAACAGTGAGAGTCTGAATGGGGTTTGCAGGTTCGATGATGCAATGGAAGCAGTACAACAAGCAGGTAGATTAGACCCATCTAATAGGGATTTGAGTGGCATCACACGAAGAGCTAAAGCCGTGTTAGCAGCTCGATCCCATGGGAATGAGCTCTTCAAAGAGGGAAGCTTCTTAGAAGCTTGTGTGGCTTATGGCCATGGCCTTGAGCATGAACCCTGCAATTCCATCTTACTCTGTAACCGAGCTGCTTGTCGCACCAAACTTGGCCAATTTGAGAAGGCAGTCGAGGACTGTACTTCTGCCCTTAAAGTACGCCCTACATACTCCAAGGCTCGACTAAGAAGAGCAGACTGTTTTGCCAAGGTATGTTTCTTATGTCCAAGAGTCCTCATAGGCTTTCTTTTGTTCTTATAGAATTGGTGATCATTTGACACGAGACCTAGTTGGGTTAAAAAAAAATAGTTTGATTTCATTTTCAATGGCGATAGAGAATTACTATTATTTAGTGTTAGCCTGTTAAGAAAGTGTAATAAGACTGTAGACATTGAACCCTTTACCCTGATTAGCGGAGCCTTGAGGCAGTGAGCCAGCGAGTAATGTTTGCTGTTTTCATAGTTGCAAAAATGGGAAGCTGCTGTAAAAGATTATGAAATGGTGTTACAAGAGTCATTAGGAGACGAGGTTGTGGGGAAGGCATTGTTTGAAGCCCAAGTGAAGCTTAAGAAGCAGCGTAGAGAAGATGTGTCAAACATGGTGTATGGAAATGCGGTTAAAATCGAGAGCAGCAAACACTTTACAAACTTGACATCCTGGCCTGGTAATTGCACATCATAATTCATAAATTAAGATGCCCCAATTTTGTAGACCTTCCTAATAAGTAAGATAAACTAAAATGCTGATGATAATATATGGTTCTGTTTGAATAGGTTTGTCAGTGGCCTTGTTCCATATGAAGCCAGCAGACGAAAGAATGCAACAGTCCATTGAACAACTCAGCAATAGATACCCAACTCTAAAATTCCTCAATGTATATATTACCTCTCTTTACCTTCAAACTGCACTAATATTCACATATTTCACCCCTACACATGAACGTAGGCGGCCATTGCTAAAAGAGCCACTAAAATCATTGAGTAAATACACCAATGATACGAGGATCCCAAACAATCATGTTGGGACTGAGGTTGTCAGGCTGTATTGAATATTGATGTTATGTTTCTGAATGAGAATCTGATTTAATGACACAAATTTACAGGTTCAGATTGACGATAAGGACAATAACAAAACCTTGATGAAATCAGAAAGCATTAGCATAAGCTCATTGCCTGTGTTCAAAATATACAGAAGAGGGTTAAGCATACACACTGTTTCCGGACAAGATGGCGAGTCTTTAGAGTGCTCAATCAAAGCGTACCTAAGCTAGTACACATACAAAAGTTGGTAGAAGACGGTAGACCTTATTCTTTTATAGACTGTAGTTCACTTCATGGTGAAGGAAATGTTTAATACGGGACTATCTGTTGTTGCTAAGATGCCGGTGTACCTTTTGTTTTAGGATAATGACACAGGTCATCCGGTTATGCCCACTCTCAGGGTCTCACTTGATGCATGTGACGTACCCATTATTACTGGGACTCTTGCCTATTGCATATAAGAGAATGACGCTAACTTAAATTCCTTTTTTGACTGCAAAACATCCAAATAAATGGCAAAAATACATATGTCTTCATTGTGTGTATATATATACTCGTCATAAGGGAACAAAACGACTTTTAGGTCTCCCATCTTTTCTTTCTACCTTATCTCTATAATTCATTTTTCTTTTTATTTCACAATTCTTCTATTGCGTAATTGGTGTATATTGGAAATTCCGAAAACCTTTTTTTTTGCCAGAGGTAAATGATTTTTAACATCTTGTGTGAGTATTAGCAAGTTCCCAAATGGAACGGTTCCATGGCCAAGAAAAAGCCCGGGATTAGGGGCTCATTGAGATTGATGCTTACTTTCACTCTAAGGAAGTCATTCGCAGGCACCAAATGGAACGGTTCCACCTGAAAATGTTGACTTAGCAGCTTCCCAGCCACCCCAGCCACATGCAAGTTCATATACTCGAAAGGGAGCCCACATATTCTCACCCATATCTCCGCCTATGGAAACCTGATGGTTCTAGGGATAGCATCCGGGTACCACCTCAAGAACACCATTACCACCCAATCCAGAGTCGTACAAGTTTTCTTCAGTAGACCTTCCTTGTCATTCACATTATTACAGTGAAAGACGAAAAGATCACCCATCTTAAGGCAGACAACACTCCCTCTAGTCGTCCATTTTCTCCTTATAATATCATTGACCTTGACTTCATCAAAGTCGCTATAGTCCACAAGAAAACCCAAGACACAGCGACCCCATAACTCTCTAGTCTTTCCCAACTTTGCCGGGTCGACATTGATAACTCCTCTAGAGCGAGGATACCTCCATAAATTCACATGTAGAGGGTCATTTGGGTTGAAGGACGGATCACCCCCTCCATGCATATTGGTCCCATTATTCCCATTTCCACCCCCGGGAATCCATTAACACTAGAGAAATTAAGACCTGCATTTTCCATGTTGTCAGAGTCAGAAACACCACTTGAGGTAGTGTTCGAAAGATTTGTGAAAGACAGATTTGAGGAGGGAGAACAAGAGTTATTATTATATGATAAAGCAGGAATAGTAAGATTTAAGAAGTGGGGAGATTGATGATTGTGATTCCTCCTCATGCTTCCTTTAAATACAGTAGGAACCCTCGACTTCTTAGTAACTACAGGGGATTTCAAACGCCTTCAACACCTGCTCTTAATTGGTTAATACTCCTTGAGCCTCACAAACTAGGGTGGTTATTAGATTAAAGACAGAGCAGTAATGCCGCTGTAAATGCAAGAGCGCTTTTTGTCTATAAGTCTTTTTTAGTTTCCAACACCAATAGAAGAAAGGGAATAAAAGTAAATGAGATTTTGTGAAAAATGAAAAAGCTCTCCAAAAGAGAGAAAAGCTTCTCTCTAGAAAACAAGAGAGAAGTTCATTTGCATGTAGGTATGAGCATTCACAATAATAATTTTGTAGTATTGTAGTATAGAAGAGTAACATTTGATGACCAAAAAACCCCTTTATTATTACAACTTGAAAGCAACATACAAAAGCATTTGAATACATGAATGAATCTGATGGGTCATGGCAAACCAAAGACCTGTATATCAAGTGAAGCAAGTGAATCTCACAAAAATCACATTAGAAGATCACAAGATTGGTGTAGCCCCTTAAATTAAGAGGATAAAATTGACCTTAAATTAGTGGGGCCACTCTTATTAGAGGCAGTATAAGGACAGTAGTCCCTTTCCGCAAAGAGCTCATAGGGTGATGTATCTGAGGCTAACCATTGCTCAATATCAAACTTCTGCTTAGCGCAGCCTGAGTATGGTCCTGTGGTGGTCACCTCAATGTAGTTCACATACCAGCCGCTGTACGACCCTGCCCCATCCGACACCACCTTCAAAGCACAAACTGGCCCACGCAGGCACGGTCCTCTTCCACTAAACAAGTCTAAATTACTACGTTCAAAGTAGTCGTGTCTTGATCCCATCAGACCACCCCATTTCTCAATATCACTGATCCTAACACCGTCTCCTTGTTTGTTCCATAGCTCTAGGTCGATTTTTGAGTCTGTACCCGCTTTGATTATTGACCCCGTTTTCACGTAGAATGTGTACACACAATTGTAATCGTCGTAGTCCTGTTCCCAATTAACAATATATCTCAAATAACCTTTGACCACATAACTTCAAATAAATACTCATCTTATATTCATCAAAATTGAATTGGTTTAATATCTTACACTATCTCATTCCCATTCATTTGTTTACGTTTTTTCTTCATTGAGGGAAAGTAAACAAACGAATATAAGACTGAAACTAGTAAGTATCAAATGCATATTTAGTGATGGACTCCTAGGTTCATTGTTAATAGGGAATATAAAGAGCAAAACGCTTACAGCGTGCGACCTATCTTCGTGATATCGTAAAAAAATATTGCAATTAATAATGCACTTACAGATCGAGCAACAAATAGCAAGGAGAAAAGGATGATGGCATTGAGCAAATATCGCGTGGTCTCCATTGCTTACCTTCTCCGCTTTCTGATTTAAGTACTCGGTATATGTTTTAGATGAGTAAAGGTTGGAGATGGAGGAGAACTAGTTGGCTACATCACACTTATAAACAGGATTTCCTGGTAATGTAGTATGGCGAGACCAGGACAAAAATCCTTGTAATAAAATATGTGTTTATCTAATCACAATAGGCTGTCAATCATCCCAACAAATTAATTTTATCGGTCTTAATGTGTAAAATAATCTAGATCATGTCAAGTAGTGCTATAAGACTTACGATCGGATCTTTAGTCTTTTTCAGATCTTATTTATCCGAAAATGACGCCCAACTACTCCATGACTATAGCTCTTCACCTCAATTAACTTGGCCTTCTTGTGCATTATTTAACCCTTGAGGAGGCCGGGCATATATTGCATTTCAAAAGCTACAAAAACCATTGTCATAAGTAGAGCTCATCAACTTTCAACGATGGACGAGTCTTGTAGTTAAAACAAGGATACAATTTTTAAGAGATCCAAGTTCAAACCATGCTAACAACAATTTTATAAATGAGGAAATGTGAATAAAATGTAATTTATACAACTAAATAAAATGTACGGGGAAAAGATATCCCACGAATGAAAGTAACGATAGGTAAGTCTAGCGATAAGAAAACGGAACAAAAAAGTCCAAGGGGTCAGTGCTTGCTAGCTCACACGTCTCACCCTAAACAAGCTTCACAAACATGTCATTCATCAAACATGAATGTCACAATCAGTGGGGAGTAACTAAGGTTTCTCTCAACCACTTTACGTCAAAAGACAAGTAAACAACAATAAAATACATATCATACATGTGTTGGAAGTGTTGCTTCAAAAGAAGCTCTTATTATCCCACATTGGTATAATTGGTAGGATGGTTGGAAGTGTTGGAATGCTATATGATTTTTGCACAAATTCCAAGTCTGATAGTTCAGCCTTCCACACTAATTGTCGCGGTTTTTCCATACGGATTTCTCATTCTTCTAAACTGATTATTGGTTTTTCCATGCTAATTGTGTAGTCTTCTAAAACCAATTTACAAGACGATATTTAATACGCCTCTAAAATTGTTCCTTACCTACCTATAAATACTACCTATTTTCATTCCAAAACACACACGAAAAACATTCTTTCTCTTTTCTTTCTCTCTAAAATAATCATCCTCTTTCATAGCTGATATATGGCAACGTTCTGTTAGTAATTCTCAATCTGAGTCTTTGTCGTACACCATAGACTCGGAAGTCGTGTTAACCCTGGGAAGTTGGTTGCTAAGAGGCCGTGTGTATCGAGCGGGGCAAATACAACTTTAGGGCAGTGATTATTTCACGCCACGACATCTTGTTCCTCAAAGTTCTGTAAGTTTGTCCGTTCATTGTTCACTTAATAGTCATACCGCCTACAGTCTAAAGTTGTATTTTGAAAATTTCATGCTCCTTAAATTTTTATTTATGGTGATATGACTATGAATTTTTATACTTTTTTATCTTATACTGTCGTTTTTCCTCGCTCACTTACTTGAACTCAAATAAAATAATTTTTGTCACAAAGAAAATTATTATAATTAATTTCTACAATTTGTAAGTATATCCTTCTTCTGCCAGAAGCTTTCATGTATGCATGTTTAAACTCTGTGTTTGACTACTTTAATATTCGCTGCATAAAATCCTTATATAGTTATGTTTTTCTTATCTTATTGAGTATTGTATTGATTATTCGTGCCTTGAATAAGATATATTACAAGCTATATATACATGTATGAACATCGACATATTTACGGAAGGAAATATCATAACAGATACATAATATACAAATATGGTAATGCAATATTCACGTAATGGGAAAGGAATATGTAGGCAGTGATTTGTTTGATTGTAACGGTTATAATGATGTGGAAGATCTTTGCCAACAATTATGTTACTTTATTGCTTTTAAATTGCCGTAAAAATATAAACATGGTATTTGCGTTTGAATTGTAATTTTTTTTTGTATACGATAAAATCGAGATCGGTGTCGTATATATGTTATTGTTCATATGCATGTGTGAATGATCTTTTGATGATCTAGTTCTCACTCATTTGATATTTTGGCGGTAATTTTTCAAGTATGGGATTATACTCGTGTATATAAAATGATAGTCAGTCACTTATGTGTTGGTGTTCTTTGCAAGATCTTAAGTAGTACATTATCAGACAATTATTTTAACACGCAATGGATTACCGTTTTGGTTGACATTTTTGAGAGTATATTTTTAAGGCCTTATCTTTTTCTAGAATTGTGATACTTAATTTTGATATACATAATGGTAACTTGAATATGTGATTCGTGTATTATATTCATTTTATTATTATCATTATGTTTGTTGTTTTATCAAAAGATAAAAATGGAAATAAGTTGGGATATGAATATTTTGTATAAGGCGAGTCTTTTTCATATTTTTTTCAGTATGAAATAAATTTGCTCCTTATTTGGTTGACCAAATAAAATGAGGATGTTACCTACCAAAATTTGTGATGTCAAATAAATAATGCGTGATGGTTTCATAAACATCATTATATTCTCTGACAATTGTGATTTTTTTTTTCTACTACCTTATGTTGTCACTTATGTATGTCGACGACATGTGGGGGAAATAGGTTATTGCCAGACCTGTTTTTTTTTGGTACACTTTGTAGATGGTTTGTCCATTTCTTTAAGTTGTCATGAGTGTATCTCTTTTGTGATATAATTTGTTATGTATAGTTGGTTATACAAAAGAATAAATCAACATTTTGGTTTATAATAATTTCCTACATGATGATGTTGATCTTTGTTCACATGTTTCAGAAAAGGGTAATTTTTGTATGATATCCTTGAGCCTAAAATATTGAGCTTTGTCATTACTTTAAGTTTTGTAGTTGAGTTGGAAGTCTTAAACTCTATTTAAGATTACTTTGGAATTTTTTAATGGAAAATTGTCAATTTTTATGATTGTTATGAACGTTAACGTTTGGTTTAAAAGGTATCTGCTTATTTAAGACTTTGTGTAAGCCGTGGATTTGTGGGGGTGTAGTGAAGATTAGACTACTCTTAATTTTTTTCATAAGACGACCGAGTTTCAGTTTCAGTGTTGGAAGTAGGTGTAATGACAATTACATTGAATAGATCGATATTCGTGAATACTTTGATATTGGAATTGTGTAGACGTGTTTCTTTGTTTATGAAATTTATGGTTGGTTGTTTGGTAATACATGTTTTTGAGTAATTACTTTTATTTGGTTTAAATGCTTATATTGTACCAAGAATAAGTAAAAGTTATAAAAATGAACCACTGTGTCCTTGTTTTGTGACATTTTTCTAAAGAAGGATGGTGATGTTGGACAAATATATGAGCATTTGAAAATGATTATAAAAGTTAGCTTATTCATGACATGTGGATCGTATACTTGTAAGTATGTATATGATGAGGATTTCTTGTGTTATACAAGACATGATATAACTTATGTTCTCGTGTTGGGAAGATATACGATATAAAGAGTTTTGGCTACTAGAAAGCATTCATGATTGTGAAAGTGTTTCATTATGACCCGATATAAATATTGAATTATCATGATATTTATTTGAATTTGGGAACGGTGTTTCTCATAATGCTATGTCATGTAAGTTACAAATACATAATTGCATTAGTGAATATGTAATGCAGTATAGATATATTGTGCGAGAATTTTGCATGATAAGAAGCTGATGAATGGTAAATGGTTATATTTCCTTGTGGGAATATTATTCATACTCCATCAATTCTTGTTCATCTTAATCTGAAACATTATTTTGGCAAATTATCAAGAGTATGGTGGATAATCTGACTATATAATGTGTTCACAGAGGTTGTGAATTGTAAGTGGATATTGAGATCCCCTACACAATGTGATATCATGATAGTACGTACGTAAATTGTGAAAAGGATTTTGAGATCCTCCTACCAATGGCCATGGTAGAAGTTGGTGTTGGTGACACCACATGGAATGGTTATAAAGCCTATTGAGAGTGAATCGTGACGGGGCTCCCCCACTTGGGTTTACCAAGTTCAATGGGTCAAACGAAGTCACGTGGATCTCACGTTGTAATACTACTACCATTCCTATTATAATAAAGTGATGTAGTATTCTTTTATGCATTGTGTTGCATTGTGGTTTATCTGTCATGTGAGGAGGAAGGCTGAGCTAAGCTCTTAATAAGTCTATAGTCCTTATCTAAGGGTGGTTTGTGACAGTCAAACTTGATGGACTTACCTATGTGAATGTGGGGGAAATGCCCTACCCCCTATGAGGTCTTTAGGCTTTAAGACCTCTAGAGCGTTCACGAGAACCCAGGCACGTGAGGGGCACCATCTTATGACATTTCGCGAGAACGAACACAGATTCGAATGCAGGTTTGTGCGCAGCTATCTGTATACAACCCACCGTGGAGAGTCCAAAGCCTTTGTGCAACTCGACACAGCTGTAGCAGGTAATGTATGCACTGGGTGACAATTCAATTCCTCTGGAACATTGTCATCTTAAGACTTACGTTCCGTTGCCTTATATCAGCTATTTCTTTTTCTCTTCTTTTGAATCATGTGGGGGATTGTTGAAAGTGTTGCTTCAAAAGAAGCTCTTATTATCCCACATTGGTATAATTGGTAGGATGGTTGGAAGTGTTGGAATGCTATATGATTTTTGCACAAATTCCAAGTCTGATAGTTCAGCCTTCCACACTAATTGTCGCGGTTTTTCCATACGGATTTCTCAGTCTTCTAAACTGATTATTGGTTTTTCCATGCTAATTGTGTAGTCTTCTAAAACCAATTTACAAGACGATATTTAGTACGCCTCTAAAATTGTTCCTTACCTACCTATAAATACTACCTATTTTCATTCCAAAACACACACGAAAAACATTCTTTCTCTTTTCTTTCTCTCTAAAATAATCATCCTCTTTCATAGCTGATATATGGCAACGTTCTGTTAGTAATTCTCAATCTGAGTCTTTGTCGTACACCTTAGACTCGGAAGTCGTGTTAACCCTGGGAAGTTGGTTGCTAAGAGGCCGTGTGTATCGAGCGGGGCAAATACAACTTTAGGGCAGTGATTATTTCACGCCACGACATCTTGTTCCTCAAAGTTCTGTAAGTTTGTCCGTTCATTGTTCACTTAATAGTCATACCGCCTACAACATGTAAATACATAAGACATATAAGATAACATCATATTAATAAACGTACTCATCATGATCAAACATATGGTAAAACTAACCAACATAAATAGATGAATAAATAAACCAAACAAGATAAACGAATGTGAAACAATTCAATCCAAGCATGGCATAAAGTCATTAATCAATCACAAAAAATAGAATGAACTTCATCAGAGCGTATAACCACTGCCTCTGACGTACTAGAGTGTATAACAACTGCCTCTAGCTACTAGAGCATATAACCACTGCCTCCAAATACTATGTATAGCGTATAACCACTGCCTATATGCCTAAGACTTGGCTTGACCTCTCGATGTAATAACTTAGACCTAACAAAACACGGGGACCAGAGCGTATTAACCATTGCCTCCAACCAATCCCTAACATAAAATAAATATCCAACACCAACGAGTGGCATTAGTTCATTCTGATAGCACATAACCGTACCATTGTCATCTATTCAAAGCTTAGGACAACATAACCGTTATCCGACTCATTAACCAAATATGAGCCAACAAATGATAATCAACGAGAATGCATGAGCTAACACTACTACAATTAATGGAATAAGTAACACTAGATAGAGAACACCTTAATTTTGGATAAGCGTCTTTTAGATTAATAGAGAACGCTCTAAACACATAACTGTTATTTAAAACTATAATATAATAACCGTTATCTATGACTATAATATAAAACGCCTAATATAATAATCATTATTTATGACTATAATATAAAGCGCCTACTCTAATAAACGTTATCTAAGACTATAATATAAAATGTCTATTCCTATTAATATTATATTTATTTAGTTATTTATTTATTATTAAGTACTTCCTTCATTCTCCTTTAATGTACCCATTTTCTTTTTGTGCCAACCCACTATGATGTACCCATTTCATTTATTTTTATTTTTGGACCTAAATAATGACCAACGTGTCCTTATCAACATCGAACAATCATAGTGTGAAACTCTCTTTGAGAAGTACACACTCTTATCACATTTGCACCGTCATTGATATGTTTGTCTCGCTACGGGCTGATCTTTTAGTTCTCGGATTTATAACTACAAATTTTTCATTGTTTTAATATAATGGTTTATTGTTGTCGAAAAAAAATGTTTCTTTAATGCTTTTTGCTTTAATGAGTAACTAGTGTAACACCCGTGAAAAATCACGGAGTTCTGTACTATTTTTTAAAAGAAGACGATTAATTATAGTAACTATATAACCATATATTTTATTTATTCAACATATATACGTTTTAAAATAAAAAAGAAATAATATAATATAAGTATATAAATTAAAATATATATAAGGACATTTGAAAATATTGTTCCATTAAACAATTATGATCTACCAGTACTTTGATCAATCAATTTTACTTATGCAAATCTTCTAGAAAGTGGATTTTCTTTTATCCAACATCGTCGTTGTCAGGTAAGAATTATGGGTTACCGCAAAAATTGAACCAAAAAAATCGTAAATCGCAATTTTTTAAAATTAACTTAATTGACCTTTATAATAATTCGGTTCAGTGAACCGAGCACCGAACCGATTTTTAAACCTCAAAACCGGTTTAATTTCGGTTTATAATTATTAATATTCGGTTAGGTTTATTTTCGGTCTATAATTATTAATATTCGGTTAACCGGTTTGAACCTGTAATATATAAAGCGGGAAAAATCAGAAACCCTAAAACTTTATACTCAGCCTTTCTAGTCTCTCTTTTCCTCATGCCTCTCTCAGACATCTCTTTCTCGTTCACTCACGCCTCTCTCAGATTTCTCTTTTACTCCGCTCACTGCTCAACTGCTCGTTGTGGTTCAGTCATCTCTTGTCGTCATGGTTCGGTCCTCTTTGCTCACTGCTCAGGTACTCTTTTTCTCCCATCTCCTTAATCAAATATAGAATTTTAGATTAACTACAAATTAATATGAATTTTAGATACTACTCATGCTCATTGTTTTGTGTTTTGATTCGGTTTCAATTCAAGTTTGAATTGTTGTGATAATTGATAAACCCTATTCCCCTTCTTCAAAATATGTTTTGATTCTGGTTCAAATTTTGGCTTTAGACATTAGGTTTTGCAGCGACTTATTGAAGCTTACATCTTAGAGTCTGAGGTTTATTATCAGAAGTAAGGAGATATCATCTTGCTTCTCTTTTGAGTTACCCATCTCTTGTTTCCATCTCAAATATTTATCTGCTTGAAGACATTAAAGAATAACAGAACTTGATAAACCATGGCTCACAAATGGCCTACTATTCTATAATACGATGGTCAAATTTGATACATTTCTTGTAGTTGTAATGTAGTATACTTTAATAGAGTGAATATTTCAACATGTATACCTCTTAAATACTCATCATTTTGGGCAAGATTGATAAATTTACCATGCTCCTGATACGGTTGCTGAATTGCTCTAGCTTTTAAAGTGGTTGTTGTAGGATTTTAAAATAAAATTATTTCCCTTTTTTTATCTTGCTTTCATAAATTAGACTTATGTCCGCGGAAATGCCTATTCTGATAGTCTTCAATAGTGTTCGGTTAGACACATACTTGGGGCTCGATTTTAACCCCATTCAAATCCATTTGACGGTTTTTATTGATGCAATAATATTCCACAAAAATATTTGTGTTTTTTGTTGAATTGGTGAAGACGGAAATAGTAAAAGCCCGATTGAAGACAGAAAAAGCAGGAGCACTTTTATAAACAATTAAGAGAGAGGCTTCTCTACCTCTTCGTTATGTCCAACTTCAAGGACTTGGAGGGCTGGTAAACACTCTCTAACAACACCCTCATTAAATTATGAGAAACATTTCAAGCTCCTTCATTTCTCATCCAGATAGTATACACCAAGGTATTTTCATTTATCAATGTACAGTTGTTTAGCAGGTATGAATTTTACAAGATACCTGCTCTCTATTATATCCTACTATTTACTCATGAACCTGCTTGTTGGTTACCTTTTGTTGAGTAAGGAATGTTTATTCAATCATCCTGTTATAATATATTTCTACTTATTGAAATATCGATTTATATAAACATATTGTGTTAAGAAACTATATATATTTTCTGTCAAAATGTAAATATAACTTAGAAAACTCTGCTTATTGAGAGAACTATAATAAGCAAGGTTTTGAACTAAAAGCAATTTCACATATTTATCGATCGCAAGAAAAAAAAATGAAACATTTGAAGATCTAGTTATAATATATTCCTTATTAGAGTCTCTGGCCAATTAATTTCCAATGAATGCTAGAAAATGAACTAAATGTGTACTTTATTAAGTTAAATTTGAACTACTCCCTTAGTCTCAATAATTGTTTTTATTATTATTATAAAAGATATTTCAATAAAAAAAATAACCTAATAATTTAAACATAAAGAGTACTTTGTATATTACTCCGTATATCATAAACCAAACAAAACTTAATTAATTGTATCATGTTTACCATAGTTATGAACTTAAGTAAAGTGTATTAAATATAGATGAATAAAATTACACATTGCCTAAGTTGAATAGAAGAACAATTTAGTTTATCATAAATGCATGAATGAGAAATGAATGAAAATAATGAGAATCATTTCATATGTTTGGCATTTGCATTGACATTAAGTATGACCGTTTTGATGTGGGAAAACCGTCGAACAAAAATAAGAAACAAACTCAAACCTTGAAATCTTGAATGATTTTTGTGTAAGTTAAATATTTATGTCCATGTCATTCCATTTGTTTGGTCCTCACTCAGTAAGTCGTATATAAATATATAGATATAGGAATTAGTGTCATGTGTAATAGAGTAATACGCGTTTGGTGTGTAAACAGTATGGTACGCTACATAGCATTGTGTGATATCCTTGGTAAATTGATGAAGGATCTTTTTTTTTTTTGAAAGAAAACCACAAGGGTTTAATTATATAAAATACCACTTTCCGCGTCCACAATCTCACCAATGTACGTAGGCAGACGATCAGTCCAAACCCGCTTGCCTTCGGACCATGGGCGAGCATGAGCAAGCTCATGAGCAACCTTATTACAACACCGTCTAGCAAAAACAAAAGTAACTTCTACGAAAGACAAACATAACTCGTAAATATCATCATACACGAGGCAAATATCACTAAGCCCCTGTTTGCGGTTCTTCAAATCTTCGATGACTATCCGACAATCGCTCTGAATAGTAATGCGTTGCATTCCAGATGTTCGGGCCTCCTTCATGCCCAGTAAGATCGCCTCCGCCTCCAACACCGACACTTCCCTAAGCTCCTTCCCCTGGTACGTCACACCCCACATCATCCTTCCCATATCATCCCTACAGACAGCCCCCAGCCCCATTCACACGCCCTCAGTTCTCTCTGCGTCGACATTGATTTTGTAGCAGCCCTCACTCGGATGTTGCCACCCCACAGCCTCCTCTGTCTCGTGAATAACAGTATTACCCTCATCCGCGCCTGCCTCCTGCATTTCCCTGATCAGCTCCTTCACTCTCTGAACAACACCCTCCACCCTCCACATCTTCCCCTCAAACAACCATCTATTTCTGGCCTCCCAGATTGCCCAACACCCACACACTACCGTGATCCACTCTCCCTGCTCCTTGTCCCTCAACGACTCTTCTACCCAGTCCCGCACCCCTCCCAACTCATAGCATTCTGCAAATTCAATCCCCAGCTGCTCCCAAACCCCTGCCACCCATCCACATTCCCCTACCACATGGAGACTAGTCTCCTTATGACAGTAGCAAATAGGACAGTTGTCTTCTACATTCTGAATCCGTCTCGATATGTTTCGTTTCGTTGCTATTGCGTCCTTGCATAGTTGCCAGAAGAAGACTTTAATACGAGGTATCACCGACACTTTCCATATTCTATTCCACAACCATTTTTCACGGCCATATTCGGACTGCTCCCCCTCCGCTCTTTCACTTCCTGCCAACTTGCCATAAGCCATCTTCACTGAGTAGCATCCATCTTTTGTTAAATCCCAGCACCACTCATCCTTCGGGAGATGATCACTGATTCGAATATTTAGAATCCTCTCCGCTTCAAATGGTAGGAAAGTCGCTTCTATCAGATTCCTATCCCAATTACCACTGCTCGCATCCCACAATTCGGCCACTCGCATCTCCGTATCAGTGTTCTGCCTGAGGGAAATAACCCTTCTGGTGTCCGTACCTGGTATCCAGGGATCACTCCATACTCTAATGGTTGTTCCATCTCCTATCCTCTTGCGAATACCGAGTTGAAGTACATGCTTAGCCTCCAAAATACTTCTCCATGTAAAACTTGGATGTGTTCCCAGCTCCGCCTCCATGAATGTACAGTCTGGAAAATATTTAGCTTTTAGAGTTCGAACCATCAGAGATTCGGAGTTAGTCGTCAGTCGCCATGCCTGTTTCCCGAGCAGGGCATAGTTAAATTTGTTGAAATCTCGAAAGCCCAACCCACCCTCAGATTTAGGAGAACAGAGTTTGTCCCATGCCACCCATGCCATCTTTCTCTTCCCATCCTTCGAGCCCCACCAAAAGTTCGAGACCATAGACCGTAATTCATCACAGAAATTAGCCGGTAGTTTAAAAACACTCATCGCGTACGCCGGAATCGATTGGGCAATAGCCTTTATCAGAATTTCCCGACCCGCCTTACTGAGTAACATTCCCCGCCATCCCTGCAACTTCTTACTTATCTTATCCCTTACTAATCTGGTAACGACTTGTTTCGAATGACCAATAACCGTAGGTAGCCCAAGATACCTTTCCTGAAACTCCACCACTCTCACACCCAAAATGGCAGCTATAACGTCTCGTCTTGTAACACACGTGCCTCGGCTGAACGACACAGTTGTTTTATTAAAATTAACAAGCTGTCCAGAGGCCTGCTCGTAGTCTCGGATAATGGCTTTGATAGTTCGTACTTCCGATTCCTTGGCTTTAACAAACAGAATGCTATCATCTGCAAAAAAAGAGATGAGAAATGACAGGAGCCGATGGAGCAATACGAATTCCGTTAATAGCATTTGTCTCAACCGCTCTTTTAATTAAACTCGAGAAAACCTCCGCGCACAGAATGAACAAATAAGGGGACAGCGGGTCCCCTTGCCGAAGTCCCCTCTCCGGTACAAACCCTTCCCCTAAGGAGCCATTCACAACCACCTCATAAGAAACTGTCCGGACACAATTCATGACCCTATTCGTCCAACGCGCATCAAAGCCCATAGCCCCTAGAACCCGCTCCAAAAAGACCCATTCCACTCTATCATAGGCTTTCGACATATCGAGTTTTAAAGCAACATGTCCCCCCGCTCCCCTAGAGCTCTTCATATAGTGAAACATCTCAAAAGCTAGCAAAATATTATCCGTTATAAGCCTCCCAGGTGTAAAAGCACTCTGGTTATCCGACACAATCTCACCAAGAAAAACTTTCAACCGATTAGCAAGGACCTTCGAGACAATTTTATAGAGCACATTACACAAACTAATAGGCTTAAACTCAGCTATTCTTTCCGGGTTCTTTTTCTTCGGAATAAGGACAACATGGGTGCGATTTAAATTATTGGGTATGGGCATCCCATTGAGAATCCGAAGGACTTGGCTAATAAGGAAAGGACCGACAGTATGCCAGTAAGTTTGAAAGAAGAGACCGTTCATACCGTCAGGCCCCGGGGCTTTAAGCGGATTCATCTGATTGAGAGCTTCTACAACTTCAGCGGATTCATCTGATTGATGAAGGATCTTAGTTATGTTAAAACCTCTGATTTTTCATACTACAAAATAAAATAGTTAGTCAATCCCCGAGAGGTCATCTTCGTTCTCAGGGCTTCTGTAAACAAAAACAGTTTTTGGGCGGTCTGAAAAGACTTGAAAAGACTTCTTAATATAAGTTTTAAAAATATTATACATTGAAAATCATATACAATCTGGTTTTATGCATTGAAAATATCATAAAATAAAGATGAAGAATATAAAAACTTCTATTAAAACAATATAAAGATGAAGAATATAAGGATTTCTACCAAAACAATATAGAAAAATAAAATTAATGGACATATCTCTGCTAAAACAATATTGAGATTTTTCAGGTTTCAAGTCGAAGGTTTAGAGCTTGGAAAATTTTGAATGAAAAATTGATTGATATTGGAACGGGTTTTACAGGATTTATGAGGTAAGAGTTGAGAAGAAAAAAAGTTTGAAAGACATATTTTTAGATTATGAGAAACAGTGGAAAGATGAGGAAGAATGAAGATGAAGTGAAGGGGGATCGGATTTAAAACGAAAAAAGAAAGGTGGAACGCACCTTTGACTCTGTGAGTTTCGAGAAGGCTATGGAGAATACAAAAGATTGACTGTTTTTGGAAGGAATTTTAATTCTCTGAGTCGTTTTTCATAGGGTAGAGTTAAAGCCAATTTAAATTGGTTGTTTTTTTGTATTGTGTAATTTCTTGTCTATTAATTGTCTCGTTTTTTTTTTGTAATGTGTAATTTCAAGTCTTAATTGTCTCGGTTATTGCAATGAGAGAATCAATTTTTTAAGGTTTTGAGAATTGGTACTCATATTAATTAACACGGTTATATTAATTAACATGTTTAATTAGGTGGTTGTATAATTAATTTCAACTTTTTATTTGTTTTAGTTCGCTGATGTGGAAAGATGACTAACACGGTTTTGCATTATGGACTAAAACAAAGCATAATTTCTGACGTTAAATGAGAAAGTTTGAATACCTTCATTCTTGCACCACATTGTGGCACATGGGTAGAAATACGAGATTCTTTTATATATATAATGATAATGATAATGATTACGCCCAAAAAGAAGGAAGAGATGATGATCGAAGAGCAAAAATAGCGAATTCTAAAGGATAGATACGAGTATACGACTAATCACGCTCCTCATTACTATTGCTATTCTTATCATGTACAATTTGCCAATATTATAAATTTATGAGCTAATTATATTGTTTATCGTTGGTTAAAACTTAAAATCTCTTAAAGAGTAGGCAAGTAAAGTGTTAAATTCAATAACGGGTTTGGACCACACCGAAACGGAGGAAAAAAAGTCCACAATATAAACTTAAGAGGGTTCCACTTTAAAATCAATTGGCAATAGAGGGAGTAACTCCTTGCCTTATATAGTGATAATTCTTTGGGATTATCGGGTTTCTTCACACTCCCCCTCACATGTGAGACCCATTTACACACAGCGTGGACAAATTCAACTGAGCAACCTTGCTCGTTCAGCTGTAAACTTGGCCCAGCATCAACTCAGACCGGACATATTCAACTGCGCAATTTTCTTTGCTCGTCCGACTGCAAACTCTGGCCCATAAATCCCAGGTCTTTAGCCATGGGCTATGATACCATGTTAAATTCAACAACGGGTTTGGGCCACACCCGAACGGAGGAAAAATAGTCCACGATATAAACCCAAGAGGGTTCCACTCTAAAACCAATTGATAATAGAGGAGTAACCCCTTGCTTTATATAGTCATAATTCTTCTCCTCTTCTATTAATATGAGACAATCCTCACAGGTGGGATTATCAGATTTCTTCGTAAACCTTAATTCTTAAATCACTTCTGCAAAAATAACTTGACCCTTCGCATTGAGGGTTTAACGTGAGCACTCTCTCGGTATCCAAACAACATGAGCCTCTTGTATTCAACATTTCTACTCCCTCCCCACCGATTCTTCCCTCCGATTCCTAGCTAATTTGGTTAATTAAGCTACTTACCAAACAATTACACAAAAATAATTTAGCTAAAATTTAAGCCAAATGAGTTACGTTGATCAAATAACTACGTGAAATGTCTTACCAAGTAAAGCTTAATTCTTAAATCTTCACGCCCTGCTTTGAGGCTCCTTGACTGAACTTAGAAGTCATCGGACTTTCTAACAAAATTAGAAGCTTATAAAGTAGAGTTAATAATTTTCATTAGTTGACTAACCAAAAAGAGTCAGAAGGATTTGAAATGAATGAAAAATGGATCTCCATTACAGAGTATTTTACATGTCTCAAATTAAAATCCGTCTTTATCATACGAACAATAGATTTTAAGCAAACGAGACCGTGAGAGAGTTAAACAGAAGGGTCACTAAACACCAGGGGATTCTGGGATTGTTGTCCATAAGACTAGTCTACCAGTTCGCGTTAACAATGACCAAGCTTAAAAGAAACCTCAATCCCGAAGACCTTGGCCCAAGTGCGCTGGCCTGCTGCTTATCCTTTCTCCAAGGTTGCTAAAACCGCAATCCCAAAAGCAAAAGCCTTAGCCCTTGGTAACATGGAATTTGGAGATCCAACTATACAAATATAAATAAAAATAAAATAAAAAAAAACACCCTTTGTTGGCCTTTGTTCTACTCCTTTGTTCGCACTTCACATAGTCCTCTTATTGTACTCTTAGACAAGACTAACATGTGGAAGTTACAACAGTCTAGTTAAATTACAATGAATGAATACAGGCACTACAAGTCGCTACTGGCAACAGAGAGACATGAGGCATGTTGATGTGAAAAAAAAAAAACAGCAGCAGAGGAAACTCAACTGCCTAGTTTATCTCATGTTTCAGAAGCATCAGATGAACATTGTTGCATATCTGGTGGCATTACATTCATTATCTCTAAATTCGTCTTGTACTCCCCTTTTATATCGTTTAGCGCAGCCAATTTAGTTTGCTGCAAGATTGTTGAATTTCTCAATTAAATACAAATAACAGCTTCATATAAATTATCACAGATAAAAACACCAAGGAAATTATTCTGTATTATTCAGTAGCTTGCTATGGCAGAACAAGAAAATTTTATTTTCCGTGTCAAAACTATAATTATTTTTTTCCAAGTACAAAGAAGTGGTAAAATGCACAGTAATTTTAAAAAAATTTAGGAGTCTCAGAGACACAAATCTATAAGTTAGACATTCCTGTGTGGTAGAATGGTAAGATATAAGAACTTTAGAAAGGAGAAACTTACAAGCTGGCTGCTTTCAGCAGCAAAATTGTTCCCCATCTGATGAAAGAGTGACTTCCACAAAGCTGTTAGATTAGTCTCTAAGCTTAGAGATGTACTAGGGTTCCCTTGAGCTACACCAAATGTAGTTTCCACAGAGTACTGTCGAGTCAAAATGTTTGCCTCTTTCTGACTCTTTGTCAATGCTGAGAAAGAGTAAGATGTCATTATAAAAGCACCATACTGTAATTGAGAAACAAATAAAACACGAAACTTACTTGATATCCGGCCTTTAAGATCCTGGCACTGCAGATCAGACCATATATAACCAGCTGCTCACCATTATTAACACACAATATATCAAGATACTAGTTAGCACCAAAACAGCAATATGAAGATGCAAAAGAACAAACCCGCACCACAAAATTCACGATTCTTTTAAGATTTAACATATACAATTTTACCTACCTTTTGTGCAAAATGAGCATGAACAATTCTTAAGCACGTCCATGCCAGCTGCCAAACTATTGGAACCATCACCCTTGAGTAACGTGCATCTTTCTAGTCCAAAAGATCGTATCTCTTGGGACTCCGTAAATCTGGAAGTCTCGGGTGATTCTGACCTACTGGATGTCATGTATTCGCCGCCAACACTCTTTCCACTGTCACTAACAACCTGAGTAGCTAATTCAGCCAGACTGCAATCATTTTCACCTTCATAAGATAGACCTCTCGTTTCCTCACCTTGACATTCCTTTCCAACTTCAAGACAATTCTTCTCACAACATTCAATCAAAAAACCACATTCTTTGGCCGCAGCATCCCCAATAATAACATTACCCAAATGCTGATTTTCACCTAGATCTATACTATCCAAAGTAGACACAAAACCCTCCTTAACCTCAACGACAGCATCTCGAGCACCTGTTCCATCATTCCCCCCAACGGAGCCCACATCACTCGAACCAGGTTGCAAGCGATAAGTCTTTCCGCCTTTTAACGGAGACATCCTAACCTCATTTGGTTCAATTTTAGCACATTTTGCCTTCCTACATGATTCCCTCTCTAATCTCTCCGCCACCAAAGAAACCTGCTTCCAGAAATGAGAATCGTCATCGGAATTATCAGCAGCCCTCTTGCTCCCACTCAACGGTTTCGATGTCTGACTATGACTAATCAAAGGTCCCCCTCTATTCCCTAATTGATTTGTTACATCACCCAATGCTATACGAATACGACCCTCATTATCACTATTTAACTTACGAGATTTATTCTCACCCATTTTTCAAACCCTAATCAATAAGTCACCCAGAAATTACCACATACAGATCATAGAAATTTGAAACCCTAATCACAGATAAATAATTAGAAATTAGACATTAATCTTAAGAAAACAATCTTATAGTAGTATATACTATTATTAGGGTATTGAGAGCTGACCTTGAGTAAGTAAGAGAGTGAAATCGGCAGAAAATCGGAGGTGTTGTGGAGAAATTAGGGTTAATGGTGTAAATTGAGAAGAAATGAAAGTTGAGAAAGAAAAGTAGGGATTTGGAGGATGATTTGGGGGGAAATTTGACAGAGGGGGAATTTTAATTTGATGGGCGCGGGATGCCGGGAACTCATAATTTGCCGTGGTGAATTAACTTTTGTTTGAACTTTGAACCACCTCACTTTTTGGGTGTCATGGCCCAATAAAGCTACACAAGGTACCTTTTGGAGTTCGGGTTAGAAAAGGCTGGTAAGACCATTTCCAACCGTACTCAATACTCCTCCTCATCTCACTCTCTCTAATCATTTATTACTCCTCCACCTCATTATTCCTCAATTTTTTAATTTACAACAAAAATATTCCTCCAACAATAATTTACACTTATTCCTCATTACTCTCTTTCATCATTTATCTCTCCTAGGGGCCGTTTGGTTCAAACAATTGGAATGGAATGGAATGGATTCTAATACCAAGGAGGTATGGAGTTAGAATCTCATACTTATTAATGCTTGTTTGGTTGGTTTGATCTCGTAATGGATTGTAAATGTCATTCTTATTGTTTGATTTACATTTAGAATGGATTTCAAATTATTTCATTTTCTTTATCATAGATAACTGAAATTATATTATTTTGAATTAAAATTAACTACAACAAAGCCAAAATTTAAATTAATCCATAAAAATCAAATGACTCAGGTTCATTTAATACGACAATAGCAAAATTATTCTAAGACCAAAAAAATCCACATAAAATGTTTTACGAAAAAAATCCACATAAAATGTTTTATGAAAAAAATTCACATAAAATGTTTTATGAAAAATACGCAACTTTTTTTTATGACAAAAATCCGCATAAATGTTTTATAAAAAAATTCACATAAAATATTTTACGAAAAAATCCACATAAAATGTTTTACATAAAATGTTTTATGAAAAAAAATCCACATAACATGTTTTATTAAAAAAATCCACATAACATGTTTTATGAAAAATACGCAATTTTTTTTTATGAAAAAAATCCACATAAAATATTTTATGAAAAAAATCCACATAAAATATTTTATGAAAAATACGTAACTTTTTTTTTTATGAAAAAAAATTCACATAAAATGTTTGATAAAAAATATATATTTTGGGATGGTGTGGAATGGAGTTAGAACCTTGGGTTGAGACATGGGTATGGGATTCCAAGGGTTTGGAATGGATTTAGAACCCCTTAGGTATCAAACTCCATTGCAAAAGGGTCCAACCAAACACTTGAATGGGTGGAATCCATTCCAATCCATTCCAAATGCCCCAACCAAACACCCCTTACTTTAACCTACCCCACACATTATTTACATCATACAATTAATTTTGTAATTTGTTCGGGTTTTCAACTCGATAGTTATTCGATTTCGATTTTTTTCCAAGACAATTTCAAAAATAAAAAAGACAACATTTAAAACATGTAATTAATTTTACGGGACAAACCACAATTACGAAAGTTAAAACGTTCTAGCAGTACTTTTAATAAGCAAATTATTAAATAATGACCTAAACAAACACGAAGTACGACCGTTACAATAATAGGAAACATTAGTACACAACAACGACATGGTACATAAACATATTGTTGTCGGTGAGAATCATCGTCATCAGATGGCATAATCAGAATCATCACCAGATGAATATTATCGTTAGAAGAGTAATTAAGGCGGTCTGCCGGTAAGTTTTCGTCGCGTAAATATTCGAGCTCTTCCTCCATGGTAACCTCATTGTATACGTGATAATAATGAAGACGCTCACGTGGAATGAAAAATCTTCCATCTCCAGATAGTAGATCCAATAGAGTTTCCGGATTCATGACGTTGAACAAACGTCGAATAATTTCGACGACTTCTTTCCTTAATTTGCGATGTTCTTCGCCTTTCGAAAGATAAGTATCTGAAAAAACGCAATACAAAATATGTTGGATTTTATGTAAAATACAATTTAACTTTCTTGGTATAATTAATTAAAATAGCAATAACATTACCTATTGTTGCATTGTTCAAAACAGGTGGACTCAGCACAGTATCGGCGTTTCCGGATATGATTGAGATCAACATTGCTAATGGTGGTGAACAATGTAACATATTCATGTATACTGTTTCTGGCATGACTAGATTCAAACGAGCAACAAAGTCAGGAGCATGATTTTTTTATCATGTCCATGTCTCTTTGAAACTCCCTAACTTTATCATCCCAGTAAGTCATTTTCGGGTAATTTGAATTTGATACAACAGAGATTTTTTATCATGTCCATGTGTTATATTTATTTTCGTAAGCTTAATTTACGTGTTCACTTTATAATTTCATCATTTTAATTTTAATGTTATCAATTATCAGTTATCTATGTACTCTTTCTTTTTCAATTTTATTCAAGTACGAATCTTAAACGTCCGTTAGAAAACGATATCTAATAGAGTAAATAAAATCTTAAAAATAAAAGAAGGAAAAATATGTCAAAATATATCAAATATTACTACCTATTTGTAGAGAAAAATAAAATAAGAATTATGGTGTAATTATTTTTTTCAAAAAATAATTATATTTCAATTATTAAAAGAAAATAAAATTATAGAACAAAACATTAAACAAAAAAAATTGATTCAAAGTTTTGATGATGTCATGTATGACATCATCATAATTAAAAAAACCACAAATTTTGGCATCTTTGTGTTCTTACGCTCAGCGTCTTGTTCCTTGCATTTCCACTGCGCGCTTTCTTCCTCACAAAACCGCTGATACATATTCATTGTTGGAGACCACTTTTTCTCTTCCTTTCCTCTTCCTCAACAATTCACGCACTTCATTCCTCATGGATGGAGATGCTCTAATTGAGTTGATTTGAGATTTAAGTCCCTTTTTTTTTTTTTAAGGAATTGAACTGGACTGAATGAAATTAAACTAAACTGACATAAATTGAACTTTATTGAGCTGAGTTGCACTGAACTGAATTGAATAAAACTGAAATTAATAAAAGTGAATGAAGTTTAACTAAATTGAACTAACTAACTAGCTAACTAATAATAATAATAATAATAGTAATAATAATAATAATAATAATAATAATAATAATAATAATAATAATAATAATAATAATAGTTTTCCATCTAATTTCTTCACCTTTCAAATCTACTCATTTTAGGATTCAAGGTATGTTATCTATCTAAATTTTTCCATTGTTTTATTGAGACGGTATACACTTCTTCCTCATTTGTCGGATTTGATATCAAATTTAATATCAGTTTGCTATTCAGATTTCGTCAGATTTGTTATTCATCTTGTTAGCTATTTCATAAGATTTGTTATTTCAATGATTCTGTCAAATTGTTTTGCTGCTTATTTCAGTTTTTTTCAAATCGTAAACACGATATGTTGTGGGTAGTTGGGTTACTTTGGTACACCTTGTTTTTATTTCTATCAAATTACTTGTGTGTAATACATGTGTGTTAAGAAACGGTTGCTGAACTTGGACCATAGATAAATTGTGACACCCCTGCGATATAACATAAAGATAAACAAGTAATATGCAGCGGAAATATGACACTTTTAAAAACTTTTCGACATATCTATTACAACTCTTTCGCGGAATATCAAAACAACATGCGGAAATCTAAAACTAATAAGAAAGTATAAATTATACAAGAATACTTAATTAAACGAAGGATAAGGTATCCCATGTTAGCAACATAAACAAAAGTCTAAACTAAAAGTAAGGGTAGCTAAATGTCGAATGATCAACAATGCTCGCTAGCCACACGTCTTCCCCAAACAGCACCAACTATATACCTGTCATACATGAAACATGTACGCCACAGTCAGTGAGGAGTAACTCGAGGTTCTCCCAGCCCCTTTTTGTCGGGAAACATGTAAACGGTAATACAAAACATCTTATACATATAAACATGTATATAATTTAAGAAACAATCATATATGCATTCCCAAACATAATCAACATGATCAAAGCATGAACGATAAAGTCAATACATGTGAAAACAGCATGAATCAGCATGTGAAACAGAATCAAAATCAATATATGAAATAATATCAACACAGGTAAACAACCAAGTGATCGACTCAGAGGTCAACTGTAACACCCCCATTTATTTAAGGGCCTGAACTAGGACTCCTCAGATAAATAAAGGTGTTACCATCTCGGTTTCCCGAGGCAGTAGATACAAAGGAAGATAAACAGTACTTTAAATTAACTTTAAACTCAAAACATGTTCTTACATATCCAAAATATAAAACTGTTCTGATCAAAATAAAAGTACAACTCATAGACTGCTATCACGTGGTCTAGACTCTAGGCAAGTCCGGGTCCATGCTTCTCCCTTCCCTAAGCTCCCATAGTCTTTAACCTGTCAATCTGCTCCCCAATAAATTGGTTCATCACAGGTGATCACGAATACACAGGGTCAACCACGAGGTTGAGTAGAGTAAAACTGTAAACAAACCACATTACTAAAAATAGAAAGTCGATCATCTCCACTCCGAATCACAAGACCCAATATCTCCGCACCAATCACAAGACCCATTATCTCCACACCAATCACAAGACCCATTATCTCCGCACCAATCACAAGACCCATTATCTCCGCACCAATCACAAGACCCATTATCTCCGCACCATCGTTATCACAGTATGATATAAATGCACAATATAATAATCACATGATAATATATAACAAACATGCTTGATAAAAATTATGAACGGTTTACACATCATCATATAACAGAAGTTTCCCCTACCTCAAAATGCAGAAGAAATGATAACTGCGCGACTGCTTCTAAAAATGCTCCACACGGAAACTTCCACCTAAATAAGTATTACTTTAATTAATACTTTCCTAATTCTCGTAATACATGTACACACTCTATTTATAGACACTTCCTATATTTAGAAAGCTTCCCAATAACCGAGTTACCCAAAATAGTAACTTTCTAAATATAGTAGCTTCTAAAAATAGTAACTCCTAAAAATAAATAACCACTTGGGTTTTGAATTCAATCTAAATCTTTACTATAAATAAAATACTACACCATAAATACTAATTATATTTGCCATAAATAACATTCATTTAAAACCCAAATAATAATAATAATAATAATAATAATAATAATAATAATAATAATAATAATAATAATAATAATAACACAAAAACCATAAATCAACTTAGGAAAACCGACAGCCCCCCATCACGAATTCAGCCGCCTCCCTTGCCGCCAAACACCACTTCGAACACCAGCAGGCAAGCCCCCACGACACAGCCGGCAACACACTGCCTCCCTGGCACCACCAGAGCCCACGGCGACCGCCGGCGAGTCAGACCTTAGCCTTCCAACCCAGGTCTGACTCCCGCCTGTACCTCCGGCAACGAAACTACAACACCCATCGACACAGACAACCACCATTGACAACCACTGGAACCGTCACCCCGACACTCACTGACACGCGTATGAGACACCACGGTGGTACCACCGCGTCGACCTCCCCCGAGTCAACGGTGGTACCACCCCCAACCTCCTTCCCTGAACACATAACCCAACCAACACCATAACTCCTTACGACCAGTGGTGGCAAACACTCCTCCTATTCCGACACCGACACACTACAACCCCCACGACCACCACCCTGACGTCCCTTATCCACCCCACAACGCATAACAACACTACCCAGACCATCACCACCATACACGACCCTTCTACAGACTAGACAAAACATATAAACACGAACATGAAAAACTAATGTCAGACGCTTACCTGACTTCAGATCCAAATTCTGGGAAAACGTGACGGTGGTTGTGGCCGTGAGCACACTCCTTCTCTTCTGTGTGGTGGCGGCAGTGAGTTTAGGGTGTCAATTGTGTATAGACTAGGTCAGAGATGAGGTCTTTTTCAGTCTCAATAGGCGGCATGGTGAAGGTTTAAACGAGATATAAGATCTTAGGAAGGATTTAGGGTTTCGTTAGGGTTCACGTGGTGTGTGGGCTGATTGTATTGCACAAATAACGAGGCCCAAGACTCGTAACAAAAGGTCTCGTGCTCGAGCCCCAACTAGAGCATACAACACAATTAAACCATATAAACATGTATACTTATTAAGTAATTACCCATCGTAAAGAAATCACTTATCGCCACAAAACAAGATCAACATCGTAACTAAAATATACCGGGTATTACAGTCTTCCCCCCTTAAATTGAACTTCGTCCCGAAGTTCATCCTCGCTTGGGTGGCACAACGAAAAGTGAAATAACAAACAATGACGAACTCAGAATGCAAACCATCACAAAAGTTTACTTAAATCACGGAATATTACATTCCACCCCCCTTAAAGAAAAGTTACGTCCGCGTAACTTACCTCAATCGAACAAATGTGGGTAACGCTCCCTCATAGATGCCTCAGGCTCCCACGTAGCCTCCTCCTGATTATGGTTGGTCCACAAGACCTTCACCAAGGCCGTCTCGCCATTGCGAGTCTTTCGTACCTTCCTGTCCAGAATTTCCTTCGGAGTCTCAATGTATGCCAACTGCTCATCTACCTCGATCACCTCATGCTGAAGCACATGTGATGGATCACTCACGTATTTCCTCAACTGGGACACATGGAACACATTATGGACCTTGGATAGGGTTGGAGGCAAAGCTAAGCGATATGCCACCTCTCCAACTCTGTCCAAGATCTCAAATGGTCCAATAAATTTCTGACTCAGTTTGCCACGCTTGCCGAATCTCATCACACCCTTCATCGGAGAGACTTTCAGTAGTACTTTCTCTCCGGCCTCAAACGAAATATCGCTCCATTTCAGATCCGCATAGCTCTTCTGTCGATCCTGAGCGGCCCTCATCCTCTGTCGAATAATCTGAACCTGCTCCACCATCTCCTGAATCATATCTGGCCCCAAAGTCACAACATCAGCTCGATCATCCCAACACACAGGGCTCCGACACTTCCTCCCGTATAGAGCCTCGAAAGGGGCCATGCCTATGCTTGCATGGTAGCTGTTATTATAAAAAAACTCGATCAACCCCAGTCGATCCTCCCAAGATCCTCCGAACTCCAGTACACAAGCTCTCAACATATCCTCAAGAGTCTGAATCGTCCGCTCAGTCTGACCATCAGTAGCCGGATGAAAAGCTGTACTCATCTTCAATTGGGTACCCAAAGCAGTCTGCAACTCCTGCCAAAATCTGGATATAAACCTCGAGTCCCGATCTGAAACAATATCCTTGGGTACGCCATGCAGTTTGACCACATTCTGAACATACGACTTAGCCAACTCAGCTTTACTCCAGGTATCTTTCATCGGAATAAAGTGAGCTCACTTAGTTAAACGATCCACAATCACCCAAATCATGTTGTTGCCCCTCTGAGTCCGAGGCAACCCCACGATAAAGTCCATCGATATATTTTCCCACTTCCACTCTGGCACATCTAAAGGTTGAACTTTCCCTTGAGGTCTCTTATGCTCCCCTTTCACTCTCTGACATGTCAAGCATCTGGAAACAAATTCTGCGACCTCCTTCTTCATATTCGGCCACCAAAACGTCTTCTTAAGGTCCTTATACAGCTTATCACCCCCTGGGTGAACAGAATAAGGAGTAGCATGAGCTTCAGTCAGGATCTTCTTCTTTAGCTCCTCAATATTCGGTACACACCATCGCCCACTGAACCTCAAACTACCGTCGGTATGAATACTGAACTTGGATGTCTCTTCACCAACCCCATTTTCCACCATTAAACGCCACTTTTGAATTCTCCCATCGCTCTTCTGCAATTCACGAATCTCCCCATACAGCTCAGGCTCCACTGTCAAATCACCAAGGGCATCCCCTTTCCGGATCATAAAAATTCCCATCTCTCTTAATTCGTCATGCAACCTCACCCTCGATCTGGCACAACTCAAAGCATGCACTGACTTCCTACTTAGGGCATCGGCCACCACATTCGCCTTGCCCTCAAGGTAGACAATCTGCATATCATAGTCTCCGATCAACTCTATCCACCTCCTCTGCCTCATGTTCAACTCTTTCTGGGTGTAGATATATTTCAGGCTCTTATGATCATAAAACACCTTAAAAGTGGCTTCATAGAGGTAATGACGCCACAATTTCAGTGCAAAGACCACAGCGCCCAATTCCAAATCATGAGTCGGATAATTCTCTTCGTAGGTCTTCAACTTGCGAGAAGCATACGCGATCACTCTCCCATTCTGCATCAGCACACAACCCAACCCATGCTTTGAAGCGTCGGTGTATACTTCGAAATTATCACTTCCATCTGGCAAGGCCAGGATAGGAGCTGTTGTCAGGCGTTCCTTAAGAGTCAGGAATGCCTTCTCACAACTCTCATCCCAGACAAAACGGTTCTCCTTCCTCATTAACGACGTCAACGGCTTCGCTATCTTTAAAAAATCTTTGACAAATCTCCGATAATAGCCAGCCAATCCCAGAAAGCTTCGAATCTCACTCACATTATTTGGACTCTGCCACTTAGTCACTGCCTCGATCTTACTAGGGTCAACAGCCACTCCCTCTTTTGAAATTACATGCCCCAGAAATGCCACTTTCTCCAACCAGAATTCACACTTACTCAACTTAGCATTGAGCTTATGTTCCTCTAGGGTCTGAAGTACCCTCCTCAAATGGTCTTCGTGCTCTTCTGCATTCTTGGAATATACCAGGATATCATCGATAAACACCACCACAAACTTGTCCAGGTACGGGCTGAAGACTCGATTCATCAAGTCCATGAACACAGCTGGAGCATTAGTCAATCCAAAGGGCATAACCACAAATTCATCGTGGCCATACCTCGTTCGGTAAGCGGTCTTCGGAATATCTTCATCCTTTATCCTCAACTGATGATGCCCGGATCTCAAATCAATCTTGGAGAAAACCCCAGCTCCACTTAACTGGTCGAACAAGTCGTCAATTCTCGGCAAAGGATAACGGTTCTTGATGGTTACATTGTTCAGCTCTCGATAGTCAACACACAACCTCAAACTCCCATCCTTCTTCTTCACAAATAAAACAGGTGCTCCCCAGGGCGACACACTGGGTCGGATGAACCCTTTCTCAGCTAGTTCATCCAATTGCTTCTTCAACTCCTCCATTTCTTTCGGTCCCATACGGTACGGTGATTTAGATATTGGTCCCGCTCCTGGCTTTAGGTCAATGGAAAATTCCACTTCCCTCCTCGGCGGTAACCCCGGCACGTCGTCTCGAAATACTCCCTCAAACTCCCTTACTACAGGTATCTCACTAGTCTTGGGGGTCTCAGCCTCACAATCCCACATTTGGCACAAGATTAGGCTTTCTCATTTCCGCAAACTAGACTTCAGGGTATTGACAGATATAAATTTGATTTTTGGTTTGACTCTATACCCCTTGTAGGACACCCTCACTCCCTTGGGTCCCTTCAAAGAAATTTTCTTTTGATGACAGTCGATAAAAGCCCTATACTTCCCCAACCAGTCCATCCCTAAGATCACTTCAAAACCCCCCAGCGGAAATTCTATGAGGTCACAATAGAAAATTGCTTCCCCGATTTTGATGGGTACACTTCGATAAACTCTACTACAGGTGATTGACTCTCCTGAGGGTACGGTCACTGAGTCTGCGACTAAGTCGAACCTCTCAAGTCCCAAAACTCTAACATGCTCTCTAGACACAAAAGAATGGGTCGCACCCGAATCGAAAAGTACAAAGGTAGGTCTAGAGTTTACAAGAAAAGTACCAGTAACCACATGAGCATCCTCTTGAGCGGCCTGCTTTCCCATGGCAAAGAGTTTGCCACTGGACTTGACCCCACTCTGGCTGGCAGAAGATGTTCCAGCCTGCTGATTTCCTTCCGTCCCCGTCTTGTTGTTGTTCCCACTTCCATTGTACTGATTCTGGTATGATCGGTTCTGATTGTTGTTGTAGTTCCTCTGATAGTTGCTGCTGTCTCCCGACTTCGCACCCCCACCATAGTTTGTCGTGGATGTGCGATAGCCACTGCTACCATAGGACTGAGTGCGAGATCCCTGGTATCCGGATGTAGGCGTACGATAGCCCCCGGACTGATTTCCTCCAGACGAACGACACACTGCCTGCTTATGTCCCGTCTTTCCACAGCCGAAACAAACTATTCCCACTGAACCACTGCCTGAACCCCCACTCCTGAAGTTGCCCCCACTCTGGTTCCTTCCACCACCAGAGGCACTACTCCCGAAATACCCACTGTACTTGTTATTACTTTGCCTTTTCGATCCTGAACACCAGCTACTGGTTCAGCCTTCCTCTTTTCTGTCTTGGACTTCTTGTCCTCTTTGATCATATCCGAAAGCCTCTCCGCCGCCCCAGCCCTTAAATAGATGTCACGGACTGTGGTGGGCGGAGCTGCAATCAGTCTCTTTTTGATGGCAATCGATAACCCTCTCTCAAATTTCATTGCTAGCATGGCATCGTCGAAACCCATGTCTCCCACATAGTGCACCAACTGGATGAATTTCCTGTAGTAAGCCTCTACGGTCATGTCCTCCGACATCTTGAATGAGTCGAACTCCTCCCTCAGCTTGCTCTTTTGGAATTCTGGTAGAACAACCTCGTTCAAGACTCCCTTGAATGCGTCCCAAGGAACAAACGCGGTTCCATCCTCTGTAGCTGCTTCCCGGATCTCTCTCTTATTCGCGGTCCACCAGTCTCCAGCCAGTCTCCTCAGATAGTGGGCTGCCTGGTCAACCCTCAGTTCTTCGGGGCAATCCACCAGTTCGAATAAGTTACTGAATTCTCTGCACCAGGCCCCCAGCAAATGAGGCTCTCCCTCCCCGGTGAATTGGGTGGGGTGGTGCCTCGCAATTATCGTGCTCATCTTAGCGGAGTCCATACGTTTGGCCTTTAGAGCCGCATTCTCAGCTAGTAATCGGTCTAACTCCTCTTGCGTGATGTTAACGGCATTGTCTCTTCGCGGAGGCATACTATAATACAACATAAAGACATGAGTCCCGACTTATGTGGGCACACATTAGGGTTAGGGCTAAAATCCCTAAACGATAAAGTCTAGCATCAGCTATCAAATTGAATAATCAGAAAACTATAACATGGCTCGGGATCACATAACCGCATATCAATAGACATGATGATAGAAGAAGTACTAATCATGTTTCAAATCACTTCTCATGTCCACATAAATTAACACCTCTTTATTCAACAATTAAAATCCTTTTTATACTCATGCCCCTTCCGGCTATTTCAAACAGTCACTGATAAACAAGGTTCCATAAATTACTTATCACTGTACACCATTATTTCCATCTTTTCTTAACCTACCACTTTTCTCTCGTATTTTCACTCTGGGTTCCCGGGTAAAACTGATAGGGCCAATGGTTCGGTGTGAGGGGGCCCCAGACTCATACTTTGCCTTTAGTGTGCTCCTAACAGTCCTATCCCGGGGTTCATTTTATTTAGACTCTCCTACATTCATTGGGTTCATTAGGTTAGGCCTGAGGATCATTCGCTCTGATACCACTTTGTAACACCCCCATTTATTTAAGGGCCTGAACTAGGACTCCTCAGATAAATAAAGGTGTTACCATCTCGGTTTCCCGAGGCAGTAGATACAAAGGAAGATAAACAGTACTTTAAATTAACTTTAAACTCAAAACATGTTCTTACATATCCAAAATATAAAACTGTTCTGATCAAAATAAAAGTACAACTCATAGACTGCTATCACGTGGTCTAGACTCTAGGCAAGTCCGGGTCCATGCTTCTCCCTTCCCTAAGCTCCCATAGTCTTTAACCTGTCAATCTGCTCCCCAATAAATTGGTTCATCACAGGTGATCACGAATACACAGGGTCAACCACGAGGTTGAGTAGAGTAAAACTGTAAACAAACCACATTACTAAAAATAGAAAGTCGATCATCTCCACTCCGAATCACAAGACCCAATATCTCCGCACCAATCACAAGACCCATTATCTCCACACCAATCACAAGACCCATTATCTCCGCACCAATCACAAGACCCATTATCTCCGCACCAATCACAAGACCCATTATCTCCGCACCATCGTTATCACAGTATGATATAAATGCACAATATAATAATCACATGATAATATATAACAAACATGCTTGATAAAAATTATGAACGGTTTACACATCATCATATAACAGAAGTTTCCCCTACCTCAAAATGCAGAAGAAATGATAACTGCGCGACTGCTTCTAAAAATGCTCCACACGGAAACTTCCACCTAAATAAGTATTACTTTAATTAATACTTTCCTAATTCTCGTAATACATGTACACACTCTATTTATAGACACTTCCTATATTTAGAAAGCTTCCCAATAACCGAGTTACCCAAAATAGTAACTTTCTAAATATAGTAGCTTCTAAAAATAGTAACTCCTAAAAATAAATAACCACTTGGGTTTTGAAATTCAAATCTAAATCTTTACCATAAATAAAATACTACACCATAAATACTAATTATATTTGCCATAAATAACATTCATTTAAAACCCAAATAATAATAATAATAATAATAATAATAATAATAATAATAATAATAATAATAATAATAATAATAATAATAATAATAATAATAATAATCATAATAATAATAACACAAAAACCATAAAACAACTTAGGAAAACCGACAGCCCCCCATCACGAATTCAGCCGCCTCCCTTGCCGCCAAACACCACTTCGAACACCAGCAGGCCAGCCCCCACGACACAGCCGGCAACACACTGCCTCCCTGGCACCACCAGAGCCCTCGACGACCGCCGGCGAGTCAGACCTTAGCCTTCCAACCCAGGTCTGACTCCCGCCTGTACCTCCGGCAACGAAACTACAACCCCCGTCGACACAGACAACCACCATTGACAACCACTGGAACCGCCACCCCGACACTCCCTGACACGCGTATGAGACACCACAGTGGTACCACCGCGTCGACCTCCCCCGAGTCAACGGTGGTACCACCCCCAACCTCTTTCCCTGAACACATAACCCAACCAACACCAGAACTCCTTACGACCAGTGGTGGCAAACACTCCTCCTATTCCGACACCGACAAACTACAACCCCCACGACCACCACCCTGACGTCCCTTATCCACCCCACAACGCATAACAACACTACCCAGACCATCACCACCACACACGACCCTTCTACAGACTCGACAAAACATATAAACACGAACATGAAAAACTAATGTCAGACGCTTACCTGACTTCAGATCCAAATTCTGGGAAAACGTGACGGTGGTTGTGGCCGTGAGCACACTCCTTCTCTTCTGTGTGGTGGCGGCAGTGAGTTTAGGGTGTCAATTGTGTATAGACTAGGTCAGAGATGAGGTCTTTTTCAGTCTCAATAGGCGGCATGGTGAAGGTTTAAACGAGATATAAGATCTTAGGAAGGATTTAGGGTTTCGTTAGGGTTCACGTGGTGTGTGGGCTGATTGTATTGCACAAATAACGAGGCCCAAGACTCGTAACAAAAGGTCTCGTGCTCGAGCCCCAACTAGAGCATACAACACAATTAAACCATATAAACATGTATACTTATTAAGTAATTACCCATCGTAAAGAAATCACTTATCGCCACAAAACAAGATCAACATCGTAACTAAAATATACCGGGTATTACATCAACAACTAGGTGACATGTCCAATCACACAAACAACAACAACCAAGCCATTAAACAACAATCAGAGCGCATTAGCACGACCTCCAACTATGGGAGCGCATGAGCACAACCTCTAACCAAAGATACACCATCCAAGACAATCTTAGCATACAAGCTACTAAACAAACAAGAATAGAATGAACGCCATCAGAGCGCATGCGCACGAC
Organism: Silene conica; assembly: GCA_029255685.2. NCBI lineage: Eukaryota > Viridiplantae > Streptophyta > Magnoliopsida > Caryophyllales > Caryophyllaceae > Silene > Silene conica. The sequence continues at coordinate 33,197,082 of CM055317.2, read as the reverse complement.
CATGACTAATGGAGCACGTAGGCACGACCTCCAACGATGGGAGCGCTTCCGCACGACCTCTAACTATCGGAGCGCTGAGACGCACGACCACCGAAACTTTGTATAGCGTAACCGCTGACTATATGCCTAAGACCTGGCATAGCCAGACTCTCGATGTAACGACGACACCAAACGACACACGGGGACCGAAGCGCCGCTAGAACACCCAAGCTCCGACCAATCCCAAACATAGCTAAATCCCTTACTTAGGTGGCATTAGTTCATTACGGTGATACACAAATCGTATCACCGCTATTCATTCAAAACAAGCTTAACACAATCGAAAGCTATATAACTCGATTAACAAAACCGTTAATCAACTCATTTAATATACATGAGCCACAATCCAAACAAGATAACGCTTAAACTAGTTTCTAGAAGTTATTTTGAAGCGGGGGCCGGCTTCTCTCCTGGTTGCCCGGCCGGGGGGTCTTCATCCTAAACTTAGCTTCTAAAAACGACTTAGGAATTGCTCACATAACAACAACGGAATCACCCAAGTATACGATTGACATGAGTAATAAATAACGAGAATTCATTTGACAAGTCTCATTCTACACGTTTACATTTCATTCGGAAATAAAATAAACTAGAATTATATGACAAGTCTTATGTCGTAAGCATGTGATTTGGACGGAATTCAATTCACGAATCATACATTTTACATATATATTTCTTAATCCAAGTCTTATAATAATTTAACACACCCAAGCAATGTCTGAACAAGCGATAAAACAATGGTCAAAACTGTAGGAATATTTCATAAATTTCCATTAAAGCATTAATCTAATTAATACCGCCAAAGATTATATCAAAAGACGATTTGATACAAAAACTATAAATTTAATTAAAAAGACATGAATATAGAAATAACCTTTAGATCTATGGAAAATCGGCCTAAGAACAATCTAATAAACCCAAATTTCAATGTAGAAATTCTCCTTAGATTGCACCCAAGATGACCGAGAAAATTGCCCTTCAAGGTAACCACCTTGATTACTATTAATTTTTGGAGGCTTTTGTTTTAAGGTTTTTAGATGATAAACTTCTACCACAAAATAAGAGAAAACTGTTCTCATATATCTTTGTGATTTACACGGCCCAAACTACTACCGAGTTAGTAGTCGTTCACAGCCCAAACTACTACCGAGTTAGTAGTCTTACACGGCCCAAGCTACTACCGAGTTAGTAGTCTTACACGGCCCAAACTACTACCCTGTGATTTGGTCTATTTATTTCATTTATCTGAACTTCTATTAAAATATCTACATATATTTTAACGCATGTACTCGGAACTAAATATCCCATATTAATTTCCGGAGAACATTTTCGGAAATGTAACATAAACACAATTTTAAGGAGAATGTTAATTAATTATCTTATAATTAATTAACCTAATTATATTATTCTAAAATATCATATATTAAATTATATATAATTAATAAATGTAACATTTATATATATTTGCTAGAATTAACATTTAATTCATTTCTCCTAATTATTATTTAATCATATTAAATGTTTATCATCTATTTAACTACATTTAGCTAAGTTTGACATTTACGTAATTATATCAATATATAATCACATTTCTCAGTGCTATCCTATAGGTGTGACCTTTAGGGATCAGCTGATTACCGCCATTATATGACAGTAACGTCAAACTTCTAGTAAGCCAACCGGTACCGATAAACGTTAACCAACTGATTAATATACTAAGTATTCCTGTGTGATCCTGTAAAAGATTTATTCAAATAATCACACATTGTGGAGGACATTTACTCCAACAATCTCCCACTTGTCCTACAAGTGTGTGTGCGATTACGATTCTCATATCCATAAATTTCTCCCACTCAATGGAAAGCAAATTGCAAAGTCCCACCTTACAAGGTCGTATCTCCCAAGTAATCATATCAAGAGCGGTTTCCTCGACTAGAGAGTAACATAACTGATATACGAATCATATTCGAGTATGGCCATACATTTAAGTTACTACTCCTCGAGTGACCCTGAGAATATATAAAACCTGATAAAGGCTGGATATTTTCCTTGACTTATAACTTGCCGATGCAAGCACAACATGAAATGTCGCAATAAAAGTCTGATTGGCCTCCTTTTACAGTGCGACCTAGGACAGAAACCTAAACCACCAAAAAACTGTCTATATCGCAGAAAATAAGCAATGGCCAAAAGAACCGACTTTAGGAATCACAATAGATGTCCTATCCACGACCAGGCACTTAATGTATCTTAACATTTAGGACTCTATTTAATGGTCACCATGTCCTATGAGATATCAGATACCCATATTTGTTATTGATCAGTCAAACGTTTGACTTATGGCATATTGAACCATCCATCCTTCAACTAACAAAATAATCAATTGAGTTATCAACTCATTGTGGTATTTACGGACAAACCATACATATAAATAAAACAGTTCACTTTGTGGTGTTCAAAATTGTCATACAATCCACATGAAATACAATATAAAGAAATTCAATGATTTTATTAAGTAGTAATTGAAATTATCAAATATCAATAAAAAAATATCTAATACAACTCTGGAACACGTTTTATCCCCATGGATGTGATGTGCCCTTCATGTTTACTATGCGGTAATGCCTTAGTGAGCGGATCTACAATGTTGTTATCCGTTCCAATCTTGCGCAACGCTATCTCCTTTTGCTCCACGTAATCTCTTATTGGATGAGTTTTTCTGAGTATATGTCTAGATTTGTTACTAGACTTGGACTCCTTAGCCTGGAAGATAGCACCACTATTATCGCAATAAAGGGTGATTGGATCTTTCACACTAGGTACTACTTTTAGTCCTTGTAAGAAATAATGCATCCAAATAGCTTCCTTTGTAGCTACGGAAGCTGCCATGTACTCAGACTCTGTTGTAGAATCTGTTGTAACGCTTTGCTTGAAACTCTTCCAGCTGACTGCTCCACCATTAAGAGGAAAGACAAAACCTGACTGAGATTTGGAATCATCACGATCGGTTTGGAAACTAACATCTGTGTAACCTTTAGCACATAGCTCTGTGTCTCCACCATATACCATAGCCATGTCCTTAGTCCTTCGTAAGTACTTAAGGATGTTCTTGACGGTCATCCAGTGACTGTCACCTGGATCTTTTTGGTAACGGTTGACCATACTCAATGCATATGCCACGTCTGGACGTGTGCACATCATGGCATACATGATCGATCCTACTGCCGAAGCATAAGGAATCCGACTCATGCGTTCAGTTTATTCCGGTGTTGTAGGTGATTGAATCTTACTCAAATGCACCCAATGAACAACAGGAAGGTAACCCCTCTTAGAGTTTGTCATACTGAATCTGTCAACAATTTTATCTATATAATCTTCTTGACTCAATGCTAACATCCTTTTCGATCTATCTCTATAGATACGGATGCCTAGAATCCTTTGTGCCTCACCCAAATATTTCATTTTGAAATGGTTCTTTAACCATGTCTTAACCGACGAGAGCATGAGAATGTCGTTTCCAATCAGTAGTATGTCATCTACATACAATACTAGGAACACGATTTTGCTCCCACTTGACTTGATATACAGACATGGTTCCTCAACACTTCGAATGAATCCGTTCTATTTTATCACGTCATCAAAACGATGATTCCAACTCCGTGATGCTTGCTTAAGTCCATAGATGAAACGCTTAAGCTTGCACACTTTCTTAGGATGTTTAGGATCTATAAAACCCTCCGGCTGTATCATATACAGTTCTTCTTCCAAAAACCCGTTTAGGAAAGCGGTTTTCACATCCATTTGCCAAATCTCATAATCATGAAATGCGGCCATCGCTAAGATAATCCGAATAGATCTAAGCATTACAACTGGAGCAAAAATCTCATCATAGTGCAACCCGTGTACTTGAGTGAAACCTTTTGCTACCAATCGTGCTTTATAAACATTTGGTTGTCCATCTAATACGCGCTTTATCTTATAAAGCCATTTGCACTGAAGGGGTCTCACCTTTTCAGGCAAATCAACCAAATCTCATACTTGATTCTCGTGCATGGAATCTATTTCGGAATGCATGGCTTCGAGCCATAGCATAAATTCAGAACAGGTCATGGCTCCTTTGTAGGTAAATGGTTCGTTATGCTCAAGGAGTAAAATGTTTTCTATACTATCCTCCTCAACCATACCATGTATCGGTCTGGAGGGGGGGTGAGAAACTCGAACCGACATCCTAGGTTCCTCTGGAATGGATACCATAGCAGAAGGGGAAGGAACACTTTCTTCCATTTTACTGTTGGTATCTGGTTCTTGAACCTCTGACAAATCAAAAGTCCTAATACTCTTTTTGTTCGAGAGAAACTCTTTCTCTAAAAACTTCGCACTAGCCGCAACAAAAACTCTTTGTCCGGTAGGTGAATAAAAGTAGTGACCAAAAATTCCTTTCGGATAACCTATAAAGTAAGTCTTGACCGATCGTGGGCTAGCTTGTCTTTGTGTCTCCACTTGACATAAGCTTCACAGCCCCAAACCCGAATAAAAAACAAGTCAGTAACTTTTCCTTTCCACATCTCATATGGAGTCTTGTCCGCTGCTTTAGTCGGACTTCGGTTAAGTATTAGCGTAGCCGATTGAAGAGCAAATCCCCATAATGAATCAGGCACAACCGTGTGACTCATCATGGATCGAACCATATCTAATAAAGTTTGGTTTCTCCGTTCGGATACACCATTTAATTGTGGTGTTCCAGGTGGAGTCAACTATGATACAATACCACGGTATTTTAGGTGTTGATCAAACTCACCCGAAAGATATTCGCCACCACGATCAGATCGAAGTGCTTTAATCTTCCTATCCAATTGGTTCTCAACCTTGTTTTGGAATTCCTTGAACTTGTCGAAGGATTCACTTTTATGTTTCATCAAGTAGACACACCCGTATTTACTCAAATCATCCGTAAAAGTGATAAAATATCTATAGCCGTCTCTTGCTGTGATTGTCATAGAACCACACACATCTGTATGTATGAGTCCTAAAAGATCACTAGCTCGCATCCCAATACCTTTAAAGGATATACGAGTCATCTTTCCGATGAGACATGATTCACACGTACCAATTGACTCGTAATGAAATGGTGGTATTGTCCCATTCTTAATGAGTTTCTCTACGCGTTTTTTATTGATGTGTCCCATTCGACAGTGTCATAAATACGTTTGTTATTTATCACATGTTTTAACCTTTTTATTATTCACATGATAAACCTCAGTGGTTTGGTCTAAAACATATATTCCGTTTATGGAAACAGCTTTGCCATAAATCATATCGTTTAATGAAAAAGTATAACAGTTGTGCTTAATATTAAAACAAAATCCTTCCGTATCCAAAACAGAAATAGAAATAATGTTTTTCGACAAACTAGGAACAAAATAATAATTATTCAAAAATAACTCAAAACCACTAGGTGGTTTGAGTACATAAGTTCCTATGGAGACAGCTGCAACCTTTGCTTCATTTCCAACGGGAAGGTCTACGTCCCCCTTCTCAAGTTTGCGAACGTCCCTTAAACCCTGCAAGTGATTACACAAGTGAGAACCACAACCAGTATCAAATACCAATGTTGCTGTACTTGCCTGGTTTATTTCAATCATATGAATTAATGAAGATATACCTGTAGGTGTCACACGTCCAACCTTGATATCATCGAGGTACTTAGGGCAGTTCCTCTTCCAATGCCCAGACTCGTGGCAATGGTGGCACTCTCCCTCTTTCCCTTTGCCCTTAGCTTTGCCCTTTGAGTTACTGGTCTCACCAGGTCCACTCTTGGGCTTCGGCTACTACTGCTTCTTGAACTGTCGCTTCTTAACATTTAAGGGAGTATTTTCCTTTCCTTTCCCCTTCCAATTAGATTGTATGACGAGGACGTCCTTCTTCACACTCCCACTCAAATTGAGATCCTCCTCAGCTTGCACGAGCTGAGAGTGGATTTTATGAAGACTCTTGTTCATGTCATTCATGTTGTAGTTCACCCTAAATTGAGTGAACCCATCATGAAGGGAATGCAAGATACGGTCTACAATGACTGACTCCTCAATCTTGCAACCAAGAGACTCCAGAACTTCCACATTCTCAATCATCTTGAGGATGTGTGGGCTAATAGCTTGGCCCTTCGTAAGTTTTGCCTCAAAGAAGCGAACTGTTGCGTCATACCTCATGATTCTCGAAACTTGCGGGAACTCATTGGTAAGAGTGGTGAAAATCTTATTTGCACCTTGGGAAATGAAGCGGCGCTGCAAATTGCTTTCCATTGTATATATAAGTACGTTCTTAATCGCACCTGCTTCACGAACGAACTCATCATATGTAGTTCGTTGGGCTCCAGTCCTAGCAGTTGGTTCTGCCGGAATTGGCTCAACCAAATACTTTAGTTTACCATCAGCAATGGCAGCATTCCGTAATGCTGCCTCCCAATCGGTAAAGTTACGCCCATCATTCTTAAGGCGAGAGTTTTGATTATAGGAGACGTGGTCCATGAAGGAGCGTAACCACGACTCCCTTGTGAGGGTGGCACTAGGGCCCAGAGTTGCATTTGGATCAGTCATTTTTAAACGCAAGTATTAAATGATGTACAAATGAGAAAAATAAATAAACATGAGTAATCATAGAATTTAAAATCTTTTAATCAAAGATATATAACATAATATAATCGATCTCACTCAAAGAATTATATAATGTATGCCAAGACCCAAATCCCGATTTCGTGAGTTAACCTTTTAACTAGTTCTACACTAGAACTCTCAGTTGTCAAATTTCTTAAATTTGTCTTTTAGTCCACAATGACTTCAATAGCTTGATTGAATCATCGTGTTGAGTTCAACTAGGTCACAACACACTACTTACCCGAGGTAGAAGGGGTCCATATGGAGATAACAACGGGTCCTATATGCCCACCGACGAACAATGAATTCATAGTAGTTTTGACTTAGAAAGGCTAATTTCTCACTTTTATGCAGAGTGAGATCCCATCATCATCTTAAACTCATTTAAGTGAACTATTTAAGGTGAGTATGAATGACTGATGGCAAATATAAAACATCATATGTCAAAATGCAAAATAAACTACATGGGTCATTTTACATGCATATAGGTGGTTTGGTTTAGGCGGAATATAATGATATGCAAAAACAAGCAATGAAGAGAATAAAAGATAAAGTCCTAGTGTGGCCTATCCTATGAAAAACAGTAAATACAACTTGGGAATCCAATCACATGGACCCGGGAAGCTTCGTGGGATCACCGTTCTTCATCTTGTGATGTAAAATGGACATGGCATTGGAAATGAATGCTTCAATCTCTTTTTCTTCTTCTTCTTTATTCTAAGCTATTACAATGCAAATCTTATTTACATTTAATCTAAAATAAAGAATAAATAAATTAAAATGGGGAGATGCGAGATCTCATAAAATACATCACCTGATTACTTTCCACCATTACCGAAAAGTAATCCAAAAACTAAGGCCACACTAGATTACATCGTTAAATATTACAACAATTGCAAAAATAAATAAAACCTTCATTGTAAAGCAATATCATTAACAACATAATAAAAACATTCATAATGCAATATTATCCAAACTACCATTAAATAACTAAGAATGTGAAAATTACATGTCATACATGTAAATCAAAATCCAATTAAATTCTAAACGATTTAAAATCTAGTGAGCATCATCAAATTAGATATAATAAACATTTTAAAAAAAATAAATGATTTAAAAGACCGAAAAATTATCAAATAACTCTCACCCCTTTTTCTGGTGTTTACGGCAATTTCTTTTTTTAAAAAAAAAACTGATTTGTCATAATTATAAACCATCATTTATAAATTAGTTAATACAAATATTATCATATAATATAAAAAAACGATAACAAATCAATATACCCTAAAATCATATTTCATGGTTTAAACACCCCTTTTATTATCTTTATATATTTGTTCTAATTATAAATCTATATTTATAATTTAGTTAATATATACATTATCATATAATATTAATAATAACAAAAACAACAAATCGCAAAAAAAGAAGGAAAGGGCCGAAAAAAAAACTCGAGGTTTCCTTTTTTTTTTTTAAATTTAGGCAATTACACATATTATCAGATAATATGTGTAAATCGACGACATCTTCATAAGTAATTATACTATTTCCTTAAAATGTATAATCAAGGTAGAAATAGATTTTGAAAACTTTCCTCATTCGTGAATTTTCTTAAAATTACTCATAGTATCAAAAACATCATCTTATAATTTATGTATTATAGTTCTAATCATATTAGATCTGAAAAATTATCAAGTATTGTCATTAAGATTAATCTTTGAAATCACATGATCAATATTCATTAATCTTAACAATTTAAAATAAACAAAACTAATCTAAAACTCATTATGTCGATTGGTTTTTTTAATAATCATTGATCTACATCAATATTATGTATATCATCAAATGACAATTATTTTAACAATAAAAATAACAAATCCAAAAATTAAAAGAACAAAAAAATACCGAAAAAAAAAACGAGAAAACGGAAAAAAAAAAATTGAACCGTGAACAATAATTGTCGTGAAGAAGGAAAACAAAATTGTCAATTTAATTCTCAATTATTATCAAAACGATATTTGAACAAGGCTCTGATACCACTTATAGGAATATTTCATAAATTTCCATTAAAACATTAATCTAATTAATACCGCCAAGGATTATATCAAAAGACGATTTGATACAAAAACTATAAATTGAATTAAAAAGACATGAATATAGAAATAACTTTTAGATCTATGGAGAATCGGCCTAAGAACAACCTAGTAATCCCAAATTTCAATGTAGAAATTCTCCTTAGATTGCACCCAAGATGACCGAGAAAATTGCCCTTCAAGTTACCAACTTGATTACTACTAATTTTTGGAGGCTTTTGTTTTAGGGTTTTAAGATGATAAACTACTACCACAAAACAAGAGAAAACTGTTCTCTTATATCTTTGTGATTTACACGGCCCAAACTACTACCGAGTTAGTAGTCGTTCACAGCGCAAACTACTACCGAGTTAGTAGTCTTACACGGCCCAAACTACTACCGAGTTAGTAGTCTTACACGGCCCAAACTACTACCCTGTGATTTGGTCTATTTATTTCATTTATCTGAACTTCTATTAAAATATCTACATATATTTTAATGCATGTACTCGGAACTAAATATCCCATATTAATTTCCGGAGAACATTTTCGGAAATGTAACATAAACATAATTTTAAGGAGAATGTTAATTAATTATGTTATAATTAATTAACCTAATTATATTATTCTAAAATATCATATATTAAATTATATATAATTAATAAATGTAACATTTATATATATTTGCTAGAATTAACATTTAATTCATTTCTCCTAATTATTATTTAATCATATTAAATGTTTATCATCTATTTAACTACATTTAGCTAAGTTTGACATTTACGTAATTATATCAATATATAATCACATTTCTCAATGCTATCCTATAGGTGTGACCTTTAGGGATCAGCTGATTACCGCCATCATATGACAGTAACGTCAAACTTCTAGTAAGCCAACCGTTACCGATAAACGTTAACCAACTGATTAATATACTAAGTATTCCTAGGTGATCCTGTAAAAGATTTATTCAAATAATCACACACTGTGGAGGACATTTACTCCAACAAAAACAGCCCTCAAAACAGCCCTGAAACAGCCCTCAAAATAGCCCCGAAACAGGCCCGAAACAACCCTCAAAACAGCTCCGAAACAGGCCTCAAAACAGCTCTGAAACATGCCCGAAACATGCCTCAAAATAGCCCAAACAGAGTGAAAAGTGCAGCCTGCCGTGCTGGACGCAGCCTGTGCCTGGCCTGGCCGCAGGCCTACGTGACTGGCTGCAGCCTACGGTTCTGCCTGGGCAGCAGCTATCAGCGCGCGACAACACTTATTCTCAGCACATCTTCGCATATAATGTTTCAAGACGAATAGCATACGTAATTTACGTGATATAAGTAGCATAATATCCCAACAATGACACATATATATCAATATACAACATAAACAAACGATTGTAAGCAAGATTAACAACCTTTAACATGGATTAATTCAATCGGAAATTGCAATATCGCTATGAATGAACTCAGCATGTGACGGATACTAATTTTCCCATTAACCACAATCAAAATCCTCATTCATTACTACCAATCAACATGAAATTCGTTTCAATTAATTGAATAATGAACTAAACCACACAATACATCATAATTTCAGAAATTAATCAACAATCAAACCACACAATCGATTTTTGACTTAAAGTTGAGTAACATCTCAAAGTTACCTTTAAAACTCTTCAAAAATTCAAGAAAACTCATCCACCATGTCCAAGTATCCTATCTTACTCCAGATCTTCGAGAAAACGAACCAAAAATGAAAACCTAGAAAGACGGATTTTCAGAAAACTCAACAAAGACAAGACTTTGTTTATATGAAAAGAAGGTGGAGAGGAGAACATACATGTAAAGAACACGAAATTTAAGCAAGAAACGAATGAGCTATGGCTGGATTTGTGTTCTTGAAGAATCACCAACAATGGGAATTTTGAGGGTTTTCTTTATTTTGAAGAGGATGAAGGAATGAGTTGTGAGGAAAACACAACATAAGGAGAATAAGGGAGGTTTGAGTTGGAAATGACTCGGAATTCATTTATTGAGCCGGGATGACTCGGATTTTGCTAATTAAGACGGAAATCTTATCTTAAGACTATTATGACTCAAGATAGAATAAAATATACTAACTAACTATAATTTATAACGTATTCGATATACGAGTAATTTTCGAAAATCAAGTCGAAACATAAAAATGACAAAACTTGAAGATCATTTAAAACTAATATGTTTCATAATGAAATATTCATATCATTTAAATATACTTACGAAATTTCATGAAATTATAAACCATTCTCGAAATTAAATTAAAACCTTTAAAATTTATAAGACGGGAAATATCGGGCTATTATAATCACCCCACCTTTTAAAAAGTTCCGTCCTCAAAACTTGAAAGCATAAAAGGTGTTAATTGTTTCAGTAGGAATTTACGCAAAAAGAACTTTCCTGCCATGAATAATTTCTATATGGGTATCCAACTCAATTTACGAAGATATAATATAACAAAAGTATAAAAGATAAAATTGGAAGTGAAAAATTTAGATTTGTACGTGGAAAAACCCCCTGAATTGGGTAAAAAAACCACGGGTACCAAGTCAGGAAGGATTCTGATTATTAATTGATAGTTTGAACGATTGAATGCAATAATGATTTCTAGGAAAAATAATAATAGATAGTTTCTGTCGTGTTGATCATGTGTCTTTGCCTTACCTAGCCTCCTCGCTCCTTATATATAGTTTACATGTAACGGTCAGTCTTTACTCGTTATGCACATCCGGGAAAATAGGGTTTGTTCCTCTTCTCACACTTTGACTCTTTCTCTTTCAACGTACACTTAAGGCGGCATGTTTAACCTAGTTCAGCACGTTTCTGGAATGTGGTAACCACCCTTGAACTTGGTCTTCCTCCTATATAGTTCTAGCTTTATTGTTGATATTTCCTGCTAATACTATTAGACTAATGCTCCTTTCCTGATTACTTCTTTATGGCTGATTACTAGACTGCTTCATTCTTATCCTGGAATCCTTTCCTGACCCATCACCTTTGATGGTATGTATTTTGTTATGTATTTGTACGAGATTTTTCCTGGGATCATTTCTGACTTGACAGTGAATATACTAGCTCAACAATTGCCCCTTGTCACCTTTTTTTTTGGTAAAATGTGAGTGTGTAAAATATATATCAGAACAAAAAGTTAATTACAAGGAGGTATCAGGGATCAAATCCCCTTACAGCCAAATAAAAACCTAAGTGATGCCAACACTAGAAAACCAAGTTACATGAGTTTGAGTAGCATCAATGCCTCTTTTAAACTTAACTCTTCTTCTAGTCTCCTCTTCAATTTGCCGAGCCACTAAGTCTGGTCTTTGCAAACAATCATTCAGCCTTGCACTGTTCCTTTGAATCCACACTGAGTAGTAGAAAGCATTAAGCATAAGAGCACGGGCCTGCCATTGATTATTTTTCCTGTAGCCAGCTGCCAGAGTGTAAACATTTGGCCAGCTCCCTCCAAACCAGTGCAGCAGAAGCTTGTTGATGCTATAACTATACTCACACTCTAGAAATAGGTGTTCTATAGTTTCTGGATGTCTCTGACAGAGCAGGCACATATCATCTGGACTGCATCCCAGTCTAAACAGTTTTGCCTTAACATTCATTCCCCTTGTATCATCAACCAAGTGATAATAGCATGTTTGGGGACATTCCAACTACTCCACACCATCTTAGTCCAGTCCTGAGTAGTCTGCACAGGACTTAGAAACTTGTAACCTTCACTGATTGAGTACCCCTTAGGGCTCCCTAGCCAAATATCTTGGCAATAACCGTACTTGAGCTTCTCCTTCACCTTGCACACGTTCTTCCACCCCTTGTCACCTTATGCGTGCTGGGTCTGGCCAGGAATTTGGTGACAATCCTAGCAAAAATTTCAAAAGTTTTAAGCGGTTTCTTGGGCGACAAGATAAGATTCCAATCTTATCAAAAACGGAGTATTTAAAATGCTATTTTGAAATATAGGTTGTTGGGATGTTTGGGTGTCATGATGACTCTTGTCGGCTATAAGACTCTTCAGCTACCCTAGCTTTCTGATGGCCGAAATTTGTCGTCAATTCCGGCACCAAAAATAATTTGTAAACTCCTAAATTAAGTAGTATAATTTAGGGTCGAACCCAAAGGATAGTGGGGTTAGAATATAAGTCTTGGTCTAGTTTTAGTTTAGTCGGTCAACAAAGCATGATTTGTATTCTAAATTCTAAACTAACAATATAAATTAAGTGAACAACTAAGTAAACACAATGAGAGAAAAGGCAAGGGTCTCGGGGTCACTCAAGTAGGAGGGGTCTAGTCTAAGTCGAATAGAAGGAATAACGGAGGGTGAAGGCTAGGTGTGTCCCTATCTCTCGATATGAAACGGTCCTTGGGTCAAGTCTAGTTGAACTCTCGTCCTAAATAATCCCAACCCACTTATCTATTACAGTCCAACTAAGTCCGACTCTCGCCGCAAGCAAGTCTAACCAAACACATGGAGAGCCAAACTCTCGTCCAAGCAATCCAACAACATGTTCAAAGCAAAAGATAAGAGACCAACATCTAACGAAATATGTAAACAATTGAAGCTATGAACATGGGTATCTTGTCTAGGCAAAGCATAAGCATTATACTAACTAGTCTCAAACTCTCGTTTCGAAAAATAGCTAATAAGAGTGCAATTACTCAAGCTCTCACTTGGGCATTTCCACAAGCACCTTGTGTGCAAAAGATTAAAGACGAATTACCCATAATAATTAGCATTCAAAACACGACTCAAATCCGACCCACTAATCCCACAAGAGGTTCCCCTTAACCCTAGATTAATCTACTCACACATAATCAACACAAGCAACACAAGTAACACACTAACAACAATAATAAACATGATTAAAATTATAAAGAAGATAACTTGAATTAGTGAGACAATAAACTAATAAAGATATAAACTACACTAATTAAACTAACAAATAACAATAACATGTAAATAAACCTAATAAATTAACAAAGATGAAAACTTTAATTAAACCAAACATGAACACAATCTAAACTATAAACTTGAAATAAAATGCAATAAAAATGAGGGATAAGAGTAATTATACCAAACATGAATGAAGATAAGCATTAAAGGATGGATCTAGAAAATGAATTACCAAAGATTTAAACTTTGAAGTAAATTAATTGATTAATTGGAAATAATTAAAAAAAGAAAAATAACTAAACTACTCTACTATCTACTGTTTTTATTTTTTTCTCAACTAGTTTTTGAACCCGTGCATTGCACGGGTGGTAACGGAAATTTTATTGAAAATAAACACTTACCTAATTTTTAAATTTAGTAAATAACAAAGTTTTAGAAATACTTTGTCAACCCAAACATTTTGATGATTTTATGTTGTGTTCTTTTTATTCGAAATATATTTTTCTTTTTCCTTGACTTTTTATTACGAAGTACTATGTGAGAAGCGAAATCGAAACTGTGGACATAAAATGTAACACCCCCATAATCCTATTCATTAGTAAATAGGGTTTTCAAGTAAAATTCGGATAATGGGTGTGTCACGATTAAACCAAATGTGGTAGTAGCACCTAACCATGAAATAAAATAGGTAGTTGTCTAATGCAAAATTAAAATCCAAAGAGTAAAATACGATTACAACCAAATTTAAAGTTTGCGGAAGCGAAAATAAGTTCAACGATCCAAAAGAAAGATAAAGTCTTTAAGCATTTGTCTTTGAATGAAACTATTAAGCGCGCTCTCCTGTGCATCCCACGACTAATTCCCATGAGTACCTGTTACACGATCTGCTCACACAATTTGTGATCACCGCAGGTCCCAACAAGGACAAAACAAATAAAAGGGGTCAACAATAATGTTGAGTAAGGTAAACAATCCGAATAAAGAATAAACGGAATATAAAATCATAACTTAAAAGACATTTTAAAAATAATGTGTAACAAAAGTGTTTCGAAAGATTGAAAACAGAGTATCACAATTTCCACTGTTAGTTGAAGGGGAACAAATAATTTCAAATGATTAAGAACAACATAAGTGTTCCAAAATATTCAAATCCATATCCAACCTTTCAAGATAATTCCAAACCAAAGAAAACATTTCTTTCCAACAATTTTCAACGTCGGTATATACTTGGATAGAGGCCGTATGAAGAGGATCCCCTCGCCCTAAACCGGATAAGACGGGGTTCGCCAAATCATGTACTAAACTGTCCTAGAATCCCGAGTGTGCACACCCCTCTAAGGGCCAACCCCAAAGAGGAAGATAAGAGGACGGGGTCTCGATCAACTAACCCCCATCAGAAGCTCTGTATAGGAAGTCCCTTATTATGGAACAACCTACCCCTCTACCAAAACCGTTTCAAACCAACATGAGAATCCATTTCCAAATAACCAAGATATTTCCTTCTAATTTGATAACTCATCACAAGCTTGTAGAAAAGCAAAACGGTTTTGGTTCCCAAAACTTTTAAAATCATAAAGTACTTCTTTTCATGCTTATTAAACACAATCCCGTTTCAAGAGAACAAAACAAACAAATCTTTATCCATAATCATTTTGTAAAATGAATTCAACCAATATAAATATTTCAATGTAACCAAAAGTCTTACCATGCAAGATAATAACAAATCGTAACGGTTTAATAAGAGTGTACGGATAAGCGTTTCCCTTACCTTACGAGCGATTAAAGGTTAGAGAGCCTCTTCTATGAATCCCGACTCTACATAATATTTAAAATAATAGTTACTTATATGAACGACCATTACTAAGCTACTTGTAGTAAATCATGCGATAACTATACTCTCTCGGTTTTTTTACAGATTTGAAACAGAAACTTTAAATCGTCATATCTCCTTCATTACTAAATGTTTTCAGGTGAGACCAGTGGGGTTTGGTTCCTTAGTGAGTTTTCCATCTTTAATGTCTAAGTGGTAAGAGTCTAAAAACGTGTGTAAGGGGTCCAAAGTTACAGTCTACCAAAGTTGGTCCAAGGGCAAGTCTTAAAAAGTTACGGGGTGGTAAATACTCTTAACATGTCGAAACTCGTCGAAACGAAAGCCTACTACCCTTTACATTCATTAAACTTTAGCATTTGAAGAGATGGGTCACTGATTATATTTTTATGTACGACTAAATTACCCTTTTATGGAAATGTAAGTTTTTAACAAGTAAGTCTAATTAAAACATTTTTCCAGAACACAACAGAAACTTGTAAAAATCATAATAAATCCAAAACATCATATTTTCGTGCATGGTCGGTTTTTTTGGATTCCTTTATATGTCTAGAACATATTATTAGCCATGCATGTTGTCTCAAAAATGAGTTTATCAGATCTAAAAACGCGTTTTAAAAACAGTGGTCAGAAAATGAGTCATGAAAAGGTTTACATCATAAACCCCTCTTAACAAAACGAAACGAGTTGATTCAAAAGCCTATTATCATCTAGACTCAATGTAGTTTAACATATCAAAAGATGAGACACTGATTCCTTTTATAAATATGGTTTGATGACTCTTTAAGTGAGATCTAGTGATTCGTAAAAACAGAAAACAGGCTGTAGTATATGATTTTTCATTTCCAAACGGTTCATGCAAACATCCTAATTTTTGGTGAGTGATTTTATAACAACTTAAGGAAAGTCCCAAATTTTGTTTTTCTGAAAATACTCATTTTAACATGTGTTTTCAGATCTACTACATGCATGTTACGTTTTTGACAAAATAACGGTTTTTACTACATTAAATCCTTTGCATGCATGGTTGTAGATTCATATGTTCAAGTTTAGATGTTAGGTGATATGTGAATGCATGTTAAAAGGTTATAAAATCAGATTTGAAGGGTTCACAAGCTTACTTAGTGTAGAACTTCAAGTAATGGCAAGATCCTCCTTCCTTACAACCCCTTTCTTCTTCTCCTTCTTACTCTCTCTTCCTTACTCTATTTTATTTGTTTGTGTGTGTGAGAAATGAAGAATGAAAGCTGGTGGGAGTGTGGAGAATGGCGTGGGAAAGGGGGAACAAGGAGGGAGAAGGTTTCTTACAAATATGCCAAGTGTCCTTATGAAAATGCCAAATGCCTTCTTCATGCATAAGCCAAATGTTTAGGCATGCATTGGTCCAAATGTCTAGGCATGCATTGGTCCACATGTCTAGGCATGCATTGGTCAACGATTATGTGACGGAAAACGATGCACGCGACGGTTTTACGTGTCTCTATTAAGCGGTACTTGTTTAATCAATAAATTTCTCATTTTATTTTATTGACGGATTTTACGGGTATTACATAAAATTATTGTACATTTCATAACATTTTTATTTACGCAATAAGTAATTAATTTTACTCATTGTTTTACATTTTTTTTTTATCATATTATTTCTCCGTCTCCTCTGCTCTTGTTTGTTATCCTCTCAGTAACTCAGTTCTCTATCTCCACTCCCATTTCTTCTTCCATCCACCATGGCCTAGACGTCAAGAAGCAGCGTTCGCCATCACTGATCGACTACCCCGAGAACCACCAGCAGACCTTCTTAAAATGTCAACACTTGACTTTCAATATTGTAAATCATTTGTCCATGCAACACAAATAATTTGAGATATTTAAAATGGAATATTGAACAATAAAATTAAATTGGATAATTTTTTTTTTCCCGACACCTTATACACATTATCTTTCAATTTCAGAATGTAAATTGTTTTTCTCCCAATTCCTTCTATTGTACTTCTCCATTCCTCAAATTCTCGTGACTCTTCAAATTTTATATCGGAACTTCACAAATTAATGATTGTTGATATTATTTATAAAAAGTAATGTAAATGGACCTAAAATGACTTAAAATAAGTAATTTAGCATAGTTGGCATTATTTACATAAAAATAGAAAATCAATTAGCAACCCTAATTTAGAAACGTTTTTACAAAATTAACAAATAAAATCACTCCTAATTGCTTGCTGTGAAATCAAGCGACTCCAATGGGTCTGACCCGAAGAAGCCAAAATTACTCAACAAAACAAACCGGAAGCAGACACAACACCAAATGAGTTAACCCACTGATAAGTATCACATATATAAACAAAATAAGATACGTACATTCACAAAGTTGTTATTGTGAATGATGGCGTCTCAACAAATAACGCCATCAAAACATAAATAGATACACAAACAGATCAAACAATATCATGTAGAGCAAATATATGAATGATAGACAAACTGAGACAAAGAAAAGAATTATTTATATATGAGAAACCTTAAACTCAAATCCGATTAGAAGATCACCAACAATTGTTTAAGTGAATAGTATTAGGGGCTAATATTATATATGATGTTACGATACAAAATCTTTTCCAAAAATATATATTGCTCATGTTTGACTACATACATTCAATAATTGTCTATGACATTTTAAAATCTATCAATTTAATAATGAATTTAATTACGTTATCTAAAATAAGTTACCTTAAACTATATGTTATTTTGATATTATATTATTGTTAAAGTTACTCGAATCTTAATTTACAGGATTTTAGTTATGGCAATACCGTAAATGACATAATCGGGCGATAATTTACTCCTAAAATTACGCTAACAATCTACTATCAATGGTAAATTGATGCTGATTTAATATTTCATCCACATTTATATAGAATCTATTATATATAGTAATTTTTGTATATACCCTAGATATTTGGTGTTATGAATAATCCACTTTACATTTAGTGGTATAGTCGCATAAGAGCAGATAAATGCAATAAAATTTTAAAAAAAATATCTAAATTTGGCATGAATTTCGGATATAATTGAGTTATTTAAATTTGGCATGTGATATAAATTGAGTTATTTGAGGAAAAAAAATTCATAAATGGAGTTATTTGAGAAAAAATATTTAGATTTGGCATGCATGAATTTTGGAATTGGTATATTTTAGGAAAAAATATTGAAATATATAGCATATCATTTTCGTCATTTAGATTAGACAATTAATATAATTGTTAAGGCATGAATTTTGAAAACTGAAGAATTAAATATAAAAATTTTGAAATTCGTATGTAATATGATTAAATTTAAGACTGAAATAAATATTAATGCTCCACTTATTTCGCCAATAATATATCGCATTAATACACCCGAAAATGACACGTGGCGTTCGAATAAGTTGTGACACGTGGCGTTCGAATGAGGCGTGACACGTGGCGACGTATAAGGTAGTTGGTATTTGCTTTAATATAATACTAGGTTATAACCCGTGAACTTCACGGGTCTGCTTTTATTAATTTAAATTAATATTGTGAATAATTAAAAGATAAAAAAATCAATTATTTTAAAACTTTAATACTATGAAATTAATATTGTTAATAATTAAAAGATAAAGAAATTAATTATTTTAGAATTTCAAAATATGAAAATAATATAAAGATAAAGAAATTGATTATTTTAGTATTTTAATAATATGAAATTAATATTGTTAATAATATTAATCTAAAATATAAATACTATTAGTTTAAAAATTACGTAGCGTTATTTTAAAAATCGTGTAAGATTATAACTAAAATACGGTCGCATAAATTAAGACGCATACATTGATAAAAGTTATTAAATAATATAAAGATAAAGAAATTGATTATTTTAGTATTTTAATAATATGAAATTAATATTGTTAATAATATTAATCTAAAATATAAATACTATTAGTTTAAAAATTACGTAGCGTTATTTTAAAAATCGTGTAAGATAATAACTAAAATACGGTCGCATAAATTAAGACGCATACATTGATAAAAGTTAAAAAATAAAAACAAAAATGAAAAAATAATATTGAACAACTTTATTCTAGAATATACCATATCTTGTATACCATATACCATATCTTGAATGTTATTGGACGTTAATTAAAATGGAATTAATTTGAGTCAAAGTAAAATAGAATATATGGAATGAAATCTTGTTAGAGAAAAATTTTGTCATATATGGCGTATCTTTTTTCTGATTCAAGATTGGTAACTCTAGGATTTAGGCCGTGCTACGGAATTAATCTTCAGCCAAAACTGTCATTATTTATTGTTTCAATATATGGAATGAAATCTTGTGATTCCATAGATTTAGGCCGTGAAATCTTGGAATAGTTATTATTATACCATTATATCATTATACCATATCTTGAATGTTATTGGACAATAGCTCTAGGATGAATCTAATTGGACAATAGCTCTAGGATGCTTTACAACGCGACACGTAGGACAAAGCTTTTTTCTAGTGATGCCACGTCAGCAGCTTGGCTTCTGCATTAGATAAATATATGATGATACGATAACAAAATGCTGGATGTCTCTCGTGTTAGCTGTGTTTATATTCCTCAAATACAAATATATTCAATTACAAAACTACCCCCAATTAAAAGAACAAAGAGAGGGAAAAGCAAGGGGTCATTACGGTCAAAAGCAAAAGTCATAAGGCTATTGCAAATCAGCTACTTAATTACCAAAAACATAGCGCCTCTTCAACTTTGAAACTCAAGAAAAATCGACTATCAGTCTTCATTGAACACCACCCAGAACTTCACACACTTGAGCTTATAATCATCTAGCAATAGCAGCGGCTAGTCGGAATTGATGCTGAGCTTGTCGAACTCGGGTACTTTCTCATCTCATAAGCTATATCGGCTAGAACCAGTACCGTTTTCCCATAAATAGAGGATGATGCTCGGGAATTGCTGCTGATGCTTGTTGATGCGTGAACCGAGTCGGGTCGCTGCCGCTGCTGGTTGAGTCGAGGTCCGAGAATGAAGACGATGCGGAATGGTGATGGCGGTTGAAACGAATGGTGATGATAAACTGATGGTGAAAGATGGTGGTCTGAATGTAACGGGGTGGTGGTTGGGCTGCTGGTGTTCGGGAATGGAGGTGACGGTGGATGAAAATGGCGGTGAATGGCGGCCTGAATGGTGGTGCGTGACTGACGGTTGGTGATGTTGAAATGATGGTGATGTAAATGGTTGTGGTTGCGCTGGTTGTACGAAAAGGAGGGCTGGATGGAGCAGGGGATGGTCGATGCTGCTGGTAGTGATGGGTAGCAATGGTGATCGTGGATGGTGGAGGTCGAATTGTTAGTGGTGGTGATGATGAAGCTGGGTGAAGTGGTAAGTGATTATGAATGACGAAGGAGGGCGTGAAATGGTGAGATATGATTTGATAAGGTCAAATGGGTTGGCCTTTTGACTTTGCTCAATCGATCCGGTCTTATCTCCGTCTTTGTTCACGAAATAGGTCCTAAACAAAGTTAAAACGACCAAAATAATGCCAAATTCCACAAATCTAACAATTATTCACAATAAATAAAATAAAACTAATAATTACTAATTAAATATTAAAATGAACTATTTATTCAATTAAGCACGCAAAATCGAGTCAAAATAAGGTATAAATGAGGGGTCAAATGTTACCAAAATACTACTCATCACTTTCCTATATAAACGACACTTGCCTCTTTAGCAGAACTCACTCCTGCTTTCCGAATTCCCCTGCTTCTTCAAACTTCCTTTCTTTGAATTTTCTAATTTTCAAAATCTAAAATCAGAAAATCAATCTCTCGTTCAGAATTCATATAGAATTATGGTAAAAAATAACCAGAGGTGCGATTGCGAAGGTAAATGAGCCCAGTCAGGAGACCATCCTGTTGGAGTTTGTAACAACCCGACCCACCACGGTCGTAACACACCCCCAATAAAATGGGAGGTAACCCTTTGAGCCCACTATTTGTCCTCACTTAAGCCCAAAAGCACAAGACCTTGTTACTAAGTGATGGGTGAAAGTTATTATAAACATATCACAAGCCTTACATTCTACCGATGTGGGACAATTTTCCTCTCATACTCTTGGGGTGTTACAAACTCCCCCAATTAAAGAACACAACGTCCTTGTTGTGCCTCAAACTTGACCACAACCAGGGCCAGAATCCTCCCCCGCTAGGTGTGTGACCCGGGTACTCCTGACCACAGGCTCACCACACGGTCGCAGGGTCGCTCTGATACCATTTGTAACAACCCGACCCACCACGGTCATAACACACCCCCAATAAGATGAGAGGTAAGCCTTTGGGCCCATTATTTGTCCTCACTTAAGCCCAAAAGCACAAGGCCTTGTTACCAAGTGATGGGTGAAAGTTATTATAAATATATCACAAGCCTCACATTCTACCGATGTGTGACAATTTTCCCCTCACACTCTTGGGGTGTTACAGAGCTAGTGTCCTCCACAGTTAGTGTGATAACGTGTATAAATCACTTACAGGTTCACAGGGTATACTTAGTATTATACTCAGTTGATTAACGTTTATCGATAACGGTTGGCTTGCTAGAAGTTTAACGTTATTGTCATACAGATGACAGTGATCAACTGGTCCCTAAAAGTCACACCTAATGGATGTGTTCTGAGAGATATGATTAAATGAAAATATAATCATATTGATGCCTTATATGACCAAAAGATTAGTCGATGATATGACTAAGAGGTTATTCAATGTAATGATGATACGATTATTTAATACTATAAATAATATTAGCTGAGACGAATTAAATGTTAATTCATAATTAAATATAAATTCTTATATTTAATTGATGTAGATAATGTAATTATTTAATAATGATTAAATAATGTAATTATATAATGAACACAGACTAGAATGAACACCATCAAAGCGTATAACCACTACCATTGATACACTAGAGCGTATAACCACTGCATCTAGTTACCAGAAGGTTTAATCACTGCCTCCGATATAACGTATAACCATTGCTTATATGCCTAAGACCTGACTAGACCCCTCAATGTAATAACCTACATCGAACGACACACGGGGACTGGAGCATATAACCACTACCTCCGACCAATCCCGGACATAGAAATAATATCCCAAACATAGGTGGCGTTAGTTCGTTCCGATGGCACATACCGTACCACTGTCATCTATTCAACTTAAGCATAACATAACCGTTAGCTAAACAAGCTTGAAATAACATAACCGTTATCTGACTCATTTGACAAACATGAGTGTTCGAATGATAATTAACGAGAATGCACAAGCTAAGACTCGTAGTGAAAATATAACATATTATAATACATCAATATT
Organism: Silene conica; assembly: GCA_029255685.2. Classification (NCBI taxonomy): domain Eukaryota; kingdom Viridiplantae; phylum Streptophyta; class Magnoliopsida; order Caryophyllales; family Caryophyllaceae; genus Silene; species Silene conica. Next base: position 33,174,172 of record CM055317.2, on the reverse strand, counting down.
AAACCATCGAAGTATACGAATTATCAATCGCAAACTCAAAGAAAAAACATTATCAGGGGGTCTCAACCGGTGGGCAACCGACCGCCAGCCAACCGACTGGGACAACACGCTCTTTTAATTTCAAAAACATAAACAAAACAGAAGTGCACATGTAGTGGGAGCCGATGCACTTTTGATGAACATGGCTTTTTCTCTTATTTGTCGCTTTGAAATGCTTCAGATGTTTGAATTCGTTTACTCATTTACTTATTTGCTTACTTTATTGTTCAATTTTGATGTAAAGTATGATTGGGGGATCCCTAAGGTACTGCTCACCTATTGTGGCATTCAATTTTAATGAATGAATAAGTGAATAAGTTGGCGCTTGTTTGGGGTTAACATGAATGGAGTACCGAACGTTACGTTTTCAGCGTTTGACCTTATCATTTAACTTTGACTCGCTTCTTTGGTCATATGTTTGGCTTTCAGAGATTGAGAGTCCCTTTGTATTTACATTTAGTTTTCATTTGATTTGTATGAATTTTAAATTTGTTTTAATTTTGGTTGTATGCTTTGTAACTTTGGAGTTTGTTTTCATTTAAAAAGTTTTAATAACCGGGCATTTTCCGTTGCATATAATTGGTTTACTTTATTGCATAGTCATTGAGGCTCACAACAAACCCAAATAACAAATTGGAAAATTTAGATAAAGAGTCATCTCTAGTTTATATAAGAGTCTAGGCTAATACCAGTACTAAAAAAACTTAAGCTCGGAAGAAGCCAGTCTCACTAGCCGTTGGACTTTGTAGCCCAAGATTTTACAAATAATTGCATCCACCGGGAGTTTCGTACTTCTTATAACTTAGCCTTTATAATATTCTATTTGATGGACCGAATTTAGGTGTACGAAGGACCGTAACCGTCCTCCCGGAAGACATACAGACTTTTCACAGTACTGGTTAGTCTGTTACATATCAAATTGTAGAAAGTTATTACTGTGTAATGTGTGTACTTTCTTAAGACCAAAACGTAATGAAATACGGTGGAATATACATGTTATTGTAATTTGTAAATAAGGAGTAAAAGGTTAGTACTCATAAGAACTATGACGTTGAGGGGCACAATCATAACCTACTCTAGTAGTCGCGCATGAATAACCTTTCCTAAATCTTGATGTAATTTTAGTCCTCACTTCCACATCTACCGTGAACACTCCACATACTGGTCTATGATCCGAGAATCTCGACTCCGTTCTTACATATGACACTTGTTCTATCCCTTGCCCGTGCCATAGTATACGGTCGCACCTGCATTTTCATCGTCTAAACCCTTTAATTCATTATTTCACTGAGACTATTAAAGAAAAAACATTTCTTAACTTCCAAAGCGTAGTATAAGAATCGTCGGAATTACCAGGCAGGAGTTCGTCGTTTCTTCTTGGATTTAGTGGTTTCTCCAGCGTACATGTCTGAATTGTGAGAGTATTTGTATGTAGGCGCAAACATGATGCGACCTTCTTTCCATCCACCAAACACTCTGCCACATTTCCTCTCTGTCGTCAGCTGTTGCGTAAAATTAATGAGTCGAAAGTTATCTAAGGACTTATTAATGACAATGTATGTGAAAGATATGTCGGCCACATGATATGGCATACTGAAACAATATGGTAAACTCGATTGGTTACCCTTCTTATATCGTGAATTGGCAATTGTTCCCTGAAAATCCGAATAATTTTTATCATGGATCATCCAAAAATGGGAGATCTGTGTTTCCACCAAAAAAGTCTTACTTACTTCCTACTGGTTACTACATTCGAGCATATCTCATGCGTTACTAACTATAAACAATAGCTTAAATTCCGAACTACCAAGGAACATAAAAAACTAGGCGGTCAAGGACTTAATATGAGGGTCAAGAACAAACCTGATCTTTCTCAAGGAGGGTATCCCAATCATTATCCTCCAACAAAATCCTTGCTTCATCATAAGGCAAAGACACTCGATAATTAAGATCTCCGAACCAAAGGACGCGACTGCAACAAATAAGCAAGACCAATCTAAATTATTGTTATACTTTAGAATAGCAAGACCGAGATCGTTATGAAGACAAATAGATGAGTACAAGCATAGTACTCATGATCAATGATCCTTTCTGGTGCCTTTCGATCCGAATTCTTGCATATCTTGGGAAATTGAGTGCCTTTCAGTATTTCAGCTACGTCTGCATTTCTTTTAAGTTCATCTCCCTCCTTTTCCCCTGAGGCTAGGTGTGAACATACAAAACAGAAGCTCGTTCTATGAAGCGTCAGGCTAATTGCTATGCATCCCTGCATATAAAACGACACCACTTTTTGTTATTCCTCTATAAGACCGACTCAATGTATGAAATTGCAAAAGTTATCAAGTCATGCTACAAGATGCAATATGGGATAGCGGCCTTGGAAACATACCTTGTTACCAAGGCAACCCATGATTCCAGTTCCCATGGAAGAAACTCTAACATGTCCAATGTAGGGAATCAACTCTTTGCGAGCCCAAACTGAAAGAAATAAGCCAACCATCTGTTTACTAGACACAAGGCGATACTCTGCTAGGCCAGAGAATGCTGGTGCATCGGGTACTATAGCAAAGAACTCTTCAACCCTGGTGTTATATCGATGTTGGAACGGGTTATCATGAATGCGCCTTGGTCTACGCACTTCAGGAATCAACGAATCTAAACAACAGTTACAGGTTTTGACAAGGCTGCTGTCCACTCGTAGGTTCTTGCTTAGAACTTTAAGATTAGGTTTTTGGAAGAAGTTTGATTTTGAGTCTTTTGAGATTTTTGAGCTTGGGCTTGATTCACATGACGAGTACATTGAATCATGGTGCTGCTTGTTAAGGGCTAGGTTTATTAAGGCTAGCCATCTTGCCGCTGGCTCGTTGTCCTCCACCACTAAAACGTTGCCTGCATTTAATGGAACTATTTCTTGAAACCTGAGACAAAGAGTTAACCGTCAAAAGAGCAAGCATTACAATTTTTCACTATTAATTGAAATGTCAGCTAGCTCAACCAATAAATTGACTAAAGTCATTATACAGTAAGGTGTGAAACCATTTGGCATCGAAAATTTCCCTTGTGGCGCACTTTATAAAAAAACCTTGCACATAAAAAGTAGGGTGTGTAATGCCACAAATTCTCACATGGGAAAGTTCTATGGTAGATATAATCATGAGAGTAGCCCATATAAGTTGTTATACTCCCCTGTTTCACTGATTTGTAAAAGGAACATTATGAAATATGAAGCAAAGTCAATCATACCCTACTACATAGACGTCCGACGAGCCCTCAGCGTATAGGAAATCATTAAGGTTGAGTTCATTTGTTGGGGTTCTCCCACCCACATTCCATGTTCCAACAAAAACCCTACAGTTTAATTCAGAAGTTTAATTAGGATATAAACAAGCACGCAATGACAATAATGATGTCACCTCGATGACTTGAATGTTCAGCCAACAAACGACTAAACGCGGACGGGTTTTGAAAGTAAGCAATCTAATAGTGAGGAAAAGCATGTACCGGTAATCTTGATAATCCATACTTGGTGTAATAGAGGCCAAAGATGTGGATAAATCCAGCCCTTCTATACTTGAACTAGTTTGCCTTTCTGATAATAATTGGTACGACATTAAGATGGATGATTTAGCGCCACAATTGAACAAATAATGTGCAAAAACGAGCATAAATATATAGGGAGTACAATTTTCAACGCTAATTATTCCAAAATGTTGCGCAAATATGTAATCCTCGTTAATATTAGGTTAAGAAAATCAAAATTCGTGGTTTGGTAGGTGAAGTGCCAAGTGATTATTGTGCACACAAGGCACGAAAGGGTGACAGTGTGTAAGTGTGTTATGTATTGACTTGAAGTAACCAATGACCCGTGTTACATAATCCAATCCAATCCAATTCTACCGTATGAGACAGAGACACGAACCCAAAAAGACGTAGATAATACTATCGACACTAACCTAGCTGATATTTTGATACCAAGTTTTTATACGAAGTATTAGATGATATATATATATATATATAGACTTGGGATCCGGTGAGAACCACCTTACAATGAGAACATTGTGAGAACTCTACCTTACGGACTTATTTAAAAAAAAATTAATAACATAATTGGATTCGGCATGGCATTTTATAGCTAGAGAACATATTTCTTCGTCTAGAAAATAAATACTAGTGACGGAAATCAAGGTGAGATACGTTTTATTTATTTGCATGCACCTACTATCTATTTTTTCGTATCTATCATTTTTCCGCCACAAGTATTTATTTTCTAGACCAAGAAATATGTTCTCTGGCCATAAAATTCCTAGCCGAATCCAATTACGTCATTAATTTTTTAAAAAAAACTCCGCAAGGAAGAGTTCTCACCGGTTCTCATTGTAAGGTGGTTCTCACCGGATCCCAACCCTATATATATATATATATATATATATATATATATATATATATATATATATATATATATATATATATATATATATATATATATATACTAGTTTAAAACCCGTGCAAAGTTGCACGGGTATATATAAAATCGTTTAAAATTGGCTTAGAATTAATTGCAAAGTTAATATTTTTTCCACCCACTTTAAACTCCTTACTTTAGAAAATATTTTAAGTATTTTTGTCGATTATTTTGAATCCAACTTTATCATATGTTTACTCAATGATTTTGACGGATAATTACACTAAGAAAGGTTCTCAAGATAACAAAACCAGAGTTATGATGATTTTTGTAACTCGTGCATATGCAATACTCATGCATTACAATTAAAGATATTAAATTTTAATCCGACCCATCCTTAATCCTGAATATTTGATTCATTTTACAGTCAAATTTTGTTAATTATGACATGCAATCCGAGAGATATACGACTCTTTATGGCTCGTTATTTCAGGGTAAAACCTAAGAAATTGAAAATAAGTTTATATTAAAAGAATGTCAAATATTACGAAAACATTAATAATTATTTTATATAATAATTTTATGAAATTATTTAATTTCTATGTATAAAAAATTGTATAATAAATGATATTGTAACTAATATTAAGTTGTGATTTTAATTAACAAACATGATAAAAAAAATTTAATAAAATAAAATTTTATTATACAATTGTTCAATGTGAGAGCTATGATTTCAATCAATAATGAATACGTAGTATGATTAAAAATTAAAATAGTAGTATCAAATATGGTTTAACTAAAAAAATACTCCCACATATTCCGAATAACCCTCCCTATTTAAGGATGGCACGAGAATTTAAGGTAATTGCAGAGATTAAAGGTATTATGGGTATTATTGTGGGTGAATTGATTAAAATAAGTATTGTTGTGTGGCAAAGTGATGGAGTTTTGTTATTGAATGGGTAATTAAAATAAGTATAAAACATTACAAAAAAAGGAAATATGTAGAGTATTGTGAATAGACGAAAAGGAATTGGGGAATTATTGAAAATAGGAGGCGAAATATTTTTATTCTAATGACTATAAAAAAAAGGCTTTAAGAATGTTTTAACCCGTATTCTAATTAACCTTGGTCGAAAGTGTGACTCATATTGAAACTACTGAGCGCTAGTAGGCTGTCCAAATTCAATCTGACATGGCTTAGAATAAGCGAAGCGAATGATGTTGTTGTATTTGTGGGATGTGGAAGGTTCCTTGGTAAATTTCTTTTTTTAATCGTCGGTACCACGGTTGAAATTCTTTCTGTTATGAAAGTGGAGTATTCTTCGTGTTTTAATAGATCGATAAAGTAGTTGACTTTATGATAAATTTAAGGTATTATTTTTCTTCAGAGTAAGTCATTGATTTTCACCATCTATCCAAGAGGATGTAATAAGTTTGGCCTAGTCGAGAGATTCAACCTTGCTAACAAAATAATGATACTAAGAAAATATTTATATGAGATTAAAATTATGTTTATTTTATAGACAATATTGCTAATAAAAATAATTTCATTTATATGTTACAATAAACATAATTTCCGTCGCAGGTTTATCATTTAATTATTTTTCTCACCACAACGTAAATTTAACTATGTAAGGTTATTAGATAATTCACATGTCTTTGAAAGACCGTCTTCCACTAAGTTAGTAGGAGACATAACATTGAAAATAGAAATTAAATAGCTCCCTCCCTTTGAGAGGTCTTTCAATAGAACTATTAAAATACAGTCTTTTAAAGTTTTTGTAACACATTTAAAACGTCAAAAACAATTTAAAGTCGCGAGGTACAAATTAGTACTTCATTTGTTTTTATAGGATCTACCCATTTGTTGAATATATGTAGTATTTTAATAAAATGGATATATCATATGAAGACGGAAAAAGTGCCGATTTAATTGCCTAAAAAATCATTGAGAATATACAATTTTTGAGGATGAGGAAATGAATTTAGATTTTTTTTGATAAAGTGCTATAATTTTGGAGTTATCTAGGAAACATTAATTTTCAATGGAAATGATGTATTAGTAGTTTGGACGCAAAAAAATGTGGCGGTGGACTGGTGGAGTGGTAGTGGTTGTTTTATTACTTTATATAGATAGATGTTTTATTATTTTATATAGATAGATTCTAAATTTTCCTTAGCATACAAATTATATATTAGTAAGTCTTGCTTGCGGCGGGTCATTATTTGTGACGGATATTTTGTGAGATAAAATGGATACAAAATGAGTTAGTGGAGAAAGGGGACCACATGAATAGTGTCGAAGAGAGAGAAAAAGTGGATATTTTGTGAGAGGAAACGGTATCCGTCACAAGCTTGTGACGGATACCTCCGTCACAAATGAGAAGTTGTGATTATACTCCCTCCTATTCTATATATTCTTCCCCTTTCCTTTTTGCCCAAAAAATAAGAAATAGATTTTGGACCACACAAAACACAATACCCCACATACCATTAAATTTGGACCACACAAATCTTTCCAAAAAAGGAAATAGGGAAGAAAACCCGAATAACCGAATAAGGAAATAGGGAACAATATATAGAATAGGAGGGAGTATATGTTTAGTAGAGAACTTTGTAATCCGTTGAGGAAAAGATGAGACACGATTTGAAGAAAGATAATCTTTTTTTGGTTTGAAGAATATCTTTATTTATTTTTATAGAAGGCTGAAGATTTGTTCACTTTATTAGGGAAATAATTAGAGTTGGTGGAGAGATATGGTAGGTAAGTGAGCAAGTAGGCGGGAAAAAAAAAGTGTGTTGTGGTTTCTGTTTTATTATTTTATATAGATATATATTTGGGGTGGTAAAATTTTGGGTTTGGAGTAACTGAGTATCAGGCCATAATCAGGTTTCCATTGAGGCGTCGAATTAGTTATAATTAAAAAAAAAAACAAGGAAAGCAGCAGTAGTTTAGTCCTCACCTGAGGAACTCTTACGAATATATGGATCGGTATCGTCAAAGAAATCCTTTCTTCTTGCGGCAGCTTTCTTGTCAAAAGCTGCTTAATCATTATCATTACCAAATCAATAATCCAGTTTTGTATGTATGATTACAACATATTCAAATATTTGTATGTTGTTGCCTTGTTGGTCTAACCTGATTCAGCAACATTTTCGTCTGATGTCCTGCCATTTCGCTTATTCGAGCTAAACATCTTTGGTATTATAGACTAATGCCCAAAAAAAAAAAAATCATTAGATATTTTTGGATTAAATTATACTCCACTTGGTAGAAACGTTGTTACAAAATAAGGATGACAAGATGAAACCTTTTTCTTCTTGATACTTTTCACAGAGTTTTCGCCACCACCGCTATTATTGGTATTATTATCGCTGCAAGAGGAGGAGGTCGGAGACGAGGAAGAGCTAGCATTAGGACTTGTTCTTGTCATTCTCTTCTTTTGGGTTTTTCTTTTATTCAATTTCAACCTTGATGAATATCAAAACTTGTGACATTCATGATCCCATGTATTATCTAATTATCTAATAAAATCTGTAATTGATGCATCAAAGTCTGGATTATCGATACCGTACATCAATTTGAATTATTACATACCCAAATCAAATCAATTAATTTCTTATTACAAATCTATAATATTTAATTGAATTTAACTTTTTTCTTGGGTTTTGAATTTTGATCAGATCTTAAAATTTACTAATTTTTCTTTTGTTTTTTTGTCAATTCTTTTTCCTCTGTTTTTGCAAAGATAATCCAAAAGAGTGGAGGTGAAAATGGGTGGTGATATGAACAAAATTTCGCGAAGATCACGTATTATTATCTGACTCACTTGGGAAGGCTTTGATATGCTTTTCCCCAACATACCTCAGCCTCCCTGTTAAATTGCATGCATTTTTTATGGAATTTTTTTAAAAAATAATGCTTAAAAAAAGTTATTGTTAAGCTGCAATCGAAAATGTAGTATATATGTTTTCACAAATTATTATTTTAGACTGGCCATTTTCGTCTTACCAAAAAAAATTGGATTTTATAGTCGTTTTATGGCTAAACTAGTTGTAATAATACCCGTAAAATTCACGGGATTAGATATATTGTCACGCTGGTGGTATTATACAAGTTCAAATTTATTTAAAGCCGCAATAAGTCTGGATGACAAAAACGACTCATAAGAAAAAACTAATTTATTAATTAAATATCTACATTGTAATAATATATAGTCAAAATATATTTTCCACAATTTAGTAACTTTTTACCACGTATTATTAGTATTTTGCCAGTGTTTTGTGACAATTATTGTTTTTATTATTGTTTTTTTCATTTTTTTTTGTTATGTAATTAATTTAACCTAAAAGAAATTTGTCAAAATAAAAATTTCTAAACTTTTATTTGTGAATTATTATTCAAAATTGATTGAATGACATTGTTTTGAAAAAATAATGAGAATTATAATTTGTATTCGATATTATTAGATATATCAGTTTTATTTTTAAGTTTAATTTTCTTAACATTGTGCTTTAATTTGCTTCTAATGTTTAAAAAATTATTTTTCTTTTGCCTTTTCTTTTCAAAATAAGGAAGGATGTTGTGGTTTGATAATTTACTCTTAAATAGTTGAATGGTGAAATGTGATGCTTTAGTTTGTCCTTTTATTATGTTTATAGATTATAGATGTAACCAACTAACTAAAATGGTTTAGCTAGTTTTACCACTTATGCCTCGTTATGGTAACCTGTTTTTCAAAAGTGGTCTCGTTTGACTGTAAAATTGTATCGAAAAAAAGGAGGTAACGGTTATCTTTTTGGTATAAGGGCAACCTTATTTATAGCACACATTCTCATTTGTGACAAGCATATCCGTCGCAAGCTTGCTATGGGTCAAGTAATAACTATGTGGGTATATACGACAAAATCATAATGCTTAGGAAATAACAAACTATTTGGTTTTTTTCACCCACATGCGTAGTATTTACTCCGTCACAAGCTTGTGACGAACATATGGGTTACAAAGGAGAGTTATTTAGGGTTAGTATTCAAAGAGCTACAATCTGTAATATTTCCAATTTAACTCTCTCACAAGTATATCTTCCCGTAGGACCTAACATTTTCTTATTCAACCGGTAGTTTAACTGTGAAGCATGAAGAAAAAACAGCCAAAATCCATAATCAAATCCTCTAATAACGTTTATGAGTGCGTAGTTTTCAAGTTGAGCAATGAAGTAGCCATAACAACCTTGGCAAACATACTAACACCTTAAAGAACTTATAAGAAGCCACAAATAGCCTCTCATTACTGCTTTTCTGTAAGTAAAAATTTTGAATGTTAAGCATGAGCTCAAAGTTTGTTCGATTTACTGAGATTGGAAGGGTAATTCTTTTTACGAGGAAGACACAACTTGATCATCCCTTTTGCTTTCACGCCTTCATCCTCGTTTTCTCCCATTGCTTTTGATGCTAATGCTTCAAGACCAGCCTTAGCGCTCCTGAAAACACCAGAACATGAGTTGTCATACAGTCGCTATGCAAAAAGAACTATAATAAGTCACCTAATCGAGATTAATTGACAAAATTATTGAAATGAAGTACTTATGACATTGGTTCAAGACATGCCGACTGATACCTTAGCTCATTGTAGGAGGACGATTTGGCGAATGTGAGAGGGTGACCCTGATCGAAGCCCGATTCAGAGCTGAATGATTGAGCATGGTGATGATTCATAGTCTCAACAATGGTGCCACTAAAGTACTCTTTCTCTTGCGACTGTAAATTCCCGAACCTTGGATTCTCAGACATATACCTCAACATGATCATATCTTGATCATCAAGCACCTCCTTTTTACTACGCGAATCTACCTCACTTTTCTCCAACTTACACCCACAAGTAGCTCCGTCGCCCTCTCGTTTACTTATAAGATTATTTCTGGTGCTCACTCTAGTGCTTAACTGTTGTTTTAGGCAAGGAATTAAAGTATTTCTCATATTGAAGTTAAAGTTGTTGTTCTTGTGTCCCCCTTTACTAATTCCTTTAGGCTTTGCTCCTCCACAAGCTATTAGTTGTAGGAGAACGGGGTTTCGAGTCAAGGCAGTTGAATGTGGGTCACCATCTTCCTCGATGACCATACTGTCCTCAAATCGCTTGGATTCAAAACCCGGTTGTTGCTTGATTTGATGGTCGCGGGTTAAAAGGGGTGGTTTTTCTTGGTGGGGTAGTTTGTCAGAGATGGTTGAAGAAGTGGAAGGAATGGAGTAGGACTCTTCCTGCTCTACTTGCATTATGATGTGGGTATCATCAATAAGTGGCTTTGAATAGTATGCATTAGAGCTATTGCAGCTCACCCTTTTCTCCTCTTCTTCTGTTTCATACTCGGTGTTGCTCTTTACATTTTGGTCGTATTTGCGGTCATCTTGTTGTTGAGGCTGATTCGTAGAGAGTTGTCGAAAGCTATGTCTCAGAAGGTCTTTGCCAGTCATCAGTTCACTAGTCTCTGAGTTCGCATTGTTGTTGCTTTTGCTCTGTTTTCTCCCTTTCTTCTCAAAATCTTCAAATCTAATTTCTACAAATATTAGAGAAATGAGATGACTAATAATAGGGTTGTAGTATATTATGATATGAAAAGAGAAGAATGTATGGAAATGCAAATAAAAGCAAAGAATGAAGTGATGAGAAACCAGAAAAGGGTGAATCTTGCATTAGCTCAGATCCTTTAAGTACATATTCATCAGATCCATGAGAAGCATAGATGGCATCATTCTCTGTCATGTCATTCCATACATATCCATTCTTGTAGCTCCTACATTCACATTTAGCTCTCAATCATTTTACACATAATCTTTGTTATAGCTTATTTATAATCGTGTTTTATTCATGCTGAATCAACACAAAGCTAAAGCTGTATAGCCTGTTGCATTCTTGCATAAGCCATTCAAACATGAATACATGATAGATAGACTGATATAGTGATATGTCGCTATCTGGTTGATAATGTTAAGAATATAAAAAGATACATACATAAGTTGACTTTGTAATATTACTATTACTACAGAATGATAGTGAAAGCCTAAAAGGTGGTGGACTGGTGGTGTACCTTTTACAAGACCAAGAATATTGACAGGGCATAGCTTTCCCTCTCAGTATTGCAAGCCTTTCTATCACATCTGTATGCCAATATACAAACATAACAATCTCATTATCCGCTCAAAATAATACACAATGCTACTCCTAACCTATCACATTTCATTCTCGATATTACCAATGTATCCGTTTTCACCAAAACTATTTATTACTATAAATTATACTTCGTACATTTTATTTACTAATAACAATAAATAAACTGCTTAGATATAATCATGTTTTCTTTTCCTTATAATTGTATCTTTTAATTGATTGTTAATTTGTTATAACGGTCAAATAGAAAATTAGTAACGAAAAATAGAAAGTTTGGGCAAATTGCTAAAAAAATTAGCTCATGTTAGACAATTGGTAAATAAGAGCATATTGGATAAATTGATTAAAAAAAAGTTAATTATGTGGTAAATTGATAAAGTTTGTTTAATTACGTGATATTTAGGCCAAAATGTATAAATAATATTAATAAAAAACTTTTATTAATGACCAAATAGTAAGTAATATATGCCTATAATATTTTGACCCTTAATTAAGAGTTTTTGACTTAAATTTATTTTGATTTTAAATTATATTTAATGTTGTTTTGAGTTAATTTGTTCGAATTCAAATCGGGTCGTTTTTGGGTTATTAAAACTCAGATAAGGTCGAATCGTGTCGAATTATTTCTAACTTTGGTAATTTTAGGGGATATTATTATAAAGTTTATTAGGGGCAATGGTTAGTTTACAAACATATACCTATTTGTGTCGGGTCACATATTGGTTAATACGGAGTATTAATTCAAGATATGGTTATTCTTGATTGCTCAGTTCGGGTGTTCGAGTGTCGTATCAACTCCAGTCTTGTCTTTTGAGTCGAGCCAATTATTTTGATATTAAACAAAGACTAAAAAATACTTCAAAAAGTATTAGTTATTTTCTCTACCAAAAATTTATACTTCTCCATTCTATCCAAACTACACATTTTGCTCTTTAATCCATTAATATCAAATCTAGCGCTTTTTAAATAAAGCAAGAAAAATGACAAAATGTCCTTACGAAAATACTTTATTTACAAAAAATATCATTGAATGGTCCAACGTTAATAAACTATAAGGCATCTAAATTAATAAAAAAACATTTTGTACACTTCTAATTGTACTTTTAATAGTTTTTAACATCTTATTTAATACCTGTGCAAAATGCATATATGCACTTTAGATATGAATAAAGAAAGTATTAACCATAGAGTATAAAAAAAGTTGAGCGGAACTGACTTGATCGAATGATTTACTCAAACCGACACGACATACACCCGAACCGAGGATTCCATCATGATCCGTTATATAAATTGATCTGAATTAATATGACCCGATACAAATGTTTATTATTGTAAACTGACCATTAACCTTAATAAACTTGATAATAACATAACTGAAAATGGCGCAAATTCGAAATGGTTCAACTCAACCCAACCCGATATATATTATTTACCATTAATACATTAAAAAAATTACTCCCTCTTATTCTTAATAAGTGTCCAATTTTATTAAAATATTTCACACATGTATTCAAATAATGGACATTTATTAAGAATAGCCGTAATTATTTATTTATTTTGGTCTAAATATCACTTAATCACCTTTTTTTTTCTTTCTTTTTTCCAAATATGTCCAATACACTATTTGTTTTTACCAATTTAGCAATTTAGTAGTTTGTCCTTGCTATAACTAATATATATGCGTGGCAATCATCATGTAGTGTAGGCCTAAATATGGAGAGTAGTAGCCGTAGTAATAGAAGCTAAGCATAAGAAAATAATAAATTGGAGAAATTACCTCTAAGACGAAGGGGTTGAGTAGCTAAGTGGGAAACCTCAATGTAGTGTGGATGTTCAAGATGACCGTTTCGAGTTAGGTAATACACTACTTGAACCTTATTGAACATCTTCAGTATTCTATGCTTAGGATGTTGGAGATGGTGGTTGTTGTTGGTGTCGTTGTTATGACCCGGTTGCTCGTTGCAATTATACGCATTACGACCACCGCGGTTATGATCATCAAAACCAGCAATCGCATTAGCATTAGCATTAGCAGCTACTTTAGCCCGTTCTGGACTGATGAATAATCTCTCGGTCGATCTTCTGTCTTTAATAACCTCCATTATCAATAATAGTAGGAAATAGTATAAGATGATGTGAATGCAGCAACAACAACAACAACATAATAATAATAATAATAATAATAATAATAATAATAATAATAATAATGAGGGGTGTTACTTGTATTTATATGAAGATGAAAACTGACGTAGTGGAGATGGGAGTACTATATTCCAACAGACACAAGTTATTGTTAATGTTAATGAAGTGATGGTTGAAAATGAAGTTTCAAAAACCTCGTGTGTCGTATTTTTCTGGATTCTTTTAGGCGAATTTTTTAAACAATTTGGTTATTCAGATGGGGTTATGTCTTTTGTGTCATTGAATTGTTGGGGTCACTGTAAAATGCTTATCCATTTGTTGGGGGTTGGGGATTTGGGCGTCTTAACTAAAAAGTCAATTCTGTACCGCATATTAATTCATTGCTTCAAATGTCATGTCCAATTACAGTCCTTCAAATTAAATATTTCAAACTCTTTTTTTTTTTGTTATAGAAGATTTGAATTTTAATTTTAAGTAAGTTATTTACTCCATAAGTATTCACATTTTAATAAAGAAAAGATGAATTTTAATTTTAATTAACTTGTTTACTCCTTTATTGTTTGGTGATATCATAGATCTCTTAGATTAATTAAATAACTTAATTATAAATAACTTTAATTTTATCTCATTAATTAACTTGAGTCGCAAATTTATATGATTAATATTATCGAGTTAATAAACTTTTATCAACGTCGAGAATAAAATATAGAACGCAAACTACAAATCAGATCCACTAAGTGGCATCTGCGTTTTACATTTTTTGCATCACTTTTGAAATTTATCAGGCATTTAATTGTTTATTTTTTAATTTTTATATACCATATCATTTTAAAAAAAAAAAATAGGTAGTTGCATCAATGCAAAATGCAAAAATACATCAAATATTTGTTCATATTATGTTAACAAACTGACATGATTGTCGTATATCCTAACCAAAGATAAAGTAGCCTAACTCGCTAACATTTAAATGTAATAACATAGGGGTCGAACACATAGATACAAAAGTCTCTCTAATGTCATGTGGTGGGTTGAATAATATCTTTGGCACAAATTCTTATTTGCAACGGCACTATCCGTCGCAAGCTTGTGACAGATACCGTTTTCTCTCACAAAATATCCACTTTTTGTCTTTCTCCAACACTATTCATGTGGTCCCCCTTCCTCCACTAACTCATTTTGTATCCATTTTATCTCACAAAATATCCGTCACAAATGGTGACCCGTCGCAAGCAAGACTTACTATATCTTTGGATGGTTTGTTGTCTTTTTGTTCAATTACTGATTGTTTATATGAAATTTTCAATAACAAAAGGTAGTCTATGGGAGGTTGGGTCACACATGCAAATAAATAACGAATATGATAAATAAGAAACTATAACATGTTGGAGCTTGTGTCCTCCACATGTAGTGTGATAACGTCATTGCACATACCCTTGTACGGACAAGTGGGAGATTGTTGGGGCTGGTGTCCTTGACAGTTAGTACAATGACTTACTAAATCTCTTAAAGGATCACAAGGGCATATTTCAGTATTATTATCAGTTGATCCACGTTTATCAATAACGGTTGGCTTGCTAGATAAATTTGACGTTATTGTCATACGGATGGCGGTGATCAACTGGTCCCTATACGTCACACCTATAGGACACGTTTGAGTGATGTGAAGGTATGAAAATACAGTCACATTTATGCCGGATACGACTAAACAGTTAGTCAGAGGTATTGTCTATTAAATTAGTCAATATGATGTTGAGATTATTATTTAATACGGATTAAATAATTTTAGCTAATACGGATTACATGATTAATTCGTAAATTAAATATAAACGGTTATATTTAATTAAATATTGTATTCGCGTATTAATATAAACAATTATATTAATTTGGGTAATTATACAATATCGTAATTTTATCATACCATTATATATCAATACATCGACTGCATTAATATCTGATAATATGTGTGCGATTTATAATTAAAATCACGCGAATAATATTTAGCAAAACGGGTCGAATCACGCAAAGAAATAAGGTAAGAGTGGAAAAGCCCACACTTACCCTATGCCCATTCGGCCGACCGACCCAAGTAATACAAAAGGAGAGTCCTTCTCCTTTTGTCAGGTGACTGTTAATTACAATCTCAAGAATTAGGGTTTTGAGAGCATCCTCCTCCCAAAATCACAGATCTCACATCAGAACTCACAAAAGCTCTCCCCATATTGCAAGGCAATTGGAGAGTATTTCTAGCACACGCGGCATCGTCTCAATCAAGTCTTGGGTGCAAGTTATAGGAGGAAATTTGCTTTAATTCCTGTTCTTAGGCTTTTAGCACAAGGACCAAAGGTTGTATTCTTTTTCATGTTTTTAATTATCTTATGACCATAATTCACAACTGTAAAATTCGTTAGAATCCTTCAAGTTTAGGGCGAATACATGCTATATTCCCCACAAGTGGTATCAGAGCCAAGGCCACGAAATTTTACTTTTGTGTTTTTCATAAGTTTTAATTTAAAAATTTTGAAAATCGTTTTCTGTTGCCGTGTGGGTCGGTCGACCTATTATTGCGGTCGGTCGACCGCCTCCCGCGTTGGGTTTCTGTTTTTCGGCAGTTTCTCTTTTGTGTAATCGATCTTGTTTTCGATTCTTGTTTACATATTGTTAATTAATCGATATTCTTGGCAATATGTGAACCCTTGTTGCTGTTTAAATTGATTTACACGTTTTGAATCAAAGGTAAAAACTTGTTTTGATTTCAAGTGCAGCAATTTTGCGTTTTCAGAAACTCGGTTTCTTGTTTTGTGGTCGGTCGACCATACTGCTATTACAGGAAGTTTTTTTTTTACTGTCAAAAGGTCGGTCGACCCCGTGTGGAGGTCGGTCGACCTCATCCCTGAAACAGACGTTTTATTTTTCCTGAAAATAACTTGTTATTATTTTCCCATGGCCTCTAGTAATATGTTGTATACGGAAATAGTATATTATTTTTGTGAAACGGTTCACTCTCGCATGATACATATTATTTTAAAACGGTTTAAGATAATGGATTATAAACTTATTAAAATTAAAGTGGTTAAAACGGTATAATCACATAATTTTAATCCCGTAAAGGTGGTTTGGTAAAATTTGTTAATCATAATAACAGTATTATGTCATGAATGAATTTTATTTTTAGTTGATGCATTTTATTTATCGTCTTGTGAATGCCTTGAATGCTTTCAATAACGTATTTAATTTATGCAAACGGTTGTAACTTAGTGTGGCCTTAGAAGATTGTGTCACCGTAATGATGGGACACACTCTTGTTTGTAATTTTGAGATCTTGTATCTCCGTTTTGGGTTTTGCCATGTAATTACTTTTGTATTTAAATTAGAATGTAAATAGGGTTATATTTGTAATTTAAATTAGTAATTTTGTGAAGACGAAAGACGGAGACCGGATGCTCACTCCCGCTGCAAAGACCAAGATGGAACATCAAGACAAGCTTCTAGGGTCCAACAGTGGATTCCAAAGTTGTTTTATGTTTATTTTGGTAGGATAGGCCACACTAGGACTTTTATTTACGTTTATCGCATTTATTTTATGCTTTCATCGATAATAGCTTGCATCATTTTCCGCCTAAAACCAAACCACCTATAACATGCCTGAAAACTGACTCATGTAGAGGTTACGCGTTAGTTTTCTGTGAAAATACAGATGTCACATGTCACATGTAAAGCCGTCAGTTTATTTCATTCATTCACGTATATGCTAGATATTCGTTCACTTAAAATGGATAAATATAAGTTGATGGGGTCTTCCTCGTATAACCAAAAATTGAGACTAGTCTTTATAAATCAGACTCCCATGAATCCCTTCTTCGTCGGTATGCATAATATGACCCCTTCTACGTCGGGTAAGTGGGAACAAATGATTTATTTTATCTCAACATCGTGGTCACTCGATACTATCTAGCGACTATGATGGACTAATAGATAGGATGTACGGAAATCTATCGACCAAGAGTTCCAACGGTGGAATTAGCCAAGCAGTGGGCTTATCAATATACGGAAATTGAGTCTTGGGATCGTTTATATAATTCTTGAGGGAGATCAATTATATAAATGCATGAGTCTACGAGTTTAAATAAAATTTAAAATAGACTTAAATCACAACAATGAGTTGCTTATATGGTTCTGTTTTTTATCTTCTTTTTCAGTGTAGAACACGATCATTTAAACTGTTGTATATCTAATGGCTGGTGAAGACTCAATGCCAAGTGCCAAGCTAGCACGAGAATCCTGGCTAAAAGCCTTCATGGACTCCATGAATCAGTCTACTAGACTGAGGAATGATGGGTCAAACTTCTCTGACTGGGAGGCAGCGTTACGGAATGTTGCCATCGCTGACGGAAAGCTCAAGTACTTAACTGAGCCCATTCCGGCACACCCAGGAACTGGAGCTAGAGCTAACGAAGTTCGCGCCCATAGCGACTTCGTCATGGAAGCGGGTGCGATAAAGAACGTACTCATCTATGCAATGGAATCCAATTTGCAAAGACGCTTCATAACCCATGGTGCAAACAAGATTTTCACCACGCTCACTAACGAATTCTCGAAAGCTCCGAGAATCGTTTCTTATGAGCATACCTGTCGCTTCTTTGAGGCGAAACTCCAGAAGGGCCAAGCGGTTAGCCCACATATTCTCAACATGATTGAGAATATCGAGAAAATGGAGGCCCTAAACTGCAAGATCAATGAGAATATAATCGTTGATCGAATGCTTCATTTGCTTCATGATGGGTTCGCCCTCTTCAGTGCCAACTATTACATGAACGACATGAAGAAGACTCCTCATGAGCTCCACTCCCTTCTCGTACAAACCGAGAAGGACCTGAAATTAAGTGGGAGCGTGAAGCAGGATGTTCTCATGATCTCCAGCAAGGGTAAGGGTAAGGGAAAAGCTAAAACTCAGGGCGACCTAGCGGTAGGTAAGCCCAGGTTCAAGAAACCAGGATTTACTAAGAGTGGGCCATGTGAGTGAGCAACTCACAGGGCAAGACAAAGAGCAAGGATACAAGCATGGAATGCCACCATTGCCACAAGACTGGGCATTGGAGGTGCACATGCCCCGTGTATCGTGATGACATTAAGGCAGGTCGCGTTATTCCTGTTGGTATGTCTTCTTCTTCTTCTTTTATTCACATGATTGAGATTAACCATGCAAGTTACGGAACTTGGGTACTAGATACTGGTTGTGGTTCTCATCTATGTAATCATGTGCAAGGCCTCCGAAACCAAGAACCCCTCATCAAGGGTGAGGTTGACCTGCGTGTCGGGAATGGAGCACGTGTTGCTGCAGTCTCGAGAGGAACATACGTGATCCAGCTTCCAAGTGGATTCGAGTTATCTTTATATAACTGTTATTATGTTCCTAGTTTATCCAAAAACATTATTTCAGTTTCTGCACTTGACAAACTTGGTTTTTCATTTGTAATAGAAAATAACAGTTGCATTTTCTCATTACACAATATGATTTATGGCAAGGCAGTTTCCATGAATGGAATTTATGTTTTAGATCAAACCACCGAAATATTACATGTGAATAACAAGAGATTAAAGGTAGGTGACAAAGATCAAACTTATCTATGACATTGTCGTATGGGACATATAAATGAGAAACACGTAAAACAGCTCATACAGAATGGAGCTATCTCGGCCTTTGATTTCGAATCATATGGCACGTGTGAATCATGTCTCATCGGTAAGATGACTCGTATTTCCTTCAAAGGTATTGGAATGCGCGCTGTCGACCTATTAGGACTCATACATACGGATGTATGTGGCCCTATGTCGATCAACGCACGAGAAGGCTATAGGTATTTCATCACTTTCACGGATGATTTGAGTAGATATGGCTATGTCTACTTGATGAAACATAAAAGTGAATCCTTTGACAAGTTCAAAGAATGCCAGAATCGGGTACAGAACCAACTGGGAAGAAAGATTAAAGCACTACGTTCTGATCGTGGTGGTGAGTATCTTTCACACGAGTTTGATCAACACCTTAAAGACTGTGGCATCGTTCTACAGTTGACTCCACCTGGAACACCACAATTAAATGGTGTGTCCGAACGGAGAAATCGAACTTTACTTGATATGGTTTGATCCATGATGAGTCACACCGTTGTGCCTGATTCATTGTGGGGCTATGCTCTTTTGTCAGCCGCTCTAATACTTAACCGAAGTCCGTCTAAAGCTGTTGACAAGACTCCATACGAATTATGGAAGGGAACGGTCCCTAACTTGTCCTTTATTCGGGTTTGGGGCAGCGAGACTTATGTCAAGTGGAGACACGAGGATAAGCTCGGCCCGCGATCGGTCAAGACATACTTTATAGGCTATCCAAAGGGAACTTTTGGTCATTACTTCTACTCGCCAACCGAACAACGTGTTTTTGTTGCGGCTAGTGCGACGTTCTTAGAGAAAGAATTTCTCGAGAACAAGTCGAGTAATAGAACCTTCGATTTATCGGAGATTCAAGAACCAAATACCGAGCAACCATTAGAGGAAAAAAGTTCCTTCAACCACGGCTGCGGTAGATATTCCTGAGGAACCTAGGAGGTCGGGAAGAGTCTCTATTCCTCCGGACAGATACATTGGTATGGTCGAGGAACATGACATAGATGACGTCTTACTCCTAGAGGGTAATGAACCCTCAACCTATAAAGGTGCCATGACTAGTTCTGACTCAAAGCTATGGCTAGAAGCCATGCAATCCGAGATGGACTCCATGTATGAAAACAACGTGTGGGATCTTGTTGACCTACCTGCAAAGGTACGTCCCCTTCAATGCAAATGGCTTTATAAAATAAAGCATGTCGTGGAAGGTAAACAAGATATCCATAAGGCAAGACTAGTTGCTAAATGTTTCACCCAAGTGCCAGGCTTGCACTACGATGAGATCTTTGCACCCGTAGTCATGCTATGTTCCATTCGGATTATCTTAGCGATCGCCGCATTTCATGATTATGAAATCTGGCAAATGGACGTTAAAACCGCCTTCTTAAACGGTTATTTGGAGGAAGAGTTGTACATAGTACAACCCGAGGATTTTATTGATCCAGAACATCCTAAGAAGGTTTGCAAGCTTAAGCGTTCCATTTATGGACTTAAGCAAGTATCACGGAGTTGGAATCAGCGCTTCGACCAAGTGATAAAAGAGAATGGGTTCATTCGATCAGTCGAGGAACCATGTCTCTATATCAAGTCGAGTGGGAGCAAGATTGTCTTCCTAGTACTGTATGTCGATGACATACTCTTGATTGGGAATGACATACCTCTCCTATCTTCGGTTAAAGCATGGTTGAAAAACCATTTCCAGATGAAAGATCTGGGAGAGGCACAAAGAATTTTGGGCATCCGTATCCACATGGATAGATCACGACTGATGTTGTCTCTCAGTCAGGAGTCTTATATAGATAAGATTCTAGAGAGATTCAGCATGACGAACTCTAAGAAAGGGTTCCTTCCTATGACTACTGGGCTTCACTTGAGCAAGACTCAAGAAGCTAAGACATTGGAAGAGAAAGAGCGCATGAGTCAGATTCCTTATGCTTCGGCAATAGGATCGATCATGTATGCCATGATATGCACACGTCCAGACGTTGCATATGCATTGATTATGACAAGTCGATTTCAAGCTCATCCAGGTGAACAACACTGGATGGCCGTGAAAAACATTCTTAAGTACCTACGGAGGACTAAAGATTGGGGATTGACTTACGGAGGCGACTCGACGCTCTGCGCCACGGGTTACGCAGATGCTAGCTTCCAAACGGATCGAGACGACTCGAAATCTCAGTCTGGATTCGTTTTTACTTTTAATGGCGCTGCTGTCAGCTGGAAAAGTTCTAAACAGAGTGTTACAGCAGATTCTACGACTGAGTCCGAGTACTATGCCGCCTCGGAAGCAGCTAAGGAAGCAATATGGATGCGTCAATTCTTACAAGGACTCTCAGTAGTGCCTAGTTCGAATGACCCGATCACCGTTTATTGTGACAATAAAGGTGCCATCTTCCAAGTTAAGGAGCATAAGTCTAGCAACAAAGCTAGACATGTACAACGGAAAGCTCATCTAATCAGAGATTACGTGGAGCAAAAGGAGATATTTATTGATAAGATAGCTACGGATGACAACATAGCTGATCCTCTCACAAAAGCATTACCACGTGATAAGCATTAAGGGCACATTCATTCCATGGGAATTAGATGTGTTCCTAAGTTGTAGTACTCTTTTATGAATTCATGTAATAATTCATTTTCTTGTGTACTCTATTCAACCTCATTGTTATGATATATAATGTTTTGTTTTTCATGTGGAATTGTACGCCAATTTTGAACACCACAAAGTGAACTGAATAACATTACATCGTTTTAGTCCTTGATTACCCACTTGAGCTGATAACTCAGGTAATCATTTTGTGACGTTGGTTGATGGTGGGTTTAACGAGCCATAAGTCAAATGGCTGACTGACCAATCACAAAGGCGAGTTATAGGATATCTCGTAGGACACCCCGTGACAACGTTATGGAGTCCTAAATGTTTTATAACATTGGGTGTCAGGTCGTGGATAGGATCTCCATAGTGTTCCTTAGAGTCGAGTCTTTTGACTTTCAACTGTCTCTTGAGATTAAGGCAGTTTTTGGGTAACTTTGGTTTCTTTCCCACGGTCTTCCGTAACAGGGGCCAAGAGGATTTTTTCTGGGTTATTTCATGCTGCGCTTACATCGGCAGGATTCGAGTTGAGGGAAATATCCAAACCCTTATCAGGATTTTATCATTTCTCAGGGCCACTCGAGGAGTAGTAACTGAAATGCATGGCCATGCTCGAATACAGATTCGTTTTATCAGTTAAGTTACTCTCTAGTCGGGGAAACCACTCTTGATACAGATCGCTTGTGAGATACGACCTTTGCGAATGCGGATTTGCAAATTGTCTTACATTGAGTGGGAGAAATTTTAAAAGGATATGAGAATCGGTTATCGCACCTACACTTGTACGGACAAGTGGGAGTTTGTTGGAGCTTGTGTCCTCCACATGTAGTGTAATAACGTCATTGCATATACCCTTGTACGGACAAGTGGGAGATTGTTGGGGCTGGTGTCCTTGACAGTTAGTACAATGACTTACTAAATCTCTTAAAGGATCACAAGGGCATACTTCAGTATTATTATCAGTTGATCCACGTTTATCAATAACGGTTGGCTTGCTAGATAAATTTGACGTTATTGTCATACGGATGGTGGTGATCAACTGGTCCTTATACGTCACACCTATAGGACACGTTTGAGTGATGTGAAGGTATGAAAATACAGTCACATTTATGCCGGATACGACTAAACAGTTAGTCAGAGGTATTGTCTATTAAATTAGTCAATATGATGTTGAGATTATTATTTAATACGGATTAAATAATTTTAGCTAATACGGATTACATGATTAATTCGTAAATTAAATATAAACGGTTATATTTAATTAAATATTGTATTCGCGTATTAATATAAACAGTTATATTAATTTGGGTAATTATACAATATCGTAATTTTATCATACCATTATCAATACATCGACTGCATTAATATCTGATAACATGTGTGCGATTTATAGATAAAATCACGCGAATAATATTTAGCAAAACGGGTCGAATCACGCAAAGGAATAATGTAAGAGTGGAAAAGCCCACACTTACCCTATACCCATTCGGCCGGCCGACCCAAGTAATACCAAAGGAGAGTCCTTCTCCTTTTGTCAGGTGACTGTTAATTACAATCTCAAGAATTAGGGTTTTGAGAGCATCCGCCTCCCAAAATCCCAGATCTCACATCAAAACTCACAAAAGCTCTCCCCATATTGCAAGACAATTGGAGAGTATTTCTAGCTCACGCGGCATCGTCTCAATCAAGTCTTGGGTGCAAGTTATAGGAGGGAATTTGCTTTAATTCCTGTTCTTAGGCCTTTAGCACAAGGACCAAAGGTTGTATTCTTTTTCATGTTTTTAATTATCTTATGACCATAATTCACAACTGTAAAATTCGTTATAATCCTTCAAGTTTAGGGCGAATACATGCTATATTCCCCACATAACATTGGTCATTATCTAGGTCTATGAACAACCATCTTTCGATCTTATTGTCAACCTAGGTAGGGTTCAAGAGAACTCTCGTTATGACTAGATCCTAATATTAGCACAATGCTTTGTATGTCCGATTCTATTTCAAGTTTTCTATCATATAAAAGAATCCCCACATTTAAACTATGGTTGTTGATGCGTGTCTATTTTATGATGTTTTACATCTATTCTTATACGCATTTCAGAGCTCAATTATGTGTTTATAGCTATTATTTGGGCTATTTCGTCTACTTTCGTATTTTGGTGCATTATTGCAGATTTATGCGAAAATGAGTCGATTTTGAGTCAAACCCGTCCTCAAGTGGATTGCATGGCTAAAGACACGAAGGAACAATGAAGGGACGAAGCCTAGCGCGCATTTCAAGGCCCAAAAGACTGGTTTCAGAAGTTATGAAGACTGATACATCACCTACATCAGTCGTCCGACTGAGCACAGTGGTCGGTCGACCGATGTACCTGACAAGCGAGATTTTAAAAGTTTAATTACGAGATCAGAAGCTTCATCAAACTCGACAACTGGTCGACTGACCGGTGTCAGCGGTCGGTCGACCACTCAGTCTTTTTCGGAAATTTCAGAATCGTGATTAAGCCCGTAATCATGTTAGGGTTTTAAGCATGGTTTTGCTAATCACGATATAATGTGAAACCCTTAATCAGTTTTACGCATCAGATTTTATTCCGTTTTTACCTCGCTAATCACCTAGTTTCATCTAATCTTTTCGTCATTAGTTTAATCTAGGTTTTACAATTAGTTTACACAAACTTTCCGTTCCACGCAATATTTCAATAAAGTTCATTCCGTTCCTACTTTCTACCTTATTGTTCTACGGTAATTCTTATTCTTTATTTCAGTTTATTTATAAGTTTTCTTAGATTAAACGTGGTACGTTAAGAAAATATAAAAAAATGAAAAGAAATATTTATATAATTAACGAATATTTATATAAAAAAGAATATTGTTGTAATTTTTGCACTTTAAATATTACCCGTTATTTATATCACTGAAGTTATATTTATCAATAAGCTAGAATAACTCAGTTGGTTAGATTGTCTGCCTTTTTACCTCAAGGCTGGAGGTTAGAGCCTCCCCCCCCCCCCCCCACACACACACACACACATATATCTAGGCAAGATCCGGTGAGTCCACCTAAATATTTGAGTCCGTGAGAATTTTTAAAAGACGTCGGCGAGACGAAGATGGAGGAAAAAACTTGCACTTTTGATCATACTGTTGGTGACAACAATCGCCAGTAGATCGATCATTACTGGTCTGAACTTCTTGTGGTGCTGACCCGATTCGGTAATTTGGCATTTGGCATCTTGTCACAGAGTTTGCTGCTTACACTGATACGACGAGGCTTCTCTGTGTAGAAATTATCGAATGCACACGAGACACTACCAGGCATAATGTTGACACTAGTAAAGTAGTAAGTAGTAATTAGATAGAGCGACCGGTTTATTCGAACTGGGTTAAGGACAATTTCGGGTCCTTCACGTCTTGATATACTGAATTTCCTGGGTGAAGAAATCAAGTAAGAAGAGTAGTACTGTGTTTGGCTGGATAAGAGGTCAGTATTTATCCAATCAATCCCAAGCTTTAATCATTCTAATTTAAGGGTACTGTAGTTAAAATAATATTTCTGACCGACAATGAAGATGATGAAAGACGAAATTAGGTTCCGTAATGTGATATTGTATAGTATAACACGTAATATTATTTAGTACAACCAGTGATATTGTTTATTGTAAAGTGTGATATTGTTTTGTATAACTTGTGATACTCTTTTACAATATCACTAGTTATACTAAACAATATCACAACCTCGACGTAAAAACAATTATTAAAAAATCCGTGATATTTTTGTGTATCGCGTGTGATACAAAAAGTGGACTCATGGAGTAGTGATTTTTTGTTTTTGTGATATTATTTTGAAGAACTAGTGATATTGTATTGAGTAACTTGTGATATCGTAATGGAAAAAAAATCGAAAAAAAAAATTCGAGAAATTTTTTTTTTCGAGAAAAAACGGTTTTGATTAAAAAAAACGTGTTTGTTTTAAAAAAGTGCATATTGAAAAAGAGATTTTTTTTAATAAAGAAAATGTCATTTTAAAAGAAAAGCAAAAAAAAAGAAAAAAAAAATAATACTGAAAAAGAAAAAACAAAAAAAGGGAAAAAAATTTGATATTGCAAAAACGTGATATTTTTTTATATAAATTGTGATATCATTGTTAGACTCATGGACTCAAATATTTAGGGTGGACTCATGTGATCCCATATCTGTATATATATATATATCACGTTTTTTCAATATCAATTTTTTTTTCCTTTTTTTGTTTTTTCTTTTTCAATATTACTTTTTTTTGTCCTTTTTTTTGCCTTTTCTTTTAAAATGACATTTTCTTTATTAAAAAACTTCCCTTTTTCAGTATGCACTTTTTTTAAAACAAACACGTTTTTTTTTTAATAAAAAAGCGTTTTTTTCTCGAATTTTTTTTCATTACAATATCACAAGTTACTCAAAACAATATCACCGATTCTTCAAAATAATATCACAAAAAAAAAAAATTCGAGATAAAAAATATTTCGGAAAAAAAATTCGAGAGAAAAAATTGAAAAAAAAAAAATTTGAAAAATATATTTCCGGGAAAAACAGTTTTTGAAAAAATTTCGTGATATTGTTTAATATAGTGCGTGATATTGTTTAACAAAAGTTGTTTTTTCTCGAAATTTTTTTTCGATTTTTTTTCATTACAATATCACAAGTTACTCAATACAATATCACCAGTTCTTCAAAATAATATCAAAAAAAAAAAAATTTGAAAAAAAAATCGAGAAAAAAATATTTCGGAAAAAAAATTCGAGAAAAAAAATTGAAAAAAAAATTTGGAAAAAAAAAATTTCGGTAAAAAAAGTTCTAGAAAAAATTTCGTGATATTGTTTTTATAAGCCGTGATATTGTTTCCTAGGATATTGTATTGAAAAGGTTGTGATATTGTAGACTTTGTATTGTAAAAAAAAACGTGATATTTTTTTTATACAACTTGCAATACTCTAAATGGACTCATGGACTCAAATATTTGGGTGGACTCACCGGATCCCGCCTCTATATATATATATATATATATATATAATATATATATATATATATATATATATATATAGAGGCGGGATCCGGTGAGTCCACCCAAATATTTGAGTCCATGAGTCCATTTAGAGTATTACAAGTTGTATTAAAAAATATCACGTTTTTTTACACTACAAAGTCTACAATATCACAACCTTTTCAATACAATATCAGAGGAAACAATATCACGCACTATATAAAACAATATCACGAAATTTTTTCCATAACTTTTTTTCCCAAATTTTTTTTTTTTCAATTTTTTTTCTCGAATTTTTTTCCGAAATATTTTTTTTCTCGATTTTTTTTTGGGTGATATTATTTTGAAGAACCGGTGATATTGTATTGAGTAACTTGTGATATTGTAATGAAAAAAAGCGAAAAAAAATTTCGAGAAAAATCGCCTTTTGTTAAACAATATCACGCACTATATTAAACAATATCACGGAATTTTTTCAAGAACTTTTTTTCCCGGAAATGTTTTTTTCAATTTTTTCTCTCGAAATATTTTTCCAAAATATTTTTTTTTTCGATTTTTTTTTTTTTGTGATATTATTTTGAAGAACCGCTGATATTTTATTGAGTAACTTGTGATATTGTAATGAAAAAAAATCGAAAAAAAAATGTCTTTTGTTAAAAAATATCACGCACTATATTAAACAATATCACGAAATTTTTTCAAGAACTTTTTTTCCCGGAAATATTTTTTTCAATTTTTTCTCTCGAATTTTTTTTCCGAAATATTTTTTTCCGAATTTTTTTTTTGTGATATTATTTTGAAGAACCGGTGATATTGTATTGAGTAACTTGTGATATTGTAATGAAAAAAATCGAAAAAAAATTCGAGAAAAAATGCTTTTTGTTAAACAATATCACACTCTATATTAAAGAATATCACGAAATTTTTCAAAAAAATTTTTTCCCGAAAATATTTTTTTCAATTTTTTCTCTCGAATTTTTTTTCCGAAATATTTTTTTCTCGAATTTTTTTTTGTCCTATTATTTTGAATAACCAGTGATACTGTATTGAGTAACTTGTGATATTATAATGAAAAAAAAATATTCGAGAAAAAACGCCTTTTTATTTAAAAAAAACGTGTTTACTTTAAAAAAAAGTGCATAATAAAAAAGGGAATTTTTTTAATAAAGAAAATGTCATTTTAAAAGAAGAGGCAAACAAAAAGAAAAAAAAAAGTAATATTGAAAAAGAAAAAACAAAAAAAGGAAAAAATTTGATATTGAGAAAACGTGATACTTTTTTATATAACTTGTGATATCATTGTTAGACTCATGGACTCTAATATTTAGGGTAGACTCATGTGATCCCAACTCTATATATATATATATATATATATATAACATTTTATATATGTTGTTTAATAATAATATGTTTACCCTAACTTATACTCTATATAAGTTAAATATTACTCCGCATTTGTTAGATGTCTTTTAGTGTGTACGCATTTACTAGTTGTCAAAATATAATACTCACTCCTACCCAACTTAAATGTCTCATTGTACATTTCCGTCTATTTGGGATATTGTCCATTGTCCATTTTTGGTAAGTTTTTTTACCAACTTTTTACCACTCTACCTTTACTATTTATCATTTATTACCCACCCACCCACCCATTTCTCTACTTACTTTAGACAAATTATAACACCCTCTCTCCAATCTACATACCCCTACTCAACCAAAATATTAAACAACTAATAAACCATAAATTTTATCCTTTAAAGACAATGGGACATTTAAGTTGGGTAAGAGGGAGTATTATTTTATTGAGTGTCTATTTATAAATCAAATCTAAAAAAATGTTGTATTATAGCACGAAATTTACTCTAATTATTATCTTAGAAATTAGGCATAATATTTTTTGATATCCTATATAATTGTTGGGTTTTACATATATTTTGCAACTCACTTGAGTTAATTTGTAAAGATAAATTTATTCTACCAATTATTTCAGATTATCATACATTTTACCTGCGACGTTATTAAATCATATATTGTCAAACTACTAAATATTTTACTCTTACTCATTTATCATCATTTTTTTCCATAAATGTACTCCGTATCTAATATTCAAGAAAGATAGACTACAACATTAAATTTAACAAGTTAATTTAAATTTTACCTCTTATTAATAATCATTAATTTTAGTCTTAATACGACACTAAAATAGAAATTAATGTAATTTTTAGGTTTTAATATTAATCATTAATAATTGCAGACTATTATATTAAATTTAAGTTTAATTGATAAAGGCTAATTTCTCTATATATTTAAAGTCTGAAAAAAGTGTGCATTTACATAGGATCTAAAGTAAGTTAACATTTATATAATTTAGGTCACTTCTGCCAAAGTTGGGTGCGTACCAATGTATCACGGTCCGATACTTTTGCTGGATCGTGGTGCGCACCCTTACCCGACTTTAGGGCAAGAATGTAAGCAACAAAGGTCTCGTACTAGTGAGGGATCGCCCACTAGCACGTATCTCGGGTCTTGGGGTGTGTGTCGGGAATCCTAGTCACGATTATCAACGTCCGACACATAAATGCAATAAAAGTAAGCAATACCATTATTGAAAGCAATAAGAAAGCATAGACAAGCTTAATGATGAGAAGCGGTATTTCATTGACTAGCACCTCTAGAGACAAATTTGATATTTCTCATTCTGTTGCAGTGAACATTGAAAGTGCAGAATAGCGATACGTTTTCTAAACTCCTAAAAACGTATTAAACTAAAAACGAGACTCCAAGATTCGACACGCAGGAAGTAGTCTTGGAGTATTAAATGATACAACAAAACTAGAAATGTAAATACAAAAGCGAAATAAGAAATCTAAAGGCTCGAAGTGAAAGAACTGCGCGCGCAAATAATTGGCTATGAGGCTAGATTTGCGGCTAAAATATGCGGATCCTTAACCAATGCCTCTCATTTCATAAGCAATGGAATGTTTATTTTTGACTTACTCTTAGGGCGTGTTTGGATTGAAGGATTTGGAAAAATGGAGGGGGCGATGAAAATGGATGAGACATTCATTGTTTGATTAGCAAAATTGAGGTGTAAGGATTTGGAGGGAAGTGAAAATAGATCTCTCCATTTCCCTCCTCTGAGCCGATTTATTTTCTTTTCAACAAAAGCAAAATTTTGAAGCAAAATCAAATCCTCCATTCTCCCTGCCCTCCCTTTCTCTCCTTTTCTTTTCCCTCCTTCCTCTCCCCCGCTATCCCTCCTTTTTTGCTATCTAAATACACCTTTAGGGATGAAGAAAATAAAAAAATTGATTGATTAGTATAGTGGTAACTGAGTTAAATCTTAACACTTATAGAAATGCAGGAGTTGAGAGGTCAACTCCCGAAAAAGTGATTTACATGATATATGTGGTGGTACGGGAGCCGAGAGATTAAACCCCACGTCAAAAAAAGAAAGAATTATTGATTGTATTGTATGATCGAACCCAATGTTTGGACATTTGAAGTAGACGTACCCCTCGTGTGAATGGCCTACCAATGTACTCCGTAGTGTAAATTTTATTCCCAAGTTTTTCACCTATGTAGTATATGTACTAATTCCACGGGTGTCATTATTTTAGTCCCACAAACAAGTAAAGTTACGGACTTCTCTCGGCTCTCTGCCATTTGACAGTGACATGTGGTAAATTATAACGGACCAAATCGCTGTTTATTTTCCTCTTCCTCGATTAACGTGTTTTTTCACTCTTTTGTGAAAATATGCATTTAAATAAACATGAGATATGAAGAATGCACTTTAAAATGAAAACAACAAGGGTTCTATGGTGTAGTGGTTAGCACTCTGGACTTTGAATCCAGCGACCTGGGTTCGACTCCCGGTAGGACCTCTTTTTGTATTATACTTATGATTCATTCACTTTTCCCAATTAAGTCAAATTAACAGAGTTGAAGTAATTGAAGCAAGCAAAGGTGAGAGAGTTTGTTAGATGAGACGTGTCTCCACTCTCCAGGTTCCCAAACAGAGAAATGTCAGACATAGAGCACCCTGTTCCTGTTACTCTGTAACACCTATTTAATTCTATTGCATTCCCCCTTCTTTCCCTGCTATCTTACCTTTTCTAGCCAATTTTATACATTACCTCTCTACATCATCTATTCTTTTGCTTTTTCCGCTTCTCTTCATTTATTGTCCTGTCTTCATTTGCGCCTCACATCAAATTTGTAACCTCTCAATTCCGATGTGTTGCTATTGGGAGAGTAAGTGAGAGAGATTTGTTTCTAAATACTACTTCCTCCATTCCAATCAATTCTATACATTTACTTTATTCACGTTTGCCAATACCCGTTTTGTTTTGTTAATATCTTTAGTTACGTCTTGATAAAAATTATAAAACTTTGATATTCACAATATACTCGGTAAGACAATTTAAACAAGATCTCACACGACTATCTTTTACTCCCTCCAATTTTCTTTGTTGTTCCCCTTTCCCCTTTTGACCAATATCAATGTTGTTCCCTCTTTCCTCATTTAGCAAAAAAAATAGTAGTGAAATTACAAGATTGTCCTTGTACACTTTTCAGAATTACACAAAATGCCATTGAGGTTGGGCCACATACTACTTCCCTAATCCAGCCCAATTAACCCCACCCAACATAATTAGTCTAATTATACTAACCTAAACCCAATTACCCAACCATAACACCCCAACCCAAATAACCCATGAAACATTGTTGATCTTGAAAACCCTAGTTCATCAGCCGTTACAACTACAACATTTCTAGATCCTTCTTCAATCTCCTTTACCCCTTCAATCACCCTTCAACCTTCAAACTCCCTTCACTTTTCGTCTTCTCCATTGAAACCCTAACTCCTTCATTACTTCATCTGTCGTTTCTCTTTCTCTCTTTGTTAATTAAATCTGAGACTCTCTTTCTCTCTTCAAACTCCGTATCTCTTTCTCTCTTTCATTATTTCTGCCACTTCTCCGTCTCTCTCTTTCATAATATCTTCAGATCTGGTTATATTCATGGCAGACTATGATTATGAAGATGATCTGAAATCTCCGGATCTCGTTTATGAAGAAAAGTCATGTTTATTTAACATGTTCAGTGATGATTTCGAGGTATTTCCTTTGACATTTACTTTTTTTTAATAAATTTTAACATGCAAATTAAGTTTAGATCTGGGTAATTCTAAAAAAATTGAAGACATGCATGTTTAATAAATTGAAGACGTAGACATGCTTGAATTTCTGTTTAATTTTTTAATTTTCTGGGTAATAATCTGGGTAATTTTTTTAAAATATGGGTAAATAAGAGATATGAGGCGTTTAATGTTTAGATCTGGGTAATTTTTTAAAAATCACGGTAAACAATCTGGGTAATTTTTTAAAAATCTGGGTAAATAACAGAGGGTAAGGCGATGAACAAGTCTGGGACTAAAGAATTTTAATATAGGCGTAGCATTAGTACTAGATGTACATAGCATTAGTACTAGAGGTAGTAGAGGTACGTGGCTTTCCATCATTTTAATTTGGGTAATTTTTTAAAAATGTTTAGATATGGCTAATTTTTTATAAATCTGGATAAATAATCTGGGTAATGTTTAGATCTGGTTATTTTTGTTAAGATTATTAAAATGCATGTCTATTTATGTTGGTTTTTTTTGTTTTTTTCGAGGTGTTAAATAATGTCGAGAGGATGGAAGGTGACGTGTTTGAAGATGAGGTTGATGATCTGTCGATGATGATGAACGTAAACGATGATTCCGTGGTTATTGTACCTGATTCTCTCGGTGATGTTGACACTTTTGTGCCTGAGACTTGTAATGAATTTTTCGAGTTTGATGAGAGGATGAAGGAACTTGATGCTGAAGTTTACCGGAGATTGGAGGAGGAGGAGGAGAGAAGGAAAAGAGTTTGTGCAATGCAACAAACTCCTGAACATCGTCGCTGGTTTATTTTGGAAATGTCTAAATATTTCCCTGCATTTAAAATTCTTCTGGATGAAGAATAGGGAGGTTAATTTCGATTCCTTTTTCTCTGTTTTTTAAATAAAAACTAATGATGAATTGCATGCATTGCTGGGATGTTTTCTGATAAAAAAGCCCAATGATTTTTTAAGAGGGCTCAGATCTAGTTGCATGTATACTGCCACCATATTCTATGAATATGAAGAGGCTATGCATGCACCCAGATCTGAAGTTATTCTTCGTGTTCTGTAATTTCTAGTTGAATGCCAAGTTGAAAAATAAATTAAGTGCGCCAACATGATTGAATATGCAAAGTTCATACAACATGATTAAACCCTAAAAAGACATTACAACAGCCTATTGTTCTGCATTCCCTTGTGTATGTTCTTCATCTTCATTGTTGTTGATGTTCAAAATGTTGTTGCTGTTGGTAGGTTGTTTGGTGTACTACAAACCTTTAAGCAAAATGAGTACAATAAACAACCTTAACAAAATGTTAGTATAGACTTCTGGTCAGTCCCATATAATTGAGTCTATAAGTTGAGGAAATTGAGAAAGGTCACCTTCATCACCTACATTCTGAACATACTTAATGGCGTCTTTCACCACTTCAATGTCTGCCTGTAAATATTGTGGTAGTGTTCCAGCTCTTGCCAACTTGGACTTGTGCATATGTGGTATCTTGTACCTATTGTGTCCTTTGATTTTTAGCACCTCTAGCATACAAGCCTGCCATGTAATGAACACATAATTAAGTTTTACAACTTCAAGATTGTTAAATGCAGTAGATACCGCTTCCACCAACTCGTCTAACTTGTACGAATTGCTTTGTGTTTTTAAAGATTGTATTGCCCTAAAAAAACCCAAATCCAACACATTCATATCTGGTGAATTTGGGGGCTGTTGCACTAGTTGAATATTCCACCCATCTGAACTTGCTGCTTCTCTGAATTCCAAATCTGTGTTCTTCAAATGTGGGCGTGCATTATCCTGTTGAATAAATATCGTCTTTGTTGCATTTGCTGGCCACTTCCTCTTTATTTCAGGCAGCACCTTCCCTATTATCATTTCCTTAACCACATCTTTGGTAATTGATTCTATTGGCTTTGTTTCCATTGTTCCTGCAACCCTGTTTTTCGAATTTCTTTTTGCTGGTTCCAAGCTAACAAATGGCCAAATCCCAAATTTACCATCAAATATTACTTCATTGTTTGAATCGTAATGTGGTCTCCCAACAGCACACATGAACATTATTTTACCTATGAATGTTTTAGATTGAACACTTCTATATGGGTCTGGTTCTGTTTGTGACAAGTAGTACCTTTGACCATCCTTAGTTATGTAGAACCACTTTTCATCAATGTGTATGATATTTGTTTGATCCTTAAATTTAACTTTACTAAGAATGTGGTCATAGTGTAGCTGAGAAAGAACAAAAATTAACCTAGAAAGCTTGTTTTTATCAGTCAAACCTGGTTTTAGTGAGTTGGTATGGCTCCTTATAACTTTGTCACTTATCCATTTGGAAACCAAAGATTGACTGCAGTTCATTGCTTTTGCCACCCGAAGTTGTGTTGTTTTCTCACCCAAATCAACGTTTTTGAACTTTTCTTCGTCAAACACGAACTTTGCTCTCCCTTTCTTCGCTCTCCCTTTCTTCCCCTTTATCTTACTGGTTACATTGATAACTTCCCCATTGTCTTTTTGCTCTCTTGCTTTTTTCCAAACATTTGTGATTGTCTTCCTTGTGACATTAAACTGGGCAGCAACTGCATTCATGCTCCCTTTTGATGGTTTACCATTGTTGCATTTTTCAAGTAAAATTTGAACAATTTTTTGTCTTTCTAAATTAGTTAGATTTCTAGTTTTATACATATTGAGGTATTTATTTGGATTTGGCACTTTGTAAATAAGTGTTGATTGTATTTAATGAATGTTGGTTGTTTTTGTTTGTTTGCTTATAAATGATGTTCCTGAAACAGTTGCCCCTTTTATACTTGAAAACCCTAATAAAATTTGAACTTTGCAAAAATCAATTGAAATTTGGCGCACTAATTTTAATTTGCACGAAAATTTGGATATGGCGCAAAAATGAAAATTTTGGTGCCTATTTTAAATTTAATGCACAACTTGTGTGTCCTCTTGATTCTTACAGCAGCAGCATTGAAGAATGACCCACATGCAAATCTGAAGTTTAATTTTGGAAAATTTTAGGTTTTCGATTTTATTGACGGAATTTGTAATTTCAGATTATGTAATTTGCTTGAAAGGGTATGTAATTTTAGATTCTAAGTACGGATTATGTAATCTCCGAATTTTTATTGAACGGTATGTAATTTCAGAATATTTTATTGAATGGGTACTTATTGAAAAATCTGGAATTATAAGATCTGGTTTTTTCGTAAATGGTGTTTTCCAAAAATCTGGAATTAAAAATTGGTGTTTTGACATCAATGGAGTTTTTCCAGAAATCTGGAAATTGAAGATGAAGTTTTCCAGTTTTCTGGAAATGATAGGCTATGTGTTGATTTAAATGTACAAAATCAATTTTGATTAAGGACATAATTACTTCTGGTCAATTTAATTAATAAACTTTTCTCTCTCCAATCTACTACCCTTTTGGTCTTTTTACCACCTTTTCATCTTTTCCTTAATTCTAGTGTACAAAAGGAAAGGGAACAACAAAGAAAATTGGAGGGAGTATGTTATATATTAAAAGTTGTGTCGAAGATTCACTCGACTTATGAATAGTGCCCAAAAAGTGAAATGTATAGAATTGATTGGAATGGAGGAAGTACTTCCTCCATTCCAATCAATTCTATACATTTACTTTATTCATGTTTGTCAATACCCGTTTTCTTTTGTTAATATCTTTAGTTACGTCTTAATAAAAATTATAAAACTTTGATATTCACAATATACTCGGTAAGACAATTTAAACAAGATCTCACACGACTATGTTTTATGTTATATATTAGAAGTTGTGTCGAAAATTCACTCGACTTATAAATAGTGCCCAAAAAGTGAAATGTATAAAATTGATTGGAATGGAGGAAGTAGTATTATTCTAGTAATTAGTTTTTGTTACCCGTGAATTTTATGAGATTTTAAAATAAATTGTTCAAATAACAACGGGATGATTACTCGTCTTGAGAAACATGACAAATGAGTAATGGTACAAAACAACACATTTTATATGTGCGTGCAAGAGACAGTTTTCTATGGTAAGGTATAATATACATATGCATGTTATCATGGGTATATAACAAAGCTGCTTCGCCGGTCAACAACTTATTTACATTAGTAATGGTCATTATCAGACAATTGGTTATCCTTCACGCGCGCATGGGTTCGAAACTCTAACAACATTTTTTTCCGGTATTGTGTACCGTATAAAAAATCCCAATATCGCATTTTTTTTACTTGAGACATCTTATCTATAACCCTTATAAATGTGCATAAAACCTCATAAGGATGAACAGTAGAGCAGTGTTCTCGTGCATCAAGCGTGATGAATAGTGTGCAGTTTGTCTTCTTCCTTTGTGATGTTCACATAAAGGTACTTCATCCCCTGTTTTACGGCATTTATTTTTTAGTTCTGGCTTCTGTTTTCTCCTTCTTTTTCGGTTCTTTTTTCTTCTAATCTACTCTATGCCTTTGAATAATGTTGATGAGGTACGATTTCTACAATATAAAATCGATGAAGTTGTGAACGGTTTCGGTCCTCTGTTTCATCGCTTGATGGTTGTCATGAACAATGATGTTATATGGAGCTTGATTCGTCGGGATGGCTTCCGCCCAAAACCACAGCCTGGTAAATGTGTGAATGGTAGTGATATGCATATTATTTTTTTTTAGAGTGATATATAATACTTCGTATCCTGAATTTTAGGTCTACCACTTGCTATGATTGGTCAACCATTAGTTGGTTCCCCCTTCAAGTTGCCGGATGTTCCATCATGTGATAAATGCTTTGCAAAGAGAATGATCTATGAATCAAAAACATTTTGTTGTTCAAATGGAGCTATTGTGCTGCCGTCCAGTACATTTCCACCCCTACTAACCAAGCTGTACACCTCAGCAGACCCAACAGCAGTGCATTTTCGAAAGTTTGCGCGCTTGTATAATAACTTGTTTGCGTTTACATCCATTGGTGGGAAGTTTGAATCACAGACGATTAAAGGTATTTATGTTTTTAAACTTCATGGTCAAATGTACCACAATGTACCAGACCTACTTCCATGTGGCAGTCGCCCTAAATTCCTACAAATGTACTTTTACGATGGCCTGCACGAAGCTGCAAATCGTGCAACATGTTTCAAAGAACTCGATGCAGCTGTCATTAATATATTAATGAATGTAACAGAGACAAATCCATATGCTCGCTTCTTCCGATCCTTGAAAGATGTGACTGTTACTACCAACACTAAGATAGTTATCACAAAAAATCCTAACCAAGACCAGCGTGTAAGCAATGCTCCTACGTCTGACGAGGTTGCTGCAATCTGGCCTGACGATTCTACGTCTGGTGAGACTGATGGACCTCACATATTGGTTATTAGCCATAGTGAGGTTTCGCATCGAGTCATGCATTATTATGGCTGCTATGATCCACTGCAGTACCCGTTGTTGTTTCCCAAAGGGGAATGTGGATGGCGACAAGGGCTCAAGAAGCACGTTGCAAAAAATAAAACAGAAGAAGATGTACAGAATTCAGCGCCGCCTCCATCTAGCTTCACAGACGCTGATACTCTTTTGGATGCAGAGGCACAACGTAAGTCATACGTGTATATTCATTAAAGTCTGAATGATAGTTGCAATAGACTGTTTACTGACTTCATTTTGTGTAATAATATAATAGTAATGTATTTTCCATTATTTCAGAGAGTTTTTGTCGGGAAAATTCAGCAGATCGAAATATTTCATGTCGTGAGTATTATTGTTATAAACTGCAAAATAGACCAGGAAATATGATGTTGAGGGCTGGGAGATGCTTACAGCAATATATTGTTGACATGTATGTGAAGTTAGAAAACACCCGGCTAGATTACCTCAGGCATAATCAAGATACAATCAGATCTGAATTATACCAAGGATTGCTTGACACCATTGATGCTGGTGAACAGTGCGCAGCAAATGTAGGGCGGCGCGTCATCCTCCCAGCAACATATATTGGTGGCCCTCGAGACATGAAGAGGAGATACCTAAATGCAATGGCTCTTGTTCAGCGATTCGGAAAACCGGATTTTTTTATAACTATGACATGCAATTCAAATTGGCCTGAAATAAAAAATGAACTGGCACCTGGAGAAGAGGCTCAAAATCGTCCTGATATCGTGGCTAGAGTATTTCGAGCTAAACTGTTATTGTTAAAAAAAAAGCTGGTTGATGAAAATTTTTTTGGGGAAGTTGCTGCATTTGTATATGTAGTCGAGTTTCAGAAGAGAGGGTTGCCTCATGCCCATTTCTTAGTGATTATGAAAGCTGGTGGCAGGATGAACTGTCCAGCTGATTTCGACAAATTCGTATCTGCTGAAATCCCTTCTCGGTCAAATGTGAATCTGCGTGCAGCTGTGCTAAAACACATGATGCACGGTCCATGTGGGAAACTAGATCCTGAGTGTGCATGTATGAAACATAAAAGCAGTCCGGGCAAGTGCAAGTACTTATATCCGAAGCCATACGTATCTGAAACAACCAACAATGATGACGGTTATCCAGTGTACAAACGTATGCCGACGGCTGATGTTGTGCGCGTGAGAGGTGAAATGCTTAACAATCGCTGGGTGATTCCGTACAACCCATATTTGCTAGACCTTTTCGATTGCCACATTAACGTGGAGGTCTGCTCAACTATTCAAGCGGTGAAGTACCTGTATAAGTATCTTTATAAGGGGCATGACAGGATATCATTCAACGTAGCGGGGGAAGGGGAGATCAAACTGGTTGATGAAATAGAACAATATCAGTCTGGCCGATGGGTATCTCCTATTGAAGCAATCTGGCGTATCTATGGATTTGAATTGTTTGAGATGCAACCTGCAGTGATGGTGCTGCCGATTCATTTATAAGGTATGCAAACAATACAGATGAGGCCTCATGAGAGATTAACCCATGTCGTCTCCAACAAAAAACGTGTCAGGACTCCGCTGACCGAATTCTTTAGGTTGAATAGTGAGAATGCTGCAGATCCAAATTGGAGACATCTATATGGGAGCTTCGTTGAGCACTACCGATGGGATACATTTCAACGAATATGGTTGAAACGTAAGAGAACAACATTCACAATATCTCGTCTTGTTTTTGTGGCACCCTCTGAAGGAGAGCGCTACTTCTTGCGTTTGTTGTTGACACATGTGTCTGCTCCAAAATCGTATAGAGACTTGAGAACGGTCAATGGTTATGAATGTTCAACGTTCCAGGAAGCTGCGTTGAAACTGCAGCTTATCAAGGATGACAATATGGTAGAACTGTGTCTAGATGAGGCCAAACAGGTAGAGATGCAAGCTGCCTTACGGCGCCTATTTGCAACTTTGTTAATATTTTGTCAGCCTAAGGATCCAAGAGCATTGTGGGAAAAATATTATAGTTCATTGTCAGAAGACTACAGACAAGAACATCCAGGCGATCCATACGCTGCACGGGTCCTTACTGTGCAACGATTAGAGCAACAAGTTGAAGCAATGGGCAGGACTCTAAAAAGTTTTGGTTTATCGGATTTGCTAGGTCAACAGGATGCAGAGATCCAAACATCGCAGGATACACTTGATGCACTCAATGCACCAATACCAAATGAATGTGTTTTGTGTCGCAAATCATTGAACCAAGAGCAGCAAAGAGCTTTTGACATGATAACTGATTATGCCACGCATAATAAACCTGGAGCTTTTTTCGTAGATGGTCCAGGGGGGACTGGTAAGACATACCTATACAATGCCTTGTATGCAGAAATAAGGCTGATGGGTAAAATTGTCCTTGCTACTGCTTCTTCGGGTATTGCTGCAGCCAACATCCCGTCAGGAAGGACTGCCCACTCACGTTTTAAACTTCCTCTCGACTTGGATGTTTCTTTATCATGCTCTATGCCAAAGCAAAGTAGTCTTGCCGCTCTTATAAAAGCATCCACTCTAATCATATGGGATGAGGCATCTATGGCAAGAAGGGAAAGTGTTGAGGCATTAGATCAGCTCCTCCGAGATCTGTGCAATCCTGATTTGTTGTTTGGTGGCAAACTTATTGTATTTGGTGGAGATTTCCGCCAGGTTCTACCAGTGGTACAAAAAAAGTCTATTCGTGAGTTGGTTAATTCTACATTAGTTGCTTCTGATATTTGGCCACAGTTTATCAAATTCAGACTAACTGTTAATGTAAGGGCTAAAACTGTTCCACAATTTTCGGATTTTTTGCTATCCCTTGGAAACGGTCAACTCCAGACATGCGAGACCGAGATGGTTGAACTGCCTGATGGAATTGTTCTGGATACAACTGAATTAGGTGCAGATCTGGTAAGTATAGTTGCTGATACTGTATATCCAGATGTCGACCTCAACGGTATTGGGGTTGATATATTTATTCATCGTTCCATACTTACACCTATGAATGAGGATGTCGATGATATAAATACATACATGATTAACAAGTTCTCTGGTGAAGCAGTTACATACAAGGGTTTTGATACAGTGCTTTCCGACAATTGCAACGTATACCCTTCAGAATTTATAAACAAACTCTGTCCTGGTGGCATGAGTCCCTATGAGTTGGTATTGAAGAAGGATGCTCCAGTTATTTTATTACGAAACCTCGTTCCATCTGCAGGTTTATGCAACGGTACAAGGCTGATATGTGCAGGGTTTACCCCAAATATGGTCGAATGTATTATAACCAGTGGTCATTATAATGGTCAGCATGTGTTCATTCCTCGCATCAAGATGTGCCCATCTAGCTCTTCAAACTACCCATTTCAGTTTCAGCGGAATCAGTTTCCACTCAAGCTTAGTTTCGCAATGACAATCAACAAGTCGCAGGGCCAGACGTTAGACATGGTTGTTGTCTACCTTCCTAGACACTGCTTTTCACCAGGACAGCTTTATGTCGCACTGTCGCGAGTGAGGGAAGCGATCAAAGTTACTGTCATCACTGCATCTAATAGTTCCGATATGAACAAGAATTGTATCAGAAACATGATATGGTTTCTTTTGAAGTTCTGAGGCTTGCAGGTATTATATAGCATCTAATGGCAGCTGGCCTTGTGTCCGTTCTTCTGTTATTCGGCTTCAACATCTCAAACTGTTTACAGCATTAGCATGATGTATGTAGTTTAACCAAAGACATTTGTGTTATTACACCAACCTAGCTTGTCATTACATTGTGTGCATCAATGGTTGGATGTACTGTAACGCAAAGGATCATTGTTTTGCTGCTTATAACAACCGATGATGATTATTGTTGACAAATTTTAACAACTAATTATGCATCTGTAAATTGTCATATGCTATAGTGTTCTACAGGTACTGATATCCAATATGTCGCTAGACGGCCATTTGAAAATCCATTCGTATCAAACGGTCGCTGATTCAGAATTGAAATTCGGAGAATGGTGTCGAATGTAATGCTAAGCGTAGCTCGTGCATTGTAGTCGAGCATTTACATTTGCACAATTACTATCAAATGAAAGTAGTAACTAAGTAATGATAAATCCATACAAGTATAACTTTTTACTTGCATCTATTTGTCCACACAACAGCTAATTAACTACTTAATTTGACAATCAGAACTATACAGTAACATCCATAATTCATGTACAGTCATTCATCTAATGGTAACTGGGAATACACATGCATTGTGTATTACATTCAGACATTCACAACAAGCTAATCAAGCCATGGAAAGAAAAAATGTCAGCATTGTCCAGTATAAAAAAACAATTTATTAACCTCATATTTCCCGTTGCTACGTTATTATTTACAATGATAATATATATTTGATAAATTTACAATCCCCTAAATCATGTAAAGTTAGTACATACACCATACCCCTATAATGTACCAAGTTAGACAACTTCACGCAAACAACTGTGCATAGTACATATTCTCAACAGCCACCACTGTACATATTTTGGTATGGACCTTCGCTAATACTACACTCCAACTTTATTATGTAGAAAAATACACTATTAATAACCATCTGATATCTCACCATACCTTTGCTCAATCTAACATATCTGACTTTCCAACACAGCTTTTCCAGGTATGAATTTCTATCCAAGCATTTCTGAATTTTTGGTGGCATTAGCATCTGAAAAAAACAATAGTGTTAAGGCATCATTTAATAATGCTAATTTATAGATTGTATATCAGTTATAAGTCTATTAGATATCCTTTTCATAAATTTATTCCATTGTATTTAATAGACACTTATTACTATCTTCCTGCAACAGAATGAAACATCGGAAAGTTTACCTCAATGAGTTAACTGACACTGCCAAGAACTACAAAGTCAATGTGAGAGTGGTTGAGAAGCGTCGTCCGAAGTCATCTCCTGTTAAGGTGCAATATCAAAGCTTGT
The DNA here is from genome assembly GCA_029255685.2 of Silene conica. Taxonomy (NCBI): domain Eukaryota; kingdom Viridiplantae; phylum Streptophyta; class Magnoliopsida; order Caryophyllales; family Caryophyllaceae; genus Silene; species Silene conica. Next base: position 33,131,615 of record CM055317.2, on the reverse strand, counting down.
TATTCGAAGATGATAAGGTAACTGAACTAATTTATGCCAATCCGATAACTTTTCCTTATATATCAAGAACTCATTGCAGACAGCCTCCATGATATGTATGATGTTCTAAACAATTGATAAGGCTTCGTATCAGGACTAATGCATATATAATTACTGCTAATTGATAAATAATTTAGTGTACTCCTCTAAAATATGAGATTTTGACAGTGGTTATACGTCAAGAACCATTCCTATTCTTAACAATTAATAGGATGTTTTGTAACACAGATACATATACTCTAACTATTAGTAGTTGTAACGTTGAGTTAATTTCTTCACATTGTATACTCTTGCATAGTTGCTCATAGACTACTCTTAAATAAAGATGCAATCTTCCAAGTGAATAACATCAATTGATGTCATCCTGATTAAAAATATAACACAGTAATGGATGTTGTTAAATTTACAAATACATTATATTTCATGTGTTCTGTCTATTTATAATCCTTTACTGACATTGTTAGTTCTTGGTGCACAATTTGATGTAAAACTGTTGTTATGTTAGCTTCATTGATTATGATTATTGATATACCTATATGATCTATGAACAAATTAAAGACTGTTTTTGATAAGGTAGGTTTCTCGACATGTTTTGAGCAGGGTAACAAAATGCGTGCTGCTCTTTTTGGTGATCAAGTGGATATATATGAGGATGCTATAAAGCGCAATCAGAAATATGAAATATCAAATGCTGCCATAAGTCCTATGAAACCTGAGTATAAATCACATGAATTTGAGTTGGACTATCAGGTGTCTTTCAATAAACGTACCATTATCATGCCTGTTGAGGTTGATAGTGGATGTGCTGATATTGATTATCGCCCAATTTCCCAAATACCTCGTGCACCTGATTACAGTGAAATGTTTGGTAAATTTCAAAATCGCGACCTATCTACATATATTGCATGTGCTAACAGTGGGTGCTGTTTATAATCAGCCTCTCACTATCATCCCTCAAATGCCTTGTAGATATAGTAGGTGTTGTTCTCTTTGTAGAAGATCAGCCACGTAAAATTGTCACATCAAAGGGCCGTGAAACAACAGTGCGTGAAATTGTCGTAATCGACCATAGGTGATTGTAATCAGATACTTTGAAAAATTAGACTCCATATCTTTCTGCATATTGATGACACCTAATATCGTATTGTTGCTGATACTAATGTTAACGCTCTTGCAGTACTACACAACCTCTATCCATTTCGGTTTGGGACGATCTCGTGCAGGATGACTGCACTATACTAATACCACAACCTGGTAAATTCAGAGCAGTTGGTATAACTGCCCTCAGAGTATCAATGCACAGAGATTCTGGTGGTCATGATCAATATTATATTACTGCATTCTGTAGATTAATGTTTTTCAAATTCTCAAAATACTAGCATAGATTGCATCAGTAAGACATTTAGTGCTATTCTAATACAGTTCAAAATGGAACAGGCTTCTCGATGACCACATCTACTTCTACTGTCTTTGTTCATTCACCTGATGGTGATAAAGCTGATGCTCTCAAAGCATGGTACTAAACTAAACTTCACACGAGCAGCGACATACCTTCTAGACAAAATGTATTGTTTCTTACAATTTATCTACATGAGTGTGCAGGATGGCTAGCCATATTATGGCGTTGACAAAATTAAAAAGCAGAGTTTTAAGCGTGAAGACGGCCGTGCTAGCTGACATCACAACGACCATTTCAACCCTCCGTTCCAAAAAGGTGCCTAAAATACTGCATAATTACCTGCGCCATATTCACAACTGAACCATGTCAGCAGTCCTATATTAGTACAGAATGTTACCAATATCACACAATAGTACTAAGAAAGCATATTCCTTTATGATAAAGCATCTTACACAGTTTCCATGTTACTTTCGAAATTTTTTAAAATAACTTTTTAAAACTTGTGCACAAAAGCATATACTAATATGCACTTTAAATATGAACGAAAGAAGTAATAATTTCTGACCCACAATCTTTGACGTAATAATAATGATTAATTCAAAGTTTCAAATGAGGAAGTACGATAATAATGGGGCGTAACAAGTAATAAATAATAGAAAGTGCTCTATTGTCAATCTGAAAGGCTGGTTGTACCATCATAATCGTACTTTTGGTCTAATGACAAACATCAAGAACAACGTAATTACATTAACACAAATTATGTTATTTAACTTTTTCGGAGTGACAAGTTAACAGCTGTTTAATACATAGACTTATGTGTCTTATATACCATGATCAGGCCAAAACGACTTTGCAAGATGAGCGCCGTTGGTTAGAAGTGACAATTCCAGATGTTGATTTTGATAAGATAAATGCATACATGGGATGCTCTAACTGTTCAAAACGGTCAAGCATACAACCAGGAAATACATACACTTGTGACACCTGCGCTAAACCTAACTGCACCTCAGAACCAAAGTAACACTCCTGATCATTTGATAGTCATTCTGGTCTCTATAATTACACAACACATTTTAACTAGGTATCAGTACAGACTGATACCAGCCTTTGTAAAATAGAGAAAGAAAATTCCACCACTAATGTTCGCATGAAATGCAGGGTCACGTTCAATTGCGATGTATCAGATGGCACTGGAACACTATCCTTCACCGTGTTTACAGAAACCACTGAACAACTTTTCAGAATGTCGGCGTCTGATATATTTCATATGAAGCACAATGTGAGTGTAACTTTAATTCAATTAATTTTCCAGGTAATAGGACTCCTAATAATAACTGGTATATTGCTTGGCAGTCTGACGAGCCAACCTTTTCAACACTCAAACGATTACTTGATACTACGCCTTTCAAAGCCCAAGTAGCTCCAGCCAATACACTGTCAACCAACAATGTGCTGCAGTGGACTATGAAGCGTGTCATAGTAAGTCTTGAAAGCATACGTACTGACATCAGTGAGGAGCAGTAGAGTGTGGGGATGACACAGGACAACCAGGATGTTGGGGATGTTAGCATCAAACATCCCACCCCTGCTCACGGCACTGAGCATAGCGACCGTACGTCTACGACAGTTGTTGATGAGACTGATAAAACTGATCAGCCTGTGACTCCAAGTAATCTAACAATTGTTGACTCGGAGAAAAATGTGGCAGTAAGCTTGCAACACACAACACTTCCAAAGAGGAAATGTAAGAAGGATAAGTAAGTATCCCCAACTGCCGTCCTGTCTACGCCAACGTGAAAACCAGTGTCTACTCGAAATAATAACTAGCATCAATGTGAAGCCTATCTATATAAAGAATATATCTTTTGCTGTTGTAGTGCTTATAATATGCACAATGGAGACTACTTAGTTGACAGCTACATGTCAACATGAACTATTTAAATTACATGTTTAACTATGTGTGTTGGCTTAGTAACTTGATGTGATCCACAATTCCTATCTACAATAGTATAAGACCATGACTTTGAAACTTAAAGTGATCCACAATTCCTATCTACAATAGTATAAGACCATGAACCCTATACACCTTCTACGATGTTCAATGATAGTCCCTGGGTTCCTCCCTTGATGAAATCGTACACAATATTGTCGAAATCAAGCCCATCGCTGCATATGTCAATATAGCAGCAACACATCAACTTGATACATAACCCCATCATCACAAGGATGTTGTTGTACATAGAAGAACACCAACGAACCCCAACACCATCTGAGACTGTACTAATTTATAGGATTGTATACTGGCGAAACTAATAAGAAAACACACATAAGCTATATCACATGCTCTTCCACTACAACAAAATGACACTTGCGCCACGATTTATGTCACGGGAATTCATAATTCGTGACCTAAATTTGCTTAGTCACGGGAAAAAAAGTCTCCTTGCTTCAAAATTAATTGGTAAAAAATTTATGTCACGGGAAAATATATCCGTGACAAATAATTGTTTTTAGTCACGAATTAAGCCATGACCGTGGCTAATAAATGTGTTGAGTCACGCAGCAAGTCACGAACGTGGCTAATAATTATTTTTAGTCACAATGTCGTGGCTAATTATGATTTATTGTCACAGGTAAGTTAACCATGACTAATTAGTGTGCTTAGCCACACTGAATTCTTAACGTGGCTAATTATGATTTATTGTCACAGCTAAATTATCCGTGACTATATTGCTCTTAGCCACACACTGAATTCTTACCGTGGCTAATTGTGAGTTATTGTCACAAGTAAATTACCCGTGACTAATTATTGCTCTTAGCTACGCACTGGATTTTTACCGTGACTAAATTTTTTGATATGATAACAAATAATAGTACAAAATTATTAGTGCAACATGATGTGTACAGTCACATCAAGATGATTGCGCCGTATTATTGCGAGATGTGAAAAATATTCGTACTTAAGTTTAAGACGTGTCAAATAATAACTCATTTGTATAGATAACACAAACATTTTTATATTACTAGATTTTTTTTTCATTTTTGTCTTATTAATACAATTGGTAACATATTAAATTGGAGCCTTCTGTAGTCTAAGTGGCGCTTCTATTGCCGGGCTAATTTCTGTTTCCATCAAAAAAAATATGGAAGTGCGGACTACCGATAATATTCCGTTAAAAAAGTAAGAAATGGTTAATATATTAAGAAACGATTAAGAAAATGACCGATAATTCCCTCGAGTAATAGGTAAGATAAGGGACTCAACTATGAATTTTTTTACAGATAAGGGACTTAACTTTCAAATTGCACAGTTAGAGGACTCTCTAGTAACACCGTTATCTTTGCCGTTAAATCAAACCTAAACTGATACGGAGTACGTATTATTTTACACAAAATCCTCTTCATCTTCTCCAAACTCAAAAACCATGGCATCCCACAAATAGAATCAAATCCTAGATAAAAATTATCGATCCTTGAAAACAATCAAGTAATTGATAATTACTTCTACTTTGTTGTTTAATTTAAGTTTTCTTTTGTGAAATTAATGTATTTCAATTATTTTTTACATAAATCCCTTATTTTATATGGAGTTATTAGGATGTGTGTTTCTTTAAATTTCTTCATATATTCTTAAATAACAATTTTTTATGTATAAAAATAATTATATATGCTTTAATAATCTTTCATGAAACATATATTTTGGACAAGGATGATTTATTCGCAATTATTTAGACGACGGTACATTTTTTGTCAATAAATTTGGGCATTCCGTTAGTTTTAACCTTTGAGTCCTCTAACTGTACAATTTAAAAGTTGGGTCCCTTACCTATAAAAAAAACCAAAAGTTGAGTCCTTTATCTTACCTATTACTCCCCCTCATTAATTCATTATCTCATAATCTTATATTATAATCCCAAATTGATTTTTCCCCAAACACTAACCGCCAAAAGAAACCCCACTTTCCTCTCGACGCCGGCTACCTCTGATCTTCGGCCACCTCAACGTCGACCACCTAATCATCCTCTTGACTCCTTTTTCTCTTCTTTATCTTTCTGTCGTCGGTTTCCACCTACGACCCCGACCGCCTCTTGACATCACTGCCACCACGTCTGCCACCTTTGGTCACCACCACTAGTAGAGAAATGACATTTGGCAAGCACTTATGGCTACGGTTGTAGTTAATAACCGTAGCCGTAAAAATTCTGAGAATAGGCTTTTATAATGGCTACGGTTGTTTTCAAACAACCGTGGCCAAAACTAAAAACGCTACGGTTGTTGCTAATAACCGTAGCCAAAACTATTTTTGAAAAATAAAAAGCTACAGTTGTGGGTAATAACCGTAGACAAAACTATTTATTAAGAAAATGCGACGATTCATTTGTAGAACCGTAGCAATATATCTTTTAAATTTTTAAAAATCAGATAGTAAATATACACGAAATTTTTAATAACCCGCAAAATACTTTTTCATTCCCTAAAAAAAAAATAATTAAAGATATGGAAAGCGTAATAAAACCCAAACAATTCAATTAAAATCAATCGCATAACCTAGACTAATGTTCATCGTGAACCCTAATCATCAAAATTGGAAACCTCGATTTCCTTCACCTCCGGCCACCTTCATCGACGTCGCCTCTGACAGTCTCACGTTGTTGTTGTCTGCTCCAATTGACCGAAATAGCTCGTCCCTGCTTGTCTCCTTTCAGTTTATAGGTAATTTCGTCTCTTCTTATTTATATTTCAGTTTATAGCCAATATAATAAACGAATTCTTTGTAACTTGTTGCTTGAATTATAGTCAGTAGTATTTACATTGCTTGAATTATTTATATTTATAATGGATTTAGATATTAAAGTATTTGTTCTCTGGAAGTAGCAATTCATACCATCGGCAAAGTGATGAAATCCCATAGTTTTTATTTGTGGGTTTGGTGTTGAATTATCTAATTATGATACAATATGGGATAGTGAAATCAAACCACCCGATTCTAATGCCATTTTTTGGTAATAGAGTAAATTTTTGACAATTGTATGACTAGGTTCTTTGAAATTGTTCTCGCATAAGGAGCAGTCGAGATAGAAAAATATGAGATTATTTCCTTATCACGATGCCCTGTCCGTTTATCCATCCTGCTCGCTATAGTTGTTTTTGTTCTGAATTGAAAAAAGTTATGTTTTAGGACAGATGGGCATGTAGCCTCTTCTCATGTTTATGATATATGACTTTTCCTCTTTAGAATAAGGCCCTTATTGACAGTGTGGATGAGGTTATAGATGTAGGAGCCTTCAATTTTCTTTAGAACAAATAGACCAAGGTATCTAGTTGTTTAACTCCACAGGGATTAGCAAATGGAGTGAAACGCATGTCCTGCATTTTTGTTAATTTTTTCCTCGCGATTTCATCTTCCTTTTTATTGTTTTATTCAAACATCAGAACTTCTACATCCCCTTATTTAGTTTAGGCACTAATGCCCTATAGTAGAAAATCCCTGGTTTACTTTATCTATGCTTCATGTTATAATATTTTAGCCTCTTTCCTCGTAAAGCTGATAGTTAATTATTGCTTCTTATTATATACTGGGCGTAACCTTTGTTTATGCAGGCTTTTGTTGAGCTATTACTCTTCTCTAATTAATCACCGTCTAATTAATCACCGATAAAGGAGGAGTGCAAAGAGCGAACTTTTTCGAGATCAGAGGGGTAGGTAGCATAGATGCCTGCTTGCAATGGACGAAGCTCCTCTGAATATATAGTAAGCCTGACACTGGAGTGGAGTCGTACTCAGAGAATCCGTTTTGGGTATTTTATTTGAAATAACTATACAATTTAGATTCAAACTGGGGTATACATACCTGTGAAATAAATTAGTCGGTCCTATTCCTTTTCAAAGAGGGAAGAAAAACTCTTGTTATAATATTATTTCGTAAACTTGTCTATAAGATAATACACCCAACCATGGGAAAAGCTTCTCTGCCGGTGGTGAATACGAGTACCCGATTCTGTCTTAGTGATTGCTGACTACAATTGTAGCGAAGATCCAACGTACGAAGAGAGGTATATTCGAAGATGGGATCGATGCCGATGATCGAGATTCTTTAGAAGAAAGCGCTTCATCAAATCATGTGCTCATATCATTCTTCAATTTCATTGCTCAGTAAATCATTACCAACAAGTTTGGCTCCTATCACTCATTCAAGGTACCCGCTCTGTAAAGAGAGCAGTACCATCGATCCGCTCCACTATCCAAGTATTGTGCTAATTTAAGTATACTTAGTGGCTCTCTATAATTTCTTCAATCAGAGGACTAATTCCGAAACTTTTTATTAAAGAGGATAAAGCCTATTCAACCGGTTAAATGAAGATAGGTAAGGTTAGGGACTAAATCTCAATCTTAAACGTCTTCCCCTATCTATCTTTCTTAGAATGAAATCAAAGCATCGGTTGTCATTATCTTGAAGAACGTGTTAAATTAAATTCAAAAGTGCAGACTTGCTTATTTAATTTGTCAAGACTTGAGGAAAACAATTTAGTGGCTTATACGGTTACATGAAAGCTGAAATCTATTCTTTTGTACTCAATGAAAATGCTATGCTTGATGCAGAATCTGTGGACAACCTGATGAAAGATACTTATGAGCTGGGAGGTTCCACTGTTGTAGTTGCTCGAGCGACACCGACGGTAATTCAATAATCTCTTTAGCTTTTGCGTCAAAGTAATATTCTAAAGTTTAGTCTATTTAGTTGGTCTCTTATGTTTTTTGATGTTTGAAGGTGTTTTATTAGATTTACATTTAGGATGATTGAAAATTATTCCAACATTTCTTCAGGAAGACGATTTCGCCCCTTTTAATAGAGCTCCCTCTCATGGTAGTTACGGTGCCTACAACTCCTACATTAGTGCTGTTAGCATATATTCAGCATTAGGTGCTCCTACCATCTATGACCATCCAAGTCCTTATTATGGAAGTGAGATCTTATCTTACACTTATTCTCTCTAAAGATTTTCCTGTTGCTTGCAATAATGCCACAAGTGTTTGAGTAAAAAAATCAAGGCACAATTGTCAGAGAATCCAATTAGAGGAGGAATTGGCGGAAAAATATTTGTTAGAAGGCTTCCGCATGAGGCAACTACGGATGATCTTTTCCAATATTTTGGAAGATTTGGCCGCATTTTGGATGTGTATATTCCAAAGGTAAGAGTTGTATTTCCATTTTAACCCATGCTTCATTCGCTGGAGGTGCAGAAAACTCCTTTGGTTCTGTATTTTTGGCTTTAGTACACAATCACTTTCTTGTTTCCCAACTATTTTGGCTCTGGGTTATTCGTAGGATCCAAAGAGATCTGGGCATTGTGGTTTTGGCTTTGTTACTTTCGTTGAAGACAGTATTGCGGATCGGGTGGCTAGACGATCACATGAGATATTGGGACAGCCGCTAAGCATGTGTCTTTTTAGTTTGTTTGTGTTGTATTTACCATGAGCTGTGAGAGAGGGAGTAACTATTCTTTGGCTAGCTTGATTATCTAATGTTGAGATTTGAGAAATACAGCTGCAATAAAAGGGCATGAAGATTTCCATGTTAATTAAATGGTTTTATTTTGTCATAAGTGGCCACAACATAGCTGCATTTGATTCACCTAGGCTAGTTTTCGATTAGCCCAAGGGCAGTGAGCCAGTAACAGTTTCGTATTTTCTCAGATCATTATTACCCTTTGAATTGAGTCGGGTTGGCTGGATCATTTTCAGTCCAAATTCGGCAACGGTCGCGAATGACGGTATTCAATAACTAACCAACACTTGTTTGTTCACTTGTTTGTTCAACTATATGGTAGTATAGCTAGGGTTGGTGAATTTTAATTCTGTAAGTTATTGTTTATTATTTGAAATTTTTCATTCTCTTATTAATGTAGGTAAAAAATAATAAGACGATTGAAGGCCATCAAATTTTCAAGAGCGATCTATCAATGTGGACTTGTCGTTTGTATTTTTAATGGGTATTGGTGTATTTTGTGATCATGAAATATTAGTTTATGTTATTGAAAACTTGAATTATATTGGAAATATGTATGCAGATACACTGATCACATTGGTTTTTGTTATAAAATAGACCAAGTTATTTTTGATTCCATTTGTTATAATGGATTAGTTGGACGAATCGACATTTCTAGCTTGGAAAAGGCACGGCCTTTGGCTACGGTTGTGCAACCGTAGCGTTAAATGAACTTATGACTACATGATTAATTACTAACCGTAGCTTAAATGGACTTCTGGCTATCAAAAAATGGACTTATAGCTACGGGTAGCAAAAAAGTTATTTATGGCTACAGTTATTAATTGCTAATCGTAGCAAAAAGTTGACTTACGGCTACGGTTATTAATTACTAACCGTAGCAAAAATGGACTTATGGCTACGGTTATTAATTAATAACCGTAGCAAAAAACGGACTTATGGCTACGGTTGACAACCGTAGCCATTTCTCTACTACCTAAGGCTACCCCCTGATTTGCTACGGTTGCACAACCGTAGCCATATGCCTTTTTAACCGTGGCCGTACGTCATTTCTGTACTAGTGCACTAATGACTGCCACCTCCTTCTCCTTTTCTATCCTATTTTATTTAAATAGGTAATCTTCTAATTCATTATGTTAATGATAGTATTTTATAAATTGTTATTTTCTAACTCCAACTGAAGTGGTTATTGTGTAGCAGAATAAGCTTGATACTTTGAAAAGCATTGAGTCCTCTGCTAATTTTATTGTAGTTTCTCTATATCTAAACTAATACCCTACTTGTTTCCTTGTTATTATTTTCAGTATTATTTCGATGTATACTGATTCAATCTTTTAACTAGGTATGTTTAATTCAATGAAGATGCACACTTTTGATATTTTCTGTTCCATCATTTCCTTATCTTTGTTAATTCCCGCTCACGAACTGTCTCTTTATTGGTGTACTCATTGATAAGGGCAATATTTGGCATGAACATCCATACACATATAATGAACGCCTTGAATATTGTTTAAATGGGTGTTGTTTGAGTTTTTGATTTTTTATGTGTTTTTAATTTTTATAATGTTAGTTAATTTTGGGAATTTTTTGAATTATGCATTTTCATTAGTAGCAGAATAAGCACATCTGTCATTAGCCAGTGTTTACGTGGACAAACGAGCATTCCTTTTTACTTTCTAGGGTCTTCCTCTTTCCATTAGATCGTGTCCGTCCTTCCTTTAACTTTATTTAATAGGCGATTGTATACCATTAATAACTCGATATTTTGTGTATTTTCCTAAGATTCATTTCCGTGCCTTGAAACAGGTCAAGGGAGAACCAAACCTATCATATAGTTCAAGATATTACCGTGCACCAGAACTAATATTTGGCGCTACAGAATATACAACCTCCATTGATATCTGGTCTGCTGGTTGTGTCCTAGCTGAACTTCTTGGCCAAGTTAGTCTAGTTACCTAACTACTTGCATTCTGAAGTGCATACCGACACTTTTCCCCTATTTCCCAAAGGTGATCATGTTTATTCTCTTTCTCATTCTTGTTCCTTCATTTTGTTTCTCAGCCATTGTTTCCTGGAGAAAATGCAGTAGACCAACTTGTGGAGATTATCAAGGTATATACTGAAATATTCGAACTAAAGTAGCTGCAAAGTCATATAAACCAAAAGGCTTAAACAATTTGTTGTAAAATGTTCATTTCTCGGTTCTTGGTACTCCTACTAGAGAAGAAATTCGATGTATGAATCCTAACAATACGGATTTCAGATTCCTACAAATAAAGGCTCATCCCTGGCATAAGGTATTAATTTGTGGTATTGTCTTGCGGTAGATTGACTTTTCATTATGGAGTTCTCAAAAAACCATTTTGGCCTTTATCTTTCATGAATAAGCCACTTTTGGGGTAGTCTTATAATAAGTTAGCGTAAGACCAGTTCAAAATTGAGAGTAAGATTTTTGCTTTTAAGTGAATAATAAGGATCATTATCAATGGCATAATGAGTAATTAGTTATTCAGTAAAAAGGTTACTACAAAATGGTTACTAAAATATGTAAGGAGCTGCCTTAATTTTTGAGCAAAGCAATCTTAAGATTATTAATTATAAGAAATCCTCGTGCAAGAATTTGTGATCATTCGTACAACTGAGTACATCTTGTAGTGCTTCACTTAGGCTATGTTTGGATAGGGGGATTTGGAGGGAAAGGGAGGGGAGGGAAAGGGAGGGATGAGTTTTCTCTTGTTTGGGTACAATGTTTAGAGGGAGAGAAATGAGGGGGGAAAGAAATGGGAGGATGTGTTTTCCCTCCTTTAGATCAAATTGTTTTCTTTCCAAAGGAGGTGAGATTTGGAAGGAAAACAATGATACTCTCCTTTAAATTATGAAAAGATAATTTTGCTTTTATCAAAAAATGTAATATACTCTCAATTAAGAACAATTATGTTGAATATTTTTAATAATATACACTCACAAGCATATTTTTACTTCTTCATATTTTCATTCAATATATCATATCCCTCTTACCTCCCTTCCATTTCCCTCTCAACAATTTCATTATCCAAACAACCACATTTCCCCTCCCCTCACCTCCCTTTCCCTCCCCTCCCCTCACCTCCATTTCCCTCCCCTCCCTTTCCCTCTTAAATTTGTATCCAAACACACCCTTAGTGTAACCTGTGAGCATCATCTGATCCCAATAAATGGTGCACTCATTACCTTTGATGAGAGAATATCAAAGGATTGTAGCTTTCTTCTTTTTTTCAAGTTGATGCTAGTTTTGAAACTTCCTGGTGCATGTTTTCCACAATAGAATGCCACCTGAAGCCATTGATCTTGCTTCACAGCTGTTTCGGTATTCTCCCAGTCTTTGATGCACTGTTGTAAGTTGCTCGTCTTAGTTTTCCATTTTTCACCCCCAACCAAAACGAGTACCATTGATAACCCAAAATATTATAAATAGTGATGTCACCAATTTTATTTGAGTTAATGGTTGGACGGGTCCGACATCAACTCGAAAATTTAAGCTTGGCCTTGGTTTGCAGCTCTTTCAGCCCCCCCAAAAAGAGAAGCTTTGGGGATGGAAAATGATGCTTGGCTTGAGCTAGGGGCCACTCTTATTATTTTGTATACTTCTTAACTTAATTGGAAATAAATATAATTATAATCTAGAGTAAGAATAAATCTTACAAAAATGAGCTAATTAAGAGAATTTTAATGACCTCAATTTGAATCGAGAGCAATTCATGTAGCTTGTTGGCTCGGCTCGTTTACGCCTCAACTTGAAGAAAAAGATTATTTAAACAAAATGTCATTTAATCTTTTGGTAAGTTTTAAGCTGACCTTTGTTTTGTTTTTATTGCCCCCTTTCAGCTGTGCATCTTTTCTTTGATGAGCTCCGTGAACCTAGTGCACGTCTTCCAAATGGTCGACCATTTCCACCTCTTTTCAACTTTAAACAAGAAGTATGTCGTTACCCTGACTTTCTTTTTAGAGCTTTTTATGCATTACATAATGCTTTTTATCCATTAGATTGTCCTCCCCTCTTACCTCCTGGCACTTTGGGCATTGGTGTGGCCTGTATAGAATCTATAGATTTTCGGGATGTGTATAGGCCAGGTTCGAAGGCTAATTTAGTTCTAGACTAGACCTAGCATAAGGGTGGTTTAGATTAGAAACAAGTCATACAGATGTTCTTTTATTCTGGTTTGAGTTGGGTCATTTCTGGTTCGATATGTTTCATGGGTTGTTATCTTGTCATTCCCGGGAGTAGGTTAATTCGGGATCAATGAAGTTTGAGTCAGTAGGATTTTGTCACATCAGTTTATTATGTTGGGGTATGAATTTGATCGGATTAAATCATTTGGTCTGGGTTAGTTTTGTTGGATCTTATATGGGTAAATTCGGGATCAATGTAAATTGACAAGATTCATGTTGTAGTTGGCTGGAGTTTCGCCGGAACTACTTATCCGTTTGATACCGGAACATCTGCGTCGCCAAACCAGTTCTCCTCATCCCGGATAAAGCATTGTATGATCAACTGTATGTAAGCTCAAAAACCTTCTTCAAGAAGTCATTTATACTAGTCTTATCGGTTTCTGTTATGGGTCACTTAACATCTTAGTATTTGAATTATTATTCACATTCAAATTTTAAATGCTAAAGAGAATAAGTTTAAGTCCTTGTACATGGATTTGAGATCATGGAGCTGATAAAAGTTGATGTCTATCATGGCTTGCAGGTAGGCATTTTAACCTTTTCATCATCTGATAACATTTCTACCTTATGCATCTTCAATTTGATGAAATATATAGCAATATAAATGTATATTATTTGACCATCTACCATTATCATTCTTGTTTTCGTTTATGTAGTGTATTTCAGGTATTCAAATGCATGGAACCTTGTACCTCGTCAAATTCTTTATGCTCGAGAGCTTTATGCTTTATATTGTACAAAAAACATATATGTACTATCGTTTGATTTCCGTATTCAAGTATATTTTTTGTAGAAAAGAATATATAGTGAAGGGTTTGGATGTATGTGATTGTGAATACATGTATTGGAATTGGTTTTGTTGTGAGTAAATTTGATAACACAACTATTTATTTGTTGAGTTTGGATTGTTGAATTTTTAAGGGTTGTGCCATCAATTTTCAAGTACCTTGTATGCACGTAAATTAATACTCGTATGCACGAAAAAAATTATAAGAAAATGTGGCATCGGTTGCTAAGAATATAACAACCGATGACAATGACCATTTATAATTGTTGTCAATTGCCTTAATTCTAGTTATTTTTGCCACGTTATTTTTTCGTGGCTAGTATGTTTTAGTCAAAATAAATTTTGTGAGTTGTCAATATTTAGCCACGAGAATTTCTCTTTTGTCACGTTATTATTTTGTAGCTAGTGGTAATTAGCCACACAGTTTTTTTGATTTGGCCACAATATTAACTCGTGACAAAAATAATTTTAGCCACGGGAAACTTGTTTAGCCACGTTATTTTAGTCACGGGAAATACCGTGGCAAAGTTGCTAATTTTAGCCACGTTGCAGTTTTTCTCGTGGCTAAAATTTTGCCACGGCCACTTGGGTCACGACTGATTTCCCGTGGCAAAATTGTATAGTCACGGGAATTTATCACTTACGCCACGTATTTAAGCGTGACGCAAGTGTAATTTTGTTGTAGTGTTCTCAAGCATATTCCAGAGTAGAAATTAAGATACCATAAACACAGAAGAAACATAATAATATACATTACTAGATTCTAATGCCTATATTTATTCATAAAGTTTACGGGAAAGTATATTACCAGGCTCAGCAATCAGAGTCATAATACCCCTCGCTGCCAGACTTCTCAACATACACATCCTTCGAGCTGCTGCCTCTTCTGTAACATCCCTTCCTCTTCTTAACTTTGGACTTCCTTGGCTTGCATGAACATGTAATCGACACCAGCCTCTGATTTCTGGACACCCATATCTGGTTCCCCCGATTTTCCCTCACAAGTTCACGATCATAATCCAGATGAACTTTACCCGTTTCGGTACCAACATGATACAGCCTTGCCCATGCCTTACATACCACGGCCATGTTCCTTTTCCCCTGTCTATCAAGTCTGTTGAAAACACGATCAGTAAGTTCTGGAAGGCTGAGAAATGGGTGATGAGGCCTGCTGCCAAAGGGTATTTGCTCTTCAACAACTGCTTTTGTAAATAGGGCCGTCGACTGAAACTGTTTCTTTTTCCAATCAACATATTCACTAACAAATTCTGGTTTATCATCCACGTTAAAGTACATTACTTCTCCACAGGAATTTCTCATGGTAAATGTTCAGGAAGTTTTGGTGTGTAGATGATGAAGATTGGAAGGTAAAAGTTAGTGGTAGTAATTACAGTATGTAATACAGTTGGGTTAAATCAAAGAGTTTAGGGAAGAGTGAGTGACATGCTAGACGGCATATTGTTTTAGCTGCTTAGTGATTACGTAATACATAATCATTACCCTTATACACGTAATTTCCATATGTTTCGTAACTTCGTATAATAACAGATTAAATTGATACGGTTTTATCCTTCTCACAATATATGTATCATTCAAATTCATGATCTAACTTAACCTACTACACCGTCTAAATAGACCTTAAATGTGGATTAGTCTATTTTATTATTTTAGTTAACTACACCTCTTCCAATTAACGGTCGTGTGTGAATTTAAAAAGAAAAAAAAATGTATAAAACTTCGCCTACGTAGTAGGGCTGAGCAAAAAAATCCGATGATCTGAATTGATCCGACATCCGATCCGTATTTGTTCCGAATTAATGGATATCTGATCCGAAAAGTAGCTTGGTTCAGATACCCGTATCCGTAATATTTGGATAACGGATCAAATATGGATGATGGCTTAAAAATTTGGATATCCGATATCCGGAAGTTATTGGATCGGATATCAAATATCGGATCGTATATCCAATATCCGTGTAATAACTGATCCATGTGAATTTAAAAAGAAAAAAAATGTATAAAACTTCGCCTACGTAGTAGGGCTGAGCAAAAAAATCCGATGATCTGAATTGATCCGACGTCCGATCCGTATCTGTTCCGAATTAATGGATATCTGATCCGAAAAGTAGCTTGGTTCAGATACCCGTATCCGTAATATTTGGATAACGGATCAAATATGGATAATGGCTTAAAAATTTGGATATCCGATATCCGGAAGTTATTGGATCGGATATCAAATATCGGATCGTATATCCAATATCCGTGTAATAACTGATCCATATACGATATTTGATCCATAAATATTAAATAACACTAGCGAATTTCATCTCACTCAATAACCATCATTCACAAAATCGTAAATAACTCTCGTCTACAAAACTATAGAGTTTAATTTTTTTTTTATTAACAAAACAAATAATCAACAATTCCACATTCACAAACCCACATTTTTTCTTTTTAATTACAGTTTTGACAATATATATTTACATTGATCGGATATCGGATACCTAATCCGAAATTTCCGGATAGTTTTGTATACTACATTTCGGAAATCCGAACATTTTGGGTCAGATCATGGATACTAACATTTTGGATTTTCAGATCGGATACCCGATCCAAAGTAGGGTTTCGGATCAAATACCGATCCATACTCTGCCCTACTACGTTGTACCATACCAGGCACAAACACAAAATCGTACCATAATATCATAATACACATTTCACGTCAAAAGAAAAAAAACGACTAATCAACTTAACCTAACATGCTCAATTAATACAAAGTACATTAACTCCGGCATTCTAAAATGATCTCCTTTCTCCTTTTGACCACATTTAGTGTTGATCCCTCTTACCATTTGGGGATAACTTTGTACTACAATTTTAGTATTGATGAAATCGAAATTCAATCTATCGTCTTTTGGGACAAAATAGAGAATACCTAATGACAAAACCTAAAGGGTACAACAATTAGAAATCTTCAAATTTATAAGAGTTAATACCTGACAAATACCCTGTATACTTATTAAACATGTTAACAATTTGATATTATTGTTACAAACATAACTCTTTCGTTGCATAAGGTTCCTTCAAATGGGTAATGTTCGATGTTTGTGATTAGACCAAAAGAACGGTTATGATGGTACAACCACCCTTTCATATTAACAATAGAGCGGTGCTCCATGATCGTGCTACTTAATAAATAGTTTTATGTTTAACTTTATCTTATTTTTGATACTTTCTTTTGTTTTCTCCTTTTTACGCCCCATTATTATCGTACTTCCTCTTTTTTAAACTTTGAATTAATCATTATTATTACGTCAAAGATTGTGGGTCATAAATTATTACTTCTTTCGTAAATATTTAAAGTGCATATTAGTATATGCTTTTGTGCACAAGTTTTAAAAAGTTATTAAAAAAAAGTATTGAAAATACCATTGAAACTGTGTAAGATGCTTTATCATAAAGGAATATGCTTTCTTGGTAGGAGGATGAAACTTCACCCTCTTGACTAAAGAACCTTGATTTAGGTTCGCAACTACGGTCTTGGGTAAATCATCAGAAGAATATAATGTTGGTGTCGTAAAATTTCCATATACTTAATGTGTTTTAAAAATGTTTAATTAAATTTGAGAAATCAAAATACCAATGTTAAATTTACATTGAACTTTCTAAAAATACCCAAATTACCAATGTCAAATTTACATTAGACTTTCTATAAATTACCAAATAATGTATATTGTTCATTGTTTCAAATTGATGTATATTAAATAAATTAATAAACGTGAAACTTCATTTGTGACAGCAGTATATGTCACAGGTTTGTGATAGATACCGTCTCATCTCACAAATAACCAATTTTCCTCTTTCCGACACTATTCAATTTTCAAATCCGTAACATATAATGAATAGTTTCCGGTAATAATAGCTAATTAATAGATAAATTAATAAACGTACGTTTTATACAACCCAAAACCCCATTGTTATACTCTCTTTGCATCTAATCTTCTCCAGAATTTGTCTCATCCTCAGTTCTCAGACTAAAAAAACAAACACCCTTGCCAACAACGTCCTTCATCACCATTGGACGAATCCTCGTTCACCTCCAAAACACCGTAACAGTCTTCCTGCATTTATCTGTCCCAATCAAGGTATGCTTTTAGGATTTAAATGTACTTAATCCTAAATAGAGAATTAATTAATTGTACATTGAACTCCAATTGTCATATTGATACGATTATATGTTGACAAACATTATTTGTAGTACAAATTATATATTAGGATAGTTATGTTAAGAAATATTAATTGGCTTGATTAGTTTGATTGATTTTAATGTTCCTTGATTGAGTTGCTGTGGTCTGGATTAAATCTTGCACTGAAATTATGTTGATGTTAATAGACACGTTAATTTCTGAAAAAAATAAAAAGGAATTTAATACCTATGTCTGAGATATGAGTGATGATCAGCATTGACAGTAGGAAACAATATAAGCATGTGTATGGCTACTGGATCTGTACTTCTGATTGTGAGTATACAAGGGTTTCTGGGTAATTTGGAAGGGTCAGAGCAAATAAGTAGGATAGCATGAATTTGGGTGTTATTGCATAGCATTGACAATTGTAGGTTCTTACGGAGAAGGGGGTGAGGGTGGTCAGGGGTGAGGACGAGGAAACTGAGGGTTTTCTGTGTTAACAACATTGTAATGCAAAGCTTAAGCAAATCAACAACACCTAACCATTCAAGTTTATGAACAACACAAAAGGTTACTACTAAAATCAATCAAATTGCGATGACTGATTCGAATATCGAGTCTCAAGCTAAAGTTTAATGACGTGTACCCCTATAGGGGTTCGGACGTATGCAACATCTCCCCTCTGTTTTCAATGGATGGGTTGTTTCCAAATGACTGAATCATGGCATTTAACCAACTTTTCAATTACTCAGAATTGTTATGGCATTTAGTCGCATTGCCTAAGATAATAATGCTGATATAATTGTCATTATGTCCTGAAGATATGTATTGCTTTGAGTTATTTGAGTTTTGTTATTAGTAGTTTAGTGCATCATTCGTAGGTCTACTTGACTGGATTTGATTTGAAGGAGTATGACACTCATAGTTGCCAGTTAGTTTATTAAGACCAAAACTCTTAGTTGTACTGCTAATTCATATTTTGGCGTTTTAGAAATCTGGTTGTAACACCCCCATTTATTTAAGAGCCTTTAGCAAGACATTCTTAAATAAATAGAGCTGTTACCATCTCGGAATGTCCGAGGTAGTGAATAACAAAGTAAAAACAACCAAAGTACTTTATATAAAACTGATAAAATTTGAACTTTTGATATTATAACTACTATGCAAAGAATAAAGTACAACTGATAACATCTAAGTATGTGATCTAATTCTAAGTAGGTCCAAGCCATGTCTCTCTCCATGCCCAAGTTCCTAATCCATCTGTCTCTGACCTGTAGAATCTACTCCCCATTCCGGATCATCGTAGGTGTACACGAATACACTGTCAACCTCGCGGTTGAG
The DNA here is from genome assembly GCA_029255685.2 of Silene conica. NCBI lineage: Eukaryota > Viridiplantae > Streptophyta > Magnoliopsida > Caryophyllales > Caryophyllaceae > Silene > Silene conica. Next base: position 33,112,143 of record CM055317.2, on the reverse strand, counting down.
TAGGATAACACAAAAATAGATAATGCAACAATTATGATATGCAAATGCAATGATATGCTCGAGCTCAATCTCAATCTCAATCACAATCTCAAACCCGAAACACCCAGCCATACCGAACCTCCCGGCAGACTATAATCGGTCGTCACCGAACACCAGCTCAATAGCTGATAAGACACCAGGCCTGGTCTGCAGAACCACCCTGGGCTTTATATCAGAACAACATCTGATTCACATCTTTCTCAGTAACCAATGCATATGCCATGCTCATGAATGCAACAATACTCTTAATCAATCATACTATTAAATAATGCAATGCTCATGCCACTAATAATAATCAACACTCAATTCAACCAATATCATTACCATATCAATCATGCTCGGCATCCATAACACACAATTTAACACTCATTGATAACAAACACATCATAGAGTATAGGGTCAGTGTATCCTACCTGAAGTAGCAAGCCTGCAACTAGAAATCACCGTCTAGAAATATTCCACTTCGAATTCAGTTCCTATAAACATTATTACTTAACATTAAATTCTATTCATACATCCAACATTACTAAATTACTTACTCATAATTAATTTACTTATAGCTTCTTGTGACTAGGTACACATTAGCATGTCCGAACACGTACCAATTATTGTTAACTAAATACACATATCAATTATTACCCAATTAACTTACTATTTTTAGACTTACTATAAATAACATAAACTCAATCAACAATTATTATTATGTCCCAACAATATAGATAACTATTATTAATCACAATATAACTTAACAATGGTAACCATCCCGATAATTATTAACACGTAATTAATACTATTTATAACACCGTTAGTATAAAATTACCGAGTCTTAAAAATAATAATAATAATAATAATAATAATAAAATAATAATAAAATAATAATAATAATAATAATAAAATAATAATAAAGCAATGATGATCGTGATGATTATGGTGATTATGAGTTGAACACGCAAAGACCAAAGGCTAAGATTATCGCGAAACACTTCGACAAACCGTGACAACAGACCATCACCGAACCCGCAAACACCTCGATAACACAGTCCCCAATACCACCGATAACCCCCTGGCCACCACCAAAGCCACCACGCAGCCACAGCCACCACGACTCACCACGACTGCCACCACAACCGACCCCATGTTACCCCCTAACTATCTACGGAAACACCCATCTCGAAGGTCGAAGACACCGTATTTCAAGACCCACACGAAAGTCCCTGCCCCCAAAGTCGCTGTCTAACCCAGATCCTATAACTCTCTGTTTTCCGTCACTACCGACTATCCTTAAACCACCCATCACCCAGAGCCAAAACCGTCGAAAAATCCTTCGAAACCAACACAAGATTCAGCGCTTAAAACAGACCCTAATTCGACACGCAACGAAACTCGATTGCCTTGGTGACGAACACTTGACGACGGTGGTTCTAAACAGCCAGGAACGACTCTACTACGATCTAGTAACGTTTATTACATGCCCTAAGTTTCTATTATATGAAATCAGAACGTATAACATAATTTAGCACAGAATTAAAGCATCGAAACGAAACGAAAACGAATCCAAAACGAGAACTGCTGTGAACATACGTACTTCTATGGCAATTCGAGCAGTCCTAGCACCCCGAGATGACCGTATAAACCCTTCTCCCTTGCCCTGTGATGTGACGGCTGAGTGGTTATTAGGTTTTCAGACTTTCGTTTAGGTCAGGGGATGAGGTATCGTTGGTTTAAATAGGGCGGCAGGCATAGGAGTGTGTGTTTTTGTGTTAACGTAGTATGTCGATATGTTGAGTGTTTGTGGGCTGTTTGGTTTATTTGGTTTAAACGAGGCCGAAAATTATTAGCAATCAAAATAACAACTAAACCCTCAACCCGACACTACACACATACGGTTAAAATACAAAACACGTATTCGATTAATTAATTTATCGAATACGTTCAAATACTATCACACCTTAAACCAAATAATTACTCCGTACTTAAAATAAGACATAGCAAAATACGGAGTATTACATAAAACATGTTGTCATAGCAACTAAATATTAAAATAAAACACTATAATATACGATCAAATACGTAGTATTACAATTATTATGCCTTTAACTATCGTTCCATAATATCACATAATATCGCATTATCCGATTATTAAAAGACGATACATGTAGCGTAATTAATATAGTCATCGTAAATAAAATATTATATACAAAATATAACATAAAATGTCGTATGTAAAATATCGCTTATATAAATAATTGTATAAATAACACAAGTAGATACAATAATATTAACATTTTATTATTATTACATACCATAAAATACGGGGTATTTAAATATAATTCGATTTAAATACTAAAACAAGTATAAATGAAAAATAAATATAAAATAGGAAATATATTTAATTATTATAAATATATTATCAAAAATGATACGAATGAAATGACATTTTATGAAATAATCATCAAAGATAAAATGATTATGAAATACGAAATAATCGTAGAAATACGATTTATAAAATAATAACAATTTACGTAACATACTTTATAAACATTTATTCGAAATACTTGTATAAAACATGGTTTGACTGTCATTGACCGAGGCTAAAAGACGGGGTATTACAGTCTTCCCTCCTTAAAATGAACTTCGTCCCGAAGTTCGCCACCCCATAACGGTAACAACAAATACACCACAGCATAAGACAAACACAAGTAGTACATATATATAAACTCTAAAACGCGAAGTGTTACATTCTATCCCCCTTATTAAGAACTTTGTCCCCAAAGTTTAGCATACGACAGAAGTACAAGACACTTAAAGAACCGCAACATAGACCGAAACATAACATATTAAAACAGCAGACTCCATGCATGGTCAATCACAGTCAGCCAATCATAACATACCACTTAGCCAGATCGTAAATCATCAAGATTTTACAATCCTGTCCTCCTTAAAACATGGTTACGTCCCCGTAACCCCATCATAAAATTCCACATTCATGCTCGAGAAGACCATCGAAATAACAGTCACAAATCACCGGATAAGTTAATTACTCTATACTGGGCAACTAGCATCCGACTTTTAAAGCAACAAAACATACTTATCAATTTCATGCTACGCAGAAAAGAATCAAGGTAACTAACATTTATATACTCTTGGAAATTTTGACACAAAATTAAAACATCAACTCTTAGCATGGATAATTACTTTGAGAACATTTTGAAACTTTCAAGACAATGAAGTTGTACTTAGTAGTAATTCATAAACACGAATCAGATGAAAATTTTACAAGCTACCGATGAAAGTAAGACTACACTGTAACATTCTGACTCTTCTTTGCTAAAACATTATTCTTGTAAATTGTAATTCAGAATTTATAAAAATTAACGATAAAAGAAAGCGAAGTCGCAAGACTAACACTCTTATAATTCACATGTCAACCAAATTAATAATTCACTATACTGTGATAAGATTCTAAACATAACGATATGTAGTTCACTTTGTGGCATAACAATATACGCGAATAAGTTATAGAGTTTATTATTGCAGGGAACTAGAAAAAGATATGCCATTCACATATGAAAGAACGTCAACAAGGATTCACATTAATAGAACGTAATAGCATCTATTTAAATGAAACTAACTTTACATACAACTCACCAATATTAATTAAGTTTATATTATTATATAATAAAGTTCATATTTGATTAAACCTTTACATTTAAAACTTCACCATTTTAACAATCATAGATCACGCAGCAACTTCCAAAAATTATAATTTAATAACCGCTTAGCTATTTTGCGAGCTATTATAGTTTTTAGAAAAATAGGAGGAATTAACTACTCATAGAAAAAGAAATCAAAAGAATATCTTAAGGGAATTATTTGCAACAATTTATACAACTAAATGGGTCTGAACAGAAACATTACTGTAGTTACACAGAAAATTGGGCAACTTGCAAAAATCACTATTAAATAACGACTCGTTAATATTTATGTGACTTATCATTTTGAAAACGTGAATGAATATTATAAACAGTGGAGTTGGAAATATGCACAAACAATAAACACGTTTTAAATGGTTTCTTTTGCAGAAACATGTGTCAAAACAGAACTGTGCAGTAACAATCTGACCACTGTCAGCTAAAATATTTATTTCTCTCAAAATATAAGTCGTTTTAACCTAAAACCTCAAGCATTGAAAAGCTAACTCATAAGGTTATCATACATAAATTTTTCACATTCATATAGAGAACACATTTAAAATGGCAGCCCGTACAAACAAGGTAACATTTTGGACAATTATTATTATTACTATATTGGTTCCGAAAACAAAAAAAATTACTTCACATTATCACATTTAGACACAACCATTCTTCCTCCAAACATGTTGACATATCATTTGAAGCATCGAAATCTCATTGCACCATATTAACATTTACCCATCACTTCAAACTATAATTGTCATCTAGAACGCAGTAAAGATTGTCGAACTGAAAATAGAATCAACTAAATAATTCAATAGTTATATATGTATAAATAAATGAATTGGTTTCTACCATCGTAACAATCACAACTTATCGAAATACATAAATATATCCTACAAGTCACTAGGGTGCTACTTATCAGCAACTAATTACACATATCATTTTACTATATCTCTACCTACGGGTTCAGGGATCATATAGCCGCATGGATATCACCAGAAATGGATTAATATAACATACAAATCTGATCATTCTTATTCAAATACCAAAAAAAATATATTACATAATTGCAATAGTCATTTAATAACCAGATATCATATAGAAATTTCGAACACCAAAATCATATGATCATATCACTCCAAATTATTGTTCAATAAATATACAACCATTCTCTAAAATTCCACATTCACTCATTCATATCATTCAGCATTTCGGTATCAATCATATTCTTCCAATACACACATTAACAATAACTCACATCATTACTTACCTCATTCCGCTCCTGCAAAACTGTTAGTACAATATAGGCAAGGTCTGATCTTTTATTTTGTTACTACCCACTCTCTGTATCACTCACGGGTTACCAGGTTAGACTGAAAGGGCCAGTGGCTTGGTTTGAGGGGGCCCCTAACTCATCCCAATCCTGGGGGCTCCTAACAGCTACTAACCTGGGGTTCATTTTATTAGACTCTTTTTACGTTCATTATTTTTTTTATTCATTTATTTTTAGGCCTGAGGATCGTTCGCTCTGATACCACTTTGTAACACCCCCATTTATTTAAGAGCCTTTAGTAAGACATTCTTAAATAAATAGAGCTGTTACCATCTCGGAATGTCCGAGGTAGTGAATAACAAAGTAAAAACAACCAAAGTACTTTATATAAAACTGATAAAATTTGAACTTTTGATATTATAACTACTATGCAAAGAATAAAGTACAACTGATAACATCTAAGTATGTGATCTAATTCTAAGTAGGTCCAAGCCATGTCTCTCTCCATGCCCAAGTTCCTAATCCATCTGTCTCTGACCTGTAGAATCTACTCCCCATTCCGGATCATCGTAGGTGTACACGAATACACTGTCAACCTCGCGGTTGAGTAGGATAACACAAAAATAGATAATGCAACAATTATGATATGCAAATGCAATGATATGCTCGAGCTCAATCTCAATCTCAATCACAATCTCAAACCCGAAACACCCAGCCATACCGAACCTCCCGGCAGACTATAATCGGTCGTCACCGAACACCAGCTCAATAGCTGATAAGACACCAGGCCTGGTCTGCAGAACCACCCTGGGCTTTATATCAGAACAACATCTGATTCACATCTTTCTCAGTAACCAATGCATATGCCATGCTCATGAATGCAACAATACTCTTAATCAATCATACTATTAAATAATGCAATGCTCATGCCACTAATAATAATCAACACTCAATTCAACCAATATCATTACCATATCAATCATGCTCGGCATCCATAACACACAATTTAACACTCATTGATAACAAACACATCATAGAGTATAGGGTCAGTGTATCCTACCTGAAGTAGCAAGCCTGCAACTAGAAATCACCGTCTAGAAATATTCCACTTCGAATTCAGTTCCTATAAACATTATTACTTAACATTAAATTCTATTCATACATCCAACATTACTAAATTACTTACTCATAATTAATTTACTTATAGCTTCTTGTGACTAGGTACACATTAGCATGTCCGAACACGTACCAATTATTGTTAACTAAATACACATATCAATTATTACCCAATTAACTTACTATTTTTAGACTTACTATAAATAACATAAACTCAATCAACAATTATTATTATGTCCCAACAATATAGATAACTATTATTAATCACAATATAACTTAACAATGGTAACCATCCCGATAATTATTAACACGTAATTAATACTATTTATAACACCGTTAGTATAAAATTACCGAGTCTTAAAAATAATAATAATAATAATAATAATAATAATAAAATAATAATAAAATAATAATAATAATAATAATAAAATAATAATAAAGCAATGATGATCGTGATGATTATGGTGATTATGAGTTGAACACGCAAAGACCAAAGGCTAAGATTATCGCGAAACACTTCGACAAACCGTGACAACAGACCATCACCGAACCCGCAAACACCTCGATAACACAGTCCCCAATACCACCGATAACCCCCTGGCCACCACCAAAGCCACCACGCAGCCACAGCCACCACGACTCACCACGACTGCCACCACAACCGACCCCATGTTACCCCCTAACTATCTACGGAAACACCCATCTCGAAGGTCGAAGACACCGTATTTCAAGACCCACACGAAAGTCCCTGCCCCCAAAGTCGCTGTCTAACCCAGATCCTATAACTCTCTGTTTTCCGTCACTACCGACTATCCTTAAACCACCCATCACCCAGAGCCAAAACCGTCGAAAAATCCTTCGAAACCAACACAAGATTCAGCGCTTAAAACAGACCCTAATTCGACACGCAACGAAACTCGATTGCCTTGGTGACGAACACTTGACGACGGTGGTTCTAAACAGCCAGGAACGACTCTACTACGATCTAGTAACGTTTATTACATGCCCTAAGTTTCTATTATATGAAATCAGAACGTATAACATAATTTAGCACAGAATTAAAGCATCGAAACGAAACGAAAACGAATCCAAAACGAGAACTGCTGTGAACATACGTACTTCTATGGCAATTCGAGCAGTCCTAGCACCCCGAGATGACCGTATAAACCCTTCTCCCTTGCCCTGTGATGTGACGGCTGAGTGGTTATTAGGTTTTCAGACTTTCGTTTAGGTCAGGGGATGAGGTATCGTTGGTTTAAATAGGGCGGCAGGCATAGGAGTGTGTGTTTTTGTGTTAACGTAGTATGTCGATATGTTGAGTGTTTGTGGGCTGTTTGGTTTATTTGGTTTAAACGAGGCCGAAAATTATTAGCAATCAAAATAACAACTAAACCCTCAACCCGACACTACACACATACGGTTAAAATACAAAACACGTATTCGATTAATTAATTTATCGAATACGTTCAAATACTATCACACCTTAAACCAAACAACTACTCCGTACTTAAAATAAGACATAGCAAAATACGGAGTATTACATAAAACATGTTGTCATAGCAACTAAATATTAAAATAAAACACTATAATATACGATCAAATACGTAGTATTACAATTATTATGCCTTTAACTATCGTTCCATAATATCACATAATATCGCATTATCCGATTATTAAAAGACGATACATGTAGCGTAATTAATATAGTCATCGTAAATAAAATATTATATACAAAATATAACATAAAATGTCGTATGTAAAATATCGCTTATATAAATAATTGTATAAATAACACAAGTAGATACAATAATATTAACATTTTATTATTATTACATACCATAAAATACGGGGTATTTAAATATAATTCGATTTAAATACTAAAACAAGTATAAATGAAAAATAAATATAAAATAGGAAATATATTTAATTATTATAAATATATTATCAAAAATGATACGAATGAAATGACATTTTATGAAATAATCATCAAAGATAAAATGATTATGAAATACGAAATAATCGTAGAAATACGATTTATAAAATAATAACAATTTACGTAACATACTTTATAAACATTTATTCGAAATACTTGTATAAAACATGGTTTGACTGTCATTGACCGAGGCTAAAAGACGGGGTATTACAGTCTTCCCTCCTTAAAATGAACTTCGTCCCGAAGTTCGCCACCCCATAACGGTAACAACAAATACACCACAGCATAAGACAAACACAAGTAGTACATATATATAAACTCTAAAACGCGAAGTGTTACATTCTATCCCCCTTATTAAGAACTTTGTCCCCAAAGTTTAGCATACGACAGAAGTACAAGACACTTAAAGAACCGCAACATAGACCGAAACATAACATATTAAAACAGCAGACTCCATGCATGGTCAATCACAGTCAGCCAATCATAACATACCACTTAGCCAGATCGTAAATCATCAAGATTTTACAATCCTGTCCTCCTTAAAACATGGTTACGTCCCCGTAACCCCATCATAAAATTCCACATTCATGCTCGAGAAGACCATCGAAACAACAGTCACAAATCACCGGATAAGTTAATTACTCTATACTGGGCAACTAGCATCCGACTTTTAAAGCAACAAAACATACTTATCAATTTCATGCTACGCAGAAAAGAATCAAGGTAACTAACATTTATATACTCTTGGAAATTTTGACACAAAATTAAAACATCAACTCTTAGCATGGATAATTACTTTGAGAACATTTTGAAACTTTCAAGACGATGAAGTTGTACTTAGTAGTAATTCATAAACACGAATCAGATGAAAATTTTACAAGCTACCGATGAAAGTAAGACTACACTGTAACATTCTGACTCTTCTTTGCTAAAACATTATTCTTGTAAATTGTAATTCAGAATTTATAAAAATTAACGATAAAAGAAAGCGAAGTCGCAAGACTAACACTCTTATAATTCACATGTCAACCAAATTAATAATTCACTATACTGTGATAAGATTCTAAACATAACGATATGTAGTTCACTTTGTGGCATAACAATATACGCGAATAAGTTATAGAGTTTATTATTGCAGGGAACTAGAAAAAGATATGCCATTCACATATGAAAGAACGTCAACAAGGATTCACATTAATAGAACGTAATAGCATCTATTTAAATGAAACTAACTTTACATACAACTCACCAATATTAATTAAGTTTATATTATTATATAATAAAGTTCATATTTGATTAAACCTTTACATTTAAAACTTCACCATTTTAACAATCATAGATCACGCAGCAACTTCCAAAAATTATAATTTAATAACCGCTTAGCTATTTTGCGAGCTATTATAGTTTTTAGAAAAATAGGAGGAATTAACTAATCATAGAAAAAGAAATCAAAAGAATATCTTAAGGGAATTATTTGCAACAATTTATACAACTAAATGGGTCTGAACAGAAACATTACTGTAGTTACACAGAAAATTGGGCAACTTGCAAAAATCACTATTAAATAACGACTCGTTAATATTTATGTGACTTATCATTTTGAAAACGTGAATGAATATTATAAACAGTGGAGTTGGAAATATGCACAAACAATAAACACGTTTTAAATGGTTTCTTTTGCAGAAGCATGTGTCAAAACAGAACTGTGCAGTAACAATCTGACCACTGTCAGCTAAAATATTTATTTCTCTCAAAATATAAGTCGTTTTAACCTAAAACCACAAGCATTGGAAAGCTAACTCATAAGGTTATCATACATAAATTTTTCACATTCATATAGAGAACACATTTAAAATGGCAGCCCGTACAAACAAGGTAACATTTTGGACAATTATTATTATTACTATATTGGTTCCGAAAACAAAAAAAATTACTTCACATTATCACATTTAGACACAACCATTCTTCCTCCAAACATGTTGACGTATCATTTGAAGCATCGAAATCTCATTGCACCATATTAACATTTACCCATCACTTCAAACTATAATTGTCATCTAGAACGCAGTAAAGATTGTCGAACTGAAAATAGAATCAACTAAATAATTCAATAGTTATATATGTATAAATAAATGAATTGGTTTCTACCATCGTAACAATCACAACTTATCGAAATACATAAATATATCCTACAAGTCACTAGGGTGCTACTTATCAGCAACTAATTACACATATCATTTTACTATATCTCTACCTACGGGTTCAGGGATCATATAGCCGCATGGATATCACCAGAAATGGATTAATATAACATACAAATCTGATCATTCTTATTCAAATACCAAAAAAAATATATTACATAATTGCAATAGTCATTTAATAACCAGATATCATATAGAAATTTCGAACACCAAAATCATATGATCATATCACTCCAAATTATTGTTCAATAAATATACAACCATTCTCTAAAATTCCACATTCACTCATTCATATCATTCAGCATTTCGGTATCAATCATATTCTTCCAATGCACACATTAACAATAACTCACATCATTACTTACCTCATTCCGCTCCTGCAAAACTGTTAGTACAATATAGGCAAGGTCTGATCTTTTATTTTGTTACTACCCACTCTCTGTATCACTCACGGGTTACCAGGTTAGACTGAAAGGGCCAGTGGCTTGGTTTGAGGGGGCCCCTAACTCATCCCAATCCTGGGGGCTCCTAACAGCTACTAACCTGGGGTTCATTTTATTAGACTCTTTTTACGTTCATTATTTTTTTTATTCATTTATTTTTAGGCCTGAGGATCGTTCGCTCTGATACCACTTTGTAACACCCCCATTTATTTAAGAGCCTTTAGTAAGACATTCTTAAATAAATAGAGCTGTTACCATCTCGGAATGTCCGAGGTAGTGAATAACAAAGTAAAAACAACCAAAGTACTTTATATAAAACTGATAAAATTTGAACTTTTGATATTATAACTACTATGCAAAGAATAAAGTACAACTGATAACATCTAAGTATGTGATCTAATTCTAAGTAGGTCCAAGCCATGTCTCTCTCCATGCCCAAGTTCCTAATCCATCTGTCTCTGACCTGTAGAATCTACTCCCCATTCCGGATCATCGTAGGTGTACACGAATACACTGTCAACCTCGCGGTTGAGTAGGATAACACAAAAATAGATAATGCAACAATTATGATATGCAAATGCAATGATATGCTCGAGCTCAATCTCAATCTCAATCACAATCTCAAACCCAAAACACCCAGCCATACCGAACCTCCCGGCAGACTATAATCGGTCGTCACCGAACACCAGCTCAATAGCTGATAAGACACCAGGCCTGGTCTGCAGAACCACCCTGGGCTTTATATCAGAACAACATCTGATTCACATCTTTCTCAGTAACCAATGCATATGCCATGCTCATGAATGCAACAATACTCTTAATCAATCATACTATTAAATAATGCAATGCTCATGCCACTAATAATAATCAACACTCAATTCAACCAATATCATTACCATATCAATCATGCTCGGCATCCATAACACACAATTTAACACTCATTGATAACAAACACATCATAGAGTATAGGGTCAGTGTATCCTACCTGAAGTAGCAAGCCTGCAACTAGAAATCACCGTCTAGAAATATTCCACTTCGAATTCAGTTCCTATAAACATTATTACTTAACATTAAATTCTATTCATACATCCAACATTACTAAATTACTTACTCATAATTAATTTACTTATAGCTTCTTGTGACTAGGTACACATTAGCATGTCCGAACACGTACCAATTATTGTTAACTAAATACACATATCAATTATTACCCAATTAACTTACTATTTTTAGACTTACTATAAATAACATAAACTCAATCAACAATTATTATTATGTCCCAACAATATAGATAACTATTATTAATCACAATATAACTTAACAATGGTAACCATCCCGATAATTATTAACACGTAATTAATACTATTTATAACACCGTTAGTATAAAATTACCGAGTCTTAAAAATAATAATAATAATAATAATAATAATAATAAAATAATAATAAAATAATAATAATAATAATAATAAAATAATAATAAAGCAATGATGATCGTGATGATTATGGTGATTATGAGTTGAACACGCAAAGACCAAAGGCTAAGATTATCGCGAAACACTTCGACAAACCGTGACAACAGACCATCACCGAACCCGCAAACACCTCGATAACACAGTCCCCAATACCACCGATAACCCCCTGGCCACCACCAAAGCCACCACGCAGCCACAGCCACCACGACTCACCACGACTGCCACCACAACCGACCCCATGTTACCCCCTAACTATCTACGGAAACACCCATCTCGAAGGTCGAAGACACCGTATTTCAAGACCCACACGAAAGTCCCTGCCCCCAAAGTCGCTGTCTAACCCAGATCCTATAACTCTCTGTTTTCCGTCACTACCGACTATCCTTAAACCACCCATCACCCAGAGCCAAAACCGTCGAAAAATCCTTCGAAACCAACACAAGATTCAGCGCTTAAAACAGACCCTAATTCGACACGCAACGAAACTCGATTGCCTTGGTGACGAACACTTGACGACGGTGGTTCTAAACAGCCAGGAACGACTCTACTACGATCTAGTAACGTTTATTACATGCCCTAAGTTTCTATTATATGAAATCAGAACGTATAACATAATTTAGCACAGAATTAAAGCATCGAAACGAAACAAAAACGAATCCAAAACGAGAATTGCTGTGAACATACGTACTTCTATGGCAATTCGAGCAGTCCTAGCACCCCGAGATGACCGTATAAACCCTTCTCCCTTGCTCTGTGATGTGACGGCTGAGTGGTTATTAGGTTTTCAGACTTTCGTTTAGGTCAGGGGATGAGGTATCGTTGGTTTAAATAGGGCGGCAGGCATAGGAGTGTGTGTTTTTGTGTTAACGTAGTATGTCGATATGTTGAGTGTTTGTGGGCTGTTTGGTTTATTTGGTTTAAACGAGGCCCAAAATTATTAGCAATCAAAATAACAACTAAACCCTCAACCCGACACTACACACATACGGTTAAAATACAAAACACGTATTCGATTAATTAATTTATCGAAAACGTTCAAATACTATCACACCTTAAACCAAATAATTACTCCGTACTTAAAATAAGACATAGCAAAATACGGAGTATTACATAAAACATGTTGTCATAGCAACTAAATATTAAAATAAAACACTATAATATACGATCAAATACGTAGTATTACAATTATTATGCCTTTAACTATCGTTCCATAATATCACATAATATCGCATTATCCGATTATTAAAAGACGATACATGTAGCGTAATTAATATAGTCATCGTAAATAAAATATTATATACAAAATATAACATAAAATGTCGTATGTAAAATATCGCTTATATAAATAATTGTATAAATAACACAAGTAGATACAATAATATTAACATTTTATTATTATTACATACCATAAAATACGGGGTATTTAAATATAATTCGATTTAAATACTAAAACAAGTATAAATGAAAAATAAATATAAAATAGGAAATATATTTAATTATTATAAATATATTATCAAAAATGATACGAATGAAATGACATTTTATGAAATAATCATCAAAGATAAAATGATTATGAAATACGAAATAATCGTAGAAATACGATTTATAAAATAATAACAATTTACGTAACATACTTTATAAACATTTATTCGAAATACTTGTATAAAACATGGTTTGACTGTCATTGACCGAGGCTAAAAGACGGGGTATTACACTGATAGTTTAGTGCCGTGTTGCTGTTGTTGCTACCTCTCTATCAATTTTATTCGAATGTGGTAGTCATAGGCGATTTGGAGTGAATTGCGACCAAATTGCATATTTGTATCACTTATTTGTATTGGTCATGTTAGGAAGCTGGTAAGATATGACGCCCTTCATAAACACAGAATTGAACTAAGCTAAATCTCAGTCTATACTCTATAAAGTCTTTAGCTTTAATGTATGTTTTCTACAGCTAAATAGGTATGCCGTCCTGTACTGGTGTTCACTACTTTAACAAAGAAGACAAGCATGGGTTTGAGAATGACTACCTTCGGTGGAAGAAGGAGCAATTCAGATCTAAATCATTGTTCAACACACACTATGTGCTAAAAGAGACAACAATAAGCGAACGAGTTAACCATCTATTGTTCAGTTCTGATGAGCTAATGTTCAGCATTTTTGAGAGGCTCAATCATCAGGACAAACGTAGTATGTCTGAAGTGTGCAGAAAGTGGGCTTCTTTATTTGCAGTTGGAAAATATACATCTAAGATGACGGCTGATTATAAGAGCCAGGTGAAGAAAGAAGAAATAGAGGGGTTAATAGTCAGATCAAGATGGGGTCGCGTGTTTTCGATCCAATGTAAATGTCTTGATTTACCAACAGAAGACGCAAGGTATATCTACCATTGTTGGATGGAGGGAAACAGAGATATCGATGATCCAACTGTCCATGACGATGGCCCCTTTAATATATTGACAGTTGATGACGTGTATTACAAATCAGATTAGTATGCCGAAAATGGTAGGTTTAATGTAATAATGTTAAATTCTAAGCTGAACCAATATAGTAACAAACTAATAGTTGTAACTTTATTAGTAAAATTCGGTGGCTTCTCCAAGAGGATGTAAGTGTACATCTTGTAATAACTATTTTGTGGTATTACGATGACCTCTTTTCTGGTTGTGTCTTCCGGTTCCATAGTGTGGGTCATAGTTTGCTGTATAGTCCTGAACCAAACATTGTAGTACTTCTTTACTGCTGGCACCCTTCAAAAACGTAAAGGAACCGATCAAATTGACATCCCAAACGTGAGCTTTCCACAATGTACAAAAGTTATAAACACAACTTTGCAATTGTTGACGCATATTACAAATCAGATTAGTACGCCAAAAGCAATGAAGTTAATGTAATAATGTTTAATAGTAAGCTGAAGTACTGTAGTCAGAAAATATTAGTTGAAACTTTTCTTGAATAACAACGGAAAAGAAATGAGAATAAACATGTTACGTATCATCATATATTAAATTGCAACGCGCTTTGGTACATTTAAATATGCTATACTCGTGTTCAATTTATACTATGCATTTGTACATAAATTGTAATACCCCGTTTTATAACCAAGTTTTAAAACGTATTTCAAACAGAATGTTTATAAAGTGATTTACGTAAACCGTTATTATTTAATAAATCGTATTTCTACGATTATTTCGTATTTCTAAATTTATTTTGATACTCGATAATTAGTCCTTGATTTTGATATCATATTTATAATTAAATATAGTTCCTAATTTATATTTTATTTCTCATAAATACTTGCTTTATTATTTAAGTCGTAATTAGTATAGTTATTTCTAAAGGCTCGTTTATTTTGAGTTACGAGTTGAGAGCGAGATATAGCCTTGGGGTGCGTGATGGGTTATAATATTTGTTTTATGATTAAATGATGTTGGGCTTAGACCACGTAGCAATCTTACAACCCCAAGTCGTCAAACATGAAGCCCTAACAATCCCGTCCACCGACAAAACAAAAAAAAATACAATTCTACACCTCGTCTGCCTCCCTCCTCCATGTACACCCATAAACCCTAACCCAGTTGTCGTGAGAAGAACGAAACAGAAAGAAACGAGGCTTTGCAGTCGTCACCATCATCGCATTCATCTTATCGTAAGTCACACTCTGTTTCTCGTTCGTGTTGATAGCCTGCTTCGTTTTCTTTTTTTTTTGGTGGTTATGGGCATACGCGACTGACCAGGGTGATGGTGGCGATTAGGGTGGTGGTTAGGGTGGTGAGTGATGGTTGAAATAAACGTGTCTTCCTTTCAGTAGCGTTTACGATATAGCGGTACAGAAACGATGGGTGGTGCCGTGAGTGCAGGGTGTTTGTAATGGCGTTTTGTGGTGTTTCAAGGGGCAACGAAGGGAGGACGTAAAGACCCCTGGAACCACCGTGGATCAGTGGTGATGATGGTGGTGTCCAGGGGATGCGTGGGGACTGGTGGTTAGCGAGGGTGGCGTGAGAAGAGAGGGTGGTTGGGTGACGGCAACGAGAACAGGGTAACCGTGGGTGTGTAGTCGAGTTTGGACGGAACTTTGGGGCGTGTGTGGTGGGTTAAGGTGGCAGCGAGAGGACGGTGGTGGTAGCTGGTAGTGCAAGCTAGGGATTGGGGTTGATAGTGGTGGCTAGGGGTGGCTTGGCCGGGGGTTGTGCGTCTTGTTTTGTTGCGTCATAGGGCTGTTTATTCACGGCTGTGTTAGGGCTGGGTTTGGGTTAGTGCGTTGTTGTCGTTTTCGTTCATTGTTGCGAATGCTGCTCGAATTATTATTATTATTATTATTATTATTATTGTTATGGTTATTAATACTATTGTTATTAGTTGTGTTATTATTTGTGGGTTGTTATTAATACTATTGTTAGTATTAATATTGTTGTTGATGTTGTTGGTAATAAAATTAATATTCATACTTGATTATTTTATTTTATTTTATCAAAGTTAGTAGTAAATTGTTTGGTGAATAAGTATACTACATTTAGTAAGTGTCAATTATTGGTGTACGGTATTTGTTAATGATGTTTGGCGATTGTTTAATATATCGCTAAGAGATATAATATTGTTACAATTGCTTACGGGTTTTGTTGTGGATATATATATACTGTGTCAGGAATAAATCAATTATAAGTATGATGAATGAACATTTAGTAGCGTTGTTAGTATGAATAGAAATTGATGGTAAGTATTATTTATAGGAGCGGAATTCGAAGTGGGATGTTTCTAGCAGCTGTCCGGTTGTCGTTCTGCAAGTGAGGTAGGGGAATACCGTATGCCTGTTGATGAGTTATTTGGTTATTAATCGTTGTTAACAATGTTCATCTTATTATATTGAATGAATGATATATTGCTTTATTTGATTGAATAATTCTGTGATACGATATGATGTGATGAATAATGGGTCTTGTGATATGGAGCGGAGTATGTTGGGTCTTGTGATCGGTGCGGAGTTATTTGGCGTTGGATCGGTGCGGAGTTTATTTGGCGTTGGATCGGTGCGGAGTTTATTTGGCGTTGGATCGGTGCGGAGTTTATTTGGCGTTGGATCGGTGCGGAGTTTATATGGTGTTGGATCGGTGCGGAGAAGTGATGATTGATCCCATTATATATATATATATGATAGTGTTTGTTATTTATTTTTCCTCTACTCAACCTCGCGGTTGACCCTGTGTATTCGTGTGACACCTGTGATGATCCGTAATGGGGAGCAGTTTTGACAGGAAAGATGATGCTGTGGGAGCATGGGATGGCGTGAGCACTTGGAATGGACCGACTTAGATGTAGATCACCTACTTTGTAGTTATCAGTTGTACTTTTTTCCGCTATGTTGTATCTGTAACTCCAAAGCTTAAATTTTACCAGTTTTTATATAAAGTACTTTGGTTTGTTTTACTTTGTTATTCACTGCCTCGGATATTCCGAGATGGTAACAGCCCAATTTACTGAGGATGTCTTGCTAAAGGCTTCTTAATAAATCGGGGTGTTACATAAATTTTGGACTTTATCCATATACAAACTGTGTAAGTCTAAAGATGATACCTTTGAAATAATCAAAAAAATTGAGAAAGTCCTATTTCAACATCTAACGAATGAGACATCTATTATAAATATGTTTTCATCTAGACTGTTCCTACATTACATACATGTCTTAGTTATGTTCACATAAATTACACAAAGTACTATGTTCATAGTAATTGTTAAAAATACGACTTATGTAGGTAGTGTTTATCAATTCACCCAAAAATTATTATACGGATAATTTGGTGGATCATGTGCGCAGCGGTCATTTCACAAACGCAAATATCAAATACGTGACAACATCAAATTTACAATCCACTTCTCATTTTGTTGGGATATGTTAATCATTCAATATATCAAAAAACAAACAAAAAAAAAATGTTGAAAGTATGAATATTAACAAGATGATGGATCACGTCCCTTGAAATTCCGCGCGCATCGCGCGCGGAGTAACAACTAGTCTATAAAAATACAAGAACATTTAAAGCAAATGCCCGAAAAGACTTCTAGTTTGTAACTTATCTAGCATCTAAAGCAACCTCCTACTCGTAACATACCTTACTTGTAATACCCCGAATATTTATTATTTAAAAGACGTAATTCATGGGTAATTTACGAACGAGCAATGAGTTACTTCTAAAGGATAGTCGTTTTATAAGCTTGTGTATACTCGTTTTGGACGTGTGTTTAAGGGCTGTTGTGGGGTTCGAATTTGGGACCAAGACATCATGTAGTAATATTTGATGTTTGTTAGTTGGGTGGCTCGAACCAGAGACCTATGGTGTGGCCTGCAGTGGGCCTCGATTGGCGTGCCAATGAGTCAGCCCACACGGAAATTCAGAAACCATTCCTAACCCTTGTTCAGCCGCCTTATATAACGTAGGATTCCTTACACTAAACCCTATGCAAACACAACCTCGACTTCACAAAACCCTAGCCGACATATTGGAGAAGAGAAGGGGGCTGCTCACGGTGGTTGTTGGTTGTCCTAAGGTGGTTCGTTTTGGGCTTGAATCTGGTGGAGGTTTCCGCGTGGAACACTTTTAAATAGCTGTTGCGCACTTGCAATTATCTTCCGCAGATTTGAGGTAGGGGAATATCAATGTTGTAAATGTGATCTGACATGAAGATATTTATTAACTGGTTGCTATAATTACATGTGATATAATGTGATCGAATGATTGTTGATTATTGTGCAGAACGTGGTCAAGTTGCATGGAGTTCCTAAGGATATCGTTTCTGATCGTGACTCGAGATTATCTCCCGATTTTGGCAGGATTAATGTAACACCCCCATTTATTTAGAGGCCTGAACTAGGACCCTCTCTTACTCAATTGTTAACAAGAGTAATGTAACACCCCCATTTATTTAGAGGCCTGAACTAGGACCCTCTCTTTCACGAGGATCTTTCTCATCCCTCAACAATTTTAAATGGATTGGTATGTGACTGGATAGAAGCATCTTTGTCGGTCATGATAGACTAGCCCAACGAACCCCGACTCCTTCTTACACAGAATAGAATTGAAAAAGAGAGTTTATAGTTATGGCCAATTACAAAAGGCTAGAACGCTAGTCGTAGTTTTCAAATCATTGGAGCACAGGGTGTGACTCAAGATCAGAAGTCACCTTTTACTTAAAGAGAATAAAGAAGATTTGCGGCGGCTTAGTCTTATCAAAGCCTTAAGGGGGAGATTAGTCCCGCTTATTTCATTTTAGTTTGACTGGACACTATGCCCTGCATTGAAGACCTTTGAGGATGACCCGTGATTTGTTTGTTCTAATTGCATTAGGATTTTAATCTCCTCCTTCTTTGTTGCCTGCTCGAATGCGAATAGGTGCACTCGTCTTGCTTGCTACTACGTAAGGGGGATTTACCCTTTATATTAAACCGAAGAAAGACGATAATATCAAACTATTTAAAGCCAATCATTACCGGTAAATGACGATCAGTCGACTTAATAATAAATATACATGAGATTTTACGATTTTATAATAAATAATAAAATCATGTGATCGCACTATTGTCGAGGACACTTTTCCCAAAAAACTCCCACTTGTCCGATACAACTGTGCGCGTCACCAATTCTCTTGTCCAATTACAATCTCTCACTCAATGCAAGACGTTATCCCAGGTCGTGCCTCGCAAGTGATCTCATCTAGAGTGATTTTTCTCGATCTGGAAATATAACTGTTTGAGCGGAATTTATCTACCTTAGATAGCTTCCGAGCGTGGCCACGCATTTCCAGTTAACTGCTCCTCGAGTGGCCTTGAGATTTTGGACAACTCTGACAAGGGGTGAACAATTCCTAATCGCCCCATTCCCTTCGGCTAGCCACAACCATCATAACCCGAAAGATGCCCTTATAAACCCCATTTACGAAGGTGTTAGGACAAAAATCAAAGTTACTGTGAAACTGTGTTACGTTAGCGAAATAGTCATTAGTCTAAGAATCGACTCATTCAGAATACGGTAGTAGCTCCCGCCACGACCATGCAGTAAATAAATAATTGTACGCCAGAGCTCTATAAAAGCGGTCACTTGTCCGACCGAGAATTCTTATCAGTCTGCCTATGTGATCGACTAGTCATTTCCTTATGACTCTATGGCACATTAAACTTGCCATCAATCGCCTCACAATCTAGTTACCTTGAGACGTCACCTCATGGTGGCAACTAGGGACTATTTGTTGAGAAATGTGTCCTCAACAATAGTGCGATCACGACAGTGATTAAAATCATTGTCATAAATCTTATGAAAAGAATATGCAAGGGACGATCCGATATTGATATAGTCAACTGACCAACATTAATCGGTAATGATTGGCTGACTAAAGTTTGACATTACTGTCGTATGACGGTGGTGGTCAGTTGATCACTTTAGGTCACACCTTTAGGACTAACACCTTAAACGAATATTGATTAATTGTATAGGATACAGATTGATCGATATTCTTAAAACTGTATATTGAGAATCAGAGGTTGAATCTTAAAAGTAAGATTTATATTTGAAATTGAAATGTGTCAATTGTCAAATATTAAACGATATTTTAGAAATATCGAAATTAGTATAATGAATGGTTCATGGTCATAACAAAAATTGTTAATATATCGTATTGACGATTATTACGATAACCATACGTCGAAACAGTAATTTCGAATTACTTAATAATTTGCTAAATGTGATTTAATTAATTTAGAAATATTATTTATGTGATAAATTTATATTTTAAATTAATACAGTTATTATGTCACATAAGATGTTACGTAATTAGTTAAATTGTACGAATTATAAATCGTAAAATGAAGGTCCATTTTACGTTTATATATGTGCCGTGTAAATGTAATGTTATAAGGTAATATTATGTGATAATTTATCTTATTTTATATGATGATTATATTAGGTCATGACATGAGCTTACCATGAGCATGTGAGCATGCAAAAGGGATTAAAATCCCTTCCCTATGCACCATTTACACGGTTTACACCCCACCCCAACCAAACCCATTCTCTATATATATATGTGATACATCACATATTAAATGACTAATCTTGATGTTAATTTTCTAGTGTAAGAAAATTCAAAACCTCTTAAATATTATTTATATAATATTTTCTAATAAATACTAATAATAGTATTAGTACACGGTTTTAAACCTACTTCCGTCCTCTAGTTTCGGGTTCGGTTTTTGGTCCGATTTAAGGGTAGGTCTTGATGTTCTCATATTGTAGGCAAGCTTAGTTGGTTGCTTTTGGAGGATCGTCCTAGCAAAATTTCGGACCGTGTGTAAGAATACGATTCTCCTTATTTCCGCTTTAGTTTTGCATGCATAAGATCTTGAGTATAAACTTAATATGAGATTAATTAAAACTTAAATAATTAGTAAGACTAGATTATTGGATTTGTGAGTATGACTCTCGTTTTCCTTCAAGTGGTATCAGAGCATTAGGTTGCTTGCATGCAACTCGATTTTTACGTTTTTGCGAGAAAATACGATTTTAATTAAAAACGAAAATGATTAGTACATATAGGATATGCACGAAAATCTTAATGCATGTATACTTTCTGGTCTTAAAATAGTTTTAAGTTATTTTGATGATTTATGGAATCATATTGTTCAATATTGTAATTAAATTGTTTAATTTATGCTTAAAATCGGTTAAAAACGTTTTATTATGGGAAAAATAGCTAAATAATGCTTCTGGCCGAGAATTTTAATATGTTCACTCATGCATTTAAAATATTATGAATATATATAATTTTTTCAATTATTGAGTTTTATGCATGGTTTATGATTTTTAAAGGTTAAATAGTCATAAAATGAGTTAAATATGGGTTAAATAGTTATATTATGAATTTAACTATAAATTTTTTTTGTAGATGTCACATGCAATATATATAATATATGATGAATTTTCCATAAATTTTTCTTTAATATTGCATGAATATTGATTTTTATCGTAAAAATCGTAATATTAGTGACATATTTTAGCTTACATAGTTTAAGTTCGAATTTGACCATAAAATTTTTATATAGTGTCATATATATTATTTCTATCATGCATGTAATTTTTGAGCTAATTATTTCGAATTTTGCATGAGAAATGATTTTAATCGGTAAAATCGAGTAATATATGACACGAATTATTAAAAATAGTAAAAGTTACTTAAATGGTCCGAAAAATTCACCCATATTAGTCATATTAGATATGATCATCAAAATATTTTTATTTAGTGCCTAAAGTTTCTGAAATTTTAAATTTTAATTTTAAAAGTTAAAGTTGAAATTGAGAATTGTAAGAGTCATTTTATTTTTTCAGACCTTAAACAGTATTTTCAGTCTGATTTTTCTGCATTTTCAGTCATTTTGAGTGTCTAGGAATATGTAAAAATTATATTGGTATTTTATTGCATAATTTTTGAAGTAGTTTTGAATTTTTCGAATTATTATGCATATTATACGACTATTTTACGAAAGAAATGGTGTATTTCGACAATATTTAAATTTTAAGGATCTGAAATTTTAGAAAATTTTCAGTATGTTCAAAATTTTGAATTTTGAATTTTCGAATTTTTTATGACTCGTTTGATTATTTTAATGCTATTTCCCGTAAAACCGATTAAAACCGAACAATATTAAAGATAAAAGTTAAGTTAATTTTCGAAATTTGAGTAAGACTAAATTTTGAATCCTAAAATGTGTTAGGAAACTTAACTAAATCGTGAATAGTGATTCATAGAGTGATTTTAAAATTGTTTAAATCACGTTATTCCATAAAACCGAGTTATTACGAATAACGATATTTAAAATGTGTTTAAATAGGACGATTTGGCTTAGGTTTTGCATTTTATATAAGTATTGCATATTTAATTATTATTTATGAATGTCATAATTTTATTTACGTAATTTTGAATTATGTAATTTACTTAGTATGGCCTTAGATTTTAATCGATATTTCCCGTAATGTAAGGGTTTATCGATTCAGTTGTAATTTAATGTGATCTCGTATCACTTTATTTTATTGTTTTATTTTATAATGTATAAAATAGATAGAAAATTTGTAATTATTTGTAATTCCGGAGATCCTTGAAGACGGTGCCATTTTCGGAAAGGAGTTCCGACCAAGACGGAGTTTGCCTTTGGATGCGTGCCGCGTATGAAATTCAAGGGACCAAAGGAGTTGGTTTCCGAATTTGTAGTTTACTTTATTTTCTATTTTAGGAAAGGCCATACTAGGATTTTATTTATGCTTTTAAGTTTTTATGCTTTATTTATGCTTATCTTGTTTGCATGCATAGCCAAATCGTCATTCATATCATGCATTTCATCGATTTTATCGACCGTGTCAATTAAATTATCAATAATTCACCGACTTAGTTCACTTAAAGGAGATAGATAATAAATTGACAAGATCTCTTACGTTATTTAAAAATCGAGACATAGCCTTACCAAATAGTAAAGAACCCGCAAAGGATCTTCTTCATAAGGGAGTAGGCTCGGCTAAACCGGGGTGCAAACCTTATTACGTTGGTGAAGTGGGGTAATATGATTACGTTCTCGAAATTTGTTTGATCTCGACGAAGGTATTCGAGCCACCGTAGTGGTAATAAGTTCGGGCTAAGATAAGAATTAGTGTAATTTTATCGACCGAGAGTTCTAAAAGTAGAATCGATTAAACGGTTAATCTACCGAGTCATATTAATGAGGGATGTATCGGCTAAACCGTGCCCGAGTTAGTGTGTATTTGGGTCTCGGGATCATTTACTTAATTGGGTAAGAGATCATTAAGTAGATGTTTAACTTGTTTAAAATTTACAAGTTTAAATTAATAATTAAAACAATAATTGTGTTTTAATTCCTTTATTTTTATTGTAGTTCATTTTCGACTATCAATCATCAATGGCAAATAACGCTCCACCACTCCCACACGTTTCATGGCTTCGGTCCTTTATGGATCGTTGCAAGCTTGAGAAGCATGGCGCCAATTTCAATGATTGGGACGCCCAATTGGTATTGGCCGCGGAAGCCGACGATAAGACTCGTTATCTTACCATTGCCGCTCCTCCCACTCCCGGTGCTCGTTCATCGGAAGCGACTCGTGAGGCCTATGAGACCTAAATGAAGGAGTCACATGCTTTAAAGAACGTGCTTATATTTTCGATGGAGCCGGATCTCCAAAGAAGAATGATTAAGCTAGCCACGGCTAATGAGATTTATACTAGAATTGTGACCATGTTTTCGCAAGCTCCTAGGGTAATCCAATATGAGGCGGCCTCCGCATTCTTTGATTTAACCTTAAAGGAAGGTCAAAGAGTTAGTCCTCATGTACTCAAAATGGTTGAC
Source organism: Silene conica (assembly GCA_029255685.2). Taxonomy (NCBI): domain Eukaryota; kingdom Viridiplantae; phylum Streptophyta; class Magnoliopsida; order Caryophyllales; family Caryophyllaceae; genus Silene; species Silene conica. The sequence goes on along the minus strand of CM055317.2, from coordinate 33,087,577 downwards.
CTAGCCGAAACCTTGAAGTTGCAAGGGGTAAATGTTCTCGACTCGCTTATTATTGACAAAATCCTTCACTCCCTCAACAAAGTGAAATCGTATGTTCGATTTCGGGTAAATTATAACATGCGTGCCGTCGTTGAGGGTACAAAAGATAAAATTTATAATTCCTAAACTTAAACTATAGACAGTGAAAGTCAGGGTCGAACCACAAGGAGGTGGGGAATGTTTATTGCTTGATGTTAATGTTTAAGGTAACAATTTTTAGGGCTTTGATTTGTTGATTACTAAGTCTAAAGCAAGGATTAAAAATAAGACAAGAAAATAAATATGAGATTAAAACTATATTAAAAGAGATGCTAGGATGTTTGGGGTAATAAATAGCTAAGGTAATATAAATCCTAAGGTCAACATCTATTGCAGTCGCGTAAGGGGTGTAACATATCCTTTCGGTCTATGGTACCTAATAGCTCCTTTCGGCCTATGCTATTAGTTCCTAGGTCTCACATTATTGGGTGTCAACAATAAGGGTGATTCCTAAATCCTAGGTCACATACCTTTCAGTCTTGAGTAACCTAGCCGTCTTAAGGTGTAAACCAATGCCCTTCCCGTATCTCTCAATCTTGGGTAGGTCATTACTAACATCCTACAAGTCTCCTTTCAGTCTCATTGTAGGGTATTATAGTCAACAAAGAAAGACGAAACAGGAAACAGACGCGAGTAGGTCGACCGACCGGCTAGCCCAGTCGGCCGACCACCGCCCTGGTCGACCGACCATTATTTGAGTCGGCCGACCACGGCTCTGCTACAAGTCGGTCTCGGAATTCTACTACCTACGCATATTCATCCCCTACATCCTAACATATGAAATTTAGCTACGCATGATTACTAAAACAACGATGAAAACGGGAATAAACATGGAAAACATAGTGAATAATAATCTAAGCATGCAAGATTCAATAAAGCTTGGGAATTCTATCTTAATTAAATGCAATAGTAATAAGAACAATAATAAAACTAGATTAAAAGAGTAATTACCAGAATCGGAATTAAGGCAGAAAGGAACAAACTTTATTGAATGCTTGAGAATTGTTGAAAGATTACAAACTAGAATTAAGAACTAGATAATAACCAATTGCGGCTTGTTAACTAAGAAACTGAATTGTGGTTTGATAGTAAACTTGATATTAAACGTCGTATCTAACCCTAATTACAAGATTAGCTTATATAGGGCATAAATTCAGAGTTTCCTAAAGACTACCACTTCTAAACCATTTCCGAAAACTGTTCCTGGGCTTCGCTGAGGTCGGTCGACCAGTTTGGTGGGTCGGTCGACCTCTTTTACGGACTTAAGCGAATTCTGGGCTTTCTTCAAGATTTTGGACTTCATAAAAATCAGGCCTGGTCGGCCGACCCACGTAGTAGGTCGGTCGACCGTATCCGCATAGAAAATCTCCGGCTTTCTTCTTGATTTGACTCTTGGCACTTAAATAAAGACTCCAGTTGACTTTCCTTCGTTCCTTAATTATGCAAAAGACTCGAGGACACGAATATGGTGCTAAATCGTCCCTTTTCCGCATAAATCTGCAAAAGTGCATAAAAATACGGAAGTACACGATTGTTGGGAAATAAGGGCTAAAACATAGTAAATGAGCGACCAAATGCGTGTAAAAATAGATGAAAAACATCATAACATAGACACGCATCAAATTCCCCAAACCAAACCCTTGCTTGCCCTCAAGCAAGAAATACACTCGATCTTAACTAATGGAACGATTTCAATCTCAGAGCGAAATTTACATGTAAGCCTATACCAATGCCAAGTACAAAATGAGAAAGTATTCAAATCATGCAAACGAGTTATAAGGTCGTCAAACTTGCAAACCTAGAGGCTATAGAGACTTATACCATGGACTCTCGCGGTACGCTTGAGACACTCATGAAGCAAATGGTGAGCATATGTAAAAGATAGAAAGAAGTAAATTTGTAGAGACACTCACCTAACTGCGACCCATGAAAACATGCCTGCAATCTAACATGAACAAGAATTCCACAACTTTGTATAACAATCTCATTAGGTGGCCCAGATACATGTAAATGAGGTAATGAAAGATATGTGAGGTAAAAGGTAAAAGTGGCTAAGATGTTTTTGGATTTGTGGGGTTAATAGCCAAGCTAGTAAAACCGATTCCCAACAACATAATTCACAACTTTTTGATATTAAGAAAGTGCTCTTTTGTGGCACAACTCTCACATTATATAAGAAAGGACTCCCAAATATTTTGAATGAAGTACGGGAGTGATAACAAATAAAAGAAAGGGATTTTGCAACGAATTTTTGAGTCTGATGCTGACGGGTGGTCGGCCGACCCATGAAGGAGGTCGGTCGACTTCATTCCTGTAAGTTTTGATTTTTTCGTTTTCCTTTTCTTTCTTTCTTTTCTTTCTTCTTTCTCTTTCTTTCTTTTCTTTCTTCTTTCTCTTTTTGCTCAAGATAACATATAAACCAAGATCCCTCAAAAGTCAAACCAAAGACCACAAATACTAGCTTGGAAGGGTAGGCTAAGTATGGGATGTATTTTTGGGGGAATAAAAAGGCAATTTTGGCTATGTGAAGCTTATGGGTAAATATGAGAAAGGAGATCCCAAATGCACGTATCAAGACTCACAAAACGAGATAGTAAAAAAAGTATATAGCAATTCAAGTTGATGTTTATGCATATTGATGTAACATGTTACAAGGGGAGTACTACTCACATCCTAGATAACTAGTTTAAGAATGAAACCAGGAATAAGGCTCTAAAACTCAGAATGTATAGTAGGTTGCCAAGGTATAAGTCAAGTCTCAAGATATACAAATTAAATTGACAAAAACTCGTAGATATGCAAAAGACTCTTATACTAAAACAAGTTGACAAGGCAAGGTAAAGGCATAAACATGTAAGAAAGCAAAATCATCCTTGAAATACTCTCGTTCCGACTCGACCTATATGCTGAAATAAACGTGCATTTTTTTGGAATTTTTTTGAATTTTTTGAATTTTTGGATTTTTGTATATATAAGGAAAATAAAGAAAAGAACAATGCAATACGGAAATGCAATAAACGTGAGACAAAATGCAATGCATGTGACACGAAACCATTCCCCAAACCAACCCGCACAATGTCCCCATTGTGCATTAGCCTAAGTAAAGGTTTCAGAACATTAAAGGAAAGATGTAAAGAGAATAAAAACTAAGGAAAAACTGGAAAGAACTCACTGGGTTAATAGACGTATGAGAAAAACCTCCCCAAACCAGCGAAAGCTGGGAGGTTTTGGTGGCTAGCAATGCCACTCAAGTACCAAAGAACGGTTGCACGATCTCCGAGGAAGAAACGAACCGACTGCGACGGACAGGTAGATCGACCGACCCATATAGTAGGTCGACCGACCTTCCTGCAGACTAAGGAATTCCAGCGATACAGCGACTAGGTCGATCGACTTGTGTATCTGGTCGGTCGACCCCTCTGTGTCACAGTGGTCTTTGTTTCTTCGTAAAACCTGAAAAAGCATTAAATATGCGCCCAACAAATGCGCGAGATTCCAGAAACAAGTCTAAAGTCTTAACTACGCAAGCATAAAGGAAAAAGTTCTAAAACTACGAGCAAACCAAATTAAAAAGTCTCACGCAACAAAAGTAAATTGTCTTAAAAGCTGAAATTTGAAACAACTATCCGCTAAAGATGCGGAAAATATCCGACCACGGCTTTTGACGACATGTCGTAGTCTCCACGGTGTTTTCTTGATTAGTAAAACACATCTTCTTCCCGCCGTCGCAAAGCATATGCGACGACCTCTCCTCTTGAGCTTGTCTTCTCTTTTTCTTCTCAACCCGATCCACGACATCTGGGTCTTCATCTTCTTTATAGCTTAAGCATCCCATTCCTCCTCTCTGTACTATGACTTCCTTCACTTTGGGTTTCCCCAAACCAATTCCTGCACTAGCCATAATAGAAGTGTCCTCCATATTGCTCCCAATCTGGGGCGGAGATGTAAAAACAGATACAGGAATAGGCAATAAGGTAGGAGAAGTAGTGATGACCTCATACTTCTTTTCAGAAGTAATAGCATTACAAGTGATGGGGGTCATAGCATCCTTCTTCCTATAAGATAGGCCATAATTAAATAATAGAATGCTTTCCTACTTTAAAGGTCAAAGTCCTAGTGCCTACATCTATAATGGCTCCTGCAATGTGGAGGAAAGGTCTTCCTAGTATTATAGGTATATGGGCATCCTCTGGGATGTCCAAAACTACGAAGTCAACTGGAAAGAAAAACCTGTCAATACGCACAGGGATGTTTTCCAACAGCCCTACAGGTTCCATAGCTGTACGATCTGCCATCTGGACAGTCATGCTGGTTTTCCAACACCCCTGTTGTCATCGTAAAGGCCATTGTAGAACTGGTTATAAAGAAACCATTGTTCGAATCCGTGGTGTGGTATGGATCGAACAAGTCTCTTGAACCTGTCCCACGCCTCACTAAAGTCTTCATTGGGGCCCTGCTTAAAATTTGTAATCTGCGCCCTTAAAGCATTAGTCTTGGATGCAGAATAGTATTTCCTGTAGAATGCCAAGGCTAGGGTATTCCAATCTGTGACTCCCGCAGCAGTGCGGTCCAAATCTCTATACCATTCCCTCGCAGCGTCCCTAAGGGAGAAGATAAACATGGTCTGCTTAATCTGGTCCTACGTCACCCCTTCTGGGGGTGCAATAGAGCATATGTAATCTGTGAAGATTTCAATATGCTTTGCAGCATCCTCATTGGCCGAGCCTCCAAATTGGTTTCTTTCAACCATTGTAATGTAGGCAGGCTTGGCCTCGAATGGCTTCCCAGTACCTGCAGGTAAAGTGAACCCTTTGTATAGGTCCTTTGCCTGAGGCATGGAGTGACTGGCAATAGTAGCCTCCTCTGTCATGTTTTCTTCTTCTTTTGGAAAAACTGGAAAGTAGGTAAAAGGTGGTGTTCTTGGTGAAGGTGGATTGTTGGGTGAATTTGGTTGTGAAGTTGGTGTTTTTGGTGAAGATGGTAGTGATGGTTGTTCAAATATGTCTTCTTGGAATAAGGAAGATGGCGAACCTCCTTCCTGATTCGCTAGAAGTTGATTTCTCCTTTCTCTAAGAGTCCTCTCAAGCTCGTGGTCAAGTGGTAGGAGTTCTCCTTGAACTGACCTGCGCATAAGATGGAAACTACAAGAAAAAGGTGAGAAGGTTTAAGGAACAAAAGTTCCTTAAACAATGAGAAACAAAAACAAAAAACAATAAACACTGGCGTTACCTCCGCGGCAACGGCGCCAAAATTTGATGCCCGTCGTTGAGGGTACCAAAGATAAAATTTATAATTCCTAAACTTAAACTATAGACAGTGAAAGTCAGGGTCGAACCACAAGGAGGTGGGGAATGTTTATTGCTTGATGTTAATGTTTAAGGTAACAATTTTTAGGGCTTTGATTTGTTGATTACTAAGTCTAAAGCAAGGATTAAAAATAAGACAAGAAAATAAATATGAGATTAAAACTATATTAAAAGAGATGCTAGGATGTTTGGGGTAATAAATAGCTAAGGTAATATAAATCCTAAGGTCAACATGTATTGCAGTCGCGTAAGGGGTGTAACATATCCTTTCGGTCTATGGTACCTAATAGCTCCTTTCGGCCTATGCTATTAGTTCCTAGGTCTCACATTATTGGGTGTCAACAATAAGGGTGATTCCTAAATCCTAGGTCACATACCTTTCAGTCTTGAGTAACCTAGCCGTCTTAAGGTGTAAACCAATGCCCTTCCCTTATCTCTCAATCTTGGGTAGGTCATTACTAACATCCTACAAGTCTCCTTTCAGTCTCATTGTAGGGTATTATAGTCAACAAAGAAAGACGAAACAGGAAACAGAAGCGAGTAGGTCGACCGACCGGCTAGCCCAGTCGGCCGACCACCACCCTGGTCGACCGACCCATTATTTGAGTCGGCCGACTACGGCTCTGCTACAAGTCGGTCTCGGAATTCTACTACCTACGCATATTCATCCCCTACATCCTAACATATGAAATTTAGCTACGCATGATTACTAAAACAACGATGAAAACGGGAATAAACATGGAAAACATAGTGAATAATAATCTAAGCATGCAAGATTCAATAAAGCTTGGGAATTCTATCTTAATTAAATGCAATAGTAATAAGAACAATAATAAAACTAGATTAAAAGAGTAATTACCAGAATCGGAATTAAGGCAGAAAGGAACAAACTTTATTGAATGCTTGAGAATTGTTGAAAGACTAGAAACTAGAATTGGAAACTAGAATTAAGAACTAGATAATAACCAATTGGGGCTTGTTAACTAAGAAACTGAATTGTGGTTTGATAGTAAACTTGATATTAAACTTCATATCTAACCCTAATTACAAGATTAGCTTATATAGGGCATAAATTCAGAGTTTCCTAAAGACTCCTACTTCTAAACCATTTCCGAAAACTGTTCCTGGGCTTCGCTGAGGTCGGTCGACCAGTTTGGTGGGTCGGTCGACCTCTTTTACGGATTTAAGCGAATTCTGAGCTTTCTTCAAGATTTTGGACTTCATAAAAATCAGGCCTGGTCGGCCGACCCACGTAGTAGGTCGGTCGACCGTATCCGCATAGAAAATCTCCGGCTTTCTTCTTGATTTGACTCTTGGCACTTAAATAAAGACTCCAGTTGACTTTCCTTCGTTCCTTAATTATGCAAAAGACTCGAGGACACGAATATGGTGCTAAATCGTCCCTTTTCCGCATAAATCTGCAAAAGTGCATAAAAATACGGAAGTACACGATTGTTGGGAAATAAGGGCTAAAACATAGTAAATGAGCGACCAAATGCGTGTAAAAATAGATGAAAAACATCATAAAATAGACACGCATCAATGCGTAATCAAGAAACCTCCTTGGACGAGTTACATAAGATGTTGGTCCAAGCGGAGAGGGATATGAGACTTAATGAGAGTTCCACAAAGGATATGCTAAATATCGAGAAGAAAAGCAAGGGGGAAGTTTAAGCGCAAGGCTAACAAGGGTAAAAATGTCAAAGCCTTCAAACCCGCATCTCCTAAGGAGAAGACTTTTACGAAAGGTGCTTCTTCTTCGTCGTCATCAAAGGTTGATGACAAGTGCCATTATTGCACTAAGATGGGGCATTGGAAGCGTGATTGCCCGAATTATCTCTCCATGACCTCAAAGCCGGAAAGGTTCTTGCAGTAGGTATTAATTCTCGTCTAATTCATGTTATTTAATAAATTTTGTATATTGATACAAGTTATTGATTCTTACCTGTTTATAAATTGTTTTAAAAGGTGATGCCCGTCGTTGAGGGTACCAAAGATAAAATTTATAATTCCTAAACTTAAACTATAGATAGTGAAAGTCAGGGTCGAACCACAGAGAGGTGGGGAATGTTTATTGTTTGGTGTTAATGTTTAAAGGTAACAAATTGGGGGTTTGATTGGTTGATTACTATATCTAAGGCAAAGATTAAAATAAACAAATAATAAAAGATGAGAATAAAATATAATAAAAAGGGATGCTAGGATGTTTGGGTAATAAATAGCTAAGGTAAAATAAATCCTAAGGTCAACATGTATTGCAGTCGCGTAAGGGGGCGTAACATATCTTTTTAAGTCTATGCTACCTAATAGCTCCTTTCGGCCTATGCTATTAGTTCCTAGGTCTCACAATTATTGGGTGTCAACAATAAGGGTGATTCCTAAATCCCAGGTCACATACCTTTCAGCCTTGAGTAACCTATCCGTCTTAAGGTGTAAACCAATGCCCTTCCCGTATCTTTCAATCTTGGGTAGGTCATTACTAACATCCTACAAGTCTCCTTATGGTCTCATTGCAGGATATTATAATTGACAAGAAAAGACGAAATAAGAATACATACGCGGGTGGTCGACCGACCAGCTACTCCAGTCGGCCGACCACGGCCTCGGTCGACCGACCAGCTACTCCAGTCGGCCGACCGTGGTCCTGCTACAAGTCGGTCTTTCGAATTTTATTTACTACGCATATTCATCCCCTACATCCTAACATATGGAGATCAGCTACTCATGGTTGTTAAGACGATTATAAATTTGGGAATAAACATGGTAAATATATTGAATAATCTAAACATGCAAGAACTAACAAAGCTTGAGATTCTGACTTAAACAATTGTAATAAAAATAAGAACGATAATAAAAAGCTAGATTAAAAAGAGTAATACCACAATTGGAATTAGGGCAGAAAGAAACAAACTTTATTGAATGCTTGGGAATTGTTGAATAAGATAAAAGATGAATTAGATGGTAAAAGATTGAATAAAAGATCCTAAAGTATGATAATAGATATCAAGCATACATAACCCTAATCACAAGATTTGTTTATATAGGGTATAAAACTAAGAGTTTCCTAAAAGCTCTAATTCTACTTTATTTCCGAAAAGAATCGTCTGGGCTTCTGCTGAGGTCGGTCGACCTACTATGTGGGTCGGTCGACCGCTTCTTTCTGGGCTTCTTTTATTTTTGGCCTTCCTTAAGATTTTGGGCTTTATTAAAGTTCAGGCCTGGTCGGCCGACCCGTTTAGCTGGTCGGTCGACCGCCTCCGTACGGAAATCTTCGGATTTCTTCTTGTTTTGACTTTTGGCACTTGACTTTGACTCCAATTGACTTTCTATTTGTTCCTTAATTAAGCAAAAGACTTGAGGATATGGATTTGGTGCTAAATCGTCTCTTTTCCGCATAAATCTGCAAAAGTGCATAAAAATACGAAAGTACACGATTGTTGGGAAATAAAGGCTAAAACATAGTAAATGAGCGACCAAATACGTGTTAAAATAGATGAAAAACATCATAAAATAGACACGTATCAAAAGGGGCTCCTACCAAAGATAAATAAAGGCAAGGAGAAGGAGAAGGACGCTTGAAGTTCCTTCCATGGATGGCTAAGGTAGCATCCAAGATTGAAGACATGAAGAGCATGGCTCTAAATTTTCATTTTGATGTCTTCTTTCTTTTTGCATTTTAATTTAAGAACTTTGTATTTCTTGTACGACAAGAATCTTGTTGAAACAATGATTGTAATAGTGGTGACTTGGTTTTCAACCCAAGTCATCCTTTTGTTCTTAATCAAACATGTTGTTTTTTAAAATGCTTTTATGTGATACATAACATGAGTTGATACGATTTTCATAGATCGTAATAAAGTACCTTGAATGAGTCACCGTACAATTGAAATGATAGGATCATTATAAAAGTAATTCGACTTACTTAAAAACGAGAATTGCATCCCGTGAAATACTTCAAATTCAAACATAAGAACATCAGTTCGTTATAAGATGATCACCTTAAACGAATGAGAGTACTAATGTCTCACAACTCATATAAATTCTTTATCCAATACATTGTTGACGGGCGAAAATGCTATCCTTCTTAAATAACGGTTATTTTAAAGGATAGAGTGGGAGAAATTCTACGCCCGCAAACCAATGAAATAAACATAGGATCTTAGAGAAGAGCCCTATAAGGAGTCCTTAAGAAGAACTCTAAAATATTGGATAGAAGAAACTACGAGAGGACACAAAAGAAACTACGCGAGGACACAAAAGGAAATGTTCCTTATGTTGTCATTAGTTCCTAGAGAGGACAAAGGGAATCGCGAGTATTAACGGAAGGAAATCGTTTCGATGATGTTAATGTTTCTGTTTTATAAAGATAATAGGGGAGAAATCATCTCCCGTCCTCGTGATAATAGAAGATTCTTTCCGTGGGAAAGAAAATGAAAAATGAAATGTTCATAGCGAGTTGAGAAGATGTTTGAAGTAAATTAAAATGAAATGTTCATTATGAGTTGAGAAGATGTTTGAAGATGTTACCAAAACACTATGAAGATAGTGGGAGTTATTAGACTATTAGATAGTGATACGATATTCAGTAGGAGAAAAGTTATTAAGGAAACGGAACCTACCATTGAGAGAGAATGGTGATTCTTTGAAAGGTAAAGAATATGAGGTTTCAATTCTAGATGAATGTATGTTAAGAACATAAATCATAAGTGAGTTTATTATATGATAATGAAACGTCACCGATTAGTTTACAAGGTTTGGATTTGAATCCAAGATATGAAAATGTTAATTCATATAACCTTGATTAAAATGCCAAAAGTTGATACAAAACCTTATTTCGATATAAGTTTCTCGAGGAGAACTAGTGGATCGAATCTAGGTTAACTACAATATGAATTCTAGTACAATATGACTATGTTCATAAGGATGACATGTCATGATTTTTAAGAAAACAGTGGGAGCTTCCTTATGGTAAGGAGACTCGAGTCGAGTATAAGGACTTGAAATGTACTTGAATAAGATCATATTATACGAGATAATATGAGTCATAAGGAAATCGAAATTTGTAGGTTTAAAAGATGTGAATATATGGTATATTCACATAGTAAAACCATTAATACAAATTGATGTATGAGCATCAAAGATTGTTTATGTGGAGCAGTAATATCGTATTGACTGTTCGCACTTAACAATCACTCTTATCTTTTGAGTTATTATTAACTCACAATTATATACTTTGTGAAATCCAAATGGGTTGTAAGAGACAATTTTGAACCCCGTAAGTGAACTGGATTAACTTAGTATAGCCCATAGTCGCTTGTATGAGGTGACGTCTCGAAGCGACTAGAGTGTGAGGCGATTGATGGCAAGTTCAAAGGTCATAGAGTCATATGGGATAACTAGTCGATCACAAAGGCAGACTGTGTATCACTCTGTCGGGCATTAAGTGACCACTTATAAAGTTCTGGAAATTTTATTATTAGCCTGGTCGTGGCGAGAGCTACTATATTATTCACATGAGTCGATTCTTAGACTATAGACTGTTCGCCCAAGGTGGCACAATTTTCAGATTGACTTTGATTTTAGCTCTATGATCAACCGTTAAAGGGGGTCAAATGGGCTTCTTTTGGGTCATGATGGACTGTGTTAGTCGAAAGGAACAGTAGGATAGGAATTGTCCAGCCCATCGTCAGGGTTGTCTTAAATCTCAAGGCCATTCGAGGAGAAGTTTAACTGAAAATGTGTGGCCACGCTCGGAAGGTATCTATGGTAGATAATTCCAGTCAAAGCAGTTACATCTCCAGATCTAGAAAACCGCTCAAGATATGATCAAATGCAAGTACGACCTGGAAGACACCTTGCATTGAGTGGGATATGACGTAATAGGACAAGATAATTGATGACGCACACTTGTCGAGGACAAGTGGGAGATTGTTGGGAAATGTGTCCTCAACAATAATGCGATCACGACAGTGATTAAAATCATTGTCATAAATCTTATGAAAAGAATATGCAAGGGACGATCCGATATTGATATAATCAACTGACCAACATTAATCGGTAATGATTGGCTGACTAGAGTTTGACATTACTGTCGTATGACGGTGGTGGTCAGTTGATCCATTTAGGTCACACCTTTAGGACTAACCCCTTAAACGAATATTGATTAATTGTATAGGATACAGATTGATCGATATTCTTAAAACCGTATATTGAGAATGAGAGGTTGAATCTTAAAAGTAAGATTTATATTTGAAATTGAAATGTGTCAATTGTCAAATATTAAACGATATTTTAGAAATATCGAAATTAGTATAATGAATGGTTCATGGTTATAACAAACGTTGTTAATATATCGTATTGACGATTATTACGATAACCATACGTTGAAACAGTAATTTCGAATTACTTAATAATTTGTTAAATGTGATTGAATTAATTTAGAAATATTATTTATGTGATAAATTTATATTTTAAATTAATACAATTATTATGTCACATAAGATGTTACGTAATTAGTTAAATTGTACGAATTATAAATCGTAAAATGAAGGTCCATTTTACGTTTATATATGTGCCGTGTAAATCTATAAAATCTTATTAAAAGGGTAACTAAAAAATATGACATGGCAAATTTTAATGTGACGTGGCAAAATTTAATTGTGACTTGGCATATTTAAATGTGACATAGCATATTTTAAATGTGACATGGCGTATTTATGTGATGAATTATCAATTTATTATTACACGACATTAATTTATTTCACTTATCTATAAATTAATTTAATTCACTTATCTATAATATTAAAGGATATTATCAATATTCTTAAATTAATTTTGTATATTAAATATATTGTTTTCCAAAATTTATGTAACCCTTCAAAATTTAAATCAAGATTTCGTCTTAAATAATTTTGTATATTAAATATATTGTTTTCCAAATTTATGTAAAACTTCAAAATTTAAATCAAAATTTCGTAATTTATAATTAACTAGTTTTGTGACCCGTGAAATTCACGGGATATTCAGTTTGTAACGTGCTACTTTAGTCATTTGATATCATAATATACTACGATCAACTCAACTTACGATTTTCAAGTTCTAAGAGGTATATAAAGCCAATTAGCCTTTTGTACAACAATTTATCAGAAATTAAAGTGATGTATAGTAAATATTAAGACACCCCGCCAAAACTAAAGTAAATCAATATAAGCTAAAATAATTAATAATATTGGTATTCATATAATTAGTTATACAATACTATATTAACAAACAAAAATCCCAAAATAGAGCACCCTCGCCAATTAGATACTAAAATTTCAACAACAATTATAAAAATAACATAAAACACACGATTAGAAATGTTATGAATGACAAAACTAATATATCATGATCCCAATAAAATTGAAGCTAATACAACAATAATATATTGTGGAATTAAGAATTTTAAAGCAACAACTTGAATAACAATTGGATCATTAATGTCGAATACTGCGTTTATTAAACAATTGTATACAAAGATGTGAATATAATTGTAGCATGAAATATCAATGACACATACCATTTTACTAACGATAGAGATAAAAAAATGTTTTTTCTCTTACAAGTTTGCCTTTTTTCAAAAATATATAAACAATTGAGGATGCGTTTTATAGCTTTTAAATATTTTTTTTTATTAATACTATCAAATTTAATATTGGCATAAAACGGATCAAGATTCATGACTTTTGAGCATCTTTTTTCCATTATTATGAAGTTTAATATAAACATATATGGAAAAATGGGATATGGTATGTAAAAGGTTTGTTCTATTATTATTATTATTATTATTATTATTATTATTATTATTATTATTATTATTATTATTATTATTTTAAAAAATTCCCTTTGCATGAAAGTGGTTTAAAGAAGTTATTTTTTGTAATTAAAAGTCTGTTATATGGTTGATAGTAGATAGTTTGGTTTGCCTTTTAATTATATTAATAGATAGATATTAGTTGCTTTATAATCCAAATTATTAGACTTTTTATTACTACATATAGAACATTTTAGCTACTATATTTATGCTTAATGAAGAATTAGATGGCGAAATGGTAAGATTTAAATGACGAGAGTAAATTCGTAATTTATTTTTTATAATTTAAATGAGGATCTTATGGTTTCCACCCAAAACATGTTAATAAACCTTATAAAGAGTTTTAATAAATAGCTCTAAAATAATTTTAATATTAACCAATATAAATTAATAGAATTTAATTATGATAATCCTATGTGGCAAAAAATTAAATATTGTTAAGTTGCCTTTTAATTATATAGTACAAATATAGATAGAAGAATACTAATCAATTTATTAACATATTATATTAAAAAATAAAATTAAATAGGAAAAACTTTTAATTAATTTAATTTGATGGTTGTTAAGTATTATGAAGAGTTTTACCCTATTTAATACTATTTAATTAGATAGGAAAAGTGTCAATAAAGATGGTGGGTGTTAAGTAATATGAAAAGTTTTAATAAATTATTAACATGTTTTACTACAAAATATTCAATTAAAATGTTAACTTTAATTATGAATTATGAAATTAGTTAACATGTTTTATTACAAAAAATTTCAATTAAAATAACATTATAAATTATGAAATTTTGATATAAATTTGTAAGAGTTATATAGTTTATGGAAAAAAAATATATTTAATAATAATAATAATATCCACTAATATAATAAATAAGTGAATTAAATTAATATATAGATAAATAATTTAGATCAATGTCATGTAATAAGAAATAGTTAATCTATGTCAAATAAATTTTTCATGTCACATTAAAAGTATGTCATGTCACAATTAAATATGTCATGTCACATTAAAACCCTTTTATTTAAATTTTATAAATTAAATATGCTATGTCGCAACTCCAATTTTCTTCTATGAGAAAGGAAAATGATTTATAAGAAAACAATAAATTCCAAATAAAACATACATTTGAAAGTTCATGAAATACTAATTTTTTTTTTCTAGGATATAGTATTGAGTGGAGTGGATAAAGAATATTTTTTGCTAGGATATAGTCTTGTTTATCTCATGAACCATCCTACAAAAAAAAAATTGAGTATTAATAATGGACAAAATGGTGGAATTTGATTCATATGTAATACTAACCTTATCTTTATTTATTTAAGTTCTCTCTTAAATAATGAAAGAAATATGACATTGAGTTATAAAGAATGTAAAGTATATTTACCTTTAAATAGGAGAACACCACAAATCTTGATAGCTCCTAAATGAGAACAAAACAACACTTAAAATAGGAAATTTAAAAATATATAAATAATTAATTAATTTAAAAACATAATACAATTACCGTACCTTAATATACTTACCTTAATTTTGAAACAATCATAAGAAAAATTATTGACACACACAATTATGTTGACGATGGGAGTAAAAAAATATATTGGCTTGAATTTTGGCTCACAAATGTTGTCTTCCGTAAAAAATTTATAGCCAATTGAGGATGTGTTTTATAACTTTTGATCTCTTTTTATATTATTATCAAATTTAATATATACATAAATATGTAGTAAAGTGTTATAATTTTTTAGCATTAATTTCATTATTAATTAGCAATTTTAATTTATACATAAATATTGATCAAGGAAACATGAAATGTGAAAGGTTTGCTTTAATATACATAAATATGTAGTATAATTTTATTACTTTTGAGCATTATATTTAATTACTAATAAGTTATAAAATTAGAGATTGTAAATTGTTATTTGAAGTTTAACCTATTATAGTTTTAAAAATTAAAAAGGCTAATATTTAATGTTAAGTATGTTATTATTTTCCATTAATATTTACAAATTTTTATTATTTTTATAAACGTCGTAACAATTAGAATTATATGTATTTATTTGTTGCTTAAAATATTCTAACAATAAACATCTATATTTCAAATTTATTAGGAAGTTTGATTTTTAATTGTTATTTAATTAATCTAGAATTTAAAAATGTCAAAAGTTAATGTTTTTTATGTTATTTACATTTAATGTTTTAGTATTTTTTTTCATTTTTCTTTTTAAATAAAAAAAATGATGTGGCTCCATGTCATGTGTAATAAGTGATGTGGCTTTTTTCTAATGCTAGGTGGCATTGTCTACGTGGCATTTTAGCTTACCCTTTTAATAATATTGTATAGATATTGACATTTTAATTGAAATTGATGTAATAAAATATGTTAATAAAATTTATAATTATAGTTACATTTTTTTTTAATAAAACATATTAATAATTAATAAAAACTACTCATATGACTTAACACCCACCATTTTTTTTAAACATTTTTTCCTATTTATTTCATTTTCATATTTAAACATGGTAATAAATTCATTAAAACTCCTCATAATATTTAAACCCCACCAAATTAATTAAATTTTTTTCTTATTTAATTATTTTTTGTAATATAATATGTTAATAAATTGATCAAAACTCTTTATATTAATTAACATATGTAATTTGCACTAATATTTTGTTTCCTATTTAATTCATTTCTTGAATTTTTTCAGAAATCAATTATCTAATCTAATAATATCCAAAATAAATTAATATTAAAATTAAAATATGGAAATATATGGTTGTCTGATGTCTATAAAAAACCATAATAGCTATAATAGTTTATATTCACTCTATTTATTTAAAATATATTGCCCATGAGTTTCTACTTATGGGTTATATTTCATGGTTTAATTTATTTATTTGACGATAATGAGTATATTGAGAATTATTGTTGAGTGGTGTTGAGAATTATTGTTGAGTGGTGTTGTCGTCGTTGTTGTTGTTGCTGCAGTGGTGATGTTGAATAAAATATATTTTAATTTGCGATATATTTTAAATCACTCTGCAATTTTCTCTTAAGTCGTATTATTATATACTTGCTCAATTTTGTTTAATTGGATATAATTTCATTAAATATATATATATATATATATATATATATATATATATATATATATAAATCTATAAATATAGTATATAAATAAAAGGCAAGGCAAAGAATGAGTCAACAATTTTCATGCAAGCTAGATTTTGTAAAAAAAAAATATAAAAAAGGAAAAATAATTTAAGCAAACCTTTTACATTTAATTTCTCCCTACCCCGTATTTATGTCTATTAAATTTTCTAATAATGAAAAAGGATGATTAAAAGTCACAAAACATTGCTTCATATTTATGTATATATTAAATTTGATAATAATAATAATAATAATAATAATAATAATAATAATAATAATAATAATAATAATAATAATAATTAATAACAATAATAAATATAAGTCGTCCAAAAGTCATAAAATGCATCATCAATTGGCTATAAATATTTGATGGAAAGACAACATGTGGGCCAAAATTCAAGCCAATATTTTGTTTACCTCAACACCGAGAGAATTGTATGTGTAAATAATCATTCTTATCATTGTTTTTTTTAAGCTCTAAGGGTTATGAAGTACTATGACATTTTTGAACTTCACATATATGTTGTTTTGTTGTTATTTAGGGGCTATCAAGATTTTTGGAGTTGTGCTCTTTAAAGGTAAATATACTTACATTTTTATTATTCAATGTCATATTTATATAATTATTTAAGGAAAAATTTAAATTAATATAATTATAAAGTAATATTAAATAAATCAAATTCAACTGTTTTGTTTGTTATTAATTGTTGTGGATTTTTTTTTTGTAGGATGCTTCATTTGAAAAAGAGAACTATATGAAGAAGTGAATACTGTAATTGCTTAAACAAATACTCCAATATATTACCCTCAATTTTATATTATAAATTAACTACAAGATTGACAACATGAATGTTAATGATCAATTATTTAAAGTTTCATGAAAAAAATTAGTATTGGATAAACTTTAAAATGTATGTTTTATTTCTGTACGTATTATTTTTTTATTCATCATTTTCCATTTGAAAAATAGCTCTCATAGATTGATATTGGAGTTACAAAGATCTCAATCGTATAAACAAGTTGGACAAAATAATTCTTATTGATATGAATAACGGCTAAATGTACATTGTTATTAATATCTATGCTTACAATATAGTTAAAAGGTTACTTAAAGCATTTAATTTAAATTCACATGTTTTTTTATATTGGTTAATACATGATCCATTTATATTGATTACTAGATTCTTCATTTATTTATACAATATTGTAAAATATCAACTGAGTTATCTATTGATTTATACAATACTTTAAAATGACAAGATTAGGTATCTTATTAATGCCACAAATCTCGATAGCCCTTAAATTTGTACAAAACAAATGCGTACGATAAAGTTTGAAAATGTAATGAATATTTCATAACCAAAAAATGTAACTTACATAAAAAAATAAAAAAATTATATAGTTAATTTAAAACCTTAACCCACTTAATTTGATGTGAATAGATAAATAAGACATATTAGTGGCACATACAATTCTATTGACGATATTGATAAGAAAAATGATTGCTTACAAATTTTGCCTTTATAAAAAAACTATAAACAATTGAGGATACGTTTTATGACATTTGAGCAATTTTTCTATTATTATTATTATCAAATTTAAGATAGACATAAATATCAATTCACGTTCATCATTTTTAAGCATCGATGTTAAAAAGACAATATTAAGTATCTTACTATGTCATGTGTTATTAAAATTAAAGTCATATCTAAAATCATGTGTCACATGCTTATAAATAAAAATTAAAAATTAAAAAATGTTAGTTGCGAACACAAAAATAAATTAATACAAAACTATTTATTTTCCTCCCCTAAATCTGGTTATTAACTACATATTTATTTGACTTTTATTTCTTTTATTTAATAGGATGACTTTTTGGTTTTCCCTCACCATTTGTAATATGTTACTATTTAACTTAATTTATCATTTTTGCAATAATTAAAGTTTAAGATTTATGACAAATTAATATTGATGATATATTAGGAGTTAGGACTAGCATTTATTAAACTTCATAACTATGCTATTACTAAAAAATTATAGATATGATTTATAAGAAATAAAATATTGAGTTTAAAAACCCTCTAATTTAATTAAAAAGTATGTTTAAGCTTTTTATACTAGATAATTTATCATTCTAAAAAAAAGAATAATAATCAAACATTATGCCTAAATTAAATAACTTTTAAGTATTTCAAAAATCAAAACCGTATATTTTTAAATGGATAAACTAATTGCTCGGACAAATCTAAACAATACAATAAAATAACAATACTAAAACATATAAACCCGTGAATGTCACGGGTCACAAAACTAGTGTAATGTTATAAGGTAATATTATGTGATAATTTATCTTATTTTATATGATGATTATATTAGGTCATGACATGACCTTACCATGAGCATGTGAGCATGCAAAAGGGATTAAAATCCCTTCCCTATGCACCATTTACACGGTTCACACCCCACCCCAACCAAACCCATTCTCTCTATATATATGTGATACATCACATATTAAATGACTAATCTTGATGTTAATTTTCTAGTGTAAGAAAATTCAAAACCTCTTAAATATTATTTATATAATATTTTCTAATAAATACTAATAATAGTATTAGTACACGGTTTTAAACCTATTTCCATCCTCTAGTTTCGGGTTCGGTTTTTGGTCCGATTTAAGGGTAGGTCTTGGTGTTCTCATATTGGAGGCAAGCTTACTTGGTTGCTTTTGGAGGATCGTCCTAGCAAAATTTCGGACCGTGTGTAAGAATACGATTCTCCTTATTTCCGCTTTAGTTTTGCAGGCATAAGATCTTGAGTATAAATTAATATGAGATTAATTAAAACTTAAATAATTAGTAAGACTAGATTATTGGATTTGTTAGTTTGACTCTCGTTTTCCTTCACTATTACAATGTCAATCATAGTTCACTTCAATGGGGTTCAAAGGTTGTCTCCACAACCCATTTGGATTAGACAAAATAATGGAAAAGAGAGTTATTTAAAACTCAAAACGACAAGTGTGATTATCACATCTGAGTTGTAACAACCCGGATTACAAAATAAAGGAAAAACATAATATAAATGAATATCAGAGTGTAACTCAATGATAACTGGGTTAAGGTGGCGGAAACACCTTACCCAAATCCGGATCGATACTCAAATCGAAAACCAAACTAATTACATTATTCAAAGATTCTTAAAAACTTAAAGCAAAGGTCCTAAACAATTTATTAAGCTCGCTTCGCACATTCCCCAAGCAGGCATCAACCAAACAGCGACCACCTGAACAACCTGAGAAGGGGGTCGACAATCAGTCGGGAGTAACTAGATGCTCTCCCAGTCATGTTTACAACAAATGAATGTAACCAACAGTCATTAACAATTGAAATGCAAAACAAGTAAACATGTGAGATCATCTATACTCATGAAAGTCCAATCAAACTTACCATCATTTGAAGACACAATACTGCAATCATGTGAAGATATAAGCGAGACATGACTGTTGGAAACTAGGTTCCATATTTTATACTCAAAACTAATGTGAGTTTTGTTTCTTTAAGTTTAGTCATAAAAACTTAAATAGATCTTATGCATGCAAGATGATATCATAAGATGAGATAGTCCTTACATTGGTTTTAGAAGGTTTATACTCAACAATCACCTATTGATTGAGTCTTCAAACCGAAATACCCTTTCAACGATCTAAGAAAAATCGTCTCCAAAAGATGCGTATCAAGGACCCGATCTCAAACTAATACTAATTTTGTTACTAGAAAATTAGTATAAGTATACTAGAAATAATAACAATAATATTACTCTTAATATTATTAGTATAGGAAATAATTGTTCCTTAGTAACAACTATTGTACTAGAAATATAGAGAGAATGGAGTGGTAGTATGAGTATGTTAGTGTGATTATCTAGCATCCACCAACAATTACTATATGTTGTCACAAGTGTAGTGTGTGTGTGTGTGTGTTATATAGAGGCAAAATTTGAGCTCAAATGCTCTTCATTTGGCCGGCCAAAGCATGCCATAGAGACCCAATGCATGGCCTTCTATATCTTACACAAAAGCATGAGTTATTCCTTACACATACACTTTGCCTTACACACTCAACCCTTGTCCACTTACACACACAAACTCACATGCATACTCACATTTACACGGCTGAAAATGGGTCTAAAATGGACCCATTTTATCTTTGTCAATTGTGTTAAAATGTAACATGTCACATATGTTCCATAACACATGACCCAATTTGTTAATTGTGCAATTTTAACTATTAAAATTCATAATTTACAAATTTATTACATTTAAATAATTATTCCAATATTTCGAAATAATTATTGTACAAAATGCAATATCATAATTTTAATTACAACTCTTTGTAATTTTATGATCAACCGTGTTCATTCTCAATTTAATCGTTTCCCCAAACGAATAAATAAAACCGAGTAATAAAACTATTTTATTACTTTGACTATTCTTATTATAATCCCATTATAAAAATATTCGTCATATAAAATTATTTCCAAAATTTCCAGTTATTAATTAATTTGTATCCAATACAATATTAATCAATTATTCCATTGAGACGGAATTCCCTAAAGATATGACCTTAAGGGATCGACTGATCACCACCATCATATGACGATAATGTCAAACTCTAGACAGCCAATCATTATCGATTAATGTTGATCAGTCGACTTTAAAAGAGTAACACTCCCAGTTGTGTTTCATTCAAATGAGTTTTAATTACGTCAACACACTATTGTCGAGGACACTTCCTCCAACAATCTCCCACTTGTCCGAGACAAGTGTGTGTTACCAATTCTCTTGCCCTATTACTATCTCCCACTCAATGCATGGCGTCCTCTCAGGTCGTGCCGGCAATTGATTAAAATCTAGAGTGGTTTATCTCGATCTGGAGTTTATAACTACTGACCGGAATTATCTACCATAGATACCTTCCGAGCGTGGCCACGCATTTCTAGTTATTATTCTCCTCGAGTGGCCTAGAGATATTTCTCAACCCTGACAAGGGGTGGACAATTCCTAATCGACTTATTCCTTCCGGCTGGCCATAGTCCATCACAACCCAAAATATGTCCTTATAAACCCCAGTTACGAAGGTGTTAGGACATAAATCAAAGTTAATCTGAAAACTATGCCACCTCAGAGAACAGTCATTAGTCCAAGAATTGACTCATGTGAAACACGATAGATGCTCCCGCCACGACCAGGCAGTCTTTTAATAAGAGTACGCCAGAGCTCTATCAGCGGTCATTAGCCCGGCAAATGTGTCTTAACATGTCTATGCCTAGGTGATCGATTAGTCATCCCGTATGACTCTATGGCAATTGAACTCGCCATCAATCGCATCACTCATCCGGTTGCATTGAGATGTCACCTCACTTAAGCAACTAGGGGCGAGGTCATGATAATTCAATTCACTTTAATGGGGTTCAACATGGTCTTACCATCCCATTTGAATTTTACTTGACCTTTCGTGAGTTATAAATAACTCAAACAATTAGTGGATTACACCATCCAAGTGGTCAACCTTTGAACACCATTTAATTTACAATCAGCTTTAGGGTCTCTCGTTTACATCCCTTAAAATTGTATTTATCTTCATTTTGAGTAAACCAGGTTTACCACGGTTCGTGCGATCGTTCACTTTGCGGATCATATCCATACATTGATCTTTCCTCTGAAAGAGACAAGTCACTTTAATGACTAGCAAATAAGATTATGTGCATTGTGTAACTCCCAGCCACAGCAATGCCTTTACATAATTTGTGAACGTACACATTTTGTAGAATCTTGTGATGACCATGTAGTTAAAATACAAGTCATTGAGATGCATAGTCAATGAATGTAAGTCAAAGATTATCACAAATCTTTGCTTGGTTTCTTGGAACTTGAGTCGTTGCAAACCTTTTACCATGCGACTAAGTTATCTTCCAAGATCTTGAATTCGTCTTTCATCTTCATTGGAGAATACTTTGACAATTGATCAAGGTTTAATCATTGATTTAACACCTGCTCCAAGGGGTTGTCCTGCAAGCGGTGTGCATCCATTTTACACGATCGTACTAATGGCGGAAACATTAGCGAATTTAAACGTGCAAACAATAGTACTTAAGGTTCGATAAATTTCCATGATCCCATCATGGTTATACTATCTTCATCTCTATGAACAACCTTAACACTAATAACAAGATGTCTCTTATAATCTCAACTAAACATCTCATGTTCAATTAGATTTAATTCATATCAATATGTCATCTAGAACCAAAAACTCGTGTACCTTTCATGAGTATCAATGCTTCATTCCAAACAAGCAATGAGTTGTTTTAGATAACGTTTACTCCCACTAAACTCTTGTTCTTGCCTGATTCTGAAGATCCTGAAGTCATACCCATGACTCAATAGCTTCAAATCCTGGAGCGAGAACTCCCACTGAACTTTACATTTAACCGTAAATCATAAAGCTCCCACTCAATTCAATGTTCCTTAACATTTAATGAATTGAAATGGTTGGGACTTAACCATATGTGCTAATATTCACATCCTTTTCAAATACCCTTTTGAAAAATGGTTATTGAGTTTACTGAATTCATTCTCAATGAATTGCTTTACTACTTTCAACAAAGTTACCCTTAACTTTGTATACTTTCAACAAAGTTACCCTTAACTTTGTAGACTGCAGACATCCACATGTCTGCTTCTGCTTCTCTCAACAAATCTCATTTATCAGCACGTAAGTCTTATAAATTTCATGGTTCTTTGCATTGGCATATTTAGATCACCATCTAAATCCAAGAACCCTTTCTTGAGCCTTTGCAAAATCTTTTGAATAATTTTCTTCGAGTGTCCTCCCGTAGTTTCTATAAGAGTCTTTTCTTATGGTATACAATTTCTGTGTGTAGGAACTTTCAGTTCCCCACATTTATCTTATCTTGTACTGTACGAGGACTATATCATGGATCTTATCCATGTATAGAATTTTTCCTTACAAACTTCAAGAATTTATCTTTGAAGTATCCTCCAGGGCCGGGGCCGTTGGTATATAAGGCGTAGATTTTTACCAAACCGTAGATCTTATCCACAACTTTTGGGCTTATCCTCAACTTTTGGGATGATAAGGCGTAGAATCTTATCCACAACCTAATCTACCTTTTACAACCATAAGGTGTAGATTGCTCTTGGGATATAAGGCGTAGATTTTTACCAAACCGTAGATCTTATCCACAACTTAGTCTTCCCTTTTATCTTTTACATAACCAAAACACAATAAATCCTACTATTCACTAATAGATCACATCCTTTGTGCTTGTCAAAATCATATGCTATTTGTGGCCTTTCAAATTTCTCCCACTCTATCTTTGTAATAATAATCCCATTTTATCACCAAAGATAGCCACTAAGGCCACAAGCAATGACTTTGATGTTGGTTTGTGTATCCTTATGGTTATTTACAGAAAATATTCAATTTAAAGCTTTAGATATTTTGGAATGGTTGATAACTTTGAAGTTGGTTTGTGTACCCTTATGATAACTTTTCCTCTTTAATTAAGTTCTTAACTTAATTTGATTTTGATTTGATTTGAATTGGGTATCCTATACCTATTCGGTTTCAATGGTCATACATTGAAATGTGACAATCAATTTTATTCTATGTTTAAGATTTGCAAGTGTTAAAACTAATTAAGAACATAAATATAAAACCAATAGTGACTTGGGTTGAAAACCAAGTCACCTCATTATCCAAAATACAACCAATTGTTTAAAGGATTAACATTTCCTCGTCCAACAAGGAAATAAAATACGGATTTTAAATTGTTCTTTCAACACTTGAAATAAAATAAGCAGGAAAAACAAAGCTCCTTGATCATCCTGAGTGGAGCTACTCTTAGTTCCACTGATCCATTATGCTTGATTTTTCTTTCCCTTATTTTTGTTTCCATGCCCTAATTCAAGTAAGAAGAGCATTCACATCACAACTTGTATCATAATACGTTAGTTGAGATTAACACAAAATAGAGATAGTTATCATACCAACTTGGAAGAATCTTCCCAGCTTTGAGATCGCTGAGATATCTGGAACAATTCCTCTTCTTATGTCCTTTATTATTACAATAAAAGCACCTGGCTCCTTGAGGAGCGCTCATGTTGGGATCTGATGTACTTGCCTCCGAAGACACATTCTTTAAACCTTTGGAAGGTTGCCTCCCCTTAGCCCTACCCTTCCTATTGAACTTTCCTTTGCCCTTAACATTTATGTAGAGCTCATCCTTAGGGGAACTAACATTTAGGTCCATATCCCTTTCTACTTGCACAATCATATTGTGCAGTTCATCGAGAGAGATGTCTTGGTTCCTTATGTTGAAATTCATCCGGAATTGTACATAAGTCTTCACCTTAGACAAGGAGTGGAGGATTCTGTCAATCACAAGTTCCTTAGGAATATCCACTTGATTCATCCTTAGGGTTTCTACATGCTCAATCATCTTGAGTACATGTGGGCTAACCTTTTGCCCCTCCTTAAGGTTGAAATCAAAGAAAGCCGATACTGCCCCATATTGGAGAATTCTCGAAGCCTTTGAGAACATTGTCAGAAGCGTGCAATAGATCTCATAAGCTGTCCCAATCTTTAGGGCAATCTTTTGGAGCTCCGACTCCATCGAGAGGATTAAAACATTTTTCAATTCCCAAGACTCCTTGTGATAAGAATCATAAGATCGTCTTGCCGCGGCGGTGGCATTTTCAGCAGGTTCGGGAGGTGATGCTTCAATAAGGAATTCGGTCTTACCGTCACCTTGTGCTGCCAACAACAGTTGGGCATCCCAATCGGCAAAGTTTGCCCCATTCTCTTTTAGCTTACAACGATCCGAGAAGGATTGTAACCATGAAGTGTTTGTAGTAGTGGAAGTAGTCATGATTGATATTGATACGAAGACTACAAAATTTTAAACATATGAAGAAATTAAATGCTAATCGTTTTAATTTTCATTTTAACTTGTAAACATATTTACTAAGTTGATGCATCTATAAAATGACCTCTATCCAATTTTATAAATGATTCCAAGACCCAAACCCATACTATCGAAATCGTGAACCACTGGAACTCCGACCCAACAATATGGTTTGGTGGGTTAAAATAAACCGGTTCTACCCTAGAACTCTTGGTTGATGACAAATAATTATTTATTCATCTTAGCCCGGAACACATTGACCACTGGTCCTCTACACTTCCGTTGAGTACAAACCAAATTTCAAATGCATCGGGATGCGATCCGCCCACTGGACTGAATCCATCCCATCGCCCCACTTATCCTACGTAATGGGGTTCGTACTGCCCACTGGACTAGCACCACCCCACGAAATAGAAGCTCATGGGTTCTACTATTTGGTAAGGCTAATTCTCAATTGTTTTGTTTAATATAGAGGTCTTGTCAATTTATTATCTATCTCCTTTAAGCGAATTAAATTGGTGAACTCGATAATTATAATTGACACGGTCGTTTTTAACGATCTAAACTAACATGCATGTTTATGGCGATTTGGCTATGCATGCAAACATATTAAAATGCAAAAGTAAAAGCAATAAAGCAATAAAATCCTAGTATGGCCTTCCTAGTAATAGAAAAACTAATTAACTATTACAAATTCGGAAACCAACTCCTTGGTCCCTTGAACTTCATTGGCACGCCATCCAAGAAAACACCGTCTTGTCGGAACTCCTTTCCGTATGGCACCGTCTTTTGGATCTCCGGAATTACAATAAAATAATACAACTATTCTATTGTAAAACTGAAAATTTAAATTAAATTACAAACCCGTGATACGAGATCACATAAATTACAACCGAATCAATATTCCCTTACATTACGGGTAATATTGATTAAAACTAAGGCCATACTAAGAAAAATTACATAATTCCAAATTATATAAATATCATTCAAAATATGACATTCATATTAAATAAATTGCAATAATAAAATATGTATGCACATGCTCAATTTTTAATGCCAAATCGCCTTATGGGAGCAAATATCTCATATTTGTTTACGGTTTTTACGGATATGCGCGATTTTAACTATTAAAATCATCAAAATTACATAAATCTCATTTATGTCCAAGTTAATCATCCTAACTTACTTTAGGAATCAATGTTTAGTCTCTACTAATATTTGATCATGATCTAACTTGATTTTGCATTATTGTTCATAAATTACTTGTATTTTCGGGAAAAATAAACAAAATATGGCCAAATGAGTCAATAAAATTTGAAATTTAAAATTCAAAAATTTTAAACTTTCTGGAAATTTTCTAAAATTTCAGAAATTATTAAAATGATCTTTTGCAATTATTTATGGCTTATTTCATAAATAAATCGTATAATAAGCCGTTTTTATGGTTAAAATTCGATTTAAATCATAAAAACTTGAAATAAATTGCCATAAATTTTAGTCATCCTAAAATACATATTAGAATCTGAAAGTGACCAAAAATTACAGACCATACTCGAAATTTTATTTTTTCCGACTCATAAATTACGATTATTAACTAATTAACTCATTAAAATTAATAATCATAAAAACAGAAACTTTTTGACATCTAACTTTTAGATCTGATGTTCCTATCATATAAGACATCTATGGGTAAAATTTCATGCCATAATATTAAGATTAACTATTTTTAACACAATAAGTCACTATTTGTCCGATTTTAACCATTAAAATCATAAATCATGCATCACTTGAGAATAAATTCCCAAAACTTACATACATACTGCAAACATTGCATGTGACATTGTGTAAAGTTTTTATGGCAAAATTCCAACTATAACTATTAAAGTCGAATTTAAGTCACAATTAATCCGATTTTTACTATAAAAATCATTAATCATGCAAAATAATTCCAATAATTTCGAAAATTCATACAGGAACTTTATATATTGCATGTGACTTCTCATGAAATTTTTAAGGTCAAATTCGAAATATAACCATATATACCCATTTTTGCTCATATTATGACTATTTATCTCATAAAATTCATAATCCATGCATATTAACTCCATTTCTTATGAAAAATCATATACAATATATTAAATATGCATGTGAGAACATATCAAAAAATCTCGGCCAGAAACTATTTTTAGCTATTTTTCCCATTAATTGTTGTTTAAAACCGATTTAAACTACAAAATATACAAATAAATATAAAAATGAACAATAAAAATCCATAAAATTATTTTTATGTCCTAAAACCATTTTAGAAACAGAAACTTTAACATGCAAAATTATTTTGTGATTTATCATAATAAATCATAATTATTTCGAAATTTTCGAAATATATGTTAAACGGATTTTAACATAAAACATGAATCCGATCATGCATGCAACAACCGTAAAGCTCTGATACCAATTGTTGGAAACTAGGTTCCATATTTTATACTCAAAACTAATGTGAGTTTTGTTTCTTTAAGTTTAGTCATAAAAACTTAAATAGATCTTATGCATGCAAGATGATATCATAAGATGAGATAGTCCTTACATTGGTTTTAGAAGGTTTATACTCAACAATCACCTATTGATTGAGTCTTCAAACCGAAATACCCTTTCAACGATCTAAGAAAAATCGTCTCCAAAAGATGCGTATCAAGGACCCGATCTCAAACTAATACTAATTTTGTTACTAGAAAATTAGTATAAGTATACTAGAAATAATAACAATAATATTACTCTTAATATTATTAGTATAGGAAATAATTGTTCCTTAGTAACAACTATTGTACTAGAAATATAGAGAGAATGGAGTGGTAGTATGAGTATGTTAGTGTGATTATCTAGCATCCACCAACAATTACTATATGTTGTCACAAGTGTAGTGTGTGTGTGTGTGTGTTATATAGAGGCAAAATTTGAGCTCAAATGCTCTTCATTTGGCCGGCCAAAGCATGCCATAGAGACCCAATGCATGGCCTTCTATATCTTACACAAAAGCATGAGTTATTCCTTACACATACACTTTGCCTTACACACTCAACCCTTGTCCACTTACACACACAAACTCACATGCATACTCACATTTACACGGCTGAAAATGGGTCTAAAATGGACCCATTTTATCTTTGTCAATTGTGTTAAAATGTAACATGTCACATATGTTCCATAACACATGACCCAATTTGTTAATTGTGCAATTTTAACTATTAAAATTCATAATTTACAAATTTATTACATTTAAATAATTATTCCAATATTTCGAAATAATTATTGTACAAAATGCAATATCATAATTTTAATTACAACTCTTTGTAATTTTATGATCAACCGTGTTCATTCTCAATTTAATCGTTTCCCCAAACGAATAAATAAAACCGAGTAATAAAACTATTTTATTACTTTGACTATTCTTATTATAATCCCATTATAAAAATATTCGTCATATAAAATTATTTCCAAAATTTCCAGTTATTAATTAATTTGTATCCAATACAATATTAATCAATTATTCCATTGAGACGGAATTCCCTAAAGATATGACCTTAAGGGATCGACTGATCACCACCATCATATGACGATAATGTCAAACTCTAGACAGCCAATCATTATCGATTAATGTTGATCAGTCGACTTTAAAAGAGTAACACTCCCAGTTGTGTTTCATTCAAATGAGTTTTAATTACGTCAACACACTATTGTCGAGGACACTTCCTCCAACAATGACATGAAAGCAAACTTACCATACCATGATATTCTCAACACCAGACCAATGAAACCAACGAACTCAGACCATATGCGACCACTAGACCATGAACACTTACAACTCAAGTAACTCATGACTCATAGTAACATAAGGCACAATGCTAGCAATAAAGCGTAGCGAAATTGGTGACACGCAATCCATCGCAACAGGAGGCACAAAGCTATGATCGAAGCATAGCGAATAGAGCGAACGCCCGTTAGAGCGTATAACCACTGCCTCTAACTTGCCAGAGCGTATAACCACTGCCTCTAGCTGACGGAGCGTATAACCACTGCCTCCATCGGTGTGGAGCGTATAACCACTGCCTCCACGGTACTATGTATAACGTATAACCACTGCCTATATGCCTAAGACCTGGCCAGACCTCTCGATGCAATAACTGTACACCGAACGACACACGGGGACCGGAGCGTATAACCACTGCCTCCGACCAATCCCGAACATAGACCAAAATAAATCCCACATCAATGGGTGGCGTTAGTTCATTCCGATAGTATATAACTGATACTACCGTCATCTATTCAAACTAGCAAACAACAATGCACAGTATAACTGACTGTACTAACATGCGTGAATAACATCACGACTCAAACCAATAGAACATCATAACAGACTGTCCTAATGTCAAATGCATAGAAGTATCCAACGACATATGCAAACACAATATTATACAATCACTGAACACCACTCAACATGTGAATCCAGTATAAACACCAAAGTTATAGTAATGATAACTATAACATAAGTAATGGATGCGAGGTTATACTAACCTCAACTATAACTCCCACATATGGCTTGAGGTTATGGTAACCTTAGCCAAACCCTGACACGAACCTAAAGTTATACTAGCACCAACCATAACCTTGAGTCATACCTCAGGTTTATGTTAGTCTCAGCTATAACTCTAACTCGTAATTCAGAGTTATATTAGCTTCAGCTATAACTTTAACTCGCAACCCAAAGTTATATTAACATCAGCTATAACTTTGGCTCGCACTTAAGGTTATACCTCTTCAGCCATAACTTTGAGTCGTACTCAAGGTTGTACTAGTTCAGCTATAACCTTGAATCATATTTCCAAGGTTACACATACTTCACTATAACCTTGAGTAACCCTCTTGGCCGTTCGCCATGCCGCCATCTAGGGTTTCCTCGCGAACCCTAGTTGCGCACACGACACCCATAACGACTTATCGATACATTAAATCCATAATTAAGATAATAAAACATACATAAATATATGAAGCACAATTAATTCATGACAATAAATAATCAAACATGTACAAATCGTACAAACAATCATTAAATCATATTAATTACATCAATTGGCATAAACACAATTAAAAGAGAAACACCTAGTTACCTTTTTAGCAATTAATGAAAACCTTCATAAAGAATACGACCAACAAAGCCTTGTCTCCAACACGTGTCAATAACCCCAAAAAGCAACTTTAAAGAAAGCGTAAATCCAAATCCTTATGATTGAAATTGTACGAAGCAATCACTCTTTCGAAAACGCCAAAGGGGAAAAAGATCTCCTTCTTTACTCACAAAACAAGAGACCCAAAGCGTAGGTCTAAAGGTCCACACAAATAATTCCCAATAAAATATTTTGAATATGATATATTGTAGAAGTAAGAGCAAGGATTGTGAAAATATAATTTATATATGAATTTGGAAGAATGAAAGATATTCAACAATGGAGTCAAAGAGAGAAAAGAGAGCAAAAGAGAGAAATCGAAGAAGAGAGGCGCGGCAAGTTTCACGCACGAAACAAGAATTGACCTAGTTGCTTGCTAGGTTAATTTCTATTTATAAGGAGATTAACTAATGGGCTTTTGGTCCATTAGCTCATACAATGGATTATCTGATTACAAATTGGATTGAGCCATATTAAAACGTAAAGAGAACTTGAAATAGAAAAGTAAATATTAAATTAAAATAATAAAATTGTGCACGGACATTTTAACCCATCCAAAAGTAGATCAAAACGGAAATAATAAAATAGAAAACGGAGGTTATAATTACATATTTCCAAAATCCATTAATAAACTTCGAAATAATTAATTTAATAAAATACTTTTATAATAAAATATTATTATAAAATACGGGGTGTTACAATCTAACCCCCTAAAAAGAAGTTTCGTCCTCGAAACTTGAATTTCAAACATAAAATAAAAACAAGGTAAAGATTACAAGTGATCATCAACGAAAGTCATCTCGGAATCCTAACCGCTGCGCACTCTGATCTTTATCAACACTCAAACCATAAAGAGATATCACACATCCTTAATATTATTATCATCTTCACACACTCTATAACCTCAAAAGACATATCAAACTCATACTCACAACCCAAAATAAGCATTTATCTCAATACGATCTAATCATCGTAAAACCACAAAATTTTCACACATGCATCACCTTTAAGCATGTGGTTAACACTCATAATCACCATTACACCTCACATACTAAATCATCAAGGTTTCCTCACTTTCACCAAGCTCACTCAAAACCATTAAGTAGTACACTCATCAATGTGTACTCTTTCATCTCATGAACTATCTAACATCTAGTCCTCGTATACCAAACATTACTCCACCATCATTAAACAACATATATAACCTCCCAAAAACTTGTTACTATTTCTCCAAGTCCAAATCAGTTTTATCAAATACTCCAATTCTAGTTTACCATTCACCACAAAATCCGGCATTGACCAAAACCTCAAACATATAATCTCAAAGCCAGGACGCTCTTCCAATTAAGCAACTCTTCTATTCATGAGTGCAATTAAAATTACTGCTACCATAATTTCCTCAAAGTTGGTAGCGCTCACTTCACATATACAACTCTTAACCTCAAAAGGCAAACTCTCGATAATCCTCGATATATGTCTAGTATCCAAAGTCATCAATATTAAACCTCAATCTCACCACCTAATCATCAGTCACACTCGCAAGATCCAAATCATTCTCTCTGAACACATATCATCAATAACGCATTTCCATCAAAGCGTAACAACATCACTATACAAATCTCATCACCCATACTCATATAAAAACTAAGCTTATAACCTCAATTCGTAGTTACGGCCTACCATCCATGAACATCATCTCAACATTAAGAATCCACCAAAACACTGTATAAAGCTATGTCCATCAAATTAATAACATCCTCAAACTTTCAAACCTCATATAAGACCTTTTATACTCTTTCTCCAAAACGCTATATGTCATTCAAATTCATACTCTCATTCACAAATGTTACTATACTCTCAATCTCCAATTGCCAAACATCAAACTCAAAGATCTAACAGCATTACTCCCAAAAGGATTCAAGCTTCTACTACGAGATGATCACAAGTGTCTCTAAAGATATTTCAAACATTTTCAAGTCACCATAAAAGAATAAATAACTTGTAAACGAAAACAAAAATACGTTCGTGTAATACCACAAGGCAACAAAACATAGTTTTAGAAAGTATAAGCTCAATGATAAATCATTGTAAAGAGGATAATTACAAAACTTCAAGGGAGAAGGATCTGGAGTTGAAATAAATATCAAATAGAGAGTAACAATAGATAAAATAGACAGAGGACAAAGATAAATAAGAAAAGTTTTGGTCTAAAGGCTCAAATAAAAGAGGTATGGTCGACACGTGCAAGGATGACAAGAATAGCTCCAAAACAAATTTATAAACACCAAGACGACACCTCAACACAAGATAAATAAAGCACGATAACCAAGGTTTTACAATTCTCGTACAGTCATCACTCAAGGTCACAACGTCCCGAAACATCCTTTCATCATATCTCCATAATACCTCAACACCAACAATTATCTATATAATTGCCTCTTTACCATCACTAACTATATTCCTCAAATTATCAACTCTCAAGATCATAAACTCTCACGACCATCAATCCTCAAGTCCTTCCACTCTCAAAAACTCCATCTAATCAAATCAATGAATCAACCTATAGCAATCTTTACACCCTCAAAAGATGAACACCACATTCCATTATAAACATCGTCAACATGATCATTCACTAAGTCAACGCTATAACAGTTTAACATCAACATCTCACAAGTCCATAAATTACAGTCCATCTCTTTCACTCAATCCTTTAAAAGGTATAATCAGTCAATATCTCCTCAACGGATAAACCATAAATCTTTCATAACTCATTATAAATCCTCAAAGATTCTTATTCCTCAAATATGATATTCCAATTAAAGACAAGCATAGTCTCCAAAATTCCCAACGTGCTCAATCTAAACTCTACGATAACATTCATACCGTTTCCAGCATTCTATCCTCGATCGATAAATAACTCGCATAACTCTTCCTTTAACACAAGACAAAAATCCAAAATTCCAACCATTAAGAGCATAAGCCACGATATCCCCAAATCATCTCATAAGATAAATCCACTCATTATGTCTCTCACTTCTTGTGACACTATGAAACCACAATTAAACGTCTTATGCTAAATATCATTCACTCACTCTCTATCCTCAATAAGGAATTCCTCAATCACGCAAAAAGAACTTAACAACCACTTATCCCAATTAAGACTTCATCCTAACAACAACTATTCCCAAAATAAAGTTCATCTCAACAACTTCGAATCCCAATGTAAACTCCTTCTTAACAACCTCAAATCTCAAAGTAAACTCACTCGTTACCAAGCTCATAAATGCATTTCTCTTTCATACCTGAACATCCCAATTTGCCAATCAATTCTAACTTGATACCTCAAGAAACCACAAGGAGATCAACCTCAAAATCACCTCAAGCACAGATAACACCACCGAGTGATCCAAAAAGGATGAAAGTACGATAAAAGTAATGCTCAAGGTTATCAAGGAAAAAGTTTTGACCGAGATAAAACCAAAGACAACATGCAAGACGTAACATGCCAAGGACATTTTCAAAATTGACCATCTTTAAAATCAACAGAGCATGCTCGGAAAAGACATACATGAACAACACATTTTGTACAATTAATGACGAAACGTAACATCAAGTCATAAACAACATAATATATAAACTGTAGATTTGATTAAATTAAAATCGATGAACATTATGACATAAACAAACAAATGCATGAACAAAACATGTATACAAACATGTAACACAATTAATAATGATGCAAAACATTAATGTATAAATGCACAAGTGCATGAGAAACACAAATAGCACAAGTAATAATTATACGAAACCTTAAAGCATAATAAAACCAGTAGACGAACTATACATTCAATATATTAAGTAACGATATGAAACATAAAGAACAACAAACAATTACAGCAGCACACATATAAAACAATTAACAACTATGCGAAATATTAAAGCATAAACAAACAAGTAGATGAACGATACGTGTACTATAATTAAAACGGTATAAAACATTAAGATGTAAACAAACAAGTCCTTAATTGTTTCTACCCCATTTACTCTCACTCATTTACTAAGTCGATTTTATTTTAGTCAGAAACTACGCGAGAGTTGGGAGCGTGTTCGCTCTGATACCAACTGTAACAACCCGGATTACAAAATAAAGGAAAAACATAATATAAATGAATATCAGAGTGTAACTCAATGATAACTGGGTTAAGGTGGCGGAAACACCTTACCCAAATCCGGATCGATACTCAAATCGAAAACCAAACTAATTACATTATTCAAAGATTCTTAAAAACTTAAAGCAAAGGTCCTAAACAATTTATTAAGCTCGCTTCGCACATTCCTGTTGGGAAATGTGTCCTCAACAATAGTGCGATCACGTAATTAAATCTCATAACAAGAATGCGCAAGGGATGATACGATTTATTAGTCAACTGACCAACATTAATCGGTAATGATTGGCTAGCTAGAGTTTGACATTACTGTCGTGTGACGGTGATGGTCAGTTGATCCCTTTAGGTCACACCTTTAGGACAATTTCCTTAATTGATAAAGTGATCAAATGTATATTGATACGATTTGATCATATTCCTTAAAACTCGTATATCGAGAAATTAGAGGTTAAATCTTAATGTAAGATTTATGTTTAAAATTGAAACGTGTCAATTGTTAAACATTAAACGATATTTTAAGATATCGAAATTAGAATGAATTGGGTTGAAATTAATACAAAGGTTGTAAATCGTATTGACGATAAAATATTATTTTACAATGGTAATTTCGAATTACTTGTTAATTGAATAAATATGATTTATTTAATTATGTATAATATTTATGGGATAAATATTTACATGTTTCAAATGTACTAAAGTATTTTATTTCTAAATGACATATAAGATGTCACACTTTATACAATTGTACATTTGACAAATTGTAAAATGAAGTCCATTTTATGGACTATATGGCACGGTTTAAAGGAGAAGGTGGCATGGGTGTTTAGTGTATTAAACACTCCATAATCATGTGTTAGACATATGCATTGAGATTACTAACCTAGTAACCACCCTAGAGCCTTGAGGAAGGAACTTGTTCCCTCATTTACACTCCCTAAGCCGGCTACCCACTCCCCATAAGCATGCTTATGTAAACATCATTATGTTATTGAAAGCATGCTTGACATATATATAAGATATATGTCATATTCATTCTAGCTCTCTTCTCTCCCTCTTTGGCCGAAATATACTCACAAAAGAAGAGAAATTTTACCTCTAAAAATACTTATTATAAGATAATAAAATTCATACTAAGAGTAGTATTCAAATATTATTCTAATAAGAGTGATTAGAATAAGTTTAAGGAAAAACCGATTCCTAGTCTAGCATACAAAGTTTCGGTTCAATAGGGCTTGTCTTGGTGCATCCGGAGGAGGTATTCTATATTGGGTACTCGGAGGATCATCCTTGCAATATATTTGGACCGAGTGTAAGAACACGGTTTACTCCTTATTTCCGCTTTTAGTAGCATGCATAAGATCTAATAAAAGAGTTTATTATTTTGTTAATTAAAAGTTAATTAAAGGTTTTGATAGTATGACTAAATTAGTTCATGAGCAACTAGTTAAACCTAACAATTGGTATCAGAGCAAAATGGTTGTTTGCATGCTTTCCGTTTCGTTTTTACGGAGTTATTAGAATAACAAAATAAAACTTGATAATTTTCGTTTAAGTATATGATATGCACGAAAATAATTTAGCATGATACCTACTGTTTTCTAATATGATTTAGAATATTTGGAATATATTTTGCATGAATATTGATCATTGGTATTTTTATTTCGGTCTTTAATACGTTTTAATGGTTAAAAATGATTAATTTTGGGAAAAATAGTTAAAATAAGCTTCTGGCCGAGATTTTTCAGTATGATATCACATGTATTTTCTATAATATGAATATGAATTTTCGTAAATTATAGACCTTTAAATCGTGTGATATGAATTTTAATGGTTAAAATGCAATAAGATGAATAAAAATGGGTTAAAATAGTTATATTATGAATTTGACTATAAAAATTTATGAGGATGTCACATGCAATATTTAAAATTTATGTTGAATTTTCCAGAAATTTATCTCAAATATTGCAATATTATAGATTTTTAATGTAAAAATCGGGTAATTAGTGACATAATTTCGACTTTAATAGTTTAAGTTGGAATTTGGCCATAAAAATTTAACACGATGTCATATATATTATTTCCAGCATGTATAAAATTTTCAAGAATTTTATCTTACTTTATGCTTGAGAAATAATTTTAAAGGTTAAAATCGTACGATATATGACGTAAATCGTTAAAATTTGCAAATGTTGTTAAAAATGGCCGAAAATATAACCCATTTTAGTCATATGTGATATGTTCATCATGAAAATATTCTTGGGTGCCTAAAGTTTCAGATTTGATTTGTATTGATTTAATTTTGTTTTGTTAAAAGTAGCATTTAAAATTAAATAAAAGGAGGCATGCTTTAAAATTTCGGCTATGGGGCAATGTGCCATTTAATTTTCTGTCCATCTTGTGTTCTTAAAATGTTTTGGAAGGTATAAAAATATTATTAGTATTTAATTTGCATTTATGAAGTTAATTATTGAATTTTCCGACTTAAATTGCTCGTTTTACGTGTTATTTTCGAAATAATAATAAAACCGTATAAAATACTAATATTTTAACTTTCTGAAAATTTTAAGAACATTCTGGATTTTTCAAAATTTGAATTTTGAATTTTCGAAATTTTAATGTCTCTTTTGAATTTTATATTATTTTTCCCGAAAAACCGAGTAATACCGATCAATATTAAAATATATTAAGTTAATTCATGTTCAAAGTTTGAGTAAGACTAAATTTTGAATCCTATGCGATTTAGGATGATTAACTTAAGGATGAAAACCGTTTCATTTAATGCATAGTGTTGTTAAACGTTAAAACACGCGATTCCATAAACCAAGGTTTACGATAACTATTTAAATAAGTGTTTTAAATAGGACGATTTGGCTTAGGATTTGCATGTTAATTCATATTTATATAAGCATTGCATATTTATATTATGAATGTCATGATTTATTTTTACGTAATTTTGGGAATTATGTAATTTACTTAGTATGGCCTTAGTCTTTAAATCGGTATTTCCCGTAATGTAAGGGGTTACCGATTCGGTTGTAATTTTGTGATCTCGTATCACCCAATTGTAATTTATTTCTATTTTATAATGTATAAAGTAGACTAGAAAAGTTGTAATTTTTGTAAAATCCGGAGTTCCTTGAAGACGGTGCCATTCGGAAAGGAGTTCCGATCAAGACGGTGTTTACCTCGAAGTGCGTGCCGCGTGAAGTTCAAGGGACCAAAGGAGTTGGTTTCCGAATTTGTACTTTGTTATTTCTTTTCTAGGAAAGGCCATACTAGGGTTTATTTATGCTTTTATTTTTGCTTTTTATATGTTTGCATGCATAGCCAAATCGTCATACATCGTATCATGCATGTTTCGACCTAGTCGACCTAGTCTTTTATTTTATCGATAATTCACCGACTTAGTTCACTTATACGGAGATAGATAATAATTTGACTAGATCTCTTACATATAAACATTGAGACTTAGCCTTACCAAAAAGTACGGACCCATGAATCCCTTCTTCACAAAAACGTAGGCTCGGCTACACCGGGGTACTAAAATTGTCACGTTGGGTAAGTGGGGTAATAAGATTACACCTTGAAATTTGGTTGATCTCAACGAAAGTATTCGTAACCGTAGTTGCAATAAGTTCGGGCTAAAGATAACTTTAAGAAAATTGTCGACCGAGAGTTCTAAGAGTAGAACCGATTAAAGGGTTAATCCACCAAATTATACCGATACGGGTTGAATCGGCTACACCGTGCCCGGATTAGTATGGGTTTGGGTCTCGGGATTGTTTACTTAATTGGGTAAGAGATCATTAAGTAAATATATATAACTAAACTTAAAGTTTTTAGTTTAAATTATGAATTTAAAATGATGTTGTTTTCCTTTTATTATTGTAGTTTAATTTTCAACATCGACTATGGCAACCAACGCTCCACCTCTCACTAACGTATCATGGCTTCGATCCTTTATGGATCGTTGCAAACTCGATAAGCATGGTTCCAATTTTAAGGATTGGGATGCGCAATTGCTTTTGGCCGCTCAAGGTGACGATAAGAGTCGTTACCTATCCGAAGCCGCTCCTCCCGCTCCGACCGCTCGTTCGTCGGTCCAAACTCGTGAGGCCTATGAAGCCTACATGAAAGAGTCCTCCGCTCTTAAAAATGTGCTCATCTTCTCCATGGAGCCGGATCTCCAAAGGAGTATGATCAAGTTGACCACATCATATGAAATTTACACCAAACTTGCGACCATGTTTTCGCAAACTCCAAGGGTGATTCAATACGAGGCGGCTTCCGCCTTCTTTGACATAACTTTCAAGGAAGGGCAAAAGTTAAGCCCTCATGTGCTCAAACTTGTTGAGCTCGCGGAGACTCTAAAAGCTCAAAATGTTAATGTTCCCGACTCTCTAATTATTGACCGAGTTCTTCACTCGCTCAATAAGGTTAAGGCATATGCTCAATTCCGGGTGAATTTCAATATGCGAAACCAAGAGACCACGTTGGAAGAGTTGCATAAGATGCTCGTCCAAGCCGAAAGGGACGTGGGACTTCATGAAAGTTCCACCAAGGATGTTTTGAACATCGAAAAGAAAGGGAAAACGAGCTTCAAGAGGAATGCCTCGAAAGGCAAGGGCAAGAAAACGTTCAAGCCCAAAGCGACCAAAGAAAAGACCTTTTCGAAAGGCGCTTCCACCTCGTCTTCTAAAGAGCAAGACAAGTGCCATTATTGCACGAGGATCGGTCATTGGAAGCGAAATTGCCCCAAATACTTAAGTGATCTCAAAAATGGGAAGGCAACCGCCGTAGGTAATAATTCTCGCGTATAATTCATGTCATTTATCAACTTATGTATAGTGATACAAATGTGTTGATATTTACCCTTTTTAATTTTTTTAAAGGGCCACCCCCGAATAATGATAAGGGCAAGGAGAAGGAAGCTTGAGGTTCCTTACTTGGATGGCTCCGGTAGCATCCAAATTGATCGAAGACTTGAAGAGCTAGGCTCTAATTTTCATATCGTCTTCTTTCATATTTTGCATTTATTTATGGAACAATTTAATTCTCTTGTAAGACAAGGATTAAAATCCTAAAACAATGGTTGTAATTTTGGATATTAGTGACTTGGTTTTCAACCCGAGTCACTACTTTTGTTCTTAATCAATGTTTTGATTTCTCAAATAAATAGCAAGCCTTGTTTAAACATGAATGATAGAAATTTAATTTTGATACGATCAAGTATAAGAGAATCAAAGAGTTGATTAAAACGGAGAACTACACCCCATGAGATAGATTCAATCAAAATGAGACT
The DNA here is from genome assembly GCA_029255685.2 of Silene conica. Classification (NCBI taxonomy): domain Eukaryota; kingdom Viridiplantae; phylum Streptophyta; class Magnoliopsida; order Caryophyllales; family Caryophyllaceae; genus Silene; species Silene conica. The sequence goes on along the minus strand of CM055317.2, from coordinate 33,047,511 downwards.
ATATCAGTTCATTATAAGATTTTCATTTTAAGTGAAAATGAGAATGTATTCATCACACCTATCAAACTTCAAACATTCAAATACATTGGTTGATCGAAATCGCTATCCTTAAACAAGTAAAGGTTATTGTTAGAAGGATAGAGTGGGAGAAAATATTTCGCTCACAAACCAATGATGTGAATAAAGAAGAGATCTTAGAGAAGATTCTTACTTGGGAGTCTTAAGAAGAACCCTAAGTGATTTGAAGAAACTACGGGAGGACACTCGGAGAAAGGTTCTTTGTGTTCATTGTTTCATAGAGAGGAAACAACTTGAAACCCAACTTGAAACCCCGTATGAAATCATCGGTAGGAAAACGGTTCCTATGTAGTAATTATCATTTTCGTCTCGAGAAAACGAAGACATGATAAGAGGGTGATGATTGATTGAATGGAAAATAGATCACTATAGGGATAGTGACAGTGATAATGATTCGAGTAATAGTTTAACATGCGAGAAATGAAAGGTTCATTTATGATATCGAGAGATATTGATTATAGTGGGAGCGATTTTCATAAAAAGAATTAAGCCTACCATTTAGAGAGGATGGGTGATTCTTTAAGGTGTAAAGAATAAGAGGTTTTCAATTCTAGATGATCAAATAATTATATCATAAGATGATGGAGCTTTACGGGAAGGTTTATTATATGGATAATAAAAGGTCGCCCACTAGAAGTTAGAATGGTTGGATACATTGTTCATAATGATGAATGAAACCATTATCAAATAGCCAAGATGAGTGAAAATTATTAGAATGATGAAATCATAAATAAACTACAATATAGATTTCAGTACATAAGTGACTGTAGAGAGTGATTTTTAATCCCTCCAGTATAATGATACGTCACAAGTTATAAGATAACAGTGGGAGCTTTTCTCAGGAAAGAAAACTCAAAACCTAGAAAGAGTTCTAGAAATGTACTCAAATAGAATCATATTATACGGGATAATATGAGAATAAAGGAGACCAAAAGTTGTAAGTTTTGCTATCATGAATAAACGTTATTCGCATGAATAAAGGTTATTCGCAAAACACTAATACAAATAGATGATTGTGCATCAAAATGCAATGTAATAGTGTTGACTATTGTTGCATAACAACATCATTTGAGTTATGATTAACTCAAGATAAAAGATACTTTGTCAGAATCCAAATGGGTTGTATGAGACAATATTGAACCCCATAAGTGAACTGGATTAACTTAGTATGGCCCCTAGCCGCTTACATGAGGTGACGTCTCAAAGCGACTAGAGTGTGAGGCGATTGATGGCAAGTTCAAGTGCCATAGAGTCATAGGTGATGACTAGTCGATCACACAGGCAGACTGTAAGAGACACTCTGTCGGGCAATGTGACCGCTTATAGAGTTCTGGAAATTTTATAGCCGGGTCGTGGCGAGAGCTGCTATAGTATTCTTGTGAGTCAATTCTTTGACTAAAGACTACTCTCCCAAGATGGTACAGTTTAGGCATAACTTTGATCCATTCTCTACGACTTTTCGTAACTGGAGTCAAATGGGATTGTTTTGGGTTGTGACTGACTGTGACTAGTTGAAGGAAGTAGTGCGATAGAAATTGTCCACCCCTTGTCAGGGTTGTTCAAATCTCAGGGCCACTCGAGGAGAGTTAACTGGAAATGCGTGGCCACGCTCGGAAGGTATCTATGGTAGATAATTCCGGTCAGACAGTTATTCTCCAGATCGAGGAAACCATTCATGATATGATCAAATGCAAGAACGACCAGAGAGAGACATCTTGCATTGAGTGGGAGATTGTAATAGGACAAGAGAATTGGTGACGCACACTTGTCGAGGACAAGTGGGAGATTGTTGGGAAATGTGTCCTCAACAATAGTGCGATCACGTAATTAAATCTCATAAAAAGAATGCGCAAGGGATGATACGATTTATTAGTCAACTGACCAACATTAATCGGTAATGATTGGCTAGCTAGAGTTTGACATTACTGTCGTGTGACGGTGATGGTCAGTTGATCCCTTTAGGTCACACCTTTAGGACAATTCCCTTAATTGATAAAGTGATCAAATGTATATTGATACGATTTGATCATATTCCTTAAAACTCGTATATCGAGAAATTAGAGGTTAAATCTTAATGTAAGATTTATGTTTAAAATTGAAACGTGTCAATTGTTAAACATTAAACGATATTTTAAGATATCGAAATTAGAATGAATTGGGTTGAAATTAATACAAAGGTTGTAAATCGTATTGACGATAAAATATTATTTTACAATGGTAATTTCGAATTACTTGTTAATTGAATAAATATGATTTATTTAATTATGTATAATATTTATGGGATAAATATTTACATGTTTCAAATGTACTAAAGTATTTTATTTCTAAATGACATATAAGATGTCACACTTTATACAATTGTACATTTGACAAATTGTAAAATGAAGTCCATTTTATGGACTATATGGCACGGTTTAAAGGAGAAGGTGGCATGGGTGTTTAGTGTATTAAACACTCCATAATCATGTGTTAGACATATGCATTGAGATTACTAACCTAGTAACCACCCTAGAGCCTTGAGGAAGGAACTTGTTCCCTCATTTACACTCCCTAAGCCGGCTACCCACTCCCCATAAGCATGCTTATGTAAACATCATTATGTTATTGAAAGCATGCTTGACATATATATAAGATATATGTCATATTCATTCTAGCTCTCTTCTCTCCCTCTTTGGCCGAAATATACTCACAAAAGAAGAGAAATTTTACCTCTAAAAATACTTATTATAAGATAATAAAATTCATACTAAGAGTAGTATTCAAATATTATTCTAATAAGAGTGATTAGAATAAGTTTAAGGAAAAACCGATTCCTAGTCTAGCATACAAAGTTTCGGTTCAATAGGGCTTGTCTTGGTGAATCCGGAGGAGGTATTCTATATTGGGTACTCGGAGGATCATCCTTGCAATTTATTTGGACCGAGTGTAAGAACACGGTTTACTCCTTATTTCCGCTTTTAGTAGCATGCATAAGATCTAATAAAAGAGTTTATTATTTTGTTAATTAAAAGTTAATTAAAGGTTTTGATAGTATGACTAAATTAGTTCATGAGCAACTAGTTAAACCTAACAATTCCCCAAGCAGGCATCAACCAAACAGCGACCACCTGAACAACCTGAGAAGGGGGTCGACAATCAGTCGGGAGTAACTAGATGCTCTCCCAGTCATGTTTACAACAAATGAATGTAACCAACAGTCATTAACAATTGAAATGCAAAACAAGTAAACATGTGAGATCATCTATACTCATGAAAGTCCAATCAAACTTACCATCATTTGAAGACACAATACTGCAATCATGTGAAGATATAAGCGAGACATGACATGAAAGCAAACTTACCATACCATGATATTCTCAACACCAGACCAATGAAACCAACGAACTCAGACCATATGCGACCACTAGACCATGAACACTTACAACTCAAGTAACTCATGACTCATAGTAACATAAGGCACAATGCTAGCAATAAAGCGTAGCGAAATTGGTGACACGCAATCCATCGCAACAGGAGGCACAAAGCTATCATCGAAGCATAGCGAATAGAGCGAACGCCCGTTAGAGCGTATAACCACTGCCTCTAACTTGCCAGAGCGTATAACCACTGCCTCTAGCTGACGGAGCGTATAACCACTACCTCCATCGGTGTGGAGCGTATAACCACTGCCTCCACGGTACTATGTATAACGTATAACCACTGCCTATATGCCTAAGACCTGGCCAGACCTCTCGATGCAATAACTGTACACCGAACGACACACGGGGACCGGAGCGTATAACCACTGCCTCCGACCAATCCCGAACATAGACCAAAATAAATCCCACATCAATGGGTGGCGTTAGTTCATTCCGATAGTATATAACTGATACTACCGTCATCTATTCAAACTAGCAAACAACAATGCACAGTATAACTGACTGTACTAACATGCGTGAATAACATCACGACTCAAACCAATAGAACATCATAACAGACTGTCCTAATGTCAAATGCATAGAAGTATCCAACGACATATGCAAACACAATATTATACAATCACTGAACACCACTCAACATGTGAATCCAGTATAAACACCAAAGTTATAGTAATGATAACTATAACATAAGTAATGGATGCGAGGTTATACTAACCTCAACTATAACTCCCACATATGGCTTGAGGTTATGGTAACCTTAGCCAAACCCTGACACGAACCTAAAGTTATACTAGCACCAACCATAACCTTGAGTCATACCTCAGGTTTATGTTAGTCTCAGCTATAACTCTAACTCGTAATTCAGAGTTATATTAGCTTCAGCTATAACTTTAACTCGCAACCCAAAGTTATATTAACATCAGCTATAACTTTGGCTCGCACTTAAGGTTATACCTCTTCAGCCATAACTTTGAGTCGTACTCAAGGTTGTACTAGTTCAGCTATAACCTTGAATCATATTTCCAAGGTTACACATACTTCACTATAACCTTGAGTAACCCTCTTGGCCGTTCGCCATGCCGCCATCTAGGGTTTCCTCGCGAACCCTAGTTGCGCACACGACACCCATAACGACTTATCGATACATTAAATCCATAATTAAGATAATAAAACATACATAAATATATGAAGCACAATTAATTCATGACAATAAATAATCAAACATGTACAAATCGTACAAACAATCATTAAATCATATTAATTACATCAATTGGCATAAACACAATTAAAAGAGAAACACCTAGTTACCTTTTTAGCAATTAATGAAAACCTTCATAAAGAATACGACCAACAAAGCCTTGTCTCCAACACGTGTCAATAACCCCAAAAAGCAACTTTAAAGAAAGCGTAAATCCAAATCCTTATGATTGAAATTGTACCAAGCAATCACTCTTTCGAAAACGCCAAAGGGGAAAAAGATCTCCTTCTTTACTCACAAAACAAGAGACCCAAAGCGTAGGTCTAAAGGTCCACACAAATAATTCCCAATAAAATATTTTGAATATGATATATTGTAGAAGTAAGAGCAAGGATTGTGAAAATATAATTTATATATGAATTTGGAAGAATGAAAGATATTCAACAATGGAGTCAAAGAGAGAAAAGAGAGCAAAAGAGAGAAATCGAAAAAGAGAGGCGCGGCAAGTTTCACGCACGAAACAAGAATTGACCTAGTTGCTTGCTAGGTTAATTTCTATTTATAAGGAGATTAACTAATGGGCTTTTGGTCCATTAGCTCATACAATGGATTATCTGATTACAAATTGGATTGAGCCATATTAAAACGTAAAGAGAACTTGAAATAGAAAAGTAAATATTAAATTAAAATAATAAAATTGTGCACGGACATTTTAACCCATCCAAAAGTAGATCAAAACGGAAATAATAAAATAGAAAACGGAGGTTATAATTACATATTTCCAAAATCCATTAATAAACTTCGAAATAATTAATTTAATAAAATACTTTTATAATAAAATATTATTATAAAATACGGGGTGTTACATGAGTAGCCAATACCTAATTGTCACTCAATGTGCATAATCCTAAGTGTAACTCTACACTTGCAATAAAGTGTCTAGGTTTTCAACCTTTTATATTTGCAGGAATTCTTCATGTTCACGTTATCACTCATAACATTTGAACATTTCCAAATACATTTCTAGGCTCTTACCTAGACTTAATCTCTTTATCCCAAAAGAGTCAAGTTATCTCATAACTTGTGATACGGTTACTGTGGACCATGGAGCTCCCAGTTCCAAGGCACACACCTCAATCACTATGTACTTGGCATATTTTGTATATATCTAAAATGACAACGTAACTCGCTTACAAGTCATACAAACCGTGTAATAAAACAAGGTTAGCCTCGAATTATTACAATCCTTGGATTATCTCAAATCCTTGAGTTCGGAAACTCTAGTTGTAACACCCCCATTTACTTAGGAGCTTGTACTAGGACTTGCAGAGTAAAAGGGACTGTTACCTTCTTGGATAAACCAAGGCAGTAGATAATCATAGTGAAAGAACTGCAATACTTTAAGTTATTAAATGTTAACTGAAAGCTGATACAAAGTATAATCCAAAATCAAAACTATTAAAACAACTGAAATGATAACAAGTGAACTACTACAAGTGAGACTATGTGAACTATATCTAAGCAAGTCCAATCCATGTCTCTCTCAAAGCCCCTCTTCCTAGTCCATTTGTCTCTGACCTGAAAAGTCTACTCCCCATTCCGCATCATAGTAGGTGAAGACGAATACACTGTCAACCTCGCGGTTGAGTAGGATAACACAATAATAAATAATGCACAGTTAATGATATGAAAATCTCATGATATGCTAGAGCTCAATCTCAATCTCATTCTCAAACCCTTGCAGCAACCCATATCGAACCTCCCAGCAGAGTATCATCGACCGTCGTCGATTTCCAGCATAAAGCTGAAGACACCAGGCATGGCCTGCAGACCACCCTGGGCTTTATATCATAACAATAACCATTCTGTAACTTTTCTTAGTAACCAATGCATATGCTATTGATGCGTGTCTATTTTATGATGTTTTACATCTATTTTTACACGCATTTCAGAGCTCATTCACGAGTTTTTAGCCATTATTTCCATATTTCGTCTACTTTCGTATTTTTATGTTATTTTGCAGATTTATGCGGAAATGAGGAGATTTCGAGCCAAGAATTACCCTCGAGATTTTTTCATGACTAAAGGAACGAAGGAGTGAAGAAAGGACGAAGTCCAATGCGCATTTCAAAGGACAAAAGACCAATATAAGAAGACTTCGAAGCTGACTCTACAGGTGCTTCGGTCGACCGACCGAGCCCACTGGTCGGTCAACCAACATACCTGACAACTCAAATTCAAAGTTGAAATTCGAAGTCAGAAACCTTCATGGGCTCGACAACAGGTCGACCGACCAGCATCACCAGTCCGTCGACCAGGGCGCGGGATTTGGAAAAAAATCAGAAAGAAGATTAAGCCCACGACAGATTAAGTTTAGAGGAGGTTTTCTGAAATCTCATTATTGAAGCTTAATCAGCCCCTTGTACCAGGCATCTTATGTTCTACTAATCTAGTTTTACCATTCAATATCATCAATTCAGTTCTTAGTTTAAGAATTATTATTAGTTTACAAAAAGTTCTTCTTTAGTGTAATTCGCAACATCCTGATTCCACGCAATTTCAATAATCTTTCAGCTCTTATTCCTTTGCACGGTAATTCTTATTCTATTTCAGTTTTGCTTAAGTTTATTATTGTTATACCGGTTAGATAGAATCCCGAAACCTTGTTTGATAATCGCATGTCTACTGTTTTAATCGTTATGTTTGTTGTTGTTATTATCGTAGTTGTTATTTTTACCGTTACCATGCTTAGCTTAATATCATATGTTAGGATGTAGGTAAGTAATGGCGTAGATGGCATGAATGAGGGCAACCCGTAGCAGACCTCGGTCGACCGACTGGCCTCTCTGGTCTGTCGACTGAGGTAGTTAGTCGATCGGCCGGAATAGCTGGTCGGTCGACCAACTCTGTGTATGATCAGACCTGTTTTCCTTCGTTAATCGCAATATCTTACAACGAGACTGAAAGGAGACTTGTAGGATGCATATTAATGACCACCCCGGTATCGAAAGATAAGGGAAGAGAATTAGTTAACGTTTTAAGACAGCTAGGTTACTAAGACTGAAAGGTATGTGACCTAGACATTAGGAATCACCTATATTGTTGACACCCGATATTTGTGAGACATAGGAACTAATAGCATAGGCCGAAAGGAGCTATTAGATAACATAGACCGAAAGGATTTGTTATACCCCTTACACGACTACAATACATGTTGACCTAGACTATATGCCATCGTAGCTATAACGAACCAATCATCCTAACATCTCTTTTAATATAATTTATTCGCATCTTATTCCTAGTCTTGTTCTTATTTTTGTTGTTAGACTTAGTGACAAAACCAATATCAATCATCAAACCCCCAACTTGTTACCTTAAGACATAGACTTAAAACAAATAACGCTCCCAACCTCCTTGTGGTTCGACCCTGACTTTCGCTATCTATAGTTAAAGTTTAGGAATTATAAATTTTATCTTTGGCACCCTCAATGACGGGTATCAAATTTTGGCGCCGTTGCCGGGGAGGTAGCGCTAGTGTTAATATTTTTTTGTTTTTGTTTTACGTTTGTGTTTAAGGAACTTTGTTCCTTAAACCGTTCTCACTTTTTCCTGTAGTTTCTATCTTATGCACAGGTCAGTTCAAGGAGAACTGCTTCCCCTTGACCTCGAGCGTGAGAAGACGCTAAGGACTAAGAGAAGGTTATTTCAGCAGGATAAAGAAGGAGGTTCACCACCTTCTTTATTCCAGGAAGATATTTTTGATAACCAACCACCTACACCAAATCACTCACTTTCACCAAATCAACCACCCACACCCACTTCATACATAGATATCGAACCACTCAAACCCGACGAAGACGAAATGGCAGAGGAAGCAAGAATCGCCAGTCACTCCATGCCCCAGGTGAAGGACCTTTATAAAGGGTCTACATTACCTGCGGGAACGGGTAAACCATTTGAAGCTAAGCCCTCCTATATCTCTATGGTTGAAAAAAAACAATTTGGGGGTGCAGCCAATGAGGACGCGGCAAAGCACATAGAGATCTTTACCGACTACATCTGCTCTATTGCGCCTCCAGATGGTGTTACCCAGGACCAGATAAAGCAAACGATGTTTATCTTCTCACTTCGGGAGTCAGCTCGGGAATGGTATCGGGATTTGGACCGCACTGCTGCGGGAGTCACGGATTGGAATACGTTGGCGTTGGCTTTTTTACCGGAAATATTACTCCGCGTAAAAAACCAATGCCTTGAGGGCCCAAATTACTAGCTTCAAACAAGAGCCAGCTGAGGATTTTAGTGAGGCGTGGACGCGCTTCAAGAGGATCGTTCGATCCATACCTCACCATGGATTTGAACAGTGGTTCTTTTGCAACCAGTTCTACAACGGGTTGTATGATGACAACCATGCCTACCTGGATGCTGCGGCCAACGGAAGGTTTCAGGAGAATAGTGGGGAGACCAAGGGTCTTAAAATAATAAAGAATGTTGTTGTACATCGAGCCGAGCACGGGACTTCTCGTGGTAATCAGAGAAAAGCCGAATCTTCGGTAGCTGCGATTGAGGCTCTTGTGGCTCGTTTTGACAAATACGAGCTTGGTGGGGGAAGTAAAGGAGGTATGTACCAAGTAAACGCGGTGACGGATGGACCGTTTGCTTGTGAGAGGTGTGGGGAGAAGGCCATGTCTCCAAGTTTTGTACTACTCCAAATGAAACTTGCGCGACATTCCAGCACTACCGCCAAAACAACTTCTATGACCCGAATAATGTCCATCCCAACTTGCGGTGGACCAGCCAAAACGTTCAGAACCCACAACAACCACCACCACAAAATCAAAGCTACATCCCACCCCACAGACAAAACTTCCAAAAACAACCTTTTATTCCACAACAACCTCAAAATCCACCCCAAAGCAATGATACGATGATACAAAACCTTATTGGTATGGTGCAAAAGGAGTCCCAAGCTAGGGAGGCCGGGATGAAGATGTTAGAGTCTCAAATTGCTCAAATTGCAAGCAAAATAATTCAAGAACTCCGGGGCAACTTACGACACAACCCAACCAGAAAAAGGAGACCCTCAATATCACATCATTGAGGAGTGGGATCAAGGTAGGAAGTCCTAAGGCCGTGGTGAAGGAAAAAAGGAAGAAAGAAGAGACGAGTACCAGTGGAAGTGGTCGACCGACCAGTGTTGTTAGTCGGTCGACCAATGTCGAGAAGTCAGAGACCATTCTAGTACCTACTGGAAATTCAGAGGAGGCGGAGACCGGTCGATCGACCGAAGACAGTGGTCGACCGACCACTGTAGCTGAAGAGGCAGATTCGTTCAGGCCAGAAATGCCTGAAAACTTGAAGCAATTTCTGTTTCAAGGTGACAAAGCCCCGAAGTTCTTGAGAAGAGCCACTAATGCTGAAGCTCTACTATCCGTCCGTACCCAGAGAGACTCATTCCGACGAAGGAACATGTATCCTTCGATAAATTTAAAGATGTTATTCGTAGTCTCAATGTACAAGTCCCATTTTTAGAATTGGTTCAACAAGTTCCTTCCTATCTGAAATTCATGCATCAACTTTTGAGTAGGAAGAGGTCTTTAGATAAGATTGCTTTGACCGAAGAGTCTTCTAGTTTCTTTGTAACACCTCGGCCCCAACCTAGGACCGGAAATGTTAGCCACGGTAGCTCGCCAGGCTATGTACTGGCCCCACAGACCAACACGAGCCCTTTCCAGCGCATTTTGTACTCACTCATGCGCATCCCGGGAACCTTCCCAGGAGGTCACCCATCCTAAGACTACTCCCAACCAAGCACGCTTAACTTTGGAGTTCTTTCGCATGGATAATTAGAAAAGAAAGAGCACTTTGTTGATATGAGTAGTACTTTCAATCCCTTTAAGCACTAGTCATATAAGCCTATCAATGGACCTCTTCAAGGGGCTACCCTACCTGAATATCCTATTCGGTTCAATGGATTATTACATTCTTATCTCATGTAATTACACCTCATAAGCTTGAAGACCCAGGTGGCTTTTCAGTCCCATGTAACGTAGGTACCTTCCCCATTAAGAAGGCACTTTGTGACCTAGAGGCTAGCATTAGTGTTATGCTTTTGAGTCTAGCTAAAAAAATAGGAATGACTACCTTTTATGTGACTAGTATGACGGTCCAAATGGCGGACCGCACCTCGGTAGAACCCATAGGGATGTTGGAAAACATTCCCGTTCGCATTGATAGGTTCTTTTTTACGGTTGACTTTGTTGTGTTGGACATCCCCGAGGATGCCCACATACCTATCATGATATGCTCGAGCTCAATCTCAATCTCATTCTCAAACCCTTGCACCAACCCATACCGAACCTCCCGACAGAGTATCATCGTCCGTCGTCGATTTCAAGCATAAAGCTGAAGACACCAGGCCTGGCCTGCAGACCACCCTGGGCTTTATATCATAACAATAACCATTCTGTAACTTTTCTCAGTAACCAATGCATATGCTATGCTCATGAATGCAATAATAAATTAACCAACCATTAATCATCACATGCTTATATAAATCATACTTACATCAATAACATACAATGCAACATCCATTAGTAACACATCACAGAGTATAGTATAAGTGTATCCTACCTGGAGTAGTAAATCTGAAGGAAGCAAACACCGTCTAGAAATATTCCACCTCGAATTCCGTTCCTATAAATATTACTTAGTATTAAGCTCTATTCATACAACCAATCACTATAAAATTTACTTGATCATGTTCATAATTGATTTAATTATAACAAATTGTAAATACATGTGTATAAACATGCCACATACATACCAATTATAACTTACTAATTATAGTCTTACCAATTATAGACTTACTATTTATATCGTACAATCAAATAATCAATTCCTACTAATCTAATAATATACTTAAACATTTCTACTAATATTAATCATCCAACACCCATAGTATAAGTAATAATAATAACCATAATATACTCTAATAATAATAACCATAATATTACTAATAATAATATTACTAATGTTAACAATAACAAATAAAACATTAATGATAATATTAATATCAACAATACACAGATACTAATACAATGATAATAATAATATTAATAAACAAAATAAACAAAACACAAAACAAACAAAGTAAACAAAGTAAACAAAATAAACGAAATAACTAAAATAACCAAAATAGACAAACAGCGACCAAACGAACCCAACAACCCCGAAACCGCAAGCAACAGCTCTGACAAACCTCGCACCCAACATTAATCGCAGCCTCTGACCTCACCATGGGCAACACCAGGCTCGCCTCTGAGCCGCGATGGTTCCTGGGGAGAGGTCACCGTTGATTGCCACCACCAACGCCAATAGCCGTGTGAAAACCCTACCCGCAACCACTGTTCTGTTTATACATTACTACTGCTCTGTTTATGTGCATCCACCCTGAATGACAACCACCATACCACAGCCAAGGAACACCACGACCTTCTATAACCACCACCATTATAATCCTCATACTACCTTCTAGCATTATACTCTAACACACACCACAACCGACAACAGAAAACAACGAATTTAAAACATAAACACCACATGTCACGACACTATTCTGAAACGAATAATTAAGGATTCTGAAACAGTGATAAAACAACCACAAACGACGGTCAAAGGCGGTCAACGGTGACTCCACTATGATCCATCTACAACTATTACACATCCTAGGTTAACATTATATGAAAAACAGAACCGTAACATGATATACTATGGTGATTGGGAATTGGAAATATAGAAGAACAAAACATGTAAAGAGAAATTGTGCTGCACATACCTATTTCACCGTGAATTCGAGCAACCCTAGACCACCTAACCCACCGTGTGAACCTCCCTCCTTACTCTTTGATGTGGCGGCAACATGTGTATGTGTGAGTGAGAGGCGTTGACTAGGGTAAAGTAGGTCTAGGTTGAGTGATTTTATAAGGCGGCAGAGTGATCTTTGAGGTGTTGGTCAGATTTTTCAGATTTTAAACGAGATGGGTTGTGCATTGGTGTGTAGTTGGCACGCAAATCAAGGCCCAAATAGCTATATAAAACACGGTTTTACTAATAATTCATATACTCGGCCCCTCACTAACAATATATAAAGTATAAAAACACCTATTCGATAAATAAATTATCGAATATAAACGTTCAAATAAATATAAACATGTCCAAAATAATTATTAATTAATAAAATATAATATAATAAAATACGGAGTATTACAGTCTTCCCTCCTTCAAATGAACTTCGTCCCGAAGTTCACCATCCCATGTTCAACAATTTTGTCACTAGGCACGTAATGAACACAAAGTGTGACATCATATAACATCAAGAACTAATAAGAGTACTTTAAAACATGAAATGTCACATTCTACCCTTCTAAAAAGAAAGTTACATCCTCGTATCATACCTTAATTAAACAGGTCAGGATACTTCTCCCTCATCGATACCTCAGTCTCTCAAGTAGCCTCCTCGACGTTATGATTAGTCCACAAAACTTTCACGAGTGCGGTCTCCCCATTCCCGGTTTTCCTCACTTTTCTGTCAAGAATCTCCTTGGGTCTCTCCTCATAGGTCAACTGCTCATCGACCTCAATGACCTCATGATCAAGTACATGCGATGGATCACTGATATATCTCCTTAGTTGTGAAACATGGAACACATTATGCACTCTGGCTAACGATGGAGGTAGGGCTAAACGATAAGCTACCTCACCAACTCGCTCCAAGATCTCAAATGATCCAATGAACTTCTGACTCAACTTTCCCCTCTTGCCAAATCTAATCACTTCTCGCATAGGTGACACCTTCAGCAAAACCTTCTCTCCTGCATCAAAGGTGATGCCACTACTCTTCAGATCAGCATAACTCTTCTGTCTATCCTGGGCAGCTCTCATCTTCTGACGAATTACCTGGACTTGAGCTATCATCTCCTGGATCATCTCAGGTCCCAAAGTCACCACATCAGCTCTATCATCCCAACACACTGGACTTCTACACTTTCTCCCATACAACGCCTCAAAAGGAGCCATCCCAATGCTAGAATGATAGCTGCTGTTGTACGAAAACTCTATCAAATCAAGTTTGTCCTCCCAAGATCCTCCAAACTCTAACACACAAGCCCTCAGCATATCCTCCAGTGTTTGAATAGTCCTCTCAGTCTGACCATTTGTCACTGGATGAAATGTTGTACTCATCTTCAAGGTAGTCCCTATCAATGACTGTAACTCTTGCTAGAACTTAGAGATGAACCTGGAATCACGATCAGAAACAATATCTCTAGGTACGCCATGCAGCTTCACCACATACTTGATGTAGGCCTTAGCCAACTCAGCCTTACTCCAAGTCTCTTTCATTGGAATGAAATGGGCTGATTTAGTTAACCTATCAACGATCACCCAAATCATATCATTTCCCTTCGAAGTCCTGAGCAAGCGCACAATGAAATCCATCGAAATGCTCTCCCATTTCCACTCAGGTACATCTAATGCTTACAATTTTCCTTGCGGCCTCTTATGTTCTCCTTTCATTCTCTGACATACCAAGCATCGAGAAACAAACTCAACTACCTCCTGCTTCATCTTTAGCCACCAAAATGATTTCTTTAGGTCTTTGTACATGTAATACCCCGTATTTTAGCCTCGGTCAACGACAATCAAACCGTGTTTTATACAAGTATTTCAAATGGAATGTTCATAAAGTATTTTACGTAAACTGTTATTATTTTATAAATCGTATTTCTACGATTTAGCCTCGGTCAACGACAATCAAACCGTGTTTTATACAAGTATTTCAAATGGAATGTTCATAAAGTATTTTACGTAAACTGTTATTATTTTATAAATCGTATTTCTACGATTATTTCGTATTTCATAATCATTTATATTTGACGATTATTTCATAAAATGACATTTCATTCGTATTTCTTTAATTTTGATAATATAATTATAATTAATATATTTCTTATTTAATATTTATTTCTTATATATACTTGTTTTATCATTTAAGTCGTAATTGTATTTAAATCCTAATTTTATATATATTCCTAAGTAAGTGCTAATAATTTATTATTTTTATAATTAGTATAATTAATTCTATGTATGTGCTCGTAATTTTTAAGTTGTGAGTCGAGAACGGGGTGTAAGTGTCTCGAGATGTGTGATGGGCTCGGGTAAGGAGTAACGTGTTGGACTCGGGTTTAGGGTGAGGGAAACGAAGCAAAGAAAATAATATCAAACCCAACCTTACCATATACTGTTACACACATATCACACCCCTCATACAACTCCCCTAATTGACTAAACCTAAAACCCTAATTCAGAAAAAGAGAGGCGTTGGATTAAGGAAGGACCAGAGAGACCAGTCACCTTCGTCACCATCTTCATCGCTCATCATCGTCACTGTAAGACAGACCTGTAATTGTACATACCTGTTTCGTTTTTATTTATTTATTTTGCTTTTCGAGTTGTTGTAATGGTTTCGTTCTGCTACAAGTTATTAGGGTAGTCGAAGTAGGATGTCTATAGGCTGTTTTGGTTTCTGTGGAGTGGAGCGTGGTGGCCGGAGCACCACCAGAAACATGGTCGTTTAGAGACGGCAGAACAGGGGATAAAGACGTGTTGAACAGGCTGTTGTGAGGAGATTTCGTGGTGGTATAGGGGGTGACGAAGGGAGGGTCTGACCATATCTGGAACCACCGTGGGTCAGTGGTGACGATGGTAGTGTCTAGGGGAGGTGTCAGGGCTAGTGGTTGGTGAAAGACCGTGAGAAAAGGAGGGTGTTCGGGTGACGGAAAACAAAAACAGGGGATGAGGCTTTGTACAACGGTTTTTCGGAATTGTTTTTAGGCAGCTTGTGAGGGTTGAGAACGGTGACCAGGACATGAAGGTGTTTGATGGTGGTACAGGTTACAGGTTGGGACCCATAGCGGTGGTCGTGGGTCATCGGACTGCTGGTGGTAGTGTAAAGTATGAGTCACGGTCTCAAGTGTGGTATAAATATGGCTGTGTTGTCGTGAATAGTGTCCTATGTTTAGTTAGTCTTTTTGGGTTTAATAATCATTAGTTAATTAGTAGTAGTAGTTTCGTTGTTGTTGTTCGTTTTCGGAAGTTGTTGAATTTGAATGCAATTGGTTGACTAGCTATGGATTTATCAATTAACGAATATGCTGCACATGCTGATATATTAGTATTAGTAGTAGTTAGTTATACTTAGATTAGTAGTATGATTTACTTAATTCGTTTTATGTCGGTCGTAAATTTTATTATATAAATCGTATTTCATATAATTCGTTACTTAAATATTACTTGTTAATAAATAATAATTAGTGTGGGATGATTAAGATAATTTCTTCATGATAGATAGGCATGTAATTTTATATTAAGAGATAATTATTTATCAAGGATTTATATCGTTGGAATCAGATATGGATATTAGTATACATGATTAGTTTACGTAGCTTCCATGTTAGTTTATATGATTAGTTTTACGAGTGATAATTAATTAATAATGAGGATGGATAGGTAGTGCCTTGGTATTGGGGATGATAATTGTGAGAAACCAAAAGTATGATAATTTAGTAATCGGATAATTTATATTTGCTAGGTGACGGTGTTGAAGTGGCGTAATTCTATTTACTTTCTGGCTCGCTATTGGATTATATTGCTATCCAGGTAGGTTACACTGTCACTATACTACTGTTATGTGTTGTGAATGACTGTTGGGTGTATGATATTGATGATGAGCATGAATGATATAAGGATGGTATATGATTATGAGTAATTATTATTACTGTTGCATTCATAACTATGGTTACTATTATTGTTGCATTCATGAGCATGGCATATGCATTGGATACGGATTTGAGACGATGAGATATAATTGGGCCCAGGCTAGTTCTGCAGGACTAGACCTGGTGACCTCAGCTGTTATGCTGGTGTTCGGCGACGGCCGATTATAGTCTGCCGGGAGGTTCGGTATGGCTGGGTGTTACGGGTTTGAGATTGAGAATTGAGAATTGAGATTGAGCTCGAGCATATCATGGCATTTGCATATCCCTATTGTTGCATTATTTATTATTGTGTTATCCTACTCAATCGCGAGGTTGACAGTGTATTCGTGTACACCTACGATGATCCGGAATGGGGAGTAGATTCTACAGGTCAGAGACAGATGAGCTAGGAGCTGGGGCAGGAATGTGAGATGCATACTTTGGACCGACTTAGATTTATATCACATCTAGAGAAGTCATCAGTTGTATTTTATTTTCCGCTCTGTAGTAACTGTAATAACCAAAGTTTAAATTTTATCAGTTTTATATATAAAGTACTTTGGATTGTTTTACTTTGTTATTTACTACTTCGGACATTCCGAGATGGTAACAGCTCTATTTATTTGAGAATGTCTTGCTAAAGGCTCTTAAATAAATGGGGGTGTTACAAAGTGGTATCAGAGCGACCGATCCTCAGGCCTAAACCAAATGAAAAATAATGAACATAGGAAGAGTCAAATAAAATGAACCCAGGCTAGTAACTGTTAGGAGCCCCAAGATTGGGATGAGTTAGGGGCCCCCTCAAACCAAGCCACTGGCCCTACCAGTCTAACCTGGAAACCCTTGTGTGATGCAGAGTGTGGGTAGTAACAAATAAAAGATCAGACCTTGCCTATATTGTACTAACTGTTTTGTAGGAGCGGAATGAGGTAAGTAACGATGTGATACATAGTTAATGATGTGCAATGAAAAGATATGGTTGATATTGGCATATTGAATTATTTGAATAGTAGAGTGGCATTTTAGTGTATGGATGACATGAGTTGTGGATTATGAACTATATGATGATATGCATGCGGTTTTACTGATTACTGAACCCTTAGGTAGAGATATAGTATAATGATGTGCGTAATGAGATGATGATAGAAGCACCATAAGCTATAGCTACCTAGGAGGTTAGATGTAGGAGAGATATGACCATGGTTAACTATAATGGTTAATAGAGCCAGCCAGGATATGTTGTACATGATGTGGAATCAAGTTAAGTTTTAGGTGTAAAGCTAGTAGACCGAAACGGGTGTTGTGTCCGTTGATAATTGTTTGTTACTATACTAAGTGAGTATACACTTCTTATTTGAATGCCTTATTCTTTGTAAGAGTTCACTATTTGACTTACTAGGCAAATTTGATCGGATTTTGAGATTTATGATCGTTATTATTTTACTAATTGCCTTAGAAATCCATGTCTAGTGATATGCGGAATGTGTTTCCCTAGGCCATGATTGTTATATAGATGTGTGTTGAAAATTTCATGCCAATTTTACGTCTAATTATATACGTTTATTTTAGTTATAAGGTAGTATTCAATAAGTGGCACCGTAATGATTTCTAGTATATATATTTTCATATTTAAATAAGTTGTGATTGTTACGATGGTAGAAACTAATGCATTGTCTATACATACATGATTATTGAGTTATTTAGTTGATTTTATTTTCGGTTTCACAATCTTTACCATTTCTTTAGATGACAATTACATGTTATTATGGTGCAATGAGATTTCAATGCTTCAAATTATATGTCAACATGTTTTAGTGAAGGAATGGTTGTGTTTAAATGTGATAATGTGAAGCAAAATTTTTTTTTTTTTTTTAGGAACCCAAATTGTAATAAAATTTCCAGAATGTTACCTTGTTTGTACGGCCATCCATAAAAAAAATGTGTTCTATATATGAATATGAAAATTTTATGTATGATAACCTTCTAAGTTAGCTTTTCAATGCTTTTGGTTTCATGTTAAAACGACTTATATTTTGAGAGAAAGAAATATTTTAGTCGACAATGGTCAGATTGTTACTGCACAGTTATGTTTTGACCTATGTTTTTGGAAATATAATAATTTAAAACGTGTTTATTTTTTTTATTTTTTTTTTGCATAATTCCAACTCTACTGTTTAGAATATTCGTTCACGTTTTCAAAATGATAAGCCACGTCAAATCTTAACGAGTCGTTATTTAATAGTGATTTTTGCAAGTTGTCCAAATTTCTGTCTAAGTGCTGTAAAGTTTGTATTTGTTCAGACCAAGTGAGTTGTAAAATTTGTTATAAATCATTTCCTTAAGCTTTGCAATTGATTCTTTTCCTATGAGTAGTTAATTCCTTATATTTTCTAAAAACTATAATAGCTCGCAGAATAGCTAAGCGGTTAGTTAATTATGATTCCTAGAAGTTGCAACGTGATGTGTGAATGTTGAAATTGTAAGTTATGTAAGTTTTCAATATAAAAGATTAATCAAATATGAATTATGTGATGCAACCATGTGATATCCTAATATGGCATTAGTGACATGAACAATAGACGTATGATATGAACATGAACTTTATTATATCATAATAAACCTTTATTTTGCAAGTTAATTTTTTTTTATTTATTTTTTTTACCACCGATTTCATGATAAATGATGTAATGTGAGTAAATGGGAAATGTACCTATGTGATTTTAACTTAATTGTGCCTAGAAATGCTAAGCTGACTTGCGAGTCTATAATTGGTGTATATCTCGTGGAGTATTGTATTGTTCCGTATTTAATTACATTAATTAAATAATTGCCTAATGCCTTTTCTAAAACACGTGTGCATACACATGATTTTGCTTCTATAATATGAGTATGAGCATAAAATGGTTCAATTTGTCAAGTATGAACTATGAGTTAGCTGATTGTTTACATTGG
Source organism: Silene conica (assembly GCA_029255685.2). NCBI lineage: Eukaryota > Viridiplantae > Streptophyta > Magnoliopsida > Caryophyllales > Caryophyllaceae > Silene > Silene conica. Next base: position 33,028,051 of record CM055317.2, on the reverse strand, counting down.
TGTAAATGTGTTATGTTGTGTTAAAAATTCTCAGGGGTATATAAGTGTTAGTTACCTTGAATTTGTTTTACTGCGTAGTGTGAAATTGACGTTGTTTTGGCGATCTTTTTTAGCATTGAATGTGGAATTTTATAATGGGGTTACGGGGACGTAACCATGTTTTAAGGAGGATAGGATTGTAAAATCTTGATGATTTGCGATCTGGCTAGTTAATATATCATGATTGGTTGACTGAGATTTACCATACATGAAGTCTCCTGCTTAATTGCTATGTTTTGGACAATTTTGTAGTCCTTTAAATGTCATGTATTTTCTGTCGTATGTTAAACTTTGGGGACAAAGTTTCTTAAGGGGGATAGAATGTAACATTTCGTGCTTTGAAACTATATAAGTGCTACTTGTGTTTGTTTCGTGCTTGTTAAATGTCTCGTTACCGATACGGGGTGGTCAACTTCGGGACGAAGTTCATTTTAAGGAGGGAAGACTGTAATACCCCGTATTTTAGCCTCGGTCAATGACAATCAAACCGTGTTTTATACAAGTATTTCAAATGGAATGTTCATAAAGTATTTTACGTAAACTGTTATTATTTTATAAATCGTATTTCTACGATTATTTCGTATTTCATAATCATTTATATTTGACGATTATTTCATAAAATGACATTTCATTCGTATTTCTTTAATTTTGATAATATAATTATAATTAATATATTTCTTATTTAATATTTATTTCTTATATATACTTGTTTTATCATTTAAGTCGTAATTGTATTTAAATCCTAATTTTATATATATTCCTAAGTAAGTGCTAATAATTTATTATTTTTATAATTAGTATAATTAATTCTATGTATGTGCTCGTAATTTTTAAGTTGTGAGTCGAGAACGGGGTGTAAGTGTCTCGAGATATGTGATGGGCTCGGGTAAGGAGTAGCGTGTTGGACTCGGGTTTAGGGTGAGGGAAACGAAGCAAACAAAATAATATCAAACCCAACCTTACCATATACTGTTACACACATATCACACCCCTCATACAACTCCCCTAATTGACTAAACCTAAAACCCTAATTCAGAAAAAGAGAGGCGTTGGATTAAGGAAGGACCAGAGAGACCAGTCACCTTCGTCACCATCTTCATCGCTCATCATCGTCACTGTAAGACAGACCTGTAATTGTACATACCTGTTTCGTTTTTATTTATTTATTTTGCTTTTCGAGTTGTTGTAATGGTTTCGTTCTGCTACAAGTTATTAGGGTAGTCGAAGTAGGATGTCTATAGGCTGTTTTGGTTTCTGTGGAGTGGAGCGTGGTGGCCGGAGCACCACCAGAAACATGGTCGTTTAGAGACGGCAGAACAGGGGATAAAGACGTGTTGAACAGGCTGTTGTGAGGAGATTTCGTGGTGGTATAGGGGGTGACGAAGGGAGGGTCTGACCATATCTGGAACCACCGTGGGTCAGTGGTGACGATGGTGGTGTCTAGGGGAGGTGTCAGGGCTAGTGGTTGGTGAAAGACCGTGAGAAAAGGAGGGTGTTCGGGTGACGGAAAACAAAAACAGGGGATGAGGCTTTGTACAACGGTTTTTCGGAATTGTTTTTAGGCAGCTTGTGAGGGTTGAGAACGGTGACCAGGACATGAAGGTGTTTGATGGTGGTACAGGTTACAGGTTGGGACCCATAGCGGTGGTCGTGGGTCATCGGACTGCTGGTGGTAGTGTAAAGTATGAGTCACGGTCTCAAGTGTGGTATAAATATGGCTGTGTTGTCGTGAATAGTGTCCTATGTTTAGTTAGTCTTTTTGGGTTTAATAATCATTAGTTAATTAGTAGTAGTAGTTTCGTTGTTGTTGTTCGTTTTCGGAAGTTGTTGAATTTGAATGCAATTGGTTGACTAGCTATGGATTTATCAATTAACGAATATGCTGCACATGCTGATATATTAGTATTAGTAGTAGTTAGTTATACTTAGATTAGTAGTATGATTTACTTAATTCGTTTTATGTCGGTCGTAAATTTTATTATATAAATCGTATTTCATATAATTCGTTACTTAAATATTACTTGTTAATAAATAATAATTAGTGTGGGATGATTAAGATAATTTCTTCATGATAGATAAGCATGTAATTTTATATTAAGAGATAATTATTTATCAAGGATTTATATCGTTGGAATCAGATATGGATATTAGTATACATGATTAGTTTACGTAGCTTTCATGTTAGTTTATATGATTAGTTTTACGAGTGATAATTAATTAATAATGAGGATGGATAGGTAGTGCCTTGGTATTGGGGATGATAATTGTGAGAAACCAAAAGTATGATAATTTAGTAATCGGATAATTTATATTTGCTAGGTGACGGTGTTGAAGTGGCGTAATTCTATTTACTTTCTGGCTCGCTATTGGATTATATTGCTATCCAGGTAGGTTACACTGTCACTATACTACTGTTATGTGTTGTGAATGACTGTTGGGTGTATGATATTGATGATGAGCATGAATGATATAAGGATGGTATATGATTATGAGTAATTATTATTACTGTTGCATTCATAACTATGGTTACTATTATTGTTGCATTCATGAGCATGGCATATGCATTGGATACGGATTTGAGACGATGAGATATAATTGGGCCCAGGCTAGTTCTGCAGGACTAGACCTGGTGACCTCAGCTGTTATGCTGGTGTTCGGCGACGGCCGATTATAGTCTGCCGGGAGGTTCGGTATGGCTGGGTGTTACGGGTTTGAGATTGAGAATTGAGAATTGAGATTGAGCTCGAGCATATCATGGCATTTGCATATCCCTATTGTTGCATTATTTATTATTGTGTTATCCTACTCAATCGCGAGGTTGACAGTGTTGGGAAATGTGTCCTCAACAATAGTGCGATCACGTAATTAAATCTCATAACAAGAATGCGCAAGGGATGATACGATTTATTTGTCAACTGACCAACATTAATCGGTAATGATTGGCTAGCTAGAGTTTGACATTACTGTCGTGTGACGGTGATGGTCAGTTGATCCCTTTAGGTCACACCTTTAGGACAATTCCCTTAATTGATAAAGTGATCAAATGTATATTGATACGATTTGATCATATTCCTTAAACTCGTATATCGAGAAATTAGAGGTTAAATCTTAATGTAAGATTTATGTTTAAAATTGAAACGTGTCAATTGTTGAACATTAAACGATATTTTAAGATATCGAAATTAGAATGAATTGGGTTGAAATTAATACAAAGGTTGTAAATCGTATTGACGATAAAATATTATTTTACAATGGTAATTTCGAATTACTTGTTAATTGAATAAATATGATTTATTTAATTATGTATAATATTTATGGGATAAATATTTACATGTTTCAAATGTACTAAAGTATTTTATATCTAAATGACATATAAGATGTCACACTTTATACAATTGTACATTTGACAAATTGTAAAATGAAGTCCATTTTATGGACTATATGGCACGGCCAAAAGGAGAAGGTGGCATGGGTGTTTAATGTATTAAACACTCCATAATCATATGTTAGACATATGCCTTGAGATTACTAACCTAGTAACCACCCTAGAGCCTTGAGAAAGGAACTTGTTCCCTCATTTACACTCCCTAAGCCGGCTACCCACTCCCCATAAGCATGCTTATGTAAACATCATTATGTTATTAAAAGCATGCTTGACATATATATAAGATATATGTCATATTCATTCTTGCTCTTCTTCTCTCCCTCTTTGGCCGAAATATACTAACAAAAGAAGAGAAATTTTCTACCTCTAAAATACATATTATAAGATAATAACTTATACTAAAAGTAGTATTCATATATTATTCTAATAAGAGTGATTAGAATAAGTTTAAGGAGAAAACCGATTTCTTGTCTAGCACTAATAAGGGTTCGGTTCTTAAGGGATTGTCTTGGTGCATCCGGAGGAGGTATTCTAATTTGGGTACTTTGGAGGATCATCCTTGCCAAGCTTGGACCGTGTGTAAGGGCTCGTTTTCTCCTTACTTCCGCATTTGGTAGCATGCATAAGATCTAATAAAAGAGTTTATTATTTTTTTGTTAATTAAAAGTTAATTAAAGGTTTTGATAGTATGACTAAATTAGTTCATGAGCAACTAGTTAAACCTAACAATTGGTATCAGAGCAAAATGGTTGTTTGCATGCTTTCCGTTTCGTTTTTACGGAGTTATTAGGATAACAAAATAAAACTTGATAATTTTCGTTTTGATATATGATATGCACGAAATTAATTTAGCATGATACCTACTGTTTTCTAATATGATTTAGAATATTTGGAATAATTTTTGCATGAATATTGATCATTGGTATTTTAATTTCGGTTTTTAATACGTTTTAATGGTTAAAAATGATTAATTTTGGGAAAAATAGTTAAAATTAACTTCTGGCCGAGATTTTTCAGTATGATATCACATGTATTTTCTATAATATGAATATGAATTTTCGTAAATTATAGACCTTTAAATCGTGTGATATGAATTTTAATGGTTAAAATGCAATAAGATGAATAAAAATGGGTTAAAATAGTTATATTATGAATTTGACTATAAAAATTTATGAGGATGTCACATGCAATATTTAAAATTTATGTTGAATTTTCCAGAAATTTATCTCAAATATTGCAATATTGTAGATTTTTAATGTAAAAATCGGGTAATTAGTGACATTATTTCGACTTTAATAGTTTTAGTTGGAATTTGGCCATGAATATTTAACACGATGTCATATATATTATTTCCAGCATGTATAAAATTTTCGAGAATTTTATCTTATTTTATGCTTGAGAAATAAATTTTAAATGTTAAAATCATACGATATATGACGTAAATCGTTAAAATTTGCAAATGTTGTTAAAAATGGCCGAAAATATAACCCATTTTAGTCATATGTGATATGTTCATCATGAAAATATTCTTGGGTGCCTAAAGTTTCAGATTTGATTTGTATTGATTTAATTTTGTTTTGTTAAAAGTAGCATTTAAAATTAAATAAAAGGAGGCATGCTTTAAAATTTCGGCTATGGGGCAATGTGCCATTTAATTTTCTGTCCATCTTGTGTTCTTAAAATGTTTTGGAAGGTATAAAAATATTATTAGTATTTAATTTGCATTTATGAAGTTAATTATTGAATTTTCCGACTTAAATTGCTCGTTTTACGTGTTATTTTCGAAATAATAATAAAACCGTATAAAATACTAATATTTTAACTTTCTGAAAATTTTAAGAACATTCTGGATTTTTCAAAATTTGAATTTTGAATTTTCGAAATTTTAATGTCTCTTTTGAATTTTATATTATTTTTCCCGAAAAACCGAGTAATACCGATCAATATTATAATATATTAAGTTAATTCATGTTCAAAGTTTGAGTAAGACTAAATTTTGAATCCTATGCGAGTTAGGATGATTAACTTAAGGATGAAAATCGTTTCATTTAATGCATAGTGTTGTTAAACGTTAAAACACGCGATTCCATAAACCAAGGTTTACGATAACTATTTAAATAAGTGTTTTAAATAGGACGATTTGGCTTAGGATTTGCATGTTAATTCATATTTATATAAGCATTGCATATTTTATATTATGAATGTCATGATTTATTTTTACGTAATTTTGGGAATTATGTAATTTACTTAGTATGGCCTAGTTTTTAAATCGGTATTTCCCGTAATGTAAGGGGTTACCGATTCGGTTGTAATTTTGTGATCTCGTATCACCCAATTGTAATTTATTTCTATTTTATAATGTATAAAGTAGACTAGAAAAGTTGTAATATTTGAAAAATCCGGAGTTCCTTGAAGACGGTGCCATTCGGAAAGGAGTTCCGATCAAGACGGTGTTTACCTCGAAGTGCGTGCCGCGTGAAGTTCAAGGGACCAAAGGAGTTGGTTTCCGAATTTGTACTTTGTTATTTCTTTTCTAGTAAAGGCCATACTAGGGTTTAATTTATGCTTTTATTTTTGCTTTTTATATGTTTGCATGCATAGCCAAATCGTCATACATCGTATCATGCATGTTTCGACCTAGTCGACCTAGTCTTTTATTTTATCGAAAATTCACCGACTTAGTTCACTTAAACGGAGATAGATAAAAATTTGACTAGATCTCTTACATATAAATATTGAGACTTAGCCTTACCAAAGAGTACGGACCCATGAATCCCTTCTTCACAAGAACGTAGGCTCGGCTACACCGGGGTACTAAAATTGTCACGTTGGGTAAGTGGGGTAATAAGATTACACCTTGAAATTTGGTTGATCTCAACGAAAGTATTCGTAACCGTAGTTGCAATAAGTTCGGGCTAAAGATAATTTTAAGAAAATTGTCGACCGAGAGTTCTAAGAGTAGAACCGATTAAAGAGTTAATCCACCAAATTATACCAATACGGGTTGAATCGGCTACACCGTGCCCGGATTAGTATGGGTTTGGGTCTCGGGATTGTTTACTTAATTGGGTAAGAGATCATTAAGTAAATACATAACTAAACTTAAAGTTTTTAGTTTAAATTATGAATTTATAAATGATGTTGTTTTTCCTTTTATTATTGTAGTTTAATTTTCAACATCGACTATGGCAACCAACGCTCCACCTCTCACTAACGTATCATGGCTTCGATCCTTTATGGATCATTGCAAACTCGATAAGCATGGTTCCAATTTTAAGGATTGGGATGCGCAATTGCTTTTGGCCGCTCAAGGTGACGATAAGAGTCGTTACCTATCCGAAGCCGCTCCTCCCGCTCCGACCGCTCGTTCGTCGGTCCAAACTCGTGAGGCCTATGAAGCCTACATGAAAGAGTCCTCCATTCTTAAAAATGTGCTCATCTTCTCCATGGAGCCGGATCTCCAAAGGAGTATGATTAAGTTGACCACATCGTATGAGATATACACCAAGCTTGCGACCATGTTTTCGCAAACTCCAAGGGTGATTCAATATGAGGCGGCTTCCGCCTTCTTTGACATAACCTTCAAGGAAGGGCAAAAGATAAGCCCTCATGTGCTCAAACTTGTTGAGCTCGCGGAGACTCTAAAAGCTCAAAATGTTAATGTTCCCGACTCTCTAATTATTGACCGAGTTCTTCACTCGCTCAATAAGGTTAAGGCATATGCTCAATTCCGGGTGAATTTCAATATGCGAAACCAAGAGACCACGTTGGAAGAGTTGCATAAGATGCTCGTCCAAGCCGAAAGGGACGTGGGACTTCATGAAAGTTCCACCAAGGATGTTTTGAACATCGAAAAGAAAGGGAAAACGAGCTTCAAAAGGAATGCCTCGAAAGGCAAGGGCAAGAAAACGTTCAAGCCCAAAGCGACCAAAGAAAAGACCTTTTCGAAAGGCGCTTCCACCTCGTCTTCAAAAGAGCAAGACAAGTGCCATTATTGCACGAGGATCGGTCATTGGAAGCGAAATTGCCCCAAGTACTTAAGTGATCTCAAAAATGGGAAGGCAACCGCCGTAGGTAATAATTCTCGCGTATAATTCATGTCGTTTATCAACTTATGTATAGTGATACAAATGTGTTGATATTTACCCTTTTTAATTGTTTTAAAGGGCCAACCCCGAATAATGATAAGGGCAAGGAGAAGGAAGCTTGAGGTTCCTTACTTGGATGGCTCCGGTAGCATCCAAATTGATCGAAGACTTGAAGAGCTAGGCTCTAATTTTCATATCGTCTTCTTTCATATTTTGCATTTATTTATGGAACAATTTAATTTTCTTGTAAGACAAGGATTAAAATCCTAAAACAATGGTTGTAATTTTGGATATTAGTGACTTGGTTTTCAACCCGAGTCACTACTTTTGTTCTTAATCAATGTTTTGATTTCTTAAATAAATAGCAAGCCTTGTTTAAACATGAAATTTAATATTGATACGATCAAGTATAAGAGAATCAAAGAGTTGATTAAAACGGAGAACTACACCCCATGAGATAGATTCAATCAAAATGAGACTATATCAGTTCATTATAAGATTTTCATTTTTAGGTGAAAATGAGAATGTATTCATCACACCTATCAAACTTCAAACATTCAAATACATTGGTTGATCGAAATAGCTATCCTTAAACAAGTAAAGGTTATTGTTAGAAGGATAGAGTGGGAGAAAATATTTCGCTCACAAACCAATGATGTGCTTACTTGGGAGTCTTAAGAAGAACCCTAAGTGATTTGAAGAAACTACGGGAGGACACTCAAAGAAAGGTTCTTTGTGTTCATTGTTTCATAGAGAGGAAACTTGAAACCTCGTATGAAATCATCGGTAGGAAAACGGTTCCTAATGTAGTTATAAAGAAATTATCATGTCATTTTCGTCTCAAGAAGACGAAGACATGATAAGAAGGTAATGAATGATTGAATGGAAACAGATCACTATAGGGATAGTGATAGTGATAATGATTCAAGATCAAGTAATAGTTTAACATGCGAGAAATGAAATGTTCATTTAAGATATCGAGAGATATTGATTTTAGTGGGAGCGATTTTCATAAAAAGAATTAAGCCTACCATTTAGAGAGGATGGGTGATTCTTTAAGGTGTAAAGAATAAGAGGTTTTCAATTCTAGATGATCAAATACTTTATGTCATAAGATGATGGAGCTTTACGGGAAGGTTTATTATATGGATAATAAAAGTCGCCCACTTGAAGTTAGAATGGTTGGTTACATTATTCATAACGATGAATGAAACCATTATCAAATAGCCAAGATGTTTGAAAATTGTAAGAGTGATGAAATCACTAATAAACTACAATATAGATTTCAGTACATAAGTGACTATAGAGAGTGATTTTAATCCCTCCAGTATATCGATACGTCACAAGTTATGAGATAACAGTGGGAGCTTTCCTCCGGAAAGGAAACTCATAATCTAGAAAGAGTTCTAGATATGTACTCAAATAGAATCATATTATACGGGATAACATGAGAATAAAGGAGACCAAAAGTTGTAAGTTTTGCTATTATGAATAAAGGTTATTCGCAAAACACTAATACAAACAGATGATTGTGCATCAAAATGCAATGTAATAGTGTTGACTATTGTTGCATAACAACATCATTTGAGTTATGATTAACTCAAAGTAAAAGATACTTTGTCAGAATCCAAATGGGTTGTATGAGACAATATTGAACCCCATAAGTGAACTGGATTGACTTAGTATAGCCCCTAGCCGCTTACATGAGGTGACGTCTCAAAGCGACTAGAGTGTGAGGCGATTGATGGCAAGTTGAAGTGCCATAGAGTCATATGTGATGACTAGTCGATCACATAGGCAGACTGTAAGAGACACTCTGTCGGGCAATGTGACCGCTTATAGAGTTCTGGAAATTTTATAGCCGGGTCGTGGCGAGAGCTGCTATAGTATTCTTGTGAGTCAATTCTTTGACTAAAGACTACTCTCCCAAGATGGTACAGTTTAGGCATAACTTTGATCCATTCTCTACGACTTTTCGTAACTGGAGTCAAATGGGATTGTTTTGGGTTGTGACTAACTGTGACTAGTTGAAGGAAGTAGTGCGATAGAAATTGTCCACCCCTTGTCAGGGTTGTTCAAATCTCAGGGCCACTCGAGGAGAAGATAACTGGAAATGCGTGGCCACGCTCGGAAGATATCTATGGTAGATGATTCCGGTCAGACAGTTATTCTCCAGATCGAGGAAACCATTCATGATATGATCAAATGCAAGAACGACCAGAGAGAGACATCTTGCATTGAGTGGGAGATTGTAATAGGACAAGAGAATTGGTGACGCACACTTGTCGAGGACAAGTGGGAGATTGTTGGGAAATGTGTCCTCAACAATAGTGCGATCACGTAATTAAATCTCATAACAAGAATGCGCAAGGGATGATACGATTTATTTGTCAACTGACCAACATTAATCGGTAATGATTGGCTAGCTAGAGTTTGACATTACTGTCGTGTGACGGTGATGGTCAGTTGATCCCTTTAGGTCACACCTTTAGGACAATTCCCTTAATTGATAAAGTGATCAAATGTATATTGATACGATTTGATCATATTCCTTAAACTCGTATATCGAGAAATTAGAGGTTAAATCTTAATGTAAGATTTATGTTTAAAATTGAAACGTGTCAATTGTTGAACATTAAACGATATTTTAAGATATCGAAATTAGAATGAATTGGGTTGAAATTAATACAAAGGTTGTAAATCGTATTGACGATAAAATATTATTTTACAATGGTAATTTCGAATTACTTGTTAATTGAATAAATATGATTTATTTAATTATGTATAATATTTATGGGATAAATATTTACATGTTTCAAATGTACTAAAGTATTTTATATCTAAATGACATATAAGATGTCACACTTTATACAATTGTACATTTGACAAATTGTAAAATGAAGTCCATTTTATGGACTATATGGCACGGCCAAAAGGAGAAGGTGGCATGGGTGTTTAATGTATTAAACACTCCATAATCATATGTTAGACATATGCCTTGAGATTACTAACCTAGTAACCACCCTAGAGCCTTGAGAAAGGAACTTGTTCCCTCATTTACACTCCCTAAGCCGGCTACCCACTCCCCATAAGCATGCTTATGTAAACATCATTATGTTATTAAAAGCATGCTTGACATATATATAAGATATATGTCATATTCATTCTTGCTCTTCTTCTCTCCCTCTTTGGCCGAAATATACTAACAAAAGAAGAGAAATTTTCTACCTCTAAAATACATATTATAAGATAATAACTTATACTAAAAGTAGTATTCATATATTATTCTAATAAGAGTGATTAGAATAAGTTTAAGGAGAAAACCGATTTCTTGTCTAGCACTAATAAGGGTTCGGTTCTTAAGGGATTGTCTTGGTGCATCCGGAGGAGGTATTCTAATTTGGGTACTTTGGAGGATCATCCTTGCCAAGCTTGGACCATGTGTAAGGGCTCGTTTTCTCCTTACTTCCGCATTTGGTAGCATGCATAAGATCTAATAAAAGAGTTTATTATTTTTTTGTTAATTAAAAGTTAATTAAAGGTTTTGATAGTATGACTAAATTAGTTCATGAGCAACTAGTTAAACCTAACAGACAGTGTATTCGTGTACACCTACGATGATCCGGAATGGGGAGTAGATTCTACAGGTCAGAGACAGATGAGCTAGGAGCTGGGGCAGGAATGTGAGATGCATACTTTGGACCGACTTAGATTTATATCACATCTAGAGAAGTCATCAGTTGTATTTTATTTTCCGCTCTGTAGTAACTGTAATAACCAAAGTTTAAATTTTATCAGTTTTATATATAAAGTACTTTGGATTGTTTTACTTTGTTATTTACTACTTCGGACATTCCGAGATGGTAACAGCTCTATTTATTTGAGAATGTCTTGCTAAAGGCTCTTAAATAAATGGGGGTGTTACAGTACAACTTATCCCCTCTAGGATGAACGGAATAAGGTGTATACCAGAATCTTTCTCTTCAGTTCCTCATCATCAGGCACACACCATCTCCCATCAAACCTCAAACTATCATCACTGCAAACCTCGAACTTAGAATATGGTTCGACATCCCTAGCTTTGCTCACCGCCTCACGCCACTTTTGAATTCCAGGATCACTCTTCGGGCGTTCTCGAATCTCGGAATATAACTCAGGCTCGATCGTCAAATCTCCTACGATTTCACCCTTCCTGATCACAGCAATTCCCATTTGTCCCAACTCACGGTACATATTCATTCTCGATCTAGCTGTGTATAGTGCTTGAACAAATTTCCTACTCAATGCATCAACCACATGCAACATTAGCTTTTCCTTCTTTGTACAGAATCTCCATGTCGTAGTTTCCGATAAGCTCGATCCACCTCCTCTGACGCATATTCAGCTCTCTCTGGGTATAAATGTATTTCAAAGTTTTATGATCATAATACACTTTAAATGTAGATCCATAGAGATAATGTCGCCACAACTTAAGTGCAAAAACCACTGCTCCAAGCTATAGATCATGCGTCGGATAATTCTCCTCATAAGGCTTCAGCTGCCTAGAAGCATAAGTGATCACTCTCCCATTCTGCATCAGCACACACCCCAGTCCCTTTTTAGAAGTGTCGGTGTATACCTCAAAATTCTCACTTCCTTCTGGCAAATCAAGGATAGGAGCTGTAGTAAGACGCTCCTTCAGATCCAGAAATGCCTTCTCACAGCTCTCATCCCAGACAAATCTGTTCTCCTTCCTCATCAACGAAGTCATCGATTTGGCTATCTTGGAAAAATCTTTCACAAACCTCCTGCAGTAACCTGGCAAACCCAAGAAACTCCGAATATCGACCACATTCTTTGGTCGCTCCCACCTCGAAATTGCTTCAATCTTGCTAGGATCGATGAAAACTCCCTCCTTAGATACCATATGGCCCAGAAAAGTCACTTTCTCGAGCCAGAACTCACACTTACTCAGCTTGGCATATAGCTGATTATCCCTCAAAGTCTACAGCACAATACTCAAATGCCTCGCATGCTCTTCTCTGTTTTTGGAATACACCAGAATATCGTCGATAAACACCACCACAAACTGGTCCAGATAAGGACTAAACACTCTGTTAATCAAGTCCATGAAAACAGCAGGTGCATTAGTTAAACTAAATGACATAACCACAAATTCATAATGCCCATACCTTGATTTGAACGCAGTCTTGTGGATATCCGCATCCTTGATTTTCAGCTGATGGTACCCCGACCTTAAATCAATGTTGGAAAAGACACCAACCTCACTCAACCAGTCAAAGAGATCATCGATTCGAGGTAAGGGATACCTATTCTTGATCGTCACATTATTGAGCTCCCTATAGTCCACACACAATCTCATGGTTCCATCTTTCTTCTTTACGAATAACACTAGCGCTCCCCATGGTGACACACTCGGTCTCACATATCCCTTGCTTGCTAATTCATCCAGTTGCTTCCTCAGTTCCTCCAACTCCTTAAGTCCCATGCGATAAGGTGCTTTAGAAATTGGCTCAGCCCCGGGTTTCAGATCAATACCAAAATCTAAGTCCCTCTTTGGCGGTAACTCATGAATTTCTTCTGGAAATACATCTTCAAATTCTCTTACAACTTCAATATCACTGGCTTGAGGTGTTACTGCAGTCAAATATCTCACATGGCATAAAAACATCCCATCACCTCTCTTTATACAAGTCTTCAGAGCATTGATGGTGATGAACTTTAGCTTAGGCTTCACGGAATAACCCTTGTAGGACACTCTCATTCCCTTAGGTCCCCTCAATCAATGTAAGCCTTATACTTCTTCAACTAATCCAACCCCAGTATCACTTCGAATCCCCCCAAAGGAAACTCTATCAGGTTGGACTCAAAGCTCACAGCCCCCACTTGGATCATTACATTACTATAGACTTTATTACATGATATGGACTCTCCTGAGGGTATCGTTACAGAATCAACTATATTTTCGTATACATCAAGTCCTAGCATGCTCTGCAGATATAAAAGAATGTGATGCACCGGAATCAAACAAAACAAAAGTAGGGAAAGATTGTACAAGGAATGTACCGGTGACAACATGTGCATCATCCTCAGCAACCTCTTTACGCATCATGAACAAGGTCCCACTCTTCTTGGTTCCGCTCTGGTTCACTGACGCGACTCCACTTTGGTTACTGGCCTCAACAAGAGTCTTCTGGAAGTTACCGTTACCACTACCCTGGTTTCCCTGATAACGGTTCTGGTTGCTGTAGTTTTTGTAGTTCCGGTGGTAGTTGTTGTAGTTTCTAGTTCTGTTATTCCCAGAATAACTTGGATTTGGAGTTCTGAAACCCCCACTTTGGTTTCCCTTATGATAGTTTCTCCCAGCACTCTGAGTTCCCGACCAGCAGTTAGCTTGCTTATGCCCTATCTTCCCACATTTAAAACATGCAGGAGTTGCACTACCTGATCCAGACATAGATCGGTTTCCGCCTCGATTGCCATTGCCCCCTGGAGCACTGTTTGAGAAGAAAGCACGGTACTGATTGTTTTGTTTCTTATTTCCCGAGCCTTCGGTCACAAACTCCGCCTTCCGCCTTCATCTTTTCACCCTTCTCCTTCTCTTCTTCTTTAATTATGTCGGAAATCCTTTTAGCCTGCCCGCCCTCTCATATATGTCTTCCACAATCGTGGGCTTGGTAGCCAGCAAACTCTTCTTAAATGTCAATAGTCAATCCCTTTTCAAATCTTGCAGCTAACATCTCCGGAGTATAACCCAGATCAGCTACATTCTCCGCTAACTGCATGAACTTGCTATGGTATGCTTCCACGGTCACGCCCTCAGTCATCTCGAAGGAGTCAAATTCAGCTCTCAATTTACCCTTCACATGCTCCGGCATGAACTTAGAGGATGGAATCCCCTTAAACCCTTAAACCCTTAAGACCCGCCCCATTGACATCCATAGCCACCACCACCGCTAACAGCCGTGTGAAAACCCTACCCGCAACCACTGTTCTGTTTATACATTACTACTGCTATGTTTATGTGCATCCACCCTGAACGACAACCACCATACCACAGCCAAGGAACACCACGACCCTCTGTAACCACCACCATTATAATCCTTATACTACCTTCTAGCATTCTACTCTAACACACACCACAACCGACAACAGAAAACAACGAATTTAAAACACAAAGACCACATGTCACGACACTATTCTGAAACGAATAATTACGGATTCTGACACAGTGATAAAACACCCACAAACGACGGTCAAAGGCGGTCAACGGTGACTCCATTATGGTCCATCTACAACTGTTGCACATCCTAGGTTAACATTATATGAAAAACAGAACCGTAACATGATATACTATGGTGATTGCGAATTGGAAATATAGAAGAACAAAACAGGTAAAAATAAACCGTGCTGCACATACCTCTTTTACCGTGAATTCGAGTAACCCTAGACCACCCTAACCCACCGTGTGAACCTCCCTCCTTACTCTTTGATGTGGCGGCAGCAGGTGTATGTGTGAGTGAGAGGCGTTGACTAGGGTAAAGTAGGTATAGGTTGAGTGATTTTATAAGGCGGCAGATTGATCTTTGAGGTGTTGGTCAGATTTTTCAGATTTTAAATGAGATGGGTTGTTCATTGTTGTGTAGTTGGCACGCAAATCAAGGCCTAAATAGCTATATAAAATACAGTTTTACTACTAATTCATATACTCGGCCTTTCACTAACAACATATAAAGTATAAGAACACCTATTCGATAAATAAATTATCGAATTTAAACATTCAAATAAATATAAACACGTCCAAAATAATTATTAAATAATAAAATAAAATATAATAATATACGGAGAGTATCACACTAGTTGTCATGCAAACCCTTCACACATAACTAAGTTTTCTTTGAAACCCATTTGAATAGTCCATCGATTCTACTTGAGAATTCATGACGATTCTTAGTGGCTCAATCCTTTCACACATCATTCTCTTAGCATGTCATTCATCACGGACGTGGGCATTTTATTCACATGAAAATGCTAATGGCGGAAACACTGCAATCTCGGATCATGTGAATTACGAGTATAAAGGTTCGATAAACTACCATGACCATCTCATGATAATTCTATCTTCATTTCTATGAATAACCTTCATATCTCTTAAGGTTCGTTAAACGACCATAACCCTCTTATGGTAATCCTATCTTCATCTATATGAATAACCTTTACATACATTGAGGTTCAATAAATGACCATGACCCTCTCATGGTAATTCTATCTTCATCTCTATGAATAATCTCATTATCCTCTATTGAGGAATAAGATGACACTATGATCTCTATTAAACATATCATGCTTAATAAGATCCATATAATGTCCATATATTTCATTTAAAATTGAAAACTCAAGTACTTCCTTGAAGTATATCCTTCTAATTCCTAATGACTAATGAGTTTGACGATGAAAACTCCCACTGAACTTTATGTTTCATCCGGAACTTGAAAAACTCTAACACTTCCTTGAAGTGTATCCTTGTCATTCTCAACGACTTATGAGTTTAATTCCTTTGATGATAAAAGCTCCTATTCAATTTAACGTTCATAACATGAAAGTAAAACTCCCACTCAATTCGATATATTTCTCTAAACATTCAATTGAATTAAATCGATCATTCCTAATTAAGCTAATGATGAAATATTATGCATTTAAAATGCATCCCTTCCAAATACCCTTTTGAGAGGAGATTCATAATACTAACTTCATTCATTCTCCCTTAGAATGATGTACGAAAATGGTTCTAGCATAGTCAAACACTTAATAATGCTAATTTCTTTTCTATAATTCATAGAATAAATCATATTTACTTGTATAGATCTTAAACTTGTTTCCTTAGGCTTTGTTTTGCAATAGACATTCTTAGATCATATATTATTCCAAGAACATCTTATTGTGCCATGAAAAGATTTTCTTTTAAATTTTTTTCTTCTAGTCTCCTCACGTAGTTTCTTCATAAGGACCATTAGTTTTTAAATAAGAACCATTATAGTTTCTCACGCGCGTTGCATTCCTCAAGAACATCTCGTAAAGATTGTTTCTTCTTCCCGAATCATAGATCCCCTCTATTCGGAAAACAATAATCATACACATAGATCTTATCTACATGATAAACCTTTTGTCATAGACTTGTGGCTATAAAATTTCTCTCACTCTATCTTTCAAATAAATACTCTACTTATTTGTAAAGATAGCCACTAGCAACAAGAGATTATTGAGAATGAGGATAATATATTTATGAAGGACTATATATGAAAATTTTGAGATTTTAAACTGGATGGGTTTATAATAGATCTCATCTATAAATGTTAGTTTTAACGTCCCATAATCTTGAGTTCTTGACTCAAAATTTATGATTGATAAAACAAAGCTCCTAGTTGTAATGGATATTCAATGATCTTACATTTATATGTCCTCTAATCAATTCAAATGATTTCATGTTTCCAAAATGCAAGGATGTGTGAAGCTTAATTTAGAACGAAATAGCGTAAAAGAAGTGAACTTGGGTTGAAAACCAAGTCACTAATATCCAAAATACAACTATATTGTTTGATGGAAATAATTTCCAAGTCTTACTAGGAAATAAAAGTACTAAAATAACATACAATCTTAACAACAAAAGTAAGACAAAACGAGATCAAGCTCCCATAGATGATCCATCTTGGGTAGCTACTTCTAGCAATCCTCGGACAATCTAAGCTTGTTTCTCCTTGCCCTTGTCCTTGCTTGAATGCCCTATTTACCATAAAAAGGAACATATATCACAACTTGTATCATATATCAACTGTGATAAATTAAAAACATGAAAGAAGGGTTTCCCTTCCGGTTGCCCGGCCGAGGAGGCCTTTCTCCTTAAACCAATTTCCGAACCCGGCGTAAGAGCCGTCCAAACTTCTTGGGCTTCAAACAAACATATCATTCAAATGAATACACAACCAAGCATTCAATACCAAATATGATTCTTAGCATGTAGTTCACGACAACAAGTAATAAGACACACTTGAGACTTATATAATTCAAGCCCATACATTAGCAATGTGAATTAGTAACGGAAACTCAATAAGAAGCCTTATATCAAATACCATCGATTAGACTTATATAATTCAAGCCCGTAACCGCCAATTGCACGGTGTAGGAGTCCGGCCACATTTGAAGGTTATAGTATTAGGCTTTGACTCAGCAACTTTAAAAAATTGATTTGCTTTAATACTATGTGAGGTCACCTCATCACTTAATGAAGCTTTATTTGGGAACATTTGTCCAACCGCAAACTTTTTCCCTTATTCATGTTGAACCATATTCTCCCAATTTTCCAACTATTCAATTCATGCTCATCTAATGGATCAAACTTATTAAACTCAACGTTGGGGCACTAGCAAAGACAAGATCATCATCACCATATTCTTCATTTCCCAACAAATTATCATCACCAAGTGTTGCCAAATCCTCATCAATCTCATCACCTTCTAAGTTACCATTAAATTCTCCTTCATTAATATCATTGCTTTCAAGAGATACAAATTGAGCAACATCATCTAGCCTAATAAGAGTACTTGATGTTGGATTGACAATTTGGCTAGTGGAAACTTCAACGAATATGTTCACTGAAGGAGAATTTGAATGTCTTACACTAGCCCACAATGCTTTAAAGGCTCTATCATTGTTAAGGGACGCAACTTTAAAACACCCAAAACTTTGAAATTTCATCTTCACCCTCAATTGACTACTCAAACTTTAAATACCAATTCCCTTACATATCTCTTCCACAAAATCAAGATATGTCATCTTTGTACTAGCTAAAATAAAACATTGATTTCCTCCCTTATAAGAAACGTATCACTTTACTCCAAGACTTCTCCATCCCAATAACAAATGATAAGAAAATCATAAATATTCATTCTATACAAGAAAATTGGACAAATTTAGTATAAATCAAAAATTTCTAAACTAACTATAACCTAATTTCCCCAAAATACATACTACACATGTATTGCCAATCGAAATTTAGGGGTTTTTCAAGACAATCATAAATTAACATATGAGTGATAGCTCCAAGCACCAAACAACATAATTAACTACAATTAAAACAATATAAGCTATATCTACCAACAAACCATGTCAATATACAAGTTTAAAGAAATAAAATTACCTTGCTAATTAGGTAGAATATGTAAACTGAAATACAATGCCAAAGAGATGTTGGAAAGATGCCTGAGAAAAGGGAAATGTGAGGTAGTATGAGAGAGAGAGAGAGAGAGATAGGTGATTTCAGACTTTCAGTCGTATTTAGGGTGTTTGTGAGGTGAGATGAAGGGCGATATGTTTAGAGTTTGGGTGAAAAGTGAAGTCGATTGCGTGTTTTTGTAAAACAAAAATGAAAGAGGATAGACACGCCAATATGAATGGCATGTTTCTAAGCCATAAGACGCCATTACGTATGGCATGTTTAACTTCCTCTATTTTCCAGAGGCCCTGAAATGCAAAAGAAAAAAACCTGTTGAAACACGCCATTACCAATGGCGGGTTTCTCGCATAATACACACCAATACAAATGGTGTGTTTTACCTATTTTTATTTTTTTCCAACGGTTTCCTCTGTCGCAGGTATTCACTAGAAACACGTCATTCGTAATGGTGTGTTTAACAGGATTGGAAAAACCGAGTCCACCTGTGTAACACCCCGATTTATTAAGGAGCCTTTAGCAAGACGTCCTCAGTAAATAGAGCTGTTACCATCTCGGAATCTCCGAGGTAGTGAATAACAAAGTAAACCAAACCAAAGTACTTTATATAAAAACTGATTAGATTTAAACTTTGATATTACAAACTACGCAACAGAATAAAAGTACAACTGATGACTACTCTATAAGTGATGTAATTCTAAGTCGGTCCCAAATCTGCATCTCACATTCCCGTCCCAGCTCGTAGCTCATCTGTCTCTTTCCTGTAGAATCTACTCCCCATTCCGGATCATCGTAGGTGTCACACGAATACACAGGGTCAACCACGAGGTTGAGTAGAAAGATAAATAAGACATAAACAACAGTAAAAAAAATGCAACCTCCTCCATCTCCATATCACAAGACCCAGTCATCCACTTCGCCTCCATCACACCACACCTTCCATGGCCATATCACAAGTCCCGTATCACAAGACCCATATCACAAGACCCATATCACAACTCCCGATCTCCACAATACTCGATAATAATTAACAATCCAAAATACATTCACAATCAGTTATATCAATCTTATAACAAGCAACACATATACGTCATGTCAATAATGCCACGACAGATATATATATATATATATCCCCTACCTCAAATTGCAGAAAGACAGTCAACAGCTCCTCAAGATGTTTCACGCGGAAACCCCTCACTTAAACATATATTATTCAACGATTACAACCTTTACCAAGTCCTATACTTAGGATCGTGACAAAATGCCGAATATAGTAACTTCTAAAATTGGAAACTTTCCCAAAATATAAACCTTCCCAAAATATAAACTTTCCCGAAATAGTAACTTCCCGACTCGTAAAGTCCCTTAAAGTAATACTTCGTACTAACATATAACCAAATGACATGATATCAATAACATAAATAATACCAATAATAATATTCATTATTTCAATAATTAAATTATCGAACAATTATAAACTCATAACGATGAAAACAACACAACTAACATTATAATATTAATCATACTATTATCATATCGTACACAATAATAACAAGTATATTAATAATAATAATAATAATAATAATAATAATAATAATAATAATAATAATAATAATAATAATAATAATAAACAATGATAATAAACAATAATAAACAATAACCAACACCCCTACAACGCAAACCACACGCAACACACGACAGCCCAAAACCCGTAACCGACAGCCCTGACCAACCTACTTCCAGCCTTCCTCGACACTCACCTGCCGCCTTACCCACCACCTCAACACCGTGACTACCAGCCCTGGACTACGGTGTACCTATTGACGCTAACCACGACTCCAGACTTGTCCCAACCAGCTCCCATAATGAAACATCCCCATTTATTTAAGGGCGTGTACTAGGACTCCCCAGATAAATAAGGGTGTTACCATCTCGGTTTCCCGAGGCAGTAGATACAAAGGAAAGAAAAATAGTACTTTAAATATATAAAGTTAACTCAAAGCTCGAGTTCATACAACTGAATTATAAAACTGTCTTAGTGAAAACAAGAGTACAACTCATAAGACAACTACTGTGGTGATCTAGACTCTAGGCAGGTCCGGATCCAAGCTCCTCTCTTCCCCTAGCTCCCATAGTCTCAACACCTGTCAATCTGCTCCCCAATAATTGGTTCATCACAGGTGATCACGAATACACAGGGTCAACCACGAGGTTGAGTAGAGAAAAACTGTAAACAAACCACATTACTATAAATAGAAAGTCGATCATCTCCACTCCGAATCACAAGACCCATTATTCTCCACACCAATCACAAGACCCATTATCTCCGCACCAATCACAAGACCCATTATCTCCGCACCAATCACAAGACCCATTATCTCCGCACCAATCACAAGACCCATTATCTCCGCCTCGTAGTTTATCACAGAATGATATAAACAGCACAATATAACGATCACATGATATTATATAACAAACATGCTTTATATCAAATAAGAACATATTACACATCATTATATACCTATTTCCCCTACCTGAAGCAGCAGGAAAAGTAGATACGTCGAAGCTCGTTAGAAGTGTTCCACACGAAACTCGCTACCTAAACACGTATATGTAACAAATTAAAACCTTCCCGAACCCCAAACAACTTACACTTACTATAAATAGAAACTTCCCTAATTGGAAAGTTTCCAAAAATAGAAACCCCTTAAAATAGAAAGTTCCCAAAATAGAAACTTTCCTAACTTAACGATTTCCCGACTCATAAACTTAATTACATGATGACGAATTAATAAAAGAACGAAAGACGGCTTTTATTACATTGTAATATCACTTATCAAAATACTATTAATAAAGTAATTTAATCATAACAATAATAATAATAATAGTAATAATAATAATAATAATAATAATAATCATAATAATAATAATAACAATCATAATAATAATAAAACAACACAAACACACACACCCATACGCCCAAAACCGACTCACGGTTTAACAACCCTCAACAACCCTATCATGACACGCCGCAACCACCAACCACCACCAGTCCGTGAACCCCAGCTCTACCACCTACCACCACGACCACCGGCAGACCCTCGACCACAACCGTCGTGGTGAACCAGTGCCCACAACCAGCCTGGTTCATCTCGCCCTTCACCAGACCCGCCTGAACAAAACCCCATCGACAACCAGGCAGCCGCCAAAACCACCATTCCCCGACACCACAACTACCCCCTGACTCCAAACCTTCCGACCGTGGTGGTACCACCGCACCGACCTCCCCCTAGTCATCGGTGGTACCACCCCCATACCACCCTGTCGACACCAAAAACGCAGGAAACCAAAACACTCCGTTCCTTGTTCTCCTTTCGCACTCACCACAGAAACCACCCTTCGACACCCACCTGACCACCACAACAACCACCAGCCCATTCCCTGACTCTCCCTTGACCTACACAACCACCCACGACCCTCCTATTAACACTGAACGAAGACGAGTTACAAACAATATAAACACATACATTCGACACCTCTACCAACCCAACCTTTTCAGACGCCTGTACGACGGTCATGGGTGGTCAGAGACGACATACAGAGGTGCATATCTGACCACCATACGTCACTTATAAGAGTCATGTAATTATCAGTACCGTTCATAAACTAAAACAATTGTAAAAAGTGACACGAAATGAGCGCAGACAACACAAACTGAACACGGTGGTGAACATACCAGATTGCTAGCCAAATCGACCCACCGTGCGCCACCTCATGACCACCGTGCACTGACTCTTTCCCTTCTCTGACGTGACGGCTAGGGTTTTGTGTGAACAGATATGAGATAGGGTAGGGTTTAGTATATGGATTATGTGTCTACAAATGACGGCAGGTGAAGGTTATAGGAGATGTGAATCTTAGGGTTTTGTTTGATGATTAGGGTAAAACGAGTGTGGGCTCCCGTGAGGGTGTTGGCACGACAAACGAGGCCCAAGCCTCACTAGTCTAGGGGTTCCATGATCAAACCCCACGGTCGACACACACAAAACTCATTCAAACTCCGTTCAAGTATTATCCACACACAAGTACTAAGCTATTTAAAAGTCGTAAAAAGCAACTATCAACATGAAATAACTTAATTAACGAGTCGAGATAATCGGGGTATTACAGTCTTCCCCCCTTAAATTGAACTTCGTCCCGAAGTTCGTCCTCACTAGGTGTCAAAACAACTAACCCAAACGAATTTGGAACACAAAACATCTCGAAAACTTTCACAAAACTTTACTTAAATCGCAGAATGTCACATTCCATCCCCCTTAAATATAAGTTACGTCCGCGTAACTTACCTCAATCGAACAGATGCGGATAACGCTCTCTCATGGACGCCTCAGGCTCCCATGTAGCCTCCTCTATATTATGGTTGGTCCACAGCACTTTCACCAACGCCATCTCCCCATTGCGAGTCTTGCGTACCTTCCTGTCCAGGATCTCTTTCGGGGTCTCAACGTATGCCAACTGTTCATCTACCTCAACCACCTCGCTCGTGCTGAAGCACATGAGATGGGTCACTCACATATTTCCTCAACTGAGACACATGGAACACATTATGGACCTTGGATAGAGCTGGAGGTAAAGCTAATCGGTATGCCACCTCTCCAACTCTGTCCAAAATCTCAAACGGTCCAATAAATTTCTGACTCAGTTTGCCACGCTTGTCGAATCTCATCACACCCCTCATTGGAGATACTTTCAGTAGGACTCTCTCGCCAACCTCGAATGAAATATCGCTCCTCTTTAGATCGGCATAGCTCTTCTGTCGATCCTGGGCAGCTCTCATCTTCTGTCGAATAATCTGGACCTGTTCCACCATCTCCTGAATCATATCCGGCCCTAGAGACACAACATCGGCTCGATCATCCCAACACACAGGACTTCGACACTTTCTCCCGTATAAGGCCTCGAAAGGGGCCATCCCTATGCTGGCATGGTAGCTGTTATTATAAGAAAACTCGATCAACCCCAGTCGATCCTCCCAAGATCCTCCGAACTCAAGAACGCATGCTCTCAACATATCCTCAAGGGTCTGAATCGTTCTCTCAGTCTGACCATCAGTAGCTGGATGGAAAGTAGTACTCATCTTCAATTGGGTACCCAAAGTAGTTTGTAACTCCTGCCAAAATCTAGATATAAACCTCGAGTCTCGGTCTGAAACAATGTCCTTGGGTACGCCATGCAATTTAACCACATTCTGAACATATGACTTAGCCAACTCGGCTTTACTCCAGGTATCTTTCATCGGAATAAAGTGAGCAGACTTAGTCAAACGATCCACAATCACCCAAATCATGTTGTTGCCCCTCTGAGTTCGAGGCAACCCCACAATAAAATCCATCGAGATGTTCTCCCACTTCCACTCTGGCACATCCAAAGGTTGAACTTTCCCTTGAGGTCTCTTATTCTCCCCTTTCACTCTCTGACATGTCAAGCACCTGGAAACAAACTCAGCGACTTCCTTCTTCATGTTAGGCCACCAAAATGTCTTCTTAAGATCTTTATACAGCTTATCACCCCCTGGGTGAACGGAATATGGAGTAGCATGAGCTTCAGTCAGGATCTTCTTCTTTACCTCCTCTACATTCGGAACACACCATCGCCCACTGAACCTCAAACTACCGTCGGTATGAATACTGAACTTGGATGCAGTCTCTCCACCCTCACTCTCCACCATCCTACGCCACTTCTGGATTCTCGCATCATTACTTTGCAACTCCCGAATCTCACCATACAACTCAGGCTCCACTGTCAAGTCACTAAGAGCATCCCCTTTCCGGATCATGAAGATTCCCATCTCCCTTAGTTCACCAAGCAACCTCACTCTCGACCTGGCACAACTCAAGGCATGAACAGATTTTCTACTTAGGGCGTCGGCTACCACATTCGCCTTGCCTTCATGGTAGACAATCTGCATATCATAGTCTCCAATCAACTCTATCCACCTCCTCTGTCGCATGTTCAACTCTCTCTGGGTGTAGATATACTTCAGGCTCTTATGATCAGAAAACACCTTAAAAGTGGCTCCGTAAAGGTAATGGCGCCACAATTTAAGTGCAAAGACCACAGCCCCCAATTCCAAATCATGAGTCGGATAATTTTCTTCATAGGTCTTCAACTGTCGAGAAGCATATGCTATCACTCTCCCGTTCTGCATTAGCACACAACCCAACCCATGCTTCGAAGCGTCGGTATAAACTTCGAAGTTATCACTCCCAACTGGCAAAGCAAGGATAGGAGCTGTCGTCAGGCATTCCTTAAGGGTTAGGAATGCCTTCTCATAACTCTCATCCCAGACGAAACGGTTCTCTTTCCTCATTAACGACGTCAACGGCTTCGCTATCTTTGAAAAATCTTTGACAAATCTCCGATAATATCCAGCCAATCCCAGGAAGCTTCGAATCTCACTCACACTCTTCGGACTCTGCCACCTAGTCACAACCTCGATTTTACTAGGATCAACAGACACCCCCTCCTTTGAAATTACATGCCCCAGAAATGCCACTATCTCCAACCAGAACTCACACTTACTCAACTTAGCATTGAGTTTATGTTCTTCCAAAGTCTGAAGTACTTTCCTCAAATGATCATCGTGCTCTTCTGCATTCTTGGAATATACCAGGATATCATCTATGAATACCACCACGAACTTGTCCAGATATTGGCTGAAGACTCGATTCATCAAGTCCATGAACACGGCTGGAGCATTAGTCAATCCAAATGGCATAACCACAAATTCATAGTGGCCATACCTCGTTCGGAAAGCGGTCTTTGGAATATCTCCATCCTTTATTCTCAACTGATGATACCCGGATCTCAAATCAATCTTGGAGAAAACCCCAGCTCCACTTAACTGATCGAACAAGTCGTCAATTCTCGGCAAAGGATAGCGTTTCTTGATGGTCACATTGTTCAGCTCTCGGTAGTCAACACAAAGTCGCAAACTTCCATCCTTTTTCTTCACAAACAAAACGGGTGCTCCCCAGGGTGACACACTGGGTCGAATGAACCCTTTCTCAGCTAGTTCATCCAACTGCTTCTTCAACTCCTCCATCTCCTTCGGTCCCATACGGTACCGTGATTTAGATATTGGTCCCGCCCCTGGTTTTAGGTCAATGGAAAATTCCACTTCCCTCCTCGGCGGCAACCCTGGAACGTCGTCTCGAAATACTCCCTCAAACTCCCGTACTACAGGTATTTCACTAGTCTTCGGGGTCTCAGCCTCACAATCCCACATTTGGCACAAGATTAGGCTCTCTCCTTTTCGCAAGCTAGACTTAAGGGTATTGACGGATATGAACTTGATTTTAGGCTTGACTCGATATCCCTTGTAAGACACCCTCACCCCCTTAGGTCCCTTCAAGGAAATTTTCTTCTGATGACAGTCGATAAAAGCTCTATACTTCCCCAGCCAGTCCATCCCTAGGATCACCTCAAAACCCCCCAAAGGAAATTCTATTAGGTCACCAGAGAAAGTTGCTTCGCCGATTTTGATGGGTACACTACCGTATACTCTATTACAAATTATCGACTCGCCTGAAGGTATGGTCACTGAACCCGCGACCCAGTCGAATCTCTCAAGCCCCAAAGCCTTAACATGATCTCTAGACACAAACGAATGGGTGGCACCGGAATCGAAAAGTACGAAAGTAGGTTTAGAGTTCACAAGAAAAGTACCGGTTACCACATGAGCATCCTCCTTAGCTGCCTGCTTTCCCATGGCAAAGAGGTTGCCACTGGATTTGACCCCACTCTAACTGGCACTAGATGTCCCAGCCTGCCGGTTCCTTTCTGCTCCAGTCTTCTGATTGCTTCCATTCCCATGGTATTGTTCTGGTACGAGCGGTTCGGATAGTTGTTATAGTTCTTTTGATAATTGCTGCTCCCTCCAGATTTCGCACCCCCACCATAGTTTGTCATAGGTGTGTGATAGCCACTACTACCATAGGACTGAGTGCGGGATCCCTCATATCCGGATATAGGCGTGCGATAACCCCCGGACTGATTCCCTCCAGAAGAGCGATATACTGCCTGCTTATGCCCCGTCTTTCCATAGCCGAAACAGACTATTCCCACCGAACCATTGCCAGAACCCCCATTCCTGAAGTTGCCCCCACTTTGGTTTCTCCCACCACCAGAGGCACTACTAGCGAAGTATCCACTGAACTTGTTAGTGCTTTGCTTTTTTGACCCTGAACTCTCAGTTACCGCTTCAGCCTTCCTTTTTTCAGTCTTGGACTTCTTGTCCTCTTTGATCATCTCTGAAAGCCTCTTCGTCGCCCCAGCCCTTAAGTAGATGTCACGGACTGTGGTGGGCGGAGCTGCAATCAGTCTCTTTTTTATGGCGATTGATAACCCCCTCTCAAATTTCATTGCCAGCATGGCATCGTCAAACCCCATGTCTCCCACATAGCTCACCAACTGGATAAATTTTCTGTAGTAAGCCTCTACTGTCATGTCCTCTGACATCCTGAATGTATCAAACTCCTCCCTTAGCTTGCTCTTCTAAAATTCTGGTAAAAACACCTCATACAAGATCTTTTTGAATGCGATCCAAGCAACAAACTCGGTCCCATCCTCTCGAGCTGCCTCTCGGATCTCTCCCTTGTTCCCGGTCCACCAGTCTCCAGCCATACCCCTCAGATAGTGGGCTGCTTGGTCAACCCTCAATTCTTCAGGGCAATCCACCAACTCGAATAGGTTACTGAATTCCCGGCACCAAGCTCCCAGCAGATGAGGTTCCCCCTCCCAAGTGAATTGGGTAGGGTGATGCCTCGCGATGATTGTGGTCATTTTTGCGGAGTCCATATGTTTGGCCTTTAGGGCCTCATTTTCAGCTATCAAACGGTCCAATTCTTCTTGCGTGATGTTAACGGCATTGTCTCTTCGCGGAGGCATACTATAACACAGGAAAAGAAATGAGTCCCGACGCATGTGGGCACCCATTTGGGTTAGGGCTAAAACCCCTAAACAATATAGTCCATTCATAACCAATAGATTGAATAACATGTATCTATAACATGGCTCGGGATTTCACATAACTGCATATCGCTAGACATGATGTAATTACTGATATCATTCAAATCACTCCATGCATCCATATTAAAATACTTCTTTATTCAAACAATTAAAATTCTTTCATGCTCATGCCCCTCCCGGCTTTTCCAATAGTCAAATATATACTAAGAGTTCTCATGAAATACTTATCACAGTATACCATTACTTCCATCTTTCTTAACCTACCCTTTTCTCTCATTTATTCACTCTGGGTTCCCGGGTAAAACTGATAGGGCCAATGGTTCGGTGTGAGGGGGCCCCAGACTCATACTTTTCCTTTAGTGTGCTCCTAACAGTCCTATCCCGGGGTTCATTTTATTTAGACTCTCCTACTTTCATTGGGTTCATTAAGTTAGGCCTGAGGATCGTTCTCTCTGATAGCACTTTGTAACACCCCCATTTATTTAAGGGCGTGTACTAGGACTCCCCAGATAAATAAGGGTGTTACCATCTCGGTTTCCCGAGACAGTAGATACAAAGGAAAGAAAAACAGTACTTTAAATATATAAAGTTAACTCAAAGCTCGAGTTCATACAACTGAATTATAAAACTGTCTTGGTGAAAACAAGAGTACAACTCATAAGACAACTACTGTGGTGATCTAGACTCTAGGCAGGTCCGGATCCAAGCTCCTCTCTTCCCCTAGCTCCCATAGTCTCAACACCTGTCAATCTGCTCCCCAATAATTGGTTCATCACAGGTGATCACGAATACACAGGGTCAACCACGAGGTTGAGTAGAGAAAAACTGTAAACAAACCACATTACTATAAATAGAAAGTCGATCATCTCCACTCCGAATCACAAGACCCATTATTCTCCACACCAATCACAAGACCCATTATCTCCGCACCAATCACAAGACCCATTATCTCCGCACCAATCACAAGACCCATTATCTCCGCACCAATCACAAGACCCATTATCTCCGCCTCGTAGTTTATCACAGAATGATATAAACAGCACAATATAACGATCACATGATATTATATAACAAACATGCTTTATATCAAATAAGAACATATTACACATCATTATATACCTATTTCCCCTACCTGAAGCAGCAGGAAAAGTAGATACGTCGAAGCTCGTTAGAAGTGTTCCACACGAAACTCGCTACCTAAACACGTATATGTAACAAATTAAAACCTTCCCGAACCCCAAACAACTTACACTTACTATAAATAGAAACTTCCCTAATTGGAAAGTTTCCAAAAATAGAAACCCCTTAAAATAGAAAGTTCCCAAAATAGAAACTTTCCTAACTTAACGATTTCCCGACTCATAAACTTAATTACATGATAACGAATTAATAAAAGAACGAAAGACGGCTTTTATTACATATTAGTAATATCACTTATCAAAATACTATTAATAAAGTAATTTAATCATAACAATAATAATAATAATAGTAATAATAATAATAATAATAATAATAATAATAATAATCATAATAATAATAATAACAATCATAATAATAATAAAACAACACAAACACACACACCCATACGCCCAAACCCGACTCACGGTTTAATAACCCTCAACAACCCTATCATGACACTCCGCAACCACCAACCACCACCATTCCGTGAAACCCAGCGCTACCACCTACCACCACGACCACCGGCGGACCCTCGACCACAACCGTCGTGGTGAACCAGTGCCCACAACCAGCCTGGTTCATCTCGCCCTTCACCAGACCCGCCTGAACAAAACCCCATCGACAACCAGGCAGCCGCCAAAACCACCATTCCCCGACACCACAACTACCCCATGACTCCAAACCTTCCGACCGTGGTGGTACCACCGCACCGACCTCCCCCTAGTCAGTGGTGGTACCACCCCCAGACCACCCTGTCGACACCAAAAACGCAGGAAACCAAAACACTCCGTTCCCTATTCTCCTTTCGCACTCACCACAGAAACCACCCTTCGACACCCACCTGACCACCACAACAACCACCAGCCCGTTCCCTGACTCTCCCTTATCTTACACAACCACCCACGACCCTCCTACTAACACTGAACGAAGACGAGTTACAAACAATATAAACACATACATTCGACACCTCTACCAACCCAACCTTTTCAGACGCCTGTACGATGGTCATGGGTGGTCAGAGACGACATACAGAGGTGCATACCTGACCACCATACGTCACTTATAAGAGTCATGTAATTATCAGTACCGTTCATAAACTAAAACAATTATAAAAAGTGACACGAAATGAGCGCAGACAACACAAACTGAACACGGTGGTGAACATACCAGATTGCTAGCCAAATCGACCCACCGTGCGCCACCTCATGACCACCGTGCACTGACTTTTTCCC
The DNA here is from genome assembly GCA_029255685.2 of Silene conica. Classification (NCBI taxonomy): domain Eukaryota; kingdom Viridiplantae; phylum Streptophyta; class Magnoliopsida; order Caryophyllales; family Caryophyllaceae; genus Silene; species Silene conica. Next base: position 32,997,871 of record CM055317.2, on the reverse strand, counting down.
TTCTCTGACGTGACGGCTAGGGTTTTGTGTAAACACATATGAGATAGGGTAGGGTTTACTATATGGATTATGTGTCTAGAAATGACGGCAGGTGAAGGTTATAGGAGATGTGAATCTTAGGGTTTTGTTTGATGATTCGGGTAAAACGAGTGTGGGCTGCCGTGAGGGTGTTGGCACGACAAACGAGGCCCAAGCCTCACTAGTCTAGGGGTTCCATGATCAAACCCCACGGTCGACACACACAAAACTCATTCAAACTCTGTTCAAGTATTATCCACACACAAGTACTAAGCTATTTAAAGTCGTAAAAAGCAACTATCAACATGAAATAACTTAATTAACGAGTCGAGATAATCGGGGTATTACACAAAACCACCATCAAAACCCCCTGGTCACAACCACCTACACTAAACCCGCGACTAACACCTACTATAACCAGCCCTTTAATCGCTTGTTAGCACCACCATTACAACCACCAGTTGCCACCACCGACACTCCACACTACCCACAGTCCCCTGGTGCCAACCACCTGGCCTCGACACAACTACACCCCCTGAACAACCACCTCCAAAACCCCCTGACACTCACGATCATCCTCTGCCTTGCTATTTCGGGAGCCACTCTTTGGGAGGAATTCACGGTGGTTTCAACCACCATTCTCCACCCTAGCCATCACCACCAAATCCACAAACACCCTACTACCATTACCCATAAAGCTCGGACCCAGGAACAACCCAAAACACGATTTTAACGCAGCCCCAAACAAAACAACGAAAAAGAAGTGAAAACAGAGTTTTGACACTTGACGACTTGCGGTGGTTAACACGCCACCCACGGTGGTCCTAAGGTGGTCTATATACGATGGACATGTTACACAAATTACAAGGATTACATATGAACTCAATGTACAGGTTCACAGATGCAAAGCAACACGATAAAGTACTTACGAACATGGCTGCGCAGGTGAACGATACCGGTGATGAGTATTTCGTTCCTTCCCTTCCTCTTCTCAAACCCCTAGGTTCCTTTGAGTGTATGGAGTAAGGAGGCAGAGGAATGACACGAGTTCTAGGGTTGTACGGAGTAAGGAGGCAGAAGAGGAGAATAGGGTTTTATGTTTTGTGAGGATAGATGTCGATGGATGAAGAGGTAGGTTAGAAAGTGTAGATGTAGCATTAGGGTTTTCTTTAGCGTTTATTGCTTCTTGTTTTCATCCTTTGATGCTTTACACGACTTACAACCCCCATCACCCATTAATCGTAAGCCCAAGCCCATCCCGAGGACATAAAACGCCAATTCCCGTTCATACATCGAAACTTAAAATATCACTAATACGATAAAATATAAAACCCGTATTCGATATATTAAAATACACGCCCACATAATAATAATAAAAGAAAAACGGTGTATCACAATCTTCCTCCCTTAAAATGAACTTCGTCCCAAAGTTCACCACCCCATAGCGGTAACGAAACATGTAACAAGCATAAGTCATTCACAAGCAGGACTTATATAAGCTTTAAAACACGAATTGTTACATTCTACCCTCATTAAGAAAACTTTGTCCCCAAAGTTTAACGTAGTTGCTAAAATTAAAGGATACTTCACGAATCACAATGAAATGCATAACATGAGTAGTCAAGAATATAAAGTATATTCGAACGCTCACAACACGCTAATTATCCAGGTCATAACAACTAGCCTTATCAAAATCATTAAGATTTTACAATCCTATCCTCCTTAAAACATGGTTACGTCCCCGTAACCCCATAAACATTTTAACTCATTACTCCATCTTACTCACTACTTTACCTCATAAAATCTAACTCCAAGTAACCAAGTATCGCACTCATCGTCGCATCTAAGACCAAAGACAAGGGGTGAGTGAACTGACGGAATAAAACCGCAAATCAATACTTCCATCCCAATATCGATTTCAAACTCAAGATATAACTCAATAACCAAGGTCACACTGGATCGTAAACACAACATGGCACAACGGCCTAATAACTCATATCTCAATACTAGTAACCAATTCCCATCTCGATTTCAATATCAATACTGTCAAATGTCCCATGAAAGGAACTGCTCAACACCTAGAGAGTGAAACTCTAAGCTACTCACCCACGAGTCAAGGTCAAAGAATGAGACAACTCGATAAGACACTGAACTGCAATCTCAATCTCAACACAACATCATTCATGGTCTTGTTCTAGACTCACGAGCAACTCAATCTCCTCAGTACTTACCTTCCAAGTTCATAGACCTACTTGCATGTATACTTATCATTCCACAATTCATAAAATAAGGATCTGGACGCTATACCAAACCAACCCAATACAAAACCCTTATGCATAGACAACTAATCAATTACCAAAAGTTTACCGATTTCACAACCCAACCCGTCTCACAAACAAAAGGATTATCCTATCAATAGAAATTATTAACTACCAAAATAGAATAATAATTGCTAATATTCAACTCAAATAGGCACTCGTAAGAGAGTCATATCAATTATCATGTAACATATAACCTCGAACAATAATAAAGTATTAGGATCGGTAGAATCGTGTTACGCAGTAAAACAGAATCGGAATAGGTAACACTTGCATACCCCTTGAAATTTTATCACAAATTTAATATATTAACAACAATGTAAACAATCAAGAAGCTCATAGTTCATACTTGACAATTTAATATGTTTCATGCTCATAATCATATTATAGAAACAAATCATATTTAGGAGAAGACATAGCGCAAAATTAATTAATGTAATTAATCATGGAACATTGACATATTTCACAAGACACACATAACTCATAGACTCACAAGGTCATTTAACATCCCCAGATATCAATTAGTTAACAAAATCACTTAGGTACATTTCCCGTCCGCTCACATTACACCATTCATCATATATGACTTGCACAATAAGGATTTTATACAATGCGCAGCAATTAAGCATTCAAGCAGGATGTCATCTACACATAGCTACAGGATTGTCATTTTGCAAACAAACACCATATTTTCAAACATCAAGCTTAAACCTGAATAATCATCACTTGGAAAACATTTTGAACTTTGGAAACCTTGAAGCGGTAATTTGTGGCAATTTATAAACATGAATCAAAAGGCAATTTTACAAGCTATAGATCGAAACAAGACTACATGTAGACATTCTGACTCTTCTTTACTAAAACATTGTTCTTGTAAATTGCAGCTCACGAATTATGAAGATTTAACGATACAAGTAAACGAATTCACAAGACTAGTGCTTCCATAAATCACATTTCCACCAGTTAATAACTCAAGATATTATGATCAGATTTTAAACATATCAATGCAAATCAGTTTGTGACATAACAAGATACATGAAGGTGTTATAAAGATTATTAGCTCAGTGAACTAGACAACGATATACCCTAAATATATGAAAGAACATCAACACAATTCACATTGTTCAAAATAATCACCATTACTTATAACAATTAGATTGCTATATCATGTTAACAAGTTTACCAGTTAAATTTCATTCTGCCACTTGGCAAGACTCTTCTCAGATAAACATGCTTTTGACATCACATACGAGTATCACATAGTTATTTTGAGGTCATAATATTAGACATATAATTGAAATGATTCTATATTAAACTTGACGAAACAAAAAAAAAAAAATTTCTATCATATAGTGAGGTTCATACTCATACCATACGCCTACTATTCATGTTACTAATGCCATATCAGGATATCACGTGGTCACGTCACATAATTCACATTCGATTAAACTTTTATATGAACTTCCATATCTCACAATTTCAACAATTAAACATTATGCTGCAACTTACCAAATCATAATTAAATAACAGCTTAGCTAACGTGCGAGCGATTATAGTTTTTAGAAAATATAAAGGACTAGCTAATCATAGGAAAAGAATCGAATGCATATCTCAAGGAAATTATTTAATACTATTCTCATAACTCAATCGGTTTGAACAAGAACTTTACAGCAATTCAACAGAAAATTAGGCAACTTGCAAGAATCACAATTAAATAGCGACTCATTAAGATTTTACACGGCTTATCATCTTGAAAACGTAAACACATATTCTGAACAGTAGAGGTGGAATTATGCATAAACAATAACCAAGTCTTAAATGATTTCTTTTACAAAAAGATGGGTCAAAACGGGACTGTGCAGTAACAATCTAACCACTGTCAACTAAAAGATTTATTTCTCTCAAAATACAACTCCTATAACATAAAACCAAAAGCATTGTACACTAACTCAGGAGGTTATCATACATAGAATTTTCATACTCAAATATGGAACACCTTTAATATGACAGCCCGTACAAACAAGGTAAAAATTCAGGAAGTTTATTAAAATTTGGTTACGTTACAATCTCTTCACACTATCACATTTAAATATAACCATTATTTTTCCAAAACATGTTGACACGTCATTTGAGCGTTGGGATCACATTTTACCAAATTAACCTCATTATTTCAAACCGAAATTGTTATCTACAAGGCGGTAAGATTGCGAAATCAAGAAGTAGCATCTCAAAATAATTCACTAGTTATACATATATGAACAATGCATTAGTTCCTACCATTGTAACATTCACAACATAATAGTATGTAAATATGTATACCAGAAATCACCAAGGTGCCACTTATTGAAACATGACTCTATAACTAAACTAATTGTGTGTAAGTAGAAATTGCCATGTAAACTTTAAGTAAGATATATGCAACACATGACTATATAGCATTCATGGCTTGGGGTAGCACATTCCGCATATCACTAGACATGGATTCCTATAACATCTGAATCTGATCATTCATATCCAAATACCAACCAATGTATTACATAGCTGTGATGGTCATTTAATAACCATATACCCCAAACACCAACATACTATGATCACATTACTCTAACCATTGTTCAACAATTACACCTCTAAACTCTTAAAATTTCAATTCCATCATCCAGATTGATCCACATCTCATATCACACATATCTTTCCAACACACGTCATTAATCATAACTCAAATATTACTTACCTCGTTCTTCTCCTGCAAGAACATTAGCACAATATAACCAGGTCATTATATAGCCTACCCCACTCTTCAATTACTCTCTCTTTGGGTTCCCGAGACATAACAGAAAGGGCCTAGGTTTGGTGTGAGGGGACCCCTAACTCATCCCGTTCCTTTTTTGGGGCTCTTATCAGTTTCATCTCGGGGTTCATTTTATTAGACTCTTCCTACGTTCATTATTATTCATTTGGTTTAGGCCTGAGGATCGTTCGCTCTGATACCACTTTGTAACACCCCGATTTATTAAGGAGCCTTTAGCAAGACGTCCTCAGTAAATAGAGCTGTTACCATCTCGGAATGTCCGAGGTAGTGAATAACAAAGTAAACCAAACCAAAGTACTTTATATAAAACTGATTAGATTTAAACTTTGATATTACAAAACTACGCAACAGAATAAAAGTACAACTGATGACTACTCTATAAGTGATATAATTCTAAGTCGGTCCCAAATCTGCATCTCACATTCCCGTCCCAGCTCCTAGCTCATCTGTCTCTTTCCTGTAGAATCTACTCCCCATTCCGGATCATCGTAGGTGTCACACGAATACACAGGGTCAACCACGAGGTTGAGTAGAAAGATAAATAAGACATAAACAACAGTAAAAAAAATGCATCCTCCTCCATCTCCATATCACAAGACCCAGTCATCCACTTCGCCTCCATCACATCACACCTTCCATCACACCACACCTTCCATGGCCATATCACAAGTCCCATATCACAAGACCCATATCACAACTCCCGTTCTCCACAATACTCGATAATAATCAACAATCCAAAATACATTCACAATCACTTATATCAATCTTATAACAAGCAACACATATACGTCATGTCAATAATGCCACCACAGAGATATATATATATATATATATATATATATATATATATATATATATATATATATATATATATATATATATATATATATATATATATATATATATATATATATATATCCCCTACCTCAAATTGCAGAAAGACAGTCAACAGCTCCTCAAGATGTTTCACGCGGAAACCGTCACCTAAACATATATTATTCAACGATTACAACCTTTACCAAATCCTATACTTAGGATCGTGACAAAATGCCGAATATAGTAACTTCTAAAATTGGAAAGTTTCCCAAAATAGAAACCTTCCCAAAATATAAACTTTCCCGAAATAGTAACTTCCCGACTCGTAAAGTCCCTTAAAGTAATACTTCGTACTAACATATAACCAAATGACATGATATCAATAACATAAATAATACCAATAATAATATTCATTATTTCAATAATTAAATTATCGAACAATTATAAACTCATAACGATGAAAACAACACAACTAACATTATAATATTAATCATACTATTATCATATCGTACACAATAATAACAAGTATATTAATAATAATAATAATAATAATAATAATAATAATAATAATAATAATAATAAACAATGATAATAAACAATAACCAACACCACAACAACGCAAACCACACGCAACACACGACAGCCCAACACCCGTTACCGATAGCCCTGACCAACCTACTTCCAGCCTTCCTCGACACTCACCTGCCGCCTTACCCACCACCTCAACACCGTGACTACCAGCCCTGGACTACGGTGTACCTATTGACGCTAACCACGACTCCAGACTTGTCCCAACCAGCTCCCAAAACCACCATCAAAACCCTCTGGTCACAACCACCTACACTAAACCCGCGACTAACACCTACTGTAACCAGCCCTTTAATCGTTTGTTAGCACCACCACTACCACCACCAGTTGCCACCACCGACACTCCACACTACCCACAGTCCCCTGGTGCCAACCACCTGGCCTCGACACAACTACACCCCCTGAACAACCACCTCCAAAACCCCCTGACACTCACGATCATCCTCTGCCTTGCTATTTCGCGAGCCACTCTTTGGGAGGAATTCACGGTGGTTTCAACCACCATTCTCCACCCTAGCCATCACCACCCAATCCACAAACACCCTACTACCATTACCCATAAAGCTCGCACCCAGGAACAACCCAAAACACGATTTTAACGCAGCCTCAAACAAAACAACGAAAAAGAAGTGAAAACAGAGTTTTGACACTTGACGACTTGCGGTGGTTAACACGCCACCCACGGTGGTCCTAAGGTGGTCTAGATACGATGGACATGTTACACAAATTACAAGGATTACATACGAACTCAATGTACAGGTTCACAGATGCAAAGCAACACGATAAAGTACTTACGAATATGGCTGCGCAGGTGAACGATACCGGTGATGAGTAATCGCTGTTTCGTTCCTTCCCTTCCTCTTCTCAAACCCATGCTAGGTTCCTTTGAGTGTATGGAGTAAGGAGGCAGAGGAATGACACGAGTTCTAGGGTTGTACGGAGTAAGGAGGCAGAAGAGGAGAATAGGGTTTTATGTTTTGTTAGGATAGATGTCGATGGATGAAGAGGTAGGTTAGAAAGTGTAGAGGTAGCATTAGGTTTTTTTTAACGTTTATTGCTTCTTGTTTTCATCCTTTGATGCTTTACACGACTTACAACCCCATCATCCATTAATCGTAAGCCCAAGCCCATCCCGAGGACATAAAACGCCAATTCTCGTTCATACATCGAAACTTAAAATATCACTAATACGATAAAATATAAAACCCGTATTCGATATATTAAAATACACACCCACATAATAATAATAAAAGAAAAACGGTGTATCACAACCTGGACACCATTTTAACAATTATTTTCAGAACCAACCAAAAACGACAATTATTTTCTTTTTGAGTGTCATTTCAAAAAACCGCTCTCTTCTTGATTACTTTTTCGGTTTTAATTTTTTTTTCCCCAAGTTAAATATTCTTGATTACTTTTTCGGTTTTAATTTTTTTTCTCCAAGTTAAAATATAATGATAAAAAATTGAATTAATGAGTTTTCAATTGAAAATCTATAAATAATAAAATAAAATAAAAAGAATTTGTAAATATGGTGTAAGAATTGCACGAAATCTTACACTTGTAAGTTGTACCAAATAAATTAAATTAGTTATAAAATTGAAAGTAGACGAAAGTAAAGGAATTCCCGAATCGCGCCCTTGTAATTCGGGAATTCCTGATACTATTATGGATACATTTTGTTTCAAATGAGGTGGTCGCATCATGTATAAGCCTCCTCTCGATATGAATATCTTTCTGCACAAAGACGGTCTAAAAAGGCCAACATTAACAAAGACGATCAAAAAGGACAGAGAAGAAGGATAGATTGCATTGACTAGGAAACATTCTTCTAGCAATTCACCTCCTCCTACAATCTAATCTTATGGAGGGAGATTTTATTGTCATTTATACAAAGGAAGGATTTCTTTCATTTAGATCAGACCGAATATTTGAACCACTCCTCCGCACTTGATTGTTTGCTTGTTGCAGATACCAACACTCATCATCGACTTGTTGCTTTACCTAAGGAAGTAAAACTAAGCCTGCCAAATACAGAAATATAAGTTAATTGTGATCTAAAATCACTAAACCGCAAATGTTGGTTAACTAAAACACTCTTCACTTATGGGGTTCAACTGAACATCTGACACAACACTCAAGGGTACAGGTTTCAGATGCATACTCTTCTAAGAACTTAGAAGACCAAACAGATAGGTCAACATGAATACATGATAATAGAGATAAACAGACTCTACGGAGGTGTTTGGTTTACCCATCTAGATATGAGATATGGGTTCGGAACAAGCAAAACTCATACCAAATGTTTGTTCAGCAAAATGAGAAATTTATACCCATACCTTAAACCCGCAAGGTATGGATTTCAATACATAGATATGTATGGCGTACCATAGTCAACAAGCAGAGTTTATAGCAAGAGTTTTACCTCGGAATGTCAATGGGGCAGGTCCTAAGGGACCCATGCCAGTATGCCACCACATATGCTGGGACCCAAACCCAAGCTAAAGGTTTGGGTTTGGGTAGGTCGGGCACCCCCATGGTCCCAATTTTTTTCAAGTTAATTCCATGATTTCCGTCATATTAGTGAACTTTGTATGTACTACGTAATTTTTACTATTAGTGTAATGTAAATGCAATTAAGTCTATTTCAATGAACTACAGCATTATTACAAAAATTTCAAAAAATGAAAATATTAGTTGCAAATCAGTGGATATATAAAAGTACTATTTAAATGAAAAAAAATCAATTTGTGCTTACTGAATCTTTAATTTTGTTGTGGATTAGTTAAGATACATAACAGATCCATGGGTGGGATCTTGGTCTCAATGTTAAGACCCAGATATGGACAAGACTAAATTTTTGAAGACCGAAACTTTTGTTTACCTGATAAGTGGCTTCTTCTGCGCAACGGCGCGATTTATAGGAGCCGGAGCTGGCATTGCAAGTTCAGATGGCTGCAAACAAGACGATTTGTATTGATTAAAAATATGCAGAAAGCTTTGAAGCAAAGTGCTAATTACATTCATTTCAGACACAACATCCAACTACTCAAGTCCAGTAGCAGAGCTGCACAGCCAAAAACGTTCCCTCCAAAACATGTATTCCACCACTTATTTCGAGAGTGCTGAAACAGCTGAAGAGAGCTATATGATACTGCATTTTTCATTCAAGGAATCCATTACAGAATTCATGTCCTTATACTTGTTGGAAATCGATAATATTTCTCAAACGTTCTTTTGAAATTATGTTTAGGCATTTTCTCATGCCTTCTTAGTTCTTACCCTCCAATAAACATAAAAGCTACACGCCTAGGAAATACGCTTACAAGGCCAAAGAAACTGATCATGATGTAACATAGCCAGATTTTGATAATTAAAAAAAAAAGGAAACTTTTTTGCCAGACTTTAATTTAAAGAAAAAAAACAGAATCGCTTTTGGAAGGACAGATTAAAAAACACCACTGTCGAGATAAGACTACATGGCTTCAAGTTCCTAAAGCAGAATACATGTATCATAGTACACTGGTTGACATTGAAAAAAATAAGATTTGGAGACAGAATGAGACCTCAAGCTCCTCCAAATCCTCGGTAGCAAACGAAGTGGATGGAGCAGCAGTAGCGCCATTCATTATTGCAACAACTGGAGATGACTTAGCAGGCTCGCCTGACAGCTCGGTGCTATTTTCGAAAAACTCAATTTGATTTGCTTTTCCCAAGTTATCCTCAAGCTCATCTAGCTCAGGAACAGGTTCTTTGTTGGCACCATAAGGGCCTGACATAATATTATCAATTGCCAACGACTCTGCCTCATTGAAGTTTGATGGAACTGCAGGAGCAGGTAAAGTCTCAAGGGAAATTATCTGTAAAGATCCATTGACTTCAGAGGTTTCCAGGTTTACCATATCAGTATCTACTGCAGCTTTCCTGGGCTCAACAAATGCATTAGTATCAACATGATTTAACTTCATCAAAGATGTCGCAGTGCTGACGGGACTACCATTACGTCCACCACCACTAGAGGAAGCCAAAGATACAGAGCACGTAGGAGCAATATCGTCATTTTCCCTTTTTCTCTTCTTCCCATCATCTGGTTTATCAGAAATGGATTTACATTCTGATGCTTCTGCCACAGCGCTGACAGATGAGTTGCCCTCTACAAACCGCCTACTCTCACTAGATGATTTAGTAGGACGAGAAGGTTTTATACCCCCAGGGAATACAAAAGCAGGTATATTTCTCCTTTTCACATGGCCTACACGGATCTCCATCCCAGGTTTCCAGCGAGTATACATATTCACTGTTTGTTTAAACTCATCCACAGTCATTCTTATATCAAACTGCTCCCCTTCACCAGCTGGAATCTCTTTCTTACGTTGCAACCCCATGAAATAACTGCAATGAAAAGGTTTGGATTTATCTGAAAATTCACCAGGGTGTGGATGGCACTGAAGCATGTTGTATGTGTGTCTCTCTATCTGTTATATTAACAGCAGAATGTCAGGAAAGCTTACGGAAAGGAAAGGGAAGTAAAATCATATTAGAATTGCCTGAAGTATTAGGCCCACTCTTTCTTTACCTTCAAAGTAAGCGTACGAATACGAGACTCAACCCATCCCTTCCAATTTAGAAAGTCATCAGCATTCTCTGCATTGATGTCTATCTGCAGATAGTTTTTATATGCTTCAAAAAAGGGATGAGGCTCAAACAGTGTATCCCAGTCAGCTTTATTGGCTTCCATTTCCTGAAAGCGTACAGAATCACCCTTAGGTGGAACGAAAAAGAGTATACATGTGATGCAACAAATACACAGCACAACTCCTGTGTTGAAAACACAAGGGGATGATTCGGCATAGCAAAAAGTAAACCTGCATCACAACAAAACAAAACAAAACAAAAAAACAGAACCAGGGGAAATCCAGAAGTTACCACTAAAACACACATGAGGAGAGGAAGACAATGAAAGAAGTACAAGTGCACAACAGGGTCATAGCACAAAAGCAACAGACATAATCAGAACTGAACAGATCAGGGAATGTGTTATGATTGATGACCGACTATAATAACGTTTCATAGCATATTACGCAAAAAAAAATATATACCATTTTAGCAAGCTGACTCTATAACTAGACATCCTACTACACGATAACACAGGCAAAAAATCTGAACAATAGAATCTACAGATAACATACAACCAAAACATAGAGCCTCCTCCAAGAAAAAACTGGCGATAGTAGTAAAAATAAAATAAAATAAACACACCAGACATCAGAGAAAGGAAATGCTGCCACAGACAATAGCTGGGCCACATCACCACCCTAAAACATAAAATAAGTACCTCGCAAACTTCATGGCCCCTTTGAAACTGTTCCGTCATAATCCTTAAAGTACTGGACGAGACATTATAGCTAGAATTCATGCACGGGTACGCAGGAGTTATAATGGGCATCAAATGATATCTGTCCTTGGGATTCCTCCTAGGATCCCACACTGGCAGACCAAACGATCCTTCCTCAATATCACAGAGCATAACAGGATTTGGCCACCTCCATTGAGTATAAACCCTAAAGAAGCGAGATACCAACATATTGGGCAATGCATTAGGGTACAGTTGACAAATGCGACCAACTAGTAGTGCCCAATTGATACCACCAAGAAATCCAGCAACCTAACCACAAAAGGGACAGCGGTTGATCATTGATTCTAAACAACAGCCTAAAAACGCTAGACTTAAAACTGCTCAAGTTGTAAAATAACAAAGAGTAACTAGCAGGCTCAATTAGATGTCTTGTTATGGGCTCCAAAAGAAGGAAGTAAATTATTACATACATTTGAGTAGACACCACGACGTTTTGCCCAAAATCTCATGCATCTAAGTGTTGTACGGAAGTTCTGAAACACAATACAAAATTAATCGAACAGAACTAGTTCGAAAGATACAAATATCAGTGACAAGTTGACAACAATAAAAAGTCTCAAGTCAAAACAGATATTCATAAAGTATCCCCCTTAGCTTACAGAATCAATTGTAACACAAGTTGCATACATTTATATTTGGAACCAAACGCAAAATTTGATCTGTAACTCTGCAACCATTAAGACTACGGACTGTCTGCTCATCTGTATTCTGCAAAATAGAATCTTGCGAGATATCCAAATCCTGATATTAAGAAAGAAAAGCATTAGTCAGAAAACCGGCAAACAAGCACCAGAGAACATATGTATAACATAAAGATCCAAGCAGCTCCCTAACTGATGTACTTTTGCATGCCATAGGGGAAAACTATTTGTAGTTGCACTAAAATTTTATTTCCATACAAAGTTCAACCAACAATATCTGCCCTATGGACTATGGTTGGTAATATACAGAGCACAAAATGCAGGGTAAGCAAGATCCAAAACTTATGGGGGAAGTGCTTCAAAAATGTAAGATTCAGTAAGTTAGAACTAATCAATTGAAGTCAGATAGCATCTTATCGAGAAGTGCTTGACGAGTTGATGCTAATAATATCAGGCGGAGCACAAAGTGGTGTGGAAAAAGGTCATCCGTGTCTACATGATGTATGACAGTATCCTACTTAATCTTTGAGCTACCCCCCCCCCCCCCCCCCCCCCCAATCCGTGCAAATAAGGTACGCTAAAAAATTTCTTCTACATAAACTTCACAACTCAATGCTATAACAATCAAACAAACAGAACTTTGGTGCAAAGACATGGTTCACGACGATGGCTTTATTCTACACATATAGAAAACCCATTGCTCTCCCCAGCCATACAAAACTAAGATAGTAGACATCAACTCGACTCAGATGAAACTGAGACATCATAAGACCCACCCAATTCAAGATTTATGGAAAATAAATCCACACTAGAACGAGATTCAGAAAAAGAAAGGATGACTCATCCGAGGAAAAGACATAACATGACATGAACACACTTCATATAGGACTATAGGAGCCAAAAACACTATTCTCTTTACTGCAGGGAAACACTTAAGTTAAAAATCACCATAACTATTCACAAGCAGTAAGAAAAATGAAAACACACTCAAAGAATACATGACACAGAATCCAGATTTTCGGGAGTGTACAATGCATGTGAGAAAACAACAATGATACAGAGGTTGAACTCACATCAGGAATCACCCAAAGCGACAACTTTGCATACAGAAGATCAATAGAAACCCCATTAAACTTGAACTCCATCACTGGAACATGAGCATCAGGGACAGCGCGTAGTTCTGTAACTTCTGGCATCTCAGACAGCATCCTATGGAGCTCACCAAAGAAATCTTCCTACATCCAGAAACACCAAAAGTAAGGGGACCAAATTGTATAGTTGAACAGATCAAACGAATTGGCTAAGGTTCGATTTTACCTCTCGCGTTGCATGCCTAGGCCCGACACAGAGTGTATCTATATCAGCTCCAGGGCCATGCACCTAACAACGTAAAAAGTAGTGTGATTAACAAAGGTAACTCGCTAACAATAGGATCAATCTTTAAAACAAAATACCTACTCGAAATGTGCCCTAATAATTGGCAAAAGACAGAATAGAGATATCACATTCAAATCGGGACAAAATGTTGTTAGTACTAGGGCTGTAAAAGACATGAGTTGGCTAATCGATCCCTCGCAATCAGCTTGGTCAAAGCTCGGCTTATACTTGGTCAAACGGAGCTAGGGTAAAACCGAGCCGATCCCGAGCTAGCCTTGCTCGGCTCGAAAGCTCGTTTAGGCTCGTTTATAGTTTTTTTGTATAGTTTTTATACTCTAATATTAATGTTATTTTGGCATTTATAGGTACATATAATAAATTTATCCATTATTATTTTATAAACTTATTTGTCTTGAAAAATATTTATATTTCATTAGATTCAAAAAGCAAGAAAGTGAAAAAAATATATACAAACAATATGAGCTCGATTCGAACCCAAGCCGGGAGCTTCAATTTTATAGGCTCGACAAACTTCAAGCCAAGCCCGAGCTCAAAATTCTGAGTGGACCCCGAGCTCGAGCTCGGAATTAGATCGGGTTGTTTACAGCCCTCGTAGTTACCTATTCATCTCTACTAGCCTACTATAAGCTAATGTAGTTATTGCTGGTCAACTTAAGTTTCCAAACATTCTTTTAATCTTATGAATCATACATTAGCATCCACTTAGTTCTTTCTTCAAATAGCCAATATCCTACGATGTCCAAGGTCATGCCCATTTGCAAAAACGGAAGTATAATACCACATAAATGGATCAAACCATGAAGGTGTTCGTCACTATGTAATAAGAGATGCGTTACAAAATCCTGTCCCCTTATGATTCTATAATACAAGCATACCGTATATAAACAATGTTAACACCTCTCTTAAAATAATAAATCTAGAAACGTTGAAGCGTGATTCTACGGTCAAAAGAGCTCCAAATGAAGGTATGGGTTCGTTTGGTTACCCAATAAATAAAACACGAATTCCAATTCATGTGAATTGCAAAATGGGTAACTCTAGAAACGTTGAAACGTGATTCTACGGTCAAAAGAGCTCCATATGAAGGTATGGGTTCGTTTGGTTACCCAATAAATAAAACACGAATTCCAATTCATGTGAATTGCAAAATGGGTAACTTCTTGGGTTACCCCAATTCACATGAAATGGAATTACCTTGGAACTCCAATTCATCCATAATGAAGGAAGTTGCTTACCTAGGTCCCTTAAGGTAAGTGAGATTGTCTACGGGAATTGCATTTCTTTTATGAAACCAAACAACATTTTCTAATTCACGTGAATTCTAAAATAACGTGAATTATTACTTCCTAAGCAATGCAACTTACTACATGCAACCAAACGACCCCTATGAGATACAAACGTTTGGTTGGGGACGATTTCAGATTTTCGATTTTTACATATAATCGTCTCAAAATGCCATGTAACCCCTTCCATTTTGGTCAATAGCCCTCATTTCCCTACGCTCTTACAGGGATTTTGGGCAGTGGAATTTATTGACCGAAATGGAGGGAATAATGAGTATTTAATATTTTAATATTGCCAGTTCATAATTTTAGGAGCAAAATGAAAGGTATCAAATTAGGTACAGCAAAATAAATCTGAAGTCATTCCGCCATTCCTTAAAACTAACCTAACTACGTCTTATCACATGGCAGCTACCTCTGATGGTGTCCTCGAGAATTGACATATCAGGGGCAAGGGGGATTAGCTAAACACCAATAAGTTGTTGCTGACAGTCTAATATGTGCTTTCTTCAGCCTTCCGAAATGAGACTAGGCATAAACCCCAAGTGCCTTGCTCTATAAAGTTTGAAGTTTGAAATCCAGGAAATCAGTTGTGTTACAACTTGCAACTGCTGCAAGCTTGGGTGCTCAGCAAGGAGGTATAGAGGTATACAAGAATCCAATGTAATTTGTGATAGAGAATCTAAATCATTCAAGACTCAAACGATGATTCAAGTAATTAAATATAAGAAGCATTCATACCCCAAGCCGGTACGACCCGAAAGTGAAGATCTTGGCATTTGCTTCCTGAGCCAATTGATCATTCAAACCCTTGGCGCGACTTATTGTTTTCACCCAAATCTTGACTATCTATTCCATCACAAAACACAATCAAGAACATGTGTCAAAATCAAGCTTAATACTTCATAAGCCATACAAGCAAAGCAACACCCGTTGAAGACACAGTTTCACCTGATCGAGTCTTCCAAGCACTTCCTCCCTTTTGACAGCTTCCTCCTGACTCTCGTACAACCCCACATTTTCCAAGTACTGTCAAAAACCAAAATAACTCAGTTAAGTATATCTATAGTTGGCATCAACAACCCAATTTCAACATAATTAACTAAATTCAACATAAATAAACAACAAACAACCTTTTCAAGCTCGCAAGTTTTGATCACATCATCCTCTGTTGGCCCACCCAGTGAAATGGGTTCTGTAATTCCCAACCTCTGTCCATTAGGCCGAATACCATTCGCTCCATAGCTAGCCATTTATAGCTCAAGTACAAAACTTTTCCCTCACTTCGCTAACAAAATTCTTTCTATTCGCTAACAAAATCTCTCAATCTATAATCTATACCATAGTTGAAAGGCAACCTAAAACAATCAATTTTGGGATTTGCTAAATCCCGCCCACAATTTTGCTATTTCCCGCCCATTTTTCCACCTTATTCCAAAATCACCCCTTTTATTTTTCACCCACAGTGGAAACGAAAAAACAAAAACCCCAAATATAGAAAACTCCAATGAATTATATCCCGATGACCAGCAGCGCTCACCTTGGTTTTCACCAATGACCGACGAGGGAGATAGCGGAAGGGAACATCGGCGGCGGAGGGTCTATGGCGACGAAAGTCGATGGACAAATCAAAAACCCTAAAATTAATAATTAATAAATAATCCTAAAAATTAATTAATAATCCCAATTCACTCGATGGATCAGTAGGACCGATGAAAGAGATAGATGAAGAAGATGTCAGCGACGGAATATTGAGGGCGACGGAAGTCGACAGCCGTTCCTCGCTGTTGAGGAAAGGAGAACAGGGAGAGAGGACTGAGTCGCGCTTGGAATTGATCAGTTTCCGTCGACGACAGACTCGTGTTTGGTCGACGAGGTAGGGTGGTCGTGCTTGTCGGGGGTGGGGGATGGATGGTCGGGGACGTTGAGTGAAGTTCAGACCTTTTTTTTTCTAATTTTTATTGTTAGCTATGGGAGTTAAGGGTAATGATGGAATATTAGAGTTAAGACTTAAAAGTGGGCGATATTTAACAAATACGTAAGGTGGTGTTTGGAAACAAACATTTTATTTTGAAACCTCACTTTTAAATTAAAAAAGTAAAATTAGGTAAAATTTAAATTTTTTATTTGGAAAACAAAGGGTTGATATTATGGATTTTGAAATCCAAATTCGGTGTTTGGAAAGATATAAGATTTGGAAATCTAAATTTGTGCTAAAATATATTTGTAAAGGCTTCAATCTCTATTTGAAATTGACTAAGTGTAGTGTTTGACAACCAACATTTGATTTGAAATTCTTCATTTCAATTTTGAAAAGTGAAATAAAGATTTCTAAATTCAAATTACATGTTTGGTGGGCTTAGATATTACAAATACAAAATTTAAATACACAAATACACGATGAAGAGGAATGAAGAGAGGACGGGTAAAGATGACGTTGTGTATACTCAAGGGGAACAACAACAGTTGTACAAATATTTGCAAAGGACGGGCTCTTAGTAGGGATTTCAGATGGACATATTTTGCCTTTACTAAGATTTGGTGGGATTTGTATCAAATCCAAATCCAAATGATAAGGGTTTGCCAAACAAATGAATCGGGACAAATCTATATTTTTTAAAACAATTCTTGTTTCTAAATAGGTTGTAATCATTATATCATTATCATTTCATTATATATATAAAAGAATGTTGGAAACTGCCTATGTGGCGCAATGTGGATTTAGAATTAGGATAATGCAAGTCTCTCATTCAATCTTCCAATTTTACTTTTTTTTAGGGACGTGTTTTTTCACATACAGATTTTACTCTTTCACATACGATTTTTACAATATTACCCTTGTCATCATTATATATATATAAAAGAATGTTGGAAACTGCCTATATGGCGCAATGTGGATTTAGAATTAGCATAATGCAATTATGCAAGTCTCTCATTCAATCTTCATATTTTAGTTTTTTTAGGGACGTGCTTTTTCACATACGGATTTTACTCTTTCACATACGATTTTTACAATATTACCCTTGTCATTGTTTCAATTTCTCATTGATGTTTTCTCCTTTCACTCTTCCCCCTCACCAACAAGTCTCAAACTGTAACACCCCCATTTATTTAAGAGCCTTTAGCAAGACATTCTCAAATAAATAGAACTGTTACCATCTCGGAATGTCCGAGGTAGTGAATAACAAAGCAAAACAAACCAAGGTAGTTTACATAAAAATGATTTAATTTAAATTTTTGATATTACAAGTACTACATAACCGAATAAGCGTACAACTGATAACATCTAAGTATGTGAGCTAATTCTAAGTAGGTCCAAGCCATGCCTCTCTCCATGCCCAAGCTCCTAATCCATCTGTGTCTGACCTGTAGAATCTATTCCCCATTCCGGATCATCGTAGGTGTACACGAATACACTGTCAACCTCGCGGTTGAGTAGGATAACACAATAATAAATAATGCAGCAAATATAATATGCAAATGCCATGATATGCTCGAGCTCAATCTTATTCTCAATCTCAAACTCATACCCTTGCACCAAGCCATACCGAACCTCCCGGCAGACTATAATCGGCCGTCGCCGAACACCAGCATAACAGCTGAGGTCACCAGGTCTAGTCCTGCAGAACTAGCCTGGGCCCAATAATATCTCATCATCTCAAATCCGTATCGAATGCATATGCCATGCTCATGAATGCAACATTAATAGTAACCATACTTATGAATGCAACAGTAATAATAATTACTCATAATCATATACCATCCTCATATCATTCATGCTCATCATCCATATCATACACCCAACATCCATTCATAACACATAACAGTAGTATAGTGACAGTGTAACCTACCTGGAGTAGCAAATCTGCAATAAGCAATCACCGTCTAGTAATGTTCCTCCTCGAATAACGTTCCTATAATTATTACTTAATATTAATTTCAAACCATACAGCCACACTACTAATATTTATTCGATCTTGTACATAACTATATACTTATAACACGTTATCCCTACACATTTACAAACATGTTCAAATATTCAATTATCATTAACCAATTACAAACTTACTAATTATAGACTTGCTAATTTTAGCATACGACTGAAATTATAGAATTATTACAACTTCAATAGCACTAACGATATAATTATTCATGAATAATCACAATGTTCATTTAAAAATATTAACCTTAACACTTTCTAACAAAATGATTAACAATAATACAATACCATTAATATACTATCATACAATTATCATAATACTAATAACACCACAATTAATAATATTATTAACATATAATATTAATAATAATAATATACTAATAATAATTAATAGGTCAACAAAATAATAATAATAATAATAATAATAATAATAATAATAATAATAATAACACAAACATTGACCATGACAATAACAAGCAGACAACAACAAATAATAATAATAATAATAATAATAATAATATTCAAACAAACAACAACACAATAATAATATAAATAATAATAATAATAATAATAAGGATAATAATGCACAAAAAGGCTGGGCAATTCAATTGATTCTAGCAATTGAACAAGCACAAACAGCCCCATTTCCAACACGTACAACCAGGAGTTACAGCCCCCAACCAGCCCACTTCACGGCCTCTTCGACACTCCCTCTACCGCCTGTACCACCACCTCACCACCGTGGTCGCCACCTATGCACCATGAAGTACCCGTTGACACCAACCACGACCCTTGACACCACTCTAACAGCCCTCGAAAACAGTCCCAAAATTCTCTGCCATAACCTCACTTGCGATACGTATTTTACCGACCCTCTGAAAACAGCCCCTTAAACACCTCCTACCACCACTTTCACCACCTCTTATCACTACCCTTGACACCTCACATCACCCTTAACCCCATGGTGCCAAACACCAGTCTTCGGCCCTAGCTAAACCCCATGAAACAGACTCCCCAAAACCGGTGCACACCATCCCTATACCCCTGTTTCTGCACTGTCTTCGACACCCCCCTTAAAACAGCCCGTTAACTGCACTTTCCTGACCACCATACACCACCCCTGAACCACCAACATAACCTACTAGCACTCCACTACCATAACCCAGGACCCACGACAGGAAACAGACTCAAAATACGAACAAACAACAACCAAGAACGAGTTAAAAAGGAACACGCATAACAAGGTATTAAATCCGTGATTACCAACGACATTCATGATGATTATTGTGAAAGTTACAGTGGTCCTATGGTGATTTGAAGACGATAAACATGTTATTCATACTACAAAGATTACATACGACTGTATTACTCAGATTCGAAGGTATTAAAAAGGCACAATAAACTACTTACAAAAACGCTGTTGCGTATGATGGTGATGGGCTGCTCTTGTCTCGTCTTTTTCTCTCTTTTTGCCCTTCTTCAACCTCACGACAGACCACACATGCCTTTAGGGATAGATGGAGTAGGATGTTACGAGATGACGGAGGCAGGTGAGTGAAAGGAGAAGTAGGGTTTTGTTTATTTGTGTTTGTCGATGGTAGGGGAGACTAGGGTTTTGTTTATAATCAAAGGATTGGGTTGCATTACAAGGTTCTCACGATAAATCCGAGTCTAAGCCATCACACTTCAATCGTAACCCAAGTCTAATAGTCCATCACGCACCTCGAGGATTATCCCGCTCTCAACTCGTAACTTAAAATAAACGAGTACGTATAATTAATTATACCAATTAAATTATGTAATTAGTATTAATAAATATAAAATTAAATTAATTTTAAGAATGTATAAAGAATATAGATTTTAAATATAATTTCGACTTAAATAAAAATAGAAATTAAGTATAGATGAGAACTAAATATAAAATATAAAATATATTAAATTATAAATGTATTATCAAAATTAAAGAACTACGAATGAAATGTCATTTTATGAAATAATCATCAATATAAAACGATAATGAAATACGAAATAATCATAAAAATACGATTTATAAATAATAACAGTTTACGTAAAATACTTTATAAACATTCCATTTGAATACTTGTATAAAACATGGTTTGACTACCGTTGACCGAGTCTAAAATATGGGGTATTACAGTCTTCCCTCCTTAAAATGAACTTCGTCCCGAAGTTCGCCTCCCCGTACCGGTAACAAAACACCCCACAAGCATAAGACAAATTCAAGTAGTACTTATATAGAAGCTCTAAAACGCGAAGTGTTACATTCTATCCCCCTTAAGAAACTTTGTCCCCAAAGTTTAACATACTAAAGTCATAACAACTAGCCATATTAAGATTTTACAATCCTATCCTCATTAAGACACGGTTACGTCCCCGTAACCCCATTACAAAATTCCACATCCAATGCTCAAGAAGATCACCGAAACAATAGTCACAATTGATCTGATAAGTTAATTACCCTATATTAGGCAACTAGCATCGACTTTTAAAGTAACAAAACATATTTGTCAATTTCATGATGCGCAGTAAAATCAAGATAACTAACACTTATATACTCGTGGGAATTTTAACACAACAGAATACATTTACACTAATGTAGACAAGCAGCTAACTCATAGTTCATACTTGACAAATTAAACCATTTCATGCTCATACTCATATATAGAAGCAAAATCATGATTATGCACACAAGTTTTTGAAAAGACATTAGGCAATTATTTAATTAATGTAATGAAGCATGGAGCAATAACATATTTCACAAGATATACATCAATTATAGACTAGCAAGTCAGCTTAGCATTTCTAGGTACAAATAAGTTAAAATTACATAGGTACATTTCATCTACTCACATTACATCATTTATCATGAAACCGGTAATAAATATAACTTGCAAAATAACAGGTTTATTCTCATATAATAAATTTCATGTTCATATCATATGCCTATTGTTCATGCCACTAATGCCATATCAGGATATCACATGGTTGCATCAAATAATTCATATTTGATTAACTTTTATATTGAAGACTTACATAACTTACAATCTCAACATTCATACATCACACTGCAACTTCTAAAAATCATAATCAAATAACCGCTCAGACATTTTGTGAGACATTACAGTTTTTAGAAAATATAATGAATTAAATAATCATAGGAAAAATAATCACTTGTAAAGCTTAAGAAAATTATTTATAACTAATTTTACAACTCGGTTGGTCTGAACAAAACTTTACAGCACTTAGACAAAAATTTGGACAACTTGCAAAACTTACTATTAAATAACGACTCGTTAAGATTTTACGTGGCTTATCATTTTGAAAACGTGAATGAATATTCTAAACAGTGGAGTTGGAATTATGCATAAACAATACATACGTTTTAAATGGTTTCGTTTGCAAAAACATGAGTCAAAACAGAACTGTGCAGTAACAATATGACCACTATCGACTAAAATATTTATTTCTCGCAAAATATAACTCATATACACATGAAACCAAAAGCATTGAGAAGCTAAAACAGAAGGTTATCACTCATAAAATTTTCACGTTCTTATAGAAAGCACATTTTAAATGGCAGCCTGTACAAACGAGGCAACATTCTTGAAATTTATCAATTTTTTTTTGTTCCCTAAAATCACTTCACATTATCACATTTACATACAACCATTCTTCTTCCAAAACATGTTGACATATCATTTTAAGCATGTGAAAAAGTAAAATTCGTATGTGAAAAAGTAAAATTCGTATGTGAAAAAGTAAAATTCCTATGTGAAAAAGTAATTCCGTTTTTTTAAACCAATCATGTTTAACCGAGTTGTCCATCTTTCCACATCAGCAAACTAAAACAAATAAAAACTGAAATTAATTGAGAACCACATAATTAACCGTGGGTAGTTAATATAATTGTGTTAATTAATATGGGTAACAATTCTCAAAACCTATTAAAAAATTGTTTTACTCATTGCTGTACCCAAGTCATAACAATACCCAAGAACAGTAAGTCTCCTTTGTGACGGATATATCCGTCACAAACTTGCGACGGGTCAAATACTAACAAAATTGGCAAATAAGACAAAACAGAATTGTAATACTTCGTTTTTTTTATTTATTTTATTTCCTTTAATTAATTGTCTTGTCTTTTATTGGATGTCGATGTCGATAATAACAATAAAAGCGATATATATTTGTAGACAAGGCGTTTTCAAGTTGCATTTACAATCGTGTGGGCAAACTTTTAAACAAAAACCGTATTTGAACTAGGTTGCCTACATATTGGGATGCGTGAAGACTGGCCCAAACACGAAAAATACCCATCGATGGGCCTAGGGCTGCGTGCCATTTGTGACCCATCACTCGATTGTTAAACTTTTGAAAATAGAAACTCAGCACATCACCTTCCTGCCGCCTTATTTATGCTCATAATCTGACCTACTTTACCCTAAACGACACACCACACACATCCCAATACTACAGCCGCCATATCAAAGAGTAATAAGGGGTGGTTCACGCGGTGGTTAGGGTGATCTAAGGCTTCTCGTTGTCACTGATAAGAGGGTATGTATAACCATGCTCTGTTTATTTCTCTTTTTCGTGTTCTGCTTAAGATCTTAATCTCGTTTATATTCACATCTCATGTACATGATCTCGTGTCTTAATAAACCTATAATCTGTGCTATGCAAGTTATGTTTTTCAACCCTTATCGTGGTGTTTTCACTCTTTTAAGATCTGTTGTTTAGGGGTTTCGTTTCTGGGTTAGGGAGTCGGGTTTTGTATTCGAAAACAGAGTTTGTGAACGGGGTTTTTATAGTTGCTTTCGACTTGTCTTTGTGTCAATTACTTTCTGGGTTTTGGCGTGGGTGTAATGACCATGGCATAGGGGATCGATGGGTGGTGGTTGTGGCCGTTCGTAACACCCCATGGTGGCAGCCTGGTGGTTAGAGTGTAGGAGGTTTGTAAGGTAAATCAGAATAGGCGTGTGGGTTAGGGTTTTGAATCTCTTGGTACGACTTGTGGTGGCAGTAGTCACGACTGACACCTGTACAAACGGAACCACCATGGACCAGAGGAAGGTCTGGTGGTGACGTGAGTAAAGGTGGTGGTCACTGGTGGTGTCGATGGTAGGTTTTGTCACGGTGGTCCAGGGTCAGTCTGATTCGTGGGTTTCCTGTTAGTACGCGGTCAGTTTCTGGTGGTGTTTGTAGCGTCTGTGGTCGTGGTAAGCAGCCACTGACCTCCTCCCTGGAACCACCATGGCTCAGTGGCGAGCCTGGTGGTGCCAGCGGGGAGGCCAGCGGTGGCAGCAGGTGTTGGGAAGGGGGTTCGTTAGGGCTGCACGCGGTGGGTTTATGGTTCTGGGCTGTTATGTATGTATGTTGTATACGTGATAA
This sequence comes from Silene conica, assembly GCA_029255685.2. Classification (NCBI taxonomy): domain Eukaryota; kingdom Viridiplantae; phylum Streptophyta; class Magnoliopsida; order Caryophyllales; family Caryophyllaceae; genus Silene; species Silene conica. The sequence continues at coordinate 32,973,229 of CM055317.2, read as the reverse complement.
ACGTGGGTAAGTTTGGTGTGTGGCTTGATTTAGTAATAGTAATATTTCATTCTTTAGTAATGCATTTAATTTTTGTGAGGAAATATTAATATTATTATTATATTATTATTATTATTATTATCATTATTGTTATTAGTTATATTAGCAATAGTGTATGAACATATATTAGGTTGGTAATAATTGATCAATTGTTATAAGCTATATTTGGTAAGTTTATGTTTAGTAAGTCTATAATTAGCAAGGGTGTGTCAAGTAAGCTGATATACTAGTTACGGGAAATTGTTGTATGAATACGAAGTTAATATTAAGTAATATTTATAGGAATGGAATTCGAAGTGGAATACTTCTAGAGGGTGATTGCATTCGCAGACTCGCTAATACAGGTAGGTTACACTGGTGTTGTTCTATGTTAAGTTCTGCATCGTTGTGCATTGTGTGTTATGAATGCAAGTATGAGTTCTGAACATGTTGGGTATGGTTATTTATTTTGGTATTGCACTCATATTCATGGAATATGCATTTGTTACTGAGCGAGATGTGAATCAGATGTTGTTTTGATATAAAGCCCAGGGTGGTTCTGCAGACCAGGCCTGGTGTCTTATCAGCTTTTGAGCTGGTGTTCGGCAACGGCCGATTATAGTCTGCCGGGAGGTTCGGTATGGCTGCGTGTTACGGGTTTGAGATTGAGATTGTGATTGAGCTCGAGCATGACATAAGCACTTGCATATCATTGTTTTGTTGCATTGTTATTATTTACTTTTGTGTTATCCTACTCAACCGCGAGGTTGACAGTGTATTCGTGTTCACCTACAATGATCCGGAATGGGGAGTAGATCTTTCAGGTCAGAGACAGGTGGACTAGGACGGGGCATGGAAGAGAGTCATGGATTAGACCTACCTAGTTACTAGCTCACTTAGTTTTTCTCAGTTGGACATTTATTTATATTCAGTTGTTTTGGAATACTTTTGGACTACGCTTTGTAATAGACTTTCATTTTAACTTTTATATTTAAAGTTCTGTGTTTCCTTCACTATGAATATCTACTACCCTGGTTTATCCAGGATGGTAACAGTTCTATTTACTCTGGAAGTCCTAGTTCAGGCTCCTAGGTAAATGGGGGTGTTACGAAGTGGTATCAGAGCGAACGATCCTCAGGCCTAAACTAAAATGGAAATAATGAACATAGGAGAGTCTAAATAAAATGAACCCCAGGCTAGTAACTGTTAGGAGCCCCATAGGGTTGGTATGAGTTAGGGGCCCTCTCAAACCAAGCCACTGGCCCTTTCAGCCTAACCTGGTTACCTTGAGAGTTGAAGAGTGTGGGTAGTATGGAAGGACCCAAGGCAGATATATAATATATGTATGTTGTACTAACCTTTCAGCGCCAAGGGATCGAGGTAAGTTATGATGTGAAAAGATGGATGAATATATCTATATGTATATTGTGAAGTATGAAATGATGTTACATGATGAGTGACATGTATTAGTTGTTATTCCAAGCATTGAGAACATGGATTTATATCTTAATTTTGACTATGGGTATGATTTGTATGAGTATATGCATGCGGTTATGTGATCCTTAAGCCTTTAGGTAGACCTCTAATATGATGTTAATAAGACTTAACCGTATGAAAGAATTTACATGCTAGGTTATGTATGTTAGCAAAACCAAGTCAGAGTAGGAGTTGACCTAGGATGCTCATACATTTTGTCACTTGTGTAGCAAAATTCCTCACAGGAGAGAACCCAACGCTGCTAATGTATCGCAAGAGGAATTCGACCGCCTAGTAGCTATGAACGCTGCTCTCCTAGCTAGGATTGGGGCAAACACTCAATCTGATGCAATTAAAATGAGTAATAATATCTCCAGGCACAACCCCACCAAGTACGATGGGGAAGGAGCACCGAGTTTACTTGCAGAGTGGTGCCGAGAGTTCGAGAGTATCTTCGAACTGCCGTCTGTACCAGAATCGATGAAGGTGGACCAAGCTGTATTCTATCTGAAGGGTACAGCAAGGTTATGGTGAAACAATAATAAAGAAAAGATCAAGGCAGCTGCAGAGGAAATTGGGTCAGAATATGTGCGCTGGGAGGGATTCAAGGGGATTTTATCTTCTAAGTTCGTGCCGGAGCATGTAAAAGGGAAGCTGCGAGCAGAGTTCGATTCATTCCAAATGGCCGAAGGGATGAATGTGGAGGAATATCACAGTAAGTTCTTGCAGTTGGCAGAGAATGTAGCTGACTTAGGCTACACACAGGAGATGTTAGCAGCAAGGTTTGAGAAGGGGCTGACCCTCAATATCAAGAGAAGCATGCTGGCAACTAAACCCACGACAGTGGAAGATATATATGAGAGGGCTGGCCAGGCAGAGAGGCTCGCTGACATGATCAAGGAAGAGGAGAAGACAAAGGGCGAGAAGAGGAAGGCTGAGTCAGCAACTGAGGGCTCAGGAAACAAGAAATCAAGCAACCAGTTTCGGTCATTTTTCTCCAACAGTGCACCTGGAGGAAATGGCAACCGAGGAGGGAACCGATCCACATCTGGGGCAAGTAGTGCGGTCCTTACATGCTTTAAGTGTGGAAAGGCCGGACACAAACAAATCAAGTTTTGGTCGGGAACTCAGAGTGCGGGAAGCAGTTATCAAAGGAGTAATCAAGGCAGTGGTTTTCGAACACCAAATACGGGTTATGGGAATAACAGATCTGGAGGTAGCAACTATCAGCGGAACTACAATAATTACAACAACCAGAACCGCTACCAAGGAAATCAGGGTAGTGGCAATGGTAACTTCCAGAAGACATTAGCAGAAGCTAGTAACCAGAGCGGTGCGGGATCTGTAAACCAGAGCGGGGCGAAGAAAAGTGGGACCCTGTTTATGATGGGCAAGGAGGCTGCAGAGGAGGATGCACATGTAGTCACTGGTACATTTCTAGTACATTCTTTTCCTACTTGCGTTTTATTTGATTCCGGAGCATCGCATTCTTTCATATCTGTAGAGCATGCTAGAGTTATAGGACTCAATGTATATAGTAGTATAGCTGATTCTGTAACCATACCATCTGGGGAGTCCATAGCTTGTAATAGGGTTTACACCAATGTAATGATCCAAGTAGGAGATGTAAGTTTTGATTCGAATCTGATAGAATTTCCGTTGGGTGGCTTTGAGGTGATACTGGGTATGGATTGGCTGAAAAAGTATAAAGCCTACATTGACTGCTATCAAGGGAAGATCACTTTGAGGGGACCCAAAGGAGTGAGGGTATCTTACAAGGGATATTCTGTAAAGCCTAAACTGAAGCTGATAACCATCAATGCGCTGAAGGCTTGCCTGAAGAGGGGTGATGAGATGTTGTTGTGTCATGTGAGAGATTTGACTGCGGAGAAACCCCAAGCCAGTAAGATCGAGATTGTAAGAGATTTTGAAGACGTGTTTCCAGAAGAAATTCCTGGGTTACCGCCAAAGAGGGACTTGGATTTTGGCATTGATCTGAAACCTGGGGCTGTGCCAATTTCTAAAGCACCTTATCGCATGGGACCTAAGGAATTGGAGGAGTTGAGAAAGCAGCTGGATGAGCTAGCAAGCAAGGGATACGTAAGACCAAGTGTGTCCCTGTGGGGAGCACCAGTGTTGTTCGTAAAGGAGAAGGACGGAACAATGAGACTGTGCGTGGACTATAGGGAGCTTAACAATGTGACGATCAAGAATCGATATCCTTTACCTCACATCGATGATCTATTTGACCAGTTGAGTGGGGCTGGTGTGTTTTCCAAGATCGATTTGAGGTCAGGGTATCATCAGCTGAGAATCAAAGATGCAGATATTCACAAGACTGCGTTCAGATCGAGGTATGGGCATTATGAATTCGTAGTGATGCCATTTGGTTTGACTAATGCATCTGCTGTCTTCATGGACTTAATGAACAGGGTGTTTAGTCCTTATCTGGACCAGTTTGTGGTGGTGTTTATCGACGACATCTTGGTGTATTCAAAGAACAGAGAAGAGCACACTAAACATTTGAGCTTGGTGTTACAGACTTTGAGGGACCATCAATTATATGCCAAGCTGAGTAAGTGCGAGTTTTGGCTCGAGAAGGTTGCCTTTCTGGGGCATGTGGTGTCTAAGGAGGGCGTGTCTGTTGACCCTAGCAAGATTGAGGCTGTTTCAAAATGGGAGCGACCAAGGAATGTGGCTGACATCCGTGGTTTCTTGGGTTTGGCCGGTTATTACAGGAGATTCGTGAAAGACTTTTCAAAGATAGCCAAACCAATGACTTCGTTGATGCGGAAAGAGAACAGATTTGTCTGGGACGAGAGCTGTGAAAATGCATTTCTAGACCTGAAGGAGCGACTCACCACAGCTCCTATCCTTGCCTTGCCAGAGGGAAGTGAGAATTTTGAAGTCTATACAGATGCTTCAAAGAAGGGACTGGGTTGTGTGCTGATGCAAAATGGGAGAGTGATCGCCTATGCTTCTAGACAGCTGAAGCCATATGAGGAGAATTATCCGACGCATGATTTTGAGCTGGGAGCAGTGGTTTTTGCACTTAAGTTGTGGCGACATTATCTTTATGGAGCTACATTCAAAGTGTATTCTGATCATAAGAGCCTGAAGTATATCTATACTCAGAGGGAACTAAACATGCGCCAGAGGAGATGGATCGAGCTTATTGGAGATTATGACATGGAAATTCTGTACAAGGAAGGAAAGGCTAATGTTGTGGCTGATGCATTGAGTAGGAAGTCTGTTCACGCTCTATGCACAGCTATGTCCAGGTTGAGTATGTATCGTGAGTTGGGGCAGATGGGAATCGCAGTGATAAAGAAGGGTGAGACCATGGGGGATTTGACTATCGAGCCAGAGTTATATTCCGAGATCCGAGAGAGCCAGAAGGGTGATCCAAGAATTCAGAAGTGGCGTGAGGCAGGGAACAAAGCTAGTGATACCGAGCCATATTCTAAGTTCGAGGTTTACAGTGATGATAGCTTGAGATTTGATGGGAGATGGTGTGTACCTGATGATGAAGAATTGAAGAGAAAGATTCTGGTCGAAGCTCATTCTACACCTTATTCCGTTCATCCTGGAGGGGATAAGCTTTACAAAGACCTGAAGAAAGCATTCTGGTGGCCAAAAATGAAGCAGGAGGTGGCTGAATTTGTCTCTCGATGCTTGGTATGTCAGAGGGTAAAGGGAGAACATAAAAGGCCGCAAGGGAAGCTGCAACCACTTGATGTACCTGAGTGGAAGTGGGAAAGCATATCAATGGATTTCATCGTGCGCTTACCTAGGACTTCGAGAGGGAACGACATGATTTGGGTGATAGTTGACAGGTTGACTAAGTCAGCCCATTTCATACCGATGAAGGAGACTTGGAGTAAGGCTGAATTGGCCAAGGCTTATGTAAAGCATGTGGTGAAACTTCATGGTGTCCCTAAGGACATTGTTTCTGACCGAGATTCCAGGTTCATCTTTAAGTTTTGGCAAGAGTTACAGACATTGATGGGAACTACTTTGAAGATGAGTACTGCATTTCATCCAGCAACGGATGGTCAGACTGAGAGGCCTATCCAGACACTGGAGGATATATTGCGGGCTTGTGTGCTTGAGTTCGGGGGATCTTGGGAGGATAGGCTTGACCTGATCGAGTTTTCATATAACAACAGCTATCATGCTAGCATTGGGATGACTCCTTTTGAGGCATTGTATGGGAGGAAGTGCAGGAGTCCAGTCTGCTGGGATGATCGAGCTGATGCAGTGACTTTGGGACCTGAAATGATTCAGGAGATGATAGCACAGGTCCAGGTGATCCGACAGAAGATGAGAGCTGCCCAAGATAGACAGAAGAGTTATGCCGATCTGAAGAGAAGTGACATCACTTTTGAGGCAGGGGAGAAGGTTCTACTGAAGGTGTCGCCTATGAGAGGAGTAATGAGGTTTGGCAAGAGGGGCAAGTTGAGCCAGAAGTTCATTGGGCCATTTGAGATACTAGAAAGGGTTGGTGAGGTAGCTTATCGACTGGCTTTACCTCCAGCTTTAGCCAGGGTGCATAATGTGTTTCACGTTTCACAACTGAGGAGATATATCAGTGACCCTTCGCATGTCCTTGACCATGAGGTCATCGAGGTCGACGAGCAGTTGACCTACGAGGAGAGACCCAAGGAAATACTCGACAGGAAGGTACGGAAAACCAGGAATGGGGAGACTGCGCTTGTCAAAGTGCTATGGACAAATCATAATGTCGAGGAGGCTACTTGGGAGACTGAGATTTCGATGCTGGAGAAATATCCTGACCTGTTCCCTTGAGGTATGTTACGAGGACGTAACCTTTTCTTTAGGAGGGTAGAATGTGACAATTCGTGTTTTATCAGCTCCTAATGTTATATGTTGTCACTTTCTCTGTTCGTTACCTGCTTTATCGATTAGCTGTGTGGACTTTAGGATGGTGAACTTCGGGACGAATTCATTTTAAGGGGGGAAGACTGTAATACTTCGTTTTTTTATTTATTTTATTTCGTTTAATTAATTGTCTTGTCTTTTATTGGATGTCGATGTCGACAATAATAATAAAAGCGATATATATTTGTGGACAAGGCGTTTTCAAGTTGCATTTACAATCGTGTGGGCAAACTTTTAAACAAAAACCGTATTTGAACCAGGTTGCCTACATATTGGGATGCGTGAAGACTGGCCCAAACACGAAAAATACCCATCGATGGGCCTAGGGTTGCGTGCCATTTGTGACCCATCACTCGATTGTTACACTTTTGAAAATAGAAACTCAGCACATCACCTTCCTGCCACCTTATATATGCTCATAATCTGACCTACTTTACCCTAAACGACACATCACACACATCCCAATACTACAGCCGCCATATCAGAGAGTAACAAGGGGTGGTTCACGCGGTGGTTAGGGTGATCTAAGGCTTCTCGTTGTCACTGATAAGAGGGTATGTATAACCATGCTCTGTTTATTTCTCTTTTTCGTGTTCTGCTTAAGATCTTAATCTCGTTTATATTCACATCTCATGTACATGATCTCGTGTCTTAATAAACCTATAATCTGTGCTATGCAAGTTATGTTTTTCAACCCTTATCGTGGTGTTTTCACTCTTTTAAGATCTGTTGTTTAGGGGTTTCGTTTCTGGGTTAGGGAGTCGGGTTTTGTATTCGAAAACAGAGTTTGTGAACGGGGTTTTTATAGTTGCTTTCGACTTGTCTTTGTGTCAATTACTTTCTGGGTTTTGGCGTGGGTGTAATGACCATGGCATAGGGGATCGATGGGTGGTGGTTGTGGCCGTTCGTAACACCCCACGGTGGCAGCCTGGTGGTTAGAGTGTAGGAGGTTTGTAAGGTAAATCAGAATAGGCGTGTGGGTTAGGGTTTTGAATCTCTTGGTACGACTTGTGGTGGCAGTAGTCACGACTGACACCTGTACAAACGGAACCACCATGGACCAGAGGAAGGTCTGGTGGTGACGTGAGTAAAGGTGGTGGTCACTGGTGGTGTCGATGGTAGGTTTTGTCACGGTGGTCCAGGGTCAGTCTGATTCGTGGGTTTCCTGTTAGTACGCGGTCAGTTTCTGGTGGTGTTTGTAGCGTCTGTGGTCGTGGTAAGCAGCCACTGACCTCCTCCCTGGAACCACCATGGCTCAGTGGCGAGCCTGGTGGTGCCAGCGGGGAGGCCAGCGGTGGCAGCAGGTGTTGGGAAGGGGGTTCGTTAGGGCTGCACGCGGTGGGTTTATGGTTCTGGGCTGTTATGTATGTATGTTGTATACGTGATAAACGTGGGTAAGTTTGGTGTGTGGCTTGATTTAGTAATAGTAATATTTCCTTCTTTATTAATGCATTTAATTTTTGTGAGGAAATATTAATATTATTATTATATTATTATTATTATTATTATTATTATTATTATTATTATTATCATTATTGTTATTAGTTATATTAGCAATAGTGTATGAACATATATTAGGTTGGTAATAATTGATCAATTGTTATAAGCTATATTTGGTAAGTTTATGTTTAGTAAGTCTATAATTAGCAAGGGTGTGTCAAGTAAGCTGATATACTAGTTACGGGAAATTGTTGTATGAATACGAAGTTAATATTAAGTAATATTTATAGGAATGGAATTCGAAGTGGAATACTTCTAGAGGGTGATTGCATTCGCAGACTCGCTAATACAGGTAGGTTACACTGGTGTTGTTCTATGTTAAGTTCTGCATCGATGTGCATTGTGTGTTATGAATGCAAGTATGAGTTCTGAACATGTTGGGTATGGTTATTTATTTTGGTATTGCACTCATATTCATGGCATATGCATTTGTTACTGAGCGAGATGTGAATCAGATGTTGTTCTGATATAAAGCCCAGGGTGGTTCTGCAGACCAGGCCTGGTGTCTTATCAGCTTTTGAGCTGGTGTTCGGCAACGGCCAATTATAGTCTGCCGGGAGGTTCGGTATGGCTGGGTGTTACGGGTTTGAGATTGAGATTGTGATTGAGCTCGAGCATGACATAAGCACTTGCATATCATTGTTTGTTGCATTGTTATTATTTACTTTTGTGTTATCCTACTCAACCGCGAGGTTGACAGTGTATTCGTGTTCACCTACAATGATCCGGAATGGGGAGTAGATCTTTCAGGTCAGAGACAGGTGGACTAGGACGGGGCATGGAAGAGAGTCATGGATTAGACCTACCTAGTTACTAGCTCACTTAGTTTTTCTCAGTTGGACATTTATTTATATTCAGTTGTTTTGGAATACTTTTGGACTACGCTTTGTAATAGACTTTCAGTTTAACTTTTATATTTAAAGTTCTGTGTTTCCTTCACTGTGAATATCTACTACCCTGGTTTATCCAGGATGGTAACAGTTCTATTTACTCTGGAAGTCGTAGTTCAGGCTCCTAGGTAAATGGGGGTGTTACAAGAATGCTACTCTTAATGCACTTAACTTTTGTCTTATCTCCATTTATGGGTATTATTTAACCCGTCGCTAACTTACGACGGATATGTCCGTCACAAATGAGAATTTGTGACCCAAGAAACCAATAATAATAATTTCTCTTTCCTACATTTTCATGAGATAAAAGGTGGTGTACTATATGCTGTAGTATTAATTCTTTCATTTTGTCGTTCAATCGTGCATTGATAATGGAGTCCTACCGTTTGCCGCTTTCTCGTACTTTCCTCTGGTATTTTTCTTCTTATTTTACTCTATTTCCACTTTTTGTTTTTTTAAACATACATTAATTACAAAATATCAATAACTATTAATCGTCAATTTTGTGAAACCAGTCACATTATCAATTTGTCTTTCAAAAACTTTTACTTTCTCGACGTTTCTCGAAAAATGTCAAGGACCATCAACATTTTTTTCTTCTCCTCTTTTTTCTTCTCCTATTTTGTATTCTCCATAAACTCCACGATTTCAGGTTATATAATAACTATAATTTGTCGTCTTCTTTAAAAAGAATACACAACCCCGTGATTTTTCACACAAATTCTCATTTGCGACGGACATATCCGTCGCAAGCTTACGACGGGTCAAGTATTACCCATTTGAGTAGGAAAAGACAAACCATTTGGGATTTTCTATGTTTTGTCTTATATAGTCAAGTAGGAGAACTTGACCCGTTAGAAGCTTGCGACGTATATATTCGTCGCAAGGAAGACCTATTGGATTTTTCATGGGTATTACACTAATGAATTAAAGGAACGGTGAACTAAAAAGCAACAAAGCGGATTCCCTAAACTATTGTGTTCGACTGTTTGCCAATAAGCGTAACTGCACAAGTAAAAGTACTTCCTCTCAGAGATAGAGGGCCATGTACTGTACCTGAAAAAGATACCCAACGAACTTATACTCAAGTTCCATCGATTTCTTCCTCTGCTAGATCTCGTTCTTCCAGCCTACGAGCCCCCATAACAGGTTCGAAAAGGTTGTACAAATGTTGTACCAAAATAAAGCCTAAAATTTAAAATATCCGATTTGATCGAGTTCGAACATGAATGGATCAGGTTTAACAAATTTCGGGGTGAGCTTAAGATAAGAATCGTTGAATTGAGAAGGCCATAAGGGAATATCATTTCCCTCAGGGCATTTTCGTATTTTTTGTATGTCGATAAGACGAGTCTAATTGAACGAGATTGTCTTATGGTTATGTCGAAAACACGATAAGCGAACTTCTAAACCATTAAAGCAACATAACTCTAGAGATCAATTAATAAATGATGTTATTGTTGTTTTTGTATTCAATTTTTGTTTTTAGTTATTTCTACTCAAGTTTCGGTGTTCATCTCTATTAGACTTTGACTCTTTCATTATTTTAAAGTGTGATTCATTAGGTAGTCCATCTTTCCCGTTAAGTTCGAAAGGAGGCAATTTTCTTTATCAGTTTGCTTTGCAATGACCATTAACAAGAGTCAAGGGTAATCTCTACCCCGTGTTAGTCTTCATCTTCCTAGACCAGTCTTTACCCATGGACAGTTGTACGTTGCTATTGATGCGTGCATATTATATATACTTTTTAGCATCTTTTGGCACGCATTTCCTTGCATTTACACGTGTTTTATGCGATGTTTTGCCCCTATTTCGCTTCTTTGTGTATTTCTTGTTGTTTTGCAGGAAACTATGCAATAGTTGCGAAAAACATGCCTTTTGTCAAAATTAAGCTAATTTTAGGAGATGGCAAAGACAAGAAACTGGGCAGCTTCGGAAGTGCAATTTTCAGAAGATAAGAGCTTAAACCGGGAGGAAAATGAAGAATGGAAGTAGCTGGGACAACAAACGAACAATCTGACCTGATAAATGATTGATCGAGCTCTAGTGTTTGCTCGATCGAGTGGATGCAGCTGAGAAAATACTCGATCGAGTGGCAACTTACTCGATCGAGGAAATTACAGGAAGAGCAGTGGGATCGAAGGATTTGAAAGACTCGATCGAAGGATTCTGGAAGAAAAGTTACTCGATCGAGTGATTCTTGAACTCGATCGAGTAACTCACTTAATACACCGGATTTCGCATTTCAGTTTTAGGTTTTAAGATTAAGTAGTGTAACCTAATTCTATATAAGGATTAGGTTAACACTAATCAATCATCAACTTTTTACACTATTCACTTTTACTTTACATTTCACTTTTCATTTAGACAGTAGCTTTTTCATCTCATTTTGCAAACCCAGTAGTTCATTTTCGTATCTTATTTGTTCATCGTTCTTGCCAAGTTTATTGTAATTTATCTCAATCTCTTATTTTGTTTACGTTCTAGTTTATTCTTGTTTGTTATCATTAGTTTACTTTCATCTTTCATGTTGTATTTCGTTAGTTTTATCATGATTAGCGTAGATCCCGAAACCATGAGTAGGTAATCTCTTTAATATGTTAGGATGAGGGAAGTCGGGGTAGTAATGTGACACCCCACGATATTACATAAAAATAAACAGGAAACTTGCAGCGGAAATACGATATTTTAAAAACTTTCGACATATAAAATAAAACATAAATGAAATGAACAAGGATAAGGTACCCCTTGATAGCAATACAATTTAAAACTAAGCTAATCGTAAATAGGTAATTGTCGAATAATCAACAATGCTCGCTAGCCACACGTCTTCCCCAACCAGCACCAACCTACATACATGAAACATGTGTTGGAAACTAAGTTCCTGATTTTATACTCAAAACTAATGTGAGTTTTGTTTCTTTAAGTTTAGGTTATAAAACTTAATAAGATCTTATGCATGCATGATGATATCATAAGATGTGATTGTCCTTACATTGGTTTTAGAAGGTTTATACTCAATAATCACCTAATATTTGAGTCTTCAATAACCGAAATACCCTTATAACGATCTAGCAAAAATCGTCTCCAAAAGATACGTATCAAGGACCCGATCTCAAACTAAGACTATTTTTGTTACTAGAAAAATAGAATTAGAATACTAGAAATAATAATAATATTACTCTTAATATTATTTGTATGGTAATAATTTACTTATCTTAGAAAATGAGTGCAAGCATCAACTAACAACTTAGCAAAAACTAGCAACTTCTTGTATGAACAAAGTGTGCGTTATATAAGCACATGAGCTTGCTTGAGCAAGCATCATGGCCGGCCAAGGCTCCCAAAGGAGAGCCTATGCATGGCCTTCTTACTCTTACACAAATGCATAAGTTATTCCTTACACATTCTTTGTGTATGACACACACAATGGAGTTGCTTCCTTACACACACAACTATCACACATCCATCTCATTTACACGGTCCAAATGGGTCTTATTATATACCCATTTTATCTTTGTCAATTGTGTTAATTTGTAACATGTCACACATGTCTCATAACACATGACCCAATTTGTTAATTATGCAATTTTAAACTATTAAAATCCATAATTTACAAATTTATTACATTTAAATAATTCTTCTAAATATTTCGAATTCATTATTGTATAAAATGTAATATCATAATTTTAATTACAACTCTTTGTAATTTTATGATCAACCGTGTTCATTCTTAATTTAATCGTTTCCCAAAACGAATAAATAAAACCGAGTAATAAAACGATTTTATTACTTTGACTTTTATTATTATAATCTCATTAAAAAAATATTCGTCATGTAAAACTATTTCCAAAACTTCGAGTTATTAATTAATTCGTATCCAATACAATATTAATTAATTATTCCATTGAGACGAAATTCCCTAAAGATATGACCTTAAGGGATCAACTGATCACCACCATCATATGACGATAATGTCAAACTCTAGACAGCCAATCATTATCGGTAAATGTTGATCAGTCGACTTTAAAAGAGTAACACTCCCAATTGTGTTTCATTCAGATGAGTTTTAATTACGTTAACACTCTATTGTCGAGGACACTTCCTCCAACAATCTCCCACTTGTCCGAGACAAGTGTGTGTTACCAATTCTCTTGCCCTATTACTATCTCCCACTCAATGCATGGCGTCCTCTCAGGTCGTGCCGGCAATTGATTTAAATCTAGAGTGGTTTATCTCGATCTGGAGTTATAACTACTGACCGGAATTATCTACCATAGATACCTTCCGAGCGTGGCCACGCATTTCTAGTTATTATTCTCCTCGAGTGGCCTAGAGATATTTCTCAACCCTGACAAGGGGTGGACAATTTCTAATCGACTTATTCCTTCCGGCTGGCCACAGTTCATCATAACCCAAAATATGTCCTTATAAACCCCAGTTACGAAGGTTTTAGGACATAGATCAAAGTTAATCTGAAAACTATGCCACCTCAGAGAACAGTCATTAGTCCAAGAACTGACTCATGTGAAACACGATAGATGCTCCCGCCACGACCAGGGAGTCTTTCAATAAGAGTACGCTAGAGCTCTATTAGCGGTCATTAGCCCGACAAATGTATCTTAACATGTCTATGCCTAGGTGATCGATTAGTCATCCCGTATGACTCTATGGCAATCGAACTCGCCATCAATCGCATCAAACATCCGGTTGCATTGAGATGTCACCTCACTTAAGCAACTTGGGGCGAGGTCATGATAATTCAATTCACTTTAATGGGGTTCAATATGGTCTTACCATCCCATTTGAATTTTACTTGACCTTTCGTGAGTTATAAATAACTCAAACGATTAGTGGATTACACCATCCAAGTGGTCAACTTTTGAGCACCATTTAATTTACAATAAGCTTAAGGGTCTCTCATTTAAATCCCTTAAAGTTGTAATTATCTTCATTTCGGGTAAACCAGGTACCAGGGTTCGTGCGAGCGTTCACTTTGCGGATCATATCCACATATGCTCTTTGTTTTTTTAAAGAGATAAGTCATTTCATGACTAGTGAATAAGATTATGTGCATTGTGTAACTCCTAGATATAGCAATGGTTTTACATAATTTGTGAACTTACACATTTTGTAGAATCTTGTGATGACCATGTAGTTAAAATACAAGTCATTGAGATGCATAGTCAATGAATGTAAGCCAAAGATTATCATAAATCTTTGCTTGGTATCTTGGAACTTGAGTCGTTGCAAACCTTTTACCATACGACTAAGTAATCTTCCAAAATCTTGAATTTGTCTTTCATCTTCATTGGAGAATACTTTGACAATTGATCAAGGTTTAATCATTGGTTTAACACTAGCTCAACAGGTTATCCTGTAAGCGGTGCGCATCCAGCTTTACACGATTATACTAATGGCGGAAACATTAGCGATTTTAAACGTGCAAACAATAGTACTTAAGGTTCGATAAATTTCCATGATCCCATCATGGCTATACTATCTTCATCTCCTTGAACAACTTTAACACTAATAACAAGATGTCTCTTATAATCTCAACCAAACATCCCATGTTCAATTAGATTTAATTCATATTAATATGTCATCTAGAACCCAAAACTCGTATACTTTTCATAAGTATCAATGCTTCATTCCAAATGAGCAATGAGTTGTTTTAGATAACGTTTACTCCCACTAAACTCTTGTTCTTGCCTGATTCTGAAGATCCCGAAGTCATTCTCATGACTCAATAGGTTCAAATCCTGGTGCGAGAACTCCCACTGAACTTTACATTAAACCGTAAATCATAAAGCTCCCACTCAATTCAATGTTCCTTAACATTTAATGAATTGAAATGGTTGGGACATAACCATATGTGCTAATAGTCACATCCTTTTCAAATACCCTTTTTGAAAAGCGGTTACTGAGTTTACTGAATTCATTCTCAATGAATTACTTTACTACTTTCAACAAAGTTACCCTTAACTTTGCAGACTGCATACATCCACATGTCAACTTATGCTTCTCTCAATAAATCTCATTTATTAGCATGTATATCTTATAAATTTCATGGTCTGAGAATTTGCATTGACACATTTAGATCACCATCTAAATCCAAGAACCCTTTCTTGAGCCTTTGCAAAATCATTTGAATAATTTTATTCGATTGTCCTCCCGTAGTTTCTATAAGAGTATTTTCTTATGGTATATAATTTTGTGTGTGGGAACTTTCAGTTCCCCACATTTGTCTTATCTTATACTGTACGAGGACTCTATCATGGATCTTCTCCATGTATAGAATTTTTCCTTACAAACTTTAAGAATTTATTCTTAAAGTATCCTCCTGGGCCGGGGCCGTTGGGATCACAAGGCGTAGA
This sequence comes from Silene conica, assembly GCA_029255685.2. Classification (NCBI taxonomy): domain Eukaryota; kingdom Viridiplantae; phylum Streptophyta; class Magnoliopsida; order Caryophyllales; family Caryophyllaceae; genus Silene; species Silene conica. The sequence goes on along the minus strand of CM055317.2, from coordinate 32,958,066 downwards.
TTTTTACCAAATCGTAGATCTCATCTACAACTTAATCTACCTTCATAATCATAAGGCGTAGATTTTTCAAATCGTAGATCCCATCCACAACTTTATCCTTTTTCTAAATCTCTTACACAACCAAAACACAATAAATCCTACTATTCAACAATAGATCATATCTATTGTGCTCCTCAAAATCATGTGCTATTTGTCCTTTTCAACTTTCTCCAACTCTATCTTTGTAATAATAATCTTATTTCATTATCAAAGATAGCCACTAAGGCCACAAACAATGACTTTGATGTTGGTTTGTGTACCCTTATGATTTATTACAGAAATTATTCGATTTAAAGCTTAGATAATTTTGGATGGTTGATAACTTTTCATCTTAATTGAGTTCTAAACTTAATTTGATTTTGATTTGATTTGAATTAAGTATCCTATACCTATTCCGTTTCAATGGTCAGACATTGAAATGTAACAATCAATTCCATTTTATGTTTAAGATTTGCAAGTATTTAAACTAATTAAGAACATAATCATAAATCCGATAGTGACTTGGGTTGAAAACCAAGTCACTACATTATCCAAAATACAACCAATTGTTTCAAGGATCATCCTTTCCTCGTCCAACAAGGAAATAAAACACGGGTTTCAATTGTTCTTACAATACTTGAAATACTAGAAAAATAAGCGAAAAACAAAGCTCCTTGATCATCCCGAGTGGAGCTACTCTTAGTTTTCTTGATCCATCATGCTTGTTTTTCCTTTCCCTTATCTTTGCTTTCATGCCCTAATTCAAGTAAGAAGAGCATTCACATCACAACTTGTATCATAAAACATTAGTTGAGATTAACATAAAATTGGGATAGTTATCGTACCAACTGGAAGAATTTTCCCAGCTTTGAGATCGCTAAGATACTTGGAACAGTTCCTCTTCCAATGTCCATTGCCATTGCAATAAAAGCACATAGCTCCTTGATGAGGGCTCTTCTTGGAATTTGAGGTGCTTGCCTCAGAAGACACTTTCTTTGAACCTTTGGATTGTTGCTTCCCCTTTGCCTTACCCTTCCTTTTGAACTTTCCTTTGCTCTTCACATCAATGTTGAGCACATCCTTAGGGGGACTAACATTTAGGCCCATATCCCTTTCAGCTTGCACGATCATATTGTGCAATTCATCGAGAGAGATGTCTTGGTTTCTCATGTTGAAATTCACCCGGAATTGTACATAAGTTTTCATCTTAGACAAGGAGTGGAGGATTCTGTCAATCACAAGTTACTTAGGAATGTCCACTTGATTCATCCTTAGGGTTTATACATGCTCAATTAACTTGAGCACATGTGGGCTAACCTTTTGCCCCTCCTTAAGGTTGAGATCAAAGAAGGCCGATGCCGCCTCGTATTGGACAATTCTCGAAGCCTTCGAGAACATTGTCACAAGCCTGGAGTAGATCTCATAGGCCGTGCCAATCTTTATGGCACTTCTTTGGAGTTCTGGCTCCATCGAGAAGATCAAAACATTTTTGATTGCCGCAGACTCCTTCTGATAAGTATCATAGGGTCGCCTTGCTGCGGCGGTGACATTTTCTGCAGGTTCAGGAGGTGATTCTTCGATGAGGAATTCGGTCTTACCGTCACTTTCTGCCGCCAACAATAGTTGGGCATCCCAATCGGCAAAGTTTGCCCCATTCTTTTCAAGTTTACAACGATTCATGAAAGAACCTAACCATGAAGTGTTTGAAGTAGTGGTAGCGGTCATGATTGATATTGATTTGAAGACTTAACTACAAAATTTTAAACATATGAAGTAATTAAATGCTAATCGTTTTTATGTTCGTTTTAACTTGTAAACATATTTATCAAGCTAATGCATCTATAAAATGACCTCTATCCAATTTTATAAATGATTCCAAGACCCAAACCCATACCCCCGAAATCGTGAACCACTGGAACTCCGACCCAATGATATGGTTTGGCGGGTTAAAATAAAGCGGTTCTACCATAGAACTCTTGGTTGATGACAAATCATCATTTATACATCTTAGCCCAGAACACATTGAGCACTGGTCCTCTACACTTCCGTTGAGTACAAACCAAATTTCAATTGCATCGAAATGCGATCCGCCCACTGGACTGAATCCATCTCATCGCCCCACTTATCCTACGTAATGAGGTTCGTACTGCCCACTGGACTAGCACCACCCCACGAAATAGAAGCTCATGGGTTCTACTATTTGGTAAGGCTAATTCTCAATTGTTTTGTTTAATATAGAGGTCTTGTCAATTTATTATCTATCTCCTTTAAGTGAATTAAATTGGTGAACTCGATAATTATAATTGACACGGTCGTTTTAACGATCTAAACTAATATGCATGTTTATGGCGATTTGGCTATGCATGCAAACAAATTAAAAATGCAAGAATAAAAGCAATAAAACAATAAAATCCTAGTATGGCCTTCCTAGTAATAGTAAAAACTAATTAACTATTACAAATTTGGAAACCAACTCCATGGTCCCTTGAACTTCATTGGCACGCCATCCAAGAAAGCACCGTCTTGTCGGAACTTCTTTCCGTATGGCACCGTCTTTTGGATATTCGGAATTACAATAAAATAATACAACTATTCTATTTGTAAAATTGAAAATTAAATTAAAATTACAAACCCATGATACGAGATCACATAAATTACAACCGAATCAATATTCCCTTTCATTATGGGTAATATTGATTAAAACTAAGGCCATACTAAGAAAAATTACATAATTCCAAATTATATAAAAACATTCAAATATGACATTCATAAAATTGCAATAATAAAATATGTATGCTAATGCTCAATTTTTAATGCCAAATCGCCTTATGGGAGCAAATATCTCATATTTGTTTACGGTTTTTACGGATATGCGCGACTTTAACTATTAAAATCATCAAAATTACATAAATCTCATTTATGTCCAAGTTAATCATCCTAACATGCTTTAGGAATCAATGTTTAGTCTCTACTAATGTTTGATCATGATTTAACTTGATTTTGCATTATTGTTCATAAATTTAATTGTATATTCGGGAAAAAATAAACAAAATATGGCCAAATGAGTCAATAAAATTCAAAATTTAAAATTCAAAAATTTAAAACCTTCTGGAAATTTTCTAAAAATTCAGAAATAAAATGGTCTTATGCAAATATTTATAGTTTATTTCTTAAATAAATCGTATAATAGTCGTTTTTATGATTAAAAATCGGATTTAAATTATAAAAACTTGCAATAAATTGCTATAAATTTTTAGTCATCCTAAAATATATATTAGAATCTGAAAATGACCAAAAAATTACAGACCATGCTCGAAATTTTATTTTTAAGACTCATAAATTACGATTATTAACTAATTAACTCATAAAAATTAATAATCATAAAAACAGAAACTTTTTGATATCCAACTTTTAGATCTGATGTTCCTATTATATAAGACATCTATGGGTAAAAGTTTATGCCATAATATTAAGATTAACTATTTTTAACACAATAAGTCATTATTTACCCGATTTTAACTATTAAAATCATAAAACATGCATCACTTGAGAATAAATTCTCAAAACCTATATACATTATGTGAATATTGCATGTGACATTGTGTAAAGTTTTTATGGCAAAATTCCAACTATAACTATTAAAGTCGAATTTGAGTCACTATTAATACGATTTTTACTATTAAAAACATTAATCATGCAAAATAAGTCCAATAATTTCGAAAATTCATACAGGTACTTTATATATTGCACGTGACTTCTCATAAAATTTTTAAGGTCAAATTCGAAATATAACCTTCTATACCCAATTTTACTCATATTATGACTATTTATCTCATAAAATTCATAATCCATGCATAATAACTCCATTTGTTACGAAAATTCATATACAATATATTAAATATGCATGTGAGAACATATCAGAAAATCTAGGCCAGAAACTATGTTTAGCTATTTTTCCCATTAATTGTTGTTTAAAACCGATTTAAACTACAAAATATACAAATAAATATAAAAATGAACAATAAAAATCCATAAAATTATTTTTATGTCCTAAAACCATTTTAGAATCAGAAACTTTAACATGCAAAATTATTTTGTGATTTATCATAATAAATACAATAATTTCGAAATTTATTTATTAATCCGTTTTAACATAAAACATGAATCCGATCATGCATGCAACAACCGTAATGCTCTGATACCACTTGTTGGAAACTAAGTTCCTAATTTTATACTCAAAACTCATGTGAGTTTTGTTTCTTTAAGTTTAGGTTATAAAACTTAATAAGATCTTATGCATGCATGATGATATCATAAGATGTGATTGTCCTTACATTGGTTTTAGAAGGTTTATACTCAATAATCACCTAATATTTGAGTCTTCAATAACCGAAATACCCTTATAACGATCTAACAAAAATCGTCTCCAAAAGATACGTATCAAGGACCCGATCTCAAACTAAGACTATTTTGGTTACTAGAAAAATAGAATTAGTATACTAGAAATAATAATAATATTACTCTTAATATTATTTGTATGGAAATAATTTACTTATCTTAGAAAACTATTTTACTAAGGAATTATAGAGAGAATGGAGTTGTAGTATGAGAATGAGTGCAAGCATCAACTAACAACTTAGCAAAAACTAGCAACTTCTTTTATGAACAAAGTGTGCCTTATATAAGCACATGAGCTTGCTTGAGCAAGCATCATGGCCGGCCAAGGCTCCCAAAGGAGAGCCAATGCATGACCTTCTTACTCGTACACAAATGCATAAGTTATTCCTTACACATTCTTTGTGTATTACACACACAATGGAGTTGCTTACTTACACACACAACTATCACACATCCATCTCATTTACACGGTCCAAATGGGTCTTATTATAGACCCATTTTATCTTTGTCAATTGTGTTAATTTGTAACATGTCACACATGTCTCATAACACATGACCCAATTTGTTAATTATGCAATTTTAAACTATTAAAAACCATAATTTACAAATTTATTATATTTAAATAATTCTTCTAAATATTTCGAATTCATTATTGTATAAAATGTAATATCATAATTTTAATTACAACTCTTTGTAATTTTATGATCAACCGTGTTCATTCTTAATTTAATCGTTTCCCAAAACGAATAAATAAAACCGAGTAATAAAACGATTTTATTACTTTGACTTTTATTATTATAATCTCATTAAAAAAATATTCGTCATGTAAAATTATTCCAAAACTTCTAGTTATTAATTAATTCGTATCCAATACAATATTAATTAATTATTCCATTGAGACGAAATTCCCTAAAGATATGACCTTAAGGGATCAACTGATCACCACCATCATATGACGATAATGTCAAACTCTAGACAACCAATCATTATCGGTAAATGTTGATTAGTCGACTTTAAAAGAGTAACACTCCCAATTGTGTTTCATTCAGATGAGTTTTAATTACGTCAACACACTATTGTCGAGGACACTTGCTCAAACAACATGTACGCCACAGTCAGTGGGGAGTAACTCGAGGTTCTCCCAGCCACTTTTTGTCAGAAAACATGTAAACAGTAATACAACACAACATACATATGAACATGCATATACAAAGATAAGTAATCAAATATGACATATTCAAATACGACAAACATGATCAAGCATGAACCAACATGTGAATCATAATCAAAGTCATCATGTGAACTAGTATCACCACGGACAATCAACCAAGTGAATGACTCAGCGGCCAACACTTGATGGCATGTTTACTCACACAAACAACAACCAAGTGATTGACTCAGAGACCAATACTAGATGGCATGGCCAATCACAGAACACACTAGAATAGTTAGAACGCCGTCAGGGAACATAACCGTTACCACTGACCACTAGATCGCATAACCACGACACTAGCTATCGGGACGCATAACCACGACACCGATTTTATGTATAGAGCATAACCGTAAACTATATGCCTAAGACCTGGCCACACCTCTCAATGTAATAACCTACACCGAACGACACATGGGGACCGGGCCTTATAACCACGGACACCGACCAATCCCGAACATAGATAAAACCCATAATCGGGGTGGCATTAGTTCATTACAATTATACACAAATCGTACCACCACTATCTATTCACAAACAAGGTAACATAACCGTTACCAATACAACTTAGAATGACATAACCGTCACCCAACATAAGCAAGGCAACATAACCGTTACCCGACTCAACCCAAGATAACATAACCGTTATCCAATTACAAGTAAGACAACATAACCGCTATTATTACTACTCAAGCTAACATAACCGTTAACTAACTCATTTAATACATGTGAGCCTTTATTCAACCAAAACAACACTTAAGCTAGTTTATAAAAGTTAACTTGAAGCGGGAGCCGGTTTCCCTTCCGGTTGCCCGGCCGGGGGGTCTTCCTCCTCAACTTAGCTTCTAAAATGGCTTAAGCATTCAACCATACAACCATAAAGGAAACACCAAAACATTTCACTCACATGAGCAATAAAATAATGAAAGTTCATATGACATGTCTCATGTACGAGTTTACATTTCATTCGTGATATAAAATGAACTAGCATTAGATGACACAAGTTTAATGTCGTAAGTATGTGAATTAACATGAAGGATATACGTAATTCCAGTCATGAATCATACATGATAAATATATACATTCTAATACAAGTTTATATAGATTTAGCATGCTCAAACAACGTCCGAACAAGCGGTAAAACAATGCCCAAAACAGTCCCCAAATCAGCCCAAACACTCGCCCAAAACAACCCCGAGCGCAGGCTGCGCAGTACTCGGCCGCAGGCCTGCGCACCAGGCCGCAGGCTGCGGTTCCCACGGGTGCTGTCAGTCTGTTGCTCAGCCAAGGCAGCCCTCGGCTTCCCTTTGCGTGCAACGACTCGATATGTCTAGTCTACGTAATTTACGTGACCTAGGCAACACAACCTCCAATACAAGACACGTATATACCAATATACATCGTAAACAAACGATTATAAACATGATTATCAACCTTGAACATGGATTAAAATCAATCAAAAACCATACTATCGTTATGTAAACAATGGGCATGAGACGGATATCATTTTACCCATTACCAATAACCCGATTCCTCAATCATTACTACTAATCAACAAGGAACCCAATTCATTCTATTGAACAATAAGTAATCCACTCAATACTTCACAATTTCAGAAATTAATCAACATAATGCTCATAATTTCAGAAATTAAACAACCATAACCATACACAAACGATTTTTGACTTAAACTCGAGTAACCTCTCAAAGTTACCTTTAAAGCTCTTCAAATCTTCAGAGAACCCTTCATTAAAGTCCAAACATTCATTCTCACCAACAAACAATAAGAAAAACGAATTAAAAACGTAACCCTAGAAAGACGAGTTTTCAGAAAACTCAACAAGACTAGGAATTGATTATGTTAAAAGGAGGAGGAGAAGGAGAGGAGAACATACCTATAAAGAACTCGGAATTTGAGCACGAAACGAAGGTGCTAGAGTCAGATTTGTGTTCTTGAGAAACACCAACAATGGTGAATGAGGGGTTTTTATGATTTTTGAAGAGGATGAAGAAATGAATGGGTTGTGTGAAATGAAACACAACATAGGGGTTATAAGGGGTTTTGAGTCGGAAATGACTCGGGGTTCATGTAATGAGTCGGGATGGACTCAGATTTGGCTAATTAAGACGAAAATAACATCTCAAGTCTATTATTACTCAAGATGGAACAAAATATAAAAGTAAACCACAATTCATGAAATTATTCGCCATACTTGTCATTTTTCGAAAATTAAAACCGAAACTTAAAAATTATAAAACCCTAAATATCATTTGAAACTAAAATGCTTTAAAATGAAATATTCATATTATTAAAATATACTTACGAAATTCAATGAAATATAAATTATTCCCGAAATTAAATTAAATCTTTAAATTTATAATACGGAAAATATCGGGGTGTTACAATCACCCCACCTTTTAAGAAGTTTCGTCCTCGAAACGTGAAAGTAGGAATGGTGTTTATCGAAAGTTGACATTCTAAAACATAGCTTTCTTTCAAATATTTTTCAAAAGGAAAAACCAAGGCACAAGTCCTCATCAACGGAGCGTTAGGGTTCTCGTTACGTACTCAAGAGCCCGACATTCCGAAACAAGGACAAGTCCAAAGGCCAATAATTAAGTCATGCGCTGACAAGCGTAATACAAGTCATTATACGTCTCCAATAACAGTCTTACATCAAATCAAAGGCCAAAAATCACACAAAAGTTATAAAACAAACAAGTTTTTCAAAACATGTCATTTCGAAAGAAAAACTTCATTTTGAAATCTTAAAATAAACAAGATTGCAACCGAAATTAAAACTTTCAACAACATAGTTATGAGGTACATAACGGAAAATAATTTGAACACTGCTCAAACAACACACAAGCCTGGAAGCTACAGATAAGCAACTAAGGAGATTCAGATCGAACTATCAAAGAACTCGAAACACAACAAAGTCAACAAGGGCACTAACTAAGACAGGGCATCAAAACCATCATCTTCAAGGTCAAAGACGGTACTCAACAAGAGAGGGAGGAGAGGGGCCAACAAGGAACGTAAGCATTAGAACAAGGGTTTAAGGTCAAGAGAGGGAAGGTAACTCTCCCAGGATACGAAGACACTAACCACTCGATCCATAAATAAAACGTCCTCATCACGATTCCTTGCACACTTCAGAAAACAACTCTTTCACTCCACAGAACTCTCAAGGTTTCCTCAACTCAACTTTGGGCACTAATACCCTGGTTAACCACGGTACCTGGTATCTCACTACCAAATGGGTTTCACCAATCGCGATCGTTATCCAACAATCAACAACCTACATAAGGCTAGGTCCGAAACAATCAACACAGCCTTTCTCACACTCTACCAACATAAGTGTGTAAGGTTTAAACCAAGGGGGAACACCAAACAAGGATCACAAGTTAGGACCATCACACGTTAGGTCATCCAACCAACCCAAGCAAGTCTAATATACCCATACTGACAACCAAAATATGAACCCGACATTCTTCAAATCTTACGCATTCCCAAATAAAGGCTATGAGACTCTCACACACAACCTCAAATTCCAAAAGTACAACACGATATTCCCTAATTCGAATTATACCCAAACATAGGACTTTAGGTCAACACCCAAAGCACTAAATTCAAAGTTTCTCAACTCAAACTACATCTATATCTTGTAAATCTCGGTTATCAAACTCTATTACCAAAAAGAGAACATTCACAAAGGAGTCCCAAAAGCAACATACGCCATCCAACGGTTTCTACTTAGCCATTAATACTCTCATACGAAACCACATACAACACCACCCTCATGGTTGTCACCAAAACATAGGAAGCACTCATACAGCTAAGTCTTTAACACAAAACCACTATGGTGGCATACTACCTCATTACTCAAAGACATCATTGCAAACTCTCTCAACTAATTCCAATAAGACTAAACCAAAGATCCCCAACATACCTTACTACACCACAAACGGGGCCAGCCTCACATCTAAACCAAGAGGAGGACGACAAGGTTTACAAAGGTATGGACACGGTAACAATTCAGAAACAAGCGAGGTACAGAAACTCGAGAGAGAGAGAGAGAAAGAGAGAGAGAGAGAGAGAGAGAGAGAGAGAGAGAGAGAGAGAGAGAGAGAGAGAGAGAGAGAGAGAGAGAGAGAGAATATATATAATATGATAGGGCAAGAGACTCTTGGTTAAGGACTGCAACAAAGGTGAAGCCAAGAGTTGAAGGATAAACATTAGAGGTAAGAAGATACAAGATATAACAGGAGGTCAATTAAGAGTTGCTATAAAAGCATGGCTCAACTGAGTTCACATGAGAGAAGAGAGAATAAGAGGAACACTGAAGCAAGAGTATGATTTCAATTGGCACAAATCTCAAAGCTCGGGATTCCCAAAGATTTCACAAGGCTCTCAACTTGTGTTTCCCAATTCAGGCATGTCGAACTAACTCCGTCCAAGGCACATATTCCCACATGTTCCACCATACTATAAGCTCTTCCAAAATTAAAGGTGTACGACCATCTCAACCTCCACGAATTTATAAAGTTCGGGCATCTCTATATCTCAAATTCCTCAAATGATACTTCTATAACACTCCAGGATTAACCACCTCTATACCACGTTACTTACAATTCATCTCATTGATGAGTCATATTCGTATACACTTTTATGGCTCCCCTTTAGTTGTTTTGAGATAATTCTTGTGCTAAATTGTGTCATTTATATGCTATATATATATATTAGAATGTCGATACTTCCGCCTTTCGGTGTTTAATGTAGGATTGATGTATTTATGGAGCAAAAGATGGATTAGAGCACCGCGGACCCTACATGAAGGAACACACGTAGCATGGCACGAGGATCTAGGAAGGAAGAGCTAAGGAGATTATCGAAGGCAAGCACAAAGAAGAGCACCATATAACTAGTACCTACTTTGGAGAGCCATATCTCGAGTTCTAAAAATGATAATCAGGTTATTCCAACTGGAAGTGAAACCTCATCCTCTTAGCTTTCTAACGCCACAAAAATCACTTGATTCGGGCAAGTAACGAAGAAATTGTGACCGTTTGAAGTTCAGTGCGCGAAGCAGAAATTACGCGCTGAGAACACTCGATCGAGTGCGAAAAACACTCGATCGAGTGCCATCAAACCTTGATCGAGTGCACTGGGTGCTCGGTCGAGTGCTTTCTTCTGTCCGAGTTTCCATAAGTTATTTAGCAAGTGTTTCCATAAATTGTTTAGTAGTTTACTATAAATAAAGGCTTCGTAGTCGATTGTTAGATGCACTTTTTATTACTCAAAAACCCTAATTATTACTAGTAGCTCTCGAGATTATTATTTAGCAAATGCCTACGGATCTTATTCTCCTATTTACGGTATTTAATCAAAATCTCTACTTTATTGTTCTTCAATTATTCTCGTTTTTAGTTTATTGCTTTATTAATTATGTTTTCAATCAATATTGTTGTAGTTATAGATCCCAAGCCATGCGTAGCTAATTTATTTGTCTAGGGTGAAAAGGGATCTAGGTGATTAGAAGGGGGAATCAAATTTTAATGATGTTTAATTGTTAAACTGCTTATTATTATTGTTCTATTGTTGCTTTAAATCTGATTATTTAATTACTGGCCAGGTTTAGTTAATTAGTCTCGCAGATTAGTCTTAAATCCGACCGTAGATTAAGACTAAGATAGGCCACAACAATCGGATAGACTGACCTAATTATAGCGACCGCATGTTAGGTTTAGATCTAAAGATTATATGAATACCGACCGGACATATGATCTTAAATAATAATTTTGCCCAATTAAATTAGTTAAATCCCATTCCCTGGATAATTGCCTATGTGAACTTGATCCCTAGATCTTTCCTAATAATTGTATACATCTTTATTTACTTATCTTGCAATTAGTTAATTAGAAAACGAAAACAGGAAAAACAACCCAATTGTTACCTTAAGACTTTTTTAATTTAGCAAACAATTTATTACCGCCTCCCTGTGGATTCGATACCTCTCTTACCGCTAGCTATTAGTTAGTAGTATCCTAAGGATTACTTTGATTTAGGGTGACGACTTTACCCTTATCAAATTTGGCGCCGTTGCCGGGGAGGCAACAATTTATTTGTTTGTTACTTGTTTAATTTGTCTTTTGTCTCAGGGAACTCCAGTTCCTTGAGACTGTTTTTACGCTTTTCTTGTTAGTTCCTTATATGCCCAGGTCAAATCGGTCCGAGATTATTGCTTTTGATCCTGAACCAGAGAGGACTTTTCGCTACAGAAGGAATTTTAATAGAGAAGTGGGTCAAGTAGAATACTTGAGTTTACTTGACAGGATTGAGCCTTTAATTACCTCAGAAAGTTCATCCTCTGACGAGGACGATACTGTTTCTGAGACCATTGTCGCTACAGCTAAGATGGCTGCACCCAATACAGCTACCTTGGCAAGCTACAACGAGCCTACTTTGTCTTCCATTCCAACATGATTTATACCTCCTCCTACTGATGCTGAAGAGAAGCCTTTTGATATCAAGCCGTCTTATCTTGCATTGGTGGAGTGGAATATGTTTGGAGGTAGATCTGGGGAAGATCCTACGAAACATATGGATAAATTTGTCACTTATTGCAGCTCCATTCCTTTGCCAACAAGAGTGACCTACGATCAGCTCAACTACCGACTTTTCCCTTTTTCTCTACAAGATGATGCTAGCGAATGGTTACGCGAGTTGGATTTGACTGCTCATGCCATTACTGATTGGAATTCCCTAGCTCTTGCATTCTACAAGAGATACTTTCCCCCACAAAAGACAAAAAATCTCAGGAATTAGATTACTAACTTCAAGCAAAGAGGTAATGAAGATTTTAATGAGGCATGGGTACATTTCAAAAGATTGGTTCGGGCAGTTCCTCATCATGGGTTTCAGAAGTGGTTTCTTTGTAACCAGTTTTACAACGGGTTATTCGATGATCATAGAGCTCTTTTGGATTCTTCTGCTAACAGAAGATTTCAGAATAACAACACTGATGATACAGCTTATAAATTGATCGATGATATGGCTACTCACACTGCCGAATATGGAAATCCAAGAGGCTCTGCAAGGGGAAGTGGTACAGATAGTGTCGTCGCAGCCCGGTTAGAAGCTTTGAATGCTAAGATTGCAGAGATGCAAACAACACAAGCTTTGGGTGGCCAACACCAAGTGGTTAATATGGTTCAACATGGGGAAGTAATTCTCTGTAGAAGATGTGGTCTAGAGGGTTATATTGCTGATGAGTGTATAAGTCATATGGAACAGGTACTTGTTTTCCAATCCTACAAGCAAGCTAATCATTTTCTAACACTTATAATGAAAGGACAAGGGAATATCCCTTTCTTTAGTGGTCGAGCCAGAATGTTCAAAACCCTACCCCATCTCAGCAACAACCAAATTCAAATTATGTAATTCCTCAGAACCGTGGCCAGCAAGAAAACTATAGACAGAATCAAGGAGGTCCTCAGTTTAACAATCAGCGCCAACAACAGTTCCAACCTTTGGTGCCACCTTCTCCACCACCAGCTGCAAATAATGATATGTCAGAGATCAAAGCTATGTTGCAGCAAAGCCTTAAAGCTTAGATGGAGCAAAAGGCACAGATTACTCAGATACTGGCTCACAATAAGATATTGGACACTCAAGTTGCCCAACTAGCAGGCCAAAATACAAATAGGCAACCCGGAAACCTTCCTCCCTAAGGACAACAAGCTCATGAACAAGTTCATGCTATTCATTTGAGGAGTGGTACTTCTTATAAAGAGCCGGAGATGCCCAAAGATGATAGTCAAGTGCCTTATGTTTTTCCTAAAGGTTTAGGGCATCTCTCTTTCAGTGCTAACGAAGAAGAAAATGAACTGGAGAAAACTAGTATACATGAGAAAACCGAAAAAGAAAAACGAAAAGAAGAGATGCGATCTAAATCCGAGACACTCGATCGAGCTCTTAGTGCACTCGATCGAGTGCCAGCCCCACTCGATCGAGTGACTCCTGTTCGTACTTCTGATGATTCTTCTGTTTTGCCTATTGCAAAGGTACCTACTCCAGGGACTACTACTCCGAGTCAGAGACCCCCAAAGGTCTCTAAGGATGCAAATGAAGCTGAACCAAATAGAGATTATTCTTTCATTCCCAACCCGACAACAGAAATCAAAACTTGATCAACAGTTCGGGAGATTCATCGAAGTTGTGAAGAATCTTCAAGTAAGCGTTCCTTTTACTGAATTGATTACTCAGGTAACAGCTTATGCAAAGTTTATGAAGGAGATATTAACAAAGAAGAGAACTTTCAACAAAGTGGAGACAATTACATTCACTAAGGAGTGCAATGCCGCGCTGCAAGCCAATTCTCCACCCAAGCTTAAGGATCCAGGGAGTTTTTATATTCCTTGCACTATTGGTTCTCTTGCTTTTTCTAATGCGTTATGTGATTCTGGAGCGAGTGTCAGTGTCATGTCGTATACTACTTGTAAACAACTTAACATGACCACACTTAAATGTACCAATATGACCCTCCAAATGGCTGATAGGCCCATTCAGCGCCCTATGGGTGTCTTAGAGGATGTGCCGGTGAGGATAGGAAAATATTATGTGCTCTGTGATTTTGTAGTGATGGACATGGCAGAGGATGCTGAAATACCTATTATCCTCCGACGACCCTTCCTTAGTACCGCTGGGGCTCTTATTGACCTTAGGGAGGGTAGTCTCATTTTTCGCATCGGGGATGACACCATCAATTTTCTACACAACCAAGCACCCCGTCCTCCTGATTTGCAAGCTACATGTCATGTAATTACCATTCTCGATCCTTCTTTTGATTCTTGCCATGCTTTGTGTATTGACAGGAATTCATTTGACGCTTCTACTACCGCGTCGCATCCATGGGAGCTAGAGGTGGATGAGTTTGAGCAGTTGATCTACGAAGAAGAGCTACCTCCTATTTTGGATTATAGCTGTGACGGAAGTGTTGACTTGGAAGCCGAGTTAGATGCTTTAGAGGCCGAGATCTTCAAGGATGAGGCCATCATAGCGGAACAAGCTCACGTGGTGGATGACATCGGATATATTCCACCTTTTAAAGATGGTTTCAAGAGCGAAGAACACCCCCGCTCTTCTTTTAAGCTTGATTTTGATTTTGCTATACCGGGCTATTCTTCTTTATTCACTTTCTTAGCCCGCGTTATTTATTGGTGCTACTTGTCCGTTTGTGTAGCACATACTTTACTTTTTGATTTACTATTACGCGCTTTATCGTGTATTAATTATGCCTTTATTCGGCATTTGTTTTAAATGCAGGTTCTGTCCGCCAGATGCGAACTCGATCAAGTGCCACCTTAACTCGATCGAGTTCGATTGCTGCTTGCTGCTGAGATCGCCTGGATGGTCTTCTTCCCCTCTTTTGATGATGGTTTGGGGGAATTTCGCTATCACTTGGTACTTTCCTTCCTTGTACCTTCTTTTATTGTACTATTTTTTTTCCATCTTTCTGATTGTTAGTAGTGTCCTTTAAGGTGCTGGTTATATTTTTTATTGTGCATTACTTGTTGTTTGGGTCACAATGAGGACACTGTGACATTTAGGTTCGGGGAGTATTTTCATTCTGTTGTGTGATATAATTATATTGCGTATTTTAATTATTTTTTTGCGCAATTTACATCAAAAATCCATAAAAATTAAAAATTTCATAAAATACAAAAATATGTTATTTATTTTATTAGCTTAGTTTTGGTGAATTAAATAGCAATGATGATAATTTGCATTGTTTCTGCATTTGAATCCCAAATAGTTATCCATGTACATTGTTTTGACCCGTTAGCCTATGAAAACAAAGCTCAATGATCAAGTCTTGACCGTAATTGACATGCCTTATATTGATTAGACCTGACAAATTAAGTTGGTAAACTACTTAAATTTGGAGGTCTATAGAGCTTCCTAGGCCAGGAACATTAAGAAACTGGTCTCATTGTCAATTAGGCTTGAGTGTGGTTCTCCTTGTGGAATATGTAATATCAAACCGCATAAGTGTGAAATTGATTTCTTGATGCTTTTATTGCTTTCATATGACTAAGTACATGTGGATAGGCGGTTCTTACCGTTCAAATAAGCCTTGCAGATTACCCTTTTGTTAGCCTGTTTGAACCTTGTGGCCATTTCATATCTCATCTAATAGCTACAATCCAGAATTTGCCTACCTTATCGGGACAGTCGCAGTTGCTTATTTACCATGTTTATTCTTACTACTATGGTTGAGATAGGGACTTTTATTGTCACTTGTGGGTGTAGTAGAAATATTTTGAGCAATTGTGTTGTATCTCTTATGATTGAAAAAGAAGAAAAATGAATGAAGTAGAAAATGAAAAAGAAAAAGAAAAAATGAAAAAAAAAGAAGAAAAATATATGAAGCAGAAAATGAAAAAGAAAAAGAAGAAATGAAAAAAAAAAGAAAAGAAAAGAAAGAAAATATATGCTTCATTTGATTTTGTTAAGAGATCGAATGGATGATTTCTAGAGTCTAATGCATCTTTGGAGGGTAGTTTGTTGACTCTCATATGTTGTAATATTGAGATAATTTCTCTAGATTGGGATGAATTGTGATACTTATTAGAGAATTGGTTTTGGTTTAATGCTGCGACTACCGTCTTAGCCCCACATATCCATAACGTGTTTCGGCACAAACCATTTCTATACCTTTGCCCATTTGCCATCCTTATTGTTCTTGATACATGTACTTTCGTCTACATTATTATTGCATATTAGTTGGGGAAATTTATATCACATTAGATTGCATGCATGTTTCATTAAGTTGAGTGAGTGTTCTTATTTCTTTCTATCTTCACATATAACTCACCCTTACATATACTTATGAGCATGAGTGAATCCGCGAGAATCCGACTAAAATTTGTCTTGCAAGGTCGAAAGGTATTTGGTTTTTATCTATATTACACCGTCATATCAACCTTGTGACTTGAGCTGCGTTTTCTATTACATGTACCTTTGAATATGTTTTATTGGTACATTTGGTCATTACTTTGTTATAGATGTGGACAGCTTGGGATTTGTATGTGCACTAACGTTAGCTCTGAGTTATTTATTCACCATTTGTATGATTTTCTTTTGTACTGTGTGTGATGCTTTGCTTGAGGACAAGCAAAGGGTTGGTTTGGGGAAGTTTGATGAGTCATATTCGTATACACTTTTATGCCACCCCTTTAGTTGTTTTGAGATGATTCTTGTGCTAAATTGTGTCATTTATATGCTATATATATTAGAATGTTGATACTTCCGCCTTTCGGTGTTTAATGCAGGATTGTTGCATTTATGGAGCAAAAGATGGATTATAGGACCGCGGACCCGACATGAAGGAACACACGTAGCATGGCACGAGGATCTAGGAAGGAAGAGCTAAGGAGATATCGAAGGCAAGCACAAAGAAGAGCTCCATATAACTAGTACCTATTTTGGAGAGCCATATCTCGAGTTCTAAAAATGATAATCAGGTGATTCCAACTGGACGTGAAAGCTCATCCTCTTCGCTTTCCAACGCCACAAAAATCACTTGATTCGGGCAAGTAACGAAGTTATGGCTACTGTTTGAAGTTTAGTGCGCGAAGCAGAAATTACGCGCTGAGAACACTCGATCGAGTGCCAAAAACACTCGATCGAGTGCCTTGAGTGCTCGATCGAGTGCCATCAAAACTCGATCGAGTGAACTGGGTGCTCGGTCGAGTGCTTTCTTCTGTCCGAGTTTCCATAAGTTGTTTAGCAAATGTTTCCATAAATTGTGTAGTAGTTTACTATAAATAAAGGCTTCGTAGCCTATTGTTAGATACACTTTTTATTACTCAAAAACCCTAATTATTACTAGTAGCTCTAGATTATTATTTAGCAATTGCCTACGGATCTTATTCACCTATTTACGGTATTTAATCAAAATCTCTACTTTATTGTTCTTCAATTATTCTCGTTCTTAGTTTATTGCTTTATTAATTATGTTTTCAATAAATATTGTTGTAGTTAGATCCCAAGCCATGCGTAGCTAATTTATTTGTCTAGGGTGAAAAGGGATCTAGGTGATTAGAAGGGGGAATCAAACTTTAATGATGTTTAATTGTTAAACTGCTTATTATTATTGTTCTATTATTGTTTTAAATCTGATTAATTAATAACTGGCCATGATTAGTTAATTAGTCTCGCAAATTAGTCTTAAATCCGACCGTAGATTAAGACTAAGATAGGCCACAACAATCGGATAGACTGACCTAATTATAGTGACTGCATGTTAGGTTTACATCTAAAGATTATATGAATACCGACCGGACATATGATCTTAAATAATAATTTTGCCCAATTAAATTATTTAAATCCGATTCCCCTGGATAATCGCCTATGTGAAGTTGATCCCTAGATCTTTCCTAATACTTGTATATATATTTATTTATTTATCTTACAATTAGTTAATTAGAAAACAAAAACAACAAAAACAACCCAATTGTTACCTTAAGACTTATTTACTTTAGCAAACAATTTACTACCGCCTCACTGTGGATTCGATACCTTTCTTACCGCTAGCTATTAGTTAGTAGTATCCTAAGGATTACTTTGATTTAGGGTGACGATTTTACCCTTATCAAAATGCTCAATCTGATGCAACAAAGATGAGCAATAATATCTCCAGGCATAACCCTACCAAGTACGATGTGGAGGGGGCACCAAGTCTGCTTGCGAAATGGTGTTAAGAGTTCGTGAGTATTTTCGAACTGTTGACTGTTCCAGAATCGATGAAGGTGGACCAAGCTATGTTCTATCTAAAGGGTACGGCTAGATTGTAGTGGAATAACAACAAGGAGGAGATCAAGGCTGCTGCTGAGGAGATTGGGTCAGAATTTGTAAGCTGGGAAAGGTTTAAGGGGATTTTATCCTCTAAGTTCGTGCCAGAGCATGTGAAGGCTAAGTTGAGAGCTGAGTTCGATTCCTTCAAGATGACTGATGGCATGACTGTGGAAGCATACCACAGCAAGTTCATGCAATTGGCGGAGAATGTAGCTGACTTGGGCTACACACCAGAGATGTTAGCTGCAAGGTTTGAGAAAGGGCCGACCATTGACATCAAGAAGATTTTACTGGCAACTAAGCCCACGACGGTGGAAGACATATATGAGAGGGCTGGCCAGGCTGAAAGGATCGCTGACATGATTAGGGAAGAGGAGAGAGCAAAGGGTGACAAGAGGAAAGCTGAATCTAGGGATGAAGGCTCAGGAAATAAGAAACTGAATAATCAGTACCGTTCCTTCTTCTCAACCAGTGCACCAGGAAACAACACCAATCGTGGAGGTAACCGAACCATGTCTGGATCTGGTGGTGGAGTGCCTACATGTTTCAAGTGTGGGAAACCGAGACACAAGAAAGTAGAGTGTTGGTCGGGTACTCAGAGTGCTGGGAGCAGTTATCATCGGGGAAATAAAAGTGGAGGATTCAGAACGCCGAATGCGAGTTATTCTGGGAATAACCGATCTGGAGGTAGAAACTATCAGGGGAACTACAACAACTACAATAACTAGAACCGCTACCAAGGAAACCAGGATAGTGGTAATGGTAATTTCCAGAAGACCCTGGTAGAGGCCAGTAACCAGAGTGGAGCTGGATCTGTGAACTAGAGTGGAGCTAAGAAAAGTGGGACCCTGTTCATGATGGGCAAAGAGGCTGCTAAGGAGGATGCACATGTTGTCACTAGTACATTCCTTTCCTACTTTCGTTTTGTTTGATTCTGGTGCATCGCATTCTTTCATATCTGCGGAGAATGCTAGAGCTATAGGACTTGATGTATATGATATTATAGCCGATTCTGTAACAATACCATCTGGAGAGTCCATAACTTGTAATAGAGTCTATACCAATGTAATGATCTAAGTAGGAGCTGTCTCTTTTGAGTCAAACTTGATAGAGTTTCCCTTGGGTGGCTTCGAGGTGATTTTGGGGATGAATTAGTTGAAAAAGTATAAGGCCTACATTAATTGTTACCAAGGGAAGATTACTCCGAGAGGACCTAAGGGTGTGAGAGTGTCCTACAAGGGATATTCTGTATAGTCTAAGCTGAAGTTGATAACCATCAATGCCCTGAAGACCTATTTGAAGAGAGGTGATGAGATGTTGTTATGCCATGTGCGAGATTTGACTGCGGAGAAACCCCAGGCTAGTGATTTTGATATTGTAAGAGACTTTGAAGATGTGTTTCCAGAGAAAATTCCTGGGTTACCACCAAAGAGGGACTTAGACTTTGGTATTGATCTGAAGCCCGGAGCTGAGCCAATTTCTAAAGCACCTTATCGCATGGGACCTAAGGAATTAGAGGAACTGAGAAAACAGTTGGATGAGTTAGCAAGCAAGGGGTATGTGAGACCGAGCGTGTCACCTTGGGAGCACCAGTGTTGTTTGTGAAGAAGAAGGATGAACCATGAGGCTGTGTGTGGACTACAGGGAACTCAATAATGTGACGATCAAGAATAGTTATCCTTTATTTCGCATTGATGATCTTTTTGACCAGTTGAGTGGGGCTGGTGTGTTTTCCAAGATTGATTTGAGGTCAGGGTATCATCAGCTGAGAATCAAAGATGCAGATATCCACAAGACTGCGTTCAGATCGGGGTATGGGCATTATGAATTCGTAGTGATGCCATTTGGTTTGACAAATGCACCTGCTATTTTCATGGATTTGATGAACAGAGTGTTTAGTCCCTATCTGGACCATTTTGTGATGGTGTTTATCGATGACATTTTGGTGTATTCGAAAAATAGAGAAGAGCATGCGAAACATTTGAGCTTAGTGCTGCAGACTTTGAGGGATCATCAATTGTATGCCAAGTTGAGTAAGTGCGAATTCTGGCTCAAGAAAGTTGTTTTTCTGGGCCATGTGGTGTCTAAGGAAGGTGTTTCTGTTGACCCTAGCAAGATTGAAGCCGTTTCGAAGTGGGAGCGACCAAAGAATGTGGCAGATATTCGAAGTTTCTTAGGTTTGGCTGTTTACTATAGGAGATTCGTGAAAGACTTTTCAAAGATAGCCAAGCCAATGACTTCGTTGATGAGGAAAGAGAATAGATTTGTGTGGGATGAGAGCTGTGAGAAGGCATTCCTAGACCTGAAGGAGCGACTTACTACAACTCCTATCTTTGCATTGCCAGAAGGAAGTGAAAATTTCGAAGTCTATACAGATGCTTCTAAGAAGGGTCTGGGATATGTGCTGATGCAGAATGAGAGAGTGATTGCTTATGCTTCTAGGCAGCTGAAACCTTATGAGGAGAATTATCCGACGCCTGATCTAGAGCTTGGAGCAGTAATTTTTGTAGTTAAGTTGTGGCGACATTATCTCTATGGAGCTACATTTAAGGTGTATTCTGATCATAAGAGTCTGAAGTACATTTATACCCTGAGAGAGCTGAATATGCGTCAACGGAGGTGGATCGAGCTTATTGGAGACTACGACATGGAGATTCTGTACAAGGGAAAGCTAATGTGGTGGCTGGTGCATTGAGTAGGAAATCTGTTCACGCTCTATGCACAGCTAGATCGAGAATGAGTATGTACCGTGAGTTGGGGCAGATGGGTATTGCAGTGATCAGGAAAGGTGAGACCATGGGTGATCTTACGATCGAGCCTGAGTTATATTCCGAGATTCGAGAACGCCAGAAAAGTGATCCTAGAATTCAGAAGTGGTGTGAGGCAGTGAGCAAAGCTAGTGATGCAGAGCCATATTCTAAGTTCGAGGTTCATGATGATGATAGTTTGAGGTTCGCTGGGAGATGATGTGTGCCTGATGATGAGGAATTGAAGAGAAAGATTCTGGTCGAAGCTTATTCTACACCTTATTCCGTTCATCCTGGAGGGGATAAGTTGTACAAAGACCTGGAGAAAGCATTTTGGTGGCCAAAGATGAAGCAGGAGGTGGCTGAGTTTGTTTCTCGATGCTTGGTATGTCAGAGAGTGAAAGGAGAACATAAGAGGCCGCAAGGGAAGTTGCAACCACTGGATGTACTTGAGTGGAAGTGGGAAAGCATATCAATGGATTTTATTGTGCGCTCGCCTAGGACTTCGAAAGGAAATGACATGATTTGGGTGATCGTTGACAGGTTGACTAAGTCAGCCCATTTCATACCGATGAAGGAGACTTGGAGTAAAGCTGAGTTGGCTAAGGCTTACATCAAGCATGTGGTGAAGCTTCATGGTGTACCTAGAGATATTGTTTCTGATCGTGATTCCAGGTTTATCTCTAAGTTCTGGCAAGAGTTACAGACGTTGATGGGAACTACTTTGAAGATGAGTACAACATTTCATCCAGTGACAGATGGTCAGACTGAGAGGATTATCCAGACACTGGAGGATATGTTGTGGGCTTGTGTGCTAGAGTTTGGAGGATCTTGCGAGGATAGGCTTGATTTGATAGAGTTTTCATACAACAACAGTTATCATACTAGCATCGGGATGACTCCTTTTGAGGCATTGTATGGGAGGAAGTGTAGGAGTCCAGTTTGTTGGGACGATAGAGCTGATGTGGTCACATTAGGACCTGAGATGATCCAGGAGATGATAGCACGGGTCCAGGTGATTCGTCAAAAGATGAGAGCTGCCCAAGATAGACAGAAGATTTATGCTGATCTGAAGAGGAGTGACATCACATTTGAGGCAGGAGAGAAAGTTTTACTGAAGGTTTCACCTATGAGAGGGGTGATGAGGTTTGGCAAGAGGGGTAAGTTGAGCCAAAAGTTCATTGGGCCATTTGAGATCTTGGAGAGAGTTGGAGAGGTAGCTTATCGATTGGCTCTACCTCCAACGTTAGCCAGGGTGCATAATGTGTTCCATGTATCGCAACTGAGGAGGTATATCAGTGATCCTTCGCATGTCCTTGACCATGAGGTTATTGAGGTTGATGAGCAGTTGACCTACGTGGAGAGACCCAAGGAAATCCTCGACAGAAAAGTAAGGAAAACCAGAAACGAGGAGACCGCGCTTGTGAAAGTCCTATGGACCAATCATAATGTCGAGGAGGCTACTTGGGAGACTGAGGTTTCGATGAGGGAAAAGTATCCTGATCTATTTAATTAAGGTATGTTACGAGGACGTAACTTTCTTTTTAGGAGGGTATAATGTGACATTTCGTGTTTTAAAGCGCCTTTATTTAGCTTTTAAAGTGTTACATCTTTGTTCGTTACATGCTTAGTGACCAGTTGTTGACCTCGGGATGGTGAACTTCGGGACGAAGTTCAATTTAAGGAGGGAAGACTGTAATACTACGTATTTTATTGTATGTTATTGTGTTTTATTTTAATATTTAGTTGTTATGTCAACGTGTTTATAATTATTTAAAGGTAAATAATCAATAGTTAATTTATGGAATAATTGTTATATGTTTTATTAAGAGGTCGAGTCTACAAGTAAGTAGTAAAACTGTCTTAATAGTATGACGTTCGGCCTTGGAATGCGTGCAAACCCTAAGGCCCATGCACGACCCATAACAAGTACACAAACATCAACTCCCCTCACCCTCATGCCATTACATATAACCCCACACCAAACCCTATTCTTGACCTATCTACACTCTTACAATCTCACAAACCTGCTGCCATCATATCTGAGAACGTCGGGAAAGTTTCTACACGATGGTTAGAGGTAATGTTTCTCCACCTGTGTTGAACAATGCAACAATAGGTAATGTTATTGCTATTTTAATTAATTATACCAAGAAAGTTAAATTGTATTTTACATAAAATCCAACATATTTTGTATTGCGTTTTTTCAGATACTTATCTTTCGAAAGGCGAAGAACATCGCAAATTAAGGAAAGAAGTCGTCGAAATTATTCGACGTTTGTTCAACGTCATGAATCCGGAAACTCTATTGGATCTACTATCTGGAGATGGAAGATTTTTCATTCCACGTGAGCGTCTCCATTATTATCACGTATACAATGAGGTTACCATGGAGGAAGAGCTCGAATATTTACGCGACCAAAACTTACCGACAGACCGCCTTAATTACTCTTCTAACGATAATGTTTTATCTGGTGATGATTCTGATTATGACATCTGATGACGATGATTGTCACCGACAACAATATGTTTATGTACCCTGTCGTTGTTGTGTACTAATGTTTCCTATTATTGTAACGGTCGTAGTTCGTATTTTGTTTAGGTCATTATTAAATAATTTGCTTATTAAAAGTACTGCTAAAACGTTTTAATTTTCGTAATTGTGGTTTATGCCGTAAAATTAATTACATGTTTTAAATGTTGTCTCTTTTTTATTTTCGAAATTGTCTTGGAAAAAAATCGAAATCGAATAACTATCGAGTTGAAGACCCGAACAAATTACAAAAATAATTGTTTGATGTAAAAAATGTGTGGGGTAGGTTAAAGTAAGAGAGATAAATGATGAAAGAGAGTAATGAGGAATAAGTGTAAATTATTGTTTGAGGAATATTTTGGTTGTAAATTGAAAAATTGAGGAATAATGAGGTGGAGGAGTAAGAAGTGATTAGAGAAAGTGAGATGAGGAGGAGTATTGAGTATGGTTGGAGATGGTCTTACTGTATTTATTATAGCACAAAACAATCGTGGTGTTGTGATTTGACAATCTTAGATTTTGGAAAAAACGATTCGAATAATTGTTGGATGTTGGTCAAGTGTATAAAAAAAATAAAAATCCAAAACGAGAAAATTCGAGCATGGAAAGATTGAGAAAAATATGAAGGATGGAGCATAATGATGTTGTTTACAACTAGTATGATGTAAATTTCTTCATTACTGAAATATCGTATTGTCTCTGAGGTCCTACACTCTCTATTGCTTTTCGTTTCTCCCTTATTCGCTCTTTGTTTCTTTGGATTATACACTCGAGTGGTGTTGTTTTTGGCAATACTACATTTGTTGCTGTATCCTATGGCCTAATTGTTTGTAAGGGATTACTTGATACCATTTTGACTGATTAAATTTCATCAGTGAATGAATTATCTCGTATACCTTGCTTTGAGGTGTAGAGATTCAATTGATTTGAGGTTTTAATAAGTAAGGTTTAGGGGAGTTTAATAAGCAAGGGTAGTTAAGTTAAAGTGGGAATGTCGTAATTTGATTGGGTTTTAAAAAAAATCGTCATCAGAATTTGTTTGGGTGTTAGTTTTTGAATTACTACGAAATTAAGGTAGTTATTACAAAAAAATGGACATATAAGAGGTTCTTTGTAGAAACAGAAACATATAAGGGGGTTATTTAAAAAATTCTCATGTACTAATCACACATGGTTATTATTTTAGGGTGATGCCCATTCATGTACGAGTTTTACTTATTCATGAACGTAAATGACCATAATACCATTTTATTTTAATACCCTCTTTTCAATCTTTTTTCATATACTTTTTTCTCACTCTAAATGCAACCGTTGATGAGTCATATTTATATACACTTTTATGCCTCCCCTTAGATGCTTTTGAGACAGTTTATGCTTATTATATGAAATTTTGTATACCGTTTTTGTGAGATTGTCGATACTTTCGCTTTTTTATGTTTTAATGCAGGATGAGTACATTTGCTGAAGAAGTGAAGGAACTAAGACATGACGAGAGTCGCCAAGACGGAGTACAAGAAGACCCCAAGAGGTTTTAGGAAGTTTGGAGAAGAATTGAGAAAGAAAAGAGCTGAAACTGGGAAAGAAAAGAGGTTAGATGTCCTCTATCGAGGGAGTAATATCCTCGATCGAGGACCCCGACACTGGGAATTTTCCGCAACTTTTCTATTTTGGACTTCTCTTATTTTTATAAATAGAGGGGGTCGTGCCCTACCTCTATTATGTGGAGATAACCTAATTTTACTACTGTTTTTACACATTACTCTAGATCTAGCTATCCTCTATTGCTTTCCGGATTTTTTCTTTAAAATTTGTTCTTATTTCGTTGTTGATTACTACGGTATTAATCTTTCTTCTCTATTTTAATTCATTCTTGTTTTGTGCATTCAATCCATTGCTATTGTTTCTTATCTTTAATTATGTTTTCAATTATATTCATTGGTATTGTTAGAATCAATATGAGTAGCTAATTTCTCAATCTAGGATGAAGGGAATCCGGGTATATTAGAAAGGAGAATGTTAATTTGTTGCTAGTAAAATCATATGGATCATTGTCTGATTATGGTTCTTTCTTATTAATTGATTTAGGCCTGAATTGATAATTAGTTTAGCGAATTAATACTTTCACCGAACGGGTTAGAATTAATATAGGCTGCGATAATCAAATAGCTTGTATAATTATAGCGACCGCATGTTAGATTCAATCTAAAGAGCACAATATAATTGACCAATCTTGTGAACTTGGATGATCCGATTGAACTAGTGACCAATTAAGAATCCCCATATAATATACTTCGTGACCCGGAATTCCTAGACTTTTAATATCATTGTTACACATCTTTTATTTAATTGCTTTTAGTTGATAGTCAAAACAAACAAATCAAAACCCCCTGAAACTGTTACTTTTAGAGTTTATTAATTTTAGCAAAAGGATTATTACCGCCTCCCTTTGGATTCGATACATGTCTTACCACTAGCTATTTTGTTAGTATCGAGATAGATTTACTTTGATTAAGGTGATACGACTTTTGCCTTATCAAATTTAGCGCCATTGCCGGGAGGCAACAATTTTCTGTTTATTTTTGTTAATTTTGTCTTTTGTCTCAAGGGACTCAAGTTCCTTGAGACCGTTCTCACTCTTTTCTTGTTAGTTTCGTGTATGCCCAGGTCGAATAGGTCTGAACTCCTTACATCTAACAACCGACCCGCCACCATCGTAACACAAACCCAATAAGATGGGTGTGCACTTTTGGACCCGTTATTTGTCCTCACTTAAGCCCAAAAGCACAAGGTCTTGTTACTAAGTGGTGGGTGGAAGTTATTATAAACATATCACAAGCCTCCCATTCTATCGATGTGGGACAAATCTCCACACGAATTCACATTTTCACCATGTGGGACAACTTTCCTCTCATACTCTTAAGGTGTTACATTACACCAAATTCAGAACCTGGGAAGAGATATTGGTACAGACGAAAGCACAACAAAGAAGTTAGTCAAGTAGAAGACTTGAGTATACTTGACGGAGAATTAGGGCAATCAACTACTTCAAAAATATGTCCTTTGACGAGGACATCTCATTTTTTGAAACAGATGAAATTACTTCAATCCTTAAAATGCCTACTTTAGCTAGTCATTTTGAGCCCACCTTGGAATCTATTGCAAAGGGATTTAAGCTTCCCACTAATAATAAATAAACTTTTGTATACAAACCATCATATATCAATCTAGTGGAGCGCAATCTCTTTGGAGGAAGAGCTGGTGAGGATCATGCAAAACATATGGAAAAATTTGTTACTTACTGTTGTTTTATTCCTTTGACTGCAGATGTAACTCAGGATCAGGTAAAACAGATGTTATTTCGTTTCTCTCTGAGAGATGATGCAGCAGAGTGGCTGCGAGAACTAGATATGGAGACCATCAATGATTGGAATTCACTGACTCTTGTATTCTATAAGAGATACTTCCCTCTATAAAAAACTAATAACTTGAGAAGTCAGATCACAAGTTTCAAGAAAACTCCCACTGAGGACTGAACGAGGTATGTGTGCGATTCAAGAAGTTGACACGATCTGTTCCCCATCATGGCTTTGAGAAGTGGTTCCTTTGCAGCCAGTTTTATAACGGGTTGTTTGATAATCATAGCGCCCTCCTAGATTCTTCTGCAAATGGGAGGTTTCAGAATAATACGAATGATGAAGCCACATGGAAGCTTATTGAGGATATGGCTACTCACACTGCCGAGTATGGAAACCCGATGGGAGCTACTAGAGGAAGTGGCTCAGATAGTGCAGTTGCAGCTCAGTTAGAAGGCCTAAATGCTAAAATTGCAGAGATGCAAACAACACAGTCCTTAAGAAATAAATAGACGGTTAATGCTATTTTCAACAGGAGGAGCCTTGTGCTCGTTGTGGAATTGACGGTCATGGTGCAATTGAGTGTTTAAGCACATTAGAGCAAGTGAATACTTTCTAGTCTTACAGGTAAGGCAATCCTTATTCTAATTCCTATAATGAGAGGCGCAAGGAGCATCCTTTTCTTTAGTGGGGTAATTAGAATGTGCAAAATCCACAATCTCAACAACAACCATCCAGTTCGAATTATGTTATTCCTCACAATCGGGGGAATCAACAAGGAGGTTACAACAGACAACCACAAGGAGGAAACCAGTACAACAATCAGCGTCAACAACAATTTCAGCCATTGCAGCCTTCACCACAAGCTCCAAGTAACGATTTTGCTGAAATGAAAGCTATGTTGCAGCAGAGTTTGCAAATTAACAAAAGCAAACCACCCAAATTTCTGAGCTCCCAGCCTATAATAAAATGTTGGATACTTAAGATGCTCAATTGGCGGCGCCAAATCCTTCTAGGCAACCGCGACAACTTCCTCCTCAAGGGAAACAAGCTCATGAGCAAGCGAATGCAATTTATTTGAGAAGCGGTACTTCATAGCAAGGCCCGAAAATGCCGAAAGATGAAACTGAGGTACCTTACATGCATCCCAAGGCATGAGGTAATCTTGCGTTGAGTGATGATGAAGAGGGTAACGTATCTCATGGCACGAAAGAAGGTCAAGAAGAGCAGGAAAGAATGGTCCCTCGAGTAAATTAAGTGGTCCTCGATCGAGGAACCCCTTCCCTCGATCGAGGAATCCAGGAAAAAGTTACACAGTCTCGTTCTAAGAGTTCCCAGAGGTCCATGGATCGAGGAGATGATGACCTCGATCGAGGAGACCCTTCCCTCGATCGAGGAGCCCTAGACCTCGATCGTGGAACATCACTCTCATGCGTTGATTTAAATGGAGCAGCAGCAAAGCCCAAGGATCCCATACCAATTGCTATTTCACTTCCCTTTCCTCATAGGCAATATAAGACCAAGCTAGACCAACACTTTGGTCGATTCATGGAGCTCGTGAATAACTTACAAGTGAATGTTCCTTTTACCGAGTTGATTACTCAGGTTCGAGCTTATGGAAGTTCATGAAAGATGTTTTGACTAGGAAGCGGTCTTTCAATGAAGCCGAAAAAGTAGCCTTTACTAGAGAATGCAACGCTATTATGCAAAGCCAATCACCTCCTAAGCTCTAGGATCCATGGAGTTTTTCTATCCCTTGTCATATAGGTCGATTATCTATTGATAAAGCCTTTTGCGATTTAGAGGCTAGTGTTAGCGTTATGCCGTATTCTTTTTGTCAAAAGTTAAATATGGGTCCTTTGAATGTCACCAACATGACCTTACAAATGGCCGATAGATCTGTTAAGCACCCCATAGGTGTCTTAGAAGATGTACCGGTTAGAGTTGGGAAGTTTTTCATCCCTGTTGATTTTGTTATGCTTGATATAGCTGAGGATGCTCATGTACCTATTATTTTAGGTAGACCCTTCCTTCATACCGCGGGGGCAATCATAGATGTTAAACGGGGGAGTTTAGCACTAACTGTGGGGGATGATAAGATCACTTTTAACTTACATAATGCTTTAAAACGGCCCATGCTAGAAGAGACATGTCATAGCATCGATGTAGTTGATCTTACTACTAATGATTGTTTTGCATTATGCTTGAACATGGATCCTCTAGACATTGCCCTAACCACAACCTTAGCTGAAGAGAAAAGCTTATGGAATCAGGAGGTTGATGAGATCGAAAAGCTGCTAAGGGGGAGGAATGCAAAAACCCAAAGGTTCTAAGTTTAGGTAACTCATCCAAGGTTACCGAGGTAAGGAAACCTGATCTTAAACCTCTTCCCTCTCATCCCAAGTATGTTCTTCTCGACAATAAGGAGATGAACCCTGTGTTTGTTAATGCTAACCTTACTGAAGGTCAACTTTATGCTTTTTGACTGTCTTGAAATCCCACAAAAGGCTATTGGGTATAACATTGACAATCTACAAGGTATTAATCCTGATTTTTATATGCACCGCATTCATCTGGAAGAGGGTCACAAACCAAGTGCGCAAGGTCAGAGGCGATTGAACCCTCCTATGCAGGAGGTTGTGAGTAAAGAAGTTCAAAAATTGCTTGACGTAGGCATTATCTTTTCTATTTCTGATTCAAAATGGGGCAGTCATATCCAAGTCGTACCTAAGAAAGGAGGTACAACAGTAGTTACTAATGACAAAAATGAGTTAATTGCTACAAGACTTGTCACTGGTGAATGCGGTGCATTGATTACCAAGGGTTGTTTCCTTCTTCTCATGGTAACCATTACATTTTAGTAGCAGTAGATTATGTTTCTAAATGAGTGGAGGCAATTGTCACCCCCACTTGTGATGCTAAATTTGTTGTTAAGTTGTTTCAGAAAATCATTTTTCCACGATTTGGAGTGCCACGCGCGGTGATTAGTGATGGTGGGACGCATTTCAACGAACGTCATTTCAATTGTTTAGTGAAGAAATATGGTGTTACGCACCGTAAAGGATTGGCGTATCATTCTTAAACCAGTGGACAGGTGAAAGTTTCTAACCGAGAGTTGAAGCAGATCTTGTAAAAGATGGTGAGGAAGAACAAAAAGGATTGGAGTCGGAAGCTTGATGACACCTTGTGGGCATACCGCACTGCATACAAGACATGATTGGAGCATCGTTATACCGCCCAGTCTATGATAAATCATGCCACTTACCTGTGGAGCTGGAGTACAAGGCTATGTAGGCCATAAAGGAGCTGAATATGGATTACTCACTGGCGGGTGAGAAGAGATTGCTGCAGTTGAATGAGCTAGATGAGTTTCGATTGCATGCCTATGACAGTGCTCAAGTTTACAAAGAACGAACTAAGGAGTGGCATGACAAGCACATTCTGTAGCGAGAACTATATGGTGGTGAGAAAGTTTTATGATTTAATTCTCACTTGCATTTGTTTCCAGGAAAACTAAGAAGTAGATGGTCTGGACCGTTCGCTGTTATTAATGTGAACAAATTTCGGCCAATTACACTGCAAACTGATAAAGGTGAGTGTTTCAAAGCGAATGGTCAACGTTTGAAATTATACCATGAAGGTGCCTTCATTGGCGTAGTAGAAACTGTTGCTCTCTTCACTATTGGAGATGATTCTATCTAGAGGTAATATGGTCGTGCAGGACCGCTTAAACCAACGCTATCGGGAGGCAGCCCGCGTTTTTTATTTTTAAGTCTTTTTTGTAGTTTTAGCGTTAGTTGCTTTTTTTTCAATTTTTTCTTTCTTTGATTTATTTTGTGTACGAGATGCATCTAATGTGTTTGTTGAGGTCATGTTGCAGGGTGGCAGTATTTGTTGAACAAGGAGGATGGGAAATAGTGAATTTAGTAGTATCGAGGGTCCCTCGATCGAGTAACAGCGATCCTCGATCGAGGAACCTTAAAGAATCAAAATTTGTTAGGGCGTAAGCGAAGAGGCGAAAATCTGGAGGCCCCTCGATCGAGGGGGGAGCGTCCTCGATCGAGGCAGGAGGTTCGAACCGGATCCGTTAGCTTTTATCAGTTTTCCCCAAACAAAATTCTTCATTCTTCAATTCTATTCAATTTTTCCGCCCCCTTTCCCTCCCATCTTCAATTTTCTTCCCCAAATCCCCTTTGTGGTCTCTTATTTTGCTAATTCATCATCTAAATATCCTCATTGTTAGCTTGTAGTCACTTTGTTGAAGGTAAATTTCCATTTTTCATCTTGTTTTTTCAAATTTTATTCATCTTAAGAAAGTTAGGGTTTTGGTTGTTCTTGCTTAATTGATACTTCTAATTGTTGTTTCTTGCTTTAATTCTTTCACTACTTACTTATAATTGCAATTCCTTGTCAATTACACCTTGATTCATCCAATTTTAGCGAAAAATTCGAAAATTTTGAATTGGGGGTTAGGGTTTGGGTAATTTCGAGTTTGCTTTTGATTTTAATTGGTCTTGTAATTATTTGTTTGCTAATTTCGTAGATTGGATAGACCAGCACAAGGGGCAAGACGACAAAGAGAACAACGCCAACCACACATTTTACCAATGGCAGATTTTCCAATGGTGATTTTCAGGGATGTTGAGCAAAGGAAGTGAGTTCGTTAGACTCATGGCTAGACCAATGAATGCTACTAGATGCGTATGTCGTTCAGTACTTCAAAACTTAGGCATCAATGAGAGCATTTATAGTATGTTTGACCAAGTGGGGCTAACTGGTTTATAGTCTTTGAGTGAGTCATCTTACCGCCCCTTAACCCTTAAGTTTTGGAGATCTTTTGTTCATGATTTGCCTGGAAGGAGGATTCAGTTTAGACTTCTCAATGTTGATTACGCCCTTTCTTATGACCAAGTGGCTGAGCATCTTCGTTTGGATGTTGGGGAGCCTGAGGATATGTTGGGAGTGCCAACTTGGCTCCATGCAACTCGTTATTTCCCTATCTTTCCAGGTCATACATCGGATGCGTGGGCAATGGCGGTGAATGACGTACAACATGTATGTCTCGGACTCTTTTTACGCATGCTTTCTTGCCTTTTATATGGTAGGAAAGATATGAGCATGCTAGTGACCATGGAGGTTTGCTGCTAGCCTCCTGTGTTAATCCTTTCCAAGAAGAGGTCTTTACTTTTAGTGCTCTTGGGGTTGTATGTGGAGCCCTAGACAAGATGAGGGGCAAGTACTCATCCTTAGATTGCGGGGAAATAATGACTCGTCTTGCTAGGCGAGTAGCTGGTTTTCAAGGACCCCAACTTACCTTCCTATGACTGAGATTGTAGCACCCTTGGTCAATGAGGAGTACCTGCGTTATGGGGTTGGTTGGCTCGATATGGTTGCAAGGAGATACCGGTGGAAGGTACGGGGTACCTTATGGATAAACTTGCCTTGCGACAGACTTTCTGAGATTGACCATCTTGAGGAGGATGAGTCAGAGATCCGCCCCTTTCCTGTCTCGTACTTGATTCCCGATGAGATCACCTACTAGGTCCCACCGAGACGTCAGCCACGTAGGAATGCTGATCACACTCCTGCTACGATTGTTCGCTCTCCTGCACCTTTTCACCAGTATGCTCCACCTCCTATGCTCCCGATTACACTTTTGATCCTATAGTTGAGAGGGAGGTTCAAAGGCATGAAGGTATCAACAATGCCTTAGTTCAGAGGAGGTTGTGGGAGCAGATAGAGGCCACTAGCCTTGCTGAGAGCCGTCCCTATGCGGGTGTTGCCCCTAGCTATTACACCCATTTTACTGGCGACGATAGTCATGTGTTTCTCTTATATGGTGTGACCCCTGATGAGTTCACTACCCAGTTTAGTCAGGATTTCGGTGCCCTTGGGAGACCTTTCTACACTCCCATTCGCCCCGATGTGCCAGTCGGGGGTTTCAGTGGTCAGTTTAGGGAATGTTCTTCTCATGTTGGTGGTAGGGGACATGATAGTCACCATGGTGAAGCCAGTAGAAGCAGAGAGGTTGATTCACACTTAGAGGCGCAGTTCAGAGAAATAGATGAGTATGTTGATGATGATGCAGATGAGCAGTAGTGACAACTGGTCAGTACCCCCTTCACAACTGGTTTGGGGGAGTCGTTACCTTACCGACGATGGTATTTTTCCCTGATTTTATTATATTTTATTTCTTGTTTGTTTTTCTTTTCTCTCCTCCATGCCTTTTTAGTAGCGTCCTCTATAGGTTATTGTGGTTTATTGTAATCTATTTGTTGTAGGGTCACATTGAGGACACTGTGACATTTAGGTTTGGGAGAGTGTATTTACTTTCAGTTGTGTGTTTGTTTTTATGCTGTGTGTTTGGACAAAAAACATGTTTTTCTTCATTTTATTTATGTCGAGTCTTGATGAATTTAACTAGCAATGATGATAATTTGCCCTTGTTTCTGCATCTAAATCCCAATTAGCTGTCATGTACTCTGTTTTGACTTGCATTTATGAATACAAAGCTCATAGTCCATGCCTTCACCGTTTTTTACTTGCCTTTTGCTAATTAGATTTGACAAATTCTGTTGGTAAGCTACTTAATTTCGGAGGTCTTTAGATCTTATTAGGCCGGGAACATTAATAAACTGGTCTCGTTGTTTTTAGGCTCGAGTGTAGTTCTCCTTGCGAAATGTGTAATATCAAATTGCATAAGTGTGACATTGAGTTTTTGATATTTTTTTGCTTTCATACTTTGCCTAAGTACATGAGAAAGGTAGTTCTTACCTTCAAATAAGCCTCACATAATTAAATTGACTTGATTTTATACCCTTAAAATTGAGAGCCTTATGTTTAGCTCATTTGATTGATTTTAGCATATTTTATATCCCATCCTTTAAGCTACAATCCCAGAATTTGCCTACCTTTCGTGACAGTCACAGTTGCTTGTCTATTTTATTGTTATGATGAAAGACTATTTTTGTCTTATGGATAAAGTAAAATTACGTTAGCAATTGTGTTAATCTCCTACTTGGAAAAAGAAGAAGACAAAAATATATGAAGCAAAAAAAACAAAAAAGAAATAAAAGAAAAAGAAAAGAAAAGATTAATAAATGCTTCATTCGGTTTTGTGAGGAGATTAAAAAATGGTTACTAGAGTTGCAATTTGCCCTTGGAGAGCTCTCATTCGTCTCTCATATGTTGTAAAGTTGAGAAAATTTCTCTAGTTGGAGTATTTTTGTAGATTGGTTTTGGTTAGCAAGTGGAGCTGCGACTACCGTCTTAGTCTCACATATCCAAACGTGCTTCGGCACCAACCATTTCTATACCTTTAGCAAATAATCATCCTTATTGTCCCGGATACATGTACTTTTGTCTTTTGTACGATTGCATATTAGTTGGGGAATTTTGTATTACACTAGACTGCATGCATGTTTCATAAGTTGAGTGAGTGTCTCAATTCTTTCTATCTCACATATATTTCACCTCTTGTGAGTGCATGAGCGAATCCGCGAGAATCCGACTAATTTGTCTTGCAAGATCGAAAGGTAATTGGCTTATCTACATCGTTGCCAATCTACATCGTTGTCATCTTGGAATATAAGCCGAGTTTTCTCTTTTTAGTCATCACTTAGTTACGTTCATAGCTTGTGATTTATTTCGTTAACATTGACTGAATTAGTTATTCACCGTCTGTATTTATGGGTCTTCTATAGTTTGCTTTGCTTGAGGACAAACAAATAGTCGGTTTGGGGGAGTTTAATGAGTCATATTTATATACACTTTTATGTCTCCCCTTAGATGATTTTGAGACGGTTTGTGCTTATTATATGACATTTTGTATACCATTTTTGTGAGATTGTTGATACTTCCGCCTTTTTATGTTTTAATGCAGGATGAGTGCATTTGCGGAACAAGTGAAGGAACTAAGGCATGACGAGAGTCGCCAAGACGGAGTACAAGAAGACCCCAAGAGGTTTTAGGAAGTTTGGAGAAGAATTGAGAAAGAAAAGAGCTGAAACTCAGCTATTGCCGAGGTCCCTCGATCGAGGGTAGATGTCCTCGTTCGAGGGAGTGATGTTCTCGATCGAGGACCCCGACGCTGGGAATATTCCGCGGCTTTCCTATTTTTGGCTTTCCTTATTTTTATAAATAGAAGGAGTCATGTTGTACCTCTATTATGTGGAGATAACCTAAATTTACTACTGCTTTTACACATTACTCTAGATCTAGCTATTCCTCTATTGCTTTCCGGATTTTTTCCTTTAGAATTTGTTCCTATTTCCTTGTTGATTACTACGGTATTAATCTTTCTTCTCTATTTTAATTCATTCTTATTTTATGCATTCAGTCCATTGTTTTTGTTTCATATCTTTAATCGTGTCTTCAATTATATTCATTGTTATTTTTAGAATCAATATGAGTGATGTCAGTCGTTTAACACCAAAAAAAAATCCTAATAAACTACTAACAGAAGTTAGCGGTAAATTGGGTCGATCTCCACAGGGAGGTAATACCTATATGCAATTCTAGTTTGTTAAGTCACAATTTGGGGGGTTTAAATTTGTTTGTAGCTAAACTACTGTGATAAAAGGTAAGAGAGAAAAAGATAAGGAAAGAACAGAAACGAGACAGAAATGAAATGAATCAGAAGAGAGCTATATGCTAGGATTTCCGTTCACTGTGTCAACAACACTATTGGTGCAAACTAGGTTGGTCAGTTTATTGGTAACAAGAGCTAGGTTATTTCTAACCCGACTATACCTTCCGGTCTTAAGTCGCTCTAAGGTCTTTCCTGCTTGACTTCCGCCCTCACAGAAACTAATTATCACAGTTAAGCAAGTCTTACCCTTCCAATCTTATGATCTAGATCGGGGTTTAACTAAACAAATGGTCACCTGCATGTATTCATTCAACCAAACAATATATAAATTGCTCAACGGCAATTCCTACCACAAAACTAACCTACCCGGTCATAACCTATCATGCAATTGACACAGCATCCCGGCATATAGAAGAATTAGCTACTCATAACATAATTACTAGCAATAGCAATTACCCTAGTCATGCAAATGATCGAAATGGCATAAAATAAGATAAAAGCAATAATGAGAAAGAGAAAAAAAGAACGAGACAAACAGCAAGGGGCGCGGTTTCCGAGACTGAAAACGTGAATAGGGGCAGGATGAATTAACATAAACGAAAACAGTAGAGAACAAAGAAAGAAAGATTAGGATTAAGAAGGAAAAAATAAGATTACAATCAAGTGATTCTGGCGTAAAGAACAGTCTCAAAACCCGATTGTAATTCGAGAAAACGCAAACTAAGGAAACTGGAAGTAGTAGCATAAAAGTGGCGACTAAAAAGTGACATTATCTGTTTTTGATGAAAACAGATTGATAAAAGGATTTGATAACCTAAAAAGAAAAATCTAAAGTGTCCTTATAGTAAGACACGAGACAACTAAGTTAAACCTACGGGCTTAATAAAGCCTAGCCGTGAAAAGCTCTCGATCGAGAAGAATAGCTATCAAAAGCTCTCGATCAAGAAGAATAGCTATCAAAAGCTCTCGATCGAGAAGAATAGCTATTAAAAGCTCTCGATCGAGAATAATAGCTATCAAAAGCTCTCGATCGAGCAAAGAAGCCCTCGATCGAGCAATTTTCTTGCTGAGAACTCCTCGATCGAGTACTTCTCAGCGCCTATTTTCTGCACTGCGCACTGAATTTCAAATGGCTGTTATTTCTTCGTTACTTGGGGAAATCAAGCGTTTTTGGTGGCGTTGGAAAGCTAAGAGGACAGAATTTCATCTCCAACTGAAAACATCTGATTATATATTTTAGAACTCGAGATATGGCTCTCCAAAGTAGGCACTAGCAAATTGAAGCTCTTCCTTGCTTGCTTAGCTTCCTTTCTCCATTGTGCGCACCTCAAGTAGCTTTTGACTTGGACGATTGGCGCTTACTAAGGCTTGTAAGGCTTATTCCAACTTACATATTCTAAAAGAGTAAACTTGGGACAAGTTTGGCTCTATTTCCATCACTTTCGCGCTTATTCCTACAAAATAGTAAGAAAAACATAAAGTGACGTGTCCGGGGCATAAAGTGATATAAAATCACCTGTAAAACAAAGAAATGCGTGCCAAAAGGTACTGGAAAGTATATAATATATGCACGCATCAAAATTCCCTAAACCAAACATTTGCTTGTCCTCAAGCAAACTAAATGCAAAGTAACGGACCTAATGGAATGGAGTAAAGCTCAGAGCTACTAATAGTCAATGCCAAACCGCTTTAATGCACAAAATCAACTACTGCAAAGCTTAAAAAATAGCGAGCGAATTTATGCATATCAAGGAAAAGATGTTAGACTTCCGACCTTGCAAAACTCGTATAATTTCGGACTCTCTCGGTGTCTCTCTTCTCTCAACAAAGCAAATAGCAAAATGATAAATGTATAAGAGGAGAAGGAAATACAGTCTCTCACCTAGACTGCGACCAACAAATCATGCATGCTAGACTAGTATGAATAATGATTTCAAGCACCGTACACATGCACAATCACCGTCAATGTCAATTATACGCCGAACTATTGCATATTATGGGAATGTGAGGCTAAGTAGGACAGAAAGGGTAAGACATGTATGGAAATGTGGGGGTTATTAAAGCCAAGCTAGAACCTAACAAACCATAATAAAACATATCCCAATCTTCCAACTCAAAAATAAACTCAATGCCTTTTAAATGACTAGGCATACACATCACAAATCCCGATAAAACTTCCACCCGGATTATTCTTTTTTTTTCATTTTTGATTTTTTTTTCTCTTTTCTCAGTTGATCAGGCAGGTCTACTTCAAACCCCTGGATCGACCAAAATTGCCAATCGGTCGAGGACTTACCTACAAGCTTCTCGATCGAGCTAGGAAAGCTCTCGATCAAGAACAAAGAGCACTCAAAATAGCTCGACTGAGCAATAAAGCTCTCGATCTTAACTAATGGAACGATTTCAATCTCAGAGCGAAATTTACATGTGAGCCTAAACCAATACCAAGCACAAAATGAGAAAGTATTCAAATTATGCAAACGAGTTATGGCGTCGTCAAATTTGCAAAGATAAAGACTATAGAGACTTTATACCATGGACTCTCGCGGTACGCTCGAGACACTCATGAAGCAAATGGTGAGTATATGTAAAAGATAGGAAGAATTATTTTGTAAAGACACTCACCTAACTGCGACCCATGAAAACATGCCTGCAATCTAACATGAAAAAGAATTCTACAACTATGTAAAAACACACTCATCAAGTGACTCGGATACATGCAATTAAGGCAATGAAAGATATGTGAGGTGAAAGGTAAAAAGTGCCTAAGATGTTTTTGGATTTGTGGGGTTAGTAGCCAAGTTAGTAAAACCGATTCCCAACAACAACTTTCACAAGTTTTTGATATTTACTAAGGTGCTCTTTTGTAGCACAACTCTCACATTATAAATAAGAAAGGGATCCCAAATATTTTTGAATGAAGTACGGGAGTGATAACATGTAAAAGAAAGGGGTTTTAGAACGAATGTTTGAATTCTGACCCTGTCAGTTGGTCGACCGACCTGAGGGTGTGGTTGGTCGACTGACTTCCTGTATATTTTGATTTTTTTTCGTTTTTCTTTGCTTTCTTTTTCTGAATTTTTCTGTTCTTTTTCTTTTCTTTATTTTTCATTCTTTTTTCCTCTTTTTGCTCAAGATGTCATATAAACCAAGATGCTTCAAAAATAAACCAAAGACCACAAATACTAGCTTGGAAGGGTAGGCTAAGTATAGGATGTAGTTTTGGGGGAATAAAAAGGCAATTTTGGCTATGTAAGGCTTATGGGTAAATAAGAGAAAAGGGATCCCAAATGCACGTACCAAGACTCACAAAACGAGATAGTAAAACAAGTATATAGCAATTCAAGTTCATGTTTATGCATATTGATGTAACATGTTTCAGGGGGAGTTCTACTCATATCCTAGACAACTGGTTTTAAAATGAAACCAGGAAATAAGCTCTAAAACTTAGAATGTATAGTAGGTTATTGTCAAGGTATAAGTCAAGTCTCAAGAAAACAAGTTGACAAAAACTCGTAGATATGCAAAAAGACTCTCATACTAAAACAAGTTGACAAGGCAAGGTAAAGGCATAAACATGTAAGATAGCAAAGATCAACCTTGAAATACTCTCGTTCCGACTCGACATATATGCTAAAATAAACGTGCATTTTTTTTGGAAATCTTTGAAGTTTTCTATTTTTTTGGATTTTTCTTTTGTATAGGTAAGAGAAATAAAGAAAAACAATGCAAGACAAAAATGCAATAAACGTGTGACAAAATGCAATGGAACAATGCATGTGACTAAACCATTCCCAAAACCAACCGCACAATGTCCCCATTGTGCATTAGCCTAAGTAAAGGTTTTAAGAAAAAATAAAAAGTAAAACCAAGGAAAAAGGAAAGAGCTTACTAGATGTTTTAAAACGCATGGGAAACCTCCCCAAACCAGCGTAAGCTGGGAGATTTTGGTGGCCAGCAGTGCCACTCCAAGTACCTGAAAAAAATCAAAACAAAGGAAAGACCTTTTTCGGGGATTAAACATGTTTTGGGTGATATATAATGAATTTGAAGGTTTGAAAACAGAAGAAGAAAAGTGGAAGCAAAAATGAAAGAAAAAGAAAGGAACTCCCTTGTGACGTTTGTATGCTTCCCAAGGAAAACACGGACACGCTGTAACAGGTGGACAGGTCGACCGACCTTTTCCTCTGGTCGACCGACCAATCTGCAGACTAAGGAATTTCTGAACTGCAGGGAACTGGTCGACCGACTGGTGTTGCAGGTCGGTCGACCGTCTTTCTTGTACAGCGACCTTCTTTTCTTCGGAAATAACTTGTATTAACCGAGTTATTCTTCCCAAACCTGAAAAATCATTATATACGCGCCCAAAACATGCGCAAAAATCCGGAACCAAGTCTAATTGTCTCTACTACGCAACATAAACAAAAATTGTTCTAAAACTGAAGGCAAAGAAAGCTGAAAAGTCTTAAC
Organism: Silene conica; assembly: GCA_029255685.2. Lineage (NCBI taxonomy): Eukaryota > Viridiplantae > Streptophyta > Magnoliopsida > Caryophyllales > Caryophyllaceae > Silene > Silene conica. The sequence goes on along the minus strand of CM055317.2, from coordinate 32,917,885 downwards.
AAAACAGAAAATAAATTGTCTTAAGAGCTTTAAAATTTGAAGCAACTATCCGCTAAAGATGCGGAAAATCTCAGACCATGACTTTTGGCTATATGCCGTAGTCTCTACCGCGTTTTTTTGAATGGCTAAACACGTCTCCTCTCCGTCGCAAAGCATATGCGATGGATTCTTCTCTTTTTCTTCTCTTCTTCTTCTTTTATCCTCCTCATCAACCATGTCCGGATCCTCATCTTGCTTGTAGCTTAGGAACCCTAGTCCACCTCTTTGCACTGTGACTTCCTTCACCATGGGCTTCCCCAAACCAATTCCTGCATTGGGCAAAACAGAAACATCCTCCATATCGCTCCCAATCTGGGGCGGAGGTGTAAAAAGAGGTATAGGTGTAGGTAACAAAGTAGGAGAAGTAGTTATGACCTTATATTTCTTTTCAGAAGCAATAGCATTACAAGTAATAGGAGTCATAGCATCCTTCTTCCTATAAGATAGACCATAGATAATAGAATGTTTTCCTACCTTAAAAGTTAAGGTCCCACTACCCACATCAATGATGGCTCCTGCAGTGTGAAGGAATGGTCTCCCTAGTATGATAGGTATATGGGCATCCTCAGGGATGTCCAAAACTACAAAGTCAACTGGGAAGAAAAACCTGTCAATGTGTACAGGGATGTTTTCCAACACCCCTATGGGTTCCATAGATGTACGGTCGACCATTTGGACAGTCATACTAGTTACTGCAAAATTGGTCATTCCTAGCTTTAAGGCTACGCTCAAGGGCATAACACTAATGCTAACCCCTAGGTCACATAAGGCCTTTTTGACAGGAAAGGTCCCTATGTTGCAAGGTATAGAAAAACTCCCAGGGTCCTCTAGCTTATGAGGGGCAATAACATGGGACAAAAAACTGGAGGACTCTTCGGTAAGGGCTACCGACTCAACTTTATCTAGAGACCGCTTTCGTGATAAAAGTTGTCTCATGAATTTTAGATACGCAGGAACTTGTTGAACTAGTTCTAAAAACGGAACTTGAACATTCAATGAACGAATTACTTCTTTAAACTTATCAAATGATACATGTTCCTTAGTTGGTACGAGTCTCTCCGGATAAGGAGGGGTGGAACTTCCAGCACTTGCAGCCCTCCTCAAAAATTTGGGGGTCTTGTCACCCCGGAATAGGAAATCCCTTAGATTGTCTGGTATTTCAGGGCTGAAAGCGTCCTTCTGTTTAGCATCTGAGGTCGGCCGACCCTCATTCTCGGTCGGTCGACCTGATTCCTGTGTTCCAGCAGCTTCTGGAATCTGCGTTGTAGTCGGTCGACCTGGCTCCTAGGTCAGTCGACCTACATCGCTGTTGCTCGTCTTCGGTTGTTTCTCTTTTTCTGCTCCACCGACCCTCTCAACTCCTACTTTAGCTCCGCTCCTCAATGATATGTTGTTTAGAGTCTCCTTCTTTTGGTCCGTCTTGGTCGGAAGTTGACCTGGAGCCCTAATATCATTCTTGCTCGCGATTAGAGCAATTTGGGACTCTAACATCTTCATACCTGCCTCCCGTGCCTGTGACTCCTTTTGAACTAACCCAATGAGATTTTGGATGAGAGTATCCGTATTTGGTGGTGGCTTAGAAGGTTGTTGAGGGACAAAAGGGGGTTTTTGATAGTTTTGCTTGTGTGGAGGGATATAAGTGGAGTTTTGTTGTGGTTGTTGGTGTTGTGGATTGAGAACATTTTGGCTTGTCCACCTCATGTGGGGGTGGACATTATTATTATTAGGATCATAAAAGTTATTCCCACGGTAATGCTGAAAGGCCGCACATGTCTCGTTAGATGAGGTAAAAAACTTTGACACAAGCCCCTCTCCACCACATCTCTCACAACTGAAGGGTCCGTCTTGAACGGCGTTTACCTGGTACATACCACCCTTACTCCCACTTCCCATCTCGAATTTTCCACCATTCTCCATTTTTTCCAATTTAGCCATCAAGGCCTCTATTGCCGCAACATTAGATTCGGCTTTCCTTTGATTTCCACGGGAAGTCCCGTGTTCAGCTCTGTGCACAGCAACATCTTCAATGATTTTGAGACCCTTGGTCTCCCCAGAATTATCTTGGAATCTCCCATTAGCTACAGCATCCAAGTAGGCTCTATTATCATCATAGAGGCCATTATAGAATTGGTTGCAAAGAAACCATTGTTCGAATCCATGATGAGGTATGGATCGAACAAGTCTCTTGAACCTGTCCCAAGCCTCACAAAAGTCTTCAGTAGGCCCTTGCTTGAAGCTTGTTATCTGTGTTCTCAAGGCATTGGTCTTAGCCGCGGAATAGTATTTCCAATAGAAGGCTAAGGCCAATGTGTTCCAATCTGTCACTCCCGCAGCAGTGCGGTCTAAATCTCTATACCATTCCCTTGCTGAGTCTCGGAGGGAAAAGATGAACATGGTTTCTTTAATTTGATCCTGCGTTACTCCATCTGGGGGTTCTATGGAGCATATATAATCTGTGAAGATTTCTATATGCCTAGCCGCATCTTCATTAGCCGCGCCTCCAAAATGGTTTCTCTCCGCCATGGAGATGTAAGAAGGCTGAGCCTCAAATGGTTTCCCCGTACCCGTAGGTAAAGTGAACCCCTTATAGAGATCATTTGCCTGAGGCATAGAGTGACTTGCAATACTCGCTTCTTCAGCCATCTTCTCTTCCTTTACTTCAAAAACATGGAAATATGTATTTGTTGGTGTTTTTGTTGTAGATGAATTATGAGGTGAATTTGGTTGTGAAGTTGGTGTTTTTGGTGTAGGTGGGTTGTTTTGTGGTGATGGTGGTGATGATGGTTGTTCAAAAATATCTTCTTGGAATAGGGAAGATGGTGAACCTCCTTCCCTACTTTCTAAAAGCTGCTTTCTCCTTTCTCTTAGAGTCCTCTCAAGCTCGTGGTCTAGTGGTAGGAGTTCTCCATGAACTGACCTGCGCATAAGATGGAAACTACAAGAAAAAAGTGAGAAGGTTTAAGGAACAAAGTTCCTTAAACAAGAGAAACAAAAACAAGAAACAATAAACACTAGCGGCACCTTGCCGGCAACGGCGCCAAAATTTGATGCCCGTCGTTGAGGGCACCAAAGATAAGATTTATAATTTCCTAGCTTTGACTATAGATAGTGAAAGTCAGGGTCGAACCACAGAGAGGTGGGGAATGTTTATTGTTTGATGTCAATGTTTTAGGGTAACAATTTTGGGAGTTTGGATTGATTGTCACTAAGTCTAGAAACAAGTATAAAATAAAACAAGTAAATAAAGATGAGAATAAAACTATAGTAAAAAGGATGCTAGAATGTTTGGGTAGTAAATAGCTACGATGGTGTAAATCCTAAGTCAAGATGTATTGCAGTCGCGTAAGGGGTGTGACATATCCTTTCGGTCTATGGTACCTAATAGCTCCTTTCGGCCTATGCTATTAGTTCCTAGGTCTCACAATTATTGGGTGTCAACAATAAGGGCGATTCCTAAATTCTAGGTCACATACCTTTCAGCCTTAAGTAACCTAGCCATCTTAAAGTGTAAACCAATGCCCTTCCCGTATTTCTCAATCTTGGGTAGGTCATTACTAACATCCTACAAGTCTCCTTTCAGTCTCATTATAGGTTATTATTGTCTACGAAGAAAAACGGTCTGAAAACATACGCCCGTTGGTCGACCGACCAGCTAGTCCAGTCGGCCGACCAACACCTCAGTCGACCGACCTATAATGGAGGTCGGCCGACCGAGGCGCTGCTACAGTCGGTCTCGGAATTCACACCATCTACGTTATTTACTCCCTACATCCTAACATATGGAATTTAGCTACTCATGGTAATTGAAATAATAACAATAACATTAATAAAAACGGAATTCATAGTGATCATTAATCTACGCATGCAATAACAATAAAGGCTTGGGATTCTAACTTAAGCAATTTTAAAATAACAACAATGAAAAAACTAAGAAGAGAATTACCGGAAAACAAGGATTAAGGCAAGAAGGAACCAACTTTATTGAGTATCGCGGAAAGATTGATGATTACAATGAATAGAACTAAAGAAAAAGTGTTTGATGATTATTGAAAGATTAAAACTAAAACTAGATGGTGTTATACTGAATTAAGAACTGAATTGAATACTAGATAGCTCATTAACCCTACACACGAGATTAGCTTAAATAGGCGGAAGTAAAGAGTTTCCTAATGACCTAATCACTTGAATGGGCTTGGCGGAATTTTTCTGGGTCTGCGCTGTGGTCGACCGACCTAGGGAGTAGGTCGGTCGACCTCTAGTCGGGCTGGGTGGACTTCTGGTCTTTCTATAACAGTCGTCTGGTCGGTTGACCTACTTTCCTGTAGGTCTGCTTTGATTTCTTCTCGGTTTGACTTCTTGGTACTTGGTTCGCGCTTCGAGTTGACTTGTCCACGTTCCTTGGTCGTGTAAAAAATCCCGAGGGCATAAATTTGGTAAAAAATCGTCTCTTTTCCACATAATTCTGCAAAAGAGCATAAAAATACGAAAGTAGACAATTGTTGGGAATAAAGGCTAAAACATAGTAAATGAGCGACAAAATGCGTGTAAAAATAGATGTAAAACATCATAAAATAGACACGCATCAGTCATCCCCACTATAAGTAGCTAAAACCATAATATGTTAGGATGAGGGAGTTGTGTCGAATATATAATATGTAGTAGTCGGGTTAGACCGTCTTTGGTGGGAGTAATCTTTAAACAATTTATTTTTATGTTCGGTTTAGTGAGTGCACGCATGAGACCTTACATCTCGTTAATTCCCGACCTAGACTGGAAGGTTGGAAGGGTAAGACTTGTTTATCGATTTTAAATAGTTTTTGTGAGAGCGGAAGTTAAGCAAAAACGACCTTAGGGCGACTTAAGACCGGAAGGTATAGTCGGGTTTGAGACTTCACCGTAATAACCCAGCCTTTCCCACCAATATTAGGCCTATCCCATTTACGACTATCATTTATGAGACACAACGACCCGAATTCCCAACATATTCCTTTCCCCTGATTTTTATCTCAACTTGTGTTATTTACTTTCGTGTTCTTATTCTTTGCATATTTCTCATATCGTATGTAGTTCAGTAATCTCAATTCAACCCCCCCCCCCCCCCCCCCCTCCATATCTGTGACCATAGGTAAAAACTGTTAGTAAAGCAAGTCTGCTTCCCTGAGGAGATCGACCCTATTTACCGCTAACTTTTGTTAGTAGGACCTAGGCTTTTATTTTTGGTGTATGAACGACACGCATCAAAATTTGGCGCCGTTGCCGGGGAAGCAACGCTGTTTTTCTATTTCTGTTTTTATCTATCCTTAGTCTTAAGGAATTTTAATTCCTTAACGCCGTACTAATCGTCTCTTCAGTTTTATGCACAGGTCTCAAAGGGGAGATTTGGTGAATCCCGATCCTGAACCTGAGAGATGATTTCTCCGTCGAGGAAGAGAGCGTTTGAGAGCTATTCGGGAGGAAGACTTGAGTACCCCCAAACCTGAGAGAATCGATTTTTGTGAGGAAACCTTCAATTCCGAACCAATTTTTCAACCAATCATGCCTAACATTGCAAGCCACTCTGAACCCACAGCAGCGTTTATTCCAAGAGGGTTTAGTATAGCCACCGATGAAGATGGCCAAACTTTTGATTTCAGACCCTCTTATATAAACATGGTGGAAAGAAACCAATACCGTGGGGCTGCGGGAGAGGACCCCAGAAAACACATGGAGCGATTTGCTGACTATTGCTCCTCGATTCCAGCGAAATGGGGGTTACCCAAGATAAGATTAAAGAAGCCCTTTTTCCCTTTTCCCTAACTGACAACGCAAGGGAATGGTTGTCGGATTTAGACAGGGATGCAGCTGGGATAACTGACTGGACATCCCTAGCCCTTGCTTTTTACAAGAAATACTTTCCACCGCAACGTACCAACGCCTTACGCACCCAAATAAGCAACTTTAAACAGAAACCCTCTGAAAACTTAACCGAAGCTTGGGAGAGGTTTAAAGGTTATGTGAGGTCGGTCCCCCACCATGGTTTCGATACATGGTTTATTTGTAACCAGTTTTACAATGGCCTATATGTTGGAGATTGTGTCCTCCACATGTAGTGTGATAACGTCATTGCACATACCCTTGTACGGACAAGTGGGAGATTGTTGGGGCTGGTGTCCTTGACAATTAAGTACAATGACTTATTAAATCTCTTTAAGGATCACAAGGGCATACTTTTGTATTATTACCAGTTGATCCACGTTTATCAATAACGGTTGGCTTGCTAGATAAGTTTGACGTTATTGTCATACGGATGGCGGTGATCAACTGGTCCCTATACGTCACACCTATAGGACACGTTTGAGAGATGTGAAGGTATGAAAATACAGTCACATTTATGCCGGATATGACTAAACAGTTAGTCAGAGTTGTTGACTAATAAATTAGTCAATAAGATGTTGAGATTATTATTTAATACGGATTAAATAATTTTAGCTAATACGGATTACAAGATTAATTCGTAAATTAAATATAAACGGTTATATTTAATTAAATATAGTATTCGCGTATTAATATAAACAGTTATATTAATTTGGGTAATTATACAATATCGTATTTTGTCAGACCATTATTAATATATCGACTGTATTAATATCTGATAACATGTTACGATTTATAAATAAAACCCACGAACAACTTAAAGCTAAACGGGTCGAATCACGCAAAGGTATAAGGTAAGAGTGGATAAAGCCCACACTTACCCAAGACCCATTCGGCCGACCTAAGTAATACAAAAGGAGAGTCTTTCTCTTTTTGTCACTTACTGGTAATTCATAATTCTCACAATTAGGGTTTTGAGAACATCTTTTTCCCAAAACTCAGATCTCACATCTAAAACCTCACAAAAGCTCTCCCCATATTGCAAGGCAATTGGAGAGTATTTTCTAGCACACGCGGCATCATCTCAATCAAGTCTTGGGTGCAAGTTATAGGAGGGAATTTACTTTAATTCCTGTTCTTAGGCCATAAGCACAAAGGACCAAAGGTTGAATTCTTTTTCTTATCCTTTTTTTATCTTATGACTATAAACACAACTGTATTTTTCATTATAATCCTGCAAGTTTAGGGTGAATACATGCTTTATTCCCCACAAGTGGTATCAGAGCCATAGGCCATGAAAATTTTACTTTTGTGTTTTTCATAAGTTTTTTTAAAGATTTTGAAAAATCTCGTTTCTGCCGCTGCGTCGGTCGGTCGACCAGTATTAGCGGTCGGTCGACCGCCCCTGTGTGAGTTTTCTGTTTTTTTTTTAAAAACAGTTTCCTTTATGAGTTTTCGATCTTGTTTTTCGATTCCTGTTTACATATTGTTAATTAATCGATATTCTTAACAATATCTGAACCCTTGTTGATGTTAATTTTGATTTACTTGTTTTAATCAAAGTTTAAAAGGTAAAAACTTGTTTTAATTTCAAAAGGTGCAGCGTTTTGCGTTTTCTGAAATTCGTTTTTACTACTTGTTGGTCGGTCGACCTGATTAATAGGTCGGTCGACCGATTTTACTGTTGCAGATTTTTCCGTTTTTCGGCAGGAGGTCGGTCGACCACAAGTTTAGGTCGGTCGACCTCCCCCCCTGTAACAGACTCGTTTTTTTTTATTTTCGAAAATAACATGTTTTATTTTTACATGGCTTAAAATAATATACTATATACGGAAATAGTGTATTATTTAGTGAAACGGTTCACCCTCGTTTGATACATATTGTTTTAAAACAGTTTAAAATAATGGATTATATGTTTGTTAAAATTGGTGATTAAAACGGTATAGTCACTTAATTTTAATCTTAAAAGGTGGTTTGGTATAAATTTATTAATCATAATAACAGTATTATGTCATGTATAAATTGTTTTTAGTTGATGCATTTTATTTATCGTCCTGTGAATGCCTTGAATGCTTTCAATAACGTATTTAATTTTTGCAAACGGTTGTAACTTAGTGTGGCCTTAGAAGATTGTGTCACCGTAATGAAGGGACACGATCTTGCTTGTAATTTTGAGATCTTGCATCTCCGTTTTGGGTTTTTGCCATGTAATTACTTTTGTATTTAAATTAGAATGTATCTAGGACTACTTTTGTAATTTAAATTAGTAATTCTGTGAAGACCAAAGACAAGACGGAGGCCGGATGCTCACTCCCGCTGCAAGGACCAAGATGGAACATCAAGACAACCTTCTAGGGTCCAACAGTGGATTCCAAGTTGTTTTATGTTTATTTTGGTAGGATAGGCCACACTAGGACTTTTATTTACGTTTATTGCATTTACCTTTATGCTTTCATCGATAATAGCTTGCATCATATTCCGCCTAAAAACCAAACCACCTATATCATGCCTGAAAACTGACTCATGTAGAGGTCTCGCGTTAGTTTTCTGTGACAATACAGATGTCACATGTCATTTAAAAGCCATCACTTTATTTAATTCATTCACGCAAATGCTAGTTTTTAGTTCACTTAAATATGGATAAATAAAAGTTGATGGGGTCTTCCTCGTATAACCAAAAATTGAGATTAGTCTTTATAAATCAGCCTCCCATGAATCCCTTCTTCGTCGGTAGGCATAATATGACCCCTTCTACGTCGGGTAAGTGGGAACAGATGATTTATTTTATCTCAACATCATGGTCACTCGATAATATTCCAGTGACTGAGATGGACTAATAGATAGGATATACGGAAATCTATCGACCAAGAGTTCCAACGATTGGAATTAGCCAAACTGTGGGCTTATCAATATACGGAAATTGAGTCTTGGGATCATTTATATAATTCTTGAGGGAGATCAATTATATAAATGCATGAGTCTACGAGTTTAAATTCAATTTAATATAGACTTAAATCACAACAATAAGTTGCTTATATGGTTTTGTTTTATCTTCTTTTCAGTGTAGAACACGTTCATTAAAACTGCTGTAAAACTAAAATGGCTGGTGAAGACCCAATGCCAAGTGCCAAGCTAGCACGTGAATCCTGGCTAAAAGCCTTCATGGACTCCATGAATCAGTCAACTAGACTGAGGAATGATGGGTCAAACTTCTCTGACTGGGAGGCAGCACTACGGAATGCTGCCATTGCTGACGGAAAGCTCAAGTTCTTAACTGAGCCCATTCCGCCACACCCAGGAACTGGAGCTAGAGCCAACGAAATTCGCGCTCATAGCGATTTCGTTATGGAAGCGGGTGCGATAAAGAACGTACTCATCTATGCAATGGAATCCAATTTGCAAAGACGCTTCATAACCCATGGTGCAAACAAGATTTTCACCACGCTCACTAACGAATTCTCCAAGGCTCCGAGAATCGTTTCTTATGAGCATACCTGTCGCTTCTTTGAGGCGAAACTCCAGAAGGGCCAAGCTGTTAGCCCACATATTCTCAACATGATTGAGAATATCGAGAAACTGGAGTCCCTAAACTGCAAGATCAGTGAGAACATCATCGTTGATCGCATGCTTCATTCGCTTCATGATGGGTTCGCCCTCTTTAGGGCCAACTACTACATGAACGACATGAAGAAGACTCCTCATGAGCTCCACTCCCTTCTCGTACAGACTGAGAAGGATCTAAAGTTGAGTGGGAGTCTGAAGCAGGATGTTCTCGTGATCTCCAGTAAGGGAAAAGGTAAAGGGAAGGCTAAAGCTCAGGGCGACCTAGCAGTAGGTAAGCCCAGGTTCAAGAAACCAGGATTTGCTAAGAGTGGGCCAGGTGAGTCGAGTAACTCACAAGGCAAGACAAAGAGCAAGGATACAAGCATGGAATGTCACCATTGCCACAAGACTGGGCATTGGAGGCGCTCATGCCCCGTGTATCGCGAGGACATTAAGGCAGGCCGTGTTACTCCTGTTGGTATGTGTTCTTCTTCTAATATTCACATGATTGAGATTAACCATGCAAGTTGCGGAACTTGGGTACTTGATACTGGTTGTGGTTCTCATCTATGTAATCATGTGCAGGGCCTCCGAAACCAAGAACCCCTAACCAAGGGTGAGGTGGACCTGCGTGTCGGGAATGGAGCACGTGTGGCTGCAGTCTCGAAGGGAACATACGTAATCCAGCTTCCAAGTGGATTCGAGTTATTTTTATATAACTGTTATTATGTTCCTAGTTTATCCAAAAACATTATGTCAGTTTCTGCACTTGACAAACTTGGTTTTTCATTTGTAATAGAGAATAATAGCTGTATTTTCTCCTTACACAATATGATTTATGGCAAGGCAGTTTCCATGAATGGAATTTATGTTTTAGATCAAACTACCGAGATATTACATGTGAATAATAAAAGAATAAAGGTAGGTGACAAAGATCAAACTTACCTATGGCATTGTCGTATGGGACACATAAATGAGAAACGCGTTAAACAGCTCATTCAGAATGGAGCTATTTCGCCCTTTGATTTCGAATCATATGGCACGTGTGAATCATGTCTCATCGGCAAAATGACTCGTATTTCCTTCAAAGGTGTTGGAATGCGCGCTGCCGACCTATTAGGACTAATACATACGGACGTATGTGGCCCTATGTCGATCAACGCACGAGATGGCTATAGGTATTTCATCACTTTCACGGATGATTTGAGTAGATATGGCTATGTCTACTTAATGAAGCACAAAAGTGAATCCTTTGACAAGTTCAAAGAATACCAGAATCGGGTACAGAACCAGCTGGGTAGAAAGATTAAAGCACTACGCTCGGATCGTGGTGGTGAGTATCTTTCACGCGAGTTTGATCAACACCTTAAAGACTGTGGGATCGTGCTACAGTTGACTCCACCTGGAACACCACAATTAAATGGTGTGTCCGAACGGAGAAATCGAACTTTAATCGATATGGTTCGATCCATGATGAGTCACACCGTTGTGCCTGATTCATTGTGGGGCTATGCTCTTTTGTCAGCCGCTCTAATACTTAACCGAAGTCCGTCTAAAGCTGTTGACAAGACTCCATTCGAGTTATGGAAGGGAACGGTCCCCAACTTGTCCTTTATTCGGGTTTGGGGCTGCGAGGCTTATGTCAAGTGGAGACACGAGGATAAGCTCGGCCCGCGATCGGTCAAGACATACTTTATAGGCTACCCAAAGGGAACGTTTGGTCATTACTTCTACTCGCCTACCGAACAACGTGTTTTTGTTGCGGCTAGTGCGACGTTCTTAGAGAAAGAATTTCTCGAGAACAAGTCGAGTAATAGAACCTTCGAGTTATCGGAGGTTCAAGAACTAACTATCGAGCAACCATTGGAGGAAACAGTTCCTTCACCCGAGGCTGCGGTAGATATCCCTGAGGAACCTAGGAGGTCGGGAAGAGTCTCTATTCCACCGGACAGATACATTGGTATGGTCGAGGAACACGATACAGATGACGTCTTACTCCTAGAGGGTAATGAACCCACAACCTATAAAGGTGCCATGACCAGTTCTGACTCAAAGCTATGGCTAGAAGCCATGCAATCCGAGATGGACTCCATGTATGAGAACAACGTGTGGGATCTTGTGGACCTACCTGCAAAGGTACGTCCCCTTCAATGCAAATGGCTTTACAAGATAAAGCATGCCGTGGAAGGACAACAAGATATCCACAAGGCTAGACTAGTTGCTAAAGGTTTCACTCAAGTGCCAGGCTTGCACTATGATGAGATCTTTGCACCCGTAGTCATGCTACGTTCCATTCGGATTATCTTAGCGATCGCCGCATTTCATGACTATGAAATATGGCAAATGGACGTTAAAACCGCCTTCTTAAACGGTTATTTGGAGGAAGAGTTGTACATGGTACAACCCAAGGGTTTTATCGATCCAGCACATCCTAAGAAAGTTTGCAAGCTTAAGCGTTCCATCTATGGACTTAAGCAAGCATCGCGGAGTTGGAATCATCGCTTCGACCAAGTGATAAAAGAGAATGGGTTCATTCGATCAGTCGAGGAACCATGTCTCTATATCAAGTCGAGTGGGAGTAAGATTGTATTCCTAGTACTGTATGTCGATGACATACTCTTGATTGGGAATGACATACCTCTCTTATCTTCGGTTAAAGCATGGTTGAAAAACCATTTCCAGATGAAAGATCTGGGAGAGGCACAAAGAATTTTGGGCATCCGTATCTACAGGGATAGATCACGACGGATGTTGTCTCTCAGTCGGGAATCTTATATAGAGAAGATTCTGGAGAGATTCAGCATGACGAACTCCAAGAAGGGGTTCCTTCCTATGACTCCTGGGCTTCACTTGAGCAAGACTCAAGAAGCTAAGTCAGTGGAAGAGAAAGAGCGCATGAGTCGGATTCCTTATGCTTCGGCAATAGGATCGATCATGTATGCCATGATATGCACACGTCCTGACGTTGCATATGCATTGAGTATGACAAGTCGATTCCAAGCTCATCCAGGTGAACAACACTGGATGGCCGTGAAAAACATTCTTAAGTACCTACGGAGGACTAAAGATTGGGGATTGACTTTTGGAGGCGACTCGACGCTCTGCGCCACGGGTTACGCAGATGCTAGCTTCCAAACGGATCGAGATGACTCGAAATCTCAGTCTGGATTCGTTTTTTACTCTTAATGGTGCTGCTGTCAGCTGGAAAAGTTCTAAACAGAGTGTTACAGCAGATTCTACGACTGAGTCCGAGTACTATGCCGCCTCAGAAGCAGCTAAGGAAGCAATATGGATGCGTCAATTCTTACAAGGACTATCAGTAGTGCCTAGTTCGAATGACCCAATCACCGTCTATTGTGACAATAGCGGTGCCATCTTCCAAGCTAAGGAGCATAAGTCTAGCAGCAAGGCTAGGCATGTACAACGGAAAGCTCATCTAATCAGAGATTACGTGGAGCAAAAGGAGATTTTTATTGAAAAGATCGCTACGGATGACAACATAGCCGATCCTCTCACAAAAGCATTACCACGTGATAAGCATGAAGGGCACATTCATTCCATGGGAATTGGATGTGTTCCTAAGTTGTAGTACTCTTTTATGAATTCATGTAATAATTCATTTTCTCGTGTACTCTATTCAACCTTATTGTTATGATATAAAATGTTTTGTTTCTCATGTGGAATTGTACGCCAATTTTGAACACCACAAAGTGAACTGATTAACATTACATCGTTTTGGTCCTTGATTACCCACTTGAGCTGATAACTCAGGTAATCATTTTGTGACGTTGGTTGATGGTGGGTTCAACGAGCCATAAGTCACGTGGATGACTGACCAATCACAAAGGCGAGTTATACGGATATCTCGTAGGACACCCCGTGACAACGTTATGGAGTCCTAAATGTTTTATAACATTGGGTGCCAGGTCGTGGATAGGACCTCCATAGTGTTCCTTAGAGTCGAGTCTTTTGACTTTCAACTGTTTCTTGAGATTAAGACAGATTTTGGGTAACTTTGGTTTCTTTCCCACGGTTACCGTAACAGGGGCCAAGAGGATTTTTTCTGGGTTATTTCATGCTGGGCGATATCGGCAGGATTCGAGTTGAGGGAAATATCCAAACCCTTATCAGGATTTTATCATTTCTCAGGGCCACTCGAGGAGTAGTAACTGAAATGCATGGCCATGCTCGAATACAGATTCGTTTTAATCAGTTAAGTTACTCTCTAGTCGGGGAAACCACTCTTGATACAGATCGCTTGTGAGATACGACCTTTGCGAATGCGGATTTGCAAATTGTCTTACATTGAGTGGGAGAAATTTTAAAAGGATATGAGATTCGGTTATCGCACCTACACTTGTACGGACAAGTGGGAGTTTGTTGGAGATTGTGTCCTCCACATGTAGTGTGATAACGTCATTGCACATACCCTTGTACGGACAAGTGGGAGATTGTTGGGGCTGGTGTCCTTGACAATTAAGTACAATGACTTATTAAATCTCTTTAAGGATCACAAGGGCATACTTTTGTATTATTACCAGTTGATCCACGTTTATCAACAACGGTTGGCTTGCTAGATAAGTTTGACGTTATTGTCATACGGATGGCGGTGATCAACTGGTCCCTATACGTCACACCTATAGGACACGTTTGAGAGATGTGAAGGTATGAAAATACAGTCACATTTATGCCGGATATGACTAAACAGTTAGTCAGAGGTGTTGACTAATAAATTAGTCAATAAGATGTTGAGATTATTATTTAATACGGATTAAATAATTTTAGCTAATACGGATTACAAGATTAATTCGTAAATTAAATATAAACGGTTATATTTAATTAAATATAGTATTCGCGTATTAATATAAACAGTTATATTAATTTGGGTAATTATACAATATCGTATTTTGTCAGACCATTATTAATATATCGACTGTATTAATATCTGATAACATGTTACGATTTATAAATAAAACCCACGAACAACTTAAAGCTAAACGGGTCGAATCACGCAAAGGTATAAGGTAAGAGTGGATAAAGCCCACCCTTACCCAAGACCCATTCGGCCGACCTAAGTAATACAAAAGGAGAGTCTTTCTCTTTTTGTCACTTACTGGTAATTCATAATTCTCACAATTAGGGTTTTGAGAACATCTTTTTCCCAAAACTCAGATCTCACATCTAAAACCTCACAAAAGCTCTCCCCATATTGCAAGGCAATTGGAGAGTATTTTCTAGCACACGCGGCATCATCTCAATCAAGTCTTGGGTGCAAGTTATAGGAGGGAATTTACTTTAATTCCTGTTCTTAGGCCATAAGCACAAAGGACCAAAGGTTGAATTCTTTTTCTTATCCTTTTTTTATCTTATGACTATAAACACAACTGTATTTTTCATTATAATCCTGCAAGTTTAGGGTGAATACATGCTTTATTCCCCACACTATACGATGATCATAGGGCCATTTTAGACTCGGCTGCGAATGGGCGATTCTAGCGTGAGGTGGACGACGATAAGGGCTGGAGTTTAATTGAGGAGATGGCTACCCATACGTCTGAATACGGCAATCCCAGAAGTGGGACGAGAACGGTTGCCAATATCGAGACTGAGGGTCTTGAGGCGAAGTTTGATAAATTATTTGCGAAAATTGAAAAGTTAGAGAACGGAGGTGTTGGGAACCGTCAGACGGTTCATGTTCTACAAAAAGAGGAAATAGTGCTTTGTGAGAGGTGTGGCGAGCAAGGCCACGGTGCGGTTGAATACTATGCAGATTGAGAGCAAGTTTTCTCGTTTCAACAATACAAGCAAGGGGGATACAATCACAATCACGGGTATGTCCACCCGAACTTACGGTGGACGAGCCAAAATGTTCTAAACCCGTCTTCCCCACCACATCAACAACAACCGTATATTCCACCGCACAAGCAACAATTTTCGAGGGCCCCGCAGTTACCGAACCCTCAACAAGGTAGTTCCTCGAGTGTAGGGGTGTCCGAGGTAGAAGAGTTGAAGAGTATGATACAGTCTTTGGCCACACAAATGGCTAAATCTGACCAAGCGACGAACTCAACGATAAAGATGTTAGAGTCGCAAATTGCCCAACTCGCCACAAATCAATCAACGAGACAACCGGGCCATCTACCCTCTCAGTCAGAAAAAGAGGAAGGAGACGTTGAACATGGTGACCCTCAGATCAGGTAAATCTTATTCTAATGATGAAGTTGCTAATCACGCTGTTTTTGATGTTGCAGGAAAAGAGAAAGTTGCTGGAAAAGAAGTTGTGAGAGCCGAGGAAGGACTCGATCGAGAGGTTTTAGACTCTCGATCGAGAGGAAATGAAGGAAAAGAGATCGATCGAGAGCTTGAATCTCCTCGATCGAGCGATGTGTCAGTAGAGAGTGCTCGATCAAGCACTATTGAGAAAGAAACCATTCGACCGAGAACGCTGGAAGGTCGATCGAGTGGTTTGGTTGCTGTGACTGTTCGATCGACTGATCTGGTGCAAGAGAACGCTCGATCGACTGAACCAAACAGAAGAATGATGAACAATGCGTTAATACGTGATACGCATAGACCATATTCGGATGTACATGTCCCATTTCTGGGACGTTTAATGAAAAAGAAGACAAGTGAACCAGAATTCCAAATATTTGGCCAATTGATCAAAGGCCTCAATGTCCACATTCCATTCTTGGACCTAGCGAGAAAGGTACCCTCCTATTTAAAATTCATGAAAGACATTCTTATGCGTAGGCGTACCGTTAGTGAAATTGAGAACGTAGCTTTTACGGAAGGGTCTTCGGCCCATTTGCAATATCGGACCCCACTCAAACTATCCGACCCGGGTAGTTTTTCCATACCTTGCTACATAGGACTCCATTATATTGACCGCGCGTTATGTGACTTAGGCGCTAGTATTAGCGTGATGCCATGGTCTTTAGCAAGAAGGTTGGGTCTTAACCGATTTCACTACACTAGCATGTCTGTGCAAATGGCTGATAGGTCGACGGCTAAGCCTATGGGGATTTTGGAGGATATACCAGTAAAAGTGGGACGTTTTTATATACCGGTTGATTTTGTCGTTCTCGACATTCCGGAAGACTCATATACACCCATCATACTTGGTCGACCCTTCCTACATACTGCCCAAGCGATTATTGATGTCGGATTGCGCACTTTGACCTTCCGAGTCGGGGGAGAGGTGTTAGTTTTCGCCAAACCCGCGACCCATAAGGGTCCAATGCGCATTCTAGAATGCAATGTTTTGCAAGCCGTTGACTCTGACTCTTGTCCTATGGAAGAGACCCCGTCGAAAGACTCCATGATTATAGACGAACCTCCGCATGCCGTCATTCCCCCATCCCCACTAACACCGTTGCCTCGTAAAGAGAAGCAAAAGAGGGGCCCGTATTTCTGTTATCAGGTGCACCGGGCCAGGATGGGGAAACTTTGCAATGGACCCACCTACGGGAGTATCAAAGAGCATGGCGGAGCTGTTTAAAGAGTACAAAGACGAGCGGAAGGCGGAAGATGAGTCGCGGGGGTCGAGAAGGAAATTGAGGACCAACATTGGAGAAACCAGTACGTCACAACCGAGGCCGAAGGATGGCCAATCTGAATCAATGGAAGCATAGCCGGGTTTTCAACCCCGTGCGAAGTTGTAAATAAGACTAGTTTTCGTTAATTTTTAACTCTTTTTAGCACTTGTGTTTTCTTTAGGACATCCGTAGTAGACAATCGTAGTTTGGACAGTAGAGTGACTCGGAAAAATATTTTTGGTGGTTTTGGGATATTTGTATTATGCTTATTGCAGGTACAAATGAGCCGCGACAATCAGAACCAAATTCAAAGTGCGGCCAGGTCAAAAAGCACTCGACCGAGAGGCAAAATCTGTGGGGAATAAAACGTGTATTCACCCTAAAATTGCAGGATTATAATGAAATATACAATTGCGAATATCGTCATAAGATTAAAAACATGAGAAAAGTAATACAACCTTTAGTCCTCGCGCAAAAGGCCTAAGAACAGGAATTAATGCAAATTCCCTCCTATAACTTGCACCCAAGACTTTGTCTGAGACGTGGCCGCGTGTGCTAGAAATCCTCTCCAATTGCCTTGCAATATAGGGAGAGCCCTTGAGGTTTTAGATGTGAGATCTGAGGTTTTGGGAGAAGAGTGCTCTCAAAACCCTAATTTTACTTGAGAATTATTTAACAGTATACCAAGAGTAGTCTACATAAGGAGAAGGACTCTCCTTATGTAGCTCTCCAATTCGGCCGAAATTAGGGTTTGGGTAGGAGTGGGCTTCCACTCTTACCTTATCCCAATACGTGATTCGACCCAATTGCTTAAATATATTTCGCGGGTTTATGATTATAAATCGTAACATGTTATCAGATATTAATACAGTCGATATATTAATAATGGTCTGATAAAATACGATATTGTATAATTACCTAAATTAATATAACTGTTTATATTAATTCGCGAATACAATATTTAATTAAATATAACCGTTTATATTTAATTTACGAATTAATCTTGTAATCCGTATTAGCTAAAATTATTTAATCCGTATTAAATAATAATTCTCAACATCTTATTGACTAATTTAATAGTCAATACCTCTGACTAACTGTTTAGTCATATCCGGCAAAATGTGACTGTATTTTCATACCTTCACATCTCTCAAACGTGTCCTATAGGTGTGACGTATAGGGACCAGTTGACCACCGCCATCCGTATGACAATAACGTCAAACTTATCTAGCAAGCCAACCGTTATTGATAAACGTGGATCAACTGGTAATAATACAGAAGTATGCCCTTGTGATCCTTAAAGAGATTTAATAAGTCATTGTACTTAATTGTCAAGGACACCAGCCCCAACAATCTCCCACTTGTCCGTACAAGGGTATGTTCAATGACGTTATCACACTACATGTGGAGGACACAATCTCCAACAAACTCCCACTTGTCCGTACAAGTGTAGGTGCGATAACCGAATCTCATATCCTTTTAAAATTTCTCCCACTCAATGTAAGACAATTTGCAAATCCGCATTCGCAAAGGTCGTATCTCACAAGCGATCTGTATCAAGAATGGTTTCCCCGACTAGAGAGTAACTTAACTGATAAAACGAATCTGTATTCGAGCATGGCCATGCATTTCAGTTACTACTCCTCGAGTGGCCCTGAGAAATGATAAAATCCTGATAAGGGTTTGGATATTTCCCTCAACTCGAATCCTGCCGATATCGCCCAGCATGAAATAACCCAGAAAAAATCCTCTTGGCCCCTGTTACGGTGACCGTGGGAAAGAAACCAAAGTTACCCAAAATCTGTCTTAATCTCAAGAAACAGTTGAAAGTCAAAAGACTCGACTCTAAGGAACACTATGGAGGTCCTATCCACGACCTGGCACCCAATGTTATAAAACATTTAGGACTCCATAACGTTGTCACGGGGTGTCCTACGAGATATCCGTATAACTCGCCTTTGTGATTGGTCAGTCATCCACGTGACTTATGGCTCGTTGAACCCACCATCAACCAA
The DNA here is from genome assembly GCA_029255685.2 of Silene conica. Taxonomy (NCBI): domain Eukaryota; kingdom Viridiplantae; phylum Streptophyta; class Magnoliopsida; order Caryophyllales; family Caryophyllaceae; genus Silene; species Silene conica. Next base: position 32,898,897 of record CM055317.2, on the reverse strand, counting down.
CGTCACAAAATGATTACCTGAGTTATCAGCTCAAGTGGGTAATCAAGGACCAAAACGATGTAATGTTAATCAGTTCACTTTGTGGTGTTCAAAATTGGCGTACAATTCCACATGAAAAACAAAACATTTTATATCATAACAATAAGGTTGAATAGAGTACACGAGAAAATGAATTATTACATGAATTCATAAAAGAGTACTACAACTTAGGAACACATCCAATTCCCATGGAATGAATGTGCCCTTCATGCTTATCACGTGGTAATGCTTTAGTGAGAGGATCAGCTATGTTGTCATCCGTAGCGATCTTTTCAATAAAAATCTCCTTTTGCTCCACGTAATCCCGGATTAGATGAGCTTTCCGTTGTACATGCCTAGCCTTGCTGCTAGATTTATGCTCCTTAGCTTGGAAGATGGCACCGCTATTGTCACAATAGACGGTGATTGGGTCATTCGAACTAGGCACTACTGATAGTCCTTGTAAGAATTGACGCATCCATATTGCTTCCTTAGCTGCTTCTGAGGCGGCATAGTACTCGGACTCAGTCGTAGAATCTGCTGTAACACTCTGTTTAGAACTTTTCCAGCTGACAGCAGCGCCATTAAGAGTAAAGACAAATCCAGACTGAGATTTCGAGTCATCTCGATCTGTTTGGAAGCTAGCATCTGCGTAACCCGTGGCGCAGAGCGTCGAGTCGCCTCCAAAAGTCAATCCCCAATCTTTAGTCCTCCGTAGGTACTTAAGAATGTTTTTCACGGCCATCCAGTGTTGTTCACCTGGATGAGCTTGGAATCGACTTGTCATACTCAATGCATATGCAACGTCAGGACGTGTGCATATCATGGCATACATGATCGATCCTATTGCCGAAGCATAAGGAATCCGACTCATGCGCTCTTTCTCTTCCACTGACTTAGCTTCTTGAGTCTTGCTCAAGTGAAGCCCAGGAGTCATAGGAAGGAACCCCTTCTTGGAGTTCGTCATGCTGAATCTCTCCAGAATCTTCTCTATATAAGATTCCTGACTGAGAGACAACATCCGTTGTGATCTATCCCTGTAGATACGGATGCCCAAAATTCTTTGTGCCTCTCCCAGATCTTTCATCTGGAAATGGTTTTTCAACCATGCTTTAACCGAAGATAAGAGAGGTATGTCATTCCCAATCAAGAGTATGTCATCGACATACAGTACTAGGAATACAATCTTACTCCCACTCGACTTGATATAGAGACATGGTTCCTCGACTGATCGAATGAACCCATTCTCTTTTATCACTTGGTCGAAGCGATGATTCCAACTCCGCGATGCTTGCTTAAGTCCATAGATGGAACGCTTAAGCTTGCAAACTCTCTTAGGATGTGCTGGATCGATAAAACCCTCGGGTTGTACCATGTACAACTCTTCCTCCAAATAACCGTTTAAGAAGGCGGTTTTAACGTCCATTTGCCATATTTCATAGTCATGAAATGCGGCGATCGCTAAGATAATCCGAATGGAACGTAGCATGACTACGGGTGCAAAGATCTCATCATAGTGCAAGCCTGGCACTTGAGTGAAACCTTTAGCAACTAGTCTAGCCTTGTGGATATCTTGTTGTCCTTCCACGGCATGCTTTATCTTGTAAAGCCATTTGCATTGAAGGGGACGTACCTTTGCAGGTAGGTCCACAAGATCCCACACGTTGTTCTCATACATGGAGTCCATCTCGGATTGCATGGCTTCTAGCCATAGCTTTGAGTCAGAACTAGTCATGGCACCTTTATAGGTTGTGGGTTCATTACCCTCTAGGAGTAAGACGTCATCTGTATCGTGTTCCTCGACCATACCAATGTATCTGTCCGGTGGAATAGAGACTCTTCCTGACCTCCTAGGTTCCTCAGGGATATCTACTGCAGCCTCGGTTGGAGGTACTGTTTCCTCCAATGGTTGCTCGGTAGTTGGTTCTTGAACCTCCGATAACTCGAAAGTTCTATTACTCGACTTGTTCTCGAGAAATTCTTTCTCTAAGAACGTCGCACTAGCCGCAACAAGAACACGTTGTTCGGTAGGCGAGTAGAAGTAATGACCAAACGTTCCCTTTGGATAGCCTATAAAGTATGTCTTGACCGATCGCGGGCCGAGCTTATCCTCGTGTCTCCACTTGACATAAGCCTCGCAGCCCCAAACCCGAATAAAGGACAAGTTAGGGACCGTTCCCTTCCATAACTCGAATGGAGTCTTGTCAACAGCTTTAGACGGACTTCGGTTAAGTATTAGAGCGGCCGACAAAAGAGCATAGCCCCACAATGAATCAGGCACAACGGTGTGACTCATCATGGATCGAACCATATCGAGTAAAGTTCGATTTCTCCGTTCGGACACACCATTTAATTGTGGTGTTCCAGGTGGAGTCAACTGTAGCACGATCCCACAGTCTTTTAGGTGTTGATCAAACTCGTGTGAAAGATACTCACCACCACGATCCGAGCGTAGTGCTTTAATCTTTCTACCCAGCTGGTTCTGTACCCGATTCTGGTATTCTTTGAATTTGTCAAAGGATTCACTTTTATGTTTCATCAAGTAGACATAGCCATATCTACTCAAATCATCCGTGAAAGTGATGAAATACCTATAGCCTTCTCGTGCGTTGATCGACATAGGGCCACATACGTCCGTATGTATGAGTCCTAATAGGTCGGCAGCGCGCATTCCAACACCTTTGAAGGAAATACGAGTCATTTTGCCGATGAGACATGATTCACACGTGCCATATGATTCAAAATCAAAGGGCGAAATGGCTCCATTCTGTATGAGCTGTTTAACGCGTTTCTCATTTATGTGTCCCATACGACAATGCCATAAGTAAGTTTGATCTTTGTCACCTACCTTTATTCTTTTATTATTCACATGTAATATCTCGGTAGTTTGATCTAAAACATAAATTCCATTCATGGAAACTGCCTTGCCATAAATCATATTGTGCAAAGAGAAAATACAGCTATTATTCTCTATTACAAATGAAAAACCAAGTTTGTCAAGTGCAGAAACTGACATAATGTTTTTGGATAAACTAGGAACATAATAACAGTTATACAAAAATAACTCGAATCCACTTGGAAGCTGGATTACGTATGTTCCCTTCGAGACTGCAGCCACACGTGCTCCATTCCCGACACGCAGGTCCACCTCACCCTTGATTAGGGGTTCTTGGTTTCGGAGGCCCTGCACATGATTACATAGATGAGAACCACAACCGGTATCAAGTACCCAAGTTCCGCAACTTGCGTGGTTAATCTCAATCATGTGAATAAAAGAAGAAGAAGACATACCAACAGGAGTAACACGGCCTGCTTTAATGTCCTCGCGATACACAGGGCAGGAGCGCCTCCAATGCCCAGTCTTGTGGCAATGGTGACATTCCATGCTTGTATCCTTGCTCTTTGTCTTGCCTTGTGAGTTACTCGACTCACCAGGCCCACTCTTTGTAAATCCTGGTTTCTTGAACCTGGGCTTACCTACTGCTAGGTCGCCCTGAGCTTTAGCCTTCCCTTTACCTTTTCCCTTACTGGAGATTATGAGAACATCCTGCTTTAGACTCCCACTCAACTTTAGATCCTTCTCAGTCTGTACGAGAAGGGAGTGGAGTTCATGGGGAGTCTTCTTCATGTCGTTCATGTAGTAGTTGGCCCTAAAGAGGGCGAACCCATCATGAAGTGAATGAAGCATGCGATCAACGATGATGTTCTCACTGATCTTGCAGTTTAGGGACTCCAGTTTCTCAATATTCTCAATCATGTTGAGAATATGTGGGCTAACAGCTTGGCCCTTCTGGAGTTTCGCCTCAAAGAAGCGACAGGTATGCTCATAAGAAACGATTCTCGGAGCCTTGGAGAATTCGTTAGTGAGCGTGGTGAAAATCTTGTTTGCACCATGGGTTATGAAGCGTCTTTGCAAATTGGATTCCATTGCATAGATGAGTACGTTCTTTATCGCACCCGCTTCCATAACGAAATCGCTATGAGTGCGAATTTCGTTGGCTCTAGCTCCAGTTCCTGGGTGTGGCGGAATGGGCTCAGTTAAGAACTTGAGCTTTCCGTCAGCAATGGCAGCATTCCGTAGTGCTGCCTCCCAGTCAGAGAAGTTTGACCCATCATTCCTCAGTCTAGTTGACTGATTCATGGAGTCCATGAAGGCTTTTAGCCAGGATTCACGTGCTAGCTTGGCACTTGGCATTGGGTCTTCACCAGCCATTTTAGTTTTACAGCAGTTTTAATGAACGTGTTCTACACTGAAAAGAAGATAAAACAAAACCATATAAGCAACTTATTGTTGTGATTTAAGTCTATATTAAATTGAAATTTAAACTTGTAGACTCATGCATTTATATAATTGATCTCCCTCAAGAATTATATAAACGATCCCAAGACTCAATTTCCGTATATTGATAAGCCCACAGTTTGGCTAATTCCAATCGTTGGAACTCTTGGTCGATAGATTTCCGTAAATCCTATCTATTAGTCCATCTCAGTCACTGGAATATTATCGAGTGACCATGATGTTGAGATAAAATAAATCATCTGTTCCCACTTACCCGACGTAGAAGGGGTCATATTATGCCTACCGACGAAGAAGGGATTCATGGGAGGCTGATTTATAAAGACTAATCTCAATTTTTGGTTATACGAGGAAGACCCCATCAACTTTTATTTATCCATATTTAAGTGAACTAAAAACTAGCATTGCGTGAATGAATTAAATAAAGTGATGGCTTTCAAATGACATGTGACATCTGTATTGTCACAGAAAACTAACGCGAGACCTCTACATGAGTCAGTTTTCAGGCATGATATAGGTGGTTTGGTTTTTAGGCGGAATATGATGCAAGCTATTATCGATGAAAGCGTAAAGATAAATGCAATAAACGTAAATAAAAGTCCTAGTGTGGCCTATCCTACCAAAAAAAAAAAAAAAACATAAAACAACTTGGAATCCACCGTTGGACCCTAGAAGCTTGTCTTGATGTTTCATCTTGGTCCTTGCAGCGGGAGTGAGCATCCGGTCTCCGTCTTGTCTTTGGTCTTCGCAAAATTACTAATTTAAATTACAAGAGTAAACCTAGATACATTCTAATTTAAATACAAAAGTAATTACATGGCAAAAACCCAAAACGGAGATTCAAGATCTCAAAATTACAAGCAAGATCGTGTCCCATCATTACGGTGACACAATCTTCTAAGGCCACACTAAGTTACAACCGTTTGCAAAAAATTAAATACGTTATTGAAAGCATTCAAGGCATTCACAAGACGATAAATAAAATGCATCAACTAAAAACAATTTATACATGACATAATACCGTTATTATGATTAATAAATTTATACCAAACCACCTTTTTAAGATTAAAATTAAGTGACTATACCGTTTTAATCACCAATTTTAACAAACATATAATCCATTGTTTTAAACTGTTTTAAAAACAATATGTATCAAACGAGGGTGAACCGTTTCACTAAATAATATACTATTTCCGTATACAGTATATTATTTTAAGCCATGTGAAAATAAGAAACAAGTTATTTTCGAAAAGAGAGCCCGAAACATGAGCACTCGACCGAGCAGCAGAGGCACTCGATCGAGTGCCAGTGTCACTCGATCGAGTGCAGCAGGGGCTCGATCGAGTGACTCTTTAAAACGCAATCGCTGCACTTTTAAATCAAAACGAGTTTATAACTTGGATTTAAAACGTGTAAATCATATATAAACAACAACAAAAGATTCACATATTGCTAAAAATATCGATTAATTAACAATATGCAAATTATAATCGAAAACAAGATCGATTTCTCACTAAAAACTCACGCACGGCAGCCTGGTACGATGGCACTCGATCGAGTGACACAGGGACTCGATCGAGTGCCTTCGACAGAAGGTACGGTTTTCAAAATTTTAAAACTTATGAAAGACACAATTGTAAAATTTTCATGGCCTAAGGCTCTGATACCACTTGTGGGGAATAAAACGTGTATTCACCCTAAAATTGCAGGATTATAATGAAATATACAATTGCGAATATCGTCATAAGATTAAAAACATGAGAAAAGTAATACAACCTTTAGTCCTCGCGCAAAAGGCCTAAGAACAGGAATTAATGCAAATTCCCTCCTATAACTTGCACCCAAGACTTTGTCTGAGACGTGGCCGCGTGTGCTAGAAATCCTCTCCAATTGCCTTGCAATATAGGGAGAGCCCTTGAGGTTTTAGATGTGAGATCTGAGGTTTTGGGAGAAGAGTGCTCTCAAAACCCTAATTTTACTTGAGAATTATTTAACAGTATACCAAGAGTAGTCTACATAAGGAGAAGGACTCTCCTTATGTAGCTCTCCAATTCGGCCGAAATTAGGGTTTGGGTAGGAGTGGGCTTCCACTCTTACCTTATCCCAATACGTGATTCGACCCAATTGCTTAAATATATTTCGCGGGTTTATGATTATAAATCGTAACATGTTATCAGATATTAATACAGTCGATATATTAATAATGGTCTGATAAAATACGATATTGTATAATTACCTAAATTAATATAACTGTTTATATTAATTCGCGAATACAATATTTAATTAAATATAACCGTTTATATTTAATTTACGAATTAATCTTGTAATCCGTATTAGCTAAAATTATTTAATCCGTATTAAATAATAATTCTCAACATCTTATTGACTAATTTAATAGTCAATACCTCTGACTAACTGTTTAGTCATATCCGGCAAAATGTGACTGTATTTTCATACCTTCACATCTCTCAAACGTGTCCTATAGGTGTGACGTATAGGGACCAGTTGACCACCGCCATCCGTATGACAATAACGTCAAACTTATCTAGCAAGCCAACCGTTATTGATAAACGTGGATCAACTGGTAATAATACAGAAGTATGCCCTTGTGATCCTTAAAGAGATTTAATAAGTCATTGTACTTAATTGTCAAGGACACCAGCCCCAACAAAATCCTCTCGATCGAGCAAACTAAGGGGTTGACGAAATTCGATCGAGAAGATTGATGTTCGATCGAGGGAAATAATTGATCGATCGAAAAGGAGAAGTCCAAAAGTCAGGAACTTCTCGATCGAGGAGGGTAAGAAGGTCGATCGAGAGAGTTTTCTCTCGATCGAGGGGTCGGAAGTTCAACAGTCAAGGTACTCATCGATCGAGCTGGTACTGCTCTCGATCGAGCCCTCCAGGTATCAAAAAGTACTCGATCGAGGGGAAATTTCTCTCGATCGAGTACCTTTTTCGGTCTATATAAGGTAAAATCCTTCGATTTACAGCTCATTTCTTCGACCGAGTTTCTGAGTTCTTCCCTATTTCTTGAGCTTTTTCAACCCCCTTTGCAATTTAAGCTTTATTTTACCCAAATAACAACTACATTATAGTACCCAACACATTTACATATCAATTTTAACAAAAGCCCTATCAAAAAACCCGATTTCAAGCCCAAATTCGAAAATTTTCGATTCTAGGGTTTCGGTTGGACATTTCGATTTTTGTGCTTTTTGTTCAGATTAATTGCAATACGTGGGTGTTATCAACATCAAGTAAGTATTCCTAGCTCTTCTTTGTTAATTAAACACCCCATTCCTTGAGTTTTTCGAATTTTTAGGGTGTATGTTAGTCGAGCTTCGAATTCTGTCCTTTAACTGTTTAATCCTTGTTTAAATTAGTATTTACTTGTTGTTTGATGTAGTAATGGACCAAGTAAACCAATCCCCTGCTCCTGAACTTTCTGTCGAGACAATCGTCTCGAATGTCATAACCGAGATAATAGAGCAACACTCTGTTGCTACTGTTAAGGAGTCTGGGCAGCCTCCTGTTGCTGTTTCTGAGGCTGCGACAGTGTCCTCCGACATCGTCGTCCGTAGGGGAGGGATGACCGTGAGTCCACCGGCCTTGGAGGGTAATGTTGCTTCTCAAGCAACTCCTGGTGCCCATGTTACTGTAGAGGATGTTGAGACGGAGTCCGAGAGTGATTCCGGGGAGGAGACCGAGTCTGATGAGGATGCTGGACAGTCGCGTCCTCCTTTCTCTTTGCTAGCCGCGGGTGCCACTCCTAGGTACTCGAAGCTCCCTAGGATTCCTCGCCCCCAGTTCTTGGCCATCACCACCACCACTTCTCGACCTCCTATGGTCGCCTCTTCGAGCTCTACTGCGGTTTCTACTGAGCTCACCATAGCACCTGGGGCCACTGCTGCCGAGCCCCGTGTAACCGAGGCTACCGCTACGCTCCCTCTGCTGCGGCCACTTCATCGAGGGGCGTTGACACTTCTTCACGAGGGACAGACTCTAGGTATATATGAGGATGTTTGCCACTTGCTGAACGGGACGGGGATGTCTGGATTGATTAGGATGGAGGAGCTCACGCTAGATAGACCTACTTACGAGTTCTTTAACTCCTTCACCTTTGACCCCGAGAGCTATAGGGAGGATAATACTCTCCTTTGTATTCATTTCCGACTCATGAATGAGTCGTTTGACTGGACTCTGGGGCGGTTTGGGGAGGCATTAGGCCTCGTTAGTGATGGACCCATCGAGCCTCTACGAAGGCTCGTACCTCAGTTGTGGGCTGCCCTCTCTCACACTCCACTCTCTTCACGGAAGGGAGCCCACGTTCACACCCCAGCCCCTCGTTATTTTCTTCGTTTATTGGGTGAGATTATCTTTAGGCGACCCGAGCCCAATAACCTCACCAACACTGAGCTTGCCATCTTGGCCGGGTACGTGAACATCGATTCGCGTACCCCTTTTGTTCTTAACATTTCATTTCTGGTTGCTCAGTATTGGAGTGGTATTGGGAGGCGGGTCACGAGCTCTATTGTTTGTGGTGGATTGGTCACTAGGATCCTCTGCGACATTCGCCCTACCTACATTGAGAGGGTTGGCCTAGTGGGGGAGATTGGGCGCCTAGATATAGATGCCATGCGAGTCTTTCGCTGGCTAGATGGGATGACGTGGAAGATTTGTGGCACCCTTCAGTGACACTACCTTGCGCCACACTTCCACGTCTTTTACCGCTCTCCACTGCTGAGGGAGCGAGACCACCACCCACCACCTACCATCTCACCTTCACCACCGCACCCCCCTCTTCTTCCCAGAAGAAGAGGAAGCGGGAGATTGGGCATTCTTCCCAGTCTCCAACCCAGACTCCACCACCTAGGGTTGGACCTACGCCCACGTCCACACCCACGTCCACGCCCGCGTCCGCGTCCACGTTCACTTTCATGCCCACTCCATCCATCACTCGTACACCTACCACCCTCACCACTCACTCACCTTCACCATCACAAACCCCTACCCCTGCTTCTTCTGGGATGGTTTATCCTGCCAACTTTGTTCTACCTCCTGCCCTTGAGGCGCCTGCGGTCTTCGACCAAGGGCGTCGTGATCCTGTGCTTGATGGCATTTGTAGGTACCTCACCGACATGCGATGGGATCAGGCTTTGGCCATGTTCCCAATCTATGAGGACTACGTCCGCACAGCACGTCCCCTTCCAGAGGGATGGGTTCACCCCTCTTTCTACCGATTCCCAGCTGGTGGGTACCCTGCCTCTTCTTCTTCTGATGAAGAGAGGGAGGAGACACCGGTAGCGAGAGCGGTGCGCTTACGCGCCGAGGCTGCGGCAAGGCGTGCTACGAGAGAGGAGGAGCAGGACCCCACGTTTGGGGAGGAGGGAGCTTCTCGTGATGCTTAGAGCTTCCCTAGTTTGGTACTGGTTTGAGGAAACCAGTTTTGTGAGTACCACCGTCTTCCATCTTTTCTTTTCTTTTCTTTTGCTTTCTTTTTTGGTTTTTAGGAACATGTATTAGGTTGATATCCCCTTTCCCTTGTTTTCTAGTTTTGATGAGCTGCGAAGACAACGAGGGCGTTGTCTGTTTTGGTTTGGGGAGGGTATGCATCCTTTTGCGTCGCATCCTTTTGCGTCTGCATTTGCATTTCGTTTGCATTCACTTTTATTGTTTTATGTAAATTTCAGAAAATTTTCAAAATCTTCAAAAATCACCTTTATTTTTGCATTTAGTCGAGTCGGATTGGAGATTTGATGATGACAAGCTGTTTATAGTCAATTTCATGTCATGTTATGCCAATTTTCAACCCTTGCCTTGTGAAGTTTTAAGTGTTATCCCGAATTTTGTCATGGACTTCACGTTAGACCACTAGACTTGACTGATAGTTTTGGCAACCTACTACACATTCTGAGCTTTAGAGCCTTTAAAACTGGTGACATCTAAGACCGGTTATTTTAGGATTGTGAGTAGTACTCCCTGCATTTCATGTTTTTCATGTGTATGAGTCTTGGTTTCTTGTTGCCTACACGTACCGTTTTGTGGTTGGTATTACACGTAGGAGAACTATTGCATCACCCCCTTCTCGTTATGCCCATTGAGCTCCACTTTAGCCAAAAATTGCCTTTTGTCCCTTTTGCTACATCCTATATATTGCCTACCTTATGCTGAGCTAGGAGTAGTGAAGGTTTTTATGTCATTTTTATCAATTTTTGGCCTGTTTTCATTGTTGTTAGGGTGTTTACGAAGGAGAGGTAAGTTTTCAGCCGAGTTTTGCTTGATCAAGGGCCATTTGTACTCGATCGAGTAGTTTTTCTGGCTTAGACTTGTCGTTCGAGAACTTTCAAAAATGAAAAGTGCTCGATCGAAGCTCTTATTGCTCGATCGAGTAATCTGGGGAAGGAAGCACTCGATCGACCGCCCAGTTTGGTCGATCGAGAGGAAAGTTGACACTGTCACCGAGAGTTTTCATCAAAAAAAAAGAGAAAAAAAAGGAAAAAAAACAATAAAGAAAAAAAAAGGAGAATTCAAAGAAAAATTGATGAAAAGGAAAAATACGAAAATCAGTATACGGTTGACAGATGGTATAATTTTGGGTAGTATTTGGTTGCCTAGCAAAGGAAATGATTTGCATGAATAGTCGGAAGAATTGGGAATGTATTTTCAGGAAATTTGGTGGTTCTAGCTCGGCTTAAACCCCGCACTTACCCATACTTGTTTCATCCCTTTCTGTCCCACTTATCCTCACTATCCCAAATCTTGCAATAGTTCGGCGTGTAATGGACATCGTTGGTGGTTGTGCGTGTGTACGTCGCTTGAAACCTTTATTCATGCTAGTCTAGCATTCATGATTTGTCGGTTGTAGTTTAGGCGAGAGTCTATACTTCTTTATTCTTCTCTTCTCTTCACATATATTCTACCATTTGCTTGATTGAGGAGAGTCCGAAATTTTATGAGTCTAGCAAGGTTGAAAGTCTACATGTGTTTTCCATGATATGCACAAATTCGTTCGCTTATTTCCAATCTTGGCATCGGTTGATTTTTGGGCATAGTATGCACTTGGCTTTAACTATTTTGGTAGCTTGAGTCTTTTCTCCATCCATTAGGTCCGTATTTTTTCTTTAGTTTGTTTTAGTTTGCATTAGGTTTGCTTGAGGACAAGCAAAGGTTCAGTTTGGGGAAGTTTGATGTGTGCATTTTGTATAGACTTTTTAGTCTTGTTTTAGCACACATTATCGTAATATTTGGTGATTTTATATCATTTTATATCCCGTATTTGCTACTTTGTGTTCGTGTTGCTATTTTGCAGATAGTGACCGAATTGTAGCAGAAACTGAGCTCTTTCTGCCTCATTGCACTGTTTTGCCATAGTCGATGGGAGAACTACGGTTGGTCACGTAGCAATCGAGAAGTGTGAAGTGAAAATCAACCTTTGTGTCTGTCGAAGGATCTACCGAGGAGGAAACGTCCTCGATCGAGCTGTCCTGTGCTCGATCGAGGGACCGAGATGAAGACAAGTCCTCGATCGAGCTGTCCTGTGCTCGATCGAGAGGTATCTACGAAGAAAGCACTCGGTCGAAACCCAATTTGCTCGATCGAGAAGTGCCGAAGAAGAGGAGTCGATCGAGTAACCTGCTACCTCTCGATCGACCGATTTGTGAATCTAATAGTGCTCGATCGAGAGGAATTTTCCCTCGATCGAGAACTTCGAGACTCTTCATGTTCACTGATTTATTACATCAGTTTTTTTTCTCTACTATTTAAGGAGCTCGTTTGTAGAGCATTAGGTATCATCATTTTTCAGACTTGCAGACCCTAGTTCATTCTCTAAAACTTCTTTTACTTTAAGTATTTTTTGAACTACTGTAGCCATCACATTTTTAGTAATTTACGGGTTTTTTCGTTCTTCCATTCTAATCTCCGTTCTTGCCTTCGGATTACTGTAATTTCTTCCCTCTTGTCTTTATTTCCTTTTCTTAATTCAGTTTATATTTATTGTTTCCGTTTTCGTGTTCGATCAGTTTCGTATCGTTTATGATCTATTTTCGTTTTCGTATTCGTCGTTGTCACTCGTGCTTTTTGCCTCTGTTTTCGCGTGCTGTTTTGATTCATTCCCTTTGTCAATCTTATTTCTAGTCTAATCTGTTTACTTCAAATCCCTGTTTAATTCATATCGTATCATATGCTATTTTGTTATTTTACATCCATCTTAAGACTAACAAATTTCGCATATCCTTCCTCTTTGCTCTTGTTAATTTCGAATCCCTTGTCTACTGTTTATAATCTGATTTTTATTTATCATCTTATCATGTCGCACGTTATAATTCTCATTATCGTTATAATCTTTGTCATCCCCACTATGAGTAGCTAAAACCATAATATGTTGGGATGAGGGAGTTGTGTCGAATATATAATATGTAGTAGTCGGGTTAGACCGTCTTTGGTGGAAGTAATCGTTAAACAATTTATTTTTATGTTCGGTTTAGTGAGTGCACGCATGAGACCTTACATCTAGTTAATTCCTGACCTAGACCGGAAGGTTGGAAGGGTAAGACTTGTTTATCGATTTTAAATAGTTTTTGTGAGAGCGGAAGTTAAGCAAAAACGACCTTAGGCGACTTAAGACCGGAAGGTATAGTCGGGTTTCAGACTTGACCGTAATAACCCAGCCTTTCCCACCAATATTAAGCCTATCCCTTTTACGACTATCATTTATGAGACACAACGACCCGAATTCCCAACATATTCCTTTCCCCTGATTTTTATCTCAACTTGTGTTATTTACTTTCGTGTTCTTATTCTTTGCATATTTCTCATATCGTAGTTCAGTTATCTCAATTCAAACCCCCCCCCCCCCCCCCATATCTGTGACCATAGGTAAAAACTGTTAGTAAAGCAAGTCTGCTTCCTGAGGAGATCGACCCTATTTACCGCTAACTGCTGTTACTAGGACCTAGGCTTTTATTTTTGGTGTATGAACGACACGCATCAGTCTTCTCAGCACATAACAATGGGGTATGGGATACACAGCCTAATACATGTGACCAAGGGGAAAAAACAAAACTAAAAAAAACTAAATGCAAACGATGGAAATAAGGAACAGAAAACTTACAAGGTGCGAGCTTCCCCAAACCAGCAGCTCACAAAGAGATACTGAACATCTCTTGGCTCTGCGTCATCTGCCGTTTTTGTAAATTTTGGGCGTAAAACTGGTTTCAGGTAAAAATTAAGGAAGATTAAACAAAACTCAAAGACCAAAGAGGAAAAGAAAGAACAAAAGGAAAGATAGAGCAAAGGCTACTCGATCGAATAACTGTATTTAAACGATCGAGTAATTACTTCCCTGTGTTCCCCTCGATCGAGGAAGCTGATTCACTCGATCGAGAAGTTCGCACATCCCTTCGACTTATTTTACTCGATCGAGAAGTTGAAATGGTCGATCGATAGTTTTGAATTGAAAAATATCAATCGAGCACCTTGGTTTTCTCGATCGAGCCCTTTTTACATCTGGCACGCCTTTTGATCGTCTTTCTTTTGCATACGACCTTCCTTACCTGAAAACCAACAAAATATGCATCCCAAAAAGTACCAACCAGAATACCACAGTCTTAGAATGTTCCGACTAACTAATTGTCTCTACGCTGATTGCGATAGTCTAAAATTGTCTAAAAACGCGATAAAAGAAAAGTCTAAAACAACGTCTATTACAAACCGCAGGGGGTTGCAAACCCGGCTAACAACTGAAAATGTTTAACAGCCCGCAACAGGGCTTCTGACTGAATGCGGTCACCTCCGCGGTTATCAACTTCAACACTAGCTTTCAGAGTGCAGCAACAGAAAATAGCGGCTCATCACAACATTAAGCACACCATTATCAACCTTCTTCCGCGGTTACTTCTTAAATAGGATAGAGTCTTCAGATCCTCCTCCGGGGTCTTCTAACTTGTCAAGACCTGTGTAAGAAGAACCTAAACGATATTCCTCTATCTTCGGATTTAGCTGGAGAAAAGATACGGGCCTCTTCATGAAAACATCAGGGACGGTGCCCTTAATGTCATCCAGCGGATAGCCTATCAGTTTCCTGTTTTTCTTAAGAACAATCAACAAAGCAGTTAACTGTTCCTCATCCAACTTAGGGCTAAAAATGATAGGGAGTTGCTTAGTACTATCAAGAAAAGCACATTGAAGATAAGAAGAAAGGGGCTTACGCTCGGGGATCTATACCTCGACAGAACACAAGGTGTTTACCAAATGTTGTACCTTCCTTCCTTCAACATCGGTCAATTCTCGCTCATCCAAAGTAGCTTCAAGCAAATCCAACACCATCTCATAGCTACTTGGATCATCTGCAAACTCGTCTAACAAAGTCAAAGCCTCAAATGGATCTTTTACCAAGGAACTTGTATCCGTGCATGGTACCCCCACAGCAGGGGCGGGTAATTCTTTAATCAATTCGTCAAAACAATCAGCCCCTCTCTGCTTTTCACTCGATCGAGTGATATTTTCTTTCTGATTGCTCAATCGAGGATGGCATTCCCTCGAACGAATAGCTTAATCATCAGGGTCTCTCGATCGAGTAAATGAGTTGCTCGATCGAGCGACTTGCTTCTTGACATTGATCGATCGAGTAGGATAGTTTACTCGATCGATAACTTTCTCGCGGGCGGACATAGTGTCCTCTCCCGAAGCACCGTCAAATAGACCTGTAGGACCTATCAAAACAACACTACAGAAGAAGATAAGAACGATCTTAAGGAATTAAAAATTCCTTAAGACGGAGAACAAACTAAAAATGCAAATAGAATATTTGCCTCCCCGGCAACAGCGCCAAAATTTGATGTCAGTCATTTAACACCAAAAATAAATCCTAATAAACTACTAACAGAAGTTAGCGACAAATAGGGTCGATCTTCATAGGGAGGTAATACCTATATGCAATTCTAGTTAGTTAAGTCACAATTTGGGGGGTTTAAATTTGTTTGTAGCTAAACTACGGTGATAAAAGGTAAGAGAGAAAAAGATAAGGAAAGAACAGAAACGAGACAGAAATGAAATAAATCAGCAGAGAGGTACATGCTAGGATTTCGGTTCACTGTGTCAATAACACTATTGGTGCAAACTAGGTTGGTCAGTTTATTGGTAGGAAGAGCTAGGTTATTACAGTCACGTCTCTAACCCAACTATACCTTCCGGTCTTAAGTCGCTCTAAGGTCATTCCTGCTTGACTTCCGCCCTCACAGAGACTAATTATCACAGTTAAACAAGTCTTACCCTTCCAATCTTCTAATCTAGGTCGGGGTTTAACTAAACGAATGCTCTCATGCATGCATTCATTCAACCAAACAACATATAGATTGCTCAACGGCAATTCCTACAGCAAAACTACCCTACCCGGTCATAACATATCCTACAATTGACACAGATTCCCTCATCCCGACAAATAGAAGAATTAGCTACTCATAACGTAATTACTAGCAATAGCAATTACCCTAGTCATGCAAATGATCGACAAAGCATAAAATAAGATAAAAGCAATAATGAGAAAGAGAATAAAAGACCGAGACAAAGAGCAAGGGGCACGGTTTCCGAGATAGAAAACGTGAATAGGGGCAGGATGAATTAACGTAAACGAAAACAGTAGAGAACAAAGAACGAAAGATTAAGATTAAGAAGGAAAAGATAAGATTACAATCAAGCGATTACGGCGTAAAGAACAGTCTCAAAACCCGATTGCAATTCGAGAAAACGCAAAATAAGGAAACTGGAAGTAGTAGCATAAAATTGGCGACTAAAAAGTGACAGTATCTGTTTTTGATGAAAACAAATTGATAAAAGGATTTGATAACCTAAAAAGAAAAATTTCAAGTGTTCTTATTGTAAGACACAAGAGAACTAAGTTAAACCTACGGGCTTAATAAAGCCTAGCCGTCAAAAGCTCTCGATCGAGAAGAATAGCTATCAAAAGCTCTCGATCGAGAAGAATAGCTATCAAAAGCTCTCGATCGAGAAGAATAGCTATCAAAAGCTCTCGATCGAGAAGAATAGCTATCAAAAGCTCTCGATCGAGAATAATAGCTATCAAAAGCTCTCGATCGAGCAAAGAAGCCCTCGATCGAGCAATTTTCTTGTTCAGAACTCCTCGATCGAGTACTTCTCAGCGTGTATTTCCTGCACTGCGCACTGAATTTCAAATGGCTGTCTTTTCTTCGTTACTTGGGTAAATCAAGAGTTTTTGGTGGCGTTGGAAAGCTAAGAGGACATGATTTCATCTCCAATTGGAAAAACCAGATTATATATTTTAGAAGTCGAGATATGGCTCTCCAAAGTAGGCACTAGCAAATTGAAGCTCTTCCTTGCTTGCTTAGCTTCCTTTCTCCATTGTGCGCACCTCAAGTAGCTTTTGACTTGGACGATTGGCGCTTCCTAAGGCTTGTAAGGCTTATTCCAACTTCCATCTTCTAAAAGCGTAAACTTGGGACAACTTTGGCTCGGTTTCCATCACTTTCGCGCTTATTCCTACAAAATAGTAAGAAAAACACAAAGTAGCATGTCCGGGGCATAAAGTGATATAGAATCACCTGTAAAACATAGAAATGTGTGCCAAAAGGTATTGAAAAGTATATAATATATGCACGCATCAAGGAGGATGTAATTTCTCAACCTAGGATGAAGGGAATCCGGGTATATTAGATAGGGGAATGTTAATTGGTTGCTAGTAAAATCATATGGATCATTGTTTGATTATTGTTCTTTTTCTAATTTATTGATTTAGGCCTGAATTGATAATTAGTATAGCGAATTAATACTTTCACCGAGTGGGTTAGAATTAATATAGGTTGCAATAATCAAATAGGTTGTATCTAATTATAGCGACCGTATGTTAGATTCAATCTAAAGAGCACTATAGAATTGACCAATCTTGTGAACTTGGATGATCTGATTGAACTAGTGACCAATTAAGAATCCTCATATAATATACTTGGTTACCCGGAATTCCTAGACTATTAATATCATTGTTACACATCTTTTATTTAATTGCTTTTAGTTGATAGTCAAAACAAACAAATCAAAACCCCCTGAAACTATTACTTTTAGACTTTAATAATTTTAGCAAACTGATTATTACCGACTCCCTGTGGATTCGATACCTGTCTTACTGCTAGCTATTTTGTTAGTATCATGATAGATTTACTTTGATTAAGGTGATACGAGAAGAAACAGTAAGTGTAGTATTGTATTCATATGAAATGTCGGCCAACACTATTCTGAACACTTTTTACCGTGCCCACCACAACCAGGTACCATTAACGTCACCGTCAAAACAACCTACGAACATCGTGCCTCTGCCCAACGTCAGCAACGACCGCAATCCCTCACCCCAACGTTAACGACGGTTTATATAAACCCTAATTTAATTAGTGTAAACTGTTAGATTTAATCATACGTCTAAAAGTCAATAACTTCATACTAAATTATTCGGTAAATACTAGATGCGGAAGCGTACCTAATTACATGACGAAAGGTTGAGGATGAACCGTCTGAAGGGACGGTCTTTGGATTAGGTCTTCTAGTAGACACACATACCAAAGGGATCTCTCTACTGATGGGATGCGGGGAGATTAGGTTATTGTGTGCTACTAGGGACCATAACCCTAGATGACTAAATATAGTCTCCTTAGTCTAATGCGCCCATCATGCATTAGAAAACCTAATGGGTATCTACACTAGATAATAGTCAGGCCCATACTTTTTAAGACGTACATAAGTCCGTATTTAATACACCGTAGTGGATCACTTTATATTTGGGCTTAACTTAATTGATAACATATAAATACAATTACTATCTAATAAATAGTTTGTCCACATGTATTATCGTATTAGGCGCATAATTCTTACAATCTCCCACTTGGGCCAATTACATCAATATACGTGTAACACCTGATAATTGTACTTACAATAACCTTATGAGCTCAAAAGAGCTATCACAATCTAATCGTCTTAAGCAATTCGGTTCATCAATCATATCAACATAGGATCAAAGCGGCCTTTGCTACAATTTGTCGTAACAAGACCCTTAATGGTCACATATGACAATATAACCAACGACATGAATCGAGCATGGGAGTGCAGCATGAAAATAGCATCCGAATGTGATCCAAATATGCATATTTCCAACTGGTCCACCTTAGTGAGATCAACCAAATAAAACAGAGTGAAACCATAAACCGAAAACTTTATTTCTGCAGAACTTAATAACCGTAAACTTTAATGTGTCGAACATGACAAACTCCCACTTAAGCCGAATTTCCTTAAAACCGAAACACCCATATGAGCAACGAGCTCAAGAAAAAAAACCCGTGGGTGGTATTTACTTAATAAGCGGATCCGCAAAATGGAGTTTGTATCAACATGTATAATTGACACCTTTTCACTCTGAATTGTTTCTTAAACAATACATCACTTGCATTGTTAATTTGAAACTATAATAACTCACATTTGTCACAAAATAACTTAAGTGGTATTTCAATACCAAACCGAATTTGCAGCCTTAAGACAAATGCTCATAACCAACTAGGAGTCGAAATACTGAACGATCTCAACCTGGATCGATCTCCTATGAATAATGTTTTGTTCCAAATATAAATGACAAAAAATATATTTGGCTGCCCTTAATGGATCCAAGATCCTAATCGATATCACCTTTAATATCTGTCAAATAGACTTTAGAATGTACGCAATATCCTACACATACAAACTAATATATATCATAATGCTTAAACACACAAAATATTTTCTGAAACATATGAATTAAGCATTATTGTATTTTCCGAATAAATATTTCCTTTAGGGCATTTGAGACTAATTTGTCTCCTTTACTGAAAGGATATAAAAACCGGAATATTTTCGTACTCCCACTAAATCCAAGTATCTACAATGATCTACAACATTCATCTAATAGCAAATAAGATGATAGTAATGCAGATTTGTAGTCTTTATGACGGAAGACCTTACTTAAAACTTTATTGGATGAAGTACCTCAATTTGCAAAACATTTACTTTGAAGCAATTGAATCAAAGTTATAGTTTTTGCACTAAATGGTTTCAGCAATGTCACAATTGAGAAACAAATCTTAACACTCATCCAATATAACTGAAAAAATGAATATGCCAAAATATCCTTATAGTCAAGATCGTCAAAATGAAATTCATTGTCACATTACCGTTTGAACCTTCTTGGTAACAAATAAATACTTGAAACCAATATATCTCATATATAACTTTAGTTAATTGAACAATGTCCAAATATCATCGTCGATCAAATGACTTAATTTCTTTAAGGCATCGATCCACCTATATGAAATAGAACCTTCCAACGGTTTGTTAAATGGTGACTAGATCACCTTCTAACATTCCATCATCTAACTCTTATTGCAACTTGTTAGTCCATCATTACAATGTTATCCATTTTATCCATATAGGAAAACAATGTAATTAATTTAGTAGCATTTACTTTATTAAGTAGATCGTCTAATGAATTGGTTATTGAGATAGTTGAGTTTGTATCTACTGAATTGATCTTATGATCCTGTATATGGAGACTTAAAATAATGTCAATTACCTTTTCTCCCACTCAAACTCAATAATCTCAATGAACCCCTTAATTTCCGTCTTAAACAACTTGATTTTGGGATCACTAACTTATTATCCTTAGAACAAACAGATCATTGACCGTCCTTAAGTCCAACTATTAATTAACCTTATGACTTTTAAGTCTCATCCTTAATTAGTTGGACATGCCAAATGTGTAATTAGTTACACAATGATTAAATAGTCAATGTCATTGTTGTAACTTTATCAAAGACAACTGCAAACTTTAAGAACTCATTACTAAATCTCATTTGGAAAAGAGCAAGTATAATCATACCATTTATCCAGCCTAAAAAACTTGCTTAGTATAAATATTACACCATTTATACCGAAAAAGAAAAAAAACATCATATGGTATAACCTCAAATACAAGATCGAACATCTCTAACAATTTTCTAAAAATAACCTTAACGTTGTTAATATCCACATTTATGATAAATGACATAATTAATTCTTTATTGAGTAAAACAACTTAGTCAAATATCACAAATAGATGTCAATAACTTAAAACTTCTTACAAATGAGATTTAGATATCCATACCAAAGTTACATCTACAAATTAACATAATGATTTAAACCATTAATACTTAGAGTGTACAATGATTCACCTACTCACGTATGTTAGTAATAAGACATCGAAAAAAAACTTTGATATCTAATCTCCCTTATATTTGTCTTTACCCCGTTAAAAATGAATATCTGAAGTAAGGGGACAACAATTTCATTTCGACACAAAACTTTAGTTTCCTTTTAATGTGTCATACCAAAAAAAAAATTGTCATTTCTTAATTGTTCTTTATATTCACCGAACTTTAATGCAAGCTTGCTTGAAAGAGATTACAATCAAAACTATAAACGGTTATCAAAATTGATGGATTCACCATTATTTGAATTAGGAAAACACCAAATTTATTATTTCTCAATGAACAATGAACAAATTTGTCATACGAAAAATAATTGTTCCACCTAAATGGTGATACCAAAGTGTTTTCCAGATCCAAACAAAAGGACAGATCATTAATAATAACTAAAATAATTGACTGTCTCAAACTCAGATGATGACTTGCCCCAAATAGATGAATCTTTCATCATCAATTGGCTCTTACATCTTAGTTATACTTGCATCAATATACTTATATGGGAGAAAAACCAAATCTACCCATCAAACATGATTGGATATAAAAATAATAATAACCTGAGACAAACCCAATGAGAAGCCTAACTTAACCGACACGCCAAAAGTTAAGAAAAAAATGCTCGATTTACCTTATGTGTCAAAACTCTTAACAAACTAACATTAAAAGGTCTAACCTTATGTTTGTCTCGAGTTTGACTTTTGCAGCTTCTTAAGTAACTGAACAATGCCCTTAAATACTTCCTTAATTTTGCCTTAGATAATCACTAAACATGCATTTTAAATGTACTACTGCTCCAATCATGTGAATCCACATGAGACTTTAGTCCTTATGAGTAGCAATTACACATTCTCAAAACAA
The DNA here is from genome assembly GCA_029255685.2 of Silene conica. Lineage (NCBI taxonomy): Eukaryota > Viridiplantae > Streptophyta > Magnoliopsida > Caryophyllales > Caryophyllaceae > Silene > Silene conica. The sequence goes on along the minus strand of CM055317.2, from coordinate 32,877,435 downwards.
TGTTGTGATTATCGCAACCCAAAATAAATATTTGCATTCTTTACCATTCATTTAATAAATGGTTTCAGCCGAATCAATAATGCAACTGAACATGACACATATAATAACCATAAATGTCAAACTGAATGAACAAAATAATATTCGTCTATTTTGAATAAATTCAAGTAATTAAAGTGTCGTTGCAAAATTAATATTTAGTTATTAAACATAAATATTATCTAGGGACAAACACTACTCTTTGAAGAATTTTAATCAAATATTGACAATAAACTCACGTGGAATACTAAGCCTTCCTTTGGGTCGACTTAATATACACATGAAAATACCGAAAAATCGTCACATATTTATTACCCAACGTGTACATGCAATTCGGCCAAATAATGACCTTCCTTTGGGCTGATCATTATTCGCATGAATTACACACACTAAACCAAAAAATTGAATTTATTCACTATAAAAGCTTTATGGGCATCCTTATGAGTGTTATAAACATAAAGACACTCCCTTAACTTGATTTTCAGATTCAATATTGGCATTCCCATCATCACAAGATACCTAGCACAACATTAATTTTAGTCTTTGGACATAAAATTAACTTGTAAGTGGTCATCTTGGTGTAGTGATCAAATATTAACAATAAACTCCTGTCAAGCATTAAGCCTGCCTTTGGGCCGACTTAATATTCACATGGAAACTTTATAATTGTTACATATTTACCACCACAAGCATGACTGAATTTCGGCCAAATAATAGCCTTCCTTTGGGCCGACCATTAACCGCATGAAACTCAGTCACACATCGTAGTCATAATATCTAAATTATTCAACTTACACAATAGAGGTTACTTTGGCAACTTATTGTGTCGATCAAACAACCTAAAATATTAGACCCGTTATTATAAATCCATATGGCCAATTATTAAATCTGAAAATAACAAGTATGTAATTGACAAGTGACTTTACCTTCATTGATATACAAAACTTTATCAAAAATAATTTCTTAGTCGTATAAATCTATATAGTTAATAGATCATACAAGTATATGTCCATAATTATCACTTGTCAAAACTCAAAAACATTCCCTTTAAAATCAAGGATATATAATTATACCATATACATAAACCAAACAAACTTTGCATAATCTAATCAACTAGTATATTATGGTCAAATAAAACTACATATCTAAGATTATATAATCGTATAATATATAAGCATTGATAACATGCAAAAACTTAACTGAAACCAAATTGTCACAAGATTTCATCCATGAGTCAAATAAATCAAGCCAAATCATGAGCCTTAACCAAATAAATAAAATCCCATACTCTTGATAATAACCAAATTACCAAAACATATGACAACAATCAAATATATGTCGCCCACTGGAACAATAAACCCAATCATTTGACCACAAAAACATAAAGCTTATCACACTATAATAATGGTGATGAATTTATATATTCACAAAAGATTAACCACGGTCAAACCTAATCATGAATAGTCATAACACTTAACAGTTTATAAAGTAATTAGTAAAACCAAATTAAGGTGTAACAAATGAATGTACCGTAAGCCCAATAATATCATATCCATCCACCGATGCGAAACAATGCAACATACTGGATACCAATTGAATGGAATTTACAAAACGTCAAATAACAAGTATGCATTGAAAAACAAATACGGTATTATTAAGGTAAGAGAAAGGTTTATCTACCACTCCAATTTACCAAAGTTTAATTGCCAAAGATCCCAAATCGTCCAAACCAACATTAACACCTTGATACATGAGTTTAGTCATACCGCAAGTCAAGCGTACAATATCAAGGTTGTATATAATTATCAAATCCAAATAATTTACTATGAAGGTGGCTCTGATACCACTTGTTAGATTTAATCATCCGTCTAAAGGTCAATAACTTCATACTAAATTATTCGGTAAATACTAGATGCGAGTATTAGATCTTCTAGTAGACACACATACCAAAGGGATCTCTCTACTGATGGGATGCGGAGAGATTAGGTTATTGTGTGCTACTAGGGACCATAACCCTAGATGACTAAATATAGTCTCTTTAGTCTAATGCGCACATCAAGCATTAGAAAACCTAATGGGTATCTACACTTAGATAATACTCAGGCCCATACTTTTTAAGACGTACATAAGTCCGTATTTAATACACCGTAGTGGATCACTTTATATTTGGGCTTAACTTAATTGATAGCATATAAATACAATTACTATCTAATAAATAGTTTGTCCACATGTATTATCGTATTAGGCCCATAATTCTTACATAAACCAATTCCTTAATTTGATATAATATAGTAATTCATAAAATTCAAAATTCGAGTTATTACTTGATCCATACGAGAATTAGAATTCATAATTGTGTAATTTGAAGGAGTTGATTAATTTTGGGTTTTGATTAATTTTGTGAAAGAGAAAATTAAAGAGAATTAGACAATTAACATACTATGAAAAAATAATAAAAAAATACATAAATAAATAAAATCCGTCAATAAATAAGTAAGTGCGTTATTTTAAATTATATTCTTTTGAAACAATAAAAAGGGGAGGCTTATCTCCACAAACAAGTAAACCTACAAACCAAATCGCTCTTTATTTCCCTCATCCTCGACTTGCGTGTTCTTTCATTCTGTGTTCCAATTTAAATCATCATTATATATATATATATATATATATATATATATGCCAGATCCGGTGAGAACGAACACTCGGTGCAAACGGTGAGAATGTGCCTCCACCACTAGATTAAAAACCATCTAAGAGTCTGGATTAAATCAATGCATCCCCACAACTGGTGAACACAATTCCCATCACCCATCTTCTTTATTAAATATATCACCACCACCACCGCACTCGAATTAAAATAAAGCAAGAGAAAGGAGCCCACACCTAATCTTGCACTTTTAGCCGCTACTTTTTTGTTGTAAGACTTGACTTTTTAAAATTTAAGCAAATACAAAGAGAGAAGGCTACACGAATAAGAACTTAATGCCCTTTGAAGAGCTGCGTCGGCAGCTCCACGCAGAGCTCGAAATGAGGGCGCCCATCGAGACCCCATCACCCATCTTCTTTATTAAATATTTATCTTTTAGCATCCCACACTGTTTTTACTTGCGAAGGACTCAGGTGCAGTCTATATGGGACCATAAGTGAGTTGGCGTGTGGTTTGCCAACTGGGATGCTGGTGCACAAATTCTTCTATTATATTTTTCTGGTTTCCGGTAGTAATTAGACGCCGTTTACTTGTAGCAGGGATAACATGTTTGATTTTATCTCAACGATTTGTTAGCAAACTTTCGTTTCCTCTGTTGCTGATAGTGAAAAATGGTAAATTCTTGCGTGATATTTGAAATGTTGGTCGTCTTTTCGGGTACCTTTTTGTCTTATATGAGCCTTAAAGAAAGAGCGGTGTGACATTTGGTTAATGTAATTTCACAATTTATTTAATTTGTTGGATTGTTATTTTGTTATTAAGCAAAATATCAGTATATTTTAGATGTAAGGTATGAAGTTTGACACAATAGCAGACTTGCAGTATGTCAATATCTTTTAAAATGCGGTCATAGTAACGTTGAAAATGTATATAAAACAGTCTCTTCTAAAAGTACAATCGTACATGGCCGAGGCTAACCGACCATAGAAGATTGGGACATTTCTGTTTGAGGTATTGTGTTATCGCTCTTTATGACCATCTAACTTCTTCCTCGCTGCACAGTTGTTCGTTTATTTTTAAAAATATTTGATTGCTAATAAATATCCTTAACCCGTGTTTTCCAACTTCTACTTTTCCAACTTCTACCTTATGCAATTATGCATACTTAGTAGTAACTGGTAACACACTATCCAACTGTATCGAGATTTATGTAAAAAAGTAGAAAAAAAATGTATCTCCTACGTCAAAAAATGTATCTACTCCGTAAAAAAATGTAACTAAGTTTAGGTAAAAAAAGTAAAAAAAAAAATTTTCTAGTCCGTCAAAAAATGTATCTAGGTTTAAGTAAAAAAAAATGTATTAACTCCGTCAAAAAACGTATCTAGGTTTATGTAAAAAAGTAAAAAAATGTATCTACTCAGTAAAAAAAATGTATCTAGGTTTATGTAAAAAAAAAAATGTATCTACTACGTCAAAAAATGTATCTAAGTTTATGTAAAAAAATGTATCTACTCCGTAAAAAAATGTAACTAGGTTCATGTAAAAAACTAAAAAAAATGTATCTAGGTTTAAGTAAAAAAAAAATGTATCTACTCCGTCAAAAAATGTATCTAGGTTTATGTAAAAAATGTAATAAAAATGTATCTTCTCCGTAAAAAAAATATTTAGGTTTAAGTAAAAACAATGTAAATACTCCGTCAAAAACTGTATCTAGGTTTATGTAAAAAAGTAAAAAAAAAATGTATTTATTCCGTCAAAAAATGAATTTAGATTTAAGTAAAATAATGTATCTAATCCGTTAAAAAAATGTATCTAGGTTTATGTAAAAAAGTAAAAAAAAATATATATATCTAATCCGTCACAAAATATATCTAGGTTTATGTAAAAAAAAGTAAAAAAAAAATGTATCTACTCCTTCAAAAAATGTATCTAGGTTTATGTAAAAAAAGTAAAAAAAATGTATATACTCCGTCAAAAAAAGTATCTAGGTTTACGTAAAAAGGTAAAAAAAATGTATCTACACCTTCAAAAAATGTATCTAGGTTTACGTAAAAAAAACGTAAAAAAAAATGTATCTACTCCTTCAAAAAATGTATCTAGGTTTATGTAGAAAAAGTAAAAAAAAAATATCTATTTCGTCAAAAAATGTATCTAGGTTTACGTAAAAAAGTAAAAAAAAAATGTATTTACTACTTCAAAAAATGTATCTAGGTTTATGTAAAAAAAGTAAAAAAAAATGTATCTACTCCTTCAAAAAATGTATCTAAGTTTATGTAAAAAAAGTAAAAAAAAAATGTATCTACTCCGTCAAAAAATGTATCTAGGTTTACGTAAAAAAGTAAAAAAAATGTATCTACTCCGTCAAAAAAATGTATATAAGTTTACGTAAAAAGGTAAGGAAAAAAAAAAAAGTAGTTACTCCATAAAAAAATGTATCTAAGTTTGTGTAAAAAGGTAAAAAAAAAATTATCTACTCAAAAAATCTATCTAGAATGTGGATTGTGGGTATTTCTTAACCGTTGATTGTGTTTTAATCCAACGGACGTGACTCGTTCTCACCGTATGCACCGTATAATCGTTCTCACCCGATCCTATATATATATATATATATATATATATATATATATATATATCAAATGAGGCCAACAAGGGTTCTATGGTGTAGTGGTTAGCACTCTGGACTTTGAATCCAGCGACCTGGGTTCGACTCCCGGTAGGACCTTCTTAATTCCCCCTTCTCCATATCTTTTTAATTACCCTTCTTTCCCCACTACCCTACCTATTTTAAGAGCGAAAAAATGAAAATAATTAACAAAAACGAGAAATTAGTAAATTGGCCCCAACATTTCGGGTTAGGTGAATAACAATAGAGCTGACCGTTTGCGGGCTTGGGCTGGACGTGGGTCGGGCCTAATCTATCAAAAAGTGTCGAACGAGCCTTTTTTTATGTCCGTGCCCGCTATGGCGGCCTACTATAACTGCCCGTACCCGCCCTATATACCTTAGCGGGCCAACCCGCGGGCTTGTGCGCTTTTATTGAAATTAATTATTGGAAAACCAAACCAACAAAACGGTAGAAAAAATATCATGATTACCAAGTTTGCAAAATAAAATTAATAACATAAGAGTAATAGCCCGTGAGAATCATGAGATATTATAGATATATGTATATAATAGAAGATATTAACAGCTACCTTAATGATAGAACGAATTAGTAAAAAAAACATATTTGGGGAGAAAATTATTAATTTAATGGTAGAATAAAAATAAGTAATAAATTATCTAACGATAACCCTTTAGTTCGTAACCAATCTTCGTAACACACATACTATTTTCAATACAACACTTTTCAGTTTTAATTTATAATTTTTTTAGGTTAAATAAAAATTATAGTTTACAATTTTTGTAGCGGGCCTAGCGGGTTGTCCGTGGACAATTTTATTTAGTCCAAGCCCGTCCATTAATTTTAGCGGGCCTAATTTTCTTGTCCGTACCCATTTGTTTTAAATTTTTTTGTGACCATATGGCTAGCAAAGTGGGCCGAACGGGGCTGGCCAAACGGGTTGGCCCGGATTTGGCCAGCTCTAAATAACAAGCTACGAAAAACAAATTTTTAACCTAGTGTCCCTTCTAATGGAAAAGGAATCTATACATAAAATGTTATACACTCTTATTACTTGAAATGATAAATTATTTTTTCGTCAAATTTTTTTTAGCCCATATAAATCTATAAATATTATGATCCAGATGAATATTAAGCCAAATAGAGTCTTTATGTCATGTGATAATAAATGACAAGTTCGCTTACGCGTTCAAGTCATCACTTGTCGCTTAAAAATGAATTTATTTGGTTGAAAATAATATTTAGGGGTACACTTAGTGATAATGACAACAATTAGGGAGGCAGCTTGTTTCATGCATATATAGGATTATTTCATACACGCAGATATTTTTTTGATTCCAGCACAAGACTGCTCCCATGAATTCAAAAGTCTATTGCACCCCCAAATCCTCTTCGTTAACAATTAAACATGTCATCATGAAACAATAGAAGCTCAATGATTGACAAAGTAAGGATAATAAACCTCATTAATAAAACATATCATCCATAAATGAGAAAATCGAAAATGTCAAACGACCGACTTCATAATTATACAAAGGCAACTTAATACATCGAATTATACAAGAGTACTATGTAAGACTGAAAATAGAGCAACTTTAACGCCTAAAACGGTGAAAGGCCTATATACACAGACACCAAAATGCCAAAAAGTGGTACAAACTTGGGTAGTTCGGTTATAAATCAAACAACAAAGGTACGTAAATCGAGATAACATATTTTTGCCCAAGTTATTAAGTTTGTTGCAATAGCAACTGACAGGTCACATGCTGGAGATGGCGTATTTAAACACTGTAAGAACCCATTAACATCTGCGAGTTCAGTATCATTAGAGCGCGAAGGTGTTCTCTTTGTAGAGGGTTTTCTTCTTGCTGGTAATGCAGAAGAATTCTAGCTGTCAGATCTTCATTCATAAAGAATTTACATCTTTGATAGATTATTCTACGACCCCTACATATAATTCTGTAAAACCCCTCGCGAAAGCGGAAAATAAAATCATACAAAGTACTAAAAATGCAGCGGAATTAAAAGTTTTTAACATAAACATGCGAGGTGAATTAAAACTGAACACTGAAACTGATATAAACGGAAATAGATAAGTATAACAGTTCTAAGCACTGAAGCAAAATATATACAACAACCTGGGATGGAACATCCCTACAGGCACTCAACAGAAACAACTGTATCAAAACTAGAGTCACTACAACACATCCTGCCGGTTCTTGACACTTTTTTGGTCAGTTTTCAACGCTTTAAAGCGTCGGCATTTTTTTTCTCGACGCTTCGTAAAGCGTCAGTATTTGGGGCGTCGAGATTTTTCGACGCTTTTTGGTGTCGACCTCGACGTCGCTTTTTGGTGTCAAGAGCCACGACGCCTTTAGGTGTCACTCTTTCTCGACACTTTTTTGCGTCGAAATTCTTAATTTCTTGACATTATTCCAATATTGGAAAAAGACACTACATACCGCTAAACCTTGTTAATATGCGATTGAATTAATTAATTGTTATATAACCAAAATTATGAATTAATATGACAATAATATATACCAAAACAAAATCATATAGCATAAATTAAAATTGCATTATCAAATTACATGTTTTCAAAGTTCAACAGAAGTATTGTAATTTTTTCGTTCATCCAAAATTATGTCATTAATATGACAATAATAATATGTCCCGAAAGAATAAATAATCAACGACAAAAGGTACGACTAGCTAAACTACTCCTAAAAAAATGAATTCAAGATTTGCTTGCTCCTCCCATCTCGATGCACCACCACCATTTGTCGAGTCCAATATCTACATGCAAAGAAATTAAATATCATCAAGTCAATCAATTAGGAAATTGTGCTACTAAAAATGAAAATTTGAAATCACAACACTAATCTAACCATTGCATTTCTCGGTTATTATTTTGCTTTAGTGTAATTTTATGTCCAGATCATTGCTTAATCAATTGACATGAAATCTAAAGGGAGAATAATGGGAGTCATTTGTCTCTACTGAACCTATACTTGGATAGAGTTGAGATAAAGAAAAGTCCATCACCGACATCAGTACATTACATTGGAAAAGATGATCAAGCATCACCAAAATATGGATCATACTCAACCATTAGTTCCATCTTCCCAAGTTTCACAATTCACATCCTATTAAAAAACCAAACTTAAACCAAAATCAGCAGCATGCAAACACAATAGTGGGGTGAAAAATTAACAGTTGAAACATGAAGATAGTAGAGTAAAAACGGTGGTGAAATAAGGTTGCTGCTGGGATAAAAGGAGTAATATGCAATCAAAATGGTGGTGAAGATGAAAAGAAATTGGTTCAATAATCATAGATTTTGACCCTTTTCCCAAATTTATAAGACCACATTTTGCCATATGCATACTAACTAGATTCATGTCAATAACATCATGAGAATAAGCCAAAGTAGATCATGAGTTCATCAATCCAAACACCAATTTAATAGGCTGTAATAGAGCTAAAGATTATAAAATTACTAACAAATATTCCCAACCTGCAATTGTATAGAATGTAGATTGGCCCCATAGAAACTACAATCAATCAAACAGGCATCTGCAAGCAATGAAATGTTGCATGAATTCAAAAGGAATACATAATAAAAAACAACAGAAAGGACATGAGCCACAATTTCACATACGGAGTATCTTTTTGTTGTAAAAACAAATGGGGAGACAGATCAACAGTCATAATAAGCTAACTGTATAATTCCTGAAATGATTATAGAAGGCCATTAGTCATTGTGTTAATTTAGTTATTTATACACGAGCAGTATAGTTTTTCGTATATCTAACATGAAAACTGGGTGATCCCGGGTAAGTGGGTGGTACCAAGAATACAAGAGGCTTACATTTGCAACATTCAGAGGAGCAGGCCATGCTGTACACAGAATAAAGTGAACATAATTGAGATATATTCCTAAGTCAGCTACAATGGAAGACGACTCTCACTATAGAGTTATAGCCGAGACAACATTTGATAAATCAAGTGAATCGTTAAAAATACTCATGATAGCGAGCTTAAGGTCATATTGAACAACGCAGCTGCTATAACTTATGTTTTTAGGTTTTAAACATGCTCTTAGTACTTACTGAAACTTTAATAACTTATGTTTTAGGTTTTAAGCATGTCAGTATGGAAGGTCTACTATTAGAATAAAAAGAGAATGAAAATGAATAATTAACAAGATAGAACATACAATATATTCACTAAAGAATTTTACTATTATTAATAAAACTAGCCAGTGAAACAAATGCAAGAAGTTGGAGGTAACAGTGGAGCAGACCTTAAGATCTGTGGAGAAGTTTGTGACTTCTTTCGTATATCCATATTTCTTAAGTTGGAAATTCATCCATTTTAATAAAACCTTTTCTGGACCCAAACTCATGAATTTCTCTACATCCTGCACATATACAAAATAAAATAAACAACTAGATTTTTCGACAATAAAAATATACCCTAAATACCTGAAAATAACAAGGAAAAAATGGCTTCGAACATTATCATCCTCCAATAGTTCAACAAGTTCAGGCGTCTTCTTCAAATTGAGATAAGCTAATATTGAATCTGATTAACGCAACATAGTTAGTATCAAATTCGTTTAGCAAACCAATAGGGGAATATCAAGGAAACATAGTATGATCCTACTGTTGAAGTGAACTTAAAATATAAGTACCCCATACACATTATTAAACAATATGGCCTCTTATGCCAAGATAAGCATAAACACAGGGTATTTACCGCTTCAACAATAGATCAAACCTAAGGAGATAGGTTATGGCCATGGATCACCAGTCAGCGTTCTTCCCTCGGAAGGGGAGAGGATAAAAGACATAGTACTCACTTGCTCGCCTATTTCAGACCAGTAGAGGAGCGGAGCTGCATATAAACAAGAACGAGAGAGGTTAGAAAGAAAAAGAACAAGACGCAAACTACGACTTCTCTAAGGTAATGAAACAGTTTGGCAAGTTAAAGGCACAGGAAGTCATTTTTTTCCCGTCTGAATGAGAGAAGTCCCAGCTTTGTAATTGTTCTTGATCAAAACAAAACTGAATTCGAATCTTTTTAATTAGAGTTGCTAATACGAATTAAGAGCCATTTGAAAATGAAGAGTTCTGACTCGAAATAAAAGTTCACCAAATTAGCAACTATGTCGTAATGCAGGAAATGGAGAAGATGGATAATGAGAAGAGTCAATAAATTATGGCTACATATTTTACTGGAAGATGGTTCAATATTTGTAGTAGTTATGGAGTTTACATTAACAATTATATGCAAAATAATACTAGCAGATGTGTCACTCAGGAATTCATATGCATGCAATAACCTATCAGAATAACCTGCCAATGATTTCCATGCTTCATTATAGAGCTGTTGCAGCCCTCTGGGACATGTCAGCAAATGAGTTGTTCAGCTGCACACATGACAAATATTCACCTTAACCATTCAGTTTATAAGATTCCAAGGTAATCTAAGCATAACAATAAGAGTCACGATTATAGTTACAGTAACAGTATCAGCTAATCTCGCCAAATGCAGTCATTGTATTCGTGCTCATCTTCAAAAACTTTACAAATGGTCATATATCAGTGTGAAGCATTAATTAAATACCATTAGATAAGCCGTTAACACCAAGTTTTGTGATGATACAAGTAACACCACACTATAGTATGCTTTTTTATGCCTCTTTGAGATTTAATGTTTCTAAGACATTTAAGAAGATTAGGGAGGTATCAGTGAAAGTGTGAACTACAACATGATGAATTTTTCTATAGCAGTAGAGACTAGAGAGGGACCTATCATGTTGTAGTCGCTCGAAATACCTTAATGTCAAAGAGAGCAATGAAATAAATTACCTTAATAAACAATTACATTAGTTAATGCACAATTAGATATAACAAGGACTCTTTAAGAGTTTGAACAAAAAAGAATAAATGAGAAATAGAACTAAAGGCTACGACAGTTAAACTTTCAGCATAATCAGGAATTTCTTACAGTAAACAAAGCCAAGATGTTCATCTATATTACTTGGATAATTTCAGCTTTAATGATCACTTCTAAAGCAAAACGACAGTAGTTGTACTTGTACTTCAAGTACGAAACCCAAGAAATTATTGAACTGCATTGTTCATTTAAGAAGAAAATAAACTGTCAAGAATAACCTGCCAAGGATTGTCATGCTTCATTATAGACCACCTATTGCAGCCCTCTTGGACATGTCGGCATATGAGTTGTTCAGCTGCAAACATGACAAATATTCACCTTAACCATCCAGTTTACAAGATTCCAAGGTAATGTAAACATAATAACTAGAGTCACGATTACAGTAACAGTATCAGCTAATCTCGCTAAATGCAGTCATTGTATTCATGCTCGTCTTCAAAACCTTTACAAATGGTCATATTTCAGTGTGTAGCATTAATTAAATTCCATGAGATAAACTGAATTTGAACCGCTCAATCGAGTATTTGTGAGAAGTTATGTACATTATAGGCACACCAGGGATCTGCAGTTGGAGGGCAATTCCGAGTTCACCAGTAGGCAATTCGACATGAAGAAACTTAATCTCATTAAAATTCTTCAAGACCTGAGTAGGCGAATGATGAGTAAACCAACCACTTGACTGGGGTTCATCACAACATCTTTAATAGAAACCAGAAACATGATTATTAAAAACTATTCGAACATAACTACTTCCATCTACAAAAAACCGATTGAAAGCTATAATATAAATAGAAGAGTTCATAAAGTTTTCACTAATTACATGCATACCTATTTAGCAGATGGCGATGATGATAAAGGCGATTCACTGGGATGACTAATTGAGAAAGATGGAATACAGTATATGAATGAATTAGGTTTTGATTAATTAATTAATTGGGAAATTTTGGGGGAAAATGAATTGATAAGATGGATTTAGAGGGAGATAGAATGAAAAAATTGGGGAAAAACTTTGGGGAAGAAGTTACTATGCGAGTATGCGGCTTTGAATCACATTTTGGGAAAAGTGAAAAGTAGGGCGGGGAAATCGTGGTCCAGCAGTTTTTTCTTAATAAAAAATCATTATTATATCATTTAAAATGGATATTAGGGAAAAATGGGTCGACGCTTTTAAAAGCGTCGACCATAAAGCGTCAAGAACACAAGGGATTTGTTGTAGTGAGTCTAGCTATCGTAAAGTGTAAGTCATAAGATGACAAGCGGATCATCACTCGCTAGCTCTCAGCAACCCCTGCCAACCTGCATGTACCTACATACATGTAAACATGTACGCCACAATCAGTGGGGAGTGATTAGAGTTCTCCTAGCCACCTTTTGTAACGACACGTAACACAGAAATACAAACAGAATACTCCAGCATATACAAACATGTGAAGTATAAATATCTCATCAACTGAATCTCTTACTATCATGCAATCACTAATGCACGACTCTCAACCAACTTCGGAAACCATTTGGAAAGAGAGCCGGTTTCCCTACCGGTTACCCGGTCGGGGGGTCTTTCAGTCCAAACTGTTTACGAAACCGATTAAGGAGTCATCCAATGCCTTGGATGAACAAACTATAACCAAAGTAATATAATCATCCACATCATCATGCATATCTGACACTGTACCAATCTCAAGGCAAGCAGATATAAAACAATAAGTATAAAGGTTCAGAGGCGACATCTTAACACATAACGTGGATACTAAATCAATCAACAAGTATAAAGGTTCAGAGGCGACATCTTAACGCATAACCTAGATACCAAGTTCACAATCTCAAGCAAGGACTCAGAGGCGAAAACTCAACGCATGGACCGGCCGCTATCAATAAGATACTAGACTCAGAGGCGAAAACTCAACGCATGGACTAGCACTCAATTCACAGTCAAAGTAAGGAACTCAGAGGCGAAAACTCAACGCATGTTCCCCTACTACATCACAAGACACTAGACTCAGAGGCGAAAACTCCAACGCATGGACTAGCATCAAACACCTGCACTACGGGTAGGGTATGACAACCTGACTGCCCCATCGTGCAGTTGCTCTACTCGTCAGACTCAGAGGCGAAAACTCAACGTATGTCCTGACGCGATCACTCATACATGTCTGGGCTCAGAGGCGACATCTTAACGCATACCCCAGACACGACAACCAAACATGTATGGCGCCCAGAGGCGACATCTCAACGCATACCTCCATACACGATAAACAAACACATATAGGGCTCAGAGGCGACATCTTAACGCATACCCCTATATATGACAACCAATATACGTACTAAGTTCAGAGGCGACATCTTAACGCATAACTTAATACGCATCACTATAAGCATTCAACTCAAACTAAACTTTAGTTCTTAACTCTTATATCTTTAACCAACACTTAATTGACCCCGAGAACTAAGTTGAGGGAGAGCTGGTTTCCCTTTCGGTTACCCGATCGGGGGGTCTCTATCCTCTCTCCATTCCCGAACCCAACATAGTGTCGCACATCCTCCGGGGACCTCAAACACATATCAAAGGTACACGGAACGAGTTTCAATCAAAACCGAATAAACGTTTGAAAGTTATAAGCAAAACAATGAGAACAGGGGCTCTCAGCCGGTCCCAGACCGTCTGCCGGTCCACCGGCTGGGAGTCCCTTCCCATGCCCAAACACCGTCTGAAAATCAATGAGAAGAGGCTCTCAGCCGGTGGACCGTCCGCCGGCCAGCCGGCTGGGAGTCCCTTCCCACAAGCCAAACTTTAAATCTGAAATATAAGGAGTGACTCTCAGCCGGTGTACCGGCTGCCGGCCTGCCGGCTGGGAGCCACTTTCCCATGCCTTTGCAAATTTCCAAAAACACACAACAGGTATCGTGAGCCGGTCGACCGGCGGCCGAACTACCGGCTCAGGATCCTTTTTCCTAAAATCCTGAACATACGAAAATGAACACCCCGACTCTGAGCCGACCGACCGGCTGCCGGTCAGCCTACCGGCTCAGAGTCCGCTGTACGCAAAATCGCATTTTCCTAAAACATTCAAATCTCCTCTAATCGATTCAAGACTTTTAAAATCGCAACATATAAAGTTTACCCATCTTATATAATCATCAAATACACTAACTACCAACAATTAATTCCACAAACAATCCTCAATAAGAATATTATTTGTATCCGTCTTAAGCACAAATTTCTGAAAATCAACTACTAAACATGTGAAACATCATCAAAGCAAATGCACATCCTACACATGTATTCCTAGCATGATTTCTAAACCCATTGAACATAAACCATATGTAAAATCAGAAACTTAAACATCCTAAACATGAAAAGTGCTAATATTACAAATAAAGGCCGAGTTTCTCATTATCGTCACCTCTTAAGCGATTTTGATCGAAGCTCCTCCTCAACAATGAAGCTATCCACGTCTGCGTCTTCTAAGTCTTCACCTACAACAAGAAAAACGGTTTTAAGGGACTAAAAACGGATTTCTACCAAAACAACCACTTTTTCGAGTTGAAGGAAATGGAAATCGAAAGTGATAGATGAGTTGCAAATTTCATGAGGATTCCGAAAATATATAACTTGCCTTGGTTTGGAGTTCGGATGATGATGCAAAATCGAAAAGAAGCTTGGAGGTTTGAAGAGAAATGGAGAAATTGAATGAGCAGTGAAATGATTTTAGAGATGAAATGTCGACAAACATAAGGAAATTGTAGGGTTTATATTGTCCTTTGCCGTTTAAATGAAAACGGGTTTGGAATATGAACGGGTTTAATGATACGGACTTAAGCTTGCCAAGTTGTATTCGTCTTAAGGACTTAAGGTTGTTAAGACGGATTTTAACGATTTATTTAAAATGTTTTCTCAATAAATATTAAAATATTATTTTATTCCGTACAAATAATTAAAACCTTTAAAATATAATTTACGAAAATGCGGGATGTTAAAATCACCCAATCTTCAAAAAGTTTCGTCCTCGAAACTCGAAGACAGAAATAAGTACGAAAACAACTCTAGTTATCAAAACGTACTGCCCGGGTTATGGCAACCCAAGATTTTATCTTTTAAAAAGGTTTCAAGTAGAAATATATTCCAAGGTACAAGTCTTCGTCAATGGACAATGGGATTCTCGTTACGTATTCAAGAGTCCGACATTCCAAATCTGAGGCAAGTCCAAAAGTTAAATCAGTAAAAGTTCGAAATTTAGATCGATTTGGCGTTGATAATCACAGCACAGGTTATCAGACGTCTCCAATAACACGTTCCAGTGGCAATCAACGCTGAAATCCATCAAAGTTGTACAACGTTCTGCTCTTTAAAATCAAGTTTCTTCAAAATCGACCTTTATTTATTTTCAACAAAAGAGAGAGCAGTTCCCAAATCCTCAAAGCAATTAAAGTTTTCCAAAAATCACTACTTTTAGTGTTAACAATAGTGGACAAATTCCAAAAATAGTCGCCAAGAGCGTAGAAACGATCATAGAGATTACTTTCGACACGAAGGGTTGAGAGTTTCAAGTCTCACAGCTGATAGAACGACGTACAAGGAAGGACTGAAGGAGCGAATCAACTGTGATAAAGGTCAAGGAAGACGATAACTTTTGCTAAACATGGGTACACTAACCGCTCAATCATAATCAAAACATCGTTACAACGATCCCTAGTATATCCCAAGAAGGGCGATTCCAGTAACCTCTAGACTCAAAATGGTTTCACGATCCCTCTCACTATCGTCTCATCCACAGGACAAGGTATTCCTCAACAAGAAGGTTTCCACAACTCTCACTCAGTTCACACTAAAATCCGTTCAACCACGATTAAGGATCTCTCACTCAAGGTGGAAGTCTAAACACATTCCTCAGACCAAGGTTTACGCACTTTCAAATTCTAAATCAGAATTCTAGCACCATAACATTGAATCCTAAAGTTTAGGGTACCAACTTCCTAGACTATGACTCCTCTCAGTCAGACAGGTCATAACCAAAAATCATCTATAACCTTTAGTCCCACGTAGCTCAATTCCATCAATCTCATCCTACGGGGTACATCGAAATCCTAAGTTCTCCAAAGTCATCTATTACCATGAAGCGAACATTCCAAGGTAAGGTCTCACTAAAGTAGCAACTTCCAGGTCAAGCAAGCCTATGACCGGTTCTCATGACTATTTCCTCGAAACGATATAGATCTCAAAGTTCCCCAAAGTCTAAAGCAGTATCATCCTTCCAGTTACCCATTCCCAAAAGTTTAGATAACTCATCTCAGATAGTTCCCAAATGACAATTCTACCAAACTCTCGGGCCATTATACTCCTATGATATATCTACTATACTTGCGTTACAGTCCACCCAATAACCATACCTAAATCAATGTGCTTCCGAACTACATCTCCCAATGAATCGTTATACTCCCTTCTCAAACTGGTGATGCACCCTAAATTTACCTTCAAGTTCTTCATTAGATAAATGCTAAGATTCCTTAAGTAACTGTGGGTCAACTACTCGGTTAATTCCACAAGTCCTTTGTAAGTGTTCCAATGTTCTCACACCGTTACTAACAACTCTCGTTCCTCAAGTTTAAGCAGCATTAACTTACCTCATTCACTTATCTGACAACATCAGTACCTTAATCATATTCCTCAGAATCACTCTCTACTCTAAGTTCCTCTAAATTCTCCAATGGCAATTACAAACTTACAATCACCCATGACTCAGCAAGGTTCTCACACCTAAGTTTCATTGAAAGTCATGTATAGCACTTTACTTAGTTCAATTATCCCATCGCTCACTTTTACCTTCAAATTGGTAACATATAAACACTAGGGCCACCAAAACATATCTCATAAAGCTTTCTAGGTTTTCCTCAAGTAACAACACTCTCCAAAACACAGTCTATGGTTGACCTTAAGAAATTCTCAAGTCTGGCTAAGGTGAGTTACCGCGCAAGGTGTTCTAGGGAAGCAAGTTACCAGGTTGAGTCGAAAAGGAAATGAAGATAGATTCCAAAGAAGATTAATCAGAACCTAAGGGAGGGGACTAAGATCTTAACGGTTATACGTACACCAGATTAAAACAAGGCAGTAGACATGTACGTATCAGTTGGTGGATCGGGGTGAACTCCAGTCTCAGCTTGAATCTGAACAGCTCCGGCTCCACTGGTCTCAGCCTCTGGGTCAATAGTGATAGCTCTGTCAATGGCGACCTTCCCCACGGGGCACTCGAACGAGCGATATCCAACTTTCCCGCAGGTATGGCAACGATAAGGGTTACCATGGCAGTCAACTCCAGGATGAAGATCTTTGCGGCACTTGAAACACTTTAGGGGAGCGTCAGGTGGGAGGCTCATGTTTCGTACCTGAGAAGTCTTAGCTCTCTTGGACTTCTTCTTCTTCTGGGGACGCTTCCTTTTTCCAAGGGGAGAGGAGGCAGGAGGACTAAGAGGTCTCCCGCTTCGGCATCTATGCAAAGGCGGTCAAGGAGGAGAGAAGGCTCTAGCTCCTTCACAGTAGATCTGGTAGGGGTCCTCGGCTCGTAAGACACCGTAGTAACTCTGGAAGTAAGAAGTCGGGTCACCACTGGCTACACTCCTAGTCTCAGCATTAAGCTTGCTCCGAAATAGGTAAGCTTTGTCTTCCTCTTTCTCAACTAGCTGTGGGACAAAGTGGATTAGCTCCTCAAATCGATTGGTGAAGGCTTGAACAGAAAGGGTTCCTTGGCGGAGGTTCATGAACTCGGTCATCTTATCTTGGCGTATGTCCCTATGGTAAAACCTCATGCCAAGAAGAGTCTTGAAACGACTCCAAGTGAAAGTAGGGTCACGAGTAGCAGGAGCGCTGATCGTCAACCACCAACGTCTAGCCTCACGAACCAAGAACTGGGATGCTACTCGGGTCTGATCCTCGGATCGAACGCCATAAATTATGAAGTTTATTTCCATGTCAAAGAACCAAGCGGTGAGGGTCGCAGCACTGGTCTCTCCGTCGAATGTCTTAGCTGCATTCCCCCACATCTGTGTGGTAATCCAAGCCAATCCTCCAGGTTGGTTACTTCCCGAGGTTTGAAATGAAGAAGAAGGCATGGACGACCTAGCTATGCAATCCTAAAGAGTCTGAATAAGGGCTTGCGTCTCAGCATTCTCATCATTGGTTGGCTCGGTCATTCTTCAATCATAAGAGAGTAAACCGTTAGACGTATCCCTAACAAGGCACAAACAGACTACAATATAAGTCCTTAAATCTACCCCATCTCTCATTCATTATTCAATTATATGGTCAAGTTAAGGTTCGGGTTACATGAGTGCGTCGTGGGCAATAATGCTCTGATACCAACTGTAAAACCCATCGCGAAAGCGGAAAATAAAATCATACAAAGTACTAAAAATGCAGCGGAATTAAAACTTTTTAACATAAACATGCGAGGTGAATTAAAACTGAACACTGAAACTGATATAAACGGAAATAGATAAGTATAACAGTTCTAAGTACTGAAGCAAAATATATACAACAGCCTGGGATGGAACATCCCTACAGGCACTCAACAGAAACAACTGTATCAAAACTAGAGCCTAGCTATCGTAAAGTGTAAGTCATAAGATGACAAGCGGATCATCAATCGCTAGCTCTCAGCAACCCCTGGCAACCTGCATGTACCTACATACATGTAAACATGTACGCCACAATCAGTGGGGAGTGATTAGAGTTCTCCTAGCCACCTTTTGTAACGACACGTAACAAGAAATACAAACTGAATACTCCAGCATATACAAACATGTGAAGTATAAATATCTCATCAACTGAATCTCTTATTATCATGCAATAACTAATGCACGACTCTCAACCAACTTCGGAAACCATTTGGAAGGAGAGCCGGTTTCCCTACCGGTTACCCGGTCGGGGGGTCTTTCAGTCCAAACTGTTTACGAAACCTATTAAGGAGTCATCCAATGCCTTGGATGAACAAACTATAACCAATGTAATATAATCATCCAGATCATATCTGACACTGTACCAATCTCAAGGCAAGCAGATATAAAACAATAAGTATAAAGGTTCAGAGGCGACATCTTAACGCATAACGTGGATACTAAATCAATCAACAAGTATAAAGGTTCAGAGGCGACTGTAAACACAAATTTGCGTTAATCTGTAAACAAGTAGAGAAAAACACAAACAAATGTAACAAAATAATTATTATTTAGGGTACAATCTTCTAGGTATTCTACTGATTCAATTTCCGCAAATGTAAATTAAAAGGAGGGTCTTGATTTGAAGACTTGATTCTCCTTAGTTGACTTGACTTGCTTTTCTTCAATTGACGACGATGAATGCTTGGTGTCGGATTGAAGGGTAGTTTTCCCTTTTTCTCTAGTTTTCTCTTGAAAGAGGATTTTGTAGAGAGGGTTTGTTTGTAGTGTAGTTTTCTTTGTAATTTTCTCACTAGTCTCAAGGTGAGAGCTAGCTCTTGTATTTATAGAAAATGAGAAGGGTTTCTTCCACCCTTAATGGACTTGGTAGTCTTTCTCCTTTTTTTAGTGGACTTAGTAGTCATCTTGGCCCATTTGAATATATTCAACCCGTCTAATGAATTTGACCCATTTACCGGATTTTGCCACTTTGTACAAATGGATCAACTAAAGATAATCAAATTGGACTATCTTTAATTAATTCTCGTCCAAGTCAATTTCATTAGTTTACATTTCCTTTGACGAGTCAACATTTGACATTTGACTTTTCCGGCGTGGCAGTTCACATTTTCTTTGACGAGTCAACATTTGACATTTGACTTCCGACGTGGCACTTGTACAAAATTTACGTGCCTACAAATTGCCCCCTCGAGACTTGGTCATGTACGTGACTTCGATCGGGGTCTCGACTTATGAATCTTAACGGCTACAGTTCGGTCTGAAATTGAGCGAATTAGTTCATTTACGCCATCAAAATAGGGAATGAGTTTGTTGTTGCGTTGAGCGTGGGTTTTTCGTTCAATGAGCTTTTATCTTTGTCATTGTCCACGAATTGCGCACAATATTTGGTTTTATACCTCATACGTATAATACTTGTCATTTGATAATTTTGATGCAACTTTCCAATACCAAATTCAAACAAATTTGTCAATAGTTTCCAAATTCAAAGCTTTCCATCTCTTTGAATATTCTGATCAGAGAATTTTTTTTTTGACATGAATTTCCATATTATGGACTCGAGAATCTTTTGTTTCCATAACTCCGTTTTATTGTATGAGTATAAAAGGAAAAGGAAGGCTCTATAATTGTTCGCCATTGAGAACGCAAGAGCTCCCGTTTGCATCCGGTACCGACGACGCGAGACCGAATCCAGTGACAGCGAACTTTCCTCACTTGGCGTTTTCATCAAATTTCGAGACAAGCCGAATAAGTCTTTCGCCATACCGCTCGGAGTTGAAGCTTTCGCGATATCCATGAGTACAAATTTTGATTCACTTACCAATTCTTATATATATTTTTTTATTTTTTTTTATTTTTATTTATTTATTTATTTATTTTTTTTTGCAGCAACGTTTTTCTTCATAGGTGCGACGCCTGAAATTCCTCTGTCATTATGAACTGTCCTTGATGAACCGACGCCGTTAGTACTCACGCTATGGCTACCAGCAATCATGTCATGTATTTGAAATCTCGTTTACTTGTGTTAAAATCAAATCATGCCATGAATTTGAAATTTCTCTTACTTGTGTCAAAATCAAATCTCGTCGACTGGATTAAAGCTCCTTAGAGAAGGTCTAACACGAGTGACTCGTCGATAACCGCGTGCGACGACGGCAAAGACAGCGCCCACCGTGACGACAATCGATGCGTTTGATGGCAAATGCAGCGCCCACCGTGACGACAATCGATGCGACGACGACGAGTGTGCAAAGCTTGGCCTGAACCAACTTCTACTAGAACGAGACTCAGTCCTCGACCGGTTCCTTGGCGGCGGCTGACACTCATCAAGTTCTGGACGCCTCCGACGGTTATTAATTCTTGGTGATCATGATGTGACGGTCCCTTGGCGGCGGCTAATCACAGAATGTTGTAGATTGAGTTTGGGGTTTGCTCTGTTTGCGGGTGATAAATTAATTTAAGGATGATGGCAACTTGATTTTTTTTGATTTGGTTGTCCTGTATCTCCCAATTTCAATCTTATCTCTCTGTTTTTTTTTCTTGTTTGTTTAAAGGAAAGAATGAATACGTTGTTCAAATGAACTGACATGTCTCCACTTTATTTTCCCTTTTTTTTTTTCAATTAAAAATTGAAAACAATTTGGGCCGTTTTTTTTTTATTTGGTTGCAGGAGGTAATATTGTCCGGTTCCAGACGAGCTTATCTCGGATAAGTGGCAAAACGTACTCACTAATGTCGACGGTGCCGATGAAGAAGCGATTAATAAAGTTGAACACAACATCCTTCTTTTTACGACGGGTGTTTTCGCTGGGTTGTGGTCGCAGCTGATGCATCCGGCCAACTTTGATTGCTAGTGGCAAAAACTTGAAAAGTCGCTGTTAGTGCTCCCTTCGTCACGTCATCGAGAAAGTATTGACACGCCGTCATTCTCAAAATTGTTACAGTCTGGGATCCGATCCGTTCACATTTATGAAGCAATTTATGCCTCACTTTTCCTCTATCGGCACAGTAAACAACTAGTCGAGTCATTCTGCGATTTTTGGTGCCCACAGACTAACACTTTGTTGACAGCGACCAGAGAAATTTCGATCGGCCTTTGGGATACCCGCTCGTTCGCTGGACTATCTCTAACGAGATTATTTTACGACAAAGTAGTGCCTTCAATTCAAGAACTCCAGGGCTCCGATTTGTGTTTGCCCCCAGGTTGTAAGTATTTATTCTCTGCATTTCATCGAATTTCACTTTCGGCAAAATACCCTTTGAAGACCGGTGTCATTTTTTTGTTTAAAGGCGCTTCCACGTATTTTCCTGTACCTAATGCATCAGAGGAGGCACATTTTCCGAATCTACGACAAGACTTTTCTTTATACGGAGAGCCTTCGCAATGGGACGAGACAACTCATGACTTCATTCTTATTTTTTTTTTTGGCATTCCAATGGCAGAGAGGCGACAAACGTAGCTTGCAGCATCTCCCTCTTATTGGCTTTGCGCATTTGCTTTTCCCATTCGCGACCTAGGTCATATACGAGCGAGCTTTTTTTTTTTAAGGTTTCCCCTTTGCCGGCGAACAACCAAATGATCTTTTTGGCAATACCAGTACCTTACCATATCAAGTCAACGTAGTTCGAACAAAACAAAGTTGATTTTGTTTGGGGGGTTTGGCCGCACCTAAGTAAAGGGATTTTACTTAAGTTGCCTACGTACCTACAAAGTAATAATACTCAGTAGGATCAAGCCAACGTAGTTCCTTGACTTTTTTTTGTTTTTGTGTTTTGGAATTTTTTTTTTTTTTTTTTTTTTTTTTTTTTTTTTTTTTTTTAACAAGGCTTGATGATGGGTCTCCGGAGTATTGCCCCCTCGGGACCTTGTTACGTGCCCCCTTGTTTGTGTCTTAACGTGACGAGGTTCCGAATTTTCGATCTATTTTGCTTTGACTTGGAAGTCGATGACGAACACCTGGTTTGACTGATGAATTTGAGTTTGACTTGGAAGTCAAGGCGTACCAAAACTGTCGCAAAGGTAATGCTTTTTTTTATTTGACGCCACCCTGTCTTTTTCTGACTTAGCGGATGATCAGTCGTGAAGGAGTTTCTTGATTTTTTTTTTGTTTGTGACTTGGAAGTCGATGGCAGTTGTGCCTATGTTGTTGTTTTTTTTTTCAATCACCAGCGTCGTTTGGACACCATTTTCGAAATTTGGGAATTTCACCAACTTCTATCGCATAGAAATCTTGGCACTCTTGTGCAAAATCTCGAGCGATTTTCCTTTGACTCGACTCCTCTTGCGGATTTGTGAAGACGACGGTACGTCCTTTTACTTTCAGCGACTTTACCGTGGTTATTTCCACTGCAAGATGACGTTTCATTCGAGAGGGAATTACACTATGGGTATCTTTACTGACGTCGACTGCAACTTTTGTCGTTGAAGACTTGTTATGCTTTCGTTGACGCCTTTTCAGCATCTTAGAGCTACCAATGCGACTGAAGACTGATTTCTTTTCCTCAATTTCGCCAATGCGAGTGAACACTGACGTGTTTGGCTTTTGTTGTTGAGGACTTGTTGTTAATTGTATTCGGACAGTCTCTTTCTGTTCTCCGAGCCTGTCAAACACGTAAGCGCGAGATGTAGAAGTTGGTCGACCCAGCCTGTCGAAGACAGACCTTTGTGGCAATATTTTTGTGTTCTCGTCGTCGCTATGATTTTCCTGAACAACGGCAGCAGACACGGTGTTCACCGAAACTTGTTCAAGGTAACGCTTGGGAAAATAGTCTTGTAAAGTTATGACTCGTCGTGACTTTGACTTAACTGTCTTAGACGATACGCCATCTTGCGGACATTTCATAGCGACTCCTCCATGTCTTTTGTGTGAAGATCTTCTTACTTTTTGACGAGTTGATCTTTGACGTTTCGGTACTTGGGGTAGTAACACTTCTTCATTTAGTTTCTTTTGTCGACGCGTAGAGACAAGGGTCCATCCTTCGTCGTCATTGTTATCCTCTAGCAACGGAGCGTCAGAAGTTGGTGATACGTCGGACTTAGACTTTTTCGGTAAGATGACAATCACTGGCTCGAGAGTTCCAAACTGAATCAATTGCACACATTCTTTAGTTGCAAAAGGAGGGTATGACTTAACACTTCCGTTGTTTACCTCTGCCATGACGTAATTGGACTCAACGGCATCTTCGAAGTCAAAAAGAATTTTTCCATCCTCGGCTAACTGCATTATTTTCTCTTTAAGGGTTATGCACTTTTCCAACGGATGACTTACGACCCTAT
This sequence comes from Silene conica, assembly GCA_029255685.2. Classification (NCBI taxonomy): domain Eukaryota; kingdom Viridiplantae; phylum Streptophyta; class Magnoliopsida; order Caryophyllales; family Caryophyllaceae; genus Silene; species Silene conica. Next base: position 32,853,225 of record CM055317.2, on the reverse strand, counting down.
GATATCGACAATATTTCGGATCGGTCGTACGTCCGGCTTCACTTGGTCGTTTAGACTCGGGAAGCTCGATTACCTTCTTCTCCAAGAGATCATCCAACATTCCGGCTAGATCGGAATCCGGGAAAGGATACGTCTTTTTCTCGAGTTCTCTCAAACTTGGTCGCGGCTTACGTGTATCCTTTGAATACGTCGTCACGTTCTTTTCCGCCTTCGGTCGCGCCGTTATTTTTACTGGTTTTGAGGTAGAGACCGTCATGACTTCCTTTGAAGTGCTTTTGGATGTCTTAACGTTTTTCTTAAACTCTCTCTTCTCCATCTTTAGCTCCGAATGTGAGAAAAGTCGCCCTCCGTGACTGGCTATGGTGATCTCCATGTCGTGAGCTCGAGTGGCTAAATCCTGGAACGTTCTTGGCTTGATGCCTTGGAGAATGTAAACCAGATCCAAATTCATTCCTTGGATGCACATTTCGACAGCAGAAGTCTCCAATAGACGGTCTTTGCATTCGAGGCTTAACGCGCGCCACCTACCAATGTAGTCGATGACAGGTTCATCCTCCCATTGCTTCGTGTTTGTGAGTTCCGTCATGATTACAATACGCCTAGTACTGTAGAAGCGATTGAGAAATTCTTTCTCCATTTGGTCCCAACTGTCGATCGACTCGGCGCTTAGATCCGTGTACCAATCGAAAGCCATCCCCTTCAGAGATCGGACAAATTGTTTGACAAGAAGATCGCCATCAGTACCTGCAGTATTACAAGTTTCAATAAAATGAGCGATGTGTTGCTTGGGATTGCCCTTTCCGTCAAATTGTTGAAACTTCGGTGGTTGGTAGCCTGTAGGCATCCTCATGTAATTGATTCTCTTCGTATATGGCTTGACGTAACGATGATTACCGACGACGTGAAAGTTTCCGTCAAACTGACTTTTAAAGGCCTCCGCGATCATCTTTTGGACGTCTTTAGCAGTAAATGAACCCTTGTCGCGATAATCACTATCGTCGCTGGCTTCATCAGTGTCATCATCGTGAGATGGCGACGCACGCTGTTTCCCCAACTTTTTTGTCAAAGCGTCGATTTGCTTAGTTTTTTCTTCGTTTTCTCTCTTGAGTTCGTCAAGAATGGCCTTCATCTTGTTGAGTTGCTCCCCCATATTGTCGCCTTCGATGACCATGACAGGCGCTACCAAAGAGTATAACTGCTGACTCGATATTTCGCGATTTTGCCGCTGCGGTGACGACGGAGACGAACCAGCGCTACTGTGGCTATCCTCCACGGTTAACGGCTCAAACAAAGGGCTATTGTGCACAATCATCTCCTCAAAAGCTCCGCTCACCTTCTCTCGAAATGTTGACACGACAAACTGAGAGTCGTCGACCCGAACGCGAGAAAATGAACCGAACAGAGGATATTCATATGGCCTAGAGTCGTCGGCACCACATGATTCCCTGAGAGCATTGACAGTGACATTTGATTTGCGAGGCCTTGTGGGCACAGATGCATAACGGAGTCTCGCTGCAGCGGTACGGATGAGGATGGATCTAGTCCTGCTTCTTGTGGACACACCAATGGGAGATATGTCAAGAGACGCACCAAAACGGGTAGAACTTTCATCATCAGATCTGACTGTCATCCTCTTCGACATGTCGGCGATTTCGCTGAAGGCCACTGAAATGCTTTGTTACGAAACTTGATTTTGCGGAAAAAGAGATGAGTAGTAGAGACGTCCCACCGAGCGTGCCAAATTTGTAAACACAAATTTGCGTTAATCTGTAAACAAGTAGAGAAAAACACAAACAAATGTAACAAAATAATTATTTATTAATTCAAAAGATTTAGGGTACAATCTTCTAGGTATTCTACTGATTCAATTTCCGCAAATGTAAATTAAAAGGAGGGTCTTGATTTGAAGACTTGATTCTCCTTAGTTGACTTGACTTGCTTTTCTTCAATTGACGACGATGAATGCTTGGTGTCGGATTGAAGGGTAGTTTTCCCTTTTTCTCTCGTTTTCTCTTGAAAGAGGATTTTGTAGAGAGGGTTTGTTTGTAGTGTAGTTTTCTTTGTAATTTTCTCACTAGTCTCAAGGTGAGAGCTAGCTCTTGTATTTATAGAAAATGAGAAGGGTTTCTTCCACCCTTAATGGACTTGGTAGTCTTTCTCCTTTTTTTAGTGGACTTAGTAGTCATCTTGGCCCATTTGAATATATTCAACCCGTCTAATGAATTTGACCCATTTACCGGATTTTGCCACTTTGTACAAATGGATCAACTAAAGATAATCAAATTGGACTATCTTTAATTAATTCTCGTCCAAGTCAATTTCATTAGTTTACATTTCCTTTGACGAGTCAACATTTGACATTTGACTTTTCCGGCGTGGCAGTTCACATTTTCTTTGACGAGTCAACATTTGACATTTGACTTCCGACGTGGCACTTGTACAAAATTTACGTGCCTACAGCGACATCTTAACGCATAACCTAGATACCAAGTTCACAATCTCAAGCAAGGACTCAGAGGCAAAAACTCAATGCATGGACCGGCTATCAATAAGATACTAGACTCAGACGCGAAAACTCAACGCATGGACTAACACTCAATTCACAGTCAAAGTAAGGAACTCAGAGGCGAAAACTCAACGCATGTTCCCCTACTACATCACAAGACACTAGAATCAGAGGCGAAAACTCCAACGCATGGACTAGCATCAAACACCTGCACTCCGGGTAAGGTACGACAACCTGACTGCCCCGTCGTGCAGTTGCTCTACTCGTCAGACTCAGAGGCGAAAAGTCAACGCATGTCCTGACACGATCACTCATACATGTCTGGGCTCAGAGGCGACATCTTAACGCATACCCCAGACACGACAACCAAACATGTATGGAGCTCAGAGGCGACATCTCAACGCATACCTCCATACACGACAAACAAACACATATAGGGCTCAGAGGCGACATCTTAACACATACCCCTATATATGACAACCAATCTACGTACTAAGTTCAGAGGTGACATCTTAACGCATAACTTAATACGCATCACTATAAGCATTCAACTCAAACTAAACTTTAGTTCTTAACTCTTATATCTTTAATCAACACTTAATTGACCCCGAGAACTAAGTTGAGGGAGAGCTGGTTTCCCTTTCGGTTACCCGACCGGGGGGTCTCTATCCTCTCTCCATTCCCGAACTCAATATAGTGTCGCCCATCCTCCGGGGACCTCAAACACATATCAAAGGTACACAGAACGAGTTTCAATCAAAACCGAATAAACGTTTGAAAGTTATAAGCAAAACAATGAGAACAGGGGCTCTCAGCCGGTCCCGGACCGTCTGCCGGTCCACCGGCTGGGAGTCCCTTCCCATGCCCAAACACCGTCTGAAAATCAATGAGAAGAGGCTCTCAGCCGGTGGACCGTCCGCCGGCCAGCCGACTGGGAGTCCCTTCCCACAAGCCAAACTTTAAATCTGAAATATAAGGAGTGACTCTCAGCCGGTGTACCGGCTGCCGGCCTGCCGGCTGGGAGTCACTTTCCCATGCCTTTGCAAATTTCCAAAAACACACAACAGGTATCCTGAGCCGGTCGACCGGCGGCCGACCTACCGGCTCAGGATCCTTTTTCCTAAAATCCTGAACATACGAAAAATGAACACCCCATCCCGACTCTGAGCCGGCCGACCGGCTGCCGGTCAGGCTACCGGCTCAGAGTCCGCTGTACGCAAAACCGCATTTTCCTAAAACATTCAAATCTCCTCTAATCGATTAAAGACTTTTAAAATCGCAACATATAAAGTTTACCCATCTTATATAATCATCAAATACACTAACTACCAGCAATTAATTCCAAAAACAATCCTCAATAAGAATATTATTTGTATCCGTCTTAAGCACAAATTTATGAAAATCAACTACTAAACATGTGAAACATCATCAAAGCAAATGCACATCCTACACATGTATTCCTAGCATGATTTCTAAACCCATTGAACATAAACCATATGTAAAATCGGAAACTTAAACATCCTAAACATGAAAAGTGCTAATATTACAAATAAAGGCCGGGTTTCTCCTTATCGTCACCTCTTAAGCGATTTTGATCAAAGCTCCTCCTCAACAATGAAGCTATCCACGTCTGGGTCTTCTAAGTCTTCACCTACAACAAGAAAAACGGTTTTAAGGGACTAAAAATGGATTTCTACCAAAACAACAACTTTTTCGAGTTGAAGGAAATGGAAATCGGAAGTGATAGATGAGTTGCAAATTTCATGAGGATTCCGAAAATATATAACTTGCCTTGGTTTGGAGTTCGGATGATGATGCAAAATCAAAAATAAGCTTGGAGGTTTGAAGAGAAATGGAGAAAATGAATGAGCAGTGAAATGATTTTAGAGATGAAGAAATGTCGACAAACATAAGGAAATTGTAGGGTTTATATTGTCCTTTCCCGTTTAAATGAAAACGGGTTTGGAATATGAACGGGTTTAATGATACGGACTTAAGCTTGCCAAGTTGTATTCGTCTTAAGGACTTAAGGTTCTTAAGACGGATTTTAACGATTTATTTAAAATGTTTTCTTAATAAATATTAAAATATTATTTTATTCCGTACAAATAATTAAAACCTTTAAAATATAATTTACGAAAATGCGGGATGTTACAAATTCGTTCACGATTGATATTGTTGGTCCGTAGAGAAGCCCGTACATATGCAAATTCAATACGAGGTGCACTTGGATTTAATAGGAAAAGCTTAGACCAATACTTACAAACCAACGCCATGTTTGCCTTATCTTTATAATTGAGTCGGTTAAAAATGTTAGTCATTAAATCCCGAGTATTGAAAACATCATGAAGTGTTGCTTGATTACGGTTTCAAGTGAGCTCAACAATGGCTAAGGGATCAAGTGGGAAACTCATATCCTTTTTTCGGTCTCTTACGTAATTCTCGGTAAAAAGTGCTTTATCTTCTTACAAAATATTGACTACCGACCCCTTGCACCAATCAACCATACTTTACTATGTATAAGTAATTGAATAGTAAGGCATAAAGCATAGAATGACCTACAAGAATCACTAATTGAAGGTATAATCAACAAAAACAGACGAAGATGTACATATTTTTTCTTACTGATAGTGTTGGGAAAAGTACGTGTTCTCGACAATAGTGCGATCACATGATTTTATTATTTATTATAAAATCGTAAAATCTCATATATATTTATATGTTGAATACGGAAGGGATGATATATTATTAAGTCGCTGATCGTCATTTACCGGTAAATGATTGGCTTTAAATAGTTTGACATTTCCGTCATACGATGGTGGTGATCAGTTGATCCCTTATGGTCACACCTAAAGGATGTTGCCCAAAATCATTAAGATTAATAATTCGTATACGATATAAATTTATTAATACCCTAATATGAACGAGATAAATGAGAGGTACATTTCTCGTGATAATATGATTATACGTGATTCGTTTATAATAAAATAAGTAATTATTTTATAATCGATAATAGTTATCGTATATTTTATCGGTAAGGGTGATCAATAGGTTATGATTACAAAGGGTTTGTATATCATCTTTTGACGAATATAAAATGACATGTTTTACGTAATAAATTGGTAATTAGTACTTAAAGGTTAAGTATTATTTATGAAATAAGAAATTGTAATTAAATTGTTTAAATACATATTTTAATTACCTAATGTCATAATAACATGTGATATGTCACACTTGTGACATTTTACAATTGACAAAATGTAAAACATAAAATGGAACCCATTTTATTATTGTGGGTGCCGTGTATGATGAGCATGCATGGGTGGTTTTGGATATGATCTTTTATCTTATTAAGAATAAGATGAATGATTATATACTCTTATCTAGTCATATAATGATATGACTTATGCATACTTAGAAAAGATAAAAAGCAATGTTGCTCTTCCCTTTGTATGTGGCCGGCCACCCATAAGAGGAGAGAAGGATTTTTCTCTTCTCTATATATTTAGCCATGCACACTACATTCATTTTTTAGTCATTTTTAGTTGTTGTCCTCTCAAAATAAAAACTTCTCTCTAGTTTTTATTCCCTCATCATATAATATAATATATACTTATATTTTCTAGTGTAGAAAGTTGTAGTATTTTATTAGGGCTATTACTACTTAAATAATAAGATTATTTTTAGTAGTTTGATTTAGGGTTTCATCTTGGGTGCAACTTGAGGAGGACTTATACTCTTGGGGTCTCGGATTTTAGCCCATTTTCATAGCTCAAGAACGGTTTTGGTGGGTGACCAAAACCGTTCCCTATTGTGCCATTTCCGCAATGTAAGGTTTCGATTTTATCTTGCATGCATAAGGTCCGAGTTTTATTTTATGATTTAAATAAAACCTAACATATAAGATATGTTTATAATTTCTCGAAATTTGATTTCTTTCAAGTGGTATCAGAGCAATACGGTTGTTGCATGCATAATCGGTTTATTTTTCCGGGTAAATAGATTTACGAATAAAAATAGTAAAATCGTGTTTTATTAGATAAATCACGAAAATAATTTTGCATGTTAAATTTTCTGGTCCTAAAATGTTTTTACGACATAAAATAAATTTTATGGATTATATTGTTCATTTATTTAATTATTCGTTATTTTTAGTACATTTTATACGATTAAAATGTGATAATTAAGGGAAAGATAGTTAAATTAACTTTCTGGCCGAGATATTTTAGTATGTTCTCACATGCATATTTTATATTGTGAATATAATGTTTCGTAATTTATGGAGTATTTTTGCATGGATTATGAATTTTAATAGTTAAAATGTCATAATACGAGAGTAAATGGGTAAAAATAGTTAAATTGTGAATTTGACCACAAATTTATTTTGGAGATGTCACATGAAATATTTACAGTATTCATGTAAATATTTAGATTTTATTATCATACATTGCATGATTACTGTTTTTTATTGTAAAAATCGAATTAATAGTGACTTATTTCGACTTAAATAGTTTGAATTGGAATTTCGCCATAAACATTTAACACAATTTCATATATCATATCTCCAGCATGCTTGTAAGTTTTGAGATGTTATTATCGAATATTGCATGAGAAACGATTTTAATAGTTAAAATCGGGTAAAATGTGACATAATTTGTTAAAAAAATAGTAAAAGCTATTATTATCGCCTAAAAATTCACCCATAGATGTCATATGAGATGTGTTCATCAGAATAATTTTCTTGCGGGCTGAAAGTTTCTGCAATCTTAATTATTAATTTTATAAGATAAAATAGAATAATTGAATTTTAAGAGTCATAAAGCAATTTTCAGAATTGGGGCAGCGTTTTTTTGTCCATTTCAATTTCTAAAAGAGTTTTAGAAAATATAAATATATTATTAGTATTTTATTGCATTTTTAAAAGGTGATTTCTGAATTTCCGACTTAAAAAGAAGCGTTTTACGACTTATTCGTGAAATAAATTGATTATTTTTATAATACTAATAATTTTAAGGTTCTGGAAATTTAAGGAAATTCCGGAATATTCAAAATTTCAGTTTTGAATTTTTCGAAATTTTTATGACTCATTTGGCATTTTATATATTATTTTTCCCGTAAAAACGATTAATTACCGAATAATATATAAATAAATCGAGTTGAATCATGATTGAAATTTGGTGGGACCAAACTTTGATACCTAGAATGTGTTAGGATGATTACTTGGATATAAATGATATTTATGTAATTTTAGTGATTATAAAAGTTATTATCACGCAAATCCTTAAAAACCGTAAACAAACATACAATATTTGCTCCCAAGGCGATTTGGCTTAAAATTTGGCATTTGCATATATATATATATATATATATATATATATATATATATAGACTTGGGATCCGGTGAGAACCACCTTACAATGAGAACCTTGTGAGAACTCTACCTTATGGACTTTTTAAAAAAAAATTAATAACATAATTGGATTCGGCATGACATTTTATAGCTAGAGAACATATTTCTTGGTCTAGAAAATAAATACTAGTGACGAAAATCAAGGTGATATACGTTTTATTTATTTGCATGCACCTACTATCTATTTTTTCATATCTATCATTTTTCCGCCACTAATATTTATTTTCTAGACCAAGAAATATGTTCTATGGCCATAAAATTTCATGCCGAATCCAATTATGTCATTAATTTTTTTAAAAAAACTCCGTAAGGAAGAGTTCTCACCGGTTCTCATTGTAAGGTGGTTCTCACCGGATCCCAACCCTATATCTATATATATATATATATATATATATATATATATATATATATATATATATATATATATATATATATTAATGCTGCATTTTATTTAATATGAATGTCATATTTTATTTATTTACGTAATTTGGAATTATGTAATGTCTTAGTATGACCTTAGTTTTTAATTAGTATTGCCCGTAATGTAAGGAAATACCGATTTGGTTGTAACTTAATGTGATCCCGTTTCACCGGCTTGTAATTTAATAGTTTTAAATTTTATTTACAATAGAATAGTTTGTATTTTATTTTATTGTAATCCCGGTGATTTCATGAGATGGTGCCATTCGGAAAGGAGTTCCGTCAAGACAATGTGTTCTTGGGAGGCGCGCATTAAAGTTCAAGGGACCAAAGGAGTTGGTTTCCGATTTTGTAATAGTAAATTAGATTTTCTATTTTAGAAAGGCCATACTAGGGTTTTTATTTCTTGCTTTGCATTTTCTTTATATGTTTGCATGCATCGCCCAATCGCCATAACTAAACATGCATATAAATTAATCGAGTATAATTCGACCGTGGCAATTAATTATTAAATATTCACCGCTTTAATTCACTTTAAACGTGATAGATAATAAATTGTTAAGGCCTCAACGTTATTAAAATAATTGAGCATTGGCCGTACCAAAGATTAAAACCATAGATCCTAATTTCATAAGGGAGTAGACTCGGCTCCACCGGCGTATAAACCTTGTTACGTTAGGTGCGTGGGTAATAAGTGTTATTACATCGAAATTTGGGTTGGGCTCAACGGAAGAGTGTAGAGGGGCCGATGTTCCACACGTGTATCCGGAGCCAAGGATATTGAATTAGTGTAATTCTTTCGACCGAGAGTTCTAGTGTAGAACCGATTAAAGATTTAATCCACCAAGTCGTGCGAATGGAAGTGTAGAGGGACTTGTGTTCCACATAAAAGTTAGTATTCATTTGGGTCTCAGAATCATTTATATAGGTTGGGTTGAGGTCACTTTATAAATGCTTAAAATCTTGTTTATTTTCAGATTTACAAGTACAAAAACGATAAATGATTAATTCTTCAATTTTAATTTTTTGTAGTAACAAATTCATTCATCATTCAAAATGTCGAATTCCACCAACGCTAATGCAAACTCCGCCACAACCGTTCCTTGGCTAAGACCCTTTATGGATCGTGTTAAACTTGAGAAGAATGGGTCTAAGTTTGCCGATTGGGACGCCCAGTTAAGAATGGCCTTGTAGCATGTTGCATATAATGTCTTGATAGTAGGCTATATTTAGGAGACATAATAGATGTGGTTGTTGTGCTTCGGAATGAAATTCAAGCTCGGTACTCCGTGTGGTGATACAGGTATCCTCGCGCTGCAATATAATTGACGATGACAGTATTGGTGTGCCATCACTAAGAGTGACGGTGGAAACGATAGGGTTGTGTTAAGATCTTCTGTCTTTTTAATAATGGTGTATGTGTAACACCCCTCTTTTCTATAGGGCTGTTGTGTAAGTTTGTTGCTGAGTTGTGACTCAACTCGGCAGAGCTAGGTCAACTTGGTCGAGTTAGTTGAACTCGGTCAAGTTGGTGTAACTCGACCGAGTTAGGTCAACTCGGTCGAGTTGGTGTAACTCGACCGAGTTAGGTCAACTCGGTCGAGTTGATGTAACTCGACCGAGTTAGTGCAACTCGGTCGAGTTGGTTGTTCTGTGTTTAGAGTCACGGTTAATTATATAAGATAAATAGACAGTTAAAACAATATTTACCTAAAAACAAAAACGTAGTTACTCTAATTCCCTCTCATACTTATCTCCCAAAACCCTCTAAAGGTCTTTAACAAGAGTTTTGTCGTGCTGATCATCTAGTCTAGTGTTGTTGTCATCAAGTAAGTATCTTTCTTATCGTAAGTATGTCATTTAGATACTAGTTATGCCATGGTTAGTAATCCTCATATATGTTTTTAGAAGGAGACTTCGTAGAAGAATTTTGGTAGGAAAGCTTGGATTTGCTTCCTGTGATTTGCCTTGAGCTAGGGTTTCCCTACTCGGATCTAATAAATGTTGTTTGTAACGATCTTATTGCTTGTGTATATCTGATACCAATGTTACTACTGTTAATTAATTGGGAACATATGTTTGGGACCATGACGGGAAAAGGCTCTCAATCCTACGATCGCCTTTCGTGGTTCCCACCACGTAGGGGATGTGGACATTAATGGTTTGGGTACCCCTTGCCGCGAGCAAGTGAGGGATTGGATGTTGGGCTAGAGGCCGCCACTTGTGATTACGAGATTGTGATATCCGTGATTGTGATTTATCAGATTGTGGTGATTGTTACTACTTGTGATGTGACCGTCTTATTTATCAGATTCTGATGCTTGTTGTATTTTACTGTGATCATCAATGTAATGGTGAGCATATTCTCAGGTACGACATGGTTGTTGATGCTTGCTTGGGACGATGGGGCATCTCACTTTATTTTTGTAGCGTCGTAGTTAAACTTTTATTAGCTTTCGTTGTATTCTTACTTTTGAGCTTTTGAGACTTGTAAACATTACATCCGTTCTTTATAATAATGGTTTCTTGTCGTTTTTACTTTGATATTATGCCTAAGGAAACTGAGAGGGTAACGCTTTCATATTATGATGGTCTTACCTAAAGGTCTTGGACTATGAGGGTGTTACTAATGGTATCAGAGAGACGATCTTGGCGCATGAACCAATGAACCCCAAATGAACTTAGGAGTGTCTTAAATAAAATGAACCCCAAATAAAAGTATGTAAAGCTGCTGCAAAAGGTTTGGGAGACGTCCCGCAACCGCGAATTTGCTTACATATCTTATATTTGGTCACTAAAGGATAGACTAAAAGGTACTCGTGTGTATATGATATAGTGTTGTAACTATTGTGAATATATACGGAGTATACGATTGATGGTTGAGCATGTGAATTTGATAAAGGGGGAATATTACATATATATCTTGATATAAGCATGTGGAATTGGTTTAAGTGGTTTTGAGATTTGCACATGTGTGTTTACTACAGGCTTTCGTTATAGTATGCATATAAGTTATGTGATGCGTAGGATAAGTGAAGGGCGATTTCCCCTTCACGAAGCTAGAACACTCGGCCGAGTAGGGGGGCACAACCGAGTTGGTGTAATTCGGCCGATTCGAGTGAAATTGACCGAGTACGACGAACTCCCGAATTAGGGTAACTCGACTGAGTTTGGATAACTCGACCGAGTTGGTTGTACTCGACCGAGTTAGTTGAACTCGACCGAGTTGGGTCTATTCGACCGATTTATTTTATAAACTTGATATTTCTTTTGAGCCGTTGGCTGTGAGCTTACGTTTGCATTCTTTCTTATAGTTACGATGGCCCGAAAGAGAACCAATTCTCCCAATCTGACCCCTGCTCAGATCCAAGCCGCTGCCATAGCCGTAGATGAGGTGACGCGCCTAATTGTAACCAATGAGTCTCTAAATATCACTATCCGGAATTCAGAGAGAGCTCGAGCACCACCTGTAAGCGCGCATGATATCAGTAACGCCATGTTGCGGCATCGTCCTACCGTGTTTGATGGTTCGGGTACACCATTGTTGCTTATGGACTAGTTAAAGGAGATGGAGAGTGTGTTTGACGTTGTCATCTGTCCTGACGACCTCAATGTTTATAAGGTTGCATTCTATATGCGCAGTTTGGCTAGGAGCTGGTGGGTAAATGAGAGAGTGAAGGCCTTGGATTATTTCTCGGACCTGGGGCAAGAGTATGTACCTTGGGAAGCGTTTAAGGCGGCTATGAGATGTGAGTTCGTGCCGGAGCACGTTCATAGCCAATTGAGAGCCGAGTTTGACTATTTTAGGATGTCAGATACCCTTACGGTTTCGGAGTACTATGTCAAGTTTAACGACTTGGCACGATATGTAGAGGATATGGGATGACCCAGCAAGCGCTGGCTTTGAGGTTTGAGAAGGGGCTGACTCTCTGCATCATGGAGAAGTTACCTGTAGGAGTGTTGACTGACCTCAAGGAGGTTTATGAGAGAGTTAGGCATGCTAAGTGGCTGGCTAATCTAGTTAAGGATACGAGAGAGAGCAGCGGTAAGAAGAGGAAGGCGGAGGGTGGTAGTTCAGGTGGAGGTTACAAGAAGGGGAGTTTTAGCCAAGGCCGTTCTTATTTTGGGGGAGATGGGAATGGAGGTCAAGGGCGCCGTAGTCTTAGTGACACCCTTGTTGCGAGGTGTTTCAACTGTGGTGTTGATGGGCACAAGAGGCTAGAGTATAAGAAGTTTAGGAGAGACAGCTATTAGGGACCTTCCTAGGGGAAACAGACTTATGGGAGCAGCTGTCCTGCGAGTACGTAGGGCAATTAGGGTAAGAAGAGCTACGGTAACTATAATCATCAGGGAGGCTATCAGAGACCCAATGAGGGACGCAACCAGGCATCAGCGGCTAAGCCTGCCTCTTTTGCGAAGACATTGCAGGGTGATGGTGAGAAGAGTGGCGGTAAAATATTCGCTATAGGAAAGCAGGCTACAACAGACGATGCTCACGTTATGACCAGTATATTTCTTGTTAAGGGTTGTCCTAGTTTTGTTTTGTTTGATTCTGGGGCAACCCATTTGATTGTGTTTGTAAGCCATGCTATGAGTTTAGGCTGGAGTCGTATGATGCAGCCAGTGATGAGGTATTCATACCTTCAAGGGGGTCGGTGGTGTGTCAAAGGGTGTATAGGGGTGTATCGTTTGTAATAGGCCAGGTTAATTTTCCTATAGATTTGTTTGAGTTTCCTTTAGATAATTTTGAGGTCATAGTCGGGATGGACTGGTTGGGTCGGTACAAAGCTACGATTTATTGGTATCAAAAGAAGGTGACTATGAGGGAACCGAAGGGAGTCCGAGTGTCCTTGACACATCTGTCACAACCCTATCAAAAATAAACCAACTGGTCTAAGCTAAATGTAGTAGAGGCAGTCGAGTATCGAATCCATAGGGAGATAAGAATCATAAAAACTAATCAAGCTTGCTTAATTAACCAAATTGGGGGTTTTATTTGTTGTTCTTTATCTGTAGCTAAAGAAAAAGGGAGAAGGAAAAATAAGCAAAAGAGAAAACAAAGAGGGTGGAAACTAGGATCGTCGGATCACCATGGACTTAAGGTTGGGGTGACTACTAAGACAATCTTAAATAGGAATTGGGGTAGTGAAAAAGGTCATCTCGGTCCGTTAGTCGCCCTAAGACAAAACTAATCTAACTCTCGCTCTAACAAGCATATCCCAAAGTCCATCGCTGATCTATCCTTTTCCAATCTCTTGATCCAGGTCACGGGGGTACCAAAATAATCAATTGAATGATTCGACTCAAACAATCAAAAGCTATTAAATGCGATGATTACATGCAATTCCAACAAAATATAATCTAACTAGAGCATCGTACCTATGCCATGGTTCCCCAAAATCCTAGCAATAGAATTAACTAATCATTCTTGAATGAACAATAACAAAAATAAGATAAAGAGAATTATAAGACATAGAGAAAGAAAGAAGAAACAACTTTAAATTGAAAAGAGTAAAATCAAGAATATTGAGAATTAAAAGAATGAGAGAAAGGATGAAATCCCGATCCGAAAGAAGAAGCAAAAGCAACGTTCTAATCAAATTAGGTTTGAGAGAGTATTTTTTTGAATTATGCACAGTGAAGTGTGTCGCTTTTCTGCTGCCTTCAATACTCTTTTATAGCTTTCAAAAGAATCTTTCAGAAATAAAAGAATATCTTGGCAGATCTGGCGAAGTCCTCGATCGAGTGAACGGACCACTCGATCGAGTAAATATTCCATGGCAATTTATTCGATCGATTGAACTGAGAGACTCGATCGAGTAATTCCAATGAATGAACGATCGAGTAAGTGAGGGATGATGGATCAAGTGCTTTCAGCATCAGAGGCCTCGATCGAAGGTTGTCAATAGACGATCGAGGAAAGATTGATCTTCGATCGCCTGAGTTACTTCCGCAGCTTAACTTCGCCCAATTCGCTTCTCTAAACGGCCTTTCGCTTCCCAAGGTAGTACGATTTCGCTCCGGTTTCCTTGAAAGCGCTTGAGTGACCAAGATTAGGTTGGTTTTACCTCCATCCTGTTCGTATCTCCAAATAGGGCTGTTCACCGGTCCAAAACCGGACCAGACCGGACCGGACTGATCCGTAGACCAAAAGTCTAGAATCTGGAGCCCAGAGCCCAGACCGACTACCACAAAACCCGAACTGGGACCGGGCCAGGGTAGCTGGTTTTGGACCGGACGGACCCGTTTGACCTGAAATAGGTTGAACTACTAGTCTGCTACTGCTGACCTACTATGTTACTACTTGTGAATCTGTGAGTCAATTGGTTTTTGAAGAATGCAAACATACTGTTTGAGTTTCTAAAAGTACTACACCTCTCTAAAACTAATGGACACTTGGACAACCTGCACTAATGGGTAATGGCTACTGATTAATGCTGTACTGCCTAGTGCCTAGTGCCACTATTGCTAACCTGTTGGCTGTTGTGTAAATAAATGTCATTGTGTTGCTACTTTATTACAAATAAGTGAAAAACAAGAACAAAATTAAATTAATAAATAACAAAATAACCTAATTCTAAAATGCTTTTGACAATCTAAAAAAATGTAACTTATTAATAAGATCTCGTAAGTTGTAATTCTTGAATCTTGATAGTCTTTTCTTGAAACGTTAAACTTCAAAGAATAGCATCATCTTCGTCATCAACTATGGTTGTATTTACCAAATCTATCCAACAAAAAATAAAAGTACAAAAATTAGTACAAGAGACGTGAAAAAAATATGTAATCAAAAACACGGTATATTTCAAATTCATAACCTTTTTCGAGTCGTTCCAAATCTTCTAAATTGTCTTCAATATCGACCCCACTGTCATTTGACTCATTTCGTGGTCGAATCCAATCTTGTGTGCATAAAAGCGATTCTACAATATACAAATCAAATAACAATAGTATGGTCGACTGTTGAGACTTAGTATATCATAAGAGTTAAGAAAAAAACAATAGAAAAATAAAAAATATGGAAGATACTTTACCTTAGGGGTCATAGAGCTTCTAAATAGACTACGATGACGACGGCCAACACTAAAAGTCGACTTAGAAGCTATGGTAGAAATGGGTACTTCTAATACGTCACGCGCTAATCGTGACAAAACCGGATACCTATGACCATTTATTTTCCACCATGTTAACACATCACATACTTGTTCATGCTCTCCTAGTACATCATTTAAATAGCGATCAAACTCGGACTTTACATACCCACCATCTGACCGTGTCGTACGAACTTTACGTTCGATGACTTTCTTGAAATCTAAGGAATCAGCATGCCCAATAATACAACCCACATCGCTGCTCTCATAAGTTTAAGTAGCATAGAACACCCTGTACTCATCAAATAAAACAGTCGCTTTGTTGTACACTTTTTGGGTTAACTCTTCAACTTTAGGTGAATCATAAAGAGTGATACCCGTCGTTGTGGGTGTCAAAGATAAGATTTATAATACCGAACTAAAACTATAGATAGTGATAGTAAGGGTCGAACCACAGAGAGACAAGGTTAATTTTGTGTGCTAAATTTTAATCTATAAAGTAACGATAAAGAGGGTGTTTTTGATTGTTTTGATAACAACTAAGTCTAAAAGGAAATAAGAACAAAACTGAAAATTAAGATGTAAATGAATGATAAAAGAGATGCTAGGATGTTCGGGTCACTATAGCTATGATGACAGACGGTCTAGGTAAATCCGTATTACAGTTGCGTAAGGGGTATAACAAGTCATTTCGGTCCGAGTTAACAAATAGCTCCTTTCGTTCTATACTATTTGTCCGTAGGTGTCACATATACCGGTAGTCCACAATATAGGTGATTCCAAATGTCTAAGTCACATACCTTTCGGTCTTAGTAACTTAGCTGTCTTAAGACGTTAACTAATGCCCATTCCCTTATCTCTCGATCCCGGATGGGTCATTACTAAGCACCTAACAAGTCTCTTCTCGGTCTCATTGATAGCTAATGCACTTAACGGAATGAAAACAGGTCTGATCAGACGCGAAATCTGTCGATCGACCAGATTCTCCGGTCGATCGACCAATCAACTCAGTCGACCGACCAGAGAAACCAGTCGGTCGACCAAGTACTGCCACGGGTCGCCCTAAACTACGCCATCTACGCTATAGGTCGCCTGCATCCTAACATAAGGGGTCTAGCTACTCATAATACTAATGAAGACAAGAATTATAATAATCAAAACAATATAAATCATTATGAACGAAATCGTAATTAAGAACAATGGCATGGGATTCTAAATATCCGGTACTAAACTACGAAAACTATAATTAAACTGAAATTAGAGAAAAATAATTACTCTAACAATAAGGAGGAAAGTAAGAACGAGAATGAAATTTATTGAAATCTTGCGTGGAACAGAAATTTGTGTAAACTAATTGAAAAACTAGATTAAAACTAAAGAATCTGATTAAAGATAAGGGAAGTTGATAATAAAACTGGATGTCTCGAACTAAGGGAAGGGTGTGAATTATATAGAAATCTCGCAAAACCCTAACTCCAAACCCTAAACTCGATAATGGGCTTCGATCAACACGTCTTTTAAATTTCCGTCGGAGTGCGTTGGTGGTCGACCGACCATCGTAGGTGGTCAACCGACCAACTATCGGGCCCAGAAAAGCTTCTGATCTTTTAAATTTGATTTCTGAAATCTCGCTCGTCAGGTGCCGTCGTCGACCGACCATAGTTGGCAGTCGATCGACCAAATAAAAGGTACTGTAATGCATTCTGACGAATTCTATAGCGCGCGTTGATCTTAAAAGAGCTGCCATTTCTTTGTTGCTTATCGTATTGCAGCGATTCTCGCGGCGTTGGAAAGCTAAGAGGATAAGCTTTCCCCTCCAATTGGAACCACTCCATTATCAGCTCTAGAACTCGAAATATACCCATTTGAAACAGGCTGCAATATCGTGAAGCAGTTATTTCCTTGTTAAAGCTTGCAAACTGTATGCACCCTTGCTTGTGCTATCTTCAAGCCTTGAAGAGCGCGCCAAGTTCGTTCCTTAAGCATCCTCTTCATGTCAAATGCTTGCTAAGCACTCGGGGACGTATTTAGCTCAATATCTACTCATTTCCGCATTAAACTGCAATAATGCACCAAAACACGAAAGTCGACGAAATAGGGGAAATAGTAGCCTAAACTACAAACATGAGCTCTGAAATGCGTGTGAAATGAGGTGTAAAACATCATATAATAGACACGCATCAAACTTCCCCAAAACAAACCCTTGCTTGTCCTCAAGCAAGAAGTAGACTCGATCTTAAACTAATGGAACGATTTCAATCTCAGAGCGAAATGCAACTGTAAAGCCTAAACCAATTTAATGCCAAGTCACCAAATAACTTGTAAATGAATCATGCAAACGAGTTATGAAGTTGTCAAAATTTGCTAATCTATCAACCATAAAGACTCACCAAAATGGACTCTCGCGGGTCGCTCAAATCACACAATAAGCAAAGGGTGAGTGTATATGTAAAAGATAGAAAGAAGTAATTTTGTAATGACACTCACCTAACTTCGAGCTATAAGAACATGCCTGCAGTCTAACATGAAAACAATCTCTATGACCGTATATATACATACTAATCTAATGACCATGACACATGTGCTGAGGAAAAGTAAGGATATGTGAGGTAATGGGTAAGAAAGGCTAAAAATGGTTTGGATATGTGGAGTTTAAGAGCCAAGCTAGCAAACAACGAAATCCAAACAACGACATCCTATCACTTCCGAACCCAATATTAATGAACATGGTGCTACCTTGAGGCACAAATCTCACAAATTTTTGAGGAAAACGACTCCCAAATGATATGAATGAAGTGCGGGAGTATAAATCGCTAATGAATAAAACATTCAAGCAAACTGCAAATTTCTGGTTCTGACAGTTGGTCGACCGACCAAGGGCTGCGGTTGATCGACTGACTTGCAGTATATTTTTTTTTCTTTTCGATTTTTCTTCTTTTTCTGTTTTCCTTTTTTTTTTTTTTTCTTTTTTTTTTCTTTTTCTTTTTATTTATTTATTTCTTTCTCAAATGAGAGCATAACAACCAAAAAGACCTAAAACATTCCCGTGACCACAAATACTAGCTCGGATTGGGTAGACTAAGTATGGGATGTAGCTATTGGGACAAAAAGGCAATTTTGGCTATGTGAAGCTTATGGGTAAGATAAGAAAAAGGGACCTCTTTTGCACGTGTCAAGAATCAATAGACTAGATAGCATACAGGTATATAGCAGATTGCGTTTATGTTTATGCATATTGATGTAACATGTCTCAAGGGGAGTACTACTCACATCCTAGATAACTGGTGATGAATGAAACTAGAAATAAAGCTCTAAAACTCAGAATGTATAGTAGTTTGCCAAAGTACAAGTCAAGTCTCAAGAATAGCACATAGTTTGACAAAAACTCGTAGATTATGCATATGATTCTATACTAAAACAGGTTGACAAGCAAGGCTTAGGCATAAAAAAATGAAAAAGCAACATCATCATAGAAATACTCTCGTTCCGACTGGACCTATATGCTAAAATAAACGTGCATTTTTTTGAAATTTTTGAATTTTTTCTATTATTTTGGATTTTTGTGTATGTGCAAGGGAAATGAAAGAAACAATGCACAACGGAAATGCAATAAACATGAGACAAAAATGCATTAAAAAATGAATGCGACGCAAAACCTTCCCCAAACCAAATCACATAATGTCCTCATTGTGCAATATCATATGCAAAGAACATGGGATATGGGAATTTGCGATAAAATAAAACTAAGGAGGAACATGGAAGGAACTCACGGAATATATGCGCGAACGGAAACTTCCCCAAACCAGCGTGAGCTAGGAGGTTTCGGTAGCCAGCAGTGCTACCTTATAGACCTGAAAAAGAACAAGACAACCTTTTTCGGAAATTAAAAGCATTTGGGTGATAAATAATAATTACAAGGTATGAAAATAAAGGAGAAAATGAAAGGATAAAAGAAAGATAGAGAGAACGAAAGACTCCATAGGCTTGCTGGTACGCTTCCCGAGGCAAACGAGAACCGGCAGTAGAGTGGTAGTGGTCGACCGACCACAACCCTTGGTCGACCGACCAAGTCTCTGTGGGGAATAGAAACGCGTATTCACCCTAAATTTGCAGGATTATAATGAAAAATACAACTGTGAATATCGTCATAAGAATAAAAAACATGAGAAAAGAAGTACAACCTTTAGTCCTCGCGCAAAAGGCCTAAGAACAGGAATTAACACAAATTCCCTCCTATAACTTGCACCCAAGACTTTGTCTGAGACGTGGCCGCGTGTGCTAGAAATCCTCTCCAATTGCCTTGCAATATAGGGAGAGCCCTTGAGGTTTTAGATGTGAGATCTGAGGTTTTGGGAGAAGAGTGCTCTCAAAACCCTAATTTTACCCTGAGAATTATGTTACAGTGCAACAAGAGTAACTGACATAAGGAGACTCCTCCTCCTTATGTAGTTTATTTCGGCCGAATTGGGGTTTGGGTAGGAGTGGGCTTTCCACTCTTACCTTATCCCAATGCGTGATTCGACCCAATTAGCTTTAATATATTTCGCGGGTTTATGATTATAAATCGTAACATGTTATCAGATATTAATACAGTCGATATATTAATAATGGTCTGACAAAATACGATATTGTATAATTACCCAAATTAATATAACTGTTTATATTAATACGCGAATATAATATTTAATTAAATATAACCGTTTATATTTAATTTACGAATTAATCTTGTAATCCGTATTAGCTAAAATTATTTAATCCGTATTAAATAATAATTCTCAACATCTTATTGACTAATTTAATAGTCAATACCTCTGACTAACCGTTTAGTCATATCCGGCAAAATGTGACTGTATTTTCATACCTTCACATCTCTCAAACGTGTCCTATAGGTGTGACGTATAGGGACCAGTTGACCACCGCCATCCGTATGACAATAACGTCAAACTTATCTAGCAAGCCAACCGTTATTGATAAACGTGGATCAACTGGTAATAATACAGAAGTATGCCCTTGTGATCCTTAAAGAGTTTTAATAAGTCATTGTACTTAATTGTCAAGGACACCAGCCCCAACAATCTCCCACTTGTCCGTACAAGGGTATGTTCAATGACGTTATCACACTACATGTGGAGGACACAATCTCCAACAAACTCCCACTTGTCCGTACAAGTGTAGGTGCGATAACCGAATCTCATATCCTTTTAAAATTTCTCCCACTCAATGTAAGACAATTTGCAAATCCGCATTCGCAAAGGTCGTATCTCATAAGCGATCTGTATCAAGAGTGGTTTCCCCGACTAGAGAGTAACTTAACTGATAAAACGAATCTGTATTCGAGCATGGCCATGCATTTCAGTTACTACTCCTCGAGTGGCCCTGAGAAATGATAAAATCCTGATAAGGGTTTGGATATTTCCCTCAACTCGAATCCTGCCGATATCGCCCAGCATGAAATAACCCAGAAAAAATCCTCTTGGCCCCTGTTACGGTGACCGTGGGAAAGAAACCAAAGTTACCCAAAATCTGTCTTAATCTCAGGAAGCAGTTGAAAGTCAAAAGACTCGACTCTAAGGAACACTATGGAGGTCCTATCCACGACCTGGCACCCAATGTTATAAAACATTTAGGACTCCATAACGATGTCACGGGGTGTCCTACGAGATATCCGTATAACTCGCCTTTGTGATTGGTCAGTCATCCACGTGACTTATGGCTCGTTGAACCCACCATCAACCAACGTCACAAAATGATTACCTGAGTTATCAGCTCAAGTGGGTAATCAAGGACCAAAACGATGTAATGTTAATCAGTTCACTTTGTGGTGTTCAAAATTGGCGTACAATTGACACCCGTCGTTGAGGGGTGCCAAAGATAAGATTTATAAAACCTCAACTTAAACTCAGATAGGATAAGTCAAGGGTCGAACCACAGAGAGACAAGGTTAATTATGTTTGTGAAATTAAAGTCCATTGAAGGTAACAAAAAGGGGGGTTTTGAATTTGGATTGTAACTAACAACTAAGATAATTAACTAGCAAGAAAACTAAAATAAGATAAAAGGGGATTAGGAACTTTGGTTCCCCATGGTCAAAACAAGTCAATGAAGGGTAAGAATAATCAAATAACACAATCCCAAGGAACAAAGAATAAACCTTTAGGTCAATATTCTACCCAATCCTTTCGGTCTTAGGGTTCCTACAAAAGCACTAAACTTTCGTTCAAAGGCAATCCCAAAGTTGTTGTCAAACTAATCCTAATAATCTTTCAATCCTAAGGATTAGTTCACCAACAACAATGGGGGATTGGTAACTTAATCATCAAACTTATCAAAGTCAAGTCTTTACATGGTTCCCCTAATTCCTAATCACAAGAATTAGCTATGCATACTTTTAATTAAAGAACTAACAATCACTAAGAAAATTAAAGAGATGAACCTAATCAAAGATGATAATAAAAGGGTGAACATGAAATAAGAAATAACAACAAGGTGAATAACAAGATTGATTGAAAAGGAAAGATTGAATTGTGACAAACTTACAACTTGAATGGAAAATCTAAGAATAAAGAAGAAAACTTGGTACCAAAATCTAACAATGGAGTTTTTTCTCTAATTGGGGCTGCCTCCTCTATTTTAGAGTTTTAGGTCTCCTTAAATAATAATCGTTACAAGATTAGGAAAGATAGAAAATAAATAAAACAGAAGTCCGAAACAGCTGGTGGTCGGTCGACCGAGATTTTCGGTCGGTCGACCGATTCTGGCGATACGGGTTTATCTTCATGCGAATTTGGGCTTCTGTGAACTGGGCCTCTTTTATTTCCGGACACCGGTCGGTCGACCACTACTACAGGTCGGTCGACCGCTTCTCTTTTTTTTCTGGTTTTTTCTGGCCCGATGATTGTATTTGAATGCACCATCCGAATTTATTGCTCCAAAACAGCCTCCTAAAGGCAAATAAGGCTTGATTTTGCTTACTTCCGCGTATTCCTGCATACAAAACATAGAAACACCAAAGTAGACGATATGGGAGAAAAAGCAACTAAAAAGTCACGAAAGTGAATGAAAATACGTGCCAAAAGAGTAAATAAAATGCATAAAATAGGCACGTATCAACAATTCCACATGAAAAACAAAACATTTTATATCATAACAATAAGGTTGAATAGAGTACACGAGAAAATGAATTATTACATGAATTCATAAAAGAGTACTACAACTTAGGAACACATCCAATTCCCATGGAATGAATGTGCCCTTCATGCTTATCACGTGGTAATGCTTTAGTGAGAGGATCAGCTATGTTGTCATCCGTAGCGATCTTTTCAATAAAAATCTCCTTTTGCTCCACGTAATCCCGGATTAGATGAGCTTTCCGTTGTACATGCCTAGCCTTGCTGCTAGACTTATGCTCCTTAGCTTGGAAGATGGCACCGCTATTGTCACAATAGACGGTGATTGGGTCATTCGAACTAGGCACTACTGATAGTCCTTGTAAGAATTGACGCATCCATATTGCTTCCTTAGCTGCTTCTGAGGCGGCATAGTACTCGGACTCAGTCGTAGAATCTGCTGTAACACTCTGTTTAGAACTTTTCCAGCTGACAGCAGCGCCATTAAGAGTAAAGACAAATCCAGACTGAGATTTCGAGTCATCTCGATCTGTTTGGAAGCTAGCATCTGCGTAACCCGTGGCGCAGAGCGTCGAGTCGCCTCCAAAAGTCAATCCCCAATCTTTAGTCCTCCGTAGGTACTTAAGAATGTTTTTCACGGCCATCCAGTGTTGTTCACCTGGATGAGCTTGGAATCGACTTGTCATACTCAATGCATATGCAACGTCTGGACGTGTGCATATCATGGCATACATGATCGATCCTATTGCCGAAGCATAAGGAATCCGACTCATGCGCTCTTTCTCTTCCACTGACTTAGCTTCTTGAGTCTTGCTCAAGTGGAGCCCAGGAGTCATAGGAAGGAACCCCTTCTTGGAGTTCGTCATGCTGAATCTCTCCAGAATCTTCTCTATATAAGATTCCTGACTGAGAGACAACATCCGTCGTGATCTATCCCTGTAGATACGGATGCCCAAAATTCTTTGTGCCTCTCCCAAATCTTTCATCTGGAAGTGGTTTTTCAACCATGCTTTAACCGAAGATAAGAGAGGTATGTCATTCCCAATCAAGAGTATGTCATCGACATACAGTACTAGGAATACAATCTTGCTCCCACTCGACTTGATATAGAGACATGGTTCCTCGACTGATCGAATGAACCCATTCTCTTTTATCACTTGGTCGAAGCGATGATTCCAACTCCGCGATGCTTGCTTAAGTCCATAGATGGAACGCTTAAGCTTGCAAACTTTCTTAGGATGTGCTGGATCGATAAAACCCTCGGGTTGTACCATGTACAACTCTTCCTCCAAATAACCGTTTAAGAAGGCGGTTTTAACGTCCATTTGCCATATTTCATAGTCATGAAATGCGGCGATCGCTAAGATAATCCGAATGGAACGTAGCATGACTACGGGTGCAAAGATCTCATCGTAGTGCAAGCCTGGCACTTGGGTGAAACCTTTAGCAACTAGTCTAGCCTTATGGATATCTTGTTGTCCTTCCACGGCATGCTTTATCTTGTAAAGCCATTTGCATTGAAGGGGACGTACCTTTGCAGGTAGGTCCACAAGATCCCACACGTTGTTCTCATACATGGAGTCCATCTCGGATTGCATGGCTTCTAGCCATAGCTTTGAGTCAGAACTGGTCATGGCACCTTTATATGTTGTGGGTTCATTACCCTCTAGGAGTAAGACGTCATCTGTATCGTGTTCCTCGACCATACCAATGTATCTGTCCGGTGGAATAGAGACTCTTCCTGACCTCCTAGGTTCCTCAGGGATATCTACCGCAGCCTCGGTTGGAGGTACTGTTTCCTCCAATGGTTGCTCGGTAGTTGGTTCTTGAACCTCCGATAACTCGAAGGTTCTATTACTCGACTTGTTCTGGAGAAATTCTTTCTCTAAGAACGTCGCACTAGCCGCAACAAAAACACGTTGTTCGGTAGGCGAGTAGAAGTAATGACCAAACGTTCCCTTTGGATAGCCTATAAAGTATGTCTTGACCGATCGCGGGCCGAGCTTATCCTCGTGTCTCCACTTGACATAAGCCTCGCAGCCCCAAACCCGAATAAAGGACAAGTTAGGGACCGTTCCCTTCCATAGCTCGAATGGAGTCTTGTCAACAGCTTTAGACGGACTTCGGTTAAGTATTAGAGCGGCTGACAAAAGAGCATAGCCCCACAATGAATCAGGCACAACGGTGTGACTCATCATGGATCGAACCATATCAAGTAAAGTTCGATTTCTCCGTTCGGACACACCATTTAATTGTGGTGTTCCAGGTGGAGTCAACTGTAGTACGATCCCACAGTCTTTTAGGTGTTGATCAAACTCGCGTGAAAGATACTCACCACCACGATCCGAGCGTAGTGCTTTAATCTTTCTACCCAGCTGGTTCTGTACCCGATTCTGGTATTCTTTGAACTTGTCAAATGATTCACTTTTGTGCTTCATTAAGTAGACATAGCCATATCTACTTAAATCATCCGTGAAAGTGATGAAATACCTATAGCCTTCTCGTGCGTTGATCGACATAGGGCCACATACGTCCGTATGTATGAGTCCTAATAGGTCGGCAGCGCGCATTCCAACACCTTTGAAGGAAATACGAGTCATTTTGCCGATGAGACATGATTCACACGTGCCATATGATTCGAAATCAAAGGGCGAAATAGCTCCATTCTGTATGAGCTGTTTAACGCGTTTCTCATTTATGTGTCCCATACGACAATGCCATAGGTAAGTTTGATCTTTGTCACCTACCTTTATTCTTTTATTATTCACATGTAATATCTCGGTAGTTTGATCTAAAACATAAATTCCATTCATGGAAACTGCCTTGCCATAAATCATATTGTGCAAAGAGAAAATACAGCTATTATTCTCTATTACAAATGAAAATCCGAGTTTGTCAAGTGCAGAAACTGAAATAATGTTTTTGGATAAACTAGGAACATAATAACAGTTATACAAAAATAACTCGAATCCACTTGGAAGCTGGATTACGTATGTTCCCTTCGAGACTGCAGCCACACGTGCTCCATTCCCGACACGCAGGTCCACCTCACCCTTGATTAGGGGTTCTTGGTTTCGGAGGCCCTGCACATGATTACATAGATGAGAACCACAACCAGTATCAAGTACTTAAGTTCCGCAACTTGCGTGGTTAATCTCAATCATGTGAATAAAAGAAGAAGAAGACATACCAACAGGAGTAACACGGCCTGCTTTAATGTCCTCGCGATACACTGGGCAGGAGCGCCTCCAATGCCCAGTCTTGTGGCAATGGTGACATTCCATGCTTGTATCCTTGCTCTTTGTCTTGCCTTGTGAGTTACTCGACTCACCAGGCCCACTCTTTGCAAATCCTGGTTTCTTGAACCTGGGCTTACCTACTGCTAGGTCGCCCTGAGCTTTAGCCTTCCCTTTACCTTTCCCCTTACTGGAGATCATGAGAACATCCTGCTTTAGACTCCCACTCAACTTTAGATCCTTCTCAGTCTGTACGAGAAGGGAGTGGAGCTCATGGGGAGTCTTCTTCATGTCGTTCATGTAGTAGTTGGCCCTAAAGAGGGCGAACCCGTCATGAAGCGAATGAAGCATGCGATCAACGATGATGTTCTCACTGATCTTACAATTTAGGGACTCCAGTTTCTCGATATTCTCAATCATGTTAAGAATATGTGGGCTAACAGCTTGGCCCTTCTGGAGTTTCGCCTCAAAGAAGCGACAGGTATGCTCATAAGAAACGATTCTCGGAGCCTTGGAGAATTCGTTAGTGAGCGTGGTGAAAATCTTGTTTGCACCATGGGTTATGAAGCGTCTTTGCAAATTGGATTCCATTGCATAGATGAGTACGTTCTTTATCGCACCCGCTTCCATAACGAAATCGCTATGAGCACGAATTTCGTTGGCTCTAGCTCCAGTTCCTGGGTTTGGCGGAATGGGCTCAGTTAAGAACTTGAGCTTTCCGTCAGCAATGGCAGCATTCCGTAGTGCTGCCTCCCAGTCAGAGAAGTTTGACCCATCATTCCTCAGTCTAGTTGACTGATTCATGGAGTCCATGAAGGCTTTTAGCCAGGATTCACGTGCTAGCTTGGCACTTGGCATTGGGTCTTCACCAGCCATTTTAGTTTTACAGCAGTTTTAATGAACGTGTTCTACACTGAAAGAAGATAAAACAAAACCATATAAGCAACTTATTGTTGTGATTTAAGTCTATATTAAATTGAATTTAAACTCGTAGACTCATGCATTTATATAATTGATCTCCCTCAAGAATTATATAAACGATCCCAAGACTCAATTTCCGTATATTGATAAGCCCACAGTTTGGCTAATTCCAATCGTTGGAACTCTTGGTCGATAGATTTCCGTAAATCCTATCTATTAGTCCATCTCAGTCACTGGAATATTATCGAGTGACCATGATGTTGAGATAAAATAAATCATCTGTTCCCACTTACCCGACGTAGAAGGGGTCATATTATGCCTACCGACGAAGAAGGGATTCATGGGAGGCTGATTTATAAAGACTAATCTCAATTTTTGGTTATACGAGGAAGACCCCATCAACTTTTATTTATCCATATATAAGTGAACTAAAAACTAGCATTTGCGTGAATGAATTAAATAAAGTGATGGCTTTTAAATGACATGTGACATCTGTATTGTCACAGAAAACTAACGCGAGACCTCTACATGAGTCAGTTTTCAGGCATGATATAGGTGGTTTGGTTTTTAGGCGGAATATGATGCAAGCTATTATCGATGAAAGCGTAAAGATAAATGCAATAAACGTAAATAAAAGTCCTAGTGTGGCCTATCCTACCAAAATAAACATAAAACAACTTGGAATCCACCGTTGGACCCTAGAAGCTTGTCTTGATGTTTCATCTTGGTCCTTGCAGCGGGAGTGAGCATCCGGTCTCCGTCTTGTCTTTGGTCTTCACAAAATTACTAATTTAAATTACAAAAGTAATCCTAGATACATTCTAATTTAAATACAAAAGTAATTACATGGCAAAAACCCAAAACGGAGATTCAAGATCTCAAAATTACAAGCAAGATCGTGTCCCATCATTACGGTAACACAATCTTCTAAGGCCACACTAAGTTACAACCGTTTGCAAAAATTAAATACGTTATTGAAAGCATTCAAGGCATTCACAAGACGATAAATAAAATGCATCAACTAAAACAATTTATACATGACATAATACCGTTATTATGATTAATAAATTTATACCAAACCACCTTTTAAGATTAAAATTAAGTGACTATACCGTTTTAATCACCAATTTTAATAAACATATAATCCATTGTTTTAAACTGTTTTAAAAACAATATGTATCAAACGAGGGTGAACCGTTTCACTAAATAATATACTATTTCCGTATACAGTATATTATTTTAAGCCATGTGAAAATAAGAAAACAAGTTATTTTCGAAAATAAACACCCCAAAACGAGAGCACTCGATCGAGTAACAGGGGCACTCGATCGAGTGTCAGGGTCACTCGATCGAGTGCAGCAGGGCTCGATCGAGTGGCTTATAAAATTTGCAAATCGCTGCACTTTTACATTAAAACGAGTTTATAACTTGGATTTAAAACTTGTAAATCATATATAAACAAAACAAAAGATTCACATATTGCTAAAAATATCGATTAATTAACAATATGCAAATTATAATCGAAAACAAGATCGATTTCTCACTAAAACCCACACGCACGGCAGCCTGGTACAATGGCACTCGATCGAGTGTCACAGGGACTCGATCGAGTGCCTTCGACAGAAGGTACGGTTTTCAAAATTTTAAAGCTTATGAAAGACACAATTGTAAAATTTTCATGGCCTAAGGCTCTGATACCACTTGTGGGGAATAGAAACGCGTATTCACCCTAAATTTGCAGGATTATAATGAAAAATACAACTGTGAATATCGTCATAAGAATAAAAAACATGAGAAAAGAAGTACAACCTTTAGTCCTCGCGCAAAAGGCCTAAGAACAGGAATTAACACAAATTCCCTCCTATAACTTGCACCCAAGACTTTGTCTGAGACGTGGCCGCGTGTGCTAGAAATCCTCTCCAATTGCCTTGCAATATAGGGAGAGCCCTTGAGGTTTTAGATGTGAGATCTGAGGTTTTGGGAGAAGAGTGCTCTCAAAACCCTAATTTTACCCTGAGAATTATGTTACAGTGCAACAAGAGTAACTGACATAAGGAGACTCCTCCTCCTTATGTAGTCTATTTCGGCCGAATTGGGGTTTGGGTAGGAGTGGGCTTTCCACTCTTACCTTATCCCAATGCGTGATTCGACCCAATTAGCTTTAATATATTTCGCGGGTTTATGATTATAAATCGTAACATGTTATCAGATATTAATACAGTCGATATATTAATAATGGTCTGACAAAATACGATATTGTATAATTACCCAAATTAATATAACTGTTTATATTAATACGCGAATATAATATTTAATTAAATATAACCGTTTATATTTAATTTACGAATTAATCTTGTAATCCGTATTAGCTAAAATTATTTAATCCGTATTAAATAATAATTCTCAACATCTTATTGACTAATTTAATAGTCAATACCTCTGACTAACCGTTTAGTCATATCCGGCAAAATGTGACTGTATTTTCATACCTTCACATCTCTCAAACGTGTCCTATAGGTGTGACGTATAGGGACCAGTTGACCACCGCCATCCGTATGACAATAACGTCAAACTTATCTAGCAAGCCAACCGTTATTGATAAACGTGGATCAACTGGTAATAATACAGAAGTATGCCCTTGTGATCCTTAAAGAGATTTAATAAGTCATTGTACTTAATTGTCAAGGACACCAGCCCCAACAGTCTCGGTGGACAGTGGCTACTGGATTCCAGAGGCTGGTCGACCGAGTGATGCATCTGGTCGGTCGACCAGATTTCCTGTAACAGTTCTCCTCTTTCCTTCTTCGAATTAACTCAACGGATTGAGTTAATCTTTCACAAAACCTGTAAAACATAATCAACGCGCCCAAAACTTGCGCCAAACCCAAAACTACCAAGTCTATAGTCTCAAAACAAAGCAACAAAAGCAAAAAGAGTCTAAGTTTAAAAGCAAAAACAAAAGGTAGTCCAACAGAAACCGAAATAGGACACTTGACTAGCACTACGGCTCAGCAACAAGATACCCCAAAGCAAGGCACTTGGCTATAAGAGGTTCTTTCAGCAGTATGGACGGCTACTTTGGGCTTCCAGACAACAGGCCAAGCCGGAGGAAGGGTATCTGGTGTCGTATAAGCTATGACACGCTTCTTTACTTTGCCCGGCCTATCTCGCTCAGCAACTTGCTTAAATTCCTTCTCACTTGTGTCACCAGGATCTCCTATGCCCTCTTTGCCATAACCCGCAGCAACAGAAATAACAGCATGGTCCTCCATTTTTCTCCCAAGCTCAAGGCCCTTGACGATCTCCAAGATTTTACCGAACTGACGCTCCAAATTCACTTTCTCCAAATGATTCGGATACGGGACCGCAATGCTTACCGCTGGATCAGCAATCTTCAGCTTCTTTAACTTCAGAATCTTCGTCCAGTCATTGATACGAGTGGGATCAGATAAATCAGGTGAAGAATCCAGACTCTGCTCAGGTATCTTGGTCGGTCGACTGGGTGTACTGGTCGGTCGGTTCAGAAAGTTTCAGTCTGTCAGAAACTGGAGGGCCATCAGGTACCATGGTCGATCGACCATGAACATCGGTCGGTCGACCATCATCACTGGGGACGAATTCAGCTACTACATCAGGAACTTTGGTAGACTTCTCAACCTTTTCCAACTTTTTCTCTTGGCTTCCCGGTCCATCATAAAAGAGACCGCTTCAGAGATTAATGGCATTAATTGTCTCGACGGGAGCTTCTTCCATTTTCAGCACTTGACCCGTGAGGGTTTGGACAATCGTTCTCAACTCCGCAACCTCATTTGTTTCATGAATGGGAGCATTCTCAAGCTTTTCGAAACGGGCGTTAATGGACGCTTCAAGTGCTGCAACATGAGTAATTTCAGCACTTGTTTTCGGCGAATTCCCACGCGAATTCCCATATTTAGCTTTATGAATCGCCATCTCCTCAATAATGTTCCAACCCTCATCATAAGCTACATTATTTCGAAATCTACCATTTGTAGCCGAATCAAGGATGACTTTGTAGTCATCATACAAAGAGTTATAAAATTGGTCGCAAACGTACCATTCCTCAAAGCCGTGGTGAGCAACAGATCGAACCAACTTCTTAAAATGGGCCCACGCTTCATGAAATTCCTCATCGGGTCCTTGCTGAAAATTTGAAATTTGAACTCTCAAAGCATTGGTTTTCGCAGGCGAAATGTACTGTTTGCAGAAAGCCAATGCCAGAGATGTCCAGTCTGTAACTCTAGCTACTACCTTATCAAGGTAGCGATACCATTGACGTGCATAATCTTTCAAGGAGAAAAGAAACATCTTCTCCTTAACTTCATCTTGCGTCACTCCAGCCGGTAAGGGTATGGAACAACAATAATCCATAAATAACTCAAATGCTTCCAAGGATCCTCATCCCGTAGACCGGCAAACTGATTTTGCTCCACCAATTCGATATAGGAAAGACGAATTTCAAAGGGGAGAGTAAATCCCTGTGGAAGGTCGTGTGCTGTTGGCTGAAGATTATCAGATATAGTAGGCATGATCGCAATAGAACTGAGAGTACTCAAGCCTTCCTCTCAAAAATCTTACTTCTAACTCTGCACAAGCAAAACTAGAAGCAAAATTAAGCAACGGTCTCAAGGAACCAAAGTTCCTTGAGACAAGAAAAATAAATTAAAAATAAAGCAAACAAAATTATACCGTCTCCCGGGCAACGGCGCCAAAATTTGACACCCGTCGTTGAGAGTGCCAAAGATAAGATTTATAAAACCTCAGCTTTTACTAGATAGTGAAAGTCAAGGGTCGAACCACAAGGAGGTGGGGAATGTTTATTGTTTTAGGTTGATGTCTTAAGGTAACAAAGTTTGGGGGTTTGGTTGTTTGTTTGATGCTAAGTCTAATAAAGCAAAAGCAAGATGAAACAAAATAAAGATAGGAATAAAACTTATAGTAAAAGGATGCTAGGATGATCGGTTCATAAAAGCCACGATGGTATAAAGTCTAAGTCAACATCTATTGCAGTCGCGTTAGGGGTGTAACAAATCCTCTCGGTCTATGTTACCTAATAGCTCCTTTCGGCCTATGCTATTAGTTCCTAGGTTCACAATTATTGGGTGTCAACAATAAGGGTGATTCCTAAATTCTAGGTCACATACCTTTCAGTCTAAGTAACCTAGCCGTCTTAAAGCGTCAACCAATGCCCTTCCCGTATCTTTCAATCTTGGGTAAGTCATTACTAACATTGTAACACCCCAAGAATATGAGAAGTAAGTTGTCGCACATCGGTAGAATGTGAGGCTTGTGATATGTTTATAATAACTTCCACCCACCACTTAGTAACAAGGCCTTGTGCTTTTGGGCTAAAGTGAGGACAAATAATGGGCCCAAAGGCTTACCTCCCATCTTATTGGCGGTGTGTTACGACCGTGGTGGGTCGAGTTGTTACAAATGGTATCAGAGCGACCCTGCAACCGTGTGGTGAGCCTGTGTTCAGGAGTACACGGGTCACCCACCTAACGGGGGAGGATTCTGGGCTTGGCTGCGGTCACGTTTGAGGCACAACGAGGACGTTGTGTTTTTTAAGTGGGGGAGTTTGTAACACCCCAAGAATATGAGAAGAAAGTTGTCCCACATCGGTAGAATGTGAGGCTTGTGATATGTTTATAATAACTTCCACCCACCACATAGTAACAAGGCCTTGTGCTTTTGGACTTAAGTGGGGACAAATAATGGGCCCAAAGGCTTACCTCCCAACTTATTGGGGGTGTGTTACAACGGTGGTGGGTCGGGTTGTTACAAATGGTATCAGAGCAATCCTGCGACCGTGTGGTGAGCCTGTGTTCAGGAGTACACGGGTCACCCAACTAACGGGGGAGGATTCTGGGCTTGGCGGCGGTCAAGTTTGAGGCACAACGAGGACGTTGTTTTCTTTAAGTGGGGGAGTTTGTAACACCCCGAGAATATGAGAAGAAAGTTGTCCCACATCGGTAGAATGTGAGGCTTGTGATATGTTTATAATAAATTCCACCCACCACTTAGTAACAAGGCCTTGTGTTTTGGGACTTAAGTGAGGACAAATAATGGGCCCAAAGGCTTACCTCCCATCTTATTGGGGGTGTGTTACGACCGTGGTGGGTCGGGTTGTTACAAATGGTATCACAGCGACCCTGCGACCGTGTGGTGAGCCTGTGGTCGGGAGTACCCGGATGACACACCTAGCGGGGAGGATTTTGGCCTTGGCTGCGGTCAAGTTTGAGGCACAACGAGGACGTTGTGTTCTTTAAGTGGGGGAGTTTGTAACACCCCAAGAATATGAGAAGAAAGTTGTCCCACATCGGTATAATGTGTCGCTTGTGATATGCTTATAATAACTTCCACCCACCACTTAGTAACAAAGCCTTGTGCTTTTGGGCTTAAGTGAGGACAAATAATGGGCTCAAAGGCTTACCTCCCATCTTATTGGGGGTGTGTTACGACCGTGGTGGGTCGGGTTGTTACAAACATCCTATAAGTCTCCTTTCAGTCTTATTATAGGGTATTAAAATTAACGAAACAAAACAGTCTGAAAACATACGCAAGGTCGGTCGATCGACCGACTACCTCAGTCGACCGACCAGTTAAGCCAATCGGTCAACCAAGGTCTGCTACAGGTCGATTTTGATCTTATACCATCTACGCAATTGATCACCTACATCCTAACATATGGGTTTAGCTACTCATAACTATAACAATAACGATAATAACAATTGATAAAACAGAATTCATAGCAAACAATACGATAAACGTGCGATAAAGAATAAGGTTTCGGGATTCTACACTAAACCGGATACTAGCAATTCTATTGAAATAACAATAAGAAACTGAAATCAAGGGAGAATTACTGCAAAACAGAATTAGGGCAGAAGTAAGAACTTTATTGAATCCGCGTGGAACGATTGTTTGAGTGAATATTAAGAACAATACTAAAACTAAAGAAACTGATATCGAAACTAGATGTTAAAACTGAATGCTAATAAAATTGAATGTGTAGAACTTGATGGTAAAGCTTGATTAAGGAATTAGATACTTAGGCCTAATCACGAATTAGGCTTAAGTAGGCGAAAACAAAGAGCTTCTTTCATAAACTAATCACGCATGGGCTTTGCGGAAATATTTTCTGAAACTGCGCCTCAGTCGACCAACCACGGTAATTGGTCGGTCGACCGGTTATCGGGCCCAACAAGCTTCTATCTTCGTAAGTTGAATTCTGGGCTTGGGATATCAGGTACGTTGGTCGACCGACAAGGGTAGTTGGTCGACCGACAAGCGTAGTCGGTCGGTCGACCGTGTAAAACCCCTCGCCAAAGCGGAAATATAAAACACACAAAGTACTAAAAATGCAGCGGAAATTAAAACTTTTTAAACATAAACAACATGCGAGGTGAATTAAAACTGAAAACGGAAACTGACATAAACTGAAATAGATAAGTATACTGTCTAAGTACGGAAACCAAATATATAAAAGCCTGGGATGGAACATCCCTACAGGCACAAAAAGATAAACAATATCAAACTAGAGTCTAGCTAATCGAAAGTGTAAGTCATATGATGTCAAGTGGATCATCACTCGCTAGCTCTTAATGAACCCCGTCCAACCTGCATGTACCTACATACATGAAAACATGTACGGAGTGACTAGAGTTCTCCTAGCCACCTTTTGTAACGGCACATAACACAGAATACAAACAGAACACTCCAACATATATAAACATGTGAAGCATATCAATATCTCAGTAACTGAATCTCATACTATCATGCAATCATTAATGCACGGCTCTCAACCAACTTCGGAAACTATTTGGAAGGAGAGCCGGTTTCCCTACCGGTTGCCCGGTCGGGGGGTCTTTCAGTCCAAACCATTTACGAAACTGACTTAAGAGTCATCCAATGCCTTGGATGAACAATACCAAAGTCAAAGCAACATACTCATCATTATCCACATCTATATCATCAATATCAACATCTACATCTGACACTGTACCAACTCAAGGCAAGCAGATATGACTCAACAAGTATAAGGTTCAGCGGTCAACTTAAGACATAACCTACATCTAACCATTCAGCAAGTATAAAGGTTCAGCGGTCAACTTAAGACATAACCTAAATACCAATCATTCAGCAAGCAAGGACTCAGAGGCCAACTTAAGGCATAGACCTGCCAATCAGCAAGACACTAGACTTAGAGGCCAACTTAAGGCATAGACTAGCACCCAAAAGTAAAGGACTCAGAGGCCAGCTTAAGGCATGTCCCTTCATTACATCACAAGATACTAGACTCAGAGGCCAGCTTAAGGCATGTTCTAGCATCAAACATCTGCACTCCGGGTGAGGTGTTACGACCTAAATGCCCCGTTGTGCAGCTGCTCTACTCGTCAGACTTAGAGGCCAACTTAAGGCATGTTCCAACGCGATCACAACAAACATGTCTGGGCTCAGAGGCCAGCTTAAGGCATATCCCAGACACGACAACCATACACATATAGGGCTCAGAGGCCAGCTTAAGGCATATCCCCATATATGACAACAAGCTCACGTATTAAGCTCAGAGGCCAGCTTAAGGCATACCTTATACGCATCAAAACAATATCATCCAAATTTAAAGACTAATCAATAGTTCTGAACTCTTATACTTCTAATCAACACTTAATTGATCCCGGGAAACTAAGTTGAGGGAGAGCCGGTTTCCCTTTCGGTTACCCGATCGGGTGGTCTCTATCCTCTCTCCATTCCCGAACCCAATATAGTGTCGCCCATCCTCCGAGGACCTCAAACACATATCAAAGGTACACGGAACGAATTTCAATTAAAACCGATCAACCGTTTAAAAGTTAAAGACTAAATAAGATGAATAGGACTCTCAGCCGGTCAGTGGTAGGCGGCCGGTTGACCGTCTGAAAATCCTTCTTCCTTTACATTTCAGAAAAAGAAAACATCATACAAGGGCTCCCAGCCGGTCGGCAGGCAGCCGACCCACCAGATGGCACCCCTCCTTCCCCTTACAATTTCGTTTACTAAACCAAGAGCAAGGGCCCTCAGCCGGTCGGCAGGCAGCCGGCCCACCGGCTGGGGAACCCAAATCCTTAAATTTTATCGTACGCAACATAGCTAAGATGGACTCCCAGCCGGTCAGCAGGCAGCCGGCCTACCGGCTGGGCATCCCAACACTTAAATTCTAACTTTCGCAAAACAACCATAAAACACTTCCAGCCGGTCGACCGGCGGCCGGTCGGTCGACCGGCTCAGAGTCACTGAGCAGAAATTCGAAATTCGCAATATACTTCAAATCTTACAAAATCGATTCAAGACTTCTAAAATCGGAACATACAATGTTTACCCAGCATATGAAATCATCAAATACACTAAATACAACCATCAAACTCCACAAATAAACCTCAATAAGATCATACTTTGTATCCGTCGCAAGCATACAAATTTCTGAATTTTAACAACAAGTATATATAACATCAACCAAGCATATGAGGGTCTTCCTTAAGGGTCCCTAGCATGATACTAAGTCTCATTAACATTAATAACATGAAAAATCCGAAGCTTAACCAACTCAAGCAAGAAAAGTGCTAATGTATACAATAAGGCCGAGTTTCTCATTATTGTCACCTTTTACGCGATTAAGCTCCTATCTCCTCTTCCATCTTGCCACTAACCTTCTTAGGATCTTCTAAGTCTTCACCTACAACATGAAAAGCGATTGTTATAAGCTATAGACGGATTTCTCCAAAAACAGCCCATTTTTGAAGTGGAACGAAATGAAGAACGGAAGTGACGGATGACTTGCAAATTTCATGAGGATTCCGAATATGTATTTATTACCTTGATTCGGTGAACGGATGATGGAGAAAAATGGATTAATAGATGAGGATTTATGGAGGTTTTGTGAGGAAATAAGTTACAGTGATTTTATTTTGAGGAGATGCAAATGTCGACACATTGAGGGTTTTAGGGGGTTTTTAATGGTCCTTTCCCGTTTTAAGGAAAACGGGTTTGGTAGAAATGAACGGGTTTTAGGATAGAAACTTAAGTTGCCAAGTTTGCATTCGTCTTAAGGACTTAAGATTCTTAAGATGGATCTTACTACTTATTAAAATACTTCTCAATAAACTATAAAAATATATTTTATTACTTAAAATAATTAAAAGCCTTTAAAATATAAATCCCGAAAATATGGGATGTTACAGGCCGTGTTTCCTGTGTGTCAGCTTCGGAATTCTTCTTAAATTGGTCTTATGGTCCTTGGTTTACGCTTTAGGTGTTGTTTCCTTCTCGTTCCTTGGTTATGCAAAATCCCCGAGGGTAGCGTTTGGCCTGAAATCACCTCTTTTTAGCATAATTCTGCAAAAGAGCATAAAAATATGAAAGTAGACAGTTGTTGGGAAATAAAAGCTAAAACGTCGTAAATGAGCTCCAAAATGCGTGTAAAAATAGATGTAAAACATCATAAAATAAACACACATCAGAGGTCACCAATCACCAACAAAACCCGTCGACAATCTTAAACTAATGGAACCATTTCAATCTCAGAGCGAAATTTACGTGTTAGCCAAAACCAATGCCAAGTCAACAATGAAAAAGTATTTGAATTATGCAAACGAGTTATGGAGTGGTCCAACTTGCAAATCTATTGACTATAAAGACTTTTTACAATGGACTCTCGCGGGTCGCTCAAATCACACATTAAGCAAAGGGTGAGTGTATGTAAAAGATAGAAAGAAGTATATTGTAAAGACACTCACCTAACTCCGACCCATGAAGACATGCCTGCAATCTAACATGAAATTAAAAAGAATTCTACAACCGTGCATAAACATACTCATTAAGCAACCTTGACACATGCATTGAGGTAATGTAGGATATGTGAGGTGAAAGGTAAAAGCGGTTAAGATGTTTTTGGATAAGTGGGGTTAGTAGCCAAGCTAGTAAAACTGAGTTCCAACAACATATTTCACGACTTTCAACATTAGGAAAGTGCTATTTTGTAGCACCAATCTCACATAAATGAAGGAAAGGACTCCCGAATATTTTGAATGAAGTATGGGAGCGATAAGATATAAAAGAAAGGGCTTTTCTGAACGGTTTCTGGGTTCCTGCTTCTGTCAGTTGGTCGACCGACCAAGTGATGCAGTCGGTCGAGTGACTTGCGGGAATTTTTCGATTTTTTTCAGTTTATTCTTTCTTTTTCTGATTTTTTCTGTTCTTTTCTTTTTTCTTTTTTCCTTTTTCTTCTTTCTTTTCTTTCTTTTTCTTTTTCTCATGAGGATGTACAGAACCAAAGTATCTCAAAAAATTCCATCGACCACAAATACTAGCTTGGTAGGGTAGGCTAAGAATAGGATGTAGTTTTGGGGATAAAATGGCAGATTTGGTTATGTAAGGCTTATGGGTAAAACAAGAGAAAAGGGGCCTCAAATGCACGTAACAAGACTCACAAAACAAGATAGCATATAGCTATATAGCAATTCATGTTCATGTTTATGCATATTGGTGTAACATGTTTCAAAGGGAGTACTACTCACATCCTAGACGACTGGTTTA
This sequence comes from Silene conica, assembly GCA_029255685.2. Lineage (NCBI taxonomy): Eukaryota > Viridiplantae > Streptophyta > Magnoliopsida > Caryophyllales > Caryophyllaceae > Silene > Silene conica. The sequence continues at coordinate 32,814,922 of CM055317.2, read as the reverse complement.
TGAATGAAACCAGGAATGAAGCTCTAAAACTCAGAATGTATAGTAGTTTGCCAAGGTATAAGTCAAGTCTCAAGAAACACAAATTGTTTGACAAAAACTCGTAGATATGCATATGGCTCTTATACTAAAGCATATTAAAAAGGCAAGGCAAAGGCATAAACATGTGAAAATTGCAAGAATCATCATTGAAATACTCGCGTTCCGACTCGACCTGTATGCTAAAGTAAACGTGCAATTTTTTTTGAAATTTTTTATTGAATTTTTTATTGAATTTTTCAATATTTTTCTTTATTTTTCTTTTTTTTTTGTATATGTAAAGAAAATAAAGAAATAACAATGCAAGACAGAAATGCAATAGACGTGTAACTAAAAGTAGTGGAACAATGCATGTGACACTAAACCCTTCCCCAAACCAAACCGCACAATGTCCCCATTGTGCATTAGCATAAGTAAAGGTTTATGAAAATAAAGGGAAATGCGGGAAAAAAGAAAAACAAGGAAACATGGAAGGAACTCACCGGATTATAGCGCAATGGAAACCTCCCCAAACCAGCGTAAGCTTAGGAGGTTTCGGTGGCCAGCAGTTCCACCCTAAGGACCTGAAAAAGATAAACGAAGAAAACCTTTTCCGGGGATTAATGATGTTTTGGGTGTTAAATGATGGTTTAATGTTTGAATATGAGAAGAGAAATGAAAGCATAAAAGACAGAAAAAGGAAAAGAACTCCCTTATCACGCTTGCACGCTTCCCAAGGTAGACACGAATAGGCTGTAACAGCGGCATCGGTCGACCGACCAATGAAGCAGGTCGACCGACTGTGCGTTAGATTATAGTGCATTCAAGGTTGTTGGGCCTTAGTCGGCCGACTGATGTTGCTGGTCGGTCGACCATGTTTCCTGTACAGTGGTCTTCTTCTTCTCGAAGTTAACTTGTATCAACCAAGTTAACCTTTCGACACCTGTAAAACATTATATATGCGCCCAAAACATGTGCAAAAATCCAAAAACCCAAGTCTAATTGTCTCAACAAAACAACAAAAGCAAAAATTGTGTAAGTCTAAAGCGAAAACGAAACTAAAAGTCTTAACGGAGAAACGGAAATTGTCTTAAAACAGAAACGAGCAGTAAGGAGAAGTTTTCCATGAAGGGTGCAAAATTTCTTTGACCACGGGCTCTGACTACAGGCTACCCCTTCATCTATGGTGATTTGGGTAGATGAGTTTCTCTTCACCACGTAGATAGATGGATCATCATGCTTAGCTCTAGCCTTCCATCTTCCGGGGTCGTCAGTTCCCAAGTCATGGGCTAACACCTTCCTCGGTCTCCTCTTCCTTGGGCTCTTCTCTTCAGCCAAATCATCACTTGCTTGAGTGATCTTGTTCTCTACATCATTTGATCGAGTAAGTGGTACTACTCGATCGAGAACATCTGTCTTTCTACCGCCTACAGACTCTGTCCCTGGTGTTGCAACTTTTGGAGCATCCAAATCAGCCTCCTGAGCAAGAGATTCACCTGCACATGTCTCAAAACACATCAAAGCCTCCGAAGGATCCTTTGTAAAGGATCCTTGTACATAACATTAACTAATATTATCAAGAACATCAGAAATGTTAACAAATGAATCCTGCACAAAACACGGTTCATCAACCGAAGGTTCAAACGTATCAGAAACATGTTCATTACTAACACCTAAAAAAATAGGTTGGTCAGTCAAGGGATGAATTTCTAACTCATCAGCTGTATCCAAGTCAGTGTCATCAATATAGAGGGAAAGAGAATCAAGTAACCTATCATACTCATCCTCATCAAGAATGAGCGAATGTTCAGCAACGGGAGTGATAGGATCACTCTCGACAGAAGAATCCGGGTTACTAAGATCAGCGCTCTTATAGTATCTCCACTGGCTCGGATTATGTTTTTAAGAAGCTCCCATTGCTTCTCATGTGGTAAGTCAAGAAAATCCCATCCACAATTTCCCTCAATCTCGATCAAGGTTTTGCCAGTAACTCCATCATAAATGATGCGACAAACCTCCCCAATACTAATAGGATAGTCAGACTGAGAAAGAAAGAGGTTAATCTATCACAATAGATCGAATTGTGGGAAAGGGGAGATGGTCATTGACGGCAAAAGAAAAAGAAAAACATAGACTAAAAACAATAAATAAACACTGGCGTCACCTCCCCGACAACGACGCCAAAATTTGATACCCGTCGTTGTGGGTGTCAAAGATAAGATTTATAATACTGAACTAAAACTATAGATAGTGATAGTAAGGGTCGAACCACAGAGAGACAAGGTTAATTCTGTTTGCTAAATTTTAATCTATAAAGTAACGATAAAGAGGGTGTTTTTGATTGGTTTGATAACAACTAAGTCTAAAAGGAAATAAGAAAAAAAGTGAAAATTAAGATGTAAATGAATGATAAAAGAGATGCTAGGATGTTCGGGTCACTATAGCTATGATGACAGACGGTCTAGGTAAATCCGTATTACAGTCGCGTAAGGGGTATAACAAGTCCTTTCGGTCCGAGTTAACAAATAGCTCCTTTCGATCTATACTATTAGTCCCTAGGTCTCACATATACCGGTGGTCCACAATATAGGTGATTCCTAATGTCTAAGTCACTTACCCTTCGGTCTTAGTAACTTAGCGGTCTTAAGACGTTAACTAATGCCCCTTCCCTTATCTCTCGATCCCGGTGGGTCATTAATAAGCACCTAACAAGTCTCCTCTCGGCCTCATTGATAGGTAATGTACTTAACAGAATGAAAACAGGTCTGATCAGATGCGAAATCAGTCGATCGACCAGATTCTCCGGTCGATCGACCAATCAACTCAGTCGACCGACCAGAGAAACCAGTCGGTCGACCAAGTACTGCCACGGGTCGCCCTAAACTACGCCATCTACGCAATAGGTCGCTTACATCCTAACATAAGGGGTCTAGCTACTCATAATACTAATGAAGACGGGAATTATAATAATCAAAACAACATAAATCATGATGAACGAAATCGTAATTAAGAACAATGGCATGGGATTCTAACTATCCGGTACAAAACTATGAAAACTATAATTAAACTGAAATTAGAGAACAAGAATTACCGTAACAATAAGGAGGAAAGTAAGAACGAGAATGAACTTTATTGAAATCTTGCGTGGAACAGAAATTTGTGTAAACTAATTGAAAAACTCGATTAAAACTAAAGAATTTGATTAAAGCTAAGGGAAGTTGATAATAAAACTTGATGTCTCGAACTAAAGGAGGGGTGTGCATTATATAGTAATCTCGCAAAATCCTAACTCCATACCCTAAACTCGATAATGGGCTTCAACACGTCTTTTAAAATTCCGTTGGAGTGCGTTGGTGGTCGACTGACCATTGTAGGTGGTCGACCGACCAACTATCGGGCCCAGAAAAGCTTTTGATCTTTTAAATTTGATTTATGAAATCTCGCTCGTCAGGTGCGTCGGTCGACCGACCATAGTTGGTGGTCGGTCGACCAAATATCAGGTACAGTAATGCATTCTGACGAATTCTGCAGCGCGCGTTGATCTTAAAACAGCTTCCATTTCTTCGTTGTTTATCGTATTAAAGCGATTCCCGCGGCTTTGGAAATCTAAGAGGATAAGCTTTCACCTCCAGTTGGAGTCACTCCATTATCAGCTCTAGAACTCGAGATATACCCATTTGAAACAGGCTGCAATATCGTGAAACGATTATTTCCTTGTTAAAGCTTGCAAACTGTACGCACCCTTGCTTGTGCTATCTTCAGGCCTTGAAGAGCGCGCCAAGTTTGTTCCTTAAGCATCCTCTTCATGTCAAATGCTATGCTAAGCACTTGGGGACGGATTTAGCTCAATATCTACTCATTTCCGCATTAAACTGCAATAATGCACCAAAACACGAAAGTAGACGAAATAGGGGAAATAGTAGCCTAAACTACAAACATGAGCTCTGAAATGCGTGTGAAATGAGGTGTAAAACATCATATAATAGACACGTATCAAAGAGCATTGAAAGCGATCTTTAATCCAACTAACTTAACATTTGGATCTAAAATAGCTCCCATATAAATCAACACATTCCTCTTATCAACATCTCCCTAATACTTATCAAATTTCTTTATCATTTTAATAGACATATCTTTAAAATCTTCATCATCACTCTGAATCCAAGTATTTAGTTGACGAAGTGCACGAGCAATGATAAAGAAACTAGTGCTACTTCGCCTACTTGTCACATACAATGAACCTGAAACTTGATTAGTTAAATACTTAAACTCTTTTAGAAATACCTTCAATGCATGAACAATAATCAAATAAGAGTCACTTAGAGCACCAAAATGGTCTATTTCACACTCAATAGGATTTTCAAATTCATCCACATCATCTATATCTGTACCAACACTACCAAGTTCATCACCTCTCAGATTTATTGGAACATTTACATCAGTAAACACATCCTTATAGTTTAAAGTAGTCTCTAACATGGTGTATGTAGAGTTCCATCTAGTGGGGACATCTAGAGATAATGACAACTCATATTTTGTATACTTCTTTACAACATCTTTAAAGAATTGCAACCTTGCAAGAGAACTCTTAACAAACTTCACAGCATATCTAACCTTGTTAATAGATATTTTTTTCTCTTTTAAGCCATCCCATACAATAAGTTTAATAATGCGAGCAACACATCTCATATGCAAATAATTTTGTTTACCAATAGTGCTAGCCTTCGTTTGAAGAACATTTTTTAATTCTACACAAGCGGTGTAATTAGAACTAGTATTATCAACCGTCAAAGTAAAAACGTTATCGTCTAAACCCCAAGATTTCAAGCAGTTATCAAGAAGGTTTGCTATATCCTTACCCTTGTGACTATAAATAGGATAAAACAGAGAATTTTGTTCTGAAAATTCCAGTCATTATCAATGTAATGGGCAGTCAAACACATATAGTTCACTTTTTGAATACTTGTCCATGTATCGGTAGTAAATGATACCCTTTGACTTGAAACTCTAAGCAACTTTTTCAATATTGCTTTTTCATTACTATAGAGCTTATAACAATCACGTGTAATGGTGGCACAGGAAGGAATTTTAAAACTGGGGCAAGTAGTAATCATAAGACATTTAAAACCAGGTTTTTCCACAACACGAAAAGGTAACTCATCAAGTATTATCATATCAACTAGTGCTGCCTTTACCTCTTCAAGATTTAAGGTCCATCCCTTCAATTTCCCTTCTCCCTCATTTGCACCTCTATCAAAGAGTAACTCGGTTTGTCTATCCTTAGATCTATTTATGAGAGCAGTAGGATTTGAAGGACATACAAGCCAATGATTTTTTATATTTTTATAACCATTTTTATTGCCATCGGATGAAAAGTTTCTATTTTCACAATATAGACATACAGCTCTTCGCATACCTTGGTCCGTATACTCACGAAAATGCACCAAATAATCAGCTCTCCTATTTTTGACAGAGATGTATTCACGTCCTGTGACTTTGGGGCGAGGTGGCAATAAGGGAGACTTCACATCTTGTGGCTTATTGACAGTCATATTCTCTTCCATTACATCGTTATTTGTGAGCGATTCAAATGTTTGTGTAGTCTCTATTGTAGCATCTTGTAAATCAGAGTCCATTCTCCTTTTTTGAAGAAATAGCCATGTTCTGATATTAAGAGTAAAGACAGTATTAGATTAATTAAAAACCATATCGTCCATATGCAGCTAAAAGTTTAAAACCAATAATAGTAAAACACTACATCAGTCATCAGTGATTTAAGAAAGGCAGAAAGCCAATATGCAGACGACGATCAATACTTCACTAACTTCATATGCAGACTATAATACATAAGCCGATCAATACATTACTAACATCAGGCGATTCAGACCATTAGATTAAATACAACACAGTAATTACTAGTTCACTAATATCACAGTAATTAAGAAATGCAGAGAACAAAGAATTTAAAAAGGCAGAATAGAAAAACTTACCACTTTGGCAATCGGCTACCGACTGAAGTTGTGATCTTGTGAATAATATTTAGAGAAATAATAAGCCTACAATAGATGAACAACGTATATATACAAAAATAAATTAGCAGTGTTGGCAGTTTGTCTAAAATCTGGATTTTAATTATGCTATATAATAAAAAATAGAAACTTAACTTAACTCAAAGTCTAAGCATGAAGGAGAGTCGAAATTAATGAAATCGTGATCTTCAATCTTTATAGAGACGTGATTTAGGAAATTGTGGGATTTAGGAGATAAGGGATTTAGGAAATTGTAATTCGTATGCGGTGATTGCTTATAGTGTAGTAGTTTCATACGTTTCTTTAGAAAGTTGGATACTTGGATGTAAATTGTGAATTGGGCCTGACCTACGAGTCTAGGGAGGGGATTATCAGAATATTGTTGTGAAGAACCGGTCTCCGGGTCTGGACCGGATATGACCGGGTTTGGACGGGTTTGGACCGGGGACCGAATCTATGTGTAATACCTCGTATTTTATTTTTATATTTATTAATTATAGTGACATGGTGATAGTTATTTAAACGTTTATATTCGATAATTAATTTATCGAATAAGTGTTTTTATACTTTATATGTTGTTAGTGAGGGGTCGAGTATGCGTATTTAGTAGTAAACAATATTTAAGTAATGGCATTGGGCCTCAGTTTACGTGCAAACATCTACAACCCATCTCGTTAACAATACACAAACCAACACAAACTCTCACAAAGCTTACTTTGCCGCCCTATATAATCACCATCTAAACCCTACCCCTAACCTAATCAATACTTGTCACTCACACACAAACTTGATGCCGCCGCAACAGAGAGTGGGAGGGGAGGTTTACATGGTGGTCTAAGAAGGTCTAAGGGTGGTCGATTACTCAGGGAAAGAGGTATACTCGTGGTGCATCTCGTTTTCTCTGTTTATCATCTTGTTAGGTCTGTTTATCCTCTCTTTTTTATTCGCAAATTTCAATCGTATAATAATGTTTATAGTTTCTGATTTTTATGTAATATTGATCTATGATTTGTAGTAGTCGTGTTTTGACCATAGTCATACCACTGTTGACCACCTAAGACCACCAGTCACGATTGTTTTGTCGCCTGTTACAGTATATAATACGAATAGCTTTCTGACTGTGTCTGTTTATATATTAATTCGACTGATCTATTGTTCATGTTTAATATGGGTATTAAGGTTTTATATAGGTGGTAGTCAGGGTGGTTGAATGGTTGTTGTCACGGGGGTTTGTGGGGGTGTCGTTTCTATGTTAAAGTGGGTTTCGTTTGGGTATGTCACGTAAAGACATAGTAGTGGTGATGATCGGTTTTCGAAGGGGTTGCTGCTGGTGGTTGTTGCGGTTTCGACAGCCACTACATCCTCCTTTGGACTCATCGTGGCTCAGAGGCGAGCCTGCTGGTGCCACTAGAGAAGGCATAGGCTGTTGTCGGTGCCAGTCGTGGTGTTTGGTCACGGGATGGAGGCTGTCATCAAGGGGTTGTTTTACGTGTTGCTTCGTTTGTGATTCGGCTATTATTATTATTATTATTATTATTATTATTATTATTATTATTATTATTATTATTATTATGACTTTATTATTATTATTATTATTATTATTATTATTATGACTTTATTATGACTTTATTATTATTGTAATATTATTGTTATTATTCTTATTAATTAAGAGTTATATTAATGTTTGGGTATTTTTATTTTATTAAAATTATTGATGTTGAATATAATTAGTAGTATGTTTATAATTACTATTGTTTGTTAACAAAGTCTTTATGTTGGTTAACGTGTTTGATAATATTTATGTATAGTGGTATAATTATTGAAATGGTTATGATAATGACTTATTTAGTAACGAGTATATGTTTATGGGCATGTTTAGTAGTAAATCATATATGAACATGATTGAATGATTAATTAGTGGTGTTTGGTTGTATGAGTAGAATTTGATATTTTGTAATGTTTATAGGAACTGAATTCGAGGTGGAATATTTCTAGACGGTGATTGCTTATTTCAGACATGCTATTCCAGGTAGGATACACTAGTACTATACTCTATGATGTGTTATGAATGGATGATTAAGTTATGTGTTATGGATGCAAGCATGATTATATGAGAATGATGTTTATGGTTGATTATTTTAGTATTCCATTCATGAGCATAGCATATGCATTAGTTATTGAGAAAGTTATTGAACAAATATTATTCTGATATAAAGCCCAGGGTGGTTCTGCAGACTAGGCCTGGTGTCCTCAAATTTGATGCTAGTGATCGATGACGGTCGATGATACTCTGTCGAGAGGTTCGGTATGGGTGGGCGCATGGTGAGCCGAAGTCGTATGCTCCCAAAGATAATATTTATAACACTTAAAACCTTAAACTAATATAGCATATGGTAATAAGGATCGATCCACAGAGAAGGCGATGTAGTTTATGTGAATTAAAGTATTGAAAAATAAGTAACAATAAAAGGGGGTTTGTGATTGAATAATCTATAATCTACTAAACAAACAATAAAGATGAATGAATTCATATGATTAAAAGATCTTGGGTCAATAAACATCCGCTATCAACAAACTAATTGGTCTTCGATTGTCTTTAACTCAATTACTCTCAAGTACTTTATTGTGGAAATACGGGTTTCCTTCTTCCTCTTAAGTATAATCAACTAAGTCGAAACGCGATATTAGAAGACCCTAGTTGTTGAACAATCTAAGCGAAGCGTCTAGATTTAATCCAACAATAGCATTAACAATCTAAGGAAGCAATAAAGATAACGATCACGCGGTTAACGATTCGAATTATATGTTTAGTCTCTACCTTGTCCTAATAACGATGAAACACATACAAATTATTAGGGTAAAGCTTGCTACTTTAGTCTAGATTAATTGAACAATAACGGATTCAATTTCTAAACATGCGATAGATTAAAGTTAACAATTACTAATTGATCAGATTAGCGAGAGAAAACAATAATCATAAAATACGAGCAAGAGACATAAATAATGCTTGAGAAATAAAAGGGAGAAAGAACAATCTCACAATTAATTAGTTGAAGCTTCCGTTTATCAATCCAAGAAAAGAGAGGATTAGTTCCTCATAATTATTGAGCAAAAGAAATTAGGGTTCTTGAAGTTTTCCCAAATCTAAAAGTTGTATCAATGATAAAAAGTGACGGATAAAACTCCCTACTTAACCTAATATTACTACTAATTAATAATAATCAAAGCCATGGCCGAAAATAGGAAACAACACAAATCACACTACATTTTGTCCGACTTCCGCGCGGGTCGCCCGTGAAGTCACGCGGGCCGCATAATCTGCTGGAATACAATTACACTTTCGTCTTTTGTCTTCAGTTTGATTGGCTCATGTTGGGCCATTAAGGGACAGCCCATGTGCATGTTGAAGTCCAAAACAATTTTTCTCAAATACCCCTTACTACTTGTGAATTATTTTCCAATTCAATTTGTACAAGTCCAAGTGGAATTTGTCCACTTGCTAATCCATCACATTAAACTTGAACCATATTGTCAACCCATAACCCATGTAAATTCCACTAATCCATATTCCAACTTAATTACTCCCAAATGCCATCAACACCAAGAAATCGGAATTATACAATTATACCTCCATAGGCTACTAAATTCATCAATAAGTCATCTAAATTGACACTTTTATGCCGTACTAAACCCGTCTTATCAGCGCACGGGTTGAGAATGAGATTGAGATGGAGCTCGAGCATATCATGGCATTGCATATTATTATCTGTGCATTATAATTATTGTGTTATCCTACTCAATCGTGAGGTTGACAGTGTAATCGTGTTCACCTACTATGATCCGGAATGGGGAGTAGATTTTACAGGTCAGAGACAGATGGACTAGAAACTTGGGCTTGGAGAGAGACTTGGCTTGGACTTAATTAGCTTTAGTTCACTTAGTCTCACATGTATTAGTTCAGACTGTTACCGTTTCTTTTGTTTTGGAGTTTGGTTTTGGACTATGTCTTGTATCAGTTTTTCAGACTATCATTTAATAACTTAAAGTACTGTGTTTCTTTCACTATGATTATCTACTGCCCTGGTTATCCAGGATGGTAACAGTCCTATTTACTTTGGAAGTCCTAGTACAGGCTCCTAGGTAAATGGGGGTGTTACAAAGTGGTATCAGAGTGAACGATCCTCAGGCCTAAGCCAAATGAATAATAACGAACATAGGAAGAGTCTAATAAAATGAATCCCAGGCTAGTGACTGTTAGGAGCCCCATAGGATTTGGGATGAGTTAGGGGCCCCCTCAAACCAAGCCACTGGCCCTTTCAGTCTAACCTGGTTACCCTTGAGAGATGTAGAGTGTGGGTAGTATTGAATAAAGAAAAGACCCAAGATAGATATATATTGTAAAACCCCTCGCGAAAGCGGAAATATAAACACATAAAAGTACCAAAATTGCAGCGGAATTAAAACTTTTAAAGATAAAACACGCGAGAAGTCTTAGACTGAAACGTAACTGAAACTGAAACCAAATAGATAAGTAACAGTACTAAGTATCAAACTGAAACATAAATAACTACATCAGCCGGGGATGGCACATCCCTACCGGCACCAAAACAAAAACAACAAAAGTCTAAGAGTCTAGCTAAGCGTAAACGGGTAAGTCAACTGATGAACGGATCATCACTCGCTAGCTCTCCTGTAACCCTGGTCTCCAACCCTGCATGTACCTACATACATGAAAACATGTACGCCACAATCAGTGGGGAGTGACTAGAGTTCTCCTAGCCACCTTTTGTGACAACACGTAACATATAAAACAATACAGAATACTCCAACATATATCAACATGTGAAGCATAAACAACTCATCATCTGATCTCTTACTATCATGTGATTACCATGCACGGCTCTCAACTAACTTCATAAACAGATAAGAAGGAGAGCCGGTTTCCCTACTGGTTATCCAGTCGGGGGGTCTTTCAATCTAATCATTTATGAAACCGAACTAAGAGTCATCCAATGCCTTGGATGATTTAACCACAACTCATATAACAACAATAACATACTAGGCATATCTGACACAGTACCATCATCAAGGCAAGCAGATATAAAACAGCAAGTACGAAGGTTCAGAGGCGACATCTTAACGCATAACCTAGGTACTAAATAATTCAGCAAGTATAAAGGTTCAGAGGCGACATCTTAACGCATAACCTAAGTACCAATTTCACATCATCAAGCAAGGACTCAGAGGCGAAAACTCAACGCATGGACCGGCTACCACTGAACATTAGACTCAGAGGCGAAAACTCAACGCATGGACTAACATTCAATTCACTATCACAAGTAAGGAACTCAGAGGCGAAAACTCAACGCATGGACCCCTACTACATCACAAGATACTAGACTCAGAGGCGAAAACTCAACGCATGTTCTAGCACCAAACACCTGCACTCCGGGTAAGGTATGACAACCTGACCGCCCCGTCGTGCAGTTGCTCTACTCGTCAGACTCAGAGGCGAAAACTCAACGCATGTTCCGACGCGATCACACATACATGTCTGGACTCAGAGGCGAAAACTCAACGCATGTCCCAGACACGACAAACAAACATGTATAGAACTCAGAGGCGAAAACTCAACGCATGGCTCCATACACGACAAACAAACACATATAGGGCTCAGAGGCGAAAACTCAACGCATACCCCTATACATGACAAACAACCTACGTATTAAGTTCAGAGGCGACATCTTAACGCATAACTTGATACGCATCAAAACAATATCATTCAAGTCTATGAACTACTCTATAGTTCTACCTTTAACTTCTAATCAACACTTAATTCACCTCGAGAACTAAGATGAGGGAGAGCCGGTTTCCCTTTCGGTTGCCCGACCGGGGGGTCTCTATCCTCGCTATATTCCCGAACCCAATATAATGTTGCCCATCCTCCGGGGACCTCAAATACATGCCAAAGGTACACAAAACAAGTTTCAAGTAAAACCGATTAACCATTTGAAAGTTACACTCAATTTACAAAATCCTCAAAATAGCCTACGGGGGTCCCCAGCCGGTCGGCAGGCAGCCGGTCGGCCGGCTGGTGACCTCCCAGCCTTCCTCCTTTCTTTTCAAAAACAGAACAACACAAAAGGCCTCCCAGCCGGTCGGCCGGCTGGGAAGACCTTCCCAAGCCTTCTCAAACGAAAACCATCCCCACATGTACTCCCAGCCGGCTGGCAGGCGGCCGGTCTGCCGGCTGGGCTCCCATCCTATATAAGTTTTTCGCAAACAACACAAGGCAAAATGACTACCAGCCGGTCGGCAGGCGGCCGGTCTGCCGGCTGGCAGTCCTAAGCCATTTTTCCAAAAACGCGAGAAAACACCTAAATGCTCTCCCAGCCGGTCGACCGGCGGCCGGTCGGTCGACCAGCTCAGAGAGCCTGTAACCAATTCGTGATTTTTCCAATCTTACACAAACTTCACAATTCGACTTCTAAACTTCGATAGCACTACAAATTGTGTTTACCCACTAACATAAATCATCCAATACTATCAATCTACCAGAAAACAAGTCCCATAACAATCCTCAAACGATTTATACATGTATCCGTCGCAAAATGATAAAAACTGAAAATATGCTTAAGAACACTTAACAACAAGTTTAAGCATGAATTCTTCACAACAATCTCATCCTAAACATGTTACTAAATCCTTTGATCAATGTATAACAACAAAAACAGAAATCAACACAAGAATCACAACCAACATGCTAATATACACATAAAGGCCGAGTTTCTCATTATCGTCACCTCTCGAGCGATTCCGGCTAAAGATCCTCCTCAACTAAGTTGCTAACACCCTCTGGATCGTCTAAGCCTTCGCCTACAACATAAACAAACGAGTTTAAGGACTTAAAACGAGATTTAGGGAAAACAACCCCATTTTCGAGTTTAAGGATTTGCAAAATGAAAGTGATAGATGGCTTGGAAATCGAGCGAGGATTCCGAAAACGTACTTACTTTTGCGATTTGATGGACGGATGATGAAGAACTTCACAAAAGAAGGAGAGGTTTTAAGGAGGTTTTTGTGAGATTTGGTTTACTGTAAATAAAAGTTGAAGGAGATGAAATATGACAACTTAAGGGTTTCTAGGGATTTAAGTACTTGCCCTTTCCGTATTTAAATAAAATGGGTCGGACTTGAACGGATATTTATCATTCGAGTTTAAGTTCATCAAGCAGTATTCGTCTTAAGGACTTACGGTTCTTAAGACGGATCTCACTATTTAAATTAAAATCTTTCGAGATAAATTATTAAATTATTATTTCATTACTTAAAATAATTAAAACGCTTAAATTAGATTTTACGAAAATACGGGATGTTACAATCACCCAATCTTCAAAAAGTTTCGTCCTCGAAACTCGAAAGTAGAAGTAAGTACGAAGCAACTAAAACTTCCAAAATGAACCAGCGGTTCATGACAATTCAAAACTTTATCTTCCAAGAGGTTTTTAAGGAGCAAAAGAGTTCAAGGTACAAGTCTTGTCACTGGACGTGGGATCCTCGTTACGTATTCGAGAGTCCGACATTCCAAATCTGAGACAAGTCCCAAAATAAAATTAGTCAAAATTCTAAAATTACGTCGATTCGGTGTTGATGGGCACAGTACGGGTTATCAGACGTCTCCAATAACACGTTCTAGTGGCTATCAACGCTGAAGTTTGCCAATTGTAAAATATCCTGTTCTTCAAAATCAAGTTTTCTTCCAAATTACCCTTTATTTTCTCCAACTTTTGAAGAGTACAATGGTAACCATGACTAAAAGTTGCTTCCAACAGAAGAGAAAGTCGTTTCAACTTTTTAAAACAATTAAGCTTTTTCCCAAAAACAATGGATTTAAAGTCAATTAATTGGGAAACAAGTTCCAAAACAGACGTTCGAGAGCGCGGAAACGGTCGCAGAGCTTATTTTTGATAAGAAGGATTAGGGGTTCCAAGCCTCGCGGCTGTAAGGACACAAAAAGGAGGGTCGAAGGAACGGAACTATCAAGTCGAAGGTTAAAGAAGACGGTAACCTTTGCCAAACATGCGCACAATAACCGCTAAATTCACAATCGAAACGTCCTTCCAACGATCCCTAGTATATCCCAAAAGGCGATTCCAGTAACCTCAATGCTCACAATGGTTCGCGGTTCCTATTATCCCTATCTCATCCACAAAACAAGGTATTCCTCAACAAGAAGGTTTCCAAAACTCTCACTCAGTTCACACTAAAATCCGTTCAACCACGGTTAAGGATCTCTCACTCAAGGGGGAAGCCTAATACACATGCTTCAGACCAAGGTCCACGCACTTTCAGCACTTCAACCAGAATTCTATTACCATAACAACGAATACTCAAACCCAAGATATGGTATTCATCATCCTATAACCTTAAATTTTAACGGTTCGATCCTGACAAACCCATTCCATAAGGTTTGACATCCTAAGTTCCCAAATTTTAAAATCACAGTGATCAATCAAATCGAGACTTTACTAAGGTAACAACTCTTAAATCCTCTGGTTTCCAACTACTTACCGACAACATGCATCCCAAATGAAGTTCCAAAGAAGTAACAATTTTCACTCTTATAGTTCCCATAAGGTTTAGACATTCATATTCCGGGATTCCTCAATTGATATTTATGAACACTTACAAGTCTCAAATTTCCACTCTATGATTACTCCAAACATCAACGGCTACCCGTAAGTACGTCAATAGGCAAATGCCGAGGTTCTATAAGTAACTCAAGGTCAATACTCAGTCAGCTCCATAAGTCCACTTGTAAATGTCTCAATATTCTCACACAGTCACCAATAACTCTCGTTCCTCAAGTAAGTGATCCCTCCTGCGATAAAGCAATTCCTCAAGATCAAGTAGCACTAACTTACCTCATTCATCCATTTGACCACTTCATCACAATCTAAGGCACATTTCTCAAAATTCATCTATAACTCCAAGCATTTTATTCAAATCCTAAAATGGTGCTTAGAAATCTACAAAGATCACTTACACACAATCCATCTAACATGGACTCTCAAGACGGCACACTGTCCAACATTGCCCGAACATTATTCTCACCAACTCTCTCAACCAAATCCTGACAACGCAGAACCAAGCATTCCTCAAGGCATGTATCTCTACCCCAAGAACAGGTCGATCTCGCCACTAATCTAAATGAAAAGGGACAAGGCTCCCAGAGGAAGAGATGAGATATGAACCTCAGAGACAAACACGATACAGGTTCCGAGAGAGTCATAAGATAACGACTCGAGGAACAACGAGATGACAAGGTAAGAAACTTTAGGCTATGGACTCCAATGAAATTGAAGCCATGATCAGAAGGAGAAGCAAAGGAAAAGAAAGGAGAGAAGCGATGTGAAAGAAACGATTACGGACATCTCCCAAGGTGCGGGTCTCTCACTATTCTCACGGGATTCTCACTTCTTACTTTCCACATCAAGCCATTCAATTATCGGTTCTCACGAACAATTCCTCCAATGATTCATACACCCTTGTCCTTCAACTCTAAACGGTATCATCATTATAACTACCTATTCCCAAAAGTTTGAGATGTCACATCTCTGCTAGTTCCACTAATGACAATTCAATAACACTTTCAGGTCATCTTCCCTATATGCTATATCCACTCTATTTGTTTACCCTACTGTCCACCAGATAACAATTTTTAAACCATCAAGTTTTTCCGAACTTACATCTCTCAATGAATTACTTCATTCCATCCACATACTGGTGGTGCAACTTCAAATTTCTCTTAAGTTTTTCAATAAATAAACGCTAAGATTTATTAAGCCACCTAGGGTCACATAGTGATGCACTTCCTCTAAGCTTAAGTCAACCTCTTCGAGTATTCCACTATTATAGCAAATGATTCGTATTCCTCAACAATGAGCCTTTCTTAGCTCAATCACTCACCTAAGTCAAGTGATACTAACTCACTTCATCATCATTAGCATCTTAAGCCTATTCTTTCAGGTTGCTCTATAACCTTAAGTATCTTATCTAACTCCTTAAACAGAACTCTTCAATCCACATATTCTCACGATCTAAGCATGGTTCTCAAGGTTAGGTTCCACCGAATACTAAGTATACAACTCAACCTTCAAGCAAGTATCCTATCACTCACTTTTACTCTCCCAATTGGATAGACAACTAGACCCTTGGATCACCAAAACATGTCTCTCGATACCTCTTAAGTTATTCTCCAAATAACAATATTTCTCATAACACAGCTTACGGTTATCCTAAGACTAGTTCCTCCAAATCCAATAAAAGAGAAGGTTACCTAGAGGGCACCTTAAGAAAGCAAGCAACAAGGTTAAGCTGAAAAGATATGAAGATCTGTTCAAGCAAGATAGACAAATATTCTAAAAGAAGGATGTGCATCCAGAGTTATCGAAAAAGGTGATGCACGAAGAAAGAGAAGTATCTTCAAGGCTTAGAAGCATTCCCCAACAGTAGCACGAATCTTCTATCTTCGGTAGGAACTCAGGTCTTCATCGTCAGATGGATTAGTCCACGGTTCGTCGATTGGAAGACAATAAAGTAAAATCAAAGACAATCAACAAACACGTTAGAACCTAATAAAAGCAGTCGCAAAACAGACTACAATTTAAGTCCTTAAATCTACCCCATCTCTCATTCATTATTCGATTAAATGGTCAAGTTAAGGTTGGGGGTCACATGAGTGCGTCGGGAGCAATAATGCTCTGATACCAACTGTAAAACCCCTCGCGAAAGCGGAAATATAAACACATAAAAGTACCAAAATTGCAGCGGAATTAAAACTTTTAAAGATAAAACACGCGAGAAGTCTTAGACTGAAACGTAACTGAAACTGAAACCAAATAGATAAGTAACAGTACTAAGTATCAAACTGAAACATAAATAACTACATCAGCCGGGGATGGCACATCCCTACCGGCACCAAAACAAAAACAACAAAAGTCTAAGAGTCTAGCTAAGCGTAAACGGGTAAGTCAACTGATGAACGGATCATCACTCGCTAGCTCTCCTGTAACCCTGGTCTCCAACCCTGCATGTACCTACATACATGAAAACATGTACGCCACAATCAGTGGGGAGTGACTAGAGTTCTCCTAGCCACCTTTTGTGACAACACGTAACATATAAAACAATACAGAATACTCCAACATATATCAACATGTGAAGCATAAACAACTCATCATCTGATCTCTTACTATCATGTGATTACCATGCACGGCTCTCAACTAACTTCATAAACAGATAAGAAGGAGAGCCGGTTTCCCTACTGGTTATCCAGTCGGGGGGTCTTTCAATCTAATCATTTATGAAACCGAACTAAGAGTCATCCAATGCCTTGGATGATTTAACCACAACTCATATAACAACAATAACATACTAGGCATATCTGACACAGTACCATCATCAAGGCAAGCAGATATAAAACAGCAAGTACGAAGGTTCAGAGGCGACATCTTAACGCATAACCTAGGTACTAAATAATTCAGCAAGTATAAAGGTTCAGAGGCGACATCTTAACGCATAACCTAAGTACCAATTTCACATCATCAAGCAAGGACTCAGAGGCGAAAACTCAACGCATGGACCGGCTACCACTGAACATTAGACTCAGAGGCGAAAACTCAACGCATGGACTAACATTCAATTCACTATCACAAGTAAGGAACTCAGAGGCGAAAACTCAACGCATGGACCCCTACTACATCACAAGATACTAGACTCAGAGGCGAAAACTCAACGCATGTTCTAGCACCAAACACCTGCACTCCGGGTAAGGTATGACAACCTGACCGCCCCGTCGTGCAGTTGCTCTACTCGTCAGACTCAGAGGCGAAAACTCAACGCATGTTCCGACGCGATCACACATACATGTCTGGACTCAGAGGCGAAAACTCAACGCATGTCCCAGACACGACAAACAAACATGTATAGAACTCAGAGGCGAAAACTCAACGCATGGCTCCATACACGACAAACAAACACATATAGGGCTCAGAGGCGAAAACTCAACGCATACCCCTATACATGACAAACAACCTACGTATTAAGTTCAGAGGCGACATCTTAACGCATAACTTGATACGCATCAAAACAATATCATTCAAGTCTATGAACTACTCTATAGTTCTACCTTTAACTTCTAATCAACACTTAATTCACCTCGAGAACTAAGATGAGGGAGAGCCGGTTTCCCTTTCGGTTGCCCGACCGGGGGGTCTCTATCCTCGCTATATTCCCGAACCCAATATAATGTTGCCCATCCTCCGGGGACCTCAAATACATGCCAAAGGTACACAAAACAAGTTTCAAGTAAAACCGATTAACCATTTGAAAGTTACACTCAATTTACAAAATCCTCAAAATAGCCTACGGGGGTCCCCAGCCGGTCGGCAGGCAGCCGGTCGGCCGGCTGGTGACCTCCCAGCCTTCCTCCTTTCTTTTCAAAAACAGAACAACACAAAAGGCCTCCCAGCCGGTCGGCCGGCTGGGAAGACCTTCCCAAGCCTTCTCAAACGAAAACCATCCCCACATGTACTCCCAGCCGGCTGGCAGGCAGCCGGTCTGCCGGCTGGGCTCCCATCCTATATAAGTTTTTCGCAAACAACACAAGGCAAAATGACTACCAGCCGGTCGGCAGGCGGCCGGTCTGCCGGCTGGCAGTCCTAAGCCATTTTTCCAAAAACGCGAGAAAACACCTAAATGCTCTCCCAGCCGGTCGACCGGCGGCCGGTCGGTCGACCGGCTCAGAGAGCCTGTAACCAATTCGTGATTTTTCCAATCTTACACAAACTTCACAATTCGACTTCTAAACTTCGATAGCACTACAAATTGTGTTTACCCACTAACATAAATCATCCAATACTATCAATCTACCAGAAAACAAGTCCCATAACAATCCTCAAACGATTTATACATGTATCCGTCGCAAAATGATAAAAACTGAAAATATGCTTAAGAACACTTAACAACAAGTTTAAGCATGAATTCTTCAAAACAATCTCATCCTAAACATGTTACTAAATCCTTTGATCAATGTATAACAACAAAAACAGAAATCAACACAAGAATCACAACCAACATGCTAATATACACATAAAGGCCGAGTTTCTCATTATCGTCACCTCTCGAGCGATTCCGGCTAAAGATCCTCCTCAACTAAGTTGCTAACACCCTCTGGATCGTCTAAGCCTTCGCCTACAACATAAACAAACGAGTTTAAGGACTTAAAACGAGATTTAGGGAAAACAACCCCATTTTCGAGTTTAAGGATTTGCAAAATGAAAGTGATAGATGGCTTGGAAATCGAGCGAGGATTCCGAAAACGTACTTACTTTTGCGATTTGATGGACGGATGATGAAGAACTTCACAAAAGAAGGAGAGGTTTTAAGGAGGTTTTTGTGAGATTTGGTTTACTGTAAATAAAAGTTGAAGGAGATGAAATATGACAACTTAAGGGTTTCTAGGGATTTAAGTACTTGCCCTTTCCGTATTTAAATAAAATGGGTCGGACTTGAACGGATATTTATCATTCGAGTTTAAGTTCATCAAGCAGTATTCGTCTTAAGGACTTACGGTTCTTAAGACGGATCTCACTATTTAAATTAAAATCTTTCGAGATAAATTATTAAATTATTATTTCATTACTTAAAATAATTAAAACGCTTAAATTAGATTTTACGAAAATACGGGATGTGACATATATATTGTACTAACGTTTCCGCAGGAGAAGAATAAGGTAAGTTAAGATGTGAAAGATTGTTGGTAATCTTTATAGTGAAGCATGCGATAATATGAAATGTTAAGTGAGATTTATGATTTCAAGTATTAAGAACATGAATATGTGTATATAAGTTTAAATTATGAGCTTGACTTGTGTGGTTATATGCATTCGGTTGTATGATCCTTAAGCCCTTAGGTAGATGTATAATATGATGATAAGTCTGAATTAGAAACATCTTAAGAAGTTACAGACTAGGGTATATTATGCTAGAATGACCTATGATGGAGTAGTAATATGAAGTAGGTGCTTATGAAATTGTTGGGAAATGTGTCCTCAACAATAGTGCGATCACGTAATTAAATCTCATGACGAGAATAAGCAAGGGATGATACGAAACATATTAGTCAAACTGTCCAACATTAATCGGTAATGATTGGCTAGCTAGAGTTTGACATTACTGTCGTATGACGGTGGTGGTCAGTTGATCTCTTTAGGTCACACCTATAGGACAATTCCCTTAATTGATAAAGTAATCAAATGTATATTGATACGATTTGATCATGTTCCTTAAAACTCGTATACCGAGAAATCAAAGGTTAAATCTTATTGTAAGATTTATGTTTAAAATTGAAGCGTGTCAATTGTTAAACTATAAACGATATTTTATATTATCGTAATTAGAATGAATCGGGTTGTGTGTTAATACAAAGGTTGTAAATCGTATTGACGATTATCAATAATAACCATTTTATAATAGTAATTATGAATTACTTGTCAATTGATAAATATGATTTATTTAATTATATACAATATTTATATGATAAATATTTATATGTTTTAAATTGAGATAATTGTATTTTATTACTATGTGACATATAAGATGTCACATAATGTACAATTTTACAATTGACAACTTTATAAAATAAGGTCCATTTTAAGGTGGGTGGCCGGTTATTATAGGTTGGTTAAGGGATGATTATGGGTGTTAATTGCTCATAAAACATAATCATTTAAAGTGTCTTGAAAGACTACCTATAGTCACACTAAAAGCCTTGAGAAGAGAAGTTCTTCCCTTGTTGCTCTTCCCTATGGCCGGCCTCACCCAACCCTATGCCCAACCAACTTAAATATTGTAGTAAGCTTACAATATGATTCATTCCAATCCTTTGGCAAAAATTTTCTAAGTAAGAAAAACATCCAACAAAACCTCTCAAATTATTATAGAGATAATAATATTCATACTATAATAGTGATAGTATTTTGATAAATATTTCTGATAAGATTAGCATATTGTTTAAGGAAAATCCGTTTTCTTGTACTAGCATACTCGAGATTTCGGATCATTTAAGGGTTGTCTTGGTGCATCCAAAGGAGGTGTTCTTGTTGAATACTTCGAGGATCATCCTTGCATTTTATTTGGACCGAATGTAAGGGCTCGAAATCTCTCCTATTTCCGCATATATTTAGCATGCATAAGCTCTAAAGTTTGGTTAATTAAAATGTTAATTAAAATCTTGTTAGTATGACTAAAATAGTTAGATTATGAGATAATTAAACCCAACAATTGGTATCAGAGCTTTTAGGTTGTTTGCATGCTTTCCGTTTACGTTTTTACGGAGTTATTAGGATAACAAAAATAACATTGATATTTCGTTTAATATATGATATGGCCGAAATTAATTAAGCATGAATACCTACTGTTTCTAAAATGTTTTTAGAATATTTGGAATATATTTTGCATATATATTGTTCATTGGTATATTTATTTTCGGTTTTATTAGTTTTTAATGGTTAAAAATTGTTTATTTTGGGAAAAATAGTTAAAATCATCCTTTGGCCGAGATTTTTCAGTATGTTATCACATGTATATCCTATGTTATGAATATTAATTTTCGTAAATTATGGACTTATAATACATGGGATATGAATTTTAAAGGTTAAAATGCAATAAGATGAATAAAAATGGGTTTGTATAGTTATATTTCGAATTTGACTATAAAAATTTATGAGTATGTCACATGCAATATTTAAAATGTATGCTAAAGTTTCCAGAAATTTATCTCATATATTGCATTATTATAGATTTTTAATGTAAAAATCGGGTAATTAGTGACATTATTTCGACTTTAATAGTTTAAGTTGGAATTTGGCCATAAAAATTTAACACGATGTCATATATATTATTTCCAGCATGTATAAAAATTTCGAGATTTTTATCTTATTTTATGCTTGAGAAATAATTTTAACGGTTAAAATTGTACGATATATGACGAAAATCGTTAAAATTTGCAATTGTTGTTAAAATGGCCGGAAAATTTAACCCATAATAGTCATATATGATATGTTCATCACTAAATTGTTCTTGGGAGCCAAAAGTTTCTGTTTTGATTTAATTTTAATTGTTAAAAAGTTGCATTTAAAATTGGATTAAAAGAGTCATATTTAATGATATTTCGGCTACTTGGGCAGTGTGTAATTTATTTTTCTGTCCATTTTATGTTCTTAAGGTGTTTTGGAAAGTGTAAAAATATTATTAGTATTTTATTTGCATTTATGGAACTAATTATTGAATTTTCCGACTTAAAATGCTCGTTTTACGTCTTATTCTCGAAATAAATGTTAAAACCTTATAAATACTAATATTTTTAAAGTTTTGAAATTTTAAGAACATTCCAGATTTTCCAAAATTTGAATTTTGAAATTTTCGAAATTTTTATGACTCTTTTCGATTTTTATATTATTTTCCCGCAAAACCGAGTTAAATACCGAACAATATTAAAATATATTAAGTTAAGTCATGTTCAAAGTTTGAGTAAGACTAAATTTTGAAACCTAATAGAGTTGGGATGATTAACTTAAGAGTGAATTCCGATTCACATTATGCATAGTGTTGTTAAACGTTAAAACACGCAATTCCATAAAACCGAGGTATACGATAACTATTTAAATAATTGATATTTAATAGGACGATTTGGCTTAGGGTTTGCATGATAGTTCATATATTCATAAGCATCGCATATTTTAATTATGAATGTCATGATTTTATTTACGTAATTTTGGGAATTATGTAATTTACTTAGTATGGCCTTAGTTTTTAAATCGGTATTTCCCGTAATGTAAGGGATTACCGATTCGGTTGTAATTTTGTGATCTCGTATCACCCAATTGTAATTTATTTCTATTTTATAATGTATATAGTAGACTAGAAAAGTTGTAATTTTTGTAAATTCCGGAGATCCTTGAAGACGGTGCCATTCGGAAAGGAGTTCCGAACAAGACGGTGTTTACCTCGAAGTGTGTGCCTCATGAAGTTCAAGGGACCAAAGGAGTTGGTTTCCGAATTTGTACTTTTATTATTTCTTTTCTAGGAAAGGCCATACTAGGGTTTATTTTTATGCTTTTATTTTGCTTTTATATGTTTGCATGCATAGCCAAATCGTCATATATCGTCTCATGCATTTTTCGCTTTAGTCGACCTAGTCATTATTTTATCAATATTTCACCGACTTGGTTCACTTAAACGGAGATAGATAATAAAATTTGACTAGATCTCTTACATATAAATATTGAGACTTAGCCTTACCAAAAAGTATGGACCCATGAATCCCTTCTTCACAAGAACGTAGGCTCGGCGATACCGGGGTGCTAAAATTGTCACGTTGGGTAAGTGGGGTAATAAGATTACGCCTTGAAATTTGGTCGATCTCAACGAAAGTATTCGTAACCGTAGTTGCAATAAGTTCGGGTTAAAGACGATTTTTAGAAAATTGTCGACCGAGAGTTCTAAGGTAGAACCATTAAGAGGTAATCCACCAAATTATACTTATTAGGGATGAATCGGCTATACCGTGCCCGAATTAGTATGGGTTTGGGTCTCGGGATTGTTTACTTAATTGGGTAAGAGATCATTAAGTAAATAGACTAGACTTGTTTAAATTTTATTTACAAGTTTTGAAAATGACGTTGTTTTAATTCCTTCATTTTATTGTAGTTTAATTTTTCAACATCGTCAATGGCAACCAACGCTCCACCTCTCACTAACGTTTCATGGCTTCGATCCTTTATGGATCATTGCAAACTCGATAAGCATGGTTCCAATTTTAAGGATTGGGATGCGCAATTACTTTTGGCCGCTCAAGGTGACGATAAGACTCGTTACCTATCCGAAGCCGCTCCTCCCGCTCCGACCGCTCGTTCATCGGTCCAAACTCGTGAGGCCTATGAAGCCTACATGAAAGAGTCCTCCGCTCTTAAAAATGTGCCCATCTTCTCCATGGAGCCGGATCTCCAAAGGAGTATGATCAAGTTGACCACATCATATGAGATATATACCAAGCTTACGACAATGGTTTTCGCAAACTCCAAGGGTGATACAATATGAGGCGGCTTCCGCCTTCTTCGACATTAGCTTGAAGGAAGGGCAAAAGATAAGCCCTCATGTGCTCAAACTCGTTGAGCTAGCGGAAACTCTTAAAGTGCAAGGGGTTGATGTTCCCGACTCTCTCATAATTGACCGAGTTCTTCACTCGCTCAATAAGGTCAAATCGTATGCTCAATTCCGGGTGAATTTTAATATGCGAAACCAATAGACAACATTGGATAAGTTGCATAAGATACTCTTCCAAGCCGAGAGGGATATGGGACTTCATGAAAGTTCCACTAAAGATGTTTTAAACATCGAAAAGAAAGGGAAAACGAGCTTCAAGAAGAATGCCTTCAAAGGCAAGGGCAAGAAAACGTTCAAGCCCAAAGCGACCAAAGAAAAGACCTTTTCGAAAGGCGCTTCCACCTCGTCTTCGAAATCCGAAGACAAGTGCCATTATTGCACGAGGATAGATCATTGGAAGCGAAATTGCCCCAAGTACTTAAGCGATCTCAAAAATGGGAAAGCAACTGCCGTAGGTAATAATTCTCGTTTAAATTCATGTCATTTATCAACTTATGTATAGTGATACAAATTTGTTGATATTTACCCTTTTTAATTTTTTTAAAGGGTCACCTCCTAATGATAAGGACAAAGAGAAGGAAGCATGAAGTTCCTTACTTGGATGGCTACGGTAGCATCCAATTGATCGAAGACTTGAAGAGCTAGACTCTAATTTTCATATCGTCTTCTTTCATATTTTGCATTTTATTAGAACAATTTATTTTCTTGTAAGACAAGGATTCAATTCCTAAAACAATGGTTGTAATTTTGCATATTAGTGACTTGGTTTTCAACCCAAGTCACTACTTTTGTTCTTAATCAATTTCTTGATTTCTAAAAATAAATTGCATACCTTGTTAAAACATGAATAATAGTGATTTCATCACGAAATAAGAAACATTGATACGATCAATATAATATAATCAAAGTGTTGATTAAAACGGAGAACTCACCCCATGAGATACTTTCAATCAAAATAAGACATCATTAATTAATTATACGATGATCATTTTAAGTGAAAATGAGAATGTATACATCACACCTATAAAACTTCAAACATTCACATGCATTGGTTAAATCGAAATTGCTATCCTTATACAAGTAAAAGTTATTGTGAGAAAATATTTCGCTCGCAAACCAATGATATAAATACAGGATCTTAGAGAAGATTCCTACATGGGAGTCTTGAGAAGAACCCTAAATGAATGAGTTGAAGAAACTACGAGAGGACACTGAAGAAACTACGGGAGGACATAAGGGGAAAGGTTCCTTATGTTCATTGTTTCAAAGAGAGGATATAATGAAACCCCGTATGAAATCGGAAGGAAAACGGTTCCTTAATAAATGATTTTTCTAAATTTATAAGATAAAAGAGAAGAAATCATCTCAATTCTCTCAATGTAGTTATAAGGGAATTATCATGTCATATTCATCTCGAGGAAACGAAGACATGAAAACAGTGATGATTGATTGAATGAAAATAGATCATTATAGGGATAGTGATAGTGATAATGATTCAAGTGATAATAAAGATTTACATGCGAGAAATGAAACGTTCATTTAAGAAATCGAGTAATATTGTTTTTAGTGGGAGCGATATTCATTAAAAGAATTAAGCCTACCATTTAGAGAGGATGGGTGATTCTTTAAAGTGTAAAGAATAAGAGGTTTTCAATTCCAGATGAACTAATACCTTATATCATACGATGATGGAGCTTTACGGGAAGGTTTATTATATTGATAATAAAAGGTCGCCCATTATAAATCAAAATGGTTAGATATGAATAACCTTGATAAAATCAAGATGTTTGAAAATAGTAAGAGTGATGAAATCACTAATAACTACAATATAGATTTAAGCACCTAAGTGACTAGATAATTTCGAGTGATTCTTTAATCCCTCTAGTATATCAATACGTCACGAGTTATAAGATAACAGTGGGAGCTTTCCTCAGGAAATGAACCTCAAATCTAGAATGGGCTCTAGATATGTGCTCAAATAAGATCATATTATGTGAGATAATATGAGTCGGAAGGAGACCAAAATTTGTAAGTTTTGCAATCATGAATAAAAGGTTTATTCTCAAAGCACTAATACAAATTGATGATCGTGCATCAAATGCAATGAAATAGTATTGACTGTTTTTGCATGACAATGTCATTTGAGTTGTAATTAACTCAAAATGAAAGATACTTTGTCAAAATCCAAATGGGTTGTAAGAGACAATATTGAACCCCATAAAGTGAACTGGATTGACTTAGTATAGCCCCTGGCCGCTTAACATGAGGTTGCATCTCAAAGCGACTAGAATGTGAGGCGACTGATGGCGAGTTCAAGTGCCATAGAGTCATATGTGATGACTAGTCGATCACATAGGCAGACTGCAAGAGACACTCTGTCGGGCAAAGTGACCGCTTATAGAGTTATGGAAATTTTATAATAGCCGGGTCGTGGCGAGAGCTGCTATAGTATTCTTGTGAGTCAATTCTTAGACTAAAGACTACTCTCCCATGATGGTACAGTTTAGGCATAACCTTGATCCATTCTCTACGACTTTTCGTAACTGGAGTCAAATGGGATTGTTTTGGGTTGTGACTGACTGTGACTAGTTGAAGGAAGTAGTGCGATAGAAATTGTCCACCCCTTGTCAGGGTTATTCAAATGTCAAGGCCACTCGAGGAGAAGTCAACTGGAAATGCGTGGCCACGCTCGGAAGGTATCTATGGTAGATAATTCCGGTCAAACAGTTATTCTCCAGATCGAGGAAACCACTCATGATATGATCAAATGCAAGTACGACCTCAGAGAGACACCTTGCATTGAGTGGGAGATTGTAATATGACAAGAGAATTGGTGACGCACACTTGTCGAGGACAAGTGGGAGATTGTTGGGAAATGTGTCCTCAACAATAGTGCGATCACGTAATTAAATCTCATGACGAGAATACGCAAGGGATGATACGAAACAAATTAGTCAACTGACCAACATTAATCGGTAATGATTGGCTAGCTAGAGTTTGACATTACTGTCGTATGACGGTGGTGGTCAGTTGATCCCTTTAGGTCACACCTATAGGACAATTCCCTTAATTGATAAAGTAATCAAATTTATATTGTTACGATTTGATCATGTTCCTTAAAACTCGTATACCGAGAAATCAGAGGTTAAATCTTATTGTAAGATTTATGTTTAAAATTGAAGTGAGTCAATTGTTAAACTATAAACGATATTTTATATTATCGTAATTAGAATGAATCGGGTTGTGTATTAATACAAAGGTTGTAAATTGTATTGACGATTATCAATAATCACCATTTTATATTAGTAATTATGAATTACTTGTCAATTGATAAATATGATTTATTTAATTACATACAATATTTATATGATAAATATTTATATGTTTTAAATTGAGATAATTGTATTTTATTACTATGTGACATATAAGATGTCAGATAATGTACAATTTTACAATTGGCAACTTTATAAAATAAGGTCCATTTTAAGGAAGGTGGCCGCTTATTATAGGTTGGTTAAGGGATGATTATGGGTGTTAATTGCTCATAAAACATAATCATTTAAAGTGTCTTGAAAGACTACCTATAGCCACCCTAACAGCCTTGAGAAGAGAAGTTGTTCCCTTGTTGCTCTTCCCTATGGCCGGCCTCACCCAACCCTATGCCCAACCAACTTCAATATTGTAGTAAGCTTACAATATGATTCATTCCAATCCTTTGGCAAAAATTTTCTAAGTAAGAAAAACATCCAACAAAACCTCTCAAATTATTATAGAGATAATAATATTCATACTATAATAGTGATAGTATTTTGATAAATATTTCTAATAAGATTAGCATATTGTTTAAGGAAAATCCGTTTTCTTGTACTAGCATACTCGATATTTCGGATCATTTAAGGGTTGTCTTGGTGCATCCAAAGGAGGTGTTCTTGTTGAATACTTGGAGGATCATCCTTGCATTTTATTTGGACCGAATGTAAGGGCTCAAAATCTCTCCTATTTCCGCATATATTTAGCATGCATAAGATCTAAAGTTTGGTTAATTAAAATGTTAATTAAAATCTTGTTAGTATGAATAAAATAGTTAGATTATGAGATAACTAAACCCAACAGAAATTTGTCAAACTTGTGTAGCAATATGCCTCCCAGAAGAGACTCCAACGCAGGTAACATTTCCCAAGAGGAACTAGACCGCCTGTTAGCTATGAATGTTGCTCTTTTAGCCAGGATTGGAAACAATGCTCAATCTGATGCAACTAAAATGAGCAACAACATCTCCAGAAATAATCCTACTAAGTATGATGGAGAAGGAGCACCAAATTTGCTTGCTGAGTGGTGCCGGGAGTTTGAGAGCATCTTCGAATTATTGGCTGTGCCGGAGTCGATGCAGGTGGACCAAGCTGTGTTTTATCTAAAGGGTAAGGCTAGACTGTGGTGGAACAACAACAAGGAAGAGATCAAGACTACTGCAGAACACATTGGAGCTGAGTTTGTGGGTGTGGAAGGGTTTCAGGGGAACCTATCCTCTAAGTTCGTGCCGGAGCATGTGAAAGGTAAAATGAGGGCTGAATTCGATTCTTTCAAAATGACTGAGGGCATGACCGTGGACGCGTATCATAGAAAGTTCATGCAATTAACTGAGAATGTAGCTGATCTGGGTTATACTCGGGAGATGCTAGCTGCAAGATTTGAGAATGGACTAACTACTGACATTAAGAAGAGACTGTTGGCTGCCAAGCCCACGACTGTGGAAGATATCTATGAGAGGGTTGGTGATCCGAATATGGATAGGCCGTCAATTCATTATCATAAGCAAAAGTCGAGGAGGCAAATTATATTAGCTATTTTAACGTTGATTATCTTATGGCTAGTATTTTACCTAATTAAAGTTCGATGGGCTTTACGACCTTGGTTTAATAAGAACTTGTCAAGAAACGAAGTCACTCAAAAGGAAGCAAGAGTTTGGGGAAGCACGGCCCAAAGGCCAAAGTTGCTCTGGAGGCTGCTCGGTCACGGTCTTTTCACGGCCCGGCCGTGGCTCGGTCATGAACGTAAGATGGCTCGGCCATCTTGGACTCCTACTAGGCATTGGAGTATTTTCAATTTCTTTGTTATTTTTATTAAGTTAGTTATAAGTTGTTATAAGAGTTTGTTATAGTTGGTTGTTAGTTTGTTAAGGAAGTTAGGAGTTTGTTACAAGGTTGTTACAAACTAATAACTATCTTAATTGTAATCCTAGGGTTATTAGGTTAGTTATTTAATTCTTTTTAATTCCTAGGATAGGGTTTGTTTAATAAGGATTATATTTAATCCATCTAGATATAGTTTAGGACCTCTAATCTCACAAGGAGATAGGAGGCATGTGAATCGTGTGGTTGTGTTTGTTTTGGACGTGTGTTTTACATATATATAGGGCACATGGTTCTTCTTGTTTTTCAGTGAATTATCCAAAGTTATAAAAATTACAAGTTTTCTTTTAAGGCATACTTAAAGAATCCAAGGACTCATCGAGTGTTGATCTGAACCGTTAGTATTTGTCGTGTTTCAAATATTAGCAAGATTTACAAACTATAGGTCTAGGGTGTAAATCACCATTGTTTGAACTATAGGTCTAGGGCAAACAAATATCCTTCTACCTTGAGGATTCACCTCAAGACCGTCACAACTACAAAAACAACTACCATTACCACCATCACCGACGGACCATTCATCACCACCATTCACGACGACCATCACCACCATCAACGTCCATCATTCATCATCATTCACCAAGATTCAATCAAGATCGTTTAATTCTTTGCCTATTTTATTAATTCATTCAAGATTGTTCTCAAGATTTCGAAGGAGCTTCCGCGGACGATTTCTTTGCTTAAGAATTCGTATCATCAGTGGTATCAGAGCTTCGGCTCTTGAATTATATTTGTTTCAAGAAAATCCATTCGGGGCATCATGAATTTCGGAGATCCAAGATTCTTGGATGGTTTAAAGAAGGCACTGGAACAAGTCACAAATAATAATAAAAATCGTTGGCGACCACGAAGAGAACCCGTTCGTCCAGTTGACGAGTTCAAGGTCACCGAATTGCCAGAGTTCGAAGGAGGTACAGATCCGGAAGATTATCTAGAGTGGGAAAGAAAGATGGATCGTATGTTCGAATTCAAGGAGTTAGACGATCGTAAGATGTGCAAGTACGCAATCCTGAGATTAAGCAAAGGCGCATCCTTATGGTTTGGTAGTCTTAAGGATCAAAGGGCTAGGGCCGGGAAGGACAAAATTTGTTCTTGGGATGGTTTAAAGAAAAGATTAAGAAAACGGTATGTACCCACAACTTATAAACTTGCTTTATATCGTAAGATTTCTAATCTTTTGCAAGGCAAGATGTTGGTCAATGAGTACTTGGATGAATTCGAAAATCTTACTTTAATGGGAGAAGTGGAGGAGAATCAAGAACAAAAGATGGCAATGTTCTTGCGAGGGTTAAACAAAAATATTACTAGTCCTGTGGAAATTCAAATTTATTCTGATTTTGATACTCTAACAAGTTTGTGTTTGAGGGTAGAAGCACAAAGCAAGAACAGGTTCAGAGGTAATCCCATGTGGGGGCGTGCGAGTGAAGGGGGCAAAGCAGAGACTTAGAAATCAAACCCTAATTCGGGCGTGGTAAGTGGCGCAGGGAAGGTGGGTGCGAGCGGGACAACACAATCCAAATCTACTCCAACTCCAACACCGAGTGAAATCAGCCTATCGAAGGTAAGATGCTTTATGTGTCAAGGGTTTGGACACTTCAAGAATGCTTGCCCGACGATGAGGGAGGCATTAACTTGTCTAAATCTGGTAGGGGAGGAAGAGGTGCCCGAGGAGGAGGATGAGGTGTTGAGCAGTTTTGGTGAGCGTGAAGGGGAGAAAGACGAGCCTTTCGAAGCACCAAATACATCTACCTTAGTGCTTAGGGCGTTACAAGTCCAACCTACACCCATAGTAGCGGAGCAAAGGGATCATATCTTTCACACTAAGTATCTTGTAAAGGACAAGTGGTGTAGTATGATCATAGATGGGGGAAGTTGCACCAATGTAGCCTCGGAGGAGATGGTGTCTAAGTTAGCCTTAACTACTATCAAACACCCAAAACCATATGCCTTACATTGGCTAGGAGATGCAAACAAGGTTAGGGTGACAAAACAAGTGAAGGTGAACTTAGCCATGGGTTCATATAAGGATGAGGTGCTATGTGACGTAGTGCCTATGGATGCTTGTCACATTCTTCTAGGGCGTCCTTGGCAATTTGATCGGGATGTGTTACACAGGGGGAGGGTGAACGAATATGAACTTATGGATTGGGGGGGGGGGAAAGAATTATCCTTAAACCTATGAGTCCCAATGATGTGGGGTTGATGAGAGCCAACTCGGGAAAGAACACTCACTTAGCCAACTCGGTTTTTGCTATTGCTAGGGAAGATAAGGGGGTTGAAGAGGTGTTAGGGGCTGATTTGGTAAAGGAGGAAGGCATGGGCATGGTGTTAGCCACGGTGGTTCCAAAGGTAGCTCTAGGTGTTCGGGAGCCAAGGGAGCATGCCCCTAGTATTGGGCGTATGGAGGAGTTGAGCGTGGGGTTGTGCGGGGTGTCCTTGATGCGGGCCAAGAATCGTGAAGCAAGGGGCAGCCTAGGCGCGATTGATAGGTCAAAACCGTTGGGGCTAAGTATTGGTCACTTGCTTAAGGAGGATGGTCGAGATGTTAAGGAGAAGGGAATAGTGGTGTCACGGGAAGGTGCTAGGAGGCGCGGCCACAAAGGTGTTTTCTTAACAAATCAAGTTTTATGCATTTGTGCAAAAAACATTACCCAAGATCAAAGGTTCTTGAATTTTGAACATCAAGAATTGAGGTCAATACTCTTTCAAAGGGAGGGGATGATCCGAATATGGATAGGCCGTTAATTCATTATCGTAAGCAAAAGATGAGGAGGCAAATTATATTAGCTATTTTTACGTTGATTATCTTATGGCTAGTATTTTACCTAATTAAAGTTCGATGGGCTTTACGACCTTGGTTTAATAAGAAGTTGTCAAGAGACGAAGTCACTCAAAAGGAAGCAAGGGTTCGGGGAAGCACAGCCCAAAGGCCAAAGTTGCTCGGGAGGCTGCTCGGTCACGGTCTGGTCACGGCCCGGCCGTGGCTCGGTCATGAACGTAAGATGGCTCGGCTATCTTGGACTCCTACTAGGCATTGGAGTATTTTCAATTTCTTTGTTATTTTTATTAGGTTAGTTATAAGTTGTTATAAGAGTTTGTTATAGTTGTTTGTTAGTTTGTTAAGGTAGTTAGGATTTTGTTACAAGGTTGTTACAAACTAATAACTATCTTAATTGTTATCCTAGGGTTATTAGGTTAGTTATTTAATTCTTTTAAATTCCTAGGATAGGGCTTGTTTAATAAGGATTATATTTAATCCATCTAGATATAGTTTAGGACTTCTAATCTCACAAGAAGATAGGAGGCATGTGAGTCGTGTGGTTGTGTTTGTTTTGGACGTGTGTTTTACCTATATATAGGGCACATGGTTCTTCGTGTTTTTCAGGTAATTATCCAAAGTTATAAAAATTACAAGTTTTGTTTTAAGGCATACTTAAAGAATCCAAGGACTCATCGAGTGTTGATCAGAACCGTTAGTATTTGTCGCGTTTCAAATATTAGCAAGATTTACAAACTATAGGTCTAGGGAGTAAATCACCATTGTTTGAACTATAGGTCTAGGGCAAACAAATATTCTTCTACCTTGAGGATTCACCTCAAGACCGTCACAACTACAAAAACAACTACCATTACCACCATCACCAACGGACCATTCATCACCACCATTCACGACGACCATCACCACCATCAACGTCCATCATTCATCATCATTCACCAAGATTCAATCAAGATCGTTCAATTCTTTGCCTATTTTATTAATTCATTCAAGATTGTTCTCAAGATTTCGAAGGAGCTTCCGCGGACGATTTCTTTGCTTAAGAATTCGTATCATCAGTGGTATCAGAGCTTCGGCTCTTGAATTATATTTGTTTCAAGAAATTCCATTCGGGGCATCATGAATTTCGGAGATCCAAGATTCTTGGATGGTTTAAAGAAGGCACTGGAACAAGTCACAAACAATAATAAAAATCGTTGGCGACCACGAAGAGAACCCGTTCGTCCAGTTGACGAGTTCAAGGTCACCGAATTGCCAGAGTTCGAAGGAGGTACAGATCCGGAAGATTATCTAGAGTGGGAAAGAAAGATGGATCGTATGTTCGAATTCAAGGAGTTAGACGATCGTAAGATGTGCAAGTACGCAATCCTGAGATTAAGCAAAGGCGCATCCTTATGGTTTGGTAGTCATAAGGATCAAAGGGCTAGGGCCGGGAAGGACAAAATTTGTTCTTGGGATGGTTTAAAGAAAAGATTAAGAAAACGGTATGTACCCACAACTTATAAACTTGCTTTATATCGTAAGATTTCTAATCTTGTGCAAGGCAAGATGTTGGTCAATGAGTACTTGGATGAATTCGAAAATCTTACTTTAATGGGAGAAGTGGAGGAGAATCAAGAACAAAAGATGGCAATGTTCTTGCGAGGGTTAAACAAAAATATTACTAGTCCTGTGGAAATTCAAATTTATTCTGATTTTGATACTCTAACAAGTTTGTGTTTGAGGGTAGAAGCACAAAGCAAGAACAGGTTCAGAGGTAATCCCATGTGGGGGCGTGCGAGTGAAGGGGGCAAAGCAGAGACTTAGAAATCAAACCCTAATTCGGGCGTGGTAAGTGGCGCAGGGAAGGTGGGTGCGAGCGGGACAACACAATCCAAATCTACTCCAACTCCAACACCGAGTGAAATCAGCCTATCGAAGGTAAGATGCTTTATGTGTCAAGGGTTTGGACACTTCAAGAATGCTTGCCCGACGATGAGGGAGGCATTAACTTGTCTAAATCTGGTAGAGGAGGAAGAGGTGCCCGAGGAGGAGGATGAGGTGTTGAGCAGTTTTGGTGAGCGTGAAGGGGAGAAAGACGAGCCTTTCGAAGCACCAAATACATCTACCTTAGTGCTTAGGGCGTTACAAGTCCAACCTACACCCATAGTAGCGGAGCAAAGGGATCATATCTTTCACACTAAGTGTCTTGTAAAGGACAAGTGGTGTAGTATGATCATAGATGGGGGAAGTTGCACCAATGTAGCCTCGGAGGAGATGGTGTCTAAGTTAGCCTTAACTACTATCAAACACCCAAAACCATATGCCTTACATTGGCTAGGAGATGCAAACAAGGTTAGGGTGACAAAACAAGTGAAGGTGAACTTAGCCATGGGTTCATATAAGGATGAGGTGCTATGTGACGTAGTGCCTATGGATGCTTGTCACATTCTTCTAGGGCGTCTGATGCGTGTCTATTTTATGATGTTTTTCATCTATTTTTACATGCATTTGGTCGCTCATTTACTATGTTTTAGCCCTTATTTCCCAACAATCGTGTACTTTCGTATTTTTATGCTCTTTTGCAGATTTATGCGGAAAAGGGACGATTTTATACCAAATTTATGCCCTCTGGACTTTTTATGACTAAGGACAAGAAGGAACGAAGCCTAGCGCATATTTCAAGGCCTAAAGATAGTTTTTACAAGCAAAGAATCGATCCACGACATTGCAGCCTGTTTCAAATGGCTATATCTCGAGTTCTAGAGCTGATAATGGAGTGATTCCAGTTGGAGGTGAAAGCTTATCCTCTTAGCTTTCCAACGCCGCGAGAATCGCTTGATTTCAATAAGTAACGAAGAAATGGCAGCTGTTTTAAGAACGATGCGCGCTGCAGTCCCGACAGTTGGTCGACCGACCAACAAAGTAGGTCGATCGACCAGGTTCCTATTGGAAAAGCCCAGAATTTGCCTGAAGCCCCGAAATTGCATAAAATCCGTAAAGCGGTCGACCAACCGAAAATATTGGTCGACCGACCACAGCGCAGTCCCAGAAGTTTCCGAAAAGCCCATACAAGTGTTTAGGTCATTAGGAAACTCTTTAATTCCGCCTATATAAGCTAATTCAGTCCCTAATTCAGAATCATCAAGTCTTATTTAGAGAGTTTTATTTAGTCTTTAGTTCAATTACAATCTTTCAATAATTCTCAACACTTTTAGTTTGTTCTTCAATCTTTCAACATTCATCAATAAAGTTTGTTCCTTTTCTGCCTTAATCCTATTTCCGGTAATTATTCTTTTAATCTAGTTTTATTATTGTTCTTATTTTTATCGCATCCGGTTTAAGTTAGAATCCCAAGCTTTATTAATTCTTGCATGTTTAGATTATCGTTCACCATGTTTTCCATATCAAATCTCGTTTTTATTATTGTTCCAGTAATCATGAGTAGCTAATTTTCATATGTTAGGATGTAGGGGATAAATATGCGTAGGTAATTAAAATTCGAAAGACCGACCTGTAGCAGGACCACGGTCGGCCGACCGGAATAGCTGGTCGGTCGACCGAGGCCGTGGTCGGCCGACTGGAGTAGCCGGTCGGTCGACCACTCGCGTATGTATTCTTATTTCGTCTTTTCTTGTCAATTATAATATCCTGCAATGAGACCATAAGGAGACTTGTAGGATGTTAGTAATGACCTACCCAAGATTGAAAGATACGGGAAGGGCATTGGTTTACACCTTAAGACGGATAGGTTACTCAAGGCTGAAAGGTATGTGACCTGGGATTTAGGAATCACCCTTATTGTTGACACCCAATAATTGTGAGACCTAGGAACTAATAGCATAGGCCGAAAGGAGCTATTAGGTACCATAGACCGAAAGGATATGTTACACCCCTTACGCGACTGCAATACATGTTGACCTTAGGATTTATATTACCTTAGCCATTTGTTACCCAACCATCCTAGCATCCCTTTTATTATTGTTTTATTATCATCTTTATTTACTTGTTTATTTTAATTCTTTGCTTTAGACTTAGTAAACAACCAATCCAAACCCTAAAAAATTGTTACCTTAACATTAACACCAAACAATAAACATTCCCCACCTCCTTGTGGTTCGACCCTGACTTTCACTATCTATTGTTAAAGTTAGGAATTATAAATTTTATCTTTGATACCCTCAACGACGGGCATCAAATTTTGGCGCCGTTGCCGGGGAGGTGACGCCAGTGTTTATTGTTTTTTGTTTATGTTTTCCCTTTTTCTTTCGCTGTCATGACCATCGCCCCTTTCCCACAACTCGAGCATGAACCTTTGTATATCTATTGTGATAAATTAATCTCTTTCCTTTCTCAATCTGACTATCCTATTAGTATTGGGGAGGTTTGTCGTATCTTATATGAAGGAGTTACTGGTAAGACCTTGATCGAGATTGAGAGAAATTGCGGATGGGAATTTTTAGACCTACCCTGTGAGAAGCAATGGGAGCTTCTCAAACACCTAATCCGAACCGGTGGAGATACGGAGGGGTATGAGGGCATTGATATTAGTAACCCGGATATTCCTGTTGAGTGTGATCCTATCACACCCATTACTGAAGAGTCGCTCATTCTTAAGGATGAGAATGATAGGTTATTTGATTCCCTCTGCCTCCCCGTTGATGATACTGACTTGGATTTAGATACAGATGATGAGTTAGAAATTTACCCCTTGACTGACCAACCTATTTCTGTAGGTGTTAGTGATGAACATGTTCCTAACATGTTTGAGCCCTCGGTTGATGAACCTTGTTTTTTGCAGGATTCTTCTATTGACATTTCTGATGTTTTTAATAATATTAGTGAATGTTATGTACAAGGATCCTTCACAAAGGATCCTTCGGAGGCTTTGATGTGTTTTGAGGCGTGTGCAGGTGAATCTCTTACTCAGGAGGCTGATTTGGATGCTCCAGAAATTGCAACTCTAGTGATAGAGTCTATAAGCAGTAGGAAGAGAGATGTTCTCGATCGAGTAGTACCACTTACTCGATCAAATGATGTAGAGAACGAGATCACTCAAACAAGTGATCATTTAGCTGAAGAAAAGAGCCCTAAGAAGAAGAAGCCGAGGAAGGTGTCGACCCACGACTTGGGAGTCGACAACCACGGGAGATGGATGGCTAAAGCTATGGATGATGACCCACCCATCTACATGGTGGAGAGAAACTCATCTACCCAAATCACCATAGCTGAAGGAGTAGCCTGTAATCAGAGCCCTTGGTCAAGGAAACGCCGAATCCTTCGCGGATGACTTCTTCTTTTTGCTCGTTTCTGTTTTTTTTCTTAAGACATTTTTTTTGTTTTTGTTTTGTTAAGACTTTCTAGTTTGCTTTCTTTAAGTTTTTAGGACAACTTTTCTGTTGTGTTTGCGTAGTTAAGACTTTTTGGACTTGTTTCTGGGATCTCGCGCATTTGTTGGGCGCATATTTTTCTTGCTTTTTCAGGTTCTACGAAGAAAAACGAAGACCGCTGGGACAAAGACGGTCGACCGACCAGTTACGCCAGTCGGTCGACCTAGTCGCCGCATTGCTGAAATTTTCGGTACTTTACAGGAAGGTCGGTCGACCTGTTCTCTTGGTCGGTCGACCTACCGTTCTGTCGCAGTCTTTCGATTTCTTCCTCGGGAACCGTGCAACCGTTCTTGGGTACTTGAGTGGCACTGCTAGCCACCAAAACCTCCCAGCTTACGCTGGTTTGGGGAGGTTTTTCTCATGCGCTTCATAATCCAGTGAGTTCTTTCCAGTTTTTCCTTAGCTTTTATTCTCTTTGCATCTTTCATTTATTTTTTTTTTTTCTGAAACCTCTACTTAGGCTGATGCACAATGGGGACATTGTGCGGGTTGGTTTGGGGAATGGTTTCGTGTTACATGCATTGCATTCTGTCACACGTTTATTGCATTTCTGTCTTGCATTGTTCTTTTTCTTTATTTTCCTTATATATACAAAAATCCAGAAAAATGAAAAATTCAAAAAAATGCACGTTTATTTTAGCATATAGGTCGAGTCGGAACGAACGAACGTATTTCAAGGATGATTTAGCTATCTTACATGTTTATGCCTTTACCTTGCCTTGTCAACTTGTTTTAGTATGAAAGTCTTTTGCATATCTACGAGTTTTTGTCAATTTGTATATCTTGAGACTTGACTTATACCTTGGTAACCTACTATACATTCTAAGGTTTAGAGCTTATTTCCTGGTTTCATTCTTAAACCAGTTGTCTAGGATGTGAGTAGTACTCCCCTTGGAACATGTTACATCAATATGCATAAACATGAACTTGAATTGCTATATACTTGTTTTACTTTCTCGTTTTGTGAGTCTTGATACGTGCATTTAGGATCCGTTTTCTCGTATTTACCCATAAGCTTCACATAGCCAAAATTGCCTTTTTATTTCCCCAAAAAAAACTACATCCCATAGTTAGCCTACCTTTCCAAGCTAGTATCTGTGGTCTTTGGTCTATTTTTTTTAGGCATCTTGGTTTGTATGCTATCATGAGCAAAAAGAGAAAAGAAAAAAAGAAAGCAAGAAAAGAAAAAGAACAGAAAAATTCAGAAAAAAGAAAGAAAAAAAAGAAAAAAAAAACGAAAAAAAAAAAGAGTCAAAAAGCATACAGAAAAGTAGTCGACCGACCGCGTGCACAGGTCGGCCGACCACCTGACAGCATCAGAATGAAAAAAAAATTCGTTCCAAAATTCCTTTCTTTTATGTGTTATCACTCCCGTACTTCATTCAAAAATATTGGGGAGTCCTTTCTTATATTTAATGTGAGAGTTGTGCTACAAAAGAGCACTTTCTTAATATCAAAAAGTTGTGAAATATGTTGTTGGGAACCGGTTTTACTAGCTTGGCTACTAACCCCACAATTCCAAAAAACATCTTAACCACTTTTACCTTTTACCTCACATATCTTTCATTACCTCGATTTGCATGTATCTGGGTCACTTAAGAAGATTGTTATACAAAGTTGTAGAATTCTTGTTCATGTTAGATTGCAGGCATGTTTTCATGGGTCGCAGTTAGGTGAGTGTCTCTACAAAATTACTTCTTCCTATCTTTTACATATACTCACCCTTTGCTTCATGAGTGTCTCGAGCGTACCGCGAGAGTCCATGGTATAAGTCTCTATAGTTTCTATATTTGCAAGTTTGACGACACCATAACTCGTTTGCATGGTTTGAATACTATCTCATTTTGTACTTAGCATTGGTATAGGCTTACATGTAAATTTCGCTCTGAGATTGAAATCGTTCCATTAGTTAAGATCGAGTCTATTTCTTGCTTGAGGGCAAGCAAGGGTTTGGTTTGGGGAATTTGATGCGTGTCTATTTTATGATGGTTTTCATCTATTTTTACACGCATTTGGTCGCTCATTTACTATGTTTTAGCCCTTATTTCCCAACAATCGTGTACTTTCGTATTTTTATGCTCTTTTGCAGATTTATGCGGAAAAGGGACGATTTTATACCAAATTTATGCCCTCTGGACTTTTTATGACTAAGGACAAGAAGGAACGAAGCCTAGCGCATATTTCAAGGCCTAAAGATAGTTTTTACAAGCAAAGAATCGATCCACGACATTGCAGCCTGTTTCAAATGGCTATATCTCGAGTTCTAGAGCTGATAATGGAGTGATTCCAGTTGGAGGTGAAAGCTTATCCTCTTAGCTTTCCAACGCCGCAAGAATCGCTTGATTTCGATAAGTAACGAAGAAATGGCAGCTGTTTTGAGAACGATGCGCGCTGCAGTCGCGACAGTTGGTCGACCGACCAACAAAGTAGGTCGATCGACCAGGTTCCTATTGGAAAAGCCCAGAATTTGCCTGAAGCCCCGAAATTGCATAAAATCCGTAAAGCGGTCGACCGACCGAAAATATTGGTCGACCGACCACAGCGCAGTCCCAGAAGTTTCCGAAAAGCCCATACAAGTGTTTAGGTCATTAGGAAACTCTTTAATTCCGCCTATATAAGCTAATTCAGTCCCTAATTCAGAATCATCAAGTCTTATTTAGAGAGTTTTATTTAGTCTTTAGTTCAATTACAATCTTTCAATAATTCTCAACACTTTTAGTTTGTTCTTCAATCTTTCAACATTCATCAATAAAGTTTGTTCCTTTTCTGCCTTAATCCTATTTCCGGTAATTATTCTTTTAATCTAGTTTTATTATTGTTCTTATTTTTATCGCATCCGGTTTAAGTTAGAATCCCAAGCTTTATTAATTCTTGCATGTTTAGATTATCGTTCACCATGTTTTCCATATCAAATCTCGTTTTTATTATTGTTCCAGTAATCATGAGTAGCTAATTTTCATATGTTAGGATGTAGGGGATAAATATGCGTAGGTAATTAAAATTCGAAAGACCGACCTGTAGCAGGACCACGGTCGGCCGACCGGAATAGCTGGTCGGTCGACCGAGGCCGTGGTCGGCCGACTGGAGTAGCCGGTCGGTCGACCACTCGCGTATGTATTCTTATTTCGTCTTTTCTTGTCAATTATAATATCCTGCAATGAGACCATAAGGAGACTTGTAGGATGTTAGTAATGACCTACCCAAGATTGAAAGATACGGGAAGGGCATTGGTTTACACCTTAAGACGGATAGGTTACTCAAGGCTGAAAGGTATGTGACCTGGGATTTAGGAATCACCCTTATTGTTGACACCCAATAATTGTGAGACCTAGGAACTAATAGCATAGGCCGAAAGGAGCTATTAGGTACCATAGACCGAAAGGATATGTTACACCCCTTACGCGACTGCAATACATGTTGACCTTAGGATTTATATTACCTTAGCCATTTGTTACCCAACCATCCTAGCATCCCTTTTATTATTGTTTTATTATCATCTTTATTTACTTGTTTATTTTAATTCTTTGCTTTAGACTTAGTAAACAACCAATCCAAACCCTAAAAAATTGTTACCTTAACATTAACACCAAACAATAAACATTCCCCACCTCCTTGTGGTTCGACCCTGACTTTCACTATCTATTGTTAAAGTTAGGAATTATAAATTTTATCTTTGATACCCTCAACGCTATCAATAATTTATTATCAAGAATTTTTGCGATATTCACTAGAAATGTGAGGGGGAGAGATGATGTTCTAATAATAATAAAGAAAAAGTATGTATAACACATTATTACCTGCTCCTTCAGGTAACAAGGATAACAATTCTATTCGAAGAGAGGGAGTGTATTAGTAGGTAGTATTCTTAGTTAATTTAAAGTATATAGTATTTTGAGAAGGGGTGTGATAGTATATAGTATTCTCAGTAAATAACCCATTATATTTATAATTATATATATTTCCTATTTTATATTTATTTCTCATTTATACTTGTTTTATTATTTAAGTCGTAATTATATTTAAAGTTTAATTTTTATATATCTAAGGATTATTTCATGAGAATAATCCATCCTATGGGTGCCCTGGAAATATCACTCCATCCTATTAATAATTCCAAATTAATCCATCTTATTCACCCTTCTTCCCATAAAAGTCTATGGATGAATTAAATCTATCTTATTCACGCTATCAATAATTCCAATTAGACTGTTATGGGAAGAATGATGAATAGGATTGATTAATTTAGAATTATTGATAGGATGGAGTGATATTTGCAGGGCACTCATAGGATGGATTATTCTCATGAAACAATCCTATATCTAATTTTATATTCTTATAATTAATTTAATTAATATTTACATAATTTAATTAATATAATTATTTATATGTCTCGTTAAATTTTAAGTTACGGGTTGAATGGTTGTGATTTCTTTGCTTCAAATGATATGTCAACATGTTTTGTAGGAAGAATGGTTGTGTGAAAATGTGAAGTAATTTAAAGGAACCAATTTTTTTAATAAATTCCAAAATGTTAACTTGTTTGTACGGGCTGCCATTTAAAATGTGTGAGAATTTTAATAAATTCCAGAATGTGAAAATTTTATGTGTGATAACCTTCTGATTTAGCTTTCCAATGCTTTTAGTTCCATGTTAATACGAATTATATTTTGAGAGAAACAAATATATTTTATGTGACAGTGGTCAGATTGTTACTGCACAGTTCTGTTTCGACCCATGTTTTTTGCAAAAGAAACCATTTAAAACGTGTTTATTGTTTATGCATAATTCCAACTCCACTTTTTAGAATATTCATTCACGTTTTCAAAATGATAAGCTACGTAAAATCTTAACGAGTCGTTATTTAATAGTGATATTTGCAAGTTGTCCAAATTTCTGTCTAAGTGCTGTAAAGTTTTTGTTCCGACTAACTGAGTTGTAAAATTTGTTATAAATAATTTCTTTAAGCTTTGCAATTGATTCTTTTTCCTATGATTAGTTAATTCCTTATGTTTTCTAAAAAATATAATAGCTCGCAAAATGGATAAGCGGTTATTTAATTATGATTTTTGTAAATTGTTGTGTGATGTATGATTGTTGAAATGGTAAAGTTTTTAAATATAAACGTTTAATCAAATATGAATTATGTGATATGTGATATGACATTAGTAGCATGAACAGTAGGCACATGATATGAATATGAACTTTATTATATGAGAGTGTAACCTTACTAGTTATTGGTGAGTTTTATATAAAGTTAGTGTCATTTATATCGACACTAATGTTATGCCACAAAGTGAATTGCACCTTGTTATTTTTAAAATCTGATCACAATATACTGAATTATTAATTGGTTGGCATGTGAATTATGAAGGTGCTAGTCTTGTGAACTCGATTACTTTTATCGTTAAATTTTCATAACACATGAGTCACAATTTACAAGAACAATGTTTTAGTAAAGAAGAGTCAGAATGTCTCTGTATAGTCTTGTTTTCTATCTGTAGCTTGTAATATTGTCATTTGATTCGTGTTAATAAATTCTCAAAAGTTATCACTTCAATGATTCAAAATTTTCAAAATGATTTTAAAGTGATGATCCATGATAAAGCTTGATATTTTGATAATTAGAGTGATTGTTTGCAACATGACAAATTCTGTAGCTACGTGTTGATGAAATCCTGCCTGAATATTTAATTGTTGCACATTTTATAAACCACTTATTTTGCAAGTCATATATATTAGCAGTTTCATGATAAATGATGTAAAGTGGGCTGATGGGAAATGTTGCTAACTGGTTTAACTTATCAAAGTTATATATTTAATTACATTGGTTAAATTTTGCCTTATGTCTTTTCTAGAATATTATTATGAGCATGAAAGGTTTTAATCTGTCAATTATGAACTATGAGTTAGCTGATTGTCTACATTGGTGTAAATATGTTATGTTTGTGTTAAAATTTCCAAGGGTATATAACTGTTAGTTACCTTGATTTTGTTTTACTGCGTAGCGTGAAATTGACGAGTATGTTTTGTTGCTTTAAAAGGCGGATGTTAGTTGCCTAATATACAATAATTAACTTATCAGATGACTTATGACTGTTGTTTCGATGATTTTCTTGAACTTTGGATGTGGAATTTTATAGGTGGGTTACGTTGACGTAACCATGCTTTAAGGAGGATAGGATTGTAAAATCTTAATGGTTTATGATATGACTAGTTATTATAGCATTTAAAATTGATGCGTCGTGATTTTTTGAATATACTTGATAATGTCCTTTACTTCTATTATGCATTATATTGTGATTCGTGAAGTACCCTTTGATTTAGTTATGCGTTAAACTTTGGGGACAAAGTTTTCTTAACGAGGGTAGAATGTAACATTACGCGTTTTGTAGCCTATATAAGTGCTACTTGTGATTGTTTCATGCTTGTTATGTGTTTCCTTATCCTTACGGGGTGGCGAACTTCGGGACGAAGTTAATTTTAAGGAGGGAAGAATGTAATACCCCGTATTTTAGCCTCGGTCAACGACAGTAGTCAAACCTTGTTTTATATGCGTTTTTCAAACAGATGTTTATAAAGTATTTTACGTAAACTGTTATTATTTTATAAATCGCAATTCTACGATTATTTGGTATTTCATAATCATTTTATATTTGACGATTATTTCTTAAAATGACATTTCATTCGTACTTCTTTAATTTTGATATTGTATATATAATTATATATATTTCCTATTTTATATTTATTTCTCATTTATACTTGTTTTATTATTTAAGTCGTAATTATATTTAAAGTTTAATTTTTATATATGCTTATGTAAGTACTAATAATTTTATATTCTTATAATTAATTTAATTAATTTTACATAATTTAAATAATATAATTATTTATATCTCTCGTTAAATTTTAAGTGACGGGTTGAGAACAGAATATAGATGTCGGAATGTCTCGAGAATATAATTAACACGTTGGACACCATACACGTTTGGACCATACTAGATCCATGCTATCGAGATAAGCCCATACTATCGACTTAATCTAACCCTGAGCCTAAATCTCCTTATGTC
This sequence comes from Silene conica, assembly GCA_029255685.2. Classification (NCBI taxonomy): domain Eukaryota; kingdom Viridiplantae; phylum Streptophyta; class Magnoliopsida; order Caryophyllales; family Caryophyllaceae; genus Silene; species Silene conica. The sequence goes on along the minus strand of CM055317.2, from coordinate 32,770,249 downwards.
GTGTATGTGTTCTACTGCCCCCATATCCCTTACACCTAAAAACCCTACCCTTGAATGTCGTGGAAATTGAGAAGAGCAAAAGAGAAAGAAAGAAAAAGAACAAACGAGGAAGCAGACCATCATCACCATCTTCCTCGCAGGGTAAGTTTAACGCTTTATTTCTCTCGCATATGAACCATCAACATGGTGTTTTCAGGCCTAGAGTAGTCTATGTAGTACCCTTAACATGTGTAACACCATCAGACCCCCATGGAACCACCGTGACTGTCACAACAAGACCGATAATGTCGACAGTAGCAGTATATGCGTTTTTCCTGTTACGTTTTGATTGTTTAAGTGAGTACTGTTTTCGTATAATTTTCTAAAGCGAGTTTATGGGTAGTGGTAGTAGGATGTTAGTAATTTTTCTGGGTGGTTGTATGGCGGTCCAATGGTGACCAGAACACCACCACAAAGGGGTTGTTTTGGGTTCGTTATAAAGAGGGAAAACAACGGGTTGCGAGGGTGTGTGTGTCAGCATTTTATGCGGTTGTTTTATGTGGTTTTGGGAGGTGTCGATAAGTGGTGGTTTCCACCAGGGCGTCGTGGAAGGTGAGTGGTGTCGTGAGGTGTGTCAGGTGTTGGTTTGGGTGGTGATAGTGGTGGTTATAGTTGGGTTTACAGGGTAGGAGAACGGTGTTGTAGGTCACGGTTTCAGTATGTTGTTTGTGGATAGGGTGTTGCTACTGGTTTCGAAGGGTGGTGTGTGTGAGTCAGATGTCGTGGTCGGTGTTAGTGGGTGCATCATGGTGTAGTGGTGGCATCCACCACGGATGGGTGGTGGTCCAGACACTGTAGGGTGGTCAATGGGGCTATGTTTGAGGGCTGTCAGTGAGTTGTTGGATCGTAAGGGCTGTTTTAGGTCGTTCATTCTTAGGCGTGGGGTTGCTTTCTCATGGTTGTTGCTTTTAATTTTGTTATTAGTATTATATAATTAGTATAGTATACGTGTCTTCTAGCTTTTTTTTTATTTTTCTTTTTTTTTTTTTTTGTAACGAGGGCTTTTATTAAAACCGGAAAGAAGGATTACATGAGATTTGTAGGTACCCGAGAAACAAGCTGGGCGCCCACTCCCTTATTATTATTATTATTATATTATTATTATTATTATTATTATTATTATTATTATTATATTACTATTATTATTATTATTATTATTATTGTTATTAATATTATTTTTATTGTTATTGTGCTTGTAATACCCCGCATTTTATCGGTAATTAATTTATATGGTTATTAAGATGTTGATAATATTTGAACGTTTATATTCGATAATTAAGTTATCGAATGCGTGTTTTATATTTTATATATTATTGGTGTAATACTTCATTATAATATTTATTGTTTATATTGACGTATTGATCGTATTTGAATATTAATATTCGATAATTAATTTATCGAATATGTTATACCTTTTTGGTTTGGACTCGGGTGTATTATAAGTTAACCCGAGATAATTTTATAATTTTTATGCGATGCTAATAATGTTACGTGTTATATGGTATTCATAATATGGCGTTTAGGTTGGTTCGTATTAATTAAGACGAAACCCGTATCCATCATGGGTCAAGCCCACGTTCCTATACAATGTTACCCAAACTCTATTCCTTACGTTATAACCCTTCCCCCACCTAAACCCTAAACGAAAAAAAAATAAAATAATAAGAAACGTACGTGGCTGCAACAAAACGAAAAGGGGAGAGGGTGACGGCGGTAGTCTAGGACGTTTACGGAGGTGCTCAAACCTAGCCAGTCGAGTGTAAGGTGAGTCTCTCTCGTTCATGTTAGTTCTCTTTTATACATAGCGGTCTTGTCGTGGTTAGGTTGTCACCGATATCGAGTTGCCTTGGTGGTTGCATTCGGTTTCAGGGGTGAGGGCGAGTGTGTTGGCGTGGATTTGGGTGCCAAGGGTGGTCGTCGGTGTCGGCGAACGTTTTTGTTTCTTTTAGGTCTGTTACGGGTAAAGGGCTAGGTGGTGCCACCGTTGACTCGGGGGAGGACGACACGGTGGTACCACGGTTGTCGTCTGAGTCTGATGTCAGGAGTCGGGTTAGCGGTGGTTCTGGTTGTTGTCGGAGTTGCGGGTGGTGGCTGTGGGGTTTGGTAGTAGTCAGGTCACGGTAATTGGGTTCTAACCAGGCTTGGTTATGGCTATGGTGGGACACGCGGGTTGAAGGTGAGTGTGGTTGGTGGTGGCCACGGCTGTGGTGGTGTAACACCCCAAGAGTATGAGTATGAGACGAAAGTTGTCCCACATTGATAGAATGTGAGGCTTGTGATATGTTTATAACAACTTCCACCCACCACTTAGTAACAAGGCCTTGTGCTTTTGGGCTTAAGTGAGGACAAATAATGGGCCCAAAGGCTTACCTCCCATCTTATTGGGGGTGTGTTACGACCATGGTGGGTCGGGTTGTTACAAATGGTATCAGAGCGACCCTGCGACCGTGTGGTGAGCCTGTGGTCGGGAGTACCCGGGTCACACACCTAGCGGGGAGGATTCTGGCCCTGGTTGTGGTCAAGTTTGAGGCACAACGAAGACGTTGTGTTCTTTAAGTGGGGGAGTTTGTAACACCCCAAGAGTATGAGTATGAGAGGAAAGTTGTCCCACATCGATAGAATGTGAGGCTTGTGATATGTTTATAACAACTTCCACCCACCACTTAGTAATAAGGCCTTGTGCTTTTGGGCTTAAGTGAGGAAAAATAATGGGCCCAAAGGCTTACCTCCCATCTTATTGGGGGTGTGTTACGACCATGGTGGGTCGGGTTGTTACAGGTGGTGGCGGCAGAATGGTGGTGGTTGGGTTTTCGCGGTCTGAGTAAGAAGTCGTGGGGGAGGCGGGTTTATGGGATGAATAGTTTATTATTATTATTATTATTATTATTATTATTATTATTATTATTATTATTATTAATATTATTATTATTATTATTATTATTATTTACCTTTAATGTAATAATTGTTATTATGGTAATTGTGGTAGTAAGGAGTTAACGATTTATTATTTTTGTTTTAATGAGTCGGGAAGTTAAGCTTTTAGGAAAGCTTCTACTTCAGGAAAGTTTCCATTTTTGGAAACTTTCCACTTATAGAGGGTTACTATTTATAGTAGATGTGAGTTGACATATGGGGGTTCGGGAAGTTTATTAATTCGTTGCGTATACATGTTTAGGTGACGGTTTCCGTGTGGAACACTTCTAGAAAGCTTTTGGTTGACTGTCCTCCTGCAGTTTGAGGTAGGGGAAATACAGAGTACATGATTATGATGAGAAATCTGATTATTAACTAATGTTAGTTGTGTACATCTTATTGTATGAATGATGCTATTTTGTGAATTAATTACCTACATATTCTTGTGATACGATATGGTGATTACTGGGGCTTGTGATATGGAGTGGAGTATATTGGGTCTTCTGATACGGTGTGGTGATTTTGGGTCTTGTGAATGGTGTGGAGATGATGGGTCTTGTGAATGGTGTGGAGATAACGGGTCTTGTGATACGGTGTGGAGAATATTGGGTCTTGTGATTCGGAGTGGAGGAAGATGCCTTTCTTTTTATGGTAATGTTTCGATTGTTTATTTCCTCTACTCAACCTTGTGGTTGACCTTGTGTATTCGTCATCACCTGTGATGGACCATTTATTGGGGAGCAGATTGACAGGTGCTTGAGACTATGGGAGCTAAAGGGAAGGGAGAGCTTGGATCCGAACCAGACAAGAGTCTAGATCACCATAGTTCTTCTGTTATGAGTTGTAGGCTTTTACTTTACCTTTTGAAACAGTTGTCTGGAGACAGTTGTAAGAACGTTGTTTAAGTTTAATATTTAATAAAGTACTGTGTTCTTTCCTTTGTTATCTATTGCCTCGGTAATCCGAGATGGTAACACCCTTAATTATTTGGGGAGTCCTAGTTCAGGCTCCTAAATAAATGGGGGTGTTCGAAAGTGGTATCAGAGCGAACGATCCTCAGGCTTAAACCAAACGAATAATAATGAACATAGGAAAAGTCAAATAAAATGAACCCCAATATGAAACTGATAGGAGCCCCAAAAAGGAACAGGATGAGTTAGGGGCCCCCTCACACCAAACCATGGGCCCTTTCGGTTCTGTCTCGGGAACCCAATGAGAGTAATTGAAGAGTAGGGTAGACTATATAGAGACCTAGTAATATTGTACTAAGGTTCTTGCAAGGTAAGAATGAGGTAAGTAATATGTGAGTTATGATCAAGGATGTGCATTGGAAGGATATGTGTGATATGGAATGTGGATCGATCTGGATGATTGAATTGAAATTTTCAGAGTTTGGGGGTGTATTTGTTGAGCAATGATTAGAGTGATGTGATCATAGTAGGTTGGTGTTTGGAATGTTCATGTGATTATGTGGTCATTAAATGATTATCGAAACTATGTAATATATTGTTGTGGATATGAATGATCGGACTTTTACATATTAGTAATCCATGTCTAGAGATATGCGGAATGTGTTTCCCCAAGCCATGAATGACATGTAGTTATGTGTTACTGAAGTAAATATTAAGTTATCTAGTTGATTCTGCTTCAGTCTTGAAATCTCTACCGTGTTCTAAATGACAATTATAGTTTGAATGCTGATTACATGTTAGTCTGTGCTTCAAAAGATATATCAACATATTTTGGAAGAAAAATGGATGAGTTTCGAAGGAAGTAATCAGAAATTGTCAAGGAACCAAAATTTTAATAAACTTCCTGAAGTTTTACCTTGATTGTACGGGCTGTCATTTTAAGTGTGTTTCATATTTGAGTATGAAAATTTTATGTATGATAACCTCCTGAGTTGGGTTATAATGCTTTTGGTTTCATGTTAATAAGAATTATATTTTGAGAGAAATAAACCTTTTAGTTGACAGTGGTCAAATTGTCACTCCACAGTTGCGTTTTGGCCCATGTCTTTGTAAAGGTAATCATTTAAAACGTGGTTATTGTTTATGCGTAGTTCCAACTCCACTGTTTAGAATATACGTTCACGATTTCAAAATGATAAATCATGTAAAATCATCACGAGTCTTTATTTAATTGTGATTTTTGCAAGCTGCCCAATAATCTTCTGTTGAATTGCTGTAAAGTTATTGTGACTATGTGATATCCTGATATAGCATCAGTAACATGAATAGTAGACTTATAATATGAATATGAACCTTACTATATGATAATGTAACCTTCTTTATTTCGTCAAGTTTTATATAAAATAGTTTCAATTATACCGACACTCTTACTTTCTAGGGTTATGCCTCAAAATCCTTGTGTGATGTCCGTATGCAATGATAAAATCATGTTTATCGCAGAATGATCTTGCCAAGTGGTAGAATGAAATTTAATTGGTAAATTTATTAGCATGATATAACAATCTAATTGTTATACGTATTTGTGATTATTCGAACAATGTGAATCTTGTTGATGTTCTTTCGTATATTAACGGTACATCTTTCTCTAGTTCGCTGCGACAAAAGTTCCTATAAATTCTCCATGCATATTGTTATGTTTAAAACCTGATCACGACCTATTGAATTATTAATTGGCTGACATGTGAATTATGGAAGTGCTAGTCCTGTGAACTCGTTTACTTGTATCGTTAAATCTTCGCAATGCATGAGCTACAATTTACAAGAACAATGTGTTGGTGAAGAAGAGTCGAAATGTCTCCGTGTAGTCTTGTTCCGATCTAAAGCTTGTAAAATTGTCTTCTGATTTGTGATTTTAAATTGCCACAAGTTACCAAGTTAATGTTTTAGAAGTTTCAAAGATGTTTTCAAAATGATGATTATCCATGATAACGTTGATGTTTTGAAAATTATAGTGATTGTTTGTAACGAGACGAATTCTGTAGCTACGTGTTGATGAAGTCCTAGCCGAATGCTTAATTGGCAAGTCATATATATTAACGGTTTCATGAGAGTGATATAATGTGAGTGGATAGAAAATGTACCTAAGTGATTTGAACTTGCTGATATCTAGGAACGTTAAAGGTCCTGATAATCTATGGTTGGTCTATATCTTGCGTAATGTGTCAATGCGCCATGTCTAATCACGTGAATTATTTTGCTCTATGTCTTTTCTAAAAAAATATGATCTTTTGTTACTATAATATGTTTACGAACGTGAAATGTTTTAATTGTCATTTATGAAATACGAGTTTGTTGATTGTCTACATTGTGTAAATATGCTGAGTTGTGTTAAAATTTGAAAGGTATGTAAGTGTTAGCTACTCTGATCCTGTTCTACTGCGTAGCACGACTCTACCAATCCTAATACTATTATTATTGCTCGAGGTTATATGTTTACATGATAATTGCTATGGGTTTCTTACGAGTATTTATTTGTGTTGAATATTAGTAATCGTTCTTTTATTTTGATAGTTCATATTTTTCTGTTGATAAGATAATTCTTTTGGTCGTGAGAAGGGTTGACTGTGAGGTGGGTAAACTTTTGGTAAGTGATTAACTAAGTTGTTATGGTGAGGTGGTATTAGCTTGGTTAGTATAGCGTACAAGTTCTTGTTTTATGAGCGGTGGAATTATAATGATTCATACAAGCAGGTCAATGAATTTGGTTAAGATAGGTACGTTGTCATGTTAATTAGCTGATGGGATAGAGTTGAGGGGACTGAGTTTCTCGTGAGACTAGAACAGAGACAATGATTGATGTTGTGTTGAGATTGAGAATTGCAGTTCAGTGTTTTATCCAGTTGTCGCATTCTTTGTCCTTGACTCGTGGATGAGTAGCTTAGAGTTACTCTCAAAGTGTTGAGCAGATCCTCTAATGGAACATTTGACAATATGATATTGAAATTGAGATGAGAATCGGTTATTGTTATTAAGCTATGAGTTATGGGGCATGTGTGCCATGTTCACGGTCCGGAGTGACCTGGTTGTTGAGTTGCATTATTTGAGTTTGAATCGATATTGAGATGGAAGTATTGTTTTGCAGTTTTATTCCGCCAGTTCACTCACCCCTTGTCTTTGGTCTTAGGTTCGACGATGAGAATACGATACTTGGTTATTTGGAGTAAGATTTTATATGATAGAGTAATGAGTAAGACGGAGTAATGTGCTGGAATTCATATAATGAGGTTACGGGGACGTAACCATGTTTTAAGGAGGATATGATTGTAAAATCTTAATGATTTATGATGATATGGCTAATTGGTATGTCCTGGTTGTTTGCATATACTTGATAATCTTGTTTATTTCTATTATACATTTTATTGCGTTTCATGAAGTACCCCTTTTAATTTAAGTATACGTTGAACTTTGGGGACAAAGTTTTCTTAACGAAGGTAGAATGTAACATTTCGTGTTTAAGAGTACTTCAGATTTGCTATGGTGCTATATTTTGTGTTTGTTATGTGCTTAGTAACCAGCTTGTTAGTCATGGGATGGTGAACTTCGGGACGAAGTTCATTTTAAGGGGGGAAGACTGTAATACCCCGCATTTTATCGGTAATTAATTTATATGGTTATTAAGCTGTTGATAATATTTGAACGTTTATATTCGATAATTAAGTTATCGAATGCGGGTTTTATATTTTATATATTATTGGTGTAATACTTCATTATAATATTTATTGTTTATATTGACGTATTGATCGTATTTGAATATTAATATTCGATAATTAATTTATCGAATATGTTATACCTTTTTGGTTTGGACTCGGGTTGTGATATTATAAGTTAACCCGAGATAATTTTATAAGTTTTATGCGATGCTAATAATGTAACGTGTTATATGGTATTCATAATATGGCGTTGAGGTTGGTTCGTATTAATTACGATGAAACCCGTATCCATCATGGGTCAAGCCCACGTTCCTATACAATGTTACACAAACCCTATTCCTTACGTTATAACCCTTCCCCCACCTAAACCCTAAACGAAATTAAAAAATAATAAGAAACGTACGCGACTGCATCAAAACGAAAAGGGGAGAGGGTGACGGCGGTAGTCTAGAACGTTTACGGAGGTGCTCAAACCTAGCCAGTCGAGTGCAAGGTGAGTCTCTCTCGTTCATGTTAGTTCTCTTTTATACATAGCGGTCTTGTCGTGGTTAGGTTGTCACCGGTATCGAGTCGCCTTGGTGGTTGCATTCGGTTTCAGGGGTGAGGGCGAGTGTGTTGGCGTGGATTTGGGTGCCAAGGGTGGTCATCGGTGTCGACGAACGTTTTTGTTTCTTTTAGGTCTGTTACGGGTAAAGGGCTAGGTGGTGCCACCGTTGAATCGGGGGAGGTCGACACGGTGGTACCACGGTTGTCGTCTGAGTCTGATGTCAGGAGTCGGGTTAGCGGTGGTTCTGGTTGTTGGCGGAGTTGCGGGTGGTGGTTGCGGGGTTCGGTAGTAGTCAGGTCACGGTAATTGGGTTCTAACCAGACTTGGTTATGGCTATGGTGGGACATGCGGGTTGAAGGTGAGTGTGGTTGGTGGTGGCTACGGCTGTGGTGGTGGCGGCAGAATGGTGGTGGTTGGGTTTTCGCGGTCTGAGTAAGAAGTCGTGGGGGAGGCGTGTTTATGGGATGAATAGTTTATTATTATTATTATTATTATTATTATTATTATTATTATTATTATTATTATTATTATTATTATTACTATTATTATTATTATTATTATTATTATTATTATTATTATTATTATTATTATTATTATTATTAAAAATAACCGAAAAATTACATGAAATTTGTGGGCACCCGTGAAACTAGCTGGGCGCCCACTCCCTTAGCAATAGCAAAACTAAGGCGAGAAAATATAAAAGCAGCGAGAAAATATTATTATTATTAATAATATTACCTTGAATGTTATAATTGTTATTATGGTAATTGTGGTAGTAAGGAGTTAACAATTTATTATTTTTGTTTTAATGAGTCGGGAAGTTAAGCTTTTATGAAAGCTTCTACTTCGGGAAAGTTTCCATTTTTGGAAACTTTCCACTTATAAAGGGTTACTATTTATAGTAGATGTAAGTTGATTTATGGGGGTTCGGGAAGTTTATTAATTCGTTGCGTATACATGTTTAGGTGACGGTTTCCGCGTGGAACACTTCTAGAAAGCTTTTGGTTGACTGTCCTCCTGCAGTTTGAGGTAGGGGAAATACAGAGTACATGATTATGATGAGAAATATGATTATTAACTAATGTTAGTTGTGTACATCTTATTGTATGAATGATGCTATTTTGTGAATTAATTACCTACATATTCTTGTGATACGATATGGTGATTACTGGGGCTTGTGATATGGAGTGGAGTATATTGGGTCTTGTGATACGGTGTGGGGATTATTGGGTCTTGTGAATGGTGTGGAGATAATGGGTCTTGTGAATAGTGTGGATATAACGGGTCTTGTGATACGGTGTGGAGAATATTGGGTCTTGTGATTCGGAGTGGAGGAAGATGCCTTTCTTTTTATAGTAATGTTTCGATTGTTTATTTCCTCTACTCAACCTTGTGATTCACCCTGTGTATTCGTGATCACCTGTGACGAACCATTCATTGGGGAGCAGATTGACAGGTGCTTGAGACTATGGGAGCTAAAGGGAAGGCAGAGCTTGGATCCGGACCAGAATAGAGTCTAGATTACCATAGTTGTTCTGTAACAGGTCGTATTTTTACAAAAGTAATTTTAATAATTTAAAAGTAGTTTACGAAATTTAATAATATTTTAATAATAAATCGTAAATTTATTTGAAGTTTCTCCGTTAAGATCCGTCTTAAGAATGTTTTAGTTCTTAAGATGTTAACTTGGCAAAATGAAACCCCGACTTGAACCCGTTTCACAAAACAAGTAACCCGACTCAAAATATGGAAAGGACCATATAAACCCCACCAAAACCCTATTCCATCGACATCCATCTTCATTTCCACTGCTTCTTTATTTCCACCTTTGTTCTTCATTCTTAAGAGCTTAAAATCAACATTTCAACCTCTTCCTGAACTCGAATCGCGGTAAGTCTTACATTTTCGGAATCCTTGCGAGATTTGCAAGCTTTCTATCTCTTTCTATTTCAATTTTATCAAACTACAAAAAGACGCTGTTTTGGGTAAATTCCGTTTTAAGCTTCTAAACCCGTTTCTTTTGTTGTAAGAGTTGGATTAGAGGACCCGGAGGATGATAGATTCGTTATTGAAGAAGAATTCGGAGCATAACCCGCTTTTAAGGTGACGATAATGAGAAACTCGGCCTTTTGTCTATATTAGCACTTTATTTGATTTTGATATGTTTTGATGAATGTTAAGTTGATATTGAGTTCATAATGTTCTTAATTTGTCTTACAAACTGATTTCTATGAAGTTTTAATGATGAATTTGATGAGGAAGTTGAATAAGGTGTATACATGTTAAGACCGGTTTAAATTGTGATTTGGGCGTTAAGTCATGGAATGGTTAATCGTATACATGTTCTTATGTGATTTTGATGTGGTATACATGCTGGATATGTCGATTTATTGCTTAGAATCATGTATAGGAAGGATTGGTAAAGGATTTACGAATGAAGTAATATGTCGAAAACGCGATTTTGCTGGGCAGAGGACTCCCAGCCGGTCTGACGCCGGCGGCCGGTGGACCGGCTGAGAGGCCCTTTCGGTATTTGTGGCTGTCGTTCTTGTTTTTGCAAAATTTGAGAAAAAGGGTCCCCAGCCGGTGGACCGGCGGCCGGCCGGCCGGCTGGGAGACCATTTTGTTGTGTCTTTGTTGTTTGTTAGAAATTGGGAAAAAGGGTTCCCAGCCGGTGGACCGGCAGCCGGCCGACCGGCTGGGAGTACCTCTTGGTTATTTTTGTTGGTTTTGAGCATGAGGGATTGGGACTCTCAGCCGGCCAACCGGCAGCCTGTGGCTGACCGACTGAGAGCCCCTGATCGAATTGTTTTGCTCATAACTTATGTTTCGCATGTCGGATTTGATTGATTCTTTTTCCGTATGTTTCGTATGCTTGTTTGAAGTCCCAAGAAATTGGGCGGCACTTATGTCGGGTTCGGTAATGGATTTGAGGATGAAAGACCTCCCGGCCGGGCAACCGGAAGGGAGACCGGCTCTCGCCTCAAATTAGTTCCCGAAGTCGGCTAAGCGTTACATGGATGTTTAATGATGAGATTTATATAAGAAATGATTGTCATTCGAGTTTGAGTTATTGTACATCTTTGAGATGACATTTGTGATTTGTGTAAACCTGTTGTGCGCTGCTATAGTACTCGAGTTCTCACTTGACTGCATTGTGTAGCTGGTTGGCCGTAGTGACTTGGTCTCACGGTCAGGTCTTAGATTGTCTGCCCGCCTTCGGGCATATCTCGTTCCTAGCTAGTTCGGGTCTTGGGGGTGCCTTGTGCACTTGTCGAATCGGGGATCGTGATTCGTTTGCGCTCCGAGAGTCTGGCCAGGTTTAGACTAGGACAGTCTTTTGATGTCGTCCTACCAGGGGGTTGTATAGTCTGAGATTGGGGATATCGTAGTATATAGACGAGTCGATTGTCGGCCTGCTCATAGTAGTCTAGTAGAGTCACTTGGCTGACCAATCTAGTTAGAGTCGAGTCACTTGGATGACCTATCTCTTGTTTGTAGAGTCACTTGGATGACCCATTTGTTGTAGGAGTCGAGTCACTTGGATGACCTATCTCTTGTTTGTAGAGTCACTTGGATGACCCATTTGTTGTAGGAGTCGAGTCACTTGGATGACCTATCTCTTGTTTGTAGAGTCACTTGGTTGGCCTATAGTTGTTAGAGTCGAGTCACTAGGTGACCTATCTCTTGTTGATATAATTGGATGTTGAGTATGCCTTAGTTGTATTTGTGAATGTATGATACTTGGCTATCTTAGTATTGTTCGTCCAAGGCATTGGACGACTCTTAGTCCGGTTTCGTAAATGGTTTGGATTGAAAGACCCCCCGGCCGGGCAATCGGAAGGGAAATCGGCTCTCCTTCCAAATAGTTTCCGAAGTTGGTTGAGAGCCTTTGCATAGTATTGCATGATGTTATGAAAGATGAGTTATTGTTATATGTGCTTCACATGTTTTATATATGTCGGAGTATCTTGGATGTTTTACGTGTTACATGTCTTTGACAATAGGTGGCTAGGAGCACTCTAGTCACTCCCCACTGACTGTGGCGCACATGTTGTATGTGTGTAGGTACATGAGGCTGTTTGCAGGGGGTTACGTTGAGGCTAGCGAGCGATGATCCTTCATCGTTGACTTTTACCTATTCGTTAGCTAGACCTTAGACTTATGTTTCAGTATTTTGTGCCTGTAGGGATATGCTATCCCGGGCTGTTTTGTATCGCACTTATATACTTATTTATGTTTCTCTTCTTCCGCATGTTTTATATTGTTAAGACACCTCGCATGTTTTCTTATCATGTCAAAAGTTTTAATTCCGCTGCATTTTTGGCATGTTTTGTATGTTTACTTTTACGCTTTCGCGAGGGGTTTTACATGTTCTGTTATGAACTGTAGGGTTTTACTTTACCTTTTGAAACAGTTGTTTGGAGACAGTTGTAAGAACGTTGTTGAAGTTTAATATTTAATAAAGTATTGTGTTCTTTCCTTTGTTATTTACTGCCTCGGTAATCCGAGATGGTAACACCCTTAATTATCTAGGGAGTCCTAGTTCAGGCCCCTAAATAAATGGGGGTATTACAGTGCTAATAATATCTTTGTTAGTATGACTATAGTTGTTAGCAATATTGTTCATGTTAGTAATGATTAAGGTTGTTAAGTAAATTTATACAAGAATATGACGGTTATCAATAGTTTGTTTTCTATGTTCGGTTATTTAATTGAAGTTAGTTATAAAAGTAGTAAAGACGGGTTAGTCAAGTTAATTGAAGTAGTCGTGTTTAATACGATCTCGTTATGCGTAATATACTATTTAAATAGTTAATTTAAATAATTGATATATGATATTAATTTGCGTAATTGTATTAGTTGGTGCTTACGTATATTATAATTATTATGTGACGATTTTGAAGTGGCATAATTCTGCTTACCTTCTGGCTTGTTATTGGATTATATTGCTATCCAGGTAGGATACACTGGTACCGTATTCTATGATGTGATATGAATGGATGATTATAATATTTGTTATGCATGCAAACATGATTTTATGTGAGAATAATGTTTAAGTATTGATTATTTAATATTGCTTTCATAAGCATATCATTTGCATTATTGAGAAGGAGGTGACGGATATTTATTTGATATAAAGCCCAGGGTGGTCTGCAGGCCAGGCCTGGTGTCTTCAGCTTTTATGCTGGGAATCGACGACGGTCGATGATACTCTGCCGGGAGGTTCGATATGGGTTAGTGTTTCGGTTTATGATGGGTGTTTCGGGTTGTGATTGTTTGAGCTCAGTAGTGGCATGGCAGTTACATATCATCATTTGTTGTATTATGATTTTTGTGTATCCTACTCAACCACGAGGTTGATAGTGTATTCGTGTGACACCTACGATAATTCAGAATGGGGGTATATTCTGCATGTCAGAGACAGATGGATTAAGAGCTTGGGCATGGAGATAGACATGACTTGGACCTACTTAGAACTAAATCACATACTTAGACATATCAGTTGTACTTTTATTATACTGCGTAGTAATTGTAATACCAAAAGTTTAAATTTAATCAATTTTCTATAAAGTACTTTGGTTTGTTTTACTTTGTTACTCACTACCACGGACATTCCGAGGTGGTAACAGTTCTGTTTATTTGAGAATGTCTTGCTAAAGGCTCTTAAATAAATGGGGGTGTTACATGAAGGCTCCGGAAGTAAGAAATGGAGTAACCAGTACTGTCTATTTTTCTCTAATAGTGCACCAGGAAGCAATGGCAATCGAAGTGGAAATGATCCGCATGGCTGGGACTACTAGTTCAACCTCTGCATGTTTTAAGTGCGGGAAGATTGGCCATAAGCAAGCTAATTGTTGGTCGGGTGCGTAGAGTGCTGGGAGTAGATATCACAAGGGCAATCAGAGTGGTGGCTTCAGAACACCAAATGCAAGTTACTCCGGGAACAACAGATCTGGAGGTAACAACTACTAGCGGAAGTACAACAACTATAACAACCAAATCCGCTATCAGGGAAACAAGGGTAGTGGCAATGGTAATTTTCAGAAGACTCTTGCTGAAGCCAGTTACCAGAGTAGAGCCGTGTCGGTGAACCAGAGTGGAGCTAAAAAGAGTGGGACCCTGTTCATGATGGGTAAAGAGGCTGCAGAGCAAGATGCGCATGTTGTCATCGGTACATTCCTTGTACATTCTACTCCTACTTTTGTTTTGTTTGATTCTAGTGCTTCGCATTTTTTCATATCCGTGGAGCATACTAGAGCTATATGATTGGATGCATATGTTATTATAGCTGATTCTGTGACCATACCGTCGGGAGAGTCCATATCGTGTAATAGAGTTTATAGTAATGTAATGATCAAAGTGGGGGCTGTGAGCTTTGAATCCAACCTGATAGAATTTCGTTTGGGTGGATTTGGGGTGATACTGGGGATGGACTGGTTAAAGAAGTATAAGGCTTATATCGATTGTTACCAAGGGAAGATTGCTTTGAGAGGGCTTAAGGGAGTGAGAGTGTCCTACAAGGGTTATTCTGTGAAGCATAAGCTGAAGTTGATAACCATGAATGCTCTGAAGACTTGTCTAAAGAGAGGTGATGAGGTGCTATTATGTCATGTAAGAGATTTGGCTGCGGTGACACCCTAAGCTGGTGATAATGATGTGGTAAGAGAATTCGAAGATGTATTTCTAGAAGAAATTCCTGGGTTACCACCGAAGAGGGCCTTAGATTTTGGAATTGATCTGAAACCCGGGGCTGAACCAATTTCTAAAGCACCTTCGCATGGGACGTAAGGAATTGGAAGAGCTAAGAAAGCAGTTAGATGAGTTAGCAAGCAAAGGCTATGTGAGACCAAGTGTGTCACCTTGGGGAGCACCAGTGTTGTTTGTGAAGAAGAAAGATGGAACCATGAGATTATCTGTGGACTACAGGGAGCTTAATAATGTGACGATCAAGAATAGGTATCCTTTACCTCGAATCGATGATCTATTTGACTTGTTGAGTGGGGCTGGCGTATTTTCAAAGATCGACTTGAGATCAGGGTACCATCAGCTGAGAATCAAAAATGAGGATATCCACAAGACTTCGTTCAGGTCGAGGTATGGGCACTATGAATTTTTAGTTATGCCATTTGGTTTGACTAATGCTCCTGCTGTTTTCATGGACTTGGTGAACAGAGTGTTTAGTCCTTATCTAGACCAGTTTGTGGTGGTGTTTATTGATGATATTATGGTGTATTCCAAGAACAAAGAAGAGCATGCAAAGCATTTGAGTATTGTGCTGCAGACATTGAGAGATAATCAGTTATATGCCAAGTTGAGTAAGTGCGAGTTTTCGGTTGAGAAGGTGGCTTTTCTGGGCCATGTGGTATCTAAAGAGAGAGTCTCTGTCGATCCTAGCAAGATTGAAGCAGTTTCTAAATGGGAGCGACCGAAGAATGTGGCCGATATTCAGAGTTTCTTGGGTTTGGCAGGTTACTACATGAGGTTTGTGAAATACTTTTCGAAGATAGCCAAGCCAATGACTTCGTCGATGAGGAAAAAAAATAGATTTGTGTGGGATGAGTGTGGGGAATAAAGCATGTATTCGCCCTAAACTTGAAGGATTATAATGAAATTTACAGTTGTGAATATTGTCATAAGATAAATAAAACATGAAAAGAATACAACCTTGGGTCCTTGCTTGAATAGGCATAAGAACAGGAATTAAAGTAAATTCTCTCCTATAACTTGCACCCAAGACTTAGTTTGAGACGATGCCGCGTGTGCTAGAAAATACTCTCCAATTGCCTTGCAATATGGGGAGAGCCTTTTGAGGTTTTAGATGTGAGATCTGAGTTTTGGGAAAAGAATGTTCTCAATGTGGGGAATAAAGCATGTATTCGCCCCAAACTTGCAGGATTATAATGAAACAGACAATTGTGATTATTGTCATAAGTTAATAAAAAGCATGAAAAAGAAATCAACCTTGGGTCCTTGCTTAAATAGGCCTAAGAACAGGAATTAAAGTAAATTCCCTCCTATAACTTGCACCCAAGACTTTGTTTGAGATGATGCCGCGTGTGCTAGAAAGTACTCTCCAATTGCCTTGCAATATGAAGAGAGTTATTGAGGTTTTAGATGTGAGATCTGAGTTTTGGGAGAAGAATGCTCTCAAAACCCTAATTATTCTTGAGATCTGTTTTTAATCAGTAAAACAATCAGTAGTCTCACAAAAGGAGAAATTCTCTCCTTTTGTAATACTTGGCCGGCCGAGATTGGTCTTGGGTAGGAGTGGGCTTTCCACTCTTACCTTATTCCAATGCATGATTCGACCCATTTTGCTAAAATATAATTTGCGGGTATTTATTATAAATCGCACACATGTTATCAGATATTAATACAATCGATATATTAATAATGGTCTGATAAAATACGATATTGTATAATTGGCCAAATTAATATAACTGTTTATATTAATACGCAAATTCAATATTTAATTAAATATAACTGCTTGTATTTAATTTTACGAATTAATCATGTAATCCGCATTAGCTAAAATTATTTAATCCGTATTAAATAATAATCTCAACATCTCATTGACTAATTTAATAGTCAATACCTCTGACTAACTGTTTAGTCATATCCGGCATAAATGTGACTGTATTTTCATACCTTCACATCTCTCAAACGTGTCCTATAGGTGTGACGTATAGGGACCAGTTGATCACCGCCATCCGTATAACAATAACGTCAAATTTATCTAGCAAGCCAACCGTTATTGATAAACGTGGATCAACTGATAATAATACAAAAGTATGCCCTTGTGATCCTTTACGAGATTTAGTAAGTCATTGTACTAACTGTCAAGGACACGAGCCCCAACACTCAAAACCCTAATTGTGAGAATAATAAATCACCAGTGTCTGACATAAGGAGAAAGACTCTCCTTATGTAGCCATAGGGTCGGGTGAATGGTCTTTTGGTAAGGGTGGGCTTTTTCCACTCTTACCTTATTCCTTTGCGTGATTCGACCCATTTAGCTATAAGTTATTCGCGGGATTTTTATTATAAATCGTATACGTGTTATCAGATATTAATGTAGTCGATGTATTAATAATGGTCTGATAAAATTACGATATTGTATAATTACCCAAATTAATATAACTGTTTATATTAATACGCGAATATAATATTTAATTAAATATAACCGTTTATATTTAATTTACGAATTAATCATGTAATCCGTATCAGCTAAAATTATTTAATTCGTATTAAATAATAATCTCAACATCTCATTGACTAATTTAATAGTCAATACCTCTGACTAACTGTTTAGTCATATCCGGCATAAATGTGACTGTATTTTCATACCTTCACATCTCTCAAACGTGTCCTATAGGTGTGACGTATAGGGACCAGTTGACCACCGCCATCCGTATGACAATAACGTCAAACTTATCTAGCAAGCCAACCGTTATTGATAAACGTGGATCAACTGATAATAATACAAAAGTATGCCCTTGTGATCCTTTAAGAGATTTAGTAAGTCATTGTACTAACTGTCAAGGACACCAGCCCCAACAATCTCCCACTTGTCCGTACAAGGGTATGTGCAATGACGTTATCACACTACATGTGGAGGACACAAGTCTCCAACAAACTCCCACTTGTCCGTACAAGTGTAGATGCGATAACCGAATCTCATATCCTTTTAAAATTTCTCCCACTCAATGTAAGACAATTTGCAAATCCGCATTCGCAAAGGTCGTATCTCACAAGCGATCTGTATCAAGACTGGTTTCCCCGACTAGAGAGTAACTTAACTGATAAAACGAATCTGTATTCGAGCATGGCCATGCATTTCAGTTACTACTCCTCGAGTGGCCCTGAGAAATGATAAATTCTTGATAAGGGTTTGGATATTTCCTTCAACTCGAATCCTGCCGATATCGCGCAGCATGAAATAACCCAGAAAAAATCCTCTTGGCCCCTGTTACGGTGACCGTGGGAAAGAAACCAAAGTTACCCAAAATCTGCCTTAATCTCAAGAGACAGTTGAAAGTCAAAAGACTCGACTCTAAGGAACACTATGGAGGTCCTATCCACGACCCGGCACCCAATGTTATAAAACATTTAGGACTCCATAACGTTGTCACGGGGTGTCCTACGAGATATCCGTATAACTCGCCTTTGTGATTGGTCAGTCAGCCGCGTGACTTATGGCTCGTTGAACCCACCATCAACCAACGTCACAAAATGATTACCTGAGTTATCAGCTCAAGTGGGTAATCAAGGACCCAAACGATGTAATGTTAATCAGTTCACTTTGTGGTGTTCAAAATTGGCGTACAATTCCACATGAAAAACAAAACATTTTATATCATAACAATAAGGTTGAATAGAGTACACGAGAAAATGAATTATTACATGAATTCATAAAAGAGTACTACAACTTAGGAACACATCTAATTCCCATGGAATGAATGTGCCCTTCATGCTTATCACGTGGTAATGCTTTTGTGAGAGGATCAGCTATGTTGTCATCCGTAGCGATCTTATCAATAAATATCTCCTTTTGCTCCACGTAATCTCTGATTAGATGAGCTTTCCGTTGTACATGTCTAGCTTAGTTGCTAGACTTATGCTCCTTAGCTTGGAAGATGGCACCTTTATTGTCACAATAAACGGTGATCGGGTCATTCGAACTAGGTACTACCGTGAGTCCTTGTAAGAATTGACGCATCAATATTGCTTCCTTAGCTGCTTCCGAGGCGGCATAGTACTCGGACTCAATCGTAGAATCTGCTGTAACCCTATGTTTAGAACTTTTCCAGCTGACAGCAGCGCCATTAAGAGTAAAAACGAATCCAGACTGAGATTTCGAGTCATCTCGATCCGTTTGGAAGCTAGCATCTGCGTAACCCGTGGCGCAGAGCGTCGAGTTGCCTCCGTAAGTCAATCCCCAATCTTTAGTCCTCCGTAGGTACTTAAGAATGTTTTTCACGGCCATCCAGTGTTGTTCACCTGGATGAGCTTGGAATCGACTTGTCATACTCAATGCATATGCAACGTCAGGACGTGTGCATATCATGGCATACATGATCGATCCTATTGCCGAGGCATAAGGAATCCGACTCATGCGCTCTTTCTCTTCCAATGACTTAGCTTCTTGAGTCTTGCTCAAGTGAAGCCCAGAAGTCATAGGAAGGAACCCCTTCTTGGAGTTCGTCATGCTGAATCTCTCTAGAATCTTATCTATATAAGACTCCTGACTGAGAGACAACATCCGTCGTGATCTATCCCTATAGATACGGATGCCCAAAATTCTTTGTGCCTCTCCCAGATCTTTCATCTGGAAATGGTTTTTCAACCATGCTTTAACCGAAGATAGGAGACGTATGTCATTCCCGATCAAGAGTATGTCGTCGACATACAGTACTAGGAATACAATCTTGCTCCCACTCGACTTGATATAGAGACATGGTTCCTCGACTGATCGAACGAATCCATTCTCTTTTATCACTTGGTCGAAGCGATGATTCCAACTCCGCGATGCTTGCTTAAGTCCATAGATGGAACGCTTAAGCTTGCAAACCTTCTTAGGATGTTCTGGATCAATAAAACCCTCGGGTTGTACCATGTACAACTCTTCCTCCAAATAACTGTTTAAGAAGGCGGTTTTAATGTCCATTTGCCATATTTCATAATCGTGAAATGCGGGGATCGCTAAGATAATCCGAATGGAACGTAGCATGACTACGGGTGCAAAGATCTCATCGTAGTGCAAGCCTGGCACTTGGGTGAAACCTTTAGCAACTAGTCTAGCCTTATTGATATCTTGTTTACCTTCCACGGCATGCTTTATCTTGTAAAGCCATTTGCATTGAAGGGGACGTACCTTTGCAGGTAGGTCCACAAGATCCCATACGTTGTTCTCATACATGGAGTCCATCTCGGATTGCATGGCTTCTAGCCATAGCTTTGAGTCAGAACTAATCATGGCACCTTTATAGGTTGTGGGTTCATTACCCTCTAGGAGTAAGACGTCATCTGTATCATGTTCCTCGACCATACCAATGTATCTGTCCGGAGAAATAGAGACTCTTCCCGACCTCCTAGGTTCCTCACGAATATCTACCGCAGCCTCGGTTGAAGGAACCGTTTCCTCCAATGGTTGCTCGGCAGTTGGTTCTTGAACCTCCGATAACTCGAAGGTTCTATTACTCGACTTGTTCTCGAGAAATTGTTTCTCTAAGAACGTCGCACTAGCCGCAACAAAAACACGTTGTTCGGTTGGCGAGTAGAAGTAATGACCAAAAGTTCCCTTTGGATAACCTATAAAGTATGTCTTGACCGATCGCGGGCCGAGCTTATCCTCGTGTCTCCACTTGACATAAGCCTCACAGCCCCAAACCCGAATAAAGGACAAGTTAGGGACCGTTCCCTTCCATAATTCGTATGGAGTCTTGTCAACAGCTTTAGACGGACTTCGGTTAAGGATTAGAGCGGCCGACAAAAGAGCATAGCCCCACAATGAATCAGGTACAACGGTGTGACTCATCATGGATCGAACCATATCGAGTAGAGTTCGATTTCTCCGTTCGGACACACCATTTAATTGTGGTGTTCCAGGTGGAGTCAACTGTAGCACGATGCCACAGTCTTTAAGGTGTTGATCAAACTCGTGTGAAAGATACTCACCACCACGATCAGAACGTAGTGCTTTAATCTTTCTTCCCAGTTGGTTATGTACCCGATTCTGGTATTCTTTGAACTTGTCAAAGGATTCACTTTTATGCTTCATTAAATAGACATAGCCATATCTACTTAAATCGTCCGTGAAAGTGATGAAATACCTATAGCCTTCTCGTGCGTTTATCGACATAGGGCCACATACATCCGTATGTATGAGTCCTAATAGGTCGGCAGCGCGCATTCCAACACCTTTGAAGGAAATACGAGTCATCTTACCGATGAGACATGATTCACACGTGCCATATGATTCAAAATCAAAGGCCGAGATAGCTCCATTCTGTATGAGCTGTTTCACGCGTTTCTCATTTATGTGTCCCATACGACAATGCCATAGGTAAGTTTGATCTTTGTCACCTACCTTTAACCTCTTGTTATTCACATGTAATATCTCAGTGGTTTGATCTAAAACATAAATTCCATTCATGGAAACTGCCTTGCCATAAATCATATTGTGTAAGGAGAAAATACAGCTATTATTCTCTATTACAAATGAAAAACCGAGTTTGTCAAGCGCAGAAACTGAAATAATGTTTTTGGACAAACTAGGAACATAATAACAGTTATATAAAAATAACTCGAATCCACTTGGAAGCTGGATCACGTATGTTCCCTTCGAGACTGCAGCAACACGTGCTCCATTCCCGACACGCAGGTCAACCTCACCCTTGATTAGGGGTTCTTGGTTTCGGAGGCCCTGCACATGATTACATAGATGAGAACCACAACCAGTATCAAGTACCCAAGTTCCGCAACTTGCATGGTTAATCTCAATCATGTGAATAAAAGAAGAAGAAGACATACCAACAGGAGTAACACGGCCTGCTTTAATGTCCTCACGATACACGGGGCATGTGCGCCTCCAATGCCTAGTCTTGTGGCAATGGTGGCATTCCATGCTTGTATCCTTGCTCTTTGTCTTGCCCTGTGAGTTGCTCGACTCACCTGGCCCACTCGTAGTGAATCCTGACTTCTTAAACTTGGGCTTGCCTACTGTTAGGTCGCCCTGAGCTTTAGCTTTACCCTTACCCTTACCCTTACTGGAGATCATGAGAACATCTTGCTTCACGCTCCCACTTAATTTCAGATCCTTCTCAGTCTGTACGAGAAGGGAGTGGAGCTCATGAGGAGTCTTGTTCATGTCGTTCATGTAGTAGTTGGCCCTAAAGAGGGCGAACCCATCATGAAGCGAATGAAGCATTCGATCAACGATTATGTTCTCACTGATCTTACAGTTTAGGGCCTCCAGTTTTTCGATATTTTCAATCATGTGAAGAATATGTGGGCTAACCGCTTGGCCCTTCTGGAGTTTCGCCTCAAAGAAGCGACAGGTATGCTCATAAGAAACGATTCTCGGAGCCTTTGAGAATTTATTAGTGAGCGTGGTGAAAATCTTGTTTGCACCATGGGTTATGAAGCGTCTTTGCAAATTGGATTCCACTACATAGATGAGTACGTTCTTTATCGCACCCGCTTCCATGACGAAGTCGCTATGAGCGCGAACTTCGTTAGCTCTAGCTCCAGTTCCTGGGTGTGGCGGAATGGGCTCAGTTAAGTACTTGAGCTTTCCGTTAGCAATGGCAGCATTCCGTAGTGCTGCCTCCCAGTCAGAGAAGTTTGACCCATCATTCCTCAGTCCAGTAGACTGATTCATGGAGTCCCTGAAGGCTTTTAGCCAGGATTCACGTGCTAGCTTGGCACTTGGCATTGGGTCTTCACCAGCCATTTAGTTATACAGCAGTTTAATTGAACGTGTTCTAGACTGAAAAGAAGATAAAACAAAACCATATAAGCAACTCATTGTTGTGATTTAAGTCTATATTAAATTGAATTTAAACTCGTAGACTCATGCATTTATATAATTGATCTCCCTCAAGAATTACATAAACGATCCCAAGACTCAATTTCCGTATATTGATAAGCCCACATCTTGGCTGATTCCACCGTTGGAACTCTTGGTCGATAGATTTCCGTAAATCCTATCTATTAGTCCATCACAGTCGCTAGATAGTATCGAGTGACCACGATGTTGAGATAAAATAAATCATCTGTTCCCACTTACCCGACGTAGAAGGGTTCATATTATGCCTACCGACGAAGAAGGGATTCATGGGAGTCTGATTTATAAAGACTAATCTCAATTTTTGGTTATACGAGGAAGACCCCATCAACTTATATTTATCCATTTTAAGTGAACGAATATCTAGCATTTGCGTGAATGAATTAAATAAAGTGATGGCTTTGTATGTGACATGTGACATCTGTATTGTCACAGAAAACTAACGCGTAACCTCTACATGAGTCAGTTTTCAGGCATGTTATAGGTGGTTTGGTTTTAGGCGGAATATGATGCAAGCTATTATCGATGAAAGCATAAAATGAAAGCAATAAACGTAAATAAAAAGTCCTAGTGTGGCCTATCCTACCAAAATAAACATAAAACAACTTGGAATCCACCGTTGGACCCTAGAAGCTTGTCTTGATGTTCCATCTTGGGCCTTGTAGCGGGAGTGAGCATCCGGTCTCCGTCTTTGGTCTTCACAAAATTACTAATTTAAATTACAAATATAACCCTATTTACATTCTAATTTAAATACAAAAGTAATTACATGGCAAAAACTCAAAACGGAGATACAAGATCTCAAAATTACAAGCAAGACTGTGTTCCATCATTACGGTGACACAATCTTCTAAGGCCACACTAAGTTACAACCGTTTGCAAAAATTAAATACGTTATTGAAAGCATTCACAAGGCATTCAACAAGACGATAAATAAAATGCATCAACTAAAACAAAATTCATTCATGACATAATACTTTTATTATGATTAACAAATTTTTACCAAGCCACCTTACGAGATTAAAATTATGTGATTATACCGTTTTAATCACCCAATTTTAATAAATATATAATCCTATTATCTTAAACCGTTTTAAAATAATACGTATCATACGAGGGTGAACCGTTTCACTAAATTAATAATATACTATTTCCGTATATAGTATATTACTAAAGGCCATGTGAAAATAAAACAGGTTATTTTCGAAAAATAAAAAAAACGAGTCTGTTACAGGGGTGGTCTACCGACCACCTGACGAGTTTTTATTTTTTTTTTTTCTTTTTTTTTTTTTTTTTGCAGAATGGTCGACCGACCCGAAAAAACAGGTCGACCGACCACAAAACACGAAAACGAGTTTCTAAAACGATTTCTCACAAAAGATAAACTGTCGAAACAGAAAATTACGCAGGAGGCGGTCGACCGACCGCAACGGGGGGTCGATCGACCGACTTAGCGGCAGAACACGATTTTTCAGATTTTATAACTTTATGAAAAACACAAAAGTAAAATTTCATGGCCTTGGCTCTGATACCACTTGTGGGGAATAAAGCATGTATTCGCCCTAAACTTGAAGGATTATAATAAAATTTACAGTTGTGAATATTGTCATAAGATAAATAAAACATGAAAAGAATACAACCTTGGGTCCTTGCTTGAATAGGCCTAAGAACAGGAATTAAAGTAAATTCCCTCCTATAACTTGCACCCAAGACTTAGTTTGAGACGATGCCGCGTGTGCTAGAAAATACTCTCCAATTGCCTTGCAATATGGGGAGAGCCATTTGAGGTTTTAGATGTGAGATCTGAGTTTTGGGAAAAGAATGTTCTCAAAACCCTAATTGTGAGAATAATAAATCACCAGTGTCTGACATAAAGAGAAAGACTCTCCTTATGTAGCCATAGGGTCGGCCGAATGGTCTTTTGGTAAGGGTGGGCTTTTTCCACTCTTACCTTATTCCTTTGCGTGATTCGACCCGTTTAGCTATAAGTTATTCGCGGGATTTTTATTATAAATCGTATACGTGTTATCAGATATTAATGTAGTCGATGTATTAATAATGGTCTGATAAAATTACGATATTGTATAATTACCCAAATTAATATAACTGTTTATATTAATACGCGAATATAATATTTAATTAAATATAACCGTTTATATTTAATTTACGAATTAATCATGTAATCCGTATCAGCTAAAATTATTTAATCCGTATTAAATAATAATCTCAACATCTCATTGACTAATTTAATAGTCAATACCTCTGACTAACTGTTTAGTCATATCCGGCATAAATGTGACTGTATTTTCATACCTTCACATCTCTCAAACGTGTCCTATAGGTGTGACGTATAGGGACCAGTTGACCACCGCCATCCGTATGACAATAACGTCAAACTTATCTAGCAAGCCAACCGTTATTGATAAACGTGGATCAACTGATAATAATACAAAAGTATGCCCTTGTGATCCTTTAAGAGATTTAGTAAGTCATTGTACTAACTGTCAAGGACACCAGCCCCAACAATCTCCCACTTGTCCGTACAAGGGTATGTGCAATGACGTTATCACACTACATGTGGAGGACACAAGTCTCCAACAATGAGATCTATGTGAGAAGGCATTTATAGACCTGAAGGAGCGTCTTACTACAGCTCATATCCTTGCTTTGCCAGAAGGAAGTGAGAATTTCGAGGTTTACACTGATGCTTCTAAGAAGGGATTGGGATCTGTGCTAATGCAGAATGGCAGAGTGATCGCTTATGCTTCTAGGCAGCTGAAGCCATATGAGGAGAATTATCCGACACACGATTTGGAGCTTGGTCTTGTGGTTTTTGCACTTAAACTGTGGCGACATTATCTCTATAGAGCTACATTTAAAGTGTATTCTGATCACAAGAGTTTGAAATACATTTATACCCAGAGGGAGCTTAATATGCATTAGAGGAGGTGGATCGAGCTGATTGGAGACTGTGACATGGAGATCCTTTACAAAGAAGGGTAAGCTAATGTTGTGGTTGATGCATTGAGCAGGAAATCTATTCACGCTCTATGCACCACAAGATCGAGAGTGAGTATGTATAGCGAGTTGGGAAAGATGGGAATTGTTGTGATCAGGAAGGGTGAGGCCATGAGAGACCTGATGATCGAACCTGAACTGTATTCTAAGATTCGAGAAAGACAGAAGAGTGATCCTGGAATTCAGAAGTGGCGAGAGGCAATGAGCAAAGCTAGTGATGTAGAGCCATATTCTAAGTTCGAGGTTCACAGTGATGATAGTTTGAGGTTTGCTGGGAGATGGTGTGTGCATGATGATGAGGAACTGAAGAGAAAGATTCTGTAGGAGCTAATTCTACACCTTATTCCGTTCATCCTGGAGGGGATAAGTTCTACAAAGACCTAAAGAAAGCGTTTTGGTGGCCAAAGATGAAGCAGGAGGTAGCTGAGTTTGTTTCTCGTTTCTTGGTATGTCAGAGAGTGAAAGGAGAACATAAGAGGCCGTAGGGGAAATTGCAACCCCTGGATGTACCTGAGTGGAAGTGGGAGAGCATTTCAATGGATTTTATTGTGCGCTTGCCCACGACTTCGATGGGAAATGATATGATTTGGGTGATCGTTGATAGGCTGACTAAATCAGCCCATTTCATTCCGATGAAAGAGACTTGGAGCAAAGCAGAGTTGGCTAAGGCTTATATCAAGCATGTGGTGAAGCTTCATGATGTGTCTAAGGATATTGTTTCTGATCATGATTCTAGGTTCATCTTTAAGTTCTGGCAAGAGTTTCAGACGTTGATGGGGACTACCGTGAAGATGAGTACATCGTTTCATCCAGTAACAGATGGTCTGACTGGGAGGACTATTATGACACTAGAGGATATGTTGAGGGCTTGTGTGCTAGAGTTTGGAGGATCTTGGGAGGACAGGCTTGATTTGATAGATTTTTATTATAACAACAACTATCATACTATCATTGGGATGGCTCCTTTAAGGGGATTATATGGGAGGAAGTGTAGGACTCTAGTTTGTTGGGATGATAGAGCTGATGTGGTGACTATGGGACCTGAGATGATCCAGGAGATTGTAGCACAGGTCTAGGTGATTCCTCAGAAGATGACAGCTGCCCAGGATAGACAGAAGAGTTATGCTGATCTGAAGAGGATTGACATTACTTTCGAGGCAGAAGAGAAAGTCTTATTGAAGGTGTTACCTATGAGAGGAGTGATAAGATTTGGCAAGAGGGGTAAGTTGAGTCAGAAGTATATTGGGCCATTCGAGATCTTCAAGAGAGTTGGTGAGGTAGCGTATCGATTGGCTCTACCTCCATCATTGGCCAAGGTACATAATGTGTTCCATGTTTCACAGTTGAGGAGATACATCAGTGACCCATCGCATGTCCTTGACCATGAGGTTATTGAGGTCGATGACCAGTTGACATATGAGGAGAGACCCAAGGAGATCCTTGACAGGAAGGTGAGGAAAACCAGAAATGGGGAGACCGCGCTCGTGAAAATTTTGTGGACTAATCATAATGTCGAGGAGGCTACTTGGGAGAGTGAAGTTTCTATGAGGGAGAAGTATCTTGACCTGTTTAATTAAGGTATGTTACAGGGACGTAACCTACTTTTTAGGAGGGTAGAATGTGACATTTCGTGTTTTAGAGTACCTTTATCAGTCTTTGATGTTATGTGGTGTCACATTTTGTGTTCGTTACGTG
The DNA here is from genome assembly GCA_029255685.2 of Silene conica. Lineage (NCBI taxonomy): Eukaryota > Viridiplantae > Streptophyta > Magnoliopsida > Caryophyllales > Caryophyllaceae > Silene > Silene conica. The sequence continues at coordinate 32,742,844 of CM055317.2, read as the reverse complement.
CTTAGCGATCAGTTTGTCGATCGTGAGATTGTGAACCTCGGGACGAAGTTCATTTTAAGGGGGGAAGACTGTAATACCTCGTATTTTATTTTTATATTTATTAATTATAGTGACGTGTTGATAGTTATTTAAACATTTATATTCGATAATTAATTTATCGAATAAGTGTTTTTATACTTTATATGTTGTTAGTGATAGGTCAAGTATGCGTATTTAGTAGTAAAACATGTTTAAGTAATGGCATTGGGCCTCATTTTGCGTGCAAACCTCGTTAAAAATACACAAACCAACAAAAACTCTCACAAAGCTTACTCTGCCATCTAAACCCTACCCCTAACCTAATCAACACATGTCACTCACACACAAACATACTGCTGCCGCAACAAAGAGTAGGAGGGGAGGTTTACACAGTGGTCTAAGGAGGTCTAAGGGTGGTCGATTACTCAGGGAAGGAGGTATACTTGTGGTGCATCTCGTTTTCTCTATTTATCATCTCGTTCTGTCTATTTATCCTGTCTTTTTAATTCGCAAATAATTTCAATGGTATAATCATGTTTACAGTTTTTGATTTTTATATGATATTGATCTATGATGCGCAGTAGTCATGTTTTGACCATAGTCATACCACCGTTGACCACCTAGTACCACCAGTCATGGTTGTTTTATTGCCTGTTACAGTACATAATACGAATAGCTTTATGACTGTGTATGTTTATATATTAATTCGACTGATCTATTGTTTATGTTTAATATTGGTATTAAGGTTTTTATATAGGTGGTAGTCAGGGTGGTTGAATGGTTGTTGTCACGGTGGTTTGTGGGGTGTCGTGTTTGTGTTAAAGTGAGTTTCGTTTGGGTATGTCGCGTAAAGGTAGAGTAGTGGTGATGCTGGGTTTTCGAAGAGTTGCTGTTGGCGGTTGTTGCGGTGTCAACAGCCACTTCATCCTCCACTGGAACCACCACGGCTCAGAGGCGAGCCTGGTGGTGTGACAAGGGTGTCGTATACCTATCAAAGACAAACCAGCAATTGGCCTAAACTAATATAACTAGGGACGTCGGGTCGAATCCACATGGAGGCAATATATTTGCTCTAAGGTTCGTCTATCAGTCACAAAGGAGGGTTTTTAGGGTTTGTATAATCTAAACTAAAAAACAAAGGGATAAAAAGAGATAACAGAAATAAAATTATAGCAAGGGAAAGAAATAGCTAAGACAACCGGTTGACCATAATTAATTAAGCCCAGTAATCAAGTCTCAGATTAAACAGTTTAAATATAATCGAAGGGTTAGCAAAAATCTCCTTTCGGTCTCAATTCTCCCTAAGACAACAATAGGTTAGCTTTCGCCCTCACCATGTGCCCTAATGTGTTACTGAAGAGTCTATTGATGTAATATACTCAAGAAGGGGGGGGGGGGGGGGGGTTGAATTGAGTATGCCTTCTTTTTCTATCTTCTTCGATGTGTGTAAGGTTGTATGAAGAACTTCGAGTAGAGCAAATAATAAAGAGAGACACAATATTTTTGAAGTGGTTCAGTCTCACACTTTGAGACCTACGTCCACTATTCTCGATTAATAAAATTAGTACCAACTCTGGATTACAATTTTATCAACCCTACTCGTGCGACTTTGATGTTAGTCACAACTCTATCTAGATACCGTTAAATATCTAGCTACGACAAATACCGTTAAATATTTGCCTTACAATGAGTAGCGCTAAATACTCGTTCTATCTTACGTGAATAAGATAAAGTCTTCAATGTTTCTTGATGTCACAATCTTGAATGAATAAGATCAATGCTTGAGCACTTGAATCTTGAATCGGATATGACAATGATGAGCTCGAATATTGAAGTAGATGAACGGCGGTTTCTCTCTTGATTTGCGTGTATATGTGTGTATGTGTTTCGTGTGTACTAATGTGTCATGGTAGTCTATTTATATAGAATATGTATCTAGGTAATTCAAACCCTAGATGATTTAGGAATATTACTTAAACTAGAATACTAGTCTTTTAGTAATACTTCCTTAAATCTAATCTTAATATATTTAGGAAAGATTTAATAATATACTATATGTATTATATAAGGAATCAATTTCCTAATTCATATTTAGGAAAGATCTTTATATAATAAACAACTAGTATCCTTATTAAATCAACTTCCTAAACCATGTCAAAGATAATAAAATATATTACCATAATATAATTTTAGTTTGTTTAGGACATTAAATAAATACATAATATTTACTTAATTTAATCCCATACGAATTATGGAATCGTGACATGATACACGTTTCCAAAGTCGTACCAAACTAATATATTCGATTATATTATTTGACAAATAAGATCATATAAAAATCCTTAGTTTATTTTAGTAATAAATAATTATCTCATAAGAAAATTATTTATTCATATTTTAAACAAAAGATATCTTATATAATCCTATTAAGATTAACAATTCTATACTTACAATAAAATACCAATTAACATTAATTGTACACGATATTACTTGGAAACAAACGTTTCATCCAAACACATATATTCCGATCATTTCTTCATAATATAGAGTTATAGCCATGAGCTATAACTTGAATCAATCTCGTACTAAAGCTATAGTTGATGAATATAACTTTAGTTCATTATGCGCGCTTGTGATCTTCTATCAATCTTCGACTTAGTCAATTCATTGACTAATATGCTTGAATCTTTTATACTTGATAGATTAGATCTTGTTACTAATGTTCTGTACACTTAGCACACGATTATACATACGACTATATAATATATAAATGGCTAGACTTGTCATTATCAAAACATAAACATATATACTATATATATATATTTGAATATATGGTTCAACAAATTCCCCCTTTTTGATGATGGCAAGTCTTTCTTAGATTTCGTGTCTAAGTGTATGTTCCCCCTCAATTTAATAAAGGTTATTCATATCAAGGATTAACTTAGGGTTTTTATCTTCTATCTATCCCATATCCTTTAAGAACCCTAAGAGACAATGAATTACGACAAGGAGCAAGCTTAGGCAAATTCTAATCTAAGTCGCATATTTTTCCCTCTTGACATCATCGGAAAGATGAGAACAAAGACATGAAACGACTAGAATAATATACGTACGAAGCATAAGCAAGCACATAAACGAGTCGAAAAATATGAACATAGAAAATATCACACAACCACATACGAAAGTAAAAATATACACAACAAATCCGGAAGTACTAAGCCAATGGGCCGAATATGTGACAATGTCTAAGAAAATGGGCCGGCTAAAGATAGGTTTATAATGGGCCTGGCAAAAGATGGTGAAGTTAATGGTCCATAAGCAAAAGAGGCTAAAAGGGAACCCGAGGAATGCAAAAAGAAACAGGGCCTCGGATTCATTGGGCCAGGGAAGAGAATTGGGCCACAATTGCAAAAAGTATATAAGTCCAATCTAGGACTTGAACAACAACAACACCAGACCAACCGAAACACGAATTCAACAACCGATTAGAGAGATAAAGAGCGAGAGCTTGATGCGGGAGTCTTTGCATACGGACTGACATAGTCGGGTCGGGTACGATATTCAAGAGTCTCCAATCTGTCCAAACAACTACTAACATTCCGACCTTGAGCATTGAGAGCCAATTCGAAGTTAAGAATCTTTAGCGAAAGTGCCTTGACGGCCTGAAGTGCTTGATTAGCATCCTTTCGCAACAACCCGTGGTCTCTCACCATGGCTCCTCCTTGAGTCGTGATGAAAGAAAGACGGTCACTAATGACCAACAACTCTGAAGACACAACCGATACCTCCGAGCTAAGCTTAACAAGATGTTTATCAACTTTCTCCAACCACACCCGCAAATCATCTTCAAATCCACGACCTCTCTTCGCACTATTACCCCCTGCCTCATCTTTCTTCTTCTGCCCTTCACACAAACCGATAATATTGTCTATTTTTGCCTCAAGACCTGTAAAGGATGGAGATGAAGTCGAAACAGGTTCCTTACTAATATTCTTACGAAACGTGAGATCATCCCCTTCAAAGCATATCCCCATTAATTTTAACATCCGATCATTCATCTTAACACGAGGCCTGATTCCAAAGCTCGAATCATCAACAACTCCCTTCTTAAACAGAAGCTCAGACACCCACATTCCATAGGGAATGTCGAGTGTAGAGCACGGTTTCTCCTTCACAAGAACACTCGATATTTGCAAGATTTTGTGACAAACAAGTGATGCTAAATCAATCTTGACACCCTCCAACCAATTATACAAAATGACTGCCTCAATACTCGACAATTTATCCCTCCCCCCCCCCCCCCCCCCGTCTTGGTAGCACCGTATTCCACAAGAAATTGACAAGCACTTTTAGTTTTGGCGAGAAGGACACGGTTAACAAGGGACTGATTTCAGTAGCGGACTCGTCAAAATACTTCTTGACAACTAATTTCTGTTCCTTAGACACAACTCCCCACTCCTTTTTGGGATCAAGAACGAGACCTTCTTGGTCAAGTTTAAACACATCACAGAAATCCGACTTGGTGATTATCACATCCTTTCCATTTACTACCGCACTTAACCCATCATCACAACCTTTCACAAACGCAAAGAATTGAAATATTTCAATTGGAAAAATCAACCCAGAAAAATTACTGATAAATTCCCATCCCTGAAATTTCAAGAAATCTTTAAAGAATCCTAAAGACTTCGAATTTTCGACCCACGACATCGGATAGTAACGACCCGCATGTATAGCATGAGGTAAGACACGGTCGATTAACATACCTTCGTTTTTGGTCATTCGAACTCTTTCAAGACCCTCCCTAGTAGCGTCGATGGAGTACTCGGAAAACAGAGGGCGCGGATTTCGAGATTGTGAACCCAGTTCATGCATGTCATCAGAGATGGAGGAGGACGAACGGTTGAGTTTTCGTCTTTTGCCATTGTCGGATGGTGGTGCTGTGGCGGCTATGGGTGTTGGAGACGGTGGGGGTGATGGAGTCGGTGAGGGTGGAGAGGGTTTCTTTTGTTGAGAGCGTGTGGCACGGGAGGGAGGCATTGTGGTTTAGGTAAACAATGGTGGTGTTTGTTTGAGTGTTGGTGGAGGTTTTGACGGAATTTTAATGGAGTTTGTGGAGGTTTAAGTTTTGAGGAATTTTTAGGGGAGTTTGGGTTTGGGGACGGTAATAATGGGGGTTGTGGTAGTAAGTGAGGTTAGTGATAGAGGTAAATGGGGTTGGTTGGGGTAATAAGTGAGGCTAAGGGTATAGGGACACGTGGCAGTGGGTATAGGTGTGTAGTGGGGCTAATTGTAGGAACAAGTGGACAAAAAAGGTGGGGTAAACTCACGCAATTTGCGTGAGAGGTAGGTTTTTCATTTTTTTTTTATTTAAATAATATGTATAAAGTGTAACGTAAATATGTGCGTCAGATGAATTATAATATGTGACGTATTATTGTTTTGAGAATCGGTTGTGCACACATTCATATGTAAATTGCATAACATAAATATGATCACATAATTTTTCATCGAATACACACGTACATATGCAGCGGAGTATACGGACACAGTCATATAATCTCATCTAAACCGTAGTCAATCATTGGGTTATTTTTGCTTTTAAGATTGATTAGGTGCCACCGATTAAACCAATTTCCAATCGCAAAGTCTCAAAGCGTTCTCTAGCCAATGGTTTAGTGAAGATATCTGCCCATTGTTTTTCCGTACTACAAAATTCCAATTTTATATTTTTCTTTTCAACATGGTCTCTTAGAAAGTGGTGTCTAATTTCAATATTTTTGGTCCTCGAGTGCTGGGCTGGGTTTTTAGATATAATTATAGCACTCGTATTATCACATAATATAGGTACACATCCAACATCAACACCATAATCATGTAACTATTGCTTTAACCATAAAAGTTGAGAACATACCAGTGCGGCTGCAATATATTCTGCTTCAGCAGTTGAGAGAGCGACAGAGTTTTGTTTCTTGGATCCCCAAGATATAATACAAGGACCTACAAAGGTAGCAAGTCCGGAGGTACTTTTTCTGTCTAAGGAACATCCTGCATAGTCCGCATCTGAATATCCTACTAGATTAAAGTTACAGTCCATAGGATATCATAGATATAACTTTGAGGTTCCGATTAGGTATCTTAAAATTCTCTTAACTGTAATCATGTGTGATTCTTTTGGTGCAGATTGGAATCTCGCACAAACACAGACACTGAACATTATATCAGGACGACTTGCTGTAAGATAAAGAAGTGAGCCAATCATACCTCGGTAAGTAGTTTCATCTACAGACTTACCATCTTCGTCTTTGGTTAACTTTTTATCTGTGACCATTGGAGTAGGCATTGCATGAGAGGTTTCCATTCCGAATTTCTTTAGTAACTCCTTGACATATTTTTGTTGATGAACTTTGATTCCTTCTTCAGTTTGTTGTATTTGATGTCCAAGGAAGAACTTTAGTTCTCCCATCATACTCATCTCGAACTCAGAAGTCATCAACTCGGAGAAGTACTTGCACAAATTTTTATTAGTTGAGCCAAAAATAATATCGTCAACGTAGATCTGAACGACTAGTAGATCTGAGTTTTCGCTTTTAAGAAATAGGGTTTTATCCACAGACCCTCTCTTGAATCCACTTTCCAATAGGAACTTTGATAATCTATCGTACCATGCCCTAGGTGCTTGTTTCAGGCCATAGAGAGCTTTGTCCAATTTGAATACATGATCCTTGAGTTTGCTGTCAGGAAATCCAGGAGCTTGTTCAACAAATACTTCCTCTTGGAGATAGCCATTAAGAAAGGCAGTCTTAACGTCCATCTGAAAAAGCTTCATTCCCTTGTGTGCTGCAAATGCAATGAGTAGTCTTATTGCCTCAAGACGAGCAACAGGAGCAAAGGTTTCGTCATAATCGATCCCTTCCTGTTGGTTGTACCCTTGAACTACTAGTCTGGCCTTATTTCGCACAATGACTCCAGTGTCATCCAATTTGTTTCTGAATACCCATCTAGTTCCAATGACAGTTCTGTCCTTAGGTCGAGGAACAAGATGCCAAACTTTGTTTCTTTCAAATTGCTGGAGTTCTTCTTGCATGGCAACTATCCAGTCTGGTTCTGCGAGAGCTTCCTTGATATTTGAAGGTTTAATGGTGGAAAGAAAGGAGTAGAATGAACAAAAGTTATTTAATCTCCTTCGAGTCTGAACTCCATCTGTCAGGCTTCCTATGACATTGTCCAAAGGATGAGAGCCTTTGTATCTCCAGTTCCTTGATTGATTATTATCATTATCTGAACTTGACTCGGGATCTTGACTTGTTCCCCCTGAATCCAAACCTGGGTTTATAGTAGGGTCAGGTATAACTCTGGCCTCTTCCCTTTGGTTTTGATTCAAAGTTACAGCTTCATTAGCTGTAACTCTGGATTCCGAGTCATTGGTTTGAGAGTTATCTACAGTATCATCAACTGTAGTTTCATCTCTTGCACCATTTTCTCCCAAGTTGAGTTCATCATGAGTTCCTTGAGGTTCTCCTTCTTCAATTTCCATTTCAGGAGGATCTTCCCTTGATAACCTGAAATCAGGTTCGTCTAGGTTTTCCTCTATATCCTGTAATGGCTTATCGAAGACATTATTCTCATCAAAGATAACATGAATACTTTCCTCTATGCATAAAGTACGTTTATTAAACACTTTGTAGGCCTTACTATGATCTGAGTATCCTATAAAGATTGCTTCATCACTTCTAGGGTCGAATTTGCTTAATCTGTTTTTACCATTGTTGTGAACAAAGCATTTACTACCAAAACATCTTAAGTGAGATATGTTTGGTTTACGACCTCGAAGAAGTTCATAAGGTGTCTTTTTAAGGATAGGTCTAATCATAGCACGGTTATGAATATAGCAAGCTGTACTTATAGCCTCAGCCCAAAAGTTTCTAGGTAGGCCACTACAAAGAAGCATTGTTCTAGCCATGTCTTCTAGGGTTCTGTTCATTTGTTCTACGACTCCATTTTGTTGTGGGGTTCTAGGGGCCGAGAAGTTATGTCCAACACCATTGGTTTTACAGAACTCAATAAAAGCATGATTGTCGAACTCAGTTCCATGGTCAGTACGAATTGTTACTAGGTTTGATTTATATTTGTTTTGGACAAGTTTCATGAGACTAACGAATTCCTCGAATGTTTCGTCTTTAGAATGGAGAAAGATTGGCCAAACAAATCTAGAGTAATCATCAACTAGAACGAAAACGTACCTGGAACCACTTCTGCTTTTTACCTTCATAGGGCCACATAGATCCATGTGTACTAGTTCAAGAGCTTGTTCTGTGCTTACCACTCTTTTAGGCTTAAAGGATGGTCTAACGTGTTTACATCGTGCACATGTGTCACACATCTTTTCTTGATCAAATTTGATCTTTGGAAGACCTTCGACCAAGTCCCATCTTTTCAGCTTACTTAGAATAGGTGAGCTAATATGACCAAATCTCTTGTGCCATAGACATGGATCATCTAACGTAACTTTCATGCATGATAGAGAATCAGTAGGTACAACATTTAAATCAATCATATAAACATTTTTTATCCTATGACATTCAAGTATTACTTTACTGGTGCCTTCTAAGATTATACGACATATATCTGAATGAAAAACCACTTTATTTCCTTTGTCACATAATTGAGATATACTGATAAGATTGTGTTTGAGACCACTTACAAGGTATACATCATTTATAGCATGAGAGGATGAAATACCTATCTTACCAATTCTGATGATTTTTCCCTTTTTGTTATCACCAAATGTGACTTTACCTCCGTCAAAAGGTTTTAGGGTTTGGAATAGATTTACGTCGCCTGTCATATGTCTTGAGCATCCACTGTCGAGATACCATAGGTTATTTTCCTTGGTGACAAACTGCACAAATAATTTTAAAGACAGGATTTAGGTACCCAAGCATACTTGGGTCCTTTGTTGTTAGTAATCACAAATACATTTTCCTTTTTAACCCAGACTTGTCTTACATAGGTCTTTCTATATTGGTAGTAGTTGGGTTTTGATGTTTTTGTGTAGGTCTTAGTTTGGACTCTAGGTGACCAATTTTTGTGTGTTGCTTGTTGAGGAGTTTGTTTGGTTCTATTTTTCTTTTCTTCGTAATCAAATGTCATGTCATAGTGTAACATCCCGTATTTTCGTAAAATCTAATTTAAGCGTTTTAAATTATTTTAAGTAATAAAATAATATTTTAATAATTTATTGTGAAAGGTTTTAATTTAATTAGTAAGATCCGTCTTAAGAACCTTAAGTCCTTAAGACGAATACTACTTGGTAAACTTAAACTCGTATCATAAATATCCGTTCAAGTGTCCGACCCATTTTATTTACTCGGAAAGGACAGTCCATAAAACCCTCACAAAACCCTTCCATCGACATAATGCTTCCTCCTTCAATTCATTTCACTGTAAAACACAAACCTCACAAACCTCCATTTTATTCCTCCTTCTTTTGAGAAATTCTTCATCATCCGGTACTCGAACCGAGGTAACAACGACATTTTCGGAATCCTCATTCGATTTCCAAGCCATCTATCACTTTCTTTTTGTAAATCCTTTCACTCGAAAATTGGGCTGTTTTCTCTTAATTCTGTTTTAAGTGCTTAAAATCCGTTTCTATGCTTGTAGGTGTTGGCTTAGAGGATCCAGAGACCGATAGCTACATTGTTGAGGAAGATCTTTAGCCGGATTAGCTTGAAAGGTGACGATAATGAGAAACTCGGCCTTTATGTGTATATTAGCATGTTTGTTGTGATTTTCCATATGGTTTCTGATTTTGTTCAAAGGATTATGTTTAATGAACTTAGAAGCATGCCTAGGATTGTTCTTATGTGAGAAATCCATGTCTTATGATGTTGTTACATGTTCATATGCTATTTTCAGTTTTTCAGAAAGTTAAGACGGATACTTGATATAATTGCTTGAGGATTGTTATGGGAATTATGTGCTGTTAGATTAGTTATTTTTAGTGTTTGATAATGTTGGGAAATCACCAATTGTAGTCTTGCTTGAGTTGTTGTGTCGAATTATGAAGTTTTCAATAGGTTGCGATTTTGCGATTTTTCGTATCAGGCTCTCTGAGCCGGTCGACCGACCGGCCACCGGTCGACCGGCTGGGAGAGCATATGTGTATTTTTCGTAAATTTGGAATATTGGCCTTGGACTGCCAGCCGGCCGACCGGCTGCCTGCCGACCGGCTGGTGGTCAATTTGTCTAGATTTGTTTTGCGAAAAACCTAGGAAGAAAGGGAGCCCAGCCGGCAGACCGACCGCCTGCCAGCCGGCTGGGAGTGCATGAGGGGATGGATTTGAGTTTTTGCGAAGGCTAGGTTGGATTCCCAGCCGGCCGACCGGCTGCCTGCCGACCGGCTGAGGGTCCTTTGTGTTGATTCCGTTATTTTAAAAAGGAGTGTAGGCTGAAGGATCACCAGCCGGCCGACCGGCTGCCTGCCGACCGGCTGGGGATCACTGAAGGCTGTTTTGTGTTGTTTCGCGTGTAACTTTCAAACGGTTGATCGGTTTTGTTTGAAACTCGTTTTGTATACCCGTGGTGTATATTTGAGGTCCCCGGAGGATGGGCAACATTTTATTGAGTTCGGGAGTAGAGTAAGGATAGAGACCCCCCGGTCGGGTAACCGAAAGGGAAACAGGCTCTCCCTCAACTTAGTTCCCGGGGTCAATTAAGTGTTGATTAGAGGTTAAGAAAAGTAGAACTAGTGATTAGTTCATAGACTTGGTTGTTATTGTATTGATGCATATTAAGTTATGCCTTAAGCTGGCCTCTGAACTTAATACGTGAGTTGTTTGTCATATATGGGGATATGCCTTAAGTTGGCCTCTGAGCCCTATATGTGTATGTTTGTCGTGTCTGGAACATGCCTTAAGCTGGCCTCTGAGTTCAGACACGTGTGATAGTGATCGCGTTGGAACATGCCTTAAGTTGGCCTCTGAGTCTGACGAGTAGAGCAGCTGCACAACGGTGTAACAACCCGACCCACCACGGTCGTAACACACCCCCAATAAGATGGGAGGTAAGCCTTTGGGCCCATTATTTATCCTCACTTAAGCCCAAAAGCATAAGGCCTTGTTACTAAGTGGTGGGTGGAAGTTACTATAAACATATCACAAGCCTCACATTCTACCAATGTGGGACAACTCTCCTCTCACACTCTTGGGGTGTTACAAACTCCCCCACTTAAAGAACACAACGTCCTCGTTGTGCCTCAAACTTGACCACAACCAGGGCCAGAATCCTCCCCGCTAGGTGTGTGACCCGGGTACTCCCGACTACAGGCTCACCACACGGTCGCAGGGTCGCTCTGATACCATTTGTAACAACCCGACCCACCACGGTCGTAACACACCCCCAATAAGATGGGAGGTAAGCCTTTGGGCCCATTATTTATCCTCACTTAAGCCCAAAAGCATAAGGCCTTGTTACTAAGTGGTGGGTGGAAGTTACTATAAACATATCACAAGCCTCACATTCTACCAATGTGGGACAACTCTCCTCTCACACTCTTGGGGTGTTACAACGGGGTAGCTAAGGAACTGACACCTTGCCCGGAGTGCAGATGTTTGGTGCTAGAACATGCCTTAAGCTGGCCTCTGAGTTTAGTACCTTGTGATGTGGTGAAGGGACATGCCTTAAGCTGGCCTCTGAGTCCTTTACTTTTGGATGCTAGTCTATGCCTTAAGTTGGCCGCTGAGTCTAGTGTCTTGCTGATTGGCAGGTCCATGCCTTAAGTTGGCCTCTGAGTCCTTGCTTGCTGAATGTTTGGTGTCTAGGTTATGTCTTAAGTTGACCGCTGAACCTTTTCACTTGCTGAACGTTTTGGTATTAGGTTATGTCTTAAGTTGACCGCTGAACCTTTTACTTGCTGAATTTATCTGCTTGCCTTGAGTTGGTGCGTATCAGATATAGTTTTTGATAATGATGAGTAAATGTATATTTGTTGAGTTATGGTTTGATCATCCAAGGCATTGGGTGACTCTTAATTCGGTTTCATAAATAGTTGGATTGAAAGACCCCCCGACTGGGTAACCAGTAGGGAAACCGGCTCTCCTTCCTAATTGTTTATGAAGTTGGTTAAGAGTCGTGCATTGTAATCGCATGATAGTAAGAGATCAGATGATGAGATGTTTATGCTTCACATGTTGTTATATGTTGGAGTATTCTGTATTGTTTTATGTGTTTCGTGTTATCACAAAAGGTGGCTAGGAGAACTCTAGTCACTCCCCACTGATTGTGGCGTACATGTTTTCATGTATGTAGGTACATGCTGGTTGGAGATGGGTTCACGAGAGGGCTAGCGAGTGATGATCCTGCTGTCATCATATGACTTACCTTATATCGCATAGCTAGACTCTTAGACTTTTGTTACATTTGTTTTGGTGCCTGTAGGGATGTTCTATCCCAGGCTGATGTACATATTTGTTTCCGATACTTAGAACTGTTACTTATCTATTTTGGTTTTAATCCAGTTTCAGTTTCTGTTCAGTTTAAGACTTCTCGCATGTTGTTCAGTTTACTTTAAAAAGTTTTAAATTCCGCTGCATTTTTGGTACTTTTGTGTGTTTATATTTCCGCTTTCGCGAGGGGTTTTACAGTTGGTATCAGAGCATTATTGCTCCCAACGCACTCATGTGACCCCCAACCTTAAATTGACCAGATAAACAAATAATGAATGAGAGATGGGTAGATCTAAGGACTTATTTTGTAGCCTATTTGTGATTGCTAGTTGTTAAGCTAATACTTGTTTTCTCTTTTGAAGGATGGTTAGACCTAGGGCTGCTGATAACATTGTGCTGCAAGCAATTCAGCATTTGCTTGAGACTCAGAGACAGCAAGCAGGGAATGTTCCACCTCCTCCGCCGCCAGGCAACGAGGCTAATCGTCCTGGTAGTTTCTCATGGATAGCTTCGCAGATGTCCCGTAGCCACGTGAAGACATATGGTGGCGAGGTCGATCCGGTAGCTCTTACCGAGTGGTTCAGGGAGATGGAGAGGAGCTTTGCTATGTATTCGGTGGGTAGAGAGGATAGAGTGCGGCTAGCCACTCACTTTCTTACCCTTGAGGCCGATAGGTGGTGGGCGTTGACAGGACCTACTTTTACTCTTGATCCTTTGTTCGATTGGGATGCCTTTAAGGATAAGCTCGAGACGAGGTTCTATCCTAAAGAGCTCAGATCACAGCGACTCAAAGAATTCATGGATTTGAAGCAAGGCAAGATGTCAGTTCAGGAGTTCACATACCGTTTCAACCAGCTAGCTCACTTCGCATCGAGATTTGTCCGAGATGAGGCCGAGAGAGTCTACTTTCACCGCGGCAAGCTAGGGCCACGCATCGAGAGCATGGTTCGTCGTGACTCTACTTCTTTCGTGGAGGTGTATGATGATGCTATTTGGGCCGAGAGTTCTATTCGTGCCATAGATGCTGAGACCCGTGCTGCTACTTCTAGTGTGACTCCTCACCAGAGATCAGTGTACCAGGGGAAGAGACCATTTGTTCCTTCTACTTCTTCGCCTTCTTCTTAGAAGAAGCGTTTTGAGAGGTTCTCTGCTCCGGTTGCTAAGACCTTTGTTCACACCGACACAGCTGCTAGTGTTTGCCACTGTTGTGGTAAACCTTCTCATCCGGGTTTTGACTGTTTCAAGAATGCTTTCAAGTGCTATACTTGCAATGGATTTGGGCATAAGTCTTATGAGTGTCCTGAGAGGAACACCGCACTTGGCAAGGCTGCCACTGCTGCTGCAGCGACTAAGGGAGGAAAGCCGAAAGGGAAGATCTTTGTGATGACCAGGGCTGAGGCAGAGGCTCATCCAGATATTGTTGCTGGTATCTTTTCTGTTCTTGGCGCTGAGTGCCTTATTTTGTTCGATACTGGAGCTTCTTTATCATTTATATCGACTCAGTTCGCCGACCGTTTAGCTCTTGAGTCTTCATTGGTTGAGGAGACTTCTATTTCCTTACCTTCTGGAGACGTGTTTTCCTGCTCTTCGTCCCATAGGGATGTTCCTATTATTATTGGTCAAGCCACATTTCCAGCGGACTTACTGAGATTTCCTCTCGAGGAGTTTGACATTATCCTCGGTATGGATTGGTTATCGCGATACCATGCTCGCTTCGAGTGTCGCAACCAGAAAATCTGCTTGAGGAGTTCTTCAGGAGTTCGTGTTTCCTATAGGGGAACTCACCCTCAAAGGGGTGTTCGTGTTATCTCTTCGATGAAAGCATCTCATCTTCTTAGGAAGGGTTGCCAAGCCTTCCTGTGTGTTGTTACAGCTGCTAAACCATCGCTACCGAAGCTTGACGATGTAGCCATTGTTCGTGAGTATCCAGATGTTTTCCCAGATGACTTGCCAGGGATACCGCCAGAGAGAGATGTGGAGTTTACCATTGAGCTTGTTCCAGGTACCGGACCGATTTCTAAGGCTCCTTACCGTATGGCTCCGCCAGAGTTGAAAGAGTTGAAGCAGCAATTGGAAGAGATGATCGAGAAAGGTTTCATTAGACCTAGTGCTTCTCCGTGGGGTGCTCCCGTTTTGTTCGTTAAGAAGAAAGATGGTTCCATGAGACTTTGCATTGACTATAGAGAGCTGAACCGAGTGACCGTGAAGAACATATATCCTTTGCCTAGGATAGATGACTTGTTTGATCAGTTGAGAGGTGCTTCTAGGTTTTCTAAGATTGATCTTCGATCGGGTTATCATCAGATTCCAGTGAGAGAGGCTGATATTGCGAAGACTGCTTTTTGTACCAGATATGGGCATTTTGAGTTTGTGGTTATGCCTCTTGGGTTGACTAATGCACCTGCTATCTTCATGGATCAGATGAACCGTACCTTTAGTGAGTATCTTGACACTTGTGCTGTGGTGTTTATCGATGACATTCTCATTTATTCGAAGACCGATGAGGAACATGCTGAGCATCTTCGATTGGTTCTTGGGATATTGCGTCGTCAGAAGTGGTTCGCGAAGTTCTCAAAGTGCGAGTTTTGGCTTTCTAAGGTTGCTTTCCTTGGACATGTGATATCCAGTGAGGGAGTTATGGTTGATCCCGCGAAGATTGAGGCTGTTGTGGATTGGGAGAGTCCAAAAGATGTTGGAGAGATCCGTAGTTTCCTTGGATTGGCTGGTTATTATCGTAGATTCGTTGAGGATTTCTCTAGATTAGCTCGCCCGATGACTCAGTTATTGAAGAAGGAAGCTAAATTTGTTTGGACCGACAAGTGTGAGAGTTCTTTCCAGGAGTTGAAGACTAGGTTGACCTCCGCTCCTATACTTGCTTTGCCAGAGATCGGGGTTGACTTTGATGTGTATTGTGATGCTTCGATGTTAGGACTTGGATGCGTACTGATGCAGAGTGGTAAGGTGATAGCATATTCATCTAGACAGTTGAGAGTTCATGAGGTGAACTATCCGACACATGATTTGGAGTTGGCCGTAGTCGTTCATGCTTTGAAGATGTGGCGTCATTACCTGATTGGATCCCATTGCCGTATTTTCACAGATCACAAGAGTCTTAAGTACATTTTCACTCAGAAAGACCTTAACATGAGACAGAGACGTTGGCTAGAGTTGGTGAAAGATTACGACATCGAGTTGTTATATCATGAGGGAAAAGCCAATGTGGTTGCAGATGCGCTTAGCCGCAAGACTTCTCACTCGATGAGTGCTATGAGGGTATTGACCGATGAGTTGTGTTCCGAGTTCCGGAAGCTGAGGTTAGAGATGGTGGGTAGTGGTTTCGATTGGTTAGCCGCTATGACTGTCGAGCCGTCTTTGTATTGGGAGATTCGCCAGAGTTTACCTTCAGACGCCGATTTCAAGAAGTTTGAGGCTAAGATTTCGAGTGGCATCGCACCTGACTTGGTGATTGATGCTGATGGTTTCCTTAGGTTCCGTGGTAGGATGTATGTTCCTGATGTGCCAGATTTGAGGAAAAGGGTTCTTGATGAGGCTCACTTGTCACCGTATTCCGTTCATCCAGGAGGAGAGAAGACGCACAAGGATTTGAGGCTTATGTTTTGGTGGCCTGGTATGAAGAAGGAGATCTTGGATTGTGTTAGTAGTTGCTTGACTTGTCAGCAAGTCAAGATAGAGCATAGGAGACCTGGTGGTTTGCTACAGCCGCTTCCCGTTCCTCAGTGGAAGTGGGAGTGTATATCTATGGATTTTGTGACAGCTTTGCCTAAGACTGTGGGAGGCAAAGATGCGATTTGGGTTATTGTTGATCGTCTAACTAAGTGTGCCAGATTCGTGCCGATCAGAGAGACGTGGGATATGGATCGATTAGCCAGGGCTTATATTGCTGAGATAGTCCGATATCATGGCGTGCCGAGAGAGATCGTTTCAGATCGAGAACCGATATTTTGTTCCAGGTTCTGGAAGGCTTTGCAGGAGGCTATGGGTAGCCGTTTGTTGATGAGCACCGCATTTCATGCCGCGACCGATGGGCAATCCGAGAGGACCATTCAGACACTAGAGGATTTGCTCCGTGCTTGTGCCCTCGACTTTCAGAGTTCTTGGGAGCAGTGTTTGCCGTTGGTAGAGTTTTCTTACAACAACAGTTATCATGCTTCCATTGGTATGGCTCCGTACGAGGCTCTATATGGTAGGAAGTGTCGTAGTCCGATTTGTTGGGACCAGGCTAGTGACGTTCGTGACCTTGGACCTGATCAGCTAGCTGAGACCCTTGACCGTGTACAGCTCATTAAGAATAGGATGAAGGCCGCTCAGGACCGGCAGAAATCCTATGCTGATGTTCGCCGTAGACCCTTAGAGTTTGAGGTGGGTGACCGAGTCTTCTTGAGAGTGTCTCCGATGAAGGGTGTTAAGAGGTTTGGAGTTAAGGGCAAGTTGAGCCCTAAGTATATTAGACCTTTTGAGATCGTGAAGAGGATTGGTGCTGCTGCATATCGATTGGACTTGCCTCCTAGTTTGGGCAAGGTTCATAGCGTTTTTCATGTTTCCCAGCTCCGTAAGTATGTTAGTGACCCGAGTCATGTTCTGCCTAGAGAGATCGAGAACTTGGAGCCGAGTCTTGCTTTCGAGGAGCGTCCCGTGAAGATCCTAGACCGTCAGGATAGGAAGCTTAGGAGCAAGGTGGTGCCGCTCGTGAAGATCCTTTGGCGTTGCGGTAATGTTGAGGAGCAGACGTGGGAGACTGAGGCATCGATGCGTATCGCGCATCCTTCTCTTTTCGATTGAGGTAGAGTTAGTTAGAATTTATCTCCGTTCGAGTTTCGAGGACAAAACTTTTTGAAGTTGGGGTGATTGTAACATCTCGTATTTTCGTAAAATCTAATTTAAGCGTTTTAAATTATTTTAAGTAATAAAATAATATTTTAATAATTTATTGTGAAAGGTTTTAATTTAATTAGTAAGATCCGTCTTAAGAACCTTAAGTCCTTAAGACGAATACTACTTGGTAAACTTAAACTCGTATCATAAATATCCGTTCAAGTGTCCGACCCATTTTATTTACTCGGAAAGGACAGTCCATAAAACCCCCACAAAACCCTTCCATCGACATAATGCTTCCTCCTTCAATTCATTTCACTGTAAAACACAAACCTCACAAACCTCCATTTTATTCCTCCTTCTTTTGAGAAATTCTTCATCATCCGGTACTCGAATCGAGGTAACGACATTTTCGGATTCCTCATTCGATTTCCAAGCCATCTATCACTTTCTTTTTGTAAATCCTTTCACTCGAAAATTGGGCTGTTTTCTCTTAATTCCGTTTTAAGTGCTTAAAATACGTTTCTATGCTTGTAGGTGTTGGCTTAGAGGATCCAGAGACCGATAGCTACATTGTTGAGGAAGATCTTTAGCCGGATTAGCTTGAAAGGTGACGATAATGAGAAACTCGGCCTTTATGTGTATATTAGCATGTTTGTTGTGATTTTCCATATGGTTTCTGATTTTGTTCAAAGGATTATGTTTAATGAACTTAGAAGCATGCCTAGGATTGTTCTTATGTGAGAAATCCATGTCTTATGATGTTGTTACATGTTCATATGCTATTTTCAGTTTTTCACAAAGTTAAGACGGATACTTGATATAATTGCTTGAGGATTGTTATGGGAATTATGTGCTGTTAGATTAGTTATTTTTAGTGTTTGATAATGTTGGGAAATCACCAATTGTAGTCTTGCTTGAGTTGTTGTGTCGAATTATGAAGTTTTCAATAGGTTGCGATTTTGCGATTTTTCGTGTCAGGCTCTCTGAGCCGGTCGACCGACCGGCCGCCGGTCGACCGACCGGCCGCCGGTCGACCGGCTGGGAGAGCATATGTGTATTTTTCGTAAATTTTGGAATATTGGCCTTGGACTGCCAGCCGGCCGACCGGCTGCCTGCCGACCGGCTGGTGGTCAATTTGTCTAGATTTGTTTTGCGAAAAACCTAGGAAGAAAGGGAGCCCAGCCGGCAGACCGGCCGCCTGCCAGCCGGCTGGGAGTGCATGAGGGGATGGATTTGAGTTTT
Organism: Silene conica; assembly: GCA_029255685.2. Lineage (NCBI taxonomy): Eukaryota > Viridiplantae > Streptophyta > Magnoliopsida > Caryophyllales > Caryophyllaceae > Silene > Silene conica. The sequence goes on along the minus strand of CM055317.2, from coordinate 32,724,299 downwards.
TGCGAAGGCTAGGTTGGATTCCCAGCCGGCCGACCGGCTGCCTGCCGACCGGCTGAGGGTCCTTTGTGTTGATTCCGTTATTTTAAAAAGGAGTGTAGGCTGAAGGATCACCAGCCGGCCGACCGGCTGCCTGCCGACCGGCTGGGGATCCCTGAAGGCTGTTTTGTGTTATTTCGCGTGTAACTTTCAAACGGTTGATCGGTTTTGTTTGAAACTCGTTTTGTATACCCGTGGTGTATATTTGAGGTCCCCGGAGGATGGGCAACATTTTATTGAGTTCGGGAGTAGAGTAAGGATAGAGACCCCCCGGTCGGGTAACCGAAAGGGAAACCGGCTCTCCCTCAACTTAGTTCCCGGGGTCAATTAAGTGTTGATTAGAGGTTAAGAAAAGTAGAACTAGTGATTAGTTCATAGACTTGGTTGTTATTGTATTGATGCGTATTAAGTTATGCCTTAAGCTGGCCTCTGAACTTAATACGTGAGTTGTTTGTCATATATGGGGATATGCCTTAAGTTGGCCTCTGAGCCCTATATGTGTATGTTTGTCGTGTCTGGAACATGCCTTAAGCTGGCCTCTGAGTTCAGACACGTGTGATAGTGATCGCGTTGGAACATGCCTTAAGTTGGCCTCTGAGTCTGACGAGTAGAGCAGCTGCACAACGGGGTAGCTAAGGAACTGACACCTTGCCCGGAGTGTAGATGTTTGGTGCTAGAACATGCCTTAAGCTGGCCTCTGAGTTTAGTACCTTGTGATGTGGTGAAGGGACATGCCTTAAGCTGGCCTCTGAGTCCTTTACTTTTGGATGCTAGTCTATGCCTTAAGTTGGCCGCTGAGTCTAGTGTCTTGTTGATTGGCAGGTCCATGCCTTAAGTTGGCCTCTGAGTCCTTGCTTGCTGAATGTTTGGTGTCTAGGTTATGTCTTAAGTTGACCGCTGAACCTTTTCACTTGCTGAACGTTTTGGTATTAGGTTATGTCTTAAGTTGACCGCTGAACCTTTTACTTGCTGAATTTATCTGCTTGCCTTGAGTTGGTGCGTATCAGATATAGTTTTTGATAATGATGAGTAAATGTATATTTGTTGAGTTATGGTTTGATCATCCAAGGCATTGGGTGACTCTTAATTCGGTTTCATAAATAGTTGGATTGAAAGACCCCCCGACTGGGTAACCAGTAGGGAAACCGGCTCTCCTTCCTAATTGTTTATGCAGTTGGTTGAGAGCCGTGCATTGTAATCGCATGATAGTAAGAGATCAGATGATGAGATGTTTATGCTTCACATGTTGTTATATGTTGGAGTATTTTGTATTGTTTTATGTGTTTCGTGTTGTCACAAAAGGTGGCTAGGAGAACTCTAGTCACTCCCCACTGATTGTGGCGTACATGTTTTCATGTATGTAGGTACATGCTGGTTGGAGATGGGTTCACGAGAGGGCTAGCGAGTGACGATCCTGCTGTCATCATATGACTTACCTTATATCGCATAGCTAGACTCTTAGACTTTTGTTACATTTGTTTTGGTGCCTGTAGGGATGTTCCATCCCAGGCTGATGTACATATTGTTTCCGATACTTAGAACTGTTACTTATCTATTTTGGTTTTAATCCAGTTTCAGTTTCTGTTCAGTTTAAGACTTCTCGCATGTTGTTCAGTTTACTTTAAAAAGTTTTAAATTCCGCTGCATTTTTGGTACTTTTGTGTGTTTATATTTCCGCTTTCGCGAGGGGTTTTACACATAGAACCATTTGTGATCAATGTTTCTTTCCTTAGTTTTATTATCATCACTATCAGAGACAGAAATAGTGTCGTTTGGAATTCCTAGGGATTTAACAAACTTGACTCCGGTTTTAAAATCTTGTGCGTGTTTTACACAGTTTTCTCGGAGGTGTCCAGTATGGCCACAATAAGTGCATATTAAATACTCAGGAAGGTCGGCATATTTCCTTCTTCTAAAGTCTCTATCTGTTGGACTTTGTTTACACTTTGAGTGATCCCTTCTTCCATAACATTCGTGACCTAATCCCATCTTCATGTTGTTGTCGGATTGTTCAGTTAGGAAGTTTAGAACGTTCGTGCTTCCTTCCCATTTTTCATGAACCTTCCGAGCATGAAGAAGGAGGTCTTTTAGGGAGTCTATTTCTTTCTTACATTCACTGTGGTCAGTGTTGTTAGACTCTTTTAGGTTTTGAATGTCTTTATGAAAGTCGGACACAATTTTGGCATGTTCCTTCTTGATTTTAGATAGATTGAATTCTAGATCCATAATTTTGCTTTCGAGAATCTCAACTTCTTCCAGATGAGTCTCATCTTCGACCATAATCGAAGATTCTGACTTAAGGCGCTCATTAGCTTTTCTTAATTCTGAAGTAATAGCTTCATTAGCTATAACTTTAGATTGAAGCTCTTTAATGTTGAGTTTTAGTTTTGAGGTTATAGCTTCATTAGCTATAACTTTAGACTCAAGAACCTTTTTCTCAGACATAACTGTCTCCAACTTAGCATTTGCTTCAATGCTTATTTTGGATTTCAGTTTCTTAGCTTTGGCCTTTAGAAGTTGATTTTCCTCAGCAATATCGAGGATCTGTTCCTTCAATTCATCTAACTCAAGGCTTTGTTCATGACATTGGTCTAGGGTTTTCTCAAAGTATTTGATTAACATAGCCTTAGATAAATTCTTAACTTGACTTTTTAGTTGAAGAAAATTTCCCTCTTCATCATCGTCGTCGTCGTCTGAGTCGGATTCTCCAAGGAGACATATATGGGATGCGTCGTCTTCGTTGTTGTCGTTTGAGATTAGATCTAGGCTGACGTTGCTTAGGCACAGGTTTCCTACCTCATCTTCTTCTGAGTCCTCGTCATCCTCGGATTCTAATTCTCCCCAACACGACGCAAGCATTACTTTCTTGAACTCCGTTTTGGTCTTTTCTCTTTTTGATTTATCTTTGATTTTGTCCCAACTTGGACAGTCTTTGATCATGTGGTCTTGTTGACCACACTTGAAACATCCTCTTTTGAAGAATGTTTGTTTTGTGTCAGTTTTCTTTTTGTCGACTGTTTTGTTGTTAGGGTTTTTGTATCTTCCCTTGAAGACAGCCTTTTTAAAACGTCTTGCGAATAGAACTGTCTCGTCTTCTAGTTCTTCTTCGCACTCTTCACTTGTGGAGGCTTGTAAAGCGACTCCCTTTCCTTTGGGATCCTCGTCGTTTTTATTTAGTATGATCTCGTGTGCCATTAAGGATCCAATCAACTCTTGGTAAGTGATTTTAGATAAATCACGTGCTTCCTCTATGGCCGTGACCTTAGGTTGCCACTTTTTGGTGAGACTCCTAAGAATCTTACGAATGATATCTTCAGAATCGATCTTTTTGCCAAGGTTCCGCAGTTCATTAATAATACAAGAAAATCGTGCAGACATGCTATCAATAGATTCATTCTTTTCCATATTGAAAAGTTCATATCTTTGAACGAGCAAGTCTATACGATGTTTCCTGACTGCGGATGTTCCTTCATAAGCAAGTTCGAGACTATCCCATATTTCCTTAGCGGAACTACAAGATGAGAATATATCAAATTCTGAGGTTATCATACCGTTCTGTAGGAGGCTCATGGCCTTAGAGTTTTTCTCTGCAATTTTGTAGTCACTTTCCACATAATCGCTTTCCATCTTTTCATAGGTTGTTCCATTGGCGGCGGCGACCAAGATCTTTTTTGGTCCAGTTTGGATGATCTTCCAACATTCCCAATCACAACCCTTGATGTAATGAGTCATCATATTTTTCCATAAACTATAGTTTTTGCCATCGAAGATAGGGCACTTGAGATGCTTGGAATCCATTGATGAAAGAGTATATAATATAGAATCAATAGAAGGATCAAAACTCACGCGGCTAGGCGATCAAGAGCACGAGGCTCTGATACCAATTGAAGAGTCTATTGATGTAATATACTCAAGAAAGGGGGGGGGGGGGGGTTGAATTGAGTATGCCTTCTTTTTCTATCTTCTTCGATGTGTGTAAGGTTGTATGAAGAACTTCGAGTAGAGCAAATAATAAAGAGAGACACAATATTTTTGAAGTGGTTCAGTCTCACACTTTGAGACCTACGTCCACTATTCTCGATTAATAAAATTAGTACCAACTCTGGATTACAATTTTATCAACCCTACTCGTGCGACTTTGATGTTAGTCACAACTCTATCTAGATACCGTTAAATATCTAGCTACGACAAATACCGTTAAATATTTGCCTTACAATGAGTAGCGCTAAATACTCGTTCTATCTTACGTGAATAAGATAAAGTCTTCAATGTTTCTTGATGTCACAATCTTGAATGAATAAGATCAATGCTTGAGCACTTGAATCTTGAATCGGATATGGCAATGATGAGCTCGAATATTGAAGTAGATGAACGGGGGTTTCTCTCTTGATTTGCGTGTATATGAGTGTATGTGTTTCGTGTGTACTAATGTGTCATGGTAGTCTATTTATATAGAATATGTATCTAGGTAATTCAAACCCTAGATGATTTAGGAATATTACTTAAACTAGAATACTAGTCTTTTAGTAATACTTCCTTAAATCTAATCTTAATATATTTAGGAAAGATTTAATAATATACTATATGTATTATATAAGGAATCAATTTCCTAATTCATATTTAGGAAAGATCTTTATATAATAAACAACTAGTATCCTTATTAAATCAACTTCCTAAACCATGTCAAAGATAATAAAATATATTACCATAATATAATTTTAGTTTGTTTAGGACATTAAATAAATACATAATATTTACTTAATTTAATCCCATACGAATTATGGAATCGTGACATGATACACGTTTCCAAAGTCGTACCAAACTAATATATTCGATTATATTATTTGACAAATAAGATCATATAAAAATCCTTAGTTTATTTTAGTAATAAATAATTATCTCATAAGAAAATTATTTATTCCTATTTTAAACAAAAGATATCTTATATAATCCTATTAAGATTAACAATTCTATACTTACAATAAAATACCAATTAACATTAATTGTACACGATATTACTTGGAAACAAACGTTTCATCCAAACACATATATTCCGATCATTTCTTCATAATATAGAGTTATAGCCACGAGCTATAACTTGAATCAATCTTGTACTAAAGCTATAGTTGATGAATATAACTTTAGTTCATTATGCGCGCTTGTGATCTTCTATCAATCTTCAACTTAGTCAATTCATTGACTAATATGCTTGAATCTTTTATACTTGATAGATTAGATCTTGTTACTAATGTTCTGTACACTTAGCACACGATTATACATACGAGTATATAATATATAAATGGCTAGACTTGTCATTATCAAAACATAAACATATATACTATATATATATTTGAATATATGGTTCAACAGTTACTACGGGTCTCAGCCATTCCAACCTTTCGGTCTAGGTCAAAGTTTACCAGATCAACTAGTCAATTGCGTCGACTCAAGTAACTAGTCGCTATTAGCAAGTGACAACAAGTATTATATGAGCATAATCATAATAATTGTTTACTAACTTTCATAATTACGGATCTCCTAAGTCTTAGCAAGGGAAACTACCTTCGCATAAAGTAAAGTAAACAAAACATAAAACAAATAAAAAGCAAAAGAAATCTGAAATAAGGATTACCGATTGACATTTAAAGGAAGAATACGGATCTGAAAATGCAAAAGGAAAGGAGAACGAAGTTTCCTCCGTCTCCTTTCTAAAGCGACGGAATAAAAAGTAAAACAGAATTCTAAAGTAAAAGTTGATGTATGAGATGTTTAGTTGACCTCCTTTTACAAGAAAGATCAAACTATCTCAATATTTTAACCAAAAGTCCAACGTAAAAGCCGAGGCCCATTAGTGAAGTGCTCGATCGAGTCCCAATTTCACTCGATCGAGTAAAAATCTCAAAAATCCCCTCGATCGAGTAAAGCATAGACTCGATCGAGGTCTTTTCTCTCTGGAAATTATTCGATCGAGCAAAGAAAGGCCTCGATCGAGCATTTTTCTTCTGAAGACTACTCGATCGAGTAGTTCTTAGCGCGTAATTCCTGCACTGCGCACTGAATTTGAAACGGCTGCCATTTCTTCGTTACTTGAGAAAATAAAGCGTTTTTGGTGGAGTTGGAAAGCTAAGACCACAAGTTTGCATCTCCAATTGGAATCACCTGATTATATCTTGTAGAACTCGAGATATAGCTCTTCAAAGTAGGCACTAGCAAATTAAAGCTCTTCCTTGCTTGCTTAGCTTCCTTTCTCCATTGTGCGTATCTCAAATAGCTTTTCACTCGCACGATTAGCGCTTCCCAACGCTGACAAGTTCCTTGTCTTTATTCCATCTTCTAAGATTAGCTTACTTTCGACAAAAAGGCATGGGTTTCGTTACTTTCGCGCTTATTCCTATAAAATAGCAAGAAAAGCACAAAGTAGCGTGTTTGGGGCAAAATAACGCATAAAACGCATGTAAACGCATGGAAATGCGTGCCAAAAGATGCTAAAAAGTGTATATAATATGCACGCATCAAATATCCCCAAACCAAACTTTTGCTTGTCCTCAAGCAAACTAATGCAACTACAAGAACTAAATGCAACAAACTAACTACCTAATGGAATGGAATCGCCTCAAAGCCAACTATAGGTTATATGTTAACTATCTAAATGCAGAAAATCAGCCATCATGAAATTTAAAACCGGTTAGAGAGAAGATTCTCTGAGTTTCATCGGGATTGTTTTCTGTTGCAATGGCCAGGAAAAAATCTCAATCTCTTCCTAAAACTTCTGATCAAAATACAAATAATAATAATAGTTCATCAAGTAGTAATACTAGTAGTAATACTGATAATAATCAATCACAAAAAAATTCTAGTAACAAAAAACAGGTTTATGTTGAAACAATTGTAGATGAAATTGAGAATGCGAAGAATGATGTTGATCAAATGTTGAATGGGTTTGAAGATCAAGATGATGATTCAGAAGGTTGGCAAGAGGTTACTTCGCGCAGGAAAACTGGAAGGTCTTCTGCACCACGGCTAGGTCCAATTCCTGAGGAGGTGGTAGAGGAGGTGAGTTTGACTAAAAGTTCTTTGAAGATTACTCCTGATGATGTGAAGGATGAAATAGAGTATTGGCGACTGGCTCTCTATGGTTATGTTATGGGTGCGAATCCACCATGGGAAGTTTTGGAAGGTTATCTGCAGAGGATTTGGAAGGCATATGAGATTAATCAGATCTCCTTTCTTCCTAATGGATTGTTTGTGGTAAGGTTTGCTCAAATTGAACATCTTAATCTAGTGCTTAATCATGGTATGTTTCACTTTGATGGGAAACCAATTATACTAAAACCTTAGGATCTTTGTGTTAGAATTGCAAAGGAGTCTGTTAAGAGGGTTCCCATTTGGATCAAACTTATGGGTCTTGACCTAAAGTTTTGGGGCGGAAAATGTCTGGAGAAAATTGCTGGATTGATTGGGGATTTTCGGAGAATTGATGATACTACCCTTTCTAAAAAATTGCTTGGTTATGCAAGGATATTAGTTGAGGTAGATATTGATCAGGATTTTCCAACTCAAATTAGATTTGAGGATGAGTTAGGAATTGAAGTGACTGTTCTGGTAGGATATGATTGGTTGCCTATTACATGTCAAAAGTGTAAAGGGATAGGGCACAAAGATATAAATTGTAGGAGAAGGCCTGTTGTAAAGCCTGTTATTAAACAAGTCTGGAAACAGAAACATGTTGCTCCTAATCCTGTTGTGCTTGACCCTGTTGAGTTTCCTCCGTTAAGTACAAATGATACTAGTACTAAAGTTCCTCCTGCTGTTACTCCTATTGCTACCCCTGTGCATAATCCCACTGGTTCTATTTTTACTCCTGCACGAGTCATAAATAGATTAACTAGACATGAATCTAGGTTGCTGGAAGGTCAGGGGAATGATTTTACTGCAAATTTTAATGCTGATTTAGCTGGTATCTCTATGTTGAGTGGCATGGTTGATAAAGGAGGTGGGAGTAGAAATAACAGAATTCCCAATGATTAGGTTTGGAATGTGGAATGTGAGGGGCCTAAACAGTGACACAAAGCAAAATGATGTTAAGTGGTTTCTTCATAATAATAATGTGGATCTGTTTGGGCTCTTGGAGACTAGGGTGAAAATAAATTCTATTAATAATGTTATAAATAATGTTTGTTATGGTTGGAGGTTTTTTACTAATATTAATAATCATCCTGGTGGTAGGGTGTGGATTGTCTGGAATCCTAGGAGTGTAGTAGTGGATGTTATTGAAATGACTGAGCAGTATATTCATGTTTTAGTTAAGATGGTGAATAGTGGTCATGAGTTCTTTGCTACCTTTGTTTATGCCTTTAATAGAATTGAGGAGAGGGTCTCTTTGTGGGCTGATTTGGTGAGATTGAGTATGAGTAATCCTTGGATTGTTTTGGGGGACTTTAATAATGTCATGTTTGCTGATGAGAGAATTGGTAAAAGGGTAAAGGATGATGAGATGAGGCCTTTTCAGGAAGTTGTAAGGGACTGTGATTTGCTTGATATGAAAGCTAGTGGTTCCTTTTTCACTTGGAATAATAAACAACCTAGTGAAACTCGTGTGTTTAGCAGAATTGATAGAGTACTTGTTAATGGAGAATGGTTGAACAAATGGTCGGATTGGTTAGCTCATTTTCATCCTGAAGGGTATTTTGATCATTGCCCTTGCCTGATCACTCATGGTAATCAGATGGTAGTGCAAAAAAAACCTTTTAAGTTCTTTAATATGTGGATCAAAGCTCCTGATTTCCTGGATACTATTGAAAATGTTTGGAAACAGAACATTAGGGGGAGTTATCTTTATCAGGTTGTAAGGAAATTGAAGTTGCTAAAGCCTGATTTGAAAAAGTTGAATAAGGATCTGTTTTCTGATGTTGAGAGGAATGTGGAGGTTGCTTATGCTATGTTGATTGAGTGTCAAGTAAATTTACAACAGGATCCTTTGAATTATGGCCTGATGGACACTGAAAAGCAGTTAAGAGAGTTATATCTTGCTAGCTGAAGCTAGAAAGGATTTCCTCAAACAGAAAACAAAATGTGAGTGGGCAAAAGGAGGTGATGATAACACTGCTATGTTTCATTCTGCAATCAGACAGAGACATATTCAGAATAAGGTTTTGCAGATTGAGGATTGTGAAGGGGTCATGTTGAGGGATCCAGGAGACATTTCTCATGGCTTTATTGAGTACTATATCCAGCTTCTTGGTACCAGTAATGATGTTGTTGGTTTCTCCCCAAGGGTTGCTAAAACTGGTGCGATTATTGATGATAGTGAATGGGCTGATCTGTGTAGTATTCCTACTGCTGAGGAAATTAAACAGGTGATGTTCTCTATACCTAATGATAAGAGTCCTGGTCCTGATGGTTATACTAGTTGTTTCTTCAAGACTAGTTGGCAGGTGATTAAGGATGATGTTTGCCATGCTATAACTGATTTCTTTATCAATGGCAGATTTCTGAAGCAAATAAACTGTACTACCTTAGTCATGATTCCAAAATTAGAGCATCCTAAATCTGTTAAGGATTTTAGGCCCATTGCTTGTTGCAACACTATTTATAAGGTAATTTCCAAATTGCTTTGTAATAGGTTGAGTAAGGTCTTGCCAAAAATTGTTAATCCTGCTCAAAGTGCTTTCATCCAAGGAAGGAGTATTCTTGGAAATATTTTGATAAGTCAAGATTTGATTAGGCTCTATAATAGGAAGAATGTGTCTCCTAGGTGTATGATGAAGATTGATCTTAGGAAAGCATACGATTCCATTGATTGGTCCTTTGTGGAGAAAATGCTAGTTTGTCTTAATTTTCCTCCTCACTTCACTAAGATGGTGATGCAATGTGTAACTACTACTAGTTTTTCTATTGGGCTTAATGGTCAGACGTATGGGTTCTTTAAAGGGGCCAAAGGTTTAAGGCAGGGAGATCCAATTTCACCCTTGCTTTTTACTATATGCATGGAGTACTTGAGTAGGATGCTTAGTTTGGTGGGTGATCTGCCTGGGTTTCATTATCATCCTCTCTGTAAGACTATGAAGATGACTCATTTAATGTTTGCTGATGACGATTTGTTATTGTTTTGTAAAGGAGAGGTTAGGTCAATCAGTTTGTTGATGGAGGGTTTCAACAAGTTTTCCTTGGCTTCTGGCCTGAGTATTAACAGTGAAAAATCTGATTTTTTTGTAAGAGGAATGCAGGAAGACTTGGTTACTCAGATGTTGCATGATTCTGGGTTTAAGAGAGGTGTTCTCCCTTTTAAGTACTTGGGTGTCAAGATCTCTCATAAGAGGTTAAGTCAGGCTGATTGTAATATTTTGGTGGATAAAATGATCAATAGAATTAGAGGTTGGAATAGTAGGAGAATTTCTTATGCTGGAAGGCTGGTACTTGTGAAATCAGTGCTAGCTACTATCCACAATTATTGGTCTCAGATTTTTGTGCTACCTATTGGAGTGATGGACAGAATCCAAGCCCTCTGTAGGAATTTCCTGTGGGAGGGTGGTGACAAGTACTCTAAAGCCCCTTTGGTTGCTTGGACTGTGCTGTGTAAAAGTCAGAGAAATGGTGGATTGGGACTCATTGATAGCAAAACTTGGAACATTGCAGCTATTGGCAAGCTTGTGTGGTGGATAACTGATAAGAAGGATCATTTGTGGGTGAAATGGGTGAATTGTATTTATATAAAGAATACTCCTTGGATGTCTTATGAACCATCTATTCATAGTTCCTGGGCCTGGAGGAAAATATGTGAAATCAGGAATAAGATGCGCATGGGCTTCATAAATGGTAAATGGCTGGGTCAGAATGATGACTATCGAATTAAGAAAGGATACTCATGGTTGATGCAGGAGGCTGATAGTAGAGTTCTGTGGGTGCAGAGTGTTTGGAATAGGTATAATGTTCCAAAATGGGGTTTTATGATGTGGCTCATCCAGCAGCGTAGATTGCGTACTTTGGACAGACTGAAGAGTATTGGATTAAGTGTGCCTGATGGTTGCTATATGTGTGGTTTGGATTCTGAATCCCATCAGCATCTATTTGTTGATTGCATTTATGCTACTCAGTGCTTTGCTATGGTTAATTAGTGGATTCATTTTACCCATAGGGGTTTGGATGATTGCATAAAGATTAGTCGCAGGAGAGGTATTACTATGCTACAGAGGCAGATTATCAGTGCAGTTATTGTTGGTGTTTATTACTGGATTTGGAAGTGCAGGAATATCTGTTGGAATGAAGGATACCTTATGCATCCAAGAGTTTTGGTCCAGAATGTCAAGAGAGATATCAAATTGCAATTTCAGGCTAAATTCACAGGAGTACTTAGTCATGTGGATAATACTTGGTGTCATCTTATTCAGATTGTGTAATGATATAGTATGATGTAGTCCTTTTAGTTGCTGATATTGAGTTCAGTAGTTGTAATAGTATGTTAAGGACATTTATGTCCTTACTTTGAGCTTAATGAGAATTTCACATTTTACCAAAAAAAAAAAAGAAATTCAAAACCAAAAGCAACGAAATCATTAAATGTAATGAAAAACAACATGGACATTTGACCTCAAATGACTTGTGTACTTTGGACTCTCCCGGGTCACTCGATCTTCTCTCATCAAACATGGGTAAACGTTTATGTGTAACAGAGAAGGATAAGAAAATGAAGACACTCTCCTAACTGCGACCAACAAATCATGCATTGCAACTAGTATGACAAATGATTCTAATTAACATACACACGCATAACAACATATCAGAGTCTATCACATGCCGAATACTTTCAAGTTATGGTTATGTGAGGTGAAATGGGTCAAAAGAGGCAAAAAAAACAATATGGATAAGAGGAGGTAATGGCTCGAGCTAGCTACCAAGACTCAACCAAAAGTAAAACCGTCTATATTACTCACAAAAAACTCAATGCCATGCTCAGCATATCACTCAACCAACCACGGAATTTGAATCGGTCAAAAACATACTTAGCTTATTTTCCTTCTCTTTTTTTTTCTTTTTTTTTTCAATTCCCAAAAGGTATAATGATAAGCGCGGGATGCATTTTTCTTTCTTTTCTTTTCATTTTACTACCATTTTTTCTTTTCTTTTCTTTTTCTTTTTCTGGTAAGTTCGTGAAAAACAGCCAATTCCGAGTTCAAGTTCTAACATTCTCAAAATACCAACTCCAAAGCGAAATCCAAACCAAAACTGTTGCAAATGAACGTATACCACAAAACCACACTAAGCTAGCTCCACACAAGGTAGGCTAAGATTTGGGTATAGTTTATAGGTCAACTGGCAGTTTTCGGCTAAATGTGGAGTTAAATGCGTAAAATGAGAAACGGGATATGCAAGTATTCTCCTAACATGTGATACCAACCACAAAACCATGCGTGCAGACAAAAAGTAATCAAAAATCATACATGTGAAATGCAATGAAATGAAGGGAGTACTACTCTCAATCCTAGATAAACCGGTCATGAATGTCACCATTTATAGGCTCTAAAACTCAGAAAATTTAAGTAGTTTGCCAAATACAAGTCAAGTCAAGTCAAAAAGTCCAAGTAAATTTTTTTTTTAAAACGGAATTCGGGACATGCTAAGTGGTTTTTACAACAAAGAGGTGAAAAACTAAAATAAATGATCAACACAAATAACCATAGGGCAGTATCATCATCGTAAAATTCATTCTGACTCGACTATATGCATAATTAGACGTGCATTTTTTGTATTTTTGAAAAAAATAAATGAAAATGATGAATTAAAATGAAAAAGAAAATCTAGAAATGCATAAAATAAACGTGAATGAATGCAAAAAACTGAAAAATGCAGACGCAAAATGATGCATTACTCCTCCCCAAACCAAAACAGACAATGTTCTCATTGGCTACAACATACAAGGGGAAATGGGGTACACAACCAAATACATGTTCCTACGGAATAAATATATACAAAACTAATAAAACAAAAATGAAAAGATAGAAGAAAGGAAAAAGGGAACTTACAACCTCCCAAAACCGAACGAGAAAATGAGGTTTTGGGGCAGAAATTCGTTCGGCAGCAGCAGATAACTTCGATCGAGGAAACTTCAGTGAAAGCCTATTCGATCGAGTGAACTTCAGTGAAAAACTCCTCGATCGAGTTTTAAGAGGGCTCGATCGAGTGACTGGCAACATGTGTCTAGTCAATCGACTGAAATTCAGAGGAAATTCACTCGATCGAACAGATCAGGGAGTCAATCGACCAAATTACAGTTTAAGCTTACGACAGAAACTTAGGAAGAAATTCTACATCAACCATAGTTTTAAAGTAGTAAAACAGAAAAATTGTTCGAAAATTAACGAAAACAGAAAACAATAAAATCCGGGTTGCCTCCCGGGTAGCGCTAGTTTCAGTTGGTCCCAGCTTGACCTTCTTTTTCATCTACCACCAAAAATTAATAGCCTCCAGCTAGGCTTTTGACTGAATGCAGTTATTTCAGCCATAAGGAGCTTCACTATCGTCCTCCTGATAACAGCAACAGTAGGGCAGTGGCTTGTCGCAGCGTAAAGTGCACTTCCATCGATTCTTTTCCGCACTTTCTTCTTTGGCGGGAAATAATCTTTCGATCCCCTTCATGGGTCCTTCAACCTTTCAAGACCTGTACAAGAAGAAGTAATACAATGTTCCTCCAATTTGCTCCCAAATTGGGGCGAAGGCGTTAAATCAACAACAGTGTAAAATTTAACGGAAGACGTACAACAAATCGAACCAAAATCAACAAAAGGAATGATAGTACCTTCTATCGAACAGGAATGATCCTCATTTACCGGCAGACTACAGGAGACACTCTGTCGGGCAATAAGTGACCGCTTATGGAGTTATGGAAATTTTATAATAGTCTGGTCGTGGCGAGAACTACTATATTATTCTCATGAGTCGATACTTAGACTAGAGACTGTTAGCCCTAGGTGGCACAGTTTGAGAGTGACTTTAATTTATGCTCTACGATCTTCCGTAAAAGGGGTCAAATGGGCATCTTTTGGGTCATAATCGACTGTGTTAGTCGAAGGGAACAGTAGGATAGGAATTCTCCTGTCCCTTGTCAAGGTTATCTTAAATATCAGGGCCACTCGAGGAGAAGTTTAACTGGAAATGCGTGGCCACGTTCGGAAGGTATCTATTGTAGATAATTTCGTTCAAAGCAATTAAATCTCCAGATAGAGGAAACCACTCACGATATGTTCAAGTGCAAGTACGACCTGTAAGACACATAGCATTGAGTGGGAGATGATGTAATAGGACAAGAGAATTGGTGACGCACACATATCGAGGACAAGTGGGAGATTGTTGGGAAATGTGTCCTCAACAATAGTGCGATCACGTAATTAAATCTCATGACGAGAATATACAAGGGATGATCCGATATTATATAGTTAATTAATTGAGCAACATTAATCGGTAATGTTTGGCTGACTAGAGTTTGACATTACTGTCGTATGACGGTGGTGGTCAGTTGATCCCTTTAGGTCACACCTATAGGACAATCCCCTTAATTGATATATTGATCAATTGTATACGATACGAGTTGATCAAATTCCTTAAAATCAAATATCGAGAAATCAGAGGTTGAATCTTAATGTAAGATTTATATTTGAAATTGAAATGTGTCAATTGTCAAATATTAATCGTTGTTTTTGAAATATCGAAATTAGAATGAGAAAGGTTCGTGGTTATAACAAATGTTGTATATCGTATTGACGATTATTATAATAACCATATTTTGGGACGGTAATTACGAATTACTAAAATAATTTGTTAAATGTGATTTAATTAATTTAGAAATAATATTTATTTGATAAATATTTATTTTAAATTAATACAATTGTATTTGTGACATATGATGTCACATATTACACAATTGTACAAATTACAAATTGTAAAATGAATGTCCATTTTACACATAAGTGTACCATGTAATATGTGTGTTATGGGTTAATGTTTGTAATGTATATTAATCCACATGCATAATGATTATGTAGGTATGATGCCTAAGAGTAGGCATGCAACCCTAATTGTATGGGTAAGACAAAGGCCCCTTTGCCCTTCCCATAACACCTACCAGACGTCACACACCCTCACCCTAACCCATTCACCTTATATGTAAAATGTTTACATAACATTTTCATTCTTACACTTAACCCTCATGCTTAATTTTCTAGTGAAAGAAAATTTGAAAACCCCTCTAAATATTATTACGTAATATGTTTCATACTATAATTCACATAATAGTTATAGTATTCATTTTAATATTCTAATAAGATTAGTTTACGGTTTTAAGGTAAACCGACTTTGTACATCTAGTCCGTGTAATTTTCGGTTCTTAAGGGGCACGTCTTAGGTGCATCGTAAAGGAGGCAAGCTACTTTGGTTGCTCAGTGGAGGATCGTCCTTTGCTATTTTGGACCGATTGTAAGGGTCCAATTCTTTATATTTCCGCAATTTCATTTGCATCCATAAGATCTAAACCTAATTTAAATGTTAAATAGTAATATAATTAGTCAGACTAATTTTGATGTAGGATTAGTATGACTAAGTTGTTAACATAAACAATAACACGTTCTGGCCAACATGGAATTTGCGAGGTATGATGCGCTTGTCGTGCCAACATTTGGTCTTCTCTTTATATATGCGGGAGCTATCATAGGCGTTCAGACGAAAGTCCTCTAACTCATCTAGCTGTAATAAACGTTTTTCGCCATAAAGGTCAGCATCATAATTAAGTTGGCGAATTGTCTACCAAGCCATATGTTCTAGTTCAACAGGTAAATGACATGACTTCCCATAGACTAATCGATACGGTAAAGCACCAATAGGTGTCTTGAAAGCAGTCCTATAAGCCCAAAAGGTATCATCTAGTTTTTGGCTCCAATCCTTCCGTGATTTAGACACAACCTTAGCTAAGATCTCCTTAAGTTTCCTATTAGAGACATCAACTTGACCACTTGTTTGAGGGTGATACCCCAAACCTCTACAGTGTTTTATATCGTACTTAGACAATAAGGTGGTTAACTTTTGTTCCCTGAAGTGCATACCCTTATCACTAATGACGACCCGAGGGACACCAAAACGGGGGATAATAATCTTACAAAACAGTTTAACCACGGTCTTGGCATCACAGTTCAGTGAAGTAATGGCCTCCACCCATTTAGACACGTAATCGACGAGTACCAAACTATACATGTTACCATGGCTAGATGGGGATGGTCCCTGATAGTCAATGTCCCAGACATAAAAAACTTCAACCTCTAAAATGTCATCTGAGGCATTTCATGCCTCTTGGAGATGTTTCCTGAACGCTGACAAGCATCACATCCAGAAACAAAAGCTTTAGTGTCAACAAATAAAGTTGGCCAATAAAAATCGGACTGAAGTACCTTGGCCATGATACACGACGAACCATGGTGACGTCCACAAGGTGAAGAATGACAACCCTCCAAGACAGCCCTAGTCTCCCACTGCGGAATACACCGCTTGTAGAGACCGTCAGCGCATTCCTTAAATAGATAAGGATCATCCCAAAAATATTGTTATGCATCATACACAAATCTTTTGCACTACTAATAAGATAAACCACGCGACATTGTTTTATTGACTGTGTAACAACCCGACCCACCACCGTCGTAACACAAACCCAATAAGATGGGAAGTATGCCTTTTGGCCAATTATTTGTCCTCACTTAAGCCCAAAAGCACAAGGCCTTGTTATTAAGTGGTGGGTGGAAGTTATTATAAACATATCACAAGCCTCACATTCTACCGATGTGGGACAACTTTTCCTCTCATACTCTTGGGGTGTTACGAACTCCCCCATTTAAAGAACACAACGTCCTCGTTGTGCCTCAAACTTGACCGCAGCCAAACCCAGAATCCTCCCCCGCTAAGTGGGTGACCCGGGTACTCCTGACCACAGGCTCACCACACGGTCGCAGGGTCGCTCTGATACCATTTGTAACAACCTGACCCACCACCGTCGTAACACAAACCCTATAAGATGGGAAGTATGCCTTTGGGCCAATTATTTGTCCTCACTTAAGCCCAAAAGCACAAGGCCTTGTTATTAAGTGGTGGGTGGAAGTTATTATAAACATATCACAAGCCTCACATTCTACCGAAGTGGGACAACTTTTCCTCTCATACTCTTGGGGTGTTACAGACTGCATAATTGGCATAATATGCAAACGACGCTTCAACTCCATTATTAGACTTGGCAGAAAAAACGAAATAAAATGAATCGGCAGCAAAAGAACCAATAATCGGAAAAGTATCCTCCCCCTCCTGCGGCGTCATACGCGGCAAATGATCCGCTACAACATTTTCTGTACCTTTCTTGTCTTTAATTTCCAGATCAAATTCTTGAAGAAGAAGTATCCACCGCAGCAATTTAGGTTTGGCCTCTTTCTTATCTAAGAGATACTTCTAGACTGCATGATTTGTAAAAACAATCACTTTAGAACCCAACAGATATGACCGAAACTTATCTAGAGCATATACTACAGTTAATAGCTCCTTCTCAGTAGTAGGATATTTCACTTGAGCCTCAACCAGAGTTCGGCTAGCGTAGTAAATGGCATTCAGAACTTTCTCTTTTCGCTGTCCTAGCACCGCTCCTAGTGCATAATCGCTGGCATCACATATAATCTCGAAAGGTAGCTCCCAGTTGGGAGGCTGAATGATCGGCGTAGATATGAAGGCTTGTTTCAAGGTGTTGAAAGCAGAAAGACAATTGTCAGTAAAACAAAAGGAGCATATTTTAAAAGCAATTGTGTAAGTGGTTGGACAATATTTGAGAAGTCCTTGATGAACCGGCGATAAAAACCAGCACGACCAAGGAAACTTCTCACCCCCTTAACATTGACAAGAGACGGCAATTGCTTAATCACTTGCACTTTTGCTTTATCAACTCCAATATCCCTGTTAAAAACCAAATGCCCAAGGACCACGCCCTCATTAACCATGAAATGACACTTCTCCCAGTTTAGCACTAGATTAACTTCGATACAGCGCTGCAAAATTTTATCAAGGGTAGCTAAACAGTTCTCAAAATCATTCCAATAGAAGCTAAAGTCATCTATGAAGACTTCCATTATAGACTCAATGTACTCGGAAAATATCTCCATCTTACACCTTTGAAACGTATCGGGAGCATTACACAAACCAAAAGGCATCCTGCAATATGCAAAAACACCCTTAGGACAAGTAAATGTAGTATTTTCCTGATCATCCGGATGAAATAGGGATCTGGAAAAACCCTGAATACCCATCTAGATAATAGAAAAATTCATGAGAAGCTAACCTCTCGACCATTTGATCAATGAAAGGAAGGGGGAAATTATCTTTCTTGGTGGCGGAATTTAATTGCCGATAGTCTATACACATCCGCCACCCGGTTACTAATCCAGTAGGTATTAATTCATTTTTTTCATTCTGAACAACGATGGTAACTCCTTTCTTAGTTACTACCTGAACCAGACTTGCCCACTTGGAGTTACCAACGGAGTAAATAATACCTGCATCGAGTAGTTTTATCACCTCACTCATAACGACCTCCTCCATTTTCGGGTTCAGCTTCCTCTGACCCTGTCTTCAAGGTTTATGACCTTCCTCCAACTCAATCCTATGCATGCAAACATCAGGGATGATGCCTTTAATGTCATCTAGTGAATAGCCCATAGCTTTCCCGTTTATCTTAAGAACAGTTAATTGCTCATCTTCCAGTTTAGCACTAACAATAGCTGGAAATTGCTCAGTACTATCAAGGAATTCATATTTAAGATGAGAAGGGAGGGGATTATGCTAGGAAACCTTTACCTCAAGAGAGCATAAGGCGCTTACCAAACACTATACCTGTTCTCCTCGGTATTAGTTAAGATGTACTCATCGGAAATAGCCCCACACAAATCCAAGCTAGCCTCATTATTACTTGTATAACCTGCATACTCATCTAGCAACATCAAAGCCTTTAGGGAGTCCTTAACCAAGGAGTCCGACCAAACCTCCAAATTAGCTTCATCGATGACATCAACAGAATAACAAGTGTCTTCTATCATGGGTTTAGACAAAGTATAAGGTAGACTAAATAAGACGGGGTCATCCCCCTCTCCCAGAGTCAGACCTCCATGCTTGACATCTATGATGGTTCCAGCCGTACACAGAAATGGTCTACCTAAAATGATTGGTGTACGGGTATCCTCAGCAATGTTTAGGACAACAAAGTCTACTCGAATAAAGAACTTGCCTACCTTGACAGGCACGTCCTCTATGGCTCCTAAAGGTCGCTTAACGGATCTGTCAACCATCTCTAAGGTAATGTTGGTGATTTTTAGGTGACCCAAATTAAGCTTTTGATAGATAGAGTAAGGCATGACACTGACACTAGCTCCGAGATCACACAATGCGTTATCAATCACTTCACTTCCTATGACACAAGTGATAGAAAAACTTCTCGGGTCTTTCAACTTTGGAGGAGATTTATTAAGAATTAGACTAGTAGACCCTTCTATAAGAGCGACAATAACAAACTCCCCAAGTTCCCTATTACGTGTTATAATGTCTTTCATAAATTTGGCGTAAGGGGGAACTTGTGTAATTAATTCAGCGAAAGGAATTGATACCTGAATGTTCTTGACTATATCAACAAACTTACTGAATTGTTTCTCCGTCTTTGTATTGCGTAGACGTCCCAGATAAGGAACCTTTACCATTGGAAGTGGATCTTCGGTTTTGTCTTTTCCTCTTTCTGTACGTGTAACCCCCACAGAAGGGGAGGGTGCCAACCTATTATTATCACCCTGTTCTGCATCTTCGTCTGGACATAACAATATGTAATTCACCTTGTGGCAAAACATTAGTGTTGGTATAAATGAAGCTAACTTTATATAAAACTCACCAATAATGAGTAAGGTTATACTATCATATAATGAAATTCATATTCATATCAAATGCCTACTGTTCGTGCTACTAATATCAAATCAGAATATTACATGGTTACATCACATAATTCATATTTGATTAAACTTTTATATTTTAACCTTTACCATTTCAACAATCATACATCACGCAACAAATTCCAAAAATCATCATTAAATAACCGCTTAGCTATTTTGCGAGCTATTATAGTTTTTAGAAAATATAAGGAATTAACTAATCATAGGAAAAAGAATCAATTGCAAAGCTTAAGGAAATTATTTATAACAAATTTTACAACTCGGTTGGTCTGGACAGAAACTTTACAGCAATTAGACAGAAAATTTGGGCAACTTGCAAAAATCACTATTAAATAACGACTCGTTAAGATTTTACGTGACTTATCATTTTGAAAACAAGAATGAATATTCTAAACAGCGGAGTTGGAATTGCAAAACCCATCTCGCGACAGCGGAAAATAAACATACAAGATACCAGAAATGCAGCGGAATTTAAACTTTTTATATAAACATAACTAAACATGCGAGGCGTAAGTATTACTAGTACTGAAATGCGGAAAAATGAAAGAACATAATTAAGTATTAAACCATAAGTACAAAACTGCAGCCCGGGATAGCATATCCTTATAGGCACCCAAACTGTATAACAAAAACTAAGGTCTAGCTAACGAAATAAGTTAAACCGTCGATGAAGGATCATCGCTCACTAGCCTCTGTGAAATCCCCCTGTATGCAGATCACCAACCTACACACAAACAACATGTGCGCCACAGTCAGTGGGGAGTGACTAGAGATGCTCCTAGCCACCTATTGTCACACACGTAAGCATATAAATGTTGGAGTAGTGTCCTCCACAGTAATGCTTCTACATAATAAATCTCGTACAAGGAATATGAGGGATTTATATTTTAAATGTTTGTCAGCTGGTCAACGTTAATCGGTAATGATTGGCTGACTAGAGTTTGACATTACTGTCGTATGACGGCGGTGACCAGCTGATCCCTTTAGGTCACACCTATAGGATGATGCCCAAATGGAAATATTAATTATTTGTATAAGATACAAGTTAATTAATTCCTTGTTTAGGTTGACTTTTATTAGTCAAGTGAATTTAATGTATGATGAAGAGTAAAGTACCCGGGTCATAGGATTTTATTATTCGGTTATATGATAATTGAATAATAAATGTAATACGATATTTAATAAGTAATAGTTAATTTACTAAATATATACGTAGTTTGTATTATTTATGAGGTGGAGGTAATTAGCGAATTAATGGTACAAGAAGTTGTAAAATTAGCCAAACGGGTTTTATAAGACTCATTTTATGTTGAAAATGATAAAATGACACTTAAATGTTAAGTGTATTTTATTTACTACTTTGTATTATTTATGTGTTAAATAATCAGATAAATATTTTTATTATATAAGATAATAAAATATACGACTTATAAGCATTTGAAGGACAAATGTCGAAAGACGAAATAAGACCCGGAATATTATATGTAAACCAAGAATATGGAAATAATGTGACCATAATAGGTCTTTGTCTTCCACTCATGTTTATGAGTATTATAAGCTCATTTGTTTACATTTGATGGCCTATAAATAGGCTACTATTCCACTTGTCCTTATTGGAAAAATCTAGAGAATCAAAATCCTCAAAATACATACTTGTTGTTAAGCCATTTAAGAGGAAAAAGAGAAGACTTAAGATCTTCATCTTCAACCTCTAACATTGATTAAAAGTTGATCAATCTTCATCAAAATAAGTTCACAAAAATTAATATATTTCTTATATTATCAAAGTAATAATATTTGTAGTATAAAAAAACAAGGTTTACACTAAACTATATCTAGTTAATAAACTTAGTGTTTTTGGGCTAGTCTTGGGTGCAACCAAAGGAGGTCACTTATTTTGGTGACTTGGGTTATGGAGGTTCATCCTACACTATTTTAGCTCAAGAACTATAAAGGTAGGAGACATTTGTAGTGCCAAAAATGTTATCTAATCAATGTAAGAAAATTTCTTCTTATTAATTTTTGCATGCATGTATTATTTAGACCACCTTATGAAATTAGCTTGTAATTTTAATATCATTAGAGAGTCTAATGAGGTCTAAACTCCTAACAAGTGGTATCAGAGCATTGTTACATACATCCATGTTGTCTTAAGACGATTTTATGAGTTTATGAGATAAATTAGTAAAGTTGATATTTTGATGCTAAAATTAGTTTTATCAAAAAATATGGTCTTGCATGTATATAATATGGCCATATTGTTATATGGGTCTAAAATTTAGTTTATGTAAAAATTTATGACTTATTTTTACTTAATATGGCATAAAATTGGAAGAACATGCATTAAAATTGATTAAGAGTTAATTTAATTAAGTTGCATGTTAATTTTATGTATGTTTATTTGGAAATAACCACATGCATGTTCTATTTGTGTTACATAGAAATTTTTAAGTTAATGTGATTAATTTAGATAGTTTATTGATTTTTATTCGATAAAAATTGGTAAATAATGGTTATTTTAAAATAAATAAATATTTTATTTTCGGGGCACGAAATTTTTTTTTAAGCTCCTGTAAATATTATAAAATGTCCAAAATTTTCTTTTAAGTTTATTTTAATTTTTATGATTTAATTTGGAATTGAATCGTAAAATTGCATTTTACCGACAAATATTGTGATATATGTTTGAATCAATTTCATAACCATTTGTTTCCACATGCATGGCATATTGGTACAATACCATAAATAAAATTTTGAAATTTTATTTTCCATAATTTTTATTAATTTAATGGATTGTTTTCATAATAATCATGAATTATTATGTTATTTTTATCATAAAATGTATTTTAAACCCATATAATGTCAAATTAATTAGTGTGACTAATTATTTTGAGGTTGGACCAGATTATAATGAGAGATCCATCTTAAAATTATTTTAAGAATTGATTAGGAATTTTTTAATGGTTAAAAATCCCGCTTAACAAGCTCGCATGATCGTTGTTGGTAAGTTGGACGATTTGGCATGTCATATTTATTACAATGCATTTTATTATTCGTATGGATGAATGTATTTAAATTAATGTAATTTTACCTTATATGGCCATAGGTAGAAATTGGTATTATCCGCAATGTATGGGAATACCAGTTTAATTTGCAATTTATTGCGATTTCGTATCGTAATTTGTAATTAATTAATAGTTTTATTTTAGTTACAATTTGTATAATAGGATATTGGCATGTAATTTTATTTCTAGTAGTATTATTGATTTTTTAAAAGACGGAGTTTCCTAAAAGACAGCGTTATTTTCGGAAAGGAGTTCTGAAATCCAAAAGAAGGAGGTCATTTCATTGAAGACCCTAGGGACCAAGGAGTTGGTTTCCTAAGTGTAATATAATAGTTAATTAGATTACCTAGGTGGCCATATAAGGATTTTATTTGTCGCTTATCTTCATGCCAAATCGTCATTACATGTTTTTTATTTATTTTTCCGTTGTTATCGATTCAATTGTCTACCATCCACCAATTTCGTTCACTTAAAAGTGATAGACAATTAAATTGATAAGATCTCTCACTTTTAAAATTGAGATAAAGCTTTACCAAGTATTAGCACCTATGAATCCCTTCTTCATTAGAGGTAGGCTCGGCTCACCGGGGTACTCTCTTTTTACGTTGGGTAAGTAGGGTAATAAAAGTTATTACACGTGAAAATTGGTTGGACTCAACGGGATTAATATGGGATGAATCGGCCTCACCGTGCCCATGATTAGTTCCGGGGCTAACAGATAGTTTTTTGAGAAAATCTGTCAATCAAGAGTGCTAGTGGTAGAATCAGTCAAATTGTTGACTCACCAAATTTATATAAATAAGGGATGAATCGGCTCACCGTGCCCATGTTTATATAAAGATGGGTCTTGGAATCGTTTATATAATTCAGTGGGAGATCATTATATAAATGCCTATTTATTGAAACTTGTTAAAGTTATTTTTCAAGTATTTATTTACGATGAATGTTAAATTTCCCACTTATTTCGTTTATTATTTTATATCGCGCAATGACTATATATTCAACTCGCTCCTCCATTTACAGAATCGATAATCCATTATACATGAAAAATAGTTTTCTTAGAGTATACGGTAACTTGTTTAATCGATTATTCATCTTTTCTCCGATTTACCACAATAGCTAATTAGAAAAATGCATTTACATTTGATCCTCATATTGTCTATTGTAAAGATCTCTTATGAAGAGGATAAACTGAATTTTGCTTAAATCAAAAGTGTTTCGATTTTACAATATCATTTTATTTACAACAATATTACTACAATCTTATTGCTCGTGAGATAAATGGTTATACATACTTAAATTGTTTAAGTACTTAAATTCGTTGGGAACTGATTGGTAATATGATTTGCAATCGAAATCATGATTAACCAATGACCACATTCACTTTATTAAGCTTCTTAGAAGTGAGTGGGAGCTCTAAGAGGGATGTATATATCTTAATAGTTAAGATTAGGACGAGGTTCAAAAGAGAATTTGGTTTAAGTATTTGGTTTAAGGCAAAGGTTAATAAGGATAAGCTATTGTGAATAACAACACCAAACCATAGTGCAAGGCCAATCCTAACCAAATTTGTTGATATTTTAATTGAAATATTACATTAATAGAAAAATATCCCTAATTTTTGAATAAGAAACTTAGGTGTGTGACACCTAAAAGGTTCGTTCTTTTCTAGATATCTATATGATTGACATTAGTTATACTTCTACCACTTCATCAATATTTGATATCGATAGTGGTTATAATAATTGTTATTGGTTCATGAGATGATAGTCATGTGACGATTAGCTTTTAACTAATGTTAACTATCTCGTAGGAAATGGAACTAGAGTAGTTGTCATTCCATTATGAGGCTTATAAGTGTTATAAATATGTACTTAATCTAGTTTTTTGTTTTAGAATTGTGCTTTAATAAAAGTTTTATGTAAGACACATAGGGTTTTACTTATATGATATAAGCAAATGTTGTACCCAAATTTGCCATGATTTGATCTATGGCTATGCCAATCAAAATATTGGTTATTTTTCACCTAAACTAGATAAATTTATATATATCATATAGCATATATTAAAAGGTTCATAATTTTTTTTTACTGACCCCGATCTAATCTTAGTTCTGAATTGAAATTGCATTCATGGACTAGTGTAAACAAAGTCTTCGTGAATCATTTGATTGCGAATCTTATGATATATGCGAATCTTGTATTCCAAGCAAGATAACTCGTACCTTTTTGGTGAAAAGGATATTTAGCATAAGAGTCGTTATTCATCCTAATCACATGTGGATGTGTATGATCGAATAACAAATTCAATCAGAGTAGATTACATTTACTTCTTTTCTTTTACCATCAGTTTAGAAAGATAGTGGTGTATCTACTAAACGAGATATAAAGAGAAACTCTTCATGAGATCAAAGAGTTTTTATTGTAAATATGGTTACCAGTAAGACAATAATATCAAAGTTTCACGATCCGATCGTGGAAAGTATAACTAAGTGATGATTTTTGTTTGTTACCAAAAGTAATGTGATACAGTATCACAAGTTAAAATCTTTCCGTAACACACATTATTCGATAAGGTGTGGTTGGAAAGAGATAATATAGAACTTATACGATATGGTTTTTTATCTTAGTCAAGTTTTATTGAGCCACTTGATTTTATAATTGGGGTCTTTCTATTTTGTCTACTAATTTCTTTTTCCCACTAAGTCAAAGTACCTTTTTAAACAACCATATTCACTCTGTATTAGATATGGAAAGGTATAGTACCTAATTTGTAAGTTGTCCGAATAAAAACATGTGGTCAATTATCCTACAAGTTCATGAGAATAAAGTGTTTGTGGCTCATGATGCTGTCTTTATAGAAAAGAGGACTATTTCTAAATGACAGAGTGGGAGAAAATATTGAAGAGCCACAAATGACACAAGAAAATTGTTTTCTTATTGTCAAATAGAGTGTATATTTGTTTGGAATATATGAGGTCGGGTTAAAATCCATCACTCTTTAGAGATGAGTATATAAGTGTTACTTTTTGAAAGTGATGAGAGGTGATAAATCGTTATTTAAAAAATTATGATACCTCTTACTTACAAAGAGGATGTTTAAAAGGTTGTTTCTAGTTTCAATCTATGCAATGGCTATAGAAGTCGTCTTAATCCGAATTAGAATTCAGGTGTAATTATCAGGTAAATAACCTGGTATATTTACATGAAGAAGTTTGACCTCTTCAATGTAATTGACTTGAATAAAAAGATGTTTTCTAGGCTTAATTGGTGAAAAAGGGTTTTGCACCAGTTTCAATGCTTCTATAAACTCGGATTATACTGGCAATAGTTGCATCTCATAATTGTCAATTTAATAGTAGGATATCAAAACCGTCTTCCCGAATTTGATTCGTTCTAGAAGAAGAAGTGTGTTTGACACATTTAGAGGGTTTTTTGTAGATCCTTACAATCTTAAGATTGTAGCAAACTTATGAAGAAATCTTAAGAGAGCATCATGTAGTTGGAATGATTAGTTGATCGTATTATAAAACATTTCTCAAGATGTTGAGGAATTATGTTTACACATGAAGTTTAGTGGGAGTATGGTGGTCTTATGAGTCTTTATATAGTCTGTATATAAATCATTTGGAATGATGAAAGACTTAGGAGAATATTTATACATCTTAAAATATCCAGATTTATTAGATAAATCAAGGAGGGATATATGCGCTTTATTAGGAGTCTTATGTAGGTGAGATTCTTAACTAGTTCAAACAAGTTGAACTCATTAGAATTGATTCTAATTGCTTCCGCTGTCGGATTAATTTTATACGCTATGATGTATTATTGTCTTAACAATTCATATACTTTGAGTATTGTGAGTTTTTATTAATCAAAGTTAAGTGAAGGTCATTTAATAGCCAAATTAGTTATTATTTAGTACTTGAGAAGAACTAAGTAAATAAAACGAAGTGTTTTGATATTTTTATATTTATAATTCATGTAAGGAGTTACATGAATGTTTGTTGTTGTTTATGTAAAAGATACATTAAACACCATCCTTTAAAACATATAGGGATTGTTTGAAATCCCGTATTGGCTATGAGGAGTTGATCTGCTGGAAGAGTTTCATGCAGTCATACATTGCGGATTTTGCAACGGAAATTAAGTACTTCATAACATTCGATGTTGCGATACGAAGTAGCTTGGATTTGACAATAATGCAAGGACTAGTAGTAGCTCATGCAGTCGCATATCCTATCATTGATATACTGTGAAAACAGTGGGAGCTATCTTCGAGGTAAGGGTGCCATAGTCTAGAGTTAAGTTTAGACATGTACTTAATTAAGTTACATGTGATTTAAGTTCTGTGAAACAATGGGAAATAGCAATTGTTGGTTTGATAAAATGAGGTGTCATTGATTTTAAACCAGGGTTTTGTTGAAGGCTAAACATGATAGTCATGTCGTTTCAATGTGATCGAAATAGGGCAATTGAATTGCTGCAGATTAATGATGTGTAATAATCTGATAGTGTATCAATTTTTACATATATGATAATATCATTTATCGTTTGAGTTTTTTTTCAACTCTTATATATTCAGGGCTAACTGGATATTAGTTATACTTTGTTTTTATCCAAATAGGTTGTAGTGACAATGTCGAACCCTATTAAGTGAACTGGATTAACATTGTATAGTGTCCCTAGTAACTTAATGAGGTGACGTCTCAGAGTGACTAGATTATAAGGCGATAGATGACGAGTTCGACTGTCATATGACCATATAGATGGCTGGTCGATTACATAGGCAGAATGTAGAGACATTTTGCCGGACAGTGACCATTTATAGAGTCCTTTATGTTGCCTGGTCGTTGCGAGGATTTCAATTATTCCTTCGAGTCAATTATTTAGACTTGCGACTATTTGTCTAAGTTGGTATGGTTTTCCGGTGGCTTTGGTTTTTGTCCAAGGTTGCGCCGTAAAAGGAGGCTGATGGACATTTATTGGGTCATTGTGATATGTATCGAACGAAGAAAATAGGTCAATAGGATTGTCCATCCATGTCATTATAAATA
This sequence comes from Silene conica, assembly GCA_029255685.2. Taxonomy (NCBI): domain Eukaryota; kingdom Viridiplantae; phylum Streptophyta; class Magnoliopsida; order Caryophyllales; family Caryophyllaceae; genus Silene; species Silene conica. The sequence goes on along the minus strand of CM055317.2, from coordinate 32,696,142 downwards.
TCTCAAGGCCACTCGAGGAGAGGTGACTGGAAATGCGTGGCCACGCTCGGATGTGATCTATAGTAGATTATCCGGTCAAGCAGTCATTCTCAAGATCGAGGAAACCACTTTATGATATGATCATGTGCAAGAACGACCTGAAAGACCTCTTGCATTGAGTGGGAGATAATATTGGACAAGAGAATTGGTAGCGCACACTTGTGTCGGACAAGTGGGAGATTGTTGGAGTATTGTCCTCCACAATAATGCTTCTACATAATAAATCTCGTACAAGGAATATGAGGGATTTATATTTTATATGTTTGTCAGCTGGTCAACGTTAATCGTTAATGATTGGCTGACTAGAGTTTGACATTATTGTCGTATGACGGCGATGACCAGCTGATCCCTTTAGGTCACACCTATAGTATGATGCCCAAATGGAAAAATTAATTATTTGTATTAGATACAAGTTAATTAATTCCTTGTTTAGGTTGACTTTTATTAGTCAAGTGAATTTAATGTTTGATGAAGAGTAAAGTACTCAGGCCATAGGATTTTATTATTCGGTTATATGATAATTGAATAATAAATGTAATACGATATTTAGTAATTAATAGTTAATTTACTAAATATATACGTAGTTTGTATTATTTATGAGGTGGAGGTAATTAGCGAATTAATGTTACAAGAGGTTGTAAAATTAGCCAAACGGGTTTTATAAGACTCATTTTATGTTGAAAATGATAAAATGACACTTAAATGTTAAGTGTATTTTATTTACTACTTTGTATTATTTAAGTGTTAAATAATCAGATAAATATTTTTATTATATAAGATAATAAAATATACGACTTATAAGCATTTGAAGGACAAATGTCGAAAGACGAAATAAGACCCGGAATACTATATGTAAACCGAGAATGTGGAGATAATGTGACAATAATAGGTCTTTGTCTTCCACTCATGTTTATGAGTATTATAAGCTATTTTGTTTACATTTGATGGCCTATAAATAGGCTACTATTCCACTTGTTCTAATTGGAAAAATCTAGAGAATCAAAATCCTCAAAATACATACTTGTTGTTAAGCCATTTAAGAGGAAAAAGAGAAGACTTAAGATCGTCATCTTCAACCTCTAAAATTGATTAAAAGTTGATCAATCTTCATCAAAATAAGTTCACAAAAATTAATATATCTCTTATATTATCAAAGTAATAATATTTGTAGTATAAAAAAACAAGGTTTACACTAAACTATATCTAGTTAATATACTTAGTGTTTTTGGGCTAGTCTTGGGTGCAACCAAAGGAGGTCACCTATTTTGGTGACTTGGGTTAGGGAGGATCATCCTACACTATTTTAGCTCAAGAACTACAAAGGTAGGAGACATTTGTAGTGCCAAAAATGTCATCTCACCAATGTAAGAAAATTTCTTCTTATTAATTTTTGCATGCATGTATTATTTAAACCACCTTATGAAATTAGCTTTTAATTTTAATATCATTAGAGAGTCTAATGAGGTCTAAATTCCTAACAATAACAACATATAACGATTATCATACTCCAACGTAAACATAATATCATCTGAAATAATCATTCATAAATCCTCTTCTTAACATAATCATGTAATTAGATCAAATACCGCGACTCAGGCATTTCCAAAACATATATCAACAGTATATAACACCATACCCTTACTCAATCAAGTATATACAAATCATTCAGCAATGTCTAGCACCATACCTTGACTCGGGCAAGCTAAACACAAACAACAGTATATAAGTCTAACCCCGACTCATGTAAACTTAGATACAACAATCAGCAATATCAATCCATGAACCCCGACTCAGGCGTGAAAGGATACAATCAGCTAGTATTGGTTCCGAGGTCCCGACTCAGACATAACCAATACTCTTCGAATGAATCAGAGGTCCCGACTCAGGCATGATCGAACCGACATACAAACTCACAAAGGAATAGAGGTCTCGACTCAGACATGACGACTCGGAGGTCCCAACCAAGACATGTCCGTCACGCGACATCCACTCACGTATCCAACAAAAGGTCCCGACTCATACATAGTTCGATACGCAACATAACAAAGATACATATTGTACTCTAGCGGCCTCGACTCAGACATATTTCCAATATGCACCACATCTAAACTATGACCTAATCCATCTACTAAGATACCGTCTAACATACGATAGCTTACAGGCATACAAGTCACACGGAAGAAGAATCAACCAAATCGGAGGAACCGATCAAAAGTTAAACAACTTTCAACGAGGACAAGGCTCTCAGCCGGCTGCCAGATCGTCTGCCGGTCGGCCGGCTGGGAGTCCAATACCCACAAGCAGCCTTTACAAAAACTCGAGGAGAAGGGGTCCTCAGCCGGTGCACCGGCTGCCGGCCACTCGGCTGGGGATCCCACCTCATGCAATTCCTACAATTTTGCTTCAAAGGCAAGGGGGGCCCTTAGCCGGCCGACCAGCCGCCGGCCTACCGGCTAGGAGTCCCACTCCAATGCCTTTCTTTCAAAAACTAAACATCCATAAGGGCCTCTCAGCCGGTCGACCGGCGGCCGGCCACCCGGCTGTGAGCCCCATCACCTATTTTCTTCACAAAAGCAAACACACCTAGACGGGCTCTCAGTCGGTCAACCGGCTGGAACCCCCTGTTCCCGCGATAACCAATTTTCGACATTTGCAAAATATTCTTATACTTCTATGATACTTTCTATACTTGATTCTAATCAACAATTCAATAATCCCAACATGAATATTACATCAACTAAGCATATGGACATATCACAAATCATCCCACATATGATTACGTGTCATTTTTCCCAAATTTTACCCATCTTTCATGTATATCAAGTAAACATCCCCAAATGGATTATCCTCAAAAACCAACATACAATCAGATTATAAACATCAACCAAGTTCCTATAAACTATATTAGACACTAATTCCATACTAAACACATAAAAATCGCAAAGAATGCTAATATAGACAAAAGGTCGAGTTCCTCATTATTGTCACCTGATTTTCGCTCTAATCTTTTGTTTCCTCTTCTACAACGTATGACTCAACCTCCGGGTTCTCCTAATTAACTCCTAAAAGCATAAAACATGGCTTAACAAAGGTAAATTTGAGTTTAGGGCAAAACAGCCCGGAAATCAAATGTACAGAAATGAAATTTGAAAGTGATAGAAGTGACGGCGACGACGAGAGGAACGCGTAGAAAGAAACCTCACCTCGATCCGAGTAGAAATGAGTTCTAGATGATGAATTATGTGAGCTTAAAAAGTATGAAAATGGTGGAAATGCTTTTACTGATTCTTTTGTTTTCTTGGAAAGTAAGATAGAAGAAGGAGAAAATAAAAGGGAAAGCGTCCTTAAGTTTACTTATAACAACTTATGAGACGGGATTCCACTTTAATGAAACGGGAATCTTAAATACGTGAATGCCAAGTGAAATAGACATCTTAAGACTAAATAAATCTTAAGACGGAACTTAGCGATATTTCTCAATATTAATTTACGAAGTTAAATAAAATATTATTAAATTCCGAAAAATACTTTATATTATTAAAAATATATATATGAAAATAAGGGATGTTACAATCACCCCAACTTTCAAAAAGTTTCTTTCTTGAAACTCGAACGAAGAAAAGTTAAGAAAATACCTCAATAAAAAAGGGTCGGATGCGTAGCGCGCATCGAAGCCTCAATCTCCCAAGTCTGCTCTTCTAAATCACCGCATCGCCAAAGGATCTTCACAAGGGGCACCACCTTGCTTCTCAGCTCCCGGTCTTGACGATCGAGGATCTTCACGGGACGCTCCACGAATGCAAGATTAGGCTCAAGGTTATCGATCTCTCTCTGAAGAACGTGACTAGGATCACTAATGTACTTGCGAAGCTCGGAAACATGGAAGACGTTATGCACTTTGCCCAAACTCGGAGGCAAATCCAACCTATAAGCCACAACACCAATCGTCTTTAGAATCTCATAATGTCCAATGTACTTTTGGCTCAACATACCTTTAACTCCAAACCTTTTCACTCCCTTCATCGGTGAAGCCCTGAGAAACACACGGTCCCTAACCTCGAACTCGAGCGGTCTACGGCAAACATCGGCGTAGGATTTCTGCCAGTCCTGAGCAGCCTTCATCCTACCACGAATCAGCTGAACATGGTCAATGGTCACAGCTAACTGATCAGGTCCTAGATCATGAACATCACTCGACTAATCCCAACAAATCGGACTACGACGCTTCCTCCCATAAAGAGCCTCATAGGGAGCCATCTTCATCAACGAATGATAACTGTTATTATACAAGAACTCGACCAACGACAAACTCTGTTCCCACGAAGTCTGAAAATCTAAGGCACGGGCACGCAAGAGATCCTCTAATGTCCATATGGTCCTCTCAGAATGACCATCTGTAGCGGCATGGAATGCAGTACTCATCAATAATCGGCTACCCATGGCCTCCTAAAGGGCTTTCCAGAACCTCGAACAAAAGCGGGGATCCCTGTCTAATACGATCTCCATCGAAACACCATGACAGCGAACAATCTCGGCAACATAAGCCTTAGCAAGGCGATCCATATCCCATGTCTCTCTGATCGGTATAAACCTAGCACACTTGGTCAATCGGTCCACAACCACCCAAACAGCATCTTTACCGCCAACAGTCTTCGGTAGCGCGGTCATAAAGTCCATAGAGATGCACTCTCATTTCCACTGAGGAACATGGAGCGGCTGAAGCAGACCACCAGGTCTCTTATGCTCAATCTTGACTTGCTGACATGTCAAACACTTACTCACGTAACTGAAGATGTCCTTCTTCATCCCAGGCCACCAAAACACGAGTCGAAGATCCTTATGCATTTTCTCACCTCCAGGATGCATCAAATAAGGGGTCAAATGAGCCTCAACCAACACTCTCTTCCTCAAACTAGGAGCATCAGGAACAAATATCCGGCCCCGGAAACGTAGAAACCCATCAGTACCAATCACAAAATCCTTAGCCTCACCATTGGCAATCTTAGCCTCGAATTTCTTGAAAGTTGCATCGGTAGACAAACTCGTAAGAATCTCCCAATACAAAGTCGGCTCAGCAGACATCAAATTCAACCAATTGAAGCCAGTCCCAACCATCTCAAGTCTCAACTTGCGGAACTCAGAACATAACTCCTCGGGCAACACTTGAATCGCGCTCAAATAATGTGAAGTCTTCCTACTCGACGCATCAGCAACTACGTTAGCTTTGCCCTCATGATAAATGATGCCCGTCGTTGAGGGTACCAAAGATAAAATTTATAATTCCTAACCTTAACAATAGATAGTGAAAGTCAGGGTCGAACCACAAGGAGGTGGGGAATGTTTATTGTCTTAATGTTAATGTTTAAAGGTAACAAGTTTTGGGGGTTTGATTGGTTGATGCTATATCTAAGGCAAAGATAAAAATAAAACAAGAATTAAAAGATGAGAATAAAATATAATAAAAGAGGATGCTAGGATGTTCGGGTAATAAATAGCTAAGGTAAAATAAATCCTAAGGTCAACATGTATTGCAGTCGCGTAAGGGAGTGTAACATATCTTTTTAGGTCTATGCTACCTAATAGCTCCTTTCGGCCTATGCTATTAGTTCCTAGGTCTCACAATTATTGGGTGTCAACAATAAGGGTGATTCCTAAATCCCAGGTTACATACCTTTCAGCCTTGAGTAACCTATCCGTCTTAAAGTGTAAACCAATGCCCTTCCCGTATCTTTCAATCTTGGGTAGGTCATTACTAACATCCTACAAGTCTCCTATTGGTCTCATTGCAGGATATTATAATTTATAAGAAAAGACGAAATAAGAAAACAGACGCGAGTGGTCGACCGACCGGCTACTCCAGTCGGCCGACCACGGCCTCGGTCGACCGACCGACTATTTCAGTCGGCCGACCGTGGTCCGGCTACAGGTCGGATTTGCGGATTTTTATCTACCTATGCATATTATCCCCTACATCCTAACATATGAAAATTAGTTACTCATAATTGTTAAGACGAATATAAAATTGGGAATAAACATAGAGAACATAGTAAATAAACTAAGCATGCAAGATTCAATAAGGCTTGGGATTCTAACTTAACAATTGTAATAAAAGCAATAAGAACAATAATAAAACTAGATCAAAGAGGAATTACCACAATTGGAATTAAGGCAGAACGGAATTAACTTTATTGAATACTTGGGAACTATTGAAAGATTACAAAACTAAAGCTTGAATAAAACTCAATATGATAAAGACTTGATACTAAAAGATTTTATAGATGAAAGATCTAAATAATCCCAGATGCCAAACCCTAATCACAAGATTGGCTTATATAGGGTAAAAACTAAGAGTTTCCTTAAAATTCTAATTCTACTTTATTTCCGAAAAAGAAAAGAAATCGTATGGGCTTTAATCTGGTCGGCCGACCCGTATAACTGGTCGGTCGACCACTTCTTGTTGGACCTCTTTTATTTCCGGCCTTTCTTGGAAATTGGGCTTCATGAAAATCAGGCCTGGTCGGCCGACCCGTTTGGGTGGTCGGTCGACTGCTTCTGCACGGAAGTCTTCGGATTTCTTCTGTTTTGACTCTTGGTACTTTGACTTTGACTTCAGTTGACTTTCCTTTTATTCCTTAATTAAGCAAAAGACTTGAGGATACGAGTTTGGTGCTAAATCGTCTCTTTTCCGCATAAATCTGCAAAAGTGCATAAAAATACGAAAGTACACAATTTGTGGGAAATAGAGGCTAAAACATAGTAAATGAGCGACCAAATACGTGTAAAAATAGATGTAAAACATCATAAAATAGACACGTATCAAATTCCCCAAACCAAACCCTTGCTTGCCCTCAAGCAAGAAATAGACTCGATCCTAACTAATGGAACGATTTCAATCTCAGAGCGAAATTTACTTGTAAGCCTGAACCAATACCAAGTACAAAATGAGAAAGTATTTAAAATCATGCAAACGAGTTATGGTGTTGTCAAACTTGGAAACATAAAGACTATAGAGACTTTATACCATGGACTCTCGCGGTACGCTCGAGACACTCATGAAGCAAAGGGTGAGTATATGTAAAAGATAGAAAGAAGTAATTTTGTAGAGACACTCACCTAACTGCGACCCATGGAAACATGCCTGCAATCTAACATGAACAAGAATTCTACAACTTCGTATAACAAATCTCATTTAAGTGGCCTAGATACATGCAATTGAGGTAATGAAAGATATGTGAGGTAAAAGGTAAAAGTGGTTAAGATGTTTTTGGATATGTGGGGTTAGTAGCCAAGCTAGTAAAACCGATTCCCAATAACATATTTCACAACTTTTTGATATTAAGAAAGTGCTCTTTTGTAACACAACTCTCACATTAAATATAAGAAAGGACTCCCAAATATTTTTGAATGCAGCACGGGAGTGATAACATATAAAAAGAAAGGGATATTTTGGAACGAATTTTGAATCTGATATCGCCAGTTGGTCGACCGACTTATAGAGGTGGTCGGTCGACTGGCTCTGTATTTTCCGGGTTTTTTTTCGTTTTTTTTTTTTTTTTTCTTTTCTTTTCTGAATTTTTCTGTTCTTTTTCTTTTCTTGCTTTCTTTCTTTCTTTTCTCTTTTTGCTTATAATAGCACACAAACCAAGATGCCTCAAAAAATAATCCAATGACTACAAATACTAGCTTGGAAGGGTAGGCTAAGTATGGGATGTAGTTTTGGGGGAATAAAAAGGCAAATTTGGCTATGTGAAGCTTATGGGTAAATATGAGAGAAGGGATCCCAAATGCACGTATCAAGACTCACAAAACGAGATAGTAAAACAAGTATATAGCAATTCAAGTTCATGTTTATGCATATTGATGTAACATGTTCCAAGGGAAGTACTACTCACATCCTAGACAACTGGTTTAAGAATGAAACCAGAAAAAAAGCTCTAAAACTTAGAATGTATAAGTAGGTCGCCAAGGTATAAGTCAAGTCTCAAGAAAACAAGTTAACAAAAACTCGTAGATATGCAAAAGACTCTCATACTAAAACAAGTTGACAAGGCAAAGTAAAGGCATAAACATATAAGATAGCTAAATCATCCTTGAAATACTTTCGTTCCGACTCGACCTATATGCAAAAATAAACGTGCATTTTTTGGAATTTTTAAATTTTTTAATTTTTTTGGATTTTTGTATATATAAGGAAAATAAAGAAAAGAACGATGCAAGACAGAAATGCAATAAACGTGTGACAAAATGCAATGCATGTAACATGAAACCATTCCCCAAACCAACCCGCACAATGTCCCCATTGTGCATTAGCCTAAGTAAAGGTTTCAGAAAATAAAAGGAAAGATGCAAGGAAAAAAAAAAAAAAAAAAAAAAAAAAAAAAAAAAAAAAACTAAGGACAAACTGGAAAGAACTCACTGGATTATGAAGCGCATGAAAAACCTCCCCAAACCAGCGTAAGCTGGGAGGTTTTGGTGGCCAGCAGTGCCACTCAAGTACCCAAGACGGTTGCACGATTCCCGAGGAAGAGAAACGAAAGACTGCGACGGACAGTAGGTCGACCGACCGATGTTTCTGGTCGATCGACCTCCTGTGAACAGCGAAAAAAATCGGCGATACAGCGCGTCTGGTCGACCGACTGATGTTTCCGGTCGGTCGACCAGCTGAGTCCTGGAGGTCTTCGTTTTTTCTCGGAAATCCTGAAAAAGCAAGAAAATATGCGCGCCCAACAATGCGCGAGATGCCAAAACGATTCTAAAAGTCTTAACTACTAGCAAATCAAACTAAAAAGTTTCACACAACATAAAATAAATTGTCTTAAAACTGCAATTTAAAAACAACTATCCGCTGAAGATGCGGAGGATATCCGACCACGGCTTCTGACGGCACGCCGTAGTCTCTACTGTTTTTGCTTCAGTAGCAAAACACATCTTCTTTCCTCCGTCGCAAAGCATATGCGACGGTCTCTCTGCTTGAGCCTGCCTCCTCTTCTTTTTCTCCTCTCGATCCACGACGTCTGGATCCTCATCCTCTCCATAGCTCAGGCATCCCATTCCTCCTCTCTGGATGATAACTTCCTTCTCCTTGGGTTTCCCCAAACTAGTTCCTGCAATAGTCACGATAGAAGTGTCCTCCCTATTGCTCCCAATCTGGGGCGGAGGTGTAAAAACAGATACAGGAACAGGTAATAAAGGTGGAGAAGTAGTGATGACCTCATACTTCTTCTCAGAAGTTATAGCATTACATGTAATGGGGGTCATAGCATCCTTCTTCCTATAGGATAGGCCATAGATAATAGAATGTTTGCCTACTTTGAAGGTTAGAGTTCCAGTGCCTACATCTATAATGGCTCCTGCAGTGTGAAGAAAGGGTCTTCCTAGAATGATGGGTATATGGGCATCCTCTGGGATGTCCAAAACAACAAAGTCTACTGGGAAGAAAAACCTGTCAATACGCACAGGGATGTTTTCTAACACCCCTATAGGTTCCATAGATGTGCGATCAGCCATCTGGACTGTCATACTGGTCACTGCAAATTCGGTCATTCCTAGTTTTAAGGCGACGCTTAGGGGCATGACACTTATACTAGCACCTAGGTCGCATAAAGCCTTTTTAACTGGGAAGGTTCCTATATTACAGGGGACAGAAAAACTTCCAGGGTCTTCTAATTTATGGGGGGCAATGACATGTGTTAAAAAGCTAGATGACTCTTCAGTGAGAGCCACAGACTCAACCTTTTCTAGAGACCTCTTTCTTGACAAAAGCTGTCTCATGAATTTTAGATAAGAAGGAACTTGTTGAACTAATTCTAAAAATGGAACTTGAACATTTAATGAACGAATTACATCTTTAAATTTGTCAAAAGATACCTGATCCTTCGAAGGCACGAGTCTCTCTGGAAAGGGAGCAGCTGAGGATTCTGTATTTGCAGCCCTTTTTAAAAACCTAGGGGTCTTATCACCCCGGAAAAGAAAATCCCGTAAGTTATTCGGCAATTCTGGACGAAAGGGAACTTCGGGCTCTGCTTCTGTGGTCGGTCGACCAGTATTCTCGGTCGGTCGACCAGTCTCCTGTTCAGGAAAAATTTTCGGATCCTGCTCCGCGGTCGGTCGACCAGATTCTTCGGTCGGTCGACCGACTTTGCTGCCACTCGCTGTTTTTTCTTTCTCAGCCCCCACTTTAGTACCACTTCGCAGGGTTACGACGTTTAGGGTCTCCTTCTTCTGGTCAGGTTTGGTTGGAAGTTGACCCGGAGCCCTAGTATCATTCTTGCTCGCAATCTGAGCAATCTGGGACTCCAACATCTTCATCCCTGCCTCTCTAGCCTGCGACTCCTTCTGAACCAACCCAATAAGATTTTGGATAAGAGCATCTGTGTTGGGTGGTGGATTGGAAGGTGGTTGAGGGTTGAAAGGTGGTCTTTGGAAATTCTGTTTATGTGGGGGTACATATGTGGAATTTTGCTGAGGTTGTATGTGTTGTGGGTTTTGAACATTCTGGCTTGTCCACCTTAAGTTGGGATGGACATTGTTATTATTTGGATCATAGAAATTGTTCCCACGATAATGCTGAAAAGCGGCACATGTTTCATTAGATGAAGTGCAGAACTTTGACACATGCCCTTCTCCACCGCACCTCTCACAAGCAAAGGGTCCGTCCTGAACGGCGTTCACCTGGTATATTCCTCCCTTGCTTCCACTCCCTAGATCGAGCTTTCCTGCAGCCTCAAATTTTTCTAACTTGGCCGTCAAGGCCTCAATTGCTGCCAGGTTGTACTCTGATTTTCTCTGATTTCCTCTGGAAGTACCATGCTCAGCGCGGTGCACAGCAACATCTTCTATTAACTTGAGACCTTTAGTCTCTCCTGAATTATCCTGGAATCTTCCATTAGCTGCAGCATCTAAGTAGGCCCTGTTGTCATCATAGAGGCCATTGTAGAACTGGTTGCAAAGAAACCATTGTTCGAATCCGTGATGTGGTATGGATCGAACAAGTCTCTTGAACCTGTCCCACGCCTCGCTGAAATCTTCATTGGGTCCTTGCTTGAAATTAGTAATCTGCGCTCTTAAGGCATTAGTCTTTGATGCAGAATAGTATTTCCTGTAGAAAGCTAGAGCTAAGGTGTTCCAATCTGTAACTCCCGCAGCAGTGCGGTCAAGGTCTCTGTACCATTCTCTCGCAGAGTCCCTAAGGGAGAAGATAAACATGGTCTGTTTAATCTGATCCTGCGTCACTCCTTCTGGGGGTGCTATAGAGCATATGTAATCTGTGAAGATTTCAATGTGCTTAGCTGCATCCTCATTAGCCGAGCCTCCGAATTGGTTTCTTTCAACCATAGTAATATAGGCAGGCTTGGCCTCGAATGGCTTCCCAGTACCTGCAGGTAAAGTGAACCCTTTGTATAGGTCCTTTGCCTGAGGCATAGAGTGACTGGCAATAGTAGCTTCTTCTGTCATGTTATCTTCTTCTTTAGGAAAAACTGGAAAACAGGTAAAAGATGGTGTTTTTGGTGAAAGTGGATTGATGGGTGAATTTGGTTGTGAAGGTGGTGTTTTTGGTGAAGACGGTGGTAACTCGAAAAGGTCTTCTTGAAATAAAGAGGATGGTGACCCTCCCTCTCGATTTGCTAGAAGTTGCTTTCTTCTTTCTCTTAAGAGTCCTCTCAATTTCAAGGTCAAGTGGTAGGAGTTCTCCTTGAACTGACCTGCGCATAAGAGGAAACTACAAGAAAAAGGTGAGAAGGTTTAAGGAACAAAAAGTTCCTTAAACAAAGAGAAACAAAAACAAAAAACAATAAACACTGGCGTCACCTCCCCGGCAACGGCGCCAAAATTTGATGCCCGTCGTTGAGGGTACCAAAGATAAAATTTATAATTCCTAACCTTAACAATAGATAGTGAAAGTCAGGGTCGAACCACAAGGAGGTGGGGAATGTTTATTGTCTTAATGTTAATGTTTAAAGGTAACAAGTTTTGGGGTTTGATTGGTTGATGCTATATCTAAGGCAAAGATAAAAATAAAACAAGAATTAAAAGATGAGAATAAAATATAATAAAAGAGGATGCTAGGATGTTCGGGTAATAAATAGCTAAGGTAAAATAAATCCTAAGGTCAACATGTATTGCAGTCGCGTAAGGGAGTGTAACATATCTTTTTAGGTCTATGCTACCTAATAGCTCCTTTCGGCCTATGCTATTAGTTCCTAGGTCTCACAATTATTGCGTGTCAACAATAAGGGTGATTCCTAAATCCCAGGTTACATACCTTTCAGCCTTGAGTAACCTATCCGTCTTAAAGTGTAAACCAATGCCCTTCCCGTATCTTTCAATCTTGGGTAGGTCATTACTAACATCCTACAAGTCTCCTATTGGTCTCATTGCAGGATATTATAATTTATAAGAAAAGACGAAATAAGAAAACAGACGCGAGTGGTCGACCGACCGGCTACTCCAGTCGGCCGACCACGGCCTCGGTCGACCGACCGACTATTTCAGTCGGCCGACCGTGGTCCGGCTACAGGTCGGATTTGCGGATTTTTATCTACCTATGCATATTATCCCCTACATCCTAACATATGAAAATTAGTTACTCATAATTGTTAAGACGAATATAAAATTGGGAATAAACATAGAGAACATAGTAAATAAACTAAGCATGCAAGATTCAATAAGGCTTGGGATTCTAACTTAACAATTGTAATAAAAGCAATAAGAACAATAATAAAACTAGATCAAAGAGGAATTACCACAATTGGAATTAAGGCAGAACGGAATTAACTTTATTGAATACTTGGGAACTATTGAAAGATTACAAAACTAAAGCTTGAATAAAACTCAATATGATAAAGACTTGATACTAAAAGATTTTATAGATGAAAGATCTAAATAATCCCAGATGCCAAACCCTAATCACAAGATTGGCTTATATAGGGTAAAAACTAAGAGTTTCCTTAAAATTCTAATTCTACTTTATTTCCGAAAAAGAAAAGAAATCGTATGGGCTTTAATCTGGTCGGCCGACCCGTATAACTGGTCGGTCGACCACTTCTTGTTGGACCTCTTTTATTTCCGGCCTTTCTTGGAAATTGGGCTTCATGAAAATCAGGCCTGGTCGGCCGACCCGTTTGGGTGGTCGGTCGACTGCTTCTGCACGGAAGTCTTCGGATTTCTTCTGTTTTGACTCTTGGTACTTTGACTTTGACTTCAGTTGACTTTCCTTTTATTCCTTAATTAAGCAAAAGACTTGAGGATACGAGTTTGGTGCTAAATCGTCTCTTTTCCGCATAAATCTGCAAAAGTGCATAAAAATACGAAAGTACACAATTTGTGGGAAATAGAGGCTAAAACATAGTAAATGAGCGACCAAATACGTGTAAAAATAGATGTAAAACATCATAAAATAGACACGTATCAATAAAGAAGCTCAATGTCATAGTCTTTAACAAGCTCAAGCCAACGCCGCTGCCGCATATTCAGGTCTTTCTGAGTGAAAATATACCTCAAGCTCTTATGGTCAGTGAAAATGCGGCAATGTGAACAAATAAGATAATGACGCCACATCTTCAAGGCATGAACAATTGCCGCTGAGTCTAGGTCATGTGTAGGATAGTTCACCTCGTGAACACGCAGCTGTCTGGAGGAATAGGCTATCACCTTCGCACTCGGCATCAGTACACGACCTAAACCAAGCATCGAAGCATCGCAATACACATCATAATCAACCCCATTCTCCGGAAGAGTAAGCACTGGAGCGGTTGTCAATCTAGTCTTCAACTCCTGAAACGAACTCTCACAACTATCGGTCCAAACAAACTTGGTTTCCTTCTTTAGCAACTGAGTCATCGGGCGAGCAAGTCTAGAGAAGTCTTTCACGAACCGTCGATAGTAACCTGCTAATCAAAGGAAACATCGAATCTCACCGATGTCTTTGGGACTCTCCCAATCCATAACAGCCTCTATCTTGGAGGGGTCTACCATTACACCCTCGCTGGAGATCACATGGCCTAAAAAGGCTACCTTTGATAACCAAAATTCGCATTTCGAAAACATGGCGAACCACTTCTAACGGCGCATAATCTCAAGTATGATGCGAAGATGTTCAGCGTGCTCTTCATCATTCTTCAAGTAAATCAGAATGTCATCTATGAACACCATAACACAAGTGTCCAAACATTCGCTGAAGGTTTTGTTCATCTGATCCATAAAAATGGCAGGAGCATTGGTCAACCCAAATGGCATGACCACAAACTCGAAATGTCCAAAGCGAGTGCGGAAAGCAGGCTTTGCAACATCAGCCTTACGAACGGGGATTTGATGATATCCTGACCGTGGATCAATCTTGGAGAATCTGGAAGCACCACGGAGCTGGTCGAACAGATCATCAATCCTAGGCAACGGATAACGGTTATTCACCGTGACACGGTTCAACTATCTATAGTCAATAAACAACCTTATCGAACCATCTTTCTTCTTAACGAACAACACTGGAGCACCCCAAGGAGAAGCACTCAGTCGTATAAAACCTTTCTCAATCATCTCTTTCAAGTGCTTCTTCAGTTCCTTCAATTCCGGCGGAGCCATCCGATATGGAGCCTTAGAAATAGGTCTGGTACCAGGCACAAGCTCAATCTTAAACTCGACATCTGGTTCTAGAGGTATACTCGACAACTCTTCAGGGAACACATCGGGAAACTCTCGAGCAATGGGCACCTCTTCCAACTTCTGCAACGAAGGCTTTGCGGTTGAAATTACACACAGGAAGGCTTGGCAACCCTTCCTAAGAAGATAAGAAGCTTTCATTGAAGAAATAAGACGAACAGCCTTTCGTGGGCGAGTTCCCTTATAGGAAACACGAACTCCTGTCGGACTCCTCCGACAGATTTTCTGATCACGGCACTCGAAGCGAGCATGGTACCGCGATAACCAATCCATACCGAGGATAATGTCAAATTCCTCGAGAAAAAACCTCATCAGGTTCGCAGGAAATGTTAAGCTAGCAATCAGAACGACTACATCCGTATAGGAAGAAGAAAAGGGGAAGACGTCTCCAGATGGCAGTGAAATGGAAGTCTCCTCACAAATGGAAGAGTCAAGAGCTAGTCTATCAGCAAACTGGGTCGATATGAATGACAATGAATCACCAGTATCAAATAGGATCAAGCATTCGGCACCAAGGACTGAGAATATACCGGCAATGATGTCTGGCTTGGCCTCAGTCTCAGCTCTAGTCATCACGAAGATCTTCCCTTTAGCCTTGTTTACACGGGTCGTTGCAGCAGCGACGACAGCCTTGCCATAAGCAATGTTCCTCTCTAGACACTCAAAAGAATGATGTCCAATCCCATTACAAGTGTAGGACTTGTAAGCTTGCTTATAGCAGTCAGAACCAGGATGAGGAGCTTTGCCACAACGATGGCACTTGTTCGTAGAAGTCTCAGTGTGAACAATGGTACGAGCAACTGGAGCAAAAAATCTCTCATATCTCTTCTTCTAGGAAGTATGAGGAGCAGTGGCTGGAACAAACGATCTTTTACGTTGTTAACTAGTCCTCTGGTAAGAAGAAGAACCACTAGCAACTCTGGTCTCAGCATCAATGGTCTTAATAGAACTCTCGGTCCAAATAGCATCATCATACACCTCCACAAAAGAAATAGAATCCCTCCTAACCATGATATCAATACGAGGACTCAACTTGCCTCGGTAGAAGTAAACTCTCACATACTCATCTCTCACAAAGCGAAAAGCAAAAGGAGCTAGTTGGTTGAACTTGTCGGTGAACTCCTGAACAGTCATCTTGCCTTGCTTCAAATCCATAAACTCCTTAAGCCTCCGGGAACGAAGCTCTCTCGGGTAGAAGCGAGTCTCAACTAAGTTCTTGAAGACATCCCAGTCAAACAAAGGGTCTAGAAGAACGGTAGGACCAGTAAACGTCCACCACCTATCGGCCTCGTGAGTCATAAAGTGAGCAGCTAGACGTACTCTATCCTCCCTGGCCACGGAGTACATCGAGAAACCTCTCTCCATGTCCCTGAACCACTCAAACAAAGCAACTAGATCAACCTCTCCACCGTAGGTCTTAGTGTGAGTCCTAGACATCTCGTTGGCTATCCAAGAGAAACCACCGGGACGATTAACATCATTAACAGGAGGCGGAGGAGGAGCAGTATCAGCCTGGGTCCTCTGGTTCTCCAGAACCTGTAGCAGTGCTTTTATGATTGTATTGTCCACGTTGGAAGGCCTCACCATCCTTCAAAAGAAAAACTTGGCTTAGCTTAGCATATAACATTCAAACACAGACTACCATACTTAAGTCTTTAAACTACCCCATCTCTCATTCATTATTTGGTTATTTGGTCAAGTTAAATTAGGGGGGGTCACATGAGTTCGTCGGGAGCGACAACGCTCTGATACCAACTGTAAAACCCCACCTCGCGACAGCGGAAAAAAAACATACAAGATACCAGAAATGCAGCGGAATTTAAACTTTTTATATAAACATAACTAAACATGTGAGGCGTAAGTATTACTAATACTTAAATGTGGAAAATGAAAGGACATAATTAAGTAATAAATCATAAATACAAAACTACAGCCCATGATAGCATATCCCTACAGGCACCAAAACTGTATAACAAAAACTAAGGTCTAGCTAACGAAATAACGTAAGTCGTCGATGAAGGATCATCGCTCGCTAGCCTCTGTGAAATCCCCCTGTATGCAAATAAACAACCTACACACATACAACATGTGCTCCACAGTCAGTGGGGAGTGACTAGAGATGCTCCTAGCCACCTATTGCACAAACGTAAGCATATAACCACATATAACAATTATCATACTCCAACATAAACATAATATCATGTGAACTAATCATTCATAAATCCTCTTCTTAACATAATCATGTAATTATATCAAATACCGCCACTCAGGCATATCTAAAACATATATCAATAGTATATAACACCATACCCCGACTCAGGCAAGTATATACAAATCATTCAGCAATGTCTAGCACCATACCCCGACTCAGACAACCTAAACACAAACAGCAGTATCTAAGTCTAACCCCGACTCAGATAAACATAGATACAACAATCAGCAATATCAATCCATGAACCCTGACTCAGGCATGAAAGAATACAATCAGCTAGTATTGACTCTGAGGTCCCGATTCAGACATAACCAATACTCTTCGAATGAATCAGAGGTCCCAACTCAGACATGATCCACCGGACATACAAACTCACAAAGGAATAGAGGTCCCGACTCAGACATATCCCAATGCATCAACCATACACGTGACGGCTCAGAGGTCATGTCTCAGACATGTTCGTCACGCGACATCCACTCACGTATCCAACTAAAGGTCCTGACTCAAACATGGTTCGATACGCAACATAACAAAGATACATATTATACTCTAGAAGTCCCGACTCAGACATATTTTCAATATGCACCACATCCAAACTATGACCTAATTCATCTACTAGGGTACCGTCTAACATACCGATAGCTTACAAGCATACAAGTCACACGGAAGAAGAATCAACCAAATCGGAGGAACTGATCAACAGTTAAACAACTTTCAATGAGGACAGGGCTCTCAGCCGGCTGCCAGACCGTCTGCCGATCGGCCTACTAGGAGTCCAAAACCCACAAGCAGCCTTTACAAAAACTCGAGGAGAAGGGGTCGTCAGCCGGTGGACCGGCTACCGGCCACCCGTTTGGGGATCCCACCTCATGCAATTCCTACAATTTTGCTTCAAAGGGAAGGAGGGCCCTTAGCCGGCCGCCGGCCTGCCGGCTAGGAGTACCACTCTCACGCCTTTCTTTCAAAAACTAAACATCCATAAGGGCCTCTAAGCCGGTGGACCGGCGGCCGGCCACCTGGCTGGGAGCCCCATCACCTATTTTATTCACAAAAGCAAACACACTTAGACGGACTCTCAGCCGGTCGACTAGCTGGGAACCCCATGTTCCCGCGATAGCCAATTTTCGACATTTGCAAAACATTCTTATACTTCTATGATACTTTCTATACTTGATTCTAATCAACAATTCAAGAATCCCAGCATGAATATTACAACAATTAAGCATATGTACATATCACAAATCATCCCACATATGATTACATGTCATTTTTCCCAAATTCTACCCATTTTTCATGTATATCAAGTAAACATCCCCAAATGGATTATCCTCAAGAAACCAACATACAATCATATTATAAACATCAACCAAGTTCCTATAAACTATATTAGACACTAATTCCATACTAAACACATAAAAATCACAAAGAATGCTAATATAGACAAAAGGCTGAGTTCCTCATTATTGTCACCTAATTTTCGCTATAATCTTCTGTTTCCTCTTCTACAATGTATGAGTCAACCTCCGGGTTCTCCAAATCGACTCCTAAAAGCATATAACATGGGTTAACAAAGGTAAATTCGAGTTTAAGGCAAAACAGCCCGGAAATCAAATGTACCGAAATGAAATTTGAAAGTGACAGAAGTGACGGCGACAGCGAGAGGAACGCGTAGGAAGAAACTTTACCTCGATCCGAGTAGAAATGAGTTCTAGATGATGAATTATGTGAACTTGAAAAGTATGAAAATGGTGGAAATGCTTTTACTGATTCTTTTGTTTTCTTGGAAACTAAGATAGAAGAATGAGGAAATAAAAAGGGAAAGCTTCCTTACGTTTACTTATAACAACGTATGAGACGGGATTCCACTTTAATGAAACGGGAATCTTATAGAGCGGGAATGCCAAGTGAACTAGACATCTTAAGACTAAATAAATCTTAAGACGGAACTTAGCGATATTTCTAAATATTAATTTACGAATTTAAATACAATATTATTAAATTCCGAAAAATACTTTAAATTATTAATAATATATTTTATGAAAATAACGGATGTTACAGGAATTATGCATAAACAATAAATATGTTTTATATGATTTGCTTTACAAAAACATTGGTCAAAACAGAATTGTGCAGTAACAATCTGACCACTGTCAACTAAAAGATTTATTTCTCTTAAAATATAACTCGTATAAACATGAAACCAAAAGCATTGGAAAGCTAACTCAGAATGTTATCGTACATAAAACTTTCATATTCATATATGGAACACATTTTAAATGGCAGCTCTCACAAGCAAGGTAACATTCTTAAAATTTATTACAATTTTGGTTCCTTTAAAATGTCACATTACTTCACATTATCACATTTAAACACAACCATTTTTCCTCCAAACATGTTGACATATCATTTGATGCATCGAAATCATATTGTACCAATTTAACAGGTATTCATTATTTCAAACTGAAATTGTCATCTACCAAACGGTAAAGATTGCGAAATTGAAAAGTAGCCTTAACGAAATAATTCAATGTTATACATGTATGAACAATGCATTAGTTCCTACCATCGTAACAATCACAACATAAAAGTATGTAAATATATATCCTAGAATTCACCAAGGTGCAACTTATTGAATATTGACTCTAACTAAATTAATGTGTGTAAATAGAAATTGTCATGTAAACTTTAAGTACGACCTGCAACACATAATTATACAACATTCATGGCTTGGGGTAACACATTCCGCATATCACTAGACATGGATTACTATAACATATAAATCTGATCATTCATATCCAAATACCAACCAATATATTACATAGTTACGATAGTCATTTAATAACCAGATATCATATGGACATTTCGAAACTCCAAAATCATATGATCTTATCACCCAAATTATTGTCCAATAAATATACATCCATACTCTGAAAATTCCACATTCAATCATTAAGATCAATCATTATTTCAGTAGCAATCACACTCTTCCAATACACACCATTAACCATAACTCACATTATGACTTACCTCATTCTTCTCCTGCAAGGATGTTAGTACAATATAATTAGGTACGTTCATTTATTTCAATACTACCCACTCTCTTCATCACTCGAGGGTTTCCAGGTTAGACAAATAGGGCCAGTGGCTTGGTTTGAGGAGGTCCCTAACTCATCCCAATCCTCAGGGCTCCTAACAGTTACTAACCTAGTTTTCATTTTATTAAACTCTCACCACGTTCATTATTATTCATTAAGTTTACGCATGAGGATCGTTCGCTCTGATACCACTTTGTAACAACCCGACCCGCCACCGTCGTAACACAAACCCAATAAGATGGGTGTGCACTTTTGGGCGCTTTATTTGTCCTCACTTAAGCCCAAAAGCACAAGGTCCTGTTACTAAGTGGTTGGTGGAAGTTATTATAAACATATCACAAGCCTCACATTCTACCGATGTGGGACAAATCTCCCCAACTTTCCTCTCATACTTTTGGGGTGTTACAAGTCACCAGTCGTAGTGTCTCTTGTCATAGCTTTCGCTTAAACTCTTTAATTTTGCTATAGTTTTGACAGACAGTTTGTTACAGTTTTGAGGGACAGTGGTTTGTCTTTGTATCACAGTATGTTTATTATCTTTAATAAAGTGTTAGCATTGTTTACCTTATGCCGTACCTCAGGAAACAGAGGTGGTAGCGTCTTCATGATCTAATGGTCCTGTTTTAAAAGGCCTTAGACTATGAGGGTGTTACAAATGGTATTAGAGCGACGATCTAGGCACCTAAACCAATGAACCTAGGATGTGTCATAAATAAAATGAACCCAAGTGTTAGGTCGTAAGGCTACCGCAGAAGTTCGGGAGACGTTCCGAAACCGCGAAACTTGCTTACCCCCTCACACTTGGCCACTAAGGGTAGAATAGGATGTATGCATGTATGATGCATGTATGTTAGTGTAACACCCCCATTTATTTAAGAGCCTTTAGCCAGACTTTCTCAAATAAACAGGACTGTTACCATCTCGGAATGACCGAGGTAGTGATTAACAAAGTAAAACAACCAAAGTACTTTATATAAAATTTATAAAATTTAAACTCTGATGTTACATATACATTACAGCGGAAACTAAAATACAACTGATAACTTCGAAATATGTGATCTAATTCTAAGTCGGTCCATCCAAGTGCTCTCGCCATCCCATGCTCCCACAGCACCATCTTTCCTGTCAAAGCTGCTCCCCATCACGGACCATCACAGGTGTCACACGAATACACAGGATCAACCACGAGGTTGAGTAGGAAAATAGATAAAACATAAACAACAATAGAATACCATACACTTCCATCTCCATACCGTCTCAGCAACCACTCTCCGATCAAACACCACTTCTCAATCACAAGTCCCTACTCCTCCAATGGCCATATCACAAGTCCCAATATCACAAGACCCACACCTCATTCACAAGACCCTACTCCTCCAATGGCCATATCATAAGTCCCAATATCACAAGACCCACTATCACATGCCCCAATTCTC
Source organism: Silene conica (assembly GCA_029255685.2). NCBI lineage: Eukaryota > Viridiplantae > Streptophyta > Magnoliopsida > Caryophyllales > Caryophyllaceae > Silene > Silene conica. Next base: position 32,674,705 of record CM055317.2, on the reverse strand, counting down.
CTCTCCACATCATACAATAATATTCAAGATAAATAATAATGTCTCGACAACAATAAGAAACATCGTATATCGCCCTCATAATAACCAAACAGTCTCATTACATGGCATAATATAAATCACGGTCCATTTCCCTACCTCAGTTTGTAGAATGACAACCAAACAGCTGCTAGAAATATTCCATCTTGAACTCAATTCCTATAATTAGTACTTCCTCCATTCATATCCAAACTACACATATTCCATTTTAATCCATTCATATCCAAACTACACCTTTCCTAATAAAGCCAACAAAATTACTAAAATATCCTTATGAATATCAATGATTTACCCAAAATGTCATCAAATGACCCATCATTACTCCACCACAAACAATAAAAAAAATAACCTACACACTTCCCATTGTACTTTCAATCATATATTTAATAAACTCTTAAAATTTGTGCATAAAGCATAAATACAATTTAGATTTAAATGGAGGAAGTACTTAATATCAAATTCTATTCATACAACCAAACATTACTAAAATTATTCGATCATGTTCATAGTTGATTTACTTATCACACATGGTAAATATACATATCAACACACTCATATACATACCAATTAATATTAACTAATTATACATATCAATCATCATTAGCCAATTACAAACTTACTAATTATGGACTTACTATATATAGACTTACAAATATAGCATAAAGCCAAATAATCCATTACTACTAAATCAATAACAATAACAATACAAATAATTAGTAGTCATCACTGTTTTGGTAAAATTTCTACCGGGTCAATTGATTGTGTTTGTGAGTCAAAGTGCCAACCAATATGAGAATTCTTACGTAAAAAACGAATGCAAAGAATGGAAAGAGCAGAAAATGGCACGAGAGATTTTTGGTGACGCGGAAAAACCCAATGAGGGAAACAACCGCGGGGGGAACGGAATCCCACCAAGACTTTCACTACTATCGAGGATATTCGTTATTTTGAATGAAGTACAAATGTGTGCGTAAGTAGAAAAAATTACAACGTAAGCATAAATGAATAATGGATGCCCTAGTTTCCCCTTATATAGCCTTGGACTCCTGGTCAGCTGGTTCTGGCTCTGGTCCTGGTCAGCTCCAGGAATTTAGGAGGGAGTCTAGGGTAATATTCTCTTAGGGTTTTGACCCCTTCTTGCTTCCCAACGTCTCTCTTCTGGTGCGTGGTTTCTTCTGCGGATGGCCTGCTTGTGCCTTGGCTTCTCTTTGGGCCCAATAGCATGATGGCGGATTTTGGGCTAAACAATTTCCCCCAAATTTCAGCCTGACTTGGCTTTAATTGGGCTGGAATTTCCTTCTGCCTTTAAATGTGCTTCTGAAATTTACGTGGGTAGTTGGGCAATTCCTGTAACAACCGTCCCACTTGTCCCACTTGTCCCACTTTCTCATTAACTGTATGTCCCCTCTACATTTACCACCATTTCACTTTAACCTTTCACCTTTCAATTTTGAATTTACTTCTCAAATTTCATCCTCTATAAATACCCTCTTTAACCGTCCACTTTTTACTTTTCTTTCTTTCTAACTTTCTTTACTTCTTTACCATCTTCTTGCTTTTCTTGTTTTTTCTTCGCATTAAAATTTCTTTCACCACTACTTCCAAAATTTATCATGTCTGCTCTCTGCTCCTCTGCTGCTACCCCTGCTGCTGGTTCGTCTGGGTCTTCTTCTGCGTCGGGGGACTACTCTGGTCCCTTCCCTTCGCAGAAGCTTCTGGCTCCCAGATACCTCTGCGATTCTGCTTTGAATGAGTCTCATGGCTCCCTTATCAAGGTGAGGTTCGGTTATCCAGATGGGGTGGTCTACCACTTCCCCCTTGCTGGTGAGAAAGCCGATTTTGCGAGGGAGGGGTGGGTTTGAGGTTCCCATTTCCTGATCTTATCATTGATTTTTTAAAGTTAACTAGATTAGCCATGTGCCAAGTCGCCCCCCATGCATGACGAATTTTACTCAGTATTTGCGCTCTGAACTGCGAGCGAGGGCTAAACATTGGGTTGGCTGACTTGGGCCAGTGGTCCAACCCACGCTCCTTTGGTCACTCTCAGTGCACCATTCGAGGTCTTGATGGCACGCCTTCTGCTATTGTCTTTTCTACCACCCCTGGCGACAGTAAATGGTTTACTCGTTTCGTTTCTTCAAGATTGACACTCTTCCTTACTTTCCAGACCATATATTTTCTGAATAGCAACCAGTGGAAGGTATGGTTTCTGCTCTAGGCTATTTCTCTGGTTTGGTTTTCTTCTGCTGTTTGTTTTTATTTTTTTTCTAATGCTTCGTTTGTTTATTCAGGGAACAGCCTGGCCAGGTTCCCTGAGTCCGAGGATCCTCCTGCTTCGAAGCCAAGCCCCTGGATCTTCCTGCTGAGGAGAGGACATTCTCCAAGCTGGTCCGGGATTCTGCTGTTCTGGTGGTGAAGAAGGAGGGTACGGTGCTGCTTCTTGTTTGGTTGTTTTCTGGGTGGTTTTGTTTGGTCTGGCTGTTCTGATATTTGATGTTTTATTTCAGCCAAGCCCATAGTTGACGTGAGCAGGGTGATGCAGCTGCGGAGGAAGATGTTTACTCCCGGGGACGCGGAGTCCTCAAAAAAGAAGAAGGTGGATACTGCTGAGGGGGGCCTTACTGGAGCTGGGTCCAAGGTTGCTCCTATTGAAGTAGATGCTGGTGATTTGGTCCAGGAGTCTATTCCTGCGACTTCTTTTGTTGATCCTTCTCCTTTAACAATCCCTGTCGAGATTCCTACCCCTGGTTTTAAGGTTATACCTGAGTGTCTGCATCGGCCATCCTCTGGGGAAGGTTCGTCTTCTCCTGCTCTGCATTTGGAATTCCAGGGGGTTTTGGTGGGTCCAAAACTAACCTCTGGCCTGCCTTGGACTCACTGCTCTTTCCTGCCTCTGCCTCTATTATGGAACCCCGTCCTTTCAAAGATCTGATCATACATTCAGCGAAGGTCTCCTTTGAGGTAGCTTTTCCTTTTCTTTCTCTATTTTTTTTTTTCTTTTTTTTTTTACCTGGTCTGAATTTCCAGGCCCTTGAGCTGTCGCTTTGTGCCAAACGTCAGAGCGAGGCTCTATTGGCTGAACTTCACTGTATGAAGGCGGCTCAGTGATGGCCGGTTTTTGTCGTCGATACCGGCACCAAACACATTTATAAAGAACCCAAATTAAGTAGTACAATTTAGGGTCGAACCCAAAAGACGGTGGGGAAGTTGTATAGTTATGCTTTAATTTTAGTATGAGTCGGAGTAAAAGGTTTTGGTTTGGAAAAAACTAATTAACTACTAAGGCAAGTAAATCTAGATGAAGTTGATGATAAAGAGGGCTAGGGTGTCGGGGGTCACCTAGGTAAGTCGGGAGCCAAACGTAAGATAACGGTCTTGTATCACTTCTATGGTAGGTCTAGGGTTGTCTCTTCTCTCGAGTTGACAAACCCTTAGGTCGAGTCTAGTCCTAGCTTTCGCTACAAACCAAGCTAACCTAACACACAAACATGCTCATGAAACCCCAAGACTTTCGTCTAAAGCAAACAAAGTGAAGACTAACACCCAACCGTCGTTGAGGCGTTTCATCAAACACATAACATGCAAGATGCGAAAACTTAACCAAAGAAGCAAACAAGACTAACTCTAGGCATTTTTCATGGCTACTAACTACCCAAGCAAACCCCCTAACCCTAGAATAAGACTACTCACACATGGCTAAGGAATAAACTTGAACAAATAAGGTATTAATGCTAAACATGGTGGAAATTAATGAGAGTAAATAATTGAACAAGCAAAACTAAAACAAAATGCAAAGACAAAGTAGAGATTAGAAAGATTATACCAATAATAAGGAAAAAGCAAGGAACTTGGATTACAACTTGGAGGATTCTCTCAAACCCTCAAATTACAACCCAATAAGAATCTTCTAAAATTGCCCAAGAACAAAGCTAAGAGAATCACTAAGAAAGGATTAACTAATATTGAAAGATTAAACTAAGATCTAAAGAGGATTAAAATATTAAGAGAGTTTTTTTGAGTCTAAGTATAGAACAATGGAACAGTGCAAAACCCTAGAAAAGTGTGTAAAAGTGCGTTTTTTTAAGTTTACACAAGTGCGGGTTTATATAGAGTGCGGAAATACGAAAAAGGCCTCTCAGCCGGTCGACCGGCTGCCGGTGGTGGACCGGCTGAGAGCCCAAAATCCGACTTCTGACTTTTCTTCGATTTTTCTCCAATGCACATGCATCCCCAGCCGACAGGCCGGCTGCCGGTCGGGCACCGGCTGGGAGGCCAAAAACTCAATTCTGATTTTTTTTTTTTCTTTCTTCACTTGGCTACAGGTACCCTCAGCCGGTGGGCCGGCTGCCGGTTGGCCACCGGCTGGGGACCCTTTATGAGTAATCTGCCCAACAATTCATTTTCTTCAATCTTCGAATTTGGCCAAGTATAGGAGAGTCATCCCAGCCGGCCGACCGGCTGCCGGTAGGCCACCGGCTGGGAGGCTTTTCTTAAGGGGCTGGAAAATTCTTCACAATTTGTTGAAATCTTGAGTCAAGGCTACCAGCCGGCCGACCGGCCGCCGGTTGGAGACCGGCTGGGAGGGCCTGGGAGGCCTCCTTCACAATTCTTCCACATTTCTTCATAAATCGTTCTAAATCCGGCTCGATTTCACCCGTTTATTCGCCCACGCCGTAATACCTACAAAAATTGGATCGAATAGGAATATACGAGGCAACGGACGTAAAAACACCTAAAGATACGCAAATCGAGGTCGAATCGTGACCGAAAACAAAGAAAATGTAAAGGAAATGATGACCAAAATGGAGCTCATCAGAATTCCCCACACTTAAACCTTACTCGTCCTCGAGTAAGAGATCAATGAACTATATAACCCTTATTAAAAACAAAGAAACAACTAACTAAGCTAACTATAAGCCGAATCGGGTTTAGCTACACCCGTAGCCCTTTCAACTCACAATTTGACATTCATGAGGGAGAATGCCCTATTGTAAGGCAAGTAAGGTCTTGCTACAAAACTTTTGATGCAAACAAGTAAAAACAAAATATGTATAGACAAACAACATGCATCGGAAAAGAAAGAAAACCGCTTGCCTCATTTAAGCGGTGGAAAACAACTAAAAGAGAACAAATTTAAAGTCGTAAACTTCTTCACAAATATTAATTCTACAAGTCACTAAGGCAAGAAGGATGACAACAAAACACCGCCAAATCATGCTAAACTAGGCTACTTTCATAACCGTTATCCAAATAATTTTGTCAAGGGCGATCGGATGGAATGGAATGATAATCCCCGCAATGCTAAAGGCAAAAGATGCAACAAGTCTAGATTCTTCACAAAGTAAAGGTCATGGGTCGTCCCGAGATCGTCAAAACGGCAAGGCAAAATTGATTTTTTTGGAATGAAATGCTCAAATCAATACAAAATGGTGGATTACAATCAAAATTTGACCTCATTCAATTTTTTTTTTCTTCATTTCTTTTCCATGCCATGAGTTAGGATGGGGTTTGTCCCACGCGTGCTAATGTCCTTTGCTTTCGCCAATCGCTTATTAGGCAACCGGTTAACCTCTAGACAATAGCTTATCGGGGTGACAATCACTCTGTCTTTGGGCGGTCGAATTCACAACCAGGTGGGAAGCCAACTCAATGGCTACCCTCCAAAGCACATCGAAGTGGTACGCCTCCACCAAAACAACATGTTCTTATTCCTTTTTTCATTAACCATTTTTTTTTCTTTTCTTTTTCACTTGAGGCTTCTTTTTTTCTTCTTTCAAAACATTTCCACTTCTTATGATCATTGACAAGAGCATTCCAAATTTATTCATGAAAGTTATTTTTGGGTTGCCAAACCGTCAAGTCGAACAAGGTCACCAAGACAAGATAATCAAAACCACTTCACATCACGGGGGTGGACAAGGTGACTCACATGCAAACCCTTGACTTGGTATTGGACCATGGTCAGAAAGATACTAGAAAAGCATGACCTAGGGTGTTTTAAAAATCATTCTAAAAGACAAAGTCCCAAGTAGAAGAATTATTTGCAAATGCTTAAACGATTTTGTCAAAGTTCTCAATTAGGCATTTTCAAAACATTAACCTAAATGCAACTATATGCCATGAATGCAACTAATATAGACATGTTATAATGCAAATGAGACTATCAAACTAAATGCCAAACAAAGCTAATGCAACTCCTAACAGCACAAAAGCACACAAGCCACACACAATTCTCCACAATGTACTCCACATCCTCCAAATACAAGCCCATCCTCCTCAATTGCAACAAAAGGAAGAAAATGAGAGTGAAATAGAGGTTGGAACGATCATACCGTGGTGTCTTCAAGGTCCAAAGCGGTGCTCAAGCAAGTGCTACCTATGCGAAAGGAGGGAAAGCAAACACAAGTATATACAATTCTACACTAATAAGGTAAAAACATGTTTTTGAATTTTTCAAATTTTTCGATTTTTTTGGTATTTTTGAGGTTTTTCATACTTACAAAAGCAATCAAATATACACAAGGTGGATATTTTCCCTCCCCACACTTAAGATTTACATTGTCCTCAATGTAATGAAGTGCAAAGGGGGAAATGAAGCAAAAGAACGAAAACAACATGTTTTTGGCTTTTTTGAAATTTTTGAGAAAATAAAAACTTGTTTTTGTATTTTTTTTTTTGAAATAAACGGTTCTTCCTCCCCACACTTATTTATGTGCATAATGTGAGGAGGAAAACCGGAAAATAAAGAACATGTTTTTGAAAGTTTTTGGTTTTTCAATTTTTTTTGGTTTTTTTGGTTTTTAAGAAGGCATTAAAAACAAAGATAAACAAAAGAAGAGAAAAACTAAAAACTAGACTAAATGCAAACTAAATGCTCTAAACTACATGTATGCAATCTATATGTGACAATATGATACAAAAATATAAATCTAATGCATCTAAATGAATGCAACTATATGCATCTAAACTAATGATATGCAAAGATGAATTAAAAACTTAAAACAAGCTAAAAGAAACTAACTAATATAAACGAAACTAACTAAATGCATGCTAGAAAGTAAAATGCAAACTAAAAGAGAAATTTGGATTAAGGGAGTTACTTGACTTGTTTTGGATTTTGCAAGGGGAGCATAATCATCACCAACTACCACCTCCAAAGGTGGTCACTCATCAAAGCTATCATCAAAATGATCCTCGGACTCATATCTTTCATCACCGCCACCATCATCATCATTCCCATTGCCGCCATCAACGACCATGAAGTCGTTCGGGTTGCTCACGAAATCGCGGAAGGGGGAGGCTTGCGATCCACTAGCTCCCGCATCACCATAACCGCCATGGAAGGATGAATGCCTCGGAGGGCCCGAATCCTCATTACCCCGAAAGTTGGGGGGAAAGATCGGGTTTGAAAAATAACCCGGGGCGACGTTAATCTCCCCGTAAAAACGACCCTCAGGAGGCACATAACCCCTATCCGGAGGCATGTAGTAAGACGGGTGACCACCATCCGGATGATGATAACCCTCGCGGACGGACCGATCATAATCCGGAAATGACCCATAAGCTTGATCGTGGTAAAGGTAATCAAGCCTATAAGTCAAATCCCTATGCCGCTCATCGGCTATGGCTTGGCGCTGGTCCGCTAGATCTGCTGCAGTCTTCATGCCCAAGTCAACTCGGGCCATGAAATCAATAAGCTCTGGGGGGCATGAATAAGAAGATGGACCGGAGGCGGAGGTGGATCCCTGGAAGTGCGAGGGACCACTCTGAAACTGGGACATGGAAATGGGGGGCTGCTGAAACTGCTCAAAAGGAAGGTCAGAAGGAGTGGCACCGACTCTGTCTCTGGTGTAGACTCTAGGGGCACGCTGGTCTGGAGGGAGGTCCTCGGGGTCCGCCTCAATATCAAGGAGGTAAGAGGTCTTTCCCGGCACAACTCTCATCAACTCGGTGTTTGGCAAAGGAACTGAATTCTTGAACTTGTTGTCAACCCGAATCTGCCAATACTCCTTGCGATCACTGGGGTTATACCGAACCCACCCCAAAGCATCCTGCAAGTATCGGCTAGATAGCACATTCTCGCCCTGAATGAAGTCAACCATGAAGTGCCTCTGACAACGGTTGTTAGCAATCAAGGTGACCATCCCTCCAACACAAATGGGGGTAGTAAGCTGAGGTTGGGATGCCAACCTACTCAAGTGAAGGGCCATATGGTGAGCAATGTTCAATTTCGGGCCACCAACCAAGTAAGAACCAATTATTTCAAGCTCAGTAGTAGTGAAGTTGTGAGGCTCGTCCCTAGAGAAAACGGTCCACCCCATGAACCTATGCCAAATTCTAATCGGTGCCAAATGCACCCTATTAGCCGGCTTCTTTCGGCTTCTATCACTTACAAGACCGGTTATGGCTGTCCAAATAAGCTCAGTATCAAAGCCCTCCGGAGGCTTAATGGCTAATTTTCCGTCTAGCCCAAAAATCAAAGCAAATTCATCTAAGGTGAGACGATGTTCCCTATTCATCAATCGGAACTCAAGAAATGCAACTTTCCCCAAAGTTCGGTTCTTAGTTACAACCAAAGAACTCAAAAATTCCCAAGTTAACCGGGGAGATGTGTGAACCGGTTTTGTCTCATACAAGGCTTTCATTCCTAAACCCTCAAAAAGAGCCGCCGTTATTTTCTCAATCCCTAATTCTCTTAATCCGGCTCTATCAATGAACCTAGTTGGGTGAAGGGGGCGATTCTTAAAGTAAGTGAAATTACCTTTTTGTTGGATTGAGGCAAATGTGAGACCGGGGAAGCAAGGATCCGGGCCAATGTTGCCACTTCCCATTACATTTTCATATTCTTGCTCCACACTAGGGTCGTGCCTTGATTTGGATCGCCTTTCTGTTCTTCCCGACATGGTTAATTGAAGGAGAGGTGATGAGGGAATTAAAGGGGGTTTTGATTTTGAGAAAGTTTGGTGAAGTTTGAGGGAGTATTTGAGGGTAAAGGATGAATGGAGAGGAGGAAAAATAAGGAAGGATGAAGAAGAAATGAAGGGAAATGGTTAAGAAATGAGGTAGAAATGAGAAAGAAAAGAGGGGTATTGAGTGTTTTAAATCGCGGCAGAGGACTCTCAGCCGGTCTGGGACCGGCCGCCGGCCTACCGGCTGAGAGTGAGGGTTTCGATTTTTTTGCATTTTTTCGAATTTTTTTCAAAGGGCTTTGATTCTGAGCCGGCGGACCGGCTGCCGGCAGACCGGCTCAAAATCAGGTCTTCAATTTCCACTTCTCCTCTTCTTCTTTTCCCACTCACAAAAACACTCCCAGCCGGCGGACCGGTTGCCGGCCGACCGGCTGAGAGTCCAACTCCTTCTTCTTTTCTTCGAATCCTTCACATACGAAAACACTCCCAGCCGGCGGACCGGCTGCCGGCTTACCGGCTGGGTTTCCCTTCTCCTTGCTTTTTTTCTTCAAGTATGCTCACACATTCCTGATTCTCAGCCGGTGGACCGGCTGCCGTCCAACCGGCTGGGAATCATTTCTCCTTGAAATTTGATTTTTGAATAAGGAACTCGCCTTCCCAGCCGGTGGACCGGCTGCCGGTTAGGTACAGGCTGGGGATGCAAAATCTGAAATCTGTCCAAATAAACTATAAAAACAGAAATGTGTCCAGGTCCTCCCAGCCGGTATGGTACCGTCGGCCGGTGGGCCGGCTGGGAGTACCTGTACACTATTTCGAGAAATAATTTAATTTGAACATAAAAATCAACTTTGCCTATAACGGTTATGCCAATAAACCTCCGACTATACCCATGAATCTTCCACAAACAAGCAACAAACATATCCAAACATCTCATGCAACCTAAAAATTAAACTAAAACCGAACTAACCAAGAAACTAACATGCAAACTAGATGAAAGAAAGAAATCTAATACTTACAACCGGTGGTTGTTGAGTGACTCCACCAAACCTTTCATGATCAAACTTCCTTGAAATTAATCCTCCTCGGGGAGTGGGTCCCCGAGGTCAACAACTTCGACGGTGCCTTTGGAGTCTCCTTCATAATAGCGCTTAATCCGATGCCCGTTGACTTTGAAGGTGCCACCGCCTTCACTCCAAAGCTCAAAGGCCCCATGAGGAGAAATATCCATCACTTTGAAGGGCCCGGACCACCGTGATCTAAGCTTCCCGGGAAAGTTCTTGACTCTAGAATTGAAGAGGAGAACAAGGTCTCCTACGCTCACATTTTTCTTCACTAGCTTGGCATCATGCCACTTCTTCGTTTGCTCCTTATAGAGTTTTGAACTCTCATAAGCTTCATATCTAAGCTCCTCGAGCTCACTCATTTGAAAGAACCTTTTCTCCCCGGCCATGTCTAAATTGAAGTTCATCTCCTTCAAGGCCCACCAAGCCTTGTGCTCAAGCTCCACCGGGAGGTGGCATGCTTTCCCGTACACAAGCTTGTAGGGAGTCATTCCTATAGGAGTTTTGTAGGCCGTCCTCAAAGCCCATAGCACATCGTTCAACTTTTGGGACCAATCTTTCCGGTTCTTTTGCACCACCTTCTCTAGAATAGCTTTGACTTGACGATTTGAAACCTCCACTTGCCCACTAGTTTGAGGATGGTAGGCAAGTGCTACCTTGTGGGTCACTCCATAGGAGGCTAGGAGGGCTTTGAATGTATGTTTCCGGAAGTGAGAACCTCCGTCACTTATCACTATTCGGGGTACACCAAAACGGGGAAAGATGATGGTCTTGAAGAGCTTTACCACTACCTTGGAGTCATTGGTGGGGGAGGCAACCGCCTCAATCCATTTCGAGACATAATCCACGGCTACAAAGATGTATTCATTCCCGCATGAATTGGGGAAAGGTCCCATGAAGTCAATCCCCCAACAATCGAACAACTCAATCTCCAAGATGGTTTTTAGGGGCATCTCATTCCTTTTACCGATGTTGCCCGATCTTTGACAAGCATCACAAGATCTAACAACATCGTGAATGTCTTTGAACATTGAAGGCCAAAAGAACCCTCCTTGAAGAACTTTGGCTATAGTCCGTGAAGCCGCCAAGTGCCCTCCATAGGCGGAGTTGTGAAGCCTATCAACAATTTCGAGCCCCTCTTCCTTTGATACACATCTCCTCAAGAGCCCATCCCCACACTTCTTGAAAAGGTAGGGATCATCCCAAAAATATCTCTTAGCATCAACCTTCAACTTTCTCCTTTCTCTTGCTTCCAACTCCTCCGGGATAAAGCCATTAACAAGATAATTGGCAATATCCGCAAACCAAGGCAACTTATTGCCTATTGCCATCAAACTATCCTCACGCAACCATTCATTGATTGGGCCATCTCTATCATGCAAACCATGATCTTCAAAAGTCAATCTAGACAAGTGGTCCGCAACCACATTCTCCGACCCCGACTTGTCTCTTATCTCTAGATCAAATTCTTGGAGTAAAAGAACCCATCTCAAGAGTCTTGGCTTGGCATCTTTTTTCAACATTAATTGCCTCAAAGCGGTGTGATCGGAGTACACCACCACTTTAGATCCCATGAGATATTGCCGAAACTTCTCAATGGCATGCACGATTGCCAACATCTCCTTTTCGGTTGTGGAATACTTTGCTTGAGTTGAATCAAGAGTCTTGCTTGAATAGTATATCACGTGGTGTTTCCTATCCACAACTTGACCTAGGACCGCTCCTACCGCGTAGTCGGATGCGTCACACATAATCTCAAAAGGCAATCCCCAATCCGGAGCACGAATAATAGGAGCCGTCACAAGTGCTTCTTTGATCCTAGCAAAGGCTTCAAGACAATCATTAGTAAACAAAAAGGGAGCATCCTTGAGAAGAAGAGAAGTCAATGGCTTGGCAATTTTGGAAAAATCTTTGATAAAACGCCGGTAAAAGCCGGCATGTCCAAGAAAACTCCTCACCCCTTTCACATTTGTGGGGGGTGACAAGTTCTCAATGACCGCCACTTTTGCACCATCAACTTCTATGCCCCTCTTGGACACTATGTGACCGAGCACAATCCCCTCCTCTACCATGAAATGGCATTTCTCCCAATTTAGGACAAGATTGTGCTCCTCACATCTTTTCAATACATTCACAAGATTAGAAAGCCCTAGGTCAAATGAATCACCATGAACACTAAAATCGTCCATAAAAACCTCCATAGATTTCTCAAGGAAATCGGCAAAGATGGCCATCATGCACCTTTGAAAGGTGCCGGGTGCATTACACAACCCGAATGGCATCCGCCGATAAGCATACACACCTTGGGGGCATGTAAAAGTTGTTTTCTCTTGGTCTTCCGGGTGAATAGGTATTTGAAAAAACCCGGAATAACCGTCAAGAAAACAATAGTACGAATGCCCCGCAAGCCTCTCTAGCATTTGATCAATGAAGGGGATTGGGAAATGGTCTTTGAGAGTTGCCGCATTCAACTTACGGTAATCGATGCACATCCTCCAACCGGTCACCGGACGAGTCGGTAAGAGGGTCCCATCCTCTTCTGTAACCAATGTTACACCCCCCTTCTTGGGGACAACATGGACGGGGCTCACCCACCGACTATCCGTGATCTCATATATGATTCCGGCCTCAAGCAATTTAAGGACTTCACTCTTCACTACATCCGCCATTTTCGGATTCAATCTCCTTTGACCTTCCACTCTAGGTCGACTCCCTTCCTCTAGAATTATTCTATGCATGCAAAGGTTCGGGCTTAGCCCCTTGATGTCATCAAGGCTATACCCCAATGAGCTCCTATGATCCTTTAAAGTTGAAATGAGTTTGGATTCTTGTTGCTCATTGAGGTTGGCATTGATGATCACCGGGTAAGCCTCTCCCTCCCCAAGAAAGGCATACTTGAGGGAGGGAGGAAGGGTTTTGAGTTGTACCTTTGGAGGGAGCATTCCCTCCACCTTCTCAACTTCTTCATCTTCAAGCTCAATGTCCTCATCCATTTCCTTGTCCTCACTAGTTGTGATGCCACATAATTGTTCCATGTGGCCTTCCTCCTCTTCTTCCATCTCTACCATCTCCCTTACCACTTGCTCCACAATGTCCAATGTAAATGCCTCATCATGCTTTGGACCTTTCATCATAGTAGGTAGATTAAACTCAATTTTGTCATCCCCAACTCTAAAGGTGAGCCGCCCATTCTTAACGTCTATCAAGACGCCTCCGGTAGCCAAGAAAGGCCTACCAAGGATGATGGGAGTGTGGCTATCCTCCGGAATATCAAGGACAACAAAATCGGCGGGAATCAAATGCTTACCCACTTTGACGGGTACATCCTCAAGCACTCCCAAAGGGCGCTTGACGGACCTATCCGCCAATTGGAGGGTGATACTTGTAGGAACTAAATCATTCAAACCAATTCTTTTTGCAACTTTTAAAGGAAGCACACTTACACTAGCTCCCAAATCACAAAGGGCACGAGAGATTGGAATGCCACCAACTATGCAAGGGATAGAGAAACTCCCCGGATCACCAAGTTTCTTTGGCTCCTTTTGGAGGAGAAGTGCACTACACTCCTCCCTCATAGCCATTACTTCTTGGTCACCCAAGGTTCTCTTGCCCGACAAAATTTCTTTTAAGAATTTGGAATAAGTTGGCATATTCAATATCACCTCCGTAAAGGGAAGAGTCACTTCAAGTTTTTCAATCATTTTACAAAAATTTGTGAACTTGAGGTTCTCCTTTCCCTTCAAAGCCCTTGAGGGATAAGGCAAACTAGTTGGTTGAGGGTTAGATAGTACCTTGGTGGGTGTTGGTTTGCTTGTTACCTTAGTAGTTGGTTGTGGAACCAACTCCTCTTGTCTAGCATCCACCTCCTCCAAGATAACTTCATCTTCTTTCTCCTCATAAGGGAGGTCCTCCACATAAAAGTCATCATCCCTTGAATTGCCACCATCAACTTCTTTTCCTTTGTCTTTCACAAGTTCCAAGATAGGCTCCTCTTCACCATAGTTGTAGTCTTTGTACGGGTCTTCGAGCTCCGTTCCACTTCTCAAAATCACCGCATGTGCTTGGTGATTGTGTGATGCATCTTTGGAACTTTGACCTTGGGCAAGGAAGCCGCCCGGTGGCCTTTGTGGATTGGCTAGAGCTTGAGAGGCAACTCGAGCCTCCATTTCCCGTATCTCCCTTTGGTTGGCACTCTTCAAATTAGCCATCTCTTGGGTATGAGTTGCTTGCATGTTCTTGACAAGCTTCAATAACTCAACCACTTGGGAATCACTAGTATCTTGGTGAGGTGCATTGGTGAGGGGCAAGGGGAATCCATAATCATTCCTTGCACCCCCACCTTGAGAGTTGCCCTTCGGAACTTGATTGTTGAAGTTTTGCCCTTGATTGTTTGGTGGAAAGTTTTGGTTGAAATTTTGATTGTAATTTGGGTTGTTGGGATTTTGTGGATTGTGGTTGTAGTTGGTTTGATTTTGATTGGGGTTGTTTTGAAATGGTGGTGGATTGAAGCTTTGGTTTTGGTGTTGGTTGTAGTTTGGGTTGTTGTTGAAATTTGGATTGAAATTTTGTGGATTTTGGTTGTTTTGGAAATTGGGGTTGAAGTTTGGATCATTGAAACCTTGTTGAAAGCCTTGATTGGCTTGATTGGATTGGTTGCCTTGGTAGAAATTGTTGTTGTTGAAATTGTTCCTTGGATTGAAGTTTCCACCCCTTGGTTGAAAACCGGGGGGGTTTTGCACTTGAGGTTGTTGAATTTGATGAGGATTCAACACATTGGTGCTCTTGTAACTCATATAAGGACTACCTCTAATCCCTTGGTGATAGTAGTTTGAATTGGGGTTGAAAGTACTTTGGTTTCTAGGATTGTTGAATGCTTGAAAAGCATACAATTCTTCCTCACTTCCACTTCCCTCAATTGAGTTGTTTGCACAAACTTCAAATGTGTGCCCACTTCCTCCGCATAAATCACATGTGGCAACACTATTTACTTGGTACATCCCCGGGACATTGCTCTTGGTTTCTTTGGTAGTGGAGCCCTTAGTCAACTCTTCCAATTTCTTGGTTAGCAAGTCCAACTTGGCATTGGTTTCTTCGTTTGCCTTAGCATTGGAAAGGTGCTCACTAGGGTACTTACTACTCTTCCTCAAGACATTCCCCCTAGTACCATAGTTTTCCTCCGAATCAACAATCTTCTTGATGAGTTCCGTTCCTTCCTCATGTGGCAAGTGGTCAAAGCTACCACCCGCCGATGCATTAACCATTTCCTTAGTCCGGGAGAGAAGGGTTTGGAAAAAAGTTTGAGTTGTGTACCAAGGTGGTATCCCGTGGTGTGGGCACTTGGCTAGCAAATCTTGGTATCTATCCCAAGCTTCTCCCAAAGATTCTCCCTCGTCTTGTTGAAACTGAGTTATCTCATTCCGGAGCATCGCGGTCTTGGAGGATGGGTAGTACTTGGCAAGGAAAGCCGTTGCCAAGTCGTCCCATGTGGTGAATGTATTTGGAGCATGGACATTTAGCCACCTATCGGCCTTGTCGGTTAAGGAATAGGGGAAAAGCATAAGCCTTAATGTCTCCTCGGGTACTCCGGTCTTCTTTATCATCGCGACTTTACCCTTGAATTTTCTTAGGTGCCCATGAGCATCTTCGTGGGAAGCCCCGCTAAAGGCATTCTTTTCGATTGAACTCATTTGGGAAGGATGTATTTCAAAATTTTGAGGAACAAGAACCCCGAAGTTGATTGGATTGGTGGTGTCATTGTGATTGGGCCGGTTATGATCACGAAGAGCGGCCATTATACGAATTGGATGGTTGTTTGGAAAGTGTGGTGATTGTGGTGGTGATTGATAAAACGGATTGTCGAAACTTTCGGATGTTGGGCTAGGATTGCTTTGATTGGGACTTGGTGGTTCGGATGAAGAGGGGTTGTTTTGGCTAGTAGAAGCTTGGGACGCAATTCTCACCCTTGCAATAGTCTTCCTCCTTAGGGCCCGAAAGAGCCTCTCCGGTTCGGAAGATGACAACAAAGAGTTAGAGTCACCCCTAGGCATAAAACTTAGCAAACCAATTAGTCGTCCTAGTGTTTATTAAACACTAGGGTGAGCAATAAAACAAGCACTCTACAAATAACTACCAAATCTTTTATCAAAACAAAAGCAAGCTCAACTAACTCAAGACTAAAACTAAAACTAAACTACACAACTTCTAAACACCGTCCCCGGCAACGGCGCCATTTTGATGGCCGGTTTTTGTCGTCGATACCGGCACCAAACACATTTATAAAGAACCCAAATTAAGTAGTATAATTTAGGGTCGAACCCAAAAGACGGTGGGGAAGTTGTATAGTTATGCTTTAATTTTAGTATGAGTCGGAGTAAAAGGTTTTGGTTTGGAAAAAACTAATTAACTACTAAGGCAAGTAAATCTAGATGAAGTTGATGATAAAGAGGGCTAGGGTGTCGGGGGTCACCTAGGTAAGTCGGGAGCCAAACGTAAGATAACGGTCTTGTATCACTTCTATGGTAGGTCTAGGGTTGTCTCTTCTCTCGAGTTGACAAACCCTTAGGTCGAGTCTAGTCCTAGCTTTCGCTACAAACCAAGCTAACCTAACACACAAACATGCTCATGAAACCCCAAGACTTTCGTCTAAAGCAAACAAAGTGAAGACTAACACCCAACCGTCGTTGAGGCGTTTCATCAAACACATAACATGCAAGATGCGAAAACTTAACCAAAGAAGCAAACAAGACTAACTCTAGGCATTTTTCATGGCTACTAACTACCCAAGCAAACCCCCTAACCCTAGAATAAGACTACTCACACATGGCTAAGGAATAAACTTGAACAAATAAGGTATTAATGCTAAACATGGTGGAAATTAATGAGAGTAAATAATTGAACAAGCAAAACTAAAACAAAATGCAAAACTACTCACACATGACTACTCACACATGACTACTCACCAGGTCAGCCTCTGAGGCCCTGAGGAGGAGGCAGGAAGTGGAGAGGATGCAGGAGGCCCTGGCGAAGAAGGAGCGGGAGATATCAGAGAAGTTGAGCTTGGAGGAGGCCCTGAGGGAAAATCTGCGGCAGGCTGTTGAGCGTTCTCGCCGGGACGTGGCTGTGGGCCAAGAGATGCTCAAGGCCTAGGAGGAGACCTTACAGAACCAGTTAGCCGCGGCTCACTCTAAGCTGGAGAGGGCCTTGGTCTCAGAGGCTGACCTGGTGCTGAAGGTGGAGGCTCTGGAACAGAAGAAGGCTGGTCTACAGAGAGCGTTAATCGAGGTTGTTGCTTATACCGCTGCTGAGACCCGGATTAAATGCGTTAAGGAGTTCCAGGAGGGTAGTCATACCACCTTGAACTTGGCTGCTCTGGAGGAGACCTTTGCTACTGACTTTCCCGAGGGGCTGAATATGGACCTGATTTCTTACGATGATGAAGAAGAAGGCGTGGTGGGGTCCCAAGATGCCGGAGAGGAGGTGACCTCTGGCCCTACCAACGTTGATGCTGCTGCTGCTAAACCTACTCCTGATGAGTAGGTTCTTTTTAAACTTGTGTTGCTGGGCCCTGATATGGGCGTAAAAATTTTGCCTTGAACTTTTGGTGCCCCTGCGTGGGCTTTTTAACTGTTGTACTTTTGCTGCTGGTCCGGGTGGACCAGCAAAAACAATTCTGTTTATAGGCTGCCTTGGGCAGTTCTTTTGTTTGAATCATATGGTTCCCCGTTGTATGGGGCTTTGTTTACTTGTCGGTTTTTCTGCCGTTTTTCTGGCGTTTTTCTTTTGTACATGCATGTTTCGTTTGTGTTTTGGTCATCGCTGCTTTGGTGTGCTGGCCTGGTGTTTTAGATACCCATCCTTATACTGGGGTGCCAGGCTTTGACTTAAGTTCTCCTGCGATCAGTGTAGATTTCCTCTTTAGGTCAGTCTACTAGGATAAGCAAATTCTGGTTCAGAAAATAGGTGATAAAACTTTTTCCCTTAAAAAGACTCGATAATTGACTTTAAATCAACCAAGGTCTAAAATTATGAGACTTAGATTATCAAACTTAGGTTATATAAAAAATATAAAGACAAATTTTTTTTACTTGAACCAGAGTATACTTTATACAGAGTAGAACCTGAGGTCTAAGGGAACTGCTCTGGTCTGGTGGAGGCACCTTTAGATGATATACTTTTTTAAGTGAAGTATATTCCATGATCTGGGTATCATTTCCCCTTCCATTATCATTAGCCTTTAGGCCCCATTACCAACTATGCTCTCAACTTGGTATGGGCCCTCCCAGTTGTAAGCAAACTTTCCAGCTTGTTGGTTTTTGGTGTTCTGGAACACCTTTCTCAGGACCAGATCTCCTACTTGCAGGGTTCTGATCCTGACATTTTTGTTGTAGCTCCGAGCCACCATCTGCTTGTATGAGGCCATTCTGACGTAGGCACTGGTCCTGAGTTCATCAACAGTGTCCAGGCTACTTGTCATTTCTACTTGGTTCTGGTCCTCAATTATACGCCCGTATCTGTGGGTTGGGATTTTGACTTCAGAAGGAATTACCGCTTCTGCTCCGAAGACAAGGCTGAAGGGGGTCTGACCTGTTGCTACTTTCGGAGTAGTTCTGTCAGCCCACAGGTCCAGAGGGAGCTCCTCTGCCCATTTTCCTCCCATTTCTCGTAGTTTCTTTTTCATATTTTCAATGATGATCTTATTACTGGACTCAGTTTGTCCGTTGGACTGAGAGTTTCTGGGGGTAGATTTCTGGAGTGATACATTCCACCCGGCGCAGAAAGCCTCGGTTTTCTTCCCAATGAATTAGGAACCATTGTCACATATTATTTCTGAAGGTATGTCAAATCTGGTGAATATATTACGCTTAATAAAAGAGATGACCTGTGCTTCGGTGGTCTAGGTGAATGATTCTGCTTCGATCCATTTAGAGAAGTAGTCGGTCATTGCCAGCATGTACAACTTGTTTCCTGGTGCTCTGGGGAGGGGTCCCACAATATCCATCCCCCACTTCATAAAAGGCCATGGGGATATGACCAGGTGCAGGGGTTCTGCTGGTTGGTGATTGACAGATGCGTGCCTTTGACAGGCGTCACATTTCTTTGCATACTCCTTTGCATCCTTGCGCATTGTGGGCCAGAAGTACCCCATTCTGAGGGCTCTATTGGACAGGCTTCTTCCCCCTGCATGATTTCCACAGTCTACGCTGTGGAGGTCATGCAAGACTGTCTGTGCCTCAGTCTGGTCCAGGCAGCGCAGATATGGTCCTGCTAATGACTTCCGGAACAGGATACCATCAATCAACAGGAACCTGGAAGCTTTCATCCTGAAGCTACGTGATTCTTTCTTACTGCTGGGCTGGATATTATGCTGCAACCAGTCCAGGTACGGCTTTCGCCAATCCTGCTCTGACCCCTGGTCTGGGTTGCTGCTGCAGATAGGTAGGTCTTCGTGGTCCGAATCTGGTCCAGGAATGGCTGGTTTGAGTACATGGGTGATCGGAATATTGGCTACGTCGGCTGGTTTGAGTTGATCCCAGGGTTGCTAGTGCATCTGCTTCGGCCTTCTGTTCTCTGGGTACCTACTGGATGCAGATTTCTGCGAATCTGCTGATTAATCCCTTTGCTACACACAAGTAGGCCGCCATTGTGGGGTATCTTGCCTCGTATGCTCCATTGACGTGATTCACAATTAATTGTGAATCACTGTACACACTGATGCAACTGACTCCTATGTCCAGGGCCAATTGTAGCCCCAGGACCAGGGCTTCATACTCAGCTACGTTGTTTGTGGTCTTGAACTCACATCGAACTGCTTGGGTGATCAAGTCATCCTCTGGTGATCTAAGGATTAGCCCAACTCCTGACCCTCTGGCGTTTGATGCCCCATCTACTCGTAATTCCCAGGTGCCTTACTTGACACTCTGATGTAGGTGCAGGATTTCCTGCTCTGCTTAGGTCTGGAGTGCTGGGCTGAAGTCGGAGACGAAGTCTACGAGGGCTTGTGACTTTATGGCTGTGCGTGGTTCAAACTGGAGATCATATCCACTGAGGTGCACAGACCATTTTGCCATTCGTCCTGAGAGCTCTGGTTTTCTCATGACCGTCTTGAGTGGGTGATTAGTAACCACCGAGATGGTATGAGACTCAAAGTACGGACGCAGCTTGTAGGATGCTGTGACTAATGCCAATACTAGTTTCTCAAGTGAGGTATACCTTGTTTCTACTGGTAGTAATGACTTGCTGACGTAGTATACCGGGTGCTGAGCTCCCTCGTGCTGCCGGACCAGAATTGCGCTTACTGTTGCTTCGGTCACGGAAAGGTACAGGAGCAGTACTTCCCCCTGCTCTGGTTTGGATAGCAGGGGTGGGCTGCTCAGGGACTGCTTTAATTCCTGGAACGCCTTCTCGTGTTCTGGTGTCCAATCAAACTTCTGGCTTTTTCTCAGGATATCATAGAATAGTCTGCACCGGTCTGAGGATCTGGATATAAACCTGCTCAGGGCTACTACTCTTCCTGTCAGGCGCCGCACATCTTTGGGCTTCTGGGGCGATTCCAGCTGCAGAACTGCTTTGATCTGTTCTGTGCTGGCTTTTATCCCTCTCTGTGTTACCATATACCCTAGAAATTTCCCACAGGAAACTCCAAAGGTACACTTAGCTGGGTTTAGCTTCATTTTGTACTTCCGGAGGGTGTTGAATGTTTCCTCCAGGTGCTGGGTGTGGTCCGCCGATTGCTTGGATTTGACCACCATATCGTCTATGTATACTTCCATATTTCGTCCTATCTTGTTTTTGAACATCATATTGACGAGCCGTTGATATGTAGAGCCAGCATTCTTAAGACCGAAAGGCATTACATTGTAGCAGTAAATGCCTCTTTTGGACCTGAATGCTGTTTTCTCCTGGTCTGCCGGGTCCATTTTGATCTGGTTGTACCCGCTCCAGGCATCTAGGAAAGTCAACATTTCATGGCTTGCAGTGGCGTCTACCATAGCATCTATATGTGGCAAGGGGAATGGTTCCTTGGGGCAGGCCTTATTCAGGTCTGTGAAATCCACGCAGACCCTCCACTTGCCATTCTTTTTTGGTACCACCACTACATTAGACAGCCACTCTGGGTACTTGACTTCCCTAATCTTTCCTGCCTCCAGAAGGTTATCCACCTCCTGGTTTATGATTTGGTGTCTTTCTGCTGCGAATTTCCTGCATCTCTGCTGCACTGGTCTGAATCCTGGATCTATGCTGAGCTTGTGTGTTATGATCTTTTGGTCTATGTCAATCATGTCTTTGTGGGACCAGGCAAAGCAGACCACGTTCTTTCTGAGCAGCTGGAGGAGCTGCCGGCGCGGATCTCCAGAGCACTCTAAGCCTACGAACACGGTCCTCTCTGGGTACTGCTCATGCAGGCGGACCTCATCGATTTCTGCCTGCTGGGGCTCGATGTACTCCTCCTGAATGTGCAGTTGCTGTAGTTGTTATATTCTGGCAGTTGGTGGTCTGGTGGTCCTTTTGAGAGCTACTTTGTAGCAATCCTTGGCCTCCTCCTGGTCTCCCCGCATCTCCTGGACTCCCCACAGTGTAGGAAATTTTAGGCACTGGTGATACGTTGAAGGGATTGCTCGCATTTCGTGGATCCAGGGCCTGCCAAGAATAACATTGTAAGTAGATGGACCATCAATAACCAAGTACCTTACCTGTTTGTACAGCCCTCCGGCGTAGGTGGGGATGGTGATTTCCCCCAGGGTATGCGCTGTTTCTCCACTGAATCCGACCAGAGGAATAGCTTTCTTTGTCAGGTCCTTCTCGTCAAATCCCATGCTCTTTAGTGCATCCAGCATTAGTAGGTTGACGGAACTGCCTGTGTCTACCATGACTTTCCTGACCTCGCAATTGCCGATGTTCAATGTGATAATCAGGGCATCATGGTGCTGCTCTGGTACGGCTTCTGCATCTGTTTCATCAAAGGTCACTGCTGGGAGGTCCTGTCGTGCTATTCTGCATGATGATTCTGGCTTGTCTCCCTTAGCTGCTGTCACACGTCTTTTAGCTGCAGAATAGATGAGCCCACACAGCTCTGATCCTCCGGTGATGACATTGACAATTCTGTTGCAGGGAGGAGCTGGTGAGGGCTGCACCTGGTTGGCTGTGTTGACTCTGGTGGACTTCTCTGGGAGCAGATGTCCAAGTTGCCTCGGTCATACTGGAATCGGACCTCCTTCCTGAGGGTATAACATTCGTCCGTGGTATGACCTATGTCATCATGAAATTTACATCTTTTGCTGGCATCATGAGGGTCATTGGGTCGCTTCTCTTTCTTCTTTGGCCATCTGACTCCCTTGAGTTCTTTCAAGGCCTTCAACAAGCCAGCCATCCCGGTGGTAAAGCTATACTCGCTGACCTTCGGAGGTGGATATGCATCGTTTTTACCACCGGTGCTCTCTGATACTTTGCTCACTGGTTTGTTATAGGGTTTTGATCTTTCACCCCTCTTTTCCACTGGCGCTTTCTTAGACACAGGTTCTGCGTCATAGGTACTTCTTCTGGAGGCAGCGTCTTCTTCCAGCCTCATGGCTGCGACTGCCTGGGCCTGTACATCAGCAAAGGCAGTGCACGGATGCATAGTCAACTGCTTGTACAGGTCTGAATCGTGATGCAACCCCCTGCGGAAGGCTTCGATGGCAGTGGGTACATCACAATGCGGAATGGCAACCTTCTATTTGTTGAATCTGGTAAGGTAATCTCGAGTTGTTTCCTAAAATCCTTGACCAATTCTGTAAAGGTCGCCGGTCTGCTTTTCTGGTTTCATGCTGCTAGCAAACTGCTGATTAAAGGCATTGACCAGATCTGCAAAGGAGAACATGCTGCGATTGGGCAATCCGACGAACCAGTGCAGGGCTGCTCCGGATAGGGTTGATCCGAATCCCTTGCACATACAGGCCTCCTTAAGTGCTCCGGTTGCGGTCACCACCATCATTTTCTGCTTATACTGATTGATGTGGTCCAGGGGGGTCGGCCGTACCATCGTATAGTGTCATTGTTGGTGGCACAAACCCCTTGGGCACGTTAATCAGGGCAATATTGTCAATGAAGGGTGAGTCTGCATAGCTGTCTTGGGAAGCTTTCTCCATGGGCCTTGGCATGCCCGGTATCTTGGTGATCATGTCCTTCAGCTCCTGGTAGCGCTGGTCTAAGAGACTTCCTGCTCCAGGAAACGGATTGGTTGGTGGAGGGAGGAAGCCGGGAGGGGCTCCTCCCCATGGGCCTGAAGACGGGTTGACTGGCGGAGGGAAGAAACCTGGAAGGGCTCTTCCCCAAGGGCCTGAGGATGGTCGGCTGACAGGTGGGTTGACTGCTACGAATGGACTGAACCCTGGCCCTGGATGCCAACCAACTGCTGACTGTACAGGTGCTCCTCCTGCCCATCCTCCAGCGCTGGACTGGCTCACTGGTTCTGGCCTTGCGGGAATCTCTGGCGTCCATCCGGGTGTTGGCTGCGGAGGTGTACCTGAAAAAGTCAAAGGATTAGTCCCAGGGGGAAAACAAGGTGTAGGATTACCTGCAGGCTGAGCTGGACTGGATTGCGGTGCTCTGAAGACAGATGAGTCCAGATCCAGTATCTCTGGGTCGCTGCTCGGGGTGATGACACCTAGATCCAGCCTGGTGACGATCTCCTGAGGAATTGGCCGGTTCAGCCCTCCTCTCCCGAAGGGGTTGAAGGTCTGTCCAGGCCCTGGCTGTAACATTCTGAACGGCTGCTTTGGGCGTGAGACTGCGGCGATTTGCTCTCTCAGACTCAGATTGTCCTTCTTCAAGCCTTTTATGGCTTCCTGCAGAGCATTCATTCCCTGGACCACCATCTGCATCAGATCTGGGCTGGGAGCCTGCGGCTGCAGGCCTACTCCAGGTATCTGGGCTTCTCCGCTTCTGCTGGGGCTGCTCTCTCTGCTCTGCCTTGGGGAAGCAGACCAGGGGGCGGTCTGGGAATCTGAGGCGGTTTGCTGGATGGAGCCACAACCCTTGGGGCTGTGGTCTGACTTACGACGGGTGATCCTGCGAGACCAATGGACACAGTAGGGTTGGTCCCACTGGTCTGAGCTGGCATGCTCTGGGAACTGGAAGGGTTAGCTTTGGTCCCAGACATGTTTGTTGTGACGAGATAATGGTTTCAGATATTGGAATGCGCACTATGCCCCACGGTGGGCGCCAAATTGTTTTGGTAAAATTTCTACCGGGTCAATTGATTGTGTTTGTGAGTCAAAGTGCCAACCAGTATGAGAATTCTTACGTAAAAACCGAATGCAAAGAATGGAAAGAGCAGAAAATGGCACGAGAGATTTTTGGTGACGCGGAAAAACCCAATGAGGGAAACAACCGCGGGGGGAACGGAATCCCACCAAGACTTTCACTATTATAGAGGATATTCGCTATTTTGAATGAAGTACAAATGTGTGCGTAAGTAGAAAAAATTACAACGTAAGCATGAATGAATAATGGATGCCCTAGTTTCCCTTATATAGCCTTGGACTCCTGGTCAGTTGGTTCTGGCTCTGGTCCTGGTTAGCTCCAGGAATATAGGAGGGAGTCTAGGGGAATATTCTCTTAGGGTTTTGACCCCTTCTTGTTTCCCAACGTCTCTCTTCTTGTGCGTGGTTTGTTCTGCGGATGGGCTGCTTGTGCCTTGGCTCCTCTTTGGGCCCAATAGCATGATGGTGGATTTTGGGCTAAACAATCACAATATTCCTTTATAATATTAATAACCATAAATTACAAAAAATATGATTAATAACAACAATAACATAAATAACAAGTTACCATATAATAATCTCATAGCAATAATAACAATACAAATAATAACAATAATATTAATGTTACTAATGATAATAACAATAACAATATATAATAATAATAATATTAATGAACCAACCAATTGTAACTGAACAATAACAATAGCAGTACGTAACACGCAAAATGTAATCAGCCCAACATTGTAATATGACCCTCACGACCAACAGCCCCTTGCCAGCCCTCAAGCACATCCCCATCGACCATCCTACGCCACCTAGACCACCCCCAACCCACGGTTGCCGCCATCACCGCACCATGGAGCATCCGTTGACACTAACCACAGCCCCTGTCTCGTCCCCACCAACCCTCGACACTAGCAACAACACAGCCTGCCCACAACCAATTTACCGCAACCGACCTGCAACATCCGTTTTGTATTCTTCTCCTACTCTCTGATGTGAGTGCCACCGCCAGTACACCGACCCAAATCACCTCCAGCCTCCACCCTAGACACCTATCAACCCCCACGACTCCCTGGTGTAAATCACCAGGTCCCGACACTAACACAACTCCTAAAACTGTCGCATACAACATCGACACACACCCTCCTCGTATCCCTTGTTTCTGCATTGACTCTAACACCCTCCCTAAACAGACTGTAAAAGTGAGGTTTACGACCACCACACACCACCCTACAACCACCAACAAAAACTACACACCTCCTATTACTATTACCCATACGCGAATAAGCAATTAAACCCATAACCATAAATCGAATAAACAATTAAAACTGAACCAGAAAATGCATAACATAGCTATTTTCGACATTACTGGTCATTTTTTGTGACGGCTATGGTGGTTCTATGGTGGTTGAAAGACAATAAGCATGTTAAGGGCACCACATAGATTATTCTAGGCCTGAAAACACCATGTCGATAGTTCATTAAGCGACATAAATAAAGCATTCAACTTACCATGTCATCTTGTCCTATGGTGTTGCTCTATTTCTGTTCTGTTCTAGTCGTGGACTGTCACCATGAATTTCCTTTGTTGGTGAAGGGGCAGACAAGATGTATGCAAGGAGTGGCAGTAGGGTTTAGACGAGATGATGGAGGCTGTTCTTTTCCTTTTTTATGGGTGATTAGGGTTTGTCGATAAGTAAGGTGTTTACTTGTTAGGGTTTGTCGATGGTCTAACTTGTGATCCAATTCTGATTTCACGCAACCCAAGGTAAGACCATCCCATATATGAAGGTCCATCACGCATTCCAATAATTATACTACCCATATCCCGTTCTCGACTTAATTACTAATAAACGAGCACATAAACTTATATAATTATTATATAAATTAGTAACTACGCATCGAATAACAAACCATCATACTTCGTCTTCAAATATAATATCAAACCACTCATTCTTACGAGTAATGGAAATACGGGGTGTTACAGTCTTCCCCCCTTAAAATGAACTTCGTCCCGAAATTCACCATCACATGGTCAACAAACCGGTTACTAGGCATTTAACAAATACAAAACGGAACACCACATAACATCAAAACTAATAAATGCATTTTTAAAACACGAAATGTTACATTCTACCCTCGTTAAGAAAACTTTGTCCCCAAAGTTCAACGTATAATTAAATTAAAGGGTGCTTCACGAAACACAATAAAATACTTAACAGAAGTAACAGGGTTATCAAGTATATTCAAACAACCACGACATACTAATTAGCCATGTCATAAAAACTAGCCATATCATAGATCATTAATATTTTACAATCCTATCCTCCTTAAAACATGGTTTCGTCCCCGTAACCCCATAAAAATTCTAGCTCATTACTCCGTCTTACTCATTACTTTATTTCATAAATCTTACTCAAAGTAACCAAGTATCGTATTATCATTCGAACCAAAGACCAAAGACAAGGGGTGAGTGAACTGGCGGAAAGAACTGCAAAACAATATTTCCATCTCAACATCGATTCCAAATTCATAAAAATATAACTCAATAACCATGGTCACTTTGGAGTCTGGACCATTAACATAATGCAGCACAAAGGCCCCATAACTTAGCAGATTGTCTAAAATCTTTATAAAATGACATATAAGAACATGAAAAATTATTTATTAAATATATAAAAGGAATGTTAGTATTTTATTAAGAGGGTAAATAAGACAATTTTTTTTCTTTCTAATATGCTAATCCAATATGGTGGTTGAAGCAGCATATTGTAAAATAGCATATTGGGCCCCAATATACTATTTCAATATGTCATTAACCAAACACTCTAAATAGCATATTTGTAAGTCAAACATGCTAAATCTCTCAAATATGCTGAAATTTGGCCAATATGTTGTTTACCAAACAGAGCCATTTGCCATGTTTGGTAAACAGCGGATTAATATTGGCAGAAGCAGATTTAAAAAGCATATTTGACTAGTAGAATGATTTAGCGGATTTGACTAGCAGGTTTATTTAGCATAATTATTTTAGAGGTGTTTGGTAATTGACAGTTTAGATTAACACATTGTTTAGAATCTTTGTAAAATGACATATAAGGACATGGAGAAATTATTTATTAAATATATAAAAGGAATGTTAGTATTTTATTAGAGGGTAAATAAGACATTTTTTTTTTATTTCTAATATGATAATCCAATATGCTGGTAGGAGCAGCATATTGTAAAATAGCATATTGGACCCCAATATACTATTTCAATATGCCATTAACCAAACACTCTAAATAGCATATTCGTAAGTCAAACATGCTAAATCTCTCAAATATGCTGAAATTTGGCTAATATGTTGTTTACCAAACAGCGGCATTATCTATCTTATCGTTGAAAGATTTCGTTATATTTTGCAAGTAAGATATAGTATGGCTCTGTTTGATTAGGCATTTCAGGTACTGATTTAGTCAAAGTAGTTTATTTGACCAAAATTTCAGCTACCTTATTTTTCCGTAAGCGTTTTGCAAGTAGATTATTTAAGCAAATAAGCTACCTGAAATGAAATGCTACCTAAAGTAGTATTTGAGATTTCAGTTACCTCACTTGCTTTTGCTTTACTTTTTTACCCCTTAACTCTATAATCTTAAATAATTATCCTATACTTTTGCGTCATTTCATCAAAATCAGTTACCTTTTCAATTAGTTTGCCAAACTATTTTCTTATCAATTAATAATTTACAGCTACATTATCAGTTCTTAATTTTCATCTACCTTATCAGTTAATTTTTTAGATTTCAGCTATCTTTTCAGGTTTCAGCTACTTTTCAGTTAGTTACAAACAAAGTCTAATTTTTTTTGACAAAAGATATATAAACTTATATTACAATCTAACTCAAATCCCAAAACATACAACTGAGACATTATAGTTTCAAAAGATAATTTTTTTTATAAAAAACAGAAACTAAAAGATTTAAAAAAAAAAAAAAAAAAAAAAAAATCAAACTTCTGCAAAAGGAGACGGGCTCCTCAGCTGAAGGTACCGTTCCCTGTGGCAAAGTTCAATATCACCTAAGAATATCCTTCCCCCAAGTGATATTTTAATTTGTGCATAGCTAAAACCCTTTGTACAAAAAATGTCATAATCTTATTTTTGGACTTTGTCACGACTTTAGATATGCTCTTGACTTTAATCATCGTCATTTGGCTTCTTTCGGATACAGGTATAGTGTCTAAACAATATACACTATAAAACACCACAAATTTTCATTTGTGACGACGGCAATATCCGTCATAAGCTTGTGACGGATTAAATAATATCCACTTTGTTAGATAAAGACAAACCATTTGTTATTCACTAGATACTTTTATTTTTGTTTTATCTTCTTAGGTGGTGATACTTGACCCGTCACAATCTTGTGACGGATATACCGACACAAGAGAGACTTAAATTGGTAAAACATACCCATACTAGACTCATAAAAGTATAAATAAAATAACTTGGAAATAAAACAATATCTTGACAAGTAACAAAACCTAATAAAAACTAGGGTCTTAACACATTGCAACATGGAGGTTCCCATGACATGAATTGTTCACATGTTAAAATTCCGAATTGTATTCCTTGCAAACTTCAATTTCCGAATTGTATGGGTATGAAATTGCACAAATTCTCAGTGAAAACGGACACTATGTGTTACAAACTGAAAACGAATATTATTTCTCTCAAAAAACACAAGTAGTGGACATGTGAAATGCTCCATTTATCCCACTTGTTCTCCCACTTACCTTGTTGTGAGAGAATACTATCCGTCTTCAACTTGTGACGGATAGTTTCCGTCTTCAGCAACTCTTTGATGGAATTGTACAATATAAATTGTATTTCCTAAAATTATACTCCTTCGCCAACTTATTTATTTACCTATTCTATTTTAAATTTCTCACTCAATTGTTTACCTTTCTTATTTATTTACCTACTAGCTTAGAACCAGTGCAAAATTGCACGGGCATATATAAAAAGTATATAAATAATCATTGGAAATTTATAGTTATAATATTATTCATTATTATAGTAAAAATGTACAACATCTTACACACTCAAATTAAATTATAATATTAATCGAGATTTAGTATTTATAATACTCCTAATATTCAAACCAAATTGATATATAATTGATAAAATAATCGGTGAAAAAAAGTATGCATGTATCTCATATCTTCACCCAGGGGTTCATAAGCCAATGTATTTACACTCATATCTTATTTCACATCAATAATAATTTTGAAATAAAGTAAGCGAATTACACTTGTTCTATAACTTTTCAAAATCATTATTTAAAAAATATCATAAATTTTTTAAATCTTCAAAACTTCAAACATATTTGATTTGTAGGCGGGTATATCCCTGTCCCACCACCCATCACGTCCTCATCACGGGTGAAATATTTGTACCCGTACCCCTGTGTGAATGCTCTACCCATAACTGCCCCAGTGGGGGTAGGTGTAGTGCGGCACCCATTGTAAATAAATATTATATTAACTCGTTACTACCCACATTTTTGGTGAGGGTGTATAGATTTTTTACACGATTTTACATTAAATTAATATAAACCATTTAATTCAATGCCCTTAGTAAAACATAATTATGTTAAAAACACTCATAAATAATTGGCTATCTAGTTGTATATATCCTATCTACAAACTCTAAGTATGGTACTCTTAGTAATATATACGTAAATAATATGAAATATAGTATCTAGTTGTATGCCCATTTTATCATAAGATAAACTTCTTATCGTAAAAGTTCAAAAAAATCATCCCATACGGATTAAAACAATTTGTGTGGTCAATATTAATTGTATGTGATATATGAGAAACCTTTAATGACGTGTATTAGCTAAAATAAATATATTAACAGAAATAGTAGGTTTTACCTAAGTCGGTCTTAATTTAAGACATTCACAACGTGTTTTATGTCTTATTTAAATTGGTTACTTACGATGATTTTAACAAAGAATTTGTAAAATTGAAATCTCGTTTACGAAAGGTTTACAATTTTCAAATAAAAAAATAACTAATAAATTTTATATAAAACAATTATAGATTATAATTAAATCATAATATCGGTAGCTTTAGTCACTCGTAATACATGCTTGTTGTAAAAATGGCTTTCTGGTGAGCGCATTTGAGTATTTGTAAAATAAATTATTGACTTTTAATTGAAAGTAACATAATAACCAAAAAAATCGATTATACAAATATTTTTGCATGGCTTTATATAGAATATATTTATATAGAATATTTTTATATACAAAATTTTTATACAAAAATCGTAATTATGATTTTGCATGGCTTTATATTGAATATTTTATAGTCTGAACGAAGGTAGAATGATATAAAATCGATTATACAAATATTTTTGGGATATTCTACGGTGTACGCCCCTGGGTTTTTCGGTTTTCTATGTTGTACCCCAACATTATTTAAATTCTATGATATGCCTTAAACTCTATACATTAGTCTATACGATGACCTTGTTTATTGGTTTTGCTAGCTTAATTTCTTAATTTATCTATTAAATTGTCTATTTAACATTTCAATTACTCGACAACCTACTCATTTACTTATTAGTTCGCCGAATTATCATTAACCAACCAAATAGTATAGAAATCTAACTCAATTTCATCAAATTGTTGTTATTATTTCATGCTTCTAACATATGTTTTTAATAAAAGTTTACGTCTATTTAAAGTTATTTGTAATACTTCTTATATAGAATGGTGATATCACATTAATAAGTCAAAACAAAGGTTAAATTACGACTTTTTATAGTAATAAAGTTAATGAAGATTTGAAGGAGGTCATTATGGAGAATAAGTAAGAAGTTTAAGGGTATGCCATAGAAATTATAAAATGTAGGGGTACAACATAGAAAACCAAAAAACACGAGGGTACACCGTAGAATATCCCAATATTTTTATACTTCCTCCATTTTTATATAATGTACCCATTTTATTAAAATACTCCACTCATATATTCACTAAATGGGTACATTAAATAAAAACGGAGGAAGTAGAATATTTGGTTATCATGCTTTGTCTATGTTTCCATATCTGATTGATTCGGCCCCCTTGCATCATTCAATTTTCTATTTTAAAAAAAGTTAACAATATTTTCCAAAATCGATTTTACAACTTGGGAAGTTGGGCGGGAAATTTTTTAACGTGGGTGCGACACATGTCCAATTCATCTGTAGCAGTTGTTGTTATATACTTTTACATAGATGTTTAAAACCTATAAAAAATCAGAATAATAGTATTGTCAATAAGTTAGAATAGTCGGGCAACAATTCATTATTTGTAATTTGAGATTTGGAGTAATATTTGGTCTCACCTTTTATCTTTATTTATAAGCCCCTATTTTAGTTACTCGACTATCACAGTTTATCTTTATTATTATTGTCATATTTCAAATTATTTGAGAACAATAATTGTTACAGATCCAAAAATAGGTTGACCTAAGACCCGACATTGACCCGAACTACAACACCCTAATGTGACCCAAAATACGAATTGATCCGACTCGGTCCAAAATGACCTAAATTATCTTGACTCATAACTGATCCAACCTGAAGTGGCCGATCTGAAACCACCCAGATCCAAAATTACGATTTTCGCTCTTGATCATTAACCCGAAAATGACCCGACCCACTTAAACCGACCAACCTATCAAAATAAATCTGAAACCCAAAATGACCAACCCAACCTGAAATATTCTGAAATAATGATGAACTAACTTACCCGTCCCAAATTGGTCTGACAGAACTTGATTCGACTCAATTACCAAGTATAGTATAACAAAAGTATAACAAAAAAATGAGGGCAAAAGTAAAAGGGTGTAAATAAGGAAAGCAAATACTTATTTCAGACGGGCTATTTTCCCGTCTGAAATAAGACAGACTAATTGTGATCATTTTTACAGTAAAATGTTACCATTTTTTGATAAAATGTTACTATCATTTTCAAGGTAAAAAGTGACGAATTTGTTATATAACATTTTGTCATTAAATTGTTACATTTTATTAAAAAGATGGTGACATTTGATTTGTCTTATTTTTTCGGGCTTTATTTTAGGGCAAAGAGATTATACTGTATGTACATAATATTATGTGATTTTTTTGTAGTATCATTTTCGATTCCATTGATGATGCTCAAAAATTATACGGACAGACTGTACAGATTTGGAATAAGATTGAATCTCATTGAATTAATTGAATCTTTGAATAATATCTCATTGAATTAATAGAATAATATCTCATTGAAAATTCTGTTTTTTTAGCATTTTGTTCTGTTTTTTCTGCAATGATTCTACCAATATTATTCTTATTTCATATCTTATACGTGAAGTTGCAATGGTTCTACCAATATTACAATGCAACATGGTTCAATTTTTGTGGTTTGAGAATATATTTGTACGAATATTTGGTTCAATTTATTCTACCAATATCACCAATATTGCAATCAATCAATAATTGGTTCAAGAATATATTTAATTTTGTTATAGAATATTGCACTGCAATTTGGTCTTATTTGGTAATATTTTATAATATTTGATTTTCCAAAAACGATTTTACATAATGGGAACTTAGGCGGAAATTTTTTTTACGTGAGTGCGACACGTATCCAATTTATGTTTAGTGGTTGTTGTTATATACTTGGGTGTTGCTCAATCATAAACGAGTTTTACTCAATCATACCCATAATTGACTATTATACCCCTATATTATTTTCTTCATCCCTTCTTTCTGCGCTCTCGAAGAAACTTCTTTAGAACTGAAAGATTAAGAGGAAGCAGACGAGGAAGCAACGAATTTCATCAATTCGAAAGAAAAGCGGTGGGACTGATGAAGCAGTAGCATTAGTCTCCAGATGAGTAAGCGGCTCCCATTTCCTCAATCAATTTCATTTTCGTAAGTATTATTATCGATTTCGTTGAATTTTATATATCGATTTTTTTTGTTTTTCATTGTGTTTTGTGTTAATCCGTGTGCGAGATTTGGAAATATATTCAGAGTTGATCTAATAGTAGTATTAGCTTGAATCCCTAATTCTCCTTATTCAACAAAGGGGTAAGGTTACAGACATCCAGTCTCCTTTACCTCGCCATGGTAGGGAGCTTTTAAGCATGGTATTGAATTTAAGTTTGATACTTAATCTCAGAATTGATTGTAACAACCTGATCTATTCTTGTGATACCTCCTCAAAACACGTTCTCAAGAACCTGAAAATTTAGGATAACCCGGTCGTGACTCAGTATTGCATACGAGATTTAATACCATGCTTTTAGACTCAGGCAGTGTTGTTGGTGTTCTAATAGTAAACTCCGAGGTAGGAATGTAGCAGATATATTCATGGACAGTCAAATATGATCGCACAGATAGCGTGTTGATAATATCTCCATCTAGTTGTCGACCTTGGCCAGAATGTTGCTTACAATACGACTATATTAGTTCCAGGATGGCCTCTTAAATATAGGAGTGAACCATATGTGGATAACTGGATATATCGCTAGCATTGGTCTGCTTAGGTCTGTTTTGACACTGAAGTTATTCTGCAGGGTTCTTCCACCACATTTGTCTCCGTTTGTTGACAACAATGCTGAGGGTTATGTCCCTGACTACGCGCAGAAAGTCCATCGGGTTATTTCATTTCAGGTTCAGGTCTGTTTCGGGTGTATTATTAATGGGTAATGTCATATACATGATGGGTCGGGGTATTTTGGGGCGAGTAGTTAAGGATTGGGTCATTACAGGTCGTGTTTTGGGTGTCAAGTTGTTTTCTTTGTGTCTAATTCAGAATGACAATGTATTGACATAGGACAATTTTCCCTCCGTCTTGTTTGCAATGTCCGGTGGCATTGTTTTGAGTGTAGCGAATCTGTCCACGCAGTATGCTTGGGCGTTAGTAGGGCTATCAGTAGTTGAAGTTGTGAGCGCTAGTATTGCCGTTGTGATAGGTGAGTTTTTTGTTGCAGACAACACTTTGTCAACTGTCAAGCATGTCGTCAGTTTCATATTCGGAATTTGACTTCTGATTTTGCTTATCTAACATCATCAGTTTGTCCCTTGCAGGTCTTAGGACGGAATATCTGGATTGGGATGGCGATAACTGTTTTTGCCGGGCGTTGTTTAGCCTTTTTCTCTCCGCTGTTCAATTTGGCTACGAATGATCAGTTTCACCATTTGAAGAAAGGAGTCCCTCATTTAGTTTTGGCAGTTTATTTATGTAATGAACGAGTAGGAAAGTCGACTTATATGATACTACTGGCAGTTTCAAGAACAAGTGTGAACCATGATATTGTATAGTAAGTATTGCATATTAAGCTGGTTTTGTTAACAATGGTGCCTTCATCATCCCAAATTCCCAAAGACGAGTGTTCGATTTTGTTTTAATTTAAGTCACAGGTGCATTGTTGTGAGGGAGATTCAAAGTAGTTTCAAACCTACGCCAAAAAAATATGCCAAACGAATAGTACACCACCACTAGGCAAACATTTTTTTGTCATGTTAGAACTGTAATATAAAAAGTAATTGTTCGACAACTAAAATTACAGGTCCGAAATTATTATTGGAGATGTTGCATTCTGTTGTTGTGGTGGCTGCAGAGACTGATAAAGAATAATTCTATTAGCAACTTGGCTACTATCATGTTGAAATCCTCAACAAGAAGGGTAAAGAAATGGTAACGGAGAGTCATTTCGAATACACACCTGTACAATCAAAAAAATACATTATTAGAAGAACATTCTTAATCGTATAATATATCAAAATAACATTAAAGTTCAATTGTGTAACTTACCCATACAAAATGCTTAGCTGAGTTAATCAAAACTATTGTTACGATTTTCTTTGGAGCGTTTGGTACTGCGCCCAAGATCTTGAGTGGTAAAAATGTCCAACAATCGGTAGAAGACAAAGTCACAAAAATCACATCATAACGGTTTGATACAAGAAGTCCAAGTCCAACTTCAAACCAATATTCCTCGAGTGCAAAAGGCTTCCAAAACGATATCATCTTTATATATTTGGCAATCTGTTCTTCACCCCCACACACATCTACATAGTATTGCCTATTAACATTTAGTTCATCCAATAGATCACATCGAACTTTCGCCCATTCATTTTCATTTCCATAAATCTCTTGTGCAATCGATCGATACCCGCAGTGACCATCACCTCTGACATCCACACAATCCGTTATGCAACGCGAAAAGTAATCGGCAATTGCATTTGGATATGGGAAAGGTGTGCATGACTTATCGTCCTGTATTTTCATAAAAATAGTATTAATAAAAAATGTACAATATGTTTCAATACATTCATATTGAAAAATACTTACCTGTGAAAACGACAAAAGAGTTGTAGGAGTGTTGACTGGCGCCGTAAAAGAAATAGGAGTGCTGACTGACACAGTTTTTGCTTTCTTACGACTAGTCTTTCGAAACATCTTCTCTGTATATTCCCAATGTGATATTTCTTGAAACAGAAGTCTTTTTCGGGCGCCCTTTGGTCTTTTTAACTTCTGGGTCAACTATTTTCGGAGGGTGCAATAAATTTTCCGCAAACTCAGAAAACTTTCGCATCATTTCAACGTTGCCGGATGATAAGACATCATCTGCAACTCTACGTAATCTGTCTTGCTCTTGAATTTCTCTAGTATCATGGTCATTCCCGTTGCTTATATCCTCCTTGGGAATGCAAAAAGTCCTCCAAAATCTGTGAATAGAATCTAGTTCTATACACTTATCTGTCCAATTTAAAAATATATTTACAAAGCAATCTCTAACAACAACAATAACAAAAGTAACAATATCAGTTAATAGTTTTACCTGTATTGACTAAATCAATAATCTCGCATGCACAAGGTAGACCATGAGTTGTCTTTAACGCACAATTGTTACAATTTACCTCTTTCAGTGCATCATTAAGAATTCTAATCGCATTGTGAGTTACATTTTGCGTTAATCTTCGATAAACAGGCATAGCTTGAGTAAGATGAAGACGAATAGTCTTTGAACGTGCAAACTCCTCTTTTATTGCATGATATTGAAGGTTCACAGCATGATGAATTGTTTCAAAGACAGTGTCGAGTCCACCAACAGAAGTTCGTAACAAGCATTTAAGTGATGCATGTGCGCCCTCAACCCTTTGACCATCAACAATATAAATAAGATACCAATAATCACGAAATCAAATAAAAAGACAAATAAAGTAAATAGTATTACCTGTTTGTAGTAACATGCCAAAGTGCAACACTTTGTCGGTCCAAGCTGATACAAAATTCTCTTTACATTTATTGATCCAAGTGTTTTTGCAATATTCTTTCAGACCCGGAACAAATTTGTATACCTTGTACATCTCCTCCTCATTTTCGAAAAAATCTATCTCACTTGTAGATCTTACCATTCGTGTCCATCTCCCTTTTGCAAATGTTTCACCGACTGAACCTGAATTTTTTATCCTAGTTCTTTTCACCCACGCTTCGACATCTTTCTCTATGTGACGTCTACATAATAAGTGCTTAGCACTTGGAAAGTTCGCCTTAATTGCACCAATTAAAGCTAAATCACAATCGGTCAAAAAAACCATATTCTCATCTGATCCTATTACTTCTCTCATACATTTTAGAGCCCAATTATATGACGATGTTTGCTCATTTTCCAAAAATGCAAAGAACATAGAGAAGTTTCTACCAACCGGTGTAACACCTATAACTTCTAGTAATGGCATCTTAAACATGTTAGTCTTGTAGGTACTATCAGCAACAATTACAAATGGGTAAAGTTTCAAAAGCTTGAGTGAATCGGGATGTATAAATAGAACATTTGTCAGGACTCTCTCACCTTTTTTTTCACCAGGTTTTGTCTCATGAGAAGTTCGATATCCATGATCATCAGCAAGTTTAAGCAATTGTTCAGCAGTTGTGCGTTCTTCTCTACAGGTTTTTTTCGCTCTTGCACGAATATTATACACTTGCTTGGAAGTAACAAGTATATCCTTCTTTCTCAACTCAATTAGTATGTTAGCAACCGAAATTTTACTTGCTGTCATGGACAAAATCAACTCTTTTGTTTCGGCACTCAGAACATTATCCTTTACTCCAATGAAGTGGTTGTGAAATCCATTATGTACATCTAACCTCCATGTACCGTCAACTTCTCCGACTGCCTTGAGTTTAAAAGGACACCAACATTTTTTACTCCCCGTATTTGATTTCGTGGAGGGAACGTTAAAATTCCCTCGAAATTGATAACG
The DNA here is from genome assembly GCA_029255685.2 of Silene conica. Taxonomy (NCBI): domain Eukaryota; kingdom Viridiplantae; phylum Streptophyta; class Magnoliopsida; order Caryophyllales; family Caryophyllaceae; genus Silene; species Silene conica. The sequence goes on along the minus strand of CM055317.2, from coordinate 32,637,156 downwards.
TCCAGATCTGTCACACTTAAGCCAACGCTCACCATAACCACGATGTGGGTGATGAGTACCTAGCCGCACGTGTATATCATGCAATAGTCCAATTTCTCTAACTTCTGCTATCAATTCATCGTGATTTCTGAATTTTTTTCCGAGATTGAAAATGTGTCCGGTATCTATCATTTCAGCAGAAAATTCTTCATACTCATCTGACTCTAAGTCCGAGTCCTGAAATTAAAACAAAGATGTTATTTGCAATAGTCATATTTGCAATAGTCTGAATGCGATCCTGGTATATTATTATCTACAATAACTCCGTCTTAACACTAGACTAACACATTTTCGATTTTTGTCTTGTACGTTTTGGTACTGCTTACAAACTCTGTTTTTGTCTTGTACATTTTATTTAAATTTTAAGTTTAAAACTAAACAATAATTTATTTGTGTATATAGATATAAAATGTGTAGCATCTTTGCTCGAGTCAGACCACCCTTGCTAAATCTATCTCTTTCATTTACTCCACCTTAAAAAATCCCTCTATATTCATTTTTTCAGCTTAAAAAACCAAGAGATACAAAAATGAAAGGGTATGCAAAAATCAAAGAAAACAATCCATTTTTTCAAAGATCCAAGTCCAGAAAACAAAACCCTTTTCTTGATCAATATTTAGATGTAAATTCATCAAATTTACATACCCAAAAATCCCAAGAAAATGATAAAAAACCCAACATTTTTGAAGAAGATTTATTTCAAGCAAAAACATCAGATGATCATGGTCATGATCATGAAGATACCAAAAGTAAAGTGTCTGTAAATGTTTTAAGGAGAAATTTAACAGTTTCGGGTTCGAAGATGGGGTCAGGGTACCAGCAAAAGAATTGTAAAACCAGTAAACTAGAGAGGCAGAGTAGTACAAGAGTGATACAAACGAACAGCAGAATAGCCAGCAGCTCAATCTGATTCCGCAATCGATCTGCGTAAACCAGACCCTAATGAATTCTGCCAAAATTTTATTTGCTACTCCTATGTACAAACTGAACAAATACCAGTGTGAAGCAACTTAATGCATTTAACATGGACCAACATCTTACTGACAATATCCGCATCTCTGTGGTACGATGTTTCTATAGGATCAGGTTAATCAACAGCTCCGCGCAGTCTTATAATCTTTGTTGTTGTAAGAAAAACAACAGACTAACAACCTTCACTGTAATTAAACCAGAACCAGCAAACACGTACTTGGAGCGATAACTAGTTAACAATAGAAACCCAGTCAAATTTTCAACTCAAAAGAAACAAAATTTGGACGGCTTCCTTGCTCTGTAACTACTATAAGGAAACACTAAACCTAGTTTGCTAGGAAGATGGGGTATAGAAGGCTAATAATAACGAAGTAGCTTGTGTAAGTTTAACACAAACGAGAGCTCGCCTCGGATGGATAAAGCTTTTTCGCAAAAAAAAAGAAGGCCTTTAATTACACCTTGCTACATACCTTAATTAGGTTAAAACTGAAAACGATTTAAAGAAACCCTAATCTAATTAGTCTAAATCAATTTTTTTTTAATTTCATATAATATAATTGATAAAGGTAGTGATTATAATTATTACCTGATCGATACGAGAGCTAGCATCCATAGTTGTGTGGTTTAGGGTTTTTCTTTTGGGGAGAGAATAGAGAATTAGAGGGGAGAACTTTTCTTAGGCAGAGGGCATAGAATGGAAAACTAATGAAAAAAAGGTATGAATGAATAAAACTCGTATATAAATGAGCAATTACGATATACTTTTATATAGATAGATAGATTCGATTTTAGATTTCTCACTCAATTGTTTCCTTTCTATTTTAGGAATACATTTGATGAGAAATTTAATCCTACACTCAACTTGGCCACTTGTCGTCATCTAATAATTTGCTCCCTTCTCTTCCCTTTGATTTTGTGTCAAGGCGAAATTTGCTCCCTTCTCTTGCCTTTGATTTTGTGTCAAGGCGAAAGGTAAACAAATGACAGGAGACTATAGGAGTATTATCATTTGCACAAATCCCAGCTGATCCAGCAATATTTGCCAGAGATATATCACAGAAAATAAATGCATCAGTGGAAAACTCTCAAAAACCGAATGTATATCAGGGGTCCAAGCATTATAGGCAAAGTTATATGGATCAAAACAACTGCATTAATTAATATAGTTCCACAATTACAACTTCAGCTAAGCGGAAAAAAACTGCTCATAATGAAGACACTGAAAAATAACCAAGAAAGCGGGGTTTCAGTAACGACAACACCTTTCGGGTCACAGTAACCCAAAGCAGAGAACGGGATGAGAGCTGGCGGAAAAAGAGCTTTCAGCTCAGATCAATTTTATTACCAAATCCCTCAATGTAGGGCGGTCACATCTAAGGTCTCACTTGTACTCGAGAATCATGTTGTTTTCAGGAGCCAAACCAACACAAGCCCTCATAATGTTTTCCAGCATCGCCCTCTGCTTGGAGAGTGCATTTACCACTGGAGTCCCTGGTGGAACCTGTCATTTACCCAATATTAAACGTAAGGTTATACCCCATACGATAATTAAATATGCTTACCTTAACAAGACGAACACATACATAACAACCACACACTTCAACTGATTAAGTACCAATCTATGGCATTATTGGCATTTAGTGTGAGTGTGATTAAAGATGCCACTTGGGTAACTGAAATAACAGGAGACAAAGACTACCACTGCCTTTCTATGGGCCTCAATTGAATGTAACGTCAAAAAAGCATAGTGCAAGATTGAACATGGCCCTATATGTTTCGAGCACAGGTCTCATTCATGTGTCTTTGTGTAGCATTTTCGAGTGGGATTAAAACCCACATGAAATTGACGTGATACTAGTTACTGTCAAACTGAGGCTATGGTGCCAAACGTTTTCCAAATCAAGCACCACCTCCTCCCTAGAATTACTGATAATCTGACGGTTTATGTCAGCCAACCCACCGGTTTCAGTACTAGAACTCTAGAAGCCATCAATATAGCAGCAACAACACTATCTTAATGCTGCTAGTGCTTCCCATAATAGCGGTAAAGGGAGTCAGACACATGAAGCTTTTTATCTATTGGCACAAGGAGGCTATTCCAGATGACCCATAATGAAAATTGCGAAATTAGTTGCATTTGATTTGGTGTGACATTTTGCTTTCGATAAACAAAAACTTCATTCCATTTGACCTTTTCAATTGATCACGCGATTAAGGGTTTTTTTTCTTAAAGAATATTATTCACAAGAGGAAGGGTCTTACAAGAGGGGCTTTGGTGAGGTAACTGAGAATGGTAGCCACCGGATGGAAAGAATGGAACTTGTCCTGTAAAATTTACACCCGTCGAAATATTAGACAAGTTTCATCTTAATCATATTAAGACTAAAAGTTAAGTAAAAAGATAAAAGAGCTTAATGGCCGGTTAAATTACCTCGTGTTCGCCCTTAAGCTGGATCCGAGTGCTAAGCTCAGCAAGGAGGACTAAGTCGAGGATGATTGGAGCTGCCAAAAGTGAGTCCTCGCATGTGTTGTGCATGACTATAGTGTTCTTTCCACCCATGAATATCTCAGATGTGTACTCATCCATGGCTCTCTTACTATCGGCCACATAAGGCACGTACTACATTTAGAGAAAAAAGAAAAAAGAAAAAATGGGCAGCAATGTAAACATAAATAAGTAACATCAAGTAGCAATTGTTGATTTCCGCCTTATAAGTACAAACTGGGTCAAGCCCTTGAGCTAGAGAAATATAGATACCTTAATGACCACAACATGATCAGGGTGTTCACCAGGCTCAAACAGAATACCATTGCTCGCAACCATGTCATCAACGACATTACTCTTAGAGATCTCTTTAGACCTAAAAGTCTGAGGGGCTGAAAGGTTCATACCGTCATTGTTACCCAAGTGGTTATAGCTCACTATTGATGTTGGCTACAATATTACAATTCATTGGATGTTAGATGCTAATTTACCATGGAAGCTTAATACAGATTGCACATATGAAGCCAAGTTTATAAGTTACCTTAATACCGGCCCCAACAAGGAAGTCGACAAGCACAGATTTGATCTTGGTCTGACCACTCTTGAAGTCATCACCTCCAATCAAACTATTGTTCTTAATAGCAAGGTCAATGAGGCCAGGAATAAAAGTATTCTGAGGACTTCCATTGATGAAAGGCACTTGTTCAAGAACGCAAGCCAATGCATACAGTGTAGAGGGGGAAATTTCGGATTCGTCCCTCTCTACAGCTGCCAACAAGTTCTCTATAGTGTCATTCAGACCCACCACCACGTTGCTATACCTCTCCGTGTTTCCTGTCCACAACACTACCACCTTGTCCACCTTGTTCTTGTCCTTGAAGTCTCTTCATTTTGGATATCATTCCACAACATCAATCATAAAATTTAATTAGTATCAATCAAAGTGGTAAGATATAAAATAATCTGAAAGAGTACATACTACCACTAAAATAGATAACTTGTGTTGGTAGACTCGGATACAGGTACCGCTCACAAGAGTACAAATCGGCTATACTCCGAGAAAGTCATATTTTGGCTTAAATAAGAGTTCAGTGTCCATGTCGACACCCACGTTTTGGGGTGACTTTTCCTCTCCGACAAGTTGTAGATACATATTTCAGGGGAAAATGACGAGCCTGAGTACTACTCTAATCTGTTAACTGAGATGAAACTGAAAGAGGTAGAGACGAGTACTACCTTATGTCCTTAATTACTTGATCAACTTGTTCCTTTTTAGTGCCCTTAATGATATTATTGGCACGAGAATCTTGATTAGCTGCAATGAAATCAGAATCATATATACCAGGGAGGGGAACCATATGCTCCATGTAAGGCCTCAATTGCTTCTGTAGATCAATGTCCAAGACTCTGGCTCTAGTCATTGCATCTGCTAAGTTCATGTTGCTTATGTCCCATCCCCCAAACACAATGTCATCTGGGTTAACCTGTTTCATTTAAATGTAATTTTATGTTAATCATATGATCATGTTTTCCACTAAGGCGGAATATGATGGACTAAAAGAACATTGCTCCTAGAAGGGTGGTGAGCAATTTTTTTTATTGTGAAGTAATCGTCCAAGTGCAAAGTAAATTTCACAAAGGATCTTTCAGAAACGACCTCTTTATGTTTCAAAAAGAGAGGTAAGGCTGAATGCACCCTCATTCCTTACCTCGCTATGGAATGGAGTTTTTAGGATACTGGGAGATTGTTGCTATAACTTAATTATATGGTGATGTATAATCTAATCTATTAATCACTCCGGCATAGTCGAAGCAATAACGTGCAGCAGAGTTCAACCATGTGAGCAGTGCCTTTGTATATTGGTACAGTTGAACATCGTGCTCCATCCAATGATTGTCATATTCTACAAATTGATTATTTAACTCACAGTTGTACATGGGAACATATTTTTGATTTTTTGTTCACTTAGTAACCATTTGAGTAAGAAATAAGATTATAAGGAACGATGTGAATTTCCTGTAATCATCTCATCTAAAGCCATAAAAGAGCAACAGTTGTAGCCAGAGAAAAAAAGGAACATTGATATTGAAGTACCATGGGAAGGAGGCTCTTAAAAGGAGCATATATTTCCTCTCCATTGAAGGAACCAACACGAATAGAGGAAGCCTGAGTGAGGGATCCAAAATAGTTGGCTTGCTGAATCTTGTCCTTGGTCGCCCATGATATTCCCCTGCCACCATTAAAATCAAATTAAACCAAATGATTCAACCATTTTGCACAGCGGCTTCAACAGGTCATATCTTAATGCATATGATCCGGTCAACTCAAAGTCTTTAAGCAATTTCAATTTTAAGCACTTTTTGGGCTGACACCTTCAATAACTCATTCATAATTCAGACATATAATTATTATTTTCTTATATGCCCCTCAAATTTTGTTGTTTCGTAAACCAGGTCAGATCAACTCAACTCAACTCAGTGTCTTAAAACCAATATCGATTTTATCAAAAGAAAAGCACATGACCCATTTACACGTCTGATTAACTAGGTAAGGACTAAGGAATACAGAATACAGAATACCATAAGGGCAGCCGGTGCACGATGACATCCCCGCTAGGTGAGGGTGGTTCCAGGGGAAGGGCCCCACCACAAGGGTGTAATTGGGGGCAAGCCTTCCCTTGCCATTTCGGCAATAGGCCGCTCCCAGGGATTGAACCCAGGTCACAACGCAAAAGCAGCACCTTGATGGGTGCGCCAAGGCTCCCCTTGGAATACAGAATAGCGATAATTGAAATAAAAGCATCCAAATGATTTGGGATTCAACCGCATAACCAAAAACCGTAGTTTCATGGGTTTAACATTACATAGCTGTAGGGGACCGAATCGCAAGACATGTCGAAAAAGCATCATCATATCAATTCATTATTCATCTATGAAGGTGTTGAAGCATACATATAACATATGCCCTTAAATTTAGGTGTAAAAACACCTCCACATACCACATGCAACAGAAGCACCAACCCATGTAAACCAAATCAATGAAATATTCCGTATAAGAAAACCTTTTAATTTGGTGTAAATGAGGAGCAACACGAGTAGAATATAGGAGGGAAGGGGATTCGTACGCATGACCTATTATCATGATCACCACAAAATGGAGAAACTTACTCGCGATTTGCAATGATGCCACCTGTGAGGGTACATCCGTTGTTGCCACCCCATCCTACTAGCATCACCCTGAATACACACCATTTAAATTTAGTTTCACACGTTCATATATTTAATTAAACGATTTTACAGTAAAATATTATAAAATCATCTACCATCAGCTAATCATAAGCTTAGTAGTTAGTAGTATAGGGTAAAACTGTTTGACGAGAAGTTGTGGTGATGATCGAAGTTTGGAAAAAACTAAAGGAAAAAAATAGATACCCGAGTTTAGGGAGATGGGTTTGGGTGCGGAACTCATATTTGACGGACTTGGGCTTAACAGTCCACTGGTAACCGGTTCCCTTGGGATTCTCGTGAACCAACTCGGTGGTTTGGTAATTATAAACCGAGTGAATTTCACCATCTCTGTATTCAACGTTGGGGCTCTCTACCTTGAAGTTTTCAATGAACATTTTTGTTTGTTTATTTCTTTAGCGTAAAACTAGGATCTTGGGAGTACTTATGAAAGAAAGAATGAAAGAAGAAATGGAAGAAGTGAGGTGGTTGTAGTATATATATTATTATTATATTTCTTTCAGTTACAAACACTTGCACACGTTTCTCTGCAAACGCTTTAACACTTGGGGGACTCACTCAATGACTTGCCTCTTCTTCTGCAAACTTGTATCAGTATAACCAACTATTTATAGACCAGTCAAACCCCGGGGCCTTTATGGACCTCCACTTGGCATATATATCTAGTCACTCTCCTCAAATATTCACGGTCGATAACACAAACCCAAACTACCTTTGGCTCCTAAAATGACTCCTGCAACCTAAGTTAACTCATTAATATTTGACTATTCGTTAATTTCTAGATTTTAATGAATAATGTTCATTATAAATGAGTTTGTGATATTCGATTGCAATTGATGAGTGATTATTTGGATTTGATCATTTTAAATGAGGGTATTTTAGATAGTTTGTTTTTAAAGGATTTAGATCGATTTGAGTTGTGTTATTTAAGGTCTATTGATTTTCAATCGGTTTGAAACGATTTGAGTCGTTGAGTTGTGTCATTCTATCTGGTCCTAATCACGGATTGTACGGGTTGATATATTGATCCATTTCTCATTTTTACTTGGCGGATTTGGACAACTAAAAGTTAAAAAATTGGGTCAACGGACCGGGCACATTCGACTCTTGTTTTTTAATGAGTCGAGGACAAACACTAGTTTCTTGGAAACGGTCAGCCCGTCCAACTCAGTTACAATAAATTTAGAAAATTGATTTTCACGGTACGAATTTTACTTATCACAATACGTTTTTTTACCAATATAACCTTCTCCGTATCCCTATTTCCTTATCTCTATAGCCTCATTTCCTTTCATTTCCTTTCTCACTAACCACCACAACCAATCACCACCGTGAACCATCGTTTCACTACATAATTAAATAATTTTTTTTTTTTTTATGTTGGACATTAATTTTTGTCTTTTTTGGATAAAATAAGTATTGTACGTATTTGTCCACCCCCCCCCCCCCCCCAATTAATTGAAAATCCTATTTTATTACGTAATTAATCTGATTTAGTGTAACGAGTCACTCAAACTGAATAAAATATATAATGTAATATTCAAATAATGTACCGCAAAACAAAATAATCTTATAATGTAGCGCAAATTTGATTTACCATCATGCGTAAATGAATTTAACAATCGAATATATTGCGTACTAAATTGAGAAAAAGAAAAGAAAAGAGAAAATACAAACAAAACAACATGCTGCAATTCATTCACCACCACTTTGAACCACTTTCCTCTTCCATCCACCACCGAGATCGGCACCGAAACCCCTTAACAGTCGTCGAACGTCTGAACCTTCGCCCACTCCCTTTCCAGGCCAGCCACATGCCACCAGCCGAACACTCTTCGTCTGCAAGTCATTGCACACCCTAGTATCAACCAACCATTACATACCCTAACATCATCGGCCACTACGCACAACTTGCCCCAATGCCTCCTTATCCAATACCTCTACCACCAGGTAAACTACATCTTTAACACTCCGACTTATTCATTTCCTCGTATTCACATACTCTTACCCGTTTTCTCATACTCATGCTCTTATTAAATTACACTCGCTCCTTTGTATTCATATAGTACTCACTATGTTTCATATATTCCTCACTTGGTTTAGCATATAAGGGTGCTACTATCTCAGTTGTCCGAGGAAAGTATATATCAAATAAACCATAAAAGAACAATTAATTATATAATTAAGTGTGTAAGATACTGTTGGGTTTAGTTATCTCATAAGCTAATTATTTTAGTCATACTAACAAAATATTAATTAACATTTTAATTAAACAAACTTTAGATCTTATGCATGCTAAATAATATGCGGAAATAATAAGATTTGAATCCTTACTCACGGTCCAAAATAATGCTAGGACGATCCTCCAAACCGAGTAATCAAGGTAGATTACCTCCTTTGTGATGCACCCAAAACAACCCCTTGAAACCGTGACTAACACTAGCTAGGTACTTAAAACGGTTTTTCCTTAAACTTTATTCTAATCTCTTATTAGAATTATTAATATGAATACTACAACAAATGTAGTATAAAAACAATATAATCTTATTATATGGAAATATTATGGGATAATATTTAGAGAGGATTTTATGAGAGGTTTCTCACACTAGCAAAATATGCTCAAAGTTGGAAAATGAATTAGTAATGTGTAAACATTACACACTTTTGATGGTTGTAGATGAGTGAGCCGTGAGCCTCACTTAGGGAAGCTCAATTGGAGCCTTTTTCCCTTACCCATGCACATAGGGTGGCTATAGGTAGCATTTACAAGAAGCATCTTTAATGAATGTGTTTTATTAACATTTAAAAACACAAAATAACTTCTTAAACACTCCTCTCAAAACCGGTATCCCATGAGATAAAATGGACTTCCATTTTACAATTGTCAATTTGTATAATTGTATAATCATGTGTGACATACAATATGTCACAATTATAAAAACAATTGTTTTTAATTTAAAATGCATATTTATCAAATAAATATCATTTGTAAATTAAATAAATCATATTTAACAATTTGACTAGTAATTCATAATTACTAATATATGTAAAATGGTTATTTCAATAATCGTCAATACGATTTACAACACTTGTAATAATATACAACCCGATTCATTCTAATTACGATATTTCATAAATATTGTTTATTGTTTAATAATTGACACGTTTCAATTTCAAACATAAATCTTACATTAAGATTTAACCTCTGATTTCTCGATATATGAGTTTAAGGAATCTGATCAACTCGTATCAGTATACATTTGATCAGTTTATCAATTAAGGGAATTGTCCTATAGGTGTGACCTAAAGGGATCAACTGACCACCACCGTCATACGGCAGTAATGTCAAACTCTAGCTAGCCAATCATTACCGATTAATGTTGGTCAGTTGACTAATATATTTCGTATCATCCCTTGCGCATTCTCGCTATGAGATTTAATTACGTGAACGCACTATTGTTGAGGACACATTTCCCAACAATCTCCCACTTGTCCTCGACAAGTGTGCGTCACCAATTCTCTTGTCCTATTACAATCTCCCACTCAATGGAAGATGTCTCTCTGAGGTCGTACTTGCATTCGATCATATCATGAGTGGTTTCCTCGATCTGGAGAATAACTGTTTGACCGGAATTATCTACCATAGATACCTTCCGAGCGTGGCCACGCATTTCCAGTTAACTTCTCCTCGAGTGGCCTTGAGATTTGAACAACCCTGACAAGGGGTGGACAATTTCTATCGCACTACTTCCTTCAACTAGTCACATTCAGTCACAACCCAAAGCAATCCCATTTGACTCCAGTTACGAAAAGTCGTAGAGAATGGATCAAGGTTATGCCTAAACTGTACCATCTTGGGAGAGTAGTCTTTAGTCTAAGAATTGACTCACAAGAATACTATAGCAGCTCTTGCCACGACCCGGCTATTATAAAATTTCCAGAACTCTATAGGCGGTCACTTTGCCCGACAGAGTGACTCTTGCAGTCTGCCTATGTGATCGACTAGTCATCACATATGACTCTATGGCACTTGAACTCGCCATCAGTCGCCTCACATTCTAGTCGCTTTGAGGTGTCACCTCATGTAAGCGGCTAGGGGCTATACTAAGTCAATCCAGTTCACTTATGGGGTTCAATATTGTCTCTCACAACCCATTTGGATTTTGACAAATTATCTTTCATTTTGAGTTAATTACAACTCAAATGACATTGTCATGCAAAAACAGTCAATACTATTTCATTGCATTTGATGCACGATCATCTATTTGTATTAGTGTTTTGCGAATAAACCTTTTATTCATGATTGCAAAACTTATAAATTTTGTTCTCCTTCCATCTCATATTATCTCACATAATATGAACTTATTTGAGCACGTATCTAGAACTCATTCTAGATCTTGAGTTTCCTTTCCTGAGGGAAGCTCCCACTGTTATCTTATAACTCGCGACGTATTGATATACTAGAGGGATTAAAGAATCACTCGAAATTATCTAGTCACTTATGTGCTGAAATTTATATTGTAGTTATAAATGATTTCATCACTCTTACTATTTTCAAACATCTTGGCTATTTCATCAAGGTTATTCATATTTAACCATTTTGATTTCTAATGGGCGACCTTTTATTATCAATATAATAAACCTTCCCGTAAAACTCCATCATCGTATGATATAAGGTATTTTGTTCATCTAGAATTGAGAACTTCTTATTCTTTACACCTTAAAGAATCACCCATCCTCTCTAAATGGTAGGTTCAATTCTTTTAATGAATATCGCTCCCACTAAAAACATTATTACTCGATCTTTTAAATGAACCTTTCATTTCTTGCATGTAAATCTTTATTTATAACTTGAATCATTATGACTATCACTATCCCTATAGTGATCTACCTTTATTCAATCAATCATCACTTCTTTCATGTCTTCGTTTCCTCGAGACGAATATGACATGATAATTCCTCTATAACTACATTGAGAGAATTGAGATGATTTCTTCTCTTTTATCTTATAAATTTAGAAAAATCATTTATTAAGGAACCGTTTTCCTTCCGATTTCATACGGGGTTTCATTATATCCTTTCTTTGAAACAATGAACATAAGGAACCTTTCCTCTTGTGTCCTCCCGTAGTTTCCTCAGTGTCCTCTCGTAGTTTCTTCAATTCATTCATTTAGGGTTCTTCTTAAGTCTCCCATGTATGAATCTTCTCTAAGATCCTTTATTTATATCATTGGTTTGCGGGCGAAATATTTTCTCCCACTCTATCCTTTTAACAATAACCTTTATTTGTATAAGGATAACAATTTTTGATTTAACCAATGCATATGAATGTTTTGAAGTTTTATAGGTGTGATGTATACATTCTCATTTTCACTTAAAATGATCATCGTATAATGAATTAATGATTTCCTGATTTGATTGAAAGTATCTCATGTGGTGTAGTTCTCCGTTTTAATCAACACTTTGATTATATTCTATTGATCGTATCAATGTGACTTATTTTGTGATAAAATCACTATTATTCATGTTTTAACAAGGTATGCAATTTATTTTAGAAATCAAGGAATTGATTAAGAACAAAAGTAGTGACTCGGGTTGAAAACCAAGTCACTAATATCCAAAATTACAACCATTGTTTTAGGATTCAAATCCTTGTCTTACAAGAAAATAAATTGTTCTAGGAAATAAAATGCAAAATTTGAAAGAAGACAATATGAAAATTAGAGCCTAGCTCTTTAAGTCTTCAATCAATTGGATGCTACCATAGTCATCCAAGTAAGGAACTTCATGCTTCCTTCTCCTTGCCCTTATCTTTATAAGATGCCCCTTTAAAACAATTTAAAAGGGGTGATAGTCAACAACTTGTATCGCCATACAAAAGTTAACAAAAGAACATGAAAGTAAACGAGAATTATAAACTACGGCGGTTGCCTTTCCATTTTTGAGATCGCTTAAGTATTTGGGGCAATTCCGTTTTCTAAGACTTAACCTCGTGCAATAAAGGCACTTGTCTTCAACCTTTGAAGATGAGGTGGAAACGCCTTTCGAAAAGGTCTTTTCTTTGGCCGGTTTGGGTTTGAACGTTTTCTTGCCCTTGCCTTTGAATGCATTCCTCTTGAAGTTGCATTTCCCTTTCTTTTTGATGTTCAAGACATCCCTAGTGGAACTTTCATGAAGTCCCATGTTTCTCTCGGCTTGGACAAGCATCTTATGCAATTCATCCAATGTGGTCTCTTGATTTCGTATGTTGAATTCACCCGGAATTGAGCATACGATTTCACCTTATTGAGAGAGTGAAGGACTCGATCAATGATGAGTGAGTCGGGAACATCAACTCCTTGCACTTTTAGAGTTTCCGCGAGCTCAACTAGTTTGAGCACATGAGGGCTTATCTTTTGTCCTTCCTTTAAGCTAATGTCTAAGAAGGCGGAAGCCGCCTCATATTGTATCACCCTTGGAGTTTGCGAAAACATTGTCGCAAGCTTGGTGTATATCTCATATGATGTGGTCAACTTGATCATACTCCTTTGGAGATCCGGCTCCATGGAGAAGATGGGCACATTTTTAAGAGCGGAGGAATCTTTCATGTAGGCTTCATAGGCCTCACGAGTTTGGACCGATGAACATGCGGTCGGAGCGGGAGGAGCGGCTTCGGATAGGTAACGAGTCTTATCGTCACCTTGAGCGGCCAAAAGTAATTGCGCATCCCAATCCTTAAAATTTGAGCCATGCTTATCGAGTTTGCAACGATCCATAAAGGATCGAAGCCATGATACGTTAGTGAGAGGTGGAGCGTTGGTTGCCATTGATGATGTTGAAAATTAAACTACAATAAAATTGAAGGAATTAAAACAACGTCATTTTCAAAAACTCGTAAATAATTTCAAACAAGTTTAGTATATTTACTTAATGATCTCTTACCCAATTAAGTAAACAATCCCGAGACCCAAACCCATACTAATTCGGGCACGGTATAGCCGATTCAACCCGTATTGGTATAATTTGGTGGATTAACCTTTTAATCGGTTCTACCTTAGAACTCTCGGTCGACAATTTTCTAAAAATCGTCTTTAGCCCGAACTTATTGCAACTAAGGTTACGGATACTTTCGTTGAGATCAAACAAATTTCAAGGTGTAATCTTTATTACCCCACTTACCCAACGTGACAATTTTAGTACCCCGGTATAGCCGAGCCTACGTTCTTGTGAAGAAGGGATTCATGGGTCCATACTTTTTGGCAAGGCTAAGTCTCAATATTTATTTGTAAGAGATCTAGTCAAATTTTATTATCTATCTCCGTTTAAGTGAACTAAGTCGGTGAATTATCGATAAAATAATGACTAGGTCGACTAAATCGAAAAATGCATGAGACGATATATGACGATTTGGCTATGCATGCAAACATATAAAAAGCAAAATAAAAGCATAAAATAAACCCTAGTATGGCCTTTCCTAGAAAAGAAATAATAAAAGTACAAATTCGGAAACCAACTCCTTTGGTCCCTTGAACTTCACGATGCACGCACTCCGAGGTAAACACCGTCTTGTTCGGAACTTCTTTCCGAATGGCACCGTCTTCAAGGATCTCCGGAATTTACAAAAATTACAACTTTTTTAGTCTACTTTATACATTATAAAATAGAAATAAGTTACAATTGGGTGATACGAGATCACAAAATCACAACCGAATCGGTAACCCCTTACATTACGGGAAATACCGATTTAAAACTAAGGCCATACTAAGTAAATTACATAATTCCCAAAATTACGTAAATAAATCATGACATTCATAATAAAATATGCAATGCTTATGAATATATGAACTATCATGCAAACCCTAAGCCAAATCGTCCTACTAAATATCAATTATATAAATAGTTATCGTATACCTCGGTTTTATGGAATTGCGTGTTTTAACGTTTAACAACACTATGCATAATGTGAATCGGAATTCACTCTTAAGTTAATCATCCCAACTTTTTAGGTTTCAAAATTTAGTCTTACTCAAACTTTGAACATGACTTAACTTAATATATTTTAATATTGTTCGGTATTTAACTCGGTTTTGCGGGAAAATAATATAAAAATCGAAAAGAGTCATAAAAATTTCGAAAATTTCAAAATTCAAATTTTGAAAAATATAGAATGTTCTTAAAATCTCAGAACTTTAAAAATATTGGTATTTATACGGTTTTAAGATTTATTACGAAAATAATACGTAAAACGAGCATTTTAAGTCGGAAAATTCGATAATTAGATCCACAAATGCAAATAAAATACTAATAATATTTTTACACTTTCCAAAACACTTTAAGAACATAAAATGGACAGAAAAATAAATTACACACTGCCCAATTAGCCGAAATTTCAATAAATATGACTCTTATTATTCAATTTTAAATGCAACTTTTCAACAAATTAAAATTAAATAAAACATAAACTTTTGGCTCCCAAGAAAATTATGGTGATGAACATATCATATATTACTAAAATGGGTTAAATTTTCCGGCCATTTTAACAACTATTGCAAATTTTAACGATTTCCGTCATATATCGTACGATTTTAACCTTTAAAATTATTTCTCAAGCATAAAATAAGATAAAAATCTCGAAATTTTAATACATGCTGGAAATAATATATATGACATCGTGTTAAATTTTTATGGCCAAATTCCAACTTAAACTATTAAAGTCAAAATAATTTCACTAATTACCCGATTTTTACATTAAAAATCTATAATAATGCAATATATGAGATAAATTTCTGGAAAATTTAGCATACATTTTAAATATTGCATGTGACATACTCATAAATTTTTATAGTCAAATTCCAAATATAACTATACAAACCCATTTTTATTCATCTTATTGCATTTTAACCTTTAAAATTCATATCCCATGTATAATAAGTCCATAATTTACGAAAATTCATATTCATAACATAGGATATACATGTGAAAACATACTGAAAAATCTCGGCCAAAAGATGATTTTAACTATTTTTCCCAAAATAAACAATTTTTAACCATTAAAAACTAATAAAACCGAAAATAAATATACCAATGAACAATATATATGCAAAATATATTCCAAATATTCTAAAAACATTTTAGAAACAGTAGGTATTCGTGCTTAATTAATTTCGGCCATATCATATATTAAACGAAATATTAATTTTATTTTTGTTATCATAATAACTCCGTAAAAATGTAAACAGAAAGCATGCAAACAACCTAGTTGCTCTGATACCAATTGTTGGGTTTAGTTATCTCATAAGCTAATTATTTTAGTCATACTAACAAAATATTAATTAACATTTTAATTAAACAAACTTTAGATCTTATGCATGCTAAATAATATGCGGAAATAATAAGATTTGAATCCTTACTCACGGTCCAAAATAATGCTAGGACGATCCTCCAAACCGAGTAATCAAGGTAGATTACCTCCTTTGTGATGCACCCAAAACAACCCCTTGAAACCGTGACTAACACTAGCTAGGTACTTAAAACGGTTTTTCCTTAAACTTTATTCTAATCTCTTATTAGAATTATTAATATGAATACTACAACAAATGTAGTATAAAAACAATATAATCTTATTATATGGAAATATTATGGGATAATATTTAGAGAGGATTTTATGAGAGGTTTCTCACACTAGCAAAATATGCTCAAAGTTGGAAAATGAATTAGTAATGTGTAAACATTACACACTTTTGATGGTTGTAGATGAGTGAGCCGTGAGCCTCACTTAGGGAAGCTCAATTGGAGCCTTTTTCCCTTACCCATGCACATAGGGTGGCTATAGGTAGCATTTACAAGAAGCATCTTTAATGAATGTGTTTTATTAACATTTAAAAACACAAAATAACTTCTTAAACACTCCTCTAAAAACCGGTATCCCATGAGATAAAATGGACTTCCATTTTACAATTGTCAATTTGTATAATTGTATAATCATGTGTGACATACAATATGTCACAATTATAAAAACAATTGTTTTTAATTTAAAATGCATATTTATCAAATAAATATCATTTGTAAATTAAATAAATCATATTTAACAATTTGACTAGTAATTCATAATTACTAATATATGTAAAATGGTTATTTCAATAATCGTCAATACGATTTACAACACTTGTAATAATATACAACCCGATTCATTCTAATTACGATATTTCATAAATATTGTTTATTGTTTAATAATTGACACGTTTCAATTTCAAACATAAATCTTACATTAAGATTTAACCTCTGATTTCTCGATATATGAGTTTAAGGAATCTGATCAACTCGTATCAGTATACATTTGATCAGTTTATCAATTAAGGGAATTGTCCTATAGGTGTGACCTAAAGGGATCAACTGACCACCACTGTCATACGACAGTAATGTCAAACTCACTACTACAATTGAGCACTTGGGCCACGGCTAAATTCGTGGCGCAAGTACTAATTTCCCGTGGCTAAAGTTCTTTGCCACGGAAATACCTTTCGTGGCCCAAGTGGCCGTGGCTAACAGATAGCCACGGGAAAAACAAGAACGTGGCTAAAATTATATTTTTAGCCACAGATTCTCATGTGGCTAATAATTCCCGTGGCCAAAAATTAATTCTCGTGGCCAAAATTATTCCCATGGCAATCAAAAAATAAAAAAAAAATAAAAAAAAATGTAAAATATTATTTTTACTTTTAATGAAAATATTTTCACATATGGAATCTTTTTTTTTGGTCTAAATCGGGGTATCCACCGTCGACAACTGTTTATAATCCCCTCGCCGCGGGTGCTCTCACGAATAAACGGCTGGCCAAAGAGTTGCTCCATTCTCATGGGTAGGGATCAAACCCCTGACCTCATGGTTAAGGGATGAGGTGAGCAACCACCACACTACTAAACACATTTGGTTACATATGAAATCTTGTCAAGCTTTAATCTTTGCTTGACTAGTTATCTCAACTCGTTATTTACAATCACAAGTCATTCACTTTTGCGAATCGTATATCCTTCCTAGGAGGTCACCTATCCCAAGACTACTCTCACTCGAGCACGCTTAACTGT
Organism: Silene conica; assembly: GCA_029255685.2. Classification (NCBI taxonomy): domain Eukaryota; kingdom Viridiplantae; phylum Streptophyta; class Magnoliopsida; order Caryophyllales; family Caryophyllaceae; genus Silene; species Silene conica. The sequence goes on along the minus strand of CM055317.2, from coordinate 32,619,350 downwards.
GGAGTTCTTATGATGAGCTACCGAAATTGAAACTTAAGCTTGTTGATATATTTAACACTTTGAAACGTTTTTAAATTATATTCCTTTCTTTCTAAATTACCTTCACTATTATTTTAGCGAAAAAATATTAAATGATTTACATATATTTGCGAAAAAATATTATTTTTCTCAAATTACTCAAGTTTCCTTTGTTCACCTCCCGACTAATGATGTTCGGGTCATTTTTTGCCCGAGTCAACAAAACCATTTTCTCCAAACTATTTAATCAAATTTCCTTATATTTTTTTCCCTAATATATTTTTTAATTTTTTTTTTTCATTTGTTGGCATTTTTATTTTATTTCTCTTTTATCTATTTTTTCATATATTTTTCCACACAAATACTATTTGTAAGATCGTCGTATTTGTAACGAAAAAAAGTTTAATCCCTTTTTACTAAATAATTATCACTTTTGAACAATGATTACATATGGGCATCAATAACCGAGTTTTATTCCTAAAATAAATGACCAAGACATTATTAACTCGAAAATAATCAGTTTTTGCCAAAAAACACAGAAACGATCGTACAAATTTTTGTTTTATCTAAATTGATTTCTTTTCATTATTCTTGATATTTCTTTTTGTCAACAAAATTTCGCATTATTTACATATGTAAATCTATTATTTAAATTTTCATTTTACTTTTCGGTGTGATACACTCATTTTCAATAATCAAAATTGTTTTCTATATTGATTTTTTTATATCGGTTATTTTATCAATATATTTTTTTTCATTTTATTCAATGATTTGTTGGAAATCATTTTTTGGACTACATTTTTTAGACTACATTTTTTTATTTAATCATATTTTAAATCTAATTGTGTTTTCTTTTTTTTTCTCCTTATAAATTTCCCCAATTTTTTTTCTAATTTAACATCTCGAATTAAAGTTCTTCTAGAAATATTTTACAAATAAAATTGTAAATCAATTTTCTGATGAAAAGCTTATTTAACAATATATTAGTTTCAGATTTCTCAACGATAGGTGTTAATAAGTTAATTATTTAATTGGACATACTTTCTCTTTAAATGGGATGCGGTCTCTAAATAATGCTATTCAATGTTATAAAATTTAACAAAAAAAGAATTAATTATTTATTAAATTATCGATGTTATGAAAAAACCACTAAATATTATTCTAGTCTGTAAAAAAATAAAAAAATTAAGACGATGGTTATTTTCTTAACGTCTGTATCATTTTATAGAAGTTTTATATTTTTTATTAGACTAAAAAAATAAATAAATACCAAATATTTATTAAAGTAATCAAAGTATTTTCAAAATTTTACATTTAAAATTTTTATATTATGTATATTTGATTAAGTTTCATTCAGCTTTTATATTTTCCTTTTATTTCTTCCAAAATCAAGTTTTTACGTTTACCTTAACATGAAATATCTTTATACAAGTCTAAGAAAATTTTAGCCACTGGTGTTTGTTACTAGTTTCGTGGCTAAGCAAATATGTTGCCACGGACAATATGTAAGCCGTGGCTAAAGAAATATTGGCCACGGAATGATCTGTGGCTAAATATATATTTGCCATGGGTGTGACATTTTTCGTGGCAAAAATGATTATTAGCCACGACTGTAACCTAAATTGTGGCGCAATTGACTTTTTGCCACGGGAAAGTTATTCCCGTGGCATAAAATTTTTCTAAAATAGTGAATAAAATTTTTCCCGTGGCTAAACAAAATTTAGCCACGAATTATAAATTTCCGTGGCATAAATCGTGGCGCAAGTGTCAATTTGTTGTAGTGACTCTAGCTAGCCAATCATTACCGATTAATGTTGGTCAGTTGACTAATATATTTCGTATCATCCCTTGCGCATTCTCGTTATGAGATTTAATTACGTGAACGCACTATTGTTGAGGACACATTTCCCAACAGATACAACAATATAACAAACGATAAGTCAAGGTTACTCTACATTGTTTAAGCTACAAACTATCACTCTTGTTCCTTGTTATCTCATTATCGAAGCTGTAATACTCTATTGAACTGAATAGGATATTCGGGTGGGGTAACCCCTTGAAGAGGTCCATTGATAGGCTTATATGACTAGTGCTTAGAGGGATTGAAAGTACTACTCATATCAATAAAGTGCACTTTCTTTTCTGGTTATCCATGCGAAAGAACTTCAAAGTTAAGCATGATTGACTGGGAGTAGTCTTAGGATGAGTGACCTCCTGGGAAGGTTCCTAGGATGCGCATGAGTGAGGAAAAAATGCGCCAGAAAAGACTCGTGTTGGTCTGTAGGGCCAGTACATAGCCTGGCGAGCTACCGTGGCTAACATTTCCGGTCCTAGGTTTGGGCCGGGGTGTTACATAACCCATCCAGGACATCCAGCAAACAGACAAGCATCAACACCTAGAAATTATCTAATTGCTCACCATTTGCCAACAATGTCAAATTGTTCAACGTAGACACAAACATCGAATACAAAACCACACAAACACCAACAAGTCAGTATAGATTTCATAATAATCTTAGAGAAGAGTAACAGACGGAGACAATGAAATAAGGACTGTATAAATAACTGATATAACCAAAAGCATTAACCACCCTGTATCCGACTACACAGCGCAACATTTAATACCGGTGGAGACCGTAATCACGCCACCCAAACCCTGCTTGTCCGCGACAAGCGGTACCCAGATTCTTAATGTGCACATCCCCTCAGTGGGGGGAATCACGAAGGGCGGCCGTGGGATTGAGAGCCATCTCCCGACAATGGTCTCAAACATTCAATAACGATGTCTCAATAAGAATCACGCACATTGTATATCATCATCTTTATCAATCACAATCCACTTTCAGGATTGTTATCACAATATCGTCACATATATATACATATAAACCTAAACACTGACTGAGTAGGATAACCTACCTTAAGCAAGTATTCACGCATCCACACCAAGAATCATCACATCGTCACCTACGATCATCCTTCAATAAATTCTACCCGTTACTAACCCCAAAAGACAAGGATAAGGTTAAAGCTAGAAGAAAAGTAACTTATCGGAAAACACTAGGGCGTTGGCGGCGCCAAGGTCTCAAATGTGAACTCTTCATACACGCCGTATGATAAGTGCTTATTTTATATATTTTTATCCCCTCATTTAAGCTCGATTTTTTTGCTTATTTCACTTTAATTAGTGTTTTTGTGAGCTAATATCTCTTTCTAGTTGTTTTGCTCGTGTTTGTTATTATATCTTGTAGGAATCTAAGCGATGGAAACTTTTCCCCTTCATTTCAGCAAACATCGGACTTAACAAGGCTAAGTAGAAGCAAGATTGATCATGACATCAAGTTTAGAAGAAGTGTTGGACCAAACAACATTTCGCTAACTATGTTAGTGTAAACGTAAAGAATAGAACTTAAGTGTAAAATCCAAAAGTGAAGCCCAAATGCAAAGTCCATCATAATAAATCAAGCCTTGGATGCTAAGTTGTTTAGGATGCTAAGGATTAAGTTCTTAAACCAGGTGTTTAATCAAGCAATAAATACCCCACATAGGATCCCAAAACATTAAAGGCAAGAATTTAAGCAAATGTGGACGGATACCCACGACCCCGATCGAGGCTAGCAACCCTGATCGGGGTTGCCCCCTCTTTATGATTTATGTTTTGCCCCTACTTTATTATAAATAGGGGCCTTAATCCGTCATTGTAGAATATCTTTTACACTTATAATCTTGTTATTCTCTAGCTTTAACACACCAATTCTCTCATAGTTCTCATTTTAGTTTACTATTGTTAAGCTTTTAGTTACTATTAAACATTTGAGTATAATATATTTAACCTTTTGGTTCTCTATTATTCTTCATTTGCAAGTTCATTTCCTTATTTCGATAATTCTAATTATATCATATAGATTATAATACATTTCATTTTAGCTGTTAGAATTTTATCATTAGCATTTTAATTATATCATATAGTTTATTTATAATTTTTATGTTTCACTATTTAGTTTATATTATTTCTTTAAACATGTTTAGCATTTCTTACATTGTATTTTGCAGTTTACATTTCAATATGAGTAACTAATTTTAAAGAAAATCTAATTTCAGATTAGGCTCATATTATGTGTGAGCAAATTATTGGTTTAGTCATAAAAGCAAATTTGGAACTTATGCATGCAATAGAAATACAAAGTTTGAAAACCTTACATTAAGATTTCGGAATTAGGGCACGAAATTTGGTCACCTTTCAAATTTCGATCTTGAGCTATGAATATATGGGATGAAATCCAATTCCAAGTATAGGAATACTCCTCTAAGTAGCACCCAAGATGAGCCCTTAAACTACTACTAACAATATATGATAGATATTATAAGTAGTATACCTTAATAATATTACATACTACTAATGCTACACTAGTATTTAATTTGTAATATTAAGAATGAGATTTTGTAAGAAATTCTTGAGAGAATTTTACACAAGAGGATTTTATAATTTTATGAAAATGCAAAAGTGTAGTGATGAAGAATAAGGAGACCACACTTTTTAAAGAGAAGGAAACCCCTCTCATTCTCCTTGTGCACGGTTCAACATAGGGAAGAGAAGTCATCATGCTTTTCCTCTTTTCCATATAATAGGGTGGTTAAAGTTAGGGTCTATCCTCATCATTGTGTCTATTTCATAATTAGACAAAATAAATAAGACTCATAACCACCCATCTAGTAGTCTTCACTATGACGACTCCTATGCATAAACATGGGATACACTTTACATAATATTGTTGTCATTTGTAACATGTCACAATTGTGACATATCACATGGTAAATGACAGTGACATCCCGCGATATATCATAAAGATAAACAAGTAATTTGCAGCAAAAATACGATACTTTTAAAAACTTTTCGACATTTATTAAAACTTTTTCGCGGAATATCAAAACAACATGCGGAAGGCTAACGCTAGTAAGAAAGTTCAATTATACAAGAATACTGAAATAAACGAGGAATAAGGTATCACACGATAACAACATAAACAAAATTCTAAACTAAGGGTAACGGTAGATGTCGAATGATCAACAATTCTCACTAGCTGTAACATCCCATGTTTTTCGTAAACCGTATTTTAAATAAATTAAGTAGTTTCGAATTTAATATATTTTTTTCGTAAACTTGAATTTAAAATAATCGCGTAAGTTCCGTTTTAAGATTGGGATGTTTAAATTCGCTTGGCATTCCATTACAAAGAATCTCGAACATTTTTTCAAACCCGTCTCGTTTAAGTTGTTATAAAGGAAACATGAAGGAGGGTTCCTCCTAATTTCCTCATAAACTATTCCATCTTCCTCAAAAATAAGAAATCAGATTTCACCATTTTTGACATTTCAAGTTCACAAAAATTAACTTTGTGAGCACGTTTCAACTCCGTTTGAGGTGAGGTATTCTCCTACGCACTCCTTACGTCATTCCCATCTCATCTGTCACTTTAAATTTCAGAAATACTTCCAGGTATCTTCGGGATGTTTTGTGCATAGCTCGAACTTTACATAATTTTGATTTGTTTTCTTTGTGTTAAGGTGAGAACTTGGAGGACTTGGAGAAGGACACCTATCTAATTGAAGAAACGAGCGAAGAAAGCACATAATAAGGCGACGATAATGAGAAAACTCGACCTTTGTCTTAAAGTAATTTGACATATGTTTTGTAGATGTTTATGTGGTTTTTGATGATGAAAATGAGGTGTATATGTTGTGGGTTAGTACATAGGATGAAAGGATTAGTAAAATTCTACTTTGAGGGTTGTTATTGCTGAAATCCGGAGTCTATTCCTGCGTGATGTACTTTTCCATTGCTACTCCTTACCACCACTGTACTACTCTTATTGCTGATTACATCTACTCTATCACTGCACGTCTAACTGCTGTTGAGGATTTTTATGCTACTGCTACTATCACCAATTAGAGCCACTGGACTTTGTTAAGGTCATCATGGTTGATTGTTGCTACCCCACTGCTCATTGCTACCTATTGCACGCTGCACGCACTGGTATGCCACACCAGACTAGCCTACTGCTCCTCATGTTCTTCTCTGGCTGTTCATACTTACAGCCCCACAGTTGTAGTTCAGAAAGTAGTCATGGATTGGGGGCTGTTCATCCTTCTTTAGTTGAGTCATGGGTATGCTAGTTAAGAAGAGCATCATAGAATGCTTGTTATAGTAGTAGTAAATGACCTGAGTGTGAGAATGATTTGTGGACAAACTTCTAACCTTGTGACTACTATAGGAGTAGTAGTGTTATTCAACTAATCATCCAATGGCAATGCATTTGAGTAATAATGAGGTCAAGTGTGTATTATATAAGTTTCATTGTAAAACTTAAGTAACCTTAACAATTTTTTAGTCTATTAAATATATGTCGTAAGAGGCTAGCGAACTTAATTGAAGTAGGTTATTCTCATATACTAGTGTTGTATAATGGTCATAAGTAGCCTAGTAATTTAAGTTAGAATCGAATGTGAATTATGCGGATGCGTATTGGAATATGTCTGAGTCGGGACCACTAGAGTACAATACGTGTCATGGATGTTGCGTATCGAGGGCATGTCTGATTCGGGACCTCTGTCTTGGATACGTGTGTGTATGTTCGCGTAAAGGATCATGTCTGAGTCGGGACCTCTGAGCCGTTACGTGTATGGATGATGCATTGGAATATGTCTGAGTCGGGACCTCTATTCCTTTGTGAGTTTGGATGACCGTGATAGATCATGTCTGAGTCGGGACCTCTGATTCATTACGAATAGTATTGGTTATGTCTGAGTCGGGACCTCTGAACCAATGATAGATGATTGTATATTTTCATACCTGAGTCGGGGTTTATGATTAGATATTGTTGACTGATTGTATCTAAGTTTTCCCTGAGTCGGGGTCGGACTTAGATACTGCTGATTGTGTTTAGCTTGCCTGAGTCGGGGTATATTGCTAGCCATTGCTGAATGATTTGTAATTAACTTGTCTGAGTTGGGTACAATGTTATATACTGTTGATGTGTGGTTTTAGATATGTCTAAGTTGTGGTTTGATCTATTTACATGAATTAAGTAAGCTAAGGTAATGATAGAAGCAAGACTACTTCCCATAATTAAATTTATGTTGGAGTATGTATGGTTGATCATATGTGATTACGTGTTATATATTTATGACAATAGGTGGCTGGGAGAATCTCTAGTCACTCCCCACTGACTGTGGCGTACATGTTTCATGTATGTAGGTTGCTGCTGATCTTACCTGGGGATTCACAGAGAGCTAGCGAGCGATGATCCTTCATCGATTGACTTACCCTATTTCGTTAGCTAGACTCTAATTTTACATTTCAGTTTTGGTTGCCTGTGGGATATGCTATCCCGGGCCGTGGACATTTGTATATAACTTAATTACTTATCTATGTTTTATTTCTTCCGCATTTTTGGTTCTCGTAATTCACCTCGTATGTTAGTTAAGCATGTTAAAAGTTTTAATTCCGCGCAAAATTTGCATGCTTTTGTATGTTTTACTTTCCGCTGTCGCGAGGGGTTTTACAGTTGGTATCAGAGCATTATCGCTCCCGACGCACTCATGTGACCCCCAAACCGTAACTTGACCAATAATCAAATAATGAATGAGAGATGGGTAGTTTAAGGACTTAAGTATTGTAGTCTATTTGTGAATGCTATATGCTAAGCTAATCAAAATTTCTCTTTTGAAGGATGGTGAGACCTTCTGTCATGGACAATACGATCATCAAAGCACTGCTATAGTTTCTGAAGAACCAGAGAGTCCAGGCTGAAGTTCCTCCTCCTCCTCTGCCTCCTGCTAATTAACGATGTCAACAGATCTGGTGGCTTCTCTTTGATAGCCAACCGGATGTCCAGGAGTTACACTAGACCTATGGTGGGGAAGTTGATCCAGTTGTATTATCAAAGTGTTTCATGGATATGGAGAGAGGTTTTTCCATGTACACCGTGGCCAGGGAGGATAGAGTACGTTTAGCTGCTTACTTTTTGACGCACGAGGCTGACCGATGGTGGACGCTTACTGGTCCTACCGCTCTCCTAGACCTACTATTTGACTGGGATGCTTTAAGAACATGGTTGAGACTCGCTTTTACCCGAGAGAGCTTCGTTCCTAGAGGCTTAAGGAGTTCATGGACTTGAAGTAAGGCAAGATGACGGAGTTTACTGACAAATTCAACCGGCTTGTGAGAGATGAGTCAGAGAGAGTCTATTTCTACCGAGGCAAGTTGAGTCCTCGCATTGAGAGCATGGTTAGGAGGGATTATACTTCATTCGTGGATGTTTATTATGATGCTATTTGGGCCGAGAGTTCTATCAAGGCCATTGATGCTGAGTCTAGAGCTGTTTCTACTAGTGCTTCTTCTTACCAGAGGACTAGTTACCAGGGTAAGAGGCCGTTTGTTCCATCTTCTACTCCTGCTGTTCAGAGGAAGAGAGTTGAGAGGTTTGGTATCGCGGTACCATGCTCGCTTCGAGTGTCGTGATCATAAAATCTGCTTGAGGAGTCCTACAGGAGTTCGTGTTTCCTATAAGGGAACCCGCCCCCGAAAGGGTGTTTTGACTTATTTCTTCAATGAAAGCCTCCTATCTTCTTAGGAAGGGTTGCCAAGCCTTCCTGTGTATCATTTCAGCTGCAAAGCCTTCATTGCCGAAGCTTGAGGACGTGCCTATTGTTCGAGAGTTCCCCGATGTTTTGCCATAGGAGTTACCTGGTATCCCTTCAGAGCGTGACGTGGAGTTTACCATTGAGCTTGTGCCAGGTACATGACCGATTTCCAAAGCTCCTTATCGGATGACTCCGCCAAAGTTGAAGGAATTGAAGAAACAGTTAGAAGAGATGATCGAGAATGGTTTCATTCGACCGAGTGCTTCTCCGTGGGGTGCTCAAGTTTTGTTCGTAAAGAAAAAGGATGGTTCGATAAGATTGTGCATTGTCTACAGAGAGTTGAACCGCGTCACAATGAGGAACCGTTATTCATTGCCTAGGATTGATGATTTTTTTGACCAGCTCCGTGGTGCTTCTAGGTTCTCTAAGATTGATCTACGGTCAGGATATCATCAGATTCCCGTTCGTGAGGCCGATGTTTCTAAGACTGCTTTTCACACTCGATATAGACATTTTGAGTTTGTAGTCATGCCGTTCGGGTTGACTAATGCTCCTGCCATTTTTATGAATCAGATGAACCAAACCTTCAACGAATACTTAGACACTTGTGTTGTGATGTTCATAGATGACATTCTGATTTACTCGAAGACCGACGAAGAGCACGCTGAACATCTTCGGATTGATACCCGTCGTTGTGGGTATCAAAGATAAGATTTATAATTCCGAACTAAGACTAACATAAGCTAGTAGAAGTACGGGTCGAACCACAAAGAGTTAATGTCTTAATTGTGTTTTTAATTGTTCAATCACAAAAGTGTGGGGGGGGGGGGGGTTTGTTGGTGATTGGTAATTATGCTAGCGACGAAAATATCAAAAAAAGAAGCAATGACTAAAACAAAGATGTAAACAAATGAGAAAGAAAGCTAAGATGTTCCGTTCACTATAGTTATGATGGCACATAGTCTAGGTCAACATGTATTGCAATCGCGTAAGGGATATAACAAATCCTTTCGGTCTATGTTATCTAATAGCTCATTTAGGCCTATGCTATTAGTTCCTAGGTCTCACGAATATTGGGTGTCAACAATAAAGGTGATTTCTAAAGTCTAGGTCACATACCTTTCAGTCTTAGTAACCTAGCCGTCTTAAAATGTTAACTAATGGCGTTCCCTTATCTTTTAATCTCGGGTTAGTCATTACTAGCATCTTACAAGTCTCCTTTCGGTCTCGTCATAAGATATTGCGATTAACGAAGTGAAACAGGTCTGATCATACGCGAAATCAGTCGATCGACCGGCTGCTCCAGTCGATCGACCAACCTACTCAGTCGACCGACCAGAGAAGCCGGTCGGTCGACCAAGCACTGCTACGGGTTTATCCTAAACTACGCCATCTACGCTATAGGTCGCCTACATCCTAGCATATGGGTTCTAGGTACTCATAATGATAATGAACTAAAATAATTAAAACAACGGAAAACAAGATTACGATGAATGAAATTGCAAATAAGAACAATGATGGCATTTGGATTCTAACTACCGGAATTAATCTATGGGAACTTTAAACAATTGAAATTAAGAAGAAGAATTACAGTAAACAAGGCAGAAATAAGAATGGAACGATTGAACTTTATTGAATAAGAACTGAAAGATTGTAAGAATTAGAGAAGCAGAACCCTAAACTAAGAAAAATAAAGTGTTTTCTAAATCTAGGTAAAAACCTAGATCCTAAAACTGAATAAGGGTTTCATCTTATATAGAAAATTACAGAACCCTTTCTTAAAAACCTAACACAATTATGGGCTTTGAACACGTCTTTTAATCTCTCCGTCACAGGTGACTTGGTTGACCGACCATAATAGGTGGTCTATCGACCAACTGTCGGGCCCAGAGAAGCTTCTGATCTTTAAATTTTGATTTCTGAAATCTTGCTCATCAGGTGACTTGGTCGACCGACCATAGTAGGTGGTCGATCGACTAAATATCAGGTACAGTAATGCTTTCTGACGAATTTTGCAGCGCGCGTTGATCTTAAAACAGCTACCATTTCTTCGTTGCTTTTCGTAATAAAGCGATTCTCGCGGCGTTGGAAAGCTAAGAGGATAAGCTTTTACATCCGATTAGAATCACTCCATTATCAGCTCTATAACTCGAGATATACCCATTTGAAACAGGCTGCAATATCGTGAAGAGATTCTTTCCTTGTTAAAGCTTGTAAATTGTATGCACCCTTGTTTATGCTATCTTCAGGCCTTGAAGCGCGCGCGAAGTTCGTTCCTTAAGCATCCCCTTCATGTCAAACGCTATGCTAAGCACTTGGGGACAGATTTAGCTCAAAATCGATCCATTTCCGCAATAATCTGCAATTTCACACAAAAATACGAAAGTAGACGAAATAGGGGAAATAGTAGCCTAAACTACACAAATGAACTCTGAAATGCATGTAAAATGAGGTGTAAAACATCATATAATAGACACGCATCAAATTTCCCCAAACCAAACCCTTGCTTGTCCTCAAGCAAGAACTAGACTCGATCTTAAACTAATGGAACGATTTCAATCTCAGAGCGAAATGCAAATGTAAAGCCTAAACCAATTTAATGCCAATTCAACAATGAAATAGTAAATGAATCTTGCAAACGAGTTATGAAGTTGTCAAACTTTGCTAATCTATCAACAATAAAGACTTTGTCACAATGGACTCTCGCGGGTCGCTCAAATCACACAATATGCAAAGGGTGAGTGTATATGTAAAAGATAGAAAGAAGTAACTTTGTAGTGACACTCACCTAACTTCGACCCATGAAAACATGCCTGCAATCTAACATGAAAACAATCTCTACAACCGTGCACATACATACCAATCAAGTGACTTTGACACACGCTGGGGTAAAGAAAGATATGTGAGGTAATGGGTAAGAAAGGCTAAGATGTTTTTGGATAAGTGGAGTTAGATAGCCAAGCTAGCAAAACCGGGATCCAAACAACGAATTTCACAACTTTCAACCCAAGGAACTCAAACACGGTGCTATTTTGTAGCACTAAACTCACAATTTTTCAAAGGAAACTGACTCCCAAATGATTTGAATGAAGTACGGGAGTAATAAATATTAAAGAAAGGCATTTTCTAAACAAACTGCAAGTTTCTGTTTCTGTCAGTTGGTCGACCGACCAAGGGTGGCGGTCGGTCGACTGACGTGCAATGTACTTTTTTTGATTCTCTTTATTTTTCTTTATTTTTCTGTTTTTCTTTTCTTTTTTCTTCTTCTTTTTTCTTTCTTTCTTTTTTTCTTTTCTCACATGAACATACAACAACCAAAGGTGACTCATGTTCTCGTGACCACAAATACTAGCTTGGTTAAGGTAGGCTAAGTATGGGATGTAGCTTTAGGGACAAAAAGGCAAATTTGGCAATGTAAGGCTTATGGGTAAAATAAGAGAAAGGGACCTCAAATGCACGTGTCAAAATCACCAAACAAGATAGCATACAGGTATAAAGCAGATTACGTTCCTGTTTATGCATATTGATGTAACATGTCACAAGGGGAGTACTACTCACATCCTATCAAACTGGTCATAGATGACACCAAAGTTAAAGCTCTAAAACCTCAGAATGTGTTGTTGTTTGCCAAAGATAAAAGTCAAGCCTCAAGATTCAACAACTACTTTGACAAAAACTCGTAGATTATGCATATGATTCTATTACTAAAACATGTTGACAAGCAAGGCTTAGGCATAAACATGTGAAATTTCAATGTCATCATTGAAATATTCTCGTTCCGACTCGACCTATATGCTAAAATTAACGTGCATTTTTTTGAAATTTTTGAAATTTTGAATTTTTTTGGATTTTTCTTTTGTATATGCAAGGAAAAAAAATAAAAGAAACGATGCAAGACAGAAATGCAATAAACGTGTGACAGAAATGCAATAAAACATATGAATGCGATGCAAAACCCTTCCCCAAACCAACTCGCACAATGTCCCCATTGTGCAATAGCATAAGCAAAAGATCATGGAAAATGGGAATTTGCGTAAAATAAAAATAAAGAGGAACAAGGAAGGAACTCACTGAATACATGCGCGAACGGAAACCTCCCCAAACCAGCATGAGCTAGGAGGTTTCGGTAGCCAGCAGTGCTACCTTATAGACCTGAAAAAGACAGAAGAGACAACCTTTTTCGGAAATTAAACGTGTTGGGTGATAAATGAGAATTACAAGAATGAAAATAGAAGAAATGTAAGAGCGTAAAGGAAAGGATAGAGAGAGAAGACTCCCTAGGCTTGCTTGCATGCCTCCCGAGGCAACCGAGATAGGTAGTAGTAGCAGTGGTGGTCGACCGACCACGGGGTCTGGTCGATCGACCATTGGTCGATGGAACAATAGCTACTGGAGTGCAGTCACTGGTCGACCGACTGGCACATCTGGTCGGTCGACCACTCTTCCTGTACAGAGCTCGTTTTTTTTTTCTCCTTCTAATTAACTCAATTGATTGAGTTAATCATTTCTCAAACCTGTAAAACATAATTAACGCGCCCAGACTTGCGCAATGCCCAAAACTACAAAGTCTATTGTCTTAAACAAAACAACAAAAGCAAAAAGTCTAAGTCTCACGCAAAAAACGGTAAAAAGTTTTAAAACAAAAGTAGAAAGTCTTAAAAACTGGGCAACAAAGGAAGTCATTCGCGAAAAATGCGGAAAATTTCGGACCAAGGTTTCTGACTACAGGTGACTCCTTCAGCGGCACTGATCTGGGTAGATGGTATCCACTTCACTTTGTCATACATGTAAATGGAGGGGTCATCGTCTGCAGCTCTGGCCCTCCACAATCTGGGGTCGTCTGGCTCATCAAACCCCAAGTCACAGGCCGACACCTTTCTTGTTTTCTTTTTCCTCGGGCTCTTTTCTTCAGCCATAGAATCACTTGGTTGAGTGATTTCGTTCTCTGCATTATTTGATCGAGTAAGTGGTACTACTCGATCGAGAACTCTTCTCTCTTCAGCAAATTCCTTGGCAATCTGTGATAGTAATTGCTCCTTCTGGTTCGCGACTTGCATCAATGAGTAAATGCAATACCCCGTTTATTTATAAAGTTTTATTTAAAAGTTACGATGATTTATCGTTTGACGTTAAGAATAGTTTAAGATACGACAGTTAATTTTATCATGGATGCTAGTTATTTATGTTTTCCTTTTAAGTCAAGTTTGTGTCGTTAGTGGGGTTCGAGCATGAGACCTCTAGGTAAGGGTCTTGGGCCTCGATAATTGTGCAAATACAAAACAGCCCACCATAGTTTTAAGAAAACCCTCACGCAGCAGCCTCCCATGCCGCCATATAAGACAAGTTTTTACCCTACTTCTGACCTATCTACAACACAACCCACACCCTAGTTTTACAGCCACCACCACACAGCAGTAAGAGAAGGAGTCTCCCGGCCAGTTAGTTGTGCCTAGGCCGTTCGTTTTGGGTCTTAAATCAGGTACGTAGTAAGGGTCTGACACTCGTTCGTTTTTTATGTTGCGTCTGTCCTTGTTTGCGGTATGTTCGAAGGGTGGTTGGTCGTCAACCTTGGGCGTGGTTAGGACCATTTAACTGGTGGTAGTCAGGGTAGTAGTGGGGTGGTTGTCATAGCAGGTATAGGCGGCAGAGTCGGTGTCGAAGGGGTTGTTCGTGGCCCCTGGTTGTCTCGGTTTGTGGATGTGTACGGTCAGAGGGTTTGGTTTGGGGGTGGTATTACTGTCGACTCGGGGGAGGTAAATACAGTAATACCACCGTGACTTATAGATGGGTTGACGGAGGTGGTGATGGTGGGGTCAGTCGTGGTGTTAGGGGCGTTATTAGTGATCAACGTGGGTCTGTTTTGCAGGCAGTCGGAGACACGGGTTGGGGCAGACCTGAGTTTGGAGGGCCTGATCTGACTTGCCGGTGGGAGTCGTGGGGATTGGTGGTGTCGTGGTGTGAGATGGTGGTCAGTGGCGTTGGAGGGAGGTGGTCGTCGGTGGTCGAAGTGGTGGTAGGAGGAGGTACGGTGGGTTAAAGACGCGGGGGGTGAAGGGTTTGGTTTGGGCTATTGTTTCGTATGATGGGTGTGTGTTATTATTATTATTATTATTATTATTATTATTATTATTATTGTTATTATTATTATTATTATTATTATTATTAGTTTTAAATTGTTAATTATGGTGTAATATGTTATTAATGGTAAAGATTTAGATGATCTTGTGAGTTATTATGGTAAGTTTTAATATGGGTCTTAATTAATATTTTGAATGATTTGAATTTCAAAACCAAAGTATCTATTTTTGGAAGTTACTATTTTTAGAAGTTACTATATTTAGAAAGTTGCTATTTTGGGTAACCTCGGTTATTGGGAAGCTTTCTAAATATAGGAAGTTTCTATAAATAGAATGTGTACACGTATTACGAGAATTAGGAAGTTTATTAATTAAGTAATACATATCTAGGTGGAAGTTTTCGCGTGGAGCACTTTTAGAAGCAGTTGCTCAGTTACCATTTTCTTCTGCAGTTTCGAGGTAGGGGAAATACTGATAAATATTGATGTGTAATCTGTTCTTATTTGATATTAAGCATGTTTGTTACATAATATCATGTGATTGTTATATTGTGCTGTTTATATCATTCTGTGATTGGTGCGGAGATAAAGGGTCTGTGATTGGTGCGGAGATAAAGGGTCTGTGATTGGTGCGGAGATAAAGGGTCTGTGATTGGTGTGGAGAATTATGGGTCTTGTGATTCGGAGTGGAGAAGTTCGACTTTTTATTTATAGTAATGTGGTTTATTTACAGTTTTTCTCTACTTAACCTCGTGGTTGACCCTGTGTATTCATGATCACCTGTGATGAACCAATTATTGGGGAGCAGATTGACAGGTGTTGAGACTGTGGGAGCTAGGGGAAGAGAGAAGCTTGGATCCGGATCTGCCTAGAGTCTAGATCACCTGATAGTTGTTTACGAGTTGTACTTTTATTTTAGCAAGACAGTTTTATAATTCAGTTGTGTAAAACCGTTTGAGTTAACTTTATCAATTTAAAGTACTGTTTATCTTCCTTTGTATCTACTGCCTCGGGAAACCGAGATGGTAACATCCTTATTTATCTAGGGAGTCCTAGTACAGGCCCTTAAATAAATGGGGGTGTTACAGTAAAGCTCCGAAAATGGGGCTCCATGTTTATATCTCTCATAGACAAAAGCTCTCTCGCTCACAGCTAAGCAATAGACATGTGCGTGACCCTCGTCACCACACCTTTCACAGGTTGCCTCCTGCTGCCGAAGCATTGTCAATAAGACCTGTAGATCTATCAAAACAACACTAGGGAAGAAGATAAGAACGGCCTTAAGGAATTGAAAATTCCTTAAGACTAAAACAAACTAAACAATCAAATAACACAAATAAAATAATTGCCTCCCCGGCAACGACGCCAAAAATTTGATACCCGTCGTTGTGGGTATCAAAGATAAGATTTATAGTTCCGAACTAAGACTAACATAAGATAGTAGAAGTACGGGTCGAACCGTAAGGAGGTAATGTTTTAATTGTGTTTTTAATTGTTCAGTCACAAAAGTGGGTGGGTGGGTTGGGGGGGGGGGGGGGTTGGTGGTGATTGGTAATTATGCTACCGACGAAAATAATAAAAAAAAGAAGCAATGACTAAAACAAAGATGTAAACAAATAAGAAAGAATGCTAAGATGTTCGGTTCACTATAGTTACGATGGCACATAGTCTAGGTCAACATGTACTGCAGTCGCGTAAGGGATATAACAAATCCTTTAGGTCTATGTTATCTAATAGCTCCTTTCGGCCTATGCTATTAGTTCCTAGGTCTCACGAATATTGGGTGTCAACATTAAAGGTGATTCCTAAAGTCTAGGTCACATACCTTTCAGTCTTAGTAACCTAGCCGTCTTAAAACGTTAACTAATGGCCTTCCCTTATCTTTCAATCTCGGGTTAGTCATTACTAGCATCCTACAAGTCTCCTTTCGGTCTCGTCATAAGATATTGCGATTAACGAAGTGAAACAGGTCTGATCATACGTGAAATCAGTCGATCGACCGGCTGCTCCAGTCGATCGACCAACCTGCTCAATCGACCGACCAGAGAAGCCAGTCGGTCGACCAAGCACTGCTACGGTTTTATCCTAAACTACGCCATCTACGCTATAGGTCGCCTACATCCTAGCATATGGGGTCTAGCTACTCATAATGATAATGAAAACAAAAACTAAAATAATTAAAACAACGGAAAACATGATTACGATGAATGAAATTGCAAATAAGAACAATGATGGCATTGGGATTCTAACTACCGGAATTAATCTATGGGAACTGTAAATAATTGAAATTAAGAAGAAGAATTACCGTAAACAAGGCAGAAATAAGAACGGAACGATTGAAATTTATTGAATAAGAAATGAAAGATTGTAAGAATTAGAGAAGCAGAACCCTAAACTAAGAAAAATAAAGTGTTTTCTAAAGCTAGGTAAAAACCTAGATCCTAAAACTGAATAAGGGTTTCATCTTATATAGCAAATTAGAAAACCCTTTCTTAAAACCCTAACACGATTATGGGCTTTGAACACGTCTTTTAATCTCTCCGTCACAGGTGATGTTGAACCATATATTCAAATATATATATAGTATATATGTTTATGTTTTGATAATGACAAGTCTAGCTATTTATATATTATATACTCGTATGTATAATCGTGTGCTAAGTGTACAGAACATTAGTAACAAGATCTAATCAATCAAGTATAAAAGACTCAAGCATATTAGTCAATGAATTGACTAAATCGAAGATTGATAGAAGATCACAAGCGCGCATAATGAACTAAAGTTATATTCGTCAACTATAGCTTTAAGTACAAGATGGATTCAAGTTATAGCTCATAGCTATAACTCTATATCATGAAGAAATGATCGGGAATATATATGTGTTTAAAGTGAAACGTTTGTTTCCTAATTTGTGTCGTGTAGTATTAGTGGTTCAATGGTATTCTATTTTAAATATGGAATTGTTAATCTTAATAGGATTATATAAAATATCTTTTAGTTAAATAAGAAATAAATAATTGTCTTATGAGATAATTATTTATTACTAAAATAAACTAAAGATTTTTTATATGATTTTAATTGTCAAATTATATAATCTAAGATTTGGTTTGTTTCGATTTTTGGAAAACGTGTAACATGTCACGATTCTATAAATCGTGTAAGGGTTTATTTAAATAAATATTATGTATTTATTTAATGTCCTAAACTAACTAAGATTATATTATGGTAATATATTTTATTATCTTTGACATGGTTTAGGAAGTTGATTTAATAAGGATACTAATTATTTATTATATAAAGATCTTTCCTAAATATGAATTAGGAAATTGATTCCTTATATAATACATATAGTATATTATTATATCTTTCCTAAATATATTAAGATTAGATTTAAGGTAGTATTACTAAAAGACTAGTATTCTAGTTTTAAGTAATATTCCTAAATCATCTAGGGTTTGAATTATCTAGATACATATTCTATATAAATAGACTACCTATGATACATTAAAACTAACGAAATACACACACATATACACATATATCGAGAGAGAAAAACCGCCGTTTATATTCTTCAAGTTCGAGCTTTTCATTGTCATATCCGATTCAAGATTCAAGTGCTCAAGCATTGATCTTATTCATTCAAGATTGTGACACCAAGAAAACATTGAAGACTTTATCTTATTAACGTAAGATAGAACGAGTATTTAGCGGTACTCATTGTAAGACAAATATTTAACGGTATTTGTCGTAGCTAGATATTTAACGGTATCTAGATTGAGTTGTGACTAACATCAAAGTCGCACGAGTAGGGTTGATAAAATTGTAATCCAGAGTTGGTACTAATTTTATTAATCGAGAATAGTGGACGTAGGTCTCAGAGTGTGAGACTGAACCACTTCAAAAATATCGTGTCTCCACTTTATTATTGCTCTACTCAACGATCATCATACAACTACATACACATCGAAGAAGATTCAAAGAAGAAGGCATACTCAATTCAACCCCCCCCCCCCCTTCTTGAGTATATCATATCAATAGACTCTTCAATTGGTATCAGAGCCTCGTGCTCTTGATCGCCTAGCCGCGTGAGTTTTGATCCTTCTATTGATTCTATATTATATACTCTTTCATCAATGGATTCCAAGCATCTCAAGTGCCCTATCTTCGATGGCAAAAACTACAGTTTATGGAAAAATATGATGACTCATTACATCAAGGGTTGTGATTGGGAATGTTGGAAGATCATCCAAACTGGACCAAAGAAGATCTTGGTCGCCGCAGCCAATGGAACAACCTATGAAAAGATGGAAAGCGATTATGTGGAAAGTGACTACAAAATTGCAGAGAAAAACTCTAAGGCCATGAGCCTCCTACAGAACGGTATGATAACCTCAGAATTTGATAGATTCTCATCTTGTAGTTCCGCTAAGGAAATATGGGATAGTCTCGAACTTGCTTATGAAGGAACATCCGCAGTCAGGAAACATCGTATAGACTTGCTCGTTCAAAGATATGATGAACTTTTCAATATGGAAAAGAATGAATCTATTGATAGCATGTCTGCACGATTTTCTTGTATTATTAATGAACTGCGGAACCTTAGCAGAAAGATCGATTCTGAGGATATCATTCGTAAGATTCTTAGGAGTCTCACTAAAAAATGGCAACCTAAAGTCACGGCCATAGAGGAAGCACGTGATCTATCTAAGATTACTTACCAAGAGTTGATTGGATCCTTAATGGCACATGAGATCATACTAAATAAAAACGATGATGATCCCAAAGGAAAGGGCGTCGCTTTACAAGCCTCCACAGGTGAAGTAAGCGAAGAAGAACTTGAAGATGAAACAGTTCTATTCGCTAGACGATTTAAGAAAGCAGTTTTCAAGGGTAGATACAAAAACCCTAACAACAAAACATTCGACAAAAAGAAAACTGACTCTAAACAAACATTCTTCAAAAGAGGATGTTTCAAGTGTGGACAACAAGATCACATGATCAAAGATTGTCCAAGTTGGGACAAAATCAAAGACAAGTCAAAAAGAGAAAAGACCAAAACAGAATTCAAGAAAGTAATGCTTGCGTCATGCTGGGGAGAATTAGAATCTGAAGATGACGAGGACTCTGAAGAAGAAGAGGTAGCAAACCTGTGCCTAAGCAACGTCAGCTTAGATCTAATCTCAGACAACAATGATGAAGGTGAAGCATCTCTTATGTGTCTCCTTGGAGAATCCGACTCAGACGACGACGACGATGAAGAGGTAAATTTTCTTCAACTCAAAAGTCAAGTTAAAAACTTATCCAAGGCTATGTTAATTAAATATTTTGAGAAAACCCTAGACCAATGTCATGAACAAAGTCTTGAGTTAGATGACTTGAAAGAACAGATCCTCGATATTGCTGAGGAAAATCAACTTCTGAAAGCCAAAGCTAAGAAACTGAAATCCAAAATAAGCATTGAAGCAAATGCTAAGTTGGAAACAGTTATGTCTGAGAAAAAGGTTCTTGAGTCTAAAGTTATAGCTAATGAAGCTATAACCTCAAAACTAAAACTCAACATTAAAGAGCTTCAATCTAAAGTTATAGCTAATGAAGCTATAACTTCAGAATTAAGAAAGGTTAATGAACGGCTTAAGTCAGAATCTTCGACTATGGTCGAAGATGAGACTCATCAAGAAGAAGTTGAGATTCTCGAAAGCAAAATCATGGATCTAGAATTCAGTATATCTAAAATCAAGAAAGAACATGCCAAAATTGTGTCTGACTTCCATAAAGACATTCAAAACCTAAAAGAGTCTAGCAACACTGACCATAGTGAATGTAAGAAAGAAATAGACTCCTTGAAAGACCTCCTTCTTCATGCTCGGAAAGTTCACGATAAGTGGGAAGGAAACACTAACGTTCTAAACTTCCTAACTGAACAATCCGACAACAACATGAAGATGGGTTTAGGTCACGAATGTTATGGAAGAAGGGATCACTCAAAGTGTAAACAAAGTCCAACAGATAGAGACTTTAGAAGAAGAAAATATGCCGACCTTCCTGAGTATTTAATATGCACTTATTGTGGCCATACTGGACACCTCCGAGAAAACTGTGTGAAACACGCACAAGATTTTAAAACCGGAGTTAAGTTTGTTAAATCCTTAGGAATTCCAAGCGACACTAATTCTGTCTCTGATAGTGATGGTGACAAAACTGAGGAAAGAAACATTGACCACAGATGGTTCTATGACATGACATTTGACTACGAAGAAAAGAAAAACAGAACCAAACAGACTCCTCAAACATCACACAAAAAATGGTCACCAAGAGTCCAAACTAAAACCTACACAAGAACATCAAAACCCAACCACTACCGATATAGAAAGACCTATGTAAGACAAGTCTGGGTTAAAAAGGAAGATGTATTTGTGATTACTAACAACAAAGGACCCAAGTATGCTTGGGTACCTAAATCCTGTCTTTAAAATTATTTGTGCAGTTTGTCGCCAAGGAAAATAACCTATGGTATCTCGACAGTGGATGCTCAAGACATATGACAGGCGACGTAAACCTATTCCAAACCCTAAAACCTTTTGACGGAGGTAAAGTCACATTCGGTGATAACAAAAAGGGAAAGATCATCGGAATTGGTAAGATAGGTATTTCATCCTCTCATGCTATAAATGATGTATACCTTGTAAATGGTCTCAAACACAATCTTATCAGTATATCTCAATTATGTGACAAAGGAAATAAAGTGGTTTTTCATTCAGATATATGTCGTATAATCTTAGAAGGCACCAGTAAAGTGATACTTGAAGGTCACAGGATGAAAAATGTTTATATGATTGATTTAAATGCTGTACCTACTGATTCTCTATCATGCATGAAAGTTACGTTAGATGATCCATGTCTATGGCACAAGAGATTTGGTCATATAAGCTCACCCATTCTAAGTAAGCTGAAAAGATGGGACTTGGTCGAAGGTCTTCCAAAGATCAAATTTGATCAAGAAAAGATGTGTGACACATGTGCACGATGTAAACACGTCAGATCATCCTTTAAGCCAAAAAGAGTGGTAAGCACAGAACAAGCTCTTGAACTAGTACACATGGATCTATGTGGCCCTATGAAGGTAAGAAGCAGAGGTGGTTCCAGGTATGTTTTCGTTCTAGTTGATGATTACTCTAGATTTGTTTGGCCAATCTTTCTTCACTCTAAAGACGAAACTTTCGATGAATTTGTTAGTCTCATGAAACTTGTCCAAAACAAATATAAATCAAACCTAGTAACAATCCGTACTGATCATGGAACTGAGTTCGATAATCATGCTTTTATTGAGTTCTGTAAAACCAATGGTGTTGGTCATAACTTCTCGGCCCCTAGAACCCCACAACAAAATGGAGTCGTAGAACGAATGAACAGAACGCTAGAAGACATGGCTAGAACAATGCTTCTTTGTAGTGGCCTACCTAGAAACTTTTGGGCTGAGGCTATTAGTACAGCTTGCTATATTCATAACCGTGCTATGATTAGACCTATCCTTAAAAAGACTCCTTATGAACTTCTTCGTGGTCGGAAACCAAACATATCACATTTAAGATGCTTTGGTAGTAAATGCTTTGTTCACAACAATGGTAAAAACAGATTAAGCAAATTCGACCCTAGAAGTGATGAAGCAATCTTTATAGGATATTCAGATCATAGTAAAGCCTACAAAGTTTTTAACAAACGCACTTTATGCATAGAGGAAAGTATTCATGTTATCTTTGATGAGAATAATGTCTTCGATAAGCCATTACAGGATATAGAGGAAAACCTAGACGAACCTGATTTCAGGTTATCAAGGGAAGATCCTCCTGAAATGGAAATTGAAGAAGGAGAACCTCAAGGAATTCATGATGAACTCAACTTGGGAGAAAATGGTGCGAGAGATGAAACTACAGTTGATGATACTGTAGATAACTCTCAAACCAATGACTTGGAACCCATAGTTACAGCTAATGAAGCTGTAACTTTGAATCAAAACCAAAGGGAAGAGGCCAGATTTATACCTGACCCTACTATAAACCCAGGTTTGGATTCAGGGGGAACAAGTCAAGATCCCGAGTCAAGTTCAGGGAATGCAAATGATCAATCAAGGAATTGGAGATACAAAGGCTCTCACCCTTTGGACAATGTCATAGGAAGCCTGACAGATGGAGTTCAGACTCGAAGAAGCTTAAATAACTTTTGCTCATTCTACTCCTTTCTCTCCACCATTGAACCTTCAAATATCAAGGAAGCTCTCGCAGAACCAGACTGGATAGTTGCCATGCAAGAAGAACTCCAGCAATTTGAAAGAAACAAAGTTTGGCATCTTGTTCCTCGACCTAAGGACAGAACTGTCATTGGAACTAGATGGGTATTCAGAAACAAATTGGATGATACTGGAGTCATTGTGCGAAACAAGGCCAGATTAGTGGTTCAAGGATACAACCAACAGGAAGGGATCGATTATGACGAAACCTTTGCTCCTGTTGCTCGTCTTGAGGCAATAAGACTACTCATTGCATTTGCAGCACACAAGGGAATGAAGCTTTTTCAGATGGACGTTAAGACTGCATTTCTTAATGGCTATCTCCAAGAGGAAGTATTTGTTGAACAACCTCCTGGATTTCCTGACAGCAAACTCAAGGATCATGTATTCAAATTGGACAAAGCTCTCTATGGCCTGAAACAAGCACCTAGGGCATGGTACGACAGATTATCAAAATTCCTATTGGAAAGTGGATTCAAGAGAGGATCTGTAGATAAAACCTTATTTCTTAAAATTGAAAACTTAGATCTACTAGTTGTTCAGATCTATGTTGACGATATTATTTTTGGATCAACTAATAAAAGATTATGCAAGTACTTCTCTGAGTTGATGACCTCTGAGTTCGAGATGAGTATGATGGGAGAACTAAAATTCTTCCTTGGACTTCAAATACAACAAACTGAAGAAGGAATCAAAGTTCATCAACAAAAATACGTCAAGGAGTTACTAAAGAAATTTGGAATGGAAACCTCTCATGCAATGCCTACTCCAATGGTCACAGATAAGAAGTTAACCAAAGACGAAGATGGTAAGTCTGTAGATGAAACTACTTACAGAGGTATGATTGGCTCACTTCTTTATCTTACAGCAAGTCGTCCAGATATAATGTTTAGTGTCTGTGTTTGTGCGAGATTCCAATCTGCACCAAAAGAATCACATATGATTGCAGTTAAAAGAATATTAAGATACCTAATCGGAACCTCAAAATTATATCTATGGTATCCTATGGACTGTAACTTTAACCTAGTAGGATATTCAGATGCGGATTATGCAGGGTGTTCTTTAGACAGAAAAAGTACCTCCGGACTTGCTACCTTTGTAGGTCCCTGTATTATATCTTGGGGATCCAAGAAACAAAATTCTGTCGCTCTCTCAACTGCTGAAGCAGAATATATTGCAGCCGCACTGGTATGTTCTCAACTTTTATGGTTAAAGCAACAGTTACATGATTATGGTGTTGATGTTGGATGCGTGCCTATCTTATGTGATAATACGAGTGCTATAATTATATCTAAAAACCCAGCCCAGCACTCGAGGACCAAACATATTGAAATAAGACACCACTTCCTTAGAGACCATGTCGAAAAGAAAAATATAAAATTGGAATTTTGTAGTACGGAAAAACAGTGGGCAGATATCTTCACTAAACCATTGGCTAGAGAACGCTTTGAGACTTTGCGATTGGAAATTGGTTTAATCGGTGGCACCTAATCAAATCTTAAAAGCAAAAATAACCCAATGATTGACTACGGTTTAGATGAGATTATATGACTGTGTCCGTATACTCCGCTGCATGTGTATGTATATATTCGATGTTAAATTTTGTGATTATAGTTATATTATATAATTTACATATGAATGTGTGCACAATCGAACTCACAATAATATTACGTCACATATTATAATTATCCCACAACATACATATTATAATATATACAAAATAATATTCAAATATTACAAAAACGAAAAACAAAAATAACCAACAAAACTTACCTCAAATAGTCACACAAACCGTGTGAACTAGCCCCACCAATGCCACGTCTCACCCTCACTTACCCCACAACCAACTGCCACGTACCTCCCCTATTGCCTAGCTTTTGACTTTTACCCCACCTCAATAATTAACCCAACCAACCTCTCTCCCTCAAACTTACTACCATTCACCTCCTTTACTCACTTTTATTACCAAACCCAAAACCTCCATTAAAAATTACCAAAACCCATTAAAACTCAAACCTCCAAAACTCCATTAAAACCGTACCAAAAATTCACCACTTCTCGTCTTTACAACCACCGTGTCTCACCTCAACCACCATGCCTCCATCTCGTGCAACCCGCTCTCATCAAAAGAAGCCTTCACCTCCTTCACCGACTCCGTCACCCCCACCGTCTCCAACACCCATAGCCACCACCGCACCACCATCTGACAAAGGCAAACGACGAAAACTCAACCGCTCGTCTCCTTCCATCTCCAATGACATGCATGAAATGGGTTTTACATCTCAAAACCCGCGCCCTCTGTTTTCCGAGTATTCGATTGAAGCCACTAGGGAGGGTCTTGAAAGAGTTCGAATGACCAAGAACGAAGGTATGTTGATCGAACGTGTCCTCCCTTATGCTATACATTCGGGTCGTTATTACTCACGAACATGGGTCGAAAGTTCGAAGTCTTTAGGTTTCTTTAAAGAATTCCTAAAATATCAGGGATGGGAGTACATTAGTAGCTTTTCTGGGTTGATTTTCCCTATTGAGATGGTTCAGTTTCTTGCTTCGGTCAAAAAGTGTGTCAATGGCATTGTGGGCGTCGTGAATGGAAAGGATGTGGTCATAACCAAATCGGATATCTGTGATATCTTCAAACTTGATCAAGAAGGGTTAAATCTTGACCCAAAGTTGGAGTGGAACGTAGTTTCTAAAGAACAAAAATTGGTGATTAAGAAGTACTTTGATGCGGATGCCACTGAGGTAACACCCCTGCTTACTGTATCCTTTAACCCCAAACTGAAATTCTTCTTGAATTTTTTGTGGAACACTGTGTTGCCTCGTCGGGGTGGTCGGGATAAGCTTGCTAGTGTCGAAGCCGTGGTATTGTATAGTTGGTTGGAGGGACAGAAAGTCGACTTAGCTTCCTTATTATGTCACATAATTTGTCAAGTTTCGAATGTGGTTGTTAAGGAGAAGTTTTGCTCAACCATCGACATTCCATATGGAATGTGGATATCCGAATTGTTGCTTAAAAAGGGTGTTGTTGATGATGCTAGTTTCGGAATTAAGCCAAAAAATGTTATGAATGATCGAGTGTTGAAATTAATGGGAATTTGCTTTGACGGAGTTGATCTTGCGTTTGGTAAAAACGAACCAACTCCGAATCCCTCACCATCTTTTGCGGGTCTTGAAGCCAAGATGGACAAAATACTTGGTCTCTATGAAATTAAAAAGGAGAAGGATGAGGCTGGGGGTCGCTGTAAGAAGAGGAGTCGTGGGTTTGAGGATGAGGTAAAGGAGTGGATGGAGAAGGTTGATAAACAGTTGGTGAAGATTGGGTCAGAGGTCTCGGTGGCATGCTCGGAATTGTTAGCCGTGAGTAATCGTCTTTCCTTCTTAACATCTCAGGGAGGAGCCATGGTAAGGGATCATGGGTTATTACGGGAAGATGCATCTCAAGCACTCGAGGCCGTCAAAGCACTAACTCTCAAAGTGCTCAACTTTGAAATTGCGCTCAACGCTCAAGGAAGAAACGTGTCAAGTTGTTTGGACAGGCTGGAGTCACTTGAGTATCGTACCCGACCCGATTATGTGAATCCTTATGCAAAGAATCCGGGTTCAAGCTCTCGTTCGTGATCAATCCGCTCCGTCTCTGTTGTTCGAAATTTGGTTGGATTGTTGTTATTTTGTCCTAAGTCCGGTGGTGGCCTTATAAACTCTTTTGTCTTGTGGCCCAATACCTAACCTAGCCCATTAAGGAATCCGAGGCCCTATTCCCTTTTGCCTCTCTCGGATTTCCTAACCCTAAACAGGCCCCAACTTACTTCTTGTTCAAATGCGGCCCACTCCTTTATTTCTTTTGCTATTGGCCCAACTTGCTCGTTATCTTTTGCAGTCCCCTTATGCACTAACATAGCCAGGCCCATTTTTCTTAAACATTGTCCCACATTCGGCCCATTGGCTTAGTATTTTGGATTGTTTGTGTATATTTTTAACATTCCGTATGTGGTTATGTGATATTTTCTATGTTCATATTATTTCGACTCGTTTATATGCTTGCTTATGCTTCGTACGTATGTTATTCTAGTCGTTTCATGTCTTTGTTCTCATCTTTTCGATGATGTCAAGAGGGGGAAATATGCGACCTAGATTAGAATTTGCCTAAGCTTGCTCCTTGTCGTAATTCATTGTCTCTTAGGGTCCTTAAAGGATATGGGATAAATAGAAGATAAAAACCCTAAGTGACTTCTTGCTATGAATGACCATTATTATATTGAGGGGGAACATACACTTAGACACGAAATCTAAGAGAGACTTGCCATCATCAAAAAGGGGGAATTTGTTGAACCATATATTCAAATATATATATAGTATATATGTTTATGTTTTGATAATGACAAGTCTAGCTATTTATATATTATATACTCGTATGTATAATCGTGTGCTAAGTGAACATTAGTAACAAGATCTAATCAATCAAGTATAAAAGACTCAAGCATATTAGTCAATGAATTGACTAAATCGAAGATTGATAGAAGATCACAAGCGCGCATAATGAACTAAAGTTATATTCGTCAACTATAGCTTTAAGTACAAGATGGATTCAAGTTATAGCTCATAGCTATAACTCTATATCATGAAGAAATGATCGGGAATATATATGTGTTTAAAGTGAAACGTTTGTTTCCTAATTTGTGTCGTGTAGTATTAGTGGTTCAATGGTATTCTATTTTAAATATGGAATTGTTAATCTTAATAGGATTATATAAAATATCTTTTAGTTAAATAAGAAATAAATAATTGTATTATGAGATAATTATTTATTACTAAAATAAACTAAAGATTTTTTATATGATTTTAATTGTCAAATTATATAATCTAAGATTTGGTTTGTTTCGATTTTTGGAAAACGTGTAACATGTCACGTTTCTATAAATCGTGTAAGGGTTTATTTAAATAAATATTATGTATTTATTTAATGTCCTAAACTAACTAAGATTATATTATGGTAATATATTTTATTATCTTTGACATGGTTTAGGAAGTTGATTTAATAAGGATACTAATTATTTATTATATAAAGATCTTTCCTAAATATGAATTAGGAAATTGATTCCTTATATAATACATATAGTATATTATTATATCTTTCCTAAATATATTAAGATTAGATTTAAGGTAGTATTACTAAAAGACTAGTATTCTAGTTTTAAGTAATATTCCTAAATCATCTAGGGTTTGAATTATCTAGATACATATTCTATATAAATAGACTACCTATGATACATTAAAACTAACGAAATACACACACATATACACATATATCGAGAGAGAAAAACCGCCGTTTATATTCTTCAAGTTCGAGCTTTTCATTGTCATATCCGATTCAAGATTCAAGTGCTCAAGCATTGATCTTATTCATTCAAGATTTTGACACCAAGAAAACATTGAAGACTTTATCTTATTAACGTAAGATAGAACGAGTATTTAGCGGTACTCATTGTAAGACAAATATTTAACGGTATTTGTCGTAGCTAGATATTTAACGGTATCCAGATTGAGTTGTGACTAACATCAAAGTCGCACGAGTAGGGTTGATAAAATTGTAATCCAGAGTTGGTACTAATTTTATTAATCGAGAATAGTGGACGTAGGTCTCAGAGTGTGAGATTGAACCACTTCAAAAATATCGTGTCTCCACTTTATTATTGCTCTACTCAACGATCATCATACAACTACATACACATCGAAGAAGATTCAAAGAAGAAGGCATACTCAATTCAACCCCCCCCTTCTTGAGTATATCATATCAATAGACTCTTCAGGTGACTTGGTCGACCGACCATAATAGGTGGTCTATCGACTAACCGTCGGGCCCAGAGAAGCTTCTGATCTTTAAATTTTGATTTCTGAAATCTCGCTCATCAGGTGACTTGGTCGACGACCATAGTAGGTGGTCGATCGACTAAATATCAGGTGCATTACATCAGGTGACTTGGTCGACGACCATAGTAGGTGGTCGATCGACTAAATATCAGGTACAGTAATGCATTCTGACAAATTCTGCAGCGCGTGTTGATCTTAAAACAGCTACCATTTCTTTGTTGCTTTTTGTAATAAAGCGATTCTCGCGGCGTTGGAAAGCTAAGAGGATAAGATTTCACCTCCAATTGGAATCACTCAATTATAAGCTCTAGAACTCGAGATATACCCATTTGAAACAGGCTGTAATATCGTGAAGCGATTCTTTCCTTGTTAAAGCTTGTGAATTGTATTCACCCTTGTTTATGCTATCTTCAGGCCTTGAAGCACGCGCGAAGTTCGTTCCTTAAGCATCCTCTTCACGTCAAACGCTATGATAAGCACTTGGGGACGGATTTAGCTCAAAATCGACCCATTTCCGCATTAATCTGCAATTTCACACAAAAATACGAAAGTAGACGTAATAGGGGAAACAATAGCCTAAACTACAGAAATGAACTCTGAAATGCGCGTAAAATGAGGTGTAAAACATCATATAATAGACACGCATCACGGATTATACTTGAGATTTTGCGACGTCAGAAGTGGTTCGCTAAGTTTTTGAAATGCGAATTCTGGTTGTCAGAGGTAGTCTTTCTAGGCCATGTGATCTCCAGCGAGGGTGTGATGGTTGACCCCTCCAAGATAGAGGCTTTTGTAGATTGGCAGAGTCCCAAAGACATTGGTGAGATCCATAGTTTTTTGGGGTTAGCAGGTTATTATCGCCGATTCGTGAAATATTTCTCTAAGCTTGCTCGCCCGATGACTCAGTTGCTAAAGAAGGAAACCAAGTTTGTTTGGACTGATAGCTGTGAGAGTGCTTTCCAGGAGTTGAAGACTAGATTGATGACCGCTCCAGTACTGACTCTTCCGGAGAACGAGGTTGATTATGATGTGTATTGCGATGCTTCGATGCTTGGTTTAGGTTGTATTCTGATGTAGAGTGAGAAGGTGATTGCCTATTCCTCCAGAAAGTTGCGAGTTCACGAGGTGAAATATCCTACTAATGACTTGGAGTTAGCCGCATTTGTTCATGCCTTGAAGATGTGGCGTCATTATCTTATTGGTTCCCATTGCCACATTTTTACTGACCATAAGAGTTTGCGGTATATTTTCACTCAGAAGGACCTTAATATGAGACAGCGACGTTGGCTTGAACTTGTCAAGGACGATGACATCGAACTTCTCTACCATGAGGGCAAAGCTAATGTAGTGGCAGATGCGTTGGGTAGGAAGACTTCTCATTCGTTGAGCGGGATTCGAGTGTTGCCTGATGAGTTATGTTCTGAGTTCCAAAAGTTGAGATTGGAGATGGTTGGGACTAGATTTAATTGGTTGAGTGCGATGTCTGCTGAGCCGACCTTGTATTAGGAGATTCGTAAGAGTTCGCCTACCGATGCAACTTTCAAAAAATTTGAGACTAAGATTGCAAGTGGCGAGGCCAAGGACTTTGTGATTGGTACTGATCATTTTCTTCGATTCCGTGGTCGGATGTATGTTCGATGCTCCTAATTTGAGGAGGAGGGTGTTAGATGAAACACATTTGACTCCCTATTCGATTCACCCCAGTGGTGAAAAGATGCATAAGGATCTTTGACTTCTGTTCTGGTGGCCGGGAATGAAGAGTGACATCTTGAGTTATGTGAGTAAGTGTTTGACTTGTCAACAGGTCAAGATTGAGCATAAGAGACCTGGTGGTCTGCTTCAGCTGCTCCACGTTCCTCAGTGGAAGTGGGAGTGTATCTCCATGGATTTTGTGACAGCTTTACTGAAGATTGTAGGTGGTAAGGATGCTTTTTTGGGTTATAATCGACCGATTGACTAAGTGTGCGAGGCTCCTTCCGATTAGAGAGACTTGGGATATGGATCGTCTTTCTAGGGCATATGTTGCTGAGATTGTGAGATATCACGGTGTTCCTAAGGAGATTGTATTAGATAGGGATCTCCGTTTTTGTTCGAGGTTTTGGAAAGCCCTCCAGGAGGCCATGGGTAGCCGGTTGTTGATGATTAAAGCGTTTCATACTGCTACAGATGGTCAGTCCGAGAGGACCATACAGACCTTAGAGAATCGGCTGCGGCCGTGTGCCTTAGATTTTCAGACTTCGTGGGAGCAGAGTTTGTCGTTGGTTGAGTTCTCGTATAATAACAATTATCATTCGTCGATCAAGATGGCTCCGTATGAGGCTCTTTATGGAAGGAAGTGTCGTAGTCCGATTTCCTAGGATCAGTCGAGTGATGTTCGATCTAGGACCTGATCAGCTAGCTGAGACTATTGACCATGTTCAGTTGATTCGTGGTAGGATGAAGTCCGCTCAGGACCAGCAGAAATCCTATGTAGATGTCCGCCGTCGACCGCTTGAGTTTGAGGTTGGCGATCATGTTTTTCTCAAAGTTTCGCCGATGAAACGAGTTAAGAGATTTGGCGTTAAGGGAAAGTTGAGCCCTAAGTACATTGGACCTTATGAGATTCAGAAGAAGATTGGCGCCGTTGCCTATAGATTGGAATTGCCTCCTAATTTAGGCAAGGTTCATAACTTCTTTCATGTTTCGCAACTTCGCAAATACATCAGTGACCCGAGTCATATTCTGCAGCGAGAGATTGATAACTTGGAGCCGAGTCTTGCTTTTGAAGAGCGTCTCGTAAAGATCATTCATCGTCAAGACCGGAAGCTGCGGAGCAAGATGGTTCCTCTAGTGAAGATCCTATGGAAGTGTGGTGATGTTGCAGAGCAAACTTGGAAGACCGAAGCTTCGATGTGCGCTACGCATCCGAACCTGTTCGATTGAGGTATTTTCTTAGATTTCTTTCGTTCCAGTTTCGAGGACGAAACTTTTTGAAAGGTGGGGTGATTGTAACATCCCTTGTTTTTCGTACCGTATTTTAAATAAATTAAGTAGTTTCGGAATTTAATATATTTTTTTTTCGTAAACTTGAATTTAAAATAATCGCGTAAGTTCCGTTTTAAGATTTTTAATCTTAGGATGTTTAAATTCGCTTGGCATTCCGTTACAAAGAATCCCGAACATCTTATTTCAATCCCGTCTCATTTAAGTTGTTATAAAGGAAACATGAAGGAGGGTTCCTCCTAATTTCCTCATAAACTCTTCCATCTTCCTCAAAAATAAGAAATCAGACTTCACCATTTTTGACATTTCAAGATCACAAAAATTAACTTTGTGAGCTCGTTTCAACTCTGTTTTAGGTGACGTTTTTCCTACGCACTCCTTACGTCATTCCCGTCTCATCTGTCACTTTAAATTTCAGAAATGCTTCCGGGTATCTTCGGGTTGTTTTGTGCGTAGCTCGAAATTTACATAATTTTGACTTGTTTTCTTTGTTTTAAGGTGAGAACTTGGAGGACTTGGAGAAGGACACCTATTTAATTGAAGAAACGACCGAAGTAAGCGCATAATAAGGTGACGTCTATTGCGAGGGTTGTTATTACTGAAATCCTGAATCTATTCCTGCGTACTGTATTATTCCATTGCTACTGCTTACCACCACTGTACTACTGTTATTGCTAATTACATCTACTCTGTCATTGCACGTCTAACTGCTGTTGAGGATTTGTATGCTACTGCTATTATCACCAGTTAGAGCCACTGCACTTTTTAAGGTCATCATGTTTGATTGTTGCTACCCCACTGCTCATTGCTACCTATTGCACGCTGCACGCACTGATCTGCCACACCAGACTAGCCCACTACTTCTCATGTTCTTCTCTGGTTGTTCGTACTTACAGTCCCACAATTGTAGTTCGGAAAGTAGTCATGGACCGGGGGCTGTTCATCCTTCTTTAGTTGAGTCATGGGTATGCTAGTTAAGAAGAGCATCATAGAATGCTTGTTATAGTAGTGGTAAATGACCTGATTGTGGGACTGATGTGTGGGGAAACTTCTAACCTTGTGACTACTATAGGAGTAGTAGTGCTATTCAACTAATCATCTTATGGCAATGCATTTGAGTAGTAATGAGGTTAAGTGTGTATTATATAAGTTTCATTGTAAAACTTAAGTAACCTTAACAATTATTTAGTCTATTAAATATATGTCGTAATAGGCTAGCGAACTTAATTGAAATAGGTTATTCTCATATACTAGTGTTGTATAATGGTCATAAGTAGCTTAGTAAGTTAAGTTAGAATCTAATGTGAATTATGAGGATGCGTATTGGAATATGTCTGAGTCGGGACCGCTAGAGTACAATACGTGTCATGGATGTTGCGTATCGAGGGCATGTCTGAGTCGGGACCTCTGTCTTGGATACGTGTAAGTATGTTCACGTAAAGGATCATGTCTGAGTCGTGACTTTTGAGTCGTTACCTGTATGGATGATACATTGAAATATGTCTGAGTCGGGATCTCTATTCCTTTGCGAGTTTGGATGACCGTGATGAATCATGTATGAGTCGGGACCTATGATTCATTACGAAGAGTATTGGTTATGTCTGAATCGGGACATCTGAACCAATGCTAGCTGATTGTATATTTTCATACCTGAGTTTGGGTTTATGATTAAATATTGTTGACTGATTGTATCTAAGTTTTCCCTGAGTCGGGGTCGGACTTAGATACTACTGATAAACTTGCTTGAGTCGGGGTATAGTGCTAGCCATTGCTGAATGATTTGTAATTAACTTGCCTGAGTTGGGGTACAATGTTATATACTGTTGATGTGTGGTTTTAGATATGCCTGAGTTGTGGTTTGATCTATTTACATGAATTGAGTAAGCTAAGGTAATGATAGACGCAAGACTACTTCCCATAATTATATTTATGTTGGAGTATGTATGGTTGATCATATGTGATTACGTGTTATGTATTAATGACAATAGGTGGCTGGGAGAATCTCTAGTCACTCCCCACTGACTGTGGCGTACATGTTTCATGTATGTAGGTTGGTGCTGATCTTACCGGGGGATTCACAGAGAGCTAGCGAGCGATGATCCTTCATCGATTGACTTACCCTATTTCGTTAGCTAGACTCTAGTTTTACATTTCAGTTTTGGTTGCCTGTGGGATATGCAATCCCGGGCCGTGGACATTTGTATATAACTTAATTACTTAACTACGTTTTATTTCTTCCGCATTTTTGGTTATCGTAATTCACCTCGTATGTTAGTTAAGCATGTTAAAAGTTTTAATTCCGCACAAAATTTACATGCTTTTGTATGTTTTACTTTCCGCTGTCGCGAGGGGTTTTACACTAGCCACACGTCTTCCCCAAACAACACCAACTATATACCTGTCATACATGAAATATATACGCCACAGTCAGTGGGGAGTAACTCGAGGTTCTCCCAGCCTCCTTTTGTCAGAAAACATGTAAATGGTAATACAAAATATCTTATAAATATGAACATGAATATAATTTAAGAAACAATCATATATGTAGGTCTTGAGTTTTACACGCCCCAAATATTAGTCTTACTAATATCAATTTACTAATTAACATATTAATTAGTTTTACAAGATCTTATGCATGCTAAATAAATATGCGGAAATAAGATGTCGAATGCTTACAATCCGACGAAACACTTGCAATGATGATCCTCCAAACCAAGTAATCAAGGTAGATTACCTCCTTTGTGATGCACCCAAAACAACCCCTTAAAACCGAATGTCACACGAGCTAGGTGCTTAAAACGGTTTCCTTAAACTAGGTTTTTAATTATAATATTATTAGAAAAACTTAACCTTATACTATAACTATTATAGTAGTACTAATATTATCTAATAATATTTTAGATGTTTTACTTTCAAAATCTCACACTAGAAATTGTGGAGGCTAGGGTTAGAATGAAATAGCATGTGAACAATTCACATAAGTAGTGTAGGTTGGGTAGTTGCCGTGAACCATTCAAAGGAAGCACCAAAGAGTGCTTTTTGTCTTACCAAAACTCATAGGGTGGCTCTAGATGATCTTATCTAGGTTTGTGTTTTATTGTGTACTTAAGACACAAAACACACCCATAATTACCTCTTAAAAACCGGTACCCTATAAGGTAAAATGGTCATCCATTTTATAAAATTGTCATTTGTACAATTTCATGTGTGACATGCAACATGTCACAACATAAGGTTAATTGTATTAATTTAAAAATACATATTTATCAAATAAATATTATTTATAAATTAATTAAATCATATTTAACAAATTGATTAGTAATTCATAATTACTAATGTATAAAATGGTCATTTCAATAATCGTCAATACGATTTACAACATTTGTAATAATATACAACCCGATTCATTCTAATTACGACATTTTATAAATATCGTTTAATGTTTGATAATTGACACGTTTCAATTTTTAACATAAATCTTACATTAAGATTTAACCTCTGATTTCTCGATATACCAGTTTATCAATTAAGGGAATTGTCCTATAGGTGTGACCTAAAGGGATCAACTGACCACCACCGTCATACGACAGTAATGTCAAACTCTAGCTAGCCAATCATTACTGATTAATGTCGGTCAGTTGACTTAGAATTTTGTATCATCCCTTGCGCATTCTTGTCATGAGATTTAATTATGTAATCGCACTATTGTTGAGGACATATATCCCAACAATCTCCCACTTGTCCTCGACAAGTGTGCGTCACCAATTCTCTTGTCCTATTACAATCTCCCACTCAATGCAAGGTGTCTTTCAGGTTGTACTTGCATTTGATCATATCGTGAGTGGTTTCCTCGATCTAGAGATTAACTGTTTGACCATAATTATCTACCATAGATACCTTCCGAGCGTGGCCACGCATTTCCAGTTAACTTCTCCTCGAGTGGCCTTGAGATTTGAACAACCCTGACAAAGGGGTGGACAATTCCTATCATACTACTCCTTTGAGTTAGCCATAACCAGACACAACCCAAAACAATCCCATTTGACTCCAGTTACGAAAAGTCGTAGGGAATGGATCAAAGCTATGCCAAAACTGTGCCATCTTGGGAGAGTAGTCTTTAGTCTAAGAATTGACTCATAAGAATACTATAGCAGCTCTTGCCACGACCGGGCTATTATAAAATTTCCTGAACTCTATAAGCGGTCACCTTGCCCGACAGAGTGTCTCTTACAGTCTGTCTATGTGATAGACTAGTCATCACATATGACTCTATGGCATTTGAACTTGCCATCAGTCGTCTCACACTCCAGTCGCTTCGAGATGTCACCTCATACAAGCGGCTAGGGGCTATACTAAGTCAATCCAGTTCACTTTATGGGGTTCAAAGTTGTCGCTTACAACCCATTTGGATTTTGACAAAGTATTACTCCCTCCTACCCGTTTATAATGTCCCATTGTGACGAAAGGACAAAATTTATGAGATATTAGTTGTTTAATATTTTGGTTGAGTAGGGGTATGTCAATTGGAGAGAGGGTGTTATGATTTGTATAAAGTAAGTGGGGTAATGGGTGGGTGGGTGAGTAATAAATGAAAATTAATAAGGGTAGAACGGTAAAAACTTGGTAAAAAAAACTTACCAAAAATAGACAATAAGACAATATCCTGAATAGACAGAAATGTACAATGGGACATTTAAGTTGGGTAGGAGGGAGTATTTAATTGTGAGTTAATTATAACTCAAACTACATTGTCATGCATGGACATTCAATACAATATTACTACTCCATAGCATTTGATGCATGATCATTAATTTGTATTAGTGGTTTGAATTTGCGAATAAACCTTTTATTCATGTTTTCAAAACCTACAAATTTTAGTCTCCTTCCAACTCATATTATCTCGTATAATATGATCTTATTTGAGTACATGTCTAGAACTCGTTCTAGATCTTGAGCTTCTTTCTATGAAAGAAGCTCCCACTGTTATCTTATAACTCGTGACGTATTGGTATGTCAGAGGGATCAACTTATCGCTCTAAAATACCTAGTCACTTATGTACTGAAATCTATTTTGTAGTTATTCAAGTTTTCATTATTAGTTCTTCTCGAGAACCCATCATTTTCAATTATCTTGGCCATTAATCAAAAGTTTAGGTTGCATGAATCATTAAGTGATTCTATATTCATCAATATGAATAATTTATTCAACCTTTTGATTTCGAATGGGTGACGTTTTATTATCAATATAATAAACTTTCCCATGAAGCTCCATCATCCTATGATGTTCAATATTTTTATTCATCTAGAATTGAAAACCTCTCATTCTTTACACTTTAAAGAATCACCATTGACACGGATGTCGCAACCTGATAGTGTCAAATAGTGACGGGTCAATACGTAAATTTTATCAAAACAAACATCCTTGATACCGGGATATAGCGAGACTTTCATGTAATATGCCGGTTTACACTTCTGATTGTAATTTCGAGTTTCTGTTGTGTCTTTTGTTGGGAGCTCGGTTTTCAACTCTTCTCTACCAAGGAGGAGAAGGAGAGGCAAAGCTTAACCAAGAGTGTGAGTGCAAGGTAAAGAGAAGAAAACACAATGAACAATTGAAGAGTTTTTATCAATCGAGGAGAATGATCAACGAAGAGAAGTGTAAAACCCCTCGCGAAAGCGGAAATATAAACACATAAAAGTACCAAAATTGCAGCGGAATTAAAACTTTTAAAGATAAAACATGCGAGAAGTCTTAGACTGAAACGTAAACTGCAACTGAAACCAAAATAGATAAGTAACAGTACTAAGTATCAAACTGAAGCATAAAATAAATACATCAGCCGGGGATGGAACATCCCTACCGGCACCAAAACAAAAACAACAAAAGTCTAAGAGTCTAGCTAAGCGTAAATGGGTAAGTCAACTGATGAACGGATCATCACTCGCTAGCTCTCCTGTAACCCTGATCTCCAACCCTGCATGTACCTACATACATGAAAACATGTACGCCACAATCAGTGGGGAGTGACTAGAGTTCTCCTAGCCACCTTTTGTGACAACACGTAACACATAAAACAATACAGAATACTCCAACATATATCAACATGTGAAGCATAAACAACCCATCATCTGATCTCTTACTATCATGCGATTATCCTGCACGGCTCTCAACTAACTTCATAAACAGATAAGGAGAGCCGGTTTCCCTACTGGTTACCCAGTCGGGGGGTCTTTCAATCTAATCATTTATGAAACCGAACTAAGAGTCATCCAATGCCTTGGATGATTTAACCACAACTCATATAACAACAATAACATACTAGGCATATCTGACACAGTACCATCATCAAGGCAAGCAGATATAAAACAGCAAGTACGAAGGTTCAGAGGCGACATCTTAACGCATAACCTAGGTACTAAATAATTCAGCAAGTATAAAGGTTCAGAGGCGACATCTTAACGCATAACCTAAATACCAATTTCACATCATCAAGCAAGGACTCAGAGGCGAAAACTCAACGCATGGACCGGCTATCACTGAACATTAGACTCAGAGGCGAAAACTCAACGCATGGACTAACATTCAATTCACTATCACAAGTAAGGAACTCAGAGGCGAAAACTCAACGCATGGACCCCTACTACATCACAAGATACTAGACTCAGAGGCGAAAACTCAACGCATGTTCTAGCACCAAACACCTGCACTCCGGGTAAGGTATGACAACCTGACTGCCCCGTCGTGCAGTTGCTCTACTCGTCAGACTCAGAGGCCAGCTTAAGGCATGTCCTGACGCGATCACACATACATGTCTGGACTCAGAGGCGAAAACTCAACGCATGTCCCAGACACGACAACAAACATGTATAGAACTCAGAGGCGAAAACTCAACGCATGGCTCCATACACGACAAACAAACACATATAGGGCTCAGAGGCGAAAACTCAACGCATACCCCTATACATGACAAACAACCTACGTATTAAGTTCAGAGGCGACATCTTAACGCATAACTTAATACGCATCAAAACAATATCATTCAAGTCTATGAACTACTCTATAGTTCTACCTTTAACTTCTAATCAACACTTAATTGATCTCGAGAACTAAGATGAGGGAGAGCCGGTTTCCCTTTCGGTTGCCCGACCGGGGGGTCTCTATCCTCACTATATTCCCGAACCCAATATAATGTTGCCCATCCTCCGGGGACCTCAAATACATGTCAAAGGTGCACAAAACAAGTTTCAAGTAAAACCGATAAACCGTTTGAAAGTTACGATCAAATTACGAAAAACTCAAAATAGCTTACAGGGGTCCCCAGCCGGTCGGCAGGCAGCCGGTCGGCCGGCTGGTGACCACTCCAGTCTTTCTTCTTTGCTTTTGAAAACCAAAACACAAAAGAGGGTCCCCAGCCGGTCGGCAGGCAGCCGGTCGGCCGGCTGGGAGAACCTTCCCCTTAGCCTTCACAATTTCGTAACCCTTCCCCAAATGTACTCCCAGCCGGCTGGCAGGCGGCCGGTCTGCCGGCTGGGCTCCCATCCTACTAAGTTCTTCGAAAAACACGAATCAACAAAAATGACTACCAGCCGGTCGGCAGGCAGCCGGTCGGCCGGCTGGCGGTCCTAAGGCCAAACTTCCAAAATTCGAAAATACCATATACGCTCTCCCAGCCGGTCGACCGGCGGCCGGTCGGTCGACCGGCTCAGAGAGCCTGTTACCGAAAAACGCGAATTTCCAACATCACAAAACTTCACAAATCGACATGTAAACTTCAGAAATTATTACAAGCATGATTTGCCCAACATCATAAACATCAAATATCACTATCTTATCAGCATACAATCCCCATAACAATCCTCAAGTGGAAATAACAAGTATCCGTCGCAATTTAGGAAAAACTGAAAATGCAATAAGGAACACCTAACCACATCTTGGTGTTGGGAAATGTGTCCTCAACAATAGTGCGATCACGACAGTGATAAAAATCATTGTCATAAAATCTTATGAAATGAATATGCAAGGGACGATCCAATATTGATTTAGTCAACTGACCAACATTAATCGGTAATGATTGGCTTACTAGAGTTTAACATTACTGTCGTATGACGGTGGTGGTCAGTTGATCCCTTTAGGTCACACCTATAGGACTAAGCCCTTAAACGTATATTGATTAATTGTATAGGATACAGATTGATCGATATTCTTAAAACCGTATATTGAGAAATTAGAGGTTGAATCTTAAAGGTAAGATTTATATTTGAAATTGAAATGTGTCAATTGTCAAATATTAATCGATATTTATGAAATATCGAAATTAGTATAATGAATGGTTCATGGTTATAACAAACGTTGTTAATATATCGTATCGACGATTATTACGATAACCATATGTTGGGACAGTAATTTCGAATTACTTAATGATTTGTTAAATGTGATTTAATTAATTTAGAAATATTATTTATATGATAAATTTATATTTTAAATTAATACAATTATTATGTCACATATGATGTCACATATTATACAATTGTACAAATTACATTTGTAAAATGAAGGTCCATTTTTACAAATGTTAACCGTGTAATGTATGTAGTAAGATAACATTATTTGATAATTTATCTTATTATTGTGTAAGTGTTGATATGACTTATCACTTATGACATGTGTAAGAACAAAAGCAACAATTTCTTCCTACACACTACACTTACACGACACACTCTCAACACCAACATATAACCTACTTTGTCTATATATATATATGTGAGCCATCACATATTAAATGACTAATGAATTTTCTAGTGTAAGAAAGTTTTATCATAACCTCTAAAACTATTACTAGATAATATTTTTCTTAGTATACTAATATTATTATTAGTACACGGTTTTAGCCTAATTCCGTCCTCTAGTATCGGGTTCGGTTATTTGGTCCGTTTAAGGTAGGGTCTTGGTGCCTACCCATTGGAGGCAAGCTTACTTGGTTGCTCTTGGAGGATCGTCCTAAGCATATTTCGGACCGGTTGTAAGAATACGATTCTCATTATTTCCGCTTTTTATTTGCATGCATAAGATTAAGATTGGCTAAACTATATTAATATGAGATTAATTAGTATATTAGTAAGACTAATAAGACGAAATTAGCTAGTAAGACTACCTATAGTAACCAACAATTGGTATCAGAGACATAAGGTTGTTTGCATGCAACTCGATTTTATACGTTTTTGCGAGAAAATACGATTTTAATTAAAAACGAAAATGAGTAGTACATATAGGATATGCACGAAAATGTTATTGCATGTATATATTTCTGGTCTTAAAATAGTTTTAAGTCATTTTGATGATTTATGGAATAATATTGTTCAATATTGTAATTAAAATGTTTAATTAGTGCCAAAAATCGGTTAAAAATGTTTTATTTGGGAAAAATAGCTAAATAATGTTTCTGGCCATGAATTTTAAATATGTTCTCACATGCATTTAACATATTATGAATATATAATTTTCGAAATTATTGAAGGTTTTATGCATGGTTTATGATTTTTAATGGTTAAATAGTCATAAAATGAGTTAAATATGGGATAAATAGTTATATTATGAATTTAACTATAAAAATTTTGGTAGATGTCACATGCAATATTTAATTTATATGATGAATTTTCCAGAAATTTTTCGTTAATATTGCATGAATATTGATTTTTATCGTAAAAATCGTAATATTAGTGACATATTTTAGCTTAAATAGTTTAAGTTCGAATTTGACCATAAAAATTTAATATAGTGTCACATATATTATTTCTAGCATGCATGTGAATTTTGAGCTTTTAATCTCGAATATTGCATGAGAAATGATTTTAATCGGTAAAATCGCGTAATATATGACACGAATTATTAAAAATAGTAAAAGTTACTTAAATGGTCCGAAAAATTCACCCATATTAGTCATATTATGTATGATCATCAACATATTTTTAATTAGTGCCAAAACGTTTATGAAACTTTAAGTTTTAATTTTAAAAGTTAAAATTGATGTTGAGTGTTTAAGGAGTCATAATCATTACTTTATTTTCAGACCTTAAACAGTGTTTTCAGCCTTATTTTTCTGCATTTTCAGATGCTTTGAGTGTCTAGGAAGATGTAAAAATTATATTAGTATTTTATTTCATAATTTTTGCAATAGTTTTGAATTTTTCGAAATATTATGCATATTATACGGCTATTTTACGAAATAAATGGTGTATTTCGAAAATATTTGAGTTTTAAGGATCTGAAATTTTAGAAAATTTTCAGTATGTTCAAAATTTTGAATTTTGAATTTTCGAAATTTTTATGACTCGTTTGATTATTTTAATGCTATTTCCCGTAAAACCGATTAAAACCGAACAATATTAAAATAAAAGTTAAGTTATTTCGAAATTTGAGTAAGACTAAATTTTGAATCCTAAAATGTGTTAGGAAACTTAACTAAATCGTGAATGGTGATTCATAGAGCGATTAGTGATTTTAAAATTGTTTAAATCACGTTATTCCATAAAACCGTGTTATTAAGAATAACGATATTTAAAACGTGTTTAAATAGGACGATTTGGCTTAGGTTTTGCATTTTACATAAGCATTGCATATTTAATTATTGTTTATGAATGTCATAATTAATATACGTAATTTTGGAATTATGTAATTTACTTAGTATGGCCTTAGATTTTAATCGATATTTCCCGTAATGTAAGGGTTTATCGATTCGGTTGTAATTTAATGTGATCTCGTATCACTTTATTTTATTATTTTATTTTATTTTATAATGTATAAAATAGATAGAAAATTTGTAATTATTTGTAATTCCGGAAATCCTTGAAGACGGTGCCATTTCGGAAAGGAGTTCCGACCAAGACGGAGTTTGCCTTGGGATGCGTGCCGCGTGTGAAGTTCAAGGAACCAAAGGAGTTGGTTTCCGAATTTGTAATTTACTTTATTTTCCATTTTAGGAAAGGCCATACTAGGATTTTATTTATGCATTTATTTATGCTTATCATGTTGCATGCATAGCCAAATCGTCATTCAAACTCATGCATTTCATCGATTTTATCGACCGTGTCAATTAAATTTATCGATAATTCACCGAATTAGTTCACTTAAAGGAGATAGATAATAAATTGACAAGATCTCTTACGTTATTTAAAAATCGAGACATAGCCTTACCAAAAAGTAAAGGACCCGCGAAGGATCTTCTTCATAAGGGAGTAGGCTCGGCTAAACCGGGGTGCAAACCTTATTACGTTGGTGAAGTGGGGTAATATGATTACGTTTTTCTTGAAATTTGGTCGATCTCGACGAAGGTATTCGAGCCACCGTAGTGGTAATAAGTTCGGGCTAAGATAAGAATTAGTGTAATTTTATCGACCGAGAGTTCTA
The DNA here is from genome assembly GCA_029255685.2 of Silene conica. Lineage (NCBI taxonomy): Eukaryota > Viridiplantae > Streptophyta > Magnoliopsida > Caryophyllales > Caryophyllaceae > Silene > Silene conica. Next base: position 32,576,074 of record CM055317.2, on the reverse strand, counting down.
AAAGTAGAATTGATTAAGGGGTTAATCTACCGAGTCATATTAATGAGGGATGTATCGGCTAAACCGTGCCCGAGTTAGTGTGTATTTGGGTCTCGGGATCATTTACTTAATTGGGTAAGAGATCATTAAGTAGATGCATAACTTGTTTAAAATTTACAAGTTTAATTATTAAAACGATAATTGTGTTTTAATTCCTTAATTTTCATTTGTAGTTCATTTTTCGACTTCCAATCAATGGCAAATAACGCTCCACCACTCCCACATCACGTTTCATGGCTTCGGTCTTTTATGGATCGTTGCAAGCTTGAGAAGCATGGCGCCAATTTTAAAGATTGGGACGCCCAATTGGTGTTGGCCGCGGAAGCCGACGATAAGACTCGTTATCTTACCATTGCCGCTCCTCCCACTCCCGGTGCTCGTTCATCGGAAGCGACTCGTGAGGCCTATGAGGCCTACATGAAGGAGTCGCACGCTTTGAAGAACGTGCTTATATTTTCGATGGAGCCGGATCTCCAAAGAAGAATGATTAAGCTAGCCACGGCTAATGAGATATACACTAGAGTTGCGAACATGTTTTCACAAGCTCCTAGGGTAATCCAATATGAGGCGGCCTCCGCCTTCTTTGATTTAACCTTAAAGGAAGGTCAAAAGATTAGTCCTCATGTGCTCAAAATGGTTGAGCTAGCCGAAACCTTGAAGTTGCAAGGGGTGAATGTTCCCGACTCGCTTATTATTGACAAAATCCTTCACTCCCTCAACAAAGTGAAATCATATGTTCAATTTCGGGTAAATTATAACATGCGCAATCAAGTAACCTCCTTGGACGAGTTACATAAGATGTTAGTCCAAGCGGAGAGGGATATGGGACTTAATGAGAGTTCCACAAAGGATGTGCTTAATATCGATTCAAAAAGCAAGAGGAAGTTTAAGCGCAAGGCCAACAAGGGTAAAAATGTTAAAGCCTTCAAACCCGCATCTCCTAAGGAGAAGACTTTTACGAAAGGTGCTTCTTCTTCATCGTCGTCAAAGGTTGAAGACAAGTGCTATTATTGCACTAAGATGGGGCATTGGAAGCGCAATTGCCCGAAGTATCTCAATGACCTCAAAGCCGGAAAGGTTCTTGCTGTAGGTATAAATTCTCGTCTAATTCATGTTATTTAATCAATTTTTGTATATTGATACAAGTTATTGATTCTCACCCGTTTATAAATTGTTTTAAAGGGGCTCCTACCAAAGATAAGGGCAAGGAGAAAGAGAAGGAAACTTGAAGTTCCTTCCATGGATGGCTAAGGTAGCATCCGAGATTGAAGACATGAAGAGCATGGCTCTATTTTTCATTTGATGTCTTCTTTCATTTTGCATTTTAAGAACATTGTATTTCTTGTGTGACAAGAATTCGTTTATTTCAAACAATGGTTGTAATTTGAATGTTGGTGACTTGGTTTTCAACCCAAGTCATCCTTTTGTTCTTAATCAAACATGTTTGGTTGTTTTAAAATGCTTTTATAACATGAATTGATACGATTTTCATAGATCGTGATAAAGTACCTTGAATGATTCACCGTACGGAAGAAATGATAGGATCATTATAAAAGTAATACGACTTACTTAAAAACGAGAATTGCATCCCGTGAAATACTTCAAATTCAAACATAAGAACATCAGTTCATTATAAGATTTTCACCTTAAATGAAAGAAAATGTTAATATCTCAATACTCAAATTAATTCTTTATCCAATACATTGTTGACGGGCGAAAAATGCTATCCTTCTAAAATAACGGTTATTTTAAAGGATAGAGTGGGAGAAATTCTACGCCCGTAAACCAATGAAATAAACATAGGATCTTAGAGAAGAGTCCTATAAGGAGTCCTTAAGAAGAACTCTAAAAGATTGGATAGAAGAAACTACGAGAGGACACAGAAGAAACTACGCGAGGACACAAAAGGGAAAAGTTCCATATGTTGTCATTAGTTCCTAGAGAGGACAAAAGGAACCGTGAGTGTTAACGGAAGGAAATCGTTTCCATGATGTTAATGTTTCTGTTTTATAAAGATAATAGAGGAGAAATCATCTCCCGTTCTCATGATAATACTAAGATTCTTTCCGTGGGAAAGAAAATGAGAATGAAATGTTCATAGCGAGTTGAGAAACTGTTTGAAGTAAATCAAAATGAAATGTTCATTATGAGTTGAGAAGATGTTTGAAGATGTTGCCTAATCACTATGAAATCAGTGGGAGTTATTAAACTATATGATAGTAATGTGGAATTCAGTGGGAGATAAGTTATTAAAGATACGAAACCTACCATTTAGAGAGAATGGTGATTCTTTAAAGGTTAAAGAATATGAGGTTTTCAATTCTAAATGAATATATGTTAAGAACATAAATCATACTCTTTAAAGGTTAAAGAATATGAGGTTTTCAATTCTAAATAAACGTATGTTAAGAACATAAATCATAAGTGAGTTTATTACATGATAGTGAAACGTCACCAATCATTTAACAAGGTTTGGATTTGAATCCAAGATATGAGAATGTTGATTCATATAACCTTGATCAAAATGCCATAAGTTGAAATAAAGCCCTATTTCGATATAAGTTCTCGAGGAGAACTAATGGATCGAATCTAGGTGAACTACAATATAGATTCTAGTACAATATGACTATGTACATATGGATGACATGTCATGAGTTTTGAGAAAACAGTGGGAGCTTCCTTAAAGTAAGGAGACTCGAGTCGAGTATGAGAGACTTGAAGTGTACTTGAATTAGATCATATTATACAAGATAATATGAGTCAAAAGGAAACCGAAATTTGTAGGTTTAAAAGATGTGAAGATAGGGTATATTCACATAGCAAACCATTAATACAAATTGATGTAAGATCATCAAAGATTGTTTATGTGGAGCAACAATATCGTATTGATTATTCGCACATAACAATCACTCTTATCGTTTGAGTTATTATTATAATATTAACTCACAATTTATACTTTGTGAAATCCAAATGGGTTGTAAGAGACAATTTGGACCCCATAAGTGAACTGGATTAACTTAGTATAGCCCATAGTCGCTTGTATGAGGTGACGTCTCGAAGCGACTACAATGTGAGGCGATTGATGGCAAGTTCAAATGTCATAGAGTCGTATGGGATGACTAGTCGATCACATCGGCAGACTGTGTAACACTCTGTTGGGCATTTAGTGACCGCTTATAGAGTTCTGGAAATTTTATAATTAGCCCGGTCGTGGCGAGAGCTACTATATTATTCACATAAGTCGATTCTTAGACTTGAGACTGTTCGCCCAAGGTGGCACAGTTCAGATTGACTTTGATTTTAGCTCTACGATCAACCGTTAAAGGGGGTCAAATGGGCTTCTTTTGGGTCATGATGGACTGTGTTAGTCGAAGGGAACAGTAGGATAGGAATTGTCCAACCCCTTGTCAGGGTTGTCTTAAATCTCAAGGCCACTCGAGGAGAAGTTTAACTGGAAATGCGTGGCCACGCTCGGAAGGTATCTATGGTAGATAATTCCGGTCAAAGCAGTTAAATCTCCAGATCGAGAAAACCGCTCAAGATATGATCAAATGCAAGTACGACCTGGAAGACACCTTGCATTGAGTGGGAGATGACGTAATAGGACAAGAGAATTGGTGACGCACACTTGTCGAGGACAAGTGGGAGATTGTTGGGAAATGTGTCCTCAACAATAGTGCGATCACGACAGTGATAAAAATCATTGTCATAAAATCTTATGAAATGAATATGCAAGGGACGATCCAATATTGATTTAGTCAACTGACCAACATTAATCGGTAATGATTGGCTGACTAGAGTTTAACATTACTGTCGTATGACGGTGGTGGTCAGTTGATCCCTTTAGGTCACACCTATAGGACTAAGCCCTTAAACGTATATTGATTAATTGTATAGGATACAGATTGATCGATATTCTTAAAACCGTATATTGAGAAATTAGAGGTTGAATCTTAAAGGTAAGATTTATATTTGAAATTGAAATGTGTCAATTGTCAAATATTAATCGATATTTATGAAATATCGAAATTAGTATAATGAATGGTTCATGGTTATAACAAACGTTGTTAATATATCGTATCGACGATTATTACGATAACCATATGTTGGGACAGTAATTTCGAATTACTTAATGATTTGTTAAATGTGATTTAATTAATTTAGAAATATTATTTATATGATAAATTTATATTTTAAATTAATACAATTATTATGTCACATATGATGTCACATATTATACAATTGTACAAATTACATTTGTAAAATGAAGGTCCATTTTTACAAATGTTAACCGTGTAATGTATGTAGTAAGATAACATTATTTGATAATTTATCTTATTATTGTGTAAGTGTTGATATGACTTATCACTTATGACATGTGTAAGAACAAAAGCAACAATTTCTTCCTACACACTACACTTACACGACACACTCTCAACACCAACATATAACCTACTTTGTCTATATATATATATGTGAGCCATCACATATTAAATGACTAATGAATTTTCTAGTGTAAGAAAGTTTTATCATAACCTCTAAAACTATTACTAGATAATATTTTTCTTAGTATACTAATATTATTATTAGTACACGGTTTTAGCCTAATTCCGTCCTCTAGTATCGGGTTCGGTTATTTGGTCCGTTTAAGGTAGGGTCTTGGTGCCTACCCATTGGAGGCAAGCTTACTTGGTTGCTCTTGGAGGATCGTCCTAAGCATATTTCGGACCGGTTGTAAGAATACGATTCTCATTATTTCCGCTTTTTATTTGCATGCATAAGATTAAGATTGGCTAAACTATATTAATATGAGATTAATTAGTATATTAGTAAGACTAATAAGACGAAATTAGCTAGTAAGACTACCTATAGTAACCAACACTTGGATCATAAATTCTTCACATATTATACATCCTAATCATGATACTAAGTCCAATAATCATAGAACTTGAATAAAATCAGAAGAACAACATCAAAATCACCAAGCATGCTAATATACACATAAAAGGCCGAGTTTCTCATTATCGTCACCTTTAAGCTTATTCCGGCAGATGATCCTCCTCTACAACGTAAGAGTCCACGTCGGGATCGTCGAGACCAACTCCTACAACAAAGAAAACGATTTAAAAACACTAAAAACGAGTTAAAGGCAAAACAGCCTATTTTTCGAAGTCGACAAAATGAAAAATGAAAGTGATGGATGTCTTGGAAATCGAACGAGGATACCGAAAATGTACTTACTTTCACGATTTGATGAACGGATGATGAAGAAAGCTTGAAAAGAAGGAAGGGTTTTATGGAGGTTTTGAGATGAAAGTTGTTACAGTGAAATGAAATGTTGAGGATGGGTTTGTCGACATAAGGGTTTATAAGGGGACAAGGGAGCTGTCCTTTCCGACTTGCTTAAATGGTTACGGGTTTTAGAACCGGATAAGAAATGAATATTAAAGTCGGGAATGTAACGCTGCCAAGTTGAATTCGTCTTAAGGACTTGAGGTTCTTAAGACGGATCTGACTTATTTCATTAAAATTTCCGAATTAGATTATTAAAATATTATCTTTATTACGTAAAATACTCGAAAACGATTAAATTAGATTTTACGAAAATATGGGCTGTTACAATCACCCCAACTTCAAAAAGTTTCGTCCTCGAAACTCGAACGGATATAAATTTATCTACTATACCTCAATCGAATAAGAAGGGATGCGCAGCACGCATCGATGCCTCAGTCTCCCAAGTCTGCTCCTCGACCTCGCCGCAACGCCATAGAATCTTCACCAAGGGCACCACCTTGCTCCTAAGCTTCCTCTCCTGACGGTCAAGGATCTTCACTGGACGCTCCTCGAAAGCAAGACTCGGCTCCAGGTTCTCGATCTCTCTAGGCAAAACGTGACTCGGGTCACTAATGTATCTGCGGAGCTGGGAAACGTGAAATACGTTATGAACCTTGCCCAAGCTCGGAGGCAAGTCCAAACGATAAGCTACGGCACCAATCTTCTTCGCGATCACAAAAGGTCCAATGTACTTAGGGCTCAGCTTGCCCTTAACTCCAAACCTCTTGACGCCTTTCATCGGAGACACCCTCAAAAATACACTGTCACCCTCCTCGAACTCTAAGGGTCGACGACGGACATCTGCATAGGACTTTTGCCGGTCCTGAGCGGCTTTCATCCTATTCCTAATGAGCTGTACACGGTCAATGGTTTCGGCTAGCTGATCAGGTCCAAGGTCACGAACATCACTAGCCTGATCCCAACAAATAGGGCTACGACACTTCCTACCATAAAGAGCCTCGTACGGAGCCATACCAATGGAAGCATGATAACTGTTGTTGTAAGAAAACTCTACCAACGGCAAACTCTGCTCCCAAGAACTCTGAAAATCGAGGGCACAAGCGCGGAGCAAATCCTCTAGTGTCTGTATAGTCCTCTCGGACTGACCATCGGTCGCAGCATGAAAAGCTGTGCTCATCAACAAACGGCTACCCATAGCCTCCTGCAAGGCCTTCCAGAATCTGGAACAAAAACGAGGATCACGATCCGAAACTATCTCCCTCGGGACACCGTGATATCGGACTATCTCAGTAATATAAGCCCTGGCTAAACGGTCCATATCCCATGTCTCTCTGATCGGCACGAATCTGACACACTTGGTTAGACGATCAACAATAACCCAAATCGCATCTTTGCCTCCCACGGTCTTAGGCAAAGCGGTAACAAAGTCCATAGATATGCACTCCCACTTCCACTGAGGAACGGGAAGCGGCTGTAGCAAACCACCGGGTCTCCTATGCTCTATCTTGACTTGTTGACAAGTCAAGCACCTACTAACATAATCCATGATGTCTCTCTTCATCCCGGGCCACCAAAATGTAAGTCCCAAGTCCTTATGCATTTTCTCTCTACCCGGATGAACGGAATACGGTGACAAGTGAGCCTCATCAAGAATCCTCTTCCTCAAATTTGGCACAACAGGAACATACATCCTCCCACGGAACCTAAGGAAACCATCAGCATCTATCACCAAGTCAGGCGCGGTACCACTCGAAATCTTAGCCTCGAACTTCTTGAAATCGGCATCTGAAGGCAAACTCTGGCGAATCTCCCAATATAAAGTCGGCTCGGCAGTCATAGCAGATAACCAATCAAAACCACTACCCACCATCTCTAATCTCAGCTTCCGGAACTCGGAACACAACTCATCGGGCAATACCCTCATGGCACTCATCGAATGAGAAGTCTTGCGACTAAGCGCATCTGCAACTACGTTGGCTTTTCCCTCATGATATAACAACTCGATGTCGTAATCTTTCACCAACTCTAGCCAACGTCTCTGTCTCATGGTAAGGTCTTTCTGTGTGAAAATATACTTAAGACTCTTATGATCTGTAAAAATACGGCAATGGGATCCAATCAGGTAATGACGCCACATCTTCAAGGCATGAACAACTGCGGCTAACTCCAAATCATGAGTCGGATAGTTCACCTCATGAACTCTCAACTGTCTAGATGAATAGGCTATCACCTTACCACTCTGCATCAGTACACATCCAAGTCCTAACATCGAAGCATCACAATACACATCAAAGTCCACTCCGATCTCTGGCAAAGCTAACACGGGGGCGGAAGTCAATCTGGTCTTCAACTCCTGGAAGGAACTCTCACACTTGTCGGTCCACACAAATTTGGCTTCTTTCTTCAGCAACTGAGTCATCGGGCGAGCTAATCTAGAGAAATCCTCAACGAATCTACGATAATAACCAGCCAAACCCAAAAAGCTACGGATCTCTCCAACATCCTTGGGACTCTCCCAATCAACCACAGCCTCTATCTTTGCGGGATCTACCATCACACCCTCGCTGTATATCACATGTCCTAAAAAGGCAACCTTTGAGAGCCAAAATTCACACTTTGAAAACTTTGCGAACCACTTCTGTCTGCGCAGAATCCCTAGAATCAATCGAAGATGCTCAGCATGTTCCTCATCGGTCTTCGAATATATCAAGATGTCATCAATGAAAACCACCACACAGGTGTCCAAATACTCACTGAAGGTACGGTTCATCTGATCCATAAAAATAGCCGGTGCATTAGTCAACCCAAATGGCATGACTACAAACTCGAAATGCCCATATCTGGTACGAAAAGCAGTCTTTGCAATATCAGCCTCTCTCACTGGAATCTGATGATAACCTGATCGAAGATCAATCTTAGAAAACCTCGAAGCACCTCTCAACTGATCAAACAAATCATCTATCCTAGGCAAAGGATATCGATTCTTCACGGTCACTCGGTTCAGCTCTCTATAGTCAATGCACAATCTCATGGAACCATCTTTCTTCTTGACGAACAGAACGGGAGCACCCCACGGAGAAGCACTAGGTCTAATGAAACCCTTCTCGATCATCTCTTCCAATTGCTGCTTCAACTCCTTCAACTCTGGCGGAGCCATACGATAAGGAGCTTTAGAAATCGGTCCGGTACCTGGAACAAGCTCAATAGTAAACTCCACGTCTCTCTCTGGCGGTATCCCTGGCAAGTCATCTGGGAACACATCTGGATACTCACGAACAATGGCTACGTCTTCAAGCTTCGGTAGCGATGGTTTAGCAGCTGTAACAACACACAGGAAGGCTTGGCAACCCTTCCTAAGAAGATGAGAAGCTTTCATCGAAGAGATGACACGAACACCCTTTTGAGGGCGAGTTCCCCTATAGGAAACACGAACTCCTGAAGAACTCCTCAAGCAGATTTTCTGGTCGCGACACTCGAAGCGAGCATGGTATCGCGATAACCAATCCATACCGAGGATAATGTCAAACTCCTCGAGAGGAAATCTCAGTAAGTCCGCAGGAAATGTGGTTTGACCAATAACAATAGGAACATCCCTATGGGACGAAGAGCAGGAAAACACGTCTCCAGAAGGTAAGGAAATAGAAGTCTCCTCAACCAATGAAGACTCAAGAGCTAGACGGTCGGCGAACTGAGTCGATATAAATGACAAAGAAGCTCCAGTATCGAATAAAATAAGGCATTCAGCACCAAGAACAGAAAAGATACCGGCAACAATGTCAGGATGAGCCTCTGCCTCAGCCCTAGTCATCACAAAGATCTTCCCCTTCGGCTTTCCTCCTCTGGTTGCTGCAGCAGCAGTGGCAGCCTTGCCAAGAACAGTATTCTTCTCAGGACAATCAAAGGATCTATGCCCAAATCCATTACAAGTATAACACTTATAGGCATTCTTGAAGCAATCAAACCCTGGATGAAGCGGTTTACCACAACGGCGACAAACAGTAGAAGCAGTGTCGGTGTGAAATGTGGTCTTAGCAACCGGAGCAGAGAACCTCTCAAAACGCTTCTTCTGAGAAGAAGGCGAAGAAGTAGAAGGAACAAATGGTCTCTTCCCCTGGTACACGGATCTCTGGTGAGAAGTGAAGCTGGAAGTAGCGGCACGGGTCTCAGCATCAATGGCACGAATAGAACTCTCGGCCCAAATAGCATCGTCATACACCTCCACAAAAGAAGTAGAGTCACGACGAACCATACTCTCAATCCTCGGCCCTAGCTTCCCTCGGTAGAAATACACCCTCTCAGCCTCATCACGAACAAATCTCGATGCAAAGTGAGCTAACTGGTTGAACTTGTCAGTAAACTCCTGAACGGTCATCTTGCCTTGCTTCAAATCCATAAATTCTTTCAACCTCTGCGATCTCAACTCCTTGGGGTAGAACCTCGCCTCGAGCCTGTCTTTGAAAGCCTCCCAATCGAACATCGGGTCAAGAACAGCGGTAGGTCCAGTCAATGCCCACCAACGGTCAGCCTCCAATGTCAGGAAGTGAGCGGCTAAACGCACTCTATCCTCCCTAACGACTGAGTATAAGGTGAAGCTCTTTTCCATCTCTCTAAACCACTCTGTGAGGGCTACTGGGTCAGCCTCGCCTCCATAGGTCCTAACATGGCTTCGGGACATCTGAGAGGCAATCCAGGAAAAGCTACCAGGACGATTAGTCTCGCCGCCCGGCGGTGGAGGAGGTGGAACATTCCCCGCTTGCTGTCTCTGAGTCTCAAGCAAATGCTGAATTGCTTGTAGCACGATGTTATCAGCAGCTCTGGGTCTCACCATCTTTTAAAAGAGAAAACATGGATTAGCTTAGCAATTAGCAATCACAAATAGGCTACAAAATAAGTCCTTAGATCTACCCATCTCTCATTCATTATTTGTTTACTTGGTCAAGTTAAGGTTGGGGGTCACATGAGTGCGTCGGGAGCAATAATGCTCTGATACCAACTGTAAAACCCCTCGCGAAAGCGGAAATATAAACACATAAAAGTACCAAAATTGCAGCGGAATTAAAACTTTTAAAGATAAAACATGCGAGAAGTCTTAGACTGAAACGTAAACTGAAACTGAAACCAAAATAGATAAGTAACAGTACTAAGTATCAAACTGAAGCATAAAATAAATACATCAGCCGGGGATGGAACATCCCTACCGGCACCAAAACAAAAACAACAAAAGTCTAAGAGTCTAGCTAAGCGTAAACGGGTAAGTCAACTGATGAACGGATCATCACTCGCTAGCTCTCCTGTAACCCTGATCTCCAACCCTGCATGTACCTACATACATGAAAACATGTACGCCACAATCAGTGGGGAGTGACTAGAGTTCTCCTAGCCACCTTTTGTGACAACACGTAACACATAAAACAATACAGAATACTCCAACATATATCAACATGTGAAGCATAAACAACCCATCATCTGATCTCTTACTATCATGCGATTATCCTGCACGGCTCTCAACTAACTTCATAAACAGATAAGAAGGAGAGCCGGTTTCCCTACTGGTTACCCAGTCGGGGGGTCTTTCAATCTAATCATTTATGAAACCGAACTAAGAGTCATCCAATGCCTTGGATGATTTAACCACAACTCATATAACAACAATAACATACTAGGCATATCTGACACAGTACAATCATCAAGGCAAGCAGATATAAAACAGCAAGTACGAAGGTTCAGAGGCGACATCTTAACGCATAACCTAGGTACTAAATAATTCAGCAAGTATAAAGGTTCAGAGGCGACATCTTAACGCATAACCTAAATACCAATTTCACATCATCAAGCAAGGACTCAGAGGCGAAAACTCAACGCATGGACCGGCTATCACTGAACATTAGACTCAGAGGCGAAAACTCAACGCATGGACTAACATTCAATTCACTATCACAAGTAAGGAACTCAGAGGCGAAAACTCAACGCATGGACCCCTACTACATCACAAGATACTAGACTCAGAGGCGAAAACTCAACGCATGTTCTAGCACCAAACACCTGCACTCCGGGTAAGGTATGACAACCTGACTGCCCCGTCGTGCAGTTGCTCTACTCGTCAGACTCAGAGGCCAGCTTAAGGCATGTCCTGACGCGATCACACATACATGTCTGGACTCAGAGGCGAAAACTCAACGCATGTCCCAGACACGACAACAAACATGTATAGAACTCAGAGCCGAAAACTCAACGCATGGCTCCATACACGACAAACAAACACATATAGGGCTCAGAGGCGAAAACTAAACGCATACCCCTATACATGACAAACAACCTACGTATTAAGTTCAGAGGCGACATCTTAACGCATAACTTAATACGCATCAAAACAATATCATTCAAGTCTATGAACTACTCTATAGTTCTACCTTTAACTTCTAATCAACACTTAATTGACCTCGAGAACTAAGATGAGGGAGAGCCGGTTTCCCTTTCGGTTGCCCGACCGGGGGGTCTCTATCCTCACTATATTCCCGAACCCAATATAATGTTGCCCATCCTCCGGGGACCTCAAATACATGTCAAAGGTGCACAAAACAAGTTTCAAGTAAAACCGATAAACCGTTTGAAAGTTACGATCAAATTACGAAAAACTCAAAATAGCTTACAGGGATCCCCAGCCGGTCGGCAGGCAGCCGGTCGGCCGGCTGGTGACCACTCCAGTCTTTCTTCTTTGCTTTTGAAAACCAAAACACAAAAGAGGGTCCCCAGCCGGTCGGCAGGCAGCCGGTCGGCCGGCTGGGAGAACCTTCCCCTTAGCCTTCACAATTTCGTAACCCTTCCCCAAATGTACTCCCAGCCGGCTGGCAGGCGGCCGGTCTGCCGGCTGGGCTCCCATTCTACTAAGTTCTTCGAAAAACACGAATCAACAAAAATGACTACCAGCCGGTCGGCAGGCAGCCGGTCGGCCGGCTGGCGGTCCTAAGGCCAAACTTCCAAAATTCGAAAATACCATATACGCTCTCCCAGCCGGTCGACCGGCGGCCGGTCGGTCGACCGGCTCAGAGAGCCTGTTACCGAAAAACGCGAATTTCCAACATCACAAAACTTCACAAATCGACATGTAAACTTCAGAAATTATTACAAGCATGATTTGCCCAACATCATAAACATCAAATATCACTATCTTATCAGCATACAATCCCCATAACAATCCTCAAGTGGAAATAACAAGTATCCGTCGCAATTTAGGAAAAACTGAAAATGTAATAAGGAACACCTAACCACATCTTGGATCATAAATTCTTCACATATTATACATCCTAATCATGATACTAAGTCCAATAATCATAGAACTTGAATAAAATCAGAAGAACAACATCAAAATCACCAAGCATGCTAATATACACATAAAAGGCCGAGTTTCTCATTATCGTCACCTTTAAGCTTATTCCGGCAGATGATCCTCCTCTACAACGTAAGAGTCCACGTCGGGATCGTCGAGACCAACTCCTACAACAAAGAAAACGATTTAAAAACACTAAAAACGAGTTAAAGGCAAAACAGCCTATTTTTCGAAGTCGACAAAATGAAAAATGAAAGTGATGGATGTCTTGGAAATCGAACGAGGATACCGAAAATGTACTTACTTTCACGATTTGATGAACGGATGATGAAGAAAGCTTGAAAAGAAGGAAGGGTTTTATGGAGGTTTTGAGATGAAAGTTGTTACAGTGAAATGAAATGTTGAGGATGGGTTTGTCGACATAAGGGTTTATAAGGGGACAAGGGAGCTGTCCTTTCCGACTTGCTTAAATGGTTACGGGTTTTAGAACCGGATAAGAAATGAATATTAAAGTCGGGAATGTAACGCTGCCAAGTTGAATTCGTCTTAAGGACTTGAGGTTCTTAAGACGGATCTGACTTATTTCATTAAAATTTCCGAATTAGATTATTAAAATATTATCTTTATTACGTAAAATACTCGAAAACGATTAAATTAGATTTTACGAAAATATGGGCTGTTACAAGAAGAATTCCCGCCAGAAGCGCAGCCTGCGAAAGAAACAACAGCCTGCGAAATTAAGCGCAGCTTGCGGCTAAAACGGCAGCCTGCGGCGCATTACGCAGGCCTGCGGTTGGGGACGCAGCTTGCGTTTCCCGCTGCTGTGTTGCGTTAATTACAGCTTTTGGGGAGATTTGCCTAGGGTTTCGTGAGCCCCTATAAATACCCAAGTTCAGAAATGTTTTTATCTTATCTCTTATCTTTAGAACAACAACATTTACTCTCTAATTAAGTCAAGAACTTAGTAATCTTTCTTTATTTCAAGCTTGTAATTGTGAAAGTGAGGAGCTAATCTCCTTGTTCTTGATGTAATTACGATCAAAGTCTCCGACTTTGACTTTGTAAGACTCGAATAACCCTTTCTTTTCTTCTAATGTTGTTTCTTAAGTTTATATTTTACATTCTAAGTAATTATTTGTGTGGATTGATCACCCGTGCATCTTAGTTGCTTAGTTTTTGCATATGTTAAGTAATCGGTTTAGTTTACTTAATGTTATTTAAAGCAAGCTTGTTTGTATGTTGAGTTGGCTTAGATGAAACATACTTGTGAGTAAGAAATTACATGACTTTCCTTGCTTTCATGGTTTAATGTTAGTAAGATTAGTTTCTACATCACGTCTTTTGGTTTAATCCTCATTGCTTAGTTTTAATCTTGTGTTATGGTTTAATAACTCGGGTTAGAATTAAAGGAATTACATATACGGTTTAGTTGTGTTATTCATTTTTCTTAAGATGTTGGTTAGGGATAGATATATTAGGGGTTGTTAGAGTCGAGCAAATCTTTGTCGGGTGACTTTGTGACGGTTACGCCAAGTATTTCTCTCTTATTGATTTATGCACACTACTTGTTTGTGATATTGCCTAGCCCAATCTTTTCTCATTTATTGCTCATTTATTGTTATTTTAAATGCTTCCAATCATTGAATTCTCATTTATGTTGCCTCATTGTTGTTCACTTGTTTTAATAACCATTGTTTGTTGATAAGTTAGTTTATCTTAAGTCCTTAATCGTCATTAAGTTTTCGTTTAGTTTTTGTTTAAGCAAGTTTTAGTTTAATTACCTTATCTTGGGTTCGACCCTTGACTTTCGCTTTACTACTTTTGTTAGAGTCTAGTAGAGTCTAGTTTAGGTTTTTATATTTTGTTTGGTAAGATAATTAGTGTCTAACGACCGCTAGTTTTAATCGTATCAAATTTTGGCGCCGTTGCCGGGGAAGGGCAACATAGCTAAAGCTTGTTTGTGTTTTGTTGTTGTGTTGAACTTTTAGTTGTGTTTTCTTTTTTTGTTGTTAATCATTTTTTTAGTCAATTTGGTTTATCTTTGTAAGTAAGTGGTGGTTCTAATTAGTTTTTTTTAGTGTGTAGTGTTTTGCTTATGCCTAGGTCACAAGAAGGGGATACCAACGTTGAATTCGAGGAAAGTGCGACATATTTGTGGCTCTTCTCGAACCCCTTCTACCACCGTAACCGTCAAGCGGAAGAAGTAAGCCCACCTAGTAGCTACACATCCATTGAGAACTCACCCTCACCTATAGAAATAGACCCAATTGAAGTTGAATACCCAAGAATGGCGGATGACACGAGAACCATTAGGAGCTTCGTGCTCGGAATTATGAGGAACAACCACCATGCATCACCTATCCACCAACGGGGGCGAACGGAAACTTTGAGTTGAAGGGTTATTTCATTCACAACCTTCCCAAGTTCTATGGCTTAGCGGGAAACGATCCAAACCGACATCTAGCGGAATTTCACATGATGTGCCAAGGCACCATTCCTACCGGAGTATCCGAGGATCAATTTAAGTTGCGGGCTTTTCCCTTTTCTCTACACGATGGCGCGAAGGATTGGCTCTATTATCTACCTCCGGGCATCATAAGCACATGGACGGATATGAAGGCGGCCTTCTTAGAGAAATACTATCCGGACTCCCGCCACAATCATGCCAAGAAGGCGATAACATCTATTGAGCAAGGGAGTGGGGAGACCATGTATGAGTACCGGGAAAGATTTAAGAAGCTTGTAGCTCAATGCCCATACCATGGCTTGAGTGGAGATGATTTGCTTGTTCATTTTTATGATGGCCTAAACGAGCAAGACCAACGGATGGTCAACTCCACCACCGGTGGAGGATTGGAAAATTATTCGGTGGTGGAGGCTAATGATCTCATTGAGAGGCTCGCCACTAGTACAAGAATGCATGGAAGGTCCCGTCAAGCTACAAAGAATACTTCCGCCATGGGAGCTTCTTCTTCATCAAATTCAAAACTTGAGAAAAGTGTGGAAGAACTCAAGCTTCTTGTAGCCAACATGTTGGTAGGCTCACAAGGAGATGGTGGAAGCCAAGTTGGCCAAGTTGAATGTTCATTTTGCCAAGGTCCTCACCCGGTAGAGGTTTGTCCTATCATGCAAGTGGAGGATGTCGGGGTTGAAAATGTAAGTGCAATGGGACAAGGACACTACAACTCAAGGAACCCTTCCGGTGGTGGGTACTACAAATATGACCCAAGTGGAACCACCTACAACATAGGCTCACGAGATCACCCAAAATTTAGTTGGGGAGGGGATAAATCAAAGAGTTTTGTAAATGGACAATTCAACCACTTGAGGGATCAAGGACAAAATCAACAAGGGCAAAATCAACAAGGAAAAAACTTTCAACGAAACACAAATTTTCAAAGACCACCCAATGGTGGAAATCAAGGCAATACTTCACAAAAGCCTAATGAAGAAGACATGTCAATGAAAGAGATGCTCAAGGCTCTTTTGAAGGGACAAGTAGAGTCCGACAAGAGGTCGGCAAATGAGAAAACCATGAATGATGCAAGGTTTACAAACCTTGAGAACCAAATGGGGCAAATTTCCAAAGAGATGACAAAGATCAATCAAAGGAATTCATCTTCCATTCCTTCCACCACTCTTCCTCCTCCTCGGCAAAATGCTAGTGCCATGACCTTGAGGAAGGGAAGAACTCTAGACACCCCTCCCAAGAAGACAAGAGCTAAGTCCAAGGAATGGGTAATTGAAGAAATCG
This sequence comes from Silene conica, assembly GCA_029255685.2. Classification (NCBI taxonomy): domain Eukaryota; kingdom Viridiplantae; phylum Streptophyta; class Magnoliopsida; order Caryophyllales; family Caryophyllaceae; genus Silene; species Silene conica. The sequence continues at coordinate 32,559,659 of CM055317.2, read as the reverse complement.
AAGTGGTGGAGGAGGAACTAGAGGTCACTCTAAGAGTTGAAGCATCCTCAAAAGGAAAGGAGAAGGAGGTGGACAACAACACCCCACCAACCAAGGAAGTAAGCAAAGAACCCCGGAAGAAAGCAAATGACACTTTGGACGATCTCTTAAAGGACCTTGAACCGGAGGTACCATTTCCAAGTGCCCTCACAAATCCTAAAAGGATTGATAAAGACTCCGATCTTTATGAAACTTTTAGGAAATGTGAGGTCAAAATCCCTCTATTTACTATTATCAAATCCGTTCCTAGGTATGCAAATTTCCTCAAAGAACTTTGTACCCCTAAACGGAAGCCAAAAAAAGGAGTTGAGAGAGTCACGGTTAGTGGGCATGTCTCGGCAATTTTCAAAAGAATCCTTCCCGAAAAATGTGATGATTCGGGCATGCTAACTATACCGTGCTCCATTAAGGGTGAATCTTTTGCTAGAGCCATGTTAGACTCGGGGTCCTCCATAAATGTCATCCCTTACTCCGTGTATGAGACTTTAGAGTTACCCCCTTTGTCTAAGTCAAATGTCGTCATTCAATTGGCGGATCGATCGATAATTCACCCCAAAGGTTTTATTGAGGATGTTATAGTAGAAGTTGACAAATTTATGTTCCCGACCGATTTCTATGTTCTAGACATGGAGCCGGATTCCAAGGCCACACCCCTTTTGCTAGGAAGACCTTTCATGAGAACACCTAAGACAAAACTTGATATGTATGATGGCAACTTAACAATGCAATTTGAGGGAAACATCATAAAATACAATGTGTATGAGTCCATGAAAAGAACCGATGAGTTGAAGTTTTGTTACTTTTTGGATGTCATTGAGCCATTAGCAAATCAAGTTTATAAACTTTGTCATAGGAGCCCTCTTGAAGTAGCCCTCACTAACAATGTCAAGGAGGAAGGGTTGCGTTTCTTGTTGTCTAATGATGTGCAGGAAACTATCCAAGCATTAGAGGAGGGAGAACCTTTAGAAGAAACAACGGAAGAAGAATCGGCTGAAGAAGGCAGTGCAAACCGCAGCCTGCTGCCAGGGACGCAGCCTGCGGCCGTTGACGCAGCCCTGCGGTTGCCAACGCAGCCTGCGGTTTCTTCCTGCGCAGCATGCGGTCACCAGGGCAGCCTGCGTGATTCTCTGAAAATGTCACAATAAGTTTCTTTCCAAGAACACCACCCTTTCCAAACCAAGTTTCTTCCCTTAGAGGCTTCCCTTGAAAGACCACTACCCTCCACTATAAAACCACCCACCCCCAATCTCAAACAACTTCCCGATCATTTGAAATACGTTTTTCTTGGTGAAGAAAATACCCTACCTCTTATAATTTCCAACAAACTTGAGGGAGACCAAGAAAAGAGATTGGTGGAGGTTTTGCAAAGTTAAAAAGGCGCTTTTGGGTGGAGTATTGCGGATCTCAAAGGGATAAGCCCAAACATTTTCATGCACAAGATTCGTTTGGAAGGAGAGGCAAAGCCGGTTCGACAACCGCAAAGGAGACTGAATCCTCCAATAATGGAGGTTGTGAAAGAAGAAATCATCAAGCTACTCCAAATGGGAATCATCTACCCCATTAGCGACTCCCAATGGGTAAGTCCTACCCAATATGTACCCAAAAAGGGCGGGGGTGACGGTAATCGAAGGCAAAGAAGGAGCTTTGATCCCCACTCGGATTCAAACCGGGTGGAGAGTTTACATCGATTATCGCCGCCTCAACGCCGTGACCTTCAAAGACCATTACCCCTTGCCCTTTATAGATCAAATGCTAGAAAGGTTGGGGGGAAGAGAGTTTTATTGCTTTTTGGATGGCTACTCCGGATATTTTCAAATGCCAATTAAGCCGGAGGACCAATCAAAAACAACGTTCACGTGCCCCTTTGGAACATATGCATACCGGAGGATGCCTTTCGGGCTATGCAATGCTCCGGGTACTTTTCAAAGATGTATGATGAGTCTTTTTTCGGATCTTTTGGAAAGAGTTCTAGAGGTCTTCATGGATGATTTCACCGTCCATGGAGAAAACTTTGATGCATGTTTGGACCACCTAACTATGGTCCTATCACGATGCACGGAGTCACACCTTGTGTTGAACTTCGAAAAATGTCATTTCATGGTTAAAAGTGGCATCGTGTTAGGACACATAGTATCGAAAAGAGGGATTGAGGTGGATGTGGCAAAGGTGGAGGTGATAAAAACTTTGCCATATCCCACTAATACTCGAGATATAAGGTCGTTCCTAGGACATGGGGGCTTCTACCGAAGGTTCATTAAAGACTTTTCAAAAATTGCTTACCCCTTGTGCAAGCTCTTGCACAAGGATGTGGAGTTTGTTTTCAATGATGCTTGTAGGTTGGCTTTTGATACCTTGAAGGAAAGGTTGGTGACGACACCGATTATTCAAGCTCCGAGATGGGACCTGCCTTTCGAGATAATGACGGATGCTAGCGACTATGCTTTTGGCGCAATTCTAGGCCAAAGAGAAGGAAAGGTAGCACATGTAATTCAATATGCCTCCTCGCTATTGAATGATGCTCAAAGGAACTACACCACTACGGAGAAGGAATTCTTGGCGGTGGTGTATGCTATTGAAAAATTCCAGTCTTATCTTTTGGGAGCTAAGGTTGTCATTTTCACCGATCACAAGGCCATAAGACAACTTGTTGACAAGAAGGACACCAAAGCTAGGCTAATGAGATGGGTACGTTTGCTAAGTGAGTTTGATATTGAGATCAAGGACAAAGAAGGAAGTGCAAATGTGGTGGCCGACCATTTGAGTAGGCTCCACATTAATGAAGATGTGGCAAGGAAGATGGGAGTGGTCGATGGAAGTCTACCACACGAGTCACTTTATGGGTTGAGAGTAATTGGGCCATGGTATGCAAACCTTGTCAATTATATCGTGACCAAAAGGCTTCCAACCACCTTGTCCTCAAGTCAAAGAGATAAGATCAAGAAGAATGCCCGATACTTCATTTGGGACGATCCGTACTTGTGGAAGATGTGTCAAGATAATATCGTTCGCCATTGAATCCCGGATGTAGAAGTGCCCTCAATTCTTCGACATTGCCATGAATATGCTTGTGGGGGACACGTTGGTCTGCAAAGAACTGCCCGAAAAATCTTGGAATGTGATTTCTATTGGCCAAGTATTTTTCGGGATGCCCAAGCTTATGTGAAGTCTTGCGATCGTTGCCAAAGGTGCGGGAATATTTCCCGACGGAATGAGATGCCCCAACAACCTATCCTCTTTTGCGAGATTTTTGATGTGTGGGGTATATATTTTATGGGACCATTCCCAAATTCAAGTGGGTACATCTACATCTTACTTGCGGTTGACTACGTGTCCAAATGGGTGGAAGCAATCCCCACAAGGGTAGATGATGCAAAGACCGTTTCTAGCTTCATCCAAAGTTTTATCTTCTCAAGATTTGGATATCCTAGGGCAATCATAAGTGATCGGGGCACACATTTTTGCAATCGAATCATTCAAGGCTTATTGAAGAAGTATGGAGTCATCCACAAGATCTCCACCGCTTACCACCCTCAAACCAACGGACAAACGGAAGTTTCAAATCGCAAAATTAAAGGAATCCTTAAGAAAACGGTGAACCCGGACCGGAAGGATTGGAGTAAAAGCTTGGATGATGCTTTGTGGGCATACCGCACGGCCTACAAAACTCCAATTGGCATGTCTCCATATCGCCTCATTTATGGAAAGACATGTCACTTGCTGGTTGAAGTTGAACACAAAGCCTATTGGGCGATAAAATCATTCAATCAAAGCATCGATGAGGCGGGGTTGCACCGTAAATTGCAAATTCAAGAGATGGAGGAGCTCCGGTTGGATTCCTATGATAACGCGGCCCTCTACAAGGAAAAGGCAAGAGTATAGCACGACAAGATGATCGCCCGACGGAGCTTCAAGGAAAATGACAAGGTCCTTGTATTTCAAAATAGGTTTAAGCTCTTTGCGGGCAAGTTGAGGTCCCGATGGTTTGGTCCTTATGTTGTGAAGAAGGTGCATCCTCATGGAGCGGTGGATGTGGAGGATCCTAACTCGGGAAGATTGATCAAGGTGAATGGGCAACGAATTAAAGCTTACCATGAAGGAGTACAAGACCTAGGAGGGGAAGAAGTTCAATTGGAAGACCCCGTCTATGAAAGTTGACAACCAAGAAGCATCAAGTCGAGCCATCGACATTAAATAACGGCAAAGTTTGTAAATATTCTATCCCTTGTTCAAGCTTTAATTTCATCCATTTCCCGTTTTAAGCATTTTGTTTTGTGTTTTCGTTTCCTTAACAAACAACTTGAAGTTACTAATACGTGTTTTAAGATGTTTTAGACTTGTGAGAGGTATGACAAAGTGTGTGAAGGACGTTGATTTCAAGAAGGCAAAGAAAGTGATCCCGTGTTTTGGTTAAGTCTCGGAGTGGAGTGGGAATCTTGGCCATGGGAAAGAAGTAAGAAATTCAAAGAGCCGCGAGGGGCGCAGCCTGCCATGCTAGCTACCACGCAACCATGAGACAATGCAGAAAATCAGAAAACAGCCAAAAACGCAGCCTGCGTGATTTTACGCAGCCTGCGGTGCCTGACGCAGGGCTGCGGTATTTTACGCAGCCTGCGGTATTGACGGGATTCTGATCTTTTTTTCTTCTTCTTATCTCGTGTCCTAAACCTCCCTCCCATTATCCAACTTTCAGATTTCCTTCAAAACATAAAACCCCCTTTAAAAACTTTCACCAACATGTTCATCTTCCACAATACTCCATCACCCTAACTCAAGTTTTCAAAAATCAATAACCATTACCAATTCCTTGAACTTTTACACTAACAAACACAACCACTCACACCATCAAAACCCAAGAATCAAAACCTTACCAAAACCTAGATTTTTTCCTTCAATCTCAAGGTTTACCAACGGATTCAAGGCCCAATCGGGTTCTAGCAAGGTTCCATCAACTCCTCTCACTACTTTGGTGCCAATTAGGGAAGGTATAAACACTCTTACACCCTCTTAATAATTTTCATCCAAAGTTAGTCTAGAAATCAATTTTAGGATTGATTTTTGGTTTTTAATTGTTGTTTGGTGTTCTTGTTGTTGTGGTAAAACATATTTTCTAGGTGAGATATAGGAAGCAATCAACAAACACTTTCCCAAACCGTTTTCAACATTCTTGCATACTAAGTGTTTGTTGATTTGCCTCTTAGAGTGAAAAATCGTTTTGAGTGGTATTTTTTCAAAGTGTAAAAGTTCTCCTTTCACAAATGGCCCCCAAGTTGTCAAAATTGTTTAGAGGGAAGGGAAAGAAGAGAGCCGCGGTGGAGGATCCCGTGGAGGAGGAGGAAGCGGTGTTTGCGGGTCATGAGGGGTTGAATGCGGCAGCCCTTAAGATTTGGAACATATTTTTTATACCAAAACCCCAACATGTTGTATCCACAAAATTCCTTTGTCCAACTACCTTGAGGGAACTAGGCCTTTTCGACATTACCCATCAACTTCTTACCAAGGTAGGGCTCGAAGCCTACCTCAACAATGATACTTGCGACACCACCTACCGGTCCTACACCTATGAGTTTCTTTCGACCCTTACCGAGCTTGATGTTGAGGAGGGTGAAGATAATAAGTTTCGGTTGCGATTAAGCGGTTCTTGGCACGAGTGCACTCTCTCGGAAGTCCGGGAAATCCTCAAAATATCCAAACCACCCTCTCACATTCCTTCCATTAGGCGCACCCCCGATGACCTTTGGTTAGGGCTCACCGGATCTTCATTCACCACCAAAGATGATAAGGTCTCCTCCATCACCAACCCCCCTCTCCGCATCATATCATGTTTTATTGCTAGTCTTTTCTTTGCGGTGGGGGAACCCACCAAAGTTAATGATAAGATTAAGATTTGCTTATGGAGTATGCTTCCGGAGGTGAGCGGAGTCCCGGATTGGGCAAAGATGTTCATGGATGCTTGTCTCAAGCATAAATTAAAAAGCTCGGGGGGGGGGGGGGGGACATTAACAATGGAGGCCTTGTTACCTTCTTTGTCCGACACTTTGAGGATCAAATTCCCGCCAATCAATCTATCAATGAAGCCAAGGGAATTTGCTACTACAATGGGCATGTACTTCAAGAGTGCAACATGTTCCGAATAACTTATCTTTCACCTTTAGGGGGTTTTTGGCTTGGCAAGGAGGGATTACCCTTTCTCCGTCTTCCGTCGGAGAGGCCTATTCCAAGTGGGGTCCGAGCTCGAGACTTCTTGTGCACAATTGACCCCACCCTTGAAGGAGAACAAAGTGGAATCCAAAGGGAAGGAAGGAGATATAGTGTTTCTCGGGAGGAGTCTAGGAGGGAGCGGAATGAGGGAGAAATGGACATTGTAGCAATTGAGGACTCTCCCATTCGGAGTCCGGGTGGGTACTCTCACATGGAGGACACGGAAATGCCGGATGTCGGAGGGTCTACAAACCCACCCTTGGCACCTTGGCAACAACAAATGTTAAACCATTTTGAGAGTACCCGGCAAGCTCTTCAAGGCATAAGCGGCAAAGTTGAGAGCTCCTACACTTGGCAACAACAACAAGAGCCAAGATTGAGTGAGTTGGACAAATGGAGGATTGCCTCCATTGAGCATGAAAGAGCCGTAAACGAGGCCGGGGAGGAGCAAAACCGGATGATTTCGGAGATGCACGGACGCCAACAAGAATCTATTGCTTGGCAACAAGAGCAAGATAAGCGTTGGAGGGAGCAACAAAGGATGTGGGACGAGCAAAACGCTTGGAGAGCGGAAGCCACCTCCCATTTCGGCATGCAAAATGAGAGGTATGACCACTACCTTGATGATTCCTATGAGGATGCACAAACCCAAGAGGACACTCTTGGGCTTGTGTAAGGGCTTTTTGGAATGACCCTCTATCCCAACGATCCAACCTACCAACCTCATCTTACCCAAGATCAACTCAACCAAAGCATGGGCCGGGTGAGACAAGTGAGAGAGCGCCGGGGTGAAAGGTGGGGGAGGAAGAGCGCAAGTAGCTCCCAACCCCCCAATTTGTGAAAGAAAGAAGTTGGCACCTTCACACATTGAGGACAATTTTTGACTCAAGTGTGGGGGGGATGGTTTACATGAAAATAGAAGAACTTCAAGTTTGTTTTTATGTAATGTTTTCTTTTTATTTATGTAATGTTTTCGTTCTTGTTTCAAAAAAAAAAATCCCGGCTAGGTGAAAACCCACAAGGGTGGGCGCCTAGGCAAAATTGGGAATGTGGCAGAGGACGGAATGAAAACCCAAAAGGGCGTTCCGGGCAAAAGGAAAAATTGAGTTGCGAGCCACCACGAGAGGAAAGGAAAAAGCTAAGGTGAAAACCCGGAAGGGCACCTTAGGCAAAATGAGAGAAGAAAAAAAAAAGGGAAAAGAAAAAAAAAATGGAGAGAAAAGAAGGGAGCGATAAGGAGGATTTGGAAGGAGGCTAGGTTTAGAATTAATTTCTTTTTGAGTCACATTTTGTTTTCAAATCGGTGGTTTTCATTTGTGGTACTTGGATTGTCGATTATTAGGTGTTTGGGGGCAACCAAGTATCACGGTTTTGCATCTTATGGAGTGATAAGGGGTGTTATAAGTGGAAATTATGATGGTTTTGATGGTTGTTGAGGCCACCTCACTATCACCTCGGGATGAGGTGAGGGTGGCCATCTTGTGATAGGGAGCTATAAGAAGGGTGTAAGTGTTGATCAGTCGGTGTTGGAGGTTCGTTGTGGTTGTGTTGAGGGAGTCATAAGGTGGACGTGTGAGGGAAGAGTGAATGCCAAACTTTTGAGTCTAGATTTTTCTTTTTAATCGGTGGTTTGTGTTGAGGGAGACATAAGGAGGATGTTGTGAGGGAAGAGAGATCAATGCACCTACACTCTCTTGTTGACTTTCGAAATGCCTGTTTCGGGTTTTGCTCGGGACTAGCAAAAGTCCAAGTGTGGGGGTATTTGATAGTGTCAAATAGTTACGGGTCAATAGGTAAATTTTATCAAAACAAACATCCTTGATACCGGGTTATAGCGAGACTTTCATGTAATATGCCGGTTTACACTTGTGATTGTAATTTCGAGTTTTTGTTGTGTCTTTTGTTGGGAGCTCGGTTTTCAACTCTTCTCTACCAAGGAGGAGAAGGAGAGGCAAAGCTTAACCAAGAGTGTGAGTGCAAGGTAAAGAGAAGCAAACACAATGAACAATTGAATAGTTTTTATCAATCGAGGAGAATGATCAACGAAGAGAAGAATTCCCGCCAGAACCGCAGCTTGCGAAAGAAACAGCAGCCTGCGAAATTAAGCGCAGCCTGCGGCTAAAACGGTAGCCTGCGGCGCATTACGCAGGCATGCGGTTAGGGACACAGCCTGCGTTTCCCGCTGCTGTGTTGCGTTAATTCCAGCTTTTGGGGAGATTTGCCTAGGGTTTCGTGAGCCCCTATAAATACCCAAGTTCAGAAATGTTTTTATCTTATCTCTTATCTTTAGAACAACAACATTTACTCTCTAATTAAGTCAAGAACTTAGTAATCTTTCTTTATTTCAAGCTTGTAATTGTGAAAATGAGGAGCTAATCTCCTTGTTCTTGGTGTAATTCCGATCAAAGTCTCGGACTTTGACTTTGTAAGACTCGAATAACCCTTTCTTTTTTCTAATGTTGTTTCTTAAGTTTATATTTTACATTCTAAGTAATTATTTGTGTGGATTGATCACCCTTGCATCTTAGTGGCTTAGTTTTTGCATATGTTAAGTAATCGGTTTAGTTTACTTAATGTTATTTGAAGCAAGCTTGTTTGTATGTTGATTTTGAAAAGATTTTTCAAAGGCACAAGTCCTCGTCAATGGAACAAGAGGGTTCTCGTTGCGCACTCAAGAGTCCCACATTCCAAATCAAGGACTAGTCCAAAACGAAATCATATCAAGCGTCGACAAGCGTAATACGAGTTATTAGACGTCTCCAATAACCAGCCTTACATCAAATCACGCTAAAACCACCCAAAATTAAAACCATTTCTAGCTTTTTAAAACATGTCATTTCGAAAGTAAACTTCCATTTCCGAAACCGTAAAAATAGCTAAGGTTGTAACAGAAATTAAGATTTTCAACAACAAAAGTTAAGTAACTCAAATCAGTTATAAAATATATAAATGGAAAATATTTTGAATACTTCAAACAAAACACAAGGATGGAAGCTACATATTATCAACCAAAGATGGTTGGTTCGGATTATCCAAGAAATCAAAACACAAAAGATCATAAGGAAGCTAACAAAAACAAGGTATCAAAAACTACCATCTTCAGGGTAAAGACGGTACTCAATCAAGAGAGCAAAGGGGCAAAACAACAAAGTAACTGAAGCATGAACAAAAGAGGTTTAAGGTTAAGGAGGGGATAACTCTTCAGATTATGGAAATCACTACTCACTCAATCCATAAATGAGTCATCATCATCATGGTTTCTTACACACCTCAAAAGGCAACTCTTTCAATCACACAACTCTCAAGGTTTCCCTAACTCAATTTGGGTCACTCACTTCTAGGTCATCCACGATACAAGATAAGTTATTACCAAAAGGACTTCACACCTCTCGATTATTACTCAACAATCAACATCCTTCATGGAGCTAGATCCAAAATTACTAACAAGGGCACACTCATAACCAATCGACATAAGATATATGTCTCTAAACAAAGTAAAACACCAAAACAAGGATCCTAAACAAGAATCCATCGTATATCCAGACCTCTAAACAAAAATTTGTTACGCTCATACCGACAACAAAAGATATGGAAGCGGCACTCTCGGAACTATACTTATTTTCATAAATAGGATTATGAGATAAACATCCAAAACATCTAATCCCAAAAGCATAAACACGGTATTCTTCAAACCGTAACTATTCGCAAACCTAGGACTACGAGTTAAACATCCAAAGCATACATTCAGTCCCAAACTAGTCAATTCTCATCGACCTAAATCAAGAAAACATCTCTTAAACCTTGACTACCATAATTACCGTAAAGTGATCATCCCAAAAGAAAGTCTCATAAAAGTAACAACTTTCACCCAAACGGTCTCTAGGTAACCACTAACACTCTCATAGATAATACCAAAATTATTAACGTCATGGTTGGTACTAATCCACAAGAAGCACTCATACCTTCAAACCTTTAACTTGAAACCATTAAGATGGCACACTACCTAATATTACCCAAACGTCACCAAACTCTAACTCTCTCAACTATGTCCGATAAAACAAGATCAAACATCCTCAAAGCATATATCACTATTCCACAAACGAAGTCAACCTCACACATAGTCCAAGAAGAAAGGGGTCAAGGCTCACGACGGTTAAAGATATGATACACACTTAAAGACAAACGCGATATAGGTACTTGAGAGAGAGATCGAGAGAAAGAGACAAGATGTCAAGGTGAGAGACTCCAACAAAAGTGAAGCTAAGAGTGGAAGGATACGCATTAGAGGTAACAAGATACATGACGTAAAGAGAGGTCAAGTAAGCTTTGCTATGAAAGCATAACTCGATGGAATTAGCATGAAAGAAGAAAGAAGAAGAGAAGCGTTGAGGAAAGGGTATGATTTGAACTGACACAATTCCCAAGGCTCAGGGTTCCCAAAATTCTCACACGGTTCTCATCTCCTATTTACCAATTCAAGCACACTGAACTATCGCTTTCCAAGAATCATTTTCCCAGATGATTCACCATACTATAAGTTCTTTCAAAGATAAGGGTGTATGATTATTCCAAATTTCGACTATTCCATAAAGTCTCGGGTATCTCCACTTCTTAAATTCGTCAAACGACACTTTTGTAATACTCCAGGATAAACCATTTATGTACCATTACTACTTCACAATTTTTATACTCCATAGATTATCAACTCTCTAATTTCTTCAATTCCCAAAACTTTTATTCTCATCGAGTTACTCTATTCTAATCCACACAAGGCGTAAATCCTTATAATTCATTAATAACTCAAAATGTGAACACTAAGAAAATCCACTATTAACGTTCTCATACCCCTGTATACGAATCGAAACGTCTTTTAAACTTCACATCCTAAAAATCTCACAAATCCACAAGTTGCACCTTACTACAACAATCAGACATCCAAAGACATGATATTCAAGTAACTCCTCAGGTTACACCTCTAATCCAATCAAATAACTAAAATAGTAAACTTCAGTCAGTTCCTCTAAAGTTACATCGCTAACTCTTTCAATACTCGTCCATCAATATACACGATTCTTATCCTCCAAAAGTAACATCCCAATTAAAGTCAAACCCAAATTCCCAAAGTCAAGCATTACTGATTCACTTCACTCAACCATTCATTTTCACTAGCATCCCAAGTATATTTTCCAAATTCATTTATGACTTCTAACACTTCATTCATACTCTTAAAGCAACACATTTTGATCCACTAGTCTTAAATCCCAAATATGATTACCAAGGTTAAAATCTTCCAAAAGCTACGTATACCACTCAAACTTTAATCTAGGAATTTCACCAACCAGCTCTACCCACCAATTGGGTAAACAACTAAACATTAGGATTACCAAGACATGGCTTACTACACTCCCTAAACGTTTTCAGTCAGATTACTTCTCAAAATAAGGGCTAGGGGTTATCTTCGAACAAAATCCTCAATATCCAACTAAGCTAGGCTACCTACAAAGCGTCATGGGAAAAGGCAAGTATCAAGGATAAGGTTAAGTCGGGAAGTTACGAAAGTAGCTTCCGAGTTAAGATAGAAAAGAGTTCGCGAAAAGGAGGATATGCATCAAGAAATAAGGAAGAAGGTGATGCATGATGAGCTAAGAGTATCTTCGAGGACATAAAAGTATCCTTCAAAGATAGCACGAATCTTCCATCTTCGTTAGTAGACAATAATCTTGATCGCCATCCAGGTAAGCTCATGGTTCACCAATCCTTGAGCACAAAAATAAAATCTTTGACATTTAACAAACATGTTAGACCTAACAAGGAGCAATCACATTACAGACTACCACCTGGTCCTTAAATCTACCCATCTCTCATTCATTATTTCAGGTCAAGTTGATATTTAAGTTGGGGTACACGTGCGTGCGTCGGGAGCATTACTGCTCTGATACCAACTGCGACACCCCGCGATATAGCATAAAAATAAACAAATAATTTGCAGCGGAAATACGATACTTTTAAAAACTTTTCGACATATTTATTAAAACTTTTCGCGGAATATCAAAACAACATGCGGAAGACTAAAAACTAATGAGAAAGTATAAAATATACAAAATAACTTAAATAGACGAGGGATAAGGTATCCCACGATAACAACTTGAATTAAATCTAAACTACGCGTAAGGGTAATTGTCGAATTATCAACAATGCTCGCTAGCCACACGTCTTCCCCAAACAGCACCAACCTACATTCATGAAACATGAACGCCACAGTCAGTGGGGAGTAACTCAGGGTTCTCCCAGCCACTTTACGTCAGAAAACATGTAAACGGTAATACAAAACATCTTATACATATGAACATGTATATTATTTCATAAACAACCTTATATGCATTACTAAACGTAATCAACATGATCAATGCATGAGCGATAAACCAAAACATGTGATAACAGCATGAATCAACAGGTGTAATAGAATTAAAGCCAGCATATGAGATAATATCAGAATCAAGGAAACATCCAAGCAAAGAACACACATAGTCAGAGCGTATAACCACTGCCTCTGACATACCAGAGCGTATAACCACTGCCTCTGGCTACTGGAGCGTATAACCACTGCCTCCAGTTACGGAGCGTATAACCACTGCCTCCGAATACATGAATAGAATGAACGCTGTCAGAGCATATAACCACTGCCTCTGACGTACCAGAGCGTATAACCACTGCCTCTGGCTACTGGAGCGTATAACCACTACCTCCAGCTACGGAGCGTATAACCACTGCCTCCGAATACTATGTATAGCGTATAACCACTGCCTATATGCCTAAGACCTGGCCAGACCTCTCGATGTAATGCCTTACACCGAACGACACACGGGGACCGGAGCGTATAACCACTGCCTCCGACCAATCCCGAACATAGATAAATTCCCATTGCATGGGTGGCGTTAGTTCATTACAGTGATACACAAATCGTACCACCGCTATCTATTGACATGCAAGACAACATAACCGTCGCCAACACAATTTTAGGATGACATAACCGTCACCTACACAAACTTAGGATAAGACAACCGCTAACCCACTCATTCAAACATACATGAGCCAATAAAATATGAATAACACAACACTTATATTCGTTCCATGCCAAAAGAGAACACACGGGATTGAATAATGAATTAAAAGTTCTAAACGTATTTTGACATTACAGCTGTCCTCTGCCGTACAATTTATAATTAATTCAAATAAAATCGAAATGATACAAGGCCAATTGGGTCGGTTTAATAAGACTTTTATCTACAAAATTTGTCAAATAAACATTTACAAAAGACGAACTTAACAGGGGGTTATTGACGGATCTTTACAGTGTGTCAGAAACTGTCACACAAAATGTATTGCTTCATAAAACGGGTTTAACAAATTATTTTGGGGCAAAGCAAACTCCTAACATCATCTAAAGTCTTCAAAGTTTAATTATTAAAAAGGACCAGAATCATTTCAAAGTTTAAAAATGGTTTTCAAAACAATCTTTGAGCTACTGTCTGTTCTGAGAATATTTCAGCGCACTGTTCGTAAATAATTTATTGTGAACAAACGACATGCAAGACAATTACGAAACTTCAGAGGTAGACTCTTAACTCAAAATAAACAGGGGTCTCTTTTCAACATTTTCAAAGAAGGATACTCTAAGATGTCGAAATAAATTGTACAAGACAATGGACAGATTTGTCAAGGTGCTGAAACATCATGAATTAACCATTGTAAGCATAACACTATGAACTTGAAAGACTATCAAACTAATCATCCTCAATGATCATAAACTCATTTAACCATACAATCCTTAATGAATTTCCATAATTAAAAACTCATCCAACACAAGCATGCATGATGAAATTCATCCAAACATATGATTTATTAACCTAATCATGCCACTACTTAATCAAAAACAATCCTAGTATACTAAACATTACTAGCATATAGTCATGCAAACAAAGACGATAAAGTCGAGTAACCCATCACCGTTACCTTATAGCTCTTCAATAAGCATGATTTTGACTCAAAGCCACTCCGGTTTGGACAACCGAACTAGCTACACATAAATAAACGAGGTTAGCTAAGAGAACCGTGCCTTAAAGGCCACGACCAGAGTATATTAAGGAAGAAATTTGATAATTTTATTACCTAGAAAGATGGAGGGCGAGGAGAGGAAGAGATAGGCGCGAAAATCGTCGAAAACGGATAAGAAACGAAGATTTTACGACCGTTTTACGGTTTGTGCACAACAATGGTGTCCTCATGTTTTCTTTGTGTTTTTGTGAGTTTCTTCTGAAAAAATGAATGATTTGAAGAAGAAGGAAGGTAGAGGATGACCTTGGGCATCAAGGCAAGGCTTAGTACTCAGTCATGTGTCCTAAAGGACATGTGGAAAAGAGTATAGAGTAAGCAACGAGCATGGGTCTCGTTAGCGGATGGTCCGTGACAGCCTTTCGTATTTTCGACATAATTTCCTCTACAGAACTCTGATTAACGTGTTTTTGGTGGCGTTGGAAAGCTAAGAAAAAGAGCTAAAACTTTTATTCAATAAGCAAGAGCTAAATATGCCTTTAAAATATCTTAAAATTAGCAACAAGGACAGAGTAACGTTTTACAAGTTTAAGTAGTATAACTTTAAGACGGACATATTAATATCATTGTCAAAAACGATAGATTTTAAATGAAATTTTATTTATTGTGGAACATTATTATTACTAAAATAAGATTTTAAATAATATATAAATAATTGGAAATTACGGGGTGTTACACAAGGAGTCACATAACCCCGATTTTGTAGTACCAGGCTTAAAGGAACGGTAACCGAGGCAAAGACGAAGGACAAAAGCAAGAAAGAAGCGAAAAAGAAGCAAGACATCTGTCATCTACTCGATCGAGTAAACACCAGAGCTCGATCGAGTGGATGCAGGAGGAGAAATCCTCGATCGAGGTACATGATGCTCGATCGAGGAGTCTGCAGGAAGGACCCAATCTTCGAGGTTCCCAGAGTTACTCGATCGAGCAGTTGCCAGCTCGAGGTTACTCGATCGAGCACTTTTTGAAGAACAGCTACTCGATCGAGTGGTTCAGTCACTCGATCGAGCAACTCACTTAAGCGTACCGGATATGCTTTTTCTGTTTTTAGGTTAAGAACTTTTAGAGTTAACCTAATCCTTATTTAAGGAGTAGGTTAGCACACTTTTGAGAGAGAGTTTTCCTTTACTTTAAACATTTCACTTTTTCTTTTTCTTAAGCAGTCACTTTCACATTCTCTTAGATGTAAACATTTTACTTAAGGTTTACTTCATTTCAAGCATTCGGATCCTGTTCTTTCTTTCCGCCATCACTGTAATTCATTTCTCTATCTTTATTATTGTTTTATCTTTGTTATTTTATAATCTATAGTATTTAAATTTCCTTTACGATGTTGAATGTTGTTATTATCGTCGTTGTTAGTTTAGTTCCCCAAAATATGCGTAGCTAATCCCATAATATGTTAGGATGAAGGAACTCGCGGTAGTTATGTCGTAGGAATTGCATGTTAGTCGTCATTACGACGAAGTTCACCCATAAACAATATATTTATTAAACTTGTCAAATGAGTGCACGCAGGAGACCAGTTTACCTAGTAAAACCTTACCTGGATCGAAATATTGGAAGGTAGGCTTGTTTAGGTTGATTTACGTAACCTATCTAGAGATCGAAAGATTGATAGGGGAGTCCAGGGGTGATTTCAGACCGAAAAGATTTTGATTGTTCCCACTTCGTTATTTTTATCGACTGACCTAATCTTTATGTGACACTAATTACCGCGACAACCTGAATCCTGACATATTCCGCTCTTTATTGATTGAAACTAGTTTTTGTTATCTTTGTTTTAAGTTCTTTTTATCCGTATTAGTTATAATCTCAAACAAAAACCCCCCAATTTTGTGACTTATAGACTGACCTTTTACTTAAGACCATGTCTCCCTGAGGAATTTGACCCTACTTCCACTAGCTTCTAGTTAGTAGACCTAGGTTATTTTTGGTGCATAAACGACACGTATCAGTTGCTCACTCGCATTTCCTGTAATTCGTCAATTCATTCTATCCTTCGACAAACACTTCTAAACCATGATTTATAGTATAAAACCTATACAATCAGCACATAACAACCCATTACAATCCCAAGTGTATCTCATATATAATCTTTGAACAAAATCAAGCATTAAAATCAAGCATAACAACCAAATTCCCAAATTATACCGATCTCAATGTATACTCCCAAATTCCATCCAAAAGATGAAATTAACATAATTCTTCAACAATAAACATGATAAGAAGCATAAAGAAGAGAAAAGCAAGCCTAAACATGTTCCTAAACACAAGAACTCATCAAAAATCACAACAAGCATGCTACTTTAACAAATTAGGTCGAGGTACTAATAATAGTCACCTTAAAGTGGTTTAAGCTCCAAAGTCTTCTTCAATCACGTAAGAGTCGACCTCGGGATCCTCTAATCCAACTCCTACAACCATAAAAACGGAAATTAAAAGCTAGAACGGAATTGGGTCAAAACAGCCCAAAAATGAAAGTGAATAAAACTGAAATTGAAAGAGATAGAAAGATTGCAAATCTCGAGAGAATTCCGAAAATATAAATTTACCTTGATACGAGTCGCGGAAGGGGTCGAGATTATGTTTTGAAGCTTGATGAAAAGAGAGAAAATGGAGAACACAAGTTACTGTGAAATGAAATTGTGAAATGGGGATGTCGATGGAAGGGGGGGTTTATGTAGGGTTTAGGTTGTCCTTTTTATTTATGCTTGAGTCGGGTTTATTTAGTGATACGGAAACTCAAGTCGGAAAATGAAATGCCAAGTGATAGCATCTTAAGATTAAAATATCTTAAGACGGAACTTAACGGAAAACTTAAAATGAAACTTACGATTTATTAATAAAATAATATTATATTCCGGAAAATACTTTAAAAGTATTAAAATATTACTTACGAAAATACTAGATGTTACAATCACCCCATCTTTCAAAAAGTTTCGTCCTCGAAACTTGAAGACAGAAGTAAGTACGAAAACAACTTTAACTATCAAAACGTACTACCCGGGTTATGGTAACCCAAAACTTTTTCAAAAGGTTTCAAGAAGAAAAAGATTTCAAGGCACAAGTATTTGCCAATGGACATTGGGATTCTCGTTACGTATTCAAGAGTCCGACATTTCCAAATCTGAGACAAGTCCCAAAATTAAATCAGTCAAAATTCAAAATTCAGATCGATCCGGTGTTGATAAGCACAGTACAGGTTATCAGACGTCTCCAATAACGAGTTCAGATGACAAATCGACGCTAAGATCAATCCAATTGCAAGTCATTCAGTTCTTTCAAAACCAAATTTCCCAAAATAACCTTTATTTTTGAATCCTCAAAGGAGAAAAATCGCAGCAACGACAAAAGATCAATTTCAACAAAAGAGGGGGCAATTTCAAATTCTCAAAACAATTCAGACGTTCCAAAAATTGCGAACTTTTGAAGTGAACAATAGGGAAGCAAGTCTCGAAAACAGTCACTGGGAGCGCAGAAACAATCATAGAGAGTACTTCCGACACGAAGGATCATAAGTTCTAGTTTCACAGCTGACAGAACATGCAAGACAGTAGCTTTGCAAGATACGGGAACATTAACCACTCGATCCATAGACAAAACACCGCTACAACGGTCCCCAATATTTCCAGGGAGGACGATTCAAGTGATCTCTAGGCTCTCAATGGTTCCACGATCCCTCTTACCATTATCTCATCCCCAGAACAAGGCATTTCCTCACTCACGGTAGAAGCTTAAGCACATATCCCAGGCCAAGGTTCACGCACTTCCAAAACTCTAAACCAGAATTCTATTACCATAACATCGAACCTCGAAACTCAAGATATGGTCTTCATTATCCTTTAACCTCTTCCCATTGAGGGACCATAACAAAATTCAATGACCTTAACGTTTAAACAGCTCGATCCCAACAAACTTATTCCACGAAGTGCTTTGAAATACTAAATTCACCAAATTTTATTACCACAGTGAACATTCAAATCAGGACCTTACTACTGATGCGTGTCTATTTTATGATGTTTTACATCTATTTTTACACGCATTTGGTCGCTCATTTACTATGTTTTAGCCCTTATTTCCCAACAATTGTGCACTTTCGTATTTTTATGCACTTTTGCAGATTTGTGCGGAAAAAGGACAATTTTACCCCAAACTTACGCCCTCGACATTTTTGCATAACTAAGGAACGAATAAAGTCAACTGGAATCACTAATCAAGTACCAAGAGTCAAACCGAGACGAATCAAAGCAATCTAACGCGGAAACGGGTCGACCGACCTAATACTTGGGTCGGCCGATCTGTGTTTTGGAAAGCCTAGAATTTTCCTGAAGCCCGTAAAGAGGTCGACCGACCCACATAGTAGGTCGACCGACCCCAGCGAAGCCCAGAAGCTTTTCGGAAGTCGATTAGAAGTGTTGGAGTCTTTAGGAAATTCCTATTTTCTGCCCTATATAAACTAATCTTTTGTTTAAGGTTAATGCATCGAGCTTTTATCAATTATCACTTGTCTGAAATCTATCCATTCCACATTTTTTGCACTTGTCAAGCAACGCATCATCTTTCCAAAAGAGCATACATCCTTCGGGACATGCGTCAATCTTTTGATGCGGTAACTGAAGTCCTTTAACTACTTTTTTTGTATTGTAGAAACTTCGAGTCATGACATTATCTTCGGGGATAGCATCCTCAAGCAGAGAAGCAATACCATCAACGGCATTAAATGACATATTATTCTCACACTTCAAGGTTACTATCCTAGAGGCCGCTTGTAATAATGACATTCTGCTCCCTTCGTATAAAGGTTGTTCCGCAGCTTTTAACATGTCAAAAAAAGCCTTTGCTTGGGGATTTGGAGGTTGTTCTTCATTCATAGCTCGATGGTCGTCATCATTGATAACATTGTACTCCAAGGCATCAACAATCATATCTCTATATGGGTTCTCATCAAGTTGTTGGATGTGAGGATGGATGTGAGGTTGTTCGTGAATTGGAGAATATACTTCTCCATGAGAAATCCAATTATAATAATTTGGACAAAACCCGTTTGTATAGAGATGTTCTTGTACCTCAAGGACAATTGCGTATTTCATGTTTTTACATTTGTTACAAGGACACCTAAGTTGATTTTCTACCGAGTTATATTCATCTTGTTGCTTAGCAAATTCGATAAACTCAGCAACACCCTCTATAAACCTAGCATTAGGACGTTTCTTCCTAATACCAACACTTCCATCATACATCCATGAACGTTCCAATCTCTTCATTTTAATCTATAGGATAATAACAACTTATCAAAAATCTCCATTATTTACAACCTAATAAACTAAGGTGATTTATATTTACACACTAATTAACTTAAACAACCATAATTTACCCACCCCAAATAATAACTTATCAAAAAATCCCCAATTTTTACATAAATTCATAAATTAACATTCAACAATAAAATAACTTAAACAACAACCTTAATCATCTATAGGATAATAACAACTTATCAAAAATCTTCATTATTTATAAACACTAACATCAAAAATCTCCATTATTTACAACCTAATAAACTAAGGTGATTTATATTTACACACTAATTAACTTAAACAACCATAATTTACCCACCCCAAATAATAACTTATCAAAAAATCCCCAATTTTTACAAACCCTAATAACTAATTTGACATAATTAACTAACAATTATAAGCATAACAACATTAATAAGGCAAAAACATCGTCTTAATCAACATAAAAACCCAAACCCCCAATTTCATATAAACCCTAACCCCCAATTTATCCACTTAACATCATAATTGGTTACTACAACTTAATTGACTACAACCTAATAAGCTAAGACGGTTCTAATTGGCTTCTACATTACTAAATTGACAAAATAAAACAACAATAAAATTAAAAACTGAAATTAAACTAAAAAGAATAACAAACCTTTAATTCGATAAATGAAGGTGCAAGTGGCGTTTGGTGGCGGCGGGTGGCGGCGGCCGGTGGTGGCGGCGGGTGGTGGCGGCCGGTGGTGGCGGGTGTTGTCGGCTGGTGGTGGGTTGGGGGTGTTTGTGTGAGTGGGTGTGTTTGCGTTTGTGTTTATTTTTGTGTTTGTGTTTGCGGAATGAAGAGGCTGTAACATTTTCGCGATTTCATAACAGCCAAATTGGCGACTGACAAATTGGGATTTGGCGACTGTAAACTTCAGTCGCCAAATTGGCGACTGCAATAATTTAGTATGGCGACTGACTTTTACAGTAGCCAAATTGGCGACTGCACTAGTATATTTTGGCGACTGCGTTTTCAGACGCCAAAAATTGGCGCCAAAAATGGCGACTGACATCAGTCGCCAAAAGTTGACTTCAGTCGCCAGTTTCTGTCGGTGGTAAAAAAGTTTGGGAAAACATACAGTCGCCAAAATAGCGACTGGTTTCAGTCGCCAATTTGGCGACTACAGACTACAGTCGCCATTTTTCCGTCGCCTGTTTTGATTATTCTTGTAGTGCATCATAATAATCAAGTTCGTAATTTAGTTTTATTCCGTCTTTTAGTTTAATTGTAATCTTTCGATAATTCTCAAGCATTCAATAAAGTTTGTTCCTTTTCTGCCTTAATCCTATCTCTGGTAATCACTCTCTTAATTTAGTTTCATTATTGTTATAGATTGCATGTTTATATTATCATTCATTACGTTTTCCATATTAAATCCCGTTTTCATTATTATTCCAGTAATTATGAGTAGCTAAATTCATATGTTAGGATGTAGGGGATGAATATGCATAGGTAATAAAATTCCGAGACCGACCTGTAGCAGAGCCGTGGTTGGCCGACTCAAATAATGGGTCGGTCGACCAAGGCTGTGGTCGGCCGACTGGGCTAGCCGGTCGGTCGACCCACTCGCGTATGTATTATGTTTCGTTTTAATTCGTAAACTATAATAACCTACAATGAGACTGAAAGGAGACTTGTAGGATGTTAGTAATGACCTACCCAAGATTGAGAGATACGGGAAGGGCATTGGTTTACACCTTAAGACGGCTAGGTTACTTAAGACTGAAAGGTATATGACCTAGGATTTAGGAATCACCCTTATTGTTGACACCCAATAATTGTGAGACCTAGGAACTAATAGCATAGGCCGAAAGGAGCTATTAGGTACCATAGACCGAAAGGATATGTTACACCCCTTACGCGACTGCAATACATGTTGACCTTAGGATTTATATTACCTTAGCTATTTATTACCCAAACATCCTAGCATCTCTTTTAATATAGTTTTAATCTCATCTTTTCTTGTTTTATTTTTATCTTTGCTTTAGACTTAGTAAACAACCAATCAACCCCTAAAAATTGTTACCTTAACATTAACACCAAACAATAAACATTCCCCACCTCCTTGTGGTTCGACCCTGACTTTCGCTATCTATTGTTAAAGTTAGGAATTATAAATTTTATCTTTGATACCCACAACGACGGGCATCAACTACGTTAACAACTTCTAAATCCTATGGTTTCTAGCCACTTACCAACAGTATACATCCCAAAGAAAAGTTCCAAGGAAGTAACAATCTTCACTCCTACAGTTTCAAGAAGACTTAGTTATGCACATTCCGAGATTCCTCAAATGGTATCCATGAACACCTATAAGTTGCAAATATCTACACTATGATTACCTTAAACATCAATGGTTACCTGTCAACCACTATTGAGGTATTATTAAGCCAACAGGCTTCCATTATCCCACAAGTTATCATAAACGATCCACCTAACAGTGGTGCATCTTCCAATCTCAATAAGTGCTTCAATAGGTAAACGTTGAGGTTCAATAAGTAACTTAATGTAACATCCCAATATTTCGGAACTTAGAATTTTAAAGATTTTAAGTGCAAGTTCGAGAAATAATTTATATTTCGTAATTCTTGGTATTTCATTTAAATAACTGATTAATTTATGTGTGAATATTTAAAAGGATTTAAATAAGATTTCATTTAATTGCGTAATTTACGTCTTACCAATTTAATTTCATAGTCCGGAAATATTTATATCGTCTTAAGTTTGTAGTTACCTTAAGTCGGTGTTCTCAGCTTAAACCGTCTTAAAACTTGTCTTATGGGCCTAACTTGTTAATGGACCCATTTCCCCTCTTTTTCCTCACAAAACCCTAACCCCACCATCCTCCACCTCTCTCCTTCATTTCATTTTTCAGATTTGCAAACATAACAACAAACACCATTTTTGCATCTTTTCTTCTTCAATCTTAAAATGTTAATAGAATCTTCGTTTCTTATCCGATTGAGACGATTTTCGCGGCCACGGATTCCTCTTCTCGCCCTCCTTCTTTCTAGGTAAGTTTTACCTTATAATCTTTCCGTCAAAATTTCGGCCTGCTCTTGGAATTTCGAAATTCGTGAATAGTTTGATGTTTTGTTCTTTCTAGGCGGTGTTTGTGTTAGCCGGAAGAGGACTTGGTGATTATTGAACAAGATCTCGAAGGTTTCACAAAGTAAAGGTGACAATAATGAGAAACTCGGCCTTTATTGTGATATTAGCATGTTTTTTGACTTTGATGATGTTAGTTTCTGATTTAGTACATAGTGATTGTTGTTAAGACTTAGAATCATGCTAGGAATACATGAGAATGACTTTCACATGCTTTGATTGTGTTTCATATGCTTAGATGTTGAAATTTCAGAAATCCTATGCTTAAGACGAATACAAAGTATGAACTTGTTGTGGTGTTATTGGGGAAATTGATACTTGCTTTTGATGCATATGTGTCTTATAGATGCTGGGCAATGTATAATTGTTGCAATTTTGGAAGTTTGGATTCGATTTGTGAAGATTAGAACATATGGGAAAAGTCGCGATTTTCGTGCAGGGGCTCTGAGCCGGTAGGCTGACCGGCAGCCGGTCGGCCGGCTCAGAGTCAAAGTTGAGTTTTGAATGCTGAGTTTGGGGGAAGGAACTCTGAGCCGGCTGGTCGGCCGCCGGTCGACCGGCTCAGAGTCCCTTCTTGGGATTTTGGGAAATGTTGTAAAAGGCTGTGGGAGGGACTCCCAGCCAGCAGGCCGGCAGACGGTCCACCGGCTGAGAGCCTCTTCCCTTAATTTTCGTGATTTTCGAAGTAGTTGGTGGGAAGGTGATGAGTACTATTTTGGTACCATTTTACCCCTCATTTATACCTTGTTTCGATTCAATTTTACGTGTTTAATTAAATAAATAACTCATTTTACTATTTAATTACTAATTATTAGTTTTATTTTATTTATTATGAATAATTGTTAGGTTTGTGGAATTTGGTTCGATTTCGATCGTTTTAGTGTTGTTTAGGGCCTATTTCGTGAACCAAGACGGAAAAAAGACCGGGTCAAGTTGGGTGAAGCATTGAACACAATGAAAGTCAACGTTTGAGCTTATCAAATCCTATTCACCATTACTCCATCATCCATTCGCACCATCACCACCATCATTCACCATCATTCACCATCAGCAGCCCCCACGAGCTCTATCCAAAAACCGTGACAATGCCCGACACTACCAGCCGCTTCAACCCTTCCCCAGTATCATCGACATCACTACGCATCCTTCACCACCATTTCCGTCATCACCAATTCAAACCACCATTAACCATTCTCAATTCACAAACCCGACAACCGCAACAATTCAACCACCTCGCTGCTCCTAACCCAGATTCAACATTTTCATTCACCACCGAACTCCCATTTCCGTCAATCAAACCACCATCCTCTGCCTCACCAGCAACTCAACCATATCCGTTGATCATCAATCGCCATTCATCTTCAACCTCCATCTCAATCAACCCGGAAACGAGCTCTGTCCAAAATGTCGTGACACAGCCTATTGCTAGATGATTATAAGCTCAAGTGGGTGAAGTTCCAGGTGGTGTTCAATGAAGACTGATAGTCGAATTTTCTGAGTTTCATAGTTTTGAAGAAGCCCCGTGTTTTTGCAAATTAAGTAGCTGATTTGTAACTTTTGCTTTTGACTGTTTTGACCCTTGCTTTTCCCTCTCTTTGTTCTTTTAAGTGGGGGTTAGTTTGGTCCTTTCATATTAATTATTGTGGGCTTATAAAAGCCTTCATTTTACTCACCACAGAAAAGAAACACGGAACAAAATAGAAAGGAGGCACCATTTTGGTTTTGGCGAAAAGAACAGCAACAGTAGGCTAGTTTATTTTTTTTATTTATTTTTCTTCTTTTATTTATTTTCAATTTCTAACTTAATTAGTTAACAAGATTCGAGCTTTTGTAATCCGTCTTCTAGATCTATACAATTCCAAACATTCCTTCCATTATGGTATAAATTTCTTCCCTATTTCATTACTTGTTCTTGTTTTACCATTTATTGTTTTCATAGTGTTAATGTTTGTTTTAATTAAAGTTTTAATGTTTGTTATTTTATTTAGGTTTATTTCATGTTTAAGGTTAGTGGGTAGTTTAGTTAGTGTTAATTTAATCATGTTAGAATAGTTTAATAGTTAGGGGATGTGATTAGTGTAGAAAAGTTTGAGCCTTGGATGTTGGGTAATTGTTTAAATATTGTTTGGTTTGATTATTGTTCATTATTAGTCTTGTGATACTAATGACGATTAGTGTGCTTAATTATGCCAACGAGAAATCCGAGGTTTAATTGGTTTAGTTACTTGACTATGATTGTTAAGTTGACGTCACGAAAGTGAGTTAATGTATTGATCGGGAATTTAATTAGTTGTTCGAAAGAATGCTAGTTTGAAACCCTAGTTAACGATAACCACCTTACTTATTGTGTGAATTAGTGATTTGAAAGAATGCTAATTTATGTCATGTTTCCCTATTGCTAGACCAATACTTGACTACATGACACCCCATACCCCTAACTCCCTTAATTTATCGTTTACTCTTTTTATTTTTTTAGCTTTAGACTTTAGTTATCTATCTCACAATCTTGTTGACCGACTAAACTAGAACTAAAACAAGACTTATAGCCTAACCCCACCATCCTTTGGGTTCGACCCTAAATTATACTACTTAATTTGGGAGTTTATAAATTGTTTTTGGTGCCGGAATTGACGACAAAAACCGGCCATCAAAATGGCGCCGTTGCCGGGGATGGTGCTTTGTTAGATATAAGTTTTTGTTGAGTTTTAGGATTAGTCATTTTATTACTTTTTCATAAAAACAAAAAGAAAAAAATATGTTGTTTCTTTATTTTTTGCATCTTTAGTCTTAGTCAATTGCATTTAGAGTCTTTCTTGTTAGCATGTCTTCACACATGACTTTACGTGACCATAGTAGACTTGATCCAAAGTTGTGTGACTCTCCAATTGATATTGGAGAGGATGTGGAGCTTGGGCTACATCCGGAATGGGTTGAGATCTTTGAAAAAGATCCATTCCGTGGGTTACCTAATGAGTGTGTGCTTGACCATGTTAAACGTTTTAATAGAAAGTGTCTTTTGGTGAGAAAGAATGGCGTGCCAATTCATATTGTGAAACTTATGCTTTTTCCTCTTACTCTTGGGGATGGAGCCGAGAAATGGCTATATTCTCACCCTCCTAACACATTTTCTACTTGGGATGACCTTGCCCAAGCCTTTCTTGCCAAATATTTTCCACCTTCGAAAACCGCTAAACTAAGAAATGAGATCGTTTCTTTTCATCAAGGCGAGTTTGAGAATTTGAGTGAGGCTTGGGAAAGGTTAAATGGACTTTTGGTAGCTTGTCCTCATCATGGGATCCCAATTTGGTTAATTATGCAAACTTTCTTTAACAATTTACACCAATCCGTTAAAGAATTGATAAATGCTTCGGCCGGAGGTGCCTTTTATGATTTGGGTGATGATGAGGCAAGATCTTTGCTTGAGAAAGTGGCTATGACCGATGCTAGTTGTGG
Source organism: Silene conica (assembly GCA_029255685.2). Lineage (NCBI taxonomy): Eukaryota > Viridiplantae > Streptophyta > Magnoliopsida > Caryophyllales > Caryophyllaceae > Silene > Silene conica. The sequence goes on along the minus strand of CM055317.2, from coordinate 32,533,424 downwards.
GTTTGGGAGAGTGACAAGATTGGTTGAACCACAACTTGAGGTTGATTCTCCCTCTTATGTTCACAATGTTCAACACAATTATGTTGTTCCTCCCTCACTAATTAAGAATGATGTGCATGAATTTTCATTTTCTTGTGATACATGTGGTTATTTGGGACATGATTCTAATGCTTGTTCTTTATATGCATCCCCACCTCCCATGTATAAGAATATGATGAATTATGATGATAATATGGACAATGTTCAATCATACCATACTTCTTTTTCCTCAAATGATGTCATACATGTTGCCTCATCTAATTATATGTCTTGTGGTGATTGTGAGGATGACCTTGACTTTTGTTCTTCTTATGCTTCTCAAGAACCTTTGGATGATTATGGGATGAGTGATGAGTGTGAGATGGAGGTTATGAGGTTTGAGTGTGATGATGCATTAATTGAGTTATGTGGAGAGGAAGTTGTGGAGCCATGTGATGTAAATGAATTGGAGTGTGTATCATTAGAGGTTGATCACGAGTTGTTGGGAAGAGAGTGATTCTTGAGTTTGAAAGGAGAAATGATGGTGAGGTTTGTGAGGAAGAAGAAAGGGTAGAGAGCCCTTTGGAGAATGAAAAGATTAAGAGCTTTAGTGAGAAGTTTGAGGTTGATGAGTTTTATGATGAGGAGTTTATAGGCTTGACTTATAACAATCTTAATGCGGATTTGGATGAGAATCTTGTACTTGAGGAGATTGGGACACCCACCCTTCTTTGTGATGATGTTGATGTTGGAAACTTGATAAAACCGGAGGGTGTCTTTTTGAGCATGGAGTTTGTTAGGAGTGATAATGGACTTGGGTTTGACATAGATGATGAAGTGAGTAAAGAGGAACAAGTAGGGAGTTATGAGGTGCATTCCATTGATGACCCTCTTCTTGAGAGATTTGAGGTTTGCTTTTGTATTGAGGGTGAGTCACATCTATCATCCACCGATCATGAAGACCTAATTTCTCGTACTCCTTTGCTTGCTTTAATTTTTGATGATTGTGATTGTGAAGTTCCCTTCAAAGAGGTTGATTTGTTCCATGACGATTACTTGCTTGAAATTTGTGAAAATGGGGACAAAATCAACACTCTTGGAGGGGACATAAATGTGAATTGTGATGATGTGCATGGCGTGAAGAGTCTTGACAAGATTTGGGGTGAGTTTGAAGCATTTGGTGTGCTTACCTTTGCTTATACATTGCTTATGACTCATATTTTCCCTTGTTTGTGCTATTGGTCTTGCTTATTGCCCATGATTTCCTATGACCATCTATGTGAGGATTGGCCTACTTTGTTTGATAAGCTAATGAGGTCTTTGACCGGATTTTTACATGATTCACTTTAGCATTTTTGTCCCCATTCCCGCTTCTTACACTTGATTTTTGAGGGTAATGCCCGTCTCAAGTGTGGGGAGGGAATTTTGAAGGAAAAAAAAAATTCTTGAAAATCCAAAAAAATATATGTTTTGCTTTCTTATCTCCTCCCTACATTTGGTCCATTGAGGACAATGTACATTTTAAGTGTGGGGAGGGGATTCATTTCATATTCGTTTCTTTTTTTAAAAAAAAAAAACCATAAAAATTTAAAAAATTCAAAAAAATTCAAAAACAATTTTTTATTTTATTAGTGTAGAATTGTATATATTTTTGCTTGTTTTCTCTCCTTTCGCATAGGTATCGCTTACTTGAGCACCGCATTGCATTATGAAGACGCCATGGTATGATCGCTCCAACCCCTCTTTCACTCTCGTTTTCATTCTTTTGTTACAATTGAGGAGGATGGGCTTGTATTCGGAGGATGTGGAGTATATTGTGGATATTGTTGTGTGGTTTGTGTGTGCTTTTCTGCTGTTAGGAGATGCATTAGCTTGTTTGGCATATAGTTGGTAGACTCATTTGCATTATAACATGTTTATATTAGTTGCATTCATGACATATAGTTGCATTTAGGAAAAGTGTTTTGAAAATGCCTAATTGAGAACTTTGACAAAATCGTTTAGGCCATTGCAAATAATTTTTCTACTTGTGACTTTGCCTTTTAGAATGATTTTAAAACACCCTAGGTTATGCTTTTCTAGTATCTTTCGAACCATGATCCAATACCTAGTCAAGGGTTTGCATGTGAGTCACCTTTTCCAACCCCGTGATGTCAAATGGTTATGATTAGCTTGTCTTGGTGACCTTGTTAGACTTGGCGGTTTGACAACTCAAAAATCAATTTTTCATGAATAATTTTGGAATGCTCTCTTCAATAATCTTGATGTGGAAATGCTTTGATTAAGAAAGAAACCTCGAAAAAAAAAAGGTTGTTGAAAAAGAATAAAAACATGTTGTTTTGATGGAGGCGTACCACTTCGATGTGCTTTGGAGGGGAGCCATTGAATTGGCTTCCCACTTGGTTGTGAATTCGACCGCCCAAAGACAGAGTGATTGTCACCCCGATAAGCTATTGTCTAGAGGTTAACCGGTTGCCTAATAAGTGATTGGCGAAAGCAAAGGACATTAGCACGTGAGGGACAAACCCCATCTTAACTCATGAAATGGAAAAGAAATGAAAAATCAAATGAGGTCAAGTTTTGAATGAAATCCACCATTTTACATTGATTTGAGCATTTCACTTAAAAAAAAAAAAAAAAACCAATTTTGCCATGCCGTCTTGTCGATCTTGGGACGACCCATGACCTTTACTATGTGAAGAATCTAGACTTGTTGTATCTTTTGCCTCTAGCATCGCGGGGATTATCATTTCATTCCATCCGATCGCCCTCGACGAAAGTATTTGGATAGTGGTTATGAAAGTAGCCTAGTTAAGCATTATTTGGTGGTGTTTTGTTGCCATCCTTTTTGTCTTAGTGACTTGTAGAATTAGTATTTGTGAGGGAGTTTACGATTTTGAATTTGTTCTCTTTTAGTTGATTTTCGTCGCTTAGATGAGGAAAGCGACTTTTCTCTTTTGTGATGCATCTTATGTGTTGACTTGTGCTTAATTGTTTGATGTGTCAAAATTTTCTCGCAAGCCCCCACTTGCCTTGCAAGGGATGCATACCTCATTGCATTTCGGTGTGAGTTGAAGGGACGGAGGAGGCCCGTTAATTGCCTACCATCGGATTTTATTAGTCTAGCTAGTCTATTTATATTAAGTGTCTTAGTTTAATTTTTGAGCTTACTCGAGGACGAGTAAGGTTTAAGTGTGGGGATATTTGATGAGTACTATTTTGGTACCATTTTACCCCTCATTTATACCTTGTTTCGATTCGATTTTACGTGTTTAATTAAATAAATAACTCATTTTACTATTTAATTACTAATTATTAGTTTTATTTTATTTATTATGAATAATTGTTAGGTTTGTGGAATTTGGTTCGATTTCGATCGTTTTAGTGTTGTTTAGGGCCTATTTCGTGAACCAAGACGGAAAAAAGACCGGGTCAAGTTAGGTGAAGCATTGAACACAATGAAAGTCAACGTTTGAGCTTATCAAATCCTATTCACCATTACTCCATCATCCATTCGCACCATCACCACCATCATTCACCATCATTCACCATCAGCAGCCCCCACGAGCTCTGTCCAAAAACCGTGACAATGCCCGACACTACCAGCCGCTTCAACCCTTCCCCAGTATCATCGACATCACCACGCATCCTTCACCACCATTTCCGTCATCACCAATTCAAACCACCATTAACCATTCTCAATTCACAAACCCGACAACCGCAACAATTCAACCACCTCGCTGCTCCTAACCCAGATTCAACATTTTCATTCACCACCGAACTCCCATTTCCGTCAATCAAACCACCATCCTCTGCCTCACCAGCAACTCAACCATATCCGTTGATCATCAATCGCCATTCATCTTCAACCTCCATCTCAATCAACCCGGAAACAAGCTCTGTCCAAAATGTCGTGACACAGCCTATTGCTAGATGATTATAAGCTCAAGTGGGTGAAGTTCCAGGTGGTGTTCAATGAAGACTGATAGTCGAATTTTCTGAGTTTCATAGTTTTGAAGAAGCCCCGTGTTTTTGCAAATTAAGTAGCTGATTTGTAACTTTTGCTTTTGACTGTTTTGACCCTTGCTTTTCCCTCTCTTTGTTCTTTTAAGTGGGGGTTAGTTTGGTCCTTTCATATTAATTATTGTGGGCTTATAAAAGCCTTCATTTTACTCACCACAGAAAACAAACACGGAACAAAATAGAAAGGAGGCACCATTTTGGTTTTGGCGAAAAGAACAGCAACAGTAGGCTAGTTTATTTTTTTATTTATTTTTCTTCTTTTATTTATTTTCAATTTCTAACTTAATTAGTTAACAAGATTCGAGCTTTTGTAATCCGTCTTCTAGATCTATACAATTCCAAACATTCCTTCCATTATGGTATAAATTTCTTCCCTATTTCATTACTTGTTCTTGTTTTACCATTTATTGTTTTCATAGTGTTAATGTTTGTTTTAATTAAAGTTTTAATCTTTGTTATTTTATTTAGGTTTATTTCATGTTTAAGGTTAGTGGGTAGTTTAGTTAGTGTTAATTTAATCATGTTAGAGTAGTTTAATAGTTAGGGGATGGGATTAGTGTAGAAAAGTTTGAGCCTTGGATGTTGGGTAATTGTTTAAATATTGTTTGGTTTGATTATTGTTCATTATTAGTCTTGTGATACTAATGACGATTAGTGTGCTTAATTATGCCAACGAGAAATCCGAGGTTTAATTGGTTTAGTTACTTGACTATGATTGTTAAGTTGACGTCACGAAAGTGAGTTAATGTATTGATCGGGAATTTAATTAGTTGTTCGAAAGAATGCTAGTTTGAAACCCTAGTTAACGATAATCACCTTACTTATTGTGTGAATTAGTGATTTGAAAGAATGCTAATTTATGTCATGTTTCCCTATTGCTAGACCAATACTTGACTACATGACACCCCATACCCCTAACTCCCTTAATTTATCGTTTACTCTTTTTATTTTTTTAGCTTTAGACTTTAGTTATCTATCTCACAATCTTGTTGACCGACTAAACTAGAACTAAAACAAGACTTATAGCCTAACCCCACCATCCTTTGGGTTCGACCCTAAATTATACTACTTAATTTGGGAGTTTATAAATTGTTTTTGGTGCCGGAATTGACGACAAAAACCGGCCATCAGAAGGGACTCCCAGCCGGCAGGCCGGCAGACGGTCCATCGGCTGAGAGCCTCTTCTCCTTGTTTTTCATATTTGCAAAGAAGGCATGGGAAGGGACTTCCAGCCGGCTGACCGGCAGACGGTCCCAGACCGGCTGAGAGCCCCTGTTCTCATTAAAACAGTTTATAACTTTTAAACGGTTAGTCGGTTTTGTTTGAGATTCGTTCCGTGTACCTTATATGTGTGTTTGAGGTCCCCGGAGGATGGGCGAAACTATATTGGGTTCGGGAATGGAGAGAGGATAGAGACCCCCCGGTCGGGCAACCGAAAGGGAAACCGGCTCTCCCTCAACTTAGTTCCCGGGATCAATTAAGTGTTGTTTAGAGGTATAAGAGATAAGAACTAAGGATTACTTATTGTATTGAATGCTATTGTATTGATGCGTGTTAAGTTATGCGTTAAGATGTCCCCTCTAAACTTAATACGTAGATTGTTTGTCATATATAGGGGTATGCGTTGAGATGTCGCCTCTGAGCCCTATATGTATATGTTTGTCATCAATGGGGGTATGCGTTGAGATGTCGCCTCTGAGCCCTATACGTGTTTGGTTGTCGTGTCTGGGGTATGCGTTGAGATGTCGCCTCTGAGCCCAGACATGTTTGAGTGATCGCGTCACGACATGCCTTAAGTTGGCCTCTGAGTCTGACGAGTAGAGCAACTGCACAACTGGGCAGTCAGGTTGTAATACCTTACCCGGGGTGCATGTGTTGATGCTAGGCCATGCGTTGAGTTATCGCCTCTGAGTCTAGTGTCTTGTGATGTAGTAAGGGAATATGCGTTGAGTTGTCGCCTCTAAGTTCCTTACTTGTGATTGTGAATTTGGATGCTAGTCCATGCGTTGAGTTGTCGCCTCTGAGTCTAGTGTCTTGTTGAGTAGCAGGTCCATGCGTTGAGTTGTCGCCTCTGAGTCCTTGCTTGAGATTGTGAATTTGGTATCTAGGTTATGAGTTAAGATGTCGCCTCTGAACCTTTATACTTGCTGATTGTTTGGTATTTAGGTCATGTCTTAAGTTGACCGCTGAACCTTATACTTGTTGAGTTTTATCTGCTTGCCTAGAACTGGTACAGTGTCAGATATGGTTGTTGATGTTGGAACTTGTGTCCTCCACATGTAGTGTGATAACGTCATTGCACATACCCTTGTATGGACAAGTGGGAGATTGTTGGGGCTGGTGTCCTTGACAATTAAGTACAATGACTTATTAAATCTCTTTAAGGATCACAAGGGCATACTTCAGTATTATTATCAGTTGATCCACGTTTATCAATAACGGTTGGCTTGCTAGATAAGTTTGACGTTATTGTGATACGGATGGCGGTGATCAACTGGTCCCTATACGTCACACCTATAAGACACGCTTGAGAGATGTGAAGGTATGAAAACACAGTCACATTTATGCCGAATACGACTAAACAGTTAGTCAGAGGTATTGACCATTCAATTAGTCAATAAGATGTTGAGATTATTATTTAATACGGATTAAATAATTTTAGCTAATACGGATTACATGATTACACTACTACAATATGAGGCTATTACAACACTTTACTTGCAACATTTTCATAAATTGTTGCATCTTAGATAAAATATGAAGGAGTGCAACAATATTTTGAAAAACGTTGCATATTATATTTTATCGCAACACTTTTACATAAATGTTGCAATTTTTGGCCCAAAAAAATTGGCATATGACGGTCATCAAATGAAAAAATAAAATAAAACAAAGAAACGTGATTAATTAGGAAAGGAATAGCCTAAAACATTCAGCCGCCTAAAACATTCAGCCTCCACAAAAACCATTTGATTTCTTGAAAAAATTTCCTATGAAATTCTAGGATTAAAATTCTAAAGATCTTTCCTCTATACACATCACGGTGATTCAGTGAAGATCCCTTTACAGTCTCTAATCAAATTTATCTCAGACAAGTTCAGTAAAATTCAATTTTTGTTTTTAGAATTCTTCTTTATAATTTGATTGGGTTTTGAGTTGTGTTAGTTGTTAGTATAGATGATATTCACAGTGAATTAATTATATTGGAAGACTTATTGTTTATTTTAAATTGTTGAATTATATGAGGGGATGTTTGATTTCAGTGTTACTTTGATGAATGATTAGTACGACAATTTATTGATTGAATAAATCAACTTCCCTGTATGTTCTATTTTTATTCTTTCTTTCTTCAGACTGTAAGTTGTATTGAATCAAATTTCGTATAGTTTTTTTTGTATGGAATGTGAGTTGTATAAAAAATCGAGAATTGTCTAAAAATTTACAAGATAGAGCTAGAACCATTACAAAAGAAGCGTATTTGAGCACTGACATCTTCCAGAATCAACAAAGCTACCCATTTTGGCATGAGCATGCTCTACTCTTGTCTGCAGGTATTCCTTTGGTGCCATAAGTGATATATAGATCCTATAACCAGCGCTATTTGAATGCCCTGATGCAGTGTAGTTCTTTTTCTAGTAACACACCAGTCCACTGCATTATGATCAGGAAAGTTGATCCCAATGATATGTTGCAGCCACTACAGTATCTGTTTGATATACAGACAGCCAGACAATAGGATCCCATATAGTAGAATTCTGTCTGCAGTTCTCAAAGCATCATGCCTAACCCCCCCCCCCCCCCCCCCCCATAAACGGATTTTGTTTGCAGTTCATCCAATTCCTTTAGGAATTTCCAGAAAATGTGATTTTAAAATTTGAAGCTGAAATCGACGAATCGCATTCAATTACTCGCTTATTTGCTTTAGATTTGGGATTTAGGGTTTTGGTAACCTCGAAATTTCTTTGATTTGGAACAATTTTTTCAACTTCAGATGAAAATCGGTCGTCAATCGTGGTTAGTTGGCCTTTAATTTAAAGTTTCATCAGTTTATTGTAATGATGTTCTATAGTTTATCGTATTTAACGAACGATTATTCTATATAAGAAGAAGAAGATCAGATATTAAATTAAATTAACTGAAGCAGCAAGACAAGTTAGTTGTTGAAAATGCATTTGTATAACTCATGGTTATCGCTTCCATTGGTGGAGGAGACCAGCAAAGAGAAGGATTCTTTTTCGAAACTCCTCACTTCGCTAAGGGATTCTTATCTTCCCAATGGAGATCCTGATCGACTTGTATGATCCTCTTTTCCCCTCTTTAATTCTTTTGCTTAATATTAATAATTCCGCTCCTAGGTCTACTAGTAGCATGGCATATTCAATATTTTGTGTGCTGTCTTGCTCCAATTCATCTCTATTTTCCGAATCTAATTCATTCTTCATACAAAATTTCAATATTTCTTTTATTATGGAATTCTCGAATCTTATCCCATTATATTATTTCTCTGAGTCAATGAGTTTGAAGAAGGAGATTTCTTAGTGTCAGTGTTATTTGCGAACTGTAGGGAATGTATCGACTGCAAGCCTAAGAAAAGCAATCAATGTGAAAGGTTGCCGTTTAAGCCGTCACCATGGATGCCAAGGGACGAGACAAGTAGATTCACATATACAAAAGGGGAAGTCTTATACCATTGTTTACATATCTCGAGTTTCAGCCAGTACACAGTTGTGGATGTTGCTCATGTTGTCAAGATTAACCCTGGTTTCATTTCTGATTAGTTTGTAATTTATATGAACTGTTTTGCATACTTCATTAATCCTAATGTCAGTCTTCTACAATTGCTTATATATCCCTTTTGTTAATTTCTAGAGGGCCCAACTCAGAAAAATGAAATTGACAACTTTATGGTTCAACAACTCGATGGAACTGTGAATGAGTGGGGTTTGTGTAAGCAGAAGGTAAGTTATGGGCTCACTAGCATTGTTTTTCGGTTTGCCTAATGCATGTGTTTAAATTAACTGCCGATTCTTATATCACGATTACTCCTCTATAGTTGGGAGCAAATGTTATCTTTGTTGTTTCGCTTGCTGTCTGCAAAGCTGGAGCTCAAGTCAAGAAAATTCCATTGTACAAGACGTACAATTTTTTACACCATGCCATGCTCAGTACAGTTTAGGCTCATTAGATAAGTTGTGTGCTTCCTTGTCTATAAGTAAGAGTCACTGCGTTTACTGGTCTATTAAAATTTTCTAATATCCAAAATATTGGCAGTTGTTCCTTGTTCAAAGAGTGCAATCACTACATGAGTAAAACGGCCATGATGATAGTTACATTGATACTTACCTGGGTTGCCTCATATATGGAATGAGATTATGTTCACTTACCTGCTTCATAAAGATCATATCTCCCGTAATGTTACTGCTAATTGAAGGTGACAACTCTTCCTTTTGGCTTTTCTTGCTTTCGTTGGAACATTATGGATTTTAATTTAGCGCCTAAATTGCTCAAAATTGACAAATTCTCGCTGTCCGAGGACTCGGATTGCTAAGATCTGTACAACAATACCAACATGGTTTGTAGATGTTTTTTTTCTAGTGAAAGAGAAGTATTCTAAAATTTCTATCGTCCATACTTTTGACTCGTCGCTGATATTCCTGGGCAAAACAAGTCACTTAGTTATCAGATTGTATCGAATAAATAAATAAACAATAATTAGTACATGTTGATTGAGGAATCAGCTAGCCTTCAGAAAGCAATTAATGAAAGTTGTACCCAAGGAGTTCAAAGAAAGAGATTGATGCTAATATTTTGAACTTTGAACCGTGCATCTGTTGAAGTATGTTACTCCTACACTCCAATTTGGCTGCACGTCTGACCCTCAGTCAGTCCATATGAATTTTTTTTCCACAGACTCACCCTGCTGACACTATTTTGCCTGGCACTTTTAGCGGTATTGGAGCAACATAGGTTTCTAGTCTATACCTTGTAACTACTGGCCTGCTGCTTAATTAACTAGCTAAAGAATTCTGTTTTATTTACGGTACATGTTGTATCTCTACGTGGAGAAAGTATTTTTGACATTGCTTTTATCCACATACAAATTGTTAATGGTGTAAAATTACGTGTTATGCAGTGCTGTGAAATTTTCTTTGGTTTCTTTTGGTGAAGCGAAAAGGTCAAAAACAAAGGAAAAAGCAAGTAGACTTCTGGGATGTCTTCAAAATTTGTCTTGGTAATTCCTGATAATTTCATCTTCATCTGAGGAAAAATTGGACGAAAATTGAATGAAAAATATAGAACGCGGTGTTAATGATGTCGCACGACAACAAATAAAAAAGAGGTGGAATGTTGTTGGAATTGTTTATCTGTCAAGGTAGGTAAGCATGTTAAGTGAGCTTTGATAAGCTTAAGTAGTAAAATAGGAAGAATCAAAAAAGCTCGAGTAGTAGTGTATACTGTATAGTCGTGTCTCTATTTAATGTAATCTGTTTGATTTTGTTCTTCATTTTATTTTGATAATAAGGTTGGCATGAAGCTCTATGCCAAAGTTTTTAATGTCTGATTATTGATTATGATGTGTGATTATTGATTATGTTACAGGTTACTTTTGAGGTATTGATATTGCTTTGGATTGGTTTTACGTTCGGATGGCAACATATGGTCGATCATAATACAAGAATGAAGACTACCGATACTATATAGTAATTATGAAGCTAGTCGATGAAGGCATAGAGTAATGTTTTTTAGTTAAAATAATTATTTGTTGTACTTTTGATCCTTTAATTTTCCATAATGTAGTGAACATATTTTTGAGATTGAATAATGTATGTCTTGCAATTTTGGAATAATGTATTCTTGATCAATTGATGGAATGACGAAGCAGTTTATTAATAATTGTTGTTTTTGGATAAACTAGCGTTGTATTGATCAGGTGTTGTTTTAATAAATAACTAGTGTTGCATTATCAAAATAAAAATGTCGCATTTGTTTGATAATAGTGTTGCTTATAAACATGAAATGTATTACATTTGTTTCATAGAAGTGTTGCATTTATTTGATAGAAGTGTTGCATTAACATATAAATAATGTTGCCTTTGATATTGAGAAAAAGTGTTGCATAAACATAATCAATGCAACACTTTAAAAAAGTGTTGCTTTAGATAAAAAAGTGTTGCATTAAGTGTTGCATTAAGTGTTGCATTAGGCTAATGCAACAAGACTTTATGCAACACTTTGATAAGTGTTGCATAAACCCTATAGCAACATTTATAGAACATAATGAAACAATACCAACGTGTTGCAGTAGGCTCATTTTGTAGTAGTGTTAATTCGTAAATAAAATATAAACGGTTATATTTAATTAAATATTGTATTCGCGTATTAATATAAACAGTTATATTAATTTGGGTAGTTATACAATATCGTAATTTTATCAGACCATTATTAATACATCGACTGTATTAATATCTGATAACATGTGTGCGATTTATAATAAATACCCGCGAATAATATTTAGCAAAACGGGTCGAATCACGCAAAGGAATAAGGTAAGAGTGGAGAAAGCCCACTCTCACCCACCCAATTCGGCCGACCCACAAGTGCTACATAAGGAGAGTCCTTCTCCTTTTGTCAGTTACTGGTTAATTCATAATCTCACGAATTAGGGTTTTGAGAACATTATTTTCCCAAAACTCAGATCTCACATCTAAAACCTCACAAAAGCTCTCCCCATATTGCAAGGCAATTGGAGAGTATTTCTAGCACACGCGGCATCATCTCATTCAAGTCTTGGGTGCAAGTTATAGGAGGGAATTTACTTTAATTCCTATTCTTAGGCCTATTCAAGCAAGGACCTAGACCTGATAATGGATCGGGCTGGGCCGGGTTTGGGTCGGGCCCGTACTAAATAAACGGCCCAAATACACGGGTCGGGCCGGGCCGGGTCAAAACGATGGGCCAATTTTCTTGGCCCAAGCCCACAATTGTTCGGGCTATAGCGGGCCTCGGGCCAAAATGGGCCAAAACTGGCCAAAATAACATAATACGAAACAATCGACAAAATCGATATGTGAACAAACTATTAGCAACGAAATAAAATTTTCAAGTCTTAGGTATTTGACTTCGACTCTTTTGGTAGGAGAACCATCCATAGTATCATACATAACTTATGAGTTGACAAAAAATGAATAGTATTAACTAAAGGTGTACGATAAAAATATAAAAATATCCGCAAAATTGATAATTCGATGCATTAGTGATATTAGATTATTAGTATGATGTGATATACGATTCCAACTTTTGAATTTTTTTCTTTTTAAAAAAATAATTTCGGGTCGGGCCGGGCCAAAAATCGGGCCTTTAGGTTGGCCCAAACCCGGCCCTATATTTATATCGGGCTTATTTTGGGCCGGGCCAAGGGCTTTTTGGGCCAAACAATTAGGCCCAAAGCCGAGAAAAAATCGGGCTGGGCCGGGTCGAGCCATCGGACCTGGGCCATTTGATCAGCTCTACAAGGACTCAAGGTTGTATTTCTTTTTCATGTTTTTATTAACTTATGACAATATTCTCAATTGTAAAATTCGTTATAATCCTTCACGTTTTAGGGCGAATACATGCTTTATTCCCCACAAGTGGTATCAGAGCATAGGCCACGAGATTTTACTTTTGTGTTTTTCATAAGTTTTGATTAAAAATTTTGAAAATCGTTTTCTGCCGGCGTGTGGGTCGGTCGACCCATTATTGTGGTCGGTCGACCAACACCCGCGTAGGGTTTCTGTTTTTCGGCAGTTTCTCTTTTGCGTTTTCAGAAACTCGATTTCTTGTTTTGTGGTCGGTCGACCCGGTTAATAGGTCGGTCGACCATTCTGCTGTTACAAAAAAAAAAAAAAAAATATTTCGTCAGTAGGTCGGTCGACCCTATGTTGAGGTCGGTAGACCACTTCCCTGTAACAGTCGTTTTATTTTTCCGAAAATAACTTGTTTTATTTTCCCTTGGCCAAAAGTAATATGCTGTATACGGAAATAGTATATTATTTTTGTGAAACGGTTCACTCTCGCATGATACATATTATTTTAAAACGGTTTAAGATAATGGATTATTAACTTGTTAAAATTAAAGTGGTTAAAACGGTATAATCACGTAATTTTAATCCCGTAAAGGTGGTTTGGTAAAATTTGTTAATCATAATAACAGTATTATGTCATGAATGAATTTTAATTTTAGTTCATGCATTTTATTTATCGTCTTGTTGAATGCCTTTTGAATGCTTTCTATAACGTATTTAATTTTGCAAACGGTTGTAACTTAGTGTGGCCTTAGAAGATTGTGTTACCGTAATGATGGAACACAGTCTTGTTTGTAATTTTGAGATCTTGAATCTCCGTTTTGGGTTTTTGCCATGTAATTACTTTTGTATTTAAATTAGAATGTAAATAGGGTTATATTTATAATTTAAATTAGTAATTTTGTGAAGAGCAAAGACGATGCTCACTCCCGCTGCAAGGACCAAGATGGAACATCAAGACAAGCTTCTAGGGTCCAACGATGGATTCCAAGTTGTTTTATGTTTATTTTGGTAGGATAGGCCACACTAGAACTTTTATTTACGTTTATTGCATTTATTTTTATGCTTTCATCGATAATAGCTTGCATCATATTCCGCCTAAAACCAAACCACCTATAACATGCCTGAAAACTGACTCATGTAGAGGTTACGCGTTAGTTTTCTGTGACAATACAGATGTCACATGTCACATGTAAAGCCATCACTTTATTTCATTCATTCATGCAAATGCTAGATATTAGTTCACTTAAAATGGATAAATATAAGTTGATGGGGTCTTCCTCGTATAACCAAAAATTGAGAATAGTCTTTATAAATCAGACTCCCATGAATCCCTTCTTCGTCGGTAGGCATAATATGACCCCTTCTACGTCGGGTAAGTGGGAACAGATGATTTATTTTATCTCAACATCATGGTCACTCGATACTATCTAGCGACTGAGATGGACTAATAGATAGGATTTACGGAAATCTATCGACCAAGAGTTCCAACGGTGGAATTAGCCAAACTGTGGGCTTATCAATATACGGAAATTGAGTCTTGGGATCGTTTATATAATTCTTGAGGGAGATCAATTATATAAATGCATGAGTCTACGAGTTTAAATACAATTTAAAATAGACTTAAATCACAACAATGAGTTGCTTATATGGTTTTGTTTTATCTTCTTTTCAGTGTAGAACACGATCATTTAAACTGTTGTATAACTAATGGCTGGTGAAGACCCAATGCCAAGTGCCAAGCTAGCACGTGAATCCTGGCTAAAAGCCTTCATGGACTCCATAAATTAGTCTACTAGACTAAGGAATGATGGGTCAAACTTCTCTGACTGGGAGGCAGCACTACGGAATGCTGCCATTGCTCACAGAAAGCTTAAGTACTTAACTGAGCCAATTCCGGCACACCCAGGAACTGGAGCTAGAGCTAACGAAGTTCGCGCTCATAGCGACTTTGTCATGGAAGCGGGTGCGATAAATAACGTACTCATCTATGCAATGGAATCCAATTTGCAAAGACGCTTCTAACCCATGGTGCAAACAAGATTTTCACCACGCTCACTAACGAATTCTCAAAAGCTCCGAGAATCGTTTCTTATGAGCACACCTGTCGCTTCTTTGAGGCGAAACTCCAGAAGGGCCAAGCTTTTAGCCCACATATTCTCAACATGATTGAGAATATCGAGAAACTAGAGCCCCTAAACTGCAAGATCAGTGAGAACATAATCGTTGATCGAATGCTTCATTCGCTTCATGATGGGTTCGCCCTCTTTAGGGCCAACTATTACATGAACGACATGAAGAAGACTCCTCATGAGCTCCACTCTCTTCTCGTACAGACCGAGAAGGATCTGAAATTAAGTGGGAGCGTGAAGCAGGATGTTCTCATGATCTCCAGTAAGGGTAAGGGTAAGGGAAAAGCTAAAGCTCAGGGCGACCTAGCAGTAGGCAAGCCCAAGTTTAAGAAGTCAGGATTTACCAAGAGTGGGCCAGGTGAGTCAAGCAACTCACAGGGCAAAACAAAGAGCAAGGATACTAGCATGGAATGCCATCATTGCCACAAGACTGGGCATTGGAGGCGCTCATGCCCCGTGTATCGTGAGGACATTAAGGCAGGCCGTGTTACTCCTGTTGGTATGTCTTCTTCTTCTTTTATTCACATGATTGAGATTAACCATGCAAGTTACGGAACTTGGGTACTAGATACTGGTTGTGTTTCTCATCTATGTAATCATGTGCAGGGCCTCCGAAACCAAGAACCCCTCATCAAGGGTGAGGTTGACCTGCGTGTCGGGAATGGAGCACGTGTTGCTGCAGTCTCGAGGGGAACATACGTGATCCAGCTTCCAAGTGGATTTGAGTTATCTTTATATAACTGTTATTATGTTCCTTGTTTGTCCAAAAACATTATTTCAGTTTCTGCGCTTGACAAACTTGGTTTTTCATTTGTAATAGAAAATAACAGTTGTATTTTCTCATTACACAATATGATTTATGGCAAGGCAGTTTCCATGAATGGAATTTATGTTTTAGATCAAACCACTGAAATATTACATGTGAATAATAAGAGATTAAAGGTAGGTGACAGAGATCAAACTTACCTATGGCATTGTCGTATGGGACACATAAATGAGAAACGCGTAAAACAGCTCATACAGAATGGAGCTATCTCAGCCTTTGATTTCGAATCATTTGGCACGTGTGAATCATGTCTCATCGGTAAGATGACTCGTATTTCTTTCAAAGGTGTTGGAATGCGCGCTGCCGACCTATTAGGACTCATACATACAGATGTGTGTGGGCCTATGTCGATCAACGCACGAGAAGGCTATAGGTATTTCATCACTTTCACGGATGATTTGAGTAGATATGGCTATGTCTACTTAATGAAACATAAAAGTGAATTCTTTGACAAGTTCAAAGAATACCAGAATCGGGTACAGAACCAACTGGGAAGAAAGATTAAAGCACTACGTTCTGATCGTGGTGGTGAGTATCTTTCACACGAGTTTGATCAACACCTTAAAGATTGTGGCATCGTGCTACAGTTGACTCCACCTGGAACACCACAATTAAATGGTGTGTCCGAACGGAGAAATCGAACTCTACTTGATATGGTTCGATCCATGATGAGTCACACCGTTGTGCCTGATTCATTGTGGGGCTATGCTCTTTTTTCGGCCGCTCTAATACTTAACCGAAGTCCGTCTAAAGCTGTTGACAAGACTCCATACGAATTATGGAAGGGAACGGTCCCTAACTTGTCCTTTATTCGGGTTTGGGGCTGCAAGGCTTATGTCAAGTGGAGACACGAGGATAAGCTCGGCCCGCGATCGGTCAAGACATACTTTATAGGCTATCCAAAGGGAACTTTTGGTCATTACTTCTACTCGCCAACCGAACAACGTGTTTTTGTTGCGGCTAGTGCGACGTTCTTAGAGAAAGAATTTCTCGAGAACAAGTCGAGTAATAGAACCTTCGATTTATCGGAGGTTCAAGAACCAACTACCGAGCAACCATTGGAGGAAACAGTTCCTTCAACCGAGGCTGCGGTAGACATTCCTGAGGAACCTAGGAGGTAGGGAAGAGTCTCCATTCCTCCGGACAGATACATTGGTATGGTCGAGGAACATGATATGGATGACGTCTTACTCCTAGAGGGTAATGAACCCACAACCTATAAAGGTGCCATGACCAGTTCTGACTCAAAGCTATGGCTAGAAGCCATGCAATCCGAGATGGACTCCATGTATGAGAACAACGTGTGGGATCTTGTGGACCTACCTGCAAAGGTACGTCCCCTTCAATGCAAATGGCTTTACAAAATAAAGCATGTCGTGGAAGGTAAACAAGATATCCATAAGGCAAGACTAGTTGCTAAAGGTTTCACCCAAGTGCCAGGCTTGCACTACGATGAGATCTTTGCACCCGTAGTCATGCTACGTTCCATTCGGATTATCTTAGCGATCGCCGCTGTAATAACCCGTATTTGTGTGGACCTTTACATAATAAGATATATCGTTGTTTATATTCTTTGTTAATAAGCTTGTGTACCTTGTATGTTTATAAGCGTTTTTGGACCATAGTGGGTTTCGAATTGGGGGACTTGGGTTATAAGAATGGAGTGTAGTAATATGCTGCTTAGGAGGTTCGAACTTGGGGTCAATGGGAGCTTTGGAGTGGGCCTCGATTTGTGTGCAAACAAGGGAGCCCATTCACGTTTTCAAATCCTTGCCCAGCAACCATAGTATGCCGCCTACTTAAGATGGGTGTTACTAGCTTTAAACCCTACCCTAACCCTAATCCTTTTACACCCACCTCTAGTCGTCACATCAAACAAGAAAAGGAAGCCCTGCACGGTGGTCGTAAGGTAGCCCACGGTGGTTCGAATTGGGTTGTGAATCTGTGAGTCACGCACACACGCTGCAGTTTCCTATCAGTCTTGTTGTTTGCACTTCGTAATCAGGCAGGTATAACACGGTGAACCCTTGATGTTTTTACGTAATTTTGTAGTAGATCACGTAAAGAATGTATGCAAAGCTTTGGTTTGGTGTCGTTGGTCAGTAAAGGGCGTCGTGTAGGGTGTTAAAATGGGTTGCAGAGATGAATGTTGTTCGTTTTATATTATGTGTTTCTGGGTTACGTTTGTAATTGCATCTTTTGCGTTGTATTTCGACTGGTTTGGTGTCAGTGTTATCGTGTCTAGTTGGTACAGTCGTGTGGGTGGTAGTCAAGGTCGTGCCAAGGAGGTAGTGTCAGTAGGTTAGGGCGGCTGTGGTGTCGTCGGAGGAGGTGGTCGTGGGGTCTGTCATCACAAAAAAAAGAAAAAAAAAAAAAGAGTCAGGGGTTGTGGTTGTTTACGGTCAGGGGGTTTGGTTAGGGGGTGGTATTACTGTTGACTCGGGGGAGGTCAATACAGTAATACCACCGTGGCTTACAGATGGATTGACGGAGGTGTTGTTGGTGGGGTCAGTCGTGGTGTTAGGGGCGTTGTTGGGGATCGAAGTGGGTCTGTTTGCAGGAAGTCGGAGACACGGGCGTGGGGCAGACCTGAGTTTAGAGAGTCTGGTCTGACTCGCCGGTGGAAGTCGTGGGGATTGGTGGTGTCATGGTGTGAGTTGGTGGTCGGTAGTGTTTGAGGGCGGTGGTCGTCGGTGGTCAAAGTGGTGGTAGGAGGTAGTACGGTGGGTTAAAGTCGCGGGGGTGAAGGAGTTGGTATTGGGCTGTTTATTTCGTTTTATGAGTTTATTTTATTGTCTTTATTATTATTATTATTATTATTAATTAGTATTATTGTTTTTTATGAGTAAATTATTTTGTTAATAATGTTTTAGTAGTGATATTGCTACTAAATACTAAAAGCCGTCTTTCGTTCTTTTTATTTAATTCGTTATCGCGTAATTGAAAGTTATGAGTCGGGAAATCTATAATTTGGGGAAGTTACTATTTATGGGAACTTTCCTTTTATAAAGGGTTTCTATTTTTGGAAACTTTCCATTTATGGAAGGTTTCTAATTAAAGAAAGTATAGGTTGTTATGGGGTTCGGGAAGTACATTAATTCGGTACATATACATGTTTAGGTAGCGAGTTTCGTGTGGAACACTTCTAACGAGCTTGGGCGTATCTACATTTCCTGCTATTTCAGGTAGGGGAAATACTGGTATATAATGATGTGTAATCTGTTCTTATTTGGTATTAAGCATGTTTGTATTATATAATATCATGTGATCGTTATATTGTGCTATTTATATCATTCTGTGACACACTACGATGCGATGAGAAAATGGGTCTTGTGATTGGTGCGGAGATAATGGGTCTTGTGATTGGTGCGGAGATAATGGGTCTTGTGATCGGTGCGGAGTTAATGGGTCTTGTGATTGGTGTGGAGAATAATGGGTCTTGTGATTCGGAGTGGAGATGATCGACTTTCTATCTATAGTAATGTGGTTTGTTTACAGTTTTTCTCTACTCAACCTCGTGGTTGACCCTGTGTATTCGTGATCACCTGTGATGAACCAATTTATTGGGGAGCAGATTGACAGGTGTTGAGACTATGGGAGCTAAGGGAAGGGAGAAGCATGGACCCGGACCTGCCTAGAGTCTAGATCACCAGAATAGTTGTTTTACGAGTTGTACTTTTATTTCATCAAGACAAACTTTATATTTCTGTTGTATGAACTCGTTCTTTGAGATAACTTTATCAATTTAAAGTACTGTTTATCTTTCCTTTGTATCTACTGCCTCGGGAAACCGAGATGGTAACACCCTTATTTATCTAGGGAGTCCTAGTACAGGCCCTTCAATAAATGGGGGTGTTACAAAGTGGTATTAGAGCGAACGATCCTCAGGCCTAACCTAATGAACCCAATGAATGTAGGGGAGTCTAAATAAAATGAACCCCGGGATAGGACTGTTAGGAGCACACTAAAGGAAAAGTATGAGTCTGGGGCCCCCTCACACCGAACCATTGGCCCTATCAGTTTTTCCCTGGAAACCCAGAGTGAATATATGAGAGAAAAGGGTAGGTTAAGAAAGATGGAAGTAATGGTATACTGTGATTAGTATTTCAAGAGAACTCTTAGTATATATTTGACAGTTGGAAAAGCCGGGAGGGGCATGAGCATGAAAGAATTTCAATTGTTTGAATAAAGAGGTATTTTAACATGGATGCATAGAGTGATTTGAATTATATCAGTAATTACATCATGTCTAGCGATATGCGGTTATGTGAAATCCCGAGCCATGTTATAGATACGTGTTATTCAATCTGTTGGTTATGAATGGACTATATTGTTTAAGGACTTTAGCCCTAACCCAAATGGGTGCCCACATGCGTCGGGACTCATTTCTCTTCTTTGTGTTATAGTATGCCTCCGCGAAGAAACAATGTCGCTAACATCACGCAAGAAGAATTGGACCTTTTGATAGCTGAGAATGAGGACCTAAAGGCCAAACGCATGGACTCCGCCAAGATGAGCACGATTATCGCGAGGCACCACCCTACCCAATTCACTGGGGAGGGGGAACCTCATCTGCTAGGGGCTTAGTGCCGGGAATTCAGTAACCTGTTCGAGTTGGTGGATTGCCCCGAAGAGCTGTGGGTTGACCAAGCAGCCCACTACCTGAGGGGTATGGCCGGTGACTGGTGGACCGGAAACAAAGGTGAAATTCGAGAGGCAGCCAGGGAGGATGGAACTGAGTTTGTTGCCTGGATCGCATTCAAGAGAATCTTATATGAGGTGTTTCTACCAGAATTCCAGAAAAGCAATGTAACAACCCGACCCACCACGGTCGTAACACAAACCCAATAAGATGGGTGCACACTTCTAGGCCCATTATTTGTCCTCACTTAAGCCCAAAAGCACAAGGCCTTGTTACTAAGTGGTGGGTGGAAGTTATTATAAACTTATCACAAGCCTCACATTCTACCGATGTGGGAAACTTTTCTCTCATACTCTTGGGGTGTTACAAACTCTCCCACTTAAAGAACACAACGTCCTCGTTGTGCCTCAACCTTGACCACAACCAGGGCAAGAATCCTCCCCCTGCTAGGTGTGTGACCCGGGTACTCCCGACCACAGGCTCGCTCTAATACCATTTTGTAACAACCCGACCCACCACGGTCGTAACACAAACCCAATAAGATGGGTGCACACTTCTGGGCCCATTATTTGTCCTCACTTAAGCCCAAAAGCACAAGGCCTTGTTACTAAGTGGTGGGTGGAAGTTATTATAAACATATCACAAGCCTCACATTCTACCGATGTGGGAAACTTTTCTCTCATACTCTTGGGGTGTTACAAGCAAGCTAAGAGAGGAGTTTGACACCTTCAGGATGACGGTGGACATGACAGTGGAGGCCTATTACAGAAAATTCATTCAGTTGGTGAGTTACGTGGGGGACATGGGTTTCGATGATGCCATGCTGGCGATGAAGTTTGAGAGGGGGTTATCAATCGCCATCAAGAAGAGACTGATTGCAGCTCCGCCCACCACAGTCCGGGACATCTATTTACGGGCTGGGGTGGCAGAGAGGCTCTCAGATATGATTAAGGAAGACAAGAAGACAAAATCTGAAAAGAGGAAGGCTGAGGCAGTGACGGAAAGTTATGGGTCAAAGAAACAAAGCTCTAACAAGTTCAGTGGGTATTTCGGTAACAGTGTCTCCGGAGGTGTGAGGAACCAGAGTGGGGGCAATTTCAGGAGTGGGGGTTCTGGCAGTGGTTCGGTGGGAATAGTCTGTTTCGGCTGTGGAAAGACTGGGCACAAGCAGGCAGTATGTCGCTCTTCTGGAGGGAATCAGTCCGGGGGTTATTGTACGCCAACATCCGGCTATCAGGGATCCCGCACTCAGTTCTATGGTAGCAGTGGCTATCGCACACCCACGACAAACTATGGCGGGGGTGCGAAATCTGGAGGGAGCAGCAATTATCAGAGGAACTTCAACAACTATCAGAATCGCTCGTACCAGAACCAGAAGCATGGGAATGGAAGCAATCAGAAGACGGGAGCAGAAGGGAATTAGCAGTCTGGGACATCCAGTGCCAGTCAGAGTGGTGTCAAATCCAGTGGCAAGCTTTATGCCATGGGAAAGCAGGCAGCTAAGGATGATGCTCATGTGGTGACCGGTACTTTTCTTGTGAGCTCTAAACCTACTTTCGTACTTTTCGATTCCGGTGCCACCCATTCCTTTGTGTCTAGAGAGCATGTTAGGGTCTTGGCACTTGAGAGGTTTGATTTGGTCGCGGACTCCGTGACCATACCTTCAGGAGAGTCGATCACCTGTAATAGAGTCTATAGAAGTATACCCATAAAAATCGGGGAAGCAATGTTCTATTGTGACCTCATAGAATTTCCGCTGGGGGGCTTTGAGGTGATTCTGGGGATGGACTGGCTGGGGAAGTATCGAGCTTTCATCGACTGTCATCAAAAGAAAATCTCCTTGAAGGGACCTAAAGGAGTGAGGTTGTCTTACAAGGGATACCGAGTCAAGCCAAAAATCAAGTTCATATCCGTCAATACCCTTAAGTCTAAATTGCGAAAAGGAGAGAGCCTAATCTTGTGCCAAATGTGGGATTGTGAGGCTGAGACCCCCAAGACTAGTGAGATACCTGTGGTACGGGAGTTTGAGGAAGTATTCCGAGACGACGTTCCAGGGTTACCGCCGAGGAGGGAAGTGAAATTTTCCATTGACCTAAAACCAGGAGCGGGACCAATATCTAAATCACCGTACCGTATGGGACCAAAGGAGATGGAGGAGTTGAAGAAGCAGTTGGATGAACTAGCTGAGAAAGGGTTCATTCGACCCAGTGTGTCGCCCTGGGGAGCACCCGTTGTGTTTGTGAAAAAGAAGGATGAGAGTTTGAGACTTTGTGTTGACTACCGAGAGCTGAACAATGTGACCATCAAGAACCGTTATCCTTTGTCGAGAATTGACAACTTGTTTGATCAGTTAAGTGGAGCTGGGGTTTTCTCCAAGATTGATTTGAGATCCGGGTATCATCAGTTGAGAATAAAGGATGAATATATTCCAAAGACCGCTTTCAGGACGAGGTATGGCCACTACGAATTTGTGGTTATGCCATTTGGATTGATGAATCGAGTCTTCAGCCCATATCTGGACAAGTTCGTGGTGGTATTCATAGATGATATCCTGGTGTACTCCAAGAATGCAGAAGAGCACGAGGACCATTTGAGGAAAGTACTTCAGACCCTAGAGGAACACAAACTCAATGCTAAGTTGAGTAAGTGTGAGTTCTGGTTGGAGAGAGTGGCATTTCTGGGGCATGTAATTTCAAAGGAGGGGGTGTCTGTTCACCCTAGTAAGATCGAGGCTGTGACTAGATGGCAGAGTCCGAAGAATGTGAGTGAGATTCGAAGCTTCCTGGGATTGGCTGGATATTATCGGAGACTTGTCAAAGATTTTTCAAAGATAGCAAAGCCGTTGACGTCGTTAATGAGGAAAGAGAACCGTTTTGTCTGGGATGAGAGTTGTGAGAAGGCATTTTTGACCCTTAAGGAACGTCTGACAACAGCTCCTATCCTTGCTTTGCCAGTTGGGAGTGATAATTTCGAAGTTTATACCGACGCTTCGAAGCATGGGTTGGGTTGTGTGCTAATGCAGAATGGGAGAGTGATAGCGTATGCTTCTCGCCAGCTAAAGACCTACGAAGAAAATTACCCGACTCATGATTTGGAATTGGGAGCAGTTGTTTTTGCACTGAAATTGTGGCGCCATTATCTTTATGGAGCCACTTTTAAGGTGTTTTCCGATCATAAGAGTATGAAGTATATCTACACCCAGAAAGAGTTGAACATGAGACAGAGGAGGTGGATAGAGCTGATTGGAGATTATGATATGCAGATTGTCTACCACGAAGGCAAGGCGAATGTGGTAGCTGATGCCCTAAGTAGGAAGTCAATTCATGCTCTGAGTTGTGCCAGATCGAGAGTGAGGTTGCATGACGAACTAAGGGAGATGAGAATTTTCATGATCCGGAAAGGGGATGCTCTTAGTGACTTGACGGTGGAGCCTGAGTTGTATGGCGAGATTCGGGAATTGCAAAAGAGTGATGCGAGAATTCAGAAGTGGCGTGGGATGGTCGAGAGTGAGGGTGGAGAGGCTGCATCCAAGTTCAGTATACATAACGACGGTAGTCTGAGGTTCAGTGGGCGATGGTGTGTTCCGGATGTTGAGGAGCTAAAGAAGAAGATCCTGACTGAAGCTCATGCTACTCCATATTCCGTTCACCCAGGAGGTGATAAGTTGTATAAAGACCTTAAGAAGACATTCTGGTGGCCTAATATGAAGAAGGAAGTCGCAGAGTTTGTTTCTAGGTGCTTGACATGTCAGAGAGTGAAAGGGGAGCATAAGAGACCGCAGGGAAAGATTCAGTCCTTAGATGTGTCAGAGTGGAAGTGGGAGAACATCTCGATGGATTTCATTGTGGGGTTGCCTCGGACGCAGAGGGGAAACAACATGATTTGGGTGATTGTGGATCGTTTGACTAAGTCGGCTCACTTTATTCCAATGAAAGATACCTGGAGTAAAGCCGAGTTGGCTAAGTCATATGTTCAGAATGTGGTCAAACTGCATGGCGTACCCAAGGACATTGTTTCAGACAGAGATTCGAGATTCATATCCAGATTTTGGCAAGAGTTGCAGGCCGCTTTGGGTACCCAATTGAAGATGAGTACTGTGTTCCATCCAGCTACTGACGGTCAGACCGAGAGAACTATTCAGACCCTTGAGGATATGTTGCGAGCGTGCGTACTAGAGTTTGGTGGATCTTGAGAGGATCGACTGGGGTTGATAGAGTTTTCATATAATAACAGCTACCATGCCAGTATAGGGATGGCCCCTTTCGAGGCTCTATATGGGAGGAAGTGTCAGAGCGCTGTGTGTTGGGATGATCGAGCCGATGTTATGACCTTAGGGCCGGATATGATTCAGGAGATGGTGGAGCAAGTTCAGGTTATTCGACAGAAAATGAGGGCCGCTCAGGATAGACAGAAGAGCTATGCAGATCTAAAGAGGAGCGATATTTCATTCGAGGTCGGAGAGAAAGTACTACTGAAAGTATCTCCAATGAAGGGTGTGATGAGACTCGGCAAGCGTGGCAAACTGAGTCAGAAGCTTATTGGATCGTTTGAGATTTTGGACAAAGTTGGGGAGGTGGCATACCGATTAGCTCTACCTCCAGCTCTATCCAAGGTCCATAATGTGTTCCACGTGTCCCAGTTGAGGAAATATGTGAGTGATCCATCGCATGTGCTTCAGCACGAAGTGATTGAGGTAATTGAGCAGTTGGCATACGTTGAGACTCCGAAAGAGATTCTGGACAGGAAGGTACGAAAGACTCGCAACGGGGAGACGTCCTTGGTGAAACTCTTGTGGATAAATCATAATCAGGAAGAGGCTACGTGGGAGCCTGAGGCATCTATGAGGGAGCGTTACACACATTTGTTTGATTGAGGTAAGTTACGCGGACGTAACTTTTCTATAAGGGGGGTGGAATGTAACATTCTGTGATTTAAGTAAAGTTTGGTGATGTTTTGTGTTCCAAATTCTTTTGAGTTAGTTGTTTTGTCACCTATGTAATACCAAGTATTTTTATTATACTTTATTGTGTTTTTATTTTAATATTTAGTTAAAATATCAACGTGTTTTAATTATTTAAACGTTAATAATCGACAATTGTTTATGGAATAAGTGTATATGTTTCATTTAGAGGTCGAGTATACAAACTACTAGTATAACCGTGACGTTGGGCCTCGGGGGGCGTGCAAACCCTAAGGCCCATGCACAACTAAATACACGTTGGTGCAATTTCAGCTTTCCTCACCTTCCAGCCGTCATTTATAACCACACATCAGACCTTATTTTGACCTATCTACACTTTTACAATCTCACAAACCTGCTGCCGTCATATCCGAGAACGTCGGGAAAGCTTTAACACGGTGGTTAGAGGGTGCTAGGGTGGTTCGAATCCCAAGGAAAGAGGGTATGTTCATCACAGTTTCTGTTTTTCGTGATTTATTTTCGTTTCAATTCCTTAAATTTAATCGTATGCCATGGTTGTAGCTTCTGTTCTTTGTATGACTTTGATCTACGCTGTTAGTAGTTGTATTCTGACCATAGTCGTGCCACCATGGACCGCCTATAACCACCAGCCACAACCGTCTTCATAGCCGGTGTCAGTGTCATTTTCTGTTGTTTCGAAACCGAGTTTCAACGTGTGGTTTTTGTATTTGTATTCGAATGAGTTTCGGTGTAAGGTAGTTATGATTGGTGTTTCGGGTTGTGATTGAGCTCAGCATTGGCATAGCATTTGCATATAACATTGTTGCATTTTATATTAATGTGTTATCCTACTCAACCGCGAGGTTGACAGTGTATTCATGTTCACCTACAATGATCGGGAATGGGGAGTAGATCTTTCAGGTCAGAGACAGGTGGACTAGGACTGGGCATGGAGGAGAGACATGGATTGGACCGACCTAGCTTTAGATCACTTAGTCTCTTTTATAGTCTTCACTTGTTTTATAACAGTTGTTTTGGAATTTTAGTTGGACTTTGTTTTGTAATAGTTTTCAGTTAAATCATTTATAATTTAAAGTACTGTGTGTCTTTCACTGTGATTATCTACTGCCTTGGTTTATCCAGGATGGTAACAGTCCTATTTACTCTGGAAGTCCTAGTTCAGGCTCCTAGGTAAACGGGGGTGTTACAAAGTGGTATCAGAGCGAACGATCCTCAGGCCTAAACTAAAATGGAAATAATGAATATAGGGGAGTCTAAATAAAATGAACCCCAGGCTAGTAACTGTTAGGAGCCCCATAGGAGTTGGGATGAGTTAGGGGCCCCCTCAAACCAAGCCACTAGCGCTTTCAGTCTAACCTGGTTACCTTGAGAGTTGAAGAGTGTGGGTAGTTTTGAAAAGGTAAATATAATATATGTATATGTACTAACCTTTCAGCGCCAAGGGAATGAGGTAAGTTATGATGTGAAAGATGGATAAGTATATATGTATACTGTAAGGCATGAACGTGATGTTACATGATGATTGGCATGTATATGTGTTATTTTCAAGCATTGAGAACATGAGTTTATATCTTAAGTGAGATTTGTATATGCATGTGGTTATGTGATCCCTAAGCCTTTAGGTAGACCTTTAATAAGAATTTAACCGTATGGAAAAGTTACATGCTAAATATGTATGTTAGCAAGACCAAGTCAGAATAGGAGTTGACCTAGGATGCTCATAAAATTTTGTCACTTGTGTAGCAAAATGCCTCCCAGAAGAGAACCCAACACTGCTAATGTATCACAAGAGGAATTGGATCGCCTGCTAGCTATCAACGCTGCTCTGCTAGTTAGGATTGGGGCAAGCACTCAGTCCGATGCGATTAAGATGAGTAATAATATTTCTAGGCATAACCCCACCAAGTACGATGGGGAAGGAGCGTCGAGTCTACTTGCGGAGTGGTGCCGAGAGTTCGAGAGCATATTCGAACTACTGTCTGTACCAGAGTCGATGAAGGTGGACCAAGCTGTATTCTATTTGAAAGGTACAGCTAGGTTATGGTGGAACAACAACAAAGAGGAAATCAAGGCTGCTGCGGAAGAGATCGGGTCGGAATATATACGCTGGGAAGGATTCAAGGGGATTTTATCCTCTAAGTTCGTGCTGGAGCATGTGAAAGGAAAACTGCGAGCTGAGTTCGATTCATTCCAGATGGCCGAAGGGATGACTGTGGAGGCTGATGCCCGTCGTTGAGGGTACCAAAGATAAAATTTATAATTCCTAACTTTAACAATAGATAGTGAAAGTCAGGGTCGAACCACTAGGAGGTGGGGAATGTTTATTGTCTTAATGATAATGTTTAAAGGTAACAAATTTGGGGGTTTGATTGTTGATTACTATATCTAAGGTAAAGATTAAAATAAAACGAGAAATAAAGATGAGAATAAAATATAATAAAAAGGGATGCTAGGATGTTTGGGTAATAAATAGCTAAGGTAAAATAAATCCTAAGGTCAACATGTATTGCAGTCGCGTAAGGGGTGTAACATATCTTTTTAAGTCTATGCTACCTAATAGCTCCTTTCGGCCTATGCTATTAGTTCCTAGGTCTCACAATTATTGGGTGTCAACAATAAGGGTGATTCCTAAATCCCAGGTCACATACCTTTCAACCTTGAGTAACCTATCCGTCTTAAGGTGTAAACCAATGCCCTTCCCGTATCTTTCAATCTTGGGTAGGTCATTACTAAAATCCTACAAGTCTCCTTATGGTCTCATTGCAGGATATTATAATTGACAAGAAAAGACGAAATAAGAAAACATACGCGAGTGGTCGACCGACCGGCTACTCCAGTCGGCCGACCACGGCCTCGGTCGACCGACCAGCTATTCCAGTCGGCCGACCGTGGTCCTGCTACAAGTCGGTCTTTCGAATTCTATTTACCTACGCATATTCATCCCCTACATCCTAACATATGAAAATTAGCTACTCATGGTTGTTAAGACGATTATAAATTTGGGAATAAACATGGTAAATATATTGAATAATCTAAACATGCAAGAACTAACAAAGCTTGAGATTCTGACTTTAAACAATTGTAATAAAAATAAGAACAATAATAAAGTAAGATTAAAAGAGTAATTACCACAATAGGATTAAGGCAGAAAAGGAACAAACTTTATTGACGAATGTTGAAAGATTGAAGAACAAACTAAAAGTGTTGAGAATTATTAAAAGATTGTAATTCAACTAAAGACTAAAAAAAAATCTCTAAATAAGACTTGATAATAAATAGTAAAAGATTCTTTCTAACCCTAATCATAAGATTAGTTTATATAGGTAACTAAACTAAGAGTTTCCTAAAAGCTCTAATTCTACTTTATTTCCGAAAAAGAATCGTTTGGGCTTCCGCTGTGGTCGGTCGACCTACTATTCGGGTCGGTCGACCGCTCCTTGCTGGGCTTCCTTTATTTTTGGCCTTCCTTGAGATTTGGGCTTTATTAAAGAACAGGGTCAGTCGGTCGACCTATAATGTCGGTCGGTCGACCGCTTCCCGAAGAATTTCTTCTATTTTCTTCTTATTTTTGACTTTGGATACTTTGACTTTGACTACAGTTGACTTTCCATTTATTCCTTAATTAAGCAAAAGACTTGAGGATACGGATTTGGTGCTAAATCGTCTCTTTTCCGCATAAATCTGCAAAAGTGCATAAAAATACGAAAGTACACAATTTGTGGGAAATAAAGGCTAAAACATAGTAAATGAGCGACCAAATACGTGTAAAAATAGATGTAAAACATCATAAAATAGACACGTATCAAATTCCCCAAACCAAACCCTTGCTTGCCCTCAAGCAAGAAATAGACTCGATCTTAACTAATGGAACGATTTCAATCTCAGAGCGAAATTTACATGTTAGCCTAGACCAATACCAAGTACAAAATGAAAAAGTATTTAAATCATGCAAACGAGTTATGGTGTTGTCAAACTTGCAAAAATAGAAACTATAGAGACTTATACCATGGACTCTCGCGGTACGCTCGAGACACTCATGAAGCAAAGGGTGAGTATATGTAAAAGATAGGAAGAAGTAAATTTGTAATGACGCTCACCTAACTGCGACCCATGAAAACATGCCTGCAATCTAACATGAACAGGAATTCTACAACTTTGTACAACAATCTCATTTAAGTGGCCTAGATACATGCAATTGAGGTAATGAAAGATATGTGAGGTAAAAGGTAAAAAGTGGTTAAGATGTTTTTGGATTTGTGGGGTTAGTAGCCAAGCTAGTAAAACCGATTCCCAACAACATATTTCACAACTTTTTGATATTAAGAAGGTGCTCTTTTTGTGGCACAACTCTCACATTGAATATAAGAAAGGACTCCCAAATATTTTTGAATGAAGCATGGGAGTGATAACATATAAAAGAAAGGGATTTTTGGAACGAAATTTTGAACTTGATGATGCCAGGTGGTCGGCCGACCTATTGAAGCGGTCGATCGACTGGCTCTGTACTTCCCGGATTTTTTTTCGTTTTTCTTCTTTCTTTTTCTGAATTTTTCTTGTTCTTTTTCTTTTCTTTCTTTCTTTCTTTTCTCTTTTTGCTCATGATAGCTTACAAACCAAGATACCTCACGAGTCAAACCAAAGACCACAAATACTAGCTTGGAAAGGTAGGCTAAGTATGGGATGTAGTTTTGGGGGATAAAAGGCAATTTTGGCTATGTGAAGCTTATGGGTAAATATGAAAAAAGGGGTCCCAAATGCACGTATCAAGACTCATAAAACGAGAAAGTAAAACAAGTTTATAGCAACTCAAGTTCATGTTTATGCATATTGATGTAACATGTTCCAAGGGGAGTACTACTCACATCCTAGACAGCTGGTTTAAGAATGAAACCAGGAATAAGGCTCTAAAACTCAGAATGTATAGTAGACTGCCAAGGTATAAGTCAAGTCTCAAGATATGCAAGTTGACAAAAACTCGTAGATATGCGAAAGACTCTCATACTAAAACAAGTTGACAAGGCAAGGTAAAGGCATAAACATGTAAGATAGCTAAATCATCCTTGAAATACTTTCGTTCCGACTCGACCTATATGCTAAAATAAACGTGCATTTTTTTTTGGAGTTTTTTGGATTTTTTAAATTTTTTTTTTTTTGGATTTTTGTATATATAAGGAAAATAAAGAAAAGAACGATGCAAGACAGAAATGCAATAAACGTGTGACAGAATGCAATGCATGTAACACGAAACCATTCCCCAAACCAACCCGCACAATGTCCCCATTGTGCATTAGCCTAAGTAAAGGTTTCAGAAAATTAAAGAAAAGATGCAAAAATAAAACTAAGGAAAAACTGGAAAGAACTCACTGGGTTATGAAGTGCATGAGAAAAACCTCCCCAAACCAGCGTAAGCTGGGAGGTTTTGGTGGCCAGCAGTGCCACTCAAGTAACCAAGTCAATTTCATGATTTCCAAGGAAGAGAAACGAAAGACCGCAGCAGAGAGCAGGTCGACCGACTGATATTTCTGGTCGACCGACCTCCTGTGAATTACGGAAAATCTTGCGATACAGCAACTCTGGTCGACCGACTGATGTTTCTGGTCGGTCGACCCTCTGTGTCCTGGAGGTCTTCGTTTCTTCGTAAATCCTGAAAAAGCAAGAAAGTACGCGCGCCCAACAATGCGCGAGATGCCCGGAACGATTCTTAAAGTCTTAACTACTCAAACATAAAGGAAAGGATCTAAACTACGAGCAAACAAAATTAAAAAGTCTCACACAACAAAAAATAAATTGTCTTAAAAACTGCAACTAAAACAACTATCCGCTAAAGATGCGGAAAATATCCGACCACGGCTTCTGACGACATGCCGTAGTCTCCACGGTTTTTGCTTTAGTAGCAAAACACATCTTCTTTCCGCCGTCGCAAAGCATATGCGACGGTCTCTCCTCTTGAGCCTGCCTCCTCTTCTTCTTCTCCTCCCTATCCACGACGTCTGGATCCTCATCCTCTTCATAGCTTAGGCATCCCATTCCTCCTCTCTGGATGATGACTTCCTTCACTTTGGGTTTCCCCAAACAAGTTCCTGCAATAGTCATAATAGAAGTGCCCTCCCTATTGCTCCCAATCTGGGGCGGAGGTGTAAAAACAGATACAGGAACAGGTAATAAAGTGGGAGAAGTAGTGATGACCTCATACTTCTTCTCAGAAGTGATAGCATTACATGTGATGGGGGTCATAGCATCCTTCTTCCTATAAGATAGGCCATAGATAATAGAATGTTTGCCTACTTTGAAGGTTAGAGTCCCAGTGCCTACATCTATAATGGCACCTGCGGTGTGAAGGAAAGGTCTTCCTAGAATTATAGGTATATGGGCATCCTCTGGGATGTCCAAAACTACAAAGTCAACTGGGAAGAAAAACCTGTCAATACGGACAGGGATGTTTTCCAACACCCCTATAGGTTCCATAGATGTGCGATCCGCCATCTGGACTGTCATACTGGTCACTGCAAATTCGGTCATTCCTAGTTTTAAGGCAACGCTTAGGGGCATGACACTTATACTAGCACCTAAGTCGCACAAGGCCTTCTTAACTGGGAAGGTTCCTATATTACAAGGGACAGAAAAACTACCAGGGTCCTCTAGTTTATGAGGGGCAATGACATGAGTTAAAAAACTGGATGACTCTTCAGTGAGGGCCACCGACTCAACCTTTTCTAAAGACCTCTTCCTGGATAAAAGCTGTCTCATAAATTTAAGATAGGAAGGAACTTGTTGAACTAATTCTAAAAATGGGACTTGAACATTTAATGAACGAATCACATCCTTAAATTTGTCAAAAGATACCTGATCCTTTGAAGGCACGAGTCTTTCTGGAAAAGGTGCAGCTGAGGACTCAGTATTTGCAGCCCTTTTTAGAAACCTGGGGGTCTTGTCACCCCGGAAGAGAAAATCCCGTAAGTTATTTGGCAAATCTGGACGAAAGGGAACTTCGGGTTCTGCTTCAGTGGTCGGTCGACCAGAATCTTCGGTCGGTCGACCAGTCTCCTGTTCAGGCAAAATTTTCGGATCCTGATCTGTGGTCGGTCGACCGCCTTCGCTGCTATTCGCCTGTTTTTCCTTCTCAGCCCCCACCTTGGCTCCACTTCTTAAGGTTACGACGTTTAGAGTCTCCTTTTTCTGGTCCGGCTTGGTCGGAAGTTGACCCGGAGCCCTAGTATCATTCTTGCTCGCAATTTGAGCAATCTGGGACTCTAACATCTTCATTCCTGCCTCTCTAGCCTGTGACTCCTTCTGTACCAACCCAATAAGATTTTGGATAAGAGCATCTGTGTTGGGTGGTGGATTAGAAGGTGGTTGAGGGTTGAAAGGTGGTCTTTGGAAATTTTGTTTATGTGGGGGTACATAAGTAGAATTTTGCTGAGGTTGCATATGCTGTGGGTTTTGAACATTCTGGCTTGTCCACCTTAAGTTGGGATGCACATTATTATTATTTGGGTCATAGAAATTGTTCCCACGGTAATGCTGAAAAGCGGCACATGTTTCATTAGATGAAGTACAGAATTTTGACACATGCCCTTCTCCACCACACCTTTCACAAGCGAAGGGTCCGTCCTGAACGGCGTTTACTTGGTAAATTCCTCCCTTGCTTCCACTCCCTAGATCGAGCTTTCCTGCAGCCTCAAATTTTTCTAACTTAGCTGTCAAGGCCTCAATTGCTGACAGGTTGTACTCATTTTTCCTCTGATTTCCTCTGGAAGTACCATGCTCAGCACGGTGCACAGCAACATCTTCTATTAACTTGAGACCCTTAGTCTCTCCCGAATTGTCTTGGAATCTCCCATTAGCTGCAGCATCTAGATAGGCCCTGTTGTCATCGTAGAGGCCATTGTAGAACTGGTTGCAAAGAAACCATTGTTCGAATCCGTGATGTGGTATGGATCGAACAAGTCTCTTGAACCTGTCCCACGCCTCGCTAAAATCTTCATTGGGACCTTGCTTGAAATTGGTAATCTGCGCTCTTAAAGCATTAGTCTTTGACGCGGAATAATATTTCCTGTAGAATGCTAAGGCTAAGGTGTTCCAATCTGTGACTCCCGCAGCAGTGCGGTCAAGATCTCTGTACCACTCTCTCGCAGAGTCCCTAAGGGAGAAGATAAACATGGTTTGTTTAATCTGGTCCTGCGTCACTCCTTCTGGGGGTGCTATAGAGCATATGTAATCTGTGAAGATTTCAATATGCTTAGCAGCATCCTCATTGGCCGAGCCTCCAAATTGGTTTCTTTCAACCATAGTTATATAGGCAGGCTTGGCCTCGAATGGCTTCCCAGTACCTGCAGGTAAAGTGAACCCTTTGTATAGGTCCTTTGCCTGAGGCATGGAGTGACTGGCAATAGTAGCTTCTTCTGTCATGTTTTCTTCCTCTTTTGGGAAAACTGGAAAGTAGGTAAAAGGTGGTGTTTTTGGTGAAAGTGGATTGATGGGTGAATTTGGTTGTGAAGGTGGTGTTTTTGGTGAAGATGATGGTAGTTCGAATAAGTCTTCTTGAAATAAGGAAGATGGTGAGCCTCCTTCCTGATTTGCTAGAAGTTGTTTTCTTCTTTCTCTAAGAGTCCTCTCAATTTCGAGGTCAAGTGGTAGGAGTTCTCCTTGAACTGACCTGCGCATAAGATGGAAACTACAAGAAAAAAGTGAGAAGGTTTAAGGAACAAAAAGTTCCTTAAACAGAGAGAAACAAAAACAAAAAACAATAAACACTGGCGTCACCTCCCCGGCAACGGCGCCAAAATTTGATGCCCGTCGTTGAGGGTACCAAAGATAAAATTTATAATTCCTAACTTTAACAATAGATAGTGAAAGTCAGGGTCGAACCACAAGGAGGTGGGGAATGTTTATTGTCTTAATGTTAATGTTTAAAGGTAACAAATTTGGGGGTTTGATTGTTGATTACTATATCTAAGGTAAAGATTAAAATAAAACGAGAAATAAAGATGAGAATAAAATATAATAAAAAGGGATGCTAGGATGTTTGGGTAATAAATAGCTAAGGTAAAATAAATCCTAAGGTCAACATGTATTGCAGTCGCGTAAGGGGGTGTAACATATCTTTTTAAGTCTATTGCTACCTAATAGCTCCTTTCGGCCTATGCTATTAGTTCCTAGGTCTCACAATTATTGGGTGTCAACAATAAGGGTGATTCCTAAATCCCAGGTCACATACCTTTCAGCCTTGAGTAACCTATCCGTCTTAAGGTGTAAACCAATGCCCTTCCCGTATCTTTCAATCTTGGGTAGGTCATTACTAACATCCTACAAGTCTCCTTATGGTCTCATTGCAGGATATTATAATTGACAAGAAAAGACGAAATAAGAAAACATACGCGAGTGGTCGACCGACCGGCTACTCCAGTCGGCCGACCACGGCCTCGGTCGACCGACCAGCTATTCCAGTCGGCCGACCGTGGTCCTGCTACAAGTCGGTCTTTCGAATTCTATTTACCTACGCATATTCATCCCCTACATCCTAACATATGAAAATTAGCTACTCATGGTTGTTAAGACGATTATAAATTTGGGAATAAACATGGTAAATATATTGAATAATCTAAACATGCAAGAACTAACAAAGCTTGAGATTCTGACTTTAAACAATTGTAATAAAAATAAGAACGATAATAAAGTAAGATTAAAAGAGTAATTACCACAATAGGATTAAGGCAGAAAAGGAACAAACTTTATTGACGAATGTTGAAAGATTGAAGAACAAACTAAAAGTGTTGAGAATTATTGAAAGATTGTAATTCAACTAAAGACTAAAAAAAAATCTCTAAATAAGACTTGATAATAAATAGTAAAAGATTCTTTCTAACCCTAATCATAAGATTAGTTTATATAGGTAACTAAACTAAGAGTTTCCTAAAAGCTCTAATTCTACTTTATTTCCAAAAAAGAATCGTTTGGGCTTCCGCTGTGGTCGGTCGACCTACTATTCGGGTCGGTCGACCGCTCCTTGCTGGGCTTCCTTTATTTTTGGCCTTCCTTGAGATTTGGGCTTTATTAAAGAACAGGGTCAGTCGGTCGACCTATAATGTCGGTCGGTCGACCGCTTCCCGAAGAATTTCTTCTATTTTCTTCTTATTTTTGACTTTGGATACTTTGACTTTGACTCAGTTGACTTTCCATTTATTCCTTAATTAAGCAAAAGACTTGAGGATACGGATTTGGTGCTAAATCGTCTCTTTTCCGCATAAATCTGCAAAAGTGCATAAAAATACGAAAGTACACAATTTGTGGGAAATAAAGGCTAAAACATAGTAAATGAGCGACCAAATACGTGTAAAAATAGATGTAAAACATCATAAAATAGACACGTATCAGAGGCATACCACAGTAAGTTTTTGCAGCTGGCAGAGAATGTAGCTGACTTAGGCTACACACAGGAGATGTTGGCAGCAAGGTTTGAGAAGGGGCTGAACCTCAATATCAAGAGAAGCATGCTGGCGACTAAGCCCACGACAGTGGAAGACATATATGAGAGGGCTGGCCAGGCAGAGAGGCTCGCCGAGATGATCACGGAGGAGGAGAAGAGAAAGGCTGAGTCAGCAACTGAGGGCTCAGGGAATAAGAAAACAAACAATCAGTATCGGTCCTTCTTCTCTAACAAGGGGTCAGGGAGTAATGGTAATCGAGGCGGAAGTCACTCCCTGTCTGGGACAAACTTTGCAAAACCTACCTGTTTCAAATGTGGAAAGTATGGGCATAAGATATCCAACTGTTGGGTTGGGACTCAGAGCGTCGGAAACAGTTATAATCGGGGCAATCAAAGTGGTGGTTTCAGAACACCAAATGCGAGTTACTCGGGCAACAACAAATCCTGGAGGTAACAGTTACCAGCGGAGTTATGGCAACTACAATAATCAGAACCGCTACCAGGGAAACCAGGGTAGTGGGAACAACAACTTCCAAAAGAATCTTGCCGAGGCTAGTAACCAGAGCGGAGCTGCATCCGTCAATAAGACTACAGCCAAGAAGAGTGGAGCTCTGTTCACGATGGGCAAGGAGGCTGCAAAGGAAGATGCTCACGTTGTCACGGGTACATTTCTAGTACAATCATTTCCTACTTACGTTTTATTTGATTCTGGTGCCTCGCATTCTTTCATATCTGCGGAGCATGCTAAGGCTATAGGACTTGATGTATATAATAGTATAGCCGATTCTGTAACCATACCTTCTGGGGAGTCCATAGCTTGTAATAGAGTCTATAACAATGTAATGATCCAAGTAGGGGCTGTAAGTTTTGAGTCGGACTTGATAGAATTTCCCTTAGGAGGTTTTGAGGTGATACTGGATATGGATTGGCTGAAAAAGTATAAAGCCTACATTGATTGCTATCAAGGGAAGATCACTTTGAGGGGACCCAAAGGAGTAAGAGTATCCTACAAGGGATATTCCGTAAAGCCTAAACTGAAGCTGATAACCATCAATGCTCTGAAGACTTGTCTGAAGAGGGGTGATGAAATGCTGTTGTGCCATGTGAGAGATCTATCTGCAGAGAAACCCCAAGCTCGGGAGATTGATGTTGTAAGAGATTTTGAAGACGTGTTTCCAGAAGAAATTCCTGGGTTACCGCCAAAGAGGGACTTGGATTTTGGCATTGATCTGAAACCTGGGGCTGAGCCAATTTCTAAAGCACCTTATCGCATGGGACCTAAGGAATTGGAAGAACTGAGGAAGCAATTGGATGAGCTAGCCAGCAAAGGGTATGTGAGGCCGAGTGTGTCACCTTGGGGAGCACCAGTTTTGTTTGTAAAGAAAAAGGACGGAACAATGAGGTTATGCGTGGATTATAGGGAGCTTAACAATGTGACGATCAAGAACCGATATCCTTTACCTCGCATCGATGATCTTTTTGACCATTTGAGTGGGGCTGGTGTGTTTTCCAAGATCGATTTGAGGTCCGGGTATCATCAACTGAGGATCAAAGATGCAGATATTCACAAGACTGCGTTCAGATCGAGGTATGGGCATTATGAATTCGTAGTGATGCCATTTGGTTTGACTAATGCACCTGCAGTTTTCATGGATTTGATGAACAGAGTGTTTAGTCCTTATCTGGACCAGTTTGTGGTGGTGTTTATTGATGACATCTTAGTGTACTCGAAGAATAGAGAAGAGCACGCGAAGCACTTGAGCTTAGTGCTGCAGACGTTGAGGGACCATCAATTGTATGCCAAGTTGAGTAAGTGCGAATTCTGGCTCGAGAAGGTTGCTTTTCTAGGCCATGTGGTGTCTAAGAAGGGTGTTTCTGTTGATCCTAGCAAGATTGAAGCCGTTTCGAAGTGGGAACGACCGAAAAATGTGGCTGACATTCGAAGTTTCTTGGGTTTGGCCGGTTACTACAGGAGATTTGTGAAAGACTTCTCAAAAATAGCCAAGCCTATGACGTCATTGATGCGGAAAGAGAATAGATTTGTCTGGGATGAGAGCTGCGAGAAGGCATTTCTGGATCTGAAGGAGCGTCTTACTTCAGCTCCTATCCTTGCCTTGCCAGAAGGAAGTGAGAATTTTGAGGTAAACACCGATGCTTCAAAGAAGGGACTGGGTTGTGTGGTGATGCAAAATGGGAGAGTGATCGCCTATGCTTCTAGGCAGCTGAAGCCATATGAGGAGAATTATCCGACGCATGATTTGGAGCTGGGAGCAGTGGTTTTTGCATTAAAACTGTGGCGACATTATCTCTATGGAGCTACATTTAAGGTGTATTCCGATCATAAGAGCTTAAAATACATTTATACCCAGAGAGAGCTGAACATGCGTCAGAGGAGGTGGATCGAACTTATTGGAGACTACGACATAGAGATTCTGTACAAGGAAGGGAAAGCGAATGTGGTGGCTGATGCATTGAGTAGGAAATCTGTTCACGCTCTATGAACAGCAAGATCAAGACTGAGTATGTATCGTGAATTGGGACAGATGGGAATTGTAGTGCTCAAGAAGGGTGAAACCATGGGAGATTTAACAGTCGAGCCTGAGTTATATTCTGAGATCCGAGAACGTCAGAAGAGTGATCCAAGGATTCAGAAGTGGCGTGAGGCAGTGAACAAAGCTAGTGACGCCGAGCCATATTCTAAGTTCGAGGTTCACAGTGATGATAGTTTGAGAATTGATGGGAGATGGTGTGTACCTGATGACGAAGAATTGAAGAGAAAGATTCTGGTCGAAGCTCATTCTACACCTTATTCCGTTCATCTTGGAGGGGATAAGTTGTACAAGGACCTGAAGAAAGCGTTTTGGTGGCCAAAGATGAAGCAAGAGGTCGCTGCGTTTGTTTCTCGTTGCTTAGTGTGTCAGAGAGTGAAAGGGGAGCATAAGAGACCTCAAGGGAAATTACAACCACTGGATATACCTGAGTGGAAGTGGGAAAGCATATCGATGGATTTTATTGTGCGCTTGCCTAGAACCTCGAAAGGGAATGACATGATTTGGGTGATTGATTGTTGATAGGTTGACTAAGTCAGCCCATTTTATACCAATGAAGGAGACTTGGAGCAAAGCTGAGTTGGCCAAGGGTTACATTAAGCATGTGGTGAAGCTTCATGGTGTTCCGAAGGACATTGTTTCTGATCGTGATTCCAGGTTTATCTCTAAGTTTTGGCAAGAGTTACAAACGTTGATGGGAACTACCTTGAAGATGAGTACAGCGTTTCATCCGGCGACAGACGGTCAAACAGAGAGGACTATCCAGACACTGGAGGATATGTTGAGGGCTTGTGTGCTAGAGTTTGGGGGATCTTGGGAGGACATACTTTATTTGATAGAGTTCTCGTATAACAACAGTTATCACGCTAGCATTGGGATGGCTCCTTTTGAGGCATTATATGGGAGGAAGTGTAGGAGTCCCGTTTGTTGGGATGATAGAGCCGATGTAGTGACTTTGGGACCTGAGATGATTCTGGAAATGATAGCACAAGTCCAGGTAATTAGACAGAAAATGAGAGCGGCCCAAGATAGCCAGAAGAGTTATGCGGACCTAAAGAGGAGTGACATCACATTCGAGGCAGTGGAGAAAGTGTTGCTGAAAGTGTCACCTATGCGAGGGGTGATGAGGTTTGGTAAGAGGGGCAAGCTGAGTCAGAAGTTCATCGGACCATTTGAGATCTTGGAGAGAGTTGGTGAGGTAGCTTATCGATTAGCTCTACCTCCAGCGTTAGCCAGGGTGCATAATGTGTTCCATGTATCGCAGCTGAGGAGGTATATCCGTGATCCTTCGCATGTCCTTGACCATGAGGTCATTGAGGTCGATGAGCAATTGACCTATGAGGAGAGACCCAAGGAGATTATCGACAGAAAAGTGAGGAAGACCAGGAACGGGGAGACCGCACTAGTGAAAGTTTTGTGGACTAATCATAATGTCGAGGAGGCTACTTGGGAAACTGAAGTTTCGATAAGGGAAAAGTATCCTGAACTGTTTAACTAAGGTATGTTACGAGGACGTAACTTTCTTTTTAGGAGGGTAGAATGTGACATTTTGTGTTTTAGAGTAGTCTTATTGGTTCTTGATGTTATATGATGTCACACTTTGTGTTCGTTACGTGCCTATAGTGACCTTTGGTTGACCTAGGGATGGTGAACTTCGGGACGAAGTTCAATTTAAGGAGGGAAGACTGTAATAGAGGGAAGACTGTAATACTACGTATTTTTATTATACTTTATTGTGTTTTTATTTTAATATTTAGTTAAAATATCAACGTGTTTTAATTATTTAAACGTTAATAATCGACAATTGTTTATGGAATAAGTGTATATATTTCATTTAGAGGTCGAGTATACAAACTACTAGTATAACCGCGACGTTGGGCCTCGGGGGGCGTGCAAACCCTAAGGCCCATGCACAACTAAATACACGTTGGTGCAATTTCAGCTTTCCTCACCTTCCAGCCGTCATTTATAACCACACATCAGACCTTATTTTGACCTATCTACACTTTTACAATCTCACAAACCTGCTGCAGTCATATCCGAGAACGTCGGGAAAACTTTAACACGGTGGTTAGAGGGTGCTAGGGTGGTTCGAATCCCAAGGAAAGAGGGTATGTTCATCACAGTTTCTGTTTTTCGTGATTTCTTTTCGTTTCAATTCCTTAAATTTAATCGTATGTCATGGTTGTAGCTTCTGTTCTTTGTATGACTTTGATCTACGCTGTTAGTAGTTGTATTCTGACCATAGTCGTGCCACCATGGACCACCTATAACCACCAGCCACAACCGTCTTCATAGCCGGTGTCAGTGTTGTAAAACCCCTCGCGAAAGCGGAAATATAAACACATAAAAGTACCAAAATTGCAGCGGAATTAAAACTTTTTAAAGATAAAACATGCGAGAAGTCTTAGACTGAAACGTAAACTGAAACTGAAACCAAATAGATAAGTAACAGTTCTAAGTACTGAAATGAAATGTATACACAGCCTGGGATGGAACATCCCTACAGGCACCAAAACGAATGTAACAAACTACGAGTCCAGCTAAACGACATAAGGTAAGTCATGATGAACGGATCATCGCTCGCTAGTTCTCGTGAACCCATCTCCAACCAGCATGTACCTACATACATGAAAACATGTATGCCACAATCAGTGGGGAGTTACTAGAGTTCTCCTAGCCACCTTTTCTGACAACACGTAACATATAAAACAATACAGAATACTCCAACATATAACAACATGTGAAGCATAAACATCTCATCATCTGATCTCTTACTAACATGTAATTACTGCGCACGGCTCTCAACCAACTTCATAAACAAATAGGAAGGAGAGCCGGTTTCCCTACTGGTTGCCCAGTCGGGGGGTCTTTCAATCCAACTATTTATGAAACCGAATTAAGAGTCACCCAATGCCTTGGATGATCAAACCATAACTCAACAGATATACATTTACTCATCATAAACAATATCTATATCTGACACGTACCCACTCAAGGCAAGCAGATAAATTCAGCAAGTAAAAGGTTCAGCGGTCAACTTAAGACATAACCTAATACCAAAACGTTCAGCAAGTGAAAAGGTTCAGCGGTCAACTCAAGACATAACCTAGACACCAAACTTTCAGCAAGCGAGGACTCAGAGGCCAACTTAAGGCATGGACCTGCCAATCAGCAAGACACTAGACTCAGCGGCCAACTTAAGGCATAGACTAGCATCCAAAAGTAAAGGACTCAGAGGCCAGCTTAAGGCATGTCCCTTCACCACATCACAAGGTACTAAACTCAGAGGCCAGCTTAAGGCATGTTCTAGCACCAAACATCTGCACTCCGGGCAAGGTGTCAGTTCCTTAGCTACCCCGTTGTGCAGCTGCTCTACTCGTCAGACTCAGAGGCCAACTTAAGGCATGTCCTGACGCGATCACTATCACACATGTCTGAACTCAGAGGCCAGCTTAAGGCATGTTCCAGACACGACAAACATACTCATATAGGGCTCAGAGGCCAGCTTAAGGCATATCCCCATATATGACAAACAACTCACGTATTAAGTTCAGAGGCCAGCTTAAGGCATAACTTAATACGCATCAATGCAATATCAACCAAAGTCTATGAACTAAACACTAGTTCTACTTTTCTTATCCTCTAATCAACACTTAATTGACCCCGAGAACTGAGTTGGGGAAGAGCCGGTTTCCCTTTCGGTTTCTCGACCGGGGGGTCTCTATCCTTACTCCATTCCCGAACCCAATATGATGTTGCCCGTACACCGGGGACTCATATACATGTCACAGGTATACAGAACGAGTTTCAATCAAAACCGATCAACTGTTTAAAAGTTACGATCGAAAAACAATAAAAATCCATCAGGGGTCCCCAGCCGGTCGGCAGGCAGCCGGTCGGCCGGCTGGTGACCTCTCAGCCTTCTTCTTCTTTTAAAACCGAGAACACACAAGAAAGGGTTCCCAGCCGGTCGGCAGGCAGCCGGTCGGCCGGCTGGGAAGACCTTCCCAAGCTTTTGCAAGTTTCGAAACCAAACCCCAAATGCACTCCCAGCCGGCTGGCAGGCGGCCGGTCTACCGGCTGGGCTCCCTTCTATTCTATGTTCATCGCAAAACACACTATACAAGGAAAAATGACCACCAGCCGGTCGGCAGGCAGCCGGTCGGCCGGCTGCCAGTCCCAAGGCCTATTTCTCAAAATCTCGAAAAATACCCAAACTGCTCTCCCAGCCGGTCGACCGGCGGCCGGTCGGTCGACCGGCTCAGAGAGCCTGTAACACATTTTCGCAATTCGCAACATATGGAAAACT
This sequence comes from Silene conica, assembly GCA_029255685.2. NCBI lineage: Eukaryota > Viridiplantae > Streptophyta > Magnoliopsida > Caryophyllales > Caryophyllaceae > Silene > Silene conica. The sequence continues at coordinate 32,490,990 of CM055317.2, read as the reverse complement.
TCACTAAACGACCTACAACCTTCAAATTTGCTACACAAGATATTTACCCAACAATATCAAACATCAAAAACTACTAATCTATCAGCAAGTAAGTCCCATAACAATCCTCAAATGAATAAATCGAGTATCCGTCACAAAATGAGAAAAACTGAAAATATACTTAAGAATACACAACAACAAGTTTAAGCATGAATTCTTCACAACAACATCATCCTAAACATGTTACTAAGTCCTTTGATCAACCTTTAACAACAAAAACAGAAACCACACAAGAATCACAACAAATATGCTATTATACACATAAAGGCCGAGTTTCTCATTATTGTCACCTTTCGAGCTAATCCGGCTAAAGATCGTCTTCAACAACATAGCTATCGGTCTCGGGATCCTCCAAGCCAACACCTACAAGCATAGAAACGGATTTTAAGCCCTTAAAACGGAATTAAGAGAAAACAACCCGTTTTTCAAAGTCGACGAAATGAAAAACGAAAGTGATGGATGACAAGGAAATCGAACGAGGATTCCGAAAACGTACTTACTTTTGCGATTTGAAGAACGGATGATGAAGAATTTCACAAAAGAAGGAGAGGTTTTATGGAGGTTTATGAGGTTTTAGGAGAAATGAAGTTTACAGTGGAAAAATGTTGTGAAGGGGATGAATATGTCGACATCTTATTTAAGTAGGGTACACAAGTGGTGTCCTTTCCGTATTAAAAGAACGGGTCGGATTATAAGAACGGTTATTTAAGTCGGATCTTTAAACCATGCCAAGTTTGTATTCGTCTTAAGGACTTGAGGTTCTTAAGACGGATCTAACTTATTAAATTAAAATCTTTCGAGTTAAATTATTAAAATATTATTTCATTACATAAAATAGTTTAAAACGATTAAATTAGATTTTACGAAAATACGGGATGTTACAATCACCCCAACTTCAAAAAGTTTCGTCCTCGAAACTCGAACGGATATAAATCTATACACTATACCTCAATCGAATAAGAAGGGATGCGCAGCACGCATCGATGCCTCAGTCTCCCAAGTTTGCTCCTCGACATCACCGCAACGCCAAAGGATCTTCACTAGCGGCACCACCTTGCTCCTAAGCTTCCTATCCTGACGGTCTAGGATCTTCACAGGACGCTCCTCGAAAGCAAGACTCGGCTCCAAGTTCTCGATCTCTCTAGGCAAAACATGACTCGGGTCACTAACATACTTACGGAGCTGGGAAACATGAAAAACGCTATGAACCTTGCCCAAACTAGGAGGCAAGTCCAATCGGTAAGCAGCAGCACCAATCCTCTTCACGATCTCAAAAGGTCCAATATACTTAGGGCTCAACTTGCCCTTAACACCAAACCTTTTGACGCCCTTCATCGGAGAAACCCTCAAGAAAACTCGATCACCCACCTCAAACTCTAAGGGTCTACGGCGAACATCAGCATAGGATTTCTGCCGGTCCTGTGCGGCCTTCATCCTACCTCTGATAAGCTGAACCTGATCAATAGTAACAGCTAACTGGTCCGGTCCTAGGTCACGAACATCACTAGCCTGATCCCAGCAGATCGGGCTACGGCACTTCCTACCATAAAGAGCCTCGTACGGAGCCATACCCATGGAAGCATGATAACTGTTGTTGTAAGAAAACTCTACCAACGGCAAACACTGCTCCCAAGAACTCTGAAAATCAAGGGCACAAGCACGGAGCAAATCCTCTAGTGTCTGTATAGTCCTCTCGGACTGACCATCGGTCGCGGCATGAAATGCGGTGCTCATCAACAAACGGCTACCCATAGCCTCCTGCAAGGCCTTCCAGAACCTGGAACAAAATCTCGGATCTCGATCTGAAACTATCTCCCTCGGCACACCATGATAGCGGACTATCTCAGCAATATAAGCCCTAGCTAAACGATCCATATCCCTTGTCTCTCTGATCGGCACGAATCTGGCACACTTAGTTAGACGATCAACAATAACCCAAATCGCATCCTTGCCTCCCACAGTCTTAGGCAATGCTGTAACGAAGTCCATAGATATACACTCCCACTTCCACTGAGGAACGGGGAGCGGCTGTAGCAAACCACCAGGTCTCCTATGCTCTATCTTGACTTGTTGACAAGTCAAACACCTACTAACATAATCCAAGATCTCCTTCTTCATACCAGGCCACCAAAACATAAGCCTCAAATCCTTGTGCATCTTCTCTCCTCCTGGATGAACGGAATACGGTGACAAATGAGCCTCATCAAGAACCTTCTTCCTCAAATTTGGCACATCAGGAACATACATCCTACCACGGAACCTAAGGAAACCATCAGCATCAATCACTAAGTCAGGTGCAACACCACTCGAAATCTTAGCCTCGAACTTCTTGAAATCGGCATCTGAAGGCAAACTCTGGCGAATCTCCCAATATAAAGACGGCTCGGCAGTCATAGCAGCTAACCAATCGAAACCACTACCCACCATCTCTAATCTCAGCTTCCGGAACTCGGAACACAACTCATCGGGCAATACTCTCATGGCACTCATCGAGTGAGAAGTCTTGCGGCTAAGCGCATCTGCAACTACATTGGCTTTTCCCTCATGATATAACAACTCGATGTCGTAATCTTTCACCAACTCTAGCCAACGTCTCTGTCTCATGTTAAGGTCTTTCTGAGTAAAAATGTACTTAAGACTCTTGTGATCTGTGAAAATACGGCAATGGGATCCAATCAGGTAATGACGCCACATCTTCAAAGCATGAACGACTGCGGCCAACTCCAAATCATGTGTCGGATAGTTCACCTCATGAACTCTCAACTGTCTAGATGAATATGCTATCACCTTACCACTCTGCATCAGTACGCATCCAAGTCCTAACATCGAAGCATCACAATACACATCTAAGTCCACTCCGATCTCTGGCAAAGCTAACACGGGGGCGGAAGTCAATCTGGTCTTCAACTCCTGGAAAGAACTCTCACACTTGTCGGTCCAAACAAATTTGGCTTCTTTCTTCAGCAACTGAGTCATCGGGCGAGCTAATCTAGAGAAATCCTCCACAAATCTACGATAATAACCAGCCAAACCCAAAAAGCTACGGATCTCTCCAACATCCTTGGGACTCTCCTAATCAACCACAGCCTCTATTTTTGCGGGATCTACCATCACACCCTCGCTGGATATCACATGTCCTAAAAAGGCAACCTTCGAGAGCCAAAATTCACACTTCGAAAACTTTGCGAACCATTTCTGTCTGCGCAGAATCCCTAGAATCAATCGAAGATGCTCAGCATGTTCCTCATCGGTCTTCGAATATATCAAGATGTCATCAATGAAAACCACAACACATGTATCTAGGAACTCACTGAAAGTACGGTTCATCTGATCCATAAAAATAGCCGGTGCATTAGTCAACCCAAATGGCATAACTACAAACTCAAAATGCCCATATCTGGTACGAAAAGCAGTCTTCGCAATATCAGCCTCTCTCACTGGAATCTGATGATAACCCGATCGAAGATCAATCTTGGAAAACCTAGAAGCACCTCTCAACTGATCAAACAAGTCATCTATCCTAGGCAAAGGATATATGTTCTTCACGGTCACTCGGTTCAGTTCTCTATAGTCAATGCAAAGTCTCATGGAACCATCTTTCTTCTTGACGAACAAAACGGGAGCACCCCACGGAGAAGCACTCGGTCTAATGAAACCTTTCTCGATCATCTCTTCCAATTGCTGCTTCAACTCTTTCAACTCTGGTGGAGCCATACGGTAAGGAGCCTTAGAAATTGGTCTGGTACCTGGAACTAGCTCAATAGTAAACTCCACATCTCTCTCTGGCGGTATCCCTGGCAAGTCATCTGGGAAAACATCTGGATACTCACGAACAATGGCTACATCCTCAAGCTTCGGTAGCGATGGTTTAGCAGCTGTAACAACACACAGGAAGGCTTGGCAACCCTTCCTAAGAAGATGAGAAGCTTTCATCGAAGAGATAACACGAACACCCCTTTGAGGGCGAGTTCCCCTATAGGAAACACGAACTCCTGAAGAACTCCTCAAGCAGATTTTTTGGTCGCGACACTCGAAGCGAGCATGGTATCGCGATAACCAATCCATACCGAGGATAATGTCAAACTCCTCGAGAGGAAATCTCAGTAAGTCCGCTGGAAATGTGGCTTGACCAATAATAATAGGAACATCCCTATGGGACGAAGAGCAGGAAAACACGTCTCCAGAAGGTTAGGAAATGGAAGTCTCCTCAACCAATGAAGACTCAAGAGCTAAACGGTCTGCGAACTGAGTCGATATAAAAGAAAGAGAAGCTCCAGTATCGAACAAAATAAGGCACTCAGCGCCAAGAACAGAAAAGATACCGGCAACAATATCTGGATGAGCCTCAGCCTCAGCCCTAGTCATCACAAAAATCTTCCCTTTCGGCTTTCCTCCTCTAGTCGCTGCAGCAGCAGTGGCAGCCTTGCCAAGTGCGGTGTTCCTCTCAGGACACTCATAAGACTTGTGCCCAAATCCATTGCAAGTGTAGCACTTGAAAGCATTCTTGAAACAGTCAAAACCCGGATGAGAAGGTTTACCACAACGGTGGCAAACACTAGCAGCTGTGTCGGTGTGAACAAAGGTCTTAGCAACCGGAGCAGAGAACCTCTCAAAACGCTTCTTCTGAGAAGAAGGCGAAGAAGTAGAAGGAACAAATGGTCTCTTCCCCTGGTACACGGATCTCTGGTGAGAAGTCACACTAGAAGTAGCAGCACGGGTCTCAGCATCTATGGCACGAATAGAACTCTCGGCCCAAATAGCATCATCATACACCTCCACGAAAGAAGTAGAGTCTCGACGAACCATGCTCTCGATGCGCGGTCCTAGCTTGCCACGGTAAAAGTAGACTCTCTCGGCCTCATCTCTGACAAACCTCGATGCGAAGTGAGCTAGCTGGTTGAAACGGTCTGTGAACTCCTGAACTGACATCTTGCCTTGCTTTAAATCCATGAATTCTTTGAGTCGCTGTGATCTGAGCTCTTTAGGATAGAACCTCGTCTCGAGCTTATCCTTGAAAGCATCCCAATCGAACAGAGGATCCTGAGTGAAAGTAGGTCCTGTCAACGCCCACCACCTGTCGGCCTCAAGGGTAAGAAAGTGAGTGGCTTGCCGCACTCTATCCTCTCTACCCACTGAATACATAGCAAAGCTCCTCTCCATCTCCCTGAACCACTCGGTAAGAGCTACCGGATCGACCTCGCCACCATATGTCTTCACGTGGCTACGGGACATCTGCGAAGCTATCCATGAGAAACTACCAGGACGATTAGCCTCGTTGTCTGGCGGTGGAGGAGGTGGAACATTCCCAGCTTGCTGTCTCTGAGTCTCAAGCAAATGCTGAATTGCTTGCAGCACAATGTTATCAGCAGCCCTAGGTCTCACCATCCTTCAAAAGAGAAAACAAGTATTAGCTTAACAATTAGCAATCACAAATAGACTACAAAATAAGTCCTTAGATCTACCCATCTCTCATTCATTATTTGTTTACTTGGTCAAGTTAAGGTTGGGGGTCACATGAGTGCGTCGGAAGCAATAATTCTCTGATACCAACTGTAAAACCCCTCGCGAAAGCGGAAATATAAACACATAAAAGTACCAAAATTGCAGCGGAATTAAAACTTTTTAAAGATAAAACATGCGAGAAGTCTTAGACTGAAACGTAAACTGAAACTGAAACCAAATAGATAAGTAACAGTTCTAAGTACTGAAATGAAATGTATACACAGCCTGGGATGGAACATCCCTACAGGCACCAAAACGAATGTAACAAACTACGAGTCCAGCTAAACGACATAAGGTAAGTCATGATGAACGGATCATCGCTCGCTAGCTCTCGTGAACCCATCTCCAACCAGCATGTACCTACATACATGAAAACATGTACGCCACAATCAGTGGGGAGTGACTAGAGTTCTCCTAGCCACCTTTTGTGACAACACGTAACATATAAAACAATACAGAATACTCCAACATATAACAACATGTGAAGCATAAACATCTCATCATCTGATCTCTTACTAACATGCAATTACTGCGCACGGCTCTCAACCAACTTCATAAACAAATAGGAAGGAGAGCTGGTTTCCCTACTGGTTACCCAGTCGGGGGTCTTTCAATCCAACTATTTATGAAACCGAATTAAGAGTCACCCAATGCCTTGGATGATCAAACCATAACTCAACAGATATACATTTACTCATCATAAACAATATCTATATCTGACACGTACCCACTCAAGGCAAGCAGATAAATTCAGCAAGTAAAAGGTTCAGCGGTCAACTTAAGACATAACCTAATACCAAAACGTTCAGCAAGTGAAAAGGTTCAGCGGTCAACTCAAGACATAACCTAGACACCAAACTTTCAGCAAGCGAGGACTCAGAGGCCAACTTAAGGCATGGACCTGCCAATCAGCAAGACACTAGACTCAGCGGCCAACTTAAGGCATAGACTAGCATCCAAAAGTAAAGGACTCAGAGGCCAGCTTAAGGCATGTCCCTTCACCACATCACAAGGTACTAAACTCAGAGGCCAGCTTAAGGCATGTTCTAGCACCAAACATCTGCACTCCGGGCAAGGTGTCAGTTCCTTAGCTACCCCGTTGTGCAACTGCTCTACTCGTCAGACTCAGAGGCCAACTTAAGGCATGTCCTGACGCGATCACTATCACACATGTCTGAACTCAGAGGCCAGCTTAAGGCATGTTCCAGACACGACAAACATACACATATAGGGCTTAGAGGCCAGCTTAAGGCATATCCCCATATATGACAAACAACTCACGTATTAAGTTCAGAGGCCAGCTTAAGGCATAACTTAATACGCATCAATGCAATATCAACCAAAGTCTATGAACTAAACACTAGTTCTACTCTTCTTATCCTCTAATCAACACTTAATTGACCCCGAGAACTGAGTTGGGGAAGAGCCGGTTTCCCTTTCGGTTTCTCGACCGGGGGGTCTCTATCCTTACTCCATTCCCGAACCCAATATGATGTTGCCCGTACACCGGGGACCTCATATACATGTCACAGGTATACAGAACGAGTTTCAATCAAAACCGATCAACTGTTTAAAAGTTACGATCGAAAAACAATAAAAATCCATCAGGGGTCCCCAGCCGGTCGGCAGGCAGCCGGTCGGCCGGCTGGTGACCTCTCAGCCTTCTTCTTCTTTTAAAACCGAGAACACACAAGAAAGGGTTCCCAGCCGGTCGGCAGGCAGCCGGTCGGCCGGCTGGGAAGACCTTCCCAAGCTTTTGCAAGTTTCGAAACCAAACCCCAAATGCACTCCCAGCCGGCTGGCAGGCGGCCGGTCTACCGGCTGGGCTCCCTTCTATTCTATGTTCATCGCAAAACACACTATACAAGGAAAAATGACCACCAGCCGGTCGGCAGGCAGCCGGTCGGCCGGCTGCCAGTCCCAAGGCCTATTTCTCAAAATCTCGAAAAATACCCAAACTGCTCTCCCAGCCGGTCGACCGGCGGCCGGTCGGTCGACCGGCTCAGAGAGCCTGTAACACATTTTCGCAATTCGCAACATATGGAAAACTTCACTAAACGACCTACAACCTTCAAATTTGCTACACAAGATATTTACCCAACAATATCAAACATCAAAAACTACTAATCTATCAGCAAGTAAGTCCCATAACAATCCTCAAATGAATATATCGAGTATCCGTCGCAAAATGAGAAAAACTGAAAATATACTTAAGAATACACAACAACAAGTTTAAGCATGAATTCTTCACAACAACATCATCCTAAACATGTTACTAAGTCCTTTGATCAACCTTTAACAACAAAAACAGAAACCACACAAGAATCACAACAAATATGCTATTATACACATAAAGGCCGAGTTTCTCATTATTGTCACCTTTCGAGCTAATCCGGCTAAAGATCGTCTTCAACAACGTAGCTATCGGTCTCTGGATCCTCCTAGCCAACACCTACAAGCATAGAAACGGATTTTAAGCCCTTAAAACGGAATTAAGAGAAAACAGCCCGTTTTTCAAAGTCGACGAAATGAAAAACGAAAGTGATGGATGACAAGGAAATCGAACGAGGATTCCGAAAACGTACTTACTTTTGCGATTTGAAGAACGGATGATGAAGAATTTCACAAAAGAAGGTGAGGTTTTATGGAGGTTTATGAGGTTTTAGGAGAAATGAAGTTTACAGTGGAAAAATGTTGTGAAGGGGATGATTATGTCGACATCTTATTTAAGTAGGGTACACAAGTGGTGTCCTTTCCGTATTAAAAGAACGGGTCGGATTATAAGAACGGTTATTTAAGTCGGATCTTTAAACCATGCCAAGTTTGTATTCGTCTTAAGGACTTGAGGTTCTTAAGACGGATCTAACTTATTAAATTAAAATCTTTCGAGTTAAATTATTAAAATATTATTTCATTACATAAAATAGTTTAAAACGATTAAATTAGATTTTACGAAAATACGGGATGTTACAAGTGTCATTTTCTGTTGTTTCGAAACCGAGTTTCAGCGTGTGGTTTTTGTATTTGTATTCGAATGAGTTTCGGTGTAAGGTAGTTATGATTGGTGTTTCGGGTTGTGATTGAGCTCAGCATTGGCATAGCATTTGCATATAACATTGTTGCATTTTATATTAATGTGTTATCCTACTCAACCGCGAGGTTGACAGTGTATTCGTGTTCACCTACAATGATCCGGAATGGGGAGTAGATCTTTCAGGTCAGAGACAGGTGGACTAGGACTGGGCATGGAGGAGAGACATGGATTGGACCGACCTAGCTTTAGATCACTTAGTCTCTTTTATAGTCTTCACTTGTTTTATAACAGTTGTTTTGGAATTTTAGTTGGACTTTGTTTTGTAATAGTTTTCAGTTAAATCATTTATAATTTAAAGTACTGTGTGTCTTTCACTGTGATTATCTACTGCCTTGGTTTATCCAGGATGGTAACAGTCCTATTTACTCTGGAAGTCCTAGTTCAGGCTCCTAGGTAAACAGGGGTGTTACAACCTAAGTGGGGAAGAACTTCGGGACGAAGTTCATTCTAAGGGGGGAAAACTTTAATAACCCGTATTTGTGTACCTTTGTTAATAAGCTTGTGTACCTTGTATGTTTATAAGCGTTTTTGGACCATAGTGGGTTTCGAATTGGGGGACTTGGGTTATAAGAATGGAATGTAGTAATATGCTTCTTAGGAGGTTCGAACTTGGGGTCAATGGGAGCTTTGGAGTGGGCCTCGATTTGTGTGCAAACAAGGGAGCCCATTCACGTTTTAAAATCCTTGCCCAGCAACCATAGTATGCCGCCTACTTAAGATGGGTGTTACTAGCTTTAAACCCTACCCTAACCCTAATCCTTTTACACCCACCTCTAGACGTCACATCAAACAAGAAAAGGAAGCCCTGCAAGGTGGTCGTAAGGTAGCCCACGGTGGTTCGAATTGGGTTGTGAATCTGTGAGTCACGCACACACGCTGCACTTTCCTGTCAGTCTTGTTGTTTGCACTTCGTAATCAGGCAGGTATAACACGGTGAACCCTTGATGTTTTTACGTAATTTTTTAGTAGATCACGTAAAGAATGTATGCAAATCTTTGGTTTGGTGTCGTTGGTCAGTAAAGGGCGTCGTGTAGGGTGTTAAAATGGGTTGCAGAGATGAATGTTGTTCGTTTTATATTATGTGTTTCTGGGTTACGTTTGTAATTGCATCTTTTGTGTTGTATTTCGACTGGTTTGGTGTCAGTGTTATCGTGTCTAGTTGGTACAGTCGTGTGGGTGGTAGTCAAGGTTGTGTCAAGGAGGTAGTGTCAGTAGGTTAGGGCGGCTGTGGTGTCGTCGGAGGAGGTGGTCGTGGGGTCTGTCATCACGGTCAGGGGGTTGGTTTGGGGGTGGTATTACTGTCGACTCAGGGGAGGTCAATACAGTAATACCACCGTGGCTTATAGATGGGTTGACGGAGGTGTTGTTGGTGGGGTCAGTCGTGGTGTTAGGGGCGTTGTTGGGGATCGAAGTGGGTCTGTTTGCAGGCAGTCGGAGACACGGGCGTGGGGCAGACCTGAGTTTAGAGAGTCTGGTCTGACTCGCCGGTGGAAGTCGTGGGGATTGGTGGTGTCATGGTGTGAGTTGGTGGTCGGTAGTGTTTGAGGGCGGTGGTCGGCGGTGGTCGAAGTGGTGGTAGGAGGTAGTACGGTGGGTTAAAGTCGCGGGGGTGAAGGAGGTGGTATTGGGCTGTTTATTTCGTTTTATGAGTTTATTTTATTGTCTTTATTATTATTATTATTATTATTATTATTATTATTATTATTATTATTATTATTATTATTATTAATTAGTATTATTGTTTTTTATGAGTAAATTATTTTGTTAATAATGTTTTAGTAGTGATATTGCTACTAAATACTAAAAGCCGTCTTTCGTTCTTTTTATTTAATTCGTTATCGCGTAATTGAAAGTTATGAGTCGGGAAATCTATAATTTGGGGAAGTTACTATTTATGGGAACTTTCCTTTTATAAAGGGTTTCTATGTTTGGAAACTTTCCATTTATGGAAGGTTTCTAATTAAAGAAAGTATAGGTTGTTATGGGGTTCGGGAAGTACATTAATTCGTTACATATACATGTTTAGGTAGCGAGTTTCGTGTGGAACACTTCTAACGAGCTTGGGCGTATCTACATTTCCTGCTATTTCAGGTAGGGGAAATACTGGTATATAATGATGTGTAATCTGTTCTTATTTGGTATTAAGCATGTTTGTATTATATAATATCATGTGATCGTTATATTGTGCTATTTATATCATTCTGTGACACACTACGATGCGATGAGATAATGGGCCTTGTGATTGGTGCGGAGATAATGGGTCTTGTGATTGGTGCGGAGATAATGGGTCTTGTGATCGGTGCGGAGTTAATGGGTCTTGTGATTGGTATGGAGAATAATGGGTCTTGTGATTCGGAGTGGAGATGATCGAGTTTCTATTTATAGTAATGTGGTTTGTTTACAGTTTTTCTCTACTCAACCTCAAGGTTGACCCTGTGTATTCGTGATCACTTGTGATGAACCAATTTATTGGGGAGCAGATTGACAGGTTTTGAGACTATGGGAGCTAAGGGAAGGGAGAAGCATGGACCCGGACCTGCCTAGAGTCTAGATCACCAGACTAGTTGTTTTACGAGTTGTACTTTTATTTCATCAAGACAAACTTTATATTTCTGTTGTATGAACTCGTTCTTTGAGATAACTTTATCAATTTAAAGTACTGTTTATCTTTCCTTTGTATCTACTGCCTCGGGAAACCGAGATGGTAACACCCTTATTTATCTAGGGAGTCCTAGTACAGGCCCTTAAATAAATGGGGGTGTTACAGCCGCATTTCACGATTATGAAATATGGCAAATGGACGTTAAAACCGCCTTCTTAAACGGTTATTTGGAGGAAGAGTTGTATATGGTACAACCCGAGGGTTTTATTGATCCAGGAAATCCTAAGAAGGTTTGCAAGCTTAAGCGTTCCATCTATGGACTTAAGCAAGCATCACGGAGTTGGAATCATCGCTTCGACCAAGTGATAAAAGAGAATTGGTTCATTCGATCAGTCGAGGAACCATGTCTCTATATCAAGTCGAGTGGGAGCAATATTGTATTCCTAGTACTATATGTCGACGACATACTCTTGATTGGGAATGACATACCTCTCTTATCTTCGGTTAAAGCATGGTTGAAAAACCATTTCCAGATGAAAGATCTGGGAGAGGCACAAAGAATTTTGGGCATCCGTATCTACAGGGATAGATCACGACGGATGTTGTCTCTCAGTCAGGAGTCTTACATAGATAAGATTCTAGAGAGATTCAGCATGACGAACTCCAAGAAGGGGTTCCTTCCTATGACTACTGGGCTTCACTTGAGCAAGACTCAAGAAGCTAAGACATTGGAAGAGAAAGAGCGCATGAGTCGGATTCCTTATGCTTCGGCTATAGGATCGATCATGTATGCCATGATATGCACACGTCCAGACGTTGCATATACATTGAGTATGACTAGTCGATTCCAAGCTCATCTAGGTGAACAACACTGGATGGCCGTGAAAAACATTCTTAAGTACCTACGGAGGACTAAAGAATGGGGATTGACTTACGGAGGCGACTCGACGCTCTGCGCCACGGGTTACGCAGATGCTAGCTTCCAAATGGATTGAGACGACTCGAAATCTCAGTCTGGATTCGTTTTTACTCTTAATGGCGCTGCTGTCAGCTGGAAAAGTTCTAAACCAAGTGTTACAGCAGATTCTACTACTGAGTCCGAGTACTATGCCGCCTCGGAAGCAGCTAAGGAAGCAATATGGATGCGTCAATTCTTACAAGGACTCTCAGTAGTGCCTAGTTCGAATGACCCAATCTCCGTTTATTGTGACAATAAAGGTGTCATCTTCCAAGCTAAGGAGCATAAGTCTAGCAACAAGGCTAGACATGTACAACGGAAAGCTCATCTAATCAGAGATTACGTGGAGCAAAAGGATATTTTCATTGATAAGATCGCTACGGATGACAACATAGCTGATCCTCTCACTAAAGCATTGCCACGTGATAAGCATGAAGGGAACATCCATTCCATGGGAATTGGATGTGTTCCTAAGTTGTAGTACTCTTTTATGAATTCATGTAATAATTCATTTTCTCGTGTACTCTATTCAACCTCATTGTTATGATATATAATGTTTTGTTTTTCATGTGGAATTGTACGCCAATTTTGAACACCACAAAGTGAACTGAATAACATTACATCGTTTTAGTCCTTGATTACCCACTTGAGCTGATAACTCAGGTAATCATTTTGTGACGTTGGTTGATGGTGGGTTCAACGAGCCATAAGTCACACGGCTGACTGACCAATCACAAAGGCGAGTTATACGGATATCTCGTAGGACACCCCGTGACAACGTTATGGAGTCCTAAATGTTTTAAACATTGGGTGCCAGGTCGTGGATAGGACCTCCATAGTGTTCCTTAGAGTCGAGTCTTTTGACTTTCAACTGTCTCTTGAGATTAAGGCAGATTTTGGGTAACTTTGGTTTCTTTCCCACGGTCATCGTACACTACTACAAAAGTGCGTTACTACATCAGTCAATGCACATAGGATTTTTTAAACAACCGATGTAGTAATAATGGACATCGGTTTTTTTGAAACATCCGATGTCCTTCTGGAGCTATTTACATCGGTTGTTTATGACAACCCATGTCCTTTGGTGATGGTACTAATAGACATAGGTTGTTTTGTAAAACCTATGTCCATTAGTAGTTTATTAACATCGGTTTTCCAGTAAATCCTATGTCTATGGATCTAAAAATTTTAAGTCAACCCAAACCTTATTACTACCTTTTACTCGCGCGTTATTATTATCAAAACTAAAGTCTTATTTTTTCATCTATCAGTGAATATCAAAACCCTCTCAACCCTTATCCCTAAATTGATACCATCTTCATCACCATCTTCATCACAGTGAACCTCCATCACAATATTGTGCTCATCTTCATCACAAATCCGTGTTTCGTTCATTAACCAGGCCAGCAGTATCTATCCTTCGTTCTTCAACATCAAACATCACCGTCTTCATCATTATTAGGTATGTTTGTTGTTATTGTTTTAATTTTTGGATTAATTTTGATTAGTTAACTTAAATTTGTAATTTAATTTGTCGTGAAGCTATAATATTGAAGAATTTTTTAGGGTTTGATGATAAAATTGGGGGTTTCGATCAATACTGTGTTAATTATTGGGGGTTTTGCTAAAACGGCTTAAATCGACTGTATGCATCCGTGTTTATTGCTTTAAAACTTAGAATTGTTTGTTAATATCGTGTTCGTCATTTGTGGTTTGCTAATTTTGGGTTTAACCGATCGATTTAGGGTTTCTTAATAAATTGGGGGTTTTGGTAATATATTGTTTAGTTAGTAATTGTTTTATTGTTTATTTTTTTCAGTGATTATTATGTTGTATAAATTTGAAATACCCAGATTTTGTTGGAGTATATATTAGTTGATTATGGTGTTTGGGTGTTTACTGGATAGTTAACTTATGCATGGTAGATATGTTAAGTATGTAGTTGCATAGAGCTTGGATTTTGTATTAATTGTCCCCAACTGTAGAATAATAAGTTTACAACCATATAAACCATTGCAGAAAATAATCGGAGATTGGGAATGGATCGTGAATGGATGTTGGTAGATCGTTTGGATCCTAGATATAGGGCAGGGGTGGAAGAATTTGTTAAACATGCTGTTAATAGTGCAGAGAATGTGGAACAAATTTTTTGTCCATGTGTTAGATGTGGGAATAACGAGTTTGTTGATGCCGTAGAATTGAAAAGTCACCTATTATGTAATGGTATTGACAAAAGTTATACAAGGTGGATTTGGCATGGGGAGGATGTGTTGCCTACTATGTGTAGTAATTTAGAGGATGATAGCGACTTTGAGGGAGAGGATTTTGCTGAAAATTACGATCAAGTAGACAATCTTATTAATGATTTGAAACGATCCACTGAAGACCCAACTGAACTTGAGATGTTTGATAGGATGTTTGGTGATGCAGTTAAACCCCTATACCCTGGCTCAAGCTTCACACGTCTATCTGCAACTTTAAAACTGTATAGTTTAAAGGCGAAAAATGGATGGAGTGATACAAGTTTCACAAGTTTGCTTGAGTTGTTGGGTAAGATTTTACCAGATGGCAATGAACTGCCTAAGCGTAGCTATGACGCTAAGAAAATATTGTGTCCAATGGGAGTTGATTATGTAAAGATACATGCATGTCGTAATGATTGCATTTTGTTTAGAAAGGATTATAAGGATTTAGACAAATGCCCAAAGTGTGGGGCTTCACGTTACAAATTGCCGAAAAAAAATTCAAAGAATAATAGTGGAGTCCCAGTTAAAGTTTTGTGGTATCTTCCCATTATCCCTAGATTTAAACGAATGTTTTCAAGTTTGAAAGATGCGAAAAACTTGATTTGGCACTCTGATGGTAGAATTTCAGATGATAAAATTCGTCATCCCGCTGATTCAACTCAGTGGAAAACCATAGATCATTTGTTTCCTGAATTTGGATCTGAGGCTAGAAATTTAAGGCTTGGACTATGTACCGATGGTATGAATCCGTTTGGTAATCTAAGTAGTCAGTGGAGTACGTGGCCGGTTTTGCTAACAATTTATAATTTGCCTCCTTGGTTATGCATGAAACGTAAATATCTTATGTTGTCACTTCTGATTTCGGGGCCTAAGCAACCTGGAAATGACATAGATGTTTTCCTTGAACCATTGATCGATGATTTGAAGTTATTATGGGATGAAGGGGTAGAGGTATATGATGCTTATCGCTGTGAGACATTTAACCTACGTGCCATGATATTTTGCACCATTAATGATTCCCAGCTTACGGCAACTTATCTGGTTATACCGTGAAATGGGCTAAAGCGTGCCCAATTTGTGAGGAGGATACGATTTCTGATCGTTTAGTTCATGGAGGAAAGAATGTTTACCTTTGTAGCCGAAGATTGCTACACCGCTCACACCCTTATAGGAAAAAAACGAAGCCTTTTAATGGGAAACAAGAACATAGAAACCCTCCAAAAATTTTAAGTGGGAAAGAGGTTTATGAAAAAGTGAAAAACATTGAAAATAATTTTGGAAAACCATATAAAAGGCCAAGTAATGGGACATTATACAAGAAGAAGTCTGTATTTTGGGATTTACCATATTGGAAACATTTAGACCTGGCAAACGGGTCATTCGATTCAGTTTCGGATCAGTTTCATTCGGATCAGGTTATTTCGGTTTACCTTTATTTTCGATTTCAGTTCGGTTCAATTCAGGTTGGAATCAGTTTTCGCTTTTAATCGGTTGTAAATATTTCGGGTCAGTTCAGGTTCGAGTCAGGTAAATTTCGGAACAGATTAGATTCGGGTCGGGTCAATATCGGAGCAAATGAGATTCGATTCGGGCCATATTCGGATCGGATGTCAAGGGATTAATATTGGATTATATTTATATATCAAATATTTCGATTTTATTTTTGATATAATTTTTAGATTTTTGGCCGATAATATTTCAAATTCTTTTAATAGTAATATAATTTGATTCCACTTTTTTTTTCTTATCTATTTTTTTATAATTATTGATATATTATTTATACAAATAACAAACATGCAATTGAGAAATAGTAGACATTCTTATATAAATACTCCGCAGTATATACATGATAAATTGATCATAAGTATTTCATATCTTTTATCGTGAGTATTCGTCCTATAAATAATAAATGAAACTAAGAAGTATATATATGTAATAAATGTTATCACAAAATTACTCGAGTTTGTTTTTTTGATTGAATTTTTTTTATAATGGCGATGAAACTTTCTATCCAATACAAAATTAGCTTGAACAAAAAGTAAAGCTTATATCAGGAAATAATTATTATCAAATGTTCATTCCTCGTCAATTCGTCTTACTATTCTTACATCACCATTTATTGTATAGGAGTATAAGACCGTCATCACTCTTAAATTAAGATGGTTCTTCCATCTGGAGGAGGTTACAACTTATAAGAGATTTTAAGTTAAGATGATCTTAATTCTTAAACAAGACCACCCGATATGTAAATTATTTGAATTCTATGAGCTCAACTTGAGTTCGGTGAATTTTGAACTTGAGCTACTCTTGAGTTGATCTTTAATTATCAATTAATTGTACTAACACAATAGCACCTTACTCGAGTCCAGCATTATAGACTATAGTTTATAATAACAGTAGCTAAAACTATATAATTTATAACTAATAATCTACAGTTCGATTTCTTAAGATTTTATTTTAGAATTTCGTAGATGTAAAGCCTATCTTGACCTATTTTATACTTTGTTTTTATAATAAAGTAATTTTACAATCTCATCTCGAATTTCAATAGTTCAATTATTCATTTATTCTTATAATTTCGAGGAACTTAAATGAAATACAAATAGGTAATAAATTGTAGTCTTTTTACTATACACCAAATCACCAACTCATTACAAACTCTCTTGTCTTTTCATCTTCCAAAAGCCCAGCTAACAAATCACAGTCCACATAGGCACAGAGCACCATATATTTTGTAAAGATGGAAAGGATATCTCATTTCGGTAAGAAGATCTCTAATTATCCCTAATTAATTAATGAAATTTCCAGATTTTGGGCTTTAAATCTTTGATTAGTTATTTTGTTCATCAAAATCTCTTTTGTTAGATTTTTTTTATCATTTCGGTTGAAATTGCAGTTAAATATGGTAAAAAAAAATTGAGTTTGCCTCCAAAAATTGACGAAATAATTATATTTTGCCTCCAAAAATTGTAGATTCTCGAATTATTTTACCGCCAACCATCATTTTACCCGTCAATATAAAAATATGTATATAAATAAATTTTTTTTTTCTTTTGTTTGACAAACGACAATTACTACACTCGGGTAATTTTGGGTTTCGGTTGAATTTCGGTCATCATTAAGCAGGTTGAAAACGGTTCGGGTGTGTTTTGATTCGGGTCAAACCAGTTCAGGTTGAAACAGTTCAGGTTTATTCGATCTCGGGTCTATTTCGGATATTACAAATTCAGTTCAATTTCGAATCAGTTCAGGTCGATTCAGGTTTCGGGGTGAAGTTCAGTTATACCTTTCAGATGTACGGTCAGGTGTCGATTCAGTTATTTTCGATCGATTTTTCGGGTTCGGTATACTTTTGCCAGGTCTAGAAACATTTGTCCGTGAGACATTGTATTGATGTCATGCATGTGGAGAAAAATGTGTGTGAAAGCATTATTGGCACACTTCTTAATATCCCTGGTAAAACTAAGGATGGTGTCAAAGCTAGAGAAGATATGGTTGCTCAAAATATACGGCCAGAATTAGCACCAGAAATTAGAGGTTCAAGAACCTATTTACCCCCAGCTTGTTTTACTCTGTCACGAAATGAGAAAAGAAGTGTGTGTGAATGCTTGCATGGGGTTAAGGTACCGCAAGGTTATTCATCCAACATAAAAAATCTTGTATCTTTGAAAGAGTTAAAACTGGTTGATTTGAAATCACATGACTGTCATACTTTAATGCAACAACTACTTCCAATAGCGCTTCGTGGAGTTCTGCCTAATCCTGTTCGGGGAGCTATTACTAGACTTTGCTATTTTTTCAATGCAATATTTAGCAAAGTTCTTGACTCAGATACCTTGAATACATTACAACGAGATGTTGTTACTACTATGTGTGAACTTGAGATGTTTTTTCCTCCTTCCTTCTTTGATATAATGCAGCACCTAGTAGTACATTTGGTGAGGGAAATTAAGATTTGTGGACCAGTCTTTTTAAGAAACATGTACCCATTTGAGCGATATATGAAGCCCTTAGCCGGGTATGTAAGAAATCAAAACAGGCCAGAAGGTTGTATGATTCAAGGATATGTGGCGGAAGAGGCGCTAGATTTTGCCAATGACTACATGTCTGATGTTGCATCTATTGGGATTCCGACTTCTAGACATGAAGGAAGATTAGAAGTGTAACACCCCGTAATTTCCAATTATTTATATATTATTTAAAATCTTATTTTAGTAATAATAATGTTCCACAATAAATAAAATTTCATTTAAAATCTATCGTTTTTGACAATGATATTAATATGTCCGTCTTAAAGTTATACTACTTAAACTTGTAAAACGTTACTCTGTCCTTGTTGCTAATTTTAAGATATTTTAAAGGCATATTTAGCTCTTGCTTATTGAATAAAAGTTTTAGCTCTTTTTCTTAGCTTTCCAACGCCACCGAAAACACGTTAATCAGAGTTCTGTAGAGGAAATTATGTCGAAAATACGAAAGGCTGTCACGGACCATCCGCTAACGAGACCCATGCTCGTTGCTTACTCTATACTCTTTTCCACATGTCCTTTAGGACACATGGCTGAGTACTAAGCCTTGCCTTGATGCCCAAGGTCATCCTCTACCTTCCTTCTTCTTCAAATCATTCATTTTTTCAGAAGAAACTCACAAAAACACAAAGAAAACATGAGGACACCATTGTTGTGCACAAACCGTAAAACGGTCGTAAAATCTTCGTTTCTTATCCGTTTTCGACGATTTTCGCGCCTATCTCTTCCTCTCCTCGCCCTCCATCTTTCTAGGTAATAAAATTATCAAATTTCTTCCTTAATATACTCTGGTCGTGGCCTTTAAGGCACGGTTCTCTTAGCTAACCTCGTTTATTTATGTGTAGCTAGTTCGGTTGTCCAAACCGGAGTGGCTTTGAGTCAAAATCATGCTTATTGAAGAGCTATAAGGTAACGGTGATGGGTTACTCGACTTTATCGTCTTTGTTTGCATGACTATATGCTAGTAATGTTTAGTATACTAGGATTGTTTTTGATTAAGTAGTGGCATGATTAGGTTAATAAATCATATGTTTGGATGAATTTCATCATGCATGCTTGTGTTGGATGAGTTTTTAATTATGGAAATTCATTAAGGATTGTATGGTTAAATGAGTTTATGATCATTGAGGATGATTAGTTTGATAGTCTTTCAAGTTCATAGTGTTATGCTTACAATGGTTAATTCATGATGTTTCAGCACCTTGACAAATCTGTCCATTGTCTTGTACAATTTATTTCGACATCTTAGAGTATCCTTCTTTGAAAATGTTGAAAAGAGACCCCTGTTTATTTTGAGTTAAGAGTCTACCTCTGAAATTTCGTAATTGTCTTGCAAGTCGTTTGTTCACAATAAATTATTTACGAACAGTGCGCTGAAATACTCGCAGAACAGACAGTAGCTCAAAGATTGTTTTGAAAACCATTTTTAAACTTTGAAATGATTCTGGTCCTTTTTAATAATTAAACTTTGAAGATTTTAGATGATGTTAGGAGTTTGCTTTGCCCCAAAATGATTTGTTAAACCCGTTTTATGAAGCAATACATTTTGTGTGACGGTTTCTGACACACTGTAAAGATCCGTCAATAACCCCCTGTTAAGTTCGTCTTTTGGAAATGTTTATTTGACAAATATTGTAGATAAAAGTCTTATTAAACCGACCCAATTGGCCTTGTATCATTTCGATTTTATTTGAATTAATTATAAATTTTACGGCAGAGGACAGCTGTAATGTCAAAATACGTTTAGAACTTTTAATTCATTATTCAATCCCGTGTGTTCTCTTTTGGCATGGAACGAATATAAGTGTTGTGTTATTCATATTTTATTGGCTCATGTATGTTTGAATGAGTGGGTTAGCGGTTGTGTTATCTAAGTTTGTGTAGGTGACGGTTATGTCATCCTAAAATTGTGTTGGCGACGGTTATGTTGTCTTGCATGTCAATAGATAGCGGTGGTACGATTAGTGTATCACTGTAATGAACTAACGCCACCCATGCAATGGGAATTTATCTATGTTCGGGATTGGTCGGAGGCAGTGGTTATACGCTCCGGTCCCCGTGTGTCGTTCGGTGTAAGGCATTACATCGAGAGGTCTGGCCAGGTCTTAGGCATATAGGCAGTGGTTATACGCTATACATAGTATTCGGAGGCAGTGGTTATACGCTCCGTAGCTGGAGGCAATGGTTATACGCTCCAGTAGCCAGAGGCAGTGGTTATACGCTCTGGTACGTCAGAGGCAGTGGTTATACGCTCTGACGGCGTTCATTCTATTCATGTATTCGGAGGCAGTGGTTATACGCTCCAGTAGCCAGAGGCAGTGGTTATACGCTCTGGTATGTCAGAGGCAGTGGTTATACGCTCTGACTATGTGTGTTCTTTGCTTGGATGTTTCCTTGATTCTGATATTATCTCATATGCTGGCTTTAATTCTATTACACCTGTTGATTCATGCTGTTATCACATGTTTTGGTTTATCGCTCATGCATTGATCATGTTGATTACGTTTAGTAATGCATATAAGGTTGTTTATGAAATAATATACATGTTCATATGTATAAGATGTTTTGTATTACCGTTTACATGTTTTCTGACGTAAAGTGGCTGGGAGAACCCTGAGTTACTCCCCACTGACTGTGGCGTTCATGTTTCATGAATGTAGGTTGGTGCTGTTTGGGGAAGACGTGTGGCTAGCGAGCATTGTTGATAATTCGACAATTACCCTTACGCGTAGTTTAGATTTAATTCAAGTTGTTATCGTGGGATACCTTATCCCTCGTCTATTTAAGTTATTTTGTATATTTTATACTTTCTCATTAGTTTTTAGTCTTCCGCATGTTGTTTTGATATTCCGCGAAAAGTTTTAATAAATATGTCGAAAAGTTTTTAAAAGTATCGTATTTCCGCTGCAAATTATTTGTTTATTTTTATGCTATATCGCGGGGTGTCGCAGTTGGTATCAGAGCAGTAATGCTCCCGACGCACGCACGTGTACCCCAACTTAAATATGCACTTGACCTGAAATAATGAATGAGAGATGGGTAGATTTAAGGACCAGGTGGTAGTCTGTAATGTGATTGCTCCTTGTTAGGTCTAACATGTTTGTTAAATGTCAAAGATTTTATTTTTGTGCTCAAGGATTGGTGAACCATGAGCTTACCTGGATGGCGATCAAGATTATTGTCTACTAACGAAGATGGAAGATTCGTGCTATCTTTGAAGGATACTTTTATGTCCCCGAAGATACTCTTAGCTCATCATGCATCACCTTCTTCCTTATTTCTTGATGCATATCCTCCTTTTCGCGAACTCTTTTCTATCTTAACTCGGAAGCTACTTTCGTAACTTCCCGACTTAACCTTATCCTTGATACTTGACTTTTCCCATGACGCTTTGTAGGTAGCCTAGCTTAGTTGGATATTGAGGATTTTGTTCGAGGATAACCCCTAGCCCTTATTTTGAGAAGTAATCTGACTGAAAACGTTTAGGGAGTGTAGTAAGCCATGTCTTGGTAATCCTAATGTTTAGTTGTTTACCCAATTGGTGGGTAGAACTGGTTGGTGAAATTCCTAGATTAAAGTTTGAGTGGTATACGTAGCTTTTGGAAGATTTTAACCTTGGTAATCATATTTAGGATTTAAGACTAGTGGATCAAAATGTGTTGCTTTAAGAGTATGAATGAAGTGTTAGAAGTCATAAATGAATTTGGAAAATATACTTGGGATGCTAGTGAAAATGAATGGTTGAGTGAAGTGAATCAGTAATGCTTGACTTTGGGAATTTGGGTTTGACTTTAATTGGGATGTTACTTTTGGAGGATAAGAATCGTGTATATTGATGGACGAGTATTGAAAGAGTTAGCGATGTAACTTTAGAGGAACTGACTGAAGTTTACTATTTTAGTTATTTGATTGGATTAGAGGTGTAACCTGAGGAGTTACTTGAATATCATGTCTTTGGATGTCTGATTGTTGTAGTAAGGTGCAACTTGTGGATTTGTGAGATTTTTAGGATGTGAAGTTTAAAAGACGTTTCGATTCGTATACAGGGGTATGAGAACGTTAATAGTGGATTTTCTTAGTGTTCACATTTTGAGTTATTAATGAATTATAAGGATTTACGCCTTGTGTGGATTAGAATAGAGTAACTCGATGAGAATAAAAGTTTTGGGAATTGAAGAAATTAGAGAGTTGATAATCTATGGAGTATAAAAATTGTGAAGTAGTAATGGTACATAAATGGTTTATCCTGGAGTATTACAAAAGTGTCGTTTGACGAATTTAAGAAGTGGAGATACCCGAGACTTTATGGAATAGTCGAAATTTGGAATAATCATACACCCTTATCTTTGAAAGAACTTATAGTATGGTGAATCATCTGGGAAAATGATTCTTGGAAAGCGATAGTTCAGTGTGCTTGAATTGGTAAATAGGAGATGAGAACCGTGTGAGAATTTTGGGAACCCTGAGCCTTGGGAATTGTGTCAGTTCAAATCATACCCTTTCCTCAACGCTTCTCTTCTTCTTTCTTCTTTCATGCTAATTCCATCGAGTTATGCTTTCATAGCAAAGCTTACTTGACCTCTCTTTACGTCATGTATCTTGTTACCTCTAATGCGCATCCTTCCACTCTTAGCTTCACTTTTGTTGGAGTCTCTCACCTTGACATCTTGTCTCTTTCTCTCGATCTCTCTCTCAAGTACCTATATCGCGTTTGTCTTTAAGTGTGTATCATATCTTTAACCGTCGTGAGCCTTGACCCCTTTCTTCTTGGACTATGTGTGAGGTTGACTTCGTTTGTGGAATAGTGATATATGCTTTGAGGATGTTTGATCTTGTTTTATCGGACATAGTTGAGAGAGTTAGAGTTTGGTGACGTTTGGGTAATATTAGGTAGTGTGCCATCTTAATGGTTTCAAGTTAAAGGTTTGAAGGTATGAGTGCTTCTTGTGGATTAGTACCAACCATGACGTTAATAATTTTGGTATTATCTATGAGAGTGTTAGTGGTTACCTAGAGACCGTTTGGGTGAAAGTTGTTACTTTTATGAGACTTTCTTTTGGGATGATCACTTTACGGTAATTATGGTAGTCAAGGTTTAAGAGATGTTTTCTTGATTTAGGTCGATGAGAATTGACTAGTTTGGGACTGAATGTATGCTTTGGATGTTTAACTCGTAGTCCTAGGTTTGCGAATAGTTACGGTTTGAAGAATACCGTGTTTATGCTTTTGGGATTAGATGTTTTGGATGTTTATCTCATAATCCTATTTATGAAAATAAGTATAGTTCCGAGAGTGCCGCTTTCATATCTTTTGTTGTCGGTATGAGCGTAACAAATTTTTGTTTAGAGGTCTGGATATACGATGGATTCTTGTTTAGGATCCTTGTTTTGGTGTTTTACTTTGTTTAGAGACATATATCTTATGTCGATTGGTTATGAGTGTGCCCTTGTTAGTAATTTTGGATCTAGCTCCATGAAGGATGTTGATTGTTGAGTAATAATCGAGAGGTGTGAAGTCCTTTTGGTAATAACATATCTTGTATCGTGGATGACCTAGAAGTGAGTGACCCAAATTGAGTTGAGGAAACCTTGAGAGTTGTGTGATTGAAAGAGTTGCCTTTTGAGGTGTGTAAGAAACCATGATGATGATGACTCATTTATGGATTGAGTGAGTAGTGATTTCCATAATCTGAAGAGTTATCCCCTCCTTAACCTTAAACCTCTTTTGTTCATGCTTCAGTTACTTTGTTGTTTTGCCCCTTTGCTCTCTTGATTGAGTACCGTCTTTACCCTGAAGATGGTAGTTTTTGATACCTTGTTTCTGTTAGCTTCCTTATGATCTTTTGTGTTTTGATTTCTTGGATAATCCGAACCAACCATCTTTGGTTGATAATATGTAGCTTCCATCCTTGTGTTTTGTTTGAAGTATTCAAAATATTTTCCATTTATATATTTTATAACTGATTTGAGTTACTTAACTTTTGTTGTTGAAAATCTTAATTTCTGTTACAACCTTACCTATTTTTACGGTTTCGGAAATGGAAGTTTACTTTCGAAATGACATGTTTTAAAAAGCTAGAAATGGTTTTAATTTTGGGTGGTTTTAGCGTGATTTGATGTAAGGCTGGTTATTGGAGACGTCTAATAACTCGTATTACGCTTGTCGACGCTTGATATGATTTTGTTTTGGACTAGTCCTTGATTTGGAATGTGGGACTCTTTAATGCGCAACGAGAACCCTCTTGTTCCATTGACGAGGACTTGTGCCTTTGAAAAATCTTTTCAAAATCTTTGAAAAAAAAAAATATAGGTTTTGAAATATCAAATTTTGGGTAAACGCTTTGGTTGTTTACCTTGTCTTTACAACTTACCGTTTTCTACTTTCAAGTTTCGAGGACGAAACTTTTTGAAAGGTGGGGTGATTGTAACACCCCGTAATTTCCAATTATTTATATATTATTTAAAATCTTATTTTAGTAATAATAATGTTCCACAATAAATAAAATTTCATTTAAAATCTATCGTTTTTGACAATGATATTAATATGTCCGTCTTAAAGTTATACTACTTAAACTTGTAAAACGTTACTCTGCCCTTGTTGCTAATTTTAAGATATTTTAAAGGCATATTTAGCTCTTGATTATAAAATAAAAGTTTTAGCTCTTTTTCTTAGCTTTCCAACGCCACCGAAAACACGTTAATCAGAGTTCTGTAGAGGAAATTATGTCGAAAATACGAAAGGCTGTCACGGACCATCCGCTAACGAGACCCATGCTCGTTGCTTACTCTATACTCTTTTCCACATGTCCTTTAGGACACATGGCTGAGTACTAAGCCTTGCCTTGATGCCCAAGGTCATCCTCTACCTTCCTTCTTCTTCAAATCATTCATTTTTTCAGAAGAAACTCACAAAAACACAAAGAAAACATGAGGACACCATTGTTGTGCACAAACCGTAAAACGGTCGTAAAATCTTCGTTTCTTATCCGTTTTCGACGATTTTCGCGCCTATCTCTTCCTCTCCTCGCCCTCCATCTTTCTAGGTAATAAAATTATCAAATTTCTTCCTTAATATACTCTGGTCGTGGCCTTTAAGGCACGGTTCTCTTAGCTAACCTCGTTTATTTATGTGTAGCTAGTTCGGTTGTCCAAACCGGAGTGGCTTTGAGTCAAAATCATGCTTATTGAAGAGCTATAAGGTAACGGTGATGGGTTACTCGACTTTATCGTCTTTGTTTGCATGACTATATGCTAGTAATGTTTAGTATACTAGGATTGTTTTTGATTAAGTAGTGGCATGATTAGGTTAATAAATCATATGTTTGGATGAATTTCATCATGCATGCTTGTGTTGGATGAGTTTTTAATTATGGAAATTCATTAAGGATTGTATGGTTAAATGAGTTTATGATCATTGAGGATGATTAGTTTGATAGTCTTTCAAGTTCATAGTGTTATGCTTACAATGGTTAATTCATGATGTTTCAGCACCTTGACAAATCTGTCCATTGTCTTGTACAATTTATTTCGACATCTTAGAGTATCCTTCTTTGAAAATGTTGAAAAGAGACCCCTGTTTATTTTGAGTTAAGAGTCTACCTCTGAAATTTCGTAATTGTCTTGCAAGTCGTTTGTTCACAATAAATTATTTACGAACAGTGCGCTGAAATACTCGCAGAACAGACAGTAGCTCAAAGATTGTTTTGAAAACCATTTTTAAACTTTGAAATGATTCTGGTCCTTTTTAATAATTAAACTTTGAAGATTTTAGATGATGTTAGGAGTTTGCTTTGCCCCAAAATGATTTGTTAAACCCGTTTTATGAAGCAATACATTTTGTGTGACGGTTTCTGACACACTGTAAAGATCCGTCAATAACCCCCTGTTAAGTTCGTCTTTTGGAAATGTTTATTTGACAAATATTGTAGATAAAAATCTTATTAAACCGACCCAATTGGCCTTGTATCATTTCGATTTTATTTGAATTAATTATAAATTTTACGGCAGAGGACAGCTGTAATGTCAAAATACGTTTAGAACTTTTAATTCATTATTCAATCCCGTGTGTTCTCTTTTGGCATGGAACGAATATAAGTGTTGTGTTATTCATATTTTATTGGCTCATGTATGTTTGAATGAGTGGGTTAGCGGTTGTGTTATCTAAGTTTGTGTAGGTGACGGTTATGTCATCCTAAAATTGTGTTGGCGACGGTTATGTTGTCTTGCATGTCAATAGATAGCGGTGGTACGATTTGTGTATCACTGTAATGAACTAACGCCACCCATGCAATGGGAATTTATCTATGTTCGGGATTGGTCGGAGGCAGTGGTTATACGCTCCGGTCCCCGTGTGTCGTTCGGTGTAAGGCATTACATCGAGAGGTCTGGCCAGGTCTTAGGCATATAGGCAGTGGTTATACGCTATACATAGTATTCGGAGGCAGTGGTTATACGCTCCGTAGCTGGAGGCAGTGGTTATACGCTCCAGTAGCCAGAGGCAGTGGTTATACGCTCTGGTACGTCAGAGGCAGTGGTTATACGCTCTGACGGCGTTCATTCTATTCATGTATTCGGAGGCAGTGGTTATACGCTCCGTAACTGGAGGCAGTGGTTATACGCTCCAGTAGCCAGAGGCAGTGGTTATACGCTCTGGTATGTCAGAGGCAGTGGTTATACGCTCTGACTATGTGTGTTCTTTGCTTGGATGTTTCCTTGATTCTGATATTATCTCATATGTTGGCTTTAATTCTATTACACCTGTTGATTCATGCTGTTATCACATGTTTTGGTTTATCGCTCATGCATTGATCATGTTGATTACGTTTAGTAATGCATATAAGGTTGTTTATGAAATAATATACATGTTCATATGTATAAGATGTTTTGTATTACCGTTTACATGTTTTCTGACGTAAAGTGGCTGGGAGAACCCTGAGTTACTCCCCACTGACTGTGGCGTTCATGTTTCATGAATGTAGGTTGGTGCTGTTTGGGGAAGACGTGTGGCTAGCGAGCATTGTTGATAATTCGACAATTACCCTTACGCGTAGTTTAGATTTAATTCAAGTTGTTATCGTGGGATACCTTATCCCTCGTCTATTTAAGTTATTTTGTATATTTTATACTTTCTCATTAGTTTTTAGTCTTCCGCATGTTGTTTTGATATTCCGCGAAAAGTTTTAATAAATATGTCGAAAAGTTTTTAAAAGTATCGTATTTCCGCTGCAAATTATTTGTTTATTTTTATGCTATATCGCGGGGTGTCGCAGTTGGTATCAGAGCAGTAATGCTCCCGACGCACGCACGTGTACCCCAACTTAAATATGCACTTGACCTGAAATAATGAATGAGAGATGGGTAGATTTAAGGACCAGGTGGTAGTCTGTAATGTGATTGCTCCTTGTTAGGTCTAACATGTTTGTTAAATGTCAAAGATTTTATTTTTGTGCTCAAGGATTGGTGAACCATGAGCTTACCTGGATGGCGATCAAGATTATTGTCTACTAACGAAGATGGAAGATTCGTGCTATCTTTGAAGGATACTTTTATGTCCCCGAAGATACTCTTAGCTCATCATGCATCACCTTCTTCCTTATTTCTTGATGCATATCCTCCTTTTCGCGAACTCTTTTCTATCTTAACTCGGAAGCTACTTTCGTAACTTCCCGACTTAACCTTATCCTTGATACTTGCCTTTTCCCATGACGCTTTGTAGGTAGCCTAGCTTAGTTGGATATTGAGGATTTTGTTCGAGGATAACCCCTAGCCCTTATTTTGAGAAGTAATCTGACTGAAAACGTTTAGGGAGTGTAGTAAGCCATGTCTTGGTAATCCTAATGTTTAGTTGTTTACCCAATTGGTGGGTAGAACTGGTTGGTGAAATTCCTAGATTAAAGTTTGAGTGGTATACGTAGCTTTTGGAAGATTTTAACCTTGGTAATCATATTTAGGATTTAAGACTAGTGGATCAAAATGTGTTGCTTTAAGAGTATGAATGAAGTGTTAGAAGTCATAAATGAATTTGGAAAATATACTTGGGATGCTAGTGAAAATGAATGGTTGAGTGAAGTGAATCAGTAATGCTTGACTTTGGGAATTTGGGTTTGACTTTAATTGGGATGTTACTTTTGGAGGATAAGAATCGTGTATATTGATGGACGAGTATTGAAAGAGTTAGCGATGTAACTTTAGAGGAACTGACTGAAGTTTACTATTTTAGTTATTTGATTGGATTAGAGGTGTAACCTGAGGAGTTACTTGAATATCATGTCTTTGGATGTCTGATTGTTGTAGTAAGGTGCAACTTGTGGATTTGTGAGATTTTTAGGATGTGAAGTTTAAAAGACGTTTCGATTCGTATACAGGGGTATGAGAACGTTAATAGTGGATTTTCTTAGTGTTCACATTTTGAGTTATTAATGAATTATAAGGATTTACGCCTTGTGTGGATTAGAATAGAGTAACTCGATGAGAATAAAAGTTTTGGGAATTGAAGAAATTAGAGAGTTGATAATCTATGGAGTATAAAAATTGTGAAGTAGTAATGGTACATAAATGGTTTATCCTGGAGTATTACAAAAGTGTCGTTTGACGAATTTAAGAAGTGGAGATACCCGAGACTTTATGGAATAGTCGAAATTTGGAATAATCATACACCCTTATCTTTGAAAGAACTTATAGTATGGTGAATCATCTGGGAAAATGATTCTTGGAAAGCGATAGTTCAGTGTGCTTGAATTGGTAAATAGGAGATGAGAACCGTGTGAGAATTTTGGGAACCCTGAGCCTTGGGAATTGTGTCAGTTCAAATCATACCCTTTCCTCAACGCTTCTCTTCTTCTTTCTTCTTTCATGCTAATTCCATCGAGTTATGCTTTCATAGCAAAGCTTACTTGACCTCTCTTTACGTCATGTATCTTGTTACCTCTAATGCGCATCCTTCCACTCTTAGCTTCACTTTTGTTGGAGTCTCTCACCTTGACATCTTGTCTCTTTCTCTCGATCTCTCTCTCAAGTACCTATATCGCGTTTGTCTTTAAGTGTGTATCATATCTTTAACCGTCGTGAGCCTTGACCCCTTTCTTCTTGGACTATGTGTGAGGTTGACTTCGTTTGTGGAATAGTGATATATGCTTTGAGGATGTTTGATCTTGTTTTATCGGACATAGTTGAGAGAGTTAGAGTTTGGTGACGTTTGGGTAATATTAGGTAGTGTGCCATCTTAATGGTTTCAAGTTAAAGGTTTGAAGGTATGAGTGCTTCTTGTGGATTAGTACCAACCATGACGTTAATAATTTTGGTATTATCTATGAGAGTGTTAGTGGTTACCTAGAGACCGTTTGGGTGAAAGTTGTTACTTTTATGAGACTTTCTTTTGGGATGATCACTTTACGGTAATTATGGTAGTCAAGGTTTAAGAGATGTTTTCTTGATTTAGGTCGATGAGAATTGACTAGTTTGGGACTGAATGTATGCTTTGGATGTTTAACTCGTAGTCCTAGGTTTGCGAATAGTTACGGTTTGAAGAATACCGTGTTTATGCTTTTGGGATTAGATGTTTTGGATGTTTATCTCATAATCCTATTTATGAAAATAAGTATAGTTCCGAGAGTGCCGCTTTCATATCTTTTGTTGTCGGTATGAGCGTAACAAATTTTTGTTTAGAGGTCTGGATATACGATGGATTCTTGTTTAGGATCCTTGTTTTGGTGTTTTACTTTGTTTAGAGACATATATCTTATGTCGATTGGTTATGAGTGTGCCCTTGTTAGTAATTTTGGATCTAGCTCCATGAAGGATGTTGATTGTTGAGTAATAATCGAGAGGTGTGAAGTCCTTTTGGTAATAACATATCTTGTATCGTGGATGACCTAGAAGTGAGTGACCCAAATTGAGTTGAGGAAACCTTGAGAGTTGTGTGATTGAAAGAGTTGCCTTTTGAGGTGTGTAAGAAACCATGATGATGATGACTCATTTATGGATTGAGTGAGTAGTGATTTCCATAATCTGAAGAGTTATCCCCTCCTTAACCTTAAACCTCTTTTGTTCATGCTTCAGTTACTTTGTTGTTTTGCCCCTTTGCTCTCTTGATTGAGTACCGTCTTTACCCTGAAGATGGTAGTTTTTGATACCTTGTTTCTGTTAGCTTCCTTATGATCTTTTGTGTTTTGATTTCTTGGATAATCCGAACCAACCATCTTTGGTTGATAATATGTAGCTTCCATCCTTGTGTTTTGTTTGAAGTATTCAAAATATTTTCCATTTATATATTTTATAACTGATTTGAGTTACTTAACTTTTGTTGTTGAAAATCTTAATTTCTGTTACAACCTTACCTATTTTTACGGTTTCGGAAATGGAAGTTTACTTTCGAAATGACATGTTTTAAAAAGCTAGAAATGGTTTTAATTTTGGGTGGTTTTAGCGTGATTTGATGTAAGGCTGGTTATTGGAGACGTCTAATAACTCGTATTACGCTTGTCGACGCTTGATATGATTTTGTTTTGGACTAGTCCTTGATTTGGAATGTGGGACTCTTTAATGCGCAACGAGAACCCTCTTGTTCCATTGACGAGGACTTGTGCCTTTGAAAAATCTTTTCAAAATCTTTGAAAAAAAAAAATATAGGTTTTGAAATATCAAATTTTGGGTAAACGCTTTGGTTGTTTACCTTGTCTTTACAACTTACCGTTTTCTACTTTCAAGTTTCGAGGACGAAACTTTTTGAAAGGTGGGGTGATTGTAACACCCCGTAATTTCCAATTATTTATATATTATTTAAAATCTTATTTTAGTAATAATAATGTTCCACAATAAATAAAATTTCATTTAAAATCTATCGTTTTTGACAATGATATTAATATGTCCGTCTTAAAGTTATACTACTTAAACTTGTAAAACGTTACTCTGCCCTTGTTGCTAATTTTAAGATATTTTAAAGGCATATTTAGCTCTTGCTTATAAAATAAAAGTTTTAGCTCTTTTTCTTAGCTTTCCAACGCCACCGAAAACACGTTAATCAGAGTTCTGTAGAGGAAATTATGTCGAAAATACGAAAGGCTGTCACGGACCATCCGCTAACGAGACCCATGCTCGTTGCTTACTCTATACTCTTTTCCACATGTCCTTTAGGACACATGGCTGAGTACTAAGCCTTGCCTTGATGCCCAAGGTCATCCTCTACCTTCCTTCTTCTTCAAATCATTCATTTTTTCAGAAGAAACTCACAAAAACACAAAGAAAACATGAGGACACCATTGTTGTGCACAAACCGTAAAACGGTCGTAAAATCTTCGTTTCTTATCCGTTTTCGACGATTTTCGCGCCTATCTCTTCCTCTCCTCGCCCTCCATCTTTCTAGGTAATAAAATTATCAAATTTCTTCCTTAATATACTCTGGTCGTGGCCTTTAAGGCACGGTTCTCTTAGCTAACCTCGTTTATTTATGTGTAGCTAGTTCGGTTGTCCAAACCGGAGTGGCTTTGAGTCAAAATCATGCTTATTGAAGAGCTATAAGGTAACGGTGATGGGTTACTCGACTTTATCGTCTTTGTTTGCATGACTATATGCTAGTAATGTTTAGTATACTAGGATTGTTTTTGATTAAGTAGTGGCATGATTAGGTTAATAAATCATATGTTTGGATGAATTTCATCATGCATGCTTGTGTTGGATGAGTTTTTAATTATGGAAATTCATTAAGGATTGTATGGTTAAATGAGTTTATGATCATTGAGGATGATTAGTTTGATAGTCTTTCAAGTTCATAGTGTTATGCTTACAATGGTTAATTCATGATGTTTCAGCACCTTGACAAATCTGTCCATTGTCTTGTACAATTTATTTCGACATCTTAGAGTATCCTTCTTTGAAAATGTTGAAAAGAGACCCCTGTTTATTTTGAGTTAAGAGTCTACCTCTGAAATTTCGTAATTGTCTTGCAAGTCGTTTGTTCACAATAAATTATTTACGAACAGTGCGCTGAAATACTCGCAGAACAGACAGTAGCTCAAAGATTGTTTTGAAAACCATTTTTAAACTTTGAAATGATTCTGGTCCTTTTTAATAATTAAACTTTGAAGATTTTAGATGATGTTAGGAGTTTTCTTTGCCCCAAAATGATTTGTTAAACCCGTTTTATGAAGCAATACATTTTGTGTGACGGTTTCTGACACACTGTAAAGATCCGTCAATAACCCCCTGTTAAGTTCGTCTTTTGGAAATGTTTATTTGACAAATATTGTAGATAAAAGTCTTATTAAACCGACCCAATTGGCCTTGTATCATTTCGATTTTATTTGAATTAATTATAAATTTTACGGCAGAGGACAGCTGTAATGTCAAAATACGTTTAGAACTTTTAATTCATTATTCAATCCCGTGTGTTCTCTTTTGGCATGGAACGAATATAAGTGTTGTGTTATTCATATTTTATTGGCTCATGTATGTTTGAATGAGTGGGTTAGCGGTTGTGTTATCTAAGTTTGTGTAGGTGACGGTTATGTCATCCTAAAATTGTGTTGGCGACGGTTATGTTGTCTTGCATGTCAATAGATAGCGGTGGTACGATTTGTGTATCACTGTAATGAACTAACGCCACCCATGCAATGGGAATTTATCTATGTTCGGGATTGGTCGGAGGCAGTGGTTATACGCTCCGGTCCCCGTGTGTCGTTCGGTGTAAGGCATTACATCGAGAGGTCTGGCCAGGTCTTAGGCATATAGGCAGTGGTTATACGCTATACATAGTATTCGGAGGCAGTGGTTATACGCTCCGTAGCTGGAGGCAGTGGTTATACGCTCCAGTAGCCAGAGGCAGTGGTTATACGCTCTGGTACGTCAGAGGCAGTGGTTATACGCTCTGACGGCGTTCATTCTATTCATGTATTCGGAGGCAGTGGTTATACGCTCCGTAACTGGAGGCAGTGGTTATACGCTCCAGTAGCCAGAGGCAGTGGTTATACGCTCTGGTATGTCAGAGGCAGTGGTTATACGCTCTGACTATGTGTGTTCTTTGCTTGGATGTTTCCTTGATTCTGATATTATCTCATATGCTGGCTTTAATTCTATTACACCTGTTGATTCATGCTGTTATCACATGTTTTGGTTTATCGCTCATGCATTGATCATGTTGATTACGTTTAGTAATGCATATAAGGTTGTTTATGAAATAATATACATGTTCATATGTATAAGATGTTTTGTATTACCGTTTACATGTTTTCTGACGTAAAGTGGCTGGGAGAACCCTGAGTTACTCCCCACTGACTGTGGCGTTCATGTTTCATGAATGTAGGTTGGTGCTGTTTGGGGAAGACGTGTGGCTAGCGAGCATTGTTGATAATTCGACAATTACCCTTACGCGTAGTTTAGATTTAATTCAAGTTGTTATCGTGGGATACCTTATCCCTCGTCTATTTAAGTTATTTTGTATATTTTATACTTTCTCATTAGTTTTTAGTCTTCCGCATGTTGTTTTGATATTCCGCGAAAAGTTTTAATAAATATGTCGAAAAGTTTTTAAAAGTATCGTATTTCCGCTGCAAATTATTTGTTTATTTTTATGCTATATCGCGGGGTGTCGCAAGAAGGACAAGGTACTCTGGGAAAAAAAGCACTCACTGTTAATCCAGAAACCCTTGATCAGGCACACTTCTATATTCTCCAACACATGGTCGATGTGCATCCATATTTAGAGAAGCATCAAACCCTTCTAAGTGCAGAAAACCCTACTAAAGGAGAAAGGTGGTTAGCAATGGAGCATAATCGGTCATTATTAAAATGGTTCACTAATGAAGTAGATGTTGAGCTGATAAATGACCGTGAGAAAGTTTCTGACGAGGTAAGGTGGTTATCCCATGGACCTGGGATGCATGTGTTAACTTATCAAGGTTATGACATCAATGGGTATTCGTTTTATACTAAGGTACAAGACGATAGAAGTACTATGCAAAATAGTGGAGTAGCTTTGATGGCTATGTCAATGAGTGTTGCTAGTGCTAAAGATAATAGACCTGCGTATGATGCTCAGCCATATTTTGGGGTCATTAAAGAAATTTGGGAGCTAGACTATGTTCAGTTTAGGATACCTGTTTTTCGATGTATGTGGGTTGATCATAATAGGGGTGTTCGAGTTGATGAGATGGGATTCACGTTGGTAGATTTATCACGTGAAGGATACAAAACAGAGCCATTCATTATGGCTAATCAGGCAAGACAAATCTTTTATGTTAAAGATCCAGCGGATGAAAATGGTCGATTGTTCTTCATGGTAAGAAGAAATTTGTGGGTAAGGAAGTCATGGATGAAGTTGATGACGAACTGCCTCCTTTTTCTTCTGGATTGCCTCCTTCTACGGCTACTGACGACTTAGATGACTTTTATCTAAGAGATGATCATGAAGAAGGAACTTTTGTTGACGATTAGCTAGCTATTTATCTTTAGAATCTTTAATACTCGTGCTTATGTTTTTTTATGTTATCTTTAAAGACAATATGTAGTTTCCTTAATTTTCTTAATACAACCAGAATTGCAAACATCATTTAATTTTCTCATCAAACAGAATACTCGTCACTACTGTACTGTATGTATTCTTTATTTAGAATATATGGCTATGTATTGAAAATAAATAGCACAACAGGTAAGATTTCATTCCCTCTGTTCCTTTTAACTTATATATTTGTGCTACCTCATTTGATCCCTTACCATATATTTTGATGCAGGTCATCATGTCTTCAGCACCCTCTACTTCAGCTGCTGACCGGAAGAGCAAAAGCGTAGTGCTTATGAAGCACTTGACAGTGTTACGTGATCAAGGTACGAAGCTGACAGTAGATTTTGATAGTGATGGTCAGCCAATTGGAAAGAATGGTGCTAAGTACACGAGCTATGTTGGTTTACTTGCACGCGCGAAAGTGCCAATTGATATTCCTACATGGAAGGATGTTGGAGAGGATCTGAAGGCGAAGATTTGGGATGATGTTTTGGTAAGATCAGTCTATAAAAAACTGCCTCCTTATATTTCTACAAATACTTAAAAAAACTGATTGGCCGCTGTGATAATTAGTTACCATTTCCTATTTGCTTGTAGACGATTTTTGACGTTCCACAGTCAAAGAAGAAGCAAGTTCTCAGCATTGCAAATACTACATGGGCGAACTTTAAGTCAAAGTTGACTTCGTTGTACGTGTACAGAAAACCCGGAAAAGGTCGAAAACTGCCTGTTGAGACTGATCCGTTGAAGAAGTATCCTTACCTTAAATCTGAGGTATGGAAGAGGTTTAAAGAGTCGCGTATGACACCAGAATTTCAAGTGAGTATACTTATTTAACATTGACTGTACATATATTTTAATTTTTAATGAAACAATATAACATTATCTTAATTAAGTACTCACTGTTAATTATTACTGACCTTTAATTTTTCAGGCTGTCAGTAAGACAGCTGCTGAGAGGCAGATGATGAACAAGTATCCCCACAGAATGTCTCGTGGAGGATACCGGAAAACAAAACAGATCTTGGAACAAAAACTGAAACAGAAAGAAAGCCAAAAAGATAAGGGCAACGACGA
Source organism: Silene conica (assembly GCA_029255685.2). Lineage (NCBI taxonomy): Eukaryota > Viridiplantae > Streptophyta > Magnoliopsida > Caryophyllales > Caryophyllaceae > Silene > Silene conica. Next base: position 32,454,953 of record CM055317.2, on the reverse strand, counting down.
CCCATCGGGAGAAGCTAGTGAAACCGTAACGGAGATAAGACGAGGTGATTTATGGATAGAGGGCAGAGTAGGCAAAAATGGAGAATGTCTAAATTTGGAGACTAAAAAGAAAATTGAAGACATAGTGAGTACAGCCTGATTTTTATTGTTTTTTTATTGTTGTTGCTAACCCTTTTGGATACTGCCTGAAGTCTAATTGTTGTTGCTAACCGTTTTTCATATAGAATTTGATGAAGGAAATGGTTGCGAAAAGAGCATTTGTACCCAGCGGAAAAGTTGATGAATTAACAAAGGCACTAGGAACTGATGAACATTACGGTCGTGTAAGAGGTTTTGGGGGTCGAGTGGGGCATAGGCAGTACTTTGGCAAGAGGAAGAATAATGAAGCTGGAAAGAGTGAGGGAGTACTTTCAGAGGACTTTTTGGAAAAACTTACCCAGCAGATCACAGAAAAGGTTAGGGCAGAGGTTTATAGAGACATGGAACTGATAGCGGACAAACGGAGTAATGAGAATGTCAGTTATTCTGCTCATAATGAAAAAGTTGTTGAGGTCGAGAAGAATTGCAACAGTGGGCTTGATAGTCATCATATTCCGGACCCATTTGATGAGATACCCGAGCAGGTAAATAAATAATCAGTTTATAAGATTATTTGTACTGATAAAGACAATGTGTAATGCTGGTTTTTTGTTATTTGTTAGGGTTTAGAGTGCGAGCTAGCTGTGCAAGATACTGATTTGAAGAAGGTGGCACTTGGACGGGTATTCAAGACTACAACTCAGGCTGCAGTATGTCACGGTCAACCACTCGCAGCAGATACGTTAAGAGTATGCATTTACGTTATCATGGAAGGTATGGATGACACACCATTACCTATACCTACTGATGAGTTTGCTACTGTTGGTGATGCAACGGGTTCATTTGTTGTTTGGCCAAAAAATCTAATCAGTTTGCGCTGCTCGAAGGTATGAAACTCCAAATAAGATCGATGAACCTTTTTTATGCAGGAACCCAACTGATGAACATTTTTTTATGCAGGAACCTCAGAAAAAGCGTGAGTTAGAGACAGGGGAAAAGTCCGCCACGAACATGAAATCCAAGAAGCGCAAGACAATTGAGAGTCCTATTAACGACAACGTAGAAAGTGGTAGAAGCATTAAAACAACTGAGTCAGTAGTGGCCAGATCAAATAATACTTTGAAAACACTTTTGGACCAAAAAGTTGATTCAAGACGCTTACTGTCCAGGGTCGTTAGTGTGATGGGCAGTACTCAGGTAACAGATGTGTTTTTGACCGAGAATGTCCTAGGATCGAAGCGAAAGGTACGCCTTTTAAAGGACGACATTACGGCACTTTTGAACATGGGAAAGCTCTCCCTTCAAGTCATTCAGACTTTTCTTGGGTGAGTATTGAATCCGGATCCTAGTTTGAAGTAATTGACATGATTTACATCCGTCTTATATATACTTGTACGTTTATTGTAACAGGTATCTGAGTACCATCTGTGACACCAAAACGTATGGCTTCATTTGTCCGGAACTGACTTCACTATTAGGCCATGAATCACAGCAAGCAACAACGGATATTTCTACAAGGATGAAAGACTTGAAGGCCAAAATTTACATCGCTCCCTATTATGCTAAGTAAGTACTCAAATTAAAATATATGCCAACAGTTTGATTTTTGTTTATTATTAGCGTGAACAACTTGTTTACAGGGATCACTGGATGCTCCTTGTAATTGACATTGTTGAGCGTAATCAAATATATTGGTTCGATTCAACGGGAAATACTGTGCCTTCAAAGTTGCGACCTTTCATTAACACGTAAGTTAAACTTATTTGTTACTATTTTTTTGGTTTTTGGCTACAAGTTAAGTGTATCTGTCTGTGTGTGTGTATGTCTATCTGTCTGCGCATGTCTGCGTATGTTTGTGTATGTCTGTCGGAGTATGTTTATGTGTGTATGCCTGTCGGAGTATGTTTATGTGTGTCTGTCTGTCTGCGTCTGCCTATTCCTGTGTCTGCTTGTGCCTGTTCCTGTTCCTGCCTGTGTCTGCCTCTTCCTGTGTCTGCGTATGCCTGCCTGTGTCTGCCTGTGCCTGTGCCTGCATGTGCCTGCCTGTGTCTGTCTACGTCTGCCTGTTCCTGTACAAATGCAGGAACTGATGTACAAGTTAAGCTAAGTCTGTGTGAGTATGTCTGGCCGCGTATGTCTGCGTCTGGCCGTGTATGTCTGCGTCTGGCCGCGTATGTCTGCGTCTGGCCGCGTATGTCTGCGTATGTCTGCCTGTGTCTGCCTATCGTTTTGCGGAAACTGATTAGATCAGATGTCTATATGATGTGTATATGTTGTGCATGTACTAATGCAAAAACTGATGTACCATTTGTAAGTATCTGTTTGTATATGTATGGTCTATGTTTGATTTATGTTGTACAATATAGAGCTGTACGAGTATACGGCTACAATGCCGGGCCAAGAAAGAGTACTCAACCCCCGCAATGGCTGAAAATCAAGGTAAGAATGGCCTGATCATTTATTGGTTTCAGTTTTCCACATGTTTTAGTCAAATACCTTTGAAATTACCCATATTTGCCTAATAATGTTCACTGAAATACTTAGATTTGGCAACTAATAATGTAACTTGCTTTAATTTTTCAACATGTTTTAGTGTGCTCGTCAACCAGGCGATACAGAGTGCGGGTACTACATCATGAGGTACATGCTGGAGACCGTCACTCGTTCTATTGCTACGGCAGCTATCGATGAGGTAATATTAAGCGACATCCTACGTGCTCCAATTTGAACTTCATCTCGTGTAATAGTGTGGTGCGTATGTATTATAAACAACCCGTTATGTGCACTGTTGACAGGTTTTTCAAGACACAGCTCCATATTCACAAGAAGAACTTGATGAGGTTCGGGACTTGTGGGCAAACTATTTTCTTTACCTCTAGCCGTAGCTTTAAGTAATGTATGTAGTTTGATTTCATAAATATTGGGCGTCTTCTGCACTCTAACAGTATGTATATGTATTATTGTACGTATTATGACGAACGACCTTTGTTTGGTTCGTTCTTGAAACAATGTATGACGACGAACGACTTTTGTTGTCGTAATTAGTAATGAAAGGGCACCGTTTTGGTACAATCACGGATTTTGGCATTATATTGGCAACAGGAATTTTGATTCCAATTTTTTTTTAAAAAAAACACATTAAAGGACAAAGGTTGTAAAAAATCTGATGTATACTACCCAATAATAGACATGGGATTTAGTAAAAAACTGATGTACATAACAACAATAGACATGGGATTTAAACGAAAATCTGATGTATAAATCAACAATAGACATAGGATTATTTTTAAGGAAAAACTGATGTAAATAATATTAATGGACATAGGATTTTTACATATTAGACATAGGATTTTACGAAAGTCCGTTGTCCATTACAAGCAATAGACATAGGATTTTTGAAACATCCGATGTCCATTACAGTAATGCACATCGGTTGTACAACCTATGTCTATTACAAACTAAAGGACATAACTGAACTCTACATCGGTTCAAAAACCTATGTCTATTAGTCAAAAAAACCTATGTAGTAAGCAACTTTTGTAGTAGTGGTAACAGGGGCCAAGAGGATTTTTTCTGGGTTATTTCATGTTGCGCGATATCGGCAGGATTCGAGTTGAGGGAAATATCCAAACCCTTATCAGGATTTTATCATTTCTCAGGGCCACTCGAGGAGTAGTAACTGAAATGCATGGCCATGCTCGAATACAGATTCGTTTTATCAGTTAAGTTACTCTCTAGTCGGGGAAACCACTCTTGATACAGATCGCTTGTGAGATACGACCTTTGCGAATGCGGATTTGCAAATTGTCTTACATTGAGTGGGAGAAATTTTAAAAGGATATGAGAATCGGTTATCGCACCTACACTTGTACGGACAAGTGGGAGTTTGTTGGAGCTTGTGTCCTCCACATGTAGTGTGATAACGTCAATGCACATACCCTTGTACGGACAAGTGGGAGATTGTTGGGGCTGGTGTCCTTGACAATTAAGTACAATGACTTATTAAATCTCTTTAAGGATCACAAGGGCATACTTCAGTATTATTATCAGTTGATCCACGTTTATCGATAACGGTTGGCTTGCTAGATAAGTTTGACGTTATTGTCATACGGATGGCGGTGATCAACTGGTCCCTATACGTCACACCTATAGGACACGTTTGAGAGATGTGAAGGTATGAAAATACAGTCACATTTATGCCGAATACGACTAAATAGTTAGTCAGAGGTATTCACCATTAAATTAGTCAATAAGATGTTGAGATTATTATTTAATACGGATTAAATAATTTTAGCTAATACGGATTACATGATTAATTCGTAAATAAAATATAAACGGTTATATTTAATTAAATATTGTATTCGCGTATTAATATAAACATTTATATTAATTTGGGTAATTATACAATATCGTAATTTTATCAGACCATTATTAATACATCGACTGTATTAATATCTGATAACATGTGCGCGATTTATAATAAATACCCGCGAATAATATTTAGCAAAACGGGTCGAATCACGCAAAGGAATAAGGTAAGAGTGGAGAAAGCCCACTCTCACCCACCCAATTCGGCCGACCCACAAGTGCTACATAAGGAGAGTCCTTCTCCTTTTGTCAGTTACTGGTTAATTCATAATCTCAAGAATTAGGGTTTTGAGAACATTATTTTCCCAAAACTCAGATCTCACATCTAAAACCTCACAAAAGCTCTCCCCATATTGCAAGGGAATTGGAGAGTATTTCTAGCACACGCGGCATCATCTCATTCAAGTCTTGGGTGCAAGTTATAGGAGGGAATTTACTTTAATTCCTGTTCTTAGGCCTATTCAAGCAAGGACCCAAGGTTGTATTCCTTTTTTATGTTTTTATTAACTTATGACAATAATCTCAATTGTAAAATTCGTTATAATCCTTCACGTTGTAGAGCGAATACATGCTTTATTCCCCACAGTTGATATTGATGAGTATGGTACTTTGATTATGGAATTGTTCATCCAAGGCATTGGATGACTCTTTAGTCAGTTTCGTAAATAGTTTGGACTGAAAGACCCCCCGGCCAGGCAACCGGCAGGGAAATCGGCTGTCCTTCCAAATAGTTTCCGAAGTTGGTTAAGAGCCTTGCATAGTAATTGCATGATGGTATGAGATTGAGATAATGAGATTTGTATGCTTCACATGTTTTATATATGTTGGAGTATATTGTATGTTTATGTGTTACGTGTCGTTACAAAAGGTGGCTAGGAGAACTCTAGTCACTCCCCACTGATTGTGGCGTACATGTTTACATGTATCTAGGTACATGACAGGTGGTTGGCAGAGGGTTGCATGGAGCTAGCAAGCGATGATCCTATTCATCGATTGACTTACACGTTTACGTTAGCTAGACTTTAGTTTACATTTCAGTTTTGAGTGCCTGTAGGGATGTGCCATCCCAGGCTGTTTGTATATATTTACTTTCAGTACTTAGACAGTTATACTTATCTATTTCTGTTTATATCAGTTTCAGTTTTCAGTTTTAATTCACCTCGCATGTTAGTTATGTTAAAAAGTTTTAAATTCCGCTGCATTTTTAGTACTTTGTATGATTAATATTTCCGCTTTCGCGAGGGGTTTTACACTTAAGGTCAACGCTCATTCAGCCCCATAAGTCCACTTGCCAATGTCTCAACATTCTCACACTGTTACCAACACTCTCGTTCCTCAAGTATGTGGTCCTTTCTGCAATTAAGCGATTCCTCAAGATCAAGTAGCACTAACTTACCTCATTCATCCATTTAACCACATCATCATTATCTTAAGCATGTTCCTCCAAAATCACCTAGGACTCCAAGTATCGTATTTAAATCCTCAAATGGTACTTCCAAATCTACAATTACCACTTACATCTAGCCATCTAACATAAAACTTTCAAGACGGCACACTATCCAATATCACCCGAATATTATTATCATAAACTCTCTCAACCAAATTCTGACAACGCAAAACCAAGCATTCCTCAAGGCATGTATCACTACTCCAAGAACAAGTCAATCTCGCCACTAATCTAGATGAAAGGGACAAGGCTCACATAAGAGGAGATGAGATACGAACTTCTGGGACAAACACGATACAGATTCCGAGAGAGACACAACAAAACAACTCTGGTAACAAACGAGATGACAAGGTAAGGAATTTTAGGTTATGGACTCCAATAAAATTGAAGCCAAGAGCAGAAGGAGAAGCAATGAAGAAGGGAGGAGAGAAACGATATGAAAGGAACGATCGCGGAAATCTCCCGAGGTGCGGGTTTCTCACTATTCTCACGGGGTTCTCACTTCTTACTTCCCAAATCAACCATTCAATTATCGATTCTCACGAACCATTTCCTCAAACGATTTATATACCCTAATCCTCCAAACTTTAAACAATATCATCATTATAGCTACCTATTCCCAAAAGTTTGAGATGTTCCGTCTCTACCAGTTCCTCAATGACAATTCAATAACACTTTCAGGCCATCAAACCTACGTGCTATATCCACTTTACTTGCCTTACTATCCACCAGATAACAATTCTTAACCCATCAAGTTTTTCCGAACTTTCATCTCCAAATAAATTACTTTATTCTATCCACATACCGGTGGTGCATCCTTAAATTTCTCTTAAGTTCTTCATTAGATAAACGCTAAAATCCATTAAGCAACCTAGGGTCAGATAACGATTCACTTCCTCCAAGCTAAAGTCATAAACTCTTCAAGTATTCAACTATTATAGTCAATGACTCGTATTCCTCAAACAACGGGCCTTTCTCAGCTCAATTACTCACCTAAGTCAAGTGATACTAACTCACTTCACTCATCCACTCATCATCCTTAGCATCTTAAGCCTATTCTTCCAGGTCGCTCTATATCCTCAAGTATCTTATCTAACTCCTTAAACAGTACTCTTCAATCCACAAATTTTCACAATCTAAGTATGGTTCTCAAGATTAAGTTCCACCGAATACTAAGTATACAACTCAACCTTCAAGCAAGTACCCTATCACTCACTTTCACTCTCCCAATTGGATAGACAACTAGACACTTGGATCATCAAAACATGTCTCTCAATACCTCTTAAGTTTTTCCTCAAATAACAACCTTCTTATCACTCGGATTTACTGTTATACTGTGACTAGTTCCTCAAAATTCTATAAAAAGGAAGATTACCTACAAGGCACCTTGAGAAAGCAAGCAACAAGGTTAAGTTGAAAAGATATGAAGATCTGTTCAAGTAAGATAGACAAATATTCTAAAAGAAGGATGTGCATCCGGAGTTATCAAAGAAGGTGGTGCACAAAGAAAGAGGAGTATCTTCAAGGCTCAGAAGCATTCTCCAACAGTAGCACGAATCTTCTATTTTCGGTAGAAACTCCGGTCTTGATCGCCAAATGGATAAGCCCACGGTTCGTCGATTGAAAGACAATAAATTAAAATCAATAACAATCAACAAACACGTTAGAACCTAATAAAAGCAATCACAAAACAGGCTACAATATAAGTCCTTAAATCTACCCCATCTCTCATTCATTATTCAATTATGTGGTCAAGTTAGGTTGGGGGTTACGTGAGTGCGTCGTGAGCGATAACGCTCTGATACCAACTGTAAAACCCCTCGTCGCAGCGGAAAAATAAAACAATCAAACATGCCAAAATTTAAGCGGAATTTAAACTTTAACATGCAAGATAAAACGGGGTGAATTAAAACAAACTATACAAACTGAAATAAGCAAAACATAGATAAGTATATGTCTAAGTACGAAAAGTATAAGTACAAAAACAGCCTGGGATGGCACATCCCTACAGGCACTCAAATGTATATCCAAAACAACTAGATCTAGCTACACGATAACGGATGAGTCATCGATGATATAATCATCGCTCCCTAGCCTCCTGTAACCCATCAGCCACCTGTCATGTACCTACATACATGAAAACATGTACGCCACAATCAGTGGGGTGTGAATAGAGTTCTCCTAGCCACCTATTGTTAACGACACGTAACACATAAAGCATCCAACATACTCCAACATTTATAACATGCGAAGTATATAAATATCAATATCCCAACTTTCATATCAACATGCATGTGAGGTCATACAAAAAATTTCAAGGTCAGAAACATCTGAGAGCTTGAATTGGCTATGGAATTTAGTAAAACATGCATGTGAGGTCATATAAAAAATTTCAAGGTCAGAAACATAGTTTAACTATTTTTAGTGTATCTTACATCATTTTAACCATTAAAATGTAATAAAAACACTAAACATTATAAACATAAGCAACAAGATACCATAAATCATAAAAATTGCCTAAAATAAATTTAGGACTAGACTATATTACATGCAAAATGATTTCGTGACATTTATCATATAAATCGCAAATTTTTAGTTTTAATTAATTAAGTTCATTTAACTCGTAAAAACTACAAAACGATTATGCGTGCACATCCTTTGCTCTGATACCAATTGAAAGATTCATAAACCATATTAGTCATACTAATTAAATAAGTTAATTCATTAACTAAAATGACCTAGCTAGCGCATGCAAAACAAAATAAGGAGATTTCAAGAGAAAAGATTTTTCCTTACATTGGAAAAACGGTTTATTGGGCACAAGATTAGTCTCCTACTAATACTTGTTCCTGAGCTTATTAAGCAAGGACGGTCCTCCAAAATCCAAAGAAGAGTTCTCCTCAAAGATGCACCCAAGACTAACCCTTAAAACTACTAATATAAATAACTAGATTATAAAAGTAGTATACCTTAAAATAATTTCTAATATTATTATTTTACTACACAAGTAAGCTTATGAATATTAGACAAAACAATTTTGGAGTTCTAAAACTAACTTTAAAGAGAAAAATAGAGAGAGATATTATTATGCAACAATTAACATAAAAGGTTAGGATAAATAATAAGAGTCAAAGTTCTTCTTTAGGGAAGGGTGACCGGCCAAAATAGAAGGAAAGGCCCAACGCATGGCCTTTGTTCTTACCCTTAAGACTAGGCATGTAAGGTTAGAAATTGATAATCAGTACCAATAAAATGACCATTTTTAATGAATAGTACCAACATAAATACTTATTAATAAATAGTACCAGTTTAATTACTCCGTTCAATAAGTAGTACCAAGTCCCATTTTACGGCCAAAAATGACATGAAATGACTAAAATGCCCTTATTAATTAACTACTCTCACATTAACTCAAACACCATAATACCCACAAACCCAATAACCACCTAGACCACCTTTACTACCGCCACCAACTTTAACCCCTCCTTATCTTCCAACCACCAACACCACCCTAACAAAATAAATGATAAGTGACATTAGCAAGTGCTACGGCCCACTAAACAAAAACTCCAAACAATAATGCCTACAATTAAAACCCACGCATAACGCAACACGTGAATTGCAACAATACACCCGCCGCACTGAATTGCAACAATACATATATTCATGCACCAGGACTGATCACGTAATCACGTTACACCGGGCAACTTCATGCTCAACCCAGATAGGTCCTTCCTGAAGTCCAGTGAATTAGCATTGACCCGACTTCTCATCTTCTCTTCTTCATTCTTATCAATTAGAGCTTCAATTGAGCTACACATGAGATCGGTTTTGGTAACGAAATTGAGGAGAAGTTGTAAGGCTAATCAGAAGGAGAACGGTGCTATAGATTCTGGACTTTTATGGCGCTTCAGATTGAATGGTGACGGGTCGCTTATGGTGGTTGTGTATTGCGATGAAGCGATAATGCTCCGATGGCGATGATGATTGATAGTGCGAAACGGAGGTGGATGAGCAGCTCGTCACGACTTCGATTGGTAGAAATAGTGAACTGGACTCGGGTTTTGATTCCGAGTGCGGTGTTGGAGATGGAGACGGTGAATGCTTACTAGATTATCGTGTCTAATTGGCAGCCATGAATTGTTGATCTGAGAGCTTGAATTGGCTATGGAATTTAGGAGAGAACGAAATAAGATGAGAATTTGGGTATATTGATGGTTTTAGATGGAGTTTGGCCATTTGATTGAGAATTGTCATTGTTAATTAAAATTGATGGTGGAGTTGTAGCTAGAAACGAAGGAAAGTAAGGGGGTCAGAGATGTAGTTGTGGTGGAGGTGCTGTGATGCATTGCAGTGGCGGTGGAGGTGTGGTGGTGGTGGTGGGGAGAGGGGAGGTGAGGGGTAAATTTTTAAAAATTAGGGGAGGGTAAAATAGGTATAAAAAATCAAAATATAGACAGGAAAATTCAAATCCCCCTATAAAGTCCGATTTTCCGGTGACTTGGTACTACTTATTGAACGGAGTAATTAAACTGGTACTATTTAATAATAAGTATTTATGTTGGTACTATTCATTAAAAATGGTCATTTTATTGGTATTGATTATCAATTTACACTTAAAATAAAACATCCACTAACTAATTAGTCTCCAAAATTTCGGCCTCCTCTAGTAAAAGAGATTCCATTTTAAATTTATCATTTTGTCAAATGTAAAAGTTAGGTCATGTGTCCCACACTATGCCCATATCATGTATTTCAATGTATTTAACTCATTAAATATCATTTTTATAACAAATAAATTACATATGACACTTTAACAAGTAATTCATGATTACAAGTATTTAAAATGGATCATATAAATATATTTCACAACACTTGTAATAATATTATCCATTCATATTATATTTGATTTCACTAAACAAATTTTAGTAATAAAACATTTTTAATTACTAAAACGTATCTTATTTAATGGAATTACAATAATATGCGTGTTTTCTCTCATAGACATAAATTGTTCTTATTTTAAGAATTAATTAACTTGCATCAATACACAACTACTTAACTTATCCATCAAGGGGGTCGTCCTATAGGTGTGACCTTACCGTCAAATGATAGTAATGACAAACTCTAGTTAGCCAATCATTATTGATTAATGTTGATCAGTTGACTTATCAAAGAATCATCTCTTACGTATTTTTATCTTGAGATTTATATTGATAGTCAAATCACGGGATTGCGCACTATTGTTAAGGACACTTACTCCAACAGGTGATACATGTGTTATGACTCTAAAAAAGGAGATATTTGAAATTCTTTCTCATTATCACTTTGATTTGAAAAATTTACGTGGTTAAGGGTGCGATGGTGCAAGCAATATGCGTGGAAAATGAAAAGGGATACAACTTACAAACATTGGTCATTGAACAATGTCCTTGTGCATATTTTGTTCATTGTTTTGCTCGTCGCTTACAATTGGCACTCGTAGCAGCGACAAAGGATGTCGTACCAATTTTCCAATTTTTCTCTATCATTCGTTGTTAATCACATTCTTGCATCATATAAACGAGTTAACGAACTGCAAAATGCTTATTCCAATGAGATAGATATGTTGATTGAAGATGAAGAACTTGAGATTGGGATTGATTTGAATCAGGCAAGAAATTTGCAAAGGTCGGGTGATACTCGTTGGAGCTCTCATCTAAGATCTATTTCAAGCTTCATGAAAATGTTTAGTGCCACTTGTTCTGTTTTTCATAAGTTAATTGATGAAGGAGATACATTCGTTGAACGTGCAGTAGCGGCTACTGCACTTGATACAATGACTTCTTTTGAATTTATCTTCAGTTTGCATCTTATGAAGAAAGTTTTAAAGGTATCTAATTTGCTTTCCCAAACTTACAACAAAAATCACAAGATATCATTAATTCATTACACTTTGTTGAGACTACAAAGACACTTTTGTTAATGTTAAGAAATGATGGATGAGATTCCCTTCTATTAGAAGTTATCTTATTTTCTGACAGACGTAATATAGAAGTTCCTGACATGAATTCTATTTATATCGAAAGAAGAGGTCCTGCTCGACGTCTACATGATCAAAATACAATTGAAGTCCATTATCAGAGGAATTTGTTTTATGCTGCAATTGATGTCCAATTACAAGAACTAAGCTACAGATTTAATGAGAAATCAGTTGAGTTGCTAACTCCCAGTTTTGCTTTGTAGCCTAGATCAAGTGGACAACATTTCAAGATAGGTGATATTTGTAATCTTGTCGAAAAGTTTTATCCTGAGGACGTCACAGATGTTGAAAAAGAGGAATTAAAAGTACAATTATGTCATTATGAGGTTGAGTTAACTCAACATGAGGATGGATCTTAAAAACCTTTCGACAATATCCAAATTAAGTCAATGTGTGGTTGGTGAATACTGAGAAATACAATATTTACTCACTTATTTTCAGAGTAACAAGACTTTTGTTAGCTCTCTCAGTATCCACAACAAGTGCCGAATGAGGTTTTTCAGCAATGAATGTTGTTGAAACAACTAAACGCAATAAGATGAAAGCTGGTTTCAATGAAAGTAGTCTACTTATCAACATTGAACGAAAAATAGCAAAAAAATTAGTACTACTTCAATTATAGATACCTTTAAGGATTTGAAAGAACGTCGAACTCTATTATAGTTATATCGCAATAATAGTTTTATATTTTTTTGTTGTTATCACATTTTTAAAGTTGTTTGTAATTATTTAAAATATTTCGGCCCTAGGCGTAATTTAGTCCTAGCTTTGTCCCTACACATGTTTATAATATTCTACATTGGAAAAAAGAGTAATATAATTTACTATATAAATAAGGAGTTATTATCTTATGTCAATTGGTTTTGGGTTAGCACAAATTCTCATTTCTTACGTCAATATCGTATCGCAATCTTGTGACGGGGCAAATAAAACTCATTTGGGGACGTAAAGACAAAACATTTGTGATTCTCCATGCACTTTTATTTTTATTTTATCTAAACAAGTGGATGTAATTGACTCATAGCAAGCTTATGACGGATATACCCGTCATAAAAGAAACAAACCTATTAAAGTGTTAAAATATCCGGTTAAATGGCCCCATTAAAAATCGCAACCATGTCTGAATAACATCGTAATCGATGGTTAGTAGGAGGCCGTATATGATAAAAGAAGTGATTAGAGGAAATAGAGAAAACAGGGAAATGTGGAGGAAAAATGACCACTCTAACTACCTAATTCCTTGGGCAGCACTTGTGGCAAATTACTCACCACGCCTCAATCTACTCTTTTAAATGTGATCTTCTAGAAGTGTTGGATGCACATTTTATGATAAAGTCTTGCTGAAAACGAATATTATCCGTTAGAAGTTGAGAACGAATAGTATATCTCTCACAATAAGGTAAGTGATAGAACAAGTAAGACTAAATGAGACATTTTATAGATTATCCTACTTGTATTTTGTGAAAGGAAATGGATAATATTTGTCCAGAATTTGTCATTTTACCATTGTACAAATACTTGGTAGTAGACAAGTAGTGGGGTACCCATCATTTACTCTTTAACAGCCAAGCAGGCGTAGACACTCGTTCATAATTTCAAACAACTCCAACTTTCATCTCTTCATACGGCTACCCTTAACCCTTGCCAAATGTTACATAACTAGCCTTCATTTATGAACGTCTTAAAATCGATTCTCATTAACAGTCTAATTCGGCAATACATATTTTTAAACCATATTACTCTAATACAAATTTTAACTAAGGATATTATAATAACTCTCACAAAAATCTTATCTTATCTATATAATTGCAAAATCATTTAAAAAGCTCTGGTTTAACAGCGTAATCAACCCAATATTTTTTTAAAATTCATCATGGTGGGATCCGCAAAGTTGTATAATAATTTTAATTCGAAATAACTGCCTGAAATAATAGTTTTCAATTTTAACGTAATACTTTTGATATAAGTTCGTAAACATGAATTTCTACAAAAACTGTCAATATGTATAACACGAACTTAAATACTCCCTCCATTTTTATCCAAGTGATACATTTCTTTTTGCACGTTTGCCAACGCACGTTTTACGTGCTTAATATCTTTAGCTACGTATTTGTAAAAATTATAAAAATTATATATTTTCAATGTACTCGTAAAGATGAATTAAACAAGATCTCACATGAATATGTTTTTTCTTACGTATTGAGAGAAAATTGAAATTGAAGGTTAATTTGTGAATAGTGTACAAAAACCTTATGTATCACTTGGATAAAAATGGAGGGAGTAATATATAAGAAAATATAATAATTTTGAACGTCGTCTGTCTAGAACTTTTACCTAACAATTTATACCCAATACATTTAACTCTATAAAAGCAATAGAATTTAACTTAATCTTATTGGCTCCTTGAAATAAGGGATAAAATGACCCACTAACTTTTGCAATTTTAATTTCCTTTCTCCTAAGTTCAGAATTAATCTGATCTTTCACCATCCCTAATTACGTATTTTGATCGTTCCTCATCCTAATTACGTAATCGATTCCAGTATTAAATTTCGTCATTGTTATAATAAAATACGATATGATCAAATTATTGTTAATCGAAAATATAAATAACAGTATACCATGTCCAATAAAATACGATATATAACGGTCCAAAAATTAAATCCCAAAAACAAAAATTTACAAACAGGAAAAATAATTACAGTCCAAAAATTAAACTACATTGTATTTTCCAATCAAACCAAATACAAATTATTAAGATACCAAACAAGATAAAATACGGTAAAACACGATATACAACGATCAAATATATATCAATGATTACATTTCGCCAATGTCATATAATAATAAAAATCATGTATATTGGACAAAATAAAGATCGTGTACATCAGCGCAAAAAATAAGCAAACGGGAATTCAACCTAAATAACTCAAAGTCTTTTTGTTGAATTTAAATCTTTTTGTTGAATTTTATATAAATTCAACTAAAAATCTAAACAATATGAGGTTGACAATGAAACAAATTAATCGGTTTATTTGAGCAATTTCTGGAATCTTACTATTATGATAATACAATAAAATGCACATAATAAGGAAACAACTTACTAGGAAGCTAAAAAAATCTTCTTTCTCACCCCGTCTCACCACTGACCCAAAGAAGTTTAATTTTTCTTTATTTTGCTTTTCTCCATTTAACATTCTAAATTTACAAATAATTTTTACCTTCATAATAAGAAAAACCCAACTTTACTCCAAATTCGAAAATTAAAAAATCAAGAAAATTCTACTCAGAAACATAAAATTCAACAATATTAAAAGAAAGTTGGACAATTTGAAGTAATTAACAAATATTTAAACAAAAAAAGTAGTCATATAGAGGTATATAAACGAAAAAGTTATACGTACAAAGAGTTAAAAATTAACAGAAAAAAAGCGTAAATTTTAAAAATGAAAAAAAAAATATATGAGGAGATACAAATCAATAAAAAACGTAGATTAGAAAATGAAAAACACGTAGATCAAAGATATTTGAGTATGATCAAATAAACCCAACCTATAAAATTAACAAAAAATATAAATCTTCGATTTTCGAGGAAATATAACAACCTTCAAGACTTAGTCAATTAAAACTATAACAATATTAACATCGAGAAACAAAGATGGTCTTAATAACAATACATTGTACATTATTATTTTCTATATAAAAACATTTCTTTAAAGATTTCTATCATTTTAATTTCATTTAAAGATTAATTTATTTATGAGGTAAATTATAGAAGTACTACAATTTCTTTATCTATTTTCTTTGGTTCAAATTTATTTCATAAAGTTTGATTATTTATGGTAATAACATTAAAATTGAAAATTTATTTCAATTTATAATAATCTTTAAAAAAATTTAATTAATTTAATACCAATAAATAAATTATTTGGAGTCAAAATTATTCTCGAATTGATAATTTATATATTTCTCATTTAAATTCATGTTGAATTATATTTCCACTAATTAATCAATATATTTACGAAATTTTTAGAAACAGACCCGTACATTTTTTGTACGGGCATAAAACTAGTTATTAGTATAGCAATAACAATTAACAATTTACAACAATCGAAAAAAAACTGTGGCGACAATACTAAACTAAAAAAAATAAAAATCTTATCTATATAATTGCAAGATCATTTAAAAAGCTCTGGTTGAACTATGTCAACAACCCAATTTTTCTTTTTTTTAATTCATCATGGTGGGACCCGCAAAGTTGTATAATGATTTTAATTCGAAATAACTGTCTGAAATAATTGTTTTAAAATTATTACGTAACACTTTTGATATAAGTTCATAAACATGAATTTCTACGAAAACTGTCAATATGTGTATAACATGAACTTAAATGTTATATAAGAAAATATAATAATTTTGAACGTCGTCTGTCTAAAACTATTATATAGCAATTTATAGCCAATACATAATTACAATAAACAATAAAAATTAACAATTTACAGCAATCGAAAAAAACTAGCGACAATACTAAATTAAAAAAAATAAAAATCTTATCTATATAATTGCAAGATCATTTAGAAGGTTTTGGTTGAACCACGTCAACAACCCAATTTTTTTTCTTTTTTTTTTTTAATTCATCATGGTGGGACTGGCAAAGTTTTATAATGATTTTAATTCGAAATAACTGCCTGAAATGACAGTTTTACAATTATTACGTAACACTTTTGATATAAGTTCATAAACATGAATTTCTACGAAAAATGTCAATATGTTTAACATGAGCTTAAATATTATATAAGAAAATATAATAATTTCGAACGTCGTCTGTCTAGAACTATTACATAACAATTTATACCCATTACATAATTACAATAAACAATAATAATTAATAATTTACAACAATCGAAAAAAAATGTGGCGACAATACTAAATTAAAAACAACACAAATAACTTAATATTAATCTAACAACCAGGAATAGTGTACAAATTAATACCATTAATTGAAATATTTTGCGAAAATGAAATCGTAAACAAAAGTGTATAGACATTAGATATAAAACAAAATCAAATTTTGGTAAAAAAAAGTGTATAGACGTTAGATATAAAACAAAATTTATGAATTATTTAGAATAATACGATTTGAAAACAACCCGTGCAATTTTTTACGCAGGCCAAAAAATAGTTCATTTTAATGTTAAACGCCGATTTTATAAGAGATGATTTAATAAATGAGAATGTTTTATAGAAATTTTAACTTTATTATTATTTATGATGAGGATTGATAACTATCCTATTTAAATATGTTGGTCATGATCCTAAACCGTCAAGTTGTTAAATCAAAATTAAAATTTAACTAATTACTTTGTAACATCCCGTAATTTCGTAAACCGTGTTTTAATAAATTAAAGTGATTCTCGGAGAGATAATATATTTTATTTAAATTTTTAAAACTTAAATTTAAAATATATCGTGTAAGTTCCATTTTGAGATTTTATAACCTTAAGATGTTGGAAATTCGCTTGGCATTCCATCACAAATATTCCCGAGGCATTCAATTAAAACATGTCTCATTTAAGTGTAACAAAAGAAAAGGGTGAGAAAACTTCCTCCTGATTTCCTCACAACTCCTTACTTCTTCTCCAAGGTGGAGAAATCAGAAACTCCATTTTTAACATTTCAAGCTCACAAAAACTAACTTTGTGAACTCATTTCAACTCCAATCGGGGTGAGGTTTTCTCCTACGTGTTCCTTGCATCATTCCCGTCATATCCATATCTTTAAATTTCAGATTTAAACAGATTGATTTTCGGGCTGTTTTCCTTAAAATCCGCGTGACCTGTCTTTAACCGTGTTTGATTGTTTTAGGTGTTGACTTGGAGGACCTGGACATCGACTCATACGTGATCGAGGAAGAGACGGAGGTTTAATTGCTAAAATGGTGACTTTGATGAGGAAACTTGACTTTTGTCATATAGCACCACTTGATGTGATTTTTGTTGTGTTTATATGGAATTAGTGAAGTTGATAGTTGAGATGAACTATAAGAATGTTAATAATCTGACTATTATGTTGAATTCATGCTTAGTTTCACATAGATGATGTTTTATATGATAAAAATCTAAGATGGGTTTAATTTGAGAAATTGGGTATGAATTTATGCTTGGGATTGTTAATAATATGTTCACACGCTTGCTTGATGTGTTATACATGTTGGGTAAGATGATTTTCTAGTGGAAAACTCGAATTGGGGACAATTGCATTGGATTTGGTTGAATTCTAAAGTGTCGATATGCGTTTTCGTGGAACAGGACCTCCCGGTCGGTCGACCGGCAGCCGGTCGGCTAACTGGCTGAGGGTCCGAATAATGCTACTATTTATATTGCGTAGAAGTTTTATGAATAAGGACTCCTAGCCGGGTGGCAGATCGCCGGTCCACCGGCTAGGAGGCCCTTTATGGATGAACTTAGGATTTTGGGAAAATTTGGGATGGGACTCCTAGCCGGGTGCCCGGCGGCCGGTCGGCCGGCTAAGAGCCCTTTCCCCTTTGAAATTTGTAGAAAGGTTAGTTGAGGGGTTAACAACCGGGTGGCCGGCAGCCGGTCCACTGGCTGAGGACCCTTCTTCACGTTGTTTTACAAGTAAGAAGGCTGCAGTGAGAGAACTGTCAGCCAACTGACCGGCAGCCGGTCAGTTGGCCGGCTGAGAGTCACTGTTCACATAAATTTGGTTTTAACTTGTGATTGGTTAGCCCGATTTGATTGATTCTTCTTCCAGGTGACTTGTATGCTTCTATGCTATCATATGGTAGACCTTAATCTAGTAGAAGGACTAGGTCATAGTTTGGATGTGGTACGTATTAGAATATGTCTGAGTCAGGACCTCTAGAGTACAATACTTATCTTTGTTTGTTTGCGTATCGAACTATGTCTGAGTCGGGACCTCTAGTTGGATACGTGGGTGTATGTTCGCGTGTCGGATCATGTCTGAGTCGGGACCTCTGAGCCGGTACGTGTATGGATGATGCATTAGGATATGTTTGAGTCGGGACCTCTATTCCTTTGTGAGTTTGGATGACCGTGGTGGATGATGTCTGAGTTGGGACCTCTGATTACTACGAAGAGTATCGGTTGATGTCTGAGTCGGGACCTCTGAACCAATACTAGCTGATTGTGTTTATTCATGTCTGAGTCGGGGTCTATGAATGGATGTTGTTGACTACTTGTGTCTAAGTCTTACCTGAGTCGGGGTTTGACTTAGATATTGCTGATTGTTATGTTTAATCTGCCTGAGTCGGGGTCAGATTAGATATTGCTGAATGAATTGTGTCTAACTTGCCTGAGTTGGGGTATAGTGTTAGATACTACTGAACATGTGTTTTAGTTAGACCTGAGTTGTGGTTTATGAGCTAAACACTAGGAATGAGTTTATATAAGATGATGATATAATGTAGTGCTTCTCATAATGATGTTTATGTTGGAGCATGTTGATATGTATTACATGTTTATATGATTATGTGTTATTGACAATAAGCGGCTGAGAGAACCTCTAGTCAGTCCCCACTGACTGTGGCGTACATGTTTCATGTATGTAGGTTGGTGTTGCGTTGTACAGGGGATCCGTTAAGGCTAGCGAGCGATGATCCATCATCGATTTGACATTCACCTATCGTGTAGCTAAACCTAGCTTTTTGAAATACAGCTTTGGTGCCTGTAGGGATATGCTATCCCGGGCTGTTGTTTTGTAACTAAATTTTATACTCAATACTTATATATGTTTTAGTTCTTCCGCATTTCAGTTATTGTATTACGCCTCGCATGTTAGTTTCATTATGTTAAAAGTTTTAATTTCGCATAAATTTCATGCATATTGTGTGTTTTACTTTCTGCTGCCGCAAGGGGGTTTTACAAACTCTTTCTCTATTCCATAAGATTGTTTATGATGTTTACTTTATAGACACTATACATAATGGGGAGATTTTTCACTACACCTTCTAATATATGGCATAAAAGATAGTCATATAAGATATTGTTTAAATTTCTTAATGAGTCAATTATGAATATCAAATTTTTATAATTCTTAGTAATATGCAATTAAAGGTATGAAATTTTTTATAACTTTTAATAATATACTCCATATATATGTATGAAGCAAACTTAAACTATTTTATGGAACGGGGGATCGAAAGTATATGTTTAAAATAAAGGAAATTTATCGTGGTACATTTGAACTTTGATAGATTACATATGATACCCCTCATTTTAAGTTTCTAAATATGATAGCCTTGTGTTTACCTTTTTATTTTCCATAATACCCTTTGTTAAACTTTTTTCATAATGTTGTTACTTCTATGAGGAGTTAGATGGATAATTGAGTATGTTAAGTTATTTGTGTTTTGTTATTGAGATATTAAAGTAAAGTTACTAGATAAAATAAGATTTAGGTATTAGATGACGAAGTATTAGTATATTACATAACAAAAAAGGCGTCACAAGTCATAGGAGTAATGATGTTATGACGAAAAATTTTCAACGGGTATTGTGGAAAAGAAAAGGGTAAACAGAAACGTACTATATGTAGAAACTTAAAATAAAGGGTATAATGTGTAATTTGTCAGAGTTCGAAGGTACCATGAAAAACTTCCATCAAAATAATTGTTCTAGCAGTGAAGGACTTTAGTTATCCCTGCTAATTTTTCATATTTCAGGGTAAAATTATCATTTTCCCTTAGATCAATAATTAAATATTAAATACTTATATATGAGTGAGCAGTTTAAACCTATATCTCCCTATTGTTTGCTCAATAATCCATTAATCCGTCACATAGTGAATTAATTTTAGAAAAATATGTGCGTCTTTCGGGAGCACGTCCTCCTAACACTCAAAGAAGGAGGATCATTCTCCTCATTTCCATTTTGAGCTTCCTCCATTGAGTATAAGGAGAACGTCGTTCCAAAAGATTGGAGTATTTTCTATCTATAAAAGTCAAAGCATTTAAAGGCTTATTTATTGGATGCTTGATCTTAGGGTAAATTGGGCCACCATCATTTCTCCTAATTTATTATTCTCTCTTCCACTTTTATTTGTTTTCTATTTAATTTATAAATTTCGAATTTTATGAATAATCATATTCGTATATTACGTTTATGATAAAATGATTATTTATGTAACATTCCGTATTTTCATAAACCTTATTTTAAATAAATTAAAGTATTTTTCGAAAATTTAATATATTTTATTTAAATTCGTAAACTTTAATTTTAAATATAGCGTATAAGTTCCGTCTTGAGATTGGATAGTCTTAAGATGAAAAAAGTTCATTGACATTTCCGTTTACTAAAATCCCGAACAACTTACTAAAACCCGACTCATAAAAGTAACATAAAAGCAATTTTGGAGGACACTTCCCCTTCATTTACTCACAACTCTCATTTCCTTGTTTCCCAAGTACATAGAAAACCAAAATCAGATTCTTCATCTTCACCATTTTCACATTTCTCAAATTCACTAAATTCCTTACTCCGGTCTCATCTCAACTCCGTTAAGGTAAGGTTTTCTCCTACGCATTCCTTGTCTCATTCCCGTCACATCTATCTCTTTCAATTTGAAAATCGTTCCAATCGAATTCCGGGCTGTTTTGGGTGTAATTTCGAAATCAATCCTTAATCCCTCTTTTCTTTTGTTTTAAGGTGTGGATTTACAAGACTTGGAGAAGGACTTGTTTGTGATTGAAGAAGCTAGCGGAGAAGACGCTTAAAACAGGTGATCGTGATGAGATTACTCGGCTTTATCATTACATTAATTGGACATATGTTTATGTGTTGGTTTATGATGATTTGAGCATGATTATATGTTGTTTATGTTTATGGAGTAATTTCAGAAAGTTTATGGATGTTGTGGTTGAGTTTATGATGCTTGTCGATGAACTTTGTATATCCGTCACAATTCTGAATTTTGCTTATTTGAAGGTTTAATGGCTTTTAATTCATGATTATTATGTTTAAGATTGATAAGTGAGTACCACTTGGGATTGTCGGGAAGATTACGTGCTGATAGTATAGTTTACGTGCTTGAAATCGTAGCTTAGAAATGCTATTCGAAGGTTGAGTAGTTTCTGAAAGTTGCAGGAAAATCGCGTGAAATGGTGTACTCGCAGGAAGGCGCAGGCTTTGCCCAGCAATGCGCAGGCTGCATTGTCACTTGTGCAGGCTGCGCAAGAGATCGCTGTAGTTTCTGATTTTATTTTAATTCGTAGGTTGTTTTGGGTATTTCTTTCCCATATGTTCTTAGCATGTTTAAGCAATGTTTCTATGATATATATATACTTAGTCAATGTATATAAAATAGCTAGATGAGAATTTGTAAGGTGATTAGTACTTGTCTTAAGTTAAGTAATTCTTAAGCAATTGATTATTAAAGCTTGTCGGATTGAGTTAGTTAGTTCATAATAATTGATAGGCTTATTAGGGATGAGTCTTAGGTGATGAATGAGATTAGTTGAAATGATTACCTTCCATGCATGCTTGTGTATGTAATGGGTTGTAGGTAGCTTAGGAGTTATGTTGAATTGGATGTAAATTGTGTTGATGCGTATTGAAATATGCCTTAAGTTGGCCTCTGAGCTTGACACGTGAACAAGTTGTCATATATGGGGATATGCCTTAAGTTGGCCTCTGAGCCCGATATGTGTATTTATGTCATGTCTGAGATATGCCTTAAGCTGGCCTCTGAGCTCAGACATGTTTTATGTAATCGTGTCAGGACATTCCTTAAGTTGGCCTCTGAGTCTGACAAGTAGAGCAATTGTGCAACGGGGTAGCTACGGTGTTGATGTCGTGCCTGAAGTACAATTGTTGGATGCTAGAGTATGCCTTAAGTTGGCCTCTGAGTCTAGTGTCTTGTGATGTAGTAAAGGAGTATGCCTTAAGCTGACCTCTGAGTCCTTTACTTATTGAGTGACTTGGATGCTAGTCTATGTCTTGAGTTGGCCTCTAAGTCTAGTGTCTTGTTGATTAGCAAAGGAGTATGCCTTAGGTTGGCGTCTGAGTCCTTGCTTGATAAAGTGAACTTGGTATTAGGTTATGTCTTAGGTTAGCCGCTGAACCTTCTACTTGCTGAATATATGCTATGTTTAGGTTATGTCTTAAGTTGACCACTGAACCTTCATAGTTAGTGAGTTTGAGTGTTTGCTATATATGTTTAGGTTATGTCTTAAGTTGACCGTTGAACCTTCATAGTTAGTGAATGTGAATGTATGCTATGTTTAGGTTATGTCTTAAGTTGACCGTTGATCCTTCATAGTTAGTGAATGTAAATATATGTTATGTTTAGGTTATGTCTTAAGTTGACCGTTGAACCTTCATAGTTGGTGAATATGCATGTTTGCTTGTATGGGTTATATATATGAGTAAAAGCATGATTTATTGGATGATAGTGAATGTAAGATAATGACATATGAGTAGTGTACTTTACATGTTGAGATTTATGCATGTTGGAGTATACATGTTTGACTATGTGAATATATTTTAGGTGTTTGTGACAACAAGTGACTAGGAGAACCTCTAGTCACTCTCCACTGACTGTGGCGTACATGTTTCATGTATGTAGGTTTGTGCAGAGGTATTAGGGGTTCACGTTGAGGCTAGCGAGCGATGATCCTTCATCGTGTGATTATTACCTTATCGTTTAGCTAGACTTAGCTTTGGATATTTAGTTTTGGTGCCCGTACGGATATGTTATCCCGGGATGGGCATGTATTTAATACTTAGTACTTATTTATGTTTTCATTTTATTTCGCATTTCAGTTTTGTAGTATTTCACCTCGCATGTTAGATTTATTTCACGAAAAGTTTTAATTCCGCGCCAAATTTCATGCATATTTCTATGTTTTACTTTTCGTTGTCGCGAGAGGTTTTACAATTTACATAAAATGTTCTGCTAATAAAGAAAATAAATAAAAAAATAAAATATATACAAAAGTTTATATGTTCAACGACTATAAATTAATAAATTTCAAATTAATAAAATAAAAATTAATAAACGGAATGAATAATTAATATAATATAGACTAGCAAATTCATATTGTTGTACACCAAATTAAATATAGAGACCTAGATTATAATATTTTTAGGAAAAAACGTAAAAAAAAAAAGATAATGTTTAATTTATAATATATGGTCGGAGTTGTTTTTTTGGTTAGTTAGAGGGTCGGTTTGATAATAATTTGGGTTCATTACGATAGATAGAAACTTAGGATTTAAACCATAAATATCATTTTTGTATCTAATTGTTTTGTCTGTTATCCGTCTTCAGTTTAAAACGGGTCAATATCACTTTGTATGAGTATATAGAACAAATATTTTACTTTCCCAGTGCATAATGCTTTTATTTTGTCTTATTCATCATACCTAAATATGATTTTGTGCATTTTTATAATGTCGAGCTAATACGTTGTTTTTACCTACGCCAAAGTTAAGCGTATAAATTTTCTTTACTTTCTCATGATAGAACTGTACTACTAAAATCATATTTCTATTAAACATATACTAGCTTTCTTATTGATTTCTTCAATTTAATAAAACTAAATCCGTGCAGTTTTTGCACAGGCATAAAACTAGTTCTACTTAATTTTACTACTAATAAAAGACAATTCTTAGACTATACACTCAACAGTATAGATTGCAACTGGTAGGATCAGGACCGAATCTTAAAGGATCTAGATCCATTTTAAAATTATGTATCCAGATCTTACCCTTATCCTTAAGGTCAATCATTTGTAGATCGGTATCCGTATCCTAAGGATCCGGGCAGCATATGAGTAAAATTCAGATTCGTCAATCTTCAATAGCACATTCAAATGAGACGATGTTTTAAGCGAATTACTCTTCATTAGCTTCACCGGTTTAAAAACCATAGTCTAAAAGAAACAAAAAGAGTCATACAAAAGTGTTAAGAAGTCTTATAGCAACTACAAATAAGGTTTACAAACCACAAAATAATTAGAACTCCAACGATTCATAATAAAACAAATTGGTTAAAGAAACTAAACACTAATACTTGATTCTTTTTCCAAAAAAATTGAACTTACAAAAATTAAAAGAGGGTCCAAGGGTCGGATCTGGATCTTAGTGGTAGGATCCAGATCCAGACCCTCGGAATCGTATAAGGATATGGGTCTGACCCGGATTCTAAAAATCTAGAATAATAGATCTATATCCTACCCTTGGGTATCGGGGCTGACGAATCCGGGTAGGATCCGAAATCCATTGTCATCTCTACTCATGAGTATACTCCTCCATGCTCCTTCTCTATTTTTAATAAAAATAATAATAAGTATATCTTGTAAAATATGAAAAGTACCCATCCCACTTACTCATTTTACTCTTAATTCACCAAAAATACTTACCATAAAACAAAATTCCCCTATTTTCTTATTCACTTGAACCTTCTCTCCTATATTCACAATATCCAAATAATTTATGTATTTTTAGTCGTTTTTAATCATCTGATCAGATATGTTCTAATACTACATCAATATCCTAAAAAGTTAATTGAATTAAAGTTATGTTTCTTTCGATATTCATCGTTAAATTGTTATATTAGGTGATTTTAATTTACCCTTCAATGTCAGGTCTTTTATTATTCATAGTTCAATTGAGATTTCGGATGTAATATTAATCCTATAATGCTACCATATTCACTGTCAATTTGATAAATATGTATTATTTTTGTGGTATTTATCATATTTTACTATGATATCCATTTTACGTTTAGTGAATATTTTGGTGTAATATGAGGAATATGTTCTATATGGTATGATATTCATCAAAGGATACAATTATATTCACTTTTAATTAAGTGAACTAGTTTTATGACCCGAGAAATTCACGGGATATTCAGTTTGTAATGTGATATTTTAGTGATTTGATATCATAATATACTACGATCAACTCAACTTATGGTTTTCAAGTTCTAAGAGGTATATAAAGGCAATTAGTCTTTTGTACAACAATTTATCAGAAATTAAAGTGATTTATATAGTAGATATTAAGACACCCCTGCCAAACTAAAGTAAATCAATATAAGCTAAAATAGTATATTATATAGGTATTCGTATAATCAAATTATACAAAACTATATTAACAAACCAAAATCCAAGAATAGAGTACCCTCGTCAATTAGATATTAAAATTTCAACAACAATTATGAAAATAACGTAAAATGCACGATTAGAAATGTTATGACAAAACTAAGCTAATATATCATGATCACCATAAAATTGAGGTTAATACAACAATAAATTGTGGAACTAAGAATTTTAAAGCAGCAACTTGAACAACAACTAGATCATTAATGTCGAATACTTCTTTATTAAACAATCTTATACAAAAATGTGAATAGAATTATAGCAGAAAATATAAGTGACACATCATTTTACTAACGATAGAGATAAAAAAATGTTTTTTTGCATACAAGTTTATCTTCTAGCAAAAATATATAAACAATTGAGGATGTTTTTTATAGCTATTAAATATATTTTTTTTATTATTATCAAATTTAATATAGGCATAAAATAGATCAAGATTTATGCCTTTTGAGCATTTTTTTCCATTATTATGAAGTTTAATATAAACATATATGGAAAAATGTGATATGGTATGTAAAAAGTTTGTTTATTATTATTATTATTATTATTATTATTATTATTATTATTATTATTATTATTTTACAAAATCCCCTTTGCATGAAAATGGTTTAAAAAGTTATTTTATGTAATTAAAAATATGACATATTGATGATAATAGATAGGTTGGTTTGGCTTTTAATTATATTAATAGATAGATATTAGTGGCCTTATAATCCAAATTATTAAACTTTTTATTACTACATATAGGACTTTTTAACTACTATATTTATGGTTAATGAAGAATTAGATGGAGAAATTGTAAGATTTAAATGATGAAAGTAAATTCGTAATTTATCTTTATAATTTAAAAGAGGATCCTATGGTTTCCACCAAAAAAAAGCTAGTAAACCATATAAAGAGTTTTAATAAATAGCTCTAATATAATTTTAGTATTAACCAATATAAATTAATAGAATTTAATTATGATAATCCTATGTGGCAAAAATTAAATGTTGTTAAGTTGCCTTCTAATTATATAGCATAAATATAGATAGAACAATACTAATTAATTTATTAACATATTATATTAAAAAAATTAATTAAATAAGAAAAACATTGAATTAATTTAATTTGGCCGTTGTTAAGTATTATGAAGAGTTTAAATCAATATAATATTATTTAATTAGATAGGAAAAGTGTCAATAAAAATGATGGGAGTTAAGTAATATGAAAAATTTAATTAATTATTAACATGTTTTACTACAAAATATTCAATTAAAATGTTAACTTTAATTATGAATTATGAATTTATTTAACATGTTTTATTACAAAAAATTTCAATTAAAATTATCATTATAAATTATGAAATTTTGATATAAATTTGTAAGAGTAATATAAATTATGGAAAACAATATATATTTAATAATAATAATAATATCCATTAATATTATAAATAAGTGAATTAAATTAATTTATAGATAAATAATTTAGATCAATGTCATATAATAATAAATTGTTATTCTATGTCAGATTAATTTTCAAGTCACATTAAAAATATGTCACGTCACAATTAAATATGACATGTCAAATTAAATTAGGCATGTCACATTGAAACCCTTTTAATTAAATTTTTTAAATTAAATATGTTATGTCGCAACTCCAATTTTATTTTATGGGAAAGGAAAATGATTTATAAGAAAACAATAAATTCCAAATAAAACATAAATTTGAAAGTTCATGAAATACTATTTTTTTTTGTCATGAGATAGTATTGAGTGGGGTGGATGGAGAATTTGTTTAACCAATTCTAGTATTTTCCTTTTCCGTATAGTTTTGTTTATCTCATAAACCATCCCTACAGAAAAAAACATTGAGTATTAATAACGGACAAAATGATGGAATTTGATTTATATGTAATATTAACCTTATCTTTATTTATTTAAGTTTTCCCTTAAATAATGAAAGAAAGAGGACATTAAGTTATAAACAATGTAAGTATATTTACCTTTAAATAAGAGAATACCACACTTAAACCTTCTCTCCTATATTCACAATATCCAAATAATTTATGTATTTTTAGTCATTTTTAATCATCTGATCAGATATGTTCTAATACTACATCAATATCCTAAAAAGTTAATTGAATTAAAGTTATGTTTCTTTCAATATTCATCGTTAAATTGTTATATTAGGTGATTTTAATTACCCTTCAATGTCAGGTCTTTTATTATTCATAGTTAAATTGAGATTTCGGATGTAATATTAATCCTATAATGCTACCATATTCACTGTCAATTTGTTAAATATGTATTATTTTTGTGGTATTTATCATATTTCACTATGATATCCATTTTACGTTTAGTGAATATTTTGGTGTAATATGATGAATATGTTCTATGTGGTATGATATTCATCAAAGGATACAATTATATTCACTTTTAATTAAGTGAACTAGTTTTATGACCCGTGAAATTCACGGGATATTCAGTTTGTAATGTGATATTTTAGTGATTTGATATCATAATATACTACGATCAACTCAACTTATGGTTTTCAAGTTCTAAGAGGTATATAAAGGCCATTAGTCTTTTGTACAACAATTTATCAAAAATTAAAGTGATATATATATATAGTAGATATTAAGACACTCCTGCCAAAACTAAAGTAAATCAATATAAGCTAAAATAATATATTATATAGGTATTCGTATAATCAAATTATACAAAACTATATTAACAAACCAAAATCCCAAAATAGAGTACCCTCGTCAATTAGATATTAAAATTTCAACAACAATTATGAAAATAACGTAAAACGCACGATTAGAAATGTTATGACAAAACTAAGCTAATATATCATGATCACCATAAAATTGAGGTTAATACAACAATAAATTGTGGAACTAAGAATTTTAAAGCAGCAACTTGAACAACAACTGGATCATTAATGTCGAATACTTCTTCTATTAAACAATCTTATACAAAAATGTGAATAGAATTATAGCAGAAAATATCAGTGACACATCATTTTACTAATGATGGAGATAAAAAAAATGTTTTTGTGCTTACAAGTTTATCTTCTATCAAAAATATATAAACAATTGAGGATGTTTTTTATAGTTATTAAATATAGTTTTTTATTATTATCAAATTTAATATAGGCATAAAACAGATCAAGATTTATGCCTTTTGAGCATTTTTTTTCCATTATTATGAAGTTTAATATAAACATATATGGAAAAATGTGATATGATATGTAAAAGGTTTGTTTTTTATTATTATTATTATTATTATTATTATTATTATTATTATTATTATTATTATTATTATTATTATTATTATTTTACAAAATCCCTTTTGCATGAAAATGGTTTAAGAAGTTATTTTATGTAATTAAAAATATGACATATGGATGATAATAGATAGTTTAGTTTGGCTTTTAATTATATTAATAGATAGATATATATTAGTGGCCTTATAATCCAATTTATTAGACTTTTTATTACTACATATAGCACTTTTTAACTACTATATTTATGGTTAATGAAGAATTAGTTGGAGAAATTGTAAGATTTAAATGATGAGAGTAAATTCGTAATTTATCTTTATAATTTAAAAGAGGATATTATGGTTTCCACCAAAAAAAGCTAGTAAACCTTACAAAGAGTTTTAATAAATAACTCTAATATAATTTTAATACTAACCAATATAAATTAATAGAATTTAATTATGATAATCCTATGTGGCAAAAATTAAATGTTGTTAAGTTGCCTTCTAATTATATAGCATAAATATAGATTAAACAATACTAATTAATTTATTAACATATTATATTAAAAAAATTAATTAAATAAGAAGAACATTGAATTAATTTAATTTGGTGGTTGTTAAGTATTATGAAGAGTTTAAACAATTTAATACTATTTAATTAGATAGGAAAAGTGTCAATAAAAATGATGGGTGTTAAGTAATATGAAAAATTTAATTAATTATTAACATGTTTTACTACAAAATATGCAATAAAAATGTTAACTTTAATTATGAATTATGAAATTATTTAACATGTTTTATTACAAAAAATTTCAATTAAAATTATCATTATAAATTATGAAATTTTGTTATAAATTTGTAAGAGTAATATAAATTATGAAAAACAATATATATTTAATAATAATAATAATAATAATATCCATTAATATTATAAATAAGTGAATTAAATTAATTTATAGATAAATAATTTAGATCAATGTCATATAATAATAAATTGTTATTCTATGTCAGATTAATTTTTCATGTCACATAAAAAATATATCACGTCACAATTAAATATGACATGTCACATTAAATTAGGCATGTCACATTAAAACCCTTTTAATTAAATTTTTTAAATTAAATATGTTATGTCGCAACTCCAATTTTATTCTATGGGAAAGGAAAATGATTTATAAGAAAACAATAAATTCCAAATAAAACATAAATTTGAAAGTTCATGAAATACTATTTTTTTGTTATGATATAGTATTGAGTGGGGTGGATGGAGAATTTGTTTAACCAATTCTAGTATTTTCCTTTTCCGTATAGTTTTGTTTATCTCATGAACCATCCCTAATTTATTTAAGTTTTCCCTTAAATAATGAAAGAAAGAGGACATTAAGTTATAAAGAATGTAAGTATATTTACCTTTAAATAAGAGAACACCACAAATCTTGATAGTTCCTAAATGAGAACAAAACAATACTTAAATTAGGAAATTTAAAAATAAGTAAATAAATAAATAATTTTAAACCTTAATACAATTACCGTACCTTAATATACTTACCTTGATTTTGACACAATAATAAGAAAAATTATTGACACACACAATTCTGTTGACGATGAGAGTAAAAAATATATTAACTTAAATTTTGGCTCACAAATGTTGCCTTCCCTCAAAAATTTATAGCCAATTGAGGATGTTTTTTATGACTTTTGATCATCTTTTTATATTATTATCAAATTTAATATATACATAAATATGTAATAAAGTGTTATGACTGTTGAGCATTATTTTTCATTATTAATTTAGCAAATTTAATTTTTACATAAATATGGATCAAGGAAATATGAAATGTGAAAGGTTTGCTTTCATATACATAAATATGTAGTATAATTTTGATATTTTTGAGCATTATATTTCATTACTAAATTAAAAGGCTAAATATGTAGTATAAATATGTAGTTTAATTAGAGATTGTAAATTTTTATTTGAAGTTTAATCTATTATTGTTTTAAAAATTAAATGGCTAAATATTTAATGTTAAGTATGTTATTATTTGACCTTAATATTTACAAATTTTTATTTTTTATAAACGGCGTAAAAATTAGAATTATATGTATTTATTTGTTGCTTAAAATATTCTAACAGTAAACATCTATATTTTAAATTTATTAGAAAGTTTGATTTTTAATTTGCATTTAATTAATCTAGAATTTAAAAAGGTCAAATGTTAATATTTGTTATGCTATTTACATTTAATGTTTTAGTATTTTTTTTTCTTTTTTCTTTTTAATAAAAAAATATGATGTGGCTTCATGTCATGTGTAATAAGTGACATGGCTCTTTGTTAATGCTAGGTGACATTGTCACGTGACATTTTATATTACCCTTTTAATAATATTGTATAGATATGATCATTTAATTTGTTTAATATGTACCATGTAGACATGTAGTGTGATATTCATAGTATAGTATGATACTATTACATTCACCTTGATTTTAATGAATATTGTAGTGTAATATAATAATTACAAAATATAACCTTGATAAATTCGAGTAAAAAAATTGTTGAATATGATCGAAATTTAAATTTGATAACTTGAGCAATTTGGAAAATAGAAACACAAGAAAAAAAAAAAAAAATAGTGATGTAGTTGTGGTTAGTTAATTTTGTTTTATTTTTTTTAAGTAAATGGGTATACAGTATACTACTATTTACTACTTTCTCCATTCTAATCATTTCTATACATTTTACTTTTTGGGCACGATTCATAAGTCGACTGACTATTCGACACAACTTCTAATATATAACATAAAGGATAGTCATATGAGATATTGTTTAAATTGTCTTACCGAATACATTGTGAATATCAAAGTTTTATAATTTTTATCGATATGTAACTAAAGATATTAACAAAACAAATGTATAGAATTCATTGGAAGACAGTAAGTACTTTGTATGATTTACCTATAAAAGAGGTTATATATGAAAATGTTACATATTCCGTACTACCACTAATTTTATAGTTTATGAGCATTTATAATAATGTATTTGAGTTTTGTTTTAAAAATTATGAATATTGCTATAAAGTTTTTGAGTTCACTTATTAAAACATTAAGCTCAAAATCTTACACTAAAACTCAAAAACATTACATATAAATTTAGTTATATTTTAGTTTTAACGGAAAAAAAAAAAAAAAAACTTAAAATCTAACTTGTAAATTTTAATAAGCTCAGAAAAAAAATACTTATATATTCAAAAAAATAATGTTTGACGTAATAATCTCAAAAAAATATCCATATGCTCAAAACAAATAAAATTTTAGGTAATAAGCTCAAAAAAATATTTATATGTTAAAAAACAAATAAAGTTTAAGGTAAACTCAAAAAGTATTTATATCTCAAAAACTAATAAAAGTGTGAGGTACACTCTTTCTCCTTTAAAGCTACCTAATTCGTGGGCCTTTGTTAAACGTTAGACACCGTCAATGATGATGCATAACGACATTATAAAAACACCTCCACTGATATGATTTCAGTATAAACTCCCATCATTCAAAGTTGAAACAACCCACTTCAAAGTTCTCACCAAAAAGATGACAAAGGAGCAATCAATAACCGTGACTGAGATGGAAGACGAGAAATGCGTGAAGCAAATTTTCGTTAGGGACGAAGATGACCGTCCTAAGGTCGCGTACAACGAATTCAGCGACGACATTCCCGTCATTTCCCTGTCTGGTATCGACTCAGCCGACGAGAGGAACCACATTCGCAGCCAAATCACGGAGGCGTGTGAGAAATACGGCATTTTCCAGGTCATAAACCATGGTGTTGACTCTCATCTCATATCTACCATGGCTCGTCTTTGTTGCGAGTTTTTTAACTTGCCGGCTGATGAGAAGCAACATTTTGGTGCTTCCGAAGGTAAACCTGGCAGCTTCTTCATCTCTAGTCCCTTCAAGGTACGTACGTTGTTGTAATTTATGTTTCAGGAAAAGATAATATCACTACACAATTATTAATGTCACTCATGTTTGAATAGTAATATACCTTTGACTTAACTTCTATAAAAATGGAGTGACATTATAAATTTTCGGTGTTTTTAGTATAATGAGCAGTAATGGACCGGGCGAGTCAGGCTTTAAATTTATAATGTCCGAAGGAACTTTTAACATTTTAACATTATACATACGAGTGTTTTAACAAATCGATAAAATCTTAAAACGGACTTAACCCAGTGGTTATGAGTGTGGTTAATGTGGTATCATGTCAATCATATAGGCTCTCCCCCAGTGTTTGTATTGACCAATTATATGGTCTCATTTGACACCAAAAATAAAAAGATAAAAAAAAAAAATGCAGGGTGAGTTGGTGCAAAATTGGAGAGAAACGGTGACGCAATGCACATTCCCAATAAAGAGCGGGGACTACACACTGTGGCCGGACAAGCCGGAGGGATGGAAAGGCGTGACGAAGGAATACAGCGAGAAAATGATGGAGCTCTCCCATCAGCTGCTTGGGGTTCTATCAGAGGCAATGGGTCTTGAAACAGAGGCTCTAAGCAAGGCTTGTGTTACAATGGACCAAAGGGTTATGATTAATTACTACCCAAAATGCCCTCAACCAGACCTCACTCTAGGCCTTCCCCGCCACACCGACCCTGGTACCATAACCCTTCTCTACCAGGACCTCGTTGGTGGCCTACAAGCCACTCGTGACGATGGCAACACTTGGATCACTGTCCCTCCTATTGCTGGTGCCCTTGTCGTCAACCTTGGTGATCACGCTTATGTGAGTTTCTTTATCGCCACCAATTAATACCAATTATTAACATTACCTGTATTGCCTTTATTATATTTTGCAAAAAAGCACGGGATGAGACCGTCTCACAGCAAAACTACTATCATAGTATCATGCACAAATTTTACTCTACCACGGTCACACGTACGACCAATAGAAAAATGATCATTTTTTGATAAATAATTACCACTTTTGATTAAATAGTGACCACTTCTTTAGTTAAAAAATCGCCTATTTTGTTTTAAAAAGTGGTCATCATTTAATAAAAAATTAAATAATCACTTCTTACCAAAAAAATAATCATATTTTATAAAAAAGCACGAAATGAACCTGTCTCACACTAAAACTACTGCCATGTGTTTTCATCTCCATTGTTTTCATAAGTTTGCCTTATTACTCCTTAAATTGCCAAAACTGAAAACAATTATTGACCTGACATGTCCACGCTAAATTGTTGAGTTATGTGTCCCCAAGCAATCCACATCCTATGTTATAATAGGACCATCTATTTAATAACATAAAATAAAATGGTTATTATGTATCACAATACTAGACTGTCTCTCGTTAATTTAGTGAGAGATATAACAGGGAGACAAAAAATTTCGCTAATCTTTCATTTCATCATCTTCAATAACATTATTGAGGAACCGTCTCTTAAACAAACTTTTGTGAAACTACACGGTACTGTGGTATGATTCCAACTTGTGGTGGCTCATTATTAAATTTAGTGATTATTTTCACTGTTTTATTGTTTATTAACGGATGTTGCTTCTTGTTGTTGGGGGTTGGAATTAAAGTACGCAAGTAATGGAAGGTTCACAAGTGCGGAACACAGGGCTGTGGTGAACTCAAACGAGAGCAGGTTGTCCATAGCAACATTCCAATACCCAACAGCGGAGGCACCGGTGTACCCATTGGCGATAAGGGAAGGAGAGAAGGCGGTAATGGAAGAAGCAATCAGCTTTGCGGAGATGTATAGAAGGAAGATGAGCTCCGACATTGAGCGCCCAAAGCTTAAGAAGCTTGATGGTAAAATGGACAAGTCCAAATTAGAGTCTAGGCCTATCGGCGAGATCTTTGTTTGATTAATTAATCTTTGTTTGATTAATTAATTATTATGACGTCTTCTTTTAATTATTATTAGTAGTACTAGTAGTTATTAAATATGTATGGCTTGCTCCTTTTGTTGTGCTTGTGTAATAATGTAACGTCGGTTTGGAATGAATTGATTTTATGAATGTTACGTTTGTGGTTTACGGAACGATAAATGGAGGCTAGTACTAGTACTATTGTTATGTCAATTTTTGTCCATCCTTTCATTTATAACTAACAAACCGGTTCGTTGCTTTCATCTGATTTTCAATCTTGTTCTTTCTCCGTCTTTATCATCGCTCACAAATCACAATTCGAAAGGACCCCAATGATTTCCAAGTTAATCAACTTGAATTAAGATAGGTTAGACGTTAACTCGACGTTATTACTGAATACAAACTTAAGAGCTCAATTTCATCTATATTTTTTGAGGGAATATTGATTATTGTCCAAATTATATTGAAGCATACTATATTTACATTACATACTCTAACAAGTGGAACAATCTGTGTAGTTTGTGTTTAAATTCAATGAAACAATTATAATCTACACCAAAGAATTTTAAAAATTGAATAAGAAATGGAGAAAGGGGACCAAAGAATCTGTAGAGCTGTTAATAATTTGTCTTTGCATTCGGCCAACGGGGTGAGTCGAGTCGAGTCGTAATCATCGGAGGATTGAATGAGAATGCTTGATTATGTTGTTGATGGATTGGCTGGGTTGGGCTCTGCACAATATGCTCTTCACCCTTTCTGTCATCTGCTCATTTTTAAACCACATCTAAAACAATTAGGACATGGTTGCTGCTATGTCATACCTTAGTACGAAAGCCTTCTGACACGACACATACATTTCGTTTTAGGTTAAACATGAAATTATCCGCAAATTAGCCAATTCCAACATTGCCAGACACGCTATATATAACACTTGCAAGTTCGGAAAACAGGGGTTTTACGTGTGTCTGTATTCTTAGTCGGACTCCAGATGCTGATGTTAGCAGACCTGGCTAAACGCTAGCTTGAATATGAATATGAACACGAATACGAATACGAATACGAACTGAGCTTTAGCCTGAATGACTCGAAAATAACATACAAAATACACAGTTGAACCCCAAATAAGAGAAACAAACCTTTCTGAGACTAGCTCTTGTTACGTAGGGAACAGATCTTTGGTACCCAACTGAAAGTGGGGGAGACTTCCTGCAGTTTGAATCAACTATACTTGTTGTTTTCCTGCTATCTGCCATATTTCTACTCCTGATATCTGCTATATTTCTACTTCTTGTTGCGATTGTTGAACTCCCATTTCGCCAATTATCACTCAACACACTTGGTAAGCTTGATTCCTGCATAATGTTATGCCAGAAATTTACTACCCCTGATTATTGTTCGTTCGTTGCAGCAAAAAAGAATGAAAAGAGTAACTGCTCTCTTCATCTATAATTATGCATCGTCAAATCCATGCCAATACGCCATAGTGTTGCGCTTTTGCCATAAAAATGAGAGAGAGAGTCCATTACACAAGCCAAAGGATGTTTCATCTTAAAACTGATCAGCGCTGGTGGAAGAGAACATTATAGGCAAATGATACCTAATGAGTAATGCTCGTCAATAAGCTAGCATCTTATTGGACTCTACACATATATTAACGTTTCTCAGCAAAACATGGAGGTTTGGCTACACAAACCACGGTGAGACATTCGTAAACGGAAAGTTAACAATGACATTAACTCGATCTTTCAAGTGATCTCAGCTCACCGAGGTAACAGGCTCTAGCCTTACCTCTTAGAAAGGCTCTCTAGAATCCTCAAAGATAATTCCCTGACGACTCAAAAAAATGG
Source organism: Silene conica (assembly GCA_029255685.2). Lineage (NCBI taxonomy): Eukaryota > Viridiplantae > Streptophyta > Magnoliopsida > Caryophyllales > Caryophyllaceae > Silene > Silene conica. The sequence continues at coordinate 32,417,925 of CM055317.2, read as the reverse complement.
AAAACTTGAACTAATCAGCCTACGAATATTTGTCAATCTTATCTAAGACCATTGTATACATATACCCAAGTTTTTCACTACTGTATGAACTATGAACTATGAACAAAGCGGTCTCGTAAAAGTTTCAGCAATGGTTAGCCTTTTTGTTTGGTAACAAACTAACAATGAAGAACTTGTGCTTACCAGGAGTAGGACCGTTGCGCAACTTTTAAGCACCTCCAGATTCATACGAATGTCATCAAGACTTCTGTTACAATTTACAAACATGCACATAACCGAACATTATTCATCTTCAGACATTTCAGCTTAATCGGCAATGAACTCAATCAGACCAACAGTTTATTTACCTATGCTTTTGTTCCCCGAGTCCAAAGTAATTAGCCAATGTTGCCATCTGAAAGTTATATGTAAACTTGTTATAGGAGATAGATAAGCCATTACGGAGGATAGTCGTGTTATATGTGGTACAATGATGTTATAGGAGACGAAATGAAATCTAAAGTACCTTCATATCTCCAGCTCTTCTACCAAACTTATTGGAAAGAACACCCAAAGAATCAATAATGCCAATAGGCTGAGGAGCAGGACGACCAATCTCAGCAAAAGCTTCTTTGATTCGCAAACAATCAAACCTTTGAATGTTGTGACCACACCAAATCCTGCCATGTAGGATTTCATATATTTTGTGAGCAACTTGTTCAAAGGTGGGAGCCTTTAAGACAGCTTGTCTGGTAATGCCATTGGGTCGAGTAGGCTTCAACGCGACAACAGAAAGATCACCAGGTCTAATCAAGGTACAATAACTATCCGTCTCTACCAGTTTTTGAGGGCAGACTACAATTGCACCGAATTCTAAGACCCAAAATCTTCGGTCGTGGCCTGGACCTGCTCGATTGGGCACCGTGGTTTCAATATCAAAGAAGACTATTTCCGGTACACCTTCCATCTTTAAGCTAGCTACGTTGTTTGTTGATACCATGATTAAATTTGTTTAAAATGAATTGTTATGTGCAAATATATAGTTGAATGCTGAAAATGGAGAATTATGATAAAATAGAAAGATATAAATAGATTGGTGTTGGAGAAAAGACGAGAATTCTTGGAAGAAGAGGTTAATATTTCTTGTAATACAAGTAATTAAAGAGAAAGGGGTGGTATAATAGTGGCGTTTGGGGTATGACTAACTTTTGATGAGAATACCATCTTTAAGAGGCTACACAGTTGCCATATACGTCTGCTTTATTCCAACCCACCCTTATACATACCTTCAACACAAGCTACCTACAAGGAGACCCAAATAAAAAAAATAAAAAAAAAACTATTTTGTTAAGACTCTTGTTGGTACTCTTATACGGAGTATAACAATACACGGAATATTTATTATTCATCGTATTTGTTGTCTTTTTTTATAAGGAAATCATAACGAACGATAGTTCCACTGTTGTAATGTCAACCAGATTAAAATTCAAGTAACGTGTGCTACTACATTTCAGTATTTCATAGTTAGGGGGAAAACGGCATAGCAAATATCGGTTGTTTAGTTGTTAAGTGTCGAAAAATAAACAAGTTATCGTTGAAGAATAAATATATCGGTTGGAGTCATATTTATTGTAATAGCATACATGGTGGGAATAATTTAGACGTACAGGTTTCAAATAAATTCCTAATTACAATGTGCAACATTGAATTGTCAGTTTGTTTCTTAGTTTTCAAATAGTAATAATCATTCATGAGAATATTCGTAATAAGTATTTGTAATGCCAATGATTTTATCATAAATAGCTAAAGAATAAAAGAAAAGAAAAGAAAAGAAAACAAGAAAAGACAATTACAAGGAAGAAAGACTGAAAGGCAAGTCATACACAAGTAGAGAAATGTACGTAAATCTACAAAAGTTGAAGGTAGAAAAGGAACGACAGCTATGTTACTCTAACTCTTCTAATTTCTTTGCGTACCCGTACCCGACACTCGACACTCGGATATGAGTATGACAATTGGACACTTCATTTTAAACCAAAATATGCATATTTTTCAATAAAATAGTCGAGTCCGACACTTGGACACGTACCCGTGTCGGATACTTCTAAACGAGTCTGAGTAACATAGAATGAGAGTAGTTGAAGATTAAAAACGTTTTATGATTTGAACCAAAATGTTGGGTTATTGTTAGTTGTTACGTCAAGGTTTGTAGCTTTCTGAAGAGAAGAAAGTGAGATACCATTCATACCAATCACCAACATCCCAATTCCCTCCCAAACACAACATTTCATGATTGTTTGCCTTTTCAATGCCAAACACTATATACACACCATCTCCAAAAACAATACTTTATAAACGAGGGAGGCCCAAAGCCGAATCACATTACAAATATTATCTCACCACAAAGGCTAAGAGACCAACAATTTAAATATTACAAAAAATTAAAAAAATTACTCGGTCTTCATTTTAAGATCAAACGCAGGAATAAACATCAGTCTCACATATTTTTTTCCCACGAGATTTGACTTCATCAAGCACCATGTTTACAAACAGACATTACCCGGCTGTGTCAAAGCACCGCCATGTTAAAAAAGAACAAAAAAAAAAAGTAGAGAGAACATACTTTGTAAAGTTACAAGGCATAAAATTAATGTTTCTACAAATCTTCTACAAGGATCAACAAATGTTGGAGAAATATCACTTCAGATCTCAAATGAATCCAGAGTCACAGAGACAAGTCTGAATACCAGAATCCTGTACACTTTCTTCTTCATCCAAAAGCGTCCGTGGCTACTTAAGTAGAACTGCATATGTACATAAACATCCAGACATCATGTTGCTATAGTGGTGTTACGATTACACAATACACAGCAACACAAGTTCATCAAAAGAAATAACTGCACAATTTCCTCACGTAGGGCTTAGCATCAGTCTACGAGTGGACCGGACAGGACCTAAAAGAATTCGGTCCGGTTGGGTCCATTTTTCCGGTCCGGACCTGAAGTTGCTCACCCCTATTCCTGCGCACAATACATGGCAACTTCTCTTGAAAAGAGACAAAAGAGCAATTTGTTTGGATTTCTTGACATCAGTAATGTTTTGATTTCTAGACTGATGTAAACGGTCTCAGTAGTTTGTAATATTTTTTTCTGCTTTAAAAAGAGCTAATTGTAACTGCCTTTCTAAGTTGAACAAGCTTATGGTTATTAGTAACTAAACAAAACCAAAAAAAAAAGCTTACGGTTATTTGAAGTTCTAGTGTGCACAAAAATAGTCTTGTTTTGACATATATGCGGGAGAATGAACGAAGTGGTCAGGTTTACTTCATGCTTCATTGCATAAAAGTAAGCTAAACCTCCATTGAACATAAACATTCCAACCCCTCAAAATAGTCAGGAGCATCGGACCATATAGTAGTGGACCTGTTAGTGCACAAAAATCAAAACCGGCAATAGGCGTTGACTTAAGTTTTAAAAACGACAAGGGCGTGTGGGAGACGCCAGGCACTCTATTTTTGGAAGCAATTTTACATTTTCAAATGAAATTTTGTGCAACAATATATTTTTTTGGAATTTAACGCAGACTAACGTGTAAAGGACTATAAGCCATGAGTACCATGGCAAAGGAAAGGGAGTAATGAAAAGCCTAGAAGAAACAATATGGCAATTCCTTAGTAATGTGCTTGCTAGGTTCGCCTTATTACAAGGCGCACTTAAAGGACACCAAAGCGTTTTAGTTAGTGCGTCTGTGAGATTTGGGCGTAAGTACACCTTAGACATCCAACATGGCATCTTGCACTAGTTGACTTGTATCTCTATATTATTGAATTTCAAGGGTGTAAAATAAGTGCAGAAAGGGAAAAGAAAAAGAAGTAAAAGAATGCAACTTTAAAAGTGAAAGCGAAATAAAGACATTTTTCGAGATAAAAGCATACATTGCCATCGTACAAGTTATTTTTTCTAAATTAGCCATTGTAAACTGTTTGTTTCTACTACTGCCACTGTCACAATATAAAACTGAAGTTGTTTCATCTATTGCCATCGCTTATATTAATCATATTTTTTATTTATTTCTTTTTTATCGTAAATAATATTATTTCATTTATAGTTTTACATATATGGCAAACAGGTCAGTCGTGGGTCATGTCAGGTTCGTGTTCGTGTTCGTGTCACCTTTACATGGGTCATGACCCTCTCAACCGTAACCCGACCCAATTAGATAAACGGGTTACATGCATCAACCCTAACCGAACCCATTTACTTTTTCAATAACCCAACCCAGGTTGGGTTAATTTTTAACAATCAATTTCGACCCATTAAACCCGTTTAACCTAGTTGTCCAACCCATATAAATATAATGCATTCAAAATTAAAATTTACAACAAGAATAAACAATTTTCATGTCTTATTTCAAACTCAAAATAACATAACCAGATTATAACCCATTTAAATGGATCTATCATTACCCATTTAAATTAATGGGTTATTCGTGCCGGGTTCGTGATGAGAGTTCACTCATGACGGTTCCAAAAGATGATTCATGTCAGCCGACCCCAAAACATTTTGGGACTAAGGCTCTGATGTTGTTGTTGTATTGTGTCGGGTTCGTGTCGCAAGACCCCAACCCTAACCCGACCCATATAAGTTCAAGTCGTGTCAGGTTAAGTCGTGTTCGTGTCGACCCAATTACATAAATGGGTCAAAAGACCTTGACTCAAACCCGCTAATTTCGTGTCGTGTTTACGGGCATGTCAATGATTGTTGCCTCTATGAAGAGGAGCCTTGGCACACCAGTTAAGGTGTTGCTTTGTGACCATGGTCACGGGTTCAAGTCCTTGGAGCGGCCTCTTGCGAAAATGGCAAGGGAAGGCTTGCCCCCATTACACCCTTGTGGTGGGACCCCTGCCCGGACCCTCGCTTAGCGGGGATGCCATCGTGCACTGGGCTGCCTTTTTTTATTGTTTTACATATATGACTCTAATTTAATTTCTGCTTTTTTTTCAAAGTATAATTGATTGGTCTGCCAATTTTTGATGGATTTGCACAATATATTAGATCGACGATCGGGTTGATAGTACTTTTATAGTTTAACACTTCGTATTGAATGATTATTTGTCCAGAATACTAAAGTGATTACAATCTAATTGTTACATACCTTTCAAATTATTTATTGTATCAAATGCATGTCTTCCAATTAGTAAAAACAAAACACGAGGGTACCGCGCATAAAAACACTAAAATAAAAGACAGGCTAATGGAAAAAAATCATTTTATTTTTCTTCATGTTTTTGAATGTTAACTCACTTACGATTTCAAACAAAAGAAGAATAAAGTCGACAAACTGTTAAAATGAATATTAAGTTCAAGAAAATTAAATCATCTAGGTTTTTTTTACGATGTAATATGTCGTGATTCAGTTATTATCTTCTTAATACTTTTGAACGTCAAATACGGAGTAATATTTTTAAAAATAATCAGAAGACATGCGTTTGATACAATAAATAATTTGAAACGTATGCAAATATTAGATTGGAAACGCTTCAATATTGTCGAAAAATAATCACTCAATACAAATTGTTGAGCTGTAAAAGTACTATCAACTCGAGCCTCGAAATAATATACTATGGAGCTCCATAAAAAATTAGAAGCATACAAGGCAATTATATTTTACAAAAAAAAAAAAAGACAGAATTAGATGAGAGTTGTACATGTAAATTTATGAAACAATTATTTTTTACAATAAAAAGAAAAAAATAGCAAAGGTATGTTTACCTGGTATAGCAGGTTACCTATGTACCTATTACATAGTGGCAGTAATAGAAACAAAAAGTTTACAACGACAAACTTAGAAAAAAAAACTTTTACAATGGCAGTATGTAATAGAAACAAAAGGTTTACAATGGCACACTTAAAAAAATAACTTTTACAATGGCAGTATAGATTTTATCTCGACACATTAAGAATAGAGAGGATAGATAGAACCAAGGCAAGAGTCTGGTTAAACAAAGAGGAGGGTTAAATTCTTTTCTTTGTTGAGTGGAACATGAGTAGTCTTGTTGAACATAAAACTTCAAACTTCGCTGATTTTTTTTCCTTACACAAACTAGGTTATTAGTTTGTATTAATGTAATTCTAAGTTAGAAATGTTATAGAAATATTTAGCACTGAAAAAAAAAGTTGGAATAACTAATATTTTACAAAGTGAGTCATGTATGTGTATATGTATGAACTTATACGTGTGTTGGTTAATTTTCAAAATGGATAGTTAGACACTCGACATGTCGCATTATATACCAAGTAAGATTGGGTGAAGTCGGTCAAGAATATTCCCCATAAATAATGGGGGGTTTAGGGGAAGAGTGATGGCAAAAATCATTAGTTCAATCAGTGAGGTATGGTCATATGAAACCCTAATGTAACTAACATAACAACACAATCCTTGCCGTGAAAAAAGCATCCTAAGGGGAAAAGTCTAAACCATTGTGAAAATGTGCGGATGTGGACTGTATTAATAAATGCAAGTGGATATGCAAAGTTCCCTTTGTAGCTATCCAAGACTAGACTTAAAAAACATACAAATCATAACTAGGTCTACAATCTTCCAAGTCTGCAATGAGATAACTAGCTCAAACATCAATCACAGCAACCCAATCACCCCACTTCTAGGCAAAGCAGTAAGCTCACTAAGAACTTTTACAGAACATGGTACTAAATCTCAATTTTACTCTTAATCGCGGAAGCTTTCATCAGAGCCTAATCTTTGTACATGTGGAATGTGACCAATCCCACCTCAAAATGAATTATCATGTGGCAACCTAAACTCGTGATTCTTTGAAATAAAGTAAAATGGCACACTAAATGGCTACGCTTATTTAGTTATTTTTTTATCGCCACGTAGCCGTCAGGTGCAATTCTCAATGCTCCTTTCAGTTTGCCTCTTTTCATTTTGCCTCTATATGTTGCTAACACAAGGGTGAGTTTGCATACATTGGACAGGGTTACCATGTTACTGTCATCCACATCACTGCCACCACTATGCATCCTCTAATTCCTCTACTTACATCCCTCAAGCCAACTAGGGAAAAGAAACTAGAAACCCAAGACAATCAAAACACACCGTCTTCCTAGCTACTAGGTTTCCATGTTGCTTACAGTTTCATCATAACCAAAACAATCCACCTTGGTATCTTAACATATGTAATTGTCACCTAAAGCCTCCAAGTTTCATGAAATAAGATGTACAAGTTATACAAACCACCTCAATACCAAATGCAAATTAAAGACCACCAAATGTCCAAATCGTGTATAAGCATTGATTAACACAAACAAAAGATATACTCAACGCAGGCATGTAAGGCACAAAACAGCTCAAACCCAGCACTTTATTAGAAGATATTAGACGGTCAGACAAAGAGAGTACCTCACATTCAAACCCGAGTACACGAGGAGTCGAAATCATCAGGAGCAAGACGAGCTATCCAATTACTAAGCGTCCTCTTAATATCAGTATGATTAACAAAAGCCAACTCATACATGGAACAAAGATTAACAATAAGAGTCTCATTAAGCGCGACAGTAGGAACCCTCTCAAGCGAACCCTCCAACACCTTAATAGAATCAGCCAAATCCCTTAAATACATCAAACACAAGGCCTTATTATTAATGGCAACAACATCAGTACCATCCCTTTCAATACACTCATCATACTCCCTCACCGCGGAAACATAATCCTTGCCAACTAAATATACCAACGCCCTATTCCTCCCAACTAAATTCCTCCCCCCTTCCACCTCATTTGTGGAAACCACCTTCTCCACCCTCGAAAACGTCTTTTTGGCCCCGTCGACATCCCCATACTGCAACTGCACAAACCCCAACTTGGACAACAACCCGGCATTGGCATTGGCGTCGGCATTGGCGTCGGCATTGGCATAGGAAATCAACCCCTCCAGCAGGCCGACACAAACAAGAAACTCCTTCTGACTACAATGACAACCAACAATTGTATTGACAACTAGGTCCTCTCTTCGCCGCCAAATCGGTTGGGAAGCAGAAGCAGAAGCTGAATGAGACCTGACGAAGCTGAGGAGAAGATAGAGGCGATCAATGGAGTCTTTACGACGGCCGGTGAAGAAGGGGAGGAGAGCGTGGAGCCAGCGGAGAGCGAAGGGAAGCATAGAGCCCAGGGTGATAGAGGGGTAGAGATGGGGGTATGACTCGTAGAGGTGCGTCGGTGAGTCGAGGTCGGGAATGGAGGATTCGATGAGGGAGAGGGCATCGGCATGGCGGCGGAGTTTGGAAAGTGCGATGGCGGTGAAGGTGAGGTTAAGGAGGTGGTGGTGTGGCAGAAGGGAGGTGGATGCGGTGGATGTGGTGGTGGTGGTGAGGATTGATTGCCATGAGCCGCGGAGGGCGAGGGTTTGTAGAGATTGGATTTCGGTGGGAATAAGAGTTGAGTTGTTAAGGAGTGGGTCGGAGATTATGGTGGTGCTGGTGGTGGTTGGATGGGGGAGGTTGGGTGAGTCCATAGCTGTTAGGGGTCTCTCCAATGTGTGATTCCGGGAGGGCAGGGGTTACTTTTACACTTTGACCTTGGATAATTGTCTGATCAAGCTAATCTAGGCTTAACAGTACACAATAACCCAAATTCTTTGTGGCAGAATTATCGGTCGCAAATACGTATCATTTCTTATAAAATAAAGCTGGGTCAAACATTAATTGTGATCTCGTGAGCCTATGTTGTAAGTGGCTCCACTTGGGTCATATTTGTAGTATCCACCACCGGAAGGATTCCTTGAGTTGTAGTGTCCTTCTCCCATAGCACTAACATTTTCAACCCCAACATCCTCCACTTGCATGATAGGACAAACCTCTACCGGGTGAGGACCTTGGCAAAAAGAACATTCAACTTGGCCACCTTGGTTTCCACCATCCCCTTGTGAGCCTACCAACATGTTGGCTACAAGAAACTTGAGTTCTTCCACACTTTTCTCAAGTTTTGAATTTGATGAAGAAGAGGCTCCCATGGCGGAAGTATTCTTTGTAGCTTGACGGGACCTTCCATGCATTCTTGTACTAGCGGCGAGCCTCTCAATGAGCTCATTAGCCTCCACCACCGAATAATTTTCCAATCCTCCACCGGTGGTGGAATTGACCATCCGTTGGTCTTGCTCGTTTAGACCATCATAAAAATGAACAAGCAAATCATCTCCACTCAAACCATGGTATGGGCATTGAGCTACAAGCTTCTTAAATCTCTCCCGGTACTCATACATGGTCTCCCCACTCCCTTGCTCAATGGATGTTATCGCCTTCTTGGCATGGTTGTGGCGGGAGTCCGGGTAGTATTTCTCTAAGAAGGCCGCCTTCATATCCGTCCATGTGTTTATGATGCCCGGAGGTAGATAATAAAGCCAATCTTTCGCACCATCGTGAAGAGAAAAACTAGTGGTCGTTATTACACTAATTATCTCGCCAAACAATTTATAAAACCTAAACTAGACTCAACTATACTCGAAATAAAAGTAGTAAAGTGCAAGTTAAGGGTCGAACCCAAGATAAAGGAAATAACTAAAGACTTGCTTTAAACAAAACTAAACAAAGATTTAATGAAGACTTGATGATGATTAGAGACTAAAGATGAATGACTTATCAACAAACCATGGATATTGACATAAATGAACAACAAGGAGATAACATAAATGCAAAGATCAATGATTGGAAAAGCATTCACAAAGACAATAAAAGAGCAATAAATGAGAAATGATTTTGGGCTAGGCAATACCACAAACAATAAATGTGCACAAATTCAATAAGAGAGAAAATCTTGGTGTAACCTTCTCAAAATACTTCAACAAAGACACCTCCTATTTATCTACCCACTAAGAACATCCTAAGATAGTGAATCCCATGACTAAACCGTACATAGGGTTCCTTCGATTCTAGCCTAAGCCACTAAACCGAAACAAGAGGACTAAAACCAAGCGATTAAAGATTAAGCCAAAGGATGAACAAGGAAACTAATCTACACACATTAAACCATGCTAGTAGAATTAGTCATGTAAACTCTACTCAAAAGGTATTTCCTTTAAACCAATTCCACACAATTTGAGTTTGCTACTACAAATCCTAAGTAAAAACTAAGCCATTTCCTTAGAACATGCAAAGATTGAACAACTAGAAGCAAGGATGATCAAACCAAACAACTAATTACTCAAACTAAAACATTAAAACAAAGAGAGAACATTAGATAAACTAGAGGGATGAAAGTGTCTTACAATATCAAAGTTGGATACTTTGATTAGGATTACACCAAGAATGAGAAGATTAGCTTCTCATTTGCATAATTACAAGCTTGAAAATAGGGAAAGATTACAATTAATTTGAGAGTAAAATGTTCTTGTTCTAAAGATAAGATGATGTCTTAAAACATTCTGAAGTTGAGTATTTATACCCCTCCACAAAACCCTAGGATAATTTCATTTTAAAAGCCCAAACACGGATTAGAAAATCCGTGTAAAACAGGGATGCGCAGGGGGCGCAGGCTGCGCAATGAACTTCTTGCCTGCGCACTGGGGCGCAGCTGCGCACGACTCTTGCGCAGGCTGCGCAGTGCCTCGCAGCTTGCTTTCCTTTGCTTCATTTCTTCAATTTACCATAACACTTGAGCTCTTCCTTTGTGTGCTTCCTTTTTTACCTTGAACTTGTACCCTTGGTTATCCTTCTCCTCCTTGGTAGAGAAGAGTTGTTTCAAGCTCCCAACAAAACACACAAAAACTCGAAATTACAATCACAAGAGTAAACCGGCATATTACATGAAAGTTTCGCTATGACCCGGTATCAAGCATGTTTGATTTGATAAAAATTACCTATTGACCCGTTACTATTTGACACTATCAAATACCCCCACACTTGGACTTTTGCTAGTCCCGAGCAAAACTCGAAACAAGCCTTTCGAAAGTCAACAAGGTAGTGTAGGTGCAATGATCTCTCTTCCCTTACAACACCCTTCTTATGCCTCCCTCGACACAAACCACCGATTAAAAAGAAAAAACTAGACTCAATTGTTTAACAATCACTCTTCCCTCACACGCCCTCCTTATACCTCCCTCTACACAAGACTCAACAAAACTCCAACTCCGAAATCTACACTTCCACCCTTCTTATAACTCCCTATCAAAAGATGACCACCCTCACCTCATCCCGAGGTGATAGCGAGGCGGCCTTAACATCCATCAAAATCAACATAATTTTCACTTATAACGCCCCCTTATCGCTCCATAAGATGCAAACCGTGATACTTGGTTGCCCCCAAACACCTAAAAATTGACAAGCCAAGTATCACAAGTGAAAACCACCGATTTAAAACCAAATTTTGTGACACAAAAAGAAATTAAACCTATATCTAACCTCCTTCCAAAACCTCCTTATCGCTCCCTTCTTGTCTCTCCATTTTTTTTCTTTTTTTTTTTCTTTTCTTTTTTTTTTTTTTTTTTTTTTCTCTCATTTTGCCTAAGGTGCCCTCTCGGGTTTTCACCTTAGTTTTTCCTTTCCTCTCGTGGTGGCTCGCAACTCAATTTTTCTTTTTGCCCGGAACGCCCTTTCGGGTTTTCATTCCGTCCTCGGCCACCTTCCCAATTTTGCCTAGGCGCCCACCCTTGTGGGTTTTCACCTAGCCGGGATTTTTTTTTTTTTTTTTTTTTGAAACAAGAATGAAAAATACAAGGAAATTTGCTTTGAAATTACAAAAATACATCAATTTGATAACAACAAGGCTATCTACCTCCCCCACACTTACATTTCACATTGTCCTCAATGTGAAGGAAGTAGTTACTAGCCTTGCTCACTCATGGGAACCCGAGGAACCTCCTTTTTCATAGGTGCCTCGGTTCTTCCTTCTTTCTTCTCTTCTTCTTCTCTCTTGTTGAGCCCGGTTGTAAGTGTCATCAACAAACGTTTGGTCTACAAGAGGAGGGGCACTTGGGTTAAGTTGCATTCCAAAAAGGCCCCGAATAATGCCAAGGGAGTCTTCTTGGAGGCGGGAGTCCTCATAAGAATCATGGAGGTATTCTTGATGGTGGTGGTTTTGCACCTCAAAATGATGGCTCATGGAATTCCTCCAAGCTTCTTGTTCATTCCACCTTTTTAACTCCTCCTCCAGGTATTTATTTTGTTGCTCTCTCCATAACCGGTCCTCCTCTTGGCGCCTTTGCATGTCTTCCATCAACTTTAATTGGGCCCTCTCGGCCTCCTCATGCAACCGGGCTCTCTCATCTACCGTGGAGCGCCATGTATTAACCTCCCCTTGCCAAATATGAGCTCTCTCTACCCTCCCACCAATGGACTCCAAAGTACTCTTTGTGGAGTCAAAGTAGTCGAAAAGGCGTTGCTCCCAAGGAGCAAGTGGGTTGTGAGCACTCCCACTAACATCGGGCATAGGAGTATCATGAAAACCTTGCTCAAAAGACTCACGCTCCCTCTCTTCCACAACTTGAGGGTTGGAGCTTGACTCCACGACTCTTCTCTTCCTTATCCTTTGTTGCGGGGCTCGGATAACATCTCCCTCACCGGGGCAAAAGAACTCCCGCGCCAAAAAACCACTAGGAAGGGGATCATTACTAGGGAGCCTCATGTAAGAAACACCGCCCTCTCCCAACCACACACAACTCCACGGGACCGTGTCTAATGCTTGGATCATGTGGGTTTCCACAAGACCCGCTTCATTGTAAAGATTTGTCCCAAACAATTGAGGTTGGTCCTCGGGAATTTGGTCCACAAAATGGCGGACGAAAAGGGTGATAAGTCCCCCACAATTGATGCTCCCCTTTTCTCCCTTATGCTTGATCCCATTTGTCACGAACAACCTCGCCCAATCCGGCACTCCTCCTCCCTCGGGAAGCATAGCCCACAAGCACTCTCTCACGCTATCATTGACCTTGGTTGGCTCCCCCATTGAGAAAAAGAATGATGCTATCATCCTAGCAAGAATCCGTAGGGGTGGGTTGGTGATAGCGGAAATTTTATTATTGTTAGTTTGGTGGGTTTTTCCCGTGATCCCACACCACATCTCATTTAGCTTTCCGGGTGGTGGGTTGATGGGGGAAGGAGCTTGGGTAATTCTAAGGATCTCCCTCACCGTCTCAAAGGTAATTGAATGCCACACTTTGTTTAAACGAAAACTCACCGTCTCATTTCCCCTTACTTCCTCGATACTTAGGGTGGCTAGCAACTCCAAGGTGTAAGCGGGGTAGGTGTTACATTGGAGGTTCATGTATCTCTCAAGCCCCACCTTGGTAAGAAATGCCAAGGTTTGATAAAAAATCCCCATATCGGTCAAAGTACTTGGGTGAAGGAATTTTGAGATGTGAAGTGGTTTGTTGTCAAGATTTTTGAAGTGATTTTTTTATGTGGCATTCAACCCCTCATTTCCGTTAAAAGGCTCGGGTGGGGGTGGTGGTGGTGGAGCATTGGATGATTCTCCCTTCTTTCCCTTTCCCTTAGATTTGCCAATACCGAAAACCATCTTGAATATAATTCCTTGTAATACAATTCAACTCAACTTGAACAAGCCAAATTTTTGAAAGAAATTTTCTAAGGGGCAATTCAACAAACACCTTGAAGGCACTAGTGATAAAACAAGTTCTAAGATGGTGTTTGTTAATTTGTTCCTTCCCTAGCAGAAATTTTCCACAACAATCCTCAACCACAATCAACAAGAAATAATCTAAATCAACTAACAAAGAGTTCGCTAGATTAAATCACAAAAGAAAAGTGAGAAAGTTTATACCGTCCCGAATTCCTCAATGCTTGTTGAAATGGAATGAGAACAAGTGAAACCTCCTATGCACCCTTCAAAACTTTTGCAACTCTTGAAAAAAACCCGGAAAAGTCTAGGGGTTTTTGGTTAAAATAGGGGTTTTGCAGAAATTTGGATGTTATAAAGTGGTTGTTTGATGGTGGGAAAGGGTCTTATGAAGGATTTGAGTGAAATGATTTTGAGTTTGTTGATGGTGGGAAAGATTATTGAAAAGGATGGAGTGTTTGAGAGGGGTTTTTGAGAAGGGGTTTGGGGTTGATGTGTGTCGATGGAAATAAGAGTAAGGTATGAGGTTGATAAGAAAGAGGATAAAAAGAAAGATAAGGCGGAAATCTGGGCATGCGCAGGCTGCGCAAATTTTGTGAAGTCCTGCGCTGGAATTGCGCAGCTGCGCTGAAGAGTTGCGCAGGCTGCGCCTCAGCTCGACATCTCAATCCTTATTTTTTTCTTTTGAAATTCCTGCGCAAGCTGCGCTCGTGACCGCGCAACCTGCGCTTCGCCTCGCCATTCTTTCTTCTCAATTCTTTTCACTCTTCTTCTTACTTAGCCAACCTTTCACCTAACTCGTTTCCCTTTTCCGACTCGGCCTACACCTATTCTCGAGCACGCTTCCTCCAAAGTCTTAAACGAATCACTACACCATTCAACAAACCTCAAGAGTACTTGAATTTCAAAGCAAATAGATTATTGAGACTAAAAAAAAACAAACAAAAAACTAAGACATGAAATTAAAACTAGTCTAAGAAAGCAAGTAAATAAGGATAGAATATTTACAAACTTTGCCGTTATTTAATGTCGATGGCTCGACCACCTCTTTGATTTCTCATTCTTGATAAACGGGGTCCTCGAGTTGGATCTCCCCTTCTCCATGCAATTCCATGTTTTTAAGGTAATGTTTCAACCTTTGCCCATTCACCTTAATCACTTTCCCGGTTTTTAGGTCTTCCACCTCAATGGCTCCATGAGGTAGTACCTTTCGAATTATGAAAGGCCCAAACCACCTAGACCTTAGCTTTCCGGGAAAATTCTTGAAACGGCTTTGGAAAACTAGCACCTCCTCTCCTTCCTTGAAAACCCGACGAGTGATCATTTGATCATGCAACCTCTTTGTCTTCACTTTGTAGCATTATCAAAAGCATCACTTCGTAGTTCCTCCAATTCTTGAATTTGAAATTTTCGGTGGAGCCCCGACTCATCATAACTTTGGTTGAATGCTTTAATTGCCCAATAAGCTTTGTGCTCAATCTCCACCAGGAGATGACAACTTTTTCCATAAATGAGCCTATAGGGGGACATGCCGATGGGAGTCTTGTAAGCCGTCCTATAGGCCCACAAAGCATCATTGAGTCTCTTGCTCCAATCTTTCCGGTCGGGGTTGACCGTCTTCTCCAAAATGCTCTTAATTTCTCGGTTTGACACTTCCGCTTGGCCATTGGTTTGCGGGTGATAGGCCGTGGAAATCTTATGGATCACTCCATACTTCTTCAAGAGGGAGCCCACTAATTTGTTGCAAAAGTGGGTTCCCCTATCACTTATGATGCACCTAGGAAAGCCAAATCGAGAGAAGATATTGTCTTGCACGAAGGAACTCACGGTTTTCCCATCATCATTCCGTGTGGGGATTGCCTCAACCCATTTGGAAACATAATCTACGACAAGTAGAATGTAGAGGTTGCCGCTTGAATTGGTGAACGGCCCCATGAAGTCGATCCCCCATACATCAAATATCTCAAGAAAAAGCATGGGTTGTTGAGGCATTTCTTGTCTTCTTGATATGTTGCCACAACGTTGACAACGATCACAGCTTTTCACAAATGCATTGGTGTCCCGAAACAAGCTTGGCCAATAGAATCCGCACTCCAACACCTTCCTAGCGGTTCTCTGAGGCCCAAAATGTCCGCCACACGCATATTCGTGGCAATGCTTAAGGATTGAAGGTACTTCAACATCCGGCACACACCTCCTAATCATTTGGTCTTGACAAATTTTCCATAGATACGGGTCATCCCAAATGTAGTAACGGGCATTCTTCTTAATCTTGTCCCGTTGACTCGAAGATAGGGTGGTGGGGAACCTCTTGGTCACAATATAATTCACAAGGTTTGCATACCAAGGCTCAATCACTCTCAACCCATAAAGCGACTCGTGTGGAAGACTTCCATCGACCACTCCCATCTTCCTTGCCACATCTTCATTTATGTGGAGCCTACTCAAGTGGTCGGCCACCACATTTGCACTTCCTTCCTTGTCTTTGATCTCGATATCAAACTCACTCAATAAAAGCACCCATCTCATCAACCTCGCCTTGGTATCCTTCTTGTCAACTAGTTGTCTAATGGCCTTATGATCGGTGAAAATGACGACTTTTGCCCCCAAAAGATATGATCGGAATTTCTCGATAGCATACACCACCGCCAAGAACTCCTTCTCCGTGGTGGTGTAGTTCCTTTGAGCATCATTCAAAAGCGATGAGGCATACTGGATCACATGTGCCACCTTTCCGTCTCTTTGGCCTAGAATCGCGCCAAGAGCGTAGTCACTAGCGTCCGTCATAATCTCAAAGGGAAGGTCCCATCGTGGAGATTGAATAATAGGTGCCGTCACCAACCTCTCCTTCAAGGTGTCAAAGGCCAACCTACAAACATCATTAAACACAAACTCCACATCCTTGTGCAAGAGCTTGCACAAGGGGTAAGCGATTTTCGAAAAATCTTTTATAAACCTCCGGTAAAAGCCCGCATGTCCCAAGAACGACCTCACGTCTCGAGTATTAGTGGGATATGGCAAGGTTTTTATTACTTCCACCTTTGCCACATCCACCTCAATCCCTCTTTTAGACACTATGTGTCCTAACACGATGCCGCTTTTGACCATAAAGTGACATTTTTCGGAGTTCAACACTAAGTGTGACTCCGTGCATCGTGTTAGGACCATAGTGAGGTGGTCCAAACATGCGTCAAAGTGGTCTCCATGGACGGTGAAATCGTCCATGAAGACCTCTAAGACTCTCTCCACAAGGTCCGAGAATAGACTCATCATGCAACGTTGGAAAGTACCCGGAGCATTGCATAGCCCGAAGGGCATCCTTCGGTATGCATATGTTCCAAAAGGGCAGGTGAACGTTGTTTTGGATTGGTCCTCCGGCTTAATTGGGATTTGAAAATATCCGGAGTAGCCATCTAAAAAGCAATAAAACTCTCTCCCCCCCAACCTTTCTAGCATTTGATCTAGAAAGGGCAAGGGGTAGTGGTCTTTGAAGGTCACGGCATTGAGGCGGCGATAATCGATGCAAACTCTCCACCCGGTTTGAATCCGAGTGGGGATTAGGGCTCCTTCTTTGCCTTCGATTACCGTCACCCCACCCTTTTTAGGTACACATTGAGTAGGGCTTACCCATTGGGAGTCGCTAATAGGATAGATGATTCCCATTTGGAGTAGTATGATGATCTCTTCTTTCACAACCTCCATCATTGGAGGATTCAATCTCCTTTGCGGTTGTCGAACCGGCTTTGCTTCTCCTTCCAAACGAATCTTGTGCATGCAAATGCTTGGGCTTATCCCTTTAAGATCCGCAATACTCCACCCAAAAGCGCCTTTGTACTTTTGCAAAACCTCCACCAATCTCTTCTCTTGGTCACCCTCAAGTGTGTTTGAAATTATAAGAGGTAAGGTATTTTCTTTACTAAGAAAAACGTACTTCAAATGATCGGGAAGTGGTTTAAGATTTGGGATGGGTGGTTTTATAGTGGAGGGTAGTGGTCTTTCAAGGGAAGCCTCCAAGGGAAGGAACTTGTTTTGGAATGTGTAAGGGATAGTCGAAAAACAAGGCAAAACAGGGCTGGGAGCTGCGCAGGCTGCGCCTGGGGTATGCGCAGGCTGCGCCTTCAATGCGCAGCTGCGCCCGACTTCTGCGCAGGCTGCGCCTCTGGTCGCAGTTTGCTCCTTCTTTTCTTTTAATTTGTATTGCTCCCTTGAAATTCCTGCGCAGCTGCGCACCTCCTGTGCGCAGCCTGCGCCTTGGCTCGCATTCTCACTTCCAATTTCTTTCATTTCCTCTCCTTCTTTGATTTCTTCCAAGGGTTCTTCCTTCTCCAATGCTTTGATAGTTTCCTGCACATCATTAGACAACAAGAAACGCAACCCTTCCTTCTCCACATCGTTAGTGAGAGCCACTTCAAGAGGGCTCCTATGACAAAGTTTATAAACTTGATTTGCTAATGGCTCAATGACATCCAAGAAGTAACAAAAACTCAAATCATCGGTTCTTTTCATGGACTCATACACATTGTATTTTATGATGTTTCCCTCAAATTCCATTGTTAAGTTGCCATCATACATATCAAGTTTGGTCTTAGAAGTTCTCATGAAAGGTCTTCCTAGCAAAAGGGGTGTAGCCTTGGAATCCGGCTCCATATCTAGAACATAGAAGTCGGTCGGGAACATAAATTTGTCAACTTCCACTATGACATCCTCAATAAAACCTTTGGGGTGAATTATGGATCGGTCCGCCAATTGAATGACGACATTGGACTTAGACAAAGGGGGTAACTCTAAGGTCTCATACACGGAGTAAGGCATGACATTTATGGAGGACCCCGAGTCTAACATGGCTCTAGCAAAAGACTCACCCTTAATGGAGCACGGTATGGTTAGCATGCCCGAATCATCACATTTTTCGGGAAGGTTCTTTTTAAAAATTGCCGAGACATGCCCACTTACCGTGACTCTCTCAATTCCTTTTCTTGGCTTCCGTTTAGGGGTACAAAGTTCTTTTAGGAACTTTGCATACCTAGGAACGGATTTGATAATAGTAAAGAGAGGGATGTTGACCTCACATTTCCTAAAAGTCTCATAAAGATCAGAGTCTTCATCAATCCTTTTAGGATTTGTGAGGGCACTTGGGAATGGTACCTCCGGTTCAAGGTCCTTTGAGAGAATCTCCAAAGTGTCATTTGCCTTCTTCCGGGGCTCTTTGCTTACTTCCTTGGTTGGTGGGGTGTTGTTGTCCACCTCCTTCTCTTTTCCTTTTGAGGATGCTTCAACTCTTGGAGTGACCTCTAGTTCCTCCTCCTCCACTTCAATTTCTTCAATTACCCATTCCTTGGACTTAGCTCTTGTCTTCTTGGGAGGTGTGTCTAGAGTTCTTCCCTTCCTCAAGGTCATGGCACTAGCATTTTGCCGAGGAGGAGGGAGAGTGGTGGAAGGAATGGAAGATGAACTCCTTTGTTTGTTCTTTGCCATCTCTTCGGAAATTTGCCCCATTTGGTTCTCAAGATTTGTAAACCTTGCATCATTCATGGTTTTCTCATTTGCCGACCTCTTGTCGGAATCCGCTTGTCCCTTCAAAAGAGCCTTGAGCATCTCTTTCATTGACATGTCTTCTTCATTAGGCTTTTGTGAAGTATTGCCTTGATTCCCACCATTGGGTGGCCTTTGAAAATTTGTGTTTCTTTGAAAGTTTGTTCCTTGTTGATTTTGGCCTTGTTGATTTTGTCCTTGGTCCCTCAAGTGGTTGAATTGTCCATTCACAAAACTCTTTGATTTATCTCCTCCCCAACTAAAGTTTGGGTGATCTCGTGAGCCTATGTTGTAAGTGGCTCCACTTGGGTCATATTTGTAGTATCCACCACCGGAAGGATTCCTTGAGTTGTAGTGTCCTTGTCCCATAGCACTAACATTTTCAACCCCAACATCCTCCACTTGCATGATAGGACAAACCTCTACCGGGTGAGGACCTTGGCAAAAAGAACATTCAACTTGGCCACCTTGGTTTCCACCATCCCCTTGTGAGCCTACCAACATGTTGGCTACAAGAAGCTTGAGTTCTTCCACACTTTTCTCAAGTTTTGAATTTGATGAAGAAGAGGCTCCCATGGCGGAAGTATTCTTTGTAGCTTGACGGGACCTTCCATGCATTCTTGTACTAGCGGCGAGCCTCTTAATGAGCTCATTAGCCTCCACCACCGAATAATTTTCCAATCCTCCACCGGTGGTGGAATTGACCATCCGTTGGTCTTGCTCGTTTAGACCATCATAAAAATGAACAAGCAAATCATCTCCACTCAAACCATGGTATGGGCATTGAGCTACAAGCTTCTTAAATCTCTCCCGGTACTCATACATGGTCTCCCCACTCCCTTGCTCAATGGATGTTATCGCCTTCTTGGCATGGTTGTGGCGGGAGTCCGGGTAGTATTTCTCTAAGAAGGCCGCCTTCATATCCGTCCATGTGTTTATGATGCCCGGAGGTAGATAATAAAGCCAATCTTTCTCACCATCGTGAAGAGAAAAAGGAAAAGCCCGCAACTTAAATTGATCCTCGGATACTCCGGTGGGAATGGTGCCTTGGCACATCATGTGAAATTCCGCTAGATGTCGGTTTGGATCATTTCCCGCTAAGCCATAGAACTTAGGAAGGTTGTGGATGAAATAACCCTTCAACTCAAAGTTTCCGTTGGCTCCCATTGGTGGATAGGTGATGCATGAGGGTTGTTCCTCATAATTCCGGGCACGAAGCTCCCGAATAGTTCTAGTGTCATCCGCCATTCTTGGGTATTCAACTTCAATTGGGTCAATCTCTATGGTTGAGGGTGAGTTCTCAATGGATGTGTAGCTACTAGGTGGACTTGCTTCTTCCTCTTGACGGTTACGGTGGTAGAAAGGGTTCGAGAAGAGCCACGAATATGCCGCACTTTCCTCAAATTCAATGTTGGTATCCCCTTCTTGTGACCTAGGCATAAGCAAAACACTACACACTAAACAAAACTAATTAGAACTACCACTTATTTACAAAGATATACCAAATTGACTAATAATGATTGACAACAAGATAAGGAAAGACACAACTAAGGAAAATAGAAACAAAAACAACACAAAAACAAAACACAAACAAGCTTTAGCTATGTTGCCCTTCCCTGGCAACGGCGCCAAAATTTGATACGGAAAAACTAGTGGTCGTTATTACACTAATTATCTCGCCAAACAATTTATAAAACCTAAACTAGACTCAACTATACTCGAAATAAAAGTAGTAAAGTGCAAGTTAAGGGTCGAACCCAAGAGAAAGGAAATAACTAAAGACTTGCTTTAAACAAAACTAAACAAAGATTTAATGAAGACTTGATGATGATTAGAGACTAAAGATGAATGACTTATCAACAAACCATGGATATTGACATAAATGAACAACAAGGAGATAACATAAATGCAAAGATCAATGATTGGAAAAGCATTCACAAAGACAATAAAAGAGCAATAAATGAGAAATGATTTTGGGCTAGGCAATACCACAAACAATAAATGTGCACAAATTCAATAAGAGAGAAAATCTTGGTGTAACCTTCTCAAAATACTTCAACAAAGACACCTCCTATTTATCTACCCACTAAGAACATCCTAAGATAGTGAATCCCATGACTAAACCGTACATAGGGTTCCTTCGATTCTACCCTAAGCCACTAAACCGAAACAAGAGGACTAAAACCAAGCGATTAAAGATTAAGCCAAAGGATGAACAAGGAAACTAATCTACACACATTAAACCATGCTAGTAGAATTAGTCATGTAAACTCTACTCAAAAGGTATTTCCTTTAAACCAATTCCACACAATTTGAGTTTGCTACTACAAATCCTAAGTAAAAACTAAGCCATTTCCTTAGAACATGCAAAGATTGAACAACTAGAAGCAATGATGATCAAACCAAACAACTAATTACTCAAACTAAAACATTAAAACAAAGAGAGAACATTAGATACACTAGAGGGATGAAAGTGTCTTACAATATCAATGTTGGATACTTTGATTAGGATTACACCAAGAATGAGAAGATTAGCTTCTCATTTGCATAATTACAAGCTTGAAAATAGGGAAAGATTACAATTAATTTGAGAGTAAAATGTTCTTGTTCTAAAGATAAGATGATGTTTTAAAACATTCTGAAGTTGAGTATTTATACCCCTCCATAAAACCCTAGGATAATTTCATTTTAAAAGCCCAAACACGGATTAGAAAATCCGTGTAAAACAGGGATGCGCAGGGGGCGCAGGCTGCGCAATGAACTTCTTGCCTGCGCACTGGGGCGCAGCTGCGCACGACTCTTGCGCAGGCTGCGCAGTGCCTCGCAGCTTGCTTTCCTTTGCTTCATTTCTTCAATTTACCATAACACTTGAGCTCTTCCTTTGTGTGCTTCCTTTTTGACCTTGAACTTGTACCCTTGGTTATCCTTCTCCTCCTTGGTAGAGAAGAGTTGTTTCAAGCTCCCAACAAAACACACAAAAACTCGAAATTACAATCACAAGAGTAAACCGGCATATTACATGAAAGTTTTGCTATGACCCGGTATCAAGCATGTTTGATTTGATAAAAATTACCTATTGGCCCGTTACTATTTGACACTATCATGGGTCATTTGGGTTAATGTGTACTCTTAAGCCTAGATTAGCTTGATCGGGATAATTCCTAGTCAGCCATACATATGCAAGCCATGCAAGCCAAGCAGGTCGTTGTCCGTACAAGCTTACATATTCAAGATACATCAAGATACAATCTCCACTGGAAGTGGTATACTCCTGTCCAAATAAGAAGTCAAGAGCTTAGCAGAATAGTGCAAATATGCAAATAAATATATACTCCGTAGACAAATAAATATCGACCAATTTATTATAGTACGGAGTACAAAAACAATTTACATTTATTATTAAAAAAAGTTATACTCCATACATAAAAATATATTTCCAAAAAAAATGTAGTAAAAAGTAATTTAAAATCGTGGATTGAGTCATTCCGTCTCAATCATTTGTTTACCTTTAATTAAAATACCCGTTACAAAGAAGAAGAGAAAGCAAATAAATACTAAAACAAAGGGAGCATAATGGACTACTTGGTTTCTTATTTTAGACAATCGTACGAATCCGAGTTACATTCTCCCACAAAATTAATAACCACAAAATTAATAATACATGCAATCATTTGTACAAAACTTGTCTTTCCTTGGTGCAACAATTGGCTGGACTGAGTTCGATTTCCTTTAGTATTAAGGGTATTTTAGCTGATGTTAGATTACATTTTCCTGTTTTTCATTGTCTATGTAATAGCTACATTCCTAGGAACCTTAACAAGGTTGCTCACAACCTTGCGAAAGGTGCTGTTTAATCCTGGGTTTGTTTTACCATTGAAAAAAAAAAAAGAAAAAAAAATTTGTACAAAAATGAGTAGTATACATGTAATAATTTGTACAAATATGAGTAGTATACATGCGTTCATTTGTACAATGTACAAATGTACAATACAAAAACTTGAATACAACTTCAAATGATACCCTTATGCTTCTGATCGAGTTCGGAGTAATTTGGTATTAGATAACACCATGCAACTCCTGTCCAAGTGGGGGAAATTGTACATTATTTATGGTAATTAGATAACACCATGCAATGCAAATATGCAAATATGCAATGTCACCTCCACTATTTGTATTTCATTGTAACACGAAATCAATCGAATTTGACCCTATATGCCTATATCTCATCTTTTTTTCATTTCTGCTACTTAATAACTACTTAATACTTAATGCCATGCTCCCCTTATTTTAGTAGTAATATAACCTTTTATCATATCCACCTAGTGGCGAATCTAGGATATATGAAATGGGGGTGACTACACTACAAAAAATAGTATTGTTGCGGCATACACAAATGGTGTTGGCCGCGTTGCAAATTATGTTTGCGACCGAATTTGCAACGAAATTGTTTTTTGCAATGAAATTTACGACATAGGGTAATTATCCAATCCCGCGAACAAAAAGTCAAATGATGGGATTCCGTCGCAAAGTAGGACTTTTGCTAGGAAATATCCGTTGCATCTGAAATTGGCATAATTTTTTTGGACCACCAGGTTAAAAGTCAGTCAACCTTTGCGACGGATTTTCCGTCGCAAAAATTGACCCTGGTCAAGGTCAAGTTCCGTCAACGTTTGCAACGAGAAATCCGTCGCAAATATTGACTGTGTTTGACCCAAACCCTGGTCAAGGTCAATCAATGTAAGCAACGGACTTCCCGTCAAAATATAATCACTTAATTAATCTCGTCCCTAAAATTTTGGGGTCTTATACGATATTTAAATGATAATCCTCTATTAACAAAAACTTATTTTAATATACAAATTCTTGATAAATACTAAAACAATTTGATAATCGATAATTGTAGTAAGGCTTGTCAAAATATAAAGTATTTATTTTTAAGTATGATTATGATTTTGTGAAATATCATCAAATTCACATTATCATGGTGATTAAATTAATTTAAATAGTAAATAAGACGATGCAAGTAATAGTAAATAAGAAGACGATGCAAGTTCAATCATTTCTTATAACATTTTCAATTACTTTTAATATGCAAAATAAAAAGCTGAAAAAATGTAGTTGAGAAGGCTTGATCCTGGGTTGCTATGATGGTAGGAGAATGATTCTACCACTAAGCCACTAAATTTTACTATAATATTAGCATCACGATAAATATGTATAACGTTTTTTCCTGATTAATGGGGGTGAGGGGTCACCCCCATCACCCCCTATGGATCCGCACCTGTATCCACCGCTCATTTTTGACTCAATGGAGTATTACTATTAGTGTACGTATTACCATAAGTTTATGCTACTTTAATACGGACTATATCTTAATAGTATTCATCTTCTTACTTTAATTTTCATAAAATAAATGTATGAAAGTAAAATATATCATGTCTGTCGGGTTGCTTGGTTCACACCGATGCTGATATTGTCACATTGGCTAAACCGCTCCCATGACCTAAGCATGAAACTCTTGGTAGGTTTACAAGATTAAAGCATACAAGATAATGGATTTACATTGTGCGCTTAAGGACTACAATTAGAAAGATATTATTTATGTATAGAATGTTCATCTATAAAAATGTGTTTCTTGTTTAATGGTTAGTTTTTATCACATAAAATATCCTAAAAGGTTGTGTTTTTCGTATAAGTTTATCAAAAATGTTAGTTTTTTATTTAATTTTGTTAATTGGATAATAGTAAGTAAGCCATAATGATATGAATGCAACATGCATATTTGATTGGAGGTAATTTCAAAAAGAAAATGATTAAAATTAAAAGAAAAAATGTCATGCAAATGTCGTTAAATAGATTCCAAATTTCATGCAACAATTGCTCCTAGAGTTGTTAATTGTTTCTATCGTTGAAATAAGATGAGTAGTATTACATCACTTCATTACATCAACTCATCTTTTTATTTCATATTCAAAGATGGGAAGACCTCCTTGTTGTGATAAAGCCAATGTCAAACGTGGGCTTTGGACGCCTGAAGAGGATGCCAAGATACTTGCATATGTCTCTACTCATGGAACTGGTAACTGGACTCAAGTTCCTAAAAAAGCAGGTATCGTTTTATGTATCTTACCTCAACACCACTGTTTTATGTCATTTTGTGTCAACCTTGTTTTGTTATAATCAGTTTAGGAGATTCATCCATGTTTTAAACAAGAATAACTATTTATGGATTCCTTATTAATTACTCTTTTCATTCCATTACGTGTTTTACGTTTTCTAAAAACACAAATTTTTATTGAAGTCCATCACAAGCGAAAGACGGATAGTGTCTCTCACAATGTGCAAGTTGCAGTATCCATATGTGCTCCATTTTTTCCCACTTGCCCTCTCGCTTACTTTCTTGTGTGAGAGAAGTATTCGTCACAAGTAAGACTCTTTGTTTTAAAATATATGAGGAGAAAATTGAGAAATATATGGGTAATGGCAATGAAGATGTAATTTTTCCCTCTTTCATTTTTCTCTCTACTATTATATTTTATCACACATTATCTTTTTTTCGACCAACACATTATTCCAGCATGCCTTAGAGTTTTAATTTAGTCATATTTCTTCACAATGAAGGCCTTTCCTCTTCTTTTTCTTTTACCTCTTCACATAAACACCCACCTTTTTTTTTCACTATGACACTTATATTAAATAAATTAATTAGATATAATTTTATTAAATAAACGAAGGTGTTTCCTCTCTCTTTTCTTTGACTCCACCCTATATCACCCACCTTTTCTTCACTATAAAACTAATTTTAAATAAATTAACTTGATACGATTCTACCTGAACATTTTTAATCCAAACTATTTTTATGCTTCGTATTGCCTATATTATTTAGGTTAAATTAATTATTCTTAAATGATTTAATTCCATTATTATAGTAATTATTGATAAATAATATAATAATATTATTAAGAACTAGACCTTGGAAAATTAAGTTCGTAATACTTAAAAATTTCTACTATTGTAAAAATGTAAAATTAGACCTTCATTTATTCAATGAAGTGATAGTTAAACATTGCATCCGTGAAGCCAAAAAAGGTTGTTGCCTTCCTAGTTTCTATTGAACATATATGTCCAACTCTTCCGAGGTGGTTTGAAAGCCGGTGAGTTCAACTTACTTTTCTCATTCGAAAGGTTGAGATAAGTTGATCATCGCAGATGATCAATCTAATTTTCTTACCTTATTAAAAAACAAATAATATTATTATGGCAAATAGTTTATTTTTTTGTTAAGTAATGCAAAATTTGGAACTAATTAGACAAAAATAATAATAATAATAGTAATAATAATAATAATTATAAGATCAAGTGTGAAAAAATAAGTTGATATTATACTTTATTTATATACTAAGAAAATGAAGATTTTTAGAGTGGTATATTTAAAAGAAAAAATTGCACAATTCACTAAATAAGCTTGAAATGAAAATAATAATAACAATATAAAACGGAATAAAGAGAGCGAAAAAATGAGAAAAAAAAAACTGTAATATACTAGACAGTTGGACATGGAAGGGATAATTTGAAGACTAGTAGTTGAAACCGTTGATATCTAATAAGGCAAACAATATGATACATTATTGAAAAGCAATTGATTGAATATAAGGACATTTACCCAGTTTGCATATTTATTGTGAAATCACAACATAGAATGTTAATGATGGGAATGGTGTCACTTGAATGGTAATTAAGTAGTTGTGCACTTGTACAAAATTTTAGAAACTGAGTGTAGTTTAATTAAAATGTAGATTGAGTAGTGTTAAATTTAGTATTGTTGATATGTTTGACCGTAAATTTATTGACGTACACAGGACTGAACAGATGTGGAAAGAGTTGTAGGCTTCGATGGACCAACTATCTAAGGCCGGATCTTAAGCATGAAGAATTCACAGAACAAGAAGAAGAACTCATTATTCAGTACCATGCAGCTATTGGAAGCAGGTGGTCCCTGATTGCGAAGCAATTACCTGGAAGAACCGACAATGACGTAAAGAACTATTGGAATACTAAGCTAAAAAAGAAGCTCAGTAAATTGGGAATCGATCCTGTCACACATAAACCTTTCACAAAAATCTTGTCTGATTTTCAGAGTATTAGATGTGTTCCACCAATCCATCACACGAAGGAGGCTCAATTTCAGGATGTTTACTCTAACAACAACATTACCTGCTTACTTCAGCAAGAGCCTATCAACCATTATATGGATGAATTATCACTTACATCCTCATCCTCATCCTCTTCATCAATCTTAAACAGACAATCAACATCGCCACTAGTGATGTCCACAACCTCAACCTACAATTGGTTCGATCAAAGTTTCTGTCAACCTCTTCAAACTAAAAATGTCAAAGAAGAAGAGCAAAACATATTGGCCAAAAATGGTGCATCGTATTATGAAGCTTCAACCGAGACTATTGAAACCAAAAATGAGTATCAAAATTCATCAGTAAACTCTTTTGTCAAGACGCTTTTGGATCGAGACAATGAGATGCAATTATCTTTTCCAATTTTTGGAGACATCTTAGACTATTAATACCAACATTTCAAAGAGTATGGAATATGGATAACACAACTTTTGTTTCAGAATCATGTTATGAAACTAGGCATGTAATTCTATCATCTTAACATTTACTCGCTTTTATAGTTTCTTTAATTTATCTCATGCATTCTTATCAAACTTGAAATTGAATGATTACATGTAGACATTATGAGTGTTCAAACTCATAACAATTCGTTTTGACTCAAAAGAAATTGAGTTTTTATTTAAGGCTTCATAATCACAAACTCCAAATTGATTACAGATACATATTGGATGTCAAATGGATCATGTCCTTACCAGATCAACGGGTTTACTGGTAAGAATGTAGTATTTAATAACTCAAATAAAATTAATTTATATAATAGAGGTACAAAATATATTTGACATGTCTTTTAAGGTCATATATATAATACTTTAACCACCAGAAAATAAAATTATTAAGATAATCACATATGAAAAAAAATAGAATTCATAAACACAAGCCAAAAAAGTTTAAGTAAATTTGACATTTGGTTTAATAATTTTATAACCGTTATTATTCTATTTGTTTTGATACGTAGATATGAGAAGTGGATAAAAGCAAGAAGAACGAAGGAGGAAGATACCTGAGGCAACTATATGAAAATTACCAAAAGTCTAACCTACAAATAGCACAAAATAATGTTTACTAGCAAAAATCGAGGAATAGAGCATAAATTGAAAATGAAGGAGATGTGAAAAAGAAAAACTGACGTAGCACAACATAGAAATTTTCAAGAGCTTAACAAAAAATGAGCATATGTTGCATCTTTAGCCATAAAACTAAAATTCGTGAACTCAAACACTTGAAACTGAAGTAGCACAAGCGACATTGATCCATCCCAATTTCATTAAGTTTGGAAGAAGAATCAAAGAATAAAGTGAGGTAGCACAACATAAAAATTTCACGGGTTTTGTTTGATTCCAAAAACAAAAGGTGGTGTTGCGATTGCTCATGAATTAAAAATTTTGCACTATATACTCAAAAATAATCTTACACTCTTATCCCGTTAATCTTCTTAAAAAAAATATTTGTTACATTTTGAGATAAGTGAAATTACAATGATGAGACCCAAAAAACTAAAAAAGGGAAAACACAAAATTATTGCATATTGAGTTGTTGGATTTGGTTATCGAAAGTTGGTGGAACAGTGGTGGTATGTTCTGTGGGAACATCGTTGTGGCAGTGAAGGTGGGGTTGGACGATTCCAGCAGTTGCATCAATGGCCTCTACTGCTTGTTGTCCACCTCCTCCTCCTCCTCCTCCTATTTCATGCTGCCATAAGAATCACACAACTCTACTGTAAAAAGAGGCTAACGTGATCGCATCTCGAATAATGATCATTTTGTATAAAATAAACGTTTCCTTCCATCATTTACGGTGTATTATTATAAGCATTAAGAATTAAAGAGTAGTAAGAACCTTGATAAGAGAAGAAGAAAAAGAGGTGGAAGAATTCATTAATGCATTGAGAAGCTCTGTAGAAGTGTAAGCTTCATGCCAAGGCTGAATAGCAGCAGCAACCACAGCTTGATTATTATCATGAGAAGAATGGTTTTGGTTTTGGTTTTGGTTTTGTGGCATCTGGTTATTGTTTTGATCCACCCCAACATTTCCATGACCAAGAGTCTCATATATTGTGCATGTTGCTCCTCCTCCTCCTCCTCCTCCGCCGCCGCCGTCTCCTCCTCCGGACCCATGGTTTTCCCTTCATTTTGATCCAATTCAATATAATGCAAATGCATTGTTTTAGCACGATAGAGGAAACAATTAATGAGCAATAGAAAGATGGTGTAGTAAATGTATGTATGTATGTATGTACCTCATAGGAATGGTATTAGTAGGATCAGAGGTAGCAAAGCTTTGGCCTTGATTATGACCGTTTTCCGGCAGCCAACCCATGTCTTCAAATGATGTTGGCATTCCTTCACTTGTATCCAAGAATATCTTGCAATGTTTTTCAAACAACCCATTTTTAATTAATTAGGATTAGGATATATAGCCTACACATTTCACACCCAGTCACTAAATGACTAAAATAAACCATATTACTACGTACCTGAACACCTGATGGATCATAGCCTGACAAATGATTACTCAACAAAAACTTCTGCACTCCAAATAAACAACAAATTAAACTTCAAATATTTCCCAAATATTATTAGTATTCAACTATATATTACATTAAATGCTTTAATTATATTGTAAGATCTGGAAATACCTTTCGTTGGGTAACATGAGATAAAATATCCATTAGGTTTTTCTCACATGATTCCAGTTCTCCTAATGTTGTAAATGCCATTGCATCTGGCTCATAAATCCTGTTATATGTTACGTATAGCAATGAATCAAGAACATTATGTTTTCAAATGACTCATACTAAAATTATGTAAAAATTACAAACATTGAGCGTTATGCATAAACCTAAGTTAGTGATCATATTACTCGATAAAACTCTTGGATTTCAAATTTAGAACCAAAAAAATGAGACTTTGGTACATTACGGATAGTTTGTAAATTGGAAGGTAAATTAAAGCCGAATGGTATTAGATTAAATATTTTTTACAGAACATTATATATTTATATTTGTAAATAAAGACCTTAGTTGATCCTCGGCCATCTGAAGCTGTTGTTGCAGATTACTAACTTCTTGCTGAAGATGCTGCAATAATTTTATAGTTTTCGCTGAAAAATGTTAGAATTCGAACCAAATAATGCTTTAAATATTGTAGTAAGTAAATAATAATCACTGATTCTCACCTCCAAATTGGAGTTACATTCTGTAGGGCTGCCAACGCATTGAACATCATCATCAATCTCATGAGTTAGTAAAGACGAAAGCTTAATCACTATCACTCTCACTGTCACTTGCTAGTCATTCGATTATGCCATATGAATACACTCATTTTAAATAAGACCATATAAACAAGGAGAGTTTAGATTTTAGTTTTGAATATATAGCTTTGAAAAACTTGATCCAAAATTAATTTAAAACGGGGTTATTTTAATAGGTACGACCGAATTGTTATACGGAGTAAATTTAGGTCAGAAATTAGAAAGGAGAGTATGTAGTACGAACTTGGCAAGTTGAAGAGCAATGTCATTCTCGGTCTTGAGTTTTTTCAAAGTGTTAAGTAAGTACTGCATAAAATATTTGGAAATTAAAAACAAGGACAGAGAATAGACAGAAATGGTAGAGATTAGAGAATGTACAATATTTTGGTAGGAAGACACGAATACGTACCTCTCTATTATGAACAGATCTGTTAATTCGAAAATGGGCAACAAATAGTGAACATTATTAGTAAGCATGCAACATTATGATTAGAAGAAGAAATTAATAAGAAAGAAGAGAAGATGATAAGATGTGATCTTACGTTCCTCTATCGTGGTCCGGGAGATTGATGTAACGGGTTAACACGTCCTCTATCCTACACCCATATTATTAATTATTAATTATTAATTATTAATTATTAATCAAATCAAATCAATACTAATTATATTGAATGCATCTTAATATCTTATTATGTTATAAATAAGTAAATAAATCAATAAATAAATATATAAAGAAAAAGGAACCTTTTTCTTCCAGAAAAATGGCTGAGACGATCAGAAGGAGAAAACATAATAAGGGCAATATCAATATCACATAATATAGAGAGTTCATATGCTTTCTTGATGAGTCCATTTCTTCTTTTTGAGAATGTTACTTGTCTATTTGTTTTGTTTTCTATCCTTTTTATCTGAAGCTTCACACGACCCATTCTCTTTTTCAATTTATATATTTCTTTTTTACAATCAAAAACAAACGATCACACAAGAGAAACAAAATCAAATCAAATCAAAATAAAAATAAAATTTTAAAAAAAAAAGAGTAAATGAATTTGTTAACGCATGATATTATTAAGAAAGAAAAGTATATTGAGGAAAAGGTGGAAAATGAAGGGATGAGAGAAAAGAGAGATGCGAGGTAAGAGGAGATGGGTTTTACAGAGTGGAATCAGTATACTAACAGTTGCTCATTTTTGTTGCCTTCATTTATTATATACTAGTTTACAACATGTGCAATTTGCACGGATATGTATAAAAGAGTACATATGTATTAATGTATACACAATATAAATTTAATAAGAAAATGAATCATATTGCTGATTGTTGAGACTATTAAAATGTCTCGGTAATTTTAACGTCCGTTACAATATTTGTTAAGATTTATTTAATAAAATATACAGAATTTATTCTACATGTCTTCTATTAAATTTCCGTATTATGTCCAAACAGAATAGCCCAACATTGTATCATATAAACGGTCCAAATTAAAATAAGATTAACTCTCTGATTATTTATAGACGGCCTAACCTATAAGTAAATTATAAACATAAAAAAATGAATATAGTATTAGTATCTTATCATCTTTTTTTATAATCAGAGAGTTTATTTATTTATATTTTGATAAAATGTGAGTATATTATCAAAAGACACGGACAGAAATAAAATGATATATATGACTTATATACGTCCGTGCAATTTTATATTTTAGAACTATTATTAAGTTATAACTTAACGCAACTTTACACTATTAATATAAATGATATTTTACTATTAAATAGGCTAAAAAATTGTTCATTTCGGCCATAATTTGAAGTTTTGATTGAGTACTCTTTTATTGGTTAAACTTTTATCATCGATTACAATATGTAGTCGTATATATAAGTAATTGTAAAATGTCTCTTATTGGAAAGATAATTTGGCAATTTAGAATAAGATGATACACAGAGTCACAGACTAATGTTCAATTTGGCAATTCATGGGAATTACAACATATTTCACGGGACTTAATTATATTGTATGTTCTTTTCGTTAATTTGGCAATTTGATTGTATATCATTAATAAGGATAAGCTTAATCAGTAATGTGAGAATATTTTTTCCAAGATTTTCCAAAATTTAATCACATTTTATAATAGATATTTACGGGAATTAAATATATTGTATCTTCTTTCCATTAATTTGGCAATTCGATTGGATCTCATTGTTAAGGATATGTTTAATCACTGATGTGAAAATATTTTTTCCAAGATTTTTCAAAATAGTCATGTAACACATGCTATTGCTTTTGGTAGCAATCTAGAGTAGAGGGCGTTAGTTGATTTTAGTTTGGTCATGGGTAGTGTCGTGACTGGTGAACTTCGGGAACGAAGTTCTTTTTAAGGAGGGAAGACTGTAATACCTCGTATGTTAGCCTTGGTCAACGGCAGTCAAACTATGTTTTATACGCTTATTTCAAAAGGATTGTTTATAAAGTATTTTACGTAAACTGTTATTTCTACGATTATTTTGTATTTCATAATCATTATATTTGATGATTAGTTCATAAAATGGCGTCTCATTCGTATTTCGTTAATTTTTAATAATATATTTATAATTAAATATATTTCCTATTTTATAATTATTTCTCGTTTACACTTAATTTCTAATTTTTTATTTAAGTCATAATTTTATTCAAATCCTATTTTTTTTATTATATATTCTTATGTAACGGTTATTGGTTAATGTTTTAATATTAGTAATACTAAATAAATTAATATCATAATAGGAATTTAATCATCAAACGTTCACACCCATCTATGAGTATAAACCCTAAAACGTTCAACCCCCTCTGAACATTCATCTATCACTCGCGGCTTCCACATACACAATCCATCAAC
Organism: Silene conica; assembly: GCA_029255685.2. NCBI lineage: Eukaryota > Viridiplantae > Streptophyta > Magnoliopsida > Caryophyllales > Caryophyllaceae > Silene > Silene conica. The sequence continues at coordinate 32,384,520 of CM055317.2, read as the reverse complement.
CTCTTTCCTCGCATACACATCCATCAACCTCATGCCTTCATGATCGTAATTATTTCAAGGCTTCAACCTCGGTTAAGTTTCTGGTTCACCGCAACTCTTTTTATTTTCTCTCTCGAATTTATATCGTTTCTAGTATCCGTTTAAGGCTAGTCTTGGACCTGGGTCTGGGTTAAAGGGAATATACTTGATGACTGAGGGGTGTGTTTGATTTACGCAAAATAGAGGAATATACGTGATTTACTCTTGGCTTAGGATGAGTTTCTCTCGTGGTGGGGACCACGAGAGGGGTGGTAGTTGTTGTGGTGGTGGTTGCCGAGTCAGGTCAGTCTTGGGTAGGTAGGGATAAGGTGGTGACGGGTGTTTTGCATAATGGTTACAGGCGAGAATGCAAACAGGGTGTTTAAACCCGTATACGAAACACGTATTCAACCCTTTTCCAGACTTCACTTGAACCAGGGCTTGGTGGGTTATGATGCCCGTCGTTGAGGGTACCAAAGATAAAAAATATAATTCCTAACTTTAACAATAGATAGTGAAAGTCAGGGTCGAACCACAGAGAGGTGGGGAATGTTTATTGTTTGGTGTTAATGTTTTAAGGTAACAGTTTTGGGGGTTTTGATTGGTTATTACTAAGTCTAGAAACAGAGATAAAATTAAAGCAAGTGAATAAAGATGAGAATAAAACAATAATAAAAGAGATGCTAGGATGATAGGGTAACAAATAGCTAAGGTAATATAAATCCTAAGGTCAACATGTATTGCAGTCGCGTAAGGGGTGTAACATATCCTTTCGGTCTATGGTACCTAATAGCTCCTTTCGGCCTATGCTATTAGTTCCTAGGTCTCACAATTATTGGGTGTCAACAATAAGGGTGATTCCTAAATTCTAGGTCACATACCTTTCAGTCTTGAGTAACCTGACCATCTTAAGGTGTAAACCAATGCCCTTCCCGTATCTCTCAATCTTGGGTAGGTCATTACTAACATCCTACAAGTCTCGTTTCAGTCTCATTGTATGTTATTATGGTTTACGAATTAAAACGGAACAGAATACGAACGCGAATAGGTCGACCGACCAGCTAGCCCAGTCGGCCGACCACCGCCTCGGTCGACCGACCCATTAAGTAGGTCGACCGACCACGGCCCTGCTACAGTCGGTCTCGAAACCTATACTACCTACGCATATTCATCCCCTACATCCTAACATGTGAAATTTAGCTACTCATGGTCACTAAAACAAGTATGAAAATAGGAATAAACATAGAAATCATGATGAACATCAATCTAAACATGCAATCAATAATAAAGCTTGGGGTTCTACCTTAAACCGAATACGATAGTTCTAAACTAATAACAATGAAGCATAAATTAAAAGAAGAATTACCGGAAATATGATTGAGGCAGAAAAGGAACAAACTTTATCGATGAATGCTTGAAAGGTTGAAGAACAAAACTAGAAGTATTTGAGAATTATTGAAAGATTACAACTATGGATAAAACTGAATTAAAGACTGAGCAAAACTCTATTAGGGACTGAATGATTAACCCTAAACAGGAGATTAGTTTATATAGGCAGAAAATTAAGAGTTTCCTAAAGACTCCAACACGTTAATGGGCTTCGGAAAGCTTCAGGGTCTGTGCGGAGGTCGGTCGACCCACATAGTAGGTCGGTCGACCTGTTTACGGGCTTCTGTGTCTTTCCGGACTTTCCATAATAGTGACCTGGTTGGCCGACCCAAATAGTAGGTCGGTCGACCCGTTTTCCTGTAGGATTGCTTTGATTTGTCTTCGGTTTGACTTCTTGGTACTTGGTCAATGTTTTGAGTTGACTTTCCATCGTTCCTTGGCTATGAAAAATCCTGAGGGCATAAATTTGGCATAACATTGTCCATTTTCCGCATAAATCTACAAAAGAGCATAAAAATACGAAAGTAGACAATTGTTGGGAAATAAAGGCTAAAACATAGTAAATGAGCGACCAAATGCGTGTAAAAAATAGATGAAAAACATCATAAAATATACACGCATCAAATTCCCCAAACCAAACCTTGTTTGCCCTCAAGCAAGAAATAGACTCGATCTTAACTAATGGAACGATTTCAATCTCAGAGCGAAATTTACATGTAAGCCTAAACCAATGCCAAGTACAAAATGAGAAAGTATTTAAATTATGCAAACGAATTATGGTGTTGTCAATCTTGCAAAACTGGAGACTATAGAGACTTTATACCATGGACTCTCGCGGTACGCTCGAGACACTCATGAAGCAAAGGGTAAGTATATGTGGAAGATAGAAAGAAGTATATTTGTAAAGACACTCACCTAACTGCGACCCATGGAAACATGCCTGCAATCTAACATGAACAAGAATTCTACAACTATGTATAAACATACTCATTAAGTGACTCGGATACATGCAATTGGGGTAATAAAAGATATGTGAGGTGAAAGGTAAAAAATGGTTAAGATGTTTTTGGATTTGTGGGGTTAGTAGCCAAGATTGTAAAACCGGGTCCCAACAAAAAAATTTCACGACTTTTGATGTTAAGAAAATGCTCTTTTGTAGCACAACTCTCACATTGTATAAGAAAAGACTCCCCAATATTTTTGAATGAAGTACGGGAGTGATAACATATAAAAGAAAGGGATTTCAGAACGAAAATTTGAATTCTAACACTGTCAGGTGGTCGGCCGACCCATGAAGGCGGTCGGTCGACCTATTTCCTGTACGCTTTGACTTTTTTCGTTTACTTTTTTTTCTTTCTTTTTCTTTCTTTTTCTGTTCTTTTTCTCTTTTCTTGCTTTCTTTCTTTCTTTTCTCTTTTTGCTCAAGATCGCAAACAAACCAAGATGCCTCAAGATTAAACCAAAGACCACAGATACTAGCTTGGAAGGGTAGGCTAAGTATAGGATGTAGTTTTGGGGGATAAAAGGCAATTTTGGCTATGTGAAGCTTATGGGTAAATACGAGAAAAGGGATCCCAAATGCACGTACCAAGACTCACAAAACGAGATAGTAAAACAAGTATATAGCAATTCAAGGTCATGTTTATGCATATTGATGTAACATGTTCCAAGGGGAGTACTACTCACATCCTAAACAACTGGTTTAAGAATGAAACCAGGAATAAGGCTCTAAAACTTAGAATGTATAGTAGGTTGCCAAGGTATAAGTCAAGTCTCAAGATATACAAATTGACAAAAACTCGTAGATATGCAAAAGACTCTCATACTAAAACAAGTTGGCAAGGCAAGACAAGGCATAAACATGTAAGATAGCAAAGATCATCCTTGAAATACTCTCGTTCCGACTCGACCTATATGCTAAAATAAACGTGCGTTTTTTTGGTATTTTTGAAATTTTTTCTATTTTTTTGGATTTTTGTATATGCAAAGAAAATAAAGAAAAGAACGATGCAATACATAAATGCAATAAACGTGTGACAAAATGCAATGCATGTGACACGAAACCATTCCCCAAACCAACCCGCACAATGTCCCCATTGTGCATTAGCCTAAGTGAAGGTTTTATAAAATTAAAGGAAAGATGCAATAAAACCAAGGAAAAATGGAAGGAACTCACTGGATTTTCAACCGCATGAGAAAACCTCCCCAAACCAGCTTAAGCTGGGGGGTTTTGGTGGCTAGCAGTGCCACTCAAGTATCCAAGACGTTTGCATGATTCTCGAGGAAGAAACGAACAGGCTGTGACGGACGGGTAGGTCGATCGACCTATGTTTTGGGTCGACCGACCTTCCTGCGGATTGCGGAAATTCCAGGAATGCAGGGATCAGGTCGGCCGACCCATATTTCCAGTCGGTCGACTCCTCTGCTACACAGTGGTCTTCTTTTCTTCGGGAAAAACCTGTGTCAACCAAGTCATTCTTCTGTAAACCTGAAAAACCATCAAATATGCGCCCAACAAGTGCGCGAGATCCCAGAACCAAGTCCAAAAGTCTTAACTATGCTAACAAAACGGAAAAGTTCTAAAACTGAAGGCAAACAAAATTAAAAAAGTCTAAACAAACAAAAAGTAAATTGTCTTTAAAAGCTGAAAATTTAAACAACTATCCGCTAAAGATGCGGAATATCTCAGACCACGGCTTTTGACGGGATGCCGTAGTCTCCACAGTGTTTGCTTGAATGGCGAAACACGTCTCCTCTCCGTCGCAAAGCATATGCGACAGACTCCTTTCTTGAGCATTTGTTCTCTTTTTCTTGTTCTCCTCATCCACAATCTCTGGATCCTCATCCTCCTTGTAGCTTAGGAATCCCAGTCCTCCTCTCTACACCATGACCTCCTTTATTGTGGGTTTCCCCAAACCAGCTCCTGCATTAGTCATAATAGAAATATCCTCCATTTTGCTCCCAATCTGGGGCGGAGGTGTAAAAGCAGGTATAAGAGTAGGTAATAAAGTAGGAGAAGTAGTGATGACCTTATACTTCTTTTCAGAAGCAATAGCATTACAAATAATAGGGGTCATGGCATCCTTCTTCCTATAGGATAGACCATAAATAATAGAATGTTTTCCTACTTTGAAGGTTAAGGTACCAGTACCTACATCTATGATAACTCCCGCAGTGTGGAGGAAAGGTCTTCCTAGAATTATAGGTATATGGGCATCCTCAGGGATATCCAAAACTACAAAATCGACTGGAAAGAAGAACCTATCAATGCGCACAGGGATGTTTTCCAACACCCCTATGGGTTCCATAGATGTACGGTCTGCCATCTGGACAGTCATGCTTGTTACTGCAAAATTGGTCATTCCGAGTTTTAAGGCTACGCTAAGGGGCATGACACTGATACTAGCTCCTAGGTCGCATAGAGCCTTTTCTACAGGGAAAGTTCCTATATTGCAAGGTACAGAAAAACTTCCAGGATCCTCCAGCTTATGAGGGGCAATGACATGTGATAGGAAGCTGGAGGACTCTTCAGTGAGGGCTACAGACTCAACCTTATCTAAAGACCTCTTTCTTGACAAAAGTTGCCTCATAAATTTAATATACGAAGGAACTTGTTGAACTAATTCTAGAAACGGAACTTGAACATTTAATGATCGAATTACGACTTTAAATTTATCAAAAGATACCCGTTCCTTGGTTGGTATGAGTCTTTCCGGAAAAGGAGGGGCGGAAGATTCAGTATTTGTAGCCCTCCTCAGAAACCTAGGGGTCTTATCACCCCGGAAAAGGAAATCCCTCAAGTTGTCCGGTAATTCGGGTCTGAAAGCATCCCCCTGTTCAGCATCGGGGGTCGGTCGACCCATATTCTCCGTCGGTCGACCTTCTTCCTGTACCGCGGGAATTTCCGGAATCTGCTCAGAGGTCGGTCGACCTGACTCCTGGGTCGGTCGACCTTCCTCGCTGTTATTCGGCTTCGGCTGTTTCGCCTTATCCTTCTTGCCTCCCACCTTAGCTCCACTTCTTAAATATATGATGTCGAGAGTCTCTTTCTTTTGGTCCGTCTTGGTCGGAAGTTGACCCGGAGCCCTAGTATCGTTCTTACTCGCGATTTGAGCAATCTGAGACTCTAACATCTTCATTCCTGCTTCCCTAGCCTGAGATTGCTTCTGAACCAGCCCAATGAGGTTTTGGATAAGAGCATCCGTATTGGGTGGTGGGTTTGAAGGTGGTTGAGGGTTGAAGGGTGGTTTTTGGAAACCTTGCTTATGTGGAGGGATGTATGTGGAATTTTGTTGAGGTTGTAGGTGTTGTGGGTTGAGAACATTCTGGCTTGTCCACCTCATGTTGGGATGGACATTATTATTATTTGGGTCATAAAAATTGTTCCCACGATAATGCTGGAAAGCGGCACATGTCTCATTAGATGAGGTGCAAAATTTTGACACATGTCCCTCTCCACCACATCTCTCACAAACAAAAGGTCCGTCTTGAACGACATTCACCTGGTACATACCTCCTTTGCTTCCACTCCCAATATCGAACTTCCCACCACTCTCCAGCTTATCTAACTTGGCCATCAAGGCCTCAATAGCAGCTACGTTAGATTCGGCTTTCCTTTGGTTACCACGGGAAGTCCCATGTTCAGCACGGTGGATAGCAACATCTTCTATTATCTTGAGGCCCTTAGTCTCCCCAGAATTTTCTTGGAACCTTCCGTTGGCTGCAGCATCTAGGTAGGCCCTGTTGTCATCATAGAGGCCATTGTAGAACTGGTTACAAAGAAACCATTGTTCGAATCCATGGTGTGGTATGGATCGAACAAGTCTCTTGAACCTGTCCCAAGCCTCACTAAAATCTTCATTAGGCCCTTGCTTGAAGCTTGTTATCTGCGCCCTTAGAGCATTGGTCTTGGCTGCAGAGTAGTACTTCCTGTAGAATGCCAAGGCCAAGGTGTTCCAGTCTGTGACTCTCGCAGCAGTGCGGTCTAGATCTCTATACCATTCCCTCGCAGAATCCCTGAGAGAGAAGATGAACATGGTTTGTTTAATCTGGTCCTGTGTCACTCCTTCTGGGGGTGCAATAGAGCATATGTAATCCGTGAAGATTTCAATATGCTTTGCAGCATCCTCATTGGCCGAGCCTCCAAATTGGTTTTTCTCAACCATAGTGATATAGGCAGGCTTGGCCTCGAATGGCTTCCCAGTACCTGCAGGTAAAGTGAACCCTTTGTATAGGTCCTTCACCTGGGGCATGGAGTGACTGGGGATAGTAGCTTCTTCGGCCATGTTCTCTTCTTCTTTTGGAAAAACTTGGAAGTAGGTATAAGATGGTGTTTTTGGTGTGGATGGATTGTGAGGTGAATTTGGTTGTGAAGTTGATGTTTTTGGTGAAGGTGGTTTTTCAAAGATATCCTCTTGGAATAGGGAAGATGGAGATCCTCCTTCCCTACTCTCTAAAAGTTGCTTCCTTTTTTCTCTTAAAGTCCTCTCAAGCTCATGATCAAGTGGTAGGAGTTCTCCTTGAACTGACCTGCGCATAAGATGGAAACTACATGAAAAAAGTGAGAAGGTTCAAGGAACAAAAGTTCCTTAAACAAAGAGAAACAAATACAAGAAACAATAAACACTGGCGTCACCTCCCCGGCAACGACGCCAAAATTTGATGCCCGTCGTTGAGGGTACCAAAGATAAAATTTATAATACCTAACTTTAACAATAGATAGTGAAAGTCAAGGCCGAACCACAGAGAGGTGGGGAATGTTTATTGTTTGCTGTTAATGTTTTAAGGTAACAGTTTTGGGGGTTTTGATTGGTTATTATTAAGTCTAGAAATAGAGATAAAAATAAAGCAAGTGAATAAAGATGAGAATAAAACAATAATAAAAGAGATGCTAGGATGATAGGGTAACAAATAGCTAAGGTAATATAAATCCTAAGGTCAACATGTATTGCAGTCGCGTAAGGGGTGTAACATATCCTTTCGGTCTATGGTACCTAATAGCTCCTTTCGGCCTATGCTATTAGTTCCTAGGTCTCACAATTATTGGGTGTCAACAATAAGGGTGATTCCTAAATTCTAGGTCACATACCTTTCAGTCTTGAGTAACCTAGTCGTCTTAAGGTGTAAACCAATGCCCTTCCCGTATCTCTCAATCTTGGGTAGGTCATTACTAACATCCTACAAGTCTCGTTTCAGTCTCATTGTAGGTTATTATGGTTTACGAATTAAAACGGAACAGAATACGAACGCGAGTAGGTCGACCCAATCGGCCGACCACCGCCTCGGTCGACCGACCCATTAAGTAGGTCGACCGACCACGGCCCTGCTACAGTCGGTCTCGAAACCTATACTACCTACGCATATTCATCCCCTTCATCCTAACATGTGAAATTTAGCTACTCATGGTCACTAAAACAAGTATGAAAATAGGAATAAACATAGAAATCATGATGAACATCAATCTAAACATGCAATCAATAATAAAGCTTGGGGTTCTACCTTAAACCGAATACGATAGTTCTAAACTAATAACAATGAAGCATAAATTAAAAGAAGAATTACCGGAAATATGATTGAGGCAGAAAAGGAACAAACTTTATCGATGAATGCTTGAAAGGTTGAAGAACAAAACTAAAAGTATTTGAGAATTATTGAAAGATTACAACTATGGATAAAACTGAATTAAAGACTGAGCAAAACTCTATTAGGGACTGAATGATTAACCCTAAACAGGAGATTAGTTTATATAGGCGGAAAATTAAGAGTTTCCTAAAGACTCCAACACGTTAATGGGCTTCAGAAAGCTTCAGCGTCTATGCGGAGGTCGGTCGATCCACATAGTAGGTCGGTCGACCTGTTTACGGGCTTCTGTGTCTTTCCGGACTTTCCATAATAGTGACCTGGTCGGCCGACCCAAATAGTAGGTCGGTCGACCCGTTTTCCTGTAGGATTGCTTTGATTTGTCTTCGGTTTGACTTCTTGGTACTTGGTCAATGTTTTGAGTTGACTTTCCATCGTTCCTTGGCTATGAAAAATCCTGAGGGCATAAATTTGGCATAACATTGTCCATTTTCCGCATAAATCTGCAAAAGAGCATAAAAATACGAAAGTAGACAATTGTTTGGAAATAAAGGCTAAAGCATAGTAAATGAGCGACCAAATGCGTGTAAAAAATAGATGAAAAACATCATTAAATAGACACGCATCAGGTTAAGTTTGGGTGGATGTTTAGGTTGCTACCGTGGTAGTCTTTGGTGGTAGTGGTGAATGGTGGTGTCGGCGCGTTTACGAAAACAGGGGAAACAATTGTGGATGCAGATGGGGTTTGAGCAGTTTTTGAGGACAGGCTGGTAAGGGTAAGGGAGGAGTAGACGGAGGTTGGTGATAGCTGCAGTGGTAGGTTGAGACTGGTAGTGAGCAACACCGTGATAGGCATCGGAATAAGGCGGTGGTTGGTGGTTTGTTGGGGCTGCGTGTGATGTTTGTTAAGTTAGAATTGGTTGGGTTTCGGGAACTTGAGTATGTGTTAGGGGTGTTTGTTGCCTACGTGTTTGTTGGGCTACTAAGGGAGTAGTATGGGCTAGTAGGTTGGGCCGTTTCTCTTTGTTTAATCGGAATTTATATATTTTCGTTATGCCTAATTTTATTATGAGTCGTGTTTTATTTTATTCGTAAATATTAAACTTTATTTGTTTATCGGTTATAATTTATGTAATTCATACTTAATGTAAGAGCATGAAGTTAACTCATTTGTTGTTTGCGGATGATGTGCTGATGTTTAGCAAAGGGGATGTAAGATCCATTATGCTATTGCTGAGATCTTTGGCCACTTTTTCTGTAGCTTCTAGATTGCAAGTGAGTCCAGCTAAGTCTGAAGTGGTGTTCAGTGGCGTGCCCTCGAGCATTAAACAGAAAATTATTCAAGTAAGTGGCTATAAAGAAGGACTATTACCATTCAAATACTTGGGGATCCCAATTCAGCCAGGGAGATTAATGAATAAAGACTGTAATCTGCTGTTGGAGAAAATTAGTAGCAGAATAATGGGACTAGGAGCTCAAAAGTTGAGTTATGCAGGCAAATTAGTTCTTATTAACTCAGTTTTGAATACTTTACACAACTACTGGGCAAATATCTTTCTTATTCCTAAGGGAGTAGTGAAGAGAATTAAAGCAATGTGTAGAAATTACTTTTGGAGTGGGCAAGCTGAATATCAAAGAGTTCCTAGCATTGCTTGGGATAGGGTGTGTAGTAAGAAGATTGAAGGTGGACTAGACATTAAGAAAGTAGGAATGTGGAATGTAGCTATGGTTGGGAAATTGGTGAGCTGGATACACACGAAAGCTGACAGACTTTGGGTCTTATGGATTGACCATGTCTATTTGAAGGGGAGAAGTTGGACTGATTATCAACCTCTTGAAGATTCTAATTGGAATTGGAGGAATGTTTGTAAGATAAGAGATAAAATGCAGGCTGGTTATCAGAATGGAGTTTGGATTCATGATACGAGAGGGTATACAGTGAGATCAGGGTATCAGTGGCTTACTGGACAGCAACCCCTAGCACCCTGGTACAGATTAGTTTGGGAAAACTGGAACCATCCTAAACATTCTTTGAATGCGTGGATGGTGATGCAGAGAGGATTGTAGACAAGAGAAAAACTGAGACGGCTGGGAGTTTGTCAAGAAGACAGATGTGTTATTTGTGAGCAGGAGGAGGAGACACATGAGCATTTGTTCATTCTTGTGAATACAGTAAGATGTTATTTGTAGAACTGGAGAACTGGTTGAGCATTAAGTTGCACCAGCAGAGGGTAGGATACACTAATCTGCAGAGAAAAGTGGGGAGGATAACGTTGTGTACCTGCTGGTATTATATTTGGAGGCAGAGGAATGACTGCAGAGTGAATTTACAGTTAACTAGGCCTAGTGTAATTGTGGTGGAGATGAAGAAGGTGATTACAGAAAGAACCAGAGTCAAGAAGAAGCAGTTCATGACTAATAGAGACAAGGAGTGGTTAGATAGCATCAATGATCATGTACAAAGTCCCCCTTGTAATTGACAGTTTGAAGTAATATTAATCTACTCACATTAATACCCAAAAAAAAAATTCATACTTAATTATAAGTCGGCGATAATTAATAATTTACGATTTAAACGGTTTGATAGTGTGTATCTGTGGTGATTTAACATGTAACATCATATTAAGGAATAATTATAATTGTTATTTCATGATTGTTTTATATAATTGAGCTCCTACTTATACAAGTTAAATAGATATGGAGTACAATTACTTATTAGAATAATTAGTGATCGTATATTGTTGTTAATTGTTTAGGTAAGGAGTTGAAGTGTAATATTCTGGTTGTGGTTGGTTATTGGCTGCATGATTGGATTATATTGCTATCCATGTAGGATATACGTACTCAATCTAGGTTTAATATGATTATCTTGGTTGGCGTATTACATGTGATGGTTGGTTGGAATATTTATTCATACTGGCATGAAATTGTTAGGTTATATGCATAATGACATGAGTATTACATTATTAATTGACATGAGTGAATAATAGTGTTGTTGCATTCATGAGGATGACATATGCATTTGATACAGATTTAAGTTACGGATTGGATACTGTTTCGATTTGGGCCCAGGTTGTTATGCAGGTCAGACCTGGTGACCTCAACCATTGTGCTGGATCTCGATGACGATCGAGTTATACCTCGGCCTAGGGAATGACGGGGTGGGAGTGACGGGATGTGATCACGGGAGTTTGGAGTTGTGTGTGGAATTGAATGCGGAGGTGCATCGGTTGCATTGTCTCATGTAGTTGCATTCATTAATTATATTTGTTTGGTTATGTCCTACTCAACCGCGAGGTTGACCGTATATTCGTGTGACACCTGTGATGATCCGGAATGGGGAGCAGATTTTTGACAGGTTTTGAGTTAGCTGTTTTGGGGAGCTCATGGGGAAGCATGAGGATGTTGACTTGCCTACCTTGTTGATTAGCCCACTTAGTCAGACTATCACGATGTAGCTTTGTAATTTAATGTTTCCGCTGTAGCAGTTTTGTAATTTAGTACTTCGGTTTGAGTTAATTTAGTTGTAATAATAAGAGTTTAAATTTAATCAGTTTTTATATAAAGTACTTTGGTTTGTTTACTTTGTTATTCACTACCTCGGTCATTCCGAGATAGTAACAACTCTATTTATTTGAAAATGTCTTGCTAAAGGCTCTTGAATAAATGGGGGTGTTATAAGTCATCACACGATATGAATTAAACATTCTGCATAGGAATTTAAAAAAATGTCAAATTTTCAAATATTGCACAGACAGGTCAGTGACACCCGTCGTTGAGGGTGCCAAAGATAAAAATTTATAAACCTTAGCTTTACTAGATAATGAAAGTCAAGGGTCGAACCACAAGGAGGTGGTGAATGTTTATTGTTCTAAATTGATGTCTTAATGTAACAAGATTAGGGGTTTGATTGATTTGGTTTAATGCTAAGTCTAATAAAATAAAGACAAGATAAAACGAAAACAAGAGATGGATAAAACTTATGATAAAAGAATGCTAGGATGTTCGGTTCATAAAAGCTACGATGGCATAAATTCTAAGTCAACAGGTATTGCAGTCGCGTAAGGAGTGTAACAAATCCTCTCGGTCTATGTTACCTAATAGCTCCTTTCGGCCTATGCTATTAGTTCCTAGGTCTCACAAATATTGGGTGTCAACAATAAGGGTGATTCCTAAATTCTAGATCACATACCTTTCAGTCTTAGTAACCTAGCCGTCTTAAAGCGTTAACCAATGCCTTTTCCGTATCTTTCAATCTTGGGTAAGTCATTACTAACATCCTATAAGTCTCCTTTCGGTCTCATTATAGGTTATTATAATTAACGAAACAAAACAGTCTGAAAACATGCGCGAGGTCAGTCGACCGACCAGCTAACCCAGTTGGTCGACCAACTACCTCAGTCGACCGACCAGTTAAGCCAGTCGGCCGACCAAGGTCTGCTACAAGTCGATTCTGATTTTATACCATCTATGCAAATCAATCACCTACATCCTAACATGGGGTTTTTAGCTACTCATAACTATAATAATAACGATAATAACGATAGAGAAAACAGAATTCATAGTAGATAATAACATAAACATGCGATAAACAATAAGGTTCCGGGATTCTACACTAAATCGGATGCTAGCAATTCTATTGAAATAACAATAAGAAACTGAATTCAAAAGGAATTACCGAGTAGAGGAATTAGGGCAGAAGAAAGAACTTACTGATTTCCGTGGAACGATTGTTGAATACAAACTAAGAACAATACTAATATTCTAAAACAGAATAAAAACTTGTAGAGAATTGTTGTAAGATTAAAACTAAAACTTATGTAAAGAAAACTAGATTAAGAACTTAGAACATAAAATTGGATCAAAACTGGATGTTTAGGCCCTGTTTTTTTGGACTTCAAGTCACTTAACTTAAGTTCACTTCGGATCCTATAAGTTCAGTTCAGTTCAGTTCAGTTCCTATAAGTTCAGTTCAGTTCAGATCCTATAAGTTCAGTTCAGTTCAGTTCCTATAAGTTCAGTTCAGTTCCTATAAGTTCAGTTCAGTTCAGTTCAGTTCCTATAAGTTCAGTTCCGTTCAGTTCAGTTCAGTTCAGTTCCTATAAGTTCAGTTCCTATAAGCTAAGTTAAGTTCAGTTCAGTTCAGTTCCTATAAGTTCAGTTTATATAAACTCAATTAAGAAAAGTTATATACGGAGTATTATTTTTAACAATCGATACAAACATTTCGCTTTAATTATTCGATACACGTCATCTATAAAAAACAACTCATTAATAATTTATCCGTCTTTTACTCTCTAATTAATGTCAAACTATCATCCTCATTAATGCCAAAAAACAACAACCCATCATACGACCCCCTCACCCTCACCAATTGTCACTCTCCCATTAATCAGTTTCTTCATCACCATTGTTAGAGAAAATAAATGGTCAGAGAAAATTGTAATAGTGAATTATTTTTATCGTGATGTAATTGTAGTATAATGTATGAATTATGAACAAACCATTATATATAAAGTTGAAAATATTTTAAACTACCTTGTGTTTTAGACTAATTTTTTATCAATGTCATCTATTGATAATAATAATAATAATAATAATAATAATAATAATAATAATAATAATAATAATAATAATAATAATAAGAACAACAACTACAATAATAACAATAATAATAATAATAACAAAAATAATAATAATAATAATAATAATAATAATAATAATAATAATAGTTAACTTAAATTAAAATAAAGTTAATTAAGTTCGGATTTTATAAGTTCAGTTCAGATCTTATAAGTTAAGTTCAGTTCAGATCCTATAAGTTCAGTTCAGTTCAGTTCAGTTCCTATATGTTCAGTTCAGTTCCTATAAGTTCAGTTCAGTTCCTATAAGTTCAGTTCAGTTAAGTTCCTATAAGTTCAGTTCAGTTCAGTTCCTATAAGTTCAGTTCAGTTCCTATAAGTTCATTTCAGTTCAGTTCAGATCCTATAAGTTCAGTTCAGTTAAGTTTCAGTCCAAAAGAACAGGGCCTTAACCCTAAACACGACTTAAGCTTAAATAATAAAATTAGAAGCGATTCCTCTTTGACCTAAGGCGTGCGTGGGCTTTGCAGGAATCTTTCTGAAACTGCGATGCGGTCGACCGACCATGTGATGCGGTCGGTCGAACGATTATCGGGCCCAACAGATTTCTGTCTTCGTAAGTTGAATTCTGAGTTTGAGATAACAAGTGTTGTGGTCGACTGACCAGGGGTGTCGGTCGGTCGACCGGTTTTCCTGTGTGTCAGCCTTGAATTCTTCTTTAAACTGGTCCTATGATCTTTGGTTTACGCTTTGGGTGTTGTTCCCTCCTCGCTCCTTGGTTCTCTTGGTCATGCAAAAATCTTGAGGGTAGCATTTGGCTTAAAATCGCCTCTTTTCCGCATAAATCTGCAAAAACGCATAAAAATACGAAAGTAGACAATTGTTGGGAAGTAAAAGGCTAAAACATCGTAAATAAGCTCTAAATGCGTGTGAAAATAGATGTAAAACATCATAAAATAGATACGCATCAAATTCCCCAAACCAAACCTTCCTTGCCCTCAAGCAAGAATTAGACTCGATCTTAAACTATTGGAACGATTTCAATCTCAGAGCGAAATTTACATGTTAGGCTAAACCAATTTAATGCATTGTTAACAAGGCGAAAGTAAAAGGATCGTGCAAACGAGTTATGAAGTTGTCAAACTTGCAAATCTATTGACTATAGAGACTTTAAACCATGGACTATCGCGGGTCGCTCAAATCATACATTAAGCAAAGGGTGAGTGTATGTAAAAGATAGAAAGAAGTGTATTGTAAAGACACTCACCTAACTTCGACCCGTCAAGACATGCCTGCAATCTAACATGAAAATGAATTCTACAACCGTGCATAAACATACTCATTAAGCGACCTTGACACATGCAATTAAGGTAATGAAGGATATGTGAGGTGAAAGGTAAAAGAGGTTAAGACGTTTTTGGACAAGTGGGGTTAGTAGCCACGCTAGTAAAACTGGGTTCCAAGAACATATTTCACGACTTTCAACATTATTAAAGTGCTATCTTGTAGCAACAATCTCACATGATTTGAAGGAAAGGACTCCCATTTATTTTGAATGAAGTACGGGAGTGATAAGATGTAAAGAAAGGGATTTTTCTGAACGAATTGAACTCCTGTTTATGTCAGTTGGTCGACCGAGCAAGTGGTGCGGTCGGTCGACTAACCTGCAGGCATTATTTGATTTTTTTTCGTTTTTTTTTTTCTTTCTTTTTCTGTTCTTTTCTTTTTCCTTTTTCTTTCTTTCTTTTCTCTCTTTGCTCAAGGGGACACATAAACCAAAACTGTCTCAAAAGAATTCCATCGACCACAAATACTAGCTTGGTAGAGTAGGCTAAGTATAGGATGTAATTTTTAGGGATAAAGAGGCAATTTTGGGTATGTAGGGCTTATGGGTAAATAAGAGAAAAGGGGCCTCAAATGCACGTATCAAGATTTCACGAAACAAGATAGTAAACAGGTAATTAGCAATTCATGTTCATGTTTATGCATATTGATGTAACATGTTCCAAAGGGAGTACTACTCACATCCTAGACAACTGGTTATGAATGAAACCAGGGATAAAGCTCTAAAACTTAGAATGTATAGTAGTTTGCCAAGGTATAAGTCAAGTCTCAAGAGACACCAATTGTTTGACAAAAAACTCGTAGATATGCATATGATTCTAATACTACGACATGTTAACAAGGCAAGGCAAAGGCATAAACACGTGAAAATTGCAAAATCATCATTGAAATACTCTCGTTCCGACTCGACCTATATGCAAAAGTAAACGTGCATTTTTTTGAGATTTTTGAAATTTTCTTATTTTTTTTGGATTTTTGTATATGCAAGGAAATTGAAGAAAGAACAATGCAAAGCATAAATGCAATAAACGTGTGACAAAAATGCAAAGGAACAATGCATGTGACACAAAACTATTCCCCAAACCAACCTGCGCAATGTCCCCATTGTGCACTAGCATGAGCAAAAGTTTATGAAATAAAGGAAAATGCGAAAAAGAGAAAACAGGGAAACATGGAATGAACTCACCGGATTTTAGCGCAATAGGAAACCTCCCCAAGCCAGCGTAAGCTTAGGAGGTTTCGGTGGCCAGCAGTGCCACTCTAAGGACCTGAAAAAGATAAACGAAGAAAAACCTTTTTCGGGGATTAATGATGTTTTGGGTGCTAAATGATGTGTTAAAGGTTGAAAATGAGAAGAGAAATAGAACCGTAAAGGACAGAATAGAGAAAATAACTCCCCTATCGCGTTTGCACGCTTCCCAAGGTAGACACGAGCAGGCTGCAACAGCTACGGTGGTCGATCGACCCTCCTACCTGGTCGACCGACCAGATGACAAAATACAGTGCATTCTGTGTTGCAGGGACCTGGTCGACCGACTGATGGTGCAGGTCGGTCGACCGCTTTTCTTGTATAGTGGTCTTCCTCTTCTCGAAGTTAACTTGTATCAACCAAGTTTACCTTTCCCAAACCTATAAAACATTATATATGCGCCCAAAACATGCGCTACATCCAGAAAACCAAGTCCAAAAGTCTCAACTATGCAACAAAAACAAAAATTGTTCTAAAACTAACACAAAGCAAAACTAAAAGTCTTAACAAAACTGAAAATTGTCTTAAAACTCAAAAACTTGAATAACTCATCCGCGAAAAATGCGGAAAATCTCGGACCACGGCTTTTGGCTATATGCCGTTGTCTCCACCGTGCTTGCTTTGATTGCTAAACATGTCTCTACTCCGTCACAAAGCATAAGTGACGGGCTGCCTTCTTCGGCTTTATTCCGACTCTTCTTCTCCTCCTTGTCGACCTCGTCCGGGTCCTCATCCTCTTTGTAGCTTAAACACCCAAGTCCTCCTCTTGACACGATAGCCTCCACGACCTTAGGCACCCCTTATTGGTTCTCTTGCTTCCCCAAACCGTTACCTGCACAAGGTGAAACAAGAGTGTCCTCCATATTGCTCCCAATCTGGGGCGGAGGTGTAAAAGCATGAAAAGGTGTAGGCTCTAAAGTGGGAGAAGTGGTGATGACCTCATACTTCTTTTCAGAAGTGATAGCATTACATGTAATGGGGGTCATGGCGTCCTTCTTCCTATATGACAGCCCAAAGATAATAGAGTGTTTCCCGACCTTGAAGGTCAAGGTTCCACTCCCCATGTCAATGATCGCACCCGCAGTGTGTAAGAAGGGTCTCCCTAAGATGATAGGTATATGGGCATTCTCGGGGATGTCCAAGACTATAAAGTCGACAGGGAAGAAAAACCTATCAATGCGAACTGGGATATTTTTCAACACCCCCACAGGTTCCATAGAGGTACGGTCGGCCATCTGCACTATCATGCTGGTCATTGCGAAGGTAGTCATCCATAGCTTTCTGGCTACACTTAAGGGCATAACACTAATGGTAGCCCCTAAATCACATAGGGCCTTCTTGACTGGGAAGGTCCCTATGTTACAAGGTACGAAAAAACTACCTGGGTCCTCTAACTTGTGTGGTGCAATGACATGGGACAAGAAACTAGAGGACTCCTCAGTAAGGGCTACCGACTCTACCTTATCTAAAGACCGCTTTCTAGTCAAAAGCTGTCTCATAAACTTTAAGTACAGGGAACTTGTTGGACTAATTCTAAGAATGGTACTTGAACATTAAGAGAACGAATAACATCCTTAAATTAGTCGAAGGATACCTGTTCCTTCGTGGGCAGTAGTCGCTCCGGGTAGGAAGGAGTAGAGCTTTCAGCATTTGCAGCTCTCTTCAAGAAGTTTGGGGTTCTATCACCCCGAAATAGGAATTCCCTTAGGTTCTCAGGCATCTCGGGCCTAAAGGAATCCGCCTGTTCAGCATCCTAGGTTGGTCGACCCTCTTCTTCGGTCGGTCGACCGCTTCCCTGTTTTTCAGAATTTCCAGAAGCTACTGGAATTGCATCTGTGGTCGACCGACTGGCATCAGTGGTCGGTCGACCGTCTGTACTGCTACTCGCAGTCCGTTTTTTCTCGTTTCCTTTCCTACCAGCCTTATCACCTCCTACTTTCGCCCCACTTCGCAGTGATATGATGTTCAAAGTCTCTTTTTTCTGGTCCGTCTTGGTCGGAAGTTAACCCGGGACCCGTGTATCATTTTTGCTCGCAATTAGAGCAATCTGAGACTCAAGCATCTTCATTCCCACTTCTCTCGCCTCTGACTCCTTCTGGACCAAACCGATAAGATTTTGGATTAAAGCATCCGTATTCGGTGGTGGGTTTGAAGGTGGTTGTGGGACAAAAGGTGGTTTTTGGAAATTTTGTTTATCTGGAGGGATGTAAGATTGGTTTTGTTGTTGATGTTGTGGGTTAAGGATATTCTGGCTTGTCCATCTCATATTTGGGTGGATGTTGTTGTTGTTTGGGTCATAAAAGTTATTACCACGGTAGTGTTGGAAAGCTGCGCACGTTTCATTAGAAGATGTGCAAAATTTTGAACGTGACCCTCTCCTCCGCATCACTCACAAATAAACGGCCCATCAGAAACGACATTTACTTGATTCATGTCACCTTTACTTCCATCACCAACCTCGAACTTACCACCACTAACCTCAAGCTTATCCAACTTAGCCATTAGAGCTTCAATAGCCGCGACATTCGACTCGGCCTTCATTTGATTTCCACGGGAGGTCCCGTGTTCAGCTCTATACACTACGACATCCTCAATAATTTTGAGACCCTTGGCCTCCCCAGAATTCTCCTTGAATCTCCCATTTGCAGCAGCATCAAGGTAGGCTCGGTTGTCATCATATAGCCCATTATAGAACTGGTTGCAAATAAACCACTGTTTGAACACATGATGAGGGATGGATCGAACGAGTCTCTTGAACCTAGTACAAGCTTCACTGAAGTCTTCAGAAGCCCCTTGCTTGAAACTAGTAATCTGGGCTCTCAAGGCGTTAGTCTTGGCCGCGGAATAGTATTTCCGATAAAAGGCAAGGCTAACGTGTTCCAGTCTGTAACTCCCGCAGCAGTGCGGTCAAGGTCTTTGTACCACTCCCTAGCCGAGTCTCGGAGGGAAAAGATGAACATCGTCTGCTTTATCTGATCTTGGGTCACTCCATCTGGAGGCGCGCTAGAGCATATATAGTCAGTAAAGATTTCTATATCTTTTGCCGCATCCTCATTAGCCGCACCCCCAAATTGATTTTTCTCCACCATGGAGATGTAAGACGGTTTGGCTTCAAATGGTTTCCTTGTGCCAGCAGGTAGCGTGAACCCTTTATAGAGGTCTTTCACCTGCGGCATGGAGTGGCTCGCGATACTTGCTTCCTCAGCCATCTTCTCTTCTTCGTCTGGGTTTAGGAAGTGAGTATTTATGGGTGTTGTGGGTGTAGGTGGATTATGTGGTGATTGTGATTGATTTGGTGTGTGAGGGTGATTTGGTGATGGTTGATGCCCGTCGTTGAGGGTACCAAAGATAAAATTTATAATTCCTAACCTTAACAATAGATAGTGAAAGTCAGGGTCGAACCACAAAGAGGTGGGGAATGTTTATTGTCTTAATGTTAATGTTTAAAGGTAACAAGTTTTTGGGGGTTTAATTGGTTGATGCTATATCTAAGGCAAAGATAAAAATAAAACAAGAATTAAAAGATGAGAATAAAAATATAATTAAAGGGGATGCTAGGATGTTCGGGTAATAAATAGCTAAGGCAAAATAAATCCTAAGGTCAACATGTATTGCAGTCGCGTAGGGGGTGTAACATAACTTTTTAGGTCTATGCTACCTAATAGCTCCTTTCGGCCTATGCTATTAGTTCCTAGGTCTCACAATTATTGGGTGTCAACAATAAGGGTGATTCCTAAATCCCAGGTTACATACCTTTCAGCCTTGAGTAACCTATCCGTCTTAAGGTGTAAACCAATGCCCTTCCCGTATCTTTCAATCTTGGGTAGGTCATTACTAACATCCTACAAGTCTCCTATTGGTCTCATTGCAGGATATTATAATTTACAAGAAAAGGCGAAATAAGAAAACAGACGCGAGTGGTCGACCGACCGGCTACTCCAGTCGGCCGACCACGGCCTCGGTCGACCGACCGACTATTTCAGTCGGCCGACCGTGGTCCTGCTACGAGTCGGGTTTTCGGATTTTTATCTACCTATGCATATTATCCCCTACATCCTAACATATGAAAATTAGCTACTCATAACTGTTAAGACGAATATAAAATTGGGAATAAACATGAAGAACATAGTGATTAAAAACATGCAAGATTCAAATAAAGCTTGGGATTCTAACTTAACAATTGTAAATAAAGAAATAAGAACAATAATGAAAACTAGATTAAAGAAGAATTACCACAATTGGGATTAAGGTAGAACGGAATCAACTTTATTGAATACTTGGGAACTATTGAAAGATTACAAAACTAAAAACTTGAATAAAGCTGAATAAGTGAATCTCTCTGAAACTTATTGTAGGTAAAACTGGATGATAAAGAAGATCTATATAAGATAGATGATTCAAAGATAAAAAGATAAAAAGATAAAAAGATCCATAACCCTAATCACAAGATTAGTTTAAATAGGGTAAAAACTAAGAGTTTCCTAATAACTCAAATTCTACTTTATTTCTAAAAACGAATCGTACGGGCTTCGCTCTGGTCGACCGACTGATGTTTCTGGTCGGTCGACCACCTCCTGCTGGGCTTCTGTTATTTCCGGACTTCCTCGAAAATTGGGCTTGGTGAAAATCGGGCCTGGTCGGCCGACCCATTTTACTGGTCGGTCGACCACTTCTTACGGAAGTCTTCGGATTTCTTCTTGTTTTGACCTTTGGCACTTTGACTTTGACTCCAGTTGACTTCCCATTTATTCCTTAATTAAGCTAAAGACTTGAGGATACGAATTTGGTGCTAAATCGTCTCTTTTCCGCATAAATCTGCAAAAGTGCATAAAAATACGAAAGTACACAATTTGTGGGAAATAGAGGCTAAAATATAGTAAATGAGCGACCAGATACGTGTAAAAATAGATGTAAAACATCATAAAATAGACACGTATCAAATTCCCCAAACCAAACCCTTGCTTGCCCTCAAGCAAGAAATAGACTCGATCTTAACTAATGGAACGATTTCAATCTCAGAGCGAAATTTACATGTAAGCCTAGACCAATACCAAGTACAAAATGAGATAATATTCAAATCATGCAAACGAGTTATAGGGTCGTCAAACTTGAAAACATAAAGACTATAGAGACTTATACCATGGACTCTCGCGGTACGCTCGAGACACTCATGAAGCAAAGGGTGAGTATATGTAAAAGATAGAAAGAAGTAATTTTGTAGAGACACTCACCTAACTGCGACCCATGGAAACATGCCTGCAATCTAACATGAATAAGAATTCTACAACTTTGTATAACAATCTCATTTAATGACCCAGATACATGCAAATGAGGTACGAAAGATATGTGAGGTAAAAGGTAAAAGTGGTTAAGATGTTTTTGGATTGGTGGGGTTAGAAGCCAAGCTAGTAAAACCGATTCCCAATAACATATTTCACGACTTTTTTGATATTAAGAAAGTGCTCTTTTGTAGCACAACTCTCACATTATAAAAGAAAGGACTCCCAAATATTTTTGAATGAAGTACGGGAGTGATAACATATAAAAGAAAGGGATTTTTTTGAAACGAATTTTTTCTGATGGTGCCAGTTGGTCGGCCGACCTGTATATGTGGTCGGTCGACTGACTTTCGTATTTTTTTCGTTTTTTCTTTTCTTTCTTTCTTTGAATTTTCTGTTCTTTTTTCTTTTCTTGCTTTCTTTCTTTCTTTCTTTTCTCTTTTTGCTCATAATAGCATACAAACCAAGATGCCTCAAAAAATAATCCAACGACCACAAATACTAGCTTGGAAGGGTAGGCTAAGTATGGGATGTAGTTTTCGGGGAATAAAAAGGCAAATTTGGCTATGTGAAGCTTATGGGTAAATACGAGAAAAGGGATCTCAAATGCACGTATCAAGACTCACAAAACGAGAAAGTAAAACAAGTATATAGCAATTCAAGTTCATGTTTATGCATATTGATGCAACATGTTCCTAGGGGAGTATTACTCACATCCTAGACAACTGGTTTAAGAATGAAACCAGGAATAAGGCTCTAAAACTTAGAATGTAAGTAGGTCGCCAAGGTATAAGTCAAGTCTCAAGATATGCAAGTTGACAAAAACTCGTAGATATGCAAAAAACTCTTATACTAAAACAAGTTGACAAGGCAAGGTAAAGGCATAAACATGTAAGATAGCTAAATCATCCTTGAAATACTTTCGTTCCGACTCGACCTATATGCTAAAATAAACGTGCATTTTTTGGAATTTTTTGGAATTTTTTTAATTTTTTTGGATTTTTGTATATATAAGGAAAATAAAGAAAAGAACGATGCAAGACATAAATGCAATAAACGTGTGACAAAATGCAATGCATGTAACACGAAACCATTCCCCAAACCAACCCGCACAATGTCCCCATTGTGCATTAGCCTAAGTAAAGGTTTCAGAAAATTAAAAGACAAATGCAAGGAAAATAAAATAAAGAAAAAAAACTGGAAAGAACTCACTGGGTTAAAAGGTGCATGAGAAAAACCTCCCCAAACCAGCGTAAGCTGGGAGGTTTTGGTGGCTAGCAGTGCCACTCAAGTACCCAAGATGGTTGCATGATTCCCGAGGAAGAGAAACGAAAGACTGCGACGGACAGTAGGTCGACCGACCGGTGTTTCTGGTCGATCGACCTCCTGTGAACAGCGAAAAAAAAAAAAAATCTGCGATACAGCGCGTCTGGTCGACCGACTGATGTTTCTGGTCGGTCGACCAACTGAGTTCTGGAGGTCTTCGTTTTTTCTTGGAAATCGGAAATCCTGAAAAAGCAAGAAAATACGCGCGCCACAATGCGCGAGATGCCCGGAACGATTCTAAAGTCTTAACTACTAGCAAATCAAACTAAAAAGTTTCACACAACATAAAGTAAATTGTCTTAAAACTGCAATTTTAGAAACAACTATCCGCTGAAGATGCGGAGGATATCCGACCACGGCTTCTGACGGCACGCCGTAGTCTCCACTGTTTTTGCTTTAGTAGCAAAACACATCTTCTTTCCTTCGTCGCAAAGCATATGCGACGGTCTCTCTTCTTGAGCCTGCCTCCTCTTCTTTTTCTCTTCTCGATCCACGACGTCTGGATCCTCATCCTCTCCATAGCTCAGGCATCCCATTCCTCCTCTCTGGATGATAACTTCCTTCTCCTTGGGTTTCCCCAAACCGGTTCCTGCAATAGTCACGATAGAAGTGTCCTCCCTATTGCTCCCAATCTGGGGCGGAGGTGTAAAAACAGATACAGGAACAGGTAATAAAGGTGGAGAAGTAGTGATAACCTCATACTTCTTCTCAGAAGTTATAGCATTACATGTAATGGGGGTCATAGCATCCTTCTTCCTATAGGATAGGCCATAGATGATAGAATGTTTGCCTACTTTGAAGGTTAGAGTTCCAGTGCCTACATCTATAATGGCACCTGCAGTGTGAAGAAAGGGTCTTCCTAGAATGATGGGTATGTGGGCATCCTCTGGGATGTCCAAAACAACAAAGTCTACTGGGAAGAAAAACCTATCTATACGCACAGGGATGTTTTCTAATACCCCTATAGGTTCCATAGATGTGCGATCAGCCATCTGGACCGTCATACTGGTCACTGCAAATTCGGTCATTCCTAGTTTTAAGGCAACGCTTAGGGGCATGACACTTATACTAGCACCTAAATCGCATAAAGCCTTTTTGACTGGGAAGGTTCCTATATTACAGGGGACAGAAAAACTTCCAGGGTCTTCTAATTTATGGGGGGCAATGACATGGGTTAAAAAGCTAGATGACTCTTCAGTGAGAGCCACAGACTCAACCTTTTCTAGAGACCTCTTTCTTGACAAAAGCTGTCTCATGAATTTAAGATAAGAAGGAACTTGTTGAACTAATTCTAAAAATGGAACTTGAACATTTAATGAACGAATTACATCTTTAAATTTGTCAAAAGATACCTGATCCTTCGAAGGCACGAGTCTCTCTGGAAAGGGAGCAGCTGAAGATTCCGTATTTGCAGCCCTTTTTAAAAACCTGGGGGTCTTATCACCCCTGAAAAGGAAATCCCTTAAGTTATCCGGCAATTCTGGACGAAAGGGAACCTCGGGCTCTGCTTCAGTGGTCGGTCGACCAGTATCCTTGGTCGGTCGACCAGTCTCCTGTTCTGGAAAAATTTCCGGATCCTGCTCTGTGGTCGGTCGACCAGAATTTTCGGTCGGTCGACCGACTTTGCTGTTACTCGCTGTTTTTTCTGTTTCAGCCCCCACTTTAGTACCACTTCGCAGGGTTACAATGTTTAGAGTCTCCTTCTTCTGGTCTGGTTTTGTCGGAAGTTGACCCGGGGCCCTAGTATCATTCTTGCTCGCAATCTGAGCAATCTGGGACTCCAACATCTTCATCCCTGCCTCTCTAGCCTGTGACTCCTTCTGAACCAACCCTATAAGATTTTGGATGAGAGCATCTGTGTTGGGTGGTGGATTAGAAGGTGGTTGAGGGTTGAAAGGTGGTCTTTGGAAATTCTGTTTATGTGGGGGTACATATGTGGAATTTTGCTGAGGTTGCATATGTTGTGGGTTTTGAACATTCTGGCTTGTCCACCTTAAGTTGGGATGGACATTGTTATTATTTGGATCATAGAAATTATTCCCACGGTAATGCTGAAAAGCGGCACATGTTTCATTAGATGAAGTGCAGAACTTTGACACATGCCCTTCTCCACCGCACCTCTCACAAGCAAAGGGTCCGTCCTGAACGGCGTTCACCTGGTAAATTCCTCCCTTGCTTCCACTCCCTAGATCGAGCTTTCCTGCAGCCTCAAATTTTTCTAGCTTGGCCGTTAAGGCCTCAATTGCTGCCAGGTTGTACTCTGATTTTCTCTGATTTCCTCTGGAAGTACCATACTCAGCGCGGTGCACAGCAACATCTTCTATTAACTTGAGACCTTTGGTCTCTCCTGAATTATCCTGGAATCTTCCATTAGCTGCAGCATCTAAGTAGGCCCTGTTGTCATCATAGAGGCCATTGTAGAACTGGTTGCAAAGAAACCATTGTTCGAATCCGTGATGTGGTATGGATCGAACAAGCCTCTTGAACCTGTCCCACGCCTCGCTAAAGTCTTCATTGGGTCCTTGTTTGAAATTAGTAATCTGCGCTCTTAAGGCATTGGTCTTTGATGCAGAATAGTATTTCCTGTAGAAAGCTAAGGCTAAGGTGTTCCAATCTGTAACTCCCGCAGCAGTGCGGTCAAGGTCCCTGTACCATTCTCTTGCAGAGTCCCTAAGGGAGAAGATAAACATGGTCTGTTTAATCTGGTCCTGCGTCACTCCTTCTGGGGGTGCTATAGAGCATATGTAATCTGTGAAGATTTCAATATGCTTAGCTGCATCCTCATTGGCCGAGCCTCCGAATTGGTTTCTTTCAACCATAGTAATATAGGCAGGTTTGGCCTCGAATGGCTTCCCAGTACCTGCAGGTAAAGTGAACCCTTTGTATAGGTCCTTTGCCTGAGGCATAGAGTGACTGGCAATAGTAGCTTCTTCTGTCATGTTATCTTCTTCTTTAGGAAAAACTGGAAAGTGGGTAAAAGGTGGTGTTTTTGGTGAAAGTGGATTGATGGGTGAATTTGGTTGTGAAGGTGGTGTTTTTGGTGAAGATGGTGATAACTCGAAAAGATCTTCTTGAAATAAAGAGGATGGTGACCCTCCCTCTTGATTTGCTAGAAGTTGCTTTCTTCTTTCTCTTAAAGTCCTCTCAATTTCCAGATCAAGTGGTAGGAGTTCTCCTTGAACTGACCTGCGCATAAGAGGAAACTACAAGAAAAAGGTGAGAAGGTTTAAGGAACAAAAAGTTCCTTAAACAAAGAGAAACAAAAACAAAAACAATAAACACTGGCGTCACCTCCCCGGCAACGGCGCCAAAATTTGATGCCCGTCGTTGAGGGTACCAAAGATAAAATTTATAATTCCTAACCTTAACAATAGATAGTGAAAGTCAGGGTCGAACCACAAAGAGGTGGGGAATGTTTATTGTCTTAATGTTAATGTTTAAAGGTAACAAGTTTTTGGGGGTTTAATTGGTTGATGCTATATCTAAGGCAAAGATAAAAATAAAACAAGAATTAAAAGATGAGAATAAAAATATAATTAAAGGGGATGCTAGGATGTTCGGGTAATAAATAGCTAAGGCAAAATAAATCCTAAGGTCAACATGTATTGCAGTCGCGTAGGGGGTGTAACATAACTTTTTAGGTCTATGCTACCTAATAGCTCCTTTCGGCCTATGCTATTAGTTCCTAGGTCTCACAATTATTGGGTGTCAACAATAAGGGTGATTCCTAAATCCCAGGTTACATACCTTTCAGCCTTGAGTAACCTATCCGTCTTAAGGTGTAAACCAATGCCCTTCCCGTATCTTTCAATCTTGGGTAGGTCATTACTAACATCCTACAAGTCTCCTATTGGTCTCATTGCAGGATATTATAATTTACAAGAAAAGGCGAAATAAGAAAACAGACGCGAGTGGTCGACCGACCGGCTACTCCAGTCGGCCGACCACGGCCTCGGTCGACCGACCGACTATTTCAGTCGGCCGACCGTGGTCCTGCTACGAGTCGGGTTTTCGGATTTTTATCTACCTATGCATATTATCCCCTACATCCTAACATATGAAAATTAGCTACTCATAACTGTTAAGACGAATATAAAATTGGGAATAAACATGAAGAACATAGTGATTAAAAACATGCAAGATTCAAATAAAGCTTGGGATTCTAACTTAACAATTGTAAATAAAGAAATAAGAACAATAATGAAAACTAGATTAAAGAAGAATTACCACAATTGGGATTAAGGTAGAACGGAATCAACTTTATTGAATACTTGGGAACTATTGAAAGATTACAAAACTAAAAACTTGAATAAAGCTGAATAAGTGAATCTCTCTGAAACTTATTGTAGGTAAAACTGGATGATAAAGAAGATCTATATAAGATAGATGATTCAAAGATAAAAAGATAAAAAGATAAAAAGATCCATAACCCTAATCACAAGATTAGTTTAAATAGGGTAAAAACTAAGAGTTTCCTAATAACTCAAATTCTACTTTATTTCTAAAAACGAATCGTACGGGCTTCGCTCTGGTCGACCGACTGATGTTTCTGGTCGGTCGACCACCTCCTGCTGGGCTTCTGTTATTTCCGGACTTCCTCGAAAATTGGGCTTGGTGAAAATCGGGCCTGGTCGGCCGACCCATTTTACTGGTCGGTCGACCACTTCTTACGGAAGTCTTCGGATTTCTTCTTGTTTTGACCTTTGGCACTTTGACTTTGACTCCAGTTGACTTCCCATTTATTCCTTAATTAAGCTAAAGACTTGAGGATACGAATTTGGTGCTAAATCGTCTCTTTTCCGCATAAATCTGCAAAAGTGCATAAAAATACGAAAGTACACAATTTGTGGGAAATAGAGGCTAAAATATAGTAAATGAGCGACCAGATACGTGTAAAAATAGATGTAAAACATCATAAAATAGACACGTATCAATGGTGGTTGATCGAAAAGGTCTTCTTGGAATAAAGAAGATGGAGAACCTCCTTCTTTATTCTGCAGAAAAAGTTTCTTCTTCGCTCTAAGCGTCCTCTCAAGCTCTAGGTCAAGTGGTAGGATTCTCCTTGAATTGACCTGCGCATAAGATGGAAACTACAAGAAAAGAATAAGAAAGGTTTAAGGAACGAAGTTCCTTAAACACAAAAACAAAAACTAAAAACAATAAACACTGGCGTCACCTCCCCGGCAACGGCGCCAAAATTTGACACCCGTCGTTGAGGGTGCCAAAGATAAAAATTTATAAACCTTAGCTTTACTAGATAGTGAAAGTCAAGGGTCGAACCACAAGGAGGTGGTGAATGTTTATTGTTCTAAGTTGATGTCTTAAAGTAACAAGATTGGGGGTTTGATTGATTTGGTTTAATGATAAGTCTAATAAAATAAAGACAAGATAAAACGAAAAAAGAGATGGATAAAACTTATGATAAAAGAATGCTAGGATGTTCGGTTCATAAAAGCTACGATGGCATAAATTCTAAGTCAACATGTATTGCAGTCGCGTAAGGGGTGTAACAAATCCTCTCGGTCTATGTTACCTAATAGCTCCCTTCGGCCTATGCTATTAGTTCCTAGGTCTCACAAATATTGGGTGTCAACAATAAGGGTGATTCCTTAATTCTAGGTAACATACCTTTCAGTCTTAGTAACCTAGCCGTCTTAAAGTGTTAACCACTGCCTTTCCCGTATCTTTCAATCTTGGGTAAGTCATTACTAACATCCTATAAGGCCCTGTTCTTTTGGACTGAAACTGAACTGAACTGAACTGAACTGAACTTATAGGATCTGAACTGAACTGAACTGAACTTATAGGATCTGAACTGAACTTATAGGAACTGAACTGAACTGAACTTATAGGAACTGAACTGAACTGAACTTATAGGAACTGAACTGAACTGAACTGAACTTATAGGATCTGAACTGAACTTATAGGAACTGAACTGAACTGAACTGAACTTATAGGATCTGAACTGAACTTAACTTATAGGATCTGAACTGAACTAAACTTATAAAACCCGAACTTAATTAACTTTATTTTAATTTCAGTTAACTATTATTATTATTATTATTTTTATTATTGTTGTTGTTGTAATTATTATTATTATTACTATTATTGTTGTTGTTGATGTTGTTGTTGTTATTATTATTATTATTATTATTATTATTATTATTATATGACATTGTTAAAAAATAGTCTAAAATACATGGTAATTTAAAATATTTTCAACTGTATATATAATTGTTTGTTCATAGTTCATACATTATACTACGATTACATTACGATAAAAAATACTCATTATTACAAATTTCTCTAACCATTTATTTTCTCTAACAATGGTAATGAAGAAGTTGATTAATTGGAGAGTGACAATTGGTGAGGGTGAGTGTGTCGTATAATGAATAGTTTTTTTGGCATTAACGAGGATGATAGTTTGGCATCAATTAAAGAGTAAAAGACGGGTAAATTATTAATGAGTTGTTTTTTTATAGATGACGTGTATCGAATAATTAAAGCAAAATGTTTGTATCGGTTGTTAAAAATAATACACCGTATACAACTTTTCTTAATTGAGTTTATATGAACTGAACTTATAGGAACTGAACTGAACTGAACTGAACTTATAGGAACTGAACTGAACTGAACTGAACTTATAGGAACTGAACTGAACTGAACTGAACTTATAGGAACTGAACTGAACTTATAGGAACTGAACTGAACTGAACTTATAGGATCTGAACTGAACTGAACTTATAGGAACTGAACTGAACTTATAGGAACTGAACTGAACTGAACTGAACTTATAGGATCTGAAGTGAACTTAAATTAAGTGACTTGAAGTCCAAAAGAACAGGGCCTAAGTCTCCTTTCGGTCTCATTATAGGTTATTATAATTAACGAAACAAAACAGTCTGAAAACATGCGCGAGGTCAGTCGACCGACCAGCTAACCCAGTCGGTCGACCAACTACCTCAGTCGACCGACCAGTTAAGCCAATCGGTCGACCAAGGTCTACTACAGGTCGATTCGGATTTTATACCATCTACGCAAATCAATCACCTTCATCCTAACATGGGGTTTTTAGCTACTCACAACTATAACAATAACGATAATAACGATAGAGAAAACAGAATTCATAGTAGATAATAACATAAACATGCGATAAACAATAAGGTTTCGGGATTCTACACTAAACCGGATGCTAGGAATTCTATTGAAATAACAATAAGAAACTGAATTCAAAAGGAATTACCGAGTAGAGGAATTAGGGCAGAAGAAAGAACTTATTTATTTCCGTATAACGATTGTTGAATACAAACTAAGAACAATACTAATATTCTAAAACTGAATAAAAACTTGTAGAGAATTGTTGTAAGATTAAAACTAAAACTTCTGTAAAGAAAACTAGATTAAGAACTTAGAACATAAAATTGGATCAAAACTGGATGCTTAACCCTAAACAGGACTTAAATAAGAAAATTAGAAGTGATTCCTCTTTGACCTAAGGCGTGTGTGGGATTTGCGGGAATCTTTCTGAAACTGCGTTGCGGTCGACCGACCATGTGATGCGGTCGGTCGACCGATTATCGGGCCCAACAGATTTCTGTCTTCGTAAGTTGAATCTGAGTTTGGGATAACAGGTGCTGTGGTCGACCGACCAGGGGTGTCGGTCGGTCGACCGGTTTTCCTGTGTGTCAGCCTTGAATTCTTCTTTAAACTGGTCCTATGATCTTTGGTTTACGCTTTGGGTGTTGTTCCCTCCTCGCTCCTTGGTTCTCTTGGTCATGCAAAAATCCTGATTGTAGCATTTGGCTTAAAATCGCCTCTTTTCCGCATAAATCTGCAAAAGCGCATAAAAATACGAAAGTAGACAATTGTTGGGAAATAAAGGCTAAAACATCGTAAATAAACTCTAAAATGCGTGTGTAAATAGATGTAAAACATTATAAAATAGACACGCATCAGTCAGATATTCCCTATTTTGTATACAATAATCAGTGAGAATATTTTTTCCAAGATTTTCCAAAATTTAATCACATTATGGGAACTTGGGGGGGAAATTTTTTAATGTAAGAGCGACACGTGTCCAATTCATATATAGCGGGACGTGTTATATACTTTTATATATATGACTTAATAATAATGTAATATCAAAATCCAGGCAGAATGAACATACTAGTACTTCTCGCCAAATTTAAGTTGATGGCTCAATTTCATTTGGTTTTCTAGTCCGCCCGCATAACAGTATAACTTTACATAAACTGACTGCACAATATCCACCAAATAAGTTCCACAGAAGCCACATCAAAAAAATACCTGCATAATATAGTAATTAAATCACACAAATTTCATAATATAAATTTACATAAACTGACTTGGATTGGAATTCCTAGATTATTGGTAGAATATTATCATGAAGACATTCTCAGGAAAATAGGCAGTAAGGTGGTGAAAGTAGTTCGAATTGATAAGCCAACGGCGTCTGGGACAATTTATTCGAATGAGTGTTGAAGTACATTTAACAAAGCAGCTGTTATCCAAATTTCGTCTAAATGGGAAAATTTGGATTATTCAATATGAAGGGATACGTCAAATTTGTTACAAATGTGGT
Source organism: Silene conica (assembly GCA_029255685.2). NCBI lineage: Eukaryota > Viridiplantae > Streptophyta > Magnoliopsida > Caryophyllales > Caryophyllaceae > Silene > Silene conica. The sequence continues at coordinate 32,353,149 of CM055317.2, read as the reverse complement.
CGATTGGGGCACATGGAAGAGAAGTGTCCTCTGTTTTGTCAAAGGGAGGAAGAGTGGAAAGGTATGGAGGGACGTGGTTTGGTAGAAAGAAAAAATGACACTGAGAACAGTAAACAAGTCGAGGATGAACAATTTGGATCGTGGATGCATGTCAAAAAACTGAGTAGGCGCGAGCAGACTAAGCCAGAGAAGGATAAACCAGATGAAATGCGTGTAACAAATCAAACAAGTCATAGAGGACAATCGCAAAAAAAAACAGGACAAACAGGGTCTCGATATGCGACACTAGTCATCGAGGACGAGGAGACTAGGCAAGGCGGCAACACTAGGAGTCCACAGGAAGCCCACAGTATAGACCGTAGGCAGGGACCTGGCGACATCGCTAACAGAAGTGCTTCAAACCAATTTGGGCCCAAACGAAGATCTCAATCTTTGGATAATATTTTGATGAAGAATATTTCCATAAATTTAGAAGAAGTAGATTTGTTGAATATGGAAAAGATAAAATCTGATTTGGTAAAAGATAAGATTTTGGAAAATAATCCTTTCACACCCGAAAACAATAAATTTACAGCCGGAAAATCAGCGGGATTTGGAAAATCTCCTAAAGCAGTTATGTATCCTCATGAAGAGAATTTATGCAGAAACTGTATTCCCATAAATAATGAGAGTCCAACACAACTGCAAATACCAAATCAAACCATATTCAACAACCAATCTGCGTGTCCTACGGCGAATCCAACTCATATTCCACAAAGAAATTCACGAGTCAAATACTCGAATCCTACACCGAATCCAATTCTGAGAAAGACAGGATTTAAGTCGGCTTCTTTGTCGTGTAAAATAGCAAAAGATTCACATAAAAAATCAAGCAAACCAAGCTTCTCATTCCCAGTAAAAAACCATGATCCCTCGCTTCTCGCCACTCTGAATCCCAGTCACTCGACATGCCATAATACCACCATCCCAATTCCCTTGCTTGATATCACCAATGGAGGGCCATGACATGGCGACGACCATCCCTCTGGTTCATGCCATCGAGTTGGAGATAAAGTCTTATCTACCACCACGAACAATTTCACCAGATCTATTCCTGGAAGTGAAGGTCGCCCCTCAGGTGATGCAAACTCTTTATATATTGTTGATACCCGTCGTTGAGGGTGCCAAAAATAAAATTTATAATTCCTAAACTTTAACTATAGATAGCGAAAGTCAGGGTCGAACCACAAGGAGGTTGGGAGTGTTAGTCGTTCTAGGTCTTTGTCTTAGGGTAACAAGTTGGGGGTTGATGATAGTTTGGATTGTCACTATGTCGGATAAATTAAAAGAAAAACAAGACTGAAATAAATATATGAATAAACTATAGTAAAAGAGATGTTAGGATGAGTGGGTCGTTATAGCTACGATGGCATATGGTCTAGGTCAACAAGTATTGCAGTCGTGTAAGGGGTATAACAAATCCTTTGGGTCTATGTTATCTAATAGCTCATTTCGGCCTATTCTATTAGTTCATAGGTCTCACAAATATCGGGTGTCAACAATATAGGTGATTCCTAATGTCTAGGTCACATACCCTTCGGCCTTAGTAACCTAGCTGTCTTAAAACGTCAACTAATTCCCCTCCCTTATCTTTCTATCCCGGGGTGGTCATTATAAAGCATCCTACAAGTATCCTTTCGGTCTCGTTGTATGATATTGCGATTAACGGAAGAAAACAGGTCTGATCATACACGGAGTCGTTCGACCGATCAGCTATTCCGGTCGATCGACTCACTACCTCAGTCGACCGACCAGAGAAGCCAGTCGGTCGACCGAGGTCTGCTACGGGTTGCCCTAATTCATGCCATCTACGCCATTACTTACCTACTTCCTAACATATGAAGTTACCTACGCATAATAACAGAAAAAACAACAACTACGATAATAACAACAACAAACATAATGATTAGAACGGTGAACATGCGATTAACAAACAAGGTATATGGATTCTATCTAACTGGTATAACAATAATGAACTTGAACGAAACTGAAATAGAACAAGGATTACCGTGCAAAGGAATAAGGACTGAAAGAATTGAACTTTATTGAACTTGCGCGGAATCAAAATGTTTGAAAATTAAACTATAAAGAACTTGTATAAAACTGATTAAAGAGATTTCTAAAACTAAAACTTAATTAGTGTTTTTCTACTAAAAACTGAGATCATTAGTACATGGATTAGTCTAGGCTTAAATAAGAAATTCTGAAAACTTTCCCCTTAACCTAATCTCGCGCTTATGGGCTTAAACCTCTTTTACGATTTTCCACAATCTGCGCCTTGGTCGACCGACCGATGATGTTGGTCGGTCGACCAGTTATCCGGCCCATGAAGACTTCTGGCTTTGATTCTGAACTTCTGAACTTGACATGTCAGGTGTGTTGGTCGACTGACCAGTGGGATCGGTCGGTCGAGCGAAGCACCTGTGTATCAGCCTTGAAACCTTCGGAATTTGGTCTTTTGGTCCTTCAACCGCACCTCGGATTCTGTTCCTTCTTCATTCCTTTGTTCCTTTAGTTATGCGAAAACCTCGAGGGTAATACTTGGCTCGAAATCGCCTCATTTCCGCATAAATCTGCAAAATAGCAAAAAAATACGAAAGTAGACGAAATATGGAAATAATGGCTAAAAACTCGTGAATGAGCTCTGAAATGCGTGTAAAATATCATAAAATAGACACGCATCAAATTTTCCTCAAACCAAACCTTGCTTGCCCTCAAGCAAGAACTAGACTCGATCTTAAACCTATGGAACAATTTCAATCTCAGAGCGAAATGCACATGTAAGCCTAAACCAATTTAATGCACAATCAACAAAGACATAGTAATTGAATCATGCAAAACGAGTTATGAAGTTGTCAAACTTTCTAATCTATCAACTATAGAGACTTTGTCACAATGGACTCTCACGGGTCGCTCAATTCACACAATAAGCGCAGGGTGATTGTATGTAAAAGATAGAAAAAAGTAATTTGTAAAGACACTCACCTAACTTCGACACATGAAAACATGCCTGCAATCTAACATGAAAATAAACTCTACAACCGTGCATATACATACCAATCAAGTGACTTCGACACACGCTGAGGTAAAGAAAGTTTTGGGTTAAGATGTTTTTGGATAAGTGGGGTTAAATAGCCAAACTAGCAAAACCGGGATCCAACAACAAATTTCATAGCTTCCAACCCAATGAACTTAAACACGGTGCCATTTTGTAGCACAAAACTCACAAAATTTTAAAGGAAAAGACTCCCAAATGATTTGAATGAAGTATGAGAGTAATAAATATAAAAGAAAGGCATTTTCTGAACCAACTGCAAGTTTCTGTTTCTGAGAGTTGGTCGACCGACCAAGTGATGCGGTCGGTCGACTGAATTGCAGTGTATCATTTTTGATTTTTTTCTTTCTTTTCCTGATTTTTCTGTTTTTCTTTTCTTTTTCCTTCTTTTTCTTTCATTCTCTTTTTTCTTTCTTTCGTTTATTTTCTCATAAGAAAATACAACAACTAAAGATGACTCAAAAAGTTTTCGCGACCAAAAATACTAGCTTGGTAAGGTAGGCTAAGTATGAGATGTAGTTTTAGGGACAAAAAGGCAAATTTGGCATTGTAAGGCTTATGGGTGAAATAAGAGAAAGGGACCTCAATTGCATGTGTCACAAATCACAAACTAAGATAGCATACAGGTATATAGCAGATTACGTTCATGTTTATGCATTTTGATGTAACATGTCTCAAGGGGAGTCCTACTCACATTCTTAAACAACTGGTTATGAATGAAACCCGAAATAAAGCTCTAAACTCAGAATATAAAGTAGTTTGCCAAAGGTCTAAGTCAAGTCTCAAGAATAGCAAATAGTTTGACAAAAACTCGTGGAAATGCATATGATTCTTCCACTAAACATGTCGACAAGCAAGGCATAGGCATAAACATATGACAAATGCAAAGTCATCATTGAAATACTATCGTTCCGATTCGACCAACATGCTAAAGTAAACGTGCATTTATTTGTTATTATTTTTGAATTTTTTCAATTTTTTTTGGATTTTTTGCGTATATGCAAGGAAAATATAAAAGAAACGATGCAAGACGAAAATGCAATAAACGTGTGACAAAATGCAGTAAAACAAATGAATGTGACGCAAAACCTTTCCCCAAACCAAATCGCACAATGTCCCCATTGTGCAATAGCATAAGCAAAGATTATGAAAAATGGGAATTTGTGTAAAAAGGAAAACAAAAGGGAAACATAGAAGGAACTCACAAGATTTAGCGCAAACGGAAACCTCCCCAAACCAGCGCGAGCTAGAAGGTTCTGGTGGCCAGCAGTGCCACCCGAAGGACCTGAAAGGAACAAGAAGACAAACCCTTTTCGGAGATTAAAGATGTTTTGGGTGATGGATAATAATTACAAGGGTTGAAATGGAAGAGAAATGGAAAGCATAAAAGAATGGATAGGGAGATAGACTCCCTAGTCTTGTTTGCACGCTTCCCGAAGTTCCCGAAACAGGTTGTAGCAGATGTAGTTGTCGACCAACCACACCTCTTGGTCAACCGACCAAGTGTCGGGTTACAGTGACCTTCTGGGTTGCAGTGACTGGTCGACCGACTGATGCTTCTGGTCGGTCGACCAGAATTCCTGTGCAGTGCTCTTTTTCTTCTCCGAATTAACTCATTTGGATTGAGTTAATCCTTTTTCCAAACTTGTGAAACAGCATATATGCGCCCAAAACATGCGCAAAATCCCAAAGTACCAAGTTCTAAAAGTCTAAAAACAAAACAACCAAGCAAAAAGTCTAAGTCTAAAACAAACTAACAACTAAAAGTCTTAACGAAAACAGAAAATAGTCTCAAAAACCAGAAATGCAAAAACTCATCCGCGGAAGATGCGGAATATTTCGAACCAAGGCTTCTGACTAAACGCCGTGGCCTCCACAGTGCTTGTCTTGATAGCCAAGTACGTCTCCACCCCGTCACAAAGCATATGTGACGGTTCACCATCTCTAGCATTCTCTTTTCTTTCTCGATCTTCCTCATCCACTTCATCAGGTTCATCATCCGAGCCATAGCTCAACAATCCAAGTCCTCCCCTTTGCACGATGGGCTCTTTGACTCCTTCCTCCTCTTCTTTCCACAAACCAATTCCTGCAAAAGGCATAACAACAAGTTCCTCCAATTTACTCCCAATCTGGGGCGGAGGTGTGATGCAAGTATCGGTGTAGGTTCCAAAGTAGGAGACTCGGTAATGACCACATACTTCCTTTCGGAAGTTAAAGCATTGCAAGTGGTAAGGGTCATGGCATCCTTCTTCCTATAGGATTGCCCAAAGATAATGGAGTGTTTCCCTACCTTGAAAGTCAAAGTCCCACTCCCCACATCGATTATTGCACCAGTAGTGTGCAAAAAGGGTCTCTCTAAAATAATAGGTATGTGGGCATCCTCAGGGATATCCAACACAACAAAGTCAACTGGGAAAAAGAACCTATCAATGCGAACGAGAATGTTTTCTAACATCCCTATGGGTTCTACCGAGGTGCGGTCCGCTATTTGGATCGTCATACTAGTCACAGAAACGGTATTCATCCCTAGTCTCTTAGCTAGACTCAAAGGCATAACACTAATACTAGCCCCTAGGTCACAAAGTGCCTTCTTGATTGGGAAGCTACCTATATTACATGGGACTGAAAAGCTACCTGGGTCTGCAAGCTTATAAGGTGCAATTACATGAGTTAAGAAACTAGAAGACTCTTTGGTCAAGGCAACCGACTCTACCTTATCGAGAGACCTCTTCCTAGTCAAAAGTTGACGCATAAACTTCATGTAGGAAGGAACTTGTTGAACTAATTCCAGAAAAGGGATTTGCACATTGAGATTGCGAATAACATCTTTAAATTTTTCGAAGGATACCTGTTCCTTCGTAGGAATGAGCCTCTCTGGGTATGGAGGAGGGGTGGCGCCTTCAGCATTCGCGACTCTTTTCAATAATTTCGGGGCGTCATCACTTCGAAACAGAAATTGCCTCAAATTTTCAGGCATTTCTGGCCTGAAAGAATCTGCCTCGCCAGCTATAGTGGTCGATCGACCACTGTCATTCGGTCGATCGACTGGTCTCTGCCTCCTCTGAATTTCCAGTAAGTACTGGAACGGCTTCCGTGTTGGGTTTTATTAGTTGCTCATAAACTAATTTTAGTCTTACTAATACAATCTTTTAATTAACTCATTAATTAACATATTAAGATAGATCTTATGCATGCTAATAATGCGGAAATAAGGAGAGTATTTGAACCCTTACACACGGTCCAAATGTTTAGCAAGGATGATCCTCCGAGTACCCAAAATAGAATACCTCCTTTGGATGCACCAAGACAATCCCTCAATAAACCGAAGCCTTGTATTTTGCTAGAATATAAATCGGTTTCTTCCTTAAATAATTCTAATCACTCTTATTAGAATGTTGTTTGAATACTACAAATAGTATGTAAATATTATCTTATAATATGAGTTTTAGAGGTTAATAAACTCTCTTTACTTAGAGTATATTTCGGCTAAGAGGAGAAGAGAGTTTATTTGATTTTTCTACACTTAGAAAATTATACAAGCATTAGAAGAATTAGGGTTTTCATTAGGTGAGCATCTTATACTTAAATGTTGGATGCTTGGGTGTGGGTGGCCGGGTATGGGAGGGCTCCAAGGGGGAACACACCTCTTTCCCATGCAATATAGGGTGGCTAATAGGTAACCTTCTCAAGGTACTTTAACGATTATGTTTTTAACAACTTAAAACACTTAAATCATTTCTTGTTTAAACACCCCAAAACCGGCATACACATACCAATATGGACCTAATTTTACAACTTTGTCAATGTTCCAATTTTATGTTATGTGACATACAATATGTCACAATTTAATAAAATAACAATTGACTTAATTTAATCATACATATTTAGCAAGTAAATATTATTCATAAATTAATAAATCACATTTATAAAGTTGATTAGTAATTCGAAATTACTATAAATGGTCATTCATAATTAATCGTCAATACGATTTACAACCTTTGTAATAATTATAACCCAATTCATTCTAATTACGATATTTTAAAATATCGTTTAATGTTTAACAATTGACACGTTTCAATTTTAAACATAAATCTTACATTAAGATTTAACCTCTAATTTCTCGATATACGAGTTTAAGGAATATGATCAAATCGTATCAATATACACTTGATCACTTTAACAATTAAGGGAATTGTCCTAAAGGTGTGACCTAAAGGGATCAACTGACCATCACCGTCATACGACAGTAATGTCAAACTCTAGCTAGCCAATCATTACCGATTAATGTTGGTCAGTTGACTAATAATTCGTATCATCCCTTGCGCATTCTCGTTATGAGATTTAATTACGTGATCGCACTATTGTTGAGGACACATTTCCCAACAATCTCCCACTTGTCCTCGACAAGTGTGCGTCACCAATTCTCTTGTCCTATTACAATCTCCCACTCAATGCAAGGTGTCTCTCTAAGGTCGTACTTGCATTTGATCATATCATGAGTGGTTTCCTCGATCTGGAGAATAACTGTTTGACCGGAATTATCTACCATAGATACCTTCCGAGCGTGGCCACGCATTTCCAGTTAACTTCTCCTCGAGTGGCCCTGAGATTTGAACAACCCGGACAAGGGGTGGACAATTTCTATCGCACTACTTCCTTCAACTAGTCACAGTTAGTCACAACCCAAAACAATCCCATTTGACTCCAGTTACGAAAAGTCGTAGAGAATGGATCAAAGTTATGCCTAAACTGTACCATCTTGGGAGAGTAGTCTTTAGTCTAAGAATTGACTCACAAGAATACTATAGCAGCTCTTGCCACGACCCGGCTATAAAATTTCCAGAACTCTATAAGCGGTCACATTGCCCGACAGAGTGTCTCTTACAGTCTGCCTATGTGATCGACTAGTCATCACATATGACTCTATGGCACTTGAACTTGCCATCAATCGCCTCACACTCTAGTCGCTTTGAGACGTCACCTCATGTAAGCGGCTAGGGGCTATACTAAGTCAATCCAGTTCACTTATGGGGTTCAATATTGTCTCTTACAACCCATTTGGATTCTGACAAAGTATCTTTCATTTTGAGTTAATCATAACTCAAATGATGTTGTCATGCAACAATAGTCAATACTATCACATTGCATTTGATGCACAATCATCTATTTGTATTAGTGTTTTGCGAATAACCTTTATTATTCATGCGAATAACCTTTATTTATGATAGCAAAACTTACGACTTTTGGTCTCCTTTGTTCTCATATTATCCCGTATAATATGATTCTATTTGAGTACATTTCTAGAACTCTTTCTAGATTTTGAGTTTCCTTTCCGGAGGAAAGCTCCCACTGTTATCTTATAACTTGTGACGTATCGATATACAGTCACTTATGTACTGAAAACTTTATTGTAGTCTATTTATGATTTCATCATTCTAATAATTTTCACTCATCTTGGCTATTTATGGTTTCATTCATCATTATGAATAAAGTATCCAACCATTCTAACTTCTAGCGGGCGACCTTTTATTATCCATATAATAAACCTTCCCGTAAAGCTCCATCATCTTATGATATAAGGTATTTGATCATCTAGAATTGAAAACCTCTTATTCTTTACACCTTAAAGAATCACCCATTCTCTCTAAATGGTAGGCTTAATTCTTTTAATGAAAATTGCTCCCACTAAAATCAATATCTCTCGATATCTTAAATGAACATTTCATTTCTCGCATGTTAAACTATTACTCGAATCATTATTACCATCACTATCCCTATAGTGATCCATCTTCCATTCAATCAATCATCACCCTATTATCATGTCTTCGTTTCCTCGAGACGAAAATGACATGATAATTTCTTTATAACTACATTGAGAGGATTGAGATGATTTCTTCTCTTTTATCTTATAAACTTAGAAAAATCATTTATTAAGGAACCGTTTTCCTACCGATTTCATACGGGGTTTCAAGTTTCCTCTCTATGAAACAATGAACACAAAGAACCTTTCTTCGAGTGTCCTCCCGTAGTTTCTTCAGTGTCCTCTCGTAGTTTCTTCAAATCATTTAGGGCTTTTCTTAAGCCTCCTCAAGAAGGAATCTTCTCTAAGATCCTTTATTTTTTATCATTGGTTTGCGAGCGAAATATTTTCTCCCACTCTATCCTTCTAACAATAATCTTTATTCGTATAAGGATAGCTATTTCGATTAACCAATGCATATGAATGTTTGAAGTTTTGTAGGTGTGATGAGTACATTCTCATTTTCACTTAAAATGAAAATCTTATAATGAACTAATATAGTCTCATTTTGATTGAAAGTATCTCATGGGGTGTAGTTCTCCGTTTTAATCAACACTTTGATTATCTTATACTTGATCGTATCAATATTTATTGCGTGATTAGATCACTATTATTCATGTTTTAACAAGGTATGCAATTTATTTGATAAATCAAAACATTGATTAAGAACAAAAGTAGTGACTCGGGTTGAAAACCAAGTCACTACTATCCAAAATTACAACCATTGTTTTTAGGATTTTAATCCTTGTCTTACAAGAAAGTAAATTGTTCCAAAATAAAATGCAAAATATGAAAGAAGACGATATGAAAATTAGAGCCTAGCTCTTCAAGTCTTCGATCAATTTGGATGCTACCATAGCCATCCAAGTAAGGAACTTCAAGCTTCCTTCTCCTTGCCCTTATCATTATTAGGGGGTGGCCCTTTAAAACAATTAAAAAGGGTAAACATCAACACATTTGTATCGCTATACATAAGTTGATAAATGACATGAATCATAACGAGAATTATTACCTACGGCGGTTGCCTTCCCATTTTTGAGATCGCTTAAGTATTTGGGGCAATTTCGCTTCCAATGACCGATCCTCGTGCAATAATGGCACTTGTCTTGCTCTTTTGAAGACGAGGTGGAAGCGCCTTTCGAAAAGGTCTTTTCTTTGGTCGCCTTGGGCTTGAACGTTTTCTTGCCCTTGCCTTTAGAGGCATTCCTCTTGAAGCTCGTTTTCCCTTTCTTTTCGATGTTCAAAACATCTTTGGTGGAACTTTCATGAAGTCCCATGTCCCTTTCGGCTTGGACGAGCATCTTATGCAACTCTTCCAACGTGGTCTCTTGGTTTCGCATATTGAAATTCACCCGGAATTGAGCATACGCCTTAACCTTATTGAGCGAGTGAAGAACTCAGTCAATAATTAGAGAGTCGGGAACATCAACATTTTGAGCTTTTAGAGTCTCCGCGAACTCAACGAGTTTGAGCACATGAGGGCTTATCTTTTGCCCTTCCTTGAAAGTAATGTCAAAGAAGGCGGAAGCCGCCTCATATTGAATCACCCTTGGAGTTTGCGAAAACATGGTCGCAAGCTTGGTGTATATTTCATACGATGTGGTCAACTTTATCATACTCCTTTGGAGATCCGGCTCCATGGAGAAGATGAGCACATTTTTAAGATCGGAGGACTCTTTCATGTAGGCTTCATAGGCCTCACGAGTTTGGACCGATGAACGAGCGGTCGGAGCGGCTTCGGATAGGTAACGACTCTTATCGTCACCTTGAGCGGCCAAAAGTAATTGCGCATCCCAATCCTTAAAGTTTGAACCATGCTTATCGAGTTTGCAACGATCCATAAAGGATCGAAGCCATGATACGTTAGTGAGAGGTGGAGCGTTGGTTGCCATTGATGTTGTCGAAAAATTAGACTACAATAATAAAAGGAAAACAACATCATTTTAAGTTTCGTAATTTGAATTTTAAGAAACTTAAACATGTTAAGTATATTTACTTAATGATCTCTTACCCAATTAAGTAAACAATCCCGAGACCCAAACCCATACTAATCCGGGCACGGTGTAGCCGATTCAACCCGTATCGGTATAATTTGGTGGATTAACACTTTAATCGGTTCTACCCTTAGAACTCTCGGTCGACAATTTTCTTAAAATTATCTTTAGCCCGAACTTATTGCAACTACGGTTACGAATACTTTCGTTGAGATCAACCAAATTTCAAGGTGTAATCTTATTACCCCACTTACCCAACGTGACAATTTTAGTACCCCGGTGTAGCCGAGCCTACGTTCTTGTGAAGAAGGGATTCATGGGTCCGTACTTTTTGGTAAGGCTAAGTCTCAATATTTATATGTAAGAGATCTAGTCAAATTATTATCTATCTCCGTTTAAGTGAACTAAGTCGGTGAATTATCGATAAAATAAAAGACTAGGTCGACTAGGTCGAAACATGCATGATACGATGTATGACGATTTGGCTATGCATGCAAACATATAAAAAGCAAAAAGAAAGCATAAATAAACCCTAGTATGGCCTTTCCTAGAAAAGAAATAACAAAGTACAAATTCGGAAACCAACTCCTTTGGTCCCTTGATCTTCACGCGGCACGCACTTCGAGGTAAACACCGTCTTGTCGGAACTCCTTTCCGAATGGCACCGTCTTCAAGGAACTCCGGATTTTACAAATATTACAACTTTTCTAGTCTACTTTATACATTATAAAATAGAAATAAATTACAATTGGGTGATACGAGATCACAAAATTACAACCCAATCCGTAACCCCTTACATTACGGGAAATACCGATTAAAACTAAGGCCATACTAAGTAAATTACATAATTCCCAAAATTACGTAAAAAATAAATCATGACATTCATAATATAAAATATGCAATGCTTATATAAATATGAATTAACATGCAAACCCTAAGCCAAATTGTCCTATTTAAAACACTTATTTAAATAGTTATCGTAAACCTCGGTTTATGGAATCGCGTGTTTTAACGGTTAACAACACTATGCATTTTTATGAAACGGTTTTCATCCTTAAGTTAATCATCCCAACTCTTATAGGATTCAAAATTTAGTCTTACTCAACTTTGAACATGACTTAACTTAATATATTTCAATATTGATCGGTATTACTCGGTTTTACGGGAAAAATAATATAAAAATTCAAAAGAGTCATAAAAATTTCGAAAATTCAAAAATCAAATTTTGAAAAATCCAGAATGTTCTTAAAATTTTCAGAATAATGTTAAAATATTAGTATTTATACGGTTTTAACATTATTTCGAAAATAACACGTAAAACGAGCATTTTAAGTCGGAAAATTCAATAATTAACTTCATAAATGCAAATTAAATACTAATAATAATTTTATACCTTCCAAAACATTTTAAGAACACAAGATGGACAGAAAATTAAATGGTACACTGCCCAATGAGCCGAAATTTAAAAGCATGACTCCTTTTATTTAACTTTACATGCTACTTTTAACAACATAAAATTAAATCAAATCTGAAACTTTTGGCTCCCAAGAAAATTTCCAAGATGAACATATCATATATGACTAATATGAGTTACATATTTCGGCCATTTTAACAACATTTGCAAATTTTAACGATTTTCGTCATATATCGTACGATTTTAACCCTTAAAATTATTTCTCAAGCATAAAATAAGATAAAATTCTCGAAAATTTTATACATGCTGGAAATAATATATATGACATCGTGTTAAATTTTATGGCCAAATTCCAACTTAAACTATTAAAGTCGAAATTATGTCACTAATTACTCGATTTTTACATTAAAAATCTATAATATTGCAATATTTGAGATAAATTTCTGGAAAATTCAAAATAAATTTTAAATATTGCATGTGACATCCTCATAAATTTTTATAGTCAAATTCATAATATAACTATTTTAACCCATTTTTATTCATCTTATTGCATTTTAACACTTAAAATTCATATCACACGATTTATAAGTCCATAATTTACGAAAAATCATATTCATATTATAGAAAATACATGTGATAACATACTGAAAAATCTCGGCCAGAAGCTAACTTTAACTATTTTTCCCAAAAATAAACATTTTTAACCATTAAAACATATTAAAACCGAGATTTAATATACCAATAATCAATATTCATGCAAAATATATTCCAAATATTCTAAAACATTTTAGAAAACAGTAGGTATTCATGCTAAATTAATTTCGTGCATATCATATATCAAACGAAAAAAGCAATTTTATTTTGTTATCACTATAACTCCGTAAAAACGTAAACGGAAAGCATGCAAACAACCTATTGCTCTGATACCAATTGTTAGGTTTTATTAGTTGCTCATAAACTAATTTTAGTCTTACTAATACAATCTTTTAATTAACTCATTAATTAACATATTAAGATAGATCTTATGCATGCTAATAATGCGGAAATAAGGAGAGTATTTGAACCCTTACACACGGTCCAAATGTTTAGCAAGGATGATCCTCCGAGTACCCAAAATAGAATACCTCCTTTGGATGCACCAAGACAATCCCTCAATAAACCGAAGCCTTGTATTTTGCTAGAATAGAAATCGGTTTCTTCCTTAAATAATTCTAATCACTCTTATTAGAATGTTGTTTGAATACTACAAATAGTATGTAAATATTATCTTATAATATGAGTTTTAGAGGTTAATAAACTCTCTTTACTTAGAGTATATTTCGGCTAAGAGGAGAAGAGAGTTTATTTGATTTTTCTACACTTAGAAAATTATACAAGCATTAGAAGAATTAGGGTTTTCATTAGGTGAGCATCTTATACTTAAATGTTGGATGCTTGGGTGTGGGTGGCCGGGTATGGGAGGGCTCCAAGGGGGAACACACCTCTTTCCCATGCAATATAGGGTGGCTAATAGGTAACCTTCTCAAGGTACTTTAACGATTATGTTTTTAACAACTTAAAACACTTAAATCATTTCTTGTTTAAACACCCCAAAACCGGCATACACATACCAATATGGACCTAATTTTACAACTTTGTCAATGTTCCAATTTTATGTTATGTGACATACAATATGTCACAATTTAATAAAATAACAATTGACTTAATTTAATCATACATATTTAGCAAGTAAATATTATTCATAAATTAATAAATCACATTTATAAAGTTGATTAGTAATTCGAAATTACTATAAATGGTCATTCATAATTAATCGTCAATACGATTTACAACCTTTGTAATAATTATAACCCAATTCATTCTAATTACGATATTTTAAAATATCGTTTAATGTTTAACAATTGACACGTTTCAATTTTAAACATAAATCTTACATTAAGATTTAACCTCTAATTTCTCGATATACGAGTTTAAGGAATATGATCAAATCGTATCAATATACACTTGATCACTTTAACAATTAAGGGAATTGTCCTAAAGGTGTGACCTAAAGGGATCAACTGACCATCACCGTCATACGACAGTAATGTCAAACTCTAGCTAGCCAATCATTACCGATTAATGTTGGTCAGTTGACTAATAATTCGTATCATCCCTTGCGCATTCTCGTTATGAGATTTAATTACGTGATCGCACTCTTGTTGAAGACACATTTCCCAACATTCCGACTTCTCGACACTGGTCGACCGACTAACAACACTGGTCGGTCGACCAACCTTACTGGTACTCGCTTCTTCTTTTTTTTTTTTTTCTTTTCCACGGCCTTTGGACTTCCTACCTTAGTCCCACTCCTCAATGAAATGATATTGAGGGTCTTTTTTTTCCGGTGGGGCTGTGTCGGAAGTTGCCCCGGAGTTCTCGAGTTATTCTTGCTCGCAAGTTGAGCAATTTGGGACTCCAACATCTTCATCCCGGCCTCACTAGCTTGTGACTCGTTTTGCGCCATCCCCATGAGGTTTTGGATCATCGACTCGGTGCTTTAGGGTGGATTTTGAGGTTGTTGTGGATTGAAGAGTTGTTTTTGGAAGTTTTGTTTGTGGGGTGGGATGTAGCTTTGGTTTTGTTGTGGTGGAGGTTGTGGATTCTGAACGCTTTGGCTAGTCCACCGTAGGAGCGGATGGACATTAGTCGGGTCATAGAAGTTGTTTTGGCGGTAGTGTTGGAATGTCGCGCAAGTTTCGTTTGGAGTAGTACAAAACTTGGAGACATGGCCTTCTCCTCCGTACCTCTCACAAGCAAACGGTCCATCCGTCACCGCGTTTACTTGATACATACCTCCTTTACTTCCCCCACTAAGCTCGTATTTGTCAAAACGAGCCAAAAGAGCCTCAATCGCAGCTACCGAAGATTCGTCTTTCCTTTGGTTACCACGGGAAGTCCCGTGCTCGGCTCGATGTACAGCAACATCCTCTATTATTTTGAGACCCTTGGTCTCCCCACTATTTTCCTGGAACCTTCCGTTGGCCGCGGCATCCAAGTAGGCACGGTTGTCATCATAAAACCCGTTATACAACTGGTTGCAAAGGAACCATTGTTCAAATCCATGGTGAGGTATGGATGGAACAAGCCTCTTGAAACGCGTCCACGCTTCACTAAAATCTTCAGCCGGCCCTTGTTTTAAACTCGTGATCTGGGCCCTCAAGGCATTGGTTTTTGACGCGGAATAGTATTTCCGGTAAAAAGCCAACGCCAACGTATTCCAATCCGTGACTCCCGCAGCAGTGCGGTCCAAATCCCGATACCATTCCCTCGCCGAATCCCGAAGTGAGAAAATAAACATCGTTTGCTTTATCTGGTCCTGGGTAACACCATATGGAGGCGCAATGGAGCAGATGTAGTCGGTAAAGATCTCTATGTGCTTCGCCGCGTCTTCGTTGGCTGCACCCCCAAACTGGTTTTTTTCAACCATAGAGATGTAAGAGGGTTTAGCCTCGAATGGTTTACCCGTTCCCGCAGGTAATGTGAACCCTTTGTAAAGGTCCTTCACCTGGGGCATGGAATGACTAGCAATACTCGCCTCTTCTGCCATTTCTTCTTCGTCGGGTTTAGGTGGTTCGGTATTTATGAATGAAGTGGGTGTGGGTGGTTGATTTGGTGAAAGTGAGTGAGTTGGTGTAGGTGGTTGGTTGTCGAAAATATCCTCCTGGAATAAAGAATGGAGAACCTCCTTCTTTATCCTGCTGAAATAACCTTCTCTTTGTCCTAAGTGTATTCTCAAGCTCGAGCTCAAGGGCAAGTAGTTTTCCTTGAACTGACCTACGCATAAGATAGAAACTACAGGAAAAAGTGAGAACGGTTTAAGGAACAAAGTTCCTTAAACACAAAAATAAGACAAAAACAAAAAACAGTTAACACTAGCGTTACCTCCCCCGCAACGGCGCCAAAATTTGATACTCGTCGTTGAGGGTGCCAAAGATAAAATTTATAATTCCTAAACTTTAACTATAGATAGCGAAAGTCAGGGTCGAACCACGAGGAGGTTGGGAGTGTTAGTCGTTCTAGGTCTTTGTCTTAGGGTAACAAGTTGGGGGTTTATGATAGTTTGGATTGTCATTAAGTCTGATAAATTAAAACAAAAACAAGACTGAAATAAAGATATGAATAAACTATAGTAAGAGAGATGTTAGGATGATTGGGTCGTTATAGCTACGATGGCATATGGTCTAGGTCAACAAGTATTGCAGTCGTGTAAGGGGTATAACAAATCCTTTCGGTCTATGTTATCTAATAGCTCCTTTCGGCCTATGCTATTAGTTCCTAGGTCTCACAAATATCGGGTGTTAACAATATAGGTGATTCCTAATGTCTAGGTCACATACCTTTCAGCCTTAGTAACCTAGCTGTCTTAAAACGTCAACTAATTCCCCACCCTTATCTTTCGATCCCGGGGTGATCATTATAAAGCATCCTACAAGTATCCTTTCGGTCTCTTTGTAAGATATTGAGATTAACGGAAGAAAACAGGTCTGATCATACACGGAGTCGGTCGACCGACCAGCTATTCCGGTCGATCGACTAACTACCTTAGTCGACCGACCAGTGAAGCCAGTCGGTCGAGCGAGGTCTGCTACGGGTTGCCCTAATTCATACCATCTACGCTATTACTTACCTACATCCTGACATATGAAGTTACCTACGCATAATAACAGAAAAAACAACAACTACGATAATAACTACAACAAACATAATGATTAGAACGGTGATCATGCGATTAACAAACAAGGTATAGGGATTCTATCTAACCGGTATAACAATAATGAACTTGAGCGAAACTGAAATAGAACAAGGATTACCATGCAATGGAATAAGGACTGAAAGAATTGAACTTTATTGAACTTGCGTGGAATTAGAATGTTTGCAAATTAAACTATGAAGAACTTGTATAAAACTGATTAATGAGATTTCTAAAACTAAAACTTAATTAGGGTTTTTCTACTAAAAACTGAGATGCTTAGTACAGGGATTAGTCTAGGCTTAAATAAGAAATTCTGAAAGCTTTCCCCTTAACCTAATCTCGCGCTTATGGGCTTAATTCTCTTTTATGATTTTCCAAAATCTGCGCCTTGGTCGACCGACCGATGATGCTAGTCGGTCGACCAGTTATCGGGCCCATGAAGACTTCTGGCTTTGATTCTGAACTTCTGAACTTGAGATGTCAGGTGCGTTGGTCGACCGACCAGTGGGTCGGTCGGTCGACCGAAGCACCTGTGTATCAGCCTTGAAACCTTCGGAATTTGGTCTTTTGGTCCTTCAACCGCACCTCGGATTCCGTTTCTTCTTCATTCCTTTGTTCCTTTAGCTATGCGAAAATATCAAGGGTAATACTTGGCTCGAAATCGCCTCATTTCCGCATAAATCTGCAAAATAGCATAAAAATACGAAAGTAGACGAAATATGGAAATAATGGCTAAAAAATCGTGAATGAGCTCTGAAATGCGTGTAAAAATAGATGTAAAACATCATAAAATAGACACGCATCAATTGTCCGAGGCCTTTCTGTCCTCCGTAAACATACAACCAAAGTGTTTAATGGATAGATTTCCAAATCAATTAAATAGTCGACCTGCATTAAGCCTAATGACATGGAATGTCTAGGGGGCAGGGAGACCAAAAAATTTAACCTTGCTTAACGAATTATTTCTGGTAAACCGACCTCAAGTGCTAGCCTTTGTGGAGCCACGCATTAGTGGGGAAATTGCACAACGAGTTTGTGACTGTATTGGATTTAGTGGAAAGACCAGGGTTGAGGCCGAAGGATTTGGAGGAGGAATATCTCCACTTTCATAATCATTAACCCAATCTCATCATATTTCTACCCATCTTATATTTATACAAAATAAACATCCAACATATGAAATTAAGCATCCAATCAACAAAATAATCAGATTACTAACGTCCTTATAGTTCATCATAATCATGAGCTTCACTAATTTCATCCAAACACAATAAAATCACATAGCATGCTAATATATGACATAGGCAAGTTTCTCATTATTGTCACCTTTACTTAGCGGAATCTTCAAGTTCCTCTTCAATAATCACCAAATCTTCTTCCGGGTTATCACAAGCACCACCTAAAATCACAAAACACCATACATGACACGAAATTAGAGCTAGGGCAGAACAGCCCGGAAATCAGTCGAGCCAAATCACGAAATTGACTACCTTAAAATGACGGGGACAATCTCACGAGTCTATAGGCGCAAGAATCGCTAAATTCCGTTAAGAAATGAGAAATGAGTTTACTTGTAACACCCCATATTTTTGGCTAAATTAAAACCAACATTTACATACAAAACTGGCCAAAATACGGGATATTATAATTAATATACAAAGTCTCTTATTACAAATTCTCTTAAAAATAAAATAATACAAAATCAAAATCAAAATCTTTTACAAAGACTTAACATAAAATCTTCACTTAAATAAAATCCTTTGGACTGCAGCGGAAGTAACCTGAAATAAAACCAGAAGACAGAAAGGAACTACCCCCATGACGAGTAGCCCAAAACGGAGAAACAGGTCAGCCGGAAAGCTGAGTAACATATAATACCTAAATATAAGCAGAATAGTTTTTTTGTCATGGCGTGAAAACACAGACATGTAAAAATAAAAATAAACACAGAGAATAATAAAAACACTCCCCGAGTAACTATCTCAAAATATCTCAACCTCAACTTAAAACTTATACCACAATATACTCATATTCTCTCGTCCCAAAAATTAACCTAGTCATTACTCTTACTCCGTCTCACTCATTACTTTTTCCCATAATATACTACTCCAAGATAACCAGGTATTGTATTTTCATCGTCGAAACTAAGCCAAGTACAAGGGGTGAGTGAATTGGCCGATAAACCGCTAAACAATACTTCCATCTCATATCGATTCCAAACCAAATAATATAACTCAAGAAACTTGGTCACTCTGGACCGTAAATATAACTCGGCATGCATGCCCCATAACTCAATACTAGTAACCAATAAATCTCAATTCAATATCGTTATTGTCAAAGGTTTAAAGAACCGTGCTCAACAGTTAGAGTAAAACTCTAAGCTACTCACCCACGAGTCAAGGTCAAAGAAATCAATAAATCAAACAGAATACCACTTAACAACCTTACTGTCAAAATAATCAACTTAAGCTTACCAACAAAAGCCAACATCTCAATACTTCTCAGACCACTAAATTTAGGAAAATACTAGCTCACTTGACAACGTATCATGGTTCAAGCTCTAGTGCTAATAATAATGGATTTTCACTCTTTAAAGGACATAAAGAATGGCACTCTTGTTCCCAACTAAACAATTCAATATTGTCTTTAACCTTAAATCAGTCAATTACACAGGACAACCCATCTCAATATTAAACCCGTCTCACAAACAGATGATTAAACTTATTGATATAAATTTTAATGGATACGAATCAATTACTAATAACTCAACAGAAATAAGATTAACACATAAAACCGTCATAAATAAATAACAATTAGCAAGTAATTCATACAACCTCGAACAATAATATCAATAATAGGATCGGTAGAATCGTGTTACCTTATGTAAGAAAATTTGACTAACAATACTCGAAAATGTTCCAAAAATTAACCACCGAAATGTGAAAGCAATAATGGAGAATGCAATGGTAAAATGGTTGTTGTGAGTTGGATCTGAGGACGATATGCAAAATGCATGTCCAGTAAAAGATGAGAAATGAGTTTACTTGTAACACCCCATATTTTTGGCTAAATTAAAACCAACATTTACATACAAAACTGGCCAAAATACGGGATATTATAATTAATATACAAAGTCTCTTATTACAAATTCTCTTAAAAATAAAATAATACAAATTCAAAATCAAAATCTTTTACAAAGACTTAAAATAAAATCTTCACTTAAATAAAATCCTTTGAACTGCTGCGGAAATAACCTGAAATAAAACCAGAAGACAGAAAGGAACTACCCCCATGACGAGTAGCCCAAAACGGAGAAACAGGTCAGCCGGAAAGCTGAGTAACAGATAATACCTAAATATAAGCAGAATAGTTTTTTTGTCATGGCGTGAAAACACAGACATGTAAAAACAAAAATAAACACAGAGAATAATAAAAACACTCCCCGAGTAACTATCTCAAAATATCTCAACCTCAACTTAAAACTTATACCACAATATACTCATATTCTCTCGTCCCAAAAATTAACCAAGTCATTACTCTTACTCCGTCTCACTCATTAATTTTTCCCATAATATACTACTCCAAGATAACCCGGTATTGTATTTTCATCGTCGAAACTAAGCCAAGTACAAGGGGTGAGTGAATTGGCCGATAAACCGGTAAACAATACTTCCATCTCATATCGATTCCAAACCAAATAATATAACTCAAGAAACTTGGTCACTCTGGACCGTAAATATAACTCGGCACGCATGCCCCATAACTCAATACTAGTAACCAATCTCAATTCAATATCATTATTGTCAAAGGTTCAAAGAACCGTGCTCAACACTTAGAGTAAAACTCTAAGCTACTCACCCACGAGTCAAGATCAAAGAAATCGATAAATCAAACAGAATACCACTTAACAACCTTACTGTCAAAATAATCAACTTAAGCTTACCAACAAAAGCCAACATCTCAATACTTCTCAGACCACTAAACTTAGGAAAATACTAGCTCACTTGACAACGTATCATGGTTCAAGCTCTAGTGCTAATAATAATGGATTTTCACTCTTAAAAGGACATAAAGAATGACACTCTTGTTCCCAATTAAACAATTCAATATTGTCTTTATACCTCAATCAGTCAATTACACAGGACAACCCATCTCAATATTAAACTCGTCTCACAAACAGATGATTAAACTTATTGATATAAAATATTAATGGATACGAATCAATTACTAATAACTCAACAGAGATTAGATTAACACATAAAACCGTCATAAATAAATAACAATTAGCAAGTAATTCATACAATCTCAAACAATAATATCAATAATAGGATCGGTAGAATCGTGTTACCTTATGTAAGAAAATTTGACTAACAATACTCGAAAATGTTTCAATAATTAACCACCGAAATGTGAAAGCAATAATGGAGAATGCAATGGTAAAATGGTTGTTGTGAGTTGGATCGGAGGACGATATGCAAAATGCATGTCCAGTAAAAGAATGTAGCATACAAACAATAAGATCAGGAGGAGGATGCTTTCAAACATGAATAAAGAAGAACAAGTTTAGAGAATTGACGGCTGAACCACAATAAGGCATTAAATAAATAAAAGATGGGCTTTATACAAAATAAAAGCTAGCCCTAATGATATATTTTGAGTCGATTGAACTATCCTTATCAAAATTAAAGAATTAGAGACCAACTTATAAATTAGATTAAAATTCTTTTGTATTAAATTAATAATAACAAATATTTAAAATATTATACGACCACAATATTTGGGATATTACATTACTGATTTCTCATTTTCTCACTTAGAGAACAAGAAAGAAGATGGTAAGGAAAGGGATAGGAAGCTTCATTTCTCTATTTTCTTTTAAGCACAAGTGAAATGAGACGGGTTTAATAAAAATGTTCGGGAATACTTGTTACGGAAATGCCAAGAAAATTATATTAGATCCCAAGATTAAATAAATCTCAAGACGGAGTTTACACGATATTTCTAAAACATTAGTTTACGAACTTAAATAAAATATTATTAAATTTCGAAGAATACATTAATTTATTAAAAATATGTTTACCAAAAATAAGGGATGTTACATGAAGTCTCACTTGTGATAAGCGGTTTTTAAGTTCTTTTGTGTGCTTGAGGAAATCGTTGTTAGTGATTGAGGGTGATGATATGTGGCATAAGATGTATAATTGTGGTTGTATAGTTTCAATCGAAGTAATAGACATAATGAGTGGATTTATCTTATGATCTAATTTCGGAATATTGTGGCTTATGCTCTTAATGGTTGGAATTTTGGATTTTTGTCTTGTGTTAAAGGAAAGGTTATGAGATTTATTTATGGATCGAGATAGAACGATAGGAATGAATTG
This sequence comes from Silene conica, assembly GCA_029255685.2. NCBI lineage: Eukaryota > Viridiplantae > Streptophyta > Magnoliopsida > Caryophyllales > Caryophyllaceae > Silene > Silene conica. The sequence goes on along the minus strand of CM055317.2, from coordinate 32,330,731 downwards.
AATGTTATCATGGAGTTCAGATTCAACACGTTGGGAATTTCGGAGACTATGCTCGTCTGTAATTGGAATAATATATTTGACAAGTAAGAATTGTTAATGATTTTTAGTGAGTTATGAAATATTTATGATTTATCCGTTGAGGAGCTATTTAATGATTGTACCTTTTAAAGGATTGGATGAGAGAGAGAGAGAGAGAGAGACGAACTATAATTTATGGACTTGTCAGATGTTAATGTTAAAGAGTTTTAGCGTTGACTTAGGGAATGATCATGTTGACGATGATTATAATGGATCGAGGTGTTCATCTTTTGAGGGTATAAATATTGTTATGGATTAATTCATTAAGTTTGATTAGATGCAGTTCTTGAGAGTTGATGGTTGTGAGAGTTTATGATCTTGAGAGTTAATAATTTGAGGAATGTAGTTAGTGATGTCAAAGGGGCAAGTATGTAGATATTTGTTGGTGTTGAGGTATTATGGAGATATGATGAAATGATGTTTCGAGACATTGTGACCTTGAGTGATGATTGTGCGAGAATTGTAAAACCCTGGTTATAGTGCTTTATTTATCTTATCTTGAGGTGTCGTCTTGTTGTTTATAAATTTACTTTGGAGTCAGCTATTCTTGTCATCCTTGCACGTGTCGACCATACCTCTTCTATTTGAGCCTTTAGACCAAAAGTTTTTTATTTATCTTTGTCCTCTGTCTATTTTATCTATTGTTACTTTCTATTTGTTCTTTATTTCAACTTCAACTCCTTCTTCTTTGAAGTTTTGTAATTATCCTCTTTACATTGATTTCTCATTGAGTTTATACCTTCTAAAACAATGATTTTGTTTGCTTTGTGGTATTGCGCAAATATATTTTGTTTTGGTTTACAAGCTATTTATTCTTTTATGGTAACTTGAAAATGTTTGAAATATCTTTAGAGCTACTTGTGATCATATCGTAGTGGAAGCTTGAATCTTTTTGGGAGTAATGTTAGATCTGTGAGTTTGATGTTTGGCTATTGGAGATTGGGAACTTAGTAACATTTTTGAATGAGAGTATGAATTTGAACGAATGACATATAAAGTTTTGGAGAAAGAGTATTAAAGGTCTTATATGAGGTTTGAAAGTTTGAGGATGTTATTAGTTTGATGGACATAGCTTTATATAGTGTTTTGGTGGATTCTTAATGGTAAGATGATACTCATGGATACTAAACCATGACTACGAATTGAGGTTATAAGCTTAGTTTTTATATGAGTATGGGTGATGAGAATGGTATAGTGATGTTGTTACGCTTTGATGGAAATGCGTTATTAATGACAAGTGTTCAAAGAAAATGATTTTGATCTTGCGAGTGTGACTGGTGATTAGGTGGTGAGGTTGAGGTTTGAGATTGATGACTTTGAATATTATATATATATATATATATATATATATATATATATATATATATATATATATATATATATATATATATATATATATATATATATATATATATATATATATATATATATATATATATATATATCGAGAACTATCGAGAGTTTATATTAAGCTTTTTTAGGTTAAGAGCTGTATATAGAAGTAGGCGCTACCAACTTTGAGGAAATTATGGTAGCTATAACTTTAATGGCACTCGTGAATAGAATAGTTTGCTTATTTGGAAGAGTTCTCTGGCTTTGAGATTACCTGTTTGAGGCTTTGGTCAATGTCATATCTTGTGGTGAATGAAAACTATAATTGAAGTGTTTGTGGAAAGTTATTTGAACTTGCAGAAATAGTAATAAGTTTTTGAGTGGTTATATATGTTGTTTAATGATGGTTAATGGTGGTGGTCGGTGGAGTAATGTTTGGAATACGAGGACTAGAAATTAGATTGTTCATGAGATGAAAGAGTATACATTGATGAGTGTATTACTTAATGGTGTTGAGAGTGGGATGAAAGTGAGACAACCTTTGATGTTGTAGTATGTGAGATAAGATTGACTTTATGAGTGTAACCCACATGCTTAAAGGTGATGCGTGTGTGAAAATATTGTGGTTTTGTGATAACTAGATCGTATTGAGATATACGATTATTTTGGGTTGTGATATATGGTTTGAGTTTGATATGTCTTTTCAGGTTTTAGAGTGTGTGAATATGATCATAACATTGAGGATGTAAAATACCTCTCTATGGTTTGAGTGTTGGTAATGATCAGAGTGCGCAGCGGTTACGATTCCGAGATGACTTTCGTTGATGATCACTTGTAATTCTTACCTTGTTTTGATATTATGTTTGAAATTCAAGTTTCGAGGACGAAACTTCTTTGTAGAGGGTTGGATTGTAACACCTCGTATTTTATAATAATATTTTATTATAAAAGTATTTTATTTACTTAATTATTTTGAAGCTTATTAATGGATTTCAGAAATATCAATATTTATAACTTCCGTTTTCTATTTTATTATTCCTCGTTTTGATCTACTTTTGGATGGGTTAAAATGTCCGTGTAATATTTAATTAATTTAATTTAATAATTACTTTTCTATATAAAGTGTTATAACGGAATCACAGAGAAATATAAAAACAAACAGTAAAGAACAATACACACAAATTTACGTGGTTCACTAACGATGTGTTAGCTACGTCCACAGGGCAGAAGCGAGAGAGTTTTTATTAATGTGAGGAGTTTTTCAGATTACAGATTTAGAACGGTATATTGTGATATGATAGCTACTAGGGTAGAGGTTAAGAGTTTGTATAGTACTCTTAACCTAATACAATACAGATTTGACCTAATAAGGCCCAGACAGAAACCGCCCCAATACAGAATTCAGATACCCCCGCATAGTCGTTCGAAGCAACGACTAACAGATTCAAGGTAAAGACCCAACATAAAGTTATTCTTGCGTTTTAATATGACCCAATCTAATTTGTAATCAGATAATCCATTGTATGAACTAATGGATCCAAAACCCACTTGTTAACTCCATATAAAAGAAAACCGTAAGCAAGCTAGCAAGCGTCTCCTTCTATTTCGTGCGTGAAGTGCCGCGCTTTACTTCCTCTTTCTCGTCTGTTTTCTTTTCTTTCTCCCTTTAACTTCATTGTTGAATATCTTTCATTCCTCCAAATTTATAGGTAAATTATATTTTCACAATCAAATATTTTATTGGAATTATTTGTATGGACCTTTAGACCTATGTTTTGGGTCTCTTGTGTTTGTGGGTAAAGAAGAAGATGTCTTTCCCTTCGGCGCTTTCGAAAGAGTGATTATTTGGTACAATTTCTATCACAAGGATTTGGATTTCCGCTTTCTTTAAAGTTGATTTTTGGTGTTATTGACACGTGTTTGAGATAAGGCTTTGTTGGTCACATTCTTTATGAAGGTTTTCATTAATTGCTAAAAAGGTAACTAAGTGTTTCTCTTTTAATTGTATTTATGTCAATTGATGTAATTAATATGATGTAATGATTGTATGTACGATTAGTACATGTTTGATTATTTATTGTCATTAATTAATTATGTTTCGTATATTTACGTATGTTTTATCATCGTAATTGTGGATTATAATGTGTTGATAAGTCGTTATGGGTGTCGTGTGCGCAACTAGGGTTCGCGAAGAAACTCTAGACGGCGGCAAGGCTAACGGCCAAGAGTGTTGCTCAAGGTTATAGTTGAAGTATGTGTAACCTTGAAAATATGATTCAAGGTTATAGCTGAAACTAGTACAACCTTGAGTATTACTCAAAGTTATAACTGAAGTTAATATAACTTTGAGTTACAAGTTAAAGTTATAGCTGACTAACATAAACCCGAGGTAGGACTCAAGGTTATGGTTGGTGGTAGTATAACTTGAGGTCTGTGTCACGGTTGGGCTAAGGTTGCTATAACCTCACGTCATACGTGGAAGTTATAGTCGAGGCTAGTGAACCTCGCACCCAGAGTTCATGTTAAAGTTACTATAATCTTGGTTGTTTATACTTGTTTCACATGTTAAAGTTACTATAACCTTGGACTATCATGGTTGTTTCATATGTTGAGTTGTGTTCATTAATTGTATAATATTGTGTTGCATATGTCGTTGGATACTTTTGTGCATTTGACATTAGGACGGTCTGTTACGATGTTCTACTGGTTTGAGTCGTGATATTATTCACGCATGTTAGTAGAGTTAGTTATACTGTGCATTTGTTGCTTGTTGGTTTGAATAGATGACGATGGTATCAGTTATATACTATCAGAATGAACTAATGCCACCCATTGATGTGGGATTTATTTGGTCTATGGTCGGGGGGTAGCAGATGCGTCAGTTATACGCTCTGTTCCCCGAGTGTCGTTTGGTGGTACAGTTATTGCACAGAGAGTCTGATCAGTCTTAGACATATAGGCAATGGTTATACGCTATACATAGTACCGTGGAGGCAGTGGTTATACGCTCCACACCGATGGAGGCAGTAGTTATACGCTCCGTCAGCTAAAGGCATTGGTTATATGCTCTGGCAAGTTAGAGGCAGTGGTTATACGCTCTAACGGGCGTTCGCTATATTCGCTACACTTTGATGATAGCTTTGTGCCTTCTGTTGCAATGGATTGCGTGTCACCATATCCGCTATGCTTTATTGCTAGCATTGTGCCTTATGTTACTATGAGTTGTTAGTTACTTGGGTTGTAAGTATTCATGGTCTAGTGGTCGCATATGGTCTAGGTTCGTTTGGTTTTATTGTCTGGTGTCGAGAATATCATGGTATGGTAAGTTTTCTTTCATGTTATGTCGTGTTTGTATCCTCACATGAGTGTCGTAATATTTCTTCAAATGAAGGTAAGTTTGATTAGACTTTCATGAGTATAGATGATCTCGCATGTTTACTGGTTTTACATTTCAATTGTTATTGATTGTTTGTTATATTCAATTGATGTAAACATGACTGAGAGAGCATCTAGTTACTCCTGACTGATTGTCGACCCCCTTCTGAGGTTATTCAGCTTGTTGCTGTTTGGATGATATGGTGCTAGGGAAGTTATTTGCGGTGACATCAATAAATTGTTTAGGACCTTTGCTTTAAGTTTTTAAGAACCTTTGAATAATATATTAGTTTGGTTTGACTTTAGTATCGATCCGGATTTGGGTTAACCCAGTTATTGTGTTATACTCTGATATTCATTTATATAATGTTTTCCTTTATTTTATAAATCGGGTTGTTACAATCCACCATACAAATAACCTTCTATCTTTGAAAATTTCTTGACATCATCAACCATAGTATAAAATAAAAACGTCTTGTAAAATCCATGGACAAAGGTACTAATTAATTAATAACCGACTTACAGGGCAGTGTTTCTCTAGTCTAAGTAGTCTGTATCAATGGTAGTCTTTGGATTTGTTTGGATAGCCAAGCAGGAGGGAGGGAAGGGGGTAGAAAGGGTGATAGATGGAAGGGAAGGGACGGAATGTGCGTTTGAAATTAATATTTCACTATATCTTTTTTATAGTTGAGGAATTTTGTATCCCTCCCCCTCTCCTTCCTTTCCCTCCAAACCCCTTATCTAAACAAGCCGTAAGATAACGTCTAATAGTACTCCTCATTAGGCTCCAACCACGAGTTCACGGCACATGATTTTAGCAAAAGTTGAGACAACAGGATTAGAAAATACTCAAGAAAAATAGTGTAAAAAGGACAATTTGGTACAATATAAAGGAAACAAAGTATATAACATGCTCATTTTATATAACAAGGGATGAAATTGATGGAAAACTACAGGGAAATTTAGGGCATAGGGATGAAAAGCTTGCTATGCCATAATATACAATGCCTTACAGGGGGAAAACGTGAAGACATTGGATGAATAGTAAATTTAATGAGTATATTTACAAAAGATGTAAGAAATTTAGGCATATTAATGCCACATTACGTGATAAGAAATGAGAAGGCAAATAAGTGTTGTCAGAAGCATTAAAACTGAGGCATGAAACGCCGAGGCATCCGACGTTTTGGAAGGAGCCCTTCCCGCTATAGCTGGAGCAACAGCATGTCCACCACGCCGGCTTTGTTGTTCATCAGTCGGCAATGATCCCGACAAAGACGATGACCCTGTTGTCCCATTGTTATGCTCTTTACCTGCCAATATCAAAGACATGACGGATATGACAAGATGCCATGAGAATCATAAAGCTAAAGTGAATTTCTAAACAGTGCAAAACCCGGTATGGCATAGTACTTTGGTTGGGGGAAATCATTGTATGCTAGCTTATATTTTACCTAAACATGGTTAGAAACTTATAACTTATAAGTATCGCTGAATGAGACAGGGTATGTATCCAGGTTTCGGACTCGGCTATACGACAACATTAACACAGTGCCTCACCCTCAAGAAATCCCGTCTCGGGAGGGCTAAGAGGACCAAATGCACAAAGCCTTACCCTTTTCTCAGCAACAAAGAGATGCTACTTCCTGATGAGTGATGACCCATAACAAGATTGAGTGGTTACTTCACAATAAAAAGAAGTGTCGTCGGTTTGGTGAGTTGTTTTTGGAGCTGGCTATATTATGAGAAAAAACCTATTCTTGCCCAAATAAAGGTGGCTAAGTTCCAGAGACATACCCTTGCTCGAGCATTGAGCATCATACACAGTATGCAAGGCAATAAAATGTGAGAGTAATATAGCCACTGGTTTACTATGTCACAGGGAAATACTGCAAGCACACCTTCAACATGATGCATGACGACTTTAGCTTGTGCACAGATAAAGCATAGTTATAACTCAAGTTATAATCCTTTATTGCCTTGGCAAAAGTAAGAACAATCAGCTTTTGGTATTTGTTTCTATAATTCAGGTATATGTCAGGGTTTAATAGATCCACAAACCAAATCCAGTTTGATGATTTCATCCATGAACTTGCAAGTTGCAACAACCACCAAAAGTACAAAATACTACACAGTATGAGCGAAAGATCCTCAGCAATTCATGGAGTACAATGAGCTAAAGATCCTTTCTAAATCATGCTGGTGCAGTTAATACATTCAACGTAAGCAAATCATAATACAAGAATACCACATAGAAGCCTCATAATGTAGTTTAACAGACACCAAATGTTATTTACTTACAATCTGAACGAGACCACCCAAATTGCATATTTTCCCTATCAAACACCATGCGATATCCAGTCATGAAGTTCTCTGCACAATAGCATTTCAGTGCATGTAAAAATGCTTTCCTACACAAGCAGGTAAGTCTATTATCAAAAGAGAAAAGACAAAGATCTCTGCTTACGTCCAATAACTGCAATGTCCCCAGGTATAACCTGCAAAGCTAGACAATATCCCAGAATTCCCTACACAAAAACAGCAAGCATTTAGTACAAATTGGCTTTAACTTAAAGACAGGTTGACAGTATATCACACAAATCATATATTGCAGAAATCATTCTAAGACCATTCCTAAGCAACAAGTCAATTTAATCGGATCAATTGCATATTAGGCCTTAATCTTCCCTTATTGACCTCGACCGACTTAAACCTCCCAAACAGAAAGTCACGACCTATGTCAATAACTCACCCACTTTTTTAGTTTTCTTTTTTTTTCTTTTTCTTGGATGCTTGTGACCGATTAGAAAATGCCACATATTAGGTGGATAGTTGGGTCAATTTACTTCAAATTTGGGTCAATTCCACTTGAGTCAATCCTAATTTATTTCTTAATTACAATTAACTTGACTCAACTAGCTATTGACCTTCCTATCCACCTTGCTTGGGAATGGTCTAAGGTGACATTTAAAATGGTCAACCGCCTCAAATCGAACTTCAATTTTTGCTTACATAAGACACCTATGACCCCTACGTAGGAAAGACATGTGATTTGAAGTGTCAACTCAGAAATGAAGGAAACAAATCTACGATGTTGCGAATAAGTAGCCTATGCAATTTCAAAAGAACATTGCCTTGCAGCCCCTTGGCGAAGCCCTGGAAAGTTAAACAGGTATTCAGCACTTCTTTAGAAGAACTCGAATCCGATAGATATCAAGGGTGCTGCCTCATGGTTCACTCATTCTCCAAAATAATTTTCAACTATTAGTTTGACGGTTGAGTGGAGGTACTTGACACATTCTGTCACATTCAAATCCCTTCCCCTCCATATCAGCAAGGAAGGGTCAGCAAATTAAAATTTTAACAAGGACTACCAAATTCGGTTAATAAGCAAGTAGGTCAACTGGCCAAGTACCATCAACAATTACTTGTAGGCATAGTCTAGCAACTTCTCTATAGAACTTGTTTATCAATAACTCAGATTCAACTGCCAAATGGATGCCATCCTCGTGAGGATGCAAGAATTACCATCTTCAAGTTCCCCTAAAGTTACTCTTAATTACCGAAAAACAACAGTTTGTACTTCCATCCTGATACAAAACACTAAAACCCATCTACAACTGGATTAAGTGCATTCTTCATAACTGATCAGATATCAGTTTAAAGTTTAAACAGAGTCCTGGACTCCTGGTTCCTTCTCTTACATTACAATCTTCAAAAATATTTGGCCAAGAAACAAAGGAATGACAAACAGGATATTAATATGTTAAAATACCAACCTGACTCCCCTTGAAAATGAATATAGGGCTCTGTACTACAAAGCTTTCATTATTCGATAGCATCAACTTCACTGACGGGAAGTCCGAGATCTGCCCACTATACAACAATACAAAACTCAAACTTGCTATACTTCTTATCAATTATTTCAATACAAGCAGGAACGACAGAAAAATAAAAAAAAATACCTTGACTCGTAGCAATATTCCCATGGTACCTCAAAATTTGCTCTGGCAGCATTGGTTTCTCTATCAAACTATCAGAAACAACAACGAATCATCGAAAGATCATGTGTCATCAAACATTTCTTGAATTGACAGTGACATGTAATATTACCTCCTGCGCAGCCTTTGCATAAACTTTAAATGGTAGGAAGGTGAAGGAAGTCCCACTGTCAATAACAGCATGGAAACTTGTTTGCTTGAGACACGAACGCTTTCCAACACAGAGAGCATCCACCCCGACAACGTAAGTAGAACTGGATACATTATTCGGAAAAAAAGGTAAAAGAGTCAACAACGGAAGATGAATGATAAAGAAGCCCACAAGGCCACAAGATGACAGGAAACAGTCTATATTGATTAAAAATATCGAAAAAAACTAAAGGGACATACTATTTTCCATCTAATGGCAGTAAAGGAGTCCAATGATGGGAATTACTTCCTTGGTCTCCAAAAAAAATTCTACCAGAACCATTATCATTAAAGCATAATGAGAAAGAGTTGTTGATCAGTCCAGATTTTGCTAGGAGACTTGGAACGGATATTTCTCCAAGTCCTAGACCCATTACACCATCAGGAGCTATCCCATCCAGGTAATCACCACTTTGCCTCTTTCCACACCTGTAATAATTAAATAGACCAAGGAATTGTTCTTTTAATTTTGATTGGAAACACCAGCAAGTCAACTTTCATAATGACATCTTTACACAATGTCTCAGTGACAATAAACTGAAAGTATTAGTCACATTCATCAGATACTAAGCTTACCCAAAAATGACAGAAGCTTTCAGTGCTGCTTTTGATGGACTATTACTGCTTGACAGATGTAAGAAGTCCTCAACAAGCTGACCAGAACTTGACGTGTTCTCTGACCTATACTGAACAGTGTAAGGGCATGACTGTGTAGGGTTTTTACACTCTGATCCCACATCACAAAGCTGATGGCTGCAGGTCAGTGGCTTACTGGTGCTGGAGACATCTGGACTGTACTCATTGAGTTTCTTATCCTGCATAATAGATGCCCCATAGACCAAGGAGCACCTGCCAAATCAATCATCGGAAATAAGTGCTAAAATGGTAACAAATATTAGCAGCTCAATGCACGCAAAGCACATTTGTTTATTCTGCAGGGCCCACTGTTTCAACAACAAAAAGGAACCTGTCTTTTCATTTTACATTCGGAAAGAATACATCTTACTATAAGAGAATTATCAGACTTTACACTCAAATTAGTCGACTTCTTTTATTCTATCAAATACCGTCCTTCCATTTTATCACATCAAAGATGAATGCTTTTCTTTACCCTGGTAAAGAAAGAAGATGATAAATTTTTACTCCACTTAGCACCAAAAGTCAAATTCTATTTATCCCAAAAGATGACACATTCAAATTCCCTACATGTTAAAACAAAAGGGCTTTACTCTCTTCTAGTCTTTTTACACATGATCAACTCTTTTCGCAACTTCTTCCACAAAATATCCTTTCGGAAGCAGAGCAAGTAGAAAAGAAAAATGCAAGAAAATAACAGACAGAAAGAAAGAACACAGGCATACCTGCTCGCTGTAGTTAACATCTGAAAGAGGAGCACACTGAACACAGTCACAAGGAACCCACAAAAGGTCGCTCCCATCATCTACAGCAACCAGGAATGACACACTTGGCGTTCCAATATCAATCCATGTATAGTGTAACCTGAAACATCACATAAGAGCGACAAAGATCCAGATATATGATTCTGAATTGGTACAAGAAAAAATACAGACGTGAGACTTTGGGTATGAAGGGGGCGGGGATACATTACAAATTAGGTGCACTCTAAAGGAAATGTTGACTACTGATGTCACAACATACTCTTAACTGACTAGACGGCCTAGACCAACCCATCATTGGTGTGTTAAGAATATTATGTCAATACATAAGCAACGCCTAACCCGTGAAGATAATCCAATGTGTACCTAAAATTCCATATGCTACATGGTTGACCCTGAGAGACCATGCAAGCATGGTGCTCTTTAGCTCGTCGGTTTCCTTATCTAACTTTCAACAATCTACCTTCCTTTCTCTTTCTTCATCTCCACTACCAAAAATTTTAATAGGCTTAGGTATTTATCATATTACAACTATAGAACAAAGTAGGAAAGGCATTCCATAACATTGGCTGGCAGATCTAGAATACTACAAAACAGCAGGAAATCGTGCTAGATTGCTAGGAAGCTTTCTCAAGTATCATTGATGTTATATTGTTATCTAGAGCACGATAGGAAAAATGTTAGATATACTTGAATCATGTGCGTGAGTTACGAGTTACAAGTTACAAGTAAGAAGCTCCCAATCTGGCATGATATTTGTGAAAATAACCTGCATACCTGCATACCATCTCCTCTCAATATTGTATAATCCTACACTTCGTAACCATATAGAGATCCATGTTTGAGCTTATTGAGTTGATAAGACTTCCACTGAAAAAAATATTAAGAAGCCATCTACGCAGAATGGAGCAAATCGGTACCATAACACTGTCATCCATCTTGTTTCCCTGTCATATACTTACTTTGATTTTTGCTACTATAAATGAACATCTTCCAGTTAAAAGGTGCACTACATATTCCATCATTCTTCATTTAATCTAATTTTCATGACCTCTAGACTCTAGTAACTCACTAAGTGGTAACCTAACGGAAAAATATAGGAATTAGCAAGCAAGCAAACAAACAAATGAAATACGAGTAACTAAAAAAGAGGGATTAGAATGACATACCAACCAAGATCATTTCCAGAAGGGAAAGTTTGAGCACCTTGAGAAGGAAATAACAGCTGACGTTGATGATACGCTAAGTTGAACTTTGATTTCTGACGTCGTAAATCGCCGATCAATAGCCGCCGGTAATATTCGACGGTGTTGAACTCTGGCGGTGAATTATCAGTGGAATATTCGGTGAACTCATCGGAGAATCGGTGTACTAACCTGGATGTGTACTCAATTTTAGTGTCTCCTCTACCTTTATCTAGTATCGACATCGACAATATCAAGAAAATAAAGGTTGTGCATATTAATGATTCGATTTTGACCATAGCTAGGGTTTATCGGAGATCTAAGAAATGAAGAGGAAGAGCGTAATGATTTGGGGAAAACGATAGGAAGGAGGTTGTTTCAGGTGACACGGGTGAGAGAGAGAGAGAGAGAGAGAGAGAGAGAGAGAGAGAGAGAGAGAGAGAGAGAGAGAGAGTGATGAGTGAAGAGTGAAGACTGAAGAGTGAGAGTAATTGAAGAGTAAAGGAGGCTCTGAATTGCTACTCTTTTTTTCCTTTTTGAACTTTGTCATTCAATTTCATTCTCCTAAACTAGAGATTGATCGATAAAGTTCCCGTTTTGTAGTTTACCTTCACGGCTTCACACTATATCTTACGGAGTACTCCTATTTCACAAATTTCGTTCAAGACGGACTATCTTAATCTTAAGGACTCAAACAGTAAACCATTTGCAAAATTCAAAATGGGTGATTTGAGTATTAAAACTTTTTAAACTTTTTCATTTTATTAAATATTTGTTTGTATGATCAATTATTTAAAGTTTATTGAGTTAAACTTTAAGTAATTGATATGAACGATTAATAACAAAATAACGAGAAAAGCAAAAAGAAAACAACACATGGAATGTTGAAGTGATTCAGTTTCACAAGTCGAAACTTACGTCCACTATTCTCGATTAATAATTTTAAATACTTGCATTTTCGAGTATCGTTAAATACTCTTACAAATCAAATGTAACAATCTGACCCGCCACCGTCGTAACACAACCCCAATAAGATGGGATGTGTACCTTTGGGCCAAATACTTGTCCTCACTTAAGCCCAAAAGCACAAGGCCTTGTTACTAAGTGGTGGGGGAAGCTATTATAAACATATCACAAGCCTCACATTCTACCGATGTGGGACAACTTTCCTCTCATACTCTTGGGGTGTTACATCAAATACCGCTAAATATTTGACACACTACGAGTATCGTGAAATACTCAGTCTATCTTCGCTAATAAGAAAGTGTTTCAATTGTTCCGTGGTGTTCACAAATTGAACGAATATGGAAACTAATTAAGCATTATAGTCTTATAACGATATAACAATAATTGACACGAGTGTAGCACACGACTTTTCAAAATCAAAGATCTTTGCAAAACATACGAAGTATAAACTGTAAAAACGGTTTTTGCAAAAGGCTTTTTGTTATGCGTAAAAGGCGTGAGTTGTATGTTCATTTTAATTCTTCTTATATAGGAAAAATAGATTATCTAGTTTTCAATAGACCCTAGATTCTTGAAAATTATAGAGATATTATTCATAAGTGATAATCTATCTTAAATTTTTTATTTAGGAAATAACAATATCATGAAAGATATAAAATATCATTAACACATTTATCATATTTACTAAACCCCTTAGATGAGATAATAAGAGAATAAAAAGGATTTTATTCTATATATATCTTAACTAATTTGTGCTTATATATGATTCCATTGATATTTATCTCATAAGATAAATTATTCATCATATATCACGATTTGAATGCCAACCCAATACTCGTTGGGCCGTGAGTAGGGCAACACGCAAACCGAGACAATATTGTCTCATACCATCCGTGGAAACCCTAATCATGTTTTAGAGTGGATGAGGACAACTAGGGTTTGATGTGAAGCATCAACTCATAAGTTAATCATACTTCATAATGATACCGATTTCGTACAACCAAAAGATTTTCCCATAAAAAGATATCTTACAACTCTAAACCATTAAAATTGTATAGTTAGAAAGATTTTGAAAAACAAAACAGAGTTTCGTCGCATGCTCTTCATCATGTAACCAAAGTTATAGTGTTGAGCTATATAAATTTGATTGTTTCTATGCGTAAGGTTATAGCTGTGAGCTATAACCTTGATCATATAAAAGCCAAGTTATTCTTATGCCACTTATAGGACACAAGAACATATTCTATCGTGATCTTCCTGGAGATTTTCGGAATAACTTCTTGTCTTGACTTCACTTGATCTTCTCTTGGTTGATTCGTAGGTCAATCCTTAAGCATTTTGTCTTGATACTTGGTGAAGTCTTGTAAGACGTGATCTCTTCTTGCTTTAACAATCATGTTTGCTATATATAGACTAGATAAACGATTAAAGATAAGAGATACATAATCATAATTACTAAACTTGTCATTATTAAAACATTATAATATATTGGAAATAATTGCTCAACAAATTCCTCCTTTTGATGATGACAAGTCTCTGTAGAAATTATGATTAAGTGAATATTTCTTTTTAAATAAACGATTCCCCTTCAAGATGTTTTGTTCCCCTTCATATATTATTATCCTTTCGAAGTATCAATTAACTCAAGATCAATATATAATTAGCATGATTCGAAAGTAATTAAGGACCATAAGAGACATAGGGTCCTGACAAGAAGCAAGCTTAGGCAAATTCTTACCAATGTCGTTCTCGTACCCCTCTTGACATCATCGAAAAGCCAAGAACAAACGTGAAATGACCATAATAATATATGGCGAAACATATAATAAACACGATAATCAATTGTCAAGAACGAGAAAGTAGATAGATATAAGAAAACATGTAGATTGATAGTAAAAATTGCACACACATACTCCTTGTTATTGCGCCAAAAGAATGAAATTGAAAAACAACCCAAATACAAAAAAGGGAAAACAATTTATAGGGAGGGCAAGACGGTTAAGGCAAAGCTGGGACAGGGTGAGGGTTTAGCGACAGTGGTGTTGGGAAGACTGACCACGAGAATTTGGTTGGTTGGTTGGGTCGGGTTCGTTGCTTCTAGCTGACTTGTGTGATCACGCAATGACATGCCGTAATTCCACAAGTTCACTTCATAGTTTAGAACTTTGATTGATAGATCTTGTGCCTGTGTTTGTACCACGTTCATTTCTTCACGCGTTTCACGACCAACCCCTACTACTTCCCCATCTCTACGAGATATAAAGGCCATCTTGTCCGAGATGGTGAATACGTCATCGAACAACGTTTGTGCGGTTTTCTCCAAAGATGTCATTTTAGCTTCCATGGATTGAAGTAAGATATCAATTTCTGATTGTTCAACGCTACCGGATGACTGATTATTGGCATTCGATATGATGTTCTGCACCACCGAACACCGGTGCTCGATTTTCTAGGAAATCTGGGCCATGAACAAGTGCAGACTTTTACTCAGCCCGCTAGTAGTTTCATACTCACTTCCTATTTCTTTCTCCATTATAAGAATCCTTCTAACATCCTTCCATACATCCTTTTTGACCAGGATTAACTCACCATTGTTTGAGATTAACCCCACCAACCTTAATAGCGTTTCGGTCATGTAGTCTTTAGGTTTGACCCCATAGCTTTCCATCCTTACTACTCTTTTTATTTCAAACATTCTTGACAACCACATTCTATAGGGAAGATCTATGGTTGTCGACATGTTTTCTTTCTTGGCCACCTCACTTATTTGAGCAATTCGGTGAAGAATTAGTTGCCCTAGATTGACTTTATATCCTTCAAACCAGGAATATAAAATAATCATCTCGTAGCTTGTCATTGTATCTCGACCCCCATGTCTCGAAACCACATATCTCCATAGAAAATTCATGGAAAACCTTAGTTTAGGAGGCAAAGGGCTGGTCAGAGCAGGGCAAGACTTTGTGACATCCACATTTAAGTATCGCTTCATATTCAGTATTTGTGAGTCTACCAAATTTTTCCATTTCTTCCTTGGATCGATATCCAACCCCTCATTGCGAATCGAGAAGGCCAAACAGAGATCTTCCACGGATATTCTGATTTCCTCGC
The DNA here is from genome assembly GCA_029255685.2 of Silene conica. Classification (NCBI taxonomy): domain Eukaryota; kingdom Viridiplantae; phylum Streptophyta; class Magnoliopsida; order Caryophyllales; family Caryophyllaceae; genus Silene; species Silene conica. The sequence continues at coordinate 32,315,101 of CM055317.2, read as the reverse complement.
CATTCACAAAACCACACATCTTTCCATCTCTTATACTCACCGACGCATAGAACTGGTACACTTTTATTGGGTAGATAGGACCCGAAAATCCAGCAATGTCAACCCATTCTTGAAATTTCAAGAAATCACCAAAGAACCGTAACCCTGAATTCTCCGTTATCCACTCCATTGGGTATGACTGACCCCCATGAATTGAGTACTGGGCTAATTTGTGAGCCAATGTACTCTCTATTTTGGTCACGCGGGGTCGGTCGAATCCCGCTTTTGTTAATTTAAGGGAGGGTTCCCTTTATAGAGTACGAGTTCTTACAACATATTCCTCCCCTTCACTCTCAGGCTCTTCTATTCTCTCCTTAGTTACTACAACCTGACTATTGTCGGATTTTTTTCGACGATTTTCGTCGATTTTGAGCATGGAACCGCTGGGTTGGGGTTGGAGTTGAAGAGAATCAGTTTGGGAAGGTGTTGAATCAGTTTGTTGAGTCGCAGCTTATTTGGCTTTCAATACGGATCGAGTTGCATGTTTAGGAGCCATGGTTTTTGGTGTTTTGGAGAAGACGGTGAAAGGTTTTACTTTTGGTAGTTTTGAGAGAGGTTTTAATTGTGATTGTAAGTTTGTGTTTATGAGGAAGTGGGAGGGATGGCGTGTCATTATATAGGATGGTAGGGTAGATCTTTTTAGGGTAGGTAAACATAAGATATCCTTTTTACTTGTTTTTGACGGTTTGGGTTAATATGGAAAATGCACTTTTGGTAATATGAGTAAGGTAGAAATAGGTAAGTGTATTTTATCTTGGATGGGTAGCAATTTTGTAAAGATATTTTTGAGTGTTTTATGGTATGTAACAAGAAGATATGTGTATACAATATCACAACAATCATAACATAACTTACAAATTGTCTAAAATCAAGTAAATTAGATTAAAAACCATGAGAATTAAAATGTTGCGGAATACACGGACACAGTCTTAAAATTTTGTTCAATTCTAGTCGATTATAGGGATGTATAAAACACTTATGGAAGTTTAAGTGTCACCGATTAAACCAATTTCCAACCTCAAAGTCTCATATCGTTCTCGCGCTAACGACTTAGTTAAAATATCTGCCCATTGTTTCTCAGTACAACAAAATTCTAATTTTATATTTTTCTTCTCAACATGGTCTCTTAGGAAATGGTGTCTAATTTCAATGTGTTTGGTCTTTGAGTGTTGAGCCGGGTTTTTAGATATGATTATAGCACTCGTATTATCACATAATATAGGAACACAACCAACGTCAACACCATAGTCAAGTAATTGTTGTTTTAGCCATAAGAGTTGAGAACATACCAACACAATAACAATATATTCAGCTTCAGCAGTAGATAATGCACCTGAATTTTGTTTCTTTGATCCCTATGAGATAATGCATGGTCCAACAATGTTGTCGTGCCATAAATACTCTTTTTATCAAGAGAACAACATGCATAGTCAGCATCTGAATATCCAACTAAATTAAAACTGCAATCCATAAGGTACAAAAGATATAGCCTAGATGTTCCAATTAGATAACGTAGTATACGTTTTACAGCAACCATGTGTGACTCCTTTGGTGCGGTTTAAAATCTAGCTCAAATGCACACACTGAACATAATATATGGACGACTCGTAGTGAGATATAGTAAAGAACCAATCATACATCGGTAAGTCGTTTCAACGACTGACTTACCATCTTCGTCTCTAACCATTGGAGTTGATAGAGGATAATGAGAATTTTCCATACCAAATTTCTAGATTAGTTCATTGACATGTTTTTGTTGAGTTATTTTTATGCCTTCGTTAGATTGTTGTATTTGAATTCCTAGGAAGAATTTCAATTCTCCCATCATGCTCATCTCGAATTCGGAAGACATTAAATCTGAGAAGTAATTGTAAAACTTTCTATTAGTAGAACCGAAAATAATATCAACATAGATTTGTACTACTAAGAGATCTAAGTTGTCAGATTTGAGAAATAGGGCTTTTCAAGTAGGAACTTGGATAACCTGTCATACCAAGCTCTTGGAGCTTGTTTCAATCCGTATAATGCCTTGTCGAGTTTGTACACGTGATTTTGAAGCTTGTTGTTTAGAAATCCAGGTGGTTGTTCAACGAATACTTCCTCTTGAAGATATCCATTTAGGAATACAGTCTTAACATCCATTTGAAATAATTTCATTCCTTTATGAGTTGTAAAGGCTATTAGTAGCCTAATTGCCTCTAATATGGCGACATGAGCAAATGTTTCATCGTTGATAGAGGAGTTTGTCGCCCTCCCCACATCAAACAATATCTATAAAACTCAACTAAGCTAATGTAGTAGGGTATTAGTCGAGGTCCATCCATAGGGAGGTCAAGGTCAATTACTAGTCGGCCTCAGATTTCAAGTTAGCTACGCAAATCAATAATGAGATAGAAAACCAACTAAACATCTAATCATAAATTAACTATGATTACTAAAGTAAGGAATCAAACAAGTAATAAAAAAAGATAAAAGCAATAAAGAAAGGCCTAGGGTACGATTTCGACTTCCAACACTTATAAATTACCGTTTAACTCTATAACAAGTTGTCAAGGGGAAATGTTAATGGTGAGAAGCCTCTAATTCACTTATAAACTGCCTCTCGGGCTCACTATAAGACACTAGCTATGCCGACACAACTCCCTCCCGGGCACATGCATCAAACTCCTTAAGTCAAGGGTCAAAGCTTACCAAAATATGTCTATTTTGACTCACATTTTCCCAAGATTAAGGTTATAAGTCCACGCTATACCCCGGTCATCTCACTCCCTCTCCCAACGATCGATTTCAAACCGAAAACTAAGGGCACCCCTATCAAATCCTCCCTCCCGGGCTCGACTCAATGAGGCTACTACTCCCAACAAGATGTCCCGACTCAAGTTTAGCCAACTTTTGTTGACAGACAAGGACTCAAAGTTAAAGTACAAACAAGATAAAGTAATGACAATTAAACCTCTTAATTAACCCAATAAACTCCCCCTCGACACCAAGTTGGTGGAATTAGGTTGGTAACCTACACATGTCGGAGTCTAATCGCGCCCTAGTGAGAGACTACTCACTAATCTAAATTATTCTAACACAAGACAGATTAAATACTACACTAAACATGGTACTAAGTAAAACAAAGTGATAAAAATCCAAACTTTAACTAATAAAAAATTAATTATACTAAGTTCTAACAACAACTAAGCATAAAGAAGCAACATTTATGAATAAGGTAACTTAAAGATTTAAACATTGAACAACTGTAAACAAATGACAAAAAGGAAAGGAAGAGATAGAAATCCATACCAACTTGAATTAAATTGATAAAAATAAGATGTCTTGAACTTATTGAAATAAATGAATATATAAAGATTCAAATTTGGAGTAACTAAGAGAGGAAATAAAATGTTTTTCTCCTAGATCTATGCTACTACTCTGCTCTCTTTTCAAAATGTTATGCAGCGAAAATGAAGAAGCTGCTGCCTGCTTTCCTTTTCTGCTCACTTTCGTCCTCACGTGATTTGCTCCAAAATGACTAAAAGTCCCACGTGGCTAGGCCCGAGGTCTTATTTAATTATTTTTTTCTTTTTCTTTTTCTTTTTTCGTCTTTCTTGGTCCGTCTTGGACCGGTTTTTAATACTCGAACTTGGTACCTAAAAAATAAAAAGACGAAAGTAGTACCAAAACACTAAAAAATAATATGAAATGATATTATTTAAAGCTAGTCGACTAATATATTATTTAACACTAAAATGAGTAAATTAAGCTAACTCGGGTTATTATTTCCTACAAATAAGAGATAAAATATGGGTTAAAAATCGGAAATATGATCTTATCAAATCTCCCCACACTTATCTCTTACTCGTCCCCGAGTAAGCTCATTAATTAAACTAAGACCCGTAATATAAGAGAACTATATATACTACTAATATCCAATGAAAGGCAATTAACGGGTCTCCTCCGTCTCTTCAACTCACACCGAAATGCAATGAGGTATGCATCCCTTGCAAAGCAAGTGGGGGCTTGCGGAAAAAAATTGATACACCCTAACATGGAACATACAATAAAGCAATAGGATGCATACAAAGGAGAAAAGTCACTTTCCTCATCTAAGTGGCGAATATTAACTAAAAGAGAACAATTTCAAAAACATAAACTCCTTCACAAATACTAATTCAACAAGTCACTAAGACAAAAAGGATGCAACAAAACACCTCCGAATAGTGTTACACCAGGCTACTTTCATACACACTTTCCAAATACTTTTGTCAAGGGCGATCAGATGGAATGGAATGATGATCTCCGCGATGCTAGAGGCAAGAGACAAAACAAGCCTAAATTCTTCAAAAGTAAAGGTCATGGGTCGTCCCAAGATCGATAAGGAGGCATGGGAAAAGAGAGTTTTTGAAGGAAATGCTCAAATCATTGCAAAATGGTGGATTATTCAAAAGTTGACCTCATTTAATTTTTTTCTTTTCTTTTCTTTTCTTTTTTTTTTTCTTTTCATGAGCTAAGATGGGGTTTGTCCCTCACGTGCTAATGTCCTTTGCTTTCGCCAATCGCTTATTAGGCAACCGGTTAACCTCTAGACAATAGCTTATCGGGGTGACAATCACTCTGTCTTTGAGTGGTTGAATTCAAAACCAAATGGGAAGCCAATTCAATGGGTCCCCTCCAAAGCACATCGAAGTGGTACATCTCTATCAAAACAACATGTATGCTTTTATTCTTTTTCAACAATTTAACTTTTTTCGAGGTTTCTTTCTCACTTAAAGCATTTACATATCACCAAATTATTGAAGTGAGCATTCCAAAATTATTAACGAAAATTATTTTTGGGTTGCCATACCGCCAAGCTTAACAAGGTCACCAAGACAAGCTAATCAATACCTTTTCGCATCACGAGGTTGGAAAAGGTGACTCACATGCAAACCCTTGACTAGGTATTAGATCATGGTTCAAAAGATACTAGTATAGCACAGTCTAGGGTGTTTTAATTCCATTCTAAAAGGCGAAGTCACAAGTAGAAGAATCATTTGCAATGGCCTAAATGTTTTTGTGAAGGTTCTCCATTAGGCACTTTTCAGAACATTTTACTAAATGCAACTACATGCCATGAATGCAACTAAAATATATATGTTATAATGCAAGTGAAGCTATCAACTACATGCCAAGCAAGCTAATGCAACTCCTAACAGCACAAAGGCACACAAACCACGCAACAATCTCCACAATACACTCCAAATCCTCCACATACATGCTCATCCTCCTTGAAATAAAATAAATGAAAAGAAAATGAGAGTGGAATGAGGGTTGGAGCGATCATACCGTGGCATCTTCAAATTCCAGTGCGTTGCTCAAGTAAGGTGATGTCGTCTAAAGCACAATCTTCGATCATTTACTAGGTGAAGTGATCTTTGACTCTTCTACTTCTAGCCCACCACCTTCTTGTTGGTTTGAAGCTCACAAAAATGGTACCTACACACTTGAAACAAAACAAAACAAAACGAAACACAAACAAGCCAAAGAATTATACACACCCAAGCACATAAAACAAGTTAGTCATTTAAAAAGCCGGTCAACGATCTCATTAACTTGTCAAATAAACTTGACCAATCATCAAGAAAATGGTCATAGACAATCATAAGCAACAAGCATGACCGATAACATGCATGAGAGAGAAGAAGATTCATATGCAATTTGTGACAAAATGTGTGCACACCAAAAATGAAATCACCCCATGTCTTATCACTATGTTGCAAATGCACAAGGGGGAAATCAAGACTCTTCAAACCATGCACAACACCAATATTCTTATTCGTACTTTCTCCAAGAGTGGTGTTCATGTCCTCATTCTCAAATTTCTCCACCAAACACTCATCAAGAAACAAACTAACCTCTTTGCTAGGAATACAAAAATCCTCATCAATCATGAACTCATTAGATGGGGTAATAAAGTCAAGCGAAAGATAATCGATGGAGATAAGAGAGTCATCCTCAATTAAATGGATAGTCATAGGAACATTTTCAAAGAATCTCTCAAGAGTGGGCTCTCCTAAAATGTCAAAATCCACAACATCATCATCCCACTTAACCTCAAGACTATCATCAAAGATGTTCACACTTTCTATACCCCAAGAATCAATGAAAACATCATTCTCCTCCACTTGCTTTTCACCACCAAAAGCACATTGACTTCCACTTCAAACCTCATCTACCATGTCGTCAAAAAGTGGGTTTTCCTTCATTGTCACACCACTCAAATCCTCAAAAGTGGGGTTTTCACAAGTTTTGGACAAGGAAAATCCAACTAAATCGTCACTAAGAACAGTAGGTGAGGCCTCACGCTCACTTTCTTCTTCAACATCATCACTCAAAGGCTCAAGATCTTCATTAACATCCACCTCCAAAATAGTATACTCCTCAATATTCAACAAAGAAAAAGTAGGCTTCCTACTTTCACGATTCGACCAATCAAAAAGGTCATAAGCTTCCTCATCCGACTTAGAAGACAAATCACCATCACATAAGGAATCAAGCAAGGATTTAACATGACCATTAATGCCCTTTTCAATTGTAAGACACAGCTCTTCCTCACTAAAACTATGGTCATCTAGTGAGTCCAAATAATGCACAAGTCTATCAAGATAAACCCAAAATTCTTCATTTTCATATTGTTGAAAACCAAGATTAAGCAATATTTTGAAAAGACAACAAAAAACGTAGTCTAACAAATCTAAGACTAAATTAATATCAATCCGTTAACCTCCCCGACAACGGTTTCATTTTGATAGCGGGGTTTGTCGCCCTCCCCTACTTCAAACAATATTTATAAAACTCAACTAAGTTAATGTAGTAGGGTAGTCGAGATCGATCCACAAGGAGGTCAAGGTCAATTACTAGTCGGTCTCAGATTTCAAGTTAGCTACACAAATCAACAATGAGATAGAAAACCAACTAAACATCTAAACATAAATTAACTATGATTACTAAAGTAAGGAAGAAAACAATTAATAAAAAAGATAAAGCAATAAAGAAAGACCTAGGGTACGATTTCGACTTCCAGCACTTATAAATTACCGTTTAACTCCATAACAAGTTGCCAAGGGGAAAGGTTAATGGTGAGACGCCTGTAATTCGCTCATAGACTCCCTCTTGGGTTCACTATAAGACACTAACTATGCCGACACAACTCCCTCCCGGGCTCATGTATCAAACTCCTTAAGTCAAGGGTCAAAGCTTACCAAAATATTCCTATTTGACTCGCATTTTCCCAAGATTAAGGTTATAAGTCCATGCTATACCCCGGTCATCCCACTCCCTCTCCCAATGGTCAATTTCAAACCGAAAACTAAGGGCACCCCTCTCAAGTCCTCCCTCCCGGGCACGACTCAATGAGGCTACTACTCCCAACAAGATGTCCCGACTCAAGTCTAGCCAAATCTCGTTGACGGACAAGGACTCAAGGTTAAAGTACAATTTAACCCCTTAAATAACCCAATAAACTCCCCCTCGACTGTAATGTCCCGTATTTTCATAAACCGTATTTTAAATAAATTAAATAGTTTTCGTAAAGATAATATATTTTATTTTAAATTCGTAAAATTATATTTTAAATATTGCGTATAAGTTCCGTCTTGAGATTAGATAGTCTTAAGATGTAAAAAGTTCCTTGGCATTTCCGTTACTAGAATTTCCGAGCAACTTACTAAAACTCCGACTCATAAAGTAACATAAAAGCAATTGTGAAGGAGGCTTTCCCTTCATTTTCTCACAACTCTCATTTCCTTGTTTCCCAAGCTAAAGAAATAAGAACCCAAAATCAGATTTCACCATTTGTAACATTTCCAAGGTTTTCATATTCATTAAATTCCTTATTCCGATCTCATTTCAACTCCGTTTAAGGTAAGGTTTTCTCCTACGCATTCCTTGTCTCATTCTCGTCGCATCTATCTCTTTCAATTTCAAAATCGTTTCATTCGAATTCCAGACTATTTTGGGATTAATATCAAAATCAATCCTTAATTCCTCTTTTGTTTTGTGTAAGATGTTGATTTAGAAGACTCAGAGAAGGACTCCTTTGTGGTGGAAGAAGCTAGTGGTGAAGACGCTTGTTAAGGTGACCGTGATGAGATTACTCGGCTTTGTCATTACATTAATTTGACATATGTTTATGTGTTTGTCTATGGTGATTTGGGAATTAGAATGTGTTGTTTATGTTTGATGAGTAATATCAGAAAGTTTATGGATGTTGTGGTTGAATTTATGAAGCTTATTGGTGAATTTTGTATATCCGTCACAATTCCGAGATCTGCTTGTTTGAAAGCTTAATCGCTTGTAAATTCTTGTTTGTTGTTTTTAATATTGAGATGTGAGTAGCACTTGGGATTGTTGGGAATATTATGTGCTGCTAATGTAGTTTACATGCTCAAAATCGTTGCTTAGGAATGCTAGACGAAGTATAGAATGAACTATCGAATTGCAGGAAAAACGCGAGGAAGGAATTGAGCCCGTGTATGGGCGCAGGCTGCGCCATATATTGCGCAGGCTGCGCACCATAGCGTAGGCTGCACCCCCCTTGCGCAGGCTACGCTCGTGGCCGCTGTAGCTTGTGTTCGTTAATTGTTTGTGGGCTGTTTTGAGTGATTATTACCCATTTGTTTTAGCATATTTTAAGTAATGTTACATGATGAAATTACTTGGTTTGAAATGTATATTTACGTGGTATGGTATTAATTAATCGAACTTACGCTCATCACATGTTAGTTAATCGTATGCTTGATATTAAATAGCCATCCGTTGTTTTATCGCGAAATAAATATCACTTGAGTAGTAAACATGTCTAATATGTATATTGGGAAGTTATTAGCTTGTTTTCATGAATCTAGTCGATGATATTTGATATAAGGTTTCTTATTACTTGTCTCCTTGAATTACATGCTAAGAATCATATTTGTATTGACTGCTTGGTTGTGTATTCATATGAATGATATGCTTGTTTGAAGTCCAAGAGGTTTAGATGGCTCTTACACCGGGTTCGGAAATTGGTTTGAGGAGAAAGACCCCCCCGGCCGGGCAACCGGAAGGGAAACCGGCTCTCGCCTCAAATAGTTTCCGAAATTGGTTAAGGGTTGAGTGGAGTCTTAGAAATGGAATAGTAGAACTGTTGATCGAGTCTTAACTCACTGTTTTATTGTGATTTATATGTGTACAACAACATCTTGGGGTGATGTGTTGTGTTATGCATGTAAAGAATATACTATGAGCTGTTATATGACTCTTGTTCTCACCAAGACTGGGTTACGTCTTGGTATGACCGTTGATAGTGTCTTTTCAGTCAGGTTTCAGATTGTCCGCCCGACTTAAAGGGTATCTCGTTCCTATCTAGTTCGAGTCTTGGAGGTGTCTTGGACACTTGTCGAATCGAGGAAGGTTTATACCTCGAGAGTCTGGCTAGATTTAGACTAGGACCATATATCAGTTTGTCGTCCTACCAGGCCAGGGGATTGTATTCGCTGAGATTAATTAAACTTGTTGTTGTCGTATAATGGAGTCGTCATATGCCATATTCCATGTAGTGATGATTGTTTGTGTCTAACTTGCCTGAGTTTTGGTACAGTGTTAGATACTGCAGAATATGTGTATTAGTTAGACCTGAGTTACGGTTTAGGAGCTAAACACTAAGATGGAGTTTATGTAAGATGACGATATGATGTTGTGCTTCTCATAATGATGTTGAAGTTGGAGTGTGTTGGTGTGTATTATATGTGATATGCTTAGGTTATGTCTTAAGTTGACCGTTGAACCTTCATAGTTGGTGAATATGCATGTATGCTTGTATGAGTTGTATATATATGAGTAAGCATGATGATGTTGGATGTAAGTGAATTTATGATAAGGGATTATGAGTAGTGTACTTCACATGATGAGATTTATGTTGGAGTATACATGTTTGATTATGTGTTTATATGTTATGTGTTGGTGACAACAAGTGGCTAGAAAAACCTCTAGTCACTCCCCACTGACTGTGGCGCACATGTTTCATGTGTGTAGGTTGTGCAGACGTAGCGGTAAATCACGTTGAGGCTAGCAAGCGATGATCCTTCATCGTGTGATTATTACCTTATCGTTTAGCTAGACCTAGTTTCGAATATTTCAGTTTTGGTGCCTGTAGGGATATGCTATCCCGGGCTGTGCATGTATTTATACTTAGTACTTATTAATGTTTTCATTTTATTCCGCATTTCAGTTTTGTAGTAAGACACCTCGCATGTTAATTTACTTTATTCAAAAGTTTTAATTCAGCGCAAATTTCATGCATTTTTGGTTGTTTACTTTTACGCTGCCGCGAGGGGTTCTACATCGACACCAAGTTGGTGGAATTAGGTTGGTAACCTACACATGTCGGTGTCTAATCACACCCTAGTGAGAGACTACTCTCTAATCTTAATTATTCTAACACAAGACACATTAAATACTACACTAAACATGGTACCAAGTAAAATAAAGTGATAAAAATCCAAACTTTAACTAATAAAAAATTAATTAAACTAAGTTCTAATAACAACTAAGCATAAAGAAGCAACATTTATGAATAAGGTAACTTAAATATTTAAACATTGAACAAATGTAAACAAATGACAAAAAGGAAAGAAAGAGATAGAAATCCATACCAACTTGAATTAAATTGATGATAATAAGATGTCTTGAACTTATTGAAATAGATGAATATATAAAGATTCAAATTTGTATTAATTAAGAGATGAAATAAAATGTTTTCTCCTAGATCTAAGCTACTACTCTGCTCTCATTTCGAAATGTTGTTGCGGCCGAAATGAAGAAGCTGTTGTCTGCTTTCCTTTTCTGATCACTTTCATCCTCACGTGATTTGCTCCAAAATGACCAAAAGTCTCACGTGGCTTGGCCCAAGGTCTTTTTTAATTATTTTTTCTGTTTCCCTTTCTCTTTTCGTCTTTCTTTGATCCGTCTTGAACCGGTTTTTAATACTCGAACTTGGTAACTAAAAAATAAAAAGACGAAAGCAGTACCAAAACACTAAAAAATAATATGAAATAATATTATTTAAAGCTAGTCGACTAATATATTATTTGACACTAAAATGGGTAAATTAAGCTAACTCGGGTTATTATTTCGTACAAATAAGAGATAAAATATGGGTTAACAATCGGTAAAATATGGTGTTATCAATCGTAGTTTATGCCTTCTTGTTGGTTGTAGCCTTGAACAACCAACCTTGCTTTATTTCTTACGATGACTCCCGTGTCGTCCAATTTATTTCTGAGAATCCACCTCGTTCCGATGACAGTTCGATCTTTTGGTCTAGGAACAATATGTTATACTTTGTTCCTTTCAAATTGTTGAAGTTCTTCTTGCATAACTATGACACAATCAGATTCATCTACGGCGATATTTAAAGGTTCTATTGTAGATAGAAATGAGTAGAATGAGCAAAAGTTGTTCAATTCTTTTCGGGTTTGAACTCCCTTGTTCAAGCTACCAAGGATGTTCTCCGTAAGATAAGATTCCTTGTATCTCCATCTATTTGATGGGCCTCTCCATAAGATGAGATTCCTTGTATCTCCATCTATTTGATGGACCTTCAATCGAGCTAGAACTGACACCATTTTGTGATGCATGATTAAGATTCGTTCCCCCTGAATCTGATTCCAGAGTTGTAGTAGAGTCAGGTATAACTCTAGTTTCAACACGCTGGTTTTGATTCAAGGTTATAACATCATCAACTATAACCTTGGAGGTAGGCTCTTTGTTAGGAGTGGAGGTTATAATATCATGAACTATAACTTCAGCACTCTTTCCTTTATCATTTTGGTTAGCGTCGAGTTCATCATTTATGCGTTCGGGATCTCTGATTTCTTCTTCAAGCTCATGAAAATCATCTCTTGATAATTTGAAGTCAGGTTCGTCTAAGTCTTCTTCTTCGTCCTGGATCCTCCTCTGCTTCTTACCTTCATTGGTTCACATAAGTCCATGTGGATGAGTTCCAATGATTTTTCGGTACTTACCATTCTTTTAGGTTTGAAGGAGGATCTTACTTGCTTACATCTGTCACACATTTCACACATCTTTTGTTGAACGAATTTTATCTTTGGAAGTCCTTCCAGAAGATCCCATCTTTTGAGTTTGTTTAGGATAGATGAGCTTACGTGACCAAATCGTTTATGCCATAAGCAAGGACTATAGAGAGTTTCTTTTAAGCATGAGAAATAGTCAGTAGGTACAACATTAAGATCAACCATGTATATATTCTTCCTACTGTAACACCCCCATTTATTTAAGGGCCTATACTAGGACTCCCCAGATAAATAATGTAAAACCCCTCGCGAAAGCGGAAATAGTAGACATACAAAGTACTAAAAATGCAACGGAATTAAAACTTTTTAACATAACTAAACATGCGAGGCGTCCTACTACAAAACTGAAACATAAATAAGTACATAAGTGTAATATAAAAGCAGCCCGGGATGGCACATCCCTACAGGCATTCAAGAGCTGAAATGTAAATCTAAAGTCTAGCTAACGTAAAGGTGTAAGTCAATCGATGAAGGATCATCGCTCGCTAGCTCCATGCAACCCCTCTGCCAACCTGTCATGTACCTACATACATGTAAACATGTACGCCACAATCAGTGGGGAGTGACTAGAGTTCTCCTAGCCACCTTTTGTAACGACACGTAACACAACAAGGCAAACAGAATACTCCAGCATACATAAACATGTGAAGTATACAATATCTCAATAACTAAATCTCATATCATCATGCAATTACTAATGCACGGCTCTCAACCAACTTCGGAAACTATTTGGAAGGAGAGCCGGTTTCCCTACCGGTTGCCCGGTCGGGGGGTCTTTCAGTCCAAACCATTTACGAAACTGACTAAAGAGTCATCCAATGCCTTGGAAGAACAATATCAAAGTCAAGTATCATACTTATCAATATCAACATCTATATCTGACACTGTACCAACTCTAGGCAAGCAGATAAAACTCAGCAAGTATAAGGTTCAGCGGTCAACTTCAGACATAACCTAAATACCAATCATTCAGCAAGCATAAAGGTTCAGCGGTCAACTTAAGACATAACCTAAATACCAATCATTCAACAAGCATAAAGGTTCAGCGGTCAACTTAAGACATAACCTAAATACCAATCATTCAGCAAGCATAAAGGTTCAGCGGTCAACTTAAGACATAACCTAAATACCAATCATTCAGCAAGCATAAAGGTTCAGCGGTCAACTTAAGACATAACCTAAATACCAATCAGCAAGACACTAGACTCAGAGGCCAACTTAAGGCATAGACCCGCCAATCAGCAAGACACTAGACTCAGAGGCGACATCTCAACGCATGGACTAGCATCCAAAAGTAAAGGACTCAGAGGCCAGCTTAAGGCATGTCCCTTCACTACATCACAAGACACTAGACTCAGAGGCCAGCTTAAGGCATGTCCTAGCATCAAACATCTGCACTCCAGGCAAGGTGTCAGTTCCTTAGCTACCCCGTTGTGCAGCTGCTCTACTCGTCAGACTCAGAGGCCAACTTAAGGCATGTTCCAACGCGATCACAATCAAACATGTCTGGGCTCAGAGGCCAGCTTAAGGCATATCCTAGACACGACACTCATACACATATAGGGCTTAGAGGCCAACTTAAGGCATATCCCCATATATGACAATAACCTCACGTATTAGGTTCAGAGGCCAGCTTAAGGCATAACTTAATACGCATCAATACAATATCATCAAAGTCTATGAACTAATCTATAGTTCTACTTTCTTAACTTCTAGTCAACACTTAATTGATCCCGGGAACTAAGTTGAGGGAGAGCCGGTTTCCCTTTCGGTTACCCGACCGGGGGGCCTCTATCCTCTCTCCATTCCCGAACCCAATATAGTGTTGCCCATCCTCCGGGGACCCCAAGCACACATGAAAGGTACACAGAACGAATCTCAAACCAAACCGATAAATCGTTTAAAAGTTAAAAGCAAAATAAAGAGAACATGGGCTCTCAGCCGGTCCCAGACCGTCTGCCGGTCCACCGGCTGGGAGTCCCTTCCCATGCCTAACAACCGTCTGAAAAGCAAGAGAAGAGGCTCTCAGCCGGTGGACCGTCCGCCGGCCAGCCGGCTGGGAGTCCCTTCCCATAAGCCAAAACTTGAAATTCGTACATGAGGAGTGACTCTCAGCCGGTGTACCGGCTGGGAGTCACTTCCCATGCCCTTTGCAAAACTTGAAAACACCCAAGAAGGATCCTGAGCCAGTCGACCGACGGCCGACTGACCGGCTCAGAAACCTTCTCCAGATTTCTGAACATTCAAAGAAGACACCCTGACTCTGAGCCGGCCGACCGGCTGTCGGTCAGCCTACCGGCTCAGAGTCCGCTGTACGCAAAATCGCAATTTCTCAAAACCTTCAAATCTCCTCTAATCAATTCAAGACTTCTAAAATCGCAACATATGAAGTTTACCCATCACATATAATCACCAATTATACTAACTACCAGCAATTAATCCCACAAACAATCCTCAATAAGAAAATGATTTGTATCCGTCTTAAGCATAAATTTCTGAAAATTAAACAATAAGCATATGAAACATCACCCAAGCATGTAATCATCATATGTGAACATTCTTATCATGTTACTAAGTCCAACAAACAACAATAGCATTAAAAATCAGAAACTTAAACCAATTCAACCAAGAAAAGTGCTAATATATACAATAAAGGCCGAGTTTCTCATTATCGTCACCTTTACTTAGCAAAACCTTCGAGACCTCGCTCAATAATCACCAAGTCCTCTTCCGGCTAACACAAACAACGCCTAAAACAACAAAACATCACAACTATTCACGAATTTCGAAATACTTCAAACAGGCCGAAATCTCAACTGTCACAAAATGCAAGATTGATTACCTTAAAACGACGGGCTCGAGACAAGGAATCTGTGGCCGCGAAAATCGTCTCAATCGGATAAGAAACGAAGATTCTATGAGCATTTTAAGATTGAAGGAGAAATTCTCAAGAATGTGTTTGTTGTTATGTTTTAAATCTGAAAAATGAAATAAATGAGGGAGGTAGAGGATAAAGGAGTTAGGGTTTTGTGAGGAAAAAGAGGGGAAATGGGTCCATTAACAAGTTAGGCCCAAAAGACAAGTTTTAAGACAGTTTAAGCTAAGAACACCGACTTAAGGTCACTATAAACTTAAGACGATATAAATTTTTTCCGGGCTATGAAATTAAATTGCTAAGACGTAAATTACGCAATTAAATAAAATCTTATTTAAATCCTTTTAAATATTCTCACATAAATTAATCGGTTATTTAAATGAAATACCAAGAATTACGAAATATAAATTATTTCTCGAACTTGAACTTAAAATCTTTAAAATTCCAGGTCTCGAAATATTGGGATGTTACAATCACTCCATCTTTCAAAAAGTTTCGTCCTCGAAACTTGAAAACGGAAATAAGTAAGAAAACAACACTAGCTATCAAAACGTACTACCTGGGTTTCGGTAACCCAAAACTTTTAACTTTCGAAAAGGTTTCAAAAAGAAATAGAGTCTAAGGCACAAGTCTTGTCAATGGACATTTGGATTCTCGTTACGTATTCAAGAGTCCAACATTCCAAATATGAGACAAGTCCCAAAATTAAATCATTAAAAGTTCAAAATTTAGATTGATTCGGTGTTGATAGGCATATCACAGGTTATCAGACGTCTCCAATAATAAGTTCCAGTGGCAATCAACGCTGAAATCCATCAAAGTTGCAATAAATTAGTTTTTTCAAAACCAAATTTCCCACAATAACTTTTTTTTTTTATTCTACAAACGAGTAAAATTGCAACAGCGGTAAAAGGCCACTTTCCCCAAAAGAGGGAGCAGTTTCAAATTCTCGAAACAATTAAGATTTTTTCAAAAACTACAAACTTTCAGAGTTAACAATGGGAAACAAATTTCAAAAACAGTCACCGGGAGCGCAGAAACGATCAAAGAGATTACTTTCGACACGAAGAATTGTGAGTTTCCAGTTTCACAGCTGACAGAACACACGAGAAAGGATCGAAGGAATGAAACAACCATGTTAGAGGTCAAGGAAAACGGTAACTCTTGCCAAACATGGGTACACTAACCGCTCAATCCATAATCAAAACATCGTTACAACGATTTCTAGTATATCCCAAGAAGGGCGATTTCAGTAATCTCTAGACTCACAATGGTTTCACGATCCCTCTTATCATTATCTCATCCACAGAACAAGGTATTCCTCAACAAGAAGTCTTCCAAAACTCTGAACCAGAATTCTATCACCATAACAACGAACTTCAAAACCCAAGATACGGTACTCATTATCCTATAACCTTAAATTTTGACAGTTTGATCCTAGCAAACCTATACCACAAGGTTCGATATCTTAAATTCCCAAATTTTATTATCACAATGAACATTCGAAACAAGATCTTACTATAGAACAACTTCTAAACCCTCTGATTTCAACCATTCACCAACAATATACATCTCAAAGAAAGTTCCAAAGAAGTAGCAATTTTCACTCTTATAGTTTCCATAAGACCTAGGCATTCCCATTCCGAGATTCCTCAATTGATATTTATGAACACTTATAAGTTTCAAATTTCTATTCTATAGTTACCTCAAACATCAACGGTTACCTGTAAGTACATCAATAGGCAATTGCCGAGGTCCCATAAGTAACTCAAGGTCAACACTCAGTCAGCTCTATAAGTCCACTTGTAAATGTCTCAATACTCTCACACAGTTACCAATAACTCTCGTTCTCAAGTATGTGGTCCTTTCTGCATTACAAAAATTCCTCAAGATTAATTTAAATCCTCAAATGGTACTTCCAAATCTACAATCACCACTTACATCTAGCCATCTAACATGAAGCTTTCAAGACGGCACACTATCCAATATCACCCAAATATTATTATCACAACTCTCTCAACCAAACTTTGACAACGCAAAACCAAGCATTCCTCAAGGCAAGTTTCACTACTCCAAGAGCAAGTCGATCCCGCCACTAATCTAAATGAAAAGGAACAAGGCTCACAGAAGAGGAGATGTGATACGAACTTCAGGGATAACCATGACATAGGTCTCGAGAGAGACGCACGGAAGACGGCTCGAGGAACAACGAGATGTCAAGGTAAGGAACTTAGGCTATAGACCCCAATAAAATTGAAGCCATGATCGGAAGGAGAAGCAAAGGAGAAGAAAGGAGAGAGAAGCGACGTGAAAAGAACGATTGCGGAATCTTCCAAGGTGCGGGTCTCTCACTATTCTCGCGGGATTCTCACTTCTTACTTCCCAAATCCAGTCATTCAATTATCGGTTCTCATGAACAATTCCTCCAATGATTTATATACCCTAATCTTTCAAACTTTAAACGATATCATCATTACAACTACCTATTCCCAAAAGTTTGAGATGTCACATCTCTGCTAGTTCCACAAATGACAATTCAATAACACTTTCAGGTCATCACCCCTATATGCTATATCCACTTTATTTACTTACCTTACTGTCCACTAGATAACAATTCCTAAACCATCAAGGTTTCCGAATTCTCGTCTCCCTATAAATTACTTTATCCTATCCACAGACCGGTGGTGCATCCTCAAATTTCTCTTAAGTTTTTCAGTATATAAACATTAAGATTCAATAAGCAGCCTAGGGTCAAATAGTGGTTCACTTTTCTAAGCTTAAGTCATAAACTCTTCAAGTATTCAACTATTATAGCCAATGATTCACATTCCCCAACAACGGCCTTTCCCAGCTCAATCACTCACCTAAGTCAAGTGATACTAACTGTAACAACCCGACCCACCACGGTCGTAACACATACCCAATAAGATGGGAGGTATGCCTTTGGGCCCATTATTTATCCTCACTTAAGCCCAAAAGCACAAGGCCTTGTTACTAAGTGGTGGGTGGAAGTTATTATAAACATATCACAATCCTCACATTCTACCAATGTGGGACAAATCTCCTCTCATACTCATGGGGTGTTACAAACTCCCCTACTTAAAGAACACAACGTCCTCGTTGTGCCTCAAACTTGACCACAACCAGGTCCAGAATCCTCCCCCCGCTAGGTGTGTGACCCGGGTACTCCCGACCACAGGCTCACCACACGGTCGCAGGGTCGCTCTGATACCATTTGTAACAACCCGACCCACCACGGTCGTAACACATACCCAATAAGATGGGAGGTATGCCTTTGGGCCCATTATTTATCCTCACTTAAGCCCAAAAGCACAAGGCCTTGTTACTAAGTGGTGGGTGGAAGTTATTATAAACATATCACAATCCTCACATTCTACCAATGTGGGACAAATCTCCTCTCATACTCATGGGGTGTTACACTAACTCACTTCACTCATCCACTCATCATCCTTAGCATCTTAAGCCTATTCTTCTAGGTCGCTCTATATCCTCAAGTATCTTATCTAACTCCTTAAACGGTACTCTTCAATCCACATATTTTCACAATCTAAGTATGGTTCTCAATATTAAGCTCCACAAAAGACTACGTATACAACTCACCCTTCAAGCAAGCATCCTATCACTCACTTTCACTCTCCCAATTGGATAGACAACTAGACCCTTGGATCACCAAAACATGTCTCTCGATACTTCTGAAGTTATTCCTCAAATAACAATATTTCACATAACACAGCTTACGGTTATCCTAAGACTAGTTCCTCCAAATCAAATAAAAAGGACGATTACTTAGAGGGCACCTTAAGAAAGCAAGCAACAAGGTTAAGCTGAAAAGATATGAAGACCTGTTCAAGTGAGATAGACAAATATTCTAAAAGAAGGATGTGCATCCGGAGTTATCAAAGAAGGTGGTGCACAAAGAAAGAGGAGTATCTTCGAGGCTCAGAAGCATTCTCCAACAGTAGCACGAACCTTCTATCTTCGGTAGAAACTCCGATCTCCACCGTCACATGGATAAGCCCACGGTTCGTCGATTGAAAGATATAAAAGTGAAATCGATGACGATCAACAAACACGTTAGAGCTTCATAAAAGCAATCACAAAACCGACTACAATATAAGTCCTTAAATCTACCCCATCTCTCATTCATTATTCAATTATATGGTCGAGTTAAGGTAGGGGTTACATGAGTGCGTCGGGAGCGATAACGCTCTGATACCAACTGTAAAACCCCTCGCGAAAGTGGAAATAGTAGACATACAAAGTACTAAAAATGCAGCGGAATTAAAACTTTTTAACATAACTAAACATGCGAGGCGTCCTACTACAAAACTGAAACATAAATAAGTACATAAGTGTAATATAAAAGCAGCCCGGCCTACAGGCACTCAGGAACTGAAATGTAAATCTAAAGTCTAGCTAACGTAAAGGTGTAAGTCAATCGATGAAGGATCATCGCTCGCTAGCTCCATGCAACACCTCTGCCAACCTGTCATGTACCTACATACATGTAAACATGTACGCCACAATCAGTGGGGAGTGACTAGAGTTCTCCTAGCCACCTTTTGTAACGACACATAACACAACAAGGCAAACAGAATACTCCAGCATACATAAACATGTGAAGTATACAATATCTCAATAACTAAATCTCATATCATCATGCAATTACTAATGCACGGCTCTCAACCAACTTCGGAAACTATTTGGAAGGAGAGCCGGTTTCCCTACCGGTTGCCCGGTCGGGGGGTCTTTCAGTCCAAACCATTTACGAAACTGACTAAAGAGTCATCCAATGCCTTGGATGAACAATATCAAAGTCAAGTATCATACTCATCAATATCAACATCTATATCTGCCAATGTACCAACTCTAGGCAAGCAGATAAAACTCAACAAGTATAAGGTTCAGCGGTCAACTTCATACATAACCTAAATACCAATCATTCAGCAAGCATAAAGGTTCAGCGGTCAACTTAAGACATAACCTAAATACCAATCATTCAGCAAGCATAAAGGTTCAACGGTCAACTTAAGACATAACCTAAATACCAATCATTCAGCAAGCATAAAGGTTCAGCGGTCAACTTAAGACACAACCTAAATACCAATCATTCAGCAAGCATAAAGGTTCAGCGGTCAACTCAAGACATAACCTAAATACCAATCAGCAAGACACTAGACTCAGAGGCCAACTTAAGGCAAAGACCCGCCAATCAGCAAGACACTAGACTCAGAGGCGACATCTCAACGCATGGACTAGCATCCAAAAGTAAAGGACTCAGAGGCCAGCTTAAGGCATGTCCCTTCACTACATCACAAGACACTAGACTCAGAGGCCAGCTTAAGGCATGTCCTAGCATCAAACATCTGCACTCCGGGCAAGGTGTCAGTTCATTAGCTACCCCGTTGTGCAGCTGCTCTACTCGTCAGACTCAGAGGCCAACTTAAGGCATGTTCCAACGCGATCACAATCAAACATGTATGGGCTCAGAGGCCAGCTTAAGGCATATCCCAGACACGACACTCATACACATATAGGGCTCAGAGGCCAACTTAAGGCACATCCCCATATATGACAATCAACTCACGTATTAAGTTCAGAGGCCAGCTTAAGGCATAACTTAATACGCATCAATACAATATCATCAAAGTCTATGAACTAATTTATAGTTCTACTTTCTTAACTTCTAGTCAACACTTAATTGATCCCGGAAACTAAGTTGAGGGAGAGCCGGTTTCCCTTTCGGTTACCCGACCGGAGGGTCTCTACCCTCTCTTCATTTCTGAACCCAATATAGTGTCGCCCATCCTCCGGGGACCCCAAACACACATGAAAGGTACACGGAACGAATCTCAAACCAAACCGATAAATCGTTTGAAAGTTAAAAGCAAAATAAAGAGAACAGGGGTTCTCAGCCGGTCCCAGAACGTCTACCGGTCCACCGGCTGGGAGTCCCTTCCCAAGCCTAACAACCGTCTGAAAAGCAAGAGAAGAGGCTCTCAGCCGGTGGATCGTCCGCCGGCCAGCCGGCTGGGTGTCCCTTCCCATAAGCCAAAACTTGAAATTCTTACATGAGGAGTGACTCTCAGCCGGTGTACCGGCTGCCGGCCTGCCGGCTGGGAGTCACTTCCCATGCCCTTTGCAAAACTTGAAAACACCCAACAAGGATCCTGAGCCGGTCGACCGGCGGCCGACTGACCGGCTCAGAAACCTTCCTCAGATTTCTGAACATTCAAAGAAGACACCCTGACTCTGAGCCGGCCGACCGGCTGTCGGTCAGCCTACCGGCTCAGAGTCCGCTGTACGCAAAATCGCAATTTCTCAAAACCTTCAAATCTCCTCTAATCAATTCAAGACTTCTAAAATCGCAACATATGAAGTTTACCCATCACATATAATCACCAATTATACTAACTACCAGCAATTAATCCTACAAACAATCCTCAATAAGAAAATGATTTGTATCCGTCTTAAGCATAAATTTCTGAAAATTAAACAATAAGCATATGATACATCACCCAAGCATGTAATCATCATATGTGAACATTCCTATCATGTTACTAAGTCCAACCAACAACAATAACATTAAAAATCAGAAACTTAAACCAATTCAACCAAGAAAAGTGCTAATATATACAATAAAGGCCGAGTTTCTCATTATCGTCACCTTTACTTAGCAAAACCTTTGAGACCTCGCTCAATAATCACCAAGTCCTCTTCCGGCTAACACAAACAACGCCTAAAACAACAAAACATCACAACTATTCACGAATTTCGAAATACTTCAAACAGGCCGAAATCTCAACTGTCACAAAATGCAAGATTGATTACCTTAAAACGACGGGCTCGAGACAAGGAATCTGTGGCCGCGAAAATCGTCTCAATCGGATAAGAAACAAAGATTCTATGAGCATTTTAAGATTGAAGGAGAAATTCTCAAGAATGTGTTTGTTGTTATGTTTTAAATCTGAAAAATGAAATAAAGGAGGGAGGTAGAGGATAAAGGAGTTAGGGTTTTGTGAGGAAAAAGAGGGGAAATGGGTCCATTAACAAGTTAGGCCCAAAAGACAAGTTTTAAGACAGTTTAAGCTAAGAACACCGACTTAAGGTCACTATAAACTTAAGACGATATAAATATTTTCCGGGCTATTAAATTAAATTGCTAAGACGTAAATTACGCAATTAAATAAAATCTTATTTAAATCCTTTTAAATATTTTCACATAAATTAATCGGTTATTTAAATGAAATACCAAGAATTACGAAATTTGAATTATTTCTCGAACTTGAACTTAAAATCTTTAAAATTCCAGGTCTCGAAATATTGGGATGTTACAAATAAGGGTGTTACCATCTCGGTTTCCCGAGGCAATAGATACAAAGGAAAGAACACAATACTTTATTATTAAATGTTAAACTCGAAAACAAGTTCTTACAACTATCTTCAAAACTGTGTTATGAAATAAAGTACAACGCATAACAGAACGACTATGGTGATCTAGACTCTAGTCTTGTCCGGATCCAAGCTCTCCCTTCCCTTTTGCTCCCATAGTCTCAAGCACCTGTCAATCTGCTCCCCAATAAGTTGGTTCATCACAGGTGATCACGAATACACAGGGTCAACCACAAGGTTGAGTAGAGGAAAAATAAGCAGTCAAGCATTACTATAAATAGAAAGTCAATCATCTCCACTCCGAATCACAAGACCCATTATTCTCCGCAACGTATCACAAGACCCATTATTCTCCACACCAATCACAATACCCATTATCTCCACACCAATCACAAGACCCAATATACTCCGCTCCATATCACAAGACCCAGTAATAACCACATCGTATCGTATCACAGAAATATGCAGTCAATTAAACACAATATAACACCATTCATACGATAAGATGTACATAGTTATCATCGGATAATAAACAAATTACTCATCACCATGTATACAGTATTCCCCTACCTCAAATTGCAGAAGCACAGTCAATCACAAGTTTGCTAGAAGTATTCCACGCGAAAACCGTCACCTAATATATGTTACGGAACGGATTAATAAACTTCCCGAATTCCTATAAGTCAACTTATACTTTCTATAAATAGCAACCCACTTATAAGTGGAAAGTTTCCAAAAATGGAAACTTTCCCGAAGCAAAAGCTTTCTTAAAATATTACTTCCCGACTCGTAACATAACCAAACACCACCTTAACACAATTAACATCATTAACATAGATAAATGCTATTAATATCTACTAAACATTTAATAATAAAACATTATTAAAATACTAACAACCACCATAAAAATAATAATGATAATAATATGAATATTGATATTTATAATAATAATAATAGTAATAATAGTAATAATACTATTAATACTAATAATAATAAGAAGAAGTAATAATAATAAAAATAAGTGTAAATTGATAATCAGTACCATATTAATCACCCATTTTAATGAAGAGTACCAACAAAAATATTAATTAATTAATAGTACCAGTTTATTTACTCCGTTCAATAAGTAGTACCAACTCCCATTTTCCGGCAAAAATTGACATAAAATGACTAGAATGTCCTTACTAACTACTACTATCCTATTATCCCCAACCACCATAAGACCCACCAACTTTAATCCCTCCTTATCCTCCAACCTCCAACCACCAACGCCACCACCCAACAACAACTCCGTCCACCCAACAACAACCACAAGCACCCCAAGCACAACACCACAATTCCACCCCATCAACCAAAAAAAAAAATTGAGGAGAAGAAGAGCAGGCGGCAGCCGCGCAAAGGGGGAGTATGGGGGAGGCGAAAACAAGATAGCATGGCGAGCAGTGGTGGAGGCGGCGGTGAGAGTGAGGGAGCGAGGGAGAAGGGAGATTTGAAGTTGGTGGTTGATTGAGTTGTTGTTATGATAAGGATTAGTCGAGGCAGAGGAGTAGGACGGTGGTGCGTGGTGGTGAATGAAGATGCTAATGGTGGGAGTTGTTTGTGTTGGTGGTCCGTAGCACCGGTGGTGGGGGTGCGGTGGGGTGAGGTTGTGGTGGGTGGGATAGGAGGTGTGAGGGATAAATGTTTGGTTGGGTAAATGTGAGGAAAACATGGGGGGAGGGATAGAATAGGTATAAAAAATCAAAAAAGTAGCCAGAAAATTCAAAACTAGCTGAAAAGTGCGATTTTCCGGTGACTTGGTACTACTTATTGAACGAAGTAAATAAATTGGTACTATTAATTAATTAATTTTTTTGTTGGTACTCTTCATTAAAATGGGTGATTAATATGGTACTGATTATCAATTTAAACTAAAAATAACCACAAACACCCCACGCCTACAACTCTTACCGCGACACCCGCAGCTCGCCAAAACAGACCCCTAACAACCACGTAGCACCTTCCCCACCACCGACAACCACCAACCCTGACACCACAACCACCGGCTACCCCGCCGACACACAACCAGACCATCGACGAACACCGGCGAGATGAACCAGACCCCCAAATCAGACCTGGTTCATCACCTGAACTCCCTAGACCGTATAAACAGACCACCATCGACACCACCTAACGCCCCTAACAACCCCTGAAACAACCACTGCCTCACCCTTGACACAAAACCTAAGCATTACAGTGGTACCACCGTGTCGACCTCCCCCGAGTCAACGGTGGTACGACCCCCAAACTCCCCCTGAACACACGTATAGGGTGATTAACGCAACCAGGGGTGACAAACACCCCCTTCGACACCGACTCTGACGCACCAGGCCCTCCGTGACAACCTCCCTGACATCCCTTCTACCACCAGTAACACATAATGATAACAATAAGGTAATGGTGATACCCTACCACCCTTCGAAATTACGACAAACACAACACGACACAACACGATTAAAACGAACGCCAAACACGATTACACATACATGATTCCTGACCAGAATGAGGGGGATTAGGCAAGACCAAATTGACCGTGAAAATTCTCTCTCTCTCTCTTCTATGTGGTGGCGGCAGTAGACTTAGGGTACTGGTTGTGTGGAAGGTAGGTCAAAAATAGGGTGGATAACACTTCTTATATGGCGGCATGGGGGGGGTGATGCGTGAGGTTGAGTGTTTGTGAGGTTTGTGAGGGTTTCGACATTATGGGCTGTTGTGTTATGCACAACAATCGAGGCCCAAAACCCAACCCTAGAGGTCCCGTGTTCGAACCCCACGAGAGGCATGGAGCAACATAAAAGATTGTATATATATATCAAGTAATAATATCAAGTACTAAACCGCTTAAAACTATCCTTACGTCAAATATAAAATAAACATCGTAACAAAATATTCAAGGTATTACAGTCTTCCCCCCTTAAAATTAACTTCGTCCCGAAGTTCACCCATACTTACCTCGCAATGAACTTGATCCCAAAACATAAAGATAAAATCGAAAACACGATAAGGTACAAAATGTTACATTTCACCCCCCTTAAAGAAAAGTTACGTCCCCGTAACTTACCTCAATCGAACAGATGCGGGTAACGCTCCCTCATGGATGCTTCGGCCTCCCAAGTAGCTTCCTCCAGATTATGGTTGGTCCACAGAACCTTCACCAACGACGTCTCCCCATTTCGAGTCTTTCGTACCTTCCTGTCCAAAATCTCCTTTGGAGTTTCTACGTAGGTCAACTGCTCATCTACCTCAATCACCTCGTGGCGTAAGACATGCGATGGATCACTCACATACTTTCTTAATTGAGACACATGGAACACATTATGGACCTTGGATAGGGCTGGAGGTAAGGCTAGTCGGTATGCCACTTCTCCAACTCTGTCCAAAATCTCAAATGGTCCAATAAACTTCTGGCTCAGTTTGCCACGCTTCCCAAACCTCATCACACCCTTCATTGGAGATACCTTCAGTAGGACCTTCTCTCCCGCATCGAACGAAATATCGTTCCTCTTTAAGTCTACATAACTCTTCTGTCTATCCTGGGCGGCCATCATTTTCTGTCGAATAATCTGTACCTGCTCCACCATCTCCTGGATCATATCTGGCCCTAAAACCACCACATCGGCTCGATCATCCCAATACACAGGGCTCCGACACTTCCTCCCATACAAAGCCTCAAAAGGGGTCATCCCTATACTGGCATGATAGCTGTTGTTATATGAGAACCCTATCAATCCCAGTCGATCCTCCCAAGATTCTCCGAACTCGAGTACGCACGCTCTCAACATATCCTCAAGGGTCTGAATCGTTCTCTCAGTCTGGCCGTCGGTAGCTGGATGGAAAGCTGTACTCATCTTCAACTTGGTACCCAAAGCGGCCTGCAACTCCTGCCAAAAACTAGATATGAACCTCGAGTCTCGATCCGAAACAATGTCCTTGGGCACCCCATGCAACTTGACTACATTCTGAACATATGACTTAGCCAACTCAGCTTTACTCCAGGTATCTTTCATGGGAATAAAGTGAGCAGACTTAGTCAATCGATCTATAATTACCCAAATCATGTTGTTGCCCCTCTGAGTCCGAAGCAACCCCACAATAAAGTCCATAGAGATATTCTCCTACTTCCACTCTGGCACATCTAGTGGCTGAATTTTTCCTTGGGGTCTCTTATGCTCTCCTTTCACTCTTTGGCATGTCAAACATCTCAACACAAACTCAACGACTTACCTCTTCATGTTTGGCCGCCAGAACGTCTTCTTAAGGTCCTTGTACAACTTATCACCCCCTGGGTGAACGGAATATGGCGTCGCGTGAGCTTCAGTTAGGATTTTCTTCTTTAATTCCCTAATATCCGGAATACACCAACGTCCACTGAACCTCAAGCTACCATCGGTATGGATACTGAATTTTGTCGCAGCCTCTCCACTCCCACTCTCGATCATCTCGCGCCACTTCTGGATTCTTGCACCATTCTTTTGCAGTTCTCGAATCTCCTCATACAACTTAGGTTCCACGGTCAAATCACTAAGAGTATCCCCTTTCCGGATCATGAAAACTCCCATCTCCCTTAGTTCGTCGTGCAACCGCACCCTCGACCTGGCACAACTCAAAGCATGAACAGACTTCCTACTTAGGGCATCTGCTACCACAATTGCCTTGCTTTCGTGGTAAACAATCGGCATGTCGTAGCCTCTGATGCCCGTCGTTGAGGGTACCAAAGATAAATTTATAATTCCTAAACTTAAACTATAGATAGTGAAAGTCAGGGTCGAACCACAAGGAGGTGGGGAATGTTTATTGTTTGATGTTAATGTTAAAGGTAACAAATTTGGGGGTTTTATTGGTTGTTTACTAAGTCTAAAGCAAAGATAAAAATAAAACAAGAAAATAAAGATGAGATTAAAACTATATAAAAAGGGATGCTAAGATGCTTGGGAAATAAATAGCTAAGGTAATATAAATTCTAAGGTCAACATGTACTGCAGTCGCGTAAGGGGTGTAACATATCCTTTAGGTCTATGCTACCTAATAGCTCCTTTCGGCCTATGCTATTAGTTCCTAGGTCTCACAATTATTGGGTGTCAACAATAAGGGTGATTCCTAAATCCTTGGTCACATACCTTTCAGTCTTGAGTAACCTAGCCGTCTTAAGGTGTAAACCAATGCCCTTCCCGTATCTCTCAATCTTGGGTAGGTCATTACTAACATCCTACAAGTCTCCTTTCAGTCTCATTGTAGGTTATTATAGTCTACGAATTAAAACGAACAGAATACAGACGCGAGTGGGTCGACCGACCGGCTAGTCCAGTCGGCCGACCACCGCCTTGGTCGACCGACCCATTATTTGAGTCGGCCGACCACGGCTCTGCTACAGGTCGGTCTCAGAATTTTACTACCTACGCATATTCATCCCCTACATCCTAACATAAGGAAGTTAGCTACTCATGGTTACTAGAACAACTATGAAAATGGGAATAAACATGGAATACATAATGAACATCAATCTAAGCATGCAATAATAAAGTTTTGGGATTCTATCTTAACCGAATGCAATAGTAATAAGAACAATAATGAAACTAAATTAAGAGAGTAATTACCATAAATCGGATTAAGGCAGAAAAGGAACAAACTTTATTGAATGCTTGAGAATTATTGAAAGATTACAATTGAACTAAAGACGGAATAAAACTAAATTACGAACTTGATTATTATGGTGGATGCTAATTGATAAAAGCTAGATGATTAACCCTAATCAAAAGATTAGATTATATAGGGCAGAAAATAGGAGTTTCCTAAAGACTCCACACTTCTAATCGATTTCCAAAAAGCTTCTCTGGGCTTCGCTGAGGTCGGTCGACCAGTTTTGTGGGTCGGTCGACCTCTTTACGGGCTTCAGGAATTCTGGGCTTCAAAGAACTGGTCGGCCGACCCGTATAGTAGGTCGGTCGACCCGTTACTGCATAAGATTGCTTTGATTCGTCTCGGGCTTGACTTTTGATACTTGATTAATGATTCCTGTTGACTTTCCTTCGTTCCTTAATTGTGCAAAAGTCCCGAGGGCATAAATTTGGTGTAAAATCGTCCTTTTTCCGCACAAATCTGCAAAAGTGCATAAAAATACGAAAGTGCACGAATTTTGGGAATGTATGGCTAAAACATAGTAAATAAGCGACAAAATGCGTGTAAAAATAGATGTAAAACATCATAAAATAGACACGCATCAAATTCCCCAAACCAAACCCTTGCTTGCCCTCAAGCAAGAAGTAGACTCGATCTTAACTAATGGAACGATTTCAATCTCAGAGCGAAATTTACATGTAAGCCTAAACCAATGCCAAGTACAAAATGAGAAAGTATTTAAATCATGCAAACGAGTTATGGTGTTGTCAAACTTGCAAAACTAGAGACTATAGAGACTTTATACCATGGACTCTCGCGGTACGCTCGAGACACTCATGAAGTAATGGTGAGTATATGTAAAAGATAGAAAGAAGAAATTTTGTAGAGACACTCACCTAACTGCGACCCATGACAACATGCCTGCAATCTAACATGAACAAGAATTCTACAACTTTGTATAACAATCTCATTAAGTGGCCCAGATACATGCAATTGAGGTAATGAAAGATATGTGAGGTAAAAGGTAAAAGTGGTTAAGATGTTTTTGGATTTGTGGGGTTAGTAGCCAAGCTAGTAAAACCGGTTCCCAACAACATATTTCACAACTTTTGATATTAAGAAAGTGCTCTTTTGTAGCACAACTCTCACATTAAATATAAGAAAGGACTCCCAAATATTTTTGAATGAGGTACGGGAGTGATAACACATAAAAGAAAGGAATTTGGAACGAATTTTTTTGATTTTCTGAACCTGTCAGTTGGTCGGCCGACCTATGATGGTGGTCAGTCGACTGACTTCTGTATGTTTTTGACTTTTTTCGTTTTTTTCTTTTCCTTTCTTTCTTTTCTGAATTTTTCTGGTCTTTTCTTTCTTTTCTTTCCTTTCCTTCTTTTCTCTTTTTGCTCAGGATAACATACAAACCAAGATGCCTCAAAATAAACCAAGGACCACAAATACTAGCTTGGAAGGGTAGGCTGAGTATGGGATGTAGTTTTGGGGGAAATAAAAAGGCAATTTTGGCTATGTGAAGCTTATGGGTAAAATAGAGAGAAGGATCCCAAATGCACGTATCAAGACTCACAAAACGAGGAAGTAAAACAAGTATATAGCAATTCAAGTTCATGTTTATGCATATTGATGTAACATGTTCCAAGGGGAGTACTACTCACATTCTAGACAACTGGTTTAAGAATGAAACCAGGAATAAGGCTCTAAAACTTAGAATGTATAGTAGGTTGGCAAGGTATAAGTCAAGTCTCAAGATATACAAATTGACAAAAACTCGTAGATATGCAAAAGACTCTCATACTAAAACAAGTTGACAAGGCAAGGTGAAGGCATAAACATGTAAGATAGCTAAATCATCCTTGAAATACCCTCGTTCCGACTCGACCTAAATGCTAAAATAAACGTGCATTTTTTTGGAATTTTTTTCATTTTTTTCATTTTTTTGTATTTTTCTTTTGTATAGGTAGAGAAAATAAAGAAAAGAACAATGTAAGACAGAAATGCAATAAACGTATGACAAAATGCAATGCATGTGACGCGAAATCATTCCCCAAACCAACCCGCACAATGTCCCCATTGTGCATTAGCCTAAGTAAAGGTTTCAGAAAATTAAAGGAAAGATGCAAAGAGAATAAAAACTAAGGAAAAACTGGAAAGAACTCACTGGATTATAGGCGCATGAGAAAAACCTCCCCAAACCAGCGTAAGCTGAGAGATTTTGGTGGCTAGCAGTGCCACTCAAGTAACCAAGATCGGTGCACGATTCCGGAGGAAGAAACGAACAGGCTGTGATGGACGGGTAGGTCGACCGACCCATGTTTTGGGTCGACCGACCTTCCTGCGGACTGCAGGAAATCCAGGAATGCAGAGGCCAGGTCGACCGACCCATTTTTCAGGTCGATCGACCCCTCTGCTGCACAGCGGTGTTCGTTTCTTTGTTAAACCTGAAAAAGCAATAAATATGCGCCCAACAAATGCGCGAGATGCCAGAAACAAGTCCAAAGTCTTAACTACGCAAGCATAACGGAAAAAAGTTCTAAAACTACGAGCAAACCAACTTAAAAAGTCTCAAACAACAAAAGCAAATTGTCTTAAAAGCTGAAAATTGAAACAACTATCCGCTAAAGATGCGGAATATCTCCGACCACGGCTTTTGACGACATGTCGTAGTCTCCACAGTGTTTGCTTGAGTAGCAAAACACATCTTCTTTCCGCCGCAAAGCATATGCGAAGAACTCTCCCTTGGATCTTGTCTCCTCTTTTTCTTATCCTCCCGATCTACAACATCTGGGTCTTCATCTTCTTTGTAGCTCAAGAATCCCATTCCCCCTCTCTGCACTGTGACTTCCCTTATTTTGGGTTTCCCCAAACCAGTTCCTGCATTAGTCACGATAGAAGTATCCTCCATATTGCTCCCAATCTGGGGCGGAGGTGTAAAAACAGATACAGGAGTAGGCAATAAAGTAGGAGAAGTAGTGATGACCTTATACTTCTTTTCCGAAGCAATAGCATTACATGTGATGGGGGTCATAACATCTTTTTTCCTATAAGATAGGCCATAAATAATGGAATGCTTTCCTACTTTGAAGGTTAAAGTCTCAGTGCCTACATCTATGATGGCTCCCGCAGTGTGAAGGAAAGGTCTTCCTAGTATTATAGGTATATGGGCATCCTCAGGGATGTCCAAAACTACGAAGTCTACTGGGAAGAAAAACCTGTCTATACGCACAGGGATGTTTTCCAACACCCCTATGGGTTCCATAGATGTACGGTCCGCCATCTGGACAGTCATGCTGGTTACTGCAAAGTTGGTCATTCCTAGTTTTAGGGCAACGCTTAGGGGCATGACACTGATACTAGCTCCTAAGTCGCATAAAGCCTTTTTTACAGCGAAAGTTCCTATATTGCAGGGAACAGAAAAACTGGCAGGATCCTCCAGCTTATGAGGGGCAATGACATGTAATAGGAAGCTGGAGGACTCCTCAGTTAGGGCAACTGACTCAACTTTATATAAAGACCTCTTTCTTGACAAAAGTGGTCTCATAAATTTAAGATAAGCAGGAACCTGCTGAACTAATTCTAAAAACGGAACTTGAACATTTATTGAACGAATTACGTCTTTAAATTTGTCAAAAGATACCTGTTCCTTTGTAGGTATGAGTCTTTCCGGGAAAGGAGGGGCTGAAGAGTCAGTATTTGCAGCCCTTTTCAGAAACCTAGGGGTCTTATTACCCCGAAAAAGGAAGTCCCTCAAGTTGTTCGGCAGTTCGGGACGAAAATGAGTTTTTTTCTCCGCATCGGTGGTCGGTCGACCCTTTTCCTCGGTCGATCGACCAGTTTCCTGTACAGCGGATTTTTCTGGGATCTGCTCAGAGGTCGGTCGACCTGGCTCCTGGGTCGGTCGACCTTCCTCGCTGTCTGTCAGCTTCGGCTGTTTTCCCTTCTCTTTTTCACCTCCCACTTTAGCTTCACTTCGCAGGGATATGATATTTAGAGTCTCTTTTTTCTGGTCCGTCTTGGTCGGAAGTTGACCCGGAGCCCTAGTATCGTTCTTGCCTGCGATTTGAGCAATCTGAGATTCTAACATCTTCATCCCTGCTTCCCTAGCCTGAGATTCCTTCTGAACAACCCCAATGAGATTTTGGATAAGAGCGTCTGTGTTGGGTGGTGGGTTTGAAGGTGGTTGAGGGTTGAAGGGTGGTTTTTGGAAACCTTGCTTATGTGGGGGAATGTATGTGGAGTTTTGCTGAGGTTGCAAGTGCTGTGAGTTGAGAACATTCTGGCTTGTCCACCTCATGTTGGGATGGACATTATTATTATTTGGGTCATAAAAATTGTTCCCACGATAGTGCTGGAAAGCGGCACATGTCTCATTGGATGAGGTACAAAATTTTGACACGTGCCCTTCTCCACCACACCTCTCACAAGCAAAGGGTCCGTCTTGAACGGCATTCACCTGATAAATTCCTCCCTTGCTCCCACTTCCTATATCGAACTTCCCTCCAGCTTCTAGCTTCTCTAACTTGGCCACCAAGGCCTCAATAACAGCTACGTTAGACTCAGCCTTCCTTTGATTACCGCGGGAGGTTCCATGTTCATCGCGGTGCACAGCAACATCCTCTATTAACTTGAGACCCTTAGTCTCTCCGGAATTGTCTTGGAACCTTCCATTGGCCGCAGCATCTAAGTAAGCCCTGTTGTCATCATAGAGGCCATTGTAGAACTGGTTACAAAGAAACCATTGTTCGAATCCATGGTGTGGTATGGATCGAACAAGTCTTTTGAACCTGTCTCAAGCCTCGCTGAAATCCTCATTAGGTCCTTGCTTGAAATTTGTAATCTGCGCCCTCAAAGCATTAGTCTTGGATGCAGAATAGTATTTTCTGTAGAATGCTAAGGCTAAGGTATTCTAATCTGTGATTCCCGCAGCAGTGCGGTCTAAGTCTCTGTACCATTCCCTTGCAAAGTCCCTAAGAGAGAAGATAAACATGGTCTGCTTAATCTGGTCTTGCGTCACTCCTTCTGGGGGTGCAATACTATGTAATCTGTGAAGATTTCAATATGCTTTGCAGCATCCTCATTGGCCGAGCCTCCAAATTGGTTTCTCTCAACCATAGTAATATAGGCAGGCTTGGCCTCGAATGGCTTCCCAGTACCTGCAGGTAAAGTGAACCCTTTGTATAGGTCCTTCACCTGAGGCATGGAGTGACTGGCAATAGTAGCTTCCTCTGTCATGTTTTCTTCTTCTTTCGGAAAAACTTGCAAGTAGGTAAAAGGTGGTGTCTTTGGTGAAGGTGGATTGTTGAGTGAATTTGGTTGTGAAGTTGGTGTTTTTGGTGAAGTTGGTAATGGTGGTTGTTCAAAGATGTCCTCTTGGAATAAGGAAGATGGTGAACCTCCTTCCTTACTCGCTAGAAGATGCTTCCTCCTTTCCCTTAAGGTCCTCTCAAGCTCGTGGTCAAGTGGTAGGAGTTCTCCTTGGACTGACCTGCGCATAAGATGGAAACTACAAGAAGAAAGTGAGAAGGTTTAAGGAACAAAAGTTCCTTAAACAAAAGAAACAAAAACAATAAACAATAAACACTGGCGTCACCTCCCCGGCAACGGCGCCAAAATTTGACACCCGTTGTTGAGGGTACCAAAGATAAATTTATAATTCCTAAACTTAAACTATAGATAGTGAAAGTTAGGGTCGAACCACAAGGAGGTGGGGAATGTTTATTAGTTGATGTTAATGTTAAAGGTAACGAAATTGGGGGTTTGATTGGTTGTTTACTAAGTCTAAAGCAAAGATAAAAATAAAACAAGAAAATAAAGATGAGATTAAAACTATATAAAAAGGGATGCTAGGATGCTTGGGAAATAAATAGCTAAGGTAATATAAATTCTAAGGTCAACATGTACTGCAGTCGCGTAAGGGGTGTAACATATCCTTTAGGTCTATGCTACCTAATAGCTCCTTTCGGCCTATGTTATTAGTTCCTAGGTCTCACAATTATTGGGTGTCAACAATAAGGGTGATTCCTAAATCCTAGGTCATATACCTTTCAGTCTTGAGTAACCTAGCCGTCTTAAGGTGTAAACCAATGCCCTTCCCGTATCTCTCAATCTTGGGTAGGTCATTCCTAACATCCTACAAGTCTCCTTTCAGTCTCAGTCAACAGACGCGAGTGGGTCGACCGACCGGCTAGTCCAGTCGGCCGACCACCGCCTTGGTCGACCGACCCATTATTTGAGTCGGCCGACCACGGCTCTGCTACAGGTCGGTCTCGGAATTTTACTACCTACGCATATTCATCCCCTACATCCTAACATAAGGAAGTTAGCTACTCATGGTTACTAGAACAACTATGAAAATGGGAATAAACATGGAAAACATAATGAACATCAATCGAAGCATGCAATAATAAAGCTTTGGGATTCTATCTTAACCGAATGCAATAATAATAAGAACAATAATGAAACTAAATTAAGAGAGTAATTATCAAAAATCGGATTAAGGCAGAAAAGGAACAAACTTTATTGAATGCTTGAGAATTATTGAAAGATTACAATTGAACTAAAGACGGAATAAAACTAAATTACGAACTTGATTATTATGGTGGATGCTAATTGATAAAAGCTAGATGATTAACCCTAATCAAAAGATTAGATTATATAGGGCAGAAAATAGGAGTTTCCTAAAGACTCCACACTTCTAATCGATTTCCAAAAAGCTTCTCTGGGCTTCGCTGAGGTCGGTCGACCAGTTTTGTGGGTCGGTCGACCTCTTTACGGGCTTCAGGCATTCTGGGCTTCAAAGAACTGGTCGGCCGACCCGTATAGTAGGTCGGTCGACCCGTTACTGCATAAGATTGCTTTGATTCGTCTCGGGCTTGACTTTTGATACTTGATTAATGATTCCTGTTGACTTTCCTTCGTTCCTTAATTGTGAAAAAGTCCCGAGGGCATAAATTTGGTGTAAAATCGTCCTTTTTCCACACAAATCTGCAAAAGTGCATAAAAATACGAAAGTGCACGAATTTTGGGAATTTATGGCTAAAACATAGTAAATAAGCGACAAAATGCGTGTAAAAATAGATGTAAAACATCATAAAATAGACACGCATCTGCGTCCAATCAACTCTATCCACCTTCTCTGCCTCACGTTCAACTCTCGCTAGGTGTAGATATACTTCAAACTCTTGTGATAAAAAAACACCTTAAAAGTGGCTCCATAAAGGTAATGGCGCCACAATTTAAGTGCAAAGACCACTGCTCCCAATTCCAAATCATGAGTCGGATAATTTTCCTCACAAGTCTTCAATTGGCGAGAAGCATACACGATCACTCTCCCATTCTGCATTAGCACACAACCCAGTCCATGCTTTAAACCGTCAGTAAAAACTTCGAAATTATGACTCTCGACAGGCAAAGCGAGGATAGGAGCTGTTGTCAGACGTTCCTTAAGGGTTAGGAATGCCTTCTCACAACTCTCATCCCAGACGAAACGGTTCTCCTTCCTCATCAACGATGTCAAAGGCTTTTCTATTTTTGAAAAGTCCTTGACAAACCTCCGATAGTAACCAGCCAGTCCCAGGAAGCTTCGAATATCACTCACATTCTTCCGACTCTGCCACTTAGTCACAGCCTCGATCTTACTAGGGTCGACATACACCCCCTCCTTGGAAATTACATGTCCCAGAAATGCGACTTTCTCCAGCCAGAACTGACATTTGCTCAACTTAGCATTGAGCTTATGCTCCTCCAGGGTCTGAAGTACTCTCCTCAAATGATCCTCGTGTTCTTCCTTATTTTTGGAATACACTAGGATATCATCAATGAATACAACCACGAACTTATCCAGATATGGGCTAAAGACTCGGTTCATTAAATCCATGAACACAGCTGGAGCGTTAGTCAATCCGAATGGCATAACCACAAATTCGTAGTGGCCATACCTCGTTCTGAAAGCGGTCTTTGGTATGTCCTCATCTTTGATTCTCAACTGGTGATACCCGGATCTCAAGTCAATTTTAGAGAAAACCCCAGCTCCACTTAATTGGTCAAACAGGTCGTCAATTCGAGGCAAAGGATATCGGTTCTTGGTGGTCACACTATTCAGCTCTCGATAGTCAACACAAAGCTTGAAACTCCCATCTTTCTTTTTCACAAATAAGACGGGTGATCCCCAGGGTGACACACTTGGTCGGATGAATCCTTTCTCAGCTAGTTCATCCAACTGCTTCTTCAATTCCTCCATCTCCTTCGGTCCCATGCGGTACGGTGATTTAGATATTGGTCCTGACCCTGGCTTTAGGTCAATGGAAAATTCCACTTCCCTCCTTGGCGGCAACCCTGGAACGTCATCTCGGAATACTCCCTCAAACCCCCGCACCACAAGTGTCTCGCTAGTCTTAGGGGTCTCAGCCTCACAATTCCACATCTGACACAAGATCAGACTATCTCCTTTCCTCAAGCTAGACTTAAGGGTATTGACAAAAATGAATTTGACTTTAGGTTTGACTAGGTATCCCTTGTAAGACACCCTCACTCCCTTAGGTCCCCTCAAGGAAATCTTCTTTTGGTAACAGTCAATAAAAGCTCGGTACTCCCGCAGCCAATCCATCCCTAGTATCACTTCAAAACCCCCCAGTGGAAATTCTATGAGGTCACAATGGAAAATTGTTTCTCCGATTTTGATGGGCACACTTCTATAAACTCTATTACAAGTTATCGACTCTCCTGAAGGTATGGTCACTGAGTCCGCGACCAAATCAAATCTCTCAAGTTCGAAGGCCCAAACATGCTCCCTAGACACAAAAGAATGGGTAGCCCCGGAATCGAAAAGTACAAAAGTAGGTTTAGAGTTCACGAGAAAAGTACCGGTCACAACATGGGCATCATCTTTAGCCGCTTGTTTTCCCATGGCAAAAAGTTTGCCACTGGATTTAGCTCCACTCTGACTGGCAGTAGATGTCCCAGCCTGCTGGTTTCCTTCCGCTTCGGTCTTCTGGCTGTTTCCACCTCCATTGTACAGATTCTGATACGAACGGTTCTGATAATTGCTGTAGTTATTCTGATAATTGCTGCTGCCTCCAGACTTCGCACCCCCACAATAGCCTGACATGGGTGTACGATACCCACTGCTACCATAAGATTGAGTGCGTGATCCATAATATCCTGATGTCGGCGTACGATAACCTCCGGACTGGTTTCCCCCTGATGAGCGACACACCGCCTGCTTATGTCCCGTCTTCCCACAGCCAAAGCAAACTATTCCCACCGAACCACTACCAGAACCTCCACTCCTGTAGTTACCCCCACTCTGATTCCTCACACCTCCTGAGGCACTGTTGTTGAAGTACCCATTGTACTTATTGGTGCTTTGCTTCTTCGAACCCGAACTTTCATTCACCACTTCGGCTTTTCTCTTCTCAGACTTAGTCTTCTTGTCCTCCTTAATCATTTCCGAGAGCCTCTCCACCGCCCCAGCCCTTAAGTATATGTCCCGGACTGTGGTGGGCGGAGCCGCAATAAGCCTCTTCTTGATATTTATTGTCAACCCCCTCTCAAACTTCATTGCCAACATCGCATCATCAAAACCCATTTCCCCCACATAGCTCAACAACTGGATGAACTTCCGATAATAGGCCTCCACCGTCATATCCTCCGTCATCCTGAAGGTATCGAACTCCTCCCTCAACTTACTTTTATGAAATTCTGGTAGGAACACTTCATACAAGATCCTCTTGAATGCGACCCAAGCGACATAATCGGTCCCATCCTCCTAGCTGCTTCACGAATTTTCCCTTTATTTCCGGTCCACCAGTCACCGACCATACCCCTAAGATAGTGGGCTGCTTGGTCAACCCTCAGTTCTTTAGGGCAATCCACCAGTTCGAACAAGTTACTGAATTCCCGGCACCATGCTGCTAGCAAATGAGGTTCCCCCTCCCCAGTGAATTGGGTAGGGTTATGCCTCGCAATGATCGTGCTCATCTTCGCGGAATCCATGCGTTTGGCCTTTAGGGCCTCATTCTCAGCTATCAAACGATCTAACTCCTCTTGAGTGATGTTAGCGACATTATTTCTTCTCGGAGGCATCACTATAATACAAAGAAAAGAAATGAGTCCCGGCTCAAGTGGGCACTCCCTTGGATTAAGGCTATATTCCCTAAGCTTCAGAGTTCGTAAACAAGTAACATAGCTGAGTAATACTTATCTATAACATGGCTCAGGGATCACATAACCGCATATCTCTAGACATGATAACATTACTGATATACTTCAAATCACTTCATGCATCAATAATAGCATACATGTTATGTATTCACACGTACGAAATCCCTTCATACACATACCCCTTACTGGCTTATTCCGGTCATTCACATGTAAGAAGAGTTCTTATAACACTTTCTATCACAATTCACCATTACTTCCATCTCTTCCTATTCTACCCTTTCCTCTCGTATACACTCTGGGTTCCTGGGTAAAACTGAGAGGGCCAATGGTTCGGTGTGAGGGGGCCCCAGACTCATACTTTTCCTTTAGTGTGCTCCTAACAGTCCTATCCCGGGGTTCATTTTATTTAGACTCATCCTACATTCATTGGGTTCATTAGTTAGGCCTGAGGATTGTTCGCTCTGATACCACTTTGTAACACCCCC
This sequence comes from Silene conica, assembly GCA_029255685.2. NCBI lineage: Eukaryota > Viridiplantae > Streptophyta > Magnoliopsida > Caryophyllales > Caryophyllaceae > Silene > Silene conica. The sequence continues at coordinate 32,276,363 of CM055317.2, read as the reverse complement.
ATTTATTTAAGGGCCTGTACTAGGACTCCCTATATAAATAAGGGTGTTACCATCTCGGTTTCCCGAGGCAGTAGATGTTAGGTTTATTAGTTACTCATAAACTAATCTTTAGTCATACTAACATAATCTTTTAATTAACCCTTTAAATAACATATTATAAGTGATCTTAAGCATGCTAAAATGCGGAAATAAGAGAGTTCTCGAACCCTTACACACGGTCCGAAAGTATGGCAAGGATGATCCTCCTAGTACCCAAATAAGAATACCTCCTTTGGATGCACCAAGACAACCCTTAACCAACCGAGATCTTGAACAAGCTAGCACAAAACCAGTTTCTCGTTAAACTTATTCTAATCTCTCTAATTAGAATATAAATACTAATATTATAACTTTTATTATTAGTAATATTATTATCTCACAATAATAATTTATAGGATTTTGTTGTTTTTCTTACTCTTAGAAAATTATGCAAGCATGAGGATTAGTTTGAATTGCAAGCATCTTCACATATTTATGTGTGTGATGCTTAGGGTTAGTTTAGGCCGGTTATGGGGAAGAACAAGAGGGAACCAATTCCCTTTCCCATGTAATTAGGGTGGCTTGTAGGTGTTAGTCTCAAAAACACTTTAATGATTGTGTTTTATTAATTAATAAAACACTTATAATCACCTTCACTTAGCCTCCCAAAACCGGCATATGTGCATTCAAAATGGACTTAATTTTACCATTTTATCAACTTCACAATTGTATATTGTGCAACATGTAATATGTCACAACATAGAAAAATAACAATTGTTTTTAATTTAATCATACATATTTATCAAATAAATATTATTCATAAATTAATAAATCATATTTATCATGTTGACTAGTAATTCGAAATCACTATTATATAAAATGGTTATTCATAATAATCGTCAATACGATTTACAACCTTTGTAATAAATATAACCCGACTCATTCTAATCACGATATTAAAATATCGTTTATTGTTTAATAATTGACACGTTTCAATTTTAAACATAAATCTTACAATAACATTTAACCTCTAATTTCTCGATATACGAGTTTAAGGAATATGATCAAATCGTATCATTATACATTTGATCACTTTATCAATTAAGGGAATTGTCCTAAAGGTGTGACCTAAAGGGATCAACTGACCACCATCGTCATACGACAGTAATGTCAAACTCTAGCTAGCCAATCATTACCGATTAATGTTGGTCAGTTGACTAATATAAAATCGTATCATCCCTTGCGCATTCTCGTCATGAGATTTAATTACGTGATCGCACTATTGTTGAGGACACATTTCCCAACAATCTCCCACTTGTCCTCGACAAGTGTGCGTCACCAATTCTCTTGTCCTATTACAATCTCCCACTCAATGCAAGATGTCTCTCTCAGGTCGTACTTGCATTCGATCATATCATGAGTGGTTTCCCTGATCTGGAGAATAACTGTTTGACCGGAATTATCTACCATAGATACCTACCGAGCGTGGCCACGCATTTCCAGTTAACTTCTCCTCGAGTGGCCTTGAGATTTGAACAACCCTGACAAGGGGTGGACAATTTCTATCGCACTACTTCCTTCAACTAGTCACAGTTAGTCACAACCCAAAACAATCCCATTTGACTCCAGTTACGAAAAGTCGTAGAGAATGGATCAAGGTTATGCCTAAACTGTACCATCTTGGGAGAGTAGTCTTTAGTCTAAGAATTGACTCACAAGAATACTATAGCAGCTCTCGCCACGAACCGGCTATAAAATTTCCAGAACTCTATAAGCGGTCACTAAATGCTTGACAAAGTGCCTTTTGCAGTCTGCCTATGTGATCGACTAGTCATCACATATGACTCTATGGCACTTGAACTTGCCATCAATCACCTCACACTCTAGCCGCTTTGAGATGTCACTTCATGTAAGCGGCTAGGGGCCATACTAAGTCAATCCAGTTCACTTATGGGGTTCAATATTGTCTCATACAACCCATTTGGATTCTGAAAAAGTATCTTTTACTTTGAGTTAATTATAACTCAAATGATATTGTCATGCAACAATAGTCAATACTATTACATTGCATTTGATGCACAATCATCTATTTGTATTAGTGTTTTGCGAATAACCCTTTATTCATAATTTGCAAAACTTACAAATTTTTGTCTCCTTCATTCTCATATTATCCCGTATAATATGATTCTATTTGAGTACATATCTAGAACTCTTTCTAGATTTTGAGTTTCCTTTCCGGAGGAAACTTCCGGAGGAAAGCTCTCACTGTTATCTTATAACTTGTGACGTATCGATATACTGGAGGGATTAAAAATCACTCTCTACAGTCACTTATGTACTGAAAACTATATTGTAGTCTATTTATGATTTCATCATTCTAATAATTTTCACTCATCTTGGCTATTTGATAATGGTTTCATTCATCGTTATGAATAATGTATCCAACCATTCTAACTTCTAGTGGGCGACCTTTTATTATCCATATAATAAAACTTCCCGTAAGCTCCATCATCTTATGATATAAAGTATTTGATCATCTAGAATTTCAAACCTCTTATTCTTTACACCTTAAAGAATCACCCATCCTCTCTAAATGGTAGGCTTAATTCTTTTAATGAACATTGCTCCCACTAAAATCAATATTACTCGATCTCTTAAATGAACCTTTCATTTCTTGCATGTAAATCTTTTATTTATATCTTGAATCATTATCACCATCACTATCCCTATAGTGATCTATTTTCCATTCAATCAATCATCACCCTCTTATCATGTCTTCGTTTCCTCGAGACGAATATGACATGATAATTTCCTTATAACTACATTGAGAGAATTGAGATGATTTCTTCTCTTTTATCTTATAAACTTAGAAAAATCATTTATTAAGGAACCGGTCTTTCCTCCCGTATAGATAGATGATTTCTCCTCTATTATCTTATAATCTTAAAAAATCATTATCTCAAGGAGCCGATATTCCTTCCGAATTCATACGGGGTTTCATGTCTCCTCTCTTTGAAACAATGAACACAAAGAACCTTTCTTCGAGTGTCCTCCCGTAGTTTCTTCAGTGTCCTCTCGTAGTTTCTTCAATTCATTTAGGGTTCTTCTTAAGACTCCCAAGTAGGAATCTTCTCTAAGATCCTTTATTTTTATCATTGGTTTGCGAGCGAAATAATTTCTCCCACTCTATCCTTCTAACAATAACCTTTATTCGTATAAGGATAGCTATTTCGATTAACCAATGTATATGAATGCTTGAAGTTTTATAGGTGTGATGAATACATTCTCATTTTCACTTAAAATGAAAATCTTATAATGAACTAATGTTGTTGTATTTTGATTGAAAGTATCTCATGGGGTGTAGTTCTCCGTTTTAATCAACACTTTGATTATATTATATTGATCGTATCAATTGTTTATTGCGTGATTAAAATCACCATTATTCATGTTTAAACAAGGTATGCAATTTATTTTAGAAATCAAGACATTGATTAAGAACAAAAGTAGTGACTCGGGTTGAAAACCAAGTCACTAATATCCAAAATTACAACCATTGTTTTAGGATTTTAATCCTTGTCTTACAAGAAAATAAATTGTTCCATAAATAAAATGCAAAATATGAAAGAAGACAATATGAAAATTAGAGGCTAGCTCTTCAAGTCTTCAATCAATTTGGATGCTACCATAGCCATCCAAGTAAGGAACTTCATGCTTCCTTCTCCTTGCCCTTATCGTTATTAGGAGGCGCCCCTTTAAAACATTTAAAAAGGGTAAACATCAACACATTTGTATCACTATACATAAGTTGATAAATGACATGAATCATAAACGAGAATTATTACCTACGGCGGTTGCCTTCCCATTTTTGAGATCGCTTAAGTATTTGGGGCAATTACGCTTCCAATGACCGATCCTTGTGCAATAGTGGCACTTGTCTTGCTCTTTTGAAGACGAGGTGGAAGCGCCTTTCGAAAAGGTCTTTTCTTTGGTCGCCTTGGGCTTGAACGTTTTCTTGCCCTTGCCTTTAGAGGCATTTCTTTTGAAGCTCGTTTTCCCTTTCTTTTCGATGTTCAAAACATCCTTGGTGGAACTTTCATGAAGTCCCATGTCCCTTTCGGCTTGGACTAGCATCTTATGCAACTCGTCCAACGAGATCTCTTGATTTCGCATATTGAAATTCACCCGGAATTGAGCATATGCTTTAGCCTTATTGAGTGAGTGAAGAACTCGGTCAATAATAAGAGAGTCGGGAACATCAACATTTTGAGCTTTTAGAGTCTCCGCGAGCTCAACGAGTTTGAGCACATGAGGGCTTATCTTTTGCCCTTCCTTGAATGTAATGTCAAAGAAGGCGGAAGCCGCCTCATATTGAATCACCCTTGGAGTTTGCGAAAACATGGTCGCAAGCTTGGTGTAAATTTCATACGATGTGGTCAACTTAATCATACTCCTTTGGAGATCCGGCTCCATGGAGAAGATGAGCACATTTTTAAGAGCGGAGGACTCTTTCATGTAGGCTTCATAGGCCTCATGATTTTGGACCGATGAACGAGCGGTCGGAGCGGCTTCGGAAAAGTAACGACTCTTATCGTCACCTTGAGCGGCCAAAAACAATTGCGCATCCCAATCCTTAAAATTGGAACCATGCTTATCGAGTTTGCAACGATCCATAAAGGACCGAAGCCATGATACGTTAGTGAGAGGTGGCGCGTTGGTTGCCATTGACGATGTTGAAAATTAAACTACAATGAAATGAAGGAAATAAACAACATCATTTTTAAATTCATAATTTAAACTAGAAACTTTAACAAGTTTAGTTATATATTTACTTAATGATCTCTTACCCAATTAAGTAAACAATCCCGAGACCCAAACCCATACTAATCCGGGCACGGTGTAGCCGATTCAACCCGTATCGGTATAATTTGGTGGATTAACTCTTTAATCGGTTCTACTCTTAGAACTCTCGGTCGACAATTTTCTTAAAATTATCTTTAGCCCGAACTTATTGCAACTACGGTTACGAATACTTTCGTTGAGATCAACCAAATTTCAAGGTGTAATCTTATTACCCCACTTACCCAACGTGACAATTTTAGTACCCCGGTGTAGCCGAGCCTACGTTCTTGTGAAGAAGGGATTCATGGGTCCGTACTTTTTGGTAAGGCTAAGTCTCAATATTTATTTGTAAGAGATTTAGTCAAATTATTATCTATCTCCGTTTAAGTGAACTAAGTCGGTGAATTATCGATAAAATAAAAGACTAGGTCGACTAGGTCGAAACATGCATGATACGATGTATGACGATTTAGCTATGCATGCAAACATATAAAAGCAAAAATATAAAAGCATAAAATAAACCCTAGTATGGCCTTTCCTAGAAAAGAAATAATAAAAGTACAAATTCGGAAACCAACTCCTTTGGTCCCTTGAACTTCACGCGGCACACACTTCGAGGTAAACACCGTCTTTGTCGGAACTCCTTTCCGAATGGCACCGTCTTCAAGGAACTCCGGAATTTACAAATATTACAACTTTTCTAGTCTACTTTATACATTATAAAATAGAAATAAATTACAATTGGGTGATACGAGATCACAAAATTACAACCCAATCGGTAACCCCTTGCATTACGGGAAATACCGATTTAAAAACTAAGGCCATACTAAGTAAATTACATAATTCCCAAAATTACGTAAATAAAATCATGACATTCATAATATAATATGCAATGCTTATGAAAATATGAATTAACATGCAAACCCTAAGCCAAATCGTCCTATTTAAAACTCTCATTTAAATAGTTATCGTAAACCTCGGTTTATGGAATCGCGTGTTTTAACGGTTAACAACACTATGCATTATATGAAACGGTTTTCATCCTTAAGTTAATCATCCTAACTCTTATAGGTTTCAAAATTTAGTCTTACTCAAACTTTGAACATGACTTAACTTAATATATTTCAATATTGATCGGTATTACTCGGTTTTACGGGAAAAATAATATAAAATCCAAAAGAGCATAAAAATTCGAAAATTCAAAATTCAAATTTTGAAAAATCCAGAATGTTCTTAAAATTTTCAGAATCTTAAAATATTAGTATTTATACGGTTTTAACATTATATCGAAAATAATACGTAAAACGAGCATTTTTAAGTCGGAAAATTCAATAATTAACTTCATAAATGCAAATTAAATACTAATAACATTTTTATACCTTCCAAAATATTTTAAGAACACAAAATGGACAGAAAATTAAATGGCACATTGCCCCATAGCCGAAATTTTAAATAGATGACTCTAAAAATTCAATTTTAAATGCTACTTTTAACAAATTAAAATTAAATCAAATCTGAAACTTTTGGCTCCCAAGATAAATTTCATGATGAACATATCATATATGACTAATATGGGTTAAATTTTTCGGCCATTTTAACAACTATTGCAAATTTTAACGATTTAAGTCATATATCGTACGATTTTAACCTTTAAAATTATTTCTCAAGCATAAAATAAGATAAAATTCTCGAAACTTTTATACATGCTGAAAATAATATATATGACATCGTGTTAAATGTTTATGGTCAAATTCCAACTTAAACTATTAAAGTCGAAATTATGTCACTAATTACCCGATTTTTACATTAAAACTCTATAATATTGCAATATTTGAGATAAATTTCTGGAAAATTTAGCATAAATTTTAAATATTGCATGTGACATCCTCATAAATTTTTATATTCAAATTCATAATATAACTATTTTAACCCATTTTTATGCATCTTATTGCATTTTAACACTTAAAATTCATATCACACGTTTTATAAGTCCATAATTTACGAAAATTCATATTCATATTATAGAAAATACATGTGATAACATACTGAAAAATCTCGGACAAAAGATGATTTTTGCTATTTTTCCCAAAATAAACGATTTTAACCATTAAAATTCTATAAAAACCGAGATTTAAAATACCATTAATCAATATTCATGCAAAATATATTCCAAATATTCTAGAACATTTTAGAAAACAGGAGGTAATCATGCTTAAATTATTTCGTGCATATCATATATTAAACGAAAATTCAAATTTTATTTTGTTATCACTATAACTCCGTAAAAACGTAAACGGAAAGCATGCAAACAACCTATTGCTCTGATGCCAATTGTTAGGTTTATTAGTTACTCATAAACTAATCTTTAGTCATACTAACATAATCTTTTAATTAACCCTTTAAATAACATATTATAAGTGATCTTAAGCATGCTAAAATGCGGAAATAAGAGAGTTCTCGAACCCTTACACACGGTCCGAAAGTATGGCAAGGATGATCCTCCTAGTACCCAAATAAGAATACATCCTTTGGATGCACCAAGACAACCCTTAACCAACCGAGATCTTGAACAAGCTAGCACAAAACCGGTTTCTCCTTAAACTTATTCTAATCTCTCTAATTAGAATATAAATACTAATATTATAACTTTTATTATTAGTAATTTTATTATCTCACAATAATAATTTAGAGGATTTTGTTGTTTTTCTTACTCTTAGAAAATTATGCAAGCATGAGGATTAGTTTGAATTGCAAGCATCTTCACATAGTTATGTGTGTGATGCTTAGGGTTAGTTTAGGCCGGTTATGGGGAAGAACAAGAGGGAACCAATTCCCTTTCCCATGTAATTAGGGTGGCTTGTAGGTGTTAGTCTCAAAAACACTTTAATGATTGTGTTTTATTAATTAATAAAACACTTATAATCACCTTCACTTAGCCTCCCAAAACCGGCATATGTGCATTCAAAATGGACTTAATTTTACCATTTTATCAACTTCACAATTGTATATTGTGCAACATGTAATATGTCACAACACAGAAAAATAACAATTGTTTTTAATTTAATCATACATATTTATCAAATAAATATTATTCATAAATTAATAAATCATATTTATCATGTTGACTAGTAATTCGAAATCACTATTATTTAAAATGGTTATTCATAATAATCGTCAATACGATTTACAACCTTTGTAATAAATATAACCCGACTCATTCTAATCACGATATTAAAATATCGTTTATTGTTTTATAATTGACACGTTTCAATTTTAAACATAAATCTTACAATAACATTTAACCTCTAATTTCTCGATATACGAGTTTAAGGAATATGATCAAATCGTATCATTATACATTTGATCACTTTATCAATTAAGGGAATTGTCCTAAAGGTGTGACCTAAAGGGATCAACTGACCACCATCGTCATACGACAGTAATGTCAAACTCTAGCTAGCCAATCATTACCGATTAATGTTGGTCAGTTGACTAATATAAAATCGTATCATCCCTTGCGCATTCTCGTTATGAGATTTAATTACGTGATCGCACTATTGTTGAGGACACATTTCACAACAGTAGATACAAAGGAAAGAACAAGTACTTTATTATTAAATGTTAAACTCAAAAACAAGACGACTATGGTGATCTAGACTCTAGTCTTGTACGGATCCAAGCTCTCCCTTCCCTTTAGCTCCCATAGTCTCAAGCACATGTCAATCCGCTCCCCAATAAGTTGGTTCATCACAGGTGATCACGAATACACAGGGTCAACCACAAGGTTGAGTAGAGGAAAAATAAGCAGTCAAGCATTACTATAAATAGAAAGTCAATCACAAGACCCATTATTCTCCGCACCAATCACAAGACCCATTATCTCCACACCAATCACAAGACCCAATATACTCCGCTCCATATCACAAGACCCAGTAATAACCACATCGTATCGTATCACAGAAATATGCAGTCAATTAAACACAATATAACACCATTCATACGATAAGATGTACATATTTATCATCGGATAATAAACAGATTACTCATCACCATGTATACAGTATTCCCCTACCTCAAATTGCAGAAGCACAGTCAATCACAAGCTTGCTAGAAGTATTCCACGCGAAAACCGTCACCTAATATATGTTACGAAACGGATTAATAAACTTCCCGAATTCCTATAAGTCAACTTATACTTTCTATAAATAGCAACCCACTTATAAGTAGAAAGTTTCCAAAAATGGAAACTTTCCCGAAACAAAAGCTTTCTTAAAATATTACTTCCCGACTCGTAACATAACCAAACTGTAACATCCCGTATTTTAGTAAAATATATTTTAAAGGTTTTAATTATTTTAAGTAATAAAATAATATTTTAATAATTTATTGAGAAATATTTTGTAAATAGTATGATCCGTCTTAAGAACCTTAAGTCATTAAGACGAATACAAACTTGGCAACTTAAAGTCCGTCTCTAAAAATCCGTTTATGTTTTCCAACCCGTTAAATTTAAACGGAAAGGACAACTCTTAAACCCTCCTAAACCCATTTAGTCGACATTTGGTCATCCTCAAAAATAAGAACACTGACATTGCTTTGCTCACAAAACCTCCATAAAAACTCATCTTCTTCTCCAATTTTCTCCATCATCCGTCTACCGAATTAAGGTAATAATCACATTTTCGGAATCCTCATCGAATTTGCAAGCCATCTATCACTTTTGTTTTTCAATCCCTTCATTTCGAAAAATAGGTTGTTTTTCCTAAAACCGTCTTTTGATCCCTTAAACTCGTTTTTCGTGCTTTTAGGTGAAGGATTAGACAACCCGGACGTGGATAGCTTCATCATAGAGGAGGAGATTTGAGCGGGATTGCTTATAAGGTGACGATAATGAGAAACTCGACCTTATTGTGAATATTAGCATTTTTTTTGTTTAAGATGATTTAAGTTTCTGAAATTTCATATGTTTATTGTTGTTTGGACCTAGTATCATGATAGGAATCCTTCTTAAAGGCCCTCACATGCTTGTTGATGTTATACATGTCTAGTTGTTCATCTTTCAGAAATTCATGTTTTGCGACGGATACATTATATAATCATATTGAGGATTGTTATGGGTTTAATTGCTGATAGATAGTGTTATTGGGTGATTTATGATGTTGGGTAAACTTCATGTGTTGCAATTCTTAAGGTTTGGTATCGATTTGTTGAAGTTTTGAGATTACTGGAATTGCGATTTCTACGAACAGGCTCTCTGAGCCGGTCGACCGACCGGCCGCCGGTCGACCGGCTGGGGAAGCTTTTTGTTGTTTTTGCGAAATTTGAGATTCGTAGGATTAGGATGCCCAGCCGGCAGACCGGCCGCCTGCCAGCCGGCTGGGAGTGCTTTATAGTTGTTTTGCGTGTTTTTGAGAAAATAGGATTTGGGATGCCAGCCGGTGGGCCGGTTGCCTGCCAACCGGCTGGTAGCCTCATTTGTGAGATTTTCGTAAATAGAGGGGATTGAGTTCCCAGCCGGTGGGCCGGCTGCCTGCCGACCGGCTGGGAGTCCTTTGTAGTTGTTTTCGTATTGAAGAAGAGGGAGGATAAGATGGGTTACCAGCCGGTGGGCCGGCTGCCTGCCGACCGGCTGGGGACCCCTGTTGCCTATTTTTGTTTCGTAATTCGTTAGTAACTTTTAAACGGTTATTCGGTTTTGTTTGAAACTCGTTCCGTGTACCTTTGATATGTGTTTGAGGTCCCCGGAGGATGGGCGACACTATATTGGGTTCGGGAATGGAGAGAGGATAGAGACCCCCCGGTCGGGTAACCGAAAGGGAAACCGGCTCTCCCTCAACTTAGTTCCCGGGATCAATTAAGTGTTGATTAGAAGTTAAGAAAGTAGAACTATAGATTAGTTCATAGACTTGGATGATATTGTATTGATGCATATTAAGTTATGCCTTAAGCTGGCCTCTGAACTTAATACCTGAGCTGATTGTCATATATGGGGATATGCCTTAAGCTGGCCTCTGAGCCCTATATGTGTATGTTTGTCGTGTCTGGGACATGCCTTAAGCTGGCCTCTGAGTCCAGACATGTGTGATTGTGATCGCGTTGGAACATGCCTTAAGTTGGCCTCTGAGTCTGACGAGTAGAGCAGCTGCACAACGGGGTAGCTAAGGTACTGACACCCTGCCCGGAGTGCAGATGTTTGATGCTAGGACATGCCTTAAGCTGGCCTCTGAGTCTAGTATCTTGTGATGTAGTGAAGGGACATGCCTTAAGCTGGCCTCTGAGTCCTTTACTTTTGGATGCTAGTCCATGCGTTGTGATGTCGCCTCTGAGTCTAGTGTCTTGCTGATTGGCGGGTCCATGCCTTAAGTTGGCCTCTGAGTCCTTGCTTGCTGAATGTTAGGTATATAGGTTATGTCTTAAGTTGACCGCTGAACCTTATACTTGCTGAATGTTATCTGCTTGCCTTGAGTTGGTACGGTGTCAGATATAGATGTTAATATTGATGATTCAGATGTTAATATTGATGATATGAGTGTTTTGACTTGTTGTGGTTCATCCAAGGCATTGGATGACTCTTAAGTCAGTTTCGTAAATGGTTTGGATTGAAAGACCCCCCGACCGGGCAACCGATAGGGAAACTGGCTCTCCTTCCAAATAGTTTCCGAAGTTGGTTGAGAGTCGTGCACTAGTAATTGCATGATAGTATAAGATGCAGTTGATGAGATGTTTATACTTCACATGTTTATATATGTTGGAGTATTCTGTATTGCTTTACTTGTTACGTGTCGTTACAAGAGGTGGCTAGGAGAACTCTAGTCACTCCCCACTGATTGTGGCGTACATGTTTTCATGTATGTAGGTACATGCAGGTTGGATCGGGGTTCACTTGAGAGCTAGCGAGCGATGATCCTTTCATCATATGACTTACACGTTTATCGATTTGCTAGACTCTTAGTTTTTGATACGTTTATCTTTTGGTGCCTGTAGGGATGTTCAATCCCAGGCTTTGTATTTATTTTGGTTCCCGTACTTAGAACTGTTACTTATCTATTTTTGTTTATATCAGTTTCAGTTTCCGTTTCAGTTTAATTCTTCTCGCATGTTGTTTCTGTTAAAAAGTTTTAATTCCGCTGCATTTTTAGTACTTTGTGTGTTTTATATTTCCGCTTTCGCGAGGGGTTTTACACAAACACCACCTTAACACAATTAACATCATTAACATAGATAAATGCTATTAATATCTACTAAACATTTAATAATAAAACATTATTAAAATACTAACAACCACCATAAAAATAATAATGATAATAATATGAATATTGATATTTATAATATTAATAGTAATATTAATAATAATAATATTATTAATACTAATAATATTTACGCGAAGGCCTCAACTAGGTGTTTTGAAAACCCTAATGGCTGCATGAAGGCGATATTTTGAAACCCTGCTCCCATGGCTCGATCACGATCTTCATCTCCTAAAAGTCAATCACACCATTCATCTACTCGTCCACAAGTGCTAAGTAATGTTCATACCAAACAGAAAGGGCCTGGGGAGGATGATATTTTACGTACAAAAGCGATGAATGAAGTTAACCCAATCCCTGGTTTGTCGTTTGAGGATGAGGAGAATCCTGATGAAAACTTTGAACTAGTAACCCACAGAAGAAAGAAGAAGACATCTCAGACCCCAGCAACCACTATTGAACCCATTGTCATGACTGAAACAGAGGAGCCTGATCTGTTTCAGTTTACAGTTGATGATACTCGAGAGGAAATTGAATACTGGAGCCAAGCAGTGTACTGTTTTGTCCTAGGGGCAAACCCTCCATGGGAGATCCTTAATGGCTATATCCATCGTGTCTGGGGCAAGCATGGCATTGATAAGGTATCGTTTTTACCTAATGAAATCTTTATGGTTAGATTTAGGGATATGGTTGGTAAGGAGGCTGTTCAGAATGCGGGGTATCATATGTTCGATAATAAACCCCTTATTGTCAAAGCATGGCAAGAGAACATTGACTTGTTGAAAGAGGATGTGAAAATAGTGCCCTCGTGGATTAGGATACATGGTTTACCTCTTAAATTTTGGGGTAAATGTCTCCCTACTATTGCTAGTATGGTTGGCACATATGTGAAATCTGATTTGGCAACAGCAGCAAAGACTAGACTTGGATTTGCAAGAACAATGGTGGAACTGACTGTAGGGCAAAAATTCCCTAATTCAGTAAAATTTAAGGATGAGAATGGAGGTATTGTTGAGGTTCAAATAGAATATGAATGGAAACCTGTTATTTGTGCTAAATGTAAGGGTATGGGGCATGAAAGTCCTACCTGTCGAAGGATGCCTGGGGCAAAACCCAGACCACAACCAAAAAGGGTATGGCAGCCAGTACCAGTGCAGAAACCTGTTGCTATATCTGACAAGGAATTCCCTGCTTTGCCAGTTACTGCCTCAGTCACTAGACCTCCATCTCCAAGAGTAGCCTCTTCTGTCCCACCAGTAACTCCTACTGGTGAACAGGAAAGGTTACAACAGGGGGAAGGATCAAGGGATAATGGCCATCAACAGAGTCCACAGGAAAAGGAAAGTCAAGTTCATGATAATGGTAACCTCAATACTACCATGTCTCATGAATAATATAGGGTTTTGGAATGTTAGGGGGCTTAACCATGTAAATAAACAACTTACAGTTAAGAGTTTTTTACAGAATAAAGAGGCATGCTTATTTGGCTTGCTTGAGACCAAAATAAATGGTGATAATGTGCAAAATATTTCTAGTTCTATGCTAGAAGGGTGGTGTGTGACAACAAATTGTAGGTTGCATAAGGGAGGGAGGGTCTGGCTCCTTTGGAAACCTACTATTTTTGATATTATGATTCTGCAGACCAATGCTCAATTTATTCATGCTAAGGCCAAGTGTATTGCTTCTCAGAAAGAGTTCTTAATAACTATTGTCTATGCTTTCAATGAGGGGATAGATAGAATTCCATTGTGGAAGCACCTCACTGTGATTGCAGAGGGGTGTAGGTTACCTTGGGCAGTTGCAGGAGATTTCAACACTGTGATCAGCCCTGATGAAAAGCTGAGGGGAACTACAAGAGTGTCTGATATGGAGGAGTTCATTGAGTGTCTGGATACCTGTGGTCTTATTGATATCCCAGCCACAGGAGCTTTTTATACCTGGACAAACAAAAGGGAAGCTCATCAAAGGAAGTATAGCAGGCTGGATAGATTTTTAATAAATTCCAAATGGTCTGATACTTTTCCTGAAATGCAGGCTCACTTCCACCCTGAAGGATTATTTGATCATAATCCTTGTATTGTCAGTAACATTAAGTTGGGAGGGAGAAGGAATACAAACTTTAAGTATTTCAACATGTGGGGATCAGCTCCTGAGTTTCAAGCTCAAATCAGTAATGGCTGGAACAGGAATGTGGCAGGGACTCTGATGTTTGCTCTGGTTAAAAAGTTGAAAGGACTTAAACCTATTCTCAAAGGCCTGAATGATAAATGCTATTCTGATGTAGAGGTATCTGCAAGTAAAGCTAGTCTTCTGCTGGAACATATACAACTCCAAATTCAAGGTGATCCTTCTAATATAGATCTGATAAGTCAGGAGCTAGATTTACTTAAAGAGGTGCAGCACTGGACTCAAGCCAAGTTCAGTTTTTTGAAGCAAAAAGCTAAGGTAGCATGGACTGATGAAGGGGATAGTAACTCTGCTATTTTCCACAGAGCAATCAAAAAGAGATGTATGACAAATAAGATAGTTCAGATTGAGGATAAAAATGGCATGCTGTGCACTGACAATGAGAGCATTCAAGCAGCATTCCTAGCATTCTATACAGACCTCCTAGGCTCTAATGCTCCTACTGATCCTGTGAGAGATGAGGTGCTGCAACATGGGCAATCATGCACAGAGGATCACATTCTTGCTCTAAATACTGAGGTGACTGCTGAGGAGATCAAGGCAATTGTTTTCTCTATTCCAAATGACAAAGCCCCAGGTCTTGATGGGTTTACCAGTGCTTTCTTTAAAGATGCATGGGACATAGTAGGTAATGAACTTTGTAAAGCAGTCCAGGATTTTTTTGTTCATGGACAACTCCTTACCCAGATAAATGCAACTAATATCACTCTCATTCCTAAAACTGATAGACCTACTTCAGTTAGCCATTTCAGACCAATAGCTTGTTGTAACCTTGTCTATAAGGTTATCTCAAAGCTGCTCTATAACAGAATGGCATCTATACTCCCAGACCTAGTCCATGAGAACCAAGGGGCCTTCATCAAAGGCAGATCAATCATGGAAAATGTGCTCATTTGCCAAGACATTATCCACCATTATTCCAGAAAGAATGTCACCCCAAGATGTTTGTTTAAAATTGACCTTCAAAAGGCTTATGACACAGTTGAATGGACCTTTTTGGAACAACTGATGCAAGGCTTGAGGTTTCCTTCTCATTTTACTGGTCTTGTGATGCAATGTGTGACAACCACTCAATTTACCCTTTCCTTGAATGGCAATAACTTTGGGTATTTTAAAGGGAAAAGAGGTCTTAGACAAGGGGACCCCATCTCTCCTCTACTGTTCACTCTATGTATGGAATACCTTACCAGATTGATCAAGTATGCAACTCAGAAATGGACTTTCCAATACCATCCTCTTTGCAAAAACTTGAAGCTTACACATCTCATGTTTGCTGATGATTTACTAATGTTTTGTAAGGGCAAGCCAGCATCTATATGGTTACTCATGAGAGCT
The DNA here is from genome assembly GCA_029255685.2 of Silene conica. Lineage (NCBI taxonomy): Eukaryota > Viridiplantae > Streptophyta > Magnoliopsida > Caryophyllales > Caryophyllaceae > Silene > Silene conica. Next base: position 32,260,737 of record CM055317.2, on the reverse strand, counting down.
TTTGCTTCCTTCTCTAAAGCAACAGGACTTAAACTCAACAACTCTAAGTCTGAAATCTTTTTTAATGGGGTTCAGGAGGATTTGAAGATTGGCATTATCCAGGCAACTGGGTTCAGAGAAGGGTCATTCCCTTTTAAGTACCTAGGTGTCCCTATCCAGCCTGGCAAGATATCAAAACATGATTGTTTATCCTTGACAGAAAGAATGGTGGCTAGGATCAGGAGTATTGGGGCCAAAAAACTTTCTTATGCTGGGAGGGTGACTCTTATAAATTCTGTTCTGAATACCCTTCAGAATTACTGGGCACAAATGTTTGTGATTCCTAAGAGCATCATCAATCGTATAAGTGCTATTTGCAGGAACTTCTTATAAGCTAGTCATTCTGAATACCAAAGAGTACCTCTTGTGGCTTGGGAGAGGGTTACTCTTCCCAAAGATCAGGGAGGGCTAGTGTAACACCCCCATTTACCTAGGAGCCTGAACTAGGACTTCCAGAGTAAATAGGACTGTTACCATCCTGGATGAACCAGGGTAGTAGATAATCACAGTGAAAGACACACAGTACTTTAAATTATAAACGATCAAACTGAAAGCTGTTACAAGGCAAAGTCCAACTAAAGTTCCAAAACAACTGTTATAAAACAAGTGAAGACTATAAGAGAGACTATGTGATCTAAAGCTAGGTCGGTCCAAGCCATGTCTCACTCCTTGCCCAAGCTCCTAGTCCATCTGTCTCTGACCTGTAGAGTCTACTCCCCATTCCGGATCATCATAGGTGTACACGAATACACTGTCAACCTCGCGGTTGAGTAAGATAACACGATAATAAATAATGCAACAAATATGGTATGCAAATGCCATGATATGCTCGAACTCAATCATAATCTCAATCTCAAACCCGAAACACCAATCTCAAACCCGAAACACCAAGCCATACCGAACCTCCCGGCAGACTATAATCGGTCGTCACCGAACACCAGCTCAATAGCTGATAAGACACCAGGCCTGGTCTGCAGAACCACCCTGGGCTTTATATCGAATCAATATCCATTCCGTAACTTTCTCAGTAACCAATGCATATGCCATGCTCATGAATGCAACAATACTCTTAATCAATCATGCTATTAAATAAATGCTCATGCCAATAATAATAATCATTACTCAATTCAACCAATATCATTCTCATATCAATCATGCTCAGCACCCATAACACAAAATCCAAAATCCATTCATAACACATCATAGGGTATAGTGCCAGTGTATCCTACCTGGAATAGCAGTCCGAAAATAAGCAACACCGTCTAGAAATACTCCACCTCGAATTCCGTTCCTATAAGTATTACTAAATATTAAATTCTACTCACACCGTCAATATTTTTAACCAAACATCACTACTAAACATAGACTTACCAAAAATAGATTTGTTAACAAGGTAACATATCACCAACATATTCTTATACCTTACTAATATTATTTCTTACCATATCATGAATAATAATCATTCAATCATCCCTAATATTAATACTAACAATTTCAACAACAACAACAAAATAAATAATACAAGTCATTATATATATTTATTCATACATTAACAATAATAATAAGATGATAATGATAATTATAATAATAATAATAATAATAATAATAATAATAATAATAATAATAATAATAATACACTATGAAATCAATAACTAACAATTTGAAAAACGTAACAATCACAACCCACGAACAGACCCATATTTTCGCGAAACCGAACAGGCCTGCCGCGACCAGCCCTGTCAACCACCACTCCCTTCACCACCTGCAACCCCTGGCCTCACCAGTGGCACCACCAGGCTCGCCTCTGAGCCGTGGTGGTTCCATTGGTGGAGTTAGTGGCCGCCAAACACCAACCACCACACCACACTGCCGTACTAAACATGAACGAGTAACAACCTGCTCTGTTTCCCCCATTGACACCCAAAACGAGACCTATCCTAGAGTTGTTAATAACCACCAAGAACTGCCGCGACAACCACCCTACACTCCCCTGACCGCCCTCATTCTGACACCCCAAAAACCCACAACCAACACAGACAAGTAAGGCTTCGAATTCGACTCGAATATACATACTTAGAACAGCAATCTGAAACCGGTTATAACACATTCTGACACCACGACTAAACCACCCCTAACGACGGTCACAGGCGGTCATCGACGACATGACTATGGTACACAAACCAACTACTAACGTCATAGTTTAAGAATATGCAAAGAAATCATAACTACGACAGTTTATACAACCAAAATCCGTGACTCAAAACAGAGGTGCAAAACTGTACAAAACGAGTCAGTGGTGTGTTTACCTTCTTCCTGGTGTAAAACGACCGCCCCTAAGATCCTTAACCCACCGTTCAAACCCTCCTTCGTGAACTTCAAAGTGGCGGCAGCAAGGTTGTGAGTGTTTGTGTGGTGATAGGTCAAACAAACTAGGGTTGGGGAAGGGTTACAAGTGACGGCTTGGAGGGAGGTGTTTGTGAGGTAGTACGCTGATTGTAATTTCATACATGGGCTTAGGGTTTGCACGCCTTTCAAGGCCCAAGTTACAAAGCTAAGACGGTTTTACTATTTACTTGTAGACTCGATAAACTTATAATACTTATTAATTAGTTACAAAATATAAACATTATTGGTATATATAAAATAATAGGGTTCAAACGTAATTATGCCTTAATTATTAAAATAGGAATATATATATTAACGATAAATAAATATTAAATAGGAAATATATTTAATTATAAATATATTATAAAAATTTAAGAAATACAATTGAAACGTCATTTTATGAAATAAACATCAATAATAAAAGATTATGAAATACGAAATAATCGTAGAAATACGACTTATAAAACAATAACAATTTACGTAAAATGCGTAATAAACATTCCGTTTGAAATATACGTTTATAAAACATGGTTTGACAGATGTTGCCTAAGGCTAAAATACGGGGTATTACAGTCTTCCCTCCTTAAAATGAACTTCGTCCCGAAGTTCACCACTACGTAACGGTAACGAAACATATAACAAGCATGAAACAATCACAAGTAGCACTTATATAGGCTTCAAAACGCGAAATGTTACATTCTACCCTCGTTAAGAAAACTTTGTCCCCAAAGTTTAACGCATAACAGAAATAAACAGGATTATCAAATATATTCAAACAATCACGACATATCGATTTTACATCCTATAACAACTAGTCATACATAAACCTTTAAGATTTTATAATCCTATCCTCCTTAAAGCATGGTTACGTCCTCGTAACCCCATTACGAAATTCCACATCCAAAGTTCAAGAAGATCACCGAAACAACAGTTATAAGTCATCTGATAAGTTAATTACCCTATAATAGGCAACTAGCATCCGACTTTTAAAGCAACAAAACATACTCGTCAATACGCTACGCAGTAAAACGAAATCAAGGTAACTAACACTTATATACCCTTGGAAATTTTAGCACAGCCAAACACATTTACACTAATGTAGACAAGCAGCTAACTCATAGTTCATACTCATCAATTAAACCATTTCATGCTCATAAACAAAGTATGGAGGCAAAATCTGTCTTACGCAGATAAGAGGAATGACATTAGACAAAAATTTAATTAATGTAATTAAACACGAGGCATTGACATATTTCACGAGAGAGACACAAATCATAGGCTAGTAAGACTTACATCATTTATCATAAAACTAGTAATAAATAATTTGCAAAATAAGAGGTTTATGTCATGTGGAACAATTTCATATTTAGGCAAAATTTCATCAACATGTAGCTACAGATTCTATCAGGTTGCAAATCAATTACCATAATTATCAAACATCAACTTTATCATGGATTATCACTTTGAAAACATTTTGAAACTTTCAAAACGATGAAGTTGTAATTAATGACAATTTATAAACACGAATCAACTGATGCTTTTACAAGTTACAGATTGAAAGCAAGACTAGCACTCCCATAATTCACATGTCAACCAGATTACTAATTCAATATATTATGATCAGATTTAAACATAACAATATGCAGTTCACCTTGTGGCACAACAAGAGTGTCGGTATAAATAAAACTAACTTTATATAGAGCTCACCAAAACACGTAAGGTTATACTATCATACAGTAAAGTTCATATCCATATCATATGCTTACTGTTCATGCTACTAATGTCATATCGGAACATTACATGATTACATCACATAATTCTTATTTGATTAAACTTTTATATGAACCTACATAACTCACAATTACAACAATCAAACATCATGTGGGGACTTTCAAAAATCATAATTAAATAACCGCTCAGACATTTTGTGAGATATAATAGTTTTTAGAAACTATAGTGAATTAACTACTCAGAGGAAAAAGAATCAAATGCAAAACTTAAGGGAATTAGTTATAATAATTTTTACAACTCAGTTGGTTTGAACAAAAACTTTACAGCAATTAAACAGAAAATTGAGCAACTTGCAAAAATCACCATTAAATAACGACTCATTAATATTATGCATAAATAGTAATCACGTTGTAAATGATTTCTTTTTCAAAGCCATGAGTTAAAACAGAACTGTGCAGTAACAATCTGACCACTGTTAACCAAAATATTTATTTCCTTCAAAATATAAGTCGTTTTAACATGAAATCAAAATCATTGGAAAGCTAACTCATAAGATCATCATATATAAAATTTACACATTCCTATAGAGAACACATTTTAAACGGCAGCCCGTACAAATAGGTAACATTCTGGAAACTTATTACAACGTTGGTCACTTTAATGTTTCACATTATTACTTTACATCGTCATATAAAAACACAACTATTCTCAAAAACGTGTTGACGCGTATATTGAAGCATAGACATGACATTGCACCATATTAATATTTATTCATTATTTCAATTTGTACTTGTCATCAAGAGAGCGGTAAAGATTGCGAAACTGAAAGTTAGGATCAACTAAATTAATCAATATTTATACATGTATATACGAATGTAACACATAGCTATATGACATTCAGGGCTTGGGGCAACACGTTCCGCATATCACTAGACATGGATTACTATAACATTTAATTCTGATTATTCATATTCAAATTCAAGACGATATATTACATAGTTACGATAGTCATTTAATAACCAGATATCATATGAAAATTCTTAAACACCAAAATCATATGATAATATCACTCCAAATTATTGTTTAACAAATATACATCCATTCTCTAAAATTTCAATGCAATCATTCAGATCAATCAGCATTTCAATATCTGTCATATTCTTCTAATGCACATCATCATGCAAGTCAAACTTATATTTCAAACTCATTCAAAACTCTTGTTCTCAATACTTGGAAATCATATATCTCAACCAACATTCAATATCATTATCATGCTTCACAATACAGATCACCAACCATATTTCACATCATAACTTACCTCATTCCTTTTCTGCGAAAACGTTAGTACAATATATATATTGGGTCCTGTCCTTTGTTCAATACTACCCACACTCTACATCTCTCAAGGGTGTCCAGGTTAGACTGAAAGGGCCAATGGCTTGGTTTGAGGGGGCCCCTAACTCATCCCAATCCTGGGGCTCCTAACAGTTACTAACCTGGGGTTCATTTTACTTAGACACTCCTATGTTCATTATTCTCATTTTGGTTTAGGCCTGAGGATCGTTCTCTCTGATACCACTTTGTAACACCCCCATTTACCTAGGAGCCTGAACTAGGACTTCCAGAGTAAATAGGACTGTTACCATCCTGGATGAACCAGGGTAGTAGATAATCACAGTGAAAGACACACAGTACTTTAAATTATAAACGATCAAACTGAAAGCTGTTACAAGGCAAAGTCCAACTAAAGTTCCAAAACAACTGTTATAAAACAAGTGAAGACTATAAGAGAGACTATGTGATCTAAAGCTAGGTCGGTCCAAGCCATGTCTCACTCCTTGCCCAAGCTCCTAGTCCATCTGTCTCTGACCTGTAGAGTCTACTCCCCATTCCGGATCATCATAGGTGTACACGAATACACTGTCAACCTCGCGGTTGAGTAAGATAACACGATAATAAATAATGCAACAAATATGATATGCAAATGCCATGATATGCTCGAACTCAATCACAATCTCAATCTCAAACCCGAAACACCAATCTCAAACCCGAAACACCAAGCCATACCGAACCTCCCGGCAGACTATAATCGGTCGTCACCGAACACCAGCTCAATAGCTGATAAGACACCAGGCCTGGTCTGCAGAACCACCCTGGGCTTTATATCGAATCAATATCCATTCCGTAACTTTCTCAGTAACCAATGCATATGCCATGCTCATGAATGCAACAATACTCTTAATCAATCATGCTATTAAATAAATGCTCATGCCAATAATAATAATCATTACTCAATTCAACCAATATCATTCTCATATCAATCATGCTCAGCACCCATAACACAAAATCCAAAATCCATTCATAACACATCATAGGGTATAGTGCCAGTGTATCCTACCTGGAATAGCAGTCCGAAAATAAGCAACACCGTCTAGAAATACTCCACCTCGAATTCCGTTCCTATAAGTATTACTAAATATTAAATTCTACTCACACCGTCAATATTTTTAACCAAACATCACTACTAAACATAGACTTACCAAAAATAGATTTGTTAACAAGGTAACATATCACCAACATATTCTTATACCTTACTAATATTATTTCTTACCATATCATGAATAATAATCATTCAATCATCCCTAATATTAATACTAACAATTTCAACAACAACAACAAAATAAATAATACAAGTCATTATATATATTTATTCATACATTAACAATAATAATAAGATGATAATGATAATTATAATAATAATAATAATAATAATAATAATAATAATAATAATACACTATGAAATCAATAACTAACAATTTGAAAAACGTAACAATCACAACCCACGAACAGACCCATATTTTCGCGAAACCGAACAGGCCTGCCGCGACCAGCCCTGTCAACCACCACTCCCTTCACCACCTGCAACCCCTGGCCTCACCAGTGGCACCACCAGGCTCGCCTCTGAGCCGTGGTGGTTCCATTGGTGGAGTTAGTGGCCGCCAAACACCAACCATCACACCACACTGCCGTACTAAACATGAACGAGTAACAACCTGCTCTGTTTCCCCCATTGACACCCAAAACGAGACCTATCCTAGAGTTGTTAATAACCACCAAGAACTGCCGCGACAACCACCCTACACTCCCCTGACCGCCCTCATTCTGACACCCCAAAAACCCACAACCAACACAGACAAGTAAGGCTTCGAATTCGACTCGAATATACATACTTAGAACAACAATCTGAAACCGGTTATAACACATTCTGACACCACGACTAAACCACCCCTAACGACGGTCACAGGCGGTCATCGACGACATGACTATGGTACACAAACCAACTACTAACGTCATAGTTTAAGAATATGCAAAGAAATCATAACTACGACAGTTTATACAACCAAAATCCGTGACTCAAAACAGAGGTGCAAAACTGTACAAAACGAGTCAGTGGTGTGTTTACCTTCTTCCTGGTGTAAAACGACCGCCCCTAAGATCCTTAACCCACCGTTCAAACCCTCCTTCGTGAACTTCAAAGTGGCGGCAGCAAGGTTGTGAGTGTTTGTGTGGTGATAGGTCAAACAAACTAGGGTTGGGGAAGGGTTACAAGTGACGGCTTGGAGGGAGGTGTTTGTGAGGTAGTACGCTGATTGTAATTTCGTACATGGGCTTAGGGTTTGCACGCCTTTCAAGGCCCAAGTTACAAAGCTAAGACGGTTTTACTATTTACTTGTAGACTCGATAAACTTATAATACTTATTAATTAGTTACAAAATATAAACATTATTGGTATATATAAAATAATAGGGTTCAAACGTAATTACGCCTTAACTAGTATAACACCCGTGAAAAATCACGGGTTGTGTACTTTTTTTAAAAGCAGACGACAAAGTATAGATATTATATAACTAAAATTGTTCATAATTACGCCTTGAAGTTTTCGTTGTATCAAGATCGTTTAATATTTTGTGAGTGTTTTAAAGTTGTCAAACTTATTGAAAAAATAATGGTGAGTTATTGTCACTGTTGATATTTCAAATTCTGTAAAATGGCGGGCGTTAAAATACATTCTTACACCAACACAGTCCTGGCAAATGAAGGTCTCTCATTCATAGGAAAGGTGTCTTCACCATTTTATTTCTAGTGTAACACCCATGAAAAAATCACGGGGTTGTATACTTTTATTTTAAAAGAAAACGACAAATTATATTTATTATATAACCAAAAGATTTATTTATTGAAGATGCATCATTAAAATAAAAACGTAAAAAAAGTAATATATATATATATATATATAGAATCAAGATCCCATGCGAACTTTTTTACGGTGTGAACCGTTGACATAAATTAAGACTTATCCATGTTTAAGATTCTGTTATTTATTTTAACTACTGTATCTTTTATTCTTTTCTCTCAGATATTATTTTATCTCCCTAATATTTCTCTTTTCCCAATATTACCGTTTTTTCTACAGAACTTTATCATAAATAAATCTACGTATTTATAAATCAATTTCTCATTTATCCCAAATTAATTTTCTGTTTCTATAAAACATGTGGCCATCTTTACACACTTGTTAATATTTTGTTAACGGCTCCAAATTTGATCAAAATTGTTGTGTTTTGTTTTGAATACAAAAAACAATTGTCTGGAGTCATAATAAATTGTCGAATGTAAATTAGGATAATGTTATTATCTAATAACCATAGATAAATTATCAACTAAGTGAAATAATAAATTGTTGCGTTCAATATTTTTTGTTGGTCATGTCAAGTTATTTTTTTCATATTATTTGACTATTTGTTTAAGTAGTTTAGTATACACTTGATCGTTAATTCTCTCGTTTTAAAAACATAAGATCGTCCAAAAATTGTGAATTTGTCCTTTTTGTCTAAAGGAGTATAGAAAATTTAGAAATTATATCATATTCGACAAATTTTAAATTTTTTGTATCTTAGTAATTTAACTTTGACATTTATTTTGAAATTTTTCAAAGTGGTTAAAATTTTATTAGTACGTCAAATTGTGCAAGGCAATGGAAATGTGTGAGATTGTAAATAAAAAAGAAAAAGTCAAACTCCAAGGTCGCTGAAATCACATATAAGGGGTGAAAAATATTTAGTGATAAAAATAAGATTTAGGAAAGAGAAAAAATAAAAGATAAATAAGGTGAAAAAGAGAAATTTAAGTAATTATGTGGTTGGAACATTAATTAATAAGCTATATTTAATGGAAGCTGACATGGCTGTTATTATTCACGTTATTGGCCGAAAAAAACTGAAATTCTGAGGTTGAATGAGAGAGCTCCGTTAGCCTAATTCTGAAACCACATTGCGCCACATAAGCGATTTTACAAGATTCTTTTATATATATAATGATTATTAAAATAGGAATATATATATTAACGATAAATAAATATTAAATAGGAAATATATTTAATTATAAATATATTATAAAAATTTAAGAAATACAATTGAAACGTCATTTTATGAAATAAACATCAATAATAAAAGATTATGAAATACGAAATAATCGTAGAAATACGACTTATAAAACAATAACAATTTACGTAAAATGCGTAATAAACATTCCGTTTGAAATATACGTTTATAAAACATGGTTTGACAGATGTTGCCTAAGGCTAATATACGGGGTATTACAGTCTTCCCTCCTTAAAATGAACTTCGTCCCGAAGTTCACCACTACGTAACGGTAACGAAACATATAACAAGCATGAAACAATCACAAGTAGCACTTATATAGGCTTCAAAACGCGAAATGTTACAGCTAGGGATCAAAAATGCTGAAATATGGAACATGGCTGCTGTGGGGAAGCTTGTCAACTGGTTATATACTAAGGAGGATAGACTATGGATCAAATGGATCAGTGATGTTTACCTCAAAGATCAGAATTGGGAGGACTATACTCCAGCTAATGATTCATCTTGGGTATGGAAATCAGTTTGCAAAGTGAAAAATCGTATTAAGCAAGGTTTTGTCATGAATAAATGGGACCATCATCCACAAGGGTATACCATCAAGAGTTGTTATCAATGGCTTAGCACTGCTGCACCAGTACAAGCCTGGACTGATCTTGTATGGAACAGCCTGAATATCCCAAAACATTCCATGGTCACATGGTTACGACTCCAGGAAGGGATGAACACTATGAGCAAGTTATACAGGATTGGGTGTTGTCAAAATGATTTATGCTTATTGTGTCAAAGGCAATCAGAAACTACAGTTCACCTATTTGAGGAGTGCATCTATACTGTAAGAGTCCAGGGGATGCTGCAACACTGGTTTGGGAATATGAACATGAAAGTTTCCAGCATGATTTCAGGGAATCAGAAGCAACTGCAATGGAAAGTTAGAGCTACTATCTTTAATGGGTTTCATTATCATATCTGGCAACAACGAAATAATGCTCGAATAGAAGAATACCTGGTCAGACCTGAAGTTCTTGCTAACCGCATAATGAGTGATGTTCAGAATCGTTTGAGGAGTAGAAGAGATGGTTTTGATGATCAGACCAATGCTTGGTTTGATTCTGTTGTCAATGAATGTAAATGCCTTCCCTGGGGCTCGAACCAGGGAACTCTTGTAACCGTTTTTGATATATAATATACATCACACTCACATTTCACCAAAAAAAAAAAATAATACTAATAATAATAATAAGAAGTAATAATAATAAAAATAACCACAAACACCCCACGCCTACAACCCTTACCGCGACACCCGCAGCTCGCCAAAACAGACCCCTAACAACCACGTAGCACCTTCCCCACCACCGACAACCACCAACCCTGACACCCACAACCACCGGCTACCCCGCCGACACACAACCAGACCATCAACGAACACCGGCGAGATGAACCAGACCCCCAAATCAGACCTGGTTCATCACCTGAACTCCCTAGACCGTATAAACAGACCACCATCGACACCACCTAACCCCCCTAACAACCCCTGAAACCACCACCGCCTCACCCTTGACACAAAACCTAAGCATCACAGTGGTACCACCGTGTCGACCTCCCTCGAGTCAACGGTGGTACCACCCCCAAACTCCCCCCCTGAACACACGTATAGGGTGATTAACGCAACCAGGGGTGACAAACACCCCCTTCGACACCGACTCTGATGCACCAGGCCCTCCGTGACAACCTCCCTAACATACCTTCTCCCACCAGTAACACATAATGATAACAATAAGGTAATGGTGATACCCTACCACCCTTCGAAATTACGACAAACACAACCAGGCACAACACGATTAAAACGAATGCCAAACACGATTACACATACCTGATTCCTGACCAGAACGGGGGGGATTAGGCAAGACCAAATTGACCGTGAAAACTCTCTCTCTCTCTCTCTTCTGTGTTGTGGCGGCAATAGACTTAGGGTACTGGTTGTGTGGAAGGTAGGTCAGAAATAGGGTGGATAACACTTCTTATATGGCGGCATGGGGGGGGGGTGATGCGTGAGGTTGTGTGTTTGTGAGGTTTGTGAGGGTTTCGACATTATGGGCTGTTGTGTTATGCACAACAATCGAGGCCCAAAACCCAACCCTAGAGGTCCCGTGTTCGAACCCCACGAGAGGCATGGAGCAACATAAAAGATTGTATATATATCAAGTACTAATATCAAGTACTAAACCGCTTAAAACTATCCTTACGTTAAATATAAATTAAACATCGTAACAAAATATTCAAGGTATTACACCTACGATGTCCTTCTTAAATCACCTTACTAGTTCCTTCTACTATAATTCAACAAGTGTTGGAATGAAAGACAACTTTGTTACCTTAGTCACACATTTGTGATATATTAATTAAGTTGTGTTTAAGTCCACTTACGAGATATACGTCATTGATGGCGTGGTTTGAGGACAGACCAATCTTACCATTACCGATTACCTTAGTCACACCTACTGTCATAGTCAAAGCTCATGTCGTAAAACCATCTAAACTCATTATTTCTCTCCTCATATTTGTTGGGCTCACTAGTGGAGGAAATGTTTTCATTAAGAGGTATGTCAAAAGGTTTTACGAATTTTGCTCCAGTGTCAAAATCCTTTGCATGTTTGACACAATTTTCACGGACATGACCCGTATGACCACAGTAAGTGCAAATCTTGTATTTAGGTGAATCAACATATTCTCTTCTTCTGAAGTCTCATTCAGAAGGAGTTGACTTGCAATTAGAGTGATGCCTAAGGCCATAACATGCATGACCTAAACCCAGTTTCATATTATTGTCTGACTGTTCAGTTAGAAAATCCAATACTTTGGTGTTTCCTTTCCATTTGTCATGAACCTTTCTAGCATGTAGGAGTAAATCTTTTAATGATTCAATCTCCTTGTTACATGTTGAGTGATCCACCTTGTGGTTTTCATAATTATTGGCACAATGGTCTCGAAATCGTTTATTTTGAACAGTCACCGTTTCAGAGTGTTGTTTCTTTATGTTTGACACGTTGGATTCTGATTGTTTCAATTTGCTCTGTAGAAAGTCAAGTTCCTTCTTTTGAATTAGATGACTTCGTCTTTTGAAGTGATCTCGTATTCAAGAAGTTCTTTGGCCTTTTCCATTCTAGGGTTATAGCATCACCAACTATAACCTTCGCTTGGAGTTCTTTTATGTTGAGCTTTAGTTTTGAGGTTATAGCATCATGAGCTATAGCTTTCAACTCAAGAACCTTTTTCTCAGCGCAGATGGTTTCCAAGGTTATTGTTGATTCAACTATAACCTTAGATTTCATCTTTTTGGCATTGGCTTTGGCTTTTAGAATCTGATTTTCTTCCGCAATATCGAGAATATGTTCCTTCATGTCTTTTAACTCAAAACTTTGTTCATGACATTGGTCTAGGGGTTGTTCAAAGTATTCGATTAACGCACTTCTATACAGTCTTTTAACTTGTTTCTTTAGTTCTAGAAAACTTACCTCTTCATCTTCACCTGAGTCGGATTCTCCCATTAGAGAGAATTCAGTTCCTGATTGTCGTCATCACTATCTGAGACCAGATCGAGACTGACATTGCTTAGGCACAGATTAGCAGTTTCTTCTTCTTCTTCTTCTTCTTCTTCTTCTTCATGAGAATCCTTATCGTCCTCATTGTCTAGATCTCCCAATATGCCACCATTACTTGTTTGTATTCTTTCTTCGTTTTCTCTCGTTTGGATTTGTCCTTAATTTTATCCCACGATGGAAAATCCTTGATCATGTGGTCAGTCTTTCCACATTTAAAGCATCCTTTGCTAAGGAAGGTTGACTTTGATTCGGTGTTCTTTTTGGGATTAAATTTTCTGTTGGATTTTGAAATCTTTCCTTTAAACACAACCTTTTTAAACTGTCTAGCAAACAACATGGTATCTTCTTCAAGGCCTGGCTCCTTTTCACTTGTCGAGGCTTGAAGAGCCACCGACTTTTCTTTGGATGAATCGTCATCATCTTTGTTTAGCATTATTTCGTGGGCCATAGGAGACCTAATAAGCTCTTGGTAGAAAGGTTTGGTGAGGTCTCTTGCCTCCTCGATTGTAGTGACCTTAGGTTGCCATTTCTTTGTAAGACTTCTCAAAAAATTTCTAACAACATCCTCGGACTCGAATTTTCTGCCTAAGTTCCGCAGTTCGTTAATAATGCTTAAGAATCGTGCATACATGCTATCGATTGATTCATTTTTTTTCATTGAAAATAACTCGTATTTTAGAATTTGCAAGTCTATACGGTGCTTTTTAACGATCGAAGTTCCCTCATAGGTTAGGTCGAGACCGTCCCATATTTCCTTGGCAGAGTTGCAAGACGAAAATCTATCAAATTCAGACGTAGTAATTCCGTTTTGTAGAAGACTCATTGCCTTAGAATTTTTCTCAGCAACTTTGTAATCTGCCTCAATATAGTCATCGTCCTTTTTCTCGTAGGTAGTGTCTCCAGAGGCCGTGACCAATATTTTCTTTGGTCCGTTAAGTATGATCCTCCAACACTGCTAATCATTTCCTTTGATATAGTTAGTCATCATGTTTTTCCACAGACTATAGTTTTTCCCATCGAAGATAGGACATTTTGAGTGCTTGAAATCCATGTCTCACATAAAAGCATAAAATAAAAACAATAAAAAGGTAATAGACGGATCAACCTCTATGCGGTAAAGTAATCAAGAGCACAAGGCTCTGATACCAATTGAAGAGTTTATTAATACGAAATACTCAAGGGGAGGGGGAAGGGGGGATTTGAGAATTAAAAAAAATTTGAACTTTTTCGTTTTATCAAAGATTTTTTTGTATAATCAATTATTTAAAGTTTATTGAGTTAAACTTTAACTAATTGATATGAAAGATTAATAACAAAATAATGAGAAGAGCAAAAAGAAAACGACAGACGGAATTTTGAAGTGGTTCAGTTTCACAAGTCGAAACCTACGTCCACTATTCTCGATTAATAATTATAGTACCTACTCTGGATTACAAAATTATCAACCCACTTGTACAACTTACGGATAGTTCTAACTCTACAAGCACCGTTAAATACTTGCGTTTTCGAGTACCGTTAAATACTATTACAAATCAAATACCACTAAATATTTGACACACTAAGAGTATCGTGACATACTCAGTATATCTTACGCTAATAAGAAAGTGTTTCAATTGTTCCTTGGTGTTCACAAATTGAACGAATATGGAAACTAATTAAGCACTATAATCTTATAACGATATAACAATAATTGACATGAGTGTAGCACACGACTTTTCAAAATCAAAGATTTTTGCAAAACATACGAAGTATAAACTGGTAAAAACGGTTTTTGCAAAAGGCTTTTTGTTATGCGTAAAAGGCGTGAGTTGTATGTTCATTTTACTTATTCTTATATTGGAAAGATAGATTATCTAGTTGCAATAAACCCTGAATTCTTGAGAATAATAGAGATATTATTCTTAAGTGATAATCTATCTTAAATCTTTTATTTAGGAAATAACAATATCAGGCAATATATAAAATATCTTTAAAGTATTTACGATATTTACTAAACCCCTTAGATGAGATAATAAGAGAATAAAAAGGATTTTACTCTATATATATCTTAACTAATTTGTGCTTATATATGATTCCATAGATATTTATCCGATAAGATAATTTATCCATCATATATCACAATTTGAATGCCAACTCAATACTCGTTGGGTCGTAAGTAGGGCAACACGCAAACCGAGGCACTATTGTCTTATACCATCCGCGGAAACCCTAATCATGTTTTAGAGTGGATGAGGACAACTAGGGTTTGGTGTGTACGTAATATGGTAATTAGAAGAAGCATCAACTCATAAGTTAGTCATACTTCATAATGATACCGATTTCGTACAACCAAAAGATTTTCCCATAAAAAGATGTCTTACAACTTTAAACCATTAAAATTGTATAGAAAGATTTTGAAAAACAAAAAAAAGTTTTGTCGCATGCTCTTCATCATATTCCGCCTAAACCAAACCACATACTAAAATTGCATGAAAACTGACGCATATAGTTTGAATGTTAGTTATCATGGACATAAAGATGTCACAGGAACTTTAAGCCATCATCTTAGTTTATTGATTCTCGCTTCCTAGATATTCGTTCACTTAAAATGAATTAAAATAAAGGGTTATTTCATAGGAATAATCCAACCTATGTCTCATCTTCTTATATTAATCCATACTAACGATTAACTAAGAAAGGTCTAACCTATAACCTCATTTATCTTTCATTGAACTTTGACTATTTTTAAACTCTTATTATCGTTAGGCTAGCATGTCACCTTCACTTACTTTTTGTACAGGAAGAAGAAAAACAAAAAGTAAGTCAATGTGACGTGCTTGTTTTCTTAAAAAAATTTAAGAAAATAACCTTTTATGTTTAGCTCTTGGCCAATTTTCTTAAAAAGAAAAAACAGACTTATTTTCTTCATTTTTCCTCTTAATTACTTGATCAAAGGTTGATAATCAAAATAATTTCACAAATAATACTTCCTCCATTCATATCCAACTTACATATATTCCTTTTTCATCCATTCATATCCACTCTACCACTTTCCTAAAAAATTAAACAAAATGACTTAACTACTCTTATGGAAACCATTTGTCTACATAAAATGCCACTCCATGGCCCACCTATAATCCGTCACAAAATACTCCCTAATCTTAACCAGACCCAATTAACATCCCATAACCTAATCCTACTAAACTAACCATTCCCACCAAAAATTATAACCCACCCAAAATACTCACAAAAACATTTGAATAACCCACTTCATCTTCCCAAATACCCAAAACCCAACCCATGAAACCAGGCCTACCCTATTTAATGGGTATCGCTCAATCATATACAAGTTTTACTTAATCAGATACATGATTGACCATAATACCCCTATTTTTTCACAACATTTACAATTTTATTTCACATGTTCCCTCTAAAAAATTAAAGAAACATCTCTCTCTACTCCCCCTCCCCTGCGCACAACACCTTTCCAGACTCAATTTCATCGTCACTGATTATAGGTGAGGAATTTATGTAGATTATAGACAAGGTTTGTGTAGATTCAAAGGAATATGCAGAGAAGAATTTATGTAGATTATAGACAAGGTTTAATTGTGCTTTTGCTGTTGAGTATTCAATCCAAATTGTAAAGCTGTGAGTTCTCATTGATTATTTTAATTTATGCGATGTTAATTTGTCCTTTAATTAAACATCCTATAAATCTAATATTATTGTGACAGAATTCAATCCAAATAACAATCGAAAAAAAGAATAAGGAAGAAATTGAACAAAACAGAAAACGATTTAAAGAAACCCTAATTTAATCAATCTAAATCATTTTTTTAATTTCATTTCATATAATATAATTGATAAAGGTAGAGATTAGAATTATTACTTGATCGATACGAGAATTAGCATCCATAGTTGTTTGATTTTGACGGATTTGAAAATTTTGATTAATTTTGTGGGGGGAGAGAATTAGAGAGAGTTTTTTTTTCAAGGCAAAGGGTATAAAATGGAAAAGTAATGAAAAAAAGTATATGAATGAGTAAAACTCGTATATGAATGAGCAATTACGTATTTAATTACCATACCATGAAATCCAACCCAATTAATGGCACTGATCCATCATACCCAACCCCAAACCCCACCTTATAAACTCGAAAACCCTATTCTAATCTCATTTCCTCTCTTTTACTCTCTCTCTCTCTTCCTCCGCCGCTCTATCTCTCTACAATTCTCTCTATATTCAAAACCCTAATCATCATCTTCTCATCTCCTCTATTCCGCCACTTGCTTAAACTTCTCACCTTCATCTCTAATATTTTCTCTTCTACATCTACACTTATATTGTTCGTATTTTTTTTGATCTATTTACTCAGTCGCTTTATTATGTAGAATGTTCTCTATGATTCGTCTGTTATTGATGTTCGTACTCGTGAGAAGCAGTACGAGGATTATTATGACAGTGAGGGTCATGATGAGGGTCAGGAAGAGGTTGAGGAAGAAGAGGTGAGGGTGAGGATAAGTAAGGGTAAAAAAGAGAGGGAGAGGAAAGCGAGTGGTTGGTTAGCTTGGCGTAAGTCTCTGCCGGAAAATCGATTACATTTTATGGGTGATTAATGTCGTTATTGGCCTAAGTTTGAGATGTTAATGGAGTATGAGATTGAGGAGGATATAAAGGAGAGGAGAAATGATGTTGCATGTGGGTCTGCTGTTTGTAAATGTAAGGAAAAATTAGATCTATTTGCCATACGAGCAAATCCGGCTATTCCGGAGTGGTTTATGGGGGAACTATCTAATTATTGGCCTGGTTTTGGTCATAATGCCGAAGATGAAACGTAACTCTGGTAAGTGAAGATTAATCGGTATGAATTTATGTTTATAAGTTTGTTTTTTTTTCCAATTAATGCCCCTGTGGTTTTCACTTTTCCCACTTGTACCCCTGCGTATAGCACTTTACTAACCGTACCCCTAAACTTAATTAGTTAAACCCATCAGTAGTCAAACATGTTTATGCCGTCTATTTTAGACGTTAAGTGTCATGTTGACACTCCATTTGCCAAATAAGCATCTGATTTGGCAAAATGTTTTTCCCATTGATGCCCCTGTGGTTTTACTTTTCCCACTTGTATCCCTGCATTTTTGCATTTTTGGTTTCGATGTTGAGCCCGATATCTTTAAAACCGCATTGCTTATTTTTTTCTTTTTAAATTAATAAAAATTTGTAATATATTGTTTATTATATCTCTTTTTATATCGCACAAGATAATATCGTTATATATTACCTTTTATTTTATTCAAAAAAACATATTATAAGCGTCATTACCTGTTAATGCTCATATCGACCCTACGGCGTCACTTACCTATTTCATCATTGAAGAAACAACTAAATTTTAGATTTTCAGTCCCGCTTTCTTTTGATCTATCATAAATTTTCCTATATTTTTTCGGTTTCGATAAATTTTGTATTTATACTCTTTTACAGGTAATTTGAGGTCGGGTAAATTTTAAATTTTTTAATCAAAATATTTCTGACACTTTTACTATGTAAGTAAATTTAACAATTAATTGTTTCGGTAAATCTTCGAATATCAACAATAAGATATATTTGTAATACCTTGGATTAAACATCGGAAAATTTGAACTTTAAATCGGATATCCGACTCATGTAATTTCAATTCCAACAATTTTTCACTCCTTTTTATTATTTTTTACGCAGGGGTACAAATGGGAAAAGTGAAAATCATAGGGGCATGAATGGGAAAAACCATTTGCCAAGTCAAGTACTTATTTGGCAAATAGAGTGCCTACATGTCACTTAACGTCTAAAATAAACGACATAAACATGGGTTTGGCTACTGATGGGTTTAACTAATTAAGTTTAAGGGTACGACTAGGAAAGTGCTATACGCAGGGGTACAAGTGGGAAAAGTGAAAATCACAAGGGCATCAATGGGAAAAACCCTTTAATTTATTATCATATATATCTAAGTACTTGTATCTTATAAACTGCTGGGAAATTGTATGTTGTTAGGTTAGATTATTTGTTTTTTTTTGGTGATTAAAATGATACAATGACTTGATTTGTGTATTTTGGTATGCTTTTTATAATGATGAGTGTTTAGTGTCAACTTAGGAGTTTAGTGTTGATGAACAAAAATGTCACATCTCATTTAAGTATTTTGGAATTTTTGTATGTTTGATTAGTCTGTTAGTGTGATTTCTAAATCTCAATGCTATAACCTCTGTTTGCATTCTGATGAACTAATTTTATTTTATGCACCTCAAATGTTTACCTCAGATTGAAAAATGTTTTAAGTGTAAACTATTGAATGTTGAATGTTAACTACCTGCTAACATGATCTTTATTTATATTCTGATTAACTTATTTCATTTTATGCAGCTCACATGTTTAGCTCAGATTGAAAAATGTTTTAAGTCTAAACTATTGAATGTTGAATGTTAAGTATGAATGATAACATGACCTCTGTTTGTATTCTGATGAACTAATTTCATTGTATGCACCTCAAATGTTTACCTCAGATTGAAAAATGTTTTAAGTGTAAACTATTGAATGTTAACTATGCATGCTAACATGATCTTTATTTGTATTCTGTTGAACTTATTTCATTTTATGCAGCTCACATGTTTACCTCAGATTGAAAAATGTTTTAAGTCTAAACTATTGAATGTTGAATGTTAATTATGAAGGATAACATGAACTCTTTTTGTATTCTGATGAACTTATTTCATTGTATGCACCTCAAATGTTTATATCAGATTAGAATATGATGTATGTGTAAACTTTTGACTGACCTAATATGACTTGTGCTCAATGATGAAAGACTTAATGGTTTGAGAGCAACATGTGTCATGTACATTAAATAGGTTAGTGGCCATTTAAGTAGTAATGCCACCACATGGTCTACCTTAATTGTGTGTGTAGGAGGCATTGCTCCTTTGGACAACTCAATGATGAGGCCAGACAGGCCTGAGAGTTGTTATTTGTTTCGAATTTGATGGGTTGGGTTTCTGAAAATGTGTAGTAGCTCAGTTGCTGGCCTGTTTCTGAAAATGATGAGGTCATTTGTCTGTTTATTTTATGAATGTGCTCAATGATGAAAGACCTTAATGGTTTGAGAGCAACATGTGTCATGTGCATTAGATAGGTTACTGGCCATTTAAATAGTCATGCCACCACATGGTCTACCTTAATTGTGTGTATGTAGGAGGCATGTCTCCTTTAGGTAACTCAATGAGGAGGCCAGACAGGCCTGAGAGTTGTTATTTGTTTCGTATTTGGATGGGTTGGGTTTCTGAATTGTGTAGTACTTGTACAAAAGTAGCTGGCCATGTTGCTTACGATTGATACGCCACCACATGGTCTACCATTCATAGGTGTGTGTGCGCAAACATTTAAACGACAGTCACATAATTACTTAGTTATTTAGAGCTTGCTGATAACATTACCTGAATGGTTTGAAATCTTACTTATGACATTTGTATTTTTGTTAACTGTCATTAAATGGTTGCATCATGGTCTACCCAGGTTGTGTGTGTGTAGGAGGCTTATCAACCGAACAGAACTTAATGATGAGGCCTTTTAGTCCTGATAGTTGTATGTTTATGTGTTTTTCACTCTGTTTTGTAGCTGAACATTAAACAATAACATTAAAATGGAACATTTTGTAGCTGAACATTAAACAATAACATTAAAATTGAACATTTTGTAGCTGAACATTATATATTCTTTGCATTACAAGCGATTTCATTGAGCATTATACCCTAGTTCTGACATTAAATACTCTAACCCTTGCGTCTTACCTATTCCACATAAGTAGTCAACGCATTCCCTCACTAATGCCTCACAGACCACTAAATTTCTTGGTAACATACCAATGGCTGCTAGATGACCCTTTCCCATATGAGGAATTGCAAAGTTGTTGTGACCTTTACATTTCATGATTTCTACCATAACCGATTGTAATGTTAAGAATATGTTGTTTAGCTTACTTGGGTTGTAATCCAAAAATGTTTGCATGACTTGATTCGCTAGTTCATCAACTGTTTTAGCTGCTTGTGATGATTGTAGAGATTGTAATTAATGCCCTAAAATAACCAAGGTAATTACAATTTAAGTCGGGTGAGTTTGGTGGCTGGAAAACTAATTGAATGTGAAAACTATCTGAATTTGCGGCCGCCATAAAATCTGGATCGTCGTTCTTTATATGTGGTCTAGCGTTGTCTTGTTGAATGTAAATCTCTTTGCTTAGTCCTTCTGGCCATGAACTTTTGATAGCTAGAATTACTTCCTCAATTAGACATTTTTTAACCACTTCCTTCGTGATAGAGTCTATTGGTTTAGTTTCCATTGTACGCCATGGCCTATTTCTACTGTTTCTAGCTGCTGGTACTTAACGTGTAAGAGGGAACATCCCTATCTTCCCATCGAAAATTAATTCTCCGTTTGCAGCGTAGACCTGTCTACTGATCGCGCACATGAACAACACTTTTGTGATGTACCTTTTTTATTGGCAGCTACGGTAAGGTAACTCCTCCCCATTAACCACGTAAGTTTTCTGGTCGTCGTCTGTAATAAAGAACCACTTCTCGTCCATGTGAAATACGTTGCTCATCTCGCTGAATTTGATTTCTGTAACTGCACTGCATTAAGGTCGAGAAAATCATCAATCACTTGATTTACAACAAGCATCTTTAGTGCGTGAAGTAGCATTTCCTCTTTGTGTAATTCGCTGAGTTTAGGATGAAGTGGGGTGGAATGAGGTTTTAGTAAACCTTCTTTCACCCACGTGTGAACCGTGCCAATGACAACACCACAATTTTCTGAAACTCTTTTCATAGTATTCCCTTTTGCTGCAATGAGGGACTTGATAAACTCGACGTTAGGTAGAACTTTCTTCTTGTTTTTGTTTCCTATTCTCCCGCTACTAACATTAAGTTTCTGCCCAACTAATCTTGGTTTTTTTGCGAGTTGCCATATGATAGACACACTTCTTTCTCTGAGATTGAACCGGATGGCTGTTTTCTGGATTTCACCACGTTCAAACTTCCCGTTCGCAGACTTCTCAAGCAAGTACACTGCAATTTCAGAACGTAGTTCCTCGGACATGCATCTGTACAATTTGTTTTTTTTTGGGGAAATAAGTCAGAGTACATTTCCAATAATATGAATCTTCAGAAAGTTTTTTGGAGGGAAAATGAACAACTAACCACACAATTAACAACTCAGAAAATACACTTTAACAAATTAATTAACTTAACTAAAAAGCAACTTTCACACTTTTTAATGTACTTTCTATCATTTTTTATTCTAGTCTTAAGATTTGTGCATAAAGTATAACAACAACTTGGATATGAATGGAGGAACTATTAATCATCAAGTATCTGTACTACTTTAATTGTAATACTTCTAATATTACTCTTGTATTGTTCTTATAATTTTCTAGTTAATATTTATAAGAACTTTGGAGTGAAATCTTTGGTTTGCATCATAAGGAGTCCTTGTAATTTCAAGGTTGGGATTTGGAGGATCATCCAAAGCTAGTAGAAAGTGTACTGTATAAGACAATAATAATTGTTGTTCTTATTTACATTATTAATGTAAGAAATTTCTTTTATCCAATAATTAGTTTTATCTCACGCATGTTCATTTAGACCACTTTAAACTATATTAGTATATTTAAATAAAATTAGAGGAATCTAATTAGGGGTCTAATACTAACATGAATGACAATCTTAAAAAGGAAATTATGAAAATTTCAGACATGGTTAAGGGTTCCCTACCATTTAGATACCTTGGAGTTCCTATCAAAACTACTAGGTCATTTGTTCAAGGTTGGAAACCTCTTATTAACACAATTGTCAACATGATTAGAACTATTACTGCTAGGAAATTGTCATATGTAGGGAGATTAGTTGTGATCAAAGCAGTACTCAAAACTATGAATAACTATTGGGCCTCTTGTAGGAAATAATTTCTTAAATTACTCATAAAAGTATTAACTTAATTAATACTGTCAAGGATTATATCAAAAATGAATTAATATTAAAACAATAGAACTGAAATAATAGGACAAGAATCATAGAAATAACCTTTGGTCCTATATGAGATCGGCCTAAGAACAACCTAGTATAAACCCAAACTTCAAGGTAGAAGTTCTCCTTAGATTGCACCCAAGACGACTTGGAAAGATTCTCTCAAAGCTCCTCGTAAATTACTATTAATTATTTTAGAGGATTTATTTTGGGATTAAGATGATAAACTAATCAAGGAGAATAAGAGAGGAAAAACGTTTTCTTCTTGTGTCTCCAACCTCACGGCCGAAACCCTCTATATATAGGGTTTTGGTTTGTGTTGGTATTGTACTTCAATTAGGAAACTTCATTATAATATAATATTTTGAGTCAGTTTCCTTATTCCGAACTTCATTAAAATATCATATATTTTAATACTTTTCGGTGTACAAATTTAATTCTCGGAGAATATTAATTAATTATCTTATAATTAATTAATCCCAATTATATTATTCTATCATATATTAAAATATAATTAATAAATATAACTTTTATACTCCCTCCTACCCAACTTAAATGTCTCATTGTACATTTCCGTCTATTCAGGATATTTTCCCATTGTCTATTTTTGGTAAGTTTTTTTACCTAGTTTTTACCATTCTACCCTTATTAATTTTCATTTATTACTCACCCATCCACCCATTACCCCACTTACTTTATACAAATCATAACACCCTCCCTCCAATCTACATACCCCTACTCAACCAAAATATTAAACAACTAATATCTCATAAATTTTGTCCTTTCGTCACAATGGGACATTATAAACGGGTAGGAGGGAGTATATATTTATTAGAATTAACATTTAATTCATTTCTCCTAGTCATTATTTAATCATAGTAAATATTTATCATCTACTTAACTACATTTAGCTAAGTTTAGCATTTATGTAATTATATCAATATATAATCACATTTCTCAGTACTATCCTATAGTTGTGACCTTTAGGGATCAGCTGATTATCGCCATCATATGACAGTAACGTCAAACTTCTAGTGAGCCAATCGTTACCGATAAACGTTAATCAACTAATTAATATACTAAGTATCCCTGCGTGATCTTGTAAAAGATTTACTCAAATAATCACACACTGTGGAGGACATTTACTCCAGCAATCTCCTACTTGTCCTACAAGTGTGTGTGCGATTACGATTCTCATATCCATGCATTATTCTCCCACTCAATGGAAGACAAAGTGCAAAGTCTTACCTTACAAGGTCGTATCTCCCAAGTAATTTAATCATATCAGGAGTGGTTTCCTCGACTAGAGAGCAACATAACTGATACGAATCATATTCGAGCATGGCCATGCGTTTAAGTTACTACTTGATGCGACTCATTTAGTCGGAGTTAAATCGCCGGAGTTAGTGTGGTTTTGTTGGTTTTATGTGGTGTTATGTAGCTTAATTGTAGGTTACTTGTTGGTGAGCCTATATTAGCTATTGGGTCGGTTATATAGTGTTTATGACAGTTTCCAAGTGTGGAGATAGATGGGCCCAAATTCCTATGAAGATACCTAAGACGTGTGCGCTTAAGGTGCGCTAATTGAGCGCACTAATGTGAGAAAAGAACAATGGGCAGCCCCAAGGTACGACTGAAGTGCGACATAGGCGCGACTGAAGTGCGACCAATGTGCGAGTGAAGTACGACTAAAGCGCGACCGGCATTTGTTCAGATTTTAGGTTTTACCTAATTACTATATAAGATTTTTATCTAGGTTTTGAGAAGGGGGTTAGCCGCCATTGAGAAAAATAAACATTATTTTGCTATTTTCAAGACTATGTGTAACTAATTTTCCTCTTTCTTGGATTCGGGCAATTGAAGCACTCTTTATACAATTGTTTGTTTGAATGTTTTAATTTCTTTTCTTGATTATTGTGAATTGTTTGTTCCTAATTTTATGAATGATGATTTATAATTGCTAGGTGTACAACTAGTGGTTGATTTCTTCGTTCTACCGTTAGTATTGTTAATTGAATAGGATTTATTGATTAACTTTACATTAGTAACGACTAGGAATTATTATTGAACGGGATACGTTGATATTAGTACTTAGAAGCAATTCACATAAATATCAAAGTGCAACTGGATTGTATGCGCTATTTATTCTCTAACGAATTCTCTAAATTATATTGCTGCTGTTGAATTAAACGTTGAACTGGATTGTTAAGGTTGTTTAATGGTTAGGGTTGATTAAGAACGGGATTCGTTTTAATTGACTATTCGTAAGGAGAATTGGAATTTTACATTCACGATAGAGTAATCAAGATTAGTAATTGAGACCGTCTGACAGTGATCAATTGTTGTCATTGAGTGTGGATATATGCTTGGTTCCAAGACTCTTCCAAATCATTTGATACATCATACATCATAAGCTTTATTACTTAAATTGCATTAGATATTCATCTTAACTTGTTACAAAATCAATCCAAAACCCCCCCTTTTGTTACGACGATCTTTAATTTCATTAGAGATTGACTTTTCCTACATTATAATTGCATAAATTTTTAATCCGATTCCCTTGGGTTCGACCCTTATTTCCACTTTACTACTGTTTAGTATTTGGATTTAAGTGATATAAATTGTTAATTTGAGGCATACGACTTCAGCCTGTCAAATTTTGGCGCCGTTGCCGGGGAATTGGCATTAATAATTTTTGTGTTCTAGTGTAGGTTTATGCATAATACTCGTTCTTCTAACCTGAACCTAGAGCCTTTCGATCAAGAGATTGAGCATACACTTTTCAGGTTACGGAAGGACAAAAGAGGTGTAATAGTGGCTTTTCCTAGAAGCAGCGAATTCAACGATCTACATTCTAAATCTGACGGTTCTGAAATTTCTGACGAATCCGAACATTCTCTGGATATGGCGGGCACTATTAAGGAACTTACTGCACCTGATCTCACCCAACAACCTCTTTGTATCACGTATCCTCCGTTGGGTTAGAATGGAACTTTTGAGTTGAAGTCGGGGTTGATTCATCAATTGCCTATCTTCAACGGTCTAAGTGGAGAGGACCCCAATAAGCATTTGTCGGACTTCCATATTGTTTGCTCAAGCATGAAACCGGCTAGAGTTACTGATGAACAACTGAAATTGAGGGCTTTCCCATTTTCTCTTAAGGATACGGCACGAGATTGGTTATACTACCTTCCTCCTGCCAGCATTGATACATGGGTAAAAATGAAGAAAGCATTCCTTGAAAAGTACTTTCCTGCATCCAGAGCTTCCCAATTGAAGAAGGAGATTAGTAATATGGAGCAGAGGGACAATGAAACTATGTATGAGTACTTGGAACGTTTCAAGAAGTTGTGTGCTACATGCCCCTATCATGGATACACGGCTCAGGACCTTGTTATGTATTTTTGTGGAGGTCTTTGTATGGAGGATGCGTGTACCGTACATGCAGCATGTGGAGGAGGTATCATAAATAAAAGTCCGGATGAGGCTTGGGTGATCATTGGTGAGTTAGATGAGAGCTCCCGAGATTTTGCTAGGAAATATACAAAGCGCAGAGTTAATTCGGTGGGTTCATCTTCCTTCTCTTCTTCCAATCTTGAAGCAAAAGTTGATACTTTGACAAGTCTTTTCAAATATATAATGTCAGCGCAAGGGGTAGCAATGGTTTGCGGAATCTGTTCCGAGGGACATCCTAGTGAGTATTGTCCACACATGCAAGAGGGTTCTAAAGAAGAAGTGAATGGGGTATGGGAAAGTATACCGCAGAAGAAGTGGGATCCTTTTTCTAACACTTACAATCCGGGGTGGAAAGCACATCCAAATTTTCGGTGGGGAAATTCTCAAAACACTTAGCAATTCGGATAAGGTGGCCAATCCGGTCAACCTAAAACTCAATTTTTAGCCAGACCACCGGTTCAAAATGTGCAGCCTACTCAACCCCCTCCACCTAGTGGTCAAATGTCCACTGAAGATATGATTCGTGCATTGGTTACTAGTCAAGCCACTCTTCAAGCCACTGTGATTCAAAATCAAAAGGAGAACAAGGCTAGTATTCAGAATATTGAGACTCAGTTGGGTCAAATGGCTACTACCATTAACCGTTTGGAGGCTAGAGATTCTAATTCATTACCGTCTCAAACGGTGTTGAATCCAAAGAATGTGAGTGCGGTTTCTTTGAGAAATGGGAGACAACTAGTGGAGGCCGAAAAGGTGACAAGACAAAATAAGGGACCAGTAATTCAAGAGGTAGAGGAAGAGATAGTGATCAAGGAAGCTGAAAAAGCATCTAGTGACAAGGAGAAGGTGCCGATTCCCTCTCCCACACCGATGGTAGAACCGGAAGTACCATTTCCTGATGCACTAAAGAGGACTCACCACTTTGAGCACGAGAAGGACATTTATGAGGTATTTCAAAAGTGTAAGGTAAATATTCCACTTCTTAACCTTTTGAAAAGTATTCCTAAATATGCAAAATTTTTAAAGGAGTTGTGTACTATTAAACGGAATAACAAGTTCAAAGGGGTGAAGAAAGTGACGGTTAGTGAACATGTGTCCGCTATTTTTCAAAGAAAATTGCCTCAAAAGTGTAGTGATCCAGGCATGTTCACTATTCCTTGCACCATTGGAGACACTAAGATTCAAAAGGCCATGTTAGACCTAGAAGCTTCAATTAATATGATGCCCTACTCTTTGTACCAATCTATGGGACTTGGTCCTTTACATGCTACTAGTGTTGTTATCCAGTTAGCTGATAGATCGAATGTTTACCCAAAGGGGATTATCGAAGATGTGCTTGTGTTGGTTGATAATCTTATCTTTCCTGCTGATTTTTATGTGCTAGACATGGAACATGATAAACATGCGGCTCCTATTCTGTTAGGAAGGCCATTCTTAAAAACTGCTAGTACTAAAATTGATGTATCTAGTGGGTCTTGGAGTCTAGTGGTCTGGTCGTGGAGTTTAACATTTATGATGCAATGAAATATCCTGATTACCATCATTCTGTGAATTTTATTGACATTGTTGACCCTTTGGCCCAAGATTTCTTTGTTTTTAATGGTGATGATGAGTTGCAGGTAGCTTTGGAGAATAGTGTGGATGGTCAAGGGGTGGAATATGTCTTTTCTGCTAACTTGCAGGAAGTTGTGGCCGAGTTGCATAAGTTAGAGGAGCTTCCTTTGAGTTTGAATAATACATTGTCCTTAACTGTTCCTTCGGAGAAGTTGCTGCCATCTGTTTTGCAGGCACCTGTGGTAGAACTTAACGCCCTTCCCGAGCATTTGAAGTATATTTTCCTTGGTGAGGGAGAAACACTTCCTGTTATCATCTCTAGTAAGCTCACCAAGGAACAAGAAGGAAGGTTGAAAGATGTGCTTGTGGAGAACAAACTGGCTATTGGTTGGACTATTGTCGACATCAAAGGTATTAGTCCAAGTACTTGTATGCACCGGATATTGCTACAGGATGAAGCCAAACCGGTAAGGCAACCACAACGTCGATTGAATCCTCCTATGATGGAGGTGGTGAAGAAAGAAGTTCTCAAATTGCTTCAAGTAGGTATGATTTACCCTATTTCTGACAGTAAATGGGTGAGTCCTACCCAAGTAGTCCTTTATTGACCAAATGCTTGAAAGGCTAGCGGAAAAGGCTTATTATTGTTTCTTGGATGGTTATTCGGGCTATTTTCAAATAGCTATTGCCCCCGAGGATCAAGAGAAAACCACATTTACTTGTCCTTTTGGTACCTTTGCGTATCGACGCATGCCTTTTGGACTTTGTAATGCACCAGCTACTTTTCAGCGATGTATGGTTAGCATATTTTCTGAGTATGTTGAACGTTTCATTGAGGTCTTTATGGACGATTTTACAGTGCATGGTGATTCTTTTGACACTTGTTTACACCATCTGTCTCTTGTTCTTAAGCGTTGTATTGATACTTACCTTGTCTTGAATTATGAGAAGTGTCATTTTATGGTGGAACAAGGTATAGTACTACTGGGACATGTTGTGTCTTCAAAAGGTATTGAGGTAGACAAAGCTAAGATTGATACCATTTCTTCTCTACCTTATCCTACTAATGTTCGTGAAGTTCGATCTTTTCTTGGCCATGCAGGTTTCTATCGCAGGTTCATTAAAGATTTCTTTAAGATCGCTTCACCCTTATGCAAACTGTTGCAAAAGGAGTCAGATTTCATCTTTGACAAGGCTTGTAAGGAGGCTTTTGATGAATTGAAAGGTAGGCTTACCTCCGCCACCGATTATTCAAGCACCGGATTGGTCTCTTCCCTTTGAGATTATGTGTGACGCGAGTGATTATGCCTTGGGAGCGGTGTTGAGTCAGAAGAATGGGAGGGCTTCCCATGTCATTCATTATGCATCCATGACCTTAAATGAAGCACAACGGAATTACACCACGACTGAGAAAGAGCTTCTAGCCATTGTTTTTGCTTTGGAGAAGTTCCAGTCTTATTTACTTGGTACAAAAGTGATGGTATTTTCAGATCATGCAGCATTGCGCCATTTGATGGCAAAGAAAGAATCTAAGCCGAGGTTGATTAGATGGATTTTGTTGCTTAGTGAATTTGATTTGGAGGTGAAAGACAAGAAGGGAGCATAAAATGTCGTGGCAGACCACTTAAGTCGGTTGGTGGATGTTGATGCGAATCCACATGAGAAGAATTTAGTGAAAGGATTATTCCCTGATGAAAGCTTGTTCACTATTCGTTCCGTGGAGCCATGGTACGCCAACCTTGTTAATTTTCTCTGTTCTTCTAGATTTCCACAAGGCTTTTCCAAATCTCAAAAGGACAAGCTTCGCAGTGATGCGAAGTATTATGTATGGGATGAGCCTTATTTGTGGAAGCATGGTTCTGACCAAATCATAAGAAGGTGTGTACCAGAGAATGAGATGACTTCAATCCTTACATTTTGTCACTCACATGCTTGTGGTGGTCACTTTGGTGCAAGGAGAACGGCGAGAAAGGTTCTTGATTGTGGATTTTACTGGCCTACGTTGTTTAGAGATGCTCATGGACTTTGTCAAGCTTGTGACAATTGCCAAAGGGTAGGCAATATTTCCCGAAAGAATGAGATGCCGCAAAGTTACATGTTGAATTGTGACATTTTTGATGTTTGGGGAATCGACTTCATGGGTCCCTTCCCGAATTCATATGGAAATCTCTACATATTATTGGCGGTGGATTATGTGTCTAAGTGGGTGGAGGTTATTCACTAAGACTGATGATTCCAAGGTGGTGGCGGATTTTATCAAGGCTAACATATTTGCTCGATTTGGAATTCCGAAGGCTTTGATTAGTGATCGTGGCACACATTTTGTCAACAAGACAATTGGTGTTTTGCTGAAAAAGTATTTTGTTTCTCATAAAGTTTCCACGGCATATCATCCGCAGACTAATGGACAAGCTGAAGTGTCCAATAGAGAAGTTAATTCCATCCTTGAGAAGACGGTGAATCCCAATCGGAAGGATTGGAGCTTGAGATTAGATGATGCATTATGGGCTTATCGAACGGCCTATAAAACCCCAATTGGTATGTCACCTTATCGACTTGTGTTTGGAAACGTATGTCATTTACCGGTCGAGTTGGAGCATAAGGCATATTGGGCGATCAAAAGCTTTAATATGAGTCTCGATGACGCGGGGTTGCATCAGAAGTTACAATTGCAAGAGTTGGAGGAGCTCCGACTCGAATCATATGAGAATGCCGCTACTTACAAAGAAAGAACGAAGGCTTGGCATGACAAGATGATCTTGAGACGGGATTTCAAAGTTGGTCAAAAAATTTTGTTATTCCAGTCCCGCTTTCCTCTATTTCCAGGTAAGTTGAAATCTCGTTGGATTGGTCCGCTTGTAATTACTAACGTTTATCCTCATGGTGCAGTTGAGGTACGTGATCCAACGACGGATAAAGTTTTGAAGGTGAATGGGCAACGACTGAAGCCCTATCATGATGCTACTGAGTTGGAGGTGGTCGAGTCATTGGATCTCTACGACCCAATTTACGAGGATTAATCCCTTCACTAAGTCGAGCAAACGACTATAAACAAAAGCGCTAACGGGAGGCAACCCGGGGTTTTGTGTCTTCTTTTTGTTTACTTCTTTTAAGTTGTTTTTTTTTTATTTTCTTTACAAAAAAAAGTCAAAAGAAAGTGTGGTAGGTTTATTTTATTTTCATTTTTAGTATTTTCATTTTCGTTTTTAGTTTATTTTATTTTGACGGATTATTATGTGTGCTGGGTACTTTTCAAGACGGAAAGGAAAAATGAAAAAGAGAGAAATTAACGTGAATTCGTTACATTGGAAGCCTTGTTTCGGAGGGTGCACCTTAGTCACACCACTGTCGCACTAATTGAGTGCGTACAGACGGATAACAAAGGACAATATGCAGCAGCGTACGAACTGGCGCGCGTTCAAGGATCGACTGAAGCGCACTCTATGCGCGACTGCAGCGCAACCTCCGTTCACTCTTGGTGCGTGCAACTTCCCTAATCAGGTATCCTTCCTTCTTCATCTCTTTTCTTTTCCTCCTTCTCAAAATTCAAAAAAAAAGAAAACAACACGACCTTCATCTCTGGTCTCAAATTACTGTTTCATTCACGAAAATTCCTTAACTTCGGGTCTCATTCTCGTTGCTTGCTTCGAATTGGTTCCAATTCCATCCCTAATTGCTGAAATTGATTCGAAAATTTGGGGTTTCTAACCCTAATTTCCGCAATTTCCACAATTAGTTCGAAAATTGCTGGAATTGGTTCGAAAATTGACGACCTCATTGTTCAATCATTTGTCTCTCCACAACAACAAATCCCGACTCTACTGTGCTCTGCTGCAATTGATTCGACAATTTGGCAATTAATTCGAAAATTTGGGGGTTTTCTAACCCTAATTTTTCGCGCGATTTGGGGCACGATTTGTGTCATTTCTGGACAGTTTCTCCGGTAAGTCACTATGTTTCCTTTGGTTGTGTTGTTTCCATTGTTGTGGGAGTCGCTGTTTGAGTCGTTGTTGCTGTCTTATCGGTTTTATTGTCGAAGTAAGGTCGTCGAACAAGTAGTGTCGTAAGGGAGGTGTTTGGAACTGAAAAAATTGTTCTAGTGCTAGTGTCACAATCGTAATATTGTTGCTGTTGCTTTTGTCACGGTTCATCGTGTTGTCGCGGTCGTAGCGTTGCAGTTGTCATTAGTGTTGTTGCTGTCGAGTCGTGTCGTTGGGAGTACTATTTTGTCTCGAGGAGTTGTTTGTGGAGTTTCTGTTGCAGGTTGTTAGTCTCTGAACTATGACAACAAAACGAAAAAATCCACCCAGAAGAGCTACAAAAACTACCCCAAAAGCTGCTGCTAGTACCTCACGTGCTAGTGGCGTTGTAAACTACATGGGCTGTAATTTGACTGAGGAACAAAAGAAATATTGGCGAGCCCTTACCCTTCCCAAACGAACCATTCGAGTGACAAAGTTTTTTGACCGGGATGCATTAAAGGAGTTGGGAGTTCTTGAGGCAGTGACAGAGTTGTTGAGTCGGGCTGGGTTGAGTGAGTTTTTGAATAGGGAGGCTGAGACATATACGCGATTGACGCTAGAGTTCTTGTCAACCGTTGAGAAAGTGCCTGAGAGTGACCCTCCTATCATTCAATTTCAGTTGATGAATACAAAAACCGTTATGTCTTATCCTACTTTGAGGGAAATTTTTGGTGTAGCCCCAAGAGCTAATACGGAGCGTTGGAATGGGCCTACTTGGGCGGAAACAAATGAGTTTTGGTATGCTCTTACCCATCAGCATCACACGGGGCGCACTCAGAAAATTTATAGGATTCCTCATCCGGCATTTCGTTTCATTCATCGTGTCCTTGTGATGACTTTCTTCTGTCAAGGGGAGCTTACCAATATTACCCGGAATGAGATTCAAATGTTGTGGGGTATGGGGCCGAAAGGAGTGGGTCGACCAGATTGGGTTAGTGAGTTTGTTCAAATGTGCATTGAGATTAGGGGAGTGAAGACTGGTAAACTTGCTATGGGGGGTATGGTGACCTTATTGGCGGCTCACTTAGGGTATGAGTTGGATCCTAGAGATCAAGTCCGCGGGGTCTCTTCTCTGAATATTGCTTCCATGTGTTGCCATATGCAAATGATAGTTCGAGTTGCTTGTGAGGAGCCGGCTTATGCTTTACAGATCGGCACTGTTCTCAAGACACCATACTTGAGGCTTCCTCGACCAGAGGGTGTTCCGATTCCGGTGGGACCGCGTGACAGTGACTTATACATTCCTCAAGACCCTCCTGAGTTGCTTGTTCGCACTGCTGCCACAAAGACTATTGAAATGACTAATGAGGAGGTCGACATGGAAGAGGATGAGGCTGATGGTTCAGGCGCGAATGAGGCTAATGAGGCTAATGGGGCAGCTACCGGTGAGGGGGCTGATTGTAGAGAGGCTATTGGTGATTCGGTTTGGAGAGGCCGTGTAGAGCTTGAGTTGGAGGAATTACGGGATGAGATAGAGAGTGTACATGATGCGACCAGGGAGTGTTTGGCACTGCAACGTGCCATGAGTGACATGTTCACCACCATGTATCCGAATTCTTACACACCTCCTGCGACTTCCTTCTTTTCGGAGTTAGCCACGAGACGTGTTGGCAGAGAGGCTCGTGCTCGAGCCCGGCAGACCCGACGCTTAGGGTCTCCTTCTTCCTAGCTAGTGGTATGGCTTTTCCCCTTGTCTTTTGTGTTCCCGTACAACATTGGGGACAATGTTTGGTTCAAGCATGGGGAGGGGTATATGCACTTTTGTACATGCATATTTTATTCCGTCAATTTTGTAGTTTATTTTCTTTACTTTTCAGCAATTAAAAAAAACAAAAATGAAAATGAAAAAAATGAAAAAAAGAAAAAAGAAAAAGGAAACAAGAGATACCTGTCTAGGTGAAAACCCGAAAGGGCGCCTAGGCAAAAATGGGAAAAGTGGCCGAGGACGGAGTGAAAACCCGAAAGGGCGCTCCGGGTAAAATGAAGAATCGAGTTGCGTGCCACGAGAGTAGTGTGAGGAAAATAGTTAGAGTGAAAACCCGCAAGGGCAGGCGCTCTAGGCAAAATGAGAGAAATAGGAAAAAAAATTCAATCTCACATTGGTCTTCTATTCTGTTTTTGGTGAGGCGTCATAAGAAGGGTGATAAAGAAGGTCGGTCGGGTAGGACTAGTGGCAAAGGTGAGGAGAACCGTGGTGCTATGTTGTTGTTGATTGCACCTTGTTTTGGCGGTTGTGGAATTGGAGTAAGCTGGAGTAGTGGTGGTTAGGAAATTCACATGGTTTCTTTTGTTATTGTTGAGTTATAGGTGAGGATGTTGTTTTGAGGAGTTTTGACTTATGTGAATTCTTGCTAGGATGGAGCGATAAGGGGCGTAGTTTGTCTTGTGTTACTTGCACTGTGTTTACTTATGTCACTAATTGGTTTTGCGTAGCTCCATTGTCATTTGAAGAAGTGGGTAACTCGGGTGTTGTTGGTGTGTTGCTATTTTATAGTAGCGGTAGTTTATGCTTAGAGGGTGTTATGGAGGGTGAGTGAGGAAAGAGAGCATTATTGTTATCGGTCATTTTCTACCATGTGCTGTGTTTGAGATAGTGTTGTTTTGCATTTCTTTGTGTTCCTTGGTTTCACATCGAGGACGAGTAAAAGTTCAAGCATGGGGAATTTGACAGGCTCTACTCCTCGAGTGGCCCTGAGAAATATATATAAAACCTGATAAAGGCTGGATATTTTCCTTGACTTATGACCTGCCGATGGAAGCACAACATGAAATGACCCAGTAAAAGTCCGATTGGTCTCCTTTTACGGTGCGACCTAGGACAGAAACCAAAGCCACCCAAAAACTGTCTATATCGCATGAAATAAACAATGGTCAAAAGAACCGACTTTAGGAATCACGATAGACGTCCCATCCACGACCAGGCACCTAATGTATCTTAACATTTAGGACTCTATGTTGTGGTCACTATGTCCTATGCGATATTATATACCCATATTTTGTATTGATCAGTCAGACGCTTGACTTATGGAATATTGAACCTTCCATCCTTCAACTAATAAAATAATCACCTGAGTTATCAGCTCATATTGGTGTTTACGGACAAAAACAGACATATAAAGTAAAACAGTTCACTGTGTGGGGTTCAAAAATTGTCATACAATCCACATGTAATATAATATAAAGAAATTCAATGATTTTATTAAGTAATAATTTGAAATGATCAAACATTAATCAAACAATGTTTATTACAATTCTGGAACACGCTTTATCCCCATTGATGAGATGTGCCCTTCATGTTTATTATGCGGTAGTGCCGTAGTCAGCGGATCAGCAATGTTGTTATCCGTTCCAATCTTGCACAATGCTATCTCATTTTGCTCCATGTAATCTCTTATCAGATGAGCTTTTCTGAGTACATGTCTAGATTTGTTGCTAGACTTAGGCTCCTTAGCCTGGAAAATTGCACCACTGTTATCACAATAAAGGGTGATTGGATCTTTCACACTAGGTACTACTTTTAGTCCTTGTAAGAAATAACGCATCCAAATAGCTTCCTTTGCAGCTTCGGAAGCTGCCAAGTACTCAGACTCTGTTGTAGAATCTGCTGTAACGTTCTGTTTGGAACTCTTCCAACTGACTGCTCCACCATTAAGAGTAAAGACAAAACCCGACTGAGATTTAGAATCATCACGATCGGTTTGGAAACTAGCATCTGTGTAACCCTTAGCACTTAGCTCCATGTCTCCACCATATACCAGTGCCCAATCCTTAGTCCTTCGTAAGTACTTAAGGATGTTCTTGACGGCTATCCAGTGACTTTCACCTGGATTATTTTGGTAACGTCTGATCATACTCAATGCATATGCCACGTCAAGACGTGTGCACATCATGGCATACATGATCGACCCTACTGCCGAAGCATAAGGTATCCGACTCATGCGTTCAGTTTCTTCCGGTGTTGTAGGTGATTGTTTCTTACTCAGATGCACCCGATGAACAACAGGAAGGTAACCTCTCTTGGAGTTTGTCATACTGAATCTATCAAGAATCTTATCTATATAATCTTCTTGACTCAATGCTAACATCCTTTTCGATCTATCTCTATAGATGCGGATGCCTAGAATCCTTTGTGCCTCACCCAAATCTTTCATTTTAAAATGGTTCTTTAACCATGTCTTAACCGACGAAAGCATGGGAATGTCGTTTCCAGTTAGTAGTATATCATCTACATACAATACTAGGAATACGATTTTACTCCCACTTGACTTGATATACAGACATGGTTCTTCGACACTTCGAATGAATCCGTTCTGTTTTATCACGTCATCAAAACGATGATTCCAACTCCGTGATGCTTGCTTAAGTCCATAGATGGAATGCTTGAGCTTGCACACTTTCTTAGGATGTTTAGGATCGATGAAACCCTCAGGCTGTATCATATACAGTTATTCTTCCAAAAACCCGTTTAGGAAGGCGGTTTTCACATCCATTTGCCAGATCTCATAATTATGAAATGCGGCTATCACTAAGATAATCCGAATAGATCTAAGCATTACGACTGGAGCAAATATCTCATCATAGTGCAACCCGTGTACTTGAGTGAAACCTTTTGCCACCAATCGTGCTTTATAAACATCTGGTTGTCCATTTAGTGCACGCTTTATCTTATAAAGCCATTTGCACTGTAGGGGTTTTACCTTTTTCAGGCAAATCAACCAAATCTCATACTTGATACTCTTGCATGGAATCTATTTCGGACTGCATGGCTTCGAGCCATAGCTTAGAGTCAGAACATGTAATGGCTCCTTTGTAGGTAGTTGGTTCGTTACTCTCAAGGAGTAATAGGTTTTCTGCACCACCTTCCTCAACCATACCAATGTATCGATCTAGGGGGTGAGAAACTCGAACCTTCGAACCGTCCTCCTAGGTTACTCTGGAATGGATACCATAGTAGATGTGGAAGGAACACTTTCTTCCATCACACTATTGGTTTCTGGTTCTTGGACCTCTGACAGATCAAAAGTTCTACTACTCTGTTTGTTCGAGAGAAACTCTTTCTCTAAAAACTTCGAACTAGCCGCAACAAACACTCTTTGTTCGGTAGGTGAGTAAAAGTAGTGACCAAAAATTCTTTTGGGATAACCTACAAAGTAAGTCTTGACCAATCGTGGGCCTAGCTTGTCTTCGTGTCTCCACTTGACATAAGCTTCACAGCCCCAAACCTGAATAAAAGACAAGTCAAGAACTTTTCCTTTCCACATCTCAAATGGAGTCTTGTCTGCTGCTTTAGTCGTACTTCGGTTAAGTATTAGAGCAGCTGATTGAAGAGCAAATCCCAATAATGAATCAGGCACAACCGTGTGACTCATCATGGATCGAACCATATCTAATAAAGTTCGATTTCTCCGTTCAGATACACCATTTAATTGTGGTGTTCTAGATGGAGTCAACTGCGATACAATACTACAGTCTTTCAGGTGTTGATCAAACTCAGTCGAAAGATACTCGCCACCACGATCAGATCGAAGTGCCTTTATCTTCCTATCCAATTGGTTCTCAACCTTATTTTGGAATTCCTTGAACTTGTCAAAGGATTCACTTTTATGTTTCATTAAATAGACATACCCGTATCTACTTAAATCACCCGTAAAAGTGATGAAATATCTATAGCCGTCTCTTGCTGTGATTGTCATAGGACCACATACATCTGTATGTATGAGTCCTAGAAGATCACTAACTCGCATTCCAATACCTTTAAAGGAAATACGAGTCATCTTTCCGATGAGACATGATTCACACGTACCAATTGATTCGTAATGAAATAGTGGTATTGACCCATTCTTAATGAGTTTCTCTACGCGTTTTTCATTGATGTGTCCCATTCGACAATGCCATAGATATGTTTGTTCTTCATCACCTGTTTTAGCCCTTTTATTATTCACATGATAAACCTCGGTGGTTTGGTCTAAAACATATATTCCGTTTACGGAAACAGCTTTTCCATAAATCATATCGTTTAATGAATAAGTACAACAATTGTGCTTAATATTAAAACAAAAACCTTCTGAATCCAAAACAGAAATAGAAATAATGTTTTTCGACAAACTAGGAACAAAATAACAATTATTTAAAAATAACTCGAAACCACTAGGTAGTTTGAGTACATAAGTTCCTATGGAGACAGCTGCAACCTTTGCTCCATTTCCAACACGAAGGTCAACGTCCCCTTTCTCAAGTTTGCGGACGTCCCTTAAACCCTGCAAGTGATTACACAAGAGAGAACCACAACCAGTATGAAATACCCATGTTGCTGAACTTGCATGGTTTATTTCAATCATATGAATAAATGACGGTATACCTGGGGCTGTCACTCGTCCAGCCTTAATATCCTCGAGGTACTTAGGGCAGTTCCTTTTCCAATGCCCAGACTCGTGGCAATGGTGGCAATCTCCTTCTTTCTCTTTGCTCTTAGTTTTGGCCTTTGAGTTACTGGTCTCACCAGGTCCACTCTTGGGCTTCGGCTGCTTTCTTTTGAACTGAGGCTTCTTAACATTTAAGGGAGCCTTTGCCTTTCCCTTTCCCTTCCAATTAGCTTGTATGACAAGGACGTCCTTCTTAGCACTCCCACTCAAATTAAGATCCTTCTCAGCTTGCACGAGCTGAGAGTGGAGTTCATGAAGACTTTTCTTCATGTCATTCATGTTATAATTCACCCTAAATTGGGTGAACCCATCATGAAGAGAGTGTAAGATTCGGTCAACAATGATTGACTCCTCAATCTTGCAACCGAGCGACTCCAGAACTTCCACATTCTCAATCATCTTGAGGATGTGTGGGCTAACAGCTTGGCCCTTGGACAGTTTAGCTTCGAAGAAGCGGACTGCTGCGTCATATCTCATGATTCCCGGAGCTTGCGAGAATTCATTGGTAAGGGTGGTGAAAATCTTATTCGCACCTTATGAAATGAAGCGGCGTTGCAAATTGTTTTCCATTGCATAGATAAGTACATTCTTAATCGCACAAGCTTCACGAACGAACTCATCATATGCAGTTCGTTGGGCTCCAGTCCTTGCAGTTGGTTCAGCCGGTACTGGCTTAACCAAATACTTTAATTTACCGTCAGCAATGGCAGTATTCCGTAATGCTGCCTCCCAATCGGTAAAGTTACTCCCATCATTCTTAAGGCGGGAGTTCTGATTGTAGGAGACGTGGTCCATAAAAGAGCGTAACCATGACTCCCTGGTGAGGGTGGCGCTAGGGCCCGGAGTTGCATTTGGATCAGTCATTTTAAAAGGCAGATATTAAATGATCTACAAATGAGAAAATAAATAAACATGAGAAATCAATTAATTTAAAATCTTTTTAAACTATAATCGATCTCACTCAAAGAATTATATAATGTATCCCAAGACCCAAATCCCGATTTGGTGAGTTAACCCTTTAACTGGTTCTACATTAGAACTCTTAGTCGACAAATTTCTTAAATTTATCTATTAGTCCACAATGATTTCAATAGCTTGATTGAATCATTGTGTTGAGTTTAACTAGGTCACAACACACTACTTACCCGAGGTAGAAAGGGTCCATATGGAGATAACAACAGGTCCTATATGTCCACCGACGAACAAGGGATTCATAGTTGTTTGATCTAGAAAGGCTAAAGTCTCAATTTTATAAAGAGTGAGATCCCATCACTATTTTAAACTCATTTAAGTGAACTATTAGATATGAGTAGGAATGAGTGATGGCAAAAAAAAACATCATATGCCAAAATGCAAAATAATCTACATGAGTCATTTTACATGCATATAGGTGGTTTGGTTTAGGCGGAACATAATGATATGAAAGCAATAAAGATAAGAACGTAAAACATTAAAATCCTAGTGTGGCTTATCCTATGAAAAACAGTAAATACAACTTGAAATCCAATCAAATTGACCCTAGAAGCTTCATGGATCACCGTTCTTCATCTCGAGATGTAAACTGGAAATAGAGACCCGGATGCATCAAACTCCTCTTCTTCTTTTTCTTCTTTGTTCTAAGCTATTACAATGTAAATCCTATTTACCTTTAATCTAAAATAAAGAAAAATTAAAATACAAAGCGGAGATGCGAGATCTCACAAACTACATCACTTGATTACTTTCCACCATTACCGAAAAGCAACCAAAAACTAAAGCCACACTAGATTACATGATTATACTTGACAACAATTGTAAACATAAATTCAACCTTCATTAAAAAACAATATCATTAACAATATAATAAAACATTCATAATGCAATATTACCCAAACCACCATTAATTTTAAAATTACATGTCACACATGTAAACCATAATCCAAATAAATTCCAAACAATTTTATAATCTAGTAAGTATCATCAATTAGATATAATAAACCTTTTAAAATAAATAGATGATTAAGTAACCGAAAAATTATCAAATAATTTTCGTTTATTTCTTTCTTTCCCACGGCAATCACACGGTTATACCCCTTTTTTTTCGAAAAAAAATTGTTACAATTACAAAACATCTTTTATAATTTATTTAATATGAATATTATCTCATAATATAAATAAAAACGAAAACAAATAAAATAACCCTAAAATCCAATTTTACGGTTTTTTAATACCTTTTTTTGTTTTATCTTTATAAATTTGTTCTAATTATAAATATTTATTTATAATTTAGTTAATATAAATTATCATATAATATTAATAATAACAAAAGCAACAAATCACAAAATTTAGGGTAGGGCCGGAAAAAAAAAAAAAAAACTTGGGGTCCAATATTACACGTTTTTTTTTTTTTTTGTTAAAAAAAAGGCAATTACTCATATTATCAAATAATATCATGTAAATTGACATATTCATAAGATATTATACTATTTCCTTAAATGGTATAATCAAGGTAGAAATAGATTTTGGAAACTTTACTAATTCGTGAACTTTCTTAAAATCACTCATAGTAGCAAAAAAAATCATCTCATAATTTTGTGTTATAGTTCTAATCATATTAGGTTTTTAAAAATTTCCAAATATTGTCATCAAGATTAACCTTTTTAATTCATGTGAACAATATTCATTCATCTTAACCATTCAAAACAAATTAATCTAATTCTAACAATATCTTGACTGAACTTTTAATAATCATTGATCTATATCATTGTTATGAGCATCATCACATGATAATTATTTTAACAATTAAAATAACAAAATAAAAAAAAAACGAAACAAAACAAAAAAAAAAACGTGAATCCAAAAAAAAATTTAGTCGTGACATATCACGAAAAAAAAACCAGACCGAGTTATTTTTTTTTGTTATAAACCCGTGAAAAATATGTGTGCCGTGGGATTTTAATTCTCAATTAATTATACAAACGATTTTGAACAATGGCTCTGATACCACTTGTAGGAAATAATTTCTTAAATTACTCATAAAAGTATTAACTTAATTAATACTGTCAAGGATTATATCAATAACGAATTGATATTAAAACAATAAAACTGAAATAATAGGACAAGAATCATAGAAATTCTCCTTAGTTTGCACCCAAGAACAACCTATATGAGATTGGCCTAAGAACAACCTAGTATAAACCCAAACTTCAAGGTAGAAGTTCTCCTTAGATTGCACCCAAGACGACTGAGAAAGATTCTCTCAAAGCTCCTCCTAAATTACTATTAATTATTTTAGAAGATTTATTTTAGGATTAAGATGATAAACTAATCAAGGAGAATAAGAGAGGAAAAACGTTTTCTTCTTGTGTCTCCAACCTCACGGCCGAAACCCTCTATATATAGGGTTTTGGTTTGTGTTGGTATTGTACTTCAATAAGGAAACCTCATTATAATATAATATTTTGAGTCAGTTTTCTTATTCTGAACTTCCTTAAAATATCATATATATTTTAATACTTTTCGGTGTACTAATTTAATTCCCGGAGAATATTAATTAATTATCTTATAATTAATTAATCCCAATTATATTATTCTATCATATATTAAAATATAAGTAATAAATATAACTTTTATATATATTTATTAGAATTAACATTTAATTCATTTCTCCTAGTCATTATTTAATCATATTAAATGTTTATCATCTACTTAACTACATTTAGCTAAGTTTAGCATTTATGTAATTATATCAATATATAATCACATTTCTCAGTACTATCCTATAGGTGTGACCTTTAGGGATCAGCTGATTATCGTCATCATATGACAGTAACGTCAAACTTCTAATGAGCCAATCGTTACCGATAAACGTTAATCAACTGATTAATATACTAAGTATCCCTGCGTGATCTTGTAAAAGATTCACTCAAATAATCACACACTATGGAGGACATTTACTCCAACACCTCTATGTTGGAGTAAATGAATACTACAGAAAATGAATTCAATCTATTAGAACTGTTTTTGGGATGGTGGAGTGGAGTATACAATGTATCCAAGTCAAACGATGAAGGGGGGTTAGGACTAAAAATGACAT
This sequence comes from Silene conica, assembly GCA_029255685.2. Lineage (NCBI taxonomy): Eukaryota > Viridiplantae > Streptophyta > Magnoliopsida > Caryophyllales > Caryophyllaceae > Silene > Silene conica. Next base: position 32,217,978 of record CM055317.2, on the reverse strand, counting down.
ATTATAGAATAAGCAAAGGTGGCATTGGGTAAAATAGTTTGATAGATTGCCTTTAAATTTGGTCACATGTGGATCAAATGGGTTAATGGTACCATACTTATATTAAAAACGACAATTTGCATATTATTCTCCTCCGAAGTTTTTTTGAATGGTGCACCTCTTAAGCAGTTTAAATCGAGGTGCGGTCTTAGACAAGGGGATCCGTTATCCCCTTACCTCTTTGTTTTATGTATGGAGGCTTTGTCGAGAAATATTTGCAGGGCTTAGGAGTTGGGGAGGATACGGGGTATCTCTTTAGTTAAGGGTGTGGAAAAACTATCGCATCTTTTCTTCGCCGATGATGCGGTTTTCTTCTTGGATGACAAAAAAGATAATTCGGTGAATTTGATGAGTATGATTGATACTTTCTGTCATTTATCAGGCCAGCGTCTTAATGAAAATAAACATGGTCTTATTTTTAGTCCGAATATGACATTGAGTAGGGTACAGCGAACACTTCGTGTCTTTAGAATTGTAAGGAATATGGGGTTTGGAAAATATTTGGGTATTCCGACTGATTTGCAAGGGTCTAAAAGGAATCTCTTTAAGGGTTTAGTTGAGAATGTACAAAGGAAGGTGTCCCCATGGAATGGGGTTTTTTTAGCACCATCGGGAAGACTAACTTTGATTAACTCCATCATGTCAACCATTTCCAATTACTTTCTATCGATATTTAAGATACCAGTAAGTGTGGCAAAGAAGATTAATTCTCTTTTGTCACAGTTCTGGTGGGCTGGATGTAAATCAGGGAAGTCTCTTCACTGGTGTAGTATGAATTTTCTGGGATTGCCTAAGAGTAGCGGTGGGGTTGGAATAAGGAATATTGATGTCTTAAATAAAGCACTCTTGGCCAAGCAAGCATGGAGGATTGTGAAGGGGGGAAAATCTTTTTTTGGAGAGGTGTTTCACAATCTTTTACAGGTAAATTGGTCTTCTGAGTTGGGTATAAATATTAAGGAGGGGGTTCTATGTCTTGGGGAAGGCGTAGCATCAGGGTCGTCTCCGAGAATTCGGGGGCCCTGTGCAGAATTTCGATATTGGCCCCGATAACACACTATTTACGTTACTGTCTGTATAAATTTAAATGTTATTTTGTTGTAAAAGTTAATTTTTAATATACGGAAATGTTAATATTTTTTTCCGTCATATTATTATACAAGTATAATTCAAATGTTCTATTAATATGTTTTTCTAGACAACTTTGCATACTATATTAAAAAAATCAAGAAAAAAAGCAAACAGTTTTAAATGAAATGGAACCAATAAACTATGGAATAAAGTGATAATCTAGTCCATTAAAAGTTGTTTTGGAAAAAAAATGGAAAAAGGCGTTGTTATGGAGAATCGAACCTGGGATGCTTGAATATGAAAAGCCCAAAAAAAATTAAAAGCTAAATCACTATACCATGTACATTTCATGATAATTAGCCTTACTAATTAATATATATTTTCAATTTAACTTTATTGAGCCCCTAAAAATCGGGGGCCCTGTGCGACCGCGCGGCCCGTACCCAAAAGACGGCCCTGCGTAGCATTATTTATGGTTTTCGATCGATTAAGGATCTTGTGGCTTGGAAGCCGGGTAATGCCTCTAAGCTAAATGTGTGGACTAATAAGTGGCTTGGATAGGATAGACCAGAACCAAATGAAGCATTACTAGGGGGAAATTATGGTTATCTGAAAGATGTGATGGTTGGTGAGTTGGTTTCTGATTCCTTTATTTGGGATAGGGATAAGTTGGAGTTTTTGTTTGATGAGAGTTCAGTTAATAAAATTCTGGCTGTTTCTTTGAATAAAAATAGAGCCGCTGACAGGATTATTTGGCCGTACACCACCAGTGGTGCATATACGGTTAAGAGTGGGTATGGGATTTTCTTTCAGGAGTTTTTTTTCGTCCATAACGTCAAATGCTGATGGACGCAGAATTACAATGGTTGGAAGGAGGTTTTGTAGGTCGAGACTTTGGAGGCTACAGGTACCACAAGCGTGGAAAGTTTTGATTTGGAAAATTATTACCAACTTTTTGCCGACGGGGGAGGAGTTTAGAAGACGTGGGATTGATTTGGCGGAGGGGTGGGGATGTAGTTTCTGTAAGGATTGGGTGATCACTAGTACAGAAACTTTGGAACATCTGTTCAGGGATTGTTCGTTTATAGAGAGGATCTGGGGGGGGGGGGGCTTCGTCCTTGGGAATTAGATCTAGGCAATTGAGTGCTATTAGTATGGGGGATTGGCTGGTTAACTGGGTTCTTTATCTTTCGGGACTGCAGGATTCTACTACTCGTATAATCCAGTTTGTGGCCTTGATCTGGTGTATCTGGTTAACACGGAATAGGTTAGTGTTTCAAAAGGAGCGGATTCATGTGGAGGGTTTCTTTAGGACTTATAAGTCTTTGGTATGCACGACGCTTGAAGCTAATGATGTTAAAGAAAAGGGGGGGAAGGGATGGAGATAAGGGGGGGAGGTGTTGGAAAAAGAGTTCAACGACGCAAGAAAGAAGGTCAGGGATTCAAGACCGTACAGATTGGTTGGAGGGAAGCAGACTTGTTTATGTAAACAAATCAAGGTTGATGCTAGTTCGAAGAAGGATGTTGAAGCGGGAATTGGGTGGATTGTTTTTGATGAATCTGGTAAGATTTACTACCAAGGGGGTAGTAATTAAGGTTTTTGCATCATCTCTACTTCAGGCTGAGTTGTTGGGGATAAAGTATGTGCTTCAGTGGGCGGTGAGGAATAATGAGCGACACATGGAGCTTCTTTCGGATTGTCTGAGTGGGGTTTTGCAGATCGTGGGATTGGAGCAGCAGAATTATCAGATAGAGGATATTGTGGCAGATTTAGAATCCTTTTTTACTTTCTTTGATTGCTTAAGCATTAGCTTTATTTTGATCGCTTAATAGGCTGGCACATAATCAGGCTAGTAGGATTATGTGCTTGTAGGCCTTTACGTTTCGAGTTCCAAAAAAAAAAAAACATCAGCCAATTGGTATTGGAGAAAAGTGTGCCAAATTAGAGATGCATTCGTAGAGGCATATCAACAACAACAATGGAGTAACCAAATGGACCAGGGATACTCCATAGCTAAGGGATACGAATATTTAAGAGAAAAGAGTAAGAAAGCCTTTTTTTACAGCGGTAAAGACAGTTTTAAACAGAAATATACAATTGGCATTTAGTTCATATGGTCAAATACACTTTTATTTTTTAAATAGCAAACTAAGACATAAAAGTAACAAAATCGGTAAACAAACATGTGTTGATGGATAACGGCTGTTATAGCCCACGAGCCACCATCTTTATCCTCAACTTTCCTGAGGGGGCAAGCCAAACTTGTCAGATGACAAAAACAATATTCACTCTTCAGGGTTCTCGGAAAACAACGACCGCCTTGAACCACAAACCACTTACGCCACAAGGACGTAGAAAGAAAAAGGAGGACAAAGAACAAGAATATCTATGTCCAGTGGAGCAACAACTCCTACACTTTGAGAATCACTCCGAAAGACAAAGAAGATCATCGTCCGAACCAGCGAGCAAAGATAGTCCTGACAAAGAAACAAGCCACTTGACCAGCCCCATAGTCTTCCCATAAGGTCACGTAAAGACGAACATAGCACATTGCCAATGTAAAGTTACTAGTATCCTTATTTTCTGGCAAAACAAAAAAAAACATATTATATTTATAACCCAATAACATTAGCAATTACCACCACCGCGTCCACACCAACCAAAAACACGACCCAGACACCCGAGTCCCTCCTACCCACCACACCAAAAACAAAGACCATAGCCACTCAGACCCGGTTACACCCCACCCCCACCAACCCAGACTCAACCCACCAAACAAAGCAGCCCACAAACATCACAATACACCCAACATTCCCCTGAGACTCCAAATTCCAAAAACAACCCCCGCCAACGGTGCACATGCAACATATCACCACATGAAAGCGAAAAGGACCGACTATAAAGAACAGTAGAAGAGCCCGATCAGTGAGGGATAGGGGCGAGGAGAAGGGGAAAAGGGGAGACTATCGGGTCAACATAAAGACCCGACCTCATAAGAAAACAGAAATAACGATGAGTTATTCCTAAACACAAGTTTATAGAATGAGTTTGTCAACACCTAACAAATGAACACAAGTGATAAATTATTTAAATTGGGCATAAACTCGGAGGATTCCAGCCTCATTTGTGCCAATGGATCTTAAACCATACATCACCTTTCTATTTTTGATATATACTTACATTTTATTAAAAGAAATGATTTTAGTTATCTGCATTATTGCATTTATCAACACTTTATATGTATACCGTACTAATTGTGTAGTAGGAGTTTTATCATTCATCAAAAGACATTCTTTATTGTTGTGTTTAAACGTTTACAGCGTGTAAAATATATCCTTCGTCCATTAAAAATCTTAATGAAGAAGGATTTATATTTTTTATTTTGATTTAACATTTTAAAATATTTAAGTGTCTTACCCTCACCTCATACTCCATTAATTGAAATTGTGATCCTAAGATTGTGCTAGAACACGATCCAATACGCTAAAAAGGAAAAAAAAAAAAAAAAAAAAAAAAAGGAAAAAAGAGTAATAGATGCATTATTAGTAGTGCCTTTGAGCTCAGATTACAAAAGAATTCACGAATGGGTGATTGTCAATACACACATGTATACTACAAACAAACATACAAAAAATTGTGTAATTGTTGCTACAAAATACAGTATGATCTCAGAAACTCTGTACAATTTCACGACAATCAAAAGACAAAAGGTACAAGGAATAGAAGTATAGCACAGAAGAAGGTGATTTTCGACAAGAATCATTGCAAAATTGCATGATTAACAACCTAATCATCCTTCTCTCTGTTCTAAGCATGTCTTGACTCGATCTAAAAATCTTACTACTTGAAAGTGTTCACCTTTGTCGACATAATAAATACAGGCAATCACTGTTTGTTGGACCATTGAAATTCGATTTCCAGATTTCTTGACGCACCACTTTTGCTTTCAGGTAACAGAGTATACTCCCCAGCAACTGCTCCCAGCATCACCACTCTGTCAATCTGGATAGTGACCTTGCCAAATGAGCTCTGTCAAACGGACAAAAAAATCGAGTTAACAAATAATAAAATGCAAATATGCAATCATTGTGGAAATGAAACTCGGCAAATGTGCAATCTCCTATATTGAAGTATTACCAAGTCTCATGGGCATGTGTGTATAAGCGTTAATTTAGGAAATTTGTGGAAAATCATCTTTTTAGTGTGGGTCTCATATATAGTCTCGAATTAAGCAATGTCTCTTTTTCTAAAATGGTTCCTTAGTCCTTACCTTCCCAACTTTGCTCTTGTTCTTGCAAGAAATATGTAGCTTTTGGCCCTTCGGGGGACTCTCAAAAGACCAGGTGAAGCTTTCATCCCACTCCGGATTAGGACCGGTAGATACAACCTGTAAAGGCAACGTGTAGAACGCAAAGTCAACATAATGGAACAGATCCTACAATCTCATCATTAGTAAGGACTAAAAAAGATGCACCACTTCAAATCTATGTAATTGTCTAGTAAGCTATATGGAAATCGCACCCTCTTGGTGGAGGTAAAAGATCTAGTACGGAGTATAAATTCAATTTTCACATAAAAACACTAGCGTAAAATTAAAGGTTAATGTATCAGGTTGTAAAAGATAAGACAATACGGAATTGCAAGTTGCCATAAAGATGAAGAAAATTGAAATTAGAAAGAAGCATGGAAAATCATGTGGCCCTCATAAATCTAAAATTTAGCTTGAGCCTAAAAATTTAGTTTCTTTTTTGACAGCAAACACTCAGTATCCATTCGGTGAAACACGAAAAAAAATGTGGAGAGCGCCGAGCGGTCTACCCATTCATTTGCTTTCTATACCTCGAAGGAGACTTCCCCAGCTCTAGTTCAAGAGTGTCTAATTTGGACAATTCTTCAATTTCAGATTTAAATTCCATCAGCAATACTTTGATAGCTCTAAATATCATGTTCTGAAATATTTAGCAGGTCGAACTAGCAGGACCTAGTGAAGCTCTAGAACACGTACCTTTGTTTGCCTGGGTGGAGTATTTCCTAATGTAAGCTTGCAAAAGACGCTTGCGTTTCCTACTGATTGCCTCATATTGTTTCCACGTTTAATAATTACAGTAAGAGTTCCGGGCAAACACTGCAACAAAAATTCAGCCTTCTCTTGGAAACGGGGTGGGCCGGATTGGATCAAATATTGCAGCAAAGGAATTGCATCAGCAGCAGCTATTGATTGAGCACGAGACACTTCGGCAGGGCATGCAGACCAAGCTTGTCTCAGAAGAAATAGAGCATCTAAGGCAGCTTCTTGAGTTCCCTCTGAGCCTGTCTTGAGAGAGGTCACAAGATGGGGTATACTTAGAGTAGCAGGTTCAGAGGCTCTTAAACGTGGGAAGTTTCCGAATAATGCGTTTAGTGCTTTCAAGTACTCCTCATTTACAGTTCCACTTGCCCACAAATCCTTTTCAATAGCAGCTGCGGGATGAAGAAACTCGTTATTAACAAAAAAATTCATTAGCTAAATGAGGTAAATAGAAAGACTGGCAATATTACAACTAAAGTAGGCATGAGGAATGTTCAAATTTATTTATGGACACCTATTTCATGGGACCACCAAGCAACTCTAGAAGCACATATGCCAGTTTTAATTTATTTAATTCTGGGACCTGAGGCAGTGACACAAGGCTAAGATGAACCAATAAGCTATGGATAAAATGACAAGGCGAGTAACTAAAGAGAAACTGACAAAAGTCCACCGAAATTCCCATATAAAGAATTACGCCCTTAGATAAATTTCAGAGATATTTCAATTCTGGTTAATCCACAGCACCAAAAAACCTTTCATCATCAGCGTCTTTAGAGACTAGGATAATAGTTTCATTTGGTAACATGTGATGTGTATATCTTTATATGGCTAATAGCTCGCTACTGCATAACCCACGACAAAAGCGTTACCCCATTGACTCAAAGGCTACCATTACAAAAACAAACTAGATCACGCCAATTAGGACAGGAAGTAAGGGGTCGCAAAGGGAAGTAGTTAACACAAAATTAGATGCAATTGTACATAAAAATCCTTCTATAATCAAGACAGGAACGTACCTGTTATAGCCCTCACAGTTTCACTTGAAGCATACTCCTGGATTGTATTGTTGGAGAACAGAAGTTTAATAAACATTGCTGCCTGAATCGAAGTGTCTGGATCACTAGAACCAATGAGATCAAGTATAACCTGGACCCCACCCGCTTCCGCAACTGCTCTTTTGTTTGACCGGCTACATGTCACAAGGTTCTGCAGAGCACAAATAGCCACCACTTTCATTTCCTCCGTGGGCTGGTCTTCAAGCAAATTAACCAAGGCCCGACAAGCTGAAACAGCATCATTAGATCGAGCAAGAGCCTCATTCTGGAAAAGATTACCCAAAGCAAGAGTAGCCAACAATCTTGCTTGCTGACCTTGTGTTTGTGGGTCCAGAAGGTATTGAGACAATGGTACCACAGCGGCCCTACATGCTTTAGACTCTCTGATTTTTACATTATTCAATAATACCTCCAGCAATCTAGCAGAAGTGTCCTCGCATTGATGACATCTAAGAAGCTCCAAGAGAGCCTCAATCGCACCACTTTCAGCCATTGCTTCAGCACTGGTTGAATCATCACTTTCCAACACCAGGAGAGCATTCAATGCCCCAACTACAGTATTTTCTGAACCCGAATGGAGCAATCTTACAAGAACAGCAATGGGAACTTCCAAATAAAATTCAGAACTGAATTGCAGAATACAAGACAACACAGAGGCTGCAGATTCCCACAAAGCATGAGGAAGTGAAGGATCAGCTAGGAGTATCACCTTGGATAGCTCAATAACACCACCCTCTTTAGCAATTTCATTTGGCCAAATAAGTGCAATGCTAACAAGAGCCTTTATAGCTCTTTGCTGTAAAATGTGAATGCCAGATCCAAGAGCTCTTACAAGGGGACCAATAACTTGTTGTGTCAATGGATCCCTTTGCAGGTGTTCCTCTAACAACAAATGGGATAAAAGCTCGGCAGCCAGTTGCTGTACAGCTGGAATGTGAGAATCTAGCAATGGTATTAAAGGTTCAATAGCCTGTTGAGAGGTTAAGCTGTAGTCGGCGCGACACTGTGGATGCTCCAATATATTAACGAGAACCTGCAAGGCACTGTGCTGTCCATCTGGACCAAAATCTGATCTTGATAGCAACAAGAGAAGAGGCTCAACAACTTTAGCTGCTGATGAGCTTTTGGCAATTGTCGCATTATTTGTCAATATTCGCAGCAATTCTGCAAAAGTGGCAGAAAGAAAATCAGGTGCTTCATGAAGTATATCAAGTATGCTTTCTATAACCCCAGCTTTCACCATTTCCATCTTGCAAGATGGTCTATCTTTTCCCAGCTTCACCAGAGCTCTTGAGACAGCCTCATGGAGCAAGTAATTCCTGCTGTAAAGTAGGCCAACTAGAGGAACAACTGCACCATGAGCCGAGACTAGTTCAGCCAATTGCTCATCATCTAAAAGTTTATCAAGAGCACGGACAACTGAGTGCTGAGCTGGAGTAAACTCTGTAACAAGAAGAGAAACAAGTGGCTCAACACATCGAGCTGCAGCCAAAGTAGACCTTATTCTTGTATTTGCGAACAGAACAGAGCAGAGCTCGGCAGCATCGCCCTTAAGTTCCATAGAACAGTTAGATGATAGAATCCTGCAAAGAACGTCTACTGCATTGACTTCAACATCGGCCACAGCTAGGGCTTTTGAAGGATTCTCACTTAGCAACCTAACCAATGCAGCAATCGCAGCATGTTGTTCTCTCTCCAGGCCAGAATTCAAAACTTCCACCAATGGCTGAACAGCATGTCTTGCAGTTTCGGCATTCCTCACATGGTCTGCAGAAAACAAGCTTTCCAAAGCTTTGGCTGCACTATACCTTGCACCTCTGCCACCTAAGCGTAAGACAGCTATAAGCTGAGTCACTGCACCAAATGCAGATTCATGCCTGCATATTTCAGCAGTATCAAACAGAATTCCCAATAGATCAGTAGCTGCTGCCTCAGTTGCATCTTGAGGACTGAGTGAGAGATATTTAGTCACAGCCTCAAGTGCCCCTGATTCTACCATCATCATCTTATTTGAGGGACAGTCTTTTGCAAGTTGAGCGAGAAGCCCAAGTGCCAGAAATGGTGCCCCAGGACGATCAGGAATTGGCTTGAGTAGATCAACAAGGGCAGGTATAGCTTTACGAGAAGTAGCTCCAACTCTAATGTCATCAACTCTAAATAATCTTTCTAGAGTCACTTGATCAGGATAACTAACCAAAGAAAACTCTTCCGACAATTTCAAGAGATCATATATATCTTCATCAGCACAGCCAAGCAAAGTAATGAGTCCAATAGCAGCACCTGAGTTCGCAACAGATAAAAGAGTTCCCCGGCTACCATTACAGACCAGGCTGGCTAGCGCTTGTGCAGCAAAATATCTGTTTGCTGGTTCTTCAGACCTTAGCAAATTTGCAAGAATTGGAATCGTTTTCATGGTTGCATGTCCTCGTATTATATCTCTATCTTGGAACAAAATGGCTAGCAGTAAAGCATAAGACCATATGCTACTATTTTCACTGAAATCAGTCTGCAATAGCCAACATAAAGAGCTTAGGTCAAGAAGTTTTCATATGTGCACTTCATCATAGACCATCCTAATGCATTGCGAACACTCAAAAACAAGATAACAAAAACTTATCAAGTCGTTGAATATGATGAAAAAAGATAGGGAGGAATAAACGGGAAGAGAAAGGAACCACAGTCCCGTTTCTACTGTTCAGTTCAGCTAATGAGAACTAAAATGAATCATATAGGTTGGAACCTTCCTTGAGTTTATGAAATGGACTATTTATCCTAGCTGTGAGAGGGGAACCCCTTTTATGTTGTATTTCACATTGAATCAGATCCCATGGCTTTGATCTAGGTTTGATAAATTTGAAAATAGACATTTTATGCAGCTGGAGGATGACCTCTACTGAGGTTTTATTGATTACCATCCTTGAATGATTTCTAAGGAGCTCACATGTGAGAAAGGAGTGTTGAAGACCTCCTATCTGATATCCCCACACGTGAGTGCCCCACTTTCATAAAAGAAAACACAGTTGATCACTTTATAAAAACAGCAAACTCCTCTAACCAAACTTTCAATGTGCTTCTGTAGTTGATTATCTCTCTCTCTCCTAAGTGTGGCTAGCCAAAATGAAATCGAGACTAATTAAATAGACAATTAGTTGTTAGCTCACTAGTCACTTCCCATCAAAATTCCTGCCGTTTTGGAGATCAATTTCAGAAACATTTTCCAAGAGAAAGCAAAAAAAATCTATATCGTTAGCCTTTTATTTTCTTCACCGTTGCAAAACTAATGATTATAAAATGGGGAAGTGGCTAGTTCCTACCCACCCAATTCCTCCTCACCAAACAAGCAGCAAGTCTGAGAAACATTCAAGATAGACTAGCAGATATAAAAAAAACAGGTTTAAACAAGGTGTCATACATATGTACCTGAGTGTAAGCTGAAATTTTATCAGTAACAACTTCAACTGCTCCAGCTTCCATGATCACAAGTTTACTTTTATCGTCACAAGAAGCAAGTACGGAGAGCAGCCAGACAACGATATTGGTACCATGCATGATCCTTCGACTCACAGCAGCTGCTATATTCTTTGCCTCTTCTTCATCCCACTGCAAGCAAATGCTCACTGCCCCCTGCTCATCAGCCTCCTCATCTTCCAAAGAAGATTGAGAGATGGTAAGCACCTCCACTAGAGCCTGAATGAGATATGTGCATAAATATGAGTCATTCAAGTCCTCCACCACTCTCTGACGACTAACTCTGGCTGCACAGGAAAGGAGTGCAGCGCCTCCAATCCTAACATTGGTGTCCCTTGAGCTAACAACCCTTCTAGAAATTGACGCAATACAACCAGAGGAACTACAAATTAGTTCCCCTAGTACAAGAAGTTGATCGTGGCAAAGCCTTGATAGTATTTCAATAGCTTTGTCTTGCAATGCTGGTGCTGAGTCAGCTAAGCATGCAACAATTGGAGTAATATGGGTTCGAGATTCTGCAAGAACCGACCATGCCGGCCTGATTTTCTCGCCCGGAGCACCTGATCTTGATAGATACGCAAGTGCATCTAAGGCTTCTGATGTTGCAAGAGACCCATCATTTGCCAGGTCCAAGAAAGATACTAAAGCAAGAACTGTACCCGCGCGGTTTACACAGTCACTCAGAGCATCATCAATCACACGTCGCTGTAACAGGCGAGCAATCGCAGCTGCTGCATGAGTTTTACCAGAGAGACTACCCTCACGTAAAACCCTTGTGGCTGGCAAAATCACATCTTCGGGTAAAGCTTTTTCTGAAATTTCATCATCTAACAGAGCATTAGCTACAGCACACGTCGACTGTTCTGCAACTTCAAGAGCTGAAGAACTTGAAAGGGAAAGTAAACGATGCATTGTATCCCTAGCAATGGAACCCACTTCTGGGCTTTCCCTTACTGAAAGAAAAACAGCCGCAAGACAACAAGAGGAAGCTACTAAAGTCTTTTCAGATTCTGAATTCAGGAGCTTCGTGGCTGACCAGAGAGTCTTAACAGCAATGCTGCTTTCACGCAAGTCTTTTCTGAGTTGAAAAATTCCAGCAAGAGAGGATGCAGACTTTGCCTGAGTTTCGTCCTTTGTGGAGCTCAATAATTTGACGATTGTCTCAATTGCATCATTTGCAGCACTACCCTCCCGCAAAATATCATTAAGGGGCACCACAGCCAACATACTTTTCAAGGCATCCAAAACATAGATTTTAGATTCTGGAAGTTCACTGGTTAGAAGCGCAGTGAGTTGACTGATGGTAGAAGTATCTGACTTGTGAATTAGATGGTTCAATGTTTTGGCTGCAATTTCCTTCCCATTTGAACTTCCATTCTTTAGTAACCACAACAGAGCAGGAACAGCATCAGCACTTTCAACACACGCCCGTATATCTTCACTGTGATTACAAAGGTTTCCTAGAATTGTAGCAGATTCTTCTTTAGCTTTTGGAGAACCAGTCTCCAATATCTGAACCAGCGGAGGTATTCCACCCGCTGCTGTGATGGCCCATTTGCTTTCATCATTCTCATTGGAAAGGAGAGAAAGCAATGCAACCGCACATTCTTGCTGCTGCTCTGACGACAAACCTAGAAGTGAAATTAGGAGCTGAACACCATCACGCCCTTGAAGTGCATGCCAGAGACTGCTTTCCTCGCAAGTTTTCAAGAGAGATTTTACCAGCTCATCTTGAACTTCATTAGAAGCCATTGTGATCAAACCGACCAGCAAGCGCTTTGCATCAGCGTTTGTAAGCTTGCGTGAGAGTATAGAATTCCCATACAAACTAGCCAGTGCCTCTATGGTGCGCTCCTGTATGAGAAATGGCATGTTGGGCTTAAATTGCTTAACTAACGTCTGTTCAACAATTTGAGGGTCTGAGGCTCTTGTTGACTCAGCTTCAGCATCATATATCATAAGAGCAGAAGCGAGGGCTCCTAAAGTATCAGCAACTTGAGAAGGTGAAGTACAAGATTCAAGGCTTTTTCCTAAACTTGAGATGACAGAAGACAACCCACCAGATATGTTTGCCAGAGCGCACATTGCATTTTCTTGCAATGCTTGTGCATGCTCACCTTGCATAAATTCTTTTGACGGAGCAATAGTAGCATTTATCAACGCAGGTATACCATTACAATTAGCTATCTCCTTCCTTGCATCTTTGCTCTGGGCTGAAAGGGATTTAAGAGCCCCTGCAGCTTCTGCCCTGACAGCTGCTTCATTACCAGACCCTAACAACTTCAGAAGCTGTTTCACTGCCTCGCCGGCTAAGACTGTAGGACAGATAGATGCATCCTCCATCATCATACAAGCAAGGAGATAGCATACATTTGCCTGCGTACCAGGTTGTCCAGAAGTCAGTAATTTAACAAGAATACCCACCCCTCCCGCTTTAACTGTTGCCGGCCAGAATCCCTCGGTACTTCCACATAGGTTCTTCAAGGCTCCAGTTAGTAAATCATCAACCAGTTTCCCAGATTCTCGCCCTCTCTCTAGCAATCCCCACAGCACTGGGACAACCCCTTCAGTAGAGAATATCTTTGCACCTACATGATCCCTAGCATCGCCTTGCGAAACCGCATATAATGTCTTTGCAGCAGCAATCTGGCCATCAGATGAGCTGGACCTCAGTAACCCAAGCAGAGGCGGAATGCAACCACCAAGCAACACTTTCACCCTAAGCTCGTTTTCCTTACAAAGAGATCCTAATACACGAGCTGCTTGTATTTTGATTGTTAGTGACCCCGACCTCAATAGAGAAACAAGCACCGGAACTGCCTGTGAGTGAGAGCCTACAGCACTCAATGCATTTTCACGAGTCTCAATAAGTTCTTGCAACTGCCTCAGAGAATACTCTTTCTCTTGCATTGATGTTGAATTCTGTCTCAACTGCTCAACGCATTGGGCAACACTTGCTAGTGTCCCATCTGGATCCTCCATGCTGGTTGTACGATCTCTGCACAGTCAAGAGATGATTAAAAGTCACATCAAATTTGTGTTATATCTTATAACTCTTGCTTAACGAAGCCAATCTGCCACTGTGAGTTTTCACTTGGTTGTCTTTAATGTGTGTTTTGTGGTTCATAATTCTCCATGAGTTTGAGACAGTACTAAGACGCTTGTCTCAGTTCAAAGAAACCCGCGTAACCAATAAATCAGTGATGCTGATTTGATAAATGGTTCACAACAGTGGGTATCCTGAAGATGATTATGCGAAGGAAACCGTTGAAACTACAGAGCAAGAAAGCAACAAAATACAGACAACAAATCGGGTCGACTACGATATAAATCCAACAACAAGAGTGACTTCAGCATTTTACAAGTTATTTTCCTTGCATAATTTATAATAATGACATCCAGACAAAATGTATATGTTTTGTTGACCATTTCATGTTTGTGAATCATGGAGATTTAGTATTTAAAAGTATCCCAAATTTTTATTTATACATGAATATCAATAACATTCAGGTATTTAGCTCCAGCAAGCGGAACCAAAGCTGGAGACATATGCTGAGGATAAGAGGCAGCATCCCACAGTATGTAACTGATCGGTTGAAAGTCATGAAAACAGCATAAGTAAACTCTTATGATTTATGAACTAGGGTACTAACCTTAGACTCATTTTTGTAATTAGTGGAGTTGGAGGTTCTGAACTGTGGACTTTTCCATCCACATTTCTTTCCTGCAAGTACAAAGAGTCGTTAGCAACCAGTAATATGGTACATAAAAATATAAAATGACTGAAATTTTAGCCTAATGATGTTTTTAAGAATTGAATGAATTACAAACAATATGGTCAGCTTAATGAGACAACATTTATCCACGTAACAGACTAACAATCATTTTATGTTTCGTAATTCTACCCATAGTAATCAGCATATATTTGAGCATGCTTATCAAATCCTTGAATGATAGTAGTAATAGTAATATTAATAGTAATAATGCGTCTGCATCAATCCCCACATTGTAAGATTGTAACGATATTCGACTATTTGTTAACAATGCCACCTTAATGCAGCTAAATTTCATGCTTATCGTAGAAATCTTTGGACCTAAGCAATCTTCATTGCTAAAACCTGATGATCACATCCAAAGGTCCACTTGAAGAGATAGCGGAAATACGATCAAAACAAACATCCCCAAATACAATTAATTCATACTTTCAAAGGATCATAAACAAACTCAGGGCAGACTAATAAGAGGCCTTGTTCTAAATATCAAAATGAGGCCCCAAATTATAAGCAACCCACAATGTATAAAGTACCCAGGATTTTACTTCTTACTTTATTTTTTTGGAAATTACCATATTAGTGATGATATTCTGATTCCATGGAGATAAGAAGCGTTTGTTTGGAAGGGAGTGTTTATTTTCGCAGTAGTTATTTTACTCATTAGAGTGCACCATTTCCCAAATTACCCCTCTCATTTTCGCTCCTCTCCGATTCATTCTCTTTCATCTTCCTTCTCTTATCTTTTCCTCCCTTTTCTCTCTCCTGCCGCAACCACCACCATAACGAACACGTACCCCCACCTACCGATCATCCACCAATACCCTCCACTGCTTAGCACAGTCCCTTGTACAACCACTGTTGGTAAAATGCTATTTCCAGCAATCACTACCAACTCCACCAAACTATCTAATCGGACAAACTTGAGTAGGTTGTTATCAAGAAAGTAGGCCATTCCCCATTTCTGTCCACCAATCATGCTCAAAGTTTAGATATGTTGAAGACATTAGCACATTGCCCAACGAGAGACTAATTGCACAAAAGAAGAAAACAATGGAGTGCCATTTCCAGAACAAGATGGTATTGGTCTTCACATAATTATCAGTGACCTAACTGCAAAACCGGTTGACTGTCACCGTAGCGACAATATACACCGGGGTTTGCTGCTGTCTATCCACTGGTGCCCATCCTCCGCCACCCAAAACCCTAAATAAAATAATTGAAGTCTAAAAAAATACATAAAAAAAAAAAAAGTCACTTTGATCAATAATTTAAAATTAACGATTTAGATGCATGTTTACATCCAAATCATCACTCATGGTTGAATAAATAAATAAATTTGATTGATTTGAGAGATTACATGGCTAATAAATACTACTCGTAGTAATTATCAAGGGAATTGGGTTTAGCTATTTGTTTTAGCAAAGGGTGAACAAGTGTGAAAAATTGCGCAAAAAAATTAGTGCCGAAAATAAACTAGGAAAACAGATTTGTGAGTGATATTTGGCCTAAAACTTAGCATGTTACTTTTTTGTTTAAAAACAAGAAAATGAAAACAAGTCATTTGGGATTTGGGATTTGGGATTGGGACCCTCTAATTTTACGGGGCCTGAAGAAACTCAGAAAATCTTTTAAATTCATACAGCCTTCGGAACAATCATCCTTATCTGCATAACCACCCCTATCGCAAACTACAAAATACATAGATATATCGATAAAAAAAAAACAGCAAAAAGCAAATGTAGCATGATATAGATACTAATGAGTACCAGATCATTTGGCGAATGGCCATTGCCATTACTGCCAGCAAACCTCCGAACAGTCGCGGCCGCCAGCTTTATAATTTAAGCAAACAAGCAAAGCAACGAGTGAATTCGATACTATCGCCGCGATTCTAGTAATCAAAATATATCCGGTTTAAAATCCAAGCATCACAGTCTCCTGTTGAATCCATGAAAAACATTATTAAATCAACAACCCCAGGTAGTAGTGAAGTAAATGAATTTCAGATCATCATTGAATTACGAAATGAAGTCAAAAGTGGTGTATATAAAATGCAAATCTGAAGTAGAAAAGAGTAGATCGAGTGAAATAAATAACAAAAAATGATGAATCTGAAGAAGTAATACTTACAAAACTGAGCTGAATTGTAGTGAAAAAAAAAGAGAGAAATGTAGAAATGCAGATGAAATGAACAAGTAGAAAGAAAGCAAAAATGGAAGAATGAATGGAGAAAGAAGTAGGAGATCTAGAGAGAGAAAGCAAGTGGACCTTATTAGACTGTCAGCAGTAGAAAGACAAGTGAGAGAGAGAGAGAGAGAGAGAGAGAGAGAGAGAGAGAGAGAGAGAGAGAGAGAGAGAGAAGTAGTGGAAATTGAGGAAGAGTGTGTGAAAGCTGGTGATGAAGCTTAATTATATAATTTCCATTTTCCTAATTATTCTTATTTTCATTTTTATAATGTAATTACGTCTGATGATGCCATCATGGATAGATATTGCGTAACAAACAAGGGAAATTTTAATTACACTCAAATCAAAACAAATCAAACCAAATCAAATGGAACTTAAAAGGTTTGGTAGACAATGGATTGGGTGAATTATGAGTAATAATATCCGTGAATTATGAGTAATAATTGAATCAACTCAAGTAATTAGAGGGAGATTTACTGTAAATTGTACAGTTGTTTCGGTTTTTACTGTTGAAACTTGAAATAGGACAGAGAATTCACATGAGTGATGATGGGAATACAGGGAGGACTAAAATTGACAGACAAGCTATCCCATTTCCCACCGACACATCCCATTCTCTGCATTTTCTTATTTTGGCAATTCGCCTACTCGACTCTCCTTTCTACTCCCTTTTCCTTTTTCTTTCTTACCTAGTATACTTTGCTCTCCTATTTATGTTTCGCCAACATCTTACTTCACTAAAGACCAATATTATTGGTTACACCCGAAATATGAATAGTGTTCATCTCTCAATATATAAGTGTCATTTTCATGAGTTGCTTCATTTTTCCATACTTTTCGCTCACTTGTCTTATTATAAGAGAAAATATTCGTCTTCATCTTGTGACGGATGGTGTCCGTCACAAGAAAGACGCTTCATTATGTTTATGTTTCTGTTTACGTCAAAATTTACCTAATGTTGTTTATGGAGGTTATAGCGATTTCAAGCCTAGATTATGGTATGTTTAGGTGAGTTAATTGTTAGGAGATTAAAAGAAAGGTATGTAAGAACCCAAAGAGATGATGACGCAGAAAACCCCTTAGGGAAAAACTACGGGAGGAAGGTTTCCTCCAAGTTTCTACTAGAATTCTCCTTTAGAGTATGTATCGTATTACAAGTATTTTTAGGGTTTTGCTTGATGCTCTAGTATGCTCAGTGGGTGAATGAATCTCTAATGTACAAGGTTTTACATATTTATAACACTATTCTCCTATGGACCGTTGGATAGAGTTGTCATCCAACGGATCCTTTGCTCTTCTCCCTTCTCTTTTGAGCTTCTTTCTCCTTCTTCCTTTTTCTGGGCAGGTCTGAATGTGTGGCCTTTTATGGCAAACCTCGAGCCTTGACTATTTCGACTTCTTCCTCTCCCTCGTTCTTGCTGCCTCCTTTCTTCCTTTGCACTCTTCTTTTTCTGTGGGCCTCCCATTCCTCTTGTTCCGTTGACTTTGGTACCAAATGTACATCCTTGGGCCAATTACACAATGCCATGTGTTAATGCACAAAATAGTATATTTGGGGCATAACATTAGCCCCCAGTTCTTGCATAAATGTATTTATGCGAGAACTCCTGCAGCTTCTGGACTCAGGATCTAGGTATAGGCTTCGCGTAGAAACTTCGGGCAGAATTGTTAGCTAGGGAAACATTGATGGGACATGTAGCGGTTTTGCCAGAATTTCCTTCAATGCATGCCAACCGTTGCCAACTGTCCCCCACCCGGTTACTTTTAAAATTCAAAATTCACTCCCTATTTATTACCCTTTACCCCTCTTTTCACCTTTACTCTTTTACCTTCTATTTCCCTTTCTCTCTTTTCAAGTTTCCCAACTTCCATTTCCTCCGACTGTCTTTTCGCTTTCCTTTTCCGATTGAGGTACAGTTCTCTCGTGATTTTTTTATTATTGTTGTGATGGCTTCCCACTCATTTTCCCCGCGCTCTTTATTAAGTAGTGATTATCGTATCGACTCGTGTTTCTCCCTCATGGACTCATCCGTAGTTAGGGATTTCTTCCCTTTCGACGAGAATGTTGAACTTATCGTTCCCCGACCTGGCCAAGCGCCTGACGATTACTGCCCTGGGTGGACCACCTTCTACTTGTACCCATTCTCCCTGGGGCTATCCTTTCCCTTCCCTGCACTCGTGCAGCAGTTTCTCCACCATTCCAAGCTCCCTCTCTGGCAGATTAACCCCCATGCGTGGAGGATACTCCTTTCTCTTTCGCTATTGAACCAACGTCACTCCCTTGACATTACTCTGGGGGACCTTGCCCAAGTCTACACGGTTCGGGGCCTTGGTGGTGCTCAGTATACCTTGCGCATCAAATCCAAGTCGGACCTTCCCATCATCCTTCCGCCTAAGCCCAAGGATGCAGGGTGGTCCGCGCAGTTTATTTTCGTACGGGTGGATTCGCTCCCTCCGCCCGCGGACTATATCTACACAGAGCCTGTCACGGGGCGTAAAGGTACTTGTAGCCCCTCCCTCTTGTTTCTCTTCTCATTATCGCTTACGTTCTTACTGTTTTTTCTGCGCAGGTGTACCTGACTTGGTTCCTTCTCCCGACGCTACGAAGGCTTACGGCAAGTTGTTTGGCTTGGACGCTGACGCCCGTCGCTTTAACACTTTATTCGCCCAGGATGAACAAGAGGAGATGTCAACTAATTCTGCTAAGACGAACATGACCCCAGTGGAGATGCTGGCCGACCGTAGGAAGAGGGCCATGGTTTCTGCGGTGAAGCCTCTGGCGAAGAGAAAGTTGGAACCTGGTGAGCCACTGCCTACTTCCAAGAAGGTCGCCCTACCTGCTCCTTCAGACTCGGCCCCTTCCACTGGCCACTTCCGTCCTCCTGCTCCCGCTGTTTCCTCCAGAACTCGCAACAGGGCCTCCACCTCAACCACTCTTGCTAAAAGGTCTTCCTCCCCCGTGGTGGAAGACCTTACCTTAGCCAGGACATCATTTACCTGCCAGAAGGTTTCAGCTGTGCTCTGGAGGAGGATCCCTGGCCTGTGATGGACCGCCTGTTGACTCCTGGTTCCGAGGGGCTGCTGAAAGATCAGCCTGTTATGCCGCCGTGGCGTCAGGTGGTAGAGGATCTTTTCTCGGTGAGTTCCGCCTCAGCCCTTTTTCCTCTCTTGCAACGTTTGCGTTTTTCTTGTTTTAACCGACTGCTGATGGTGACGGTTTGATCCATCCCTCAGGGTTTCCAGAAGGCGTTGATGGGGTGCCGCAAAACCGAGGCCTTGGGCCAGGAGGTACATTCCTTGAATGCCGATCTGGATGCTGAGAGGGGGCTTCGTGCAAGGAAGTCAGAAGAGCTGATGCGCTCCCAGGCCAAAGTGAATGAACTGGATGAGGCCCTCACCAGGTTGCGCAGGGAGAAAGAGGAGCAGGATGCCCAGATGGTTGAGCAGGGTGTGCGGCTGAAAGTCGTGCTGGCCAAGAAGAAGACCTTGGAGAAGGTCCTGTACGACATTGCTCCATATTCCTCTCTGGAAGGGAGGATAGCCTGCCTGCGGGAGTATAAGGAGGGGGAGCACACGAAGTGGGACCTGGAGGTTGAGGAGCGGCTCATGGCGGATCTGTTCCCCATTACTCCTGTGGTTCCCCAGCTTTCAGACGTTAATCCGGACGGGTCCCTCCGGTCACCAATTCCTGGTTCCCCTAAGGTCCAGAGTGATGCCCCAGTTTCTCCCGCTCCTGCTGGCGTCTTCCAGGACCAGGTTGTTGACACTCATGCTGAAGAAGGTTCCTCCTCTACCAAACATTCGGGTGGTGAGCCGGTGGTGGAGGAAGTTGTTGATAACTAATTTCTGCGCCCTTAGTGGCATTTAGACTTTATTGTTTTTACTTTGTTGTTGGCTGGGCTAGTGCCCGTAACATTTTTTGTGCCCTGGGCCCTGCGTGGCGGGCTTGCTTTTGTTTTTCTGGTTCTTGTTTGAACTATGCTGGGTGCGTCCAGTAACTTCTAGCAGCCTTTTGTGCTGCTTTAATTATGCGTTTTGCGGACGGCTTTTTACATCCCACTTTCTTTTGCTTTGTTCTGTTTATGCATGCTTGTGTGTGTTTGGGCATGTGTGAGTGCTGGCTTCAGGGTATACCCAACTCAGTCAGAGGCTGCCAGGCTTTCGTGGGTGCTAGGTATCGTGGGCGACAGTGTCCCAGTTGCTCGTACTTTGCTATGCCCACGCAGTGTAGAGAACTGAGTGTGATTTAACTCGTGTTCGTTTTCAATAAAGATGACACATTGCAAGTATTCGTAGTAGGAAATACTTCAAGTAGATTTTCATAAGTAATAGGTAAACTGGTTTTCCAAATAACTCCCTCAGGATAACTGGATCCTGGGGGTGATACATTTTTAGGTAGCTGAAATATGAAATGGAACCAAAAAAAAAAAAACAAATGAGTAAGTACCCTAGAGTCTGGACGCAGGTTCTGGGCGCAGGCTCTGAGAGTATTCTGGGATGCTCCTTTTTTCATATGTGATACTTCTTCAGATGAAGGATATTCCAGGACCTGGGTACCATGTTCCCCTTCATGTCCATCAATCTGTAGGATCCGCTTCCTGTTGTGCTTTCCACCTGATAGGGTCCTTCCCAGTTGTAGGCGAATTTCCCGGCGTTCTGATTCTTCGTGTTCTGGAACACTTTTCTGAGGACTAGGTCTCCTAATTGGAGGGTTCCGATCTTCACGTTTTTGTTGTAACTTCGGGCCACCATTTGCTTGTAGGCGGCCATTCTGATGGCGGCGCTGGCTCTGAGCTCGTCAACTGTGTCCAGGCTGCTGGTCATTTTTGTTTGATTGCGTTCTTCTGTCAGGCAGTCGTATCTCTGGGTTGGCACCTTTACTTCTGCTGGAATGACGGCTTCTGCCCCGAATACCAGGCTGAAGGGGGTCTGGCCTGTTGCCGTCTTTGGTGTGGTTCTGTCAGACCACAGGACCAGAGGTAACTCGTCTGCCCACTTGCCTCCGGCTTCTTCCAGCCTCATTTTCATGTTGTCCATGACGATTCTGTTGCTGGACTCTGCTTGGCCGTTTGTTTGTGGGTACCTGGGAGCAGCTTTTAGTAGAGTAATATTCCAACTAGCACAAAATGCTTCCGTTTTATTAGATATGAATTGTGAGCCATTGTCACACACTATTTCAGAAGGTATACCGAACCTGCAAATTATGTTACGCTTAAGGAAAGATATCACCTGATTTTCCGTAATCTGGGGGAAAGCTTCTGCTTCTATCCACTTGGAGAAGTAGTCCGTTAATGCGAGCATGTAGGTTCTGTTTCCAGGTGCTCTGGGCAGTGGTCCTACAATGTCCATTCCCCATTTCATGAAGGGCCAGGGTGATATGATTGGGTGTAGAGGTTCAGCGGGTTGGTGCGTGACAGGGGCGTGTTTCTGGCAGGCTTCGCATTTCTTGGCGAGCTCCACTGCGTCTCTCCGTACTGTTGGCCAGAAGTACCCCATCCTGATTGCTTTGTTGGACAGGCTCCTGCCCCCTGCATGATTTCCACAGTCTCCGCTGTGGAGGTCATGCAAGACCGTCTGTCCTTCCTGATCGCCCAGACATCTCAGGTAGGGTCCTGCGAGCGATTTCCTGAACAACACGCCATCTATTAGTATGAATCTTGAGGCTTTCATTTTGAATCCCCTTACCTCTTTTCTGTCTGCTGGAAGAGTTCTATCTTTCAGCCAGTTCTGGTAGGGTGTCCTCCAGTCGAGCGGCTCTTGTTCTGCGGTGTTGCTGAGGACGCCTAGTCCTGCCTCCCACTGTGTGCTGGAGTTTTCAACGTCCCGGTCTTCCTGGGAAGTTGACGGTTCCAGCACGTGGGTGATTGGGATAGAAGAGATATCCCCTGGTTTGAATGTTGCCCCTAGGTTAGCCAATGCGTCTGCCTCTGCGTTCTGCTCCCTGGGTATCTGTTCTATCTCGAAGGTAACGAACTTTGACCTCTTGTCTCTGACCACCTTCAGGTAAGCTATCATTCTGGCGTCTTTGGCCTCATATTCGTCGTTGACGTGGTTCACTATGAGCTGCGAGTCGCTGTATGCTCGGAGGTATCTGACTTTGAGGTCCAGGGCTAGTTGGAGTCCCTGGATCAGGGCTTCATATTCCGCCACGTTGTTGGTTGCTTGGAATTCACACCGTACTGCCTGGACGATCATGTCTCCTTGGGGGGGCCTGAGTACCATTCCTACTCCTGCTCCTCGACTGTTGGAGGCTCCGTCCACGTACAGCGTCCAACAATTTTCTTCAGAGTCCATTTCTGGAGGTAGGATTTCTTTGGCTGCCTCTTTTTCCTTTGCTGGGCTAAAATCAGAGACAAAATCTGCAAGGGCTTGTGATTTTATCGCAGTTCTGGTTTCAAATTTTAGGTCGTAACCACTTAAGTGGACTGACCATTTGGACATTCTCCCAGAAAGTTCTGGTTTACTCAATATGGGTCTCAGGGGGTAGCTAGTTAAGACTGATATGGAGTGAGACTCAAACTAAGGTCTCAGTTTGTATGAAGCTGTAACTAAAGCGAGAACTAGTTTTTCAGGAGCTGTGTACCTGGTCTCTACAGGAAGCAGAGACTTACTGATGTAGTAAACTGGATGCTGGATTCCCTCAGGCTCCCGTACCAGGACTGCACTGACTGCTACCTCCGTTACCGACAAGTACAGGTATAATGGCTCCCCCTGTTCTGGTTTGGACAGGAGTGGAGGAGTGCTGAGATATTTCTTCAGTTCTGCGAACGCCTTTTCGTGCTCCTCCGTCCATTCGAATCTTTGGCTCTTTCGTAGTATGTCATAGAACAGCCGGCACCTGTCGGAGGACCTGGAAATGAACCTGTTGAGGGCTACCAGTCAATTTCTGCACGTCTTTCGGCTTCTGGGGGGACTCTAGTTGAAGGAGTGCTTTGATCTGCTTGCTACTTGCTTCAATCCCTCTCTGTGTTACCATATACCCCAGGAATTTCCCGCTGGAGACTCCAAACGTGCACTTGGAGGGGTTCAGCTTCATTTGATACTACCTTAGTATGCTGAAGGTTTCTTCCAGGTGTTGGGCGTGCTGGCTGGATACTTTGGACTTGACTACCATGTCGTCTATGTAAACTTCCATGGTTTTGCCTATTTGATCCTTGAACATCATGTTCACCAGCCTTTGGTAGGTGGATCCTGGATTTTTTAACCCAAATGGCATAACGTTATAGCAGTAGATACCTCTTTCAGATCTGAAGGCCGTCTTTTCCTGGTCCTCTGGATGCATCTTTATCTGGTTGTACCCACTCCGGGCGTCCAGGAATGTGAGCGTCTCGTGACCTGTCGTCGCATCTACCATTGCGTCTATGTGTGGCAGGGGGAACGGGTCCTTAGGGCACGCCTTGTTCAGGTCGGTGAAGTCCACACATACTCTCCACTTTCCATTCTTCTTGGGGACCACCACTACGTTTGATAGCCACTCTGGATATTTTACCTCTCTGATTTTTCCTGCAACCAGGAGGTCGTCCACTTCCTGGTTTATCACCTGGTTTCTCTCTGCAGCAAATTTTCTTCTTTTCTGTTGGACCGGCTTGTAGCCGGGGTTTACACTTAACCTGTGCGAGATTATGTTTGGGTCTATTCCCACCATGTCTTCGTGGGACCATGCAAAATAATCCATGTTAGCTTTTAATAACGTTAACAATTCCGATCGAACAGTACCTGAGCATTCTGCTCCCACCAGCACCTTCCTTTCTGGACGCAACGGGTCCAGGGGGATTTCTTCCACCTCTACCTGAGGGGTTCTTCATAGGATCCCCTGACCTGCCTTTTCTGTGATTGCTATGCTGGGGGAGGAGTGGCCGTGGGTTTGAGCGCCACCTTGTAGCAACTCCTTGCTTCCTCCTGATTTCCTCTTATCGTCTGAACTCCCCACGGTGTAGGGAACTTAAGGCACTGGTGGTACGAAGATGGGATGGCCTTCATGTCATGGATCCATGGCCTGCCAAGGATAACATTGTAGGTAGAGGGACCGTCAATTACCAAGTACCTCACTTGCTTGTTGATTCCTCCGGCATAGGTTGGGATCAGAATTTCCCCGAGAGAGTGCTTGGTTTCCCCGCTAAATCCCACCAGCGGTACCGCCTTCTTAGTCAGGTCTGTTTCTCCAAATCCCATGCTTTTCAGGGTCTCCAACATGATGATGTTGACCGAGCTCCCCGTGTCCACCAGGATCTTCTTTACCCTGCAGTTTCCTATGGACAGGGTGATGATCAGGGCGTCATCATGGTACTCAGCGCCTTCTTCCACATCTGTTTCGTCGAAGCTGACGACTGTCAGATCCTGGGTGCTGATCCTGCATGAGGATTCTGGCTTGTCTCCCTTGACTCTGGTTGCGTGCCTCTTAGCGGCAGAGTATGTGAGCCCACACAGCTTCAAGCCCCCTATTATTACGTTAATAGTTCTAGTGCAAACAGGAGGGCTAGAAGGTGCTACCTGACGAGTTGCGTTCACCTTGGTCCCTTTTGGCAGGATGTGGTTCAGGTTGCCCTGCTCGTACTGATATCGGACCTCCTTCCTGAGGGTGATGCAGTCCTCGGTTCTAAGCCCGATGTCCTCGTTATGGAAGTCGCACCTCAGGTTGGTGTCCCTTCCATCTTTGCTCCTTTCTTCTGCCCTTTTCTTGGGCCACTTGACTTTCTCTCCCAGCTCTTTCAGGGTTTTGATCAGTCCTGCAAGGTTGATAGTAAAACCATACTCCTGTACCTTTGGTGGCAGGTTCGGGTCGTTCTTCCAGCTTTTTCCTCCAGAGACCTTATGCACTGGCCTGCTGTAGGGTTTCGATCTCTCCTGTCTGTCTGCTGCTGGTGCCTTCTTGCTGGTGGAGGCGGAGCTGCAGATGATTCTTATAGGTCATGCATCCTCTTCCAATCGAATGGCATCCAACGCCTTCTGCTGAACCTGAGCGTAGGCCGTGCATGGCCCTTTGGTTAGCTCTTTGTATAGGTCGGAGGCCTGTGGTAGCCCCCAGCGGAAGGCGTGCATGGCAGTCTTCTCCTCGCAATGGGGTATGGATACCATCTCTTTGTTGAATCTGGCCAGGTAGTCTCTGGTGGATTCTTCATCACCTTGCTGGATCTGGTAGAGGTCGCTGGTTCGCTTTTCTGGCCTCCTGCTGCTGGCGAACTGCTGATTGAACGCGTTCACCAGATCTGCAAAGCTGGAGATGCTGGAGTTTGGCAGGCTGATGAACCATTGGAGGGCGGCTCCTGAGAGAGTGGATCCGAATCCCTTGCACATGCACGTCTCTTTCAGGGGTCCAGAGGCCGTTATCACCATAATTTTTTGCTTGTACTGGTTGATGTGATCTATCGGGTCGGTCGTTCAATCATAGCTCGTCATGTTGGGGGGGTAAAACCCTTAGGCACGTCCACCGAGACTATGTTGAGGGTGAACGGGGAATCTGCGTAGCTGTCTGGGGCTGCTGTAATACTCCGTATTTTATAGTTATAATAATACGTTGTTTTATAATAATACGTATATTAATCGTACATTATTTTAGTATTAACACGTATAATAGTATATACGTACACGAATAGATATGAATAGTATTAACAATTAAATTGTTATACTAGTACCTGAGTTTTACGCGCATAAAACTAAAAATAAGAAACCCTAAACCCATATACACGCCCACCACCCCAAACCTTCTTCAACGGTTTCTTTGGCTTCCTCGTGCTTTCATACTCACATCGTACCGATCACCTTCGTCGCCGGAGTTATATCAAGACAAATAACATGTCTTCATCATCATCATTATCATTGTAGTAAGTTTATACTTTCATTCGTTTGTATTACGTATTATCATCATCGTCGCATTTGTGTAGTATAGTTTTATAATTAACCCGTTGCTTCGTTCATATTGCTTTCAATTGCTGTTGGTTAGATAATCTGGTACGGGTTATGGATAATGGGTGTAGTATGTTTGTATGGGTCTGTCGCGAATAGGGGCAAAACCAGGGGAAAGGAAAACAGAGGGGCAAGAGCTGCGTGGGTTTGAGGGATTTTGCAGAGGGTTAGAGTTGTGTCGAGGACTGGTGGTTACCACCAGGGGAGTTGTGGGAGGCGCGAGAAGTCGTGGGTTGTGCTAGGTGGTGGTTAGGGTGGTAGTGTTGGTGACTGGAGATGAGTTGTAGGGAAGGAAACCGAGATGGTCATGGGGTTTTCAGGAAAACGAGATGGTCAGGGGGTTTTTGGTGGTAGTTTTGTGGCGGTAGGAGGGATGCCAGAGCGGAAGGTTACCCATTCCGGAACCACCGTAGGTCAGTGGTGACAACGGTGGTGGCCGGAGGCGGTGAGGGGCGTGGTGGAGAGAGAGAGGTGCGTGAGAAAAGGAGTTGAGATGGTGGCTGAAAGTAGCGATGGACAGTGTGTGCAGGCTGTTTTGACAACTTGTTTAGGGCGGTTAGGACGGTCTTTGGTGGTGACCTATGGGTGGAAGTTGTAGTGGGTAGTACGAACTTTAGGTTGGGGCCAGTGGTGTCGGTGGTGAGGGACCAAGATAGTGTCGGTGGTGTCGCGAAGTTGGTGTCGGGTCTGTTCGGTTTCGATGTTGCTGTTGTCGGGTTTGTTGTTGTTGTCGTTTTTGTTGCTGTGGTTATTATTATTAATATTATTATTATTGCTACACTACTAATCTACTATTGTTTATTCATCCTTATTATTATTATTATTATTATTAGGAAAAATTATGAATTACCACCTAATATTTTCAATTGTTTACAAATTACCACCTATTATACTCAACTTTACAAATAACCACCTAACTTTCTTATTTACCCACCCCAATCTAACTTATTTCACATGGTTATGACGGTTTTGCGTAATTATCGACTCGGTTTTACTTTAACGACCTCCGATCATTTTTTATGACCAAACTACCCTTACTAATTATTAGATACACATCAACTTCTTTTTTCACCTTTCCCTTCTATCGTTCACAATCAACAACAATTATTTCCTAACCCTAGAAATCGATTTAGGGATTTCTTATTTTACCCTTTTCAACACCCTTAATTTACAATAGTTTATCTTTAATGGAAAGAGAAGCAAGAAAATTACAGGTAGAGTAAAAAAAATTAGCATAAGAGAAATAGAAGGTATCTATCTTTCCTAACATTCAATTACTTTATATGATGCTTTGTTCTTCTCTTTAATTTTCAAGCGTTATTTTTGTTTTACAATCATTGTCATATGTTTTTGTCCACTGTCTTAAGGGATATACCCGTTTTAATTTTAAGACGGATATACCGTTTTAATTTTAAGACAGATATACCCGTCTTAAGAGAGACAAATTGGTTGTCTCAATTTTTTCCTGATTACAATTATGGTACTAGTAGGATATTGGGTAGAGTTAATTCTGCTGTCCTGATACAATCTGTACTTTTAGAACTGAACTGTGTTTTTTTCGTTATCTAGAGCGCAGTTTTTCATACAAGTTGCAGCATTGTATGATTCATTATTCATGAATGGACTTTGAATCTTGAACTTTGATTGTAATTTGTGATAATTCAGAACCTTATTTTTGCATTCCACTATCTATGTAGGTTGAGGACATCGTCCGAGCTGCTAAGCGAGCATGCTACCGATCTGCTTAAAATCATCAGCTAGGAAGTATAAGAGGTCATTTTTTATTTGGTGTTGATAAACTATTGTAAATTAAGGGTGTTGAAAGAGGGTAAAATAAGAAATCCCTAAATCGATTTCTAGGGTTAGGAAATAATTGTTGTTGATTGTGAACGATAGAAGGGAAAGGTGAAAAAAAGAAGTTGATGTGTATCTAATAATTAGTAAGGGTAGTTTGGTCATAAAAAATGATCCTAAGTCGTTAAAATAAAACCAAGTCGATAATTACGCAAAACCGTCATAACCATGTGAAATAAGTTGAATTGGTGGGGGTAAATAAGAAAGTTAGGTGGTTATTTGTAAAGTTGAGTATAATAGGTGGTAATTTGTAAACAATTGAACATATTAGGTGGTAATTCACAATTTTTCCTTATTATTATTATTATTATTATTATTATTATTATTATTATTATTATTATTATTATTACTACTACTACTACTACTACTACTATTGTTTATCCTTATTATTATTATTATTAGAGTTATTATTTTTATTGATATTATTTTTTTAGTAGATATTATTATTGTATGGTTGTTATTATATGCTCAATATCAAGTATGGTTAATATTAGTAAATGTTACTCCTGTTTTAATTATTAAAGTTGTTAAGTAAATTTTATACAAGAATGTGACGGTTATCGATAGTCGACTATGTTTTCAATGTCTGTTTATTTAATTGAAGTTGGTTATAAAAGTAATAAGGACGAGTTGTTTAAGTTAATTGAAGTAGTCATATTTAATACGGTCTCGTTATGCATAATATATAATTTAAATAGTTAATTTGAATAAGTGGTATATTATATTTGTTTACATAGTTATAGTAGTTAGTAATTATGTATATTACTTTATTAGGTGTTGAGTATGTGATGGAGTGATTCTACTCATTGGATGTTAGCTGCGTGATGGGATAATATTGCTACCCAGGTAGGATACACTAGCACTATACTCTATGATATGTTATGAATGGTTGTTGGATTGTGTGTTATGGATGCTGAGCATGAGTAATATGAGAATGATATTGGTTGGATTGAGTGTTGATTATTATTATCGGCATGAGCATTTATTTATTTAATAGCATGATTGATTAAGAGTATTGTTGCATTCATGAGCATGGCATATGCATTGGTTACTGAGAAAGTTACGGAACGGATATTGATTTGATATAAAGCCCAGGGTGGTTCTGCAGACCAGGCATGGTGTCTTATCAGCTATTGAGCTGGTGTTCGGTGACGACCGATTATAGTCTGTCGGGAGGTTCGGTATGGCTTGGTGTTTCGGGTTTGAGATTGGTGTTTCGGGTTTGAGATTGAGATGGTGATTGAGCTCGAGCATATCATGGCATTTGCATATCATTTAACTGTTGCATTATAATTATTGTATTATCCTACTCAACCGCGAGGTTGATAGTGTATTCGTGTACACCTACGATGATCCGGAATGGCGAGTAGATTCTACAGGTCAGAGACAGGTGGACTAGGAGCTTGGGCAAGGAGAGAGACATGGCTTAGACCTACTTAGAATTAGATCACAAACATAGATGTTATCAGTTGTACTTTATTTCTTGCGTAATAGTTGTAATATCAAAAGTTTTAATTTAATCAGTTTTTATATAAAGTACTTTGGTTTATTTTACTTTGTTATTCACTACCTTGGACATTCCGAGATGGTAACAGCTCTATTTATTTGAGAATGTCTTGCTAAAGTCTCTTAAATAAATGAGGTGTTACAGCTGCCTTTTCCAGGGGTCTTGGTACTCCTTGTATGCGGCTGACTAAGTCCCACAGCTCTTTGTACTGGTGTTCCCAAGGATTTGGTCCTGCACAAGGGTTAACGAAATTCCAAGGGGTACCGTGTGTGAAAGGTGCACACCCTGGTGCTCCTGAGGTCTGACCGACCGTGGGCTGACTGAATGCGGGCTGACCCATCGGCGTGGTGTGGATTATCGACGGCGTCTGCTGGCCTGGGCAGTGCATCCTGATGGTCCAGCTCCCAGCAGGAGTGGCTGCCTCACCGACGATCCTTCCCCTTGCGTCCAGCCCGAGGTTGGGGTGGAGAATGGTCCTGTATTACCATGACGGTTAGTACTAACGGGTAATCTTACAAGTCCGTTACCTGGGGTCCCTGTTTGTGGCGGAGGCGAGTCTAGGTCGACGGAGAGGTAGCCTAGTCCCGTAGGCGCGATTCTTTCTGGTGGAGTTATTCCCGCAAGGTCTAGCCTGGTGACCAACTCGTTGGGGATAGCTCTCGCCTCACTCCTGCTTCCCAGAGGTCTTGGGATTTCGGCTTCTGCGCCTGGTCCTCCGTTGGCACGCGGAGGCTGGTTTTGTGCAGTGGCTAACTTCCTCAGCTCCTGGTTGTCCTTCTTCAGGCCATCTACCGCTTGGTGGAGGGCGAAAATTCCTTCCATCATGGTTTTCCACATGGCTGGAGTGGGAGCATCTCCACTGTTGTCGCCTGAGCTGGCCACCGTGCCGCCACTGGTGGTGCCTGACTGCACCTGGGGGGTGCTGCCGCTGAGGAGCGCCATCGTCACTGTTGGTGGAGTTTCGAGAGCCCCCATCGAGGTAGAGGTAGCTCCTATCACCGAAGAAACGGGTTGTGAGGTTGTTTGAGAGTTTGTGTTTGTCATTTTTGAGAGATTCTTGGAGAGTTTAGGATTTTTCACACTTCTTGGGTTGAATAATCACTATAGCCCACGGTGGGCGCCAAAATGTTTAGGTCAAAATTTACCTAATGTTGTTTATGGAGGTTATAGCGATTTCAAGCCTAGATTATGGTATGTTTAGGTGAGTTAATTGTTAGGAGATTAAAAGAAAGGTATGTACGAACACAAAGAGATGATGACGCAGAAAACCCCTTAGGAAAAAACTGCGGGAGGAAGGTTTCCTCCAAGTTTCTACTAGAATTCTCCTTCAGAGTATGTATCGTATTACAAGTATTTTTAGGGTTTTGCTTGATGCTCTAGTATGCTCAGTGTGTGAATGAATCTCTAATGTACAAGGTTTTACATATTTATAACACTATTCTCCTATGGACCGTTGGATAGAGTTGTCATCCAACGGATCCTTTGCTCTTCTCCCTTCTCTTTTGAGCTTCTGTCTCCTTCTTCCTTTTTCTGGGCAGGTCTGAATGTGTGGCCTTTTATGGCAAACCTCGAGCCTTGACTATTTCGGCTTCTTCCTCTCCCTCGTTCTTGCTGCCTCCTTTCTTCCTTTGCACTCTTCTTTTTCTGTGGGCCTCCCCTTCCTCTTGTTCCGTTGACTTTGGTACCAAATGTACATCCTTGGGCCAATTACACAATGCCATGTGTTAATGCACAAAATAGTATATTTGGTGCATAACAGTTTCCCACAATTCATTTCAGGTTTACACTTTGCACCAAATATTCAATTTCATGAATCGGAATTGTCCATAATCCGTGATTATAAACTCTGAAAATGTTTAAATTTTTCAAATGTCTTTTTGGGACCTATGGTTTGAAAAAATAACGAGTTTTTAAATCGTGATTAAGAGATATAGGTTCTGTTCTTTCTGGCTTATTTTCAGCTCGTTTCAGTTCTACTCAGCTCTATTCAGTTCAGTTCAGGTTAGCTTAGCTCAGCTTCATTCAGTTCAATTCAGTTCAGCTCAGCTCAGATTCATTTAATTCATTTCAGTTAAGCTCGACTTTATTAAGTACATCACACATTATTATTATTGTTGTTGTTGTTGTTGTTGTTTTTGTTTTTGTTATTATTATTATTATTATTATTATTATTATTATTATTATTATTATTATTATTATTTTTATTTATTTATTATTCTATTTATTATTATTAATTAATAATTATTATTATGATTATTATTGTTGTTTTTGTTGTTTTTATTATTTCTTCTTCTTATTATTTTTATTATTATTATTATTAGTATCATTTTATATATATCTTTATTGTTTATAATTATTATTATTATTATTATTATTATTATTATTATTATTATTATTATTAAACATGAGAGCAGAGAAAATGTAATTGAGAAGTAAAATTTGATAACATTCAAAGAATAATATTTGTTAACACAATCAAATTTATAATCTTAAAAATATAAATATCATTATCAAAGACATCATCTATGTTGCTTCGTTATTGACTTCCGTATCATCTTGATGTATGTGCTTCATTTTCGTGGTCATTATGGACACCAATATCACACGCTATTTTTTTTGCAATTTCTTTTCGAACTTTGTCCATGAATTTATTCCGTTCTTTATCATCCAGTTTGAATTTGTTCTTCCTTGAATACTTTGATGTTTTATAAGTGGAATACCAAGTTTATGCATCCGAACGAAATTATGAAGTGTAAAAGCGGATACGATAATTGACATTTGATATTTCGTTGTCATTTGTGGCATGTTTTTTAACACCTTCCACCTTCTGTTCAGCTGACCAAACGTCATTTCAACCGTCATCCTCAAAGATGAATGTCGATAATTAAAATGTTCAAATATTCCGCTAGGAGGTGCATGCTTATATTCAGACACATAGTTTCTCACGTTTGGATGACTAATAGGAGACAAATATTCATGTGTATTCGGGTATCCTGAATCCACCAAATAATATTTACCTACAAATGTTTATATATAAAAATAATTAATGTTTAGACGTAAAATGTTTAGATAAAAAATGAAATACATGCCACATTTACCACATTTAGACGTAAAATGTTTAGATAAAATAATTAATGTTTAGACGTAAAATATTTAAATGTTGCTTTTATGAATTTTAAAACACGAGAAAAGAAAAAAAGCAAAGTCCATTAAGGTTGACTAAAAAAAAACCTAAAAATTAATTTTTTTTAAATATAATTGTTTTTTAAAAAATCATAAAATTGTATTAAGTGAACATTTTTTTTATATTATTATTATAAAACTTAAGTTATTTCTATTAATTTCAGCTTCATTCAGCTCAGTTCAGTTCAGCTCGATTAAATTCAATTTAGTTCAGTTCAGTCCAGTTCAGTCCAGCTCAGCTCGATTCAGTTCAGCTCAGCTCAGCCTTATTCAGGTCAGCTTAGTTCAGTTCAGCTCTAAAAAGACAGAGAAAACAGGGTCATAGTCCTTAAAGCTGATTGGATCAAAAACTTCTAACATATAAAAAGTCATAGTCATAGGCTGATAGGATCCAAACACACTACTAACCTTTGAAAAAACAGGAAGTCTCTTGAGACGGATATATCCGTCGCAAGTTTATAACGGGTCAAATACTTCCACCTGTGTATATAAGACAAAACATTGAAAATCTCAAATGTCTTGTCTTTTCTTACTCAGGTGGGTAATATTTGATCCGTCGCAAG
This sequence comes from Silene conica, assembly GCA_029255685.2. Taxonomy (NCBI): domain Eukaryota; kingdom Viridiplantae; phylum Streptophyta; class Magnoliopsida; order Caryophyllales; family Caryophyllaceae; genus Silene; species Silene conica. The sequence continues at coordinate 32,184,306 of CM055317.2, read as the reverse complement.
TTTGCGACGGATATATCCGTCACAAACGAGAATTTGTGTTGAAAAAATGACCAAATTTTTGTGACATGCAGAGTAATATAATTATTCTCGGTTTTTCTTGAGTATTGATTTAGAGTATAGTCACATTAAATTAACACAAATTCTCAATTTCGCATTCGTGATGGATATGTCCGTCGCAAAGTTGTGACGGATCAAATACTAATTATGTAGGGTAGATAAGACAAAAAGAGGGTAGCTAGTAATAACAATCCATTTTGTCTTATCTATTCCTATTGTAGTACTCCCTCCGTTCCGGTCAATAATTATCTATTTCCATTTTAGGGTGTATCATTGAATTGTTATCTATTTCCATTTTTGGCAACATTTTGTGGATCACATTTGATTGAATGTGGGGCCATGTAATTTGTGTGCTCCAAATTCATTCATAATTATTTTCTTAATCTTTGTGTGAAAAGCAATAGATAACAATTGATCGGGACGGAGGGAGTATTTGACCAGTTGCAATCTTTTGACGGTTATAACTGTCGCAAAGGAGACTTATTGTTAAATTAAATGCTCCCTACCTGTTTTACATACGCCCAACAACCAATTCATATAAGTATATATATACCGACACTTGTGAAAGGTAAATGTCAGATCGGGTTTTTTGAAAAAATGAAGAAACGATTAATCATCTGAAATTGATAGGGCAACAGCTAAAGTAGGACAATGAAAAGAACAAACAATGCCAAGCTCTAGTGAATGTATTTTAGTCTCATTCACTTGCGGATTCTAAGACCAATCATGCATACAAGATTGTATTCCAGTCTCCAGACTCCAGCCAGCCAAGTTGTGTAACTCTTATGCTTCACATGCTAACCATGTTTCTACTGCCAAGGATTAATTAAATAAATAGTCCAACTTTGTTCCTTAATCATTCATTGTGCCATACTGTACAAGTCCACCTTTCAGCCATTGTCACTGCCATAAATTCATGCATCAACCAAATATTATTTTCGATAATTATTCCACCAATTCTCCATTCTCTATTTTCATATGAATTTTCGACACAAATTGAAAAAGGGTCAAATCTTGTTCTGTTAACGACAAATATTCGTGATAGTTTTAGGGTCAAAATAATCAAACAAGGAGAGAAGGATATCGATAGAATAACTTGTGTTGTGTTTTCTATGTCAAAATGAGCTAATACATTAGCTATATATATATAATATATATATATATATAGAGAGAGGGACAAGATCCGGTGAGAACGATCATTCGGTGAGAACGGTGAGAATAACTCTCATCCTTTTGATTAAACTGAATGTACGGCTAATATAAAAACCCAACAAACCCATGAACTCCCCCCTTCTCCCTATTAGAAAGTCACTCTATGTAGCTCTTTTTTTTACAGAGCCTTATACTCCCTCCTACCCATATCTATTGTCCCATTTGGCCAAAAGTGTAAAATTTATAAAAGTGAATAAAATATTAAAAAGTAATGTATAGGGGTAAGATAATAGGAAAGAGGGTGTTATGATTTAGTTGGGGGTATGTAAATAGTTGCATGAGTTGTGGGTAGTTTAATCCAAAAAGCACATTGGGAAAAGCAAATGAGACATTTTAATGGGTAACGAATTTGACCAAATGGGACATTAGTTACGGGTAGGAGGGAGTAAATTAGAAGGACCGAGAGGAAAGAGCTTGAGCATAACGAGATCATTTTCTTTGAATGTATTGCATAATAACAAGAGCAAGAACAAGACCCACCTCATTTGCTTATCTTCCATGTCTCTGTCTTTTATTTGGGCAAATATAAGAGTTCTTTCACCAGACTCTGCCTCTTGTACTGCTTCTTTCGTTTTAATGAAAACCCAACCCCCATTTTTTAATTAAGGAAACAAATCAATGTATCTAACCGTCAAAAAATATATCTAGGTTTTAAGTAAAAAAATGTATCTACTCTGTCAAAAAATGTAACTAGTTTTATGTTAAAAAGTAAAAAAAATGTATCTACTCCTTCAAAAAATGTATCTAATTTTATATAAAAAAAGAAAAAAATGTATCTACTCCGTCAAAAAATGTATCTAGGTTTAAGTAAAAAAAATGTATCTACTCCGTCAAAAAATGTATTTAGGTTTATGTAAAAAAGTAAAAAAAATGTATCTACTCCGTCAAAAAATGTATCTAGGTTTACGTAAAAAAGTAAAAAAAATGTATCTACTCCTTCAAAAAATGTATCTAGGTTTATGTAAAAAAAAGTAAAAAAAAAAATGTATCTACTCATTCAAAAGATGTATCTAGGTTTATATAAAAAAAGTAAAAAAAATGTATCTACTTCGTCAAAAAATATATCTAGATTTACGTAAAAAAGTAAAAAAAAATGTATCTACTATTTCAAAAAATGTATAGATTTATCTAAAAAAAAGTAAAAGAAATGTATCTACTCCTTCAAAAAATGTATCTAGGTTTATGTAAAAAAAGTAAAAAAAAAATGTATCTACTCCGTCAAAAAATGAATCTAAGTTTACGTAAAAAAGTAAAAAAAATGTATCTACTCCGTCAAAAAAATGTATATAGGTTTACGTAAAAAGGTAAAAAAAAAAAAAAGTATTTACTCCGTAAAAAAATGTATCTAATTTTATGTAAAAGGTAAAAAAAAAAATTATCTACTCCGTCAAAAAAGTCTATCTGGAATGTGGGTTGTGGGTATTTCTTAACCGTTGATTGTGTTTTAATCCAACGGACGTGACTCGTTCTCACCGTATGCACCGTATAATCGTTCTCACCCGATCCTATATATATATATATATATATATATATATATATATATATATATATATATATATATATATATATATATATATATATATATATATATATTATAAAACTTACAACTTTCCTAAAATATTTAAGGAGTAAGTCTAAATAATTCCTACTACATTGAACTTATAACAATAGTAACTCTAATAACATTGAACACCACACAAAACTTCCAAGTAGTAGTAATGTGGAGTGAGTTACTTTCTAACTTTACTAGGTTAATTGATACTCCCTCCATTCTTTTTATATCACCCCATTTCCTTATACACGTTTGTCAATACTCATTTTATTTCGATTATATCTTTAGCTACATACTACTAAAAATTATAAAATTTTGATATTCTTAATCCTTTTATCAAGACAAAATAAAAAAGATCTCACATGAATATATTTCCGTGAACGGGTTGAGAGAAAACTGCCGTTGAATACTCGATTGTGAATAGTGTCCAAAAGGGGAATGGGGTGATATAAAAAGAATGAAGGGAGTATATTTCAACCCTCCTCCTTGACAATTAATTCTAACATTTATAGCTGATTCCTTAACTATTCAAACTTTTGTTTAGGTAGTACCTCAGTGAAAACACAAAAACTTAGGAGATACCGCCTCTCAATAATTAATGAGAGACGGCCCATTTTCAATCAATTGGTTCCAAAACATACCATACTATAATATGGTAATTAATATTAATTAATTCAATTAATAATTAATTAGTCAACCAATAATCTTCTTAGGAAGATTGACCTTCCTTAATTTGCGAGATTCCAATTCATGTTTGCTCAGATTCCAATTCAAAAAAAATACACAAATCTAAAGAAACAATATTCATCCATTATTCACTCAACATCTCGATTCCAATTCAGAAAAAACTGCCTTATTAACGTATAATCTTAATTCAGAAACAATATTGAGAGATTTACGTTTCATTATTTTGTGATTATTTTCATCCATTATTCACGTTTGCGAGGTAGTTACTGCAATATATTACGTTTCAATATTCACGACTAAATCAAATCTGTTGAAATCAAAGAAACGACGATGAATATGGAAGAACATGACGATCCGATGGAAATAGAAGGTATTATTAATCACGCCCACTGTTCTTGTTTTGTTGTAAAAAAAATTTGTTGCAAACTAATCCATTATTCTTGTAATTTGTAGCATTGTCAATGATGAAAAATATAGAAGATGATGATTCGACACCATTTGAGGAAGATGATCTCAAAATAACAGAGGATGATGGTAACATATTATTTCATCATAATTAGAACAATTTAGTACTTGTTTTTCTATTGTACGTACAGTCAGTTTAACATAAGTAACATATTTCATGAACTTCGCACTTGTTTTTTCTTTTTATGGACTGACATATTAACATTTAGAAAATAGAAAAAAATGATACGTTTGGCCTACAAATTTGTACTAATATGAAATAAAATATAACATGTACAGAATAAAAAATTTGATACGTTTAGCCTATAAATGACCTAAAAAGGTTACCTGAGACAACCAGAACTCACACTTCGAAAACTTAGCGAACCACTTCTGACGGCGCAGAATCTCAAGTATGATGCGTAGATGTTTGGCATGTTCTTCATCAGTCTTCGAATAAATCAGAATGTCATCTATGAACACCACAACACAAGTGTCCAAGTATTCGCTGAAGGTCCTATTCATTTGATCCATAAATATGGCAGGAGCATTGGGTCAACCCAAATGGCATGACCACAAACTCAAAATGTCCATATCGAGTACGGATAGCAGTCTTTGCGACGTCAGCCTTACGAACGGGGATTTGATGATATCCAGACCGTAGATCAATCTTAGAAAATTGGGAAGCACCACGGAGCTGGTCGAACAGAACATCAATCCTAGGCAAAGGATAAGGGTTCTTCACCGTGACTCGGTTCAGTTCTCTATAGTCGATACACAACCTCATCGACCCATCTTTCTTCTTGACGAACAACACTGGAGCACCCCAAGGAGAAGCACTCGGTTGAATAAAGCCTTTATCAATCATCTCTTCTAACTGCTTCTTCAGTTCCTTCAATTCTGGCGGAGCCATACGATATGGAGCCTTAGAAATAGGTCTGGTACCAGGCACAAGATCGATCGTAAACTCAACATCTCGCTCAGGAGGTATACCCGGCAACTCTTCTGGGAACTTGTAACATCCCGTATTTTCGTAAAAGAATATTTTAATAATTTAAAGTATTTTCGGTATTTAATATTATTTTAATAATATTTTGTAATTCATATTTTTAAGAAATTCCGTTAAGTTTCGTCTTACGATTCATTTTATCTTGGTTCACTTGGTAATTCCGTCTTAAGGTTTCCGTTTCATTTAATTAAGGAAACCCGACACAAATAAAATAAAGGACAACTCTCCTTCTCCTTTCAACGACATTTTATTTCCTCAAAACACAAGTCACTGTAAACTTAAAACCCCCATTTTTCTCTCTTTTAAGCTTCTTAAAAGACCATCTAAAAGCTCGCCTCAACTCGGATTAAGGTAATGATTTCACTTTCGGATTCCTCTCGCGATTCTCGTTCTTTCTATCACTTTTGTTTTTCAATTCTCAACTTCTCATTTCCGGGCTGTTTTTGCCCCAATTCATTTTAGCCTTCTAATATGCATTTTTGTGTTCTTACGAGTCGACTTTGACAACCCGGAGGTTGATTCCTACATCGTGGAGGAAGAAATCAGAGCATAAAACGCTTGAGGTGACGATAATGAGAAACTCGGCCTATTTTGTTATATTAGCATGCTTTGTGTTTTTGATGTGATTATGTGAAAATAAGCATGATATATGTTGTTTAACATCTTTAGTATGATATATAATCTGAATCTTATGGAGAATTTGTGATGAAATTAATATGAGGGTTGATTATGGAGTATACATGAAAGATGGGTTTAATTTGGGGATTTGTTGTGAATTCATGAATTTGATGTTATTCATATGTTTCTTATGCCTATTTGATGCTATAAACATGCTGGGACTGTTGAGTTGTTGTTTGGAAACATGTTTATGATGATTTGATGAAGTATTGAATTGATTAGGATTGTCGAAAATAGAGTTTTTCATGATCAGAGCCTCTCAGCCGGTAGGCCGACCGACAGCCGGTCGACCGGCTGAGAGGCCATTTTGATATTGTTCTCGTTGAAGGAAAATTGTGAATGAGGCTCTTAGCCGGGTGGCCGGCCGCCGGTCCACCGGCTTAGATTCCCTAATGGTTGAGTTTTTCGTAAAGTTAGCTAGGAAGAGAATTCCTAGCCGGTAGGCCGGCGGCCGGTAGACCGGCTAAGGATCCCCTTTCCTTTTGAAAAGTTGTAGGAAGTAAGTGAGGGGGGATTCCCAGCCAGGTGGCCGGCAGCGGTCCACCGGCTGAGGATTTTTTCCTCTTGTATTTTAATGAAGGCTGCTTATGGGAAGGGACTCCCAGCCGGCCGACCGGCAGACGGTCTGGTCCCGGCTGAGAGCCTTGTTCTCATTTAAAAAGAGTTTAACTTATGATCGGTTCATCCGATTTGATTGCTTCTTTTTCCGTGTGACTTGTATGCTTGTAGGCTTTCACATGTTAGTCGATAATCTAGTAAGTAAGACTAGGACATAGTATTGGTTGTAGTACATATCAGAATATGTCTGAGTCGGGATCGCTAGAGTGCGATATGTACTGATGTATGTTGCATATCAAGCTATGTCTGTGGCGTGATGGCCATGTCTGAACCTCTGGATCGTCACGTGTATGGATGATGCGGTGGGAGATGTCTGAGTCGGGACCTCGTTCCCTCCGTGAGTTTGTTTGACCGTGGTTAGTCAGGTCTGAGTCGGTGGCTAGACTTGTCGCGAGTCTCCAAATTCACAATTTATAATCCACTACAAACTCTAACAATAGCAAGGGTAAGTAGGGGTCGATCCCACAAGGAAGGTCTATGTTTAGTGTGTGTTTGTGTAAATAATTCTAATGTAACCAATTGGGGGGTGTTTGCGGTTTTAAATCTAAATCTAATAAAGCAAAATATTAAAAGATTCGAGCAAATGAAATTATAAAATGAAGTCTTGGGTCTTACAATTTCCACAAATGATATAGGTTTGATCATTGACACTTTTAGACTCTATTTACTCTTGAATACTTTGTTGTGAAAACATGATTTTCTACTTCTCCTTTTTTTTAGTTGTTCACTGCGAAAAGCGCACATAAACAACCCTTGTGGTGATGAAAATCTAGTCCAAGCGTATCTAAATTCAATCATGCCATAAATTATAACTAGAGAAGTCAACAAAGAAGAACAAATGCATACACAAGCGGTTCTACACTTTAATTCATATGATGATTATTCTCCTACAATTCAACAATGATGAAAAGCATACAATTGATGAACAATAGTTCCTGCTAATGTCTAGGTAATTGAACAAAAGATTCAAATTCCTAAACTAGCAATAGATTAGAGATAATATAAACAAGGTGATCAAACTAGTAAAAACTATCGATAATCGTAATAATGAGTTGAGAATAAAAACCAATATTCAAGAGATAAAAATATAGAGTAAAGAGTCTTACAAAACACTAATTCATTTGCTTCAATTGCTTGATCCAAGATGAGTAACTTACTCTTCCATACAAATAAAACTAACTAAAATAAACTATAGAAATTGTATTCTAATGATTAAAAGGTAGAGAAAATATGAATATGAGAAGTGTAGAAGAAGTGTCCCTCCATTGATCAACAATACCTCTTTTTATAGGTCTTCAAAGAACATCATTATAAAGTCCCATAAATGAGTATCTCCATAAACTCCCATAAAGAATGAACATAATTGTCAAAATAATGGAGAATTAAGGAGTTGTTGGAATTCATTATTTCATATTGTTGTGTCATAAAAGAGATGGAATCCAATGTTGAGTCATAAAAGAGTTGGAATACATGAAATCCAATGTCACTTTGTCTTGGAAGTTTCAATGCCTTGTCTTAGTCTTTGGGCTTTGACTTGCTTTAAAATCCACTCACATAACATCTTTAGCCCAATATCAACACCAAAGAAGATCATCTTCATTCCTAACAATAAATCAATCCATTTATCCCATGAAAATGCACAATTCTATCTCAAACCAATACCAAAGACATATGCACTAAAATCCAATAAAATACTTCCCAATCCATCAATTAATCATCAAAATAACCTTTATTAACATCTACTAAACTAGACTAATCAAACTCCCCCACGCTTAGACCTTTTATTCGTCCTCGAGTAAAACACGGAGATAAGTCAAAGAGAACCCACACCAAAGTCTATATAGCGAAACGTGAGTAGCTTGCTTCAACTTCAAACACATCACACAAAAGCTACTCGCTCCAATCATCACCACTATTCACTTCTTGCACCTCAAACAAACTCACTTTTTCTCCTTATATCTTCCCTCAAATAAGCATATGATCACAAGAATAATACACCTAACTTCAAAATAATGACCACACAAACATCCTCGTCATCAACGAACTTCCGACAACAAACTACATGTGAAATATGAACACGAAAAGCTCAATGTAGTATATGTCAAAATACATAATCAATCACCACCCACACCCTCCTTATCTCTCCTAAGCAACAATAAATATAACCCGAATCACCCTTCAAACCTCCTTATGTCGCCATCTCTAAAATAGAACAAGTAACGAAGTAACTCCTTTTTTTTTTCTTTTTTTTTAACCTAAATCTCTTATTTTGCCTAGATCGCCCGCTCTTGCAGGTTTTTAATCTAGCTTTTATTCTTTACACTACTCTCATGGCACGCAACTCAATTCTTCATTTTATCCGGAGCGCCCTTTCGAGTTTTCACTCCGTCCTCGGCCATTTTACCCAATCTTGCCTAGGCGCCCGCCCTTGCGGGTTTTCACCTAGCCGGGTTATTTTTATTCTTTGTTTTTTTTCATTTTTTTTTTCTTTTATTGTTTTTCTTCTTTTTTTCAAAGGAAAATAATGTAAATACAAATGGTATTTCCTTCCCCATGCTTAAACTTCACATTGCCCTCAATGTGAGGAACAACAATAAAGCAAGGCAGGGAAAAGGAAAATAAAGACATACGAACACAAGTGAAGTATCGGAGGAATCCCTGGTACCATTGCTTCTAGAAACAATGATCGGAGTTTTTGACGTGATGAGTTTTTCTTTTTGGGTGTTTTTTTTCTGGGTTTTTCTCTCTTTGCTTTTTTTTTCTTTTTGGTTGGGTCGAGGTAGGAGCGGTGTAGTTTTTGGTGATTCTCATTCCGAAAATGACGACAACTCTCGACAAACAACACCCTCTAAGGACACAACAACAATAAAGCTCTCTTACAACTCCAATTCTCCAGAGAAATTTCAGCAATTCCAACCCAAATTTTCAATAATTCACCAACAAACTCTCCAAATAAAAAAGAATTGGCAGCGTAGTATTGAGAAGTAATGGGTAATACTTCCGTATTTGCAAAATCAAACCCAATTCCGAATCATTCAAGGCCCAAAAGCGAAAAAAATCAAAACCCTAGAGATAGGCTTCCAAAATTTCGAAACTTGTTTCAACAAGTGTCAATGAAAATCATGGAAAATTGTTAATTGAAGGAGTAATTATAATCGAGAACAAACAATATGGGATTGAAAGAGCAAACTGAAGGAAAAAAAAAGAATATTGTTGCTGCGTGATTGTTTGTGTTACATTTTTTATGTGTGAAGGAAGAAGAAGAAGCAAGAGAGGAGAGAGGAGCACCTGGGGAGAACGTGAGATGGCCGTGGTGGTCTGTAGTTTTGTTTCAGGTGGAAGGAAGAAAAGACAAAAGCAGATGAAGGACAAAGGATTACCTGTTGTGGGAATGTGCCGCTAGGGGCTGATGGTGGCCAATAGGGGTGGCCGAGGAATGCTGCAAGTGAGTCAGGGGAAGAAGTCGCGGTGGGTGGTGCTGGCCGAGGGGTTGCGGTGCTGTGGCCGCGTGATGCGGCTCTAGCCGCACGGTAGCGTATGCGTGGTCTGTTTTGGCCGCACCATGCGGCTATGGCCGGACCAAGCTTCCTCTTGTTTTCTTCTTTTCCTCTTTCTCGCGTTTCAGCTTCTCTATTTTTTCCTTTTGTGTTTTTTTTTTTTTTTTTTAAAATTATACTTGAGAAAAGAGAGTATTGGAGCTTGCACACTTCCGTCATCACCCATGTAACCGCATGTGGAAAATTCAAACTACCTTATTCAAAAACTAAAGCAAAAGCGTTAAATAAAAAAAACCGGGTTGCCTCCCGAAAGGGCTGGTTTAATGTCCCGCACGACGCACATTGAAGCTCGAAAACCAATTAAGGGGTCACACAGTACTACTCCAATCAAAATAACAATTAAATTAAGATCGGAACATGTCAATGCCCGTAGGAGAAGATCATATAAGCTATCAAAAGAGTGAGTCAACACATTATAAAGGAATCACCTATATTGTCGACACCCGATATTTGTGAGACCTAGGAACTAATAGCATAGGCCGAAAGAAGCTATTAGATAACATAGACCGAAATGATTTGTTATACCCCTTACACGACTGCAATACATGTTGACCTAGACCGTCTGCCATCGTAGCTATAACGACCCAATCATCCTAACATCTCTTTTATCATAGTTCTTTCATATCTTTATTTCAGTCTTGTTCTTGCTTTTATTATTAGACTTAGTGACAACCCAAAACAAAATCTCAGAACCCCCAATTGTTACCTTAATACATAGACTTAGAACGTTTAACACTCCCAACCTCCTTGTGGTTCGACCCTGACTTTCGCTATCTATAGTTAAAGTTTAGGAATTATAAATTTTATCTTTGACACCCTCAACGACGTGTACCAAAGCTACATCCCACCTCACAAACAAAATTTTGAAAAACAGCTCTTCATTCCACAACAACCTCAAAATCCACCCCAAAGCACCGTGACGATGATACAAAACCTCATGGGGATGGTGCAGAAAGAGTCCCAAGCTAGGGAGGTCGGGATGAAAATGTTGGAGTCCCAAATTGCTCAACTTGCGAGCAAGAATAGTTCGAGAACTCCGGGACAACTTACAACACAACCCGACCAGAAAAAGGAGACCCTCAATATCATCTCATTGAGGAGTAGGACCAAGGTTGGAAGTCCTAAGGCTGCAGAAAAGGAAAAGAGGAAGAAAAAGGAGGCGGGTACCAGTGGAAGCGGTCGACCGACCAGTGATGTCAGTCGGTCGACCGATGGCGAGAAGTCAGAGACCATTCCAGTACCTACTAGAAATTCAGAGGAGGCAGAGATCGGTCGATCGACCGAGGACAGTGGTCGACCGACCACTGTAGCTGATGAGGCAGATTCTTTCAGGCCAGAAATGCCTGAAAACTTGAGGCAATTTCTGTTTCAAAAAGACAATGCCCCCAAATTCTTAAGGAAAGCCGCCAATGTTGAAGGCTCTACCCTCCCTTCGTACCCAGAGCGACTCATTCCCACGAAGGAACAGGTATCTTCGATAAATTTAAAGATGTTATTCGGAGTCTCAATGTGCAAATACCTTTTCTCGAACTAGTCCAACAAGTTCCTTCCTATATGAAGTTCATGCGTCAATTGCTTACTAGGAAGAGGTCCTTAGATAAGGTCGAGTCAGTTCATTTGACCGAAGAGTCTTCTAGTTTCTTAACCCACGTCATAGCACCTCATAAGCTCGAGGACCCGGGTAGCTTTTCAGTCCCATGTAACATAGGTACCTTCCCCATCAAGAAGGCACTTTGTGACCTAGGGGCCAGTATTAGTGTTATGCCTTTAAGTCTAGCCCAGAAACTAGGGATGACTACCTTTTTCGTGACTATTATGACGGTCCAAATGGCAGACCGCACCTCAGTAGAGCCCATAGGGATGTTAGAAAACATTCCCATTCGCATTGATAGGTTCTTTTTCCCGGTTGACTTCGTTGTGTTGGATATCCCCGAGGATGCCCATATACCTATTATTCTAGGGAGACCCTTTTGCACACTGTTGGTGCAATAATCGATGTGGGGAGTGGGACTTTGACTTTCAAGGTAGAGAAACACTCCATTATCTCTGGGCAATCCTATATGAAGAAGGATGCCATGATCCCTATCACGTGCAATGCTTTGACTTCCGAAATGAAGTATGTGGTCAGTACTGAGTCTCCTACTTTGGAACCTACACCGATAACTACTATCACACCTCCGCCCCAGATTGGGAGCAATTTGGAGGAACTTGATGTTATACCTTTTGCAGGAATTGGTTTGGGGAAATAAGAGGGGGAAGGAGTGAAAGAACCTATTGTGCAAAGAGGAGGCCTTGGATTGTTGAGCTATGGCTCGGATGATGATCCTGACAAAGTAGATAAGGAAGACATGGAAATAAAAGAGGATGCTAGAGATGGTGGACCGTCACATATGCTTTGTGACAGAGTGGAGACATGCTTGGCTATCAAGACAAGCATTGTGGAGACCACGACGTGTAGTCAGAAGCCTTGGTCCGAGATATTCCGCATCTTCCGCGGATGAGCTTACATTTTGTTTTTTTAAGACTATTTTATTTCGGTTTTAAGACTTTTTGGTTGTTTGTTTGTTTAGACTTGAACTTTTTTGCTATGTTGTTTTGTTTTAAGACTTTTGGACTTGGTACTTTGGGATTGGGCGCGTATTACTGTTTTTACAGGTTTTGAAAGGAATTAACCCAATCCTATTGAGTTAATTCGGAGAAGAAAAGAGAACACTGCACAGGAATTCTGGTCGACCGACCAGATGCACCAGTCGGACGACCAGTAACTGCAACCCAGAAGGTCACTGTACCCCGACTCTTGGTCGGTCTGTTGGAAACTGAGGTAGTCATACTAGCTAGTTCATATTATTAGTCTTACTAATATAACTAATTAAACTCATATTAATTTAGTTTAGCCAATCTTAATCTTATGCATGCAAAATAAAAGCGGAAATAATGAGAATCGTATTCTTACAACCGGTCCGAAATGTGCTAAGGACGATCCTCCAAAAGCAACCAAGTAAGCTTGCCTCCAATGAGTGCGCACCAAGACCTACCCTTAAACACCGAAACACGAACCCGAGCTAGGAGACGTAATCGGTTAACTTCAAACCGTAAACTAATACTATTATTAGTATACTAAAATATTATGTAAATAATATTAAGAGAGTTTTATTTTCTTATGCTTAGAAAATAAACTTAGAGGATTTTGAGTTTTCTTACTCTAGAATAATGACTTAGCACACTCAATATAATGTGTACCATCACATATATATTATGGTGGGTTTTGGTTTAGGCGTGTGATAGTATGCATGGTTAGGTTTTAGGATGCTCTTTTGTCTTACTTAAAAGCTTAGGGTTGCATGCCTACACTTAGGCATCATACCATTCTAATGATTGTGTTTTTCTCCACAAATTAATCCTACTTACACATGCAATTCACACGCCATATTCAAGTTAAAATGGACTTCCATTTTACAATTTGTAATTTGTACAATTGTATAATATGTGACATCCTATGTGACATAATTCAATTGTATTAATTTAAAAATACATATTTATCACATAAATAATATTTCTAAATTAATTAAATCACATTTAACAAATTATTACGTAATTCGAAATTACTATCCCAACATATGGTTATCGTAATAATCGTCGATACGATATATTAACAACGTTAGTCATAACCATGAACCATTCATTATACTAATTTCGATATTTCATAAATACCGATTAACATTTGACAATTGACACATTTCAATTTCAAATATAAATCTTACTTTAAGATTCAACCTCTAATTTCTCAATATACGGTTTTAAGAATATCGATCAATCTGTATCCTATACAATTGATCAATATACGTTTAAGGGGTCAGTCCTAAAGGTGTGACCTAAAGGGATCAACTGACCACCACCGTCATACGACAGTAATGTTAAACTCTAGTCAGCCAATCATTACCGATTAATGTTGGTCAGTTGACTAAAATCAATATTGGATCGTCCCTTGCATATTCTTTTCATAAGATTTATGACAATGATATTTTATCATTGTTGTGATCGCACTATTGTTGAGGACACATTTCCCAACAATCTCCCACTTGTCCTCGACAAGTGTGCGTCACCAATTCTCTTGTCCTATTACGTCATCTCCCACTCAATGCAAGGTGTCTTCCAGGTCGTACTTGCATTTGATCATATCTTGAGCGGTTTTCTCGATCTGGAGATTTAACTGCTTTGACCAGAATTATCTACCATAGATATCTTCCGAGCGTGGCCACGCATTTCCAGTTAAACTTCTCCTCGAGTGGCCCTGAGATTTAAGACAACCCTGACAAGGGGTTGGACAATTCCTATCCTACCGTTCCCTTCGACTAACACAGTCCATCATGACCCAAAAGAAGCCCATTTGACCCCCTTTAACGGTTGATCGTAGAGCTAAAATCAAAGCCAATCTGAACTGTGCCACCTTGGGCGAACAGTCTCAAGTCTAAGAATCGACTTATGTGAATAATATAGTAGCTCTCGCCACGACCGGGCTAATTATAAAATTTCCAGAACTCTATAAGCGGTCACTAAATGCCCAACAGAGTGTTACATAGTCTGCCGATGTGATCGACTAGTCATCCCATATGACTCTATGACATTTGAACTTGCCATCAATCGCCTCACATTGTAGTCGCTTCGAGACGTCACCTCATACAAGTGACTATGGGCTATACTAAGTTAATCCAGTTCACTTATGGGGTTCAAATTGTCTCTTACAACCCATTTGGATTTCACAAAGTATAAATTGTGAGTTAATATTAATAATAATTATAACTCAAACGATAAGAGTGATTGTTATGTGCGAACAATCAATACGATATTGTTGCTCCACATAAACAATCTTTGATGATCATACATCAATTTGTATTAATGGTTTGCTATGTGAATATACCTTATCTTCACATCCTTTAACCTACAAATTTCGGTTTCCTTTTGACTCATATTATCTCGTATAATATGATCTTTATTCAAGTACACTTCAAGTCTCTCATACTTGACTCGAGTCTCCTTACTTTAAGGAAGCTCCCACTGTTTTCTCAAAACTCATGACATGTCATCCTTATGAATATTGTCATATTGTACTAAAATCATATTGTAGTTAACCTAGATTCGATCTCTTAGTTCTCCTCGAGAAACTTATATCGAAATAAGGCTTTATTTCAACTTATGGCATTTTTATCAAGGTTATATGAATTAATATCTTCATATCTCGGATTCAAATCCAAACCTTGTTAACTGATTAGTGACATTTCATTATCATATAATAAACTCACTTATGATTTATGTTCTTAACATATATTCATCTAGAATTGAAAACCTTATATTCTTTAACTTTTAAAGAATCACCATCCTCTCTAAATGGTAGGTTTCGTTTCCTTAATAACTTTTCTCCCACTGAATTTCATATCACTATCTTATAGTTTAATAACTCCCACTATCTTCATAGTGATTAGGCAACACCTTTAAACATCTTCTCAACTCATAATGAACATTTCATTTTGATTTACTTCAAACATTTTCTCAACTCGTAATGAACATTTCATTTTGATTTTCTTTCCCACGGAAGGAATTTTCTATTACCACGATAACGGGAGATGATATCTCCTCTATTATCTTTATAAAACAGAAACATTAACATCATGGAAACGATTTCCTTCCGTTAACACTCGCGGTTCCCTTTGTCCTCTCTAGGAACTTTTGACAACATATGGAACATTTTCCTTTTGTGTCCTCGCGTAGTTTCTTCTGTGTCCTCTCGTAGTTTCTTCTATCCAATTTCTTAGAGTTCTTCTCAAGAACTCCTCATAGAACTCTTCTCTAAGATCCTATGTTTATTTCATTGGTTTACGGGCGTAGAATTTCTCCCACTCTATCCTTTAAAATAACCGTTATTTTATGAAGGATAGCATTTTTCGCCCGTCAACAATGTATTGGATAAAGAATTAATTTGAGTATTGAGATATTAACATTTTCTTTCATTTAAGGTGAAAATCTTATAATGAACTGATGTTCTTATGTTTGAATTTGAAGTATTTCACGGGATGCAATTCTCGTTTTTAAGTAAGTCGTATTACTTTTATAATGATCCTATCATTTCTTCCGTACGTTGAATCATTCAAGGTACTTTATTTCGATCTATGAAAATCGTATCAACTCATGTTATATATCATAAAAGCATTTTAAAACAACCAAACATGTTTGATTAAGAACAAAAGGATGACTTGGGTTGAAAACCAAGTCACCACTATTACAACCATTGTTTTAACAATATTCTTGTCTTACAAGAAATACAAAGTTCTTAAAATTAAAATGCAAAAAGAAAGAAGACATCAATTGAAAATTAGAGCCATGCTCTTCATGTCTTCAATCTCGGATGCTACCTTAGCCATCCATGGAAGGAACTTCAAGTTTCCTTCTCTTTCTCCTTGCCTTTGTCTTTGGTAGGAGCCCCTTTTAAAACAATTTATAAACGGGTGAGAATCAATAACTTGTATCAATATACAAAAATTGATTAAATAACATGAATTAGACGAGAATTTATACCTACAGCAAGAACCTTTCCGGCTTTGAGGTCATGGAGATACTTCGGGCAATTCCGCTTCCAATGCCCCATCTTAGTGCAATAATAGCACTTGTCTTCAACCTTTGACGACGATGAAGAAGAAGCACCTTTCGTAAAAGTCTTCTCCTTAGGAGATGCGGGTTTGAAGGCTTTAACATTTTTACCCTTGTTAGCCTTGCGCTTAAACTTCCTCTTGCTTTTTGAATCGATATTAAGCACATCCTTTGTGGAACTTTCATTAAGTCCCATATCCCTCTCCGCTTGGACCAACATCTTATGTAACTCGTCCAAGGAGGTTACTTGATTGCGCATGTTATAATTTACCCGAAATTGAACATACGATTTCACTTTGTTGAGGGAGTGAAGGATTTTGTCAATAATAAGCGAGTCGGGAACATTCACCCCTTGCAACTTCAAGGTTTCGGCTAGCTCAACCATTTTGAGCACATGAGGACTAATCTTTTGACCTTCCTTCAAGGTCAAATCGAAGAAGGCGGAGGCCGCCTCATATTGGATTACCCTAGGAGCTTGTGAAAACATGTTCGCAACTCTAGTGTATATTTCATTAGCCGTGGCTAGCTTAATCATTCTTCTTTGGAGATCCGGCTCCATCGAAAATATAAGCACGTTCTTCAAAGCATGCGACTCCTTCATGTAGGCCTCATAGGCTTCACGAGTCGCTTCCGATGAACGAGCACCGGGAGTGGGAGGAGCGGCAATGGTAAGATAACGAGTCTTATCGTCGGCTTCCGCGGCCAACACCAATTGGGCGTCCCAATCTTTAAAATTGGCGCCATGCTTCTCAAGCTTGCAACGATCCATAAAAGACCGAAGCCATGAAACGTGTTGTGGGAGTGGTGGAGCGTTATTTGCCATTGATGATGGAAAGTCGAAATTGAACTACAAATGAAAATAAAGGAATTAAAACACAATTATCGTTTTAATAATTAAACTTGTAAATTTTAAACAAGTTAAGCATCTACTTAATGATTTCTTACCCAATTAAGTAAATGATCCCGAGACCCAAATACATACTAACTTGGGCACGGTTTAGCCGATACATCCCTCATTAATATGACTCGGTAGATTAACCCCTTAATCGATTCTACTTTTAGAACTCTCGGTCGATAAAATTACACTAATTCTTATCTTAGCCCGAACTTATTACCACTACGGTGGCTCGAATACCTTCGTCGAGATCGACCAAATTTCAAGAAAAACGTAATCATATTACCCCACTTCACCAACGTAATAAGGTTTGCACCCCGGTTTAGCCGAGCCTACTCCCTTATGAAGAAGATCCTTCGCGGGTCCTTTACTTTTTGGTAAGGCTATGTCTCGATTTTTAAATAACGTAAGAGATCTTGTCAATTTATTATCTATCTCCTTTAAGTGAACAAAGTCGGTGAATTATCGATAAATTAATTGACACGGTCGATAAAATCGATGAAATGCATGAGTTTGAATGACGATTTGGCTATGCATGCAACATGATAAACATAAATAAAAGCATAAATAAAACCCTAGTATGGCCTTTCCTAAAATAGAAAATTTAAATGTAAAATACAAATTCGGAAACCAACTCCTTTGGTCCCTTGAACTTCACACGCGGCACGCATCCCAAGGCAAACTCCGTCTTGGTCGGAACTCCTTTCCGAAATGGCACCGTCTTCAAGGATCTCCGGAATTACAAATAATTACAAATTTTCTATCTATTTTATACATTATAAAATAAAATAAAATAATAAAATAAAGTGATACGAGATCACATTAAATTACAACCGAATCGATAAACCCTTACATTACGGGAAATATCGATTAAAATCTAAGGCCATACTAAGTAAATTACATAATTCAAAATTACGTAAATAAATTATGACATTCATAAATAATAATTAAATATGCAATGCTTATTTAATATGCAAAACCTAAGCCAAATCGTCCTATTTAAACACATTTTAAATATCGTTATTCGTAATAACACGGTTTTATGGAATAACGTGATTTAAACAATTTTAAAATCACTAATCACTCTATGAATCACTATTCATGATATAGTTAAGTTTCCTAACACATTTTAGGATTCAAAATTTAGTCTTACTCAAATTTCGAAATAACTTAACTTTTATTTTAATATTGTTCGGTTTTAATCGGTTTTACGGGAAATAGCATTAAAATAATCAAACGAGTCATAAAAATTTCGAAAATTCAAAATTCAAAATTTTGAACATACTGAAAATTTTCTAAAATTTCAGATCCTTAAAATTCAAATATTTTCGAAATACACCATTTATTTCGTAAAATAGCCTTATAATAAGCACAATATTTCGAAAAAATTCAAAACTATTGCAAAAATTATGAAATAAAATACTAATATAATTTTTACATATTCCTAGACACTCAAAGCATCTGAAAATGCAGAAAAATAAGGCTGAAAAACACTGTTTAAGGTCTGAAAATAAAGTAATGATTATGACTCCTTAAACACTCAACATCAATTTTAACTTTTAAAATTAAAACTTAAAGTTTCAGAAACTTTTGGCACTAAATAAAAATATGTTGATGGTCATACATAATATGACTAATATGGGTGAATTTTTCGGACCATTTAAGCAACATTTACTATTTTTAATAATTCGTGTCATATATTACGCGATTTTACCGATTAAAATCATTTCTCATGCAATATTCGAGATTAAAAGCTCAAAATTCACATGCATGCTAGAAATAATATATGTGACACTATATTAAATTTTTATGGTCAAATTCGAACTTAAACTATTTAAGCTAAAATATGTCACTAATATTACGATTTTTACGATAAAAATCAATATTCATGCAATATCAACGAAAAATTTCTGGAAAATTCATCATATATTTTAAATATTGCATGTGACATCTACCAAAATTTTTATAGTTAAATTCATAATATAACTATTTATCCCATATTTAACTCATTTTATGACTATTTAACCATTAAAAATCATAAACCATGCATAAAACCTCAATAATTTCGAAAATTATTTATATTCATAATATGTTAAATGCATGTGAGAACATATTTAAAATTCATGGCCAGAAATATTATTTAGCTATTTTTCCCAAATAAAACATTTTAACCGATTTTTGGCACTAATTAAGCATTTTAATTACAATGATGAACAATATTATTCCATAAATCATCAAAATGACTTAAAACTATTTTAAGACCAGAAAGTATACATGCATTAACATTTTCGTGCATATCCTATATGTACTACTCATTTTCGTTTTTAATTAAAATCGTATTTTCTCGCAAAAACGTATAAAATCGAGTTGCATGCAAACAACCTTATGGCTCTGATACCAATTGTTGGAAACTGAGGTAGTCATACTAGCTAGTTCATATTATTAGTCTTACTAATATAACTAATTAAACTCATATTAATTTAGTTTAGCCAATCTTAATCTTATGCATGCAAAATAAAAGCGGAAATAATGAGAATCGTATTCTTACAACCGGTCCGAAATGTGCTAAGGACGATCCTCCAAAAGCAAGCAAGTAAGCTTGCCTCCAATGAGTGCGCACCAAGACCTACCCTTAAACACCGAAACACGAACCCGAGCTAGGAGACGTAATCGGTTAACTTCAAACCGTAAACTAATACTATTATTAGTATACTAAAATATTATGTAAATAATATTAAGAGAGTTTTATTTTCTTATGCTTAGAAAATAAACTTAGAGGATTTTGAGTTTTCTTACTCTAGAATAATGACTTAGCACACTCAATATAATGTGTACCATCACATATATATTATGGTGGGTTTTGGTTTAGGCGTGTGATAGTATGCATGGTTAGGTTTTAGGATGCTCTTTTGTCTTACTTAAAAGTTTAGGGTTGCATGCCTACACTTAGGCATCATACCATTCTAATGATTGTGTTTTTCTCCACAAATTAATCCTACTTACACATGCAATTCACACGCCATATTCAAGTTAAAATGGACTTCCATTTTACAATTTGTAATTTGTACAATTGTATAATATGTGACATCCTATGTGACATAATTCAATTGTATTAATTTAAAAATACATATTTATCACATAAATAATATTTCTAAATTAATTAAATCACATTTAACAAATTATTACGTAATTCGAAATTACTATCCCAACATATGGTTATCGTAATAATCGTCGATACGATATATTAACAACGTTAGTCATAACCATGAACCATTCATTATACTAATTTCGATATTTCATAAATACCGATTAACATTTGACAATTGACACATTTCAATTTCAAATATAAATCTTACTTTAAGATTCAACCTCTAATTTCTCAATATACGGTTTTAAGAATATCGATCAATCTGTATCCTATACAATTGATCAATATACGTTTAAGGGGTCAGTCCTAAAGGTGTGACCTAAAGGGATCAACTGACCACCACCGTCATACGACAGTAATGTTAAACTCTAGTCAGCCAATCATTACCGATTAATGTTGGTCAGTTGACTAAAATCAATATTGGATCGTCCCTTGCATATTCTTTTCATAAGATTTATGACAATGATATTTTATCATTGTTGTGATCGCACTATTGTTGAGGACACATTTCCCAACACGGTCGACCAAAAGTTGTGGTCGGTCGACCACTACAGCTAATACTACCTGTTCTCATCTGCCTCGGAGAGCGTGCAAGCAAGATTAGGTAGTCTTTCTCCTTATCCCTTCTTTTACGTTTTAAATTTCTTTTCCATTTCAAAACTTTGTAATCACTTTTTATCACCCAATACGCTTTTAATCTCCGAAAAAGGTTTTATCTTCTTATTCCTTTTCAGGTCTTTGAGGTGGCGCTGCTGGCCACCGAAACCTCCTAGCTCACGCTGGTTTAGGGAGGTTTCGATTAGCGCATGAGTCTTGTGAGTTCCTTCTATGTTCCCCTTGTTTTCATTTTTACGCAAATTCCCATTTTTCCATGTTCTTTGCTTATGTTATTGCACAATGGGGACATTGTGCGATTTGGTTTGGGGAAGGGTATTGCGTCGCATTCATTTGTTTTATTGCATTTCTTGTCTCACGTTTATTGCATTTCAGTTTTTTCCATTGCTTTTATTTTATTTTCATTGCATATACAAAAAAAAAAAATCCAAAAAAAAAAATTCAAAAAATTCAAAAAATTTCGAAAAAATGCACGTTTATTTTAGCATATAGGTCGAGTCGGAACGAGAGTATTTCAATGATGACATTGCAATTTTCATATGTTTATGCCTAAGCCTTGCTTGTCAACATGTTTTAGTATAGAATCATATGCATTTCCACGAGTTTTTGTCAAACTAATTGTTATTCTTGAAACTTGACTTGTACTTTGGCAAACTACTATACATTCTGAGTTTTAGAGCTTTATTTCTGGTTTCATTCATCACCAGTTATCTAGGATGTGAGTAGTACTCCCCTTGAGACATGTTACATCAATATGCATAAACATGAACGTAATCTGCTATATACCTGTATGCTATCTTATTTTGTGATTTGTGACATGTGCATTTGAGGTCCCTTTCTCTTATCTTACCCATAAGCCTTACATTGCCATATTTGCCTTTTTGTCTCTAAAACTACATCCCATACTTAGCCTACCTTACCAAGCTAGTATTTGTGGTCGCGGGAACTTTTTGAGTCATCTTTGGTTGTATGTTCATATGAGAAAAGAAAAAGAATGAAAAAAAGAAAAAAATGAAAGAAAGAAAAAGAAGGAAAAAGAAAAGAAAAACAGAAAAAGAAAGAAAAAGAAAGAAAAATCGAAAACGATACTCTGCAAGTCAGTAGACCGACCGCATCACTTGGTCGGTCGACCAACTCTCAGAAACAGGAACTTGTAATTTGTTCAGAAAATGCCTTTCTTTTATATTTATTACTCCCGTACTTCATTCAAATCAATTGAGAGTCTTTTCCTTTAAAATTTTGTGAGATTTGTGTTACAAAATAGTATTGTGTTTAAGTTTTTTGGGTTGAAGGTTGTGAATTTCATTGTTTGGATCCTTGCTTTGCTAGCTTGGCTATCTAATTCCACTCATCCAAAAACATCTTAACCTTTCTCACCCATTACCTCACACATCTTTCTTTACCTCAGCGTGTGTCAAAGTCACTTGATTGGTATGTATATGCACGGTTGTAGAGTTTATTTTCATGTTAGATTGCAGGCATGTTTTCATGGGTGGAAGTTAGGTGAGTGTCTTTACAAATTACTTCTTTCTATCTTCTACATACACTCATCTTATGCCTATTGTGTGATTTGAGCGACCCGCGAGAGTCCATTGTGACAAAGTCTCTATGGTTGATAGATTACCAAGTTTGACAACTTCATAACTCGTTTGCATGATTCAATTACTAGTTTCTTGTTGACTTAGCATTAAATTGGTTTAGGCTTTACATTTGCATTTCGCTCTGAGATTGAAATCGTTCCATTGGTTTAAGATCGAGTCTAATTCTTGCTTTAGGGCAAACAAGATTTGGTTTGGGGAATTTGATGCGTGTCTATTTTATGATGATTTACATATATTTTTACACGCATTTTAGAGCTCATTTACGAGTTTTTGGTCACTATTTCCCTATTTCGTCTACTTTCGTATTTTTATGCTATTTTGCAGATTTATGCATAAATGAGACGATTTAGAGCCAAGTTTACCCTCGAAATCTTTGCATAGCTAAAGGAACAAGGGAGTGAAGAAGGAACGGAGTCCGAGGCGCATTTGAAAGACCAAAAGGCCAGTTTATGAAGATTTCGAGGCTGATACCACAGGTGTGTCGGTCGACCGACCGAGCCCACTGGTCGGTCGACCAACACACCTGACAACTTAATTCCAGAAGTTCAAATTCAAAGTCAGAAATCATCATGGGGCCGATAACTGGTCGACCGACCAGCATCACCGGTCGGTCGACCAAGGCGCAGATTTCAGCAATTTCGGAAAGAAGATTAAGCCCATAATCGTGAGACGATTAGGTCAAGCAAGGAGGTGATCAAAGATTATTATTTAAGCAAAACACCTTGATTGTATTTAGCATCTAGTTTTGTATCTCTTAATTCAGTTCTTAGTTTTTAGAATTATTATTAGCTAGTTTACAAAAGTTCGTTTTTAGTTTAATTCTCAAACATTCTGATTCCACGTGATTAGCAATAAAGTTCAATCCTTCAGTTCTTAAACCTTTGTTACGGTAATTCCCTTTTTATAATTTCAGTTTCGTTTAAATTCATTATTGTTATACCGGTTAGATAGAATCCCTAAACCTTGTTTGTTAATCACATGTTTACTGTTTTAACCATTATGTTTGTTGTTGTTATTGTTAAAATTGTTATTTTTACTAGTATTATGCGTAGGTAATTTCATATGTTAGGACGCAGGTGAGTAATGGCGTAGATGGCATGATTGAGGGCAACCCGTAGCAGACCTCGGTCGACCGACTGGCTTCTCTGGTCGGTCGACTGAGGTAGTTAGTCGATCAACCGGAATAGTTAGTCAGTCGACCAATTCCGTGTATGATCAGACCTGTTTCCTTCCGTCAATCACAATATCTTACAACGAGACCGAAGTGAGACTTGTAGGATGCTTAATAATGACCAACCCGGGGATCGAAAGATAAGGGAAGGGCATTAATTAACGTTTTAAGAGAGCTAGGTTACTAAGACCGAAGGGTATGTGACCTAGACATTAGGAATCACCTATATTGTTGACACCCGATATTTGTGAGACCTAGGAACTAATAGCATAGGTCGAAAGGAGCTATTAGATAACATAGACTAAAAGGATTTGTTATACCCCTTACACGACTGCAATACATGTTGACCTAGACCGTCTGCCATCGTAGCTATAACGACCCAATCATCCTAACATCTCTTTTATCATAGTTCTTTCACATGTTTATTTCAGTCTTGTTCTTGCTTTTATTATTAGACTTAGTGACAACCCAAAACAAAATCTCAAAACCCCTAATTGTAACCTTAAGACATAGACCTAGAACATTTAACACTCCCAACCTCCTGTGGTTCGACCCTGACTTTCGCTATCTATAGTTAAAGTTTAGGAATTATAAATTTTTATCTTGACGCCCTCAACGACGGGTATCAATTAGCACTCAATTTAACTCCTCCGTGCACAGTAGCTTCTACAACACGACAATCAGGTAGACTCACATTCGATTTCTTATCGACCCATTCATTCATCAAGAGTTCTCGTTTTCCCGTCATGTGATGCGATGCACCACTGTCTATTAACCATTCTACAATAAATCGCTTACCTACTAGCTTGTCATTACCAGTCGGACTTTCACTCAACAGTGAGCGAAGTTTCACCATTTCCTCGGGTGTAAAAGATACCGACTTTGAACTGCTCGCCCCCCTTCCGTCTTGTGACGAACCTACTGCATTAGCCTGTTCTTTGTACCCTCATGATCTGCCTCGACCTCTGTGCATTCCTCCTCTGCCGGCAGTACCTCTTCTGCCACGACCTCTCTCTCGGCCTCGCACCTCTTCGTAACCTGTTTGCTATAGCAATTATCCTCGATATGGTAACATTTTCCACAATAATTACATTGTGGTGGTTGGTCGTTCTCCTCTGTCTCGCTTCTATTGTAGAAACCACGACCTCTACCTCCACTGTTCCTTACCGCCATAGCTGATTCGTGGCTTTCCTCCTGACTTTGGTCATTGAAGCATGTTTTTCTTCTCTCAAAACTGTCGCATAACAGCGACTCAGCGATTGAATCGGTTCATCCATCTCGATTTATATTCCAATACAACTTCGAATCCAACCCCATAAGGAATTGATGAATCTTTTCCTCTTCTCTTTTTTTTTTGATGAAATGTAAGTATTATATCAAAACTTCAACTAAACTGTACAAGGGTATTTAAAAGCTATTACAAAACATTATGTTGCCTTAGCCATTTGTGTTCAGCTTCCTTTTATTGTCGTTCTTCTCGTTTCGTGATTTTGGCTTGCACATCATCTACTATCTGTCTAGCCACTTTACTCGGAGTTGTGAGGAATTGTTCATGCTTGCTTGTGTTTCGCTGGCACCAGATACTGTACACCGCACTCAATAACAGTGCAGAATGGACAGCCTGGTGCAGCCTATGCCCAGACCTGGCAGCAGCCCACTGGAGTGAATTATGCTCTGGAATAAGTATATTAGTGATACCCTTAATTCCCTGCAGAACCTTCATACTATATTGGCATTCAAAGAAAACATGAGGAGCATTTTCATTTTGCCTTCCACACATATAGCACACGGGTCTTTTCCTCTTCTCGTTCCTTCACAATCGACGCCGCTGCTCCACAAGTGCACTCTTGGATTTTACTGTAATTCCCTAATTCATCCCAAATCACTTTTAAATTGGTATAATACTCAAGCACCGAGGCCTGACCCTGTTTGCACTCACTCAGTTCAGTTTTCAATTGATGAACTCGGGGGGTGTTACCCGATGAGTACCTCTCTACCAATTCATCCCATATATCCTTGATTGGCTGCGAAAACGTGATGCTTGGGTGTAATTTAGGATCGATGACGTTCCTCAACCAGGCACGTAACATCGCGTTACACTGTTTCCACGCGATGAGTTCGATGTTGTCTTCATCGTCATCTCCATCGGGCTGTCTGATTCTCCCCTCTATAAAACCCAATTTTTTCTTCGGATCGAGGCCATTTTTTACGGCCTCGACCACATATCATAGTTATCGCCATTGAATATTATTTGTGTTACATTCATACTCGGATTATCGGAAGGGTGTAAATACAAGGGTGATTACATAGCAATGGTCTTTAGACCGCTGCCATGTCCCTTGTTCTTTTCGACGCCCCCTGTCATACTGAGGGAATGGATGATTTTTTTTTTTGTGGGGTGTTGTGTTGAAGAAGAAATTGATTGGATCAAGCAATATTCTCTGATACCATCTTGAAAGGAATATTTGAGATGAACATGGAAAATCTGATTGTACTATTATTCGTATGGCAGTAGAAAGCAAACTACCAAATATATACAACACCTATTGTAACTCCTAACCTCTCATATTTCTCCTAATAATAACTTAATAAAAGTAGACATAATAATTAATAAATTCTAACTATTCACACACGCTTACAAGATATACAATATTTAATACTTTTCGTCACCACCACCAAACTCACTGGATTCAGTTCGTACGTTCCGTTCATTGCTTTGATTTTTCCCCCTTCATTCAATTAAAGGTGTATGTGTGTGCTCTTTTAATTAAATTTCAATATTTAGTGATTTTTGTTTTGTTTGTTTTGTAGAATTAGTGATTGTAGTAGCTTATTTAGACCGTGTTAGCTTATTATTAGATTGTAGTTAATTAGGTTGTAGTAGCCAATTAAGATATTAATTAGATAATTGGGGGTTAGGGTTTATATGAATTTAGTATAAGACGATGTTGATAGGCTTATTTATGTTAGTCAATCAGATTAAAATAGCTTATTAGGATATTAATTAGATTGTAGTAGCTTATTAGGATGTTAGTTAGTGTGTAAGACTATGTTGTTATGCTTTTAATAGTACAATTTATTGTATTATGTTGATTAAGACGATGTTGTTAGCCTTATTGATATTGTTTTGCTTTAATTTTTATTTAATTAGGGCTAAATTGGGGGTTATGATTTATATAAATTGAGATTTTTTGCTAAATTGTTATTATTATGTGATTGAGGTTGTTGTTTAAGTTAGTGTGTAATTTTAGATGTAATATTATTGTTGAAAATTGTTTTATAAGTTTTTGTTTAGACTAAAATGAATAGATTGGAACCTTCATGGATGTATGATGGAGGGTTAGATATTAAGAAGAGACGTTCTAATGCTAGGTTTATAGAGGGTGTTGCCGAGTTTATTGAATTTGCTAAGCAGCAAGATGAATATGACTTAATAAAAAAAAACTTAGGTGTCCTTGTAGTAAATGTCAAAATATGAAATAACTATCTGTCATTGAGGTACAATAACGTCTCTTTACAAATGGGTTTTGTCCAAATTATTATAATTGGATTTCTCATAGAGAAGCATTGTTTTGGTAAAATTTCTACCGGGTCGAATTTATGTGTTGCGGGTCAAAGTGCCAACCAATATTCGGATTTTACGTAAGAAACAAATATAAAGAGCAAGGGAAATAAAGAATGACACAAGAGATTTTTGGTGACGCGGAAAAACCCAATGAGGGAAACAACCGCGGGGGGAACGGAATCCCACCAATATTTTCACTATGATCGAAGATGTACGCTGTTGTAGATGGATTACAAGTGTTTGCGTAAGTAGCTAGGTTACAATGTATGCATGAATGAATAAAAATAATGCCCTAGTTTCTCTTTTTATAGCTGCGAGTTGCGTGTTCAACTGATTTGTTCTGGTGCTGGAATGTGGGAGGGAATATAGGGGAATATCCCTTTAGGGTTTTGACCCATTCCCTTTCTCCAACAACTCTTTTTCTGCTCTGATCTGCGTCTGGTCTGCTTCTGGTTTGCTTCTGGTCTGCTTCTTGTGGTGGGCTGCTTATTTATTTATCTTTGGGCCCAATAGTGAGATGTGGATTTTGGGCTAAACAATTCCCCCAAATTTCAACCTAACCTTGGCTTTAATTGGGCTGGAATTTCTCTTTACCTTTGGGTATTCTGGAATTTACGTGGGTGGTTGAGGAGGTGACACAACTGTTTTCAGCCGTCTTTTCTGCCCCACTTGCCCCACTCTTGCATTAACTGCTTGTCCCCTCGGTACTTACCCTTCTTTTACTTTAACCTTTCACCTTTCAAATTTGAATTTGCTTTTCAAATCTTTATCCACTTGCTTTCTCTATAAATACCTTCCTTTTACCGTTCATTTTTACTTTTACCATCTTCAAAATTTCACTTTCTTTCTTTTCTTACTTTCTTTACCATCCTCTTGTCTTTCTTACTTTCCTTCTCCGCTGTAAAAATTCTTTCACTACTTTTCTTTTATTGGTCCATCATGTCTGCTCCTGGATCTTCGTCCGCTACTCCTTCTACTACACCTGCTCCTGCTGGGTCTTCTGGGTCTACCCCTGCTTCGGGGGACTATTCTGGTCCTTTCCCCTCGCAGAGGTTGCTTGCGGCCAAGCACTTATGCGACTCTGCTTTCAACGAGTCCCATGCCTGTTTTATCAAGCTTCGATTCGGATTTCCGGATGGGGTTGTCTATCACTTCCCTCTTGCTGGCGAGAAGGCCGATTTTGAGAGGGAATGATGGACTTGTCTCTATGAATATCCTTTCCGTCTGGGTCTTAGAATCCCTTTCCCTGATTTGATTATCGATTTCCTGAAGTTAACCAAGCTAGCTATGTGCCAGATTGCTCCGCATGCATGGAGAATCTTACTCAGTATTTGTGCTTTGAACCGTGAACGGGGGCTGAACATTGGTTTGGCTGACTTGGGGCAGTGGTTCACTTCTCGTTCTCTGGGTCACTCTCAGTGTACCATTCGTAGCCATGACAATATGCCTTCTGCCATTATCTTTTCCACTACTCCAGATGATAGTAAGTGGTTTACCCGCTTTATTTTTGTCAAGATTGACACCCTTCCTCATTCTCCGGACTATATTTTTGCCAAGTGGCAGCCTGTGGAAGGTACTGGCTTTGCTCTGGCGTTTTTTGATGTTCCTTGCTTTATTTTGTCTGTTTAAGATAGCTTGTTAGTTTCCGCAGGGCGTAGCTTAGCTAAGCTCCCTGATTCCGCGGATCCCCCTACTTCAAAGGCCAAACTCCTGGACCTTCCTGCCGAGGAGAGGACGTTCTCCAAGCTGGTCCGGGATGCTGCTAGTCTGGTGGTGAAGAAGGAGGGTACGATATTTTCGATTTTTTTTGTTTTCTTTGGGTGGATCTGCGCTTAGTCTGCTCTGATTTCTGATGTTACCTTTTCAGGCAAGCCCAGAGTTGACGTAAGCAGGGTGATGCAGCTACGTAGGAAAAGGTTGGCTTCTGGGGACGCGGGGTCCTCAAAGAAAACGAGGATGGACGTTGTTGAGGGGAGCTCTGCTGGAGCTGGGTCCAAGGCTGCCCCTATTGAAGTTGACACTGTTGATCTGGTCCAGGAACCTGTTCCTGAGACTCCTATGTTGATCCTTCTCCTCTCAAGATTCCTCCCACCATTCCTACTCCTGGTTTCAAGCCTATACTGGCGCAGCTGCCTCTGCCATCCTCTGGAGAAGGTTCATCTTCTCCTGCTCTGCGTCTGGATCTCCCAGTGGATTTTGGTGGGTCTAGAACTAATCTCTGGCCTGCCTTGGACTCACTGCTTTTCCCCGCCTCTGCCTCTATTATGGAAACTCGTCCTTTCAAAGATTTGATCAGACGTACCGCGGAGGTTTCCTTTGAGGTAACCTTCCTTTTCCTCTTTCCCTTTTTCCTTTGCCTTTTTCTCTTTCCTGACCTGGTCTGGATTTCCAGGTCCTGGAGCTGTCACTTTGTGCCAAGCGACAGAGTGAAGCCTTGTTGGCAGAACTTCACTGTTCGAAGGCGGCCCAATCTGAGGCTCTGAGGAGGAGGCAGGAGGTGGAGAGGATGTAGGAGGCCCTGGCGAAGAAGGAGCGGGAGTTATCGGAGAACCTGAGCTTGAAGGAGGCCTTGAGGGAAAGTTTGCGGCAGGCTGTTGAGGATTCTCGCCAGGATGTGGCTATTGGTCAGGAGATGCTCAAAGCCCAGGAAGAGGCTTCTTAGAACCAGCTAGCCACGGCTCACTCTAAGCTGGAGAGGGCCTTGACTTCAGAGGCAGATCTGGTGCTGAAGGTGGAGGCCCTGGAGCAAAAGAAGGCTGGTCTGCAGAGGGCGTTAATTGAAGCTGTTGCTTATACTGCTGCTGAAACCCGGGTAAAGTGTGTCCGGGAGTTCCAGGAGGGTAACCACACCACCTGGGACTTAGCTGCTTTGGAGAAGGCCTTCACTTCTGACTTTCCCGAGGGGTTAAACATGGACCTGATCTCTGATGATGACGAGGAAGAAGGCGAGGTGGGGTCCCAGGATGTTGAAGGGGAGGTGACCTCTGACCCCACCAATGCTGATGTTGCTGCTGCTGGGCCTACTCCAGATGAGTAGGTTTTATTAAAAATTGTCTGCTGGGCCCTGATATGGGCGTTTTAATATTTTGTTTTTTTTTTGAACTTTGGAAGCCCCTGCGTGGGTGACACGGCTGTCGCAACCCTATCAAAGATAACCAACTGGCCTAACTAATGTAGTAAGGAAGTCGGGATCGTATCCACAGGGAGACAGATAAGAATTCTAAAAGCTAAACTAAAGTCTGTCAAGGTAACCAAATTGGGGGGTTTTGTTTGTTGTTTGACTAACTAAAAGTAGTGAAGGAAAGGGAGAAGAGAAAAGCGTAAGGAAAGAGTATATAAAAATATAAGGGAAAGAGAACTAGGATAGTCGGTTCACCAATGATTGTGTGACAACAAGTGGTTTAGGTCGCAGATCAGTCGCAATTATCGGTCTAAGGGTAATGAAAAGGTCCTCTCGGATCGCTGTTCGCCCTAGAATGCTTCTAGCGGGCTCTCGCAACTTACTAGGGCACTCTAATGTTTGTAGCAGATCTAACCCTCACCAGGCTTTCGATCTTAGGTCGGGGTTTTGTCAAATCAACTAATCAATCATGCGCATTAATTGACTAATCGCTATCAAATGCTACAATTAACAACAGAGACATACAAATACGAACAAGTCTAAACCTAAACGAACATTGTCACATCATCAAAGGATCACCTATATCCTAGTCGAAGAGATTAGCTATGCATAAAGGGATTAACAAATGAAATGAAAGAAATAACTAAAGAGGAAAGCATGATCGCGAGATAAGCAGAGATGAATTAAGATAAAAGAAAGTAAGAGCAAGGAATAAAAATTACCAATAAAAAGTGTTGAGTAGTGAATTCCGGAAGGATAGATCTTACAAGCTTGAAGATGAAAATGAAATAAAATACAACTGACTAAAAGTTTCTACTGAGGAAAAGTAAGAGAGTAGATTCAAGATTAAGGTAAAAAGTAGAAGTAGTCTAAAAGAAAATTCTAAAGGCTGCTTAAAAAGGAAATGTTCTGATCATCTTATCACGACCTAATGGGCTTAGGTCAAAAACGGGCTTCGGCAGCAAGAGACCGGTCGATCGACTGAACAACCGGTCGATCGACTTTCCCATCGACCAAGATTGGTCGATCGACTGAGGTATTGGTCGATCGACTTTTCCTATCGTCCAAGATCGGTCGATCGACTGGTTTTGGGCTTGACTTGACGTTGACTTCGAAAATGCGCTTCCTTGGCTTGATACAAAGGGTGGTTTCACTTCTCCTGACCTCCTAAATGCAAATTTGAGGGCAACTTCGACTCCGAATACATACTTCCGAATATATTCCTGCAATTAACACAAGAAGGCTCAAAGTAGGCAATTCGGGGCTAAAAGTAGCAAGGTGTTTGGCAAAAGAACGTAAAAATGCATGCAAAAGAAGTCTAAAAGACTATAGAAATGGCATGCATCAAATCTCCCCAAACCGATCCTTTGCTTGTCCCCAAGCAAAAATGTAAAAACAAAAACTAAAGAGTCAAGCAGGAACAAGTAAACCGTGGACAACAAAAACTAAGCAAGGGATCATCTCAAAAACGACAAATGCTATGGCAAACGAATCTATGCATGTTTCTCAACCACTTGGACTTAAGACTTGGTTAGACTTATCAAGACCGGACTCTCACGGGTCGCTCAACCACTCTTGAAAACACAAGGTATAATATAGTGCAAGATAGAAAGAATTAAGATCACTCTCCTAACTGCGACCTATAAGAACACGCATGCAATTTAACATGAATAGAGTCTCTACAACCGTACATATGCATTCCAACCAAACTGATGACCATGATACATGCCGAGGGTATTCATATGGGTAAAGTGAGGCAATGGGTATGAAGGGGCTAAAATGAGTTTGGTAGAGAGGAGTTAGTAGCCAAGCTAGCAACAATACGAACCAAACAATGAGTGTCATCCCAATCTTCGTACTCAAAGATTTTCAAAACAAATGTGTGCCAAATGGATGCATCCAACTCACAAAACCAAAAAATTAAGAACTCCCCATAAGATACAAATCAAGCATGGGAGTGAGAAATGTCTACCGACTTATTCAACCTTTCACCATTTTTTTTTCTTTGACAGGTCTGAATTTTTTTTTTTTTTTTTTTTTTTTTTTTTTTTTTAAAAGACATCCTCTTTTTCCTTTTTCACCATTCTTTCTTTCGACAAGTAACCAAGATGCGAAACGATACATTCCCGAAATGCTACCATTACTAGCTCGGCTAGGGTGGGTAAAATTATGTATTGTAGCTATATGGGACAAAAATAGGCAATTTGGCTTTGTGAAGCTTATGGGTAAAAAGAATAAAAAGGAACCTCTGCCACATGTACCAACAAACCTCAAACCCGAATGCATACAGGTATAAAGAAGACCGAACTCATGTTTATGCAATTTGATGTTACGTGTCTTATAAGGAGTAACTACTCACTTTCCTAGATGAACCGGTCATGAATGTCACCGGTTAAAAGGCTCTAAATCCTTAGAAAGATTTTGTAGGTTGCCAGTAAATCAAGTCTAGTCCATAATCCAACATGCTGTGAAACGAGATTCGAGATAAATGCCAAAGGACGTGCTATATGAAATGAAACAAAAACCCAGCTTAAGCAATCCAACGGTCTAAAAGCACTGAGAAACTCCAACTGACTCGATTCTAGAAAGCAAAAACAAGCATGATTTTGTTTTTTTTTTTTTTTTTTTTTTTTTTGTTATAAGTGCAACAAGAATAAACTAAATGCAAGGAACATGTGAAGAATGCAAAGAAACACATACCCTCCCCAAACCAAACTCGTACAACGCCCTCGTTGTACTCAACAGCATCACAACAACAGCAGTTAGGGGGACGGGAAATGCGAACTACGAAATGCAAAACAATAAAGGAGAAATGGAAAACCACAACCTGTATCAAGACCTCCCCAAACCGACTAGCAACTAGTCGTCCTCCTCCTCCTCCCCCTCCTCTGCTGCAGCATATCCTCCCTGTGGGTACTGGTAAAAGTAAGGGTGTGGCCACCCAGCTGGTGGCAACCATCCCTCCCTAGCGTATCGCTCATAGATGGGGAATTGCGTCAAGGACTGATGCAACTCTATCCGTGCCACGGCCCTGCACAAACCAGTGATCATACTATCGCGAACCCCCCGATCAACAGTAGTGGGGTTCGTAAAAGATGGCGGGCTAGTGTAGTTAGTGGGGTAAACAGGAGCGGAGGAAAAAGCAGGGACATCTAAAGCGACATACCCATAACGCTGCTCATGAGGGTCAAAACGAGGCTCCTCAGCCTGTACGTGGGAGGTAGAAGGAGCCTGAGGTGAGGGACGTCTGCCTCTAGAACTCACACCGGCCTCGCAAGCCGAAGGTGGGGGTGAAGGAGGCTGCCTAGGTGAAGGGGAGTGCCGAGGTGATGGGCGACGTCTGGGGCCAGCGCCGGAGGTGTCAATGAGATAGGAGGGTAGTGGAGGTCGAGTACGGCCGGTCACTGTAGTCAAGGGAGTGACCTGAGGTAAATAGGTACAAGGTAAGGACACGGTAGGTCGACCAGAAATCTTCCAGACACGGTCATGAGTGAGCCAACGGATGGATTCCATGTATGGAATGTCCATGTAAGTGTGAGTACTAGGGCCTTGAGGTAACTCATGTCCTAAGGGCAGGTGGCCTCTAGGGAAGTCGGAAAAAAGCTGGCGGCCAATGTGTGTCACTAGCCCACCACAGGTCAAAGTGGCTAAGTGGCCAAGCCCAAGCTGATGAAAATGGTTGGCCGTGAGGTAGGCCACATTAAGTACGAAAGGAAGGCGCTGATCAAAGTTCAGGTACCCAGCTAGAAGAGAAAGTTCACAAGTGTTTATATTGTTTGACTCTTTTCGGCCAAAAATTGTGTTGGCCATAAGACGGAGTACATACCTTAGGGGAGGAAGATGCACGGAAGCACCCCGACGTTTGGAGTCGGTGCTCGGTCCCTCTGAGATGGCTGCCCAAAAAGGGCCATACAATGCTCTAGGCGGTGAGGTATAACCCGCACTAACCAAGCCAAGGTGCGCCCCAAAGGTGCTCAAGGGCCAAACAAATGTTTGGTTCATGAGCCGAAATGATACACAGGGGCTGCCCGGGTTGTTCTCAAAAACACTGGCTCTAAAAACAAAAGAGCTAAAGAATTCCAAAGTGAGCACTGGGTAAGTAAATTCATACATCCTAGTCAAACCTCCCATTCCAGTTCCGTTAAGGATCTCAGCTACGGTCTCAAAACATCCTATGGTCTCTAGACTGGGTCGGTGCAGAAAACGGGTGGGGGTAATAGTTGTTCCTAGAAGGTTCTCAAAACGAGTTCTTTGCGCAGGAACGTAAAATTGTACCTCTGGATAGCCCGGTAGGCTATCCACTGGTTCCCGTGTAACCACAGCAGTCCGAAAACTTCCTTGGGAGTGCGAGCTGCTGCTCCCCTCATCTTGGCTTCCGCTCCGCCTTGATGCTCTTCTTCGCTTGTTTCCTTCCATATCGAATCTGCACTAGGAGATAGGATAACAAAAAGGAACTCAAAGTTAATGGAATCAACAATATGTTCATTAATTTCCCCAAATCAATCATCTAAATTAGGGTTTTTGATTTTTCAATTGAAAAACCCTAACTTTTGTGATTAAAATTTTAGGGAATTTACAATGAAGAACAACCAACTAGCAGCAACATACAAACACTAAACTAAACAAAAACAAAAAAGAACAGAAAAAAAAAAAACGAAAAGCTAAAAAAAACTGAGAAAATAAAAAAAAACGGAAAGCTAAACTTGAAGACTAAAGAAACTAAACAAAGGAAACGAGCTAAAAAGGAAGAAAAACCAAACTAAACGAAGAGCATAACTGAAAAAAGGAAAAACAAGGAAAAGTAAAGAGAAAAGGAAGAAAAATTACCTCAACAAGATGCCCTTATAAGACTAGATCTGAAAAATTTGAGTTCAAAAGACCCAAAAACTAGCAAAAATAGCCTAAGTAGAGTAGATTTGAAGAAGGAAAAAGGGAAATAAGGGTTGAGAGAGAGTTAGGGTTTATGTGTTTATGTTTGAAGAGAAGGTGGTGTTTGAAGAAGGAAGTAAAAGAATCTGAAAAAAAAAGAAGGAAAAAGAAGTACCTCTCGTAAACAGATTAGCCGATCGACTTACCTTGTCGACTGATTTTGGTCGATCGACTTATGGTATCGACTGAAATTGGTCGATCGGCTAATTCGACTAAAAGGACTTCGTGCGAAATCAGATACGGTCGATCGACTTTCGGTATCGTTCACTTTTGGTCGATCGACTTCTTTTATCGACTAACAACGGTCGATCGACCATCTGGAGCTCCTTTCTTTGATTTTCGTCCGTTTTAACATTTCCTTAGGACTTCCGTTGCTTAAAACACCTACAATACTTCAGTAAAAAACACCTAGAACTCCACTTACTACCACAAAAAGTTCTCAAAAACAACTAAAGTTTAAGTCTAAAAAGTTCGAAACTAAACAAAACTTCAAAATACAAGCCGGGTTGCCTCCCGGAAAGCGCTGATTTATAAGGGTCCCGCACGACCTCTAACTTTCTTCAAAACTTGGCAACGTCAAGTGGCTCTAGGTACAGCACCTCAACCACTCCAATCACTTCCCCTTGATCACGATAATGTTTGACTTGATGTCCGTTGGCTTTGAATTTTTCCCCTGCGGCATTCTCAACTTCTACTGCACCAAACTTAGACACGTTAGTGATGGTGAAAGGACCAGACCATTTAGACTTTAACTTACCTGGAAATAGGCGAAGTCTGGAGTTGTACAGTAGCACCTTTTCTCCCACTTTGAAATCACGAATGAGGATTTTCTTGTCATGCCACCTCTTTGTCTTTTCTTTGTAGACTCGTGCACTGTCATAGGCATTAAGCCTAAACTCCTCCAGCTCATCAAGCTGCAAAAGTCTCTTCTCACCGCTCAACTTAGGATCCAAGTTGAGCTCTTTCACTGCCCACCAAGCTTTGAATTCCAACTCCACAGGTAGATGACACGATTTACCATAGACTAGTCGATAAGGTGATGTGCCAATTGGAGTTTTGAAAGCAGTACGATAGGCCCAGAGGGTATCATCCAACTTCATACTCCAATCCTTCCTTGACTTAGACACTACCTTGGCTAAGATTTCCTTGATCTCCCTATTGGAGACCTCAACCTGCCCGCTAGTTTGGGGATGATATCCCACACCTCGACGATGTGAAACACCATACTTAGTGAAAAGAGTTGACAACTTGTTATCCCTAAAGTGCATGCCACGATCACTTATGACAATACGTGGCACACCAAATCGTGGGAATATGATCTTTTTAAACAAAGACACGACAGTCTTAGCATCACAAGAGACTGAAGCAACGGCCTCTACCCATTTTGACACGTAATCGACAGCTACGAGGATATACCTGTTTCCCTTAGATGACGGGAAAGGACCCTGAAAATCGATTCCCCAAACATCAAAAACCTCAACTTCCAAGATGCCAACCTGAGGCATCTCGTGCCTCCTGGAAATGTTACCAGTGCGTTGACAAGCATCACAAGAGGAAACAAACATTTTAGCATCATAAAACATGGTAGGCCAAAAGAAACCAGATTGAAGTACCTTAGCCACGGTCCGGGATGGACCGTGGTGGCCGCCATAAGAGGAGGAATGACAAGCCTCCAGAATAGCTTTTGTCTCCCACTGTGGGATGCATCTCCTGTACAGTCCATCAGCACATTCTTTGAAAAGAAAGGGGTCATCCCAAAAATAACGCTTCACATCGTGGAGGAATCGCTTTCTCTGTTGAAAACTCAAATCCGGGGGTAGAAGATTACCTACAATAAAGTTGGCAAAGTCAGCATACCAAGGGATCTCAGAAATAGATAAAGCAAGCAAACTCTCGTCAGGAAAGAAATCATTAATAGGAAGAATGTCTCCCTCATTTTGTAACTCCAATCGAGACAAATGGTCAGCAACAAGGTTTTCAGAACCTTTCTTGTCCCGGATCTCCAAATCAAATTCCTGAATCAGAAGTACCCATCTCAGCAACCGCGGTTTGGCATCCTTCTTTGCCAAGAGTTGTTTCAGGGCTGTGTGATCAGTGAAAATGATCACTTTTGATCCCAGCAAATAAGACCTGAACTTCTCCAATGCATATACCACGGCCAACATCTCCTTTTCCGTGGTACCATACTTGACCTGCGTCTCATCCAATGTTCTACTTGCATAGTAGATTGCACTCAGAGCTTTTCCCTTCCTTTGGCCTAGCACTGCGCCAACCGCGTAATCACTCGCGTCACACATTATCTCAAAAGGGAGCTCCCAATCCGGTGCTTGGATTATGGGCGCGGTGATCAAGGCTTCCTTTAACCTGTTGAAAGCATTAAGGCACTCGTCAGAAAAATCAAAAGACACATCTTTA
Organism: Silene conica; assembly: GCA_029255685.2. NCBI lineage: Eukaryota > Viridiplantae > Streptophyta > Magnoliopsida > Caryophyllales > Caryophyllaceae > Silene > Silene conica. Next base: position 32,146,390 of record CM055317.2, on the reverse strand, counting down.
ATCAGCAAACGTGTAAGTGGTTTAGCAATTTTAGAAAAATCCTTGATAAACCGGCGATAAAACCCGGCGTGACCAAGGAAACTTCTAACCCCCTTGACGTTAATGGGAGGGGGTAATTGCTCTATCACCTGCACTTTTGCTTTGTCTACCTGTATACCCTTATCTGAAACCAAATGACCAAGAACAACACCCTCGTTCACCATGAAATGACATTTCTCCCAGTTCAAAACCAAGTTAACCTCAATGCATCTCTGCAAGATTTTATCAAGGTTAGATAAACAAGAAGAAAAATCAGACCCATACACACTGAAGTCATCCATAAAGACTTCCATGATTGACTCGATATACTTGGAAAAAATTCCCATCATGCACCTTTGAAAGGTGGCAGGGGCATTACAGAGACCGAATGGCATCCTGCGATATGCATAAACACCATAGGGACAAGTAAAGGTAGTCTTTTCTTGGTCATCAGGGTGAATGGGAATCTGAAAGAATCCCGAATACCCATCCAAATAACAGAAAAACTTGTGGGATGCCAATCTCTCTAGCATCTGGTCAATGAAAGGGAGAGGGAAATGGTCTTTCTTAGTGGCTGTATTCAACTGCCTATAGTCAATACACATCCGCCACCCAGTCACAGTCCTAGTTGGTATTAGTTCATTCTTATCATTTCTAATTACAGTAGTCCCTCCTTTCTTAGGAACTACGTGAACTGGGCTTACCCAATTAGAGTCAGAAATAGAATAAATTATACCTGCATCTAGAAGTTTCATCACCTCTTTCCTTACCACATCCTGCATATTCTGATTTAGCCGGCGTAAACCTTGCGCACGAGGTTTGTGACCTTCTTCCAGATTGATTCGATGCATGCAGAAATCAGGACTAATACCTGTCAAGTCATCTAAACTGTATCCCATAGCTTTCTTATTTTTTTTCAAAACAACCAACAAGTCAGCGAGTTGGCCAGCATCAAGTTTAGAACTAACTATGACAGGATAGAGTTCAAGATCATCAAGAAAAACATACCTGAGATGGGAAGGGAGGGGTTTGAGTTCCGGTTTTGTTACCTCTACAGTATAAGAGGTTTTCATTATCGCATCAACCGTCTCACCTTTCTCGAGGGTGTATTGTTTTCCTTTTAATGCCCTCTTCATCATGGCAAAGTCAACCTGTGCATCTTCTGCGAAACTATCAAGAACCATTAGAACTTCTAACGGGTCCCCAATTAGGGAACCCGACCAAAAATCAAACATGGATTCATCAATAATGTCGATGGCATAGCAAGTGTCTTCAATCATAGGTTTAGCTAGTGTGTTAGCTAGATTAAAGGTCACTCTATCATCCCCTACCTCAAGAGTCAAACGCCCCTGTTTGACATCAATAATGGCTCCTGCAGTGTGTAGGAAGGGTCTACCCAAAATTATTGGGATTTGGGTGTCCTCAGCCATATCTAGGACAATGAAGTCGACAGGTATAAAGAATTTACCTATCCTAACAGGGACATCCTCTAAAACACCTAGAGGTCTCTTTACTGATCTATCAGCCATTTGAAGAGTCACACTTGTGACTTTGAGACTACCCATGTTCAATTTTTCACAGACCGAATAGGGCATAACAGAAACACTTGCCCCCAAATCACACAAAGCTTTTTCTATTACAAGGGTACCTATAGTAACAGGAATTGAAAAACTACCCGGGTCCTTCAACTTTGGTGGAGATTTACTTTGTAAGAGTGCACTGCACTCTTCGGTAAAAGCAATAGTCTCCACCTCATTAAAGCTTCTCTTACGAGTCAATATGTCTTTCATAAACTTAGCATAGGAGGGTACCTGAGTGATTAACTCAGTGAAAGGAACAGTTACCTGTAAATTCTTGACGACCTCCATGAACTTACCAAACTGTTGCTCCATTTTTGTGTTCCTTAATCTGCTCGGAAATGGAACGGTCACTGGGATGCGAGAAACAGCGGTTCCCTTGTCGGAAACTGGATGAACAAGCCTTGTGGCATCAGAAACGATCCTTTCAGCGTCAGGAGCAGCCGATCGACTTTCTGCAGGGGGCGATCTGGTCGATCGACCAGAAGTTTGGTCGATCGACTTTTCGATCGACTGGTTTTGGTCGATCGACTTTCGGATCGACTGGTTTTGGTCGATCGACTTTGCATTCGACCAGTTTTGGTCGATCGACCGTCGTCCTCTGTCAGCATCTTCGTGCGTGCTATTTTCCTCTTCGTTCTCGGCTTCAGCAACATCCTCTACTAACACTTCTTGTCCATCATCAGTTGGCATTTGAGGACCTTCATAAGATGTTCCACTTCGCAAGTGGATCGCATTAACCGAATCGCGTGGCTTATCGGGTTGTGAAGGCAAGGAACCGGGTTGCCTTGTCGATTGGTTAGATGCCAATTGGGCGACTTGAGTTTCAAGCATCTTGATAGATGCTTCCTTAGCTTGGTCACTCTTCATCACGTGACCCATAAGGGATTGTAGCATACCCTTCAATTCTGCAATCTCACCAGTGTTCTGAGATACCGGTTGTTGTGGTTGTGGTGGCGAAAAGGATGGTGGTTTTTGGAAAGGTGGTTGTTGAAAAGATTGTTGTTGGTTGGAACGGTGAGGTGGTATGTATGTGGATTGTTGTGGAGGTGGTAAAGTTGTGGGATTCAAAACATTCTGACTTCGCCAAGAGAAGTTAGGGTGTTCTCTTGTTCTTTCATTGTAAGTGTTAGAGAAAGGACCACTCTGTCTATAGCTTTGAAAAGCTAGGACTTGCTCCTTTTCGGACATACACTCAGCTGCGATATGTCCCCCTACTCCACACCTATCACAAGTTACTTCTTGCTGCACCATGGCATTCACAGTTTGTTGGTTTCCCGAGCCTTGACCCATCTCCAAACGGTCAAACCTTGCATTCATGGCTTGTAGCTGGGCTACAAGGGCACTGTTGTCATTTCCACCAACACTCGGCCTAGCACCACCCCTCGGATTCCCATACTCCGCAGTATGAGTTGCCATCTCCTCAATCACATTCCAGCCCTTATCATCATCAACATTCTTTTGAAATCGCCCATTTGATGAGGCATCCAAAATAGCACGATGGTCATCGTACAACCCATTGTAAAATTGGTTGCACAAAAACCATTTCTCGAACCCGTGATGAGAAATAGAACGGATCAGTTTCTTGAAACGGACAAATGCCTCGTAAAGGGTCTCGGTAGGTAACTGTTTGAAACTAGTGATTTGCCCCCTTAGGGCATTCGTTTGCTGTGGAGGGTAGTACCTTTTGTAGAAGGCTAGGGCAAGAGAATTCCAGTCAGTCACTCCCGCAGCTTCCTTGTCAAGATCACGGTACCACTCACGAGCTCCGTCTAACAAGGAGAAGGGAAAAAGAACCTCCTTGACTTGTTCTTGCGTAACTCCAGCGGTGAGTGGTATGGTTGAGCAATAGTCAGTATATGTCTCCATATGCTTTCCGGGGTCTTCACCGCTCACTCCCCGAAATTGATTTCGCTCCACCAAATTTATGTAAGAGGGGCGAATATCAAAGTTTCCATTAGCAGCGGTAGGGAGTTGAAATCCCTTGGGAATGGAATCGGGTGAGGGCTCGGAATGAGTACACAGTTTCGGCATCGTCACTGGCACAGGAATATCAGCTATGAACTCTGAAGTCTCTTCTGCAAAGGTATCGAACTCGGAGAGTCCTTCTTCGTGAGAATTAGAAAACTCTTCGTAGATGGAATCAAGAGTTTGCAAATCCTCTGCTTGACGTATTTCCTTCCAGAAGTTTCGTAAAGCGCGAAAAGTCTTCTCAGGTTCGGGATCAAATGGTAAGAGTTCGGACCTGTTGGACCTGGGCATAAACAGAAACTAAAGGAAAGGATGAGAACTGCCTCAAGGAATATGGATCCCTTGAGACAAAAGACAAACTAAAATAAAGCAAATAAAATATCACCGTCTCCCCGGCAACGGCGCCAAAATTTGACACGGCTGTCGCAACCCTATCAAAGATAACCAACTGGCCTAACTAATGTAGTAAGGAAGTCGGGATCGTATCCACAGGGAGACAGATAAGAATTCTAAAAGCTAAACTAAAGTCTGTCAAGGTAACCAAATTGGGGGGTTTTGTTTGTTGTTTGACTAACTAAAAGTAGTGAAGGAAAGGGAGAAGAGAAAAGCGTAAGGAAAGAGTATATAAAAATATAAGGGAAAGAGAACTAGGATAGTCGGTTCACCAATGATTGTGTGACAACAAGTGGTTTAGGTCGCAGATCAGTCGCAATTATCGGTCTAAGGGTAATGAAAAGGTCCTCTCGGATCGCTGTTCGCCCTAGAATGCTTCTAGCGGGCTCTCGCAACTTACTAGGGCACTCTAATGTTTGTAGCAGATCTAACCCTCACCAGGCTTTCGATCTTAGGTCGGGGTTTTGTCAAATCAACTAATCAATCATGCGCATTAATTGACTAATCGCTATCAAATGCTACAATTAACAACAGAGACATACAAATACGAACAAGTCTAAACCTAAACGAACATTGTCACATCATCAAAGGATCACCTATATCCTAGTCGAAGAGATTAGCTATGCATAAAGGGATTAACAAATGAAATGAAAGAAATAACTAAAGAGGAAAGCATGATCGCGAGATAAGCAGAGATGAATTAAGATAAAAGAAAGTAAGAGCAAGGAATAAAAATTACCAATAAAAAGTGTTGAGTAGTGAATTCCGGAAGGATAGATCTTACAAGCTTGAAGATGAAAATGAAATAAAATACAACTGACTAAAAGTTTTTACTGAGGAAAAGTAAGAGAGTAGATTCAAGATTAAGGTAAAAAGTAGAAGTAGTCTAAAAGAAAATTCTAAAGGCTGCTTAAAAAGGAAATGTTCTGATCATCTTATCACGACCTAATGGGCTTAGGTCAAAAACGGGCTTCGGCAGCAAGAGACCGGTCGATCGACTGAACAACCGGTCGATCGACTTTCCCATCGACCAAGATTGGTCGATCGACTGAGGTATTGGTCGATCGACTTTTCCTATCGTCCAAGATCGGTCGATCGACTGGTTTTGGGCTTGACTTGACGTTGACTTCGAAAATGCGCTTCCTTGGCTTGATACAAAGGGTGGTTTCACTTCTCCTGACCTCCTAAATGCAAATTTGAGGGCAACTTCGACTCCGAATACATACTTCCGAATATATTCCTGCAATTAACACAAGAAGGCTCAAAGTAGGCAATTCGGGGCTAAAAGTAGCAAGGTGTTTGGCAAAAGAACGTAAAAATGCATGCAAAAGAAGTCTAAAAGACTATAGAAATGGCATGCATCAGTGGGCTTAATGGTTGTAACTTTTTGCTGCTGGTCCGGGTGGACCAGTAAAAACAATGCTGCTTTGGGCAGCCTTTCTTTTAATCGTATGATCCCTGCTGTATGGGGTTTTGCTTTATCTGTTGGTTTCTTGCCGTTGTTCTGGCGTTTTCTTTTGTACATGCATGTTTCGTTTGTGTTTTGGCCATCGCTGTTTTGGTGTGCTGGCCTGGTGTTTTATATACCCATCCCTATACTGGGGTGCCAGGCTTGACTTAGGTTCTCCTGCGATTAGTGCAGATTTCCTCTTTAGGTCAGTCCACTAGGATAAGCAAATTCTGGTCCAGAAAATAAGTGATAAAATATTTTTCCTCTTAAAAAGACTCGATAATTGATTAAATGTGCCAAGGTTTTGAATCACAAGACTTAAATTACCAAATACTAAGTTATAAAAACATAAAGCAAGACAAAAATTTAAGCTGGACCAGAGTATACATTATACAGAGTAGAACCTGAGGTCTAAGGGAACTGCCCTGGTCTGGTGGAGGCACCTCTAGATGATATACTTTTTTAAGTGAAGTATATTCCATGATCTGGGTATCATTTCCCCTTCCATTGTCATTAGGCTGTAGGCCCCATTACCAACTATACTTTCGACTTGGTATGGACCCTCCCAGTTGTAGGCAAACTTTCCGGCTTGTCGATTTTTGGTGTTCTGGAACACCTTTCTCAGGACCAGATCTCCTACTTGCAGGGTCCTGATCCTGACATTTTTGTTGTAGCTCCGAGCCACCATCTGCTTGTATGAGGCCATCCTGACGTAGGCACTGGTTCTGAGTTCATCAACAGTGTCCAGGCTACTGGCCAATTCCACTTGGTTCTGGCCCTCAGTTATACACCCATACCTGTGGGTTGGGATTTTGACTTCAGAAGGAATTACCGCTTCTGCTCCGAAGACAAGGCTGAAGGGGGTCTGACCTGTTGCTACTTTCGGAGTAGTTCTGTCAGCCCATAGGACCAGAGGAAGCTCCTCTGCCCATTTCCCTCCCATTTCTTGTAGTTTCTTTTTCATATTCTCAATGATGATCTTATTACTAGACTCAGCTTGTCCGTTGGACTGGGGGTTCCTGGGGGTAGATTTCTGGAGTGATACATTCCACCCAGCACAGAAAGCCTCGGTTTTCTTCCCAATGAATTGGGAACCATTGTCACATATTATTTCTGAAGGTATGCCAAATCTGGTGAATATATTGCGCTTAATAAAAGAGATGACCTGTGCTTCGGTGGTCTGGGTGAATGATTCTGCTTCAATCCATTTAGAAAAGTAATCTGTCATGGCCAGCATGTACAGCTTGTTTCTTGGTGCTCTGGGGAGAGGTCCCACAATATCCATCCCCCACTTCATAAAAGGCCATGGGGATATGATCGGGTGCAGAGGCTCTGCTGGTTGGTGATTGACAGGTGCGTGCCTTTGACAGGCGTCGCATTTCCTTGCATACTCCTTTGCATCCTTGCGCATTGTGGGCCAGAAGTACCCCATTCCGAGGGCTCTATTGGACAAGCTTCTTCCCCCTGCATGATTTCCAAAGTCTCCGCTGTGGAGGTCATGCAAGACTGTCTGTGCCTCAGTCTGGTCCAGGCATCGCAGATATGGCCCTGCTAATGATTTCCGGAATAGGACTCCATCAATCAGTAGGAACCTGGAAGCCTTCATCCTGAAACTGCGTGCCTCTTTCTTACTGCTGGGCTGGATATCATGTTGCAACCAGTCCAGGTATGGCTTTCGCTAGTCTTGCTCTGCCCCCTGGTCTGGGTTGTTGCTGTAGATAGGTAACTCTTCCTGGTCCGAATCTGGTCCAGGAATGGCTGGTTTGAGAGCATGGGTGATAGGTATATTGGCTACGTCAGTTGGTTTGAAGGTTGATCCCAGGGTTGCCAGTGCATCTGCTTCCGCGTTCTGCTCCCGGGGTACCTGCTAGATGCAGAATTCCGCGAATCTGCCGATTAACTCCTTTGCTACACATAAGTAGGCTGCCATTGTGGGGTCTCTTGCTTCGTATGCTCCATTGACGTGGTTCACAATTAGTTGTGAATGCAGCTGATTCCTATGTCCAGGGCTAATTGTAGTCCTAGGACCAGGGCTTCATACTCAGCTACGTTGTTGGTGTTTTTGAACTCATATCGAACTCCTTGGGTGATCAGGTCACCCTCTGATGATCTAAGGATCAACCCAACTCCTGACCCTCTGGCGTTTGATGCTTCATCTACTCGTAATTCCCAAGTACCTGGCTTGGCACCTTGGTGTAGATGCAGGATTTCCTGCTCTGCTTGGGTCTGGAGTGCTGGGCTGAAGTCGGAGACGAAGTCTGCGAGGGCTTGTGACTTTATGGCTGTGCGTGGTTCAAACTGGAGATCATATCCACTGAGGTGCACAGACCACTTAGCCGTTCGTTCTGATAGTTCTGGCTTTCTCATGATCGTTTTGAGGGGGTGATTGGTGACCACTGAGATGGTATGAGACTCAAAGTATGGGCGTAGTTTATAGGATGCTGTGACCAATGCCAATACTAGTTTCTCAAGTGAGGTATACCTTGCTTCTGCTGGCAGTAATGACTTGCTGACGTAGTATACCTGATGCTGAGCTCCTTCGTGCTGCCGGACCAGAACTGCGCTTACTGCTGCTTCGGTCACGGAGAGGTACAAGAGCAGTATTTCCCCCTGCTCTGGTTTGGATAGCAGAGGTGGGCTGCTCAGGTACTGTTTTAGTTCCTGGAATGCCTTTTCGTGCTCTTGTGTCCAATCAAACTTCTGGCCTTTTCTGAGGATATCATAGAATAGTCTGCACCGGTCTGAGGATCTGGAGATAAACCTGCTCAGGGCTGCTACTCTTCCCGTCAGACGCTGCACATCTTTGGGTTTCTGGGGTGATTCCAGCTGCAGAATTGCTTTGATCTGTTCTGTGCTGGCTTCTATCCCCCTCTGAGTTACCATATACCCTAGAAATTTCCCACTGGAAACTCCAAAGGTACATTTAGCTGGATTGAGCTTCATCTTGTACTTCCGGAGGGTGTTAAATGTTTCCTCCAAATGCTGGGTGTGGTCCGCCGATTGCTTGGATTTGACCACCATATCGTGTATGTACACTTCCATATTGCGTCCTATCTGATCCTTGAACATCATATTGACGAGCCGCTGATATGTAGAGCCGGCATTCTTAAGACCGTAGGGCATTACATTGTAGCAGTAAATGCCTCTTTCGGACCTGAATGCTGTCTTCTCCTGGTCTACCGGGTCCATTTTGATCTGGTTGTACCCGCTCCAGGCATCTAGGAAAGTCAACATTTCGTGGCCTGCAGTGGCGTCCACCATAGCATCTATATGTGGCAAGGGGAATGGGTCCTTGGGGCAGGGCCTTATTCAGGTCTGTGAAATCCACGCAGACCCTCCACTTGCCATTCTTTTTTGGTACCACCACTACATTGGATAGCCACTCTGGGTATTTGACTTTCCTAATCTTTCCTGCCTCCAGAAGGTTGTCCACCTCCTGGTTTATGATCTGGTGTCTTTCTGCTGCGAATTTCCTGCGTCTCTGCTGCACTGGTCTGAATCCTGGATCTATGCTGAGCTTGTGTGTTATGATCTCTGGGTCTATACCAATCATATCTTTGTGGAACCAGGCGAAACAGTCCACATTCTTTCTGAGCAGCTGGAGGAGCTGCCGGCGTAGATCTCCAGAGCACTCTGAGCCTACGAACACGGTCCTTTCTGGGTGCTGCTCATCCAGGTGGACCTCATCGATTTCTGCCTGCTGGGGCTCGATGTACTCCTCCTGGATGTGCAGTTGCTGTAGTTGTTATGCTCTGGCAGCTGGTGGTCTGGTGGTCCTTTTGAGAGCTACTTTGTAGCAATCTTTGGCCTCCTCCTGGTCTCCCCGTATCTCCTGGACTCCCCACGGTGTAGGAAATTTCAGGCACTGGTGATACGTTGACGGGATTGCTCGCATTTCGTGGATCCAGGGCCTGCCGAGAATAACATTGTAAGTAGATGGACCATCAATAACTAAGTACCTTACCTGTTTGTTCAGCCCTCCGGCGTAGGTGGGGATGGTGATTTCCCCCAGGGTATGCGCTGTTTCTCCACTGAATCCGACCAGAGGAATAGCTTTCTTTGTCAGGTCCTTCTCATCAAATCCCATGCTCTTTAGTGCATCCAGCATCAACAGGTTGACGGAGCTGCCTGTGTCTACCATGACTTTCCTGACCTCACAATTGCCGATGTTCAATGTGATAATCAGGGCATCATGGTGCTGCTCTGGTACAGCTTCTGCATATGTCTCGTCAAAAGTTACTGCTGGGAGGTCCTGCCTTGCTATTCTGCATGATGATTCTGGCTTGTCTCCCTTAGCTGCAGTTACACGTCTTTTGGCTGCTGAGTAGGTGAGCCCACACAGCTCTGATCCTCCAGTGATGACATTGACAATTCTATTGCAAGGAGGAGCTGGTGAGGGCTTCACCTGGCTGGCTGCATTGACTCTGGTGGACTTTTCTGGGAGCAGATGATCCAAGTTGCCTCGGTCATACTGGAATCGGACCTCCTTCCTGAGGGTATAGCATTCATCCGTAGTATGACCTATGTCATCATGGAATTCACATCTTTTGCTTGCATCACGGCGGTCGTTGGGTCGCTCCTCTTTCTTCTTTGGCCACCTGACTCCCTTGAGTTCTTTTAAGGCCTTCAACAAGCCAGCCATCCCGGTGGTAAAGCCATACTCGCTGACCTTCGGAGGTGGATCTGCATCATTTTTACCACCGGTGCTCTCGGATACTTTGCTCACTGGCTTGCTGTAGGGCTTTGATCTCTCGCTCCTTTTTTCTACTGGTGCTTTCCTAGACACAGGTTCCGTGTCATAGGTACTTCTTCTGGAGGCAGCGTCTTCTTCCAGCCTCATGGCTGCAACTGCCTGGGCCTGCACATCAGCAAAGGCAGTGCATGGGTGCATTGTCAACTGCTTGTACAGGTCAGAATCGTGATGTAACCCCCTGCGGAAGGCTTCGATGGCAGTGGGTACATCATAATGCGGAATGGCAACCTTCTCCTTGTTGAACCTGGTGAGGTAATCTCGAGTGGTTTCCTCGAATCCTTGAACAATTCTGTATAGATCGCTGGTCTGCTTTTCTGGTTTCATGCTGCTAGCAAACTGCTGATTAAAGGCATTAACCAGATCTGCAAAGGAGGAGATCCTGCGATTGGGCAATCCCACAAACCAGTGCAGGGCTGCTCCGGATAGGGTTGACCCAAATCCTTTGCACATGCAAGCCTCCTTAAGTGCTCCGGTTGCGGTCACCACCATCATTTTCTGCTTATACTGGTTTATGTGGTCCAGGGGTTCGGCCGTACCATCATATAGTGTCATGGTTGGTGGCACAAACCCCTTGGGCACATTGATCAGGGAAATGTTGTCGATGAATGGTGAATCTGCATAGCTGTCCTGGGAAGCTTTCTCCATGGGCCTTGGCATGCAAGGTATCTTGGTAATCATGTCTTTCAACTCCTGGTAGCGCTGGTCCGAGAGACTGCCTGCTCCAGGGAATGGATTGACTGGCGGAGGGAAGAAGCCTGGAGGGGCTCCTCCCTAGGGACCTGAGGTCGGGTTGACTGGCGGAGGGAAGAAGCCTGGAGGGGCTCCTCCCCAAGGGCCTGCGGCTGGTTGATTGGCTGCTACGGATGAACTGAAGCCTGGTCCTGGATGCCAACCAACTGCTGACTACACTGATGCTCCTCCTTGCCACCCTCCAACGCTGGACTGGTTCACGGGTGCTGCTCCTACTGAGATCTCTGGCGTTCGTCCGATGGTAGGCTGTGGAGGGGTACCTGAAAAAATCAAAGGGTCAGTCCCATGGGGAAAACAAGGTGTAGGATTACCTGCAGGCTGAACTGGTCTGGACTGCGGTGCTCCAAACACAGTCGAGTCCAGATCCAGTATCTCTGGGCCACTGCTCGGGATGGCGACACCTAGATCCAGCCTGGTGACGATCTCTTGGGGGACTGGCCGGTTCAACCCTACTCTCCCGAAGGGAGCGAAGGTCTGTCCAGGCCCTGGTTGTAACATTCTGTACGGCGGCTCTGGTCGTGCGACTGCGGCGATCTGCTCTTTTAGGTTCAGATTGTCCTTCTTCAGGCTCTCTATGGCTTCCTGCAGAGCACTCATTCCCTGGACCACCACCTGCATCGGATCTGAGCTGGGAACCCGCAGCAGCTGGCCTACTCCAGGTATCTGGGCTTCTCCACTTCTGCTGGGGCTGCTCTCTCTGCTCTGCCTTGGGGAAGCAGACACAGGGGGTGATCTGGGAATCTGAGGAGGTTTGCTGGATGGAGCCACAACCCTTGGGGCTGTGGTCTGACTTACGACCAGGGGTGGTCCTGTGAGACCAACGGACACAGTAGGGTTGGCCCCACTGGACTGGGCTGGCATGCTCTGAGAGCTGGATGGGTTAGCTTTGGTCTCAGACATGCTTGTTGTGACGAGATAACGATTTTAAATATTGGAATGCGCACTATGCCCCACAGTGGGCGCCAAATTGTTTTGGTAAAATTTCTACCGGGTCGAGTTTATGTGTTGCGCGTCAAAGTGCCAACCAATATTCGGATTTTACGTAAGAAACAAATATAAAGAGCAAGGGAAATAAAGAATGACACAAGAGATTTTTGGTGACGCGGAAAAACCCAATGAGGGAAACAACCGCGGGGGGAACGGAATCCCAGCAATATTTTCACTATGATCGAAGATGTACGCTGTTGTAGATGGATTACAAGTGTTTGCGTAAGTAGCTAGGTTACAATGTATGCATGAATGAATAAAAAGAATGCCCTAGTTTCTCTTTTTATAGCTGCGAGTTGCGTGTTCAACTGATTTGTTCTGGTGCTGGAATGTGGGAGGGAATATAGGGGAATATCCCTTTAGGGTTTTGACCCATTCCCTTTCTCCAACAACTCTTTTTCTGCTCTGATCTGCGTCTGGTCTGCTTCTGGTTTGCTTCTGGTCTGCTTCTTGTGGTGGGCTGCTTATTTATTTATCTTTGGGCCCAATAGTGAGATGTGGATTTTGGGCTAAACAAGCATATTCTCCAATTCACGTACAACCTCACGTCGAATTTAATGTTCTCAATAATGACGACCGTCTAGCTATGAATGAAGAACAACTGCCAAATCCCCAAACAAAGGCTTTTTTTTACATGTTAAAAGTTTTGGAACAACCATTATATGAAGGGAGCAAAATGTCATTATAGCAAGCCGCCTCTAGGATAGTAACCTTGAAATGTGAGTATAATATGTCATTTAATGTCGTTCATGGTATTGCTTCTTTGCTTGAAAATGATATCCCCGATGATAACGTCATGACTCGAAGTTTTTACAACACCAAAAAGGTAGTTAAAGGTTTTCAGCTACCGCATCAAAAGATTGTTGCATGTCCTGAAGGATGTATGCTCTTTTGAAAAGATGATGTTTTCCTTGACAAGTGCAAAAAATGTGAAAGGGATAGATTTGAGACAAGTGATGGAGATATTGTTTTGAAAGCAAAAAAAGGCAACAAGGGTAATAAAAGGGATCAAAAGTGTAAGAAATCAATAGCACTAAACCAATTAATTTACCTTCCTCTTGCCCCAAGACTTCAAAGAATGTATTCTACCAAAAAAATTGTCGGACAAATGACATGTGTAGGCACAGAAAATTTATTAATGTGCCGAATAAATAAAATAAATTAATTATTTTGAGTTAATACCAAATTTTAACTTAATTTAATTATTTTTGTCCCGACTAAATGAAATATGGGTCGATTCGGATTACAAAAGAAGTTATTCGGATCTCTAAACCCAAAACAATCAAATTTGGGCCAAGTTCACAAGTAAACCCATAAATGGGTGACTAGCAAAGTCCAACAAGAAGAATCAAAACTCTATAAAAGGAGATCTCCTCATTCATTTCAAGGGTTGAAAATTCATTATTGCAAAAAAGTTAGAGATTAAGACAAGGTGCAAATCTATCCAAGCTCTCTTTATCAAAGTCATTGCAAGCAGTCAACAAGCACATCAAATCGTGCTGCCTGCCTTGAAGATTCAATCACAAATTCAAACCTTCAAGGGATATTCAAGTCATTGCGACCCTCTCAAGAAATCAAATTCACAGCACGCGTAAAGTAATCAAAGTTGTCTACAGTGCACCCCTCACGTGTACCCTATACACGTACCCCTACGGCATACTAGAATCAGAGGATACATTAGAGATTGTACACGCACTTTTGATATTTAATTAATAAAATTTATTTGTTTCATTGTTTTGTATTTCAGTTATTGCGATACAAAATCTGTTGTTACAAATTTTGGTGAACCTGACGTGAAAATCTCTACCTCTCATCTCTACTTTCGTTTTAACCAAGTCTACAACAAGAAGATGTCTACCATGCAAAACATTTCCTCCAGCCCATCCAAAAGGACCTATGTAGATATCCTACAAAGTACTCGTGCTGCTGCTATCTCTCCAGCTCTACAGTCAGTTGGTATCTCCACAAGAGGAAGGGTGAAGAAGGCTTCTAGCAATGCTGCTGCTGCCAGTCTACGCTCTGCTCACGTCCCAAGTAGGCCGCGCAAGATCTCAGTCGCCTCCATAGCTGCTGCTGCTACGGCACTCCTGACTGCCTCCTCTCCTCCACGTGCGGAGACTAAGAGTGTTAAGGTCAAGAAGACATCTCCTGGCAACCCAAAGAAGTCGCCAAAGAAGAAAGAAGTCTCAACTTCTGACGCTGCTCCAGTTATGGTGATCAATGGTGCTACCCTTGAGGAACAAGTCCAGAATATGAACGCGCTCCTTGAAAGGGTGTTAAAGGAGAACGAGGAGAAGAACAAGAAGATTGACGAGCTCCAAAAAGAGGTGGTGGCGCTCCGTGACAAGAAGGTTGTTTAGCCCAAAATTCACATCTCACTATTGGGCCCAGTGATGAATAATTACGCAGCCCAACGCCAGAGGCAGATCAGACGCAGACTAGACGCAGACTAGACGCAGACTAGATGCAGGTCAGGCACAGCCCAGAGCAGAAAAAGAGCTGTTGAAAGGAAAGGAATGGGTCAAAACCCTAAGAGAATATTCCCCTATATTCTCTCCCACATTTCAGCACCAGAAACTGAGTCCGTTAAGCATAATTCGCAGCTATAAAAAGAGAGACTAGGTCATTACTTAGTCATCTAGTTCATACGTTGTAAACCCTACTTCTCTAGCAAAATACTTGTAATCCGTCCCTACAGTGAAAAACCTTCGATCATAGTGAAAATATTGGTGGGATTCCGTTCCCCCCGCGGTTGTTTCCCTAAACGGGTTTTTCCGCGTCACCAAAAACTTTGCGTGTTGCTCTTTGTTCGTTTTTGTTTTGCATTTATCTTTTACATAAACCTTCATATTGGTTGGCACTTTGACTCATAACACAATCAATTGACTCGGTAGAAATTTTACCAAAACAATTTGGCGCCCACCGTGGGGCATAGTGCGCATTCCAATATTTAAAATCGTTACTTCATCGCAACAAGCATGTCTGGGACCAAAGCCAACCCTTCCAGCTCTCAGAGCATGCCAGCCCAGTCCAGTGGGATCAACCCTACTGTATCCGCTGGACTCGCAGGACCATCTCTGGTCGTGAGTCAGACCACAGCCTCCAAAGTTGTGGTTCCATCCAGCAGACCTCCTCAGGTTCCCAGATCACCCCCTGTGTCCGCTCCCTCAAGGCAGAGCAGAGAAAGCAGTCCCAGCAGGAGCGGAGAAGCCCAGATGCCCGGAGCAGGCCAGCAGCCGCAGGTTCCCCGTACCGATCCGATGCAGATGGTGGTCCATGGAATGAGTGCCCTGCAGGAAGCCATAGAGGGCCTGAAGAAGGACAATCTGGACCTGAGAGAGCAGATCGCCGCAGTCGCACGTCCAGAGCAGCCGTTCAGAATGTTGCAGCCAGGACCTGGGCAGACCTTCAACCCCTTCGGGAGAGCAGGGTTGAACCGGCCAATTCCCCAGGAGATCGTCACCAGGCTGGATCTAGGTGTCACCACCCCGAGCAGTGGCCCGGAGATACTGGATCTGGACTCATCTGCGTTTGGAGCACCGCAGTCCAGACCAGTTCAGCCTGCAGGTAATCCTACACCTTGTTTTCCTCCTGGGACTGATCCTTTGATTTTTTCAGGTACCCCTCCACAACCCACCATCGGACGAACGCCAGAGATCTCCGTAGGAGCAGCGCCTGTGAACCAGTCCAACACCGGAGGATGACAGGGAGGAGCACCAGCACAGTCAGCAGTTGGTTGGCATCCAGGACCAGGCTTCAGTCCATCCGTGGCAGCCAATCAATCAGCCGCAGGACCTTGGGGAGGAGCCCCTCCAGGCTTCCTCCCTCCGCCAATCAATCCGACCTCAGGGCCCTGGGGAGGAGCCCCTCCAGGCTTCTTCCCTCCGCCAGTCAATCCATTCCCTGGAGCAGGCAGTCTCTCAGACCAGCGCTACCAGGAATTGAAAGACATGATCACCAAGATACCTGGTATGCCGAGGCCAATGGAGAAGGCTTCCCAGGATAGCTATGCAGATTCACCATTCATCGACAACATTGCCCTGATCAATGTGCCCAAGGGGTTTGTGCCACCAACCATGACACTATATGATGGTACGGCCGACCCTCTGGACCACATAAATCAGTATAAGCAGAAAATGATGGTGGTAACCGCAACCGGAGCACTTAAGGAAGCCTGCATGTGCAAAGGATTTGGGTCAACCCTCTCCGGTGCAGCCCTGCACTGGTTTGTGGGATTGCCCAACCGCAGCATCTCCTCCTTTGCAGATCTGGTTAATGCTTTTAATCAGCAGTTCGCTAGTAGCATGAAACCAGAGAAGCAGACCAGCGATCTATACAGAATTGTTCAAGGATTCGAGGAAACCACTCGAGATTACCTCACCAGGTTCAACAAGGAAAAGGTTGCCATCCCGCATTGTGATGTACCCACTGCCATTGAAGCCTTCCGCAGGGGGTTACATCACGATTCAGACCTGTACAAACAATTGACAATGCACCCATGCACTGCCTTTGCTGATGTACAGGCCCAGGCAGTTGCAGCCATGAGGCTGGAAGAGGACGCTGCCTCCAGAAGAAGTACCTATGACACAGAACCTGTGTCTAGGAAAGCACCAGTAGAAAAAAGGAATGAAAGATCAAAGCCCTACAGCAAGCCAGTGAGCAAAGTATCCGAGAGCACCGGTGGGAAAAACGATGCAGATCCACCCCCGAAGGTCAGTGAGTATGGTTTTACCACCGGAATAGCTGGCTTGCTAAAGGCCTTGAAAGAGCTCAAAGGAGTCAGATGGCCAAAGAAGAGAGAGGAACGGCCCAATGACCGCCGTGATGCAAGCAAAAAATGTGAATTCCATGATGACATAGGTCATACCACGGACGAATGTTACACCCTCAGAAAGGAGGTCCGATTCCAGTATGACCGAGGCAACTTGGACCATCTGCTCCCAGAGAAGTCCACCAGAGTCAACGCAGCCAGCCAGGTGCAGCCTTCACCAGTTCCTCCCTGCAATAGAATTGTCAATGTCATTACTGGAGGATCAGAGCTGTGTGGGCTCACCTACTCAGCAGCCAAGAGACGTGTAACTGCAGCAAAGGGAGACAAGCCAGAATCATCTTGTAGAATAGCAAGGCAGGACCTCCCAGCAGTAACCTTTGATGAAACAGACGCAGAAGCTGTACCAGAGCAGCACCATGATGCCCTGATTATCACATTGAATATCGGCAATTGTGAGGTCAGGAAGGTCATGGTAGACACGGGCAGTTCCGTCAACCTACTAATGCTGGAAGCGTTAAAGAGCATGGGATTTGACGAGAAAGACCTGACCAAGAAAGCTATACCCCTGGTCGGATTCAGCGGAGAAACAGCGCATACCCTGGGGGAAATCACCATCCCCACCTACGCCGGAGGGCTGAACAAACAGGTAAGGTACTTAGTTATTGATGGTCCATCTACTTACAATGTTATTCTTGGCAGGCCCTGGATCCACGAAATGCGAGCAATCCCGTCAACGTATCACCAGTGCCTGAAGTTTCCTACGCCGTGGGGAGTTCAGGAGATACGGGGAGACCAGGAGGAGGCCAAGGATTGTTACAAAGTAGCTCTTAAAAGGACCACCAGACCACCAGCTGCCAGAACATAGCAATTACAGCAACTGCACATCCAGGAGGAGTACATCGAGCCCCAGCAGGCAGAAATCGATGAGGTCCACCTGGATGAGCAGCACCCAGAAAGGACCGTGTTCGTAGGCTCAGAGTGCTCTGGAGATCTACGCCGGCAGCTCCTACAGCTGCTCCGAAAGAACGTGGACTGCTTCGCCTGGTCCCACAAGGACATGATTGGCATAGACCCAGAAATCATAACGCACAAGCTCAGCATAGATCCAGGATTCAGACCAGTGCAGCAGAGGCGCAGGAAGTTCGCAGCAGAAAGACATCAGATCATAAACCAGGAGGTGGATAACCTTCTGGAGGCAGGAAAGATCAGGGAAGTCAGGTATCCGGAGTGGCTATCTAATGTAGTGGTGGTACCAAAAAAGAATGGCAAGTGGAGGGTCTGCGTGGATTTCACAGACCTGAATAAGGCCTGTCCCAAGGACCCATTCCCCTTGCCACACATAGATGCCATGGTAGACGCCACTGCAGGCCACGAAATGTTGACTTTCCTGGATGCCTGGAGCGGGTATAACCACATCAAAATGGACCCGGCAGACCAGGAGAAGACAGCATTCAGGTCCGAAAGAGGCATCTACTGCTACAACGTAATGCCCTTCGGCCTGAAGAACGCTGGTTCTACCTACCAGCGGCTCGTCAATATGATGTTCAAAGACCAGATAGGACGTAATATGGAAGTCTACATAGATGATATGGTGGTCAAATCCAAGCAGTCAACAGACCACACCCAACACCTGGAGGAAACATTCAACACCCTCCGGAAGTACAAAATGAAGTTAAATCCAGCCAAGTGTACCTTCGGAGTTTCTAGTGGGAAATTCCTGGGGTATATGGTAACACAGAGGGGGATAGAAGCCAGCACAGAACAGATCAAAGCAGTTCTGCAGCTGGAATCACCCCAGAAGCCAAAAGATGTGCAGTGTCTGACGGGAAGAGTAGCAGCCCTGAGCAGGTTTATCTCCAGATCCTCAGACCGGTGCAGATTATTCTATGATATTCTCAGAAAAAGCCAGAAGTTTGATTGGACACCAGAGCACGAAAAGGCATTCCAGGAACTAAAGCAGTACCTGAGCAGCCCACCCCTGCTATCCAAGCCAGAGCAGGGGGAGGTCCTGCTCCTGTACCTCTCAGTAACCGAAGCAGCAGTAAGCGCAGTTCTGGTCCGACAGCACGAAGGAGCTCAGCACCCGGTGTACTACGTCAGCAAGTCATTACTACCAGCAGAAGCAAGGTATACCTCACTGGAGAAACTAGTATTAGCATTGGTCACAGCATCTTACAAGCTGCGTCCATACTTCGAATCTCATACCATCTCAGTGGTTACCAATCACCCACTCAAGACGGTTATGAGAAAGCCAGAATTATCAGGACGAATGGCTAAGTGGTCGGTGCACCTCAGTGGGTATGACCTCCAGTTTGAACCACGCACAGCCATAAAGTCACAAGCCCTCGCAGACTTCGTCTCCGATTTCAGCCCAGCACTCCAGACCCAAGCAGAGCAGGAAATCCTGCACCTACACCAGGGTGCCAAACCAGGCACCTGGGAGTTACGAGTAGATGGAGCTTCAAACGCCAGAGGGTCTGGAGTTGGGTTGATCCTCCGATCACCAGAAGGGGATCTAATCACCCAAGCAGTCCGATGTGAGTTCAAGACCACAAATAATGTGGCTGAGTATGAAGCCCTAGTCCTGGGACTGCAACTAGCCTTGGACATGGGAATCAACCATGTTAATGTATATAGTGATTCACAACTAATTGTGAATCATGTCAATGGAACATACGAAGCAAGAGACCCCACAATGGCGGCCTACTTGTGCGTGGCAAAAGAGCTAATCGACAGATTCGTGGAATTCTGCATCCAGCAAGTACCCAGAGAGCAGAACGCAGAGGCAGATGCACTGGCAACTCTAGGCTCAACCTTCAAACCAGCCGACATAGCCAGTATTTCAATCACCCATGTCCTCAAACCAGCCATTCCTGGACCAGATTCGGGTCAGGAGGAGCTGCCTATCTGCAGCAGCAACCTAGACCAGGAGTCAGAACAAGACTGGCGAAAGCCATACCTGGACTGGTTGCAGCATGATATCCAACCCAGCAGTAAGAAAGAGGCACGCAGTTTCAGGATGAAGGCTTCCAGGTTCATACTGATTGATGGAATCCTGTTCCGGAAGTCGTTAGCAGAGCCATATCTGCGATGCCTGGACCAGACCGAGGCACAGACAGTCTTGCATGACCTCCACAGTGGCGACTGTGGAAATCATGCAGGGGGAAGAAGCCTGTCCAACAGAGCTCTCAGAATGGGGTACTTCTGGCCCACAATGCGCAAAGATGCGAAGGAATACGCAAGGAAGTGTGACGCCTGTCAAAGGCATGCACCTGTCAACCACCAACCAGCAGAACCCCTGCACCCGGTCATATCCCCATGGCCCTTTATGAAGTGGGGAATGGATATTGTGGGACCTCTCCCCAGAGCACCAGGAAACAAGTTGTACATGTTGGCAATGACTGACTACTTCTCTAAATGGATCGAAGCAGAGTCATTCACCCAGACCACCGAGGCACAGGTCATTTCTTTTATCAAGCGTAATATATTCACCAGATTTGGCATACCTTCAGAAATAATATGTGACAATGGTTCCCAATTCATTGGGAAGAAAACCGAGGCATTCTGTGCTGGGTGGAATGTATCACTCCAAAAGTCTACCCCCAGAAATCCTCAGTCCAACGGACAAGCTGAGTCCAGTAATAAAATCATTATCGAAAATATGAAAAAGAAACTACAAGAGATGGGAGGAAAATGGGCAGAGGAGCTTCCTCTGGTCCTGTGGGCTGACAGAACTACCCCAAAAGTAGCAACAGGTCAAACCCCCTTCAGCCTCGTTTTCGGAGCAGAAGCTGTGATCCCTTCTGAAGTCAAAATCCCAACCCACAGATACGGGAGTATAACTGAGGACCAGAACCAAGTAGAAATGAAAAGCAGCCTGGACACTGTTGATGAACTCAGGACCAGTGCCTATGTCAGGATGGCTTCATACAAACAGATGGTGGCTCGGAGCTACAACAAGAATGTCAGGATCAGAACCCTGCAAGTAGGAGATCTGGTCCTGAGAAAGGTGTTCCAGAACACCAAAAACAGACAAGCCGGAAAATTCGCTTATAACTGGGAGGGGCCATACCAGGTTGAAAGCATAGTTGGTAATGGGGCCTACAGGCTAATGACAATGGAAGGGGAAATGATACCCAGATCATGGAATATACTTCACTTAAAAAAGTATATCATCTAAAGGTGCCTCCACCAGATTAGAGCAGCTCCCTTAGACTCAGGTTCTACTCTGTATAAAGTTTACTCTGGTTCAGCTTAAAATTTTGTTTTACCTTTATATTTTTTGTATAAACCTAAGTTTAAAATGATATCTTGCCTTTATATTTTTCAAAGTTTAGTAATCTAAGTCTTGTGATTTCAAACCTTAGTACATTCTCAACTTTTAAGTCTTTTAAAAGGAACAATTTTCATCATTTATTTTCTGGACCAGAATTTACCTACCCAAGTGGACTGACCTAAAGAGGAAATCTGCACTGATCGCAGGAGAACCTAAGTTAAGCCTGGCACCCCAGTATAGGGACGGGTATACAAAACACCAGGCCAGCATACCAAAGCAGCGATGGCCAAAATACAAACGAAACATGCATGTACAAAAGAAAAACGCCAGAACAACGGCAGAAAAACCAACAGATTAGACAAAGCCCCATACAACGGGGACATACGATTAAAAGCTGCTCAAGGCAGCTCAAAACGAAAATATTTTCACTGATCCACCAGAACCAGTGGCAGGATTGTTTTTACTGGTCCACCCGGACCAGCAGCAAAAAGTTACAAAGTTAAGCCCACGCAGGGGCATCCAAAGTTCAAAAGAAAATATTAACGCCCATATCAGGGCCCAACAGACAAATTCTTTAAAAACCTACTCATCAGGAGTAGGAGCAGCAGCATCGGCATTGGTAGGGTCAGAGGTCACTTCCTCTCCGGCATCCTGGAACCCTACCTCACCTTCTTCCTCATCATCATCGGAAATCAGGTCCATGTTTAAACCATCAGGAAAGTCAGAAGCAAAGGCCTTCTCCAAAGCTGCCAAGTCCCAAGTAGAATGGCTACCCTCCTGGAACTCCCGAACACACTTCACCCGGGTCTCAGCAGCGGTGTAGGCAACAGCCTCAATTAATGCTCTCTGCAAGCCAGTCTTTTTATGCTCCAGGGCCTCCACCTTCAGGACCAGATCAGCCTCCGAGGCTAAAGCCCGCTCCAGTTTAGACTGAGCTGCGGATAACTGGTCCTGGGACGATCCCTCCAGGGTCCTGAGCTCCTCCTCCTGAGCCTTGAGCTTCTCTTCCTGGGCCTTAAGTTTCTCCTGGCCAGCAATCACCTCCCGACGAAAACGATCAACCGCCTGCCGCAGATTCGCCCTCAAGACCTCCTCAGAGCTGAGCTTCGCCTTCATCTCCTCCATCCTCTCCAGAGCAGCGTCATGAGCCACCTTCATGCGCTGGAGATCCGTCAGCAACTCCTCGCTCTGCTGCTTAGTGCACAATGCCAGTTCCAGAGCCTAAAAGCACGCCGAGCCAAGTCAAAAAAAAAAAAAGAAGAAGAAAAGAAAAAACAGAAACAAAGAAATCTACCTCAAAGGAGACTTCAGCGACGCGCTTGGGCAAGTCCCGGAAGGGACGCTTTTTTAGAATAGAAGCAGAAGCTGGGAACAATAGGGAGTTCAGAGTAGGCCAGAGCTTGGTCTGGGAACCTCCAAAGTCTCCTGGAAACTCCAGCTGCAGAGGAGGAGAGGAAGATTCTCCAGAAAATGTTCGAGGTAGCTGTTCCAAAATAGGCTTAAAGCCAGGAGTAGGAATGGAGGGAAGAACCACCAGAGGAGACGGATCAACAAAGGGAACCTCAGGAACAGACTCCTGAACCAGATCAACGGTATCAACTTCAATTGGGGCAGCCTGGGACCCGGCTCCAGCAGAGCTCCCCTCAACAACATCCACTTTCTTTTTCTTCGAGGATCTAGCATCCCCAGGAGCTAACCTCTTCCTACGCAGCTGCATCACCCTACTTATATCAACTCTGGGCTTGCCTGGAAAGACAGAAGTCAGTATAAAACCAAACATAACCTACCCAGAAAAAACAGCCATATCAAAACACCGTACCTTCCTTCTTTACCGCCAGAACAGCAGAATCCCGGACCAGCCTAGAGAAAGTTCTCTCCTCGGCAGGAAGGTCCAGGAGCTTGGCCTTCGAAGTAGGGGGATCCACAGCATCGGGGAACTTAGCCAAACTATGCCCTGCGGAAGCTAATAAAAAACTGTCAGCACGAAATCAACAGCAAAGCAATTTGTCAAAACAAACATCAGAGCAGAAGTGGTACCTTCCACAGGCTGCCAGTCAGCAAAGATGTAGTCTGGGGAGGTAGGAAGAGTGTCAATCTTGACAAAAATAAAACGAGTGAACCACTTACTATCATCAGGAGTGGTGGAGAAAACAATGGCAGAAGGCATATTATCATGACCACGAATGGTGCACTGAGAGTGGCCCAGAGAACGAGGGGCGAACCACTGCCCCAAGTCGGCTAAACCGATGTTCAGCCCTCGTTCACGATTCAGGGCGCAAATGCTGAGCAAGATCCTCCACGCATGTGGAGCAACCTGACACATGGCCAGTTTGGTTAACTTCAGGAAATCAACAATTAAACCAGGGAAAGGAAATCTGAGACCCAAACGGAAGGGGTACTCGTAGAAGCAAGTCCACCCCTCCCTCTCAAAGTCGGCTTTCTCGCCGGCGCGGGGGAAGTGGTAGACAACCTCATCCGGAAACCCGAACCGAACCTTGATGAGAGACGCATGGGACTCATTGAAGGTAGAGTCGCACAAGTGCTTCGCAGCAAGTAGACCTCGTGAAGGGAAAGGGCCAGAATACTCCTCAGAAGCAGGAACAGACCCACAAGATCCAGCAGGGGCAGGAGTAGCAACAGGAGTAGCAGAAGAGGATTCAGGAGCAGACATGGTAAAAAGACGAAAGCGGTAAAAGAATTTCGCAACAGAGAAAGTAAGAAAGCAAGAGAAAGTAAGAAAGTAAGAGGAAGCAAGAAAGGAGGTAAATTTTTTGAAAGAGGTAAAATAAAGTACACGGTTAAAGGGGGTATTTATAAGAGAATCACGTGGGTTAAATTTGAAAGTTAAATTTCAAAAGGCCAAACTGAAGGGTTAAAGAGAGTAAATAATGGGGGACAAGGCAGTTAATGAAGTGATGGGGCAAGTGGGGCAGATGGGACAAAAGAGCGGCTGTGAACAGTTGCCGAAACCCCAACTACCTCCATTAAACTCAGAAACTTATTCAAAGGCACGAAAGGAAATTCCAGCCCAATTAAAAGCCAAGATTAGGCTGAAATTTGGGGGAAATTGTTTAGCCCAAAATTCACATCTCACTATTGGGCCCAGTGATGAATAATTACGCAGCCCAACGCCAGAGGCAGATCAGACGCAGACTAGACGCAGACTAGATGCAGGTCAGGCACAGCCCAGAGCAGAAAAAGAGCTGTTGAAAGGAAAGGAATGGGTCAAAACCCTAAGAGAATATTCCCCTATATTCTCTCCCACATTTCAGCACCAGAAACTGAGTCCGTTAAGCATAATTCGCAGCTATAAAAAGAGAGACTAGGTCATTACTTAGTCATCTAGTTCATACGTTGTAAACCCTACTTCTCTAGCAAAATACTTGTAATCCGTCCCTACAGTGAAAAACCTTCGATCATAGTGAAAATATTGGTGGGATTCCGTTCCCCCCGCGGTTGTTTCCCTAAACGGGTTTTTCCGCGTCACCAAAAACTTTGCGTGTTGCTCTTTGTTCGTTTTTGTTTTGCATTTATCTTTTACATAAACCTTCATATTGGTTGGCACTTTGACTCATAACACAATCAATTGACTCGGTAGAAATTTTACCAAAACAAAGGTTGAGAGTGAATATGGTGACACTGAGGAGGAGGATGACAGCGACAAAGATGTTGGCAAGGAAGACGGTGGAAAGCCAAATAATGAAGTCGACGCTTTCACCGAGGAAAAGCTTCAAGAGCTAATATCAAGGACCATCAAGAGTCAACTAGACAACAGCTCAGTAAGAAATGGACATTATATCAAGCCTTATACCAAGAGGATTGACAGCTTGCGCATGCCTTCAGGTTATCAACCTCCAAAGTTTCAACAGTTCGACGAAAAGGGGAACCCCAAACAACACATTGCTCACTTCGTCGAGACATGCAGCAACGCTGGAACTGAAGGTGATTGTTTGGTAAAACAGTTCGTGCGCTCTCTTAAAGGACTATCGTTTGATTGGTATACGGATCTGGATTCTGAGTCAATTGACAGCTGGGGTCGCATGGAAGATGCATTCCTCAACAGATTCTACAGCACCAGACGTGTCGTCCGCATGAGTGATTTGACAAATACAACCCAATGGGAAGATGAACCTGTCGTTGACTACATCAACATGTGGCGTGCGTTGAGCCCGGAATGCAAGGATCGCTTAAGTGAAACCTCAGCAGTTGAGATGTACATCAATGGGATGAGCTGGGATATTCTCTATATCTTAAAGGGGATCAGGCCAAGAAGTTTTCAAGAACTGGCGACCCGCGCTCATGATATGGAGATTACAATCAAAGGACGTGATAAGTCTCGATCAACGTCTTCAAAGGCAACGAGTGAAAAGAAGGAGTTCAAGAAAACTGATAAGAGCTCTAGATGATCAACAAAGGAAACAATGGCCGTCGAGACCAGTAGTGCGCCTGTGAAGATCTCGTCCAAACCCAAGTACGAGAAGAAGAAGGATAAGTTTGCTTACAACTACCAACGACTACCTTGGAGGAGTTACAAGCAAAGAAGTACCCATTTCCAGACTCTGACTTGTCAGGAAAGCTAGATGACCTCTTGGAGAAAAGGGTTATACAATTGCCATAGTCCAAGCGCCCTGAGCAAGCAAATAAGACAGGAGATCCCAACTACTGTCGCTACCATAGGTTGTTGGGTCACCCCCTTGAAAAGTGTATAACACTTAAGGAGAAGATGATGCAACTCTCTAAGGAAGGGAAGATCATTCTTGACTTGGATGAAACAGTTTCAACAAATTAAACTACTGCGGTTCTGGAAGAGCTCGAAGAGCCAACTATGCATCAAGGATGTTTTGTGCATACGCTGCAATTTGGAAGTTTTAAGCCTAGGACGTTACGAATCCAAAGGTCAACGTCGTCATTACCTCCAGTATCATCAGAAACAAAGTCAACTCCTCAAGAAAAGAATGAGGGAGATAAAAATGAAGATGATGACAATGAAGCTTGGACGTTGGTAACACGTAGGAAGCCGAGGAAACAAGTGAAGCAAATAGTCCAGCATCGGCGAAGTAAGCCAAAGAAGAAAAAGCCTCGCAAACCAAGAGGCAAGAAAAAGCCTAGAACCGCGGTCAAACCAAATGTCTTGCTTGCAGATGTGTTAGAGAAGGAACCACTGAGGCTTATTACCTTAGAAGAATTCTTCCCACGAGATTTCTTGAACAAAGTTATTGTGTGCACCACCTCAGCTAGTGAAAGTATCGAGGAAGAAAAGAGAAAGGAAGGAGAGGGGAATGACGCAGCGTCAATGCAGAAATCTCACCCTCAAAAGGATGTTGAAGTAATGGATGCTTTAGACAGCCTCCCTGCAAACATGGGATGGAAATAAATATTTCATTTACCTAAAGAGAAGCGTCAATTAATACTTCAAGAACTCGAGAAACCGGAGTTGTATGCAGGCAAGATGAAAGAGAAGGTTAAATATACTGAGCAATCAACTGGATGTTTCTCCTGTAACGCGGCCTTGAGTTTCTCAGATGAAGATTTACTTCTTGGGTCTACACTTCACAACAGGCCTCTCTACGTGTCAGGGTACATCCGGGGGCATAAAGTCAAGCGTATCTTTATCGATGGAGGTTCAGGAGTCAACCTCATGCCAAAGGCGACCATGCAAGAGTTGGGGATCACAATGGATGAACTGTCAAATAGTCGAACAATGATTCGTGGTTTCAACTTAAATGGGGAGCACGCAGTTGGAATGATCCGAGTAAACCTTAGCATGGGTGACTTGTCTTCTGACACATTGTTCCACGTCATCGACGCCAATACATCATTCAAATTGTTGTTAGGACGACCATGGAAACACGAGAATGGAGTCGTCGCCTCAACCCTTCATCAATGCTTGAAGTATTATCGCGGTGGTGAGAGAAAGATAGACGGAGATGCAAAACCTTTCTCTAAAGTCGATGCCTTTTTTGTTGATGCAAAATTCTTCGAAGAAAACGGCATGTCCAGTGAGTTTATGCCAACCACCATTTCTTCAACAGGGAAAGGGGCAAGCGAGAAAAGACCATCGTCACGGAAAATGCAACTCCAAATCCTGCTAAAGAAGTTGATGTCAAGGCAGAGGCAAGCAAGGTAACCACTCATATCGCGTCATCGAAGAAAGAAGAGATGACGCAGAAGACCGCGCCGCTAGTAATACACTACATCCCAAAGTCTCGGCGCAAAGATGGGGAGAGTCCTTTCGCAGAATGTTCAACGTTAAAAACAGAACCTAAGGACAAAAATAAGTCAAGACAGACGATCAAGCAAGAATGGG
Organism: Silene conica; assembly: GCA_029255685.2. Classification (NCBI taxonomy): domain Eukaryota; kingdom Viridiplantae; phylum Streptophyta; class Magnoliopsida; order Caryophyllales; family Caryophyllaceae; genus Silene; species Silene conica. The sequence goes on along the minus strand of CM055317.2, from coordinate 32,119,137 downwards.
TCGCAAAAGTCACTGTACCTTTGACAAGTTCATCCCAAACAAAGATCGTGAAACCACCTCCCATGGGTTTTGTCCATTCGTCCAGTCAACCATAAAGTGAGGAAAACAAAGGGATGTTTGATCCTAATGCATACAAGCTACTTGCAAAGGCTGGTTATGACTTCACAAATCCGACTCCCCTTGGGAAGGTTATAAAATTTGAGCCATATAGCCTTAATAAGGCGCAACAAGAGTTCTTCAAGAGAAGGGAGTTTCATAGCATCCAAGCCTGGGCTGGGATATGAGTCTCCTGCACCTGTGAAGAATGGTGCTCGCAGAAGAGGCGCTAGTACATCTTCTCAGCCCATCATAGTGGAAGAGGTTGCGGAAGATGAACAAGAAGGAGAAAAGGCGCATTCATCTTCAGTCTTCGATCGCATAAGTCAACCTGCAAAAAAGTCACATTCTTCTGTATTTACAAGGTTGGGAGGACCAAGTGTTTCAGCTAAACGCACTTCAGTCTTTGCTAGGCTTGGCAATCAAGATAAAAGTGAAGTCAAAACACCAGTACCTTCGCTGTGCATGAACAAGAAGAGTACCGTACATGATCGCTTGGGCAATCCATCAAAAACAGTCTTCAATCGACTTGGAGATCCCAAGAAGAGTGATGGTGACAAACATCCTTTCTCAGCTTCTGCGAAACAAATTGAAGAAGAAATAAGATTAAGTGATGACCTGATAAGCGCGGTACCATCTCGTATGAAACGTATGCAAGTAGTGGATATCATACAACATGAACCACTCAAAGTAAGGAGGCGTGTAATAGTTCTCACGGGCCAGTCAAAAGACGTAGAAGAGCTTGCTTCTTCATCTCCAAGTCCCTCCAGTCCAAAGGAACCAAAGGACTTCGAAAATGTCACGTCATCATATCACATCACAGTAGAAGAGATGCCTGATATGGATAAAGAAGTTGAAGCTGACGAGGCTCCTGAAACACTTGAAGACGGGGGGCAATCTACTGTGGATGAACTCAAAGAACTCAACTTGGGAACTGCTGAAGATCCTTGCCCCATTTATGTTAGTGCTCTACTAACTAAGGAAGAAGAGGAAAAATACTACAAGTTGTTGATCGAGTACAAAGATGTCTTTACTTGGAATTATAAAGAGATACATGGACTCAGCCCAAACGTTGCAGTTCATCGCCTAGCAATCAAGAAAAGCATAAGTGCCAAGAAGCAATCCCATCGTCGTTTTAGGCCGGAGCTCGTACCTGAAATTGAAAAGGAAGTAAATAATCTCATAGAGGCGGGTTTCATTCGTGAAGTCACATATCCTACATGGATAGCAGATATTGTCCTAGTCAGAAAGAAGAATGGACAATTACGCATATGCGTGGATTTAGACCTCATTAGACTCTCTAATGATATTAAAATTACAAGCTAATTTCATAAGGTGGTCTAAATAATACATGCATGCAAAAATTAATAAGAAGAAATTTTCTTACATTGGTAAGATGGCATTTTTGGCATTACAAATGTCTCATACCTTTATAGTTCTTGAGGTAAAATAGTGTAGGATGATCCTCCATAACCCAAGTCACCAAAACAGGTGATGTACTTTGGTTGCACCCAAGACTAGCCCAAAAACACTAAGTATATTAACTAGATATAGTTTAGTGTAAACCTTGTTTTTTTTATACTACAAATATTATTACTTTGATAATATAAGAAATATATTAATTTTTGTGAACTTATTTTGATGAAGATTGATCAACTTTTAATCAATTTTAGAGGTTGAAGATGAAGATCTTAAGTCTTCTCTTTTTCCTCTTAAATGGCTTAACAACAAGTATGTATTTTCAGGATTTTGATTCTCTAGATTTTTACACTTAGAACAAGTGGAATAGTAGCCTATTTATAGGCCATCAAATGTAAACAAATGAGCTTATAATACTCATAAACATGAGTGGAAGACAAAGACCTATTATGGTCATATTATCTCCATATTCTCGGTTTACATATAGTATTCGGGGTCTTATTTTGTCTTTCGACATTTGTCCTTCAAATGCTTATAAGTCGTATATTTTATTATCTTATATAATAAAAATATTTATCTGATTATTTAACACTTAAATAATACAAAGTAGTAAATAAAATACACTTAACATTTAAGTGTCATTTTATCATTTTCAACATAAAATGAGTCTTATAAAACCCGTTTGGCTAATTTTACAACTTCTTGTAACATTAATTCTCTAATTACCTCCACCTCATAAATAATACAAACTACGTATATATTTATGAAATTAACTATTAATTACTAAATATCGTATTACATTTATTATTCAATTATCATATAACCGAATAATAAAATCATATGGCCTGAGTACTTTACTCTTCATCAAACAATAAATTCACTTGACTAATAAAAGTCAACCTAAACAAGGAATTAATTAACTTGTATCTTATACAAATAATTAATTTTTCCATTTGGGTATCATCCTATAGGTGTGACCTAAAGGGATCAGCTGGTCACCGCCGTCATACGACAGTAATGTCAAACTCTAGTCAGCCAATCATTACCAATTAACGTTGACCAGCTGACAAACATATAAAATATAAATCCCTCATATTCCTTGTACGAGATTTATTATGTAGAAGCATTATTGTGGAGGACACTACTCCAACAAACTCAAGATGAATTCACTCAAATGTGCGTTCGGTGTCACATCTGGGAAGTTCTTGGACTTCGTAGTCAGACATAGGGGTATTAAAATTGACCAAACAAAAATCAAAGCTATCAACGAAATGCCAGAACCAAAAACATTGAAGGAGCTAAGAGGATTTCAAGGACGCTTGGCATACATTAGAAGGTTTATCTCTAATTTAGCCGGACGTTGTCAACCATTCAGCCATCTTATAAAGAAGGATGCTCCATTTCAGTGGGATGAAAAGTGCAGAAATGCTTTCAATAGCATTAAGAAGTACCTAGCCAGTGCGCCAGTTCTGGGGGCACCAATTCCAGGAAGGCCACTTGTCCTTTATATCGCACCACAAGAACGTTCGCTGGGGGTAATGTGTGCCCAAGAGATTGAAGACCGCAAGGAAAGGGCACTCTACTACTTGAGTCGTACTCTAGTTGGAGCTCAATTGAATTATTCTCCAATTGAGAAGACATGTCTCGCCTTGGTGTTTGCCATCCAGAAGTTAAGGTTTTACATGCAGGCACATACAATACACATAGTTTCAAAAGCTGACCCAATCAAGTACATACTCTCAAGGCCAGTTTTATCTGGGAGGCTTGCGAAATGGGCAATGCTACTTAAGCAATATGGCTTGGTGTTCGTGCCCCAAAAAGCGGTGAAGGGTCAAGTTATCGCCGATTTCTTCGCTGATCATCCAGTACCAGCTGAGTGGGAAATTTCAGATGACCTCCCAGGAGAAGAAATCTTCTACGTGGATATTATACCTCCATGGCAAATGTATTTCGATGGTGCTGCAAGACAAGATGGCGCTGGAGTTGGAGTTGTATTCGTAACTCCGCAAAATCATCTCATGCCATATGCCTTTACGCTCACTTAGTTTTACACAAATAATATGGCTGAATACCAAGCTTTCATACTTGGTCTCCAAATGGCGATCGAAATAGGCGTCAGAGATATGGATATCTATGGTGACTCGCAACTGGTGATAAGCCAAGTACTCGATGAATACGAAGTGAAGAAGGAAGACTTGATTCCTTATCATCGACGAGCATTGCAACTACTCAACCAACTTGACTCCATCAAAATTGGTCATGTACCGCGGAGTGCCAATAAGTTGGATGACGCGCTTGCTAATCTTGCAGCCACTTTGGTACTGGAGGCAGAAGAATCAATGCAAGTCCCAGTCTGCAATCGTTGGGCAGTATCATTGCTTGAAGGAAAAGAGAATTTAGATGCAACAAACATGATATGCGTCTACACAATTGATGAAGATGACTGGCGCCAACCCATCATTGACTTCTTGGATCACCAAAAATTACCTGACGATCCCAGACGCAAGGTAGAAATACGTCGGCGTGCTCCAAATTTTATTCATTATAAAGGGACGCTCTATAGACGTTCTTTCTCAGGGCAATGGTTGAGGTGTTTAAGCAAATCTGAAGCTGGTGAAGCCATGCACGAAGCTCACTCTGGCATTTGTGGTGCTCATCAATCTGGGCCTAAGCTTCATGACCGTGTAAAGAAAATGGGGTATTACTGGCCAACCATGATACAAGATTGCTTGGACTTCACGAAAAAGTGTGAACCTTGTCAATTCTACGCAAACTTTGTACACCAACCTCTAGAGCCATTACACCCTAGTGTTTCTTCATGGCCTTTTGAAGCTTGGGGACTTGACGTTGTCGGACCTCTTGTTCCAAAGGCCTCAAATGGACACGAATACATCCTCGCAGGCACCGACTACTTCTCAAAATGGGCAGAAGCAATCACGCTACGGGAAGTGAAGAAAGAAAATGTTGTGGACTTCATTCGCACACAGATCATCTTCAGATATGGTGTACCGCAACGTATCACAACTGACAACGGGAAATAATTCTTCAACCATCTCATGAGAAATCTGAGTGAGAAATTCAATTTGAAACAATACAGGTCATCAATGTACAACGCTCCTGCAAATGGCTTGGCTGAAGCCTTCAATAAGACCCTTTGCAACTTGTTGAGGAAAATAGTAGCAAAGTCCAAGCGAGATTGGCATGAAAGAATTGGTGAAACATTATGGGCGTATCGTACCACTTACAAAACACCTACTCAAGCAACCCCGTATGCGTTGGTGTATGAAGTGGAAGCCGTGTTACCATTGGAGTTGCAAATTCCTTCCTTACGCATTGTTATTCAGGAGGGACTCACGGAAGATGAAACTAACAAGTTGCGGTTGGCAGAGTTAGAAGCTCTCGATGAAAAAAGATTAGAGGCTCAACAAAAACTCCAATGCTACCAAGCAAGGATGTCACGCGCATTCAACAAAAAGGTGCGTCCCCGTTCTTTCCAAGTAGGAGACATGGTACTTGCGGTACGAAGACCAATTATCACCTCTCACAAGCCAGTAGCTAAATTCACCTCTAAGTGGGATGGTCCATATGTCGTGAAAGAGGTCTACACAAATGGTGCCTACAAAATCGTGGATAAAGATGGTGTTCATGTAGGCCCAATCAATGGGAAGTTTCTGAAGCGCTACTTTTCCTAAACTCCAATGATGAAGGCTCCTAAGCAAGAGGATAAACTGCATCCAAAAAAAAAACCTTCTATCTTTCATGAACTACGTCGGCTTGATCTTGTAAAGTACTTCGTGCTTTACAGGTACGTAGGCAGCTTGGGTGAACATGTAGCTCAAGTGTAGCCACACCTTAAAAAAAATCCTACCCTTTCATCTTTCATGAACTACGTCGGATGGATCTTGTAAAGTATTTCGTGCTTTATAAGTACGTAGGCAGCTTGGGTGAACATGTAGCTCAAGTGCAACCACACCTTCAAACAAACCCCATCCATCTCTTAACTACGTTGGCTTGATCTTGCAAGTTGTCACATTGTCATCTTTGCGAGTACGTAGACAATTTGAGCAAACACTTTGTTCAAGTGCAGCCACACCACAAAAAAAAAAAGACAAATTGCTCCTGGCCCGCAAGATCTTAAACTGTGAACGGCTAAATAAATTGCATTATGATTATTTGCCTGCATAAGTCAAATGCGATGGAAGTATGGTAAATAAGCTGCATTTATATTAAAAAAATTTAAAGCATACAAATCTTAGAAGCAATTGGTCCACTGGACTAAAAAAAAAGGGGGAGGGCGAAAGCTAGATAATTTGACAATCCAAGGGCCTACGGGTCAACATCAAGAGAAGCACGCATCGCTTCTAATTGCACCCTTTGCTCTTCAAGTAAGGCTTCTTCTTCAGGATTCAAGACCGGGATACTGTGAAGCTCGGCTAATTCTCTCTCTGATTTCTGAAGATCATATTGCAAAGAGATTAAAGATGCGTCCCCAGCTGCTAATTTGCTGCTCAATATATTTTCCTCCTCTTGCGCTTGCTTGAGTTTGGCTTCAAGAACGTTCACCTCCTCCAGAATAACAGAAAGTTTCGCACCTCGTTCTTTATGCTCCTCGTGTGCCTTATTATGAACTGATTTAGTATGATCAATGTTTTTATGCAGCTCTAGCCTCTTGTTCTTCAACAATGCAGGGGAATGACACGAAGAAGTTTGTTTTTTGAGCTCAAGGTAAGCATGAACTGCACCCACATAAGAATCCACCAGTGCCTGTAATAAAGAATGATCACCCTTAAGTTGTCTAAGGCTCGCATAACACTTCTTAGCCCTCACTGCTACTTCCTCCACATCCGAGAAAGTTGTATTCTTTAAAGTTGTTAAGAACTTTAAACGAATCTTCTCTAATGCTCTGTCAAAAATCCCCTTAAATAAAGGAGGCGGGCGAAATGAAATCCCAGCACGTGGGAAGTGTGGTATGCTTAATTGATGCTGGTAGAGGTTTAGACGCCTTTCTTTGATTGTCAGGCTCGTGACGTGGAGAGATATGAATTGAAGTCGGGCTGTTTACAACAACTTGATCGTCGTTGGCAAACGAACTCCCGGTTTGGCTCCCCTGGGACGGTGTACTCGAGAAATCTCCTATAGACGTTGATTTGTTAAGAATAACGAGCTCCTTTCCTTTGCCAGACCTGATCTTTGACGGACGATGCGGAAGGCAATATTCTGGGACAACTGTAGCTACCTCTTGGGCACATTCACCTTCCTATATAAAAAAATCACGCAAAATATGTGTACGTCAAAGGAGAAAATCACAAGGGAAAAGAAGCTAACCAATGTTTCTGAAGGCATTTTTGATGCACTCGACACCCCCTCAAAAATCTGGGTGTCTAATCTGATGTCATCTTCATCTAAGACATACACTTTCCTCTTGCTTCGACGATCAATATTAGGGTCAACCTCACAATCTGCATCACTATGATGACTATTTTCAACACGACCTTTTGCATTCCGGATGCAGGCTTTAGATTTCAGGGACACCACTCGCTCTTGAGGCTGGTCTTTTGTATCCCCAACATGATAATGTTTCTATGTCTTGTGATAGTCACTTTCAGTACTCTGCATCAAGGTGTCAACATTCTTTCTTAGATCCGTCGGTTACAAAACTTTCCACCATTTCGCAAAAGAAGGAGTGATATTCTCGTCCCATCTAAACGAAGGACTCGGAAGATAAGCGCGGGACATGCTACCTGTGAACAAAAATACTTGCCAATATTTCAATGCCTCAAAGCATGTGACGCCAGTCGTGTCAAAACCACGACTCAATACGCCGGGAATATCTTGACAGAAACCAAATTGTCGGCTGAAACGATGGGGGTTATACGGCACAAGATGAAACCCGTTATTCAGGCGCAAACACAAATAAGAGGAACGAAGGGATGCAAGATTGTTAAGCCCTAGGCTATCGAGGCTGCCATTATCTAATAAGATCCCAACTTTATGTTTGTTCAACATGAAACGCTTCGCGTCAAAATCTCTTCCCTCATGTAAAAGTCTTCGGGCTTTTTCGGGTTTTCCTCTTTTTGCCCCAACAGAGCCTGAGTACTCGGTCATGTAAGGACCTGGTGGTGACGGATCCACAGCATGATGAGTACCAAAGTAGTGTGCAATCCATCCATATACATAATGCGCTAGAAAGTATGACCTGGAGTACCCGGGATTTTTAGATGTGGATACTCCGTTTAAACCTCTATAAATGCTTGCTAACACAGGAATATCCAGACTGAAAGCTCGACCTTCTGCCATCATACTTGCGATCTCGAAAGTGGCTGGTCTAATTAACCTGTCATTGTTTTCCGGTAAAACAAATGCACAAAGCCAACATGATAAATGCGCGGCTAAATAAACCTTTGCTCGTCGAGAATCGTCGCAACCAAACCTTGCAAATAATGAGTGTTCCTTCTTTGTCCACTCATCAGAGGGTCGAGATTGAATCCTACCGCTTGGATTTTGGGTTGATACTGGAGGATTTTTGGTAGTCCTTCGCCCCTTGATGGGAGGGGGAGTATATAACTGGTCCTTTGTACCACAATTCAATCCATTGCTGAGCAAAAACTTCACCTTTGTCCTTTGATTGCTTGGCAAGGTAATGAAATGCAATGAATAAGAGAATGCACGTATCAGAGACAGTCGAGTTGTTTTCTGCATCTACTGGTTATAGCAAGTTGAGTTGTGGAACTATCTCATCATAAATCTCTCCCACGACAGGGAGACCTCCAAGTCTTTGTAAGTCCCATAAGGAGATGGAAAATTCACCTACCACACTATGAAATGTATTGGTACCAGGACACCACCCTTCGAAAAAGGCACGCATAATGTGTGTATCCTTGTCATAAGAATACAAGGAAGCATAGATTGCTGAACGAATAGAAGCAGTCGAAAGGATGTCACTGAAGCGAGCAAGTATGTCTTTAGTCCACTCCCAATATCTCGGGGTGTAAATTGATTTGCCGTAAATTCTCACGTTAAAGGAACCCTATCTAACTTCCCAAGAAATGATTCTGGGTCCAAGTAGTTGATAAGTATAATTTGTATCAGGCTTCACTTTGAAATTGTTTCTTAAGGTGTAACGTGAGGAAGCATCTGAAGATGAAACGTCAAGTTTCATGGACATTTCATTCAGCAAAGAATCTCTCGTCAATGCGGCTGCTCCACCCTCCAACGAACGAAGTGATTTATTTATGAGAAAATAGGTCCCAGATGCGGCATCTTGGTCCTTGTGGTCAACTACAGAGAGATATACGTCGTTTCCCTTGCGAAATTCCTTCAGGTACACCATGGTAGTCCTGCAACAAAAAAAGGGTGAATACGAATAAATATGAAGAGCAAGAGCATCCTTTCAAGTGCGTTCATCCTGCAAATATATGGGATAAAAGATAAGTAGGAGGTATAATGGTCTTCATAAGGGGGTTTCTCGCGATGACCCGGATGGGTTCACCCTGACATATATAATATACTCCTTGTCGCGACGACCGGGATGGGTTCACCCTGACATAATATCCTCCTTATCGCGATGACCCAGATGGGTTGACCCTGACATAATATACTCCTTGTCGCGATGACCCGGATGGGTTCACCCTGACATAATATCCTCCTTATCGCGATGACCCGGATGGGTTCACCCTGACATAATATCCTCCTTGTCGCGATGACCCGGATGGGTTCACCCTGACATAATATCCTCCTTGTCGCAATGACCCGGATGGGTTCACCTAGATAACTCAATCGAAAGCTGGAATAATTTGTCTGAATAGTAAAATCTTCTGACGGTTGATAAATAAATTTCAATTGTTTGGCCAGAAGTATAATCGTTGCATATACTATGAACAAACATGCATACAAGATTACAAGTAAAAGGATGGGAGCATGATATACACATTCAAACAATGTGTACGTAACAAACAAACAAACAAAAAAAAAATATTTGTGTGAATGCTACCTTGAAGCAAGTCAACTAAAATTCTTTTGTGCTTCAAAGTTGACTCGTTCTTTTATGGGCATGAAATCTCACCTTCGAACCTCAAAGGGTGTCAACTGTCAAATATACCTCAATTTTCCTGAGAACAAGAGAAATAAAAAAAGTAAGGCGGAAGCACGTCAAGGCTACATAATCGAAATTATACGTCTTCCAAATCTACTGAAGACTAATGAAATTTGATAAGTTTGTCTCACGTGTAATCACACTGAAGTGCCGACGATCATGACGACCGTCACTATCCTTACACATATGGAGCCATGACCATACTTGACGCCATCATCAATATTCTGGTTGTTTTTAGCATGCATCAGCTATCATAAAGCCCATAGAAGTTTGGTCTCGGGATGAATCGACATGAATTCATTACCACTTTATCCATAAACATAAAGAGAGAAATAAACATATGGGACACGGCTGGTCTGCTTACATGGAAATTTCATTGTTGAAATTTTGGACTACTAAAGCCATAAAACCAAAGACTATTCAAACTCAATATTGTGAAGCTCAAGAAGCACCGCTTGGTACGTCTGGGCTCAAGCAATCCATACACAGACATTGGATGTAAATCAATTTCAACTTTCAAGTGGATAAACGTGTAGCAAACAAGGATGGTAACTCACTTGGGATGGTTTTACTCGGTGTCAATATGTTGTTCATAAACACACAGAATTAAAACAAGACTATAGTTACGTCGGTTGATAATACCGAAGGTAAAACCGTGATAAGATGAAAAAAGGGTGAAATATGGAGCATACCTTTACTCTCTTGAATCTCGAGTCATGAACGGCGGTCAAGCAAATAGAAAGGGTTGCGATGGTTTGATGAGCAGGATGCTATTGCGTATATATAGCACGGATTATTCTAACCCTACTTCCATAAAGATGAGGAAATAATTTTGTTTAGTTTCCTAAAATAAGGAGTACGGAGACCATGCATGGAGTTTCCTAAATATTGCGCACATAAATCTTTCTTTTTAATTCTAGATGCATTTGGCATATAAGAGAATTTTGGAAAGATGATTGATATATTAGCCAAATATAATTGTGGTGTATACCGTCATGCTCCCATAATATCAGGGAACTGTAAAAGTGAAACCACAAGTAGGAAATAATGGATCGAAACGTTTTTCTTGGCAAGTTTTAAAAAAAAGACGTCAAAATGACGGGTTGATTTTATGACAAGTATCGGCTCTAATCGACTTTTAAGAAATACAAATTCACCCGCCAAATCAGATAATGATAAGGTGGCATTACAACAAAAATGGACTACCTTCACGACAAGTTAAGGTGCCCATTATCGACTTCCAAGTCAAAGCAGAAGCAATCGAGACCCCGCCACGTCAAGACACCCAAAAGTGCACGTGACAAAGTCTCGAGGGGGCAATTTGTAGGCACAGAAAATTTATTAATGTGCCGAATAAATAAAATAAATTAATTATTTTGAGTTAATACAAAATTTTAACTTAATTTAATTAATAAAATTTATTTGTTTCATTAGAGATTGTACACGCACTTTTGATATTTAATTAATAAAATTTATTTGTTTCATTGTTTTGTATTTAAGTTATTGCGATACAAAATCTGCGGTTACAACATGGCACAAAGAAAATCCACGTACTCCGAGAAAGATGTGTCATCCAAGTGACGGGGAAGAATGGAAACAATTTGATCAGATCTCTCCTGAATTTGTCGAGAAACCCCGCAATGTGCGACTTGCCTTGTGTACGGAGATTTAGTCCTTTTAGCAAATTTGGTAAGAATTACTCTTGGCTTGTTGGCCTGTAATGCTCACACCATACAACTTACCACCTTGGTTATGTATGAAAAGAGAATTTATTTTCTTGTCACTCATTATTCACGGGCATAAAAATCCGAAAAGCCATTTGGATGTTTATTTACAACCATTAGTGGAAGAATTGAGACATTTGTGGAAAGTTGGGGTGGAAACATATGACGTTTCTAGTAAGCAAAATTTTCAACTTAAAGCTTCACTTTTATGGACAATAGACGATTTTTCTGCATATAGTATGCTATCTGATTGGGCTACTGCAGAACAAAAAGCACGTCCTCATTGCATGGGTGTAAGTAAAGCTTTTTGGCTTCCAAATTGTAAGAAAATTAGTTGGTTTGATTGTCATAGATGTTTTTTACCAGTAAATCATCCTCTTAGGAAAAACAAGAAAGTTTTCAAAAAAGGTAAAGAGGTACTTGATGATGCTCCAGATCAACTTCCGGGTGATGAGGTATGGGAGTTGGTATGTGATTTGCTATCTTCTATTAATGGTACTGAAGAAGAACTTAAAGAGCTCAAAAAAAAGAAGAATGGTTGGTTTAAAAGAAGCATTTTTTGGGACCTTCCATATTGGAAAACAATGTTAATCAGACACAATTTAGATGTAATGCACATAAAAAAGAAATTTTTTAAGCAACTAATTGACAGGATCATGGATGTTGAAGGCCAGACATGTTATACTATTGGTTCCAGAAAAGACTTAAAGATATTTTGTGTTCGTCCCAAATTAGACATTCGCAAAGATGGGTCCAAGCCAAAAGTCATTTACACTCTTGACAAACCTCAAAGAAAGGTATTATGTGAGTGGTTACGAAATTTGAAGTTTCCTGATGGATATGCTTCAGATTTTCGCTGATGTGTTGATCTTAAGAAGCTCAAGTTACAAGGCTTGAAAATTTATGATTGTCATGTATTCATGGAGCGACTATTACTCGTGGCTTTTAAACATCTCCTCCCAACTACCGTGTGGAATGCAATTGTTGACATTAGTCAATTTTTCCGAGATTATGTTCCTCCTCAATATGTGTTGATGACATGATTTGTCTTGAAGATCAAATACCACAAATATTGTGTAAGCTTAAGATGATGTTTCCCCTTCATTTTTCAACTCCATGGAGCATCTACAGGTCCATTTGCCCTACGAAGCCAAAGTTGGAGGACCCATTCAATATAGATGTATGTAACCATTTGAAAGGTAATAAGATTAGTCATAACTATTTTTGAAATATTAAATTAAATAATCTACTATTTATTTTATTAAACATTAACCTAATGAATGTGTGTTGTGATACCCCGCGATATTACATAAAAACAAACAAGCAACTTGCAGCGGAAATACGGTATTTTTAAAAACTTTCGACATATATAAATAAACTTAATAGCGGAATATCAAAACAACATGCGGAAGATTTAAAACTAAAGAAAAAGTATAAATTATACAAGATAAATGAAAGTTTACAAGGGATAAGATATCCCTCGATAGCAACATAATTAAATTTAAGCTAAACGTATATAGGTAATTGTCGACTAATCAACAATGCTCACTAGCCACACGTCTTCCCCAAACATCACCAACCTACATACATGAAACATGTACGCCACAGTCAGTGGGGAGTAACTCGAGGTTCTCCCAGCCACTTTTTGTGAGAAAACACGTAAACGGTAATACAACACAACATATACATATGAACATGCATATACAATGATAAATACTCAAATATGACATATTCAAATATGACAAACATGATCAAGCATCAACATGTGAAGTACAAACAAGATCACTATGCGATTTTCGAGATTTTTATTTTGGATGCCCATAAATAAGCATGAACCAACATGTGAACTACAATCAAGGTCACCATGTGAACTTTATCAACGGAAAATCAACCAAGTGAATGACTCAGCGGCCAACACTTGATGGCATGTTCATTCACACAAACAACAAGCAAGTAATTGACTCAGAGGCCAACACTAGATGGCATGTCCAATCACAGAACATACAAGAATGGAATGAACGCCGTCAGGAAACATAACCGTTACCACTGACCGCTAGGTGGCATAACCACGACACTAGCTATCGGGACGCATAACCACGACACCGACTCTATGTATAGTGCATAACCGACAACTATATGCCTAAGACCTGGCCAGACCTCTCGATGTAATAACCTACACCGAACGACACACGGGGACCGGAGCGCATTAGCACGACCTCCAACAACGGGAGCGCATTAGCACGACCTCCGACCAATCTTGAACATAGACAAAACCCATAACCGGGGTGGCATTAGTTCATTACAATGATACACAAATTGTACCACCGCTATCCATTCACAAACAAGGTAACATAACCGTCACTAACACAACTTGGATTGACATAACCGTCATCCAAACACAAGCAAGGTAACATAACCATTACCCGACTCAACTTGAGATAACATAACCGTTATCAAACAAACTCGAGCTAACATAACCGTTAACTAACTCATTTAATACTTGCGAGCCTCAATTCAACCAAAACAACACTTAAGCTAGTTTATAGAAGTTAACTTGAAGCGGGAGCTGGTTTCCCTTCCGGTTGCCCGGTCGGGGGTCTTCCTCCTTAACTTAGCTACTAAAACGGCTTAAGCATCCAACCATACAACAATAACAGAAAACCCAAACATTTTACCCACATGCATAAAACAATAATGAGGATTCATGTGACGAGTCTTATGCCCAAGTTTACATTTCATTCGGGGTTCATGTCGTAAGTATGTGAATTAACATGAAGGATAAGCGTAATTCGAGTCATGAATCATGCACGATAATTATATACATTCTAATACATGTTTTATATAAATTTATCATGCTCAAACAACGTTCGAACAAGCGACCAAACAATGCCCCAAACAACCCCCAAAACAGCCCACCATCACGGCACAACCCAGCCAAAACCGCAGCCTGCCAAGGTGGCTGCAGCGTGCGCATGGCCAGGCCGCAGGCCTGCGTGGGCTACCGCAGCCTGCGGTTTACACGGGCTGTTGCCCAGCCACTTCTCGGCCAGCCTGTTTGCTTCTCAATTCCTTACGCGGCAATGTTACACGGTAATATGCGACGTATACAACACGTAATGCCAACCATTCACACGTATACATTGTCATATAAACTTAAGCAAACGATAACAACCAACAATTGTCGACTCACCCATGAATTAAAATCAATCGAAAATTATAATTTTGGTAAAACGAACTAAGCATGTGACGGATACTAACTTGCTCATTAACTATAACCAACTTCTATCATTCATTAATACCAAATTAATCATGAATTTCATTTCAATCGATTAAATGATAAACTCGACAACTCATAACACCATAATTTCAGAAATTAAGCAACCACAACCATACACAATCGATTTTTGACTTAAAGTCGAGTAACCTCTCAAAGTTACATTTAAAGCTCTTCAAATCTTCAAAGAATCCTTCATTAATGTCCAAACATCCATTCTCAACAACAAACAATAAGAAAAACGAATTAAAAGCGTAACCCTAGAAAGACGGGTTTTCAGAAAACACAACAAGACTAGGAATTGATTGTGTCAAAAGAAGGAGAAGAAGAAAAGGAGAACTTACATGTAAAGAGCTCGGGATTTGAGCAAGAAACGAAAATGGTGGAGTCGGATTTGTGTTATTGAGAAACACCAACAATAAGGGGATTGGGGGTTTTCTTTTTGACGAGGGAGATGAAGGATGAGTGAGTTGTGAGGAATAAGACACAACCTAAGGAGTATATGGGAGTTTTGAGTCGGGAATTACTCGGGATTCATTTAATGAGTCGGGATGACTCGGAATTCACTAACTAAGACGGAAATAACATCTTAAGGCCAAAATTACTCAAGGTAGAACTAATTATGCAAATAACCCACAACTCATGAAATTATCCTACATACTTGTCATTTTCGAAAATTAAAACCGAAACTTAAATTTATAAAACTCGAAATATCATTTCAAATTAAAAAGCTTTAAAATGAAATACTCATATTACTAAAATATATTTACGAAATTTAATAAAATATAAATTATTCTTGAATTTAAATTAAATCTTTAAATTTATAAAACGGAAAATATCGGGGTGTTACAATCACCCCACCTTTTAAAAAGTTTCGTCCTCGAAACTTGAAAGTAGAAAAGGTGTCTATCAAAAGTTGATATTCTAAAACATAGCTTTCTTTCAAGTATTTTCGAAAGGAAAATCTAAGGGCACAAGTCCTCATCAACGGAACGTTAGGGTTCTTGTTACGTACTCAAGAGCCCGACATTCAGAAACAAGGACAAGTCCAAAAGTTAATATCAAGTCATGCGCTGACAAGCGTAATACGAGTCATTAGACCTCTCCAATAACAAGTCTTACATCCAATCAAACGCCAAAATCAACCAAAATTTTATAAGCCAAACAAAGCTTTTCAAAACATGTCATTTCGAAAGGAAATTTTCATTTTGAAATCTAAAATTAAAATAAGATTGTAACCCAAATGAAAACCTCCAACAACATAGGTAAGGTGACTCGAATCAATTATGAAGTACATAAATGGAAAACAATTTGAACATTTTTCAAACAACACCCAAGCATGAAAACCACACACAAACAACCAAAGAGAGTCAGATTGGACCCTTAACGAACTCGAAACACAACAAGGTCAACAAGGAAACTAACTAAGACAAGGCATCAAAACCATCATTTTCAAAGTAAAATACGGTACTCCACAAGAGAGGAATGAAAGAAAACAAGAGATTCAGGTTAAGGCGGGGAAAGGTAACTCTCCCAGGATACGGGGACACTAACCACTCGATCCACAAAAGAAACATCGTCATCAGGATTCCTTGCACACCTCGGAAAACAGCTCTTTCAATCCATAACACGCTCAAGGTTTCCTCAACTCACTTGGTCACTCATTTCTAGATTAATCCTGGTACAAGGTATCTCATTACTAAAGGACATCACCACTTGCGATCACTACCAAACATTCAACAACCTCCAAAGACTAGGTCCAAAACTATCCACACGACCTTTCTCACTCTCAACAAACATAAATTGTAAGGCCCTAACTAAGGGGAATCACCCAACAAGGATCACAACTTAGGACCCATCACACATTAGGTCATCCAACCAACCCAAACAAAATCCAAAATACTCATACTGATAACCAAAATATGAACGCGACATTCTCCAAAACTTACACATTCCCACATAAAAGCTATGAGATACTCACCCACATCCTCAAATCCAAAAAGTACAACACGATATTCCTCAATTTGAAATATATCCAAACATAGGACTGCCGGTCCAACACTCAAAGCACTAAATCCCAAATAGTCAAAGTCTCTCAAACTCAAACTACATCTATGTCTTGTAGATCTCGGTTATCAAACTCTATTACCAGAAGGGGTCGACGAACAATCATAGAGAGTCCCAAAAAGCAACAAATCCCATTCAACAGTTTCTACTTAGCCACTAACGCTCTCATGGAATCCATCAACAACTCCACTCTTACGGTTGTCACCAAAGCATAGGAAACACTCATATGGCTAAGTCTTTAACACCAACCACTAGGATGGCATGCCACCTCATTACCTAAGGACATCATTGCAACCTCTCTCAACTAATTCCGATAAAACCACACCAAGGATCCCCAAACATACATTACTACTCCACAAACGGGGCCGACCTCACCACTAAACCAAAGGAAAGATGACAGGGTTTACAAAGGTAAGGATATGACATGAACTAAGAGACAGCGAGCTGCGGGAACTCAAGAGGGCGAGAGAGACAAGGTAACAAGGTTGGAAACTTCAGGCTAAGGATGTCATTAGAAGTGAAGTCCAGAATGCACGAGTAAGCATTTGAGGTAAGGAGGTACAAGATATAACAGAGGGTCAAGTAAGAGTTGTTAGGAAAGCAAGGCTCGACAGAGTTCACATGGAAGAAGAAAGAAGAAGGGAAGCGTTGAAGCAAGATTAGGATTTCAACTGGCACCAATCTCAAGGCTCGGGATTCCCAAAGACTTCACAAGGCTCTCAACTTCTATTCCTCAATTCAAGCATGTCGAACTAACCCTTTCTAAGACACATCTTCCCAAATGGTCCACTATACTATAAGTTCTTCCAAAATTAAAGGTGTACGGTCATCTCAATATCAACAACTTTATAAAGTTCGGGTATCTTTATATCTTAAATTCCTCAAGTGATACTTCCTATAACACTCCAGGATCAACCATCTCTATACCAGCGTAACTTACAATTCACCTCATCACTCCATCTCAATCCCGAAGAGAAGTAGATTCCTCAAAAATCATCAGTACCTCAGAATGTGAACGTTAAGATTCACTAACAACGTCCTCACACCTCTACATAAGGGACCAACATACTTTAAACATCTCAGGTTTTAAAACCTACAGGTCCACAAGTTGTATTTCACTACACCATCAAGACATTCCAAAATATGACCTTTAATTAGCTCCACTAAGAGCACATCACTAATCCCGTTCAAGCAATTAAGAGCATAGATTTCAATAGATCCTTCCAATGTCACATTACTAATTCCTCCATTACACATCCATATCTCATTCGCCAACATAACATGCCACTTAAACTTAGAACAGATTCCCAAAGTCAAGTATTACTGGCTCACTTTACTCATATATGCATCTTTATTAGTATCCCAAGCATACTTCCCAAATTCGTCCTTATGAGCCCTAACACTTCCTCTGTACTCTTGAACAAACACAACCCAATCCATAAGCTCTCAATCCCAATCATGATTCCAAAGGCCAAGTTCCACCAAATGTCACACTTGTTATTCGCTTTCTAGGCCAAGAATTCTACCAACCAACTCCACTCACTATAGGCCAAACAAGTAAGCATTAGGTTTACCAAGACATAGCTTACCACACTACCTAAACCATTCCGAAAGTATTATCTTTCCAAAAGAGCCTAAGGGTTATCCTCGATCAAATTCCTCAAAATTCAACTAAGGTAGGCTACCTATAAAACGCCAAGAAAAGAGGCAAGTAACAAGAATGAGTAAATGGAAAGCTACGAAGGTAGTTGACACCCGTCGTTGAAGGGTGCCAAAGATAAGATTTATAAAACCTCAGCTTAAACTAGATAGGATAAGTCAAGGGTCGAACCACAAGGAGACAAGGTTAATTATGTTTGTAAATTTAAAGTCTATTGCAAGTAACCAAAAAGGGCGTTTTGATTTGAGATTTAAACTAACAACTAAGGTAGCAAACTAACAAGAAAATTAAAATAAGATAAAAAGGAGATTAGGAACTTTGGTTCCCCATGGTCAAAACAAGTCAATGAAAGGTAAAATAATCAAATAACACAATCCCAAGGAACAAAGAATAAACCTTTAGGTCAATATTCTACCCAATCCTTACGGTCTTAGGGTTCCTAGAAAAGCACTAAACTTTCGTTCAAGGGCAATCCCAAAGTTGTTGTTAAACTAATCCTAATAATCTTTCAATCCTAAGGATTAGTTCACCAACAACAATGGGGGATTGGTAATTTAATCATCAAACTTATCAAAGTCAAGTCTCTATCATGGTTCCCCTAATTCCCAATCACAAGAATTAGCTATGCATATTATTAATTATGGAACTAACAATTACTAAGAAAATTAAAGAGATGAACATAATTAAAGATGACAATAAAAGGGTAAACATGAAATAAGAAATAACAACAAGATGAATAACAAGATTGAATAAAAAGGAAAGATTAATTGTACCAAACTTACAACTTGAATGGAAAATCTAAGAATAAAGATGAAAGCTTGGTACCAAGAATCTAACAATGGAGTTCTTCTAACATAAGGTGCTTGATAAAACAAAGAGGTTCTTTCTAATGGAATTACTTGCTTTTTCTTAATTGAAGAGTCTAGGTCTCCTTAAATAAGAATTATTACAAGATTAGGAAAGTAGAAACACAAAACAGAAATCCGGAACAGCTTCTGGTCGGTCGACCAGACATACGGGTCGGTCGACCAGACATACGGGTCGGTCGACCGATTCTGGCACTGTTGGTTTATTTTTCGCAAGAATGGGCTTTTGTGAACTGGGCTTCGGTCGGTCGACCGCTATTGCGGGTCGGTCGACCGCTTCTCGTTCTTTCCGTCTTTAATTCGGCCCAATATCAATACTCGAATGCACCATCCGGATCCTTGCTCCATATTAGTACTCTAAACAGCTTCTTAAAGGCAAATAAGGCTCGGTTTTGCTCACTTCCGCGTATTCCTACATATAAAACATAGAAATGCCAAAGTAAACCGTTTCGGGAGAAAAAGCAACTAAAAGTCACGAAAGTGTAAGAAAATACGTGCCAAAAGAGTAAATAAAATGCATAAAATGGGCACGTATCAAACTCCCCAAACCAAACCTTGCTTGTCCTCAAGCAAGCACTAAGACTCAAAAGAAAATAAAACTTCTAATGGAACGGATTTCATACTTTTCACAACCAAACACAACACTATGCCTAACCAATTTAATGCATCCCTCAACTATAATCAAACATAATGTCAAGAGCAAAACGAGTTAGTCATGTTGGAAAAGCATGCTAAAATTTCAACCTTGCAAGACTCATTCTAATTGGACTCTCGCGGTACGCTCGAGACACTTATGAAAGCAAAGGGTCAAATGTATATGTGAAAGATAAGAAGATAAATAAAAGTAAAGACTCTCACCTATCTACGACCCGTAAGAACATGCCTGCAATCTAACATGAATAGAATCTCTACAACCGTACATATGCATTCCCACACTAAATAACCATGACACATGCCGAGGCAAATTTGGAATTGTGAGGCTAAAGGTAAGAAGGGGCTTAAAATAAGTTATGGGAAGAGGGGTTAAACCGAGCTAACAACCGTCTATCCATACTATAAGTTCACTTCTTATTGTTTTCTTTTTCTTTCATACATGCCAATGCTCAAAGTTTTGGAGCAAAAATCACAATTCCTCCAACTTTCTTCCCTTTCTTTTTTTTTCTTCTTTTTCTCTCTTTTTTTTTCCAGAAAACTAACATATTCAATGGTCCTGGTCGACCGACCAGGAAAACTGGTCGACCGACCAGCCTTGAAAACAGGTTGTTTCGTTTTATTCATCATTTTTTTTTTCTTTTCTGATCATAAATTTTTTTCATGTCTTTTTTTTTTTCTTTTTTTTTTATATCACTCTCCCAAAGTCAAAATCTATCATTGAAGCATAAACCAAAGGATGGCAAAAACAGTCCCATCACTACTTTACTAGCTCGGCTAGGGTAGGCAATTTTTAGGATGTAGCAAATGGGTAAAAGGATTCAATTTGGCTATGTGAGGATAATGGGAAAAATGAGAAAGGGGTACCTCTACCACATGTGTCAACAAACCACAAATCCGAATGCATACTGGTATTAAGAAGACAAAATTCATGTTTATGCATATTGATGTGACATGCCTCAAGAGGAGAAACTACTCACAAACCTACATGAAATCGGTCATGGATGTCACCGATTTATTAAGCTCTAATCCTTAGAATATGTAGTAGCTTGCCAAGAAGAGAGTCAAGTGTAATAATTTAGCATGAAATCAACAAAAACTCGTAGATAATGCAAAAGACTAGCTTGAAAATTTTTGAAAAATGCAAGGCAAAACAATAAATGATATGTGAGGCATAACTTGTATTTATCCGTTCCGACTCGACCTAAAAACTTAAGACAGAGAAGAATGCGCGACAGGGAAGAACACGCGACAAGAGAGGATGAAAACAAGAAAAACACCTAAAGGAAGGAAAAACAAAAGATACAAAAACAATTGCATACTCACAAAGGAGTATGCAAACACCCTCCCCAAACCAAAACGCACAATGCCCCCATTGTGCTCATCAGCATACAACCACAGCATAAGGATGGGGGTAGGCGAAAAAGAAGCAAACAAAGAAAGGAAAAGGAAAAAGACTAAAAACTACAAAAAGAATCTAAGGAGGAAGAAGGGGAAAACTGGAAATCTAGAGGGGAAAATTGGAAATCGAAGGGAGGAAAATACTTACAAAGGAAATGTGGACCTCCCCAAACCGAGCCAATCAAGGGGGACCTCCCCAAACCGAACCCCATAGAGGGTAAGGTTAACCATGTCCCTAGCCCTCTGAGTCGTAAAACGGCTCAGGGCTTTCTTCACCTTCCTCCTCATCGCCATCCTCCTCAGACCCTACTCCTCTTCCTGAGGCAGAGCCTGAAGCCTCACCGTGGTCACGACCGCCTGCGAGAGGTGTGTACCAGGTGGGGTGAGTCCATGGGTCGGTTGGGAGCCTACCTTGTGTGGCATACTCCCTGTAAACCGGGTAATTGGAAAAGACTATCGTTCAGCTGTTTTTGGCTGAACTGCCTGCAAAGACTCGCCATCATTTGTGGCATAGATTTGTCATCAACAAAAGGAGGAACATAAACATTAGGAGGAGCAGTAAAATCAGATGGGTACCCCGTCCCAGATATGGTATGGTGGCCACCGGGAGCAGGGGCCCTGAAGCCTCTAGCGGTGCCTCCCCTAAGTGGGAGGCGGTAAGACGGGAGTAATGGTCGGGGTTCCCCTACAACATTAGAAAGGGGAAGCATAGTGGGAGCCATGGTGATGGGGATGCGGTCACTGAGATAGGTGTCTATCTTCCAATAATCTCTCCTGTTTACCCAACGCACGGACCTGACATAAGCCATGTCCGTGAACCGGGAGAGAGGGTCGACCGCATCCTCATAGCGAGGGAACTGGGGTACAAAAGAGTGGGCTAATCGGGTGACTAGCCCACCACAGACAATAGTAGTCAAGGAAGTTCCCTCGCCCACCGACACAAAATGAGAGGCGACCAAATAAGCAGTGTTGTAAAACTGCTGACCCGTACGTCTGATGTTAAGATAACCAGACAAAATGGAGAGCTCAATGTTGTTAGCATTTTGAGACTCTTTGCGGCCGAAAACAGTGTTGGCCAACAGACGCAAAAAATAACGGGGGGTGGGAAGGTGGATGGTACTGTTGTTCTTCTTCACATCGCTGGAATCAGAAATACAGGACCACATATCAGAATACGACCCCGTGGGGTCATCAGTAAGACCCTCAGAAGACAAGCCTAAAATTTGAGCAAATTGGGTTAAAGTTAAAGCATATGTTTCATTGAACATGCGAAAAGAGATGCAAAAATTATCATAGCCGGAGCGAAGTGCCCCGAAATCAAAGGTGAAGGAGGAAAAGAACTCAAGAGTGAGAAGGCGGTAGGTGATCTCGTCCATAGTGACAAGTCCTGCAAACCCGGTCCCAATGAGCAAAGATACTACCTCGTCGTGGCATCCCAAAGCATGCAAGGCTGGAACAGAAAGGAAACGGGTTGCCACTACCACGCAGTAGGCGGTGAGATGGAGGAATCGGGCCTTCTGGGCCGGACTGCTGAAAGTGATTTGCGGATAGTTTGGTAAACTATCCGTGTCCTGCACCGCCAAACCTCTCGTCCTAGAGACACGTCCTCTAGAAGTGCTTGTACCCGAAGTGCGTGCGCGCTTCCCACCTTGATCACGGCTAGACATCGTAAAGCTGAAAAGTTCAAATAAAGATATAAGTCTTATGAGCATGTGAAAACATTGCTTTAACAAAATTAGGCACGAAAAATGCAGAAACAGAAACTTATAAAACAGGCTCTGGTCGGCCGACTGCATATGTAGGTCGGTCGACCACTTCTGTGAGTAAACACGTAATTTTTGCAGAACAAACGGTCGGTCGACCGTAAAACTAGGTCGGTCGACCAATTTACGAAAGAACTTCAGAAACTGCAAAAAAATTAACCTCAGGAAAACAAGGTTCTGGTCGGCCGACCTAAGTTTCGGGTCGGTCGACCGACTATCGTCAGAAAAGTGCAGATCTGTAAATTAAAAACCCAGAAAATTCAAATTTCGGTCGGCCGACCTCATTTTCCGGTCGGTCGACCGTGAACAGTGCAGGTGTCGGCTTTTCGCGGTTGAATTCGCGCGAAAAAGGGCATAAAAATTTGAAGGAGGAATTAAACTATCCTAATCAGCACGAAATCACCATAAATTTACAGATCTAAGCATATAAAATCAAGAAGAAGAAGGAAACTAAGATAAAAACACACAAACGAGTATGGAAACGGAATTAAGAGCAAAATTGAACTTAAAAAGATAAACTAATACTACCTAAAACGGAAGTAAGAAGATATAAAACTAAAAAGAGAGAAAGAATACTAAGGAAAACATACCTTGGATGAGGAAATTGAAAGAAAGTAAGTAAATTGGTGAAGGATGAAGGTGGGTGAATTTTCTAGGGTTTTAAGAGAGAAAGGGAATGTTGGTAGAGTGAAGAAGTGAAAGCAATTATTGCATTTTCAAAACACAAATTACCCATGACCTTTGACTCAGAAAAAATAAAACCGTAAAAAAAAAACCCGTGGTCGGTCGACCACAAAAGTCGGTCGGTCGACCGACGTCCTTTTACCTGCTCTGCAATTTTTACTTACTCTGTCAGGAAAATTGAATAAAGCTGTCAGTTTGGTCGGTCGACTTAATAACTCGGTCGGTCGACCGCTGTACTAACGGATTCCCTTTTTTTTTTTTTTTCTTTTTCTGCAGAGATTTCAACTTTCACCTAAGGATAAAACGAAAAAAAATAGAACAACAAAACGTAAAGTTAAACTAAAGCACGGGTTGCCTCCCGTGTAGCGCTGGTTTAAGAGGTCCCGCGCGACCTTTTTACCTTCTAAGGAGCATCTCAAAAAGGGTCAAAGTAAGAAACTTCGACTTTTCCGACAAATTCATTTTCTCCTCGGAAGTGCTTCACATATTGGCCATTGACTTTGAACCTCTCACCAGATGAGGTTTCTAATTCGATTGACCCGAATTTTGAGACAGCTGTGATGGTGTAGGGTCCGCTCCACCTGGATTTCAGCTTACCAGGAAAAAGACGAATACGAGCATTAAAAAGCAAAACCCTATCACCTACCTGAAAATCACGTCTAATGATTCTCTTGTCATGCCAGCGCTTTGTTTTCTCCTTGTAAATCCTGGCATTGTCATAGGCTAACAACCTGAATTCTTCTAACTCATTAAGCTGCAATAAACGTTTCTCACGGGAAAGATTAGGGTCTAAGTTAAGATCACATATAGCCCACCAAGACTTACGTTCTAACTCAACTGGTAAATGACAAGTTTTACCATAAATCAATCGGAATGGTGACATTCCTATTGGGGTTTTGAACGCGGTTCTATAGGCCCATAAAACATCATCAAGTTTTAGGCTCCAATCTTTCCTAGACTTAGAAACTACCTTGGCTAGGGTCTCCTTGAGTTCTCTATTAGAGATCTCAACTTGACCACTAGTCTGAGGGTGATAAGCTAAACCCCTACGGTGTTGGACACCGAATTTATTTAACAAGTCACCTAAGCGTTTCTCCTTAAAATGCATACCTCCATCACTTATGACAACCCGAGGGACACCAAAACGAGGAAATATGATTTTTTTAAACATCTTAATAACAGCCTTTGCATCACAATGGGGGGTAGCAATAGCTTCTACCCACTTAGACACATAATCAACAGCCACAAGAATATACCTGTTACCTTGACTACAAGGAAAAGGTCCTTGATAATCAATGCCCCAGACATCAAAAATCTCAACCTCTAAAATACCAACCTGTGGCATCTCATGTCTTTTTGAAACATTCCCAGTTCTTTGACAAGTGATACGTGTCTATTTTATGATGTTTTACATCTATTTTTACACGTATTTGGTCGCTCATTTACTATGTTTTAGCCTTTATTTCCCACAAATTGTGTACTTTCGTATTTTTATGCACTTTTGCAGATTTATGCGGAAAAGAGACGATTTGGCACCAAATTCGTATCCTCAAGTCTTTTGCTTAATTAAGGAATAAATGGAAAGTCAACTGGAGTCAAAATCAAGTACCAAGAGTCAAAACAGAAGAAAATCCGAAGATTTCCGTACAGAAGCGGTCGACCGACCAGTTAAACGGGTCGGCCGACCAGGCCTGATTTTCATAAAACCCAATTTCCAAGAAAGGCCGGAAATAAGAGAAGTCCAGCAAGAAGCGGTCGACCGACCAGCCAAACGGGTCGGCCGACCAGAACGAAGCCCATGCGATTCTTTTTCGGAAATAAAGTAGAATTAGAATTATAAGGAAACTCTTAGTTTTTACCCTATATAAACAAATCTTGTGATTAGGGTTATGTATGCTTTTTCATATGTATGCTTGATATCTATTATCAATCCTGAGGATCTTTTATTCAATCTTTTACCATCTAGTTCATCTTTTATCATTATTCAAGAATTCTCAAGCATTCAATAAAGTTAGTTTCTTTCTGCCCTAATTCCAATTGTGGTAATTACTCTTTTAATCTAGCTTTTTATTATAGTTCTTATTTTTATTACAATTGTTAAGTTAGAATCCCAAGTTTTATTGAATCTTGCATGCTTAGATTATTTACTATGTTCTCCATGTTTATTCCTAATTTTACAATCGTCTTAACAGTCATGAGTAGCTAATTTTCATATGTTAGGATGTAGGGGATAATATGCATAGGTAAATAAAATCCGAAAAACCGACTTGTAGTAGGACCACGGTCGGCCGACTGGAATAGCCGGTCGGTCGACCGAGGCCGTGGTCGGCCGACTGGAGTAGCCGGTCGGTCGACCACTCGCGTATGTATTCTTATTTCGTCTTTTCTTGTCAATTATAATATCCTGCAATGAGACCATAAGGAGACTTGTAGGATGTTAGTAATGACCTACCCAAGATTGAAAGATACGGGAAGGGCATTGGTTTACACCTTAAGACGGATAGGTTACTCAAGGCTGAAAGGTATGTGACCTGGAATTTAGGAATCACCCTTATTGTTGACACCCAATAATTGTGAGACCTAGGAACTAATAGCATAGGCCGAAAGGAGCTATTAGGTAGCATAGACCTAAAAAGATATGTTACACCCCCTTACGCGACTGCAATACATGTTGACCTTAGGATTTATTTTACCTTAGCTATTTATTACCCGAACATCCTAGCATCCCTTTTATTATATTTTATTCTCATCTTTTATTTCTTGTTTTATTTTAATCTTTGCTTAGACTTAGTAATCAACAATCAACCCCCAATTTTATTACCCTTAAACATTAACATTCAACAATAAACATTCCCCACCTCCTTGTGGTTCGACCCTGACTTTCACTATCTATTGTTAAAGTTAGGAATTATAAATTTATCTTTGGTACCCTCAACGACGGGCATCAAATTTTGGCGCCGTTGCCGGGGAGGTGACGCCAGTGTTTATTGTTTTTTGTTTTTGTTTCCCTTTTTGTTTAAGGAACTTTATGTTCCTTAAACCTTCTCACTTTTTTCTTGTAGTTTCCATCTTATGCGCAGGTCAGTTCAAGGAGAACTCCTACCACTTGACCTCGAAATTGAGAGGACTCTTAGAGAAAGAAGAAAGCAACTTCTAGCAAATCAGGAAGGGGGCTCACCTTCTTCCTTATTTCAAGAAGACTTATTCGAATTACCACCATCTTCACCAAAAACACCACCTTCACAACCAAATTCACCCATCAATCCACCTTCACCAAAAACACCATCTTTTACCTACTTTCGAGTTTTTCCTAAAGAAGAAGAGAACATGACAGAGGAAGCTACTATTGCCAGTCACTCCATGCCTCAGGCAAAGGACCTATACAAAGGGTTCACTTTACCTGCAGGTACTGGGAAGCCATTCGAGGCCAAGCCTGCCTACATAACTATGGTTGAAAGAAACCAATTTGGAGGCTCGGCCAATGAGGATGCTGCTAAGCATATTGAAATCTTCACAGATTACATATGCTCTATAGCACCCCCAGAAGGAGTGACGCAGGACCAGATTAAACAAACCATGTTTATCTTCTCCCTTAGGGACTCTGCGAGAGAGTGGTACAGAGATCTTGACCGCACTGCTGCGGGAGTCACGGATTGGAACACCTTAGCCTTAGCATTCTACAGAAAATACTATTCTGCATCAAAGACTAATGCTTTAAGAGCGCAGATCACTAATTTCAAGCAAGGTCCCAATGAAGATTTTAGCGAGGCGTGGGACAGGTTCAAGAGACTTGTTCGATCTATACCACATCACGGATTCGAACAATGGTTTCTTTGCAACCAGTTCTACAATGGCCTCTACGATGACAACAGGGCCTATCTAGATGCTGCAGCTAATGGAAGATTCCAAGATAATTCAGGAGAGACTAAGGGTCTCAAGTTGATAGAAGATGTTGCTGTGCACCGTGCTGAGCATGGTACTTCCAGAGGGAATCAGAGGAAAAATGAGTACAACCTGTCAGCAATTGAGGCCTTGACAGCTAAGTTAGAAAAATTTGAGGCTGCAGGAAAGCTCGATCTAGGGAGTGGAAGCAAGGGAGGAATATACCAAGTGAACGCCGTTCAGGACGGACCCTTTGCTTGTGAGAGGTGCGGTGGAGAAGGGCATGTGTCAAAGTTCTGTACTTCATCTAATGAAACATGCGCCGCTTTTCAGCATTATCGTGGGAACAATTTCTATGACCCAAATAATAACAATGTCCATCCCAACTTAAGGTGGACAAGCCAGAATGTTCAAAACCCACAACACATGCAACCTCAGCAAAATTCCACTTATGTACCCCCGCATAAACAAAACTTCCAAAGACCACCTTTCAACCCTCAACCACCTCCTAATCCACCACCCAACACAGATGCTCTTATCCAAAATCTTATCGGGTTGGTTCAGAAGGAGTCGCAGGCTAGAGAGGCAGGGATGAAGATGTTAGAGTCCCAGTTTGCTCAGATCGCGAGCAAGAATGATACTAGGGCTCCAGGTCAACTTCCGACCAAACCGGACCAGAAGAAGGAGACTCTAAACGTCGTAACCTTAAGAAGTGGAGCTAAAGTGGGGGCTGAGAAAGAAAAAAAGGCGAATAGCAGCGAAGGCGGTCGACCGACCGAAAAATCTGGTCGACCGACCGCAGATCAGGATCCGAAATTTTCGCCTGAACAGGAGACTGGTCGACCGACCGAAGATACTAGTCGACCGACCACTGAAGCAGAACCTGAAGTTCCCTTTCGTCCAGAATTGCCGAACAACTTGCGGGATTTTCTTTTCCGGGGTGATAAGACCCCCAGGTTTTTAAAAAGGGCTGCAAATACGGAGTCCTCAGCTGCTCCTTTTCCAGAGAGACTCGTGCCTTCAAAGGATCAGGTATCTTTTGACAAATTTAAAGATGTGATTCGTTCATTAAATGTTCAAGTCCCATTTTTAGAATTAGTTCAACAGGTTCCTTCATATCTTAAATTCATGAGACAACTTTTGTCAAGGAAGAGGTCTCTAGAGAAGGTTGAGTCTGTGGCTCTCACTGAAGAGTCATCCAGTTTTTTAACTCATGTCATTGCCCCTCATAAACTAGAGGACCCTGGAAGTTTTTCTGTCCCCTGTAATATAGGAACCTTCCCAGTTAAGAAGGCTCTATGCGATTTAGGTGCTAGTATAAGTGTCATGCCCCTAAGCGTTGCCTTAAAACTAGGAATGACCGAATTTGCAGTGACCAGTATGACAGTCCAAATGGCAGATCGCACATCTATGGAACCTGTAGGGGTTTTAGAAAACATCCCTGTGCGTATTGACAGGTTTTTCTTCCCAGTCGACTTTGTTGTTTTGGACATCCCAGAGGATGCCCATATACCCATAATTCTAGGAAGACCCTTTCTTCACACTGCAGGTGCCATTATAGATGTGGGCACTGGAACTCTAACTTTCAAGGTAGGCAAACATTCTATTATCTATGGCATATCCTATAGGAAGAAGGATGCTATGACCCCCATCACATGTAATGCTATCACTTCTAAGAAAAAGTATGAGGTCATCACTACTTCTCCCACTTTATTACCCGTTCCTGTATCTGTTTTTACACCTCCGCCCCAGATTGGGAGCAGTAGGGAGGACACTTCTGTCATGACTATTGCAGGAACTGGTTTGGGGAAACCCAAGGAGAAGGAAGTCATCATCCAGAGAGGAGGAATGGGATGCCTAAGCTATGAAGAAGATGAGGATCCAGATGTCGTGGATCGAGAGGAGAAAAAGAAGAAGAGGCAGGCTCAAGAGGAGAGACCGTCGCATATGCTTTGCGACGGAGGAAAGAAGATGTGTTTTGCCACTAAAGCAAACACCGTGGAGACTACGGCATGTCGTCAGAAGCCGTGGTCGGATATTTTCCGCATCTTCAGCGGATAGTTGTTTCTAAGTTGCAATTTTAAGACAATTTACTTTATGTTGTGTGAGACTTTTTAGTTTTGTTTGCTAGTAGTTAAGACTTTAAGAATCGTTTTGGCATCTCGCGCATTGTTGGGCGCGCATATTTTCTTGTTTTTTCAGGATTTACGAGAAAAAGAAAACGAAGACCTCCAAAACTCCGCTGGTCGACCGACCAGAATCATCAGTCGGTCAACCAGAGGCGCTGTTTCGCAGATTTTTCCGCTGTTCACAGGAGGTCGATCGACCAGAAACACCGGTCGGTCGACCTACTGTCCGCTGCAGTCCTTCGTTTCTCTTCCTTAGAACTCGTGAAATCAACTTGGATACTTGAGTGGCACTGCTAGCCACCAAAACCTCCCAGCTTACGCTGGTTTGGGGAGGTTTTTCTCATGCATCTTTTAACCCAGTGAGTTCTTTCCAGTTTTTCCTTTATTTTATTTTACTTGCATTTGTCTTTTAATTTTCTGAAACCTTTACTTAGGCTAATGCACAATGGGGACATTGTGCGGGTTGGTTTGGGGAATGGTTTCGTGTCACATGCATTGCATTCTGTCACACGTTTATTGCATTTCTGTCTCGCATCGTTCTTTTCTTTATTTTCCTTATATATACAAAAATCAAAAAAAAAAAAATTAAAAAATTCAAAAAATGTCAAAAAAAAATGCACGTTTATTTTAGCATATAGGTCGAGTCGGAACGAAAGTATTTCAAGGATGATTTAGCTATCTTACATGTTTATGCCTTTACCTTGCCTTGTCAACTTGTTTTAGTATAAGAGTCTTTTGCATATCTACGAGTTTTTGTCAACTTGCATATCTTGAGACTTGACTTATACCTTGGCGACCTACTTATACATTCTAAGTTTTAGAGCCTTATTCCTGGTTTCATTCTTAAACCAGTCGTCTAGGATGTGAGTAGTACTCTCCTTGGAACATGTTACATCAATATGCATAAACATGAACTTGAATTGCTATATACTTGTTTTACTATCTCGTTTTGTGAGTCTTGATACGTGCATTTGGGATCCCTTTTCTCATATTTACCCATAAGCTTCACATAGCCAAAATTGCCTTTTTATTCCCCCAAAACTACATCCCATACTTAGCCTACCCTTCCAAGCTAGTATTCGTGGTCATTGGATTATTTTTTGAGGCATCTTGGTTTGTATGCTATTATGAGCAAAAAGAGAAAAGAAAGAAAGAAAGCAAGAAAGAAAAAGAAAAACGAAAAAAAAAAAAAAAAAAAATCCGAAAAATAGAAAGTCAGTCGACCGACCACCATCATAGGTCGGCCGACCACCTGGCAGAATCAGATTCAAATTTTCGTTCCAGAAATTCCTTTCTTTTATCTGTTATCACTCCCGTGCCCCATTCAAAAATATTTGGGAGTCATTTCTTATACTTAAATGTGAGAGTTGTGCCACAAAAAGAGCATTTTCTTAATATCAAGAGTTGTGAAATATGTTGATGGAAACCGGTTTTACTAGCTTGGCTACTAACCCCACAAATCCAAAAACATCTTAACCATTTCTACCTTTTACCTCACATATCTTTCATTACCTCATTTGCATGTATTTAGGCCACTTAAATGAGATTGTTATACGAAGTTGTAGAATTCTTGTTCATGTTAGATTGCAGGCATGTTTCCATGGGTCGCAGTTAGGTGAGTGTCATTACAAATATACTTCTTTCTATCTTTTACATATACTCACCCTTTGCTTCATGAGTGTCTCGAGCGTACCGCGAGAGTCCATGGTATAAAGTCTCTATAGTGTTTATTTTTGCAAGTCTGACAACCCTATAACTCGTTTGCATGATTTAAATACTTTCTCATTTTGTTCTTGACATTGGTATAAGCTTACATGTAAATTTCGCTCTGAGATTGAAATCGTTCCATTAGTTAAGATCGAGTCTATTTCTTGCTTGAGGGCAAGCAAGGGTTTGGTTTGGGGAATTTGATACGTGTCTATTTTATGATGTTTTACATCTATTTTTACACGTATTTG
This sequence comes from Silene conica, assembly GCA_029255685.2. NCBI lineage: Eukaryota > Viridiplantae > Streptophyta > Magnoliopsida > Caryophyllales > Caryophyllaceae > Silene > Silene conica. Next base: position 32,087,471 of record CM055317.2, on the reverse strand, counting down.
GTCGCTCATTTACTATGTTTTAGCCTTTATTTCCCACAAATTGTGTACTTTCGTATTTTTATGCACTTTTGCAGATTTATGCGGAAAAGAGACGATTTGGCACCAAATTCGTATCCTCAAGTCTTTTGCTTAATTAAGGAATAAATGGAAAGTCAACTGGAGTCAAAATCAAGTACCAAGAGTCAAAACAGAAGAAAATCCGAAGATTTCCGTACAGAAGCGGTCGACCGACCAGTTAAACGGGTCGGCCGACCAGGCCTGATTTTCATAAAACCCAATTTCCTAGAAAGGCCGGAAATAAGAGAAGTCCAGCAAGAAGCGGTCGACCGACCAGCCAAACGGGTCGGCCGACCAGAACGAAGCCCATGCGATTCTTTTTCGGAAATAAAGTAGAATTAGAATTATAAGGAAACTCTTAGTTTTTACCCTATATAAACAAATCTTGTGATTAGGGTTATGTATGCTTTTTCATATGTATGCTTGATATCTATTATCAATCCTGAGGATCTTTTATTCAATCTTTTACCATCTAGTTCATCTTTTATCATTATTCAAGAATTCTCAAGCATTCAATAAAGTTAGTTTCTTTCTGCCCTAATTCCAGTTGTGGTAATTACTCTTTTAATCTAGCTTTTTATTATAGTTCTTATTTTTATTACAATTGTTAAGTTAGAATCCCAAGTTTTATTGAATCTTGCATGCTTAGATTATTTACTATGTTCTCCATGTTTATTCCTAATTTTACAATCGTCTTAACAGTCATGAGTAGCTAATTTTCATATGTTAGGATGTAGGGGATAATATGCATAGGTAAATAAAATCCGAAAAACCGACTTGTAGTAGGACCACGGTCGGCCGACTGGAATAGCCGGTCGGTCGACCGAGGCCGTGGTCGGCCGACTGGAGTAGCCGGTCGGTCGACCACTCGCGTATGTATTCTTATTTCGTCTTTTCTTGTCAATTATAATATCCTGCAATGAGACCATAAAGAGACTTGTAGGATGTTAGTAATGACCTACCCAAGATTGAAAGATACGGGAAGGGCATTGGTTTACACCTTAAGACGGATAGGTTACTCAAGGCTGAAAGGTATGTGACCTGGAATTTAGGAATCACCCTTATTGTTGACACCCAATAATTGTGAGACCTAGGAACTAATAGCATAGGCCGAAAGGAGCTATTAGGTAGCATAGACCTAAAAAGATATGTTACACCCCCTTACGCGACTGCAATACATGTTGACCTTAGGATTTATTTTACCTTAGCTATTTATTACCCAAACATCCTAGCATCCTCTTTTATTATATTTTATTCTCATCTTTTAATTCTTGTTTTATTTTAATCTTTGCTTTAGATATAGTAATCAACCAATCAACCCCCAACTTTGTTACTTTAAACATTCACATCAAACAATAAACATTCCCCACCTCCTTGTGGTTCGACCCTGACTTTCACTATCTATTGTTAAAGTTAGGAATTATAAATTTTATCTTTGGTACCCTCAACGACGGGCATCAACAAGCATCACAGTTACCTACAAAATTCCTACAGTCAGCATGTAAAGTAGGCCAATAAAAACCAGACTGCAATACCTTGGCCACGGTCCTAGATGGACCGTGGTGACCACCATATGCAGAAGAGTGACATGCTTCCAGAATGTCCTTCACCTCCCATTGGGGGACACATCTCCGGATAAGTCCATCTCCGCATTCTTTAAAAACATAAGGGTCATCCCAAAAATACTGTTTCGCATCGAACATAAATCTCTTCTTTTGTTGCCAAGACAACTCAGGAGGGATTTTACCTGTAACAGCAAAATTAGCATAATCAGCATACCAAGGAGGGGGATAAGAACCTGAACTATTAATGATAAATAAACTCTCATCAGGAAACGAATCGTCAATAGGTAAAGAATCTTCCCCATCAGTCAGCTGCAGGCGAGATAGGTGGTCAGCTACCACGTTTTCCGCGCCTTTCTTGTCCCTAATCTCAATGTCAAACTCTTGGAGAAGGAGTATCCACCTTAAAAGTCTTGGCTTTGAATCCTTCTTTTAAAAAAGACCTTTTAAGGCTGCATGGTCAGTATAGACAATTACCTTATTACCCACTACATATGACCTGAATTTTTCTAAGGCAAATATGACAGCTAGCATCTCCTTCTCGGTGGTGAAATAGTTGACTTGAGTCTCATCCAGGGTGCGGCTCGCATAGTATATAGCATTAAGAGCCTTGTTCTTCCTTTGACCGAGCACAGCACCTACAGCGTAGTCACTAGCATCGCACATGATCTCAAAAGGGAGATCCCAATCTGGTGGCTGGATGATTGGTGCTGAGATCAAAGCTTCCTTCAACCTGTTAAAAGCTGAAAGGCACTCATCAGAAAAATCAAAGATGGCATCTTTAAGAAGCAATTGTGTAAGTGGTTTAGCAATTTTAGAAAAGTCCTTAATGAAACGCCTGTAAAAACCTGCGTGTCCTAAGAAACTTCTCACCCCTTTGACGTTAACAGGAGGGGGTAATTGCTCAATCACCTGCACCTTTGCTTTATCCACATGTATACCTTTATCTGAAATTAGATGCCCTAACACTACCCCTTCAGTAACCATAAAATGACACTTCTCCCAGTTTAAGACAAGGTTTACATCAATACATCGCTGCAAGACTTTATCAAGATTAGCTAAGCATTGATCAAAAGCATTACCGTAAACAGAGAAATCATCCATAAATACTTCCATAATGTTTTCTATAAAGTCTGAAAAGATACCCATCATACACCTTTGAAAAGTAGCAGGAGCATTGCATAACCCAAAAGGCATCCTGCGATAAGCAAAAACACCCTGTGGACATGTAAAAGTAGTCTTACTCTGATCATCAGGATGGATGGGAATCTGGAAAAAACCTGAATAACCGTCTAGAAAACAGAAGAATTTATTAGAAGCCAGTCTTTCAGTCATTTGGTCAACAAAAGGAAGGGGGAAATGGTCTTTCTTGGTGGCGGCATTTAACTGTCTATAATCAATGCACATCCGCCACCCAGTTACAACTCTAGTTGGTATTAACTCATTTTTATCATTCTTAACCACTGTGGTCCCTCCTTTCTTAGGAACCACCTGAACTGGGCTAACCCACTTAGAGTTGCCAACCGGATAGATAATACCTGCATCAAGAAGCTTCATAACCTCAGCCATAACCACATCCTGCATCTTAGGATTCAACTTACGCTGTCCCTGTCTATAAGGCTTATGCCCTTCCTCTAAATCTATTCTGTGCATACAAACATCAGGGCTTATACCCTTAATATCATCCAAAGAATAACCTAGAGCTTTTCTATTCTTTTTAAGAACAGTCATTAAGGCAGAAAGTTGGTCAGGACTAAGTTTAGAGCTAACAATCGCAGGGTACTGTTCAGTATCATCTAGGAAAACATACTTGAGATTAGGAGGAAGTGGCTTACGCTCTGGTGCTTTTACCTCAACTGCCTGAACAGAATTAGTATCTATAGAATAGCACATGTTTACCAGACTTGCCTTAGCTAGGCTTATGAGCTTCTCATTCTCTTCTTCAGTGAGCTCATATTCCTCTTCCTCTTCTTCTATCAAATCCAGCTCTTCAGCATCCTCAGCTGGATTACCTGCACACTTATCCAAAATCGTCAGATCATCTAAGGGATCCTTGGTCAAGGATTCCCTCCAATTAAGGATAACATTCCTGTCTATAATATCGATGGAACAACAAGTATCATCAGTAGGAATAGTTGCCTTATGGGCAAGACTAAACTCGATAGTGTCATCCCCAATCTCTAAAGTAATGGTCCCGCGTTTGACATCTATCACAGCCCCAGCTGTGTGTAAAAAAGGTCTACCTAAAATAATAGGTATTTGACTATCCTCAGCAATGTCTAAAACAACGAAATCCACAGGAATAAAGAACTTTCCCACTCTTACTGGGACATCCTCCAAGACCCCTAGCGGTCTTTGGGTTGATCTATCAGCCATCTGTAGGGTAATATTGGTGACTTTAAGTCTACCTAAACCAAGTCTTTCACATACAGAATAAGGTATAACACTGACACTAGCCCCTAGATCACAAAGGGCTTTCCCTATTACATGATTACCTATGGTACAAGGGATGGAAAAACTACCTGGGTCTTTTAACTTGGGTGCTATATTATCTTGTGAAAGAACATAACATTCTTCCACAAAAGCAACAGCACCGTCGTCCTGAAACTTCCTCTTACGACTTAAAATATCTTTCATGAATTTAGCATAAGAAGGTACCTGGGTAATTAAGTCAGTGAAAGGGATGGTTACCTCTAGATTCTTCACCATCTCCAAAAACTTACCAAATTTCCGATCCTCTTTTGAATTTTTCAGTCTTTCAGGATAAGGAACGGTGACTTTAGCCATAGGATCAGCAACCTTTGGCTTTTTCAGCTGTAAAATTTCGGTCAGGCCTTGAATGAAGGAGGGATCCAGCGATTCCGGAGTCAAAACATCACTCTGCTCAGGAACGTCGGTCGGCCGACCGGTAGAAGTGGTCGGTCGACCAGAGTCTGCAACATCCGAATTTTTCTCCTTTTCAGAATCCAATCTCACGTCAGGAACAGCGGTCGATCGACCTACAGTAGCGGTCGGTCGACCTTCTGTTCTTTTGACGGGATCAGATTCTTTGTTCGGAATCTTGGCTGGATCATCCTCTTGAGTTGATTCTTCACAAACACGGCCACTCCTTAGATTTATGGCGTTTAGCGTCTCCATGGGTCCCTCACAACTAGCTGGAGAGCTAGTCATTTGGCTGGCTATGTTTTTCAAGTGATCTCCAAAAACCTTTGAGGAGGTAAAGTGAGCCTTACTCATCTGCATAACTGCCTTTGTTAAAACATCAACAAGGGCTCTTAAGTTCTCAATCTCACCCGTGTTGTCAACCGTAGTAACTAGGTTCGCACTTTCAAGCTTTAGCTGGGTTGCCTCAAGCTTTTCAAAACGGGCTTCAACTGTTGTCTCAAGAGCCATCACTCTATTCATCTCTACATTCAGCCTTCTTGAATTCCCACGTGAACCCTTAAAAGTAGCCCTATGCACCGCCATGTCTTCAATGGTTTTCCAACCCTTCATATGGTCGGTGTTATTCTGGAATCTTCCATTGGCGGCCACATCAAGAATCATCTTATAGTCATCGTAAAGAGCGTTGTAAAAAAGGTTACACAGGTCCCATTGTTGAAGGTTATGGTGGGGGATAGAACGGACCAATTTCTTGAATCGATCCCATGCTTCACAAAATCCTTCATCAGGTCCCTGTTGAAAGTTACGGATTTGGTTTCTCAAGTCCTCGGCTTTTGCAAGAGGGAAGTATTTCTTGTAAAAGGCCAATGCCAAGGAAGTCCAATCCGTAATCTCCTCACTTGTCCTGTCAAGGTACCGGTACCAATCTTGCGCGTCATCTTTTAATGAGAACAAGAACATAGTTGCCAGCACCTCGTCTCTAGTTACCCCTTCAGGTAGGGGTATGGAGCAACAATAATCCGTGAAGGTTGTAACATGCTTTATTGGATCTTCGTCGGGTAGACCAGAAAATTGACTCTGTTGAACCAAAGAGACATGAGTTGGGTGGAGTTCAAAGGAGTCAAAGATAAGATTTATAAAACCTCAGCTTAAACTAGATAGGATAAGTCAAGGGTCGAACCACAAGGAGACAAGGTTAATTATGTTTGTAAATTTAAAGTCTATTGCAAGTAACCAAAAAGGGGGTTTTGATTTGAGATTTAAACTAACAACTAAGGTAGCAAACTAACAAGAAAATTAAAATAAGATAAAAAGGAGATTAGGAACTTTGGTTCCCCATGGTCAAAACAAGTCAATGAAAGGTAAAATAATCAAATAACACAATCCCAAGGAACAAAGAATAAACCTTTAGGTCAATATTCTACCCAATCCTTACGGTCTTAGGGTTCCTAGAAAAGCACTAAACTTTCGTTCAAGGGCAATCCCAAAGTTGTTGTTAAACTAATCCTAATAATCTTTCAATCCTAAGGATTAGTTCACCAACAACAATGGGGGATTGGTAATTTAATCATCAAACTTATCAAAGTCAAGTCTATATCATGGTTCCCCTAATTCCCAATCACAAGAATTAGCTATGCATATTTTTAATTATGGAACTAACAATTACTAAGAAAATTAAAGAGATGAACATAATTAAAGATGACAATAAAAGGGTAAACATGAAATAAGAAATAACAACAAGATGAATAACAAGATTGAATAAAAAGGAAAGATTAATTGTACCAAACTTACAACTTGAATGGAAAATCTAAGAATAAAGATGAAAGCTTGGTACCAAGAATCTAACAATGGAGTTCTTCTAACATAAGGTGCTTGATAAAACAAAGAGGTTCTTTCTAATGGAATTACTTGCTTTTTCTTAATTGAAGAGTCTAGGTCTCCTTAAATAAGAATTATTACAAGATTAGGAAAGTAGAAACACAAAACAGAAATCCGGAACAGCTTCTGGTCGGTCGACCAGACATACGGGTCGGTCGACCGATTCTGGCACTGTTGGTTTATTTTTCGCAAGAATGGGCTTTTGTGAACTGGGCTTCGGTCGGTCGACCGCTATTGCGGGTCGGTCGACCGCTTCTCGTTCTTTCCGTCTTTAATTCGGCCCAATATCAATACTCGAATGCACCATCCGGATCCTTGCTCCATATTAGTACTCTAAACAGCTTCTTAAAGGCAAATAAGGCTCGGTTTTGCTCACTTCCGCGTATTCCTACATATAAAACATAGAAATGCCAAAGTAAACCGTTTCGGGAGAAAAAGCAACTAAAAGTCACGAAAGTGTAAGAAAATACGTGCCAAAAGAGTAAATAAAATGCATAAAATGGGCACGTATCAGTAGTTTCCGAGGCAAGATAGAAGAGAGTTTAAGGAAAAGGAAATGCATCCGGAGACAAAAGGAGAAAGGGGATGCATGAGAGCAATGAGCAATTTAGGGAACAAGGAAACATTTACCAAGGGTAACAAGAATCTTCCAACTTCGTTAGTAGACACCAGTCTTTATCACCATTCAGATAAGCTCGTGGTTCACCTGTTCTAAAGCCCAACAATAAACTCAAGAACAATTAACAAACCGGTTAGACCTAACATAGATAAATCACAATACAGACTACCACTTGGTCCTTAAGTCTACCCATCTCTCATTCATTATTTCAAGTCAAGTTTGTAACCCACCCATTTATTTAAGAGTCTTTAGCCAGACATTCTCAAATAAATAAGACTATTACCATCTCGGAATGATCGAGGTAGTGAATAACAAAGTAAAACTCCCAAAGGACATTATATAAAAGTGATAGAATTTAAACTTGATATTACAGAAACTACATAGAAGAATAAAAGTAAAACTGATGACTACTCTATATGTGATATAGTTCTAAGTCGGTCCCAAATCTTCATCTCACATTCCCGTCCCAGGTCCTAGCTCATATGTCTCCATCATGTATCTACTCCCCATTCTGGATCATCGTAGGTGTCACACTAATACACAGGGTCACCACGAGGTTGAGTAGATAAAACATCAATAAGACATAAATGATAATTGATCCGAACACCACTCCGTCTCCATATCACAAGACCCAATATCGCCCCACACCATATCACAAGACCCAATATCACACTGCGCCATATCACAAGACCCATTATCTACACACCATATCACAAGACCCACTATCACCGCACCATATCACAAGACCCATTATCACCGCTCCATATCACAAGACCCATTGTCACCGCTCCATATCACAAGACCCATTATCACCGCGTCAAATAGTAGTACGTAAGATAATAACACCTCAACAACAACAACTATAAATAATAGCATCACATATCAAACTCATAATAAATGACAGTCACATTTCACAACACAGTTATAATTCACAGTCGATTCCCCTACCTCAACTTGCAGAAAGACAGTCAACAGCTCCTAGAAATATCCCACGCGGAAACCTTCACCTAAACATATATTATATAACGATTAATAACCCCTATTCTAGAATAGTAAGTATTCTAAATATAGTAACTTTCTAAAAGTGGAAAGTTTCCTGTAATAGAAACTTTCCCCAAATAGCAACCTCGCCCAAAATGGTAATACCACAATACTATAGATCATGTTCTCATTTATTAGACATCAACACATATAAATAATTATCTCACATGCTAGCACCAATATAAACAATACTTATTAACAACATAATAATAACAACCATTATAATATTAATAATAATAATAATAATAATAATACGTAATTACTAAAAAAAAAAAAATTAATAATAATAATAATAATAATATAATGGCAACATGATATTAGTAGGCCCAACAATAAAAATAATAATAAAAAAAGACACGGCAGTAGCAGTAATATACGCATTTCGACAGCCCGAAACCGCAACCGACAGCCCCTAACCAGCCCTTCACACACCCATAACGACCACCATACAGGGATGGAATCACCACCCATCCGCGGTGGTCGTGACCACTGCACCACCACGCATCTATTGACGCTGAACACAACCCCCGACTCAAGCCCAGCAGCCCTCGACACTAGCCCAAACACCCCCTGTCCGCAACAACCCACTGCAACTTACTGTTCTGACATGTGTGACACCCTGCACGAAACCCCCTAAACCGACTAGACACACCACCCAAAACCACCTTGACAACCGTTAACCTCAACTCCAGACTACACTCAAACTATTAACTCTAACACCCAGAGCAAACATCAACATAGAAAGGGTCGAATACTAGCATACAAACACGTGTTCAGGAACTTTGTTTTGACAACAACAATAACATTCTGACACCGTGATACAAACACTACCCACGGCGGTCAATGGTGGTCAACGACGACATCACCGTGGTCTAATCATGACTACTAAACATCAGAGAACGTTATTACACAAGAATCAGAACCAAGGCTATACTTATCTGATAGAAAAAGCGAATTGAAAACTGAAACGAAAACTGAAAACAGAATTGGAGTTTGCGTGTACCCTTTTACAGACGCCAAACGAACCACCCAGCTCCACCCTAAACCACCAAGTGATCCTTCCTCCTTGTGCTCTAGTGTGACGGCAGTGTGAGTGTGTGTGAGAGAGATGCGTTGAAGGGCTAAGGTTAGGGTTAGGAGAGGGGTTTATAAAGGGTGGCAGATAGAATATGTTGTAGTTTGAGTGAGCAGGCTGTTGTGTCGAGTTGGGCTAAATTGCCCTTGACACAAAGCTCGAGGCGCAAAACAACATTGCACGCACTCCTAGACCATGTAGTACTAGTAGGGCGTGACTCGATAACTAGATACCCGTATACGACACCTTACTCACAACGTACAAAACACTTATCCGATACTTTATTTAAATATCAACAATATATCCAACGTGAATAATTAAAATAAAATATTGTAAAATACGGAGTATTACAAAGTTCATATTTAAGTTGGAGTACACGTGCGTGCGTCGGGAGCATTACTGCTCTGATACCAACTGTGACACCCCGCGATATTACATAAAAATAAACAAGCAACTTGCAGCGGAAATACGGTATTTTAAAAAACTTTCGACATATATAAATAAACTTAATCGCGGAATATCAAAACAACATGCGGAAGATTTAAAACTAAAGAAAAAGTATAAATTATACAAGATAAATGAAGGTTCATAGTCTCCTTAATCACACAAAAATAGTAATATTACAATAATAAAGAAACCCTAGCAGAGCTCTGTGAACGGCGATCGAATGGCGATTCCAGCATCCATGGCTAGATCTCCTTCATCCCCTTCACCTGATCTGCAAAACGTTACTCAAAGAACAAATAAGAGGAAATCAAAGATTGCTAATGGAAAGACAGGCACTAATTCTGGGTTGGAGACCTCTGTTTCGCAACCACAGCAAAAGGAAAAATCTCTTCAAGACATGTTTGGTATGGCAGCGTTTGATATTGACTCTGAAAATTCGGACGATGAGGACAATACTAGGGAGAAACCCAATGAAGAGGAAGTGATGAATGACTCTAATGGACAATGGTTTACACATCAAGGTAAGCCTATTGACCCTGTTTTCGAAAGTGAGGAGCCCCTGTTCTAGGTGGCTCCAGAGGATGTTCAAACGGAATTGAATTACTGGGAGACAGCCATCTATGGCTTTGTGGTTGGAGCAAATCCACCATGGCCATACTTGGAAGGCTATCTTAAACGAGTATGGGCAAAGTACAAAATTGACAAGATATCCTTTATGCATAATGGTATCTTTGTAGTTAGATTTGCCACAAAAGAGATGCAAACTGCTGTTCTACAGAGTGGATACTACATGTTTGATAACAAACCTATTGTTCTCAAACCATGGACACCTGAAGTGAAACTAGAGAAAGTCGAAGTGAAAAAAGTTCCTGTATGGATCAGATTGCACCATTTGAACCTCAAATTTTGGGGAGCCACATTACCAAAATTGGCAGGTTTGGTGGGCCAATATATTCAATTGGATGAGGCTACAAAGAATAAGACAAGGATTGGATATGCTAGAGTAATGGTAGAGATGACAGTGGGACAAAAGTTACCATCTACTATTCAGTTCCTTGATGAACATGGACTCAAAACAACAGTGACCATTGAGTATGAATGGAGACCAGTAATATGTACACATTGCAAGAAAATGGGGCATGACAAGGTGAATTGCAGGGGTCTACAACCAAAAGCCAAACCACCTGCAACACAAGTTCAAAAGGTTTGGCAGATTAAAAAACCAGCAGCAAATGTCCCTCCCCAGATACCATTAATCACTAATGTCAGTCATAATGGGAGTGAGGATGCTGGCCAAAGTAAGGAACCAGTGGAGCCATTCCAGCTGACAGGTAGCCCAACCTATAAGAGTATATTGGAAGGCAGAAGTCCAGTGGTGCTAATGGCAGGTAAAGCTGCCAATGATATGGTAGACTCCTCAACATCCCGTACCCAATGATGCAGATGGGGTTCTGGAATGTTAGGGGGATGAACAATGTAGATAAACAGAAAGAGATCAATAATTTTTTGCTGAATAATAGAGTAGGTCTCTTTGGCCTACTGGAAACTAGAATAAAAGCTACTAACTATGGTAGAGTTAGTAGGTCTATCTTTAATAATTGGAGTATTACATCTAATACTCATAAGCATCATGGAGGGAGGATATGGTTGTTATGGGATCACAATCAGTGTACTGTAAACCCTCTTCTTTACACCTCTCAACTGATTCATGCTCATGTAACTGATCTCAGTCTTGGTATGTCCTTTTATGTAACCATTGTGTATGCCTTCAATCATATTTTGGAAAGGGATCCTTTGTGGAATGATCTTACTCAGATTGCTGGAACAAGTAGTGATGCCTGGCTGGTGGGGGGTGACTTTAACTGTGTTTTACATCCTCATGAACGTTTAGGGGGAGGTTTTGATCCAGCTGAAGCAGCCCCATTCCAGGAATGTCTAAATGAATGTGGCTTGATAGATAGTCCAGCTATGGGGGCCTACTATACATGGACTAATAAACAAAAGCCAGAAGACAGAACATACAGTAGAATTGACAGATGCCTCATCAATGATCAATGGCTGCACCATTATCCAACAATCAAGGCCAATTTCATGCCAGAAGGTCTGTTTGATCATTCACCATGCTTGATTACTCAAGGAATGATAGTAGAAAAAGCAAAGAGGAGCTTTAAATATTTCAACATGTGGAGCAAAAGTGCTCATTTTACCCCTACTGTCCAGAACCAGTGGACAGTGAACATAAATGGGACAAAGATGTTTCAGGTGGTGAAGAAACTGCAAGTTCTTAAAAAAGGGTTAAGGAGTCTAAATAACTCCCAATATGCTGATATAGAAAACAAGACGAATATTGCCCATCTGCAGCTGATACAACTCCAGAAGGAATTAGCAGCCAATCCATCTAACAGAAGGCTGATTGATCAGGAATATGAGGCTCATGGGAACTACAAGGTTTTACATCAAGCATGTTTAGAATTTCTTCAACAGAAATCTAAAGCAATGTGGATCACCCAAGGAGATAATAATACAGCCTACTTCCATGGAAGCCTGAAGCAGAAGAGGGTAAGGAATGCTGTTTATCAAATTGAGGATGCCCATGGTAATATTTACACTGATAAAAAAGGCATCCAGGATTGTTTCCTAAACTACTATCAAGAGCTGTTGGGGCAGAATACTCCTACCATGAAAGTTAATAAGGTTATTATGCAATATGGTGATCACTGTAGCTTTGAACATGGCCAGATCCTTCTACAACCAGTCACCAAGGATGAAATAAAAGACATAATATTTGATATTCCAAATGACAAGGCCCCAGGCCCAGATGGGTATTCAAGCAAATTTTTCAAAGATGCTTGGGATGTGGTTGGGAATGATGTATGTGAGGCTATCCATGATTTTTTCCAGACTGGTGAGCTGCTGAAACAACTGAATGCCACTGCTGTTACCCTGATACCTAAAGTTGATAGACCAGCAAAGGTTATGCAATTCAGGCCTATAGCCTGTTGCAATGTAATCTACAAGGTCATTTCTAAACTGCTGAGCAAAAGACTAGGACAGGTGCTCCCTGATATTGTATCACCAGTCCAAGGAGGCTTCATCAAAGGTAGGAGCATTATTGAAAATATTTTGATCTGTCAAGACCTGGTTAGATTGTATAACAGGAAAGCTTGCTCACCTAGATGTATCTTTAAGCTGGACATACAGAAAGCTTACGATACAGTAGAATGGGATTTCTTAAAACAAATGATGCATCATCTCAAGTTCCCTGCCCATTTCCAGCTCCTCATAATGCAATGTGTGACAACTGCCACCTATACTCTCAATCTAAATGGGGATGGCTTTGGGTTCTTCCCAGGGAAAAGAGGTCTCAGGCAAGGGGACCCCTTATCACCACTGCTCTTCACTATATGTATGGAGTATCTGCATAGACTGCTACAACATACTACTACCACAATGGACTTCAGGTTTCACCCTCTTTGTAAGCCTATGAAACTATCTTGTCTCATGTTTGCTGATGATCTTTTGCTTTTTAGCAAAGGGGATATTAAATCAATGATGGTGTTATTAAGAACCTTTGCTACTTTCTCGAAAACCTCTGGTCTTCAAATGAGCAAAGGCAAATCTAGTGTGTACTTCAATGGAGTACAACAACAAATTAAGGAGGACATTCTGCAAGTATCAGGATGTAAAGAGGGACAGCTACCTTTTCACTATCTTGGGGTCCCTATCAAACCTTCCAAGTTGACCATTAGGGATTGTCAGCCCCTAATTGAGAAAATTGTGGAAAGGATTAGAAGACTGGGTGCCAGAAAGCTTTCATACGCAGGTAGATTGGTGCTGGTAAGGGCTGTTCTGGCCACCCTACATAATTACTGGGCCTCTATATTCATACTCCCAAAGGCAGTCATGAAACAAGTGGACTCCATTTGTAGAAATTTTCTGTGGGCAGGTACAGCAGCTTACACAAGAGTGCCACTAGTGGCATGGGCAAAGCTATGCAGCCCTTATCGAGAAGGAGGTTTAAACCTGAAGCAATCTGCAGCTTGGAACTGTGCAACCATAGGGAAGTTAGCGTGGTGGATTGAGGCTAATGCAAACAAGTTATGGGTGAAATGGATACATCATATATATTTAAAAGGGAAGAGTTGGGAAGAGTACCAACCTCCAGCTGACACGAACTGGTGCTGGAGGAAGTTATGCAAAATGAGGGAGCAAAGAAGGCAGGCCTATATTGAGGAAGCTTGGACTATCCAGGGGCCTAACAGTTACTCAGTGGCAAGGGGATACAATTGGTTTAGAGAAGAGCATCAGATGGTGACTTGGCACAAACTCGTATGGACAAGATGGGGCATACCTAAGCATAATTTTGTAGCCTGGATGCAGCAGCATCAGGCTATGAACACCAGAGTCAAATTGAGACAGCTGCAACTGACTGATAATGATCAATGTTGTATTTGTGAGGAGACTGCAGAAACAATGGAACATCTTTTCTGTAACTGCAGGTACAGTAGGCTGATTTTGAAAGGCATAGCAAATTGGGGCAAATTTAAAGTTCATACTACTCTGGATAATCAGTGGAGAATGCGCATAAAGGGGACTAAACTACAACGAGCAATTAGGAATGGCATGATCAATGCAGTTATCTACCATGTCTGGAAACAAAGGAACACAAGTAGAATGGAAAGAGTAGTGGTTAAACCAGAAATAGTCATAGAGCAGATTAAGATTGAGATCAAAAACATGATGTATGATAGAATGGAATCAACTCTGAGTGCTAAGGACAAAGCTTATCTCTTAAGCCTTGCCTAATCGCTCTTGTATATGCCTTTTGTTTTTTATAATATACTTACCTTACACCAAAAAAAAAATGAAGGTTCATAAGGGATAAGGTATCCCTCGATAGCAACATAATTAAATCTAAGCTAAAGTATATAGGTAATTATCGACTAATCAACAATGCTCGCTAGCCACACGTCTTCCCCAAACAGCACCAACCTACATAAATGAAACATGTACGCCACAGTCAGTGGGGAGTAACTCGAGGTTCTCCCAGCCACTTTTTGTCAGAAAACACGTAAACGGTAATACAACACAACATATACATATGAACATGCATATACAATGATAAATACTCAAATATGACATATTCAAATATGACAAACATGATCAAGCATGAACCAACATTTGAACTACAAACAAGGTCACCATGTGAACTTTATCAACGGAAAATCAACCAAGTGAATGACTCAGCGGCCAACACTTGATGGCATGTTCATTCACACAAACAACAAGCAAGTAATTGACTCAGAGGCCAACACTAGATGGCATGTCCAATCACAGAACATACAAGAATGGAATGAACGCCGTCAGGGAACATAACCGTTACCACTGACCGCTAGGTCGCATAACCACGACACTAGCTATCGGGACGCATAACCACGACACCGACTCTATGTATAGTGCATAACCGACAACTATATGCCTAAGACCCGGCCAGACCTCTCGATGTAATAACCTACACCGAACGACACACGGGGACCGGAGCGCATTAGCACGACCTCCAACTACGGGAGCGCATTAGCACGACCTCCGACCAATCCCGAACATAGACAAAACCCATAACCGGGGTGGCATTAGTTCATTACAATGATACACAAATCGTACCACCGCTATCCATTCACAAACAAGGTAACATAACCGTCACTAACACAACTTGGATTGACATAACCGTCATCCAAACACAAGCAAGGTAACATAACCATTACCCGACTCATCTTGAGATAACATAACCGTTATCAAACAAACTCGAGCTAACATAACTGTTAACTAACTCATTTAATACTTGCGAGCCTCAATTCAACCAAAACAACACTTAAGCTAGTTTATAGAAGTTAACTTGAAGCGGGAGCCGGTTTCCCTTCCGGTTGCCCGGTCGGGGGTCTTCCTCCTTAACTTAGCTACTAAAACGGCTTAAGCATCCAACCATACAACAATAACAGAACACCCAAACATTTTACCCACATGCATAAAACAATAATGAGGATTCCTGTAACGAGTCTTATGCCCAAGTTTACATTTCATTCGGGGTATAAATTAACTAACATTTGATGACAAGTTCATGTAGTAAGTATGTGAATTAACATGAAGGATATGCGTAATTCGAGTCATGAATCATGCACGATAATTATATACATTCTAATACAAGTTTTATATAAATTTATCATGCTCAAACAACGTCCGAACAAGAGACCAAACAATGCCCCAAACAACCCCCAAAACAGCCCACCATCACGCCACAACCTAGCCAAAAACGCAGCCTGCCAAGGTGGCCGCAGCCTGCGCATGGCCAGGCCGCAGGCCTGCGTGGGCTGCCGCAGCCTGCGGTTTACACGGGCTGTTGCCCAGCCACTTCTCGGCCAGCCTGCTTGCTTCTCAATTCCTTACGCGACAATGCTACACGGTAATATGCGACGTATACAACACGTAATGCCAACCATTCACACGTATACATTGTCATATAAACTTAAGCAAACGATAACAACCAACAATTGTCGACTCACCCATGAATTAAAATCAATAGAAAATTATAATTTTGGTAAAACGAACTAAGCATGTGATGGATACTAACTTGCCCATTAACTATAACCAACTTCTATCATTCATTACTACCAAATCAATCATGAATTTCATTTTAATCGATTAAATGATAAACTAGACAACTCATAACACCATAATTTCAGAAATTAAGCAACCACAACCATACACAATCGATTTTTGACTTAAAGTCGAGTAACCTCTCAAAGTTACCTTTAAAGCTCTTCAAATCTTCAAAGAATCCTTCATTAATGTCCAAACATCCATTCTCAACAACAAACAATAAGAAAAACGAATTAAAAGCGTAACCCTAGAAAGACGGGTTTTCAGAAAACACAACAAGACTAGGAATTGATTGTGTCAAAAGAAGGAGAAGAAGAAAAGGAGATCTTACATGTAAAGAGCTCGGGATTTGAGCAAGAAACGAAGATGGTGGAGTCGGATTTGTGTTCTTGAGAAACACCAACAATGGTGAAGGGGATTGGGGGTTTTCTTTTTGATGAGGGAGATGAAGGATGAGTGAGTTGTGAGGAATAAGACACAACCTAAGGAGTATATGGGAGTTTTGAGTCGGGAATTACTCGGGATTCATTTAATGAGTCGGGATGACTCGGAATTCACTAACTAAGACGGAAATAACATCTTAAGGCCAAAATTACTCAAGGTAGAACTAATTATGCAAATAACCCACAACTAATGAAATTATCCTACATACTTGTCATTTTCGAAAATTAAAACCGAAACTTAAATTTATAAAACTCGAAATATCATTTGAAATTAAAAAGCTTTAAAATGAAATACTCATATTACTAAAATATATTTACAAAATTTAATAAAATATAAATTATTCTTGAATTTAAATTAAATCTTTAAATTTATAAAACAGAAAATATCGGGGTGTTACATGTGTTGTATTGGTTTCTTAATCATGAGAAGAAAAAGATTCGTAACAAAGCTATGGTAGAAGATTTTATATGCAATGCTCATTTAACGGAAGAGATTGCAAATTTTTGTTCTCTCTACTTTGAAAAAAATATAGAAACCAAAGCAAGAAACTTGAATGTTGATAAAGCATATGAAGTTGATATAAGTTACCCGAGTATTTTCAAACTCAAGATGATAAAGGTTGTTCATCAAAAGGTGGAACGAGATATTTGGATGGCAAGGAATATAATCATGCTCACTTATATGTTTTATCAAATTGTGAGATCTTAGAGTCATATGGAACGAAATTTGTGACTGATTTCATTAAGAAACATTCAAATGTGAGTAAGGATGATGATTGGGATAAACATGAAGAGAAATTTCCAAAATGGTTTCAGAACCATGTTATTGAGTTCAATATCCAAGGTGATTTGATAAGGAGTTTGACCTTTGGTCCTTCACGATTGGTTAAAACGTGAAACCAATATTCAGTTAATGGATTTAATTTCCACACATTTGACCACGGTAAAGGTAAGGCTAGATGCAATTATGGTGTTACTATTTCTTCTATTGATGACCATGAATATTATGGTATTATAGAGGACATCTTTGAGATGTCTTATAATGGACGAGAACATGCTTATAAAACTGCCTTATTCAAGATTGAATGGAAGGATAATTTCCGGCTGGAATGAGAGTACATGAACGTTACAAGCTTGTGAAAGTGAATCGTACCTGAACATACTCTAAGTATGATCCATTTATACTTGCACATCAGGCTCATCAAGTGTATTTTGCTTCTTATCCAAGCACGACAAATGATAGAAATAGTAAGACATGGTGGACAGTCTTTAAGACAAAAGCACGGTCACAAATTGATACCACCTTTTTTCAAGAAGAAAAATAGTAGCAAATGGGACAATTTTGTCTCCAATAGAATTCACGAGAATGAGAATGAAGAGTTTGAAGAGTTGGAAGAGGAGGAGGATATTGAGACTAATATTGAGTTGGAAGAAGGCTGGGAGGAAGTAGAGGAAGTGAGAGTGGATGGTGATGATGATGATGATAATGATAATGATAATGATAATGATAATGATGATGAGGAGGAGGATGAGGATGAGGATGGGGATGTTGGTGATGATGATGATGATGATCAAGAAGACGATGAACATTATGATTAATTTGGTATAGTTGTGCAATTTTTCATGATAGTTTTAGTTTAATTTTTAAAGTAAGCATTTATTTTATGTTTCATTCTCACGTACTAATAATTTCATTTATGTGATTGTAGATGGCAGGAGGTCGCGCTAGTAGAGGTAGACAGTGAGGCGATTGTAGTACTCGCCCTAGTACGTCGTTCGTGCAGGAGGATGAGGGTCCGGTAGTTGAGGTACACAATAAGACTGAAGAGGACGAGCAGATACCAGACTACCTGCGTGTACATATTCAGTACAGCCAGGACGGCCGGAAGATACTTGATCCGGCGGGATTATGGTAAGTGTTAGTATATTTTTTTATTATATTGTAATTATTCATTTTGTTAATAATAAATGATTAGTTATAATTAACAATTTATGTTTCAGGTTCGGACATCAAACTGCTCGTCGTGGAGTAACTACTAGATAGTACGAAGCAGAATTTGATAGGTCATGTGTGACACCCCGCGATATTACATAAAAATAAACAAGCAACTTGCAGCGGAAAATACGGAATTTTAAAAACTTTCGACATATATAAATAAACTTAATCGAGGAATATCAAAAACAACATGCGGAAGGTTTAAAACTAAAGAAAAAGTATAACTTATACAAGATAAATGAAAGTTTACAAGGGATAAGGTATCCCTCGATAGCAACAGAATTAAATCTAAGCTAAACGTAAATAGGTAATTTGTCGACTAATCAACAATGCTCGCTAGCCACACGTCTTCCCCAAACAGCACCAACCTACATACATGAAACATGTACGCCACAGTCGGTGGGGAGTAACTCGAGGTTCTCCCAGCCACTTTTTGTCAGAAAACACGTAAACGGTAATACAACACAACATATACATATGAACATGCATATACCAAGATAAATACTCAAATATGACATATTCAAATATGACAAGCATGATCAAGCATGAACCAACATGTGAACTACAAACACGGTCATCATGTGAACTATATCAAACGGATAATTAACTCAAGTGAATGACTCAGCGGCCAACACTTGATGGCATGTTCATTCACACAAACAACAAGAAAGTAATTGACTCAGAGGCCAACACTAGATGGCATGGCCAATCACAGAACATACAAGAATAGAATGAACGCCGTCAGGGAACATAACCGTTACCACTGACCGCTAGGTCGCATAACCACGACACTAGCTATCGGGACGCATAACCACGACACCGACTCTATGTATAGTGCATAACCGACAACTATATGCCTAAGACCTGGCCAGACCTCTCGATGTAATAACCTACACCGAACGACACACGGGGACCGGGCCGCATAACCACGGACACCGACCAATCCCGAACATAGATAAAACCCATAATCGGGGCAGCATTAGTTCATTACAATGATACACAAATCGTACCACCGCTATCCATTCACAAACAAGGGGACATAACCGTCACTCACAAACTTAGGATGACATAACCGTCATCGAACCACAAGCAAGGCAACATAACCGTTACCCGACTCAATCTTAAGATAACATAACCGTTATCAAATCACAAGTAAAGTAACATAACCGTTACTCGACTCAACTCAAGACAACATAACCGTTATCAAGTTACAAGTAAGACAACCTAACCGTTATCATTACCACTCAAGCTAACATAACCGTTAACTAACTCATTTAATACATGTGAGCTTCAATTCGAACAAGACAACACTTAAGCTAGTTTTGAGAAGCTAACTTGAAGCGGGAGCCGGTTTCCCTTCCGGTTGCCCGGCCGGGGGGTCTTCCTCCTCTGTTTAGCTACTAAAACGGCTTAAGCATTCAACCATGCAACAACAACGGAAGTATAATTTACGAAACTCATATAATATATTCATATATCAAGGAGGAGAAGGAGAGGCAAAGCTTAACCAAGGGAATAAGTGCAAAGTAAAGAGAAGCAAGCAAAAAGGAAGAATTGAAGCCTTGGCATACACAAACAAGAACCAAAATGAAGAATTGAAAGCTCGGTTTCACAAGGGTCAACTTCAAACGACTATATCTCGAGTTCTAGAGCTCCTATTGATGCAAGGCCAAGTGGAGGTGAAAGCTTGTGATCTTAGCTTTCCAACGATAGGTCACACGCCTCATTTGGATAAGAAACGAGAGAGATATGGCCTTTCGAAGATGCTGCTGTCAGACTAAACCGCAGCCTGCGCTAAATACCGCAGCCTGCGCATGGCCAGGCCGCAGGGCTGCGTGGGTGGCCGCAGCCTGCGGTTCCCACGGGCTGCTGCCCAGCCGTGCTCAGTCCGTGCGCTCGCTCCTTGGTTCCTTATTCGACAATGCAAGATAGTTACTACGCAATATACCCAACACGTAACGCTATTCATTCTCGTATATATGACAACATGTACTCGTAACTAAACGATAACAAGCAACATTTATCAACCCAAACACGGATTAAATCAATTGGAAATCATTATATTGATGAGACGAACTAAGCATGTGACGGATACTAACTTACCCATTAACTATAAGCGGCATTTATCATTCAATACCACCAAATCAACCATGAATCTCATTTCAATCGATTAGATGATAAATAAACAACCCAATACTTCCCAATTTCAGAAATCAATCAACACAATGCTCATAATTTCAGAAATTAAACAACCACAACCATACACAATCCATTTTTGACTTAAAGTCGAGTAACCTCTCAAAGTTACCTTTAAAGCTCTTCAAATCTTCAAATAATCCTTCATTGGAGTCCATACATCCATTCTCGCTCAAGAACAAAAGGAAAAACGGGTCACAATCTAACCCTAGAAAAAAAAGGGGTTTTCCGAAAGTACAACAATACTAACTTTTAAAGACATGAGAAGAAGGAGAAGAAGAAGAGGAGAACATACATGTGAAGAACTCGGAAATTGAGCGAGAAACGAAGGAGCTATGGTCGGTTTTGTGCTCATGGAGGAACACCAACAATGGCATTTGGGGTTTTGGTGTTTTTTTCTGATTTTGAAGATGATGAAGGAAGTGAGTTGTGTGAAGTAAAACATAACATAGGGGTTATAAGGGGTTTTTGAGTCGGAAATGGCTCGGGATTCATTTAATGAGTCGGGATGGACTCGGATTTGGCTAAATAAGACGGAAACAACATCTCAAGTCTATTATTACTCGAGATGGGACAAAACATACAAGTAAACCACAATTCATGAAATTATCCGCCATACATGTCATTTCTCAAAAATTTAAAGCCGAAACTTAAATTTATAAAACTCGAAATATAAATTGAAACTAATAAGCTTTAAAATGAAATATTCTTATTACAAAAATATATTTACGAAATATAATAAAATATAAATTATTCTTTAAATTAAATTAAATCTTTAAATTTATACTACGGAAAATATCGGGGTGTTACATCATGTGCCTACTTGTTGTACTCAACCTAGTGATGCTAAAAAAGAAGCATGGTTAATAACTTTCGGGTAATCACGTTCCTTTTAATCACTTAATTTAGTATAATACTTACTGTTGTTTTTTTAACTAACACTTAGTGTTAATTTTTTTGTAGCAATCTTTTTTATTGGGAGCCCGAATTAGAGAATATCGTTCGTCAGAGGTACGAGGATATTGGTACCTTACGATATCGTGACGCTATCTACAAGATCACTAAAAGGGGAAATGAGCCCTCATATCTACAAGGTGTATATATATATATAGGATTAGTTGTGTGACTTGTATTGAACACAAGGATGAACATCTTACTAATAACATAATTTATAGTTGTAGGTGAGGCGTACGAGTGTAATACTCCGTATTTTATATTTTATTTTAATATTAATACTTATTTTTAATGTGTTGATAATTATTTGAACGTATATATTCGATAATTAATTTATTGAATGCGTGTTATATTATATATATTATATTGATGTAATGTCGGGTTGAGTATTAGTTATAGAACGAGTTGTAAGTACACGAGGGGGCCTCGTTTTGCATGCAAATAAAATAGCCCATACATCGACACAACCCACAAACTAAAACAAACACCAAACCTCATGTTGTTTCTGTTGGGAAATGTGTCCTCAACAATAGTGCGATCACGACAATGATAAAATATCATTGTCATAAATCTTATGAAAAGAATATGCAAGGGACGATCCAATATTGATTTAGTCAACTGACCAACATTAATCGGTAATGATTGGCTGACTAGAGTTTAACATTGCTGTCGTATGACGGTGGTGGTCAGTTGATCCCTTTAGGTCACACCTATAGGACTAAGCCCTTAAACGTATATTGATTAATTGTATAGGATACAGATTGATCGATATTCTTAAAACCGTATATTGAGAATTCAGAGGTTGAATCTTAAAGTAAGATTTATATTTGAAATTGAAATGTGTCAATTGTCAAATGTTAATTGGTATTTATGAAATATCGAAATTAGTATAATGAATGGTTCATGGTTATGACAAACGTTGTTAATATATCGTATCGACGATTATTACGATAACCATATGTTGGGATAGTAATTTCGAATTACGTAATAATTTGTTAAATGTGATTTAATTAATTTAGAAATATTATTTATGTGATAAATTTATATTTTAAATTAATACAATTATTTTATGTCACATAGGATGTTGCATATTATACAATTGTACAAATGACAAATTGTAAAATGAAGAGCCATTTTACATGTTGGTGTGTCGTGTGGTTTTGTATGTATTAAGGGTTTATATTGTGTGTTATGATTACAACACAATGATTATTGTAGCTTACACCTAAATTGTAGGATGGCATACCTATATTGTATGGGTAAGTCAAAAGCTTCTAAAATCCTTCTAACACACTCAATTCACACGCCTCACTCAACCCTCCCACTCTATATATGTGATGCTTCACATAATCATTCACATCATTATGCAACATTATTTCTAGTATGAGAAATAATAATAAAAACCTCTAAAAACAATATTATGCACATAATATTTTAGTGAACTAATTAGTGAGTATTAGTTTACGGTTTTTAGCCTAATTCCGTCCTCTAGTTTCGGGTTCGGTATTTGGTCCGTTTAAGGTAGGGTCTTGGTGCCTACCCATTGGAGGCAAGCTTACTTGGTTGCTCTTGGAGGATCGTCCTAAGCATATTTCGGACCGGTTGTAAGAATACGATTCTCATTATTTCCGCTTTTATTTTGCATGCATAAGATTAAGATTGGCTAAACTAAATTAATATGAGTTTAATTAGTTATATTAGTAAGACTAATAATATGAACTAGCTAGTATGACTACCTCTAGTTTCCAACAATTGGTATCAGAGCCATAAGGTTGTTTGCATGCAACTCGATTTTATACGTTTTTGCGAGAAAATACGATTTTAATTAAAAACGAATATGAGTAGTACATATAGGATATGCACGAAAATGTTATTGCATGTATATATTTCTGGTCTTAAAATAGTTTTAAGTCATTTTGATGATTTATGGAATAATATTGTTCATCATTGTAATTAAATCGGTTAATTCATGTTATAAATCGGTTAAAAATGTTTTTATTATGGGATAGCTAAATAATGTTTCTGGCCATGAATTTTAAATATGTTCTCACATGCATTTAACATATTATGAATATATAATTTTCGAAATTATTGAAGGTTTTATGCATGGTTTATGATTTTTAATGGTTAAATAGTCATAAAATGAGTTAAATATGGGATAAATAGTTATATTATGAATTTAACTATAAAAATTTTTGTATATGTCACATGCAATATTTAAAATATATGATGAATTTTCCAGAAATTTTTCGTTAATATTGCATGAATATTGATTTTTATCGTAAAAATCGTAATATTAGTGACATATTTTAGCTTAAATAGTTTAAGTTCGAATTTGACCATAAAAATTTAATATAGTGTCACATATATTATTTCTAGCATGCATGTGAATTTTGAGCTTTTAATCTCGAATATTGCATGAGAAATGATTTTAATCGGTTAAATCGCGTAATATATGACACGAATTATTAAAAATAGTAAATGTTGCTTAAATGGTCCGAAAAATTCACCCATATTAGTCATATTATGTATGATCATCAACATATTTTTATTTAGTGCCAAAAGTTTCTGAAACTTTAAGTTTTAATTTTAAAAGTTAAAATTGATGTTGAGTGTTTAAGGAGTCATAATCATTACTTTATTTTCAGACCTTAAACAGTGTTTTTCAGCCTTATTTTTCTGCATTTTCAGATGCTTTGAGTGTCTAGGAAGATGTAAAAATTATATTGGTATTTTATTTCATAATTTTTGCAATAGTTTTGAATTTTTCGAAATATTATGCTTATTATACGGCTGTTTTACGAAATAAATGGTGTATTTCGAAAATATTTATTTTTTAAGGATCTGAAATTTTCGAAAATTTACAGTGTGTTCAAAATTTTGAATTTTGAATTTTCGAAATTTTTATGACTCGTTTGATTATTTTAATGCTATTTCCCGTAAAACCGATTAAAACCGAACAATATTAAAATAAAAGTTAAGTTATTTCGAAATTTGAGTAAGACTAAATTTTGAATCCTAAAATGTGTTAGGAAACTTAACTAAATCGTGAATGGTGATTCATAGAGCGATTAGTGATTTTAAAATTGTTTAAATCACGTTATTCCATAAAACCGTGTTATTACGAATAACGATATTTAAAACGCGTTTAAATAGGACGATTTGGCTTAGGTTTTGCATTTTACATAAGCATTGCATATTTAATTATTATTTATGAATGTCATAATTTATTTACGTAATTTTGGAATTATGTAATTTACTTAGTATGGCCTTAGATTTTAATCGATATTTCCCGTAATGTAAGGGTTTATCGATTCGGTTGTAATTTAATGTGATCTCGTATCACTTTATTTTATTATTTTATTTTATTTTATAATGTATAAAATAGATAGAAAATTTGTAATTATTTGTAATTCCGGAGATCCTTGAAGACGGTGCCATTTCGGAAAGGAGTTCCGACCAAGACGGAGTTTGCCTTGGGATGCGTGCCGCGAGTGAAGTTCAAGGGACCAAAGGAGTTGGTTTCCGAATTTGTATTTTACATTTAAATTTTCTATTTTAGGAAAGGCCATACTAGGGTTTTATTTATGCTTTTATTTATGCTTATCATGTTGCATGCATAGCCAAATCGTCATTCAAACTCATGCATTTCATCGATTTTATCGACCGTGTCAATTAATTTATCGATAATTCACCGACTTAGTTCACTTAAAGGAGATAGATAATAAATTGACAAGATCTCTTACGTTATTTAAAAATCGAGACATAGCCTTACCAAAAAGTAAAGGACCCGCGAAGGATCTTCTTCATAAGGGAGTAGGCTCGGCTAAACCGGGGTGCAAACCTTATTACGTTGGTGAAGTGGGGTAATATGATTACGTTTTTCTTGAAATTTGGTCGATCTCGACGAAGGTATTCGAGCCACCGTAGTGGTAATAAGTTCGGGCTAAGATAAGAATTAGTGTAATTTTATCGACCGAGAGTTCTAAAAGTAGAATCGATTAAGGGGTTAATCTACCGAATCATATTAATGAGGGATGTATCGGCTAAACCGTGCCCGAGTTAGTATGTATTTGGGTCTCGGGATCATTTACTTAATTGGGTAAGAGATCATTAAGTAGATGCTTAACTTGTTTAAAATTTAACAAGTTTAATTATTAAAACGATAATTGTGTTTTAATTCCTTAATTTTATTTGTAGTTCATTTTCAACTATCAATCAATGGCAAATAACGCTCCACCACTCCCACAACACGTTTCATGGCTTCGGTCTTTTATGGATCGTTGCAAGCTTGAGAAGCATGGCGCCAATTTTAAAGATTGGGACGCCCAATTGGTGTTGGCCGCGGAAGCCGACGATAAGACTCGTTATCTTACCATTGCCGCTCCTCCCACTCCCGGTGCTCGTTCATCGGAAGCGACTCGTGAGGCCTATGAGGCCTACATGAAGGAGTCGCACGCTTTGAAGAACGTGCTTATATTTTCGATGGAGCCGGATCTCCAAAGAAGAATGATTAAGCTAGCCACGGCTAATGAGATATACACTAGAGTTGCGAACATGTTTTCACAATCTCCTAGGGTAATCCAATATGAGGCGGCCTCCGCCTTCTTTGATTTGACCTTAAAGGAAGGTCAAAAGATTAGTCCTCATGTGCTCAAAATGGTTGAGCTAGCCGAAACCTTGAAGTTGCAAGGGGTGAATGTTCCCGACTCGCTTATTATTGACAAAATCCTTCACTCCCTCAACAAAGTGAAATCGTATGTTCAATTTCGGGTAAATTATAACATGCGCAATCAAGTAACCTCCTTGGACGAGTTACATAAGATGTTAGTCCAAGCGGAGAGGGATATGGGACTTAATGAGAGTTCCACAAAGGATGTGCTTAATATCGATTCAAAAAGCAAGAGGAAGTTTAAGCGCAAGGCCAACAAGGGTAAAAATGTTAAAGCCTTCAAACCCGCATCTCCTAAGGAGAAGACTTTTACGAAAGGTGCTTCTTCTTCATCGTCATCAAAGGTTGAAGACAAGTGCTATTATTGCACTAAGATGGGGCATTGGAAGCGGAATTGCCCGAAGTATCTCCATGACCTCAAAGCCGGAAAGGTTCTTGCTGTAGGTATAAATTCTCGTCTAATTCATGTTATTTAATCAATTTTTGTATATTGATACAAGTTATTGATTCTCACCCGTTTATAAATTGTTTTAAAGGGGCTCCTACCAAAGACAAAGGCAAGGAGAAGGAGAAGGAAACTTGAAGTTCCTTCCCTGGATGGCTAAAGTAGCATCCGAGATTGAAGACATGAAGAGCATGGCTCTATTTTCATTTGATGTCTTCTTTCATTTTGCATTTTAAGAACATTGTATTTCTTGTGTGACAAGAATTCGTTTATTTCAAACAATGGTTGTAATTTGAATGTTGGTGACTTGGTTTTCAACCCAAGTCATCCTTTTGTTCTTGATCAAACTTGTTGGTTTTAAAATGCTTTTATGATACATAACATGAGTTGATACGATTTTCATAGATCGTAATAAAGTACCTTGAATGATTCACCGTACGGAAGAAATGATAGGATCATTATAAAAGTAATACGACTTACTTAGAAACGAGAATTGCATCCCGTGAAATACTTCAAATTCAAACATAAGAACATCAGTTCATTATAAGATTTTCACCTTAAATGAAAGAAAATGTTAATATCTCAATACTCAAATTAATTCTTTATCCAATACATTGTTGACGGGCGAAAAATGCTATCCTTCATAAAATAACGGTTATTTTAAAGGATAGAGTGGGAGAAATTCTACGCCCGTAAACCAATGAAATAAACATAGGATCTTAGAGAAGAGTCCTATAAGGAGTCCTTGAGAAGAACTCTAAGAGATTGGATAGAAGAAACTACGAGAGGACACAGAAGAAACTACGCGAGGACACAAATGGAAATGTTTCATAAGATGTCATTAGTTCCTAGAGAGGACAAAGGGAACCGCGAGTGTTAACGGAAGGAAATCGTTTCCATGATGTTAATGTTTCTGTTTTATAAAGATAATAGAGGAGAAATCGTCTCCCGTTCTCATGATAATACTAAGATTCTTTCCGTGGGAAAGAAAATCAAAATGAAATGTTCATTACGAGTTGAGAAAATGTTTGAAGTAAATCAAAAAAAAAAAAATGAAAGGTTCATTATGAGTTGAGAAGATGTTTGAAGATGTTACCTAATCACTATGAAATCAGTGGGAGTTATTAACTATAAGATAGTGATATAAAATTCAGTGGGAGAAAAGTTATTAAGAAAATGAAACCTACCATTTAGAGAGAATGGTGATTCTTTAAAGGTTAAAGAATATAAGGATTTCAATTCTAAATGAATATATGTTAAGAACATAAATCATAAGTGAGTTTATTATATGATAATGAAACGTCACCGATCAGTTAACAAGGTTTGGATTTGAATCCGAGATATGAAAATGTTGTTTCATATAACCTTGATCAAATGCCATAAGTTGAAATAAAGCCCTATTTCGATATAAGTTTCTCGAGGAGAACTAAGAGATCGAATCTAGGTTAACTACAATATAAATTCTAGTACAATATGACTATGTTCATTTGGATGACATGTCATGAGTTTTAAGAAAACAGTGGGAGCTTCTTTAAAGTAAGGAGACTCGAGTCGAGTATGAGAGACTTGAAGTGTACTTGAATTAGATCATATTATACAAGATAATATGAGTCAAAAGGAAACCGAAATTTGTAGGTTTAAAAGATGTGAAGATAGGGTATATTCACATAGCAAACCATTAATACAAATTGATGTATGATCATCAAAGATTGTTTATGTGGAGCAACAATATCGTATTGATTGTTCGCACATAACAATCACTCTTATCGTTAGAGTTATTATTATTAATATTAACTCACAATTTATACTTTGTGAAATCCAAATGGGTTGTAAGAGACAATTTGAACCCCATAAGTGAACTGGATTAACTTAGTATAGCCCATAGTCGCTTGTATGAGGTGACGTCTCGAAGCGACTACAATGTGAGGCGATTGATGGCAAGTTCAAAAGTCATAGAGTCATAAGGGATGACTAGTCGATCACATCGGCAGACTGTGTAACACTCTGTTGGGCATATAGTGACCGCTTATAGAGTTCTGGAAATTTTATAATTAGCCTGGTCGTGGCGAGAGCTACTATATTGTTCACATAAGTCGATTCTTTGACTTGAGACTGTTCGCCCAAGGTGATGCAGCCTCAGATTGACTTTGATTTTAGCTCTACGACCAACCGTTAAAGGGAGTCAAATGGGCTTCTTTTGGGTCATGATGGACTGTGTTAGTCGAAGGGAACGGTAGGATAGGAATTGTCCAACCCCTTGTCAGGGTTGTCTTAAATCTCAGGGCCACTCGAGGAGAAGTTTAACTGGAAATGCGTGGCCACGCTCGGAAGGTATCTATGGTAGATAATTCCGGTCGAAGCAGTTAAATCTCCAGATCGAGAAAACCGCTCAAGATATGATCAAATGCAAGTACGACCCGGAAGACACCTTGCATTGAGTGGGAGATGACGTAATAGGACAAGAGAATTGGTGACGCACACTTGTCGAGGACAAGTGGGAGATTGTTGGGAAATGTGTCCTCAACAATAGTGCGATCACGACAATGATAAAATATCATTGTCATAAATCTTATGAAAAGAATATGCAAGGGACGATCCAATATTGATTTAGTCAACTGACCAACATTAATCGGTAATGATTGGCTGACTAGAGTTTAACATTGCTGTCGTATGACGGTGGTGGTCAGTTGATCCCTTTAGGTCACACCTATAGGACTAAGCCCTTAAACGTATATTGATTAATTGTATAGGATACAGATTGATCGATATTCTTAAAACCGTATATTGAGAATTCAGAGGTTGAATCTTAAAGTAAGATTTATATTTGAAATTGAAATGTGTCAATTGTCAAATGTTAATTGGTATTTATGAAATATCGAAATTAGTATAATGAATGGTTCATGGTTATGACAAACGTTGTTAATATATCGTATCGACGATTATTACGATAACCATATGTTGGGATAGTAATTTCGAATTACGTAATAATTTGTTAAATGTGATTTAATTAATTTAGAAATATTATTTATGTGATAAATTTATATTTTAAATTAATACAATTATTTTATGTCACATAGGATGTTGCATATTATACAATTGTACAAATGACAAATTGTAAAATGAAGAGCCATTTTACATGTTGGTGTGTCGTGTGGTTTTGTATGTATTAAGGGTTTATATTGTGTGTTATGATTACAACACAATGATTATTGTAGCTTACACCTAAATTGTAGGATGGCATACCTATATTGTATGGGTAAGTCAAAAGCTTCTAAAATCCTTCTAACACACTCAATTCACACGCCTCACTCAACCCTCCCACTCTATATATGTGATGCTTCACATAATCATTCACATCATTATGCAACATTATTTCTAGTATGAGAAATAATAATAAAAACCTCTAAAAACAATATTATGCACATAATATTTTAGTGAACTAATTAGTGAGTATTAGTTTACGGTTTTTAGCCTAATTCCGTCCTCTAGTTTCGGGTTCGGTATTTGGTCCGTTTAAGGTAGGGTCTTGGTGCCTACCCATTGGAGGCAAGCTTACTTGGTTGCTCTTGGAGGATCGTCCTAAGCATATTTCGGACCGGTTGTAAGAATACGATTCTCATTATTTCCGCTTTTATTTTGCATGCATAAGATTAAGATTGGCTAAACTAAATTAATATGAGTTTAATTAGTTATATTAGTAAGACTAATAATATGAACTAGCTAGTATGACTACCTCTAGTTTCCAACAGTTTCCGCCATACTTATAACCTAACCTAAACCTACTTCTACCCTAAACGACAGATAACCCACACACCTACACTGCAGCCGCCACATTAGAGGCGAAAAAGAGTGGTTCATACGGTGGTTTAGAGTGTTCTAGGGCCCCTCGATCACGCTGGTAATAGGATATGTCCAACAGTTCTCTCGTTTTTCCTGTTTTTCACTCGTTTCAGATCTTTATGTTCTTTGTGATTTCGTGTTTACAGTTCCTGTTCTTCGCATATTGTTAATCTATGAGGTATGTTAATCATGTATGGACCTTAAGGAAGCCGTCGTTGACCACCATTGACTGTCGGAATGGGTGTTTAATCGTGGTATTCGAATCAGAGTATTAATCGTGTCTTATTTTTGTGGGAACGTGGGTGTTTGTGATAGAATTCGAATGATCTTCTGTTTAAGGTTGGTCAAGTGTGTTGGGGTTTTAGATAGGTGGTAGTCAGGGTGGTTGTTTGATTGTCGTCACAGTGGGTCATGGTGCTTGTGGGTGTTGTTAGGCCGGAGTTCGTTTGGGGTGGTGGTACCATACGGAAACAGAGTCGGGTGTGATGGGAGTTTCTGACGCGGCTATTGGTGCTGGTGGTTGCGGTCGGCGGTTGCTGACTCCTCCCCTGGAACCACCGTGGATCAGAGGCGATTCTGGTGGTGCCAGTGGGAAACCAGGGGCTGTCATTAGGCACACGGCTGGTGTTGGCAGGGGGTTGTCACGGTAGTGCTGGGTTAGTTCGCAATCGAAAAATAAAAAGGAAGGTTGTTGGGCTGCGTGTTGTACGTATTGTGTTGCTAATAATTTAGTTTATTATTGCTATTATTATTATTATTATTATCACTATTATTATTATTATTATTATTATTATTATTATTATTATTATTATTATTATTATTATGTCAATTGTATTAGTATTATGGGTAATATTATTAATATAGTATGTGTTTTAGGTACTTGTTGTTATTGTTTTCATTAATTGTTATTTTCAAGTAGTGTGAATTATATTATCGATACTAGTAATACTATGATTATTATTTTGTTAATATTATTACTGTAGATTATTATTACCGTCATTTATATTATTAGAGTTGTTGTTGTGACTATTATTATTCATTTATTTATATTGTTGTGATATCGTAATAATTGATTAGTTGATCATATGCTATTTTTAGTAAGTCCATAATTAGTAAGTCTATAAATAGTAAGTTATATTTGGATAATAATAATTGATATGTATGACTAGTTAATAATAATTGGTATGTGTATGGGTATGTGTATATGTATATGTATATAATCACGATGTGTTATAAGTAAATCAATTTATGAACATGAGCAAGTGAATTAGTAGAGTTGGATGTATGAGTAGTATTTAATATTAAGTAATATTTATAGGAACAGAATTCGAGGAGGAACACTACTAGACGGTGATTGCTTATTGCAGATTTGCTACTCCAGGTAGGTTACACTGGTGTTTATTCTGTATTGAGTTATGTGTGGATGTGCATTGCATGTTATGAATGCAAGTATGAGTTTTGAGCATGTTAGTTTATGGTTATTTATTTTAGTGTTGCATTCATGAGCATGGCATATGCATTGGTTACTGAGAAAGATATGGATCAGATATTGTTCTGATATAAAGCCCAGGGTGGTTCTGCAGATCAGGCCTGATGTCTTATCAGCTATTGAGCTGGTGTTCGGTGACGATCGATTATAGTCTGCCGGGAGGTTCGGTATGGCTTGGTGTTTCGGGTTTGAGATTGAGATTGTGATTGAGCTCGAGCATATCATGGCATTTGCATATCATATTTGTTGCATTATTTATTATTGTGTTATCCTACTCAACCGCGAGGTTGACAGTGTATTCGTGTACACCTACGATGATCCGGATAGGGGAGTAGATTCTACAGGTGAGAGATAGATGGACTAGGAGCTTGGGCATGGAGAGAGATATGGCTTGGACCTACTTAGAATTATATCACATACTTAGATGTTATCAGTTGTACTTTTATTCTTTGCGTAGTAGTTGTAATATCAAAAGTTTAAATTTAATCAGGTTTTATATAAAGTACTTTGGTTGTTTACTTTGTTATTCACTACCTCGGACATTCCAAGATGGTAACAGCTCTATTTATTTGAGAATGTATTGCTAAAGGCTCTTAAATAAATGGGGGTGTTACAACGAGGGTCTCATGAAGTATCGTGAAACTCCCGAGTTTCAAGCTAAATCGGCACAGAAAACGAAGAAAAAAAGGGGAGGGAAGAAGGATGTCAAGGTCGAGCCTACTCATTACGTGGGGTCACGATCATTTTTGCAGCTACTTTTTGGTGTAAGTTTATATATATATGGCAATACTTCTTTATGTAGTTTATTTGAAAATATTGCAAGATGGTAATAACGTTTCTTTGAATTTTGTTCATTTAGAAGAAGAAAAAAAAAAACTCAGGAGATATGAGCTCTGGTGATACGATGATGACGGCCCCAGAACTTTTCCGCAACACACATTCCAGGCTCAACGACAAGAATGAAAGAATATGGATCAAGGCAAAAGACCAAACATTATATGTAAGATAGTTTTTGTTAACTAATGATTGTTTTTTGTTAACTTATGATAATTTTGTTAACTAATGATAGTTTTTTGTTCACTTATGATAATTTTGTTAACTAATGTAGGAGGCATGTGAGGCTGAGAAAGAGGTCCACCCTGAGAGGCCGGATAATGAGATTTGGTTTGCTTTGGTGAAGGGATACAAGAAGGGGATAGTCTATGGAACCGGAAAGACTCATGGTGTGTTTTTCAAAGAATCGCTAGAAGGTCTTCGTATGAGCCGCGACAAACCTATGAGTCGGCTGTTGTAAGTCAACTACAATCGCAACTCGATCAAGAAAAAAGGGCAAATGCGAAACGAGATGAAGAGTTTCGGCTGATGAGAGAATGGCTCAAAGCCATGGAAACCTACTTCAGCAATTGCAATCCCGATCCACAACCTAGGTAGCACCAAAACGGACACGGACACGGACACGGACACGGACACGGACACGGACACGGACACGGACACGGACACGGACACGGACACGGACGCGACATGGGACACGGGACACGGCATCCCATAAAATTAAGGACACGCGACACGACATTTAAATATAATAAAATATATAATTTATGGTTATAAATAACGTATAATTTTATTTTTATCATGTATTTGAAGCTAAATCTAAACAAATAAAGGTCAAATTCGACATTTACTCTAACTAATTCTCATTTTCCACCCGAAATCATCTTCTAATCGATTTTTAAAAAAAAATTTACTCCTCCTCTAAACTATAATATGTTTAGCCATGTGTCCAACAAGTGTCAGGTTTCCGAGTGTCGGACACGGCGTCGGACACGGGACGACTAATTAAGAGAAGTGTCTGTGCTACCTAGTCCACAACCATGTCATGACCCTAACGATCCACATGGAAAGGGTGGCGGTAGTGGAGCCGGTATCGGATATGTAGTTTAGTTAGCTTAGTTGTTTATGTATTAGTATCGAACATGAGACTTAGTTTAGCTGTCTTGTAATTGGATAATGTTTTTCATTTGTCATTAAATGAGAATTGGTCGGTGTTTCAAATGGTGTTCTTCACCAAATTGCTGGTTATTTCTATTTGTAGGAATGCGTTGGGTGTTGAATTGAAGTTGCAATAGGATTTGGCATGAGCAAAATGAATTTTCATGAAAAACGCCTAGGTCTTTTGACGACTGAAATGATGTAAATGGCGATTGATTTCAGTCGCCAAAATAGAGCAACTAGACCAGAAATTACTGGATTGCCAACCAATTTGGCGATTGAAGCAGAGAATTGGCGACTACCGCATATTCAGTCGCCAAATTGTTGACTACACATTTAGTCGCCAATTTTGCAATTTGGCGACTACAACTTCAGTCGCCAAATTTGGCGACTGAAATGCAGTCGCCCGAGTTTTTTTTGGCGACTAAGGCCTGAGACTACGTTTTGGCGACTGATTTCAGTCGCCAAAATAA
Organism: Silene conica; assembly: GCA_029255685.2. Taxonomy (NCBI): domain Eukaryota; kingdom Viridiplantae; phylum Streptophyta; class Magnoliopsida; order Caryophyllales; family Caryophyllaceae; genus Silene; species Silene conica. Next base: position 32,052,758 of record CM055317.2, on the reverse strand, counting down.
GTCGCTTGTTCACTAAATCTTTGCAGTGACGAAGCAAAAACCAGAGCATGAAAAACCGATAGAATTGAGCAAAATAGATGTAGAAAGAAGGAATGAGTGAAGTAAAAAGAAGTAATGATAATGAGGGGAGTTGCTGGAAACTTATTCAATAAGATAAAATCAACGGTCGGGATCAGATGATGAAAAAATGGAGGAAGTAGATGCATAGATGAATGGATGGTCAAATTTAAGACGGATATATCATGTTTAAGTTAAAACGGGTCAAGTAATATTCATTTCTATGAATAAGACGAAATTGAAAAAGTTCAGGGAAGAACAATATGAATGACATATTGAATCCATTACAAAGTCAAACCAAATAAGCGTTAAAAGGTATGGGGTTCTAACTCCATTCCACCCTGGATTCTCATCCCAATCCATTCCATTCCCAAACTTTGAACCAAACAGCCCTTAAGTGAAATTCTTACATCTAAGGAGGGAAGGATATGACTCGAGCATGTGTTAGGGGGAGTTTGGTTCAAATAGTGGTATGAGTTTGGAATCAGGAATCATTCTAGGGTGGTATGAGGTTAGAACTTGATTCCTGATATCATGTGTTTGGTTCAATACTAGAATCAATTTCATTCTTATACCTTATGTTTGGATTGAAAAATGTTGGAATTAGGAATCAAATTAAATTTTTTAATCATCTTATCAAAACAATTATTATATGTCGTATAAACTAAAAACTAAACATAAGCTTTACAAATGTATAGAAGTATTGGTAAAAAAATGCTACTAAAGTAAGATTCGGATTTTCAAACTCAAAAATACCAATTAATACCAAAGTAAATGACAACTTATTAAAAAGCATTGTTCAAATTATTATCCGATAATTACATAGGGAAAAAAACGGATCTATCATCCGAATATAAACTATTTAGACATTACGACTTAACATGTCAAGTACCACTTCCTTCTTCCAATCCTTATTCGGACTCGAAAAATATATCCATTTGACTTGTATTTGATGAATTACGAATTAACTTAAACAGAAATAACTATAGTGCAGATGAATTACGAATTAACTCAAAAAAATATTTTAGACCAAGAGATGCGGATTTAAATTTAAGTAGTCGAGTCAAAATAATTTTAATGCAAAAAAGAAGTACTAGTATAAAGGAAAAAAATAGCTGAATTGAAGGAAGAAAATGAACAATAATAAACGTAGAATACACCCTCCACAAACAATGCAATATTTATTTTTAAAATAATTTGATACCCAAGGGTTTGGAATGAGTGATACCCACCTCCCCTCGGGTTTCTAAAACCCATACCTCATGGGTTTGAGGTATGGGTATGAACGTTAAAAAATCGTAAATAAACACTTGATATGGGTTTAAGCCATTCTAAACCCATATCTCATTCCAAAGTAAATTGAACCAAACAGGCAAACACCCACTTAATGTGTTATAGTAAAATCGTTTTACAATAAATTTACTCAAAAACAAAACAAATAAATATCTATATATAAGTATAAAAGAATAACCGCTATGCATTAGGTTGGACACGTGTCGCTTTCACGTTAAAATTCTTCCCGCTCAAAGCTTAAAATCCTAAAATTATACCGCACATCTTTTACTTGAGCAATATGTATATGGACAATATCTTCTTAAAAATTTCTCTACCATATTTATATTACATTAAAAACTTACCCAAGTTACCCTCTTATTGTATCTTTTATTTGGCAATATCTCTCCGTATAAAAATATATTGCTCATCTCTACCCACATTTATAAAATCTAATTAAAAGGCTAGCAAAAATAATGTGACATGACAAGTTTAAATATGACATGGCAAGTTTTATTGTGACATGGCAAGTTTTAATGTGACATAGATTAACAATTTAATATATGACATTTGTTTAATTCATTTACCAATAAATATATAAATAAAATAAAAATGTTAACCAAAAGTATCTTATTTCACCACTAAAGTACAAACAAGTCACATCATTATTTCTTATTTAAAAAGTAAAAAAACATTAAACTCCGACCTCTTAAATTTCTAGATAACTTAGACAGCAATTAAAAATCAAAATCAAAGTTTATGCTAAATTTTAAATTTCGAAGTTTATTTTTAGAATATTTTAAGCAATAAATAAATATACAAAACTTATAATATTGTAGTAAAAATAAATTTTAAATATTAAGGAGAAATAATAACATACTACATTGAACATTGACCTTTTTATTTTTAAAACTAGAAAAGGTTAAGCGACAAATAAAAATTTACACCACTCTAATTTTAAACATTGATCTTTTAATATTATTATTATTCTTAAATTAGTTTTTTATATTAAATATATTATTTTCCTAAATTTATGTAACCCTTCAAATTTTCATAATTTATAATTAATATTTGCATTTCAATTGAAAATTTTGTAATAAAATTTTCATAATTTATAATAAAAATTAAAGTTTTTTAATAAAAACATGTTAATAATTACTTAAAGCTTTTTATATTACTTAACACTCACCCTTTTTATTAACATTTTTTCCTATTTAATTCATTTTCTTAATTAAACATGTTAATAAATTGATTAAAACTCTTCATAGTACTTAACCCCAACCAAATTAATTAAAATTTAAAGCATACCTTTTACATTTCATTTATATTTACTCTGTTCTTATGTCTATATTAAATTTGCTAATAGTGAAAAGAATACTCGAAAGACATAAAATCGTGCTACATATCATTATATATATAAAAGCAAAATGTAAAACCGCTGACGTGGCGCAATGAGGTTTCAGTATTTGCTTAATGGAGGCCTCTCATTCATTTTGACAATGTTAGTTCTAATCTGGCCAATAAGAGTAAGCCTACTAATTATAATACTATTAATTATAATATTATTAATTAAACATTAATTATAATTTGGATTACTATAAGACAATCAATGCTAGCATCTTCCCCACACATTGAATATTATAATTCAACTAATTATAATACCATAAATTATAACACCTACTATTTTTGGAGAAAAAAATATAGAAAAATAAGAATATCAATTTATATAGTTGACGTCTTAATATATTTCGGATCAGTAGCGGAAATGAGATAATTTTTAAATAAATAGTTAAAGTCGGTAGAAGAATGAAGAGCAAGCCTCACTTCCTATACAAACTCATCTCATATGTTCGAGTCATTTCGTCCCTTTTTATTAATTAAATATTAATTATAATTTGGACTATTGTAAGACAATCAATGCTAAGCATTTTCCCCACACATTGATTATTACTATGAGCCAATAACTAATTACAATGTTAATAATTATAGCAGTTGTTTTTCGATAAAGAATATAAAAAAAATAAGAATATCAATGTACATAGTTGACATCTTAATGTATTTCGGAGTAGTAGTAGAAAACTAGAAATGTACTATTGAGATGCTTCTCAGACTAATTATCATTATATTATTATATTATTATATTATATATATAAAAAAATGTATAAAGGTTGACGGAACGCAATAATATTTCAGCATTTGCATTTTGAAGCCTTCTTATTTACTTTAGACTTCTTAGTATTAAAACAGTCAATAAGAGTAAAAGGCAAAATTTAATTAAATAATTATACAAAATCGTCTTAATTATACTGTTCAATTTAATATTGCTATATGAATTAGGAGTAATTAATTTTTCGATGATTGTTAAACTTCTTAATCCTCTATTTACTCAACAAATCACCCAATCACATCTCCATTCACCTCTACCAATTGCCAATCAATGATTTTCAAAAAACTCATTCATTTTTCAAGGTTGCTTGAAAAGTTCAATAGACAAAATCATTTTCTTTTTCTCAACTCTTACCTCAATAAATCCGCTAAAAACGGTTCCAATATCATCAATTTTACATTCAACAAATCACCCAATCGCATCTCCATTTAATTTTATTAAAGTCTTTTCATATATATCAAATACGTTATTAGATTATCTAATAAATTTAATTGATTTTTTCTTTTAAAGTAAAAAATAAACAACCCCGTGAATTTTCACGGGTGTTATACTAGTTTATGTATATATATTAAATTTGCTAATAATGATAAAAAGGAACGTCCAAAAGTCGGAAATTGCATCGTCAATCGGTTATAAATATTTGATGGAAGACAACATTTGTGAGCCAAAATTGAAGCCAATCTTTTTTTTATGCCTCCATCACCAAGAAAATTTTATGTGTTAAAATAATGTTTCTTGTCATTGTCTCAGCATTAATTTAAGCTAAGTATATTATGGTTTTATTTATTTATCTATTTATAAGTTTCATTGGCTATGGATGACTCATTTAATTTCACATATATGTTGTTTTGTTTTCATGTAGGATTATCAAAATTTGTGGATTGTGATGTTCAAAGGTAAATATACTTACATCTTTATGATTCAATGTCTTATTTATTTTATTATATAAAAAAACTTAATCTAATAACGATAAGTTTAACATTACATAAATCATATTCCACCATTTTGTTTGTTATTAATCATTCATTGATTTTTTTTGTAGGAATAATTCATTAGAGGAAGAAGATTATATGAAAGAAAATATTAGAATTGCTTAAACAAATTAATAGTCCCTCCATTACACTCAATACTATATTATAAACTAATTACTAGATAGATAGATCACTTGAATGTGAATGACTAATTGTATGTTTTTGTAAAACCCCTCGCGAAAGCGGAAATATAAACATACAAAAGTACCAAAAATGCAGCGGAATTAAAACTTTTTAACAAACTAAACAACATGCGAGAAGTCTTAAACTGAACAGAAACTGAAACTGAAATAAAACCAAAATAGATAAGTAGCACTTCTAAGTATCAAAAACAAATATGTACATCAGCCTGGGATGGAACATCCCTACAGGCACCAAAACGAAAGTATGAAAGTCTAAGAGTCTAGCTAGGCGATATAAGGTAAGTCATATGATGACAGCAGGATCATCACTCGATAGCCCTCTCGTGAACCCATCTCCAACTAGCATGTACCTACATACATGAAAACATGTACGCCACAATCAGTGGGGAGTGACTAGAGTTCTCCTAGCCACCTTTTGTGACAACACGTAACACATAAAACAATACAGAATACTCCAACATATATCAACATGTGAAGCATAAATATCTCATCAACTGATCTCTTACTATCATGCAGACTCTAGTGCACGGCTCTCAACCAACTTCATAAACCGTTAGGAAGGAGAGCCGGTCTCCCTACTGGTTGCCCAGTCGGGGGGTCTTTCAATCCAAATATTTATGAAACCGATAAAAGAGTCATCCAATGCCTTGGATGAATAGATTACAACTCAAGCAATACATTCATTAACTTCAACATGCATATCTGACACTGTACCAAACTCTAAGGCAAGCAGATATAACATCAAGTAAAGAGGTTCAGCGGTCAACTTAAGACATAACCTAATTACCAAACATTCAGCAAGTATAAAGGTTCAGAGGCGACATCTTAACGCATGACCTAAATACCAAGTTCACAATATCAACCAAGGACTCAGAGGCGAAAACTCAACGCATGGACCGGCTATCACAGAACACTAGACTCAGAGGCGAAAACTCAACGCATGGAATAGCATTCAATTCACTATCACAAGTAAGAAACTCAGAGGCGAAAACTCAACGCATGTTCCCCTACTACATCACAAGGTACTAAACTCAGAGGCGAAAACTCAACGCATGTTCTAGCACCAAACACCTGCACTCCGGGTAAGGTATGACAACCTGACTGCCCCGTCGTGCAGTTGCTCTACTCGTCAGACTCAGAGGCCAGCTTAAGGCATGTCCTGACGCGATCACACATACATGTCTGGACTCAGAGGCGAAAACTCAACGCATGTCCCAGACACGACAAACAGACATGTATGGAACTCAGAGGCGAAAACTCAACGCATGTTCCCATACACGACGAACAATCTACGTATTAAGTTCAGAGGCCAGCTTAAGGCATAACTTAATACGCATCACAACAATATCATTCAAGTCTATGAACTACTCTATAGTTCTACCTTTAACTTCTAACCAACACTTAATTGACCCCGGGAACTAAGATGAGGGAGAGCCGGTTTCCCTTTCGGTTACCCGACCGGGGGGTCTCTATCCTTACTCCATTCCCGAACCCAATATAATGTTGCCCATCCTCCGGGGACCTCAAATACATGTCACGGATATACAAAACGAGTTTCAACCAAAACCGATTAATCATTTGAAAGTTACGATTAAATTACAAAACTCAAAATAGCCTACAGGGGTCCCCAGCCGGTCGGCAGGCAGCCGGTCGGCCGACTGGTGACCTCCTCAGCCTTCCTCTCTTTTTCCGAAACAGCAACACACGGACTCCCAGCCGGTCGGCAGGCAACCGGTCGGCCGGCTGGGAACCCTATTCCCTAGCCTTCGCAAATAACAACCATACCCCAAATGCACTCCCAGCCGGCTGGCAGGCGGCCGGTCTGCCGGCTGGGCTCCCTTTCTACTTAGGTTTTTCGCAAACAATATACGACACAAGGGACTACCAGCCGGTCGGCAGGCAGCCGGTCGGCCGGCTGGCAGTCCTAAGCCAAAAATCCCAAAACTCATAAAAACACGAAATAGCACTCCCAGCCGGTCGACCGGCGGCCGGTCGGTCGACCGGCTCAGAGAGCCTGATACGAAAATCGCGATTTCAGCCTTCTTCAAAACTCAATCATTCGACACCAAAACTTACACAACGATTCATGTGATGTTTACACAACAATATCAAACACCAAATACTACTAATCTATCAGCAAGTAAGTCCCATAACAATCCTCAAATGAATTTAATAAGTATCCGTCGCAAAATGTGAAAAACTGAAAATATGCTTATGAGTATATAACAACACCTTAAAGCATGAATTCTTCACATATCAAACATCCTAAACATATTACTAAGTCCTTTGAACAATGAACATTAACAAAACCAGAAACCAACACAAGAAACACAACAAAAGTGCTAATTTACACATAAAGGCCGAGTTATCTCATTATCGTCACCTTTCAAGCTAATCCGGCTAAAGATCCTCCTCAACTATGTAGCTATCGATGTCCGGGTTGTCCAATCCTTCACCTACAAACACGAAAAACGGGTTTAAGAACATCAAAACGGAATTATGTAAAACAGGCCAGATTTCGAAATGAAGGGATTGAGGAACGGAAGTGATAGATGGCGTGGAAATTGAATGAGGATTCCGAAAATGATATTTTTACCTTGATTTGATCGATGGATGATGAAGAAAAGATCAAAATAAGAAGATGTTTATGGAGGTTTTGTAGAAATATGGTTTACAGTGAAAGGAGTTGTGAGGAATATGAATTATGACGACTTAAGGGTTTTTAGGGGTTTATGTAGTTGTCCTTTCCGTATTATGAAACGGGTTAGGAAATTAGAACGGGTATTTAAGTCGGGAACTTAACCTTGCCAAGTTTGTATTCGTCTTAAGGACTTGAGGTTCTTAAGACGGATCTAACTTATTAAATTAAAATCTGTCGAAGTAAATTATTAAAATATTATTTTATTACATAAAATAATTTAAAACGCTTAAATTAGATTTTACGAAAATACGGGATGTTACAGTTTTAGTTTCATAATAAAATAGTATTTTATAAATTTTCAAATGTATGCTTTATTTTGGTATGTGTTGTTTTTCTATTCATCATTTTATTTAATGTATATGTCTTATAACACATAATGAAATTGGAGTTGTGAGTATCTCAATCTTATTAATAAGTTAGACAAAAATAATCTTATTGACATTGATAATGGCTAAATATAAATTATTATATAGTAGTATTTATGCGTACATGTCATATTATTCAATGTATATGTCTTATAAAATATAATCAGATTGTAAGATCTCATCTCATTTTATTCCCTTCATGGATGAATACAAGTGAGACTAACTTTCTTGCAAAAAAAAAAATAATCAGATTGCAATGAGATTGTAGTAAACTACTATTTAACTCAATTTATCTTTATTGCAAAAATTAAAAATTTAGGTTTTTTGACAAATTGATATAAATGATATATTAAAACTAACATTTATTATCTTCACAACTATGCTACTTACAAAAATAAATGATTTATGAGAACTAAAATATTAGGAAGATAAAAAGCTCTAAAATTCTATAGGTTTTAAACTTCTTATTATATTGGAGATTTATCGTTCTCAAAAAAAGAAAGAAAAAAAAGAGATATAATCAACGTTATGCATTAATTTGGCCTTTCATCTCCGCTCACTAACTTCATTTGCCTATATAACAAATGAACGTACACATTTTTCCACAGCAAATTTAGTACACAATTTATTTATAAAAATGAGAATCTAATTAAAACACAACCTTAAACATTTTTTTTGGCACATGACAACTACACTAAATTTTCAAGTAAAATAAAATTTAAATACTTATTAATAATTAATTTTATTCATGTTGATGGACCCATATTACTGGGCTTTTTGAAGGCAAATGATTTATAAGTATAGAAACAATAATGTAAATTTAATTTCGATTTATTTATTATTTATGTTTCATTGTTGATAAGTTCCCGTTCATTACAAGTTAAAAACAAATTTAATCTCACATGTGTTTCAATAAAAATAATTTATAGAGAAAAATCAAAACACTGACAAGATTAGATGTGATCGCCCGGTATGGTATATGTAGTTTAAGCAAATTTTAGTAACGTACACATCATCTGAACAAAGTTTATCTTTTTATAATTTACAATGCTTATTTGTTTAGGGCATATTACTCGGATGTTGATCAATTGGTTGAATGGTTTTCACATGGGTGTCATGAATTAATTGACTCATTAAATGTAGTTTTTTAAAAGCCACATGCTATTAGTATATTAATCAAAATAACAACTAAAATATAGCATATATTTTTGAAAATAAATCAATGTTTTTTAAAAAATAAAGTAGTAACTAACCAACTTTTATGTATTTCAAGACTATATCTTTTTAAATGGATCAGCTAATTTTTGGGACAAATGTTAAGAATACGATAAAATAATAAAACTAAAACAGATAAACCCGTAAATTCCACGGGTTACAAACCTAGTGAAGATTTATATTTAAAATTTTATATATTCATAAAATTAATAATCAACTTTATTAGTTTGCAAAGTTGCACGAGAATGTATTTTGTTAACATTTCATCTATAAATTTTTTTCACATAAGTATTACATAATAGTATTTAAAGGATATATTTTATAAAATGAACACCAAAAGAAATTTTGTATAGTAAAATTAAGAAGGTGCGATGTTAAAGTATTACATCTTAATTATATATTTTAAATTATGTTGCCTGACTAATAAAATATATTTAACATTATATTAAGAGTCCATGTACTTAACATTATATTAAGAGTATTTTTCCATTTAATGTTTATGGACTCTTAATATAATTATTAAGAAATGTTATAGAGCAAAGTTAAATATTTATATCCCACATTTAAGATACTGCCTGACTGTTAAATATATGGACTCTTAATATAATTATTTATATATTTTATAAGAAATGTTATAGAGTTTGGCCAGGTTTAGACTAGGACAGTCATTTGATGTCGTCCTACCAGGGGGTTGTATAGTCTTAGATTGGGGATGTCGTAGTGTATAGACGAGTCGATTATCGGTCTGCTCATAGTAGACTAGTCGAGTCAATTGTTGACCAATCTAGTCGGAGTCGAGTCACTTGATTGACCTATCTCCTTGTTTGTAGAGTCACTTGGTTGACCTATTTCCTTGTTTGTAGAGTCACTTGGTTGACCTATCTCCTTGTTTGTAGAGTCACTTGGTTGACCTATATTTGTTAGAGTAGAATCACTTAGTGACCTATCTCTTGTGTTGACGAATTAGTTGATGAGCATGTTTTAGTTTGTAATTATGGATGCATGATACTTGGTTATCGATAGAAATCACATGATGATATATGTTAATGCTTCTCATAATTATTGTTATGTTGGAGCATTTTTATATGTTTTATATGTTATGTGTTAATGACAATAGGCGGCTAGGAGAACCTCTAGTCACTCCCCACTGATTGTGGCGTACATGTTTCATGTATGTAGGTTGATGATTGTTGTTTGCAGGGGGTTACGTTGAGGCTAGCGAGCTAAGATCTTTCATCGATTGACTTACCCTATTTCGTTAGCTAGACTCTAGTTTTAAATTTCAGTTTTGATTGCCTGTGGGATATGTTATCCCGGGCTGTGGACATTTGTATATAACTTAATTACTTATCTATGTTTTATTTCTTCCGCATTTTTGGTTATCGTAATTCACCTCCTATGATACTTAAGCATGTTAAAAGTTTTAATTCCGCACAAAATTGCATGCTTTTGTATGTTTTACTTTCCGCTGCCGCGAGGGGTTTTACAGTTGGTATCAGAGCATTATCGCTCCCGACGCACTCATGTAATCCCCAAAGTTAACTTGACCAATAATCCAAATAATGAATGAGAGATAGGGTAGAATTAAGGACAAGTGGTAGTCTGTATTGTGATTGCTTTTATTAGGCTCTAACGTGTTTGTTGATTGTTAATGATTTTCCCTTATTGTTTTTTAATTGACGAACTGTGAGCTTATTCATTTGGCGATCAAAACCGGTGTCTGCTACCAAAGAGGGAAGATTTGTGCTACCGTTGGAGAAGGGTTATAAGCCTTGAAGATACTTCTCTTTCTTTATGCATCACCTTCTTGATAACTCCGGATGCACATCCTTTCTCCTTGAATATTTGTGTGTCATACTTGAAATCTATCTTCTTATCTTTTCAAATTGACCTCGTCACTCGCCTTCCCGAGGTACCTTGTAGGTAAACCTTCCCTTTAAATGGATTTGTGGGATTAGTGCTTGGTGATAAACCAAACCGTGTTTAGAGATGTTGTTATTTGAGGAAAACCTAAGAAGTATCAAGAGACATGTTTTGGTGATCCAAGTGTCTAGTTGTTTATCCAATTGGAAGAGTAAGAGTGAGTGATAGAGTACATACTTAAAGGTTGAGTTGGATGTATACTTAGTATTAGGTGGAATTTAATTCTTGAGAATCATACTTGAATTGTGAAAAATTTGTGGATTGAAAAAAATACCGTTTGAAGAGTTAGACGAGATACTCGAGGATATAGAAGAATTTGGAAGAATATGCTTAGGGTGATAATGTTGTTGATTAGATGAGTGAGATAAGTTGGTTTACTCGACTTTGAGAATGTGTTTGACTTGAGGAATAACTTGTTGTATGAGGAATGAGAGACAATGGTAACAGTATGTGAATATTGAAGAAATTTAGGATTTAACTTGGAAGGGTTGACTAAGTATTTGACTTTAGGTTACTTAATGGATCTCAGCGTTTACCTATTGGAGTACTTGAGGAAATTTGAAGGATACACCATTGTTGGGAGGGTAGAATAGAGTAATTTGTTGGAAAATGGAAGTTTGGAGACTCAATAATAATTTGGGAGTGTTAACAGATGACCAGTGGTGTTTAGGAGTTGACCATGGAATAGAGATTTGCAACTTGGAAGTGTTATATAGGTATCATTTAGAGAATTGCGAAGCTCAGATATATAAACCTTATGGAATAGTGGAAATTTGAATGATGGTAATCCTTTAAATTTGAGGAGTTATAGTTTAGTAGGCCGCTTGAGGAAATGTTTCATCAGAACCATAAACTAGCTTGCTTGAATTGGGAAGTGAGAGATGAAAATCTTGTGAGAATTTTGAAACCTAAGCCTTGGGAAATCAGTTGGTCAAAATCATAATCTCTCCCTTAAGCTGCTCCTTTTCTCCCTGCTTCCTGTAACTTCTCTGAAACTGCTCCCTCTTCTGTTGATGGTAAACTTTTGTTATTGTTCCAATTTTACTCATCTTGAAAATTTGGAAAATAGAAGCTGTTTTTGGCAAGTCTGGTTTTAAGAAGTTGAATGTTTTACGACTTTGACTGATTCTAGCGTTGGTTTGACGTTAAAGCTTGTTATCGGAGACGTCTGATGGCTTGTACTATGCTCATCGGCCCCTAATTGGTTTGGTTTTGAATTTTGGATTTGGCTTGGCCTTGGACTGGTCTCTGATTTGGAATGTCGGGCTCTTGAATGCGCAACGAGAACCCCAACGTCCCATAACGAAGACTTGTGCCTTTTAAATTGTTTTCGAAATCTTCGAAAGAAATCTAAGTCTTGAAACATCAAAATTTCAGTAAACGTTTTGATTGTTAGCACTGTCTTTTTGTAATCCTTTACCTTCCGTTTTCAAGTTCAAGTGTCGAGGACGAAACTTTTTGAAAGGTGGGGTGATTGTAACATCCCGTATTTTCGAAATTCGCACTTTTAATAATTTGAAGTGATTTTCGGAAATTTAATATATTTTATTTAATTTCGTCAACTTAATTTTTAAGTAAAACGCATAAATTTCATTTTTAGATTTTATAATCTTAAGATATTGAAAACTCGCTTGGCAATATTGTTCTCAAATAATCCCGTTTCATTTCCCGAACGTTCCACTTAAAAACCCGCTTCACTTTAAGTTGTGATAAAAGAAAAGAGAAAAGGAAACTTCCTCATAACCTTCCCTCACATTTCCTTCGATCTTCTTCGTGAAGATAAACTCAAACCCCATTGTATATAACGATCTCTTCCACAAAAATCGACCTTGCGAACACATTTTTACTCCGATCGAGGCAAGGTTTGCGGCTACGCGTTCCTGAGATCGTCCCCGTCGTTTTGGTATCTTCAAATTCACGTTTTGGTTCAGTCATTTTCTGGGTTGTTCTTCTTTAATTTCGAAAATGGGGTGTTTTAATCCGTTGTTTTGTTTTTAGGAGCTAATCTCGAAGACCCGGTAGTGGACTCATACATAAAAGAAGCTCCAAGTGAAGATTAAGCTTTAAGAGGTGACAATAATGAGAAAGCTCGGCCTTTGTCTTAAATTAATTAGACATGTGATTTCTTGTTGTTTATGTGAAATTGTTGTGAATTTTATGTTTAATAGGTTATGGGTAATTTATATCCTTCACATATTAGTTTTTTTCATCTCATATGTGTTCTTGTGCTGCTGGACATTGCTTTTCCCTGCGTTTGTTTTATACTATTGTCATTCTATTGTTGTTGTGCTACGTTGTGTTGTTCGTCATTACTGCTGTTGTACAGCCACTGCTACTGCACTCTTAGAAAGCATCGTATACCAGTTGTTGCATAAGATAGGAGTTACTTCCCTCATCTATTCTCTTTTCAAATGTTTTACTACATTCTACTGTTGTTAGACTAACGGTTCTATTGTCGTATCGTTGTTGCTACTAGACTACCGCTGTTCTGTCTGCAGGTGCTGGCAGCGCTGTCACTGTTGTTCGTGTCGTTGATGGTGCTATTGCTACATACTGTTCCTTATAGTTTATTACTGCTGCTATTCGTTCTTGTCCATTGATGCTGTGTTGTTATAGCTGCTACTGCGGCATTATGGTCGTTAGTGTTGGATGTTGATGGTTTTGTTGATGTCTGCTGTTAATTTTTGTTGTGGTTACTACGTCTTTAATAGACCTGCTGTACACACATGTTGATTAGAGCCAAATAGTTTGTCCTTACTTTTTCGCCTCTGTCATTCATGATTATTATGAATTATTATTATTTTTATTATTACGTATGTATGTTGTCTAAACATACTACATACTAATAATTTTATTATTTCACGTACGTGTTGGTTAGCTTGCTTGAATTAATTAGTTTACTTACGTGCTTGCTAGCTTGGTTACGTTTAAATATAATACGTTAGAAATCGTTACGAATTAGTAATGGGTTACGGTTTTAATTTAAGAAGCATGTCTAAATGATTAATCAGTTAATCGGTTTCCCGAATAATTAAAATACGACTTGTTATATTAATTTCTCACATGTTAATTTTATATAGAAAATATGAGGATATAATATGAAATGTTAAATTAGTTCTTGTTTCTCTCTTCCGAATGAACTATATATTTATTACGATTCTTTTGTTATTTTATACACGCAATAAATTCCGTAAAGAATATACGTTATATAATATGAATTGTATGCTTGTTTGAAGTTCTAAAAATTGGGCGGCACATATATTGGGTTCGGAAATGGAATTGAGGAGAAAGACCCCCCGGCCGGGCAACCGGAAGGGAAACCGGCTCTCGCTTCAAATTAGTTTTCGAGGTCGGCTAAGTGTTGAATGGATGATTAGAAATGAAATATACATGTAATGTTTGTCAATCGAGTTTGAGTTATTGTACATCTTTGAGATGACATTGTGTGATGTGTGTGAACCTGCTGTGCGCTGCTATATTACTCGAGTTTTCACCTGACTGCATTGTGTAGCTGGTTAGCCATAGTGGCTTGGTCCTCACGTTAGGTCTTAGATTGTCTGCCCGCCTTAGGGCATACCTCGTTCCATTGTGGTTCGGGTCTTGGGAGTGTCTTGGGCACTTGTCGAATCGGGGACATAGATTGTCTACGCCCTGAGAGTCTGGCCAGGTTTAAACTAGGACAGTCGGTTGTCGTCGTCCTACCAGGGGGTTGTATAGTCTGAGATTGTGGACTTTTATAGTTGTATAGACGAGCCGATTGTCGGCCTGCTCATAGTGGTCTAGCCGAGTCGATTGTCGACCAGTCCAGTTGAGTCGATTGTCGACCAGTATTGTGAGTCGATTGTCGACCTATATTGTTGGAGTAGAGTCACTTGGTTGACCTAGCTCGTTTGTTGTAGAGTCGATTGTCGACCTATCTAGTTGGAGTCGAGTCACTTGGTGACCTATCTCTTGTGTTGACGAATCGGTTGTTGAGCATGTTTTAGTTTGTGATTATGGATGTATGATATTTGGTTATCGATAGTAATCACATGATGATATATGCTAATGCTTCTCATAATCTGTGTTTATGTTGGATCATGTTGATGTGTTCACCCGTGTATGTGTTAATGACAATAGGAAGCTAGGAGAACCTCTAGTCACTCCCCAGTCCCCACTGACTGTGGCGTACATGTTTCATGTATGTAGGTTGATGATTGCTGGTTGTAGGGGGTTACGTTGAGGCTAGCAAGCGAAGATCTTTCATCGATCGACTTACCCTATTTCGTTAGCTGGACTCTAGTTTTACATTTAAGTTTTGGTTGCCTGTGGAATATGCTATCCCGGGCTGTGGACATTTGTATCTAACTTAATTACTTATCTATGTTTTATTTCTTCCGCATTTTTGGTTATCGTAATTCACTTCCTATGTTAGTTAAGCATGTTAAAAGTTTTAATTCCGCGCAAAATTGCATGCTTTTGTATGTTTTACTTTCCGCTGCCGCGAGGGGTTTTACAGTCAAAATACGGGTCGCCTCATACGGGTTATGGATCGGTTTAGGTTTAGAATACAGGTCAAGAAAAATTTCTAACGTTTTTTTTAATTAATTTTTTTTTAAAATAATATTTTAATCATATTCATTTTACATTAGTATTTTGTCAAAACTAATCATAAATTTTTCCCAACTTTTTAGCTTTGGTCTAGTGTAGCTAATACATGCTACCCAACTAATAAAATTCGTTCATGATCCATACGCGATAAAGGAGCATATTTCAATGACGATATTATTGTATTGAAAAAAAAAAAGAAATAGATTATTTAAATATTTGGATTATTAAAATGATTAAAAAGAATCATTTGTTCTAAACTATGAAAATTAGCTAATTTGCAATGGAGTAAGTAATACTCCCTCCGTCCCGATCAATTGTTATCTATTGCTTTTGACACAAAGATTAAGAAAAGAAGTGTAAATGAATTTGGACCACACAAATTATATGGCCCCACATGTAATCAAATGTCATCCACAAAAAGTTGCCAAAAATGGAAATAGATAACAATTCAATGATACACCCCAAAATGGAAATAGATAACAAATGACCGGGACGGAGGGAGTAATTCTTTTCTACACATCATGTCATAAAAAGTTGTACATTTCGACTGATATCATGTTGTAGTATACGAGTTTAAAACTTAATTATAAATATTAGGAAAAATGGCAAAATACTATCTATTATAGTTGAAAATTTTCATTTTACTACATATTATGTTTAATTATGCAAACTACTACCTACAAAGTTGCAAAAATTCTCAGTTTACTATCTATTCGACGGAAAACACAACTTAAACAACCAAACTCACCCGAGATTGATTGAGTTCCTTTCTTTTGCAAACTATCAATTGATTTATACCCATAGTACCCCTTAATAATAATCCAAGTAATCAAGTTTCCCTCTTCCTCCATTATCAATAACTTTAATCAACCCAAATTTTTCCTCCATTAAATTAAGCTTCTCCATCTCTTCTCTCTTTTTCCATTAATTCTTCATCCTCTTCTCTTTATTTTTCATCTTTTTCCATTTAGTCATCACAAAATACATTAGTAATTGGTCTTTTTCCGTCAACTAGTACGGTAATCATACATCAATCATCAATGTATGCATCAAACAGAATAAAGAACACAAATTTGGGCCATTAGTAATTAAGCAACAAAAACCCCCAAAATTTTACCAATAATACTAGTAATTATAAAGCTACGGTTTAAAATTTTGAACATTAGCAAAAATAACAAGATAAACAAGTAAGAAATAGAAGTAGCCGACCTGAATCTATGATGGAAAGATGATCTAGGATGATGACGATAATGAAAAGAGTTGGATTTTGGCGATTAATGATTGTAATTTTGATTTACTGTGATAGTTTAGGTTAAAAGTAACTGTAAGATAGTGAAATCGGGTAATTGTTAGAGTCTGAGGGTAGAATAGTCTTAACATAAGTTCCGATGACTTATTAGTTGCAAACCCTCCTTTTCCGTCTAATTGGTAGTAGTTTCTATTTAGTTGTAGGATTTTAGGTTGTATTTTGCATAAATAGACTTATTAGGTAGTAATTTGAAAATTTCTAACTATAATAGGTAGTAGTATGTAAATCGGCCTAAATATTATCTACATGTCTGTGTCGGGTGCTAAACTAGTAAGCGAAAAAACAAAGAAGAGAAAAAAGGAAAACAAAAGAAACAATCGAAAAAAGATGAGGTGAAATGAAAATGAGTAGGTTATTTTGAGAAGTTGAGTTCCCTCCAACGCCGACGCTGTACTTCTTCCGTTGCCTCTCTCTCTTTCTCTCTCATCTCCTCTCATCCCATCTCATCTCTCCTCGTTTTCTTATCTCCTTCTCTTCTATGGTCCTCGTCTTTCCTCGGCGCTTAACATTCTATTAATCGCTTCTTGATTTTGGTTTTCGAATTTCCGTTCTATTCAAACCCTAATTGGATTCGCCTCAACACTCCCCCAATTTCTTTCCTGTATGTTTCTCTCCCTCCTTTTTAATCTTTCGATTCTTCTTGCTTCATTATTACATTCTCTTGTTTATTCTCCTTGTTTATCTAATATTTCTTTGCCGAATTCTTTTTCTCAAATCTAACCCTAATTAGGGTTTGTGTATGTATTGATTTTTGTCAATCATTTATATTAGGGCTAAATTTTATGATTTTGTATTACGTTTAGGTTATCAAAGTAGGAGTGCTATACATCATTTAGTTTAGAAAGAGGGAGTTGAAGTTGAAGATGAAGACGCCAACATCGTCACAGTTCTCGGTACTAGACAACAAACCGATTGACCAATTCAAAGTTACTGAATTGAAGGAAGAGCTTAGGAAGCGCAGGTTGAAGACTGGGGGTTTGAAGGATGAGCTTATTAGGCGTCTTGATGATGCTCTTCGTTCTGAGATGGAACAGACTCATGTCGAGCCTGACAGTGGTAATGCCGATGATATGGAGGAGACTGTACCTCCAAATGTCATTGCTGAGCAGGCTGTTGCTGTAGATGCTGGCGATATTGGGGCAGTTGCTACTGGAGGCGCAGAGGGAGCCATGGGTAATGCTGGGAATGATGGTGATAATGGCAATGTTGCTGTTGCTGAATCTGGTGATATTGGGGCAGTCACTTCTGAAAATGAGGAACCTGTGGGTAATGTTTTGGAAGATGTGGATGTTAAGGGTAAGGATGATTCGAACCAATGTGTTGGAAATGCTGATACAAATGTTGTCCCATTAGACGTAGCGGTTGACGGTAAGGATAGTTTTGAGGAACCACAATCAGGTTTAGGTGATGTACCTGTTTTGAGGGAAGAAACAGTCGCAGCAAAGGATGTAACCTCTATGGTTGTGGGTGATGAAGTTAGTGAGGAACAACAGTCAAGTTTAGTTGATGAACCGGTTTCTAGGGAAGGAATGGTAACAGTAATAGATGTAGGTTCTGTGATTGAGGGTGACAAGTTTATCGAGGGCTTCTCATCTGAAAAGCTAGTGGGTAGTGATGGGTTGATAGATAGTAAAATTGAGAAAGATATTGGGGATTCAGGAGAGCAGGAGCATCCTGAAGAGGTAACTCCAGCACATGATGATATGAAGCTGGACTCGTCTGATCAAACCACACAGGTATCTGAGGTCAGCACTAGTTTAGGGTTTCCCGTAAAATCTAATAATTCTGTTTCTACTGATTCTCTCTCTATTATTGAAAAGAATGACCTAAAAGATAATTTAAATGATGATAATGTTAAATTAGAATCTGATGTTAAGCCTGAGATGGTGCAACCATCATCAAGCAATTTAGTCCCTGATGATGGCGACTCACATCCGAGGGATGTTGACGAGCCACGTGAAAACAAGGTTTCTGTTGAAGAGACAGATAATACTGTTGCAAATGCGGAAATGAGCCAGAAAAATTATAGTGCAGATTTGGGTTCTTCCGAAAAATTAAATTTAGATCGAAGTTCAGGCGATGATTCCATGGAGGAGGATGCTTTGGAGAGTAAGCAAATCCATACAAATAACATTGAGGATGTTGGAAAAATGACTGAAAAAAATGAGGCCACTACTATTAAGGCAGAAAGTCCTGTGGCCACTGCCATGGATACTGATTTACCTGCAGAAAAGAAAGTTATCCATGATCAGAAAAATGATATGGCCACTTTATCTGACAAGAGAAAACTTTCAGGTGAGGTTTTTTCTGATACTACCCATTTCGTTCCTCATTTCTAATTCATAGGAATTCTTGTAACACACCTTCTTCACTGTTTGATAATTAGTAGCATATTCTTGCTTTTGTTCCTCATTTCCAAATCATAGATATTCTTGTAACATCTATTTTATAATTTTGAATTAATTGTACAGTTCTTGTTTCTCCCCTGCTTTATATTTTTTCACAATTTTTGAAGTTGCAAGGAATGTCAGTCAAGTTGAATCTCTTTCTAAGAATCCAATATACATACATAAGTATCACTTTCAAAATTAATCTCTGTTTTCATTAATATCCCAACTCCCACGTATTATTCTTGATCAATTAGCTTATACATTTAACTTGTGAACTTCTTGGCCTTGCTGTCTTGAGTTTTTTTTGCACCGTTCGTATACGAAGGTATGGGGAAAAGGGGGAAGGAGAGTGGTGGAGAGTATGGACCCCCCTCTCTCTACAAATCCTTGTAATCCAACTTGCTGTTGATACAAGGGAAATTTTTTGTCCTC
This sequence comes from Silene conica, assembly GCA_029255685.2. Classification (NCBI taxonomy): domain Eukaryota; kingdom Viridiplantae; phylum Streptophyta; class Magnoliopsida; order Caryophyllales; family Caryophyllaceae; genus Silene; species Silene conica. Next base: position 32,033,163 of record CM055317.2, on the reverse strand, counting down.
CTATTTTATTGATGAGGCTTGGAACTTTCCTGGTTCCTATTTTATTGAAATAATGTTAGCTCTTAGCACATGCTCCATTACACTCTTATAAATTATTAGATCAATTAAAATAAGATAAGCACTCATCACGTGATCGTTGAAAAAACAAGTCCTGCAGTGGTTAGATGCCAAATCCCGCTTTGATAGTGATATAGTCATGGTTAGTAGAGATGGTTTTATGAAGCTTTGTGGTACCCCGTGCTTTCGAATTTATACAGGTTCTTCCTGATTTAGTTCTTGCCTTTTCTGCCACAAGATTTTTCAGTTATTGATGAGTCAGCCACCATTACTATTCGGGCATTGTTTTATTTTAGAAATGCATTAGTGTGCTTCTACCTTTGTTTTTTACTTACATAATCTGGCATTCTTTATTGGTTAGTGTTTTGGATGAGAGCTTGGTAAAATCATAAAAGTTCAGATGTAGGGCAATCTTCCTGATATGTGGCAGTTGTGTGTACACATGAATAGTACTCCACCTTTAAATTTCACCTCATTCAATAGTCAGTTCACCTTTTATATTCCTTTAGTAGATGCTGATTGGAGGGAATATATTCTGAGATGAGATGAGATGAGATGAGATGAGATGAGTTAGCACTTAGCATTACTGGACATAATCCCCCTCATAGGTATAGTGTTAGTGTTCCCACATATTAATTGTTTAACTTGAGTTATTGTGGTAGGCAATGTGGCCTTATGTTGAGATGCAAGGCACAAGTTCTCCTCATAGATGTGATGATGTTTGAAACTATTAATTTCAGTGACTTATGCCTTAGAACTTAACCTGTCTACTGTTCTCCACATTTTGTTTAAGGTTGTATGGATTTACTTTTTTTTGACAGCATAAAAAGAGTTGTTTTTGGGTATGTGGATTGGAGTTTCCAAGTGCATGTTTCTCAGTCTTGTTTTGAACATGTGTTTGTACTTTAGTAGATGAAGCAGCAGTTGTGAACAATAAGCCTGCTAAGAGGCAGCATCGCTGGAAAAAAGAAAGCAGTACTGTCACAGAGTCTCAAGTCTCCCATATTCCTCCTCCCGCTTCTGTCACAGATGTGTCACAACCTGTCGCATTTAGACGGAGCTTATCTAGGTCTGATTCTATGGTCAGTAATGACCCTCCCAAGGAACGTGAAGGTTCGTTAAGAAGATATTTATATTATAGCGCTTTAATTGTTGTTATGTTTATGTAGCATGGTCTTATCAGCTATATACAATAATCATCCCCATTTGAATTTTGTGGTCAAATGGTTAATTGCTTCCATTTGACTGTTAATTACTTCAAACATATGTAAAAGTATTCTAGAAAATTTTTGTTGCTTGATTTATCAAAATTGCTACAGTTTGTTACATATCATTATTATATGAGTTTATTAACAAGGTTGTAACTATAATCATGAGAAAATCTTGGCCATGGACTTGATCGACATCGTTTGACCACTAAAAGCAAATGGGGACAATTAAAATGGAATGGAGGAAGCATTACTTATCAACCTGTAAATCAGTTTTGGCCTCATCAATCTGTAAACAATGGCATTGTTGCATACCTTATAAGCTGAATTATTTTGCAGTGCCACCATCTACAAAACCTGCTACAAACTCCCTCAGGATTGATCACTTTCTCCGCCCTTTCACCCTGAAAGCTGCTCAGGAGCTTTTGGGAAAAACAGGAACTGTCACTAGTTTCTGGATGGACCACATTAAAACACATTGCTATGTCACTGTGAGCCCTTGTGCCGTTTCTTACTTACCCCTCGCTAATTCAAGCTTTTCGAGCCCATCTGATTTTCTTAATCTTACTTGTTACAGTACTCTTCTATTGAAGAAGCTGTGGAGACCAGAAATGCTGTTTACAATTTACAGTGGCCTCCAAACGGCGGACGTCAACTCATGGCCGAGTTTGTTGATCCTGAGGAAGTAAAATCACGTCTTGAGCCGCCTTCTCCGGCGCCAGCACCACTAGCATCTGTGAATTCTGCCCCAACAAAGGCTGTTCAAGTAGCTACGGTCCCACAGCCTTCCCCTCGGCTACAAAATCTCAGGCAGCAACCGGCGCTCCCACCACCACCCCCTGTATCAAACCAAGCTCCTGTTAGGGAACGGGTCGCTCCCCCTCCCCCACCGGTTGAAAAAGTGGAGGCTCCAATTGTGACATTAGATGATCTTTTCAGAAAAACCAAGGCAACACCCAGAATCTACTACTTACCTTTGTCTGATGAACAAGTGGCTGCACGTCGTAGAAACCCCAAGCAGTAGACAGTCAGAATTTGCAAATGGGTTAGAATGTAAATCTCGAGGAAGTTAGGAAGAAACTCGTATGGCTTGAGGGCCGTTTACTGGTGGATGAAGTGTCTTTTTCCTTTCCCTAGTAGTGCAAGACCGAACCAACATGAATGAACCATGCTCTTTATTGCTTATGCTGCACTTCTTTTTCCTTGTCGGAACAGGTTGGTCTGTTAGCCTTAGAATTGTTTGATCACTTCATTGGATCCTATGTCTGAATTTAGATGTATGCATTTGAAGTTTTTATATCTATCTTGCTCTTTGACTCATGACTTAATGCTATAGCAGAGGATGAATTGACTGACTAGTGCTCTTCTCTCTTCTGCTATATTTTTTGAACACCTCATTACATTATCGGTTTATATTTTACCTTGATTCGCTTAATTCGTTCTGAAAAAGATTCATGTAGAAGAATTGAATTGGTATGTCACTATTATTGCCTTGTAATCTTGACATTGCCGTTGTGTTTGGTTGCTGTTGACTTTCAACACTTTGCTCTGTTAGACTGTCACTTAGTTCTCAAGAACTTGCACAGAAATCAGGTAATTTGCTTCGAGTGTGGATGTTACAGCCCATGGAAGGATACAGTAATAATGCTAATTGATTGGACTTGCGATGAACTGATCTTGTTTTACCCTCTTTTAGGCAAGGTCTTCAATGATGTTTAAGTGTATGATTGTTATTCTAACTCTGCTAATGTGATGAGGATTTGTTTTCAAGAGAACGCACGTAGCTCACCCGTGTTTTAGATTCGGTTAGATCGAAGAGAAAAAGGAAACAAACTGTCATCGTTCATCAGCAAAACCAGATTTTTTTTGGCAGCAGAGGAAACAAGTTTTCTTACAGAAGTAAACCATTTCAGCTTAACCAGAATTTAAAGACTTGATAAAGTTCAAGGCATAGACATGAGTATACATGACACATAGAAACTCGTATCTTACAGAAGTAAACCATTTCTAACACACTCAAGTTACGTGAACGGTAATCCGACATACCTTCTTAGTCGTTACTAAACTCAAGTACTACTACTAATAATAATATAGAGCAAACAAGAAAGAAGATGAAGGCCTAATTGATGATGCACAAAAGAAGGCATCAAATGCAGCGGGAACGACTTCACTTGGTGGCTCTGTAGACTTGACCCACTTGGTATTCAGCTCGTAAACCCGACCCAGTAAGGCGTGGCTCTGTAGATTTGACCCACTTGGTATTCAGCTCGTAAACCCGACCCAATAAGGCACGTAGAGTCGTATTAGTCGATGCTTCATCACCCACCTTGTTCCTTGACAATTGATATATTAAGCCTCCGCTCATACTCTTCTGCAACTAAGCTAACAATATCTGCCATTTTATCACACCTTCTCTTGTATGTTTTACTTTATCTTACTTTCTCCTATTCTACATACCCAAATTCTCATTTGTGATGAAGATATCCGTCACAAGCTTGTGACGGATACCGTTTCCTCTCACAAAACACCCACTTTTTCTCTTTCTGAGACACTATTCATGTGGTCCCCTTTCTTCACTAACTCATTTTATATCCATTTTACCTCACAAAATATCCGTCTCAAATGGTGACTCGTCACAAGCAAGAATTACTAACATACATAAGAGTCCCAAATGGACAATGACACAATATTTAAGGAATCGAATTAAATAATGTAAGTATTGTATGTTATAAGAAGATTGGAGAGAGGGAATGTATTATTGATTATTATTGTGGTACAGTGACTAAAATAACTTGAGTTGTGGCCTGTGGGATAAGGGTAAGATTATCCCTCAGATTTTCCAAAGTCTTAAGACTGTGCCACGTCAGCTTTCCACTAATTTTTATTATTTCTTTATTGTTGAGACTTACCTCAGATTTTATGCATTATCCGTCAGACTCGTCTCAGACTCTACTTTCCATTTTACTTTTCTTTCTTTGAAACTTATTAATTAATTCTAGTTTGTATTAAACATTACTAATTAAAATGCATAAACTTAATTATATAACTTAACAGAACTTAATTATATATATAAAAAGACAACACACAAACTATGCTAATAAACTTAATAATTAATACATTACATACCCGAAATTCTTGCTTGTGACGGGTCGGACCTAACGGGTCGGGTATGGGTCTGAATTTTTGAGACCCACTCGGGTATGGGTCGGGTATGGGTCTTACATAAAAATTTCGGGTCGGGTCCGGGTCTTGGTCTTGGGACCCTACCCGACCCTTAGACCCTTATATTTATTAAAAAAAGAAAAAAAAAAACACACGTACGAATGTCAATAACCCAAATAATACATACAAACAGATGACCCTTATTAGTTATCATTAATATACTATACGCATATCCAAATAATCATTAAGAATAACGAGGAAATTGATGAAAATGACGAGTTTGGGTACGGTAAATGATATGATTTAGGGTCGGATACGGGTAATGATCCAAATAACCAAGACTTTGTAATACTTTAATCAAAACTTTGTAATTTAATTTGAACTTTTGTACATTTTATTGAATGACTCGTTATGAAAAATTGGACCCTAGGTTAGACCCTACCCGGACCCAGACCCATTAGGGTCGGGTATGGGTCCATTAATTTTAGACCCTTTAGGGTCTGGGTCGGGTATGGGTCTAAGGTTTTTTTTTACTTCGGGTCGGGTCGGGTCTTGCCGGACCCTACCCAGACCCTACCCATTGTCATCCCTACTCACAAGTAGGCAGTAATTTTATATTTTAATTATAGAGTCGCGGTAGATTTTCAAAACTGTGGTTATAATTTACGACACTATTTGTTTACCGATATTAATACACCAGTCCGTTTTTCTTAAGACGGATGTACCGCTCGTAAGATTGCGACGGATTAAATACGTACCGTTTTAGTTAAATACGGTACGTTTCTGGAATATGGTGTATGCAAGTGGGTGATGTGAGTAATTAATTGATATGACATCTTGGGGTTAAAAAATTAATAAAACCTCTCCCATGCCCCATACACTAGTTTTATTCCCGTGAAAAATAATGCACCGGTCGATTTTACAACTATGATACATTGAGCTTATAACATAATTTTCATTTTATCGGCAATTAAATTAAAAAGATATATGAGTTAAAATTAAATTATATAATTGCAACGACTTTGAATTAAATTAAAATATAATAATAATGAATTAAATACATTTTGTTGTATAGTTTTTATTAAATTTAGACCTACTTAATTAATGGGAGAGAGTAATTAAATCAATAAGGAGGGGATGAAGGTCCCCTATCACAAAAGAAAAAGAAAATTTATTTTTTCATTTTAATAAATTAAGAACCAATCAAATCTCTTTAAATTTTATTCCTTTTATAATATAGAGATTGTACCTCCTTCTCTAAAACTTCCTCATCCATCACACTTTCTTTAATTATTCTACCCTCTCTCACGACTTTACCATTTTTTCTCGTAATTAACCAACTTCCGTCACATTTTCTTTCATATTCATCATCTCTCTTTCAACTCCCTCTGCTTCTCCCACAAATTCATCTCCTTTGTCTCAAATTTTCCTACTTTTTCCTACAAATTTTGAAGGAAATCGTATTTCCAGAAATATAATGATATCTCTTATATGATTGTTTTTATTTTAGTCATAAAAATAAAAACAAGATCTTATGCATGCAAGTTAAAAATCGAAATCTTGCATTGCGGAAAATGGCACAATGGCCACGATTTTGGTCACCTACCAAAACCGTCCTTGAGCTTAAAATAAAGGATGATTTCCGACTTCAAGTATAGAAACTCTCCTTAGTTGCACCCAAGATGTACCCGAAAAAATTATTACTAATAATCTAATTAATAAGTAATAATACTAATATGAATAATATTTCTACACTAGAAAATATACCAAGAAAATAATAAATATTATTTGAGAGGGTTGTAAGATGAATATGACCAACTATTCATAAAAATGAACTAGTATTTTTGAGTGTAGTGTGCACAATTTATAAAGAGAAAACTCCTTCTCTTCTTGTATGGGTGGTCGGCCCAAGTAAATTGGGAAGAGAGAAAATGATTTTTGCCTTTTCTATATGCTTAAGTCACATCTATAGACTTAAACCTAACAATTAGGTAATGATTATTCATTTTATTCATAATAAGATAAATAATCACACCTATGTGTTGGAGTAAATGTCCTCCACAGTGTGTGATTATTTGAGTAAATCTTTTACAGGATCACGCAGGGATACTTAGTATATAATCAGTTGATTAACGTTTATCGGTAACGATTGATTCACTAGAAGTTTGACGTTACTGTCATATGATGACGATAATCAGCTGATCCCTAAAGGTCACACCTATAGGATAGTACTGAGAAATGTGATTATATATTGATATAATTACGTAAATGCTAAACTTAGCTAAATGTAGTTATTATTTAATATGATTAAATAATAACTAGGAGAAATGAATTAGATGTTAATTCTAATATATATATATATATATATATATATATATATATATATATATATATATATATATATATATATAAGTCATATTTATTAATTATATTTTAATATATGATAGAATAATATCACTGGGATTAATTACTTATAAGATAATTAATTAATATTCTCCGGAAATTAAATTTGTACACCGAAAAGTATTAAAATATATATGATATTTTAAGGAAGTTTGGAATAAGGAAACTGACTCAAAATATTATATTATAATGAGGTTTCCTAATTGAAGTACAATACCAACATAAACCAAAACCCTATATATAGAGGGTTTCGGCCGTGAGGTTGGGGACACAAGAAGAAAACGTTTTTCCTCTCTTATTCTCCTTGATTAGTTTATCATCTTAATCCCAAAATAAATCCTCTAAAATAATTAATAGTAATTTAGGAGGAACTTTGAGGGAATCTTTCTCAGTCGTCTTGGGTGCAATCTAAAGAGAACTTCTACCTTGAAGTTTGGGTTTATACTAGGTTGTTCTTAGGCCGATCTCATATAGGACCAAAGGTTATATCTATGATCCTTGTCCTATTATTTCAGGTCTATTGTTTTAATATCAATTTGTTTTTGATATAATCCTTGACAGTATTAATTAAGTTAATACTCTTATGAGTAATTTAAGAAATTATTTCCTACAAGTGGTATCAGAGCCATTGTTCAAAATCGTTTTGATAATTAATTGAGAATTAAAATCCCACGGCACACATTTTTTTCACGGTTTATAAAAAAAAAAGTTTTTTTTTCGGTCTGAATTTTTTTTCGTGATATGTCACGGCTGGTTCACGTTTTTTTGATTTCGTTTTTTTGATTTTTATTTTGATTTTGTTATTTTAAGTGTTAAAATAATTATCATATGATGATGCTAATAACTAGAGCTGGCAAATAATGACACGACACGAAAACACGACACGAACCCGACACGAAATTAGCGGGTTTGGGTTGACGCTTAATGACCCATTTATGTAAGTGGGTCGACACGAACACGACACGATATTTAATTGGGTCGGGTTTGGGTTGAGTTATTTAAACACGAACCCGACACGAATAACCTGTTACTAACTTAATCCTAATTTTTTTATCTTCCATCACATAAATATACTTAAACTTTCCAAATATGGACATGACACGAAAACCCGACACGAACCCGACACGAAATTAACGGGTTAGGGTTTAGGCTTGATGACCCATTTATATAAGTGGGTCGACACGAACACGACACGAAATTTAATTGGGTCGGGTTTGGGTCGGAGAGTTTGTGACCCGTTTACATGTGACACGAACCCGAACCCGACACGACCCGAACTATTTGCCAGGTCTACTCATAACAATGATATAGATCAATGATTATTAAAAGTTCAATCAAGATATTGTTAGAATTAGATTAATTTGTTTTAAATTGTTAAGATGAATGAATATTGTTCACATGAATTAAAAAGTTAATCTTGATGACAATATTTGGAATTATATAATTAGAACTATAACACAAAATTTTGAGATGATTTTTGTGATACTATGAGTGATTTTAAGAAAGTTCACGAATTAGTAAAGTTTTCAAAATCTATTTCTACCTTGATTATACCATTTAAGGAAATAGTATAATATCTTATGAATATGTCAATTTACATGATATTATTTGATAATATGAGTAATTGCCTTTTTTTTAACATAAAAAAAATAGTGTAATATTGGACCGTAAGTTTTTTTTTTCGGTCCTACCCTCAATTTTGTGATTTGTTGCTTTTGTTATTATTAATATTATATGATAATTTATATTAACTAAATTATAAATAAAAATTTATAATTAGAACAAATTTATAAAGATAACAAAAAAAGGGGTAAAAAACCGTAAAATTGGATTTTAAGGTTATTATATTTGTTTTCGTTTTTATTTATATTATGAGATAATATTCATATTAACTAAATTATAAAAGATATTTTGTAATTGTAACAATTTTTTAGAAAAAAAGGGGTACAACCGTGTGATTGCCGTGGGAAAGAAAGAAAATAAACGAAAAATTATTTGATAATTTTTCGGTTACTTAATCATTTATTTATTTTAAAAGGTTTATTATATCTAATTGATGATACTTATTAGATTCTAAAATTGTTTGGAATTTATTTGGATTATGGTTTACATGTGTGACATGTAATTTTAAAATTAATGGTGGTTTGGGTAATATTGCATTATGAATGTTTTATTATATTGCTTTTCAATGAAGGTTGAATTTATTTTTACAATTGTTGTCAAGTATAATCATGTAATCTAGTGTGACTTTAGTTTTTGGTTACTTTTCGGTAATGGTGGAAAGTAATCAAGTGATGTAATTTATGAGATCTCGCATCTCCGCTTTGTATTTTAATTTTTCTTTATTTTAGATTAAATGTAAATAGGATTTACATTGTAATAGCTTAGAACAAAGAAGAAAAAGAAGAAGAGGAGTTTGATGCATCCGGGTCTCTATTTCCAGTTTACATCTCGAGATGAAGAACGGTGATCGATGAAGCTTCTAGGGTCCATATGATTGGATTCCAAATTGTATTTACTGTTTTTCATAGGATAAGCCACACTAGGATTTTAATGTTTTACGTTCTTATCTTTATTGCTTGAATGTTGCATATCATTATGTTCCGCCTAAACCAAACCACCTATATGCATGTAAAATGACTCTTGTAGATTATTTTGCATTTTGGCATATGATGTTTTTTTTGCTATCACTCATTCCTACTCATATCAAATAGTTCACTTAAATGAGTTTAAAATTGTGACACCCCGCGATTTAGCATAAAATAAACAAGTAAATTGCAGCGGAAATACGATACTTTTAAAAACTTTTCGACATATATATTTATTAAAACTTTTCGCGGAATATCAAAACAACATGCGGAAGACTAAAAACTAATGAGAAAGTATAAATTATTCAAAATAACTTAAATAGACGAGGGATAAGGTATCCCACGATAACAACATGAATTAAATCTAAACTAAGCGTAAGGGTAATTGTCGAATTATCAACAATGCTCGCTAGCCACACGTCTTCCCCAAATAGCACCAACCTACATTCATGAAACATGAACGCCACAGTCAGTGGGGAGTAACTCAGGGTTCTCCCAGCCACTTTACGTCAGAAAACATGTAAACGGTAATACAAAACATCTTATACATATGAACATGTATATTATTTGAAAAACAACCATATATGCATTACCAAACGTAATCAACATGATCAATGCATGAGCGATAAACCAAAACATGTGGGAACAACATGAATCAACATATAAAACATAATTAAGCCAACAAGTGAGAGATATCGAAATCAAGTAGACATCCAAATGATCGACTCAGAGGCCAACAACTAGGTGGCATGTCCAATCACGCATACAACAAACCAAGAATAGAATGAACGCCATCAGAGCGCATATGCACGACCTCTGACTAATGGAGCGCTTAGGCACGACCTCCAACGACGGGAGCGCTTAGGCACGACCTCCAACTACCGGAGCGCTTAGGCACGACCTCCTACAACGGGAGCGCTTAGGCACGACCTCCAACTACCGGAGTGCTTAGGCATGACCTCCTACAACGGGAGCGCTTAGGCACGACCTCCGTAACTATGTATAGCGTATAACCACTGCCTATATGCCTAAGACCTGGCCAGACCTCTCGATGTAATAACCTACACCGAACGACACACGGGGACCGGAGCGCATATAGCACGACCTCCGACCAATCCCGAACATAGCTAAAATCCCATTCCATGGGTGGCATTTGTTCATTACAATGGTACACAAATAGTACCACCGCTATCTATTCACAAACAAGGTAACATAACCGTCACCAACACAACTTAGGATGACAACCGTCACCTACACCTACACAAACTTAGGATGACGTAACCGTTAACCAACTCATTAACAACGCTTGAGCTAACCATTAATAAATAAGACAACACTTATATCCATTTCATGCGGAAAGAGAACACACGGGATTGAATATTGAAACAAAAGTTCTAAACGCATTTCACATTACAGCTGTCCTTTGCCGTAAAATTCATAATTAATTCAAATAAAATCGAAATGATACAAGGCCAATTTGGTCGGTTTAATAAGACTTTTATCTACAATATTTGTCAAATAAACATTTCCAAAAGACGAACTTAACAGGGGGTTATTGACTGATCTTTACAGTGTGTCAGAAACCGTCACACAAAATGTATTGCTTCATAAAACGGGTTTAACAAATCATTTTGGGGCAAAGCAAACTCCTAACATCATCTAAAATCTTCAAAGTTTAATTATTGAAAAGGACCAGAATCATTTCGAAGTTTAAAAATTGTTTTCAAAACAATCTTTGAGCTACTGTCCGTTCTGCGAGTATTTCAGCGCACTGTTCGTAAATAATTTATTGTGAACAAACGACATGCAAGAAAATTACGATATTTTAGAGGTAGATTCTAAACATAAAATAAACAGGGGTCTCTTTTCATCATTTTCAAAGAATGATACTCTAAGATGTCGAAATAAATTGTACAAGACAATGGACAGATTTGTCAAGGTGCTGAAACATCATGAATTAACCATTGTAAGCAAAACACTATGAACTTGAAAGACTATCAAACTAATCATCCTCAATGATCATAAACTCATTTAACCATACAATACTTAATGAATTTCCACAATTAAAATCTCATCCAACACAAGCATGCATGATGAAATTCATCCAAACATATGATTTATGAACCTAATCATGCCACTACTTAATCAAACACAATTCTAGTATACTAAACATTACAAGCATATGGTCATGCAAACAAAGACGATAAGTCGAGTAACCCATCACCGTTACCTTATAGCTCTTCAATAAGGATGATTCTGACTTAAACCCACTCCGGTTTGGACAACCGAACTAGCTACACACAAATAAACGGGGTTAGCTAAGAGAACCGTGCCTTAAAGGCCACGACCAGAGTATATTAAGGAATAATTTTGATACTTTTATTACCTAGAAAGATGGAGGGCGAGGAGAGGAAGAGATAGGCGCGAAAATCGTCGAAAACGGATAAGAAACGAAGATTTTACGACCGTTTTACGGTTGAGGTGCCAACAACAATGGTGTTCTTGTTTTGTGTTTTTGTGTGAGTGTTTTTCTGAAAAATAATGAAGGATTTGAAGAAGAAGGAAGGTAGAGGATGACCTTGGGCAGCAAGGCAAGGTTTAGTACTCAGCCATGTGTCCCAAAGGACATGTGGAAAAGAGTATAGAGTAAGCAACGAGCGTGGGTCTCGTTAGCGGATGGTCCGTGACAGCCTTTCGTATTTTCGGCATAATTTCCTCCACAGAACTCCGATTGACGTGTTTTTGGTGGCGTTGGAAAGCTAAGAAAAAGAGCTAAAACTTTTATTTTATAAGAAAGAGCTAAATATGCCTATAAAATATCGTAAAATTAGCAACAAGGATAGAGTAACGTTTTACAAGTTTAAGAAGTATAACTTTAAGACGGACATATTAATATCATTGTCAAAAACGATATATTGTAAATGGAATTTTATTTATTGTGGAACATTATTATTACTAAAATAAGATTTTAATAATATATAAATAATTGGAAATTACGGGGTGTTACAAAAATAGTGATGAAATCTCACTCTTTATAAAATTGAGACTTTAGCCTTTCTAGATCAAACAACTATGAATCCCTTGTTCGTCGGTGGGCATATAGGACCTGTTATTATCTCCATATGGACCCGTTCTACCTCGGGTAAGTAGTGTGTTGTGACCTAGTTGAACTCAACACAATGATTCAATCAAGCTATTGAAATCATTGTGGACTAATAGATAAATTTAAGAAATTTGTCGACTAAGAGTTCTAATGTAGAACCAGTTAAAGGGTTAACTCACCAAATCGGAATTTGGGTCTTGGGATACATTATATAATTCTATGAGTGAGGTCGATAATATTATGTTGTATATCTTTGTTTAAAAAGATTTTAAATTCATTGATTTCTCATGTTTATTTATTTTCTCATTTGTAGATCATTTAATATCTGCCTTTTAAAATGACTGATCCAAATGCAACTCCGGGCCCTAGCGCCACCCTCACCAGGGAGTCGTGGTTACGCTCTTTTATGGACCACGTCTCCTACAATCAGAACTCCCGCCTTAAGAATGATGGGAGTAACTTTACCGATTGGGAGGCAGCATTACGGAATGCTGCCATTGCTGACGGTAAATTAAAGTATTTGGTTGAGCTAGTACTGGCTAAACCAACTGCAAGGACTGGAGCCCAACGAACTGCATATGATGAGTTTGTTCGTGAAGCTGGTGCGATTAAGAATGTACTTATTTATGCAATGGAAAGCAATTTGCAGCGTCGCTTCATTTCACAAGGTGCGAATAAGATTTTCACCACCCTTACCAATGAATTCTCGCAAGCTCCGAGAAACATGAGATATGACGCAGCAGTCCGCTTCTTCGAAGCTAAACTGTCCAAGGGCCAAGCTGTTAGCCCACACATTCTCAAGATGATTGAGAATGTGGAAGTTCTGGAGTCTATCGGTTGCAAGATTGAGGAGTCAATCATTGTAGACCGAATCTTACACTCTCTTCATGATGGGTTCACCCAATTTAGGGTGAATTATAACATGAATGACATGAAGAAAGTCTTCATGAACTCCACTCTCAGCTCGTGCAAGCTGAGAAGGATCTCAATTTGAGTGGGAGTGCTAAGAAGGACGTCCTTGTCATACAAGCTAATTGGAAGGGAAACGGAAAGACAAAGGCTCCCTTAAATGTTAAGAAGCCTCAGTTCAAAAGAAAGCAGCCGAAGCCCAAGAGTGGACCTGGTGAGACCAGTAACTCAAAGGCCAAAACTAAGAGCAAAGGGAAAGAAGGAGAGTGCCACCATTGCCACGCGTCTGGGCATTGGAAAAGGAACTGCCCTAAATACCTCGAGGATATCAAGGCTGGACGAGTGACAGCCACAGGTATACCGTCATTTATTCATATGATTGAAATAAACCATGCAAGTTCAGCAACATGGGTATTTGATACTGGTTGTGGTTCTCACTTGTGTAATCACTTGCAGGGTTTAAGGGACGTCCGCAAACTTGAGAAAGGGGACGTTGACCTTCGTGTTGGAAATGGAGCAAAGGTTGCAGCTGTCTCCATAGGAACTTATGTACTCAAACTACCTAGTGGTTTCGAGTTATTTTTAAATAATTGTTATTTTGTTCCTAGTTTGTCGAACAACATTATTTCTATTTCTGTTTTGGATTCAGAAGGTTTTCGTTTTAATATTAAGCACAATTGTTGTACTTTTTCATTAAAAAATATGATTTATGGAAAAGCTGTTTCCGTAAACGAAATATATATTTTAGACCAAACCACCGAGGATTATCATGTGAATAATAAAAGGGCTAAAACAGGTGATAAAGAACAAACGTATCTATGGCATTGTCGAATGAGACACATCAACGAAAAACGCGTAGAGAAACTCATTAAGAATGGGTCAATACCACCATTTCATTACGAATCAATTGGTACGTGTGAATCATGTCTCATCGGAAAGATGACTTGTATTTCCTTTAAAGGTATTGGAATGCGAGCTAGTGATCTTCTAGGACTCATACATACAGATGTATATGGTCATATGACAATCACAGCAAGAGACGGCTATAGATATTTCATCACTTTTACGGATGATTTAAGTAGATACGGGTATGTCTATTTAATGAAACATAAAAGTGAATCCTTTGACAAGTTCAAGGAATTCCAAAATAAGGTTGAGAACCAATTGGATAGGAAGATAAAGGCACTTCGATCTGATCGTGGTGGCGAGTATCTTTCGACTGAGTTTGATCAACACCTGAAAGACTATGGTATTGTATCGCAGTTGACTCCACCTGGAACACCACAATTAAATGGTGTATCCGAACGGAGTAATCGAACTTTATTAGATATGGTTCGATCCATGATGAGTCACACGATTGTGCCTGATTCATTATGGGGATTTGCTCTTCAATCACCTGCTATAATACTTAACCAAAGCCCGACTAAAGCAGCAGACAAGACTCCATATGAGATGTGGAAATGAAAAGTTCCTGACTTGTCCTTTATTCGGGTTTGTGGCTGTGAAGCTTATGTCAAGTGGAGACACGAAGACAAGCTAGGCCCACGATCGGTCAAGACTTACTTTGTAGGTTATCCCAAAGGAATTTTTGGTCACTACTTTTACTCACCTACCGAACAAAGAGTGTTTGTTGCGGCTAGTGAGAAGTTTTTAGAGAAAGAGTTTCTCTCGAACAAACAGAGTAGTAGAACTTTTGATCTGTCAGAGGTTCAAAAACCAGAAACCAGCAGTGTGATGGAAGAAAGTGTTCCTTCCACATCTGCTATGGTATCCATTCCAGAGGAACCTAGGAGGACGGTTCGAGTTTCTCACGCCCCAGACCGATACATTGGTATGATTGAGGAAGGTGGTGCAGAAAACCTATTACTTCTTGAGAGTAACGAACCGGCTACCTACAAAGGAGCCATGACATGTTCCGACTCTAAGCTATGGCTCGAAGCCATGCAGTCCGAAATAGATTCCATGCAAGAGAATCAAGTATGAGATTTGGTTGATTTGCCTGAAAAGGTAAAACCCCTACAGTGCAAATGGCTTTATAAGATAAAGCGTGCACTAGATGGACAACCAGATGTTTATAAAGCACGATTGGTGGCAAAAGGTTTCACTCAAGTACACGGGTTGCACTATGATGAGATATTTGCTCCAGTCGTAATGCTTAGATCTATTCGGATTATCTTAGCGATAGTCGCATTTCATGATTATGAGATCTGGCAAATGGATGTGAAAACCGCCTTCCTAAACGGGTTTTTGGAAGAACTGTATATGATACAGCCTGAGGGTTTCATCGATCCTAAACATCCTAAGAAAGTTTGCAAGCTCAAGCGTTCCATCTATGGACTTAAGCAAGCATCACGGAGTTGGAATCATCGTTTTGATGACGTGATAAAACAGAACGGATTCATTCGAAGTGTCGAAGAACCATGTCTGTATATCAAGTCAAGTAGGAGTAAAATCGTATTCCTAGTATTATATGTAGATGATATACTACTAATTGGAAACGACATTCCCATGCTTTCGTCGGTTAAGACATGGTTAAAGAACTATTTTAAAATGAAAGATTTGGGTGAGGCATAGAGGATTCTAGGCATCCACATCTATAGAGATAGATCGAAAAGGATGTTAGCATTGAGTCAAGAAGATTATATAGATAAGATTCTTGATAGATACAGTATGACAAACTCAAAGAGAGGTTACCTTCCTGTTGTTCATGGGGTGCATCTGAGTAAGAAACAATCACCTACAACACCGGAAGAAACTGAACGCATGAGTCGGATACCTTATGCTTCGGCAGTAGGGTCGATCATGTATGCCATGATGTACACACGTCCTGACGTGGCATATGCATTGAGTATGGTCAGCCGTTACCAAAATAATCCAGGTGAAAGTCACTGGATAGCCGTCAAGAACATCCTTAAGTACTTACGAAGGACTAAGGATTGGGGACTGGTATATGGTGGAGACATGGAGCTAAGTGCTAAGGGTTACACAGATGCTAGTTTCCAAACCGATCGTGATGATTCTAAATCTCAGTCGGGTTTTGTCTTTACTCTTAATGGTGGAGTAGTCAGTTGGAAGAGTTCTAAACAGAGCGTTACAGCAGATTCTACAACAGAGTCTGAGTACTTGGCAGCTTCCGAAGCTGCAAATGAAGCTATTTGGATGCGTTATTTCTTACAAGGACTAAAAGTAGTACCTAATGTGAAAGATCCAATCACCCTTTATTCTGATAACAGTGGTGCAATCTTCCAGGCTAAGGAGCCTAAGTCTAGCAACAAATCTAGACATGTACTCAGAAAAGCTCATCTGATAAGAGATTACATGGAGCAAAAGGAGATAGCATTGTGCAAGATTGGAACGGATAACAACATTGCTGATCCGCTGACTAAGGCACTACCGCATAATAAACATGAAGGGCACATCTCATCCATGGGGATAAAGCGTGTTCCAGAATTGTAATAAACATTGTTTGATTAATGTTTGATCATTTCAAATTATTACTTAATAAAATCATTGAATTTCTTTATATTGTATTACATGTGGATTGTACGACAATTTTTGAACACCACACAGTGAACTGTTTTACTTTATATGTCTGATTTGTCCGTAAACACCGATATGAGCTGATAACTCAGGTGATTATTTTGTTAGTTGAAGGATGGAAGGTTCAATATTCCATAAGTCAAGCGTCTGACTGATCAATAACAAATATGGGTATATGATATCGCATAGGACATAGTGACCACAACATAGAGTCCTAAATGTTAAGATACATTAGGTGCCTGGTCGTGGATGGGACGTCTATCGTGATTCCTAAAGTCGGTTCTTTTGACCATTGTTTATTTCATGCGATATAGACAATTTTTTGGGTGGCTTTGGTTTTTGTCCTAGGTCGGTCGCACCGTAAAAGGAGACCAATCGGACTTTTACTGGGGCATTTCATACTGTGCTTCCATCGGCAGGTCATAAGTCAAGGAAAATATCCAGCCTTTATCAGGTTTTATATATATTTGTCAGGGCCACTCGAGGAGTAGTAACTTAAATGCATGGCCATGCTCGAATATGATTCGTATCAGTTATGTTGCTCTCTAGTCGAGGAAACCACTCCTGATATGATTAATTGGGAGATACGACCTTGTAAGGTAAGACTTTGCAATTTGTCTTCCATTGAATGGGAGAATAATGCATGGATATGAGAATCGTAATCGCACACACACTTGTAGGACAAGTGGGAGATTGTAGGAGTAAATGTCCTACACAGTGTGTGATTATTTGAGTAAATCTTTTACAGGATCCCGCAAGGATACTTAGTATATTAATCAGTTGATTAACGTTTATCGGTAACGATTGACTCACTAGAAGTTTGACGTTACTGTCATATGATGACGATAATCACCCGATCCCTAAAGATCACACCTAGAGCTGTCAAACAGGTCGAACGGGCGGGTTGCGGGTCGGGTAGATACGGGTTCGGGTAAAATACGGGTCGGGTGTATTTCGGGTCGGGTAAAATACGGGTCACGTCTATACGGGTTCCGGGTCGGGTTCGGGTAAAAATACGGGTCAATCAACATCTTTTCCTCACATTTTTTAAAACTTCTTTTATATCGTAATTCTTACCCTTTATACGTTTTTTATCTTCTTGCTCGTCTTAGTTAACTTAATTGTCACCATTTTTGCCGTCACCACCAACATCACCATGTTATCATCATCATCATCCTTACTAACTCGCTAAGTACGATAATGAGACTCAAATAAGATAACAATGATGACGTGACATGTGATCTGAATTGATGAGGTGGAAGTGTTGAGGCGAAGTACGGTTCAGTTCGACGTAAGATGGTGAAAGTGACGGTATGACACATATTTTGAGGTGATGATATGGCATGTGGTCCTAGACAATTATGTGGAATGAGATGTAAGTGATAGTGTGACACTCATTTCGATGTAATGACGTGACATGTGGTCCGTCGAAATAATGAGGTGACAGTGCTAACGTGAAATATAACTTGACGTACTACACTAAAAGTGACGACGTGACACACACTTCAATGTGATGACGTGGCATGTGGTTCGAGGTGATGAGTTGGCGCTGTTGACGTGGAATGCAATTCGACGTACTACGATGAAAGTGACGGTGTGACACACACTTTGAGGTGATGACGTGGCATGTTGTTAGAGGTGATGACGTGGCATGTTATTTGAGGTGATGACGTGACATACCGCATATATATACATATTTCTCTTCAAAAATTTATAAGTCATCAATACTTATACGACATTGTATATTTTAAAAATGATATATTGTCTTGACCCAACGATCAACCCGCTGCGGGTCGGGTTTTGACCCGCTGTTTACGGGTCAAAACGGGTTCGGGTATCTTTCGGGTTCGGGTTGGAAAAACCGGGTCATTTACGGGTTATTTACGGGTCGGGTTACGGTCGATTTTCGGGTCTGGTCAGGTTTTGACAGGTCTAGTACTCACACCTATAGGATATTACTGAGAAATGTGATTATATATTGATATAATTACATAAATGCTAAACTTAGCTAAATGTAGTTAAGTAGATGATAAACATTTAATATGATTAAATAATAACTAGGAGAAATGAAATAAATGTTAATTCTAATAAATATATATAAAATTTATATTTATTAATTATATTTTAATATATGATAGAATAATATAATTGGGATTAATTAATTATAAGATAATTAATTAATATTCTCCGGGAATTAAATTTGTATACCGAAAAGTATTAAAATATATATGATATTTTAAGGAAGTTCGGAATAAGGAAACTGACTCAAAGTATTATATTACAATGAGGTTTCCTAATTGAAGTACAATACCAACACAAACCAAAACCCTATATATAGAGGGTTTCGGCCGTGAGGTTAGGGACACAAGAAGAAAATATTTTTCCTCTCTTATTCTCCTTGATTAGTTTATCATCTAATCCCAAAATAAATCCTCTAAAATAATTAATAGTAATTTAGGAGGAACTTCGAGGGAATCTTTCGCAGTCGTCTTGGGTGCAATCTAAGGAGAACTTCAACCTTGAAGTTTGGGTTTATACTAGGTTGTTCTTAGGCCGATCTCATATAGGACCAAAGGTTATATCTATGATCCTTGTCCTATTATTTCAGTTCTATTGTGTTAATATCAATTCGTTTTTGATATAATCCTTGGCAGTATTAATTAAGTTAATACTTTTATGAGTAATTTAAGAAATATATCCTACACTATGCCCACCATAACACACATTACACGGCTCCCATAATTAAAATAGGTTCCTTGACAATTGACATATCACATGTTACATGACATTTTTTAATTAAAATATGTATTTAAACAATTTAAATACAATTTTTTATTTCAAAAATAATACTTAACATTTAAGTATTAATTACGAATTTATATGTAAAACACGTCATTTCCATTTCTCGTCAAAATGATATACAAACTCTTTGTAATCATAACTTATTGATAACCCGTACCGATAACAATTATCGAATATAAAATAATTATTTATTTTATTATAAACGATTCTCATATAATCATATTATCATGAGAAACATACCTCTCATTAATCTCGTTCATAGTAGGGTATTAATAATTCATATCATATACGAATTATTAACTTTAATGTTGTTAGGTTTAGTTATCTCATAAACTAATTATTTTAGTCATACTAACATAATATTTTAATTGACATTTTAGTTAACATGATTAAGATCTTATGCATGCTTGATGTATGCGGAAATAGGAGAGATTCGAACCCTTACACACGGTCCAAATAATAGCAAGGATGATCCTCCAAGTATTAAACAAGAACACCTCCTTTGGATGCACCAAGACAACCCTTAAATGATCCGAAATCTTTGAGTATGCTAGTACAAGAAACGGATTTTCCTTAAACAACATACTAATCTTTATTAGAAATATTAATCAAATACTATCACTCATATAGTATAAATATTTTATTATCTTTATAATAACTTAGAGAGGTTTTGGTAGTATTATTACTTAGAGAATATGCCAAGCATTAGGATGAATTGTGAGCATACAACAACATTTAAATGGTGTTGCTTAGGTTAATGGGTGGCCGGGTATGGGGAGCACAAAAGAGGGAATATCTTCTCTTCTCAATGCACTAGGGTGGCTCTAGGTGTGGGTTCTCAAGACTAATGTTTAAACACAATGATTATGGTGTATTTAACACACTAATCATCCACACAACCACCTCCACTAGCCGTCCATTTTAACTTAAAATGGTCATCCATTTTACATTTTGTCAATTGTATAATTGTATGTCATGTGACATACAATATGTCACATTGTAAAAATATACAATTGTTTTAATTTAAATATACATATTTATCAAATAAATATTATCTATAAATTAAATAAATCATATTTATCAAGTTGACAAGTAATTCGTAATTACTAATATAAAATGGTCATTTACAATAATCGTCAATACGATCTACAACCTTTGTATTAATTATAACCCGATTCATTCTAATTTCGATATCATAAAATATCGTTTATTGTTTAACAATTGACACGCTTCAATTTTAAACATAAATCTTACAATAAGATTTAACCTCTGATTTCTCGGTATACGAGTTTAAGGAATATGATCAAATCGTATCAATATACATTTGATCATTTTATCAATTAAGGGAATTGTCCTAAAGGTGTGACCTAAAGGGATCAACTGACCACCACCGTCATACGACAGTAATGTCAAACTCTAGCTAGCCAATCATTACCGATTAATGTTGGTCAGTTGACTAATATAAATCGTATCATCCCTTGCGCATTCTCGTCATGAGATTTAATTACGTGATCGCACTATTGTTGAGGACACATTTCCCAACAATCTCCCACTTGTCCTCGACAAGTGTGCGTCACCAATTCTCTTGTCCTATTACAATCTCCCACTCAATGCAAGATGTCTCTCTGAGGTCGAACTTGCATTCGATCATATCATGAGTGGTTTCCTCGATCTGGAGAATAACTGTTTGACAGGAATTATCTACCATAGATACCTTCCGAGCGTGGCCACGCATTTCCAGTTAACTTCTCCTCGAGTGGCCTTGAGATTTGAACAACCCTGATAAGGGGTGGACAATTTCTATCGCACTACTTCCTTCAACTAGTCATAGTCAGTCACAACCCAAAGCAATCCCATTTGACTCCAGTTACGAAAAGTCGTAGAGAATGGATCAAGGTTATGCCTAAACTGTACCATCTTGGGAGAGTAGTCTTTAGTCTAAGAATTGACTCACAAGAATACTATAGCAGCTCTCGCCACGACCCGGCTATTATAAAATTTCCAGAACTCTATAAGCGGTCACTTTGCCCGACAGAGTGTCTCTTGCAGTCTGCCTATGTGATCGACTAGTCATCACATATGACTCTATGGCACTTGAACTTGCCATCAATCGCCTCACATTCTAGTCGCTTTGAGATGTCACCTCATGTAAGCGGCTAGGGGTTATACTAAGTCAATCCAGTTCACTTATGGGGTTCAATATTGTCTCTCACAACCCATTTGGATTTTGACAAAGTATCTTTCATTTTGAGTTAATTATAATTCAAATGATATTGTCATGCAAAAACAGTCAATACTATTTCATTGCATTTGATGCACGATCATCTATTTGTATTAGTGTTTTGCGAATAAACCTTTTATTCATGTTGCAAAACTTACAAATTTTGGTCTCCTTCCGACTCATATTATCTCACATAATATGATCTTATTTGAGCACATATCTAGAACCCATTCTAGATCTTGAGATTCCTTTCCTGAGGGAAGCTCCCACTGTTATCTTATAACTCGTGAAGTATTGATATACTAGAGGGATTAATGAATCACTCGAAATTATCTAGTCACTCATGTGCCGAAATCTATATTGTAGTTATTAATGATTTCATCACTCTTACTATTTTCAACCATCTTGGCTATTTGATCATGATTTTATCAATATGAATCATATCAACCATTCTCATTTCTAATGGGCGACCTTTTATTATCAATTTAATAAACCTTCCCGTAAGGCTCCATCATCTTATGATATAAGGTATTTGTTCATCCAGAATTGAAAACCTCTTATTCTTTACACTTTAAAGAATCACCCATCCTCTCTAAATGGTAGGTCCAATTCTTTAATGAATATCGCTCCCACTAAAAATAATATCACTCGATCTCTTTAAATGAACCTTTCATTTCTTGCATGTAAATCTTTATTTATCACTTGAATCATTATCACTATCACTATCCCTATAGTGATCTATTTTCATTCAATCAATCATCACTTCCTTCATGTCTTCGTTTCCTTGAGACGAATATGACACGATAATTCCCTTATAACTACATTGAGAGAATTGAGATGATTTCTTCTCTTTTATCTTATAAATTTAGAAAAATCATTTATTAAGGAACTGTTTTCCTTCCGATTTCATACGGGGTTTCATTATATCCTCTCTTTGAAACAATGAACATAAGGAACCTTTCCTCTTGTGTCCTCCCGTAGTTTCTTCAGTGTCCTCTCGTAGTTTATTTAACTCATTCATTTAGGACTCTTCTTAAGTCTCCTATGTATGAATGTTCTCTAAGATCCTATATGTATATCATTGGTTTCGCTATTGGGGTTCTTCTTAAGACTCCCATGTAGGAATCTTCTCTAAGATCCTTTATTTTCATCATTGGTTTGCGAGCGAAATATTTTCTCCCACTCTATCCTTTTGACAATAACCTTTATTCGTATAAGGATAGCTATTTCGATTTAACCAATGCATATGAATGTTTGAAGTTTTATAGGTGTGATGTATACATTCTCATTTTCACTTAAAATGATCATCGTATAATGAATTAATGATTTCTTAATTTGATTGAAAGTATCTCATGGGGTGTAGTTCTCCGTTTTAATCAACACTTTGATTATATTATATTGATCGTATCAATGATTATTTCGATAAAATCACCACTATTCATGTTTTAACAAGGTATGCAATTTATTTTAGAAATCAAGAAATTGATTAAGAACAAAAGTAGTGACTCGGGTTGAAAACCAAGTCACCAATATCCAAAATTACAACCATTGTTTTAGGATTTTAATCCTTGTCTTACAAGAAAGTAAATTGTTCCATAAATAAAATGTAAAATATGAAAGAAGACGATATGAAAATTAGAGCCTAGCTCTTCAAGTCTTCGATCAATTGGATGCTACCATAGCCATCCAAGTAAGGAACTTCATGCTTCCTTCTCCTTGCCCTTATCATTAGGAGGTGGCCCTTTAAAACAATTAAAAATGGTAAATATCAACACATTTGTATCACTATACATAAGTTGATAAATGACATGAATTTAAACGAGAATTATTACCTATGGCGGTTGCTTTCCCATTTTTGAGATCGCTTAAGTATTTGGGGCAATTACGCTTTCAATGACCGATCCTCGTGCAATAATGGCACTTGTCTTCGGATTTTGAAGACGAGGTGGAAGCGCCTTTCGAAAAGGTCTTTTCTTTGGTCGCTTTGGGCTTGAACGTTTTCTTGCCCTTGCCTTTAAAGGCATTCTTCTTGAAGCTCGTTTTCCCTTTCTTTTCGATGTTTAAAACATCCTTGGTGGAACTTTCATGAAGTCCCATGTCCCTTTCGGCTTGGAAGAGCATCTTATGCAACTCATCCAATGTTGTCTCTTGGTTTCGCATATTAAAATTCACCCGGAATTGAGCATACGATTTTACCTTATTGAGCGAGTGAAGAACTCGGTCAATTATGAGAGTGTCGGGAACATCAACGTCTTGCGTTTTTAGAGTTTCCGCGAGCTCAACGAGTTTGAGCACATGAGGGCTTATTTTTTGCCCTTCCTTCAAGGTAATGTAGAAGAAGGCGGAAGCCGCCTCATATTGAATCACCCTTGGAGTTTGCGAAAACATGGTCGCAAGCTTGATATATGCGGAAATATTTTAATAAACCTGGCTCTGATACCAATTGTTAGGTTTAGTTATCTCATAAACTAATTATTTTACACTAGTACAAAAATCCCCTATTGCGTCAGTTCTAAATGACCAGTTGCGTCAGTTCTGGTTTTGACGTATATGGAGGGGGCGTTTATTGATACGTCAGTTTTGAAACTGACGCAAAAGGTTAACATTTGCGTCAGTTCTATCACAACAACTGACGCAAAAAACACCCTTTTTGCATCAGTTGTTGTGATAGAACTGACGCAAATAGTGTAAAATATGCGTCAGTTTTGTTTAGAACTGACTCTTTTGCTCCTATTTTTTGCATCAGTTTTTCTTTTTTTTTTTGGTAAAGGGTAAGTATTATATATCAAAAGAATTACAAGATGCACCTAGAAGAGGCCTCTAAGAAAGGCCTGATCTCGGCTGCTATAGTTACATTGCATACGACTTTTATAGAGAGAACCTAGTTCTTGCTTAATTCTGCCTACAACATTCATAGGTCTATCCAACGTGTGCTCACATCTACTTCGATTTCTTTGATGCCAAACATGATACACTAGGGCATTAAGAGCCCCATTTCTCACTGCTCTTTGGAGTTTTGATCCTTTGAACCTCAGTCTTCTCTGCCAACTCAAGGAAAAATCAATGCTAAAATGTAGCCATTCCATGATCTCTTTCAGAAGTATTCTGCTATAATTGCATTGGCAGAATAAATGTTGAATATGTTCCACTTCTGCTGCACATATGCAGCACTGATCATCATTGATAACGTTGATGGCCTTTAGTTTATGCTTCGTGTTCATTGCCTGGTGGAAGTACATCCAAGCAACAATGCTGTGTTTAGGGACTGACCACCTATTCCACACTAAGTTATGCCAGTCCACTGCTTCAGATTTATCCCTCATGGCCTGGTAACCTTTTACAACAGTGTACTTATTCTCACCAGACCACGACCATTCACCAGTGTTATAACCCTGTTGTATCACACCCCTGAGCTTGCATACCCTCTTCCAGTACCAATTTGTGTCTGCAGGAGGATTATATTCTATAACTGACGCAAATAGTGTAGTATATGCGTCAGTTATTGTTTAGAACTGACTCATTTGCTCTTATTTTTTGCGTCAGTTATTTCTTAGAACTGACTCTTTTGCTCTTATGTTTTTAAAAAAAATATAAAAATTCGCTACCGAAATTTCGGTAGCACCAACCCATAAAGTTGATACCCAAAAATTTAAAACTACCTGCATTAAGATTTCCAACCAAAGTACATTACACTTCATTCAATCAACGTTCCAAATACAATCCAAAGTACAAATAATCGCACAAACGTCTTAGTGTTACTAAGCTAATCTATACTAAATGTTTCCGCGTAAACTACAATGATATTTGCAATCAGAATTGTATCTACTTCACACAAGAAGTGCATACAACTTGTGAGCCAGTATTGTTTTACTCCATATTCTAAAACTAACAAAATAACGATTTTTTGGCTCTTAGCTGAACCTCTGCAAGCACCATACTGCCATCGTGGAAAGCCACTCTCCCGTCTTCATGTGCTCTATTTATCTGCAATGTTAATGATGCAGAATATTAGGTTATCAATTAGTTGGAATCCAACAACAATAAGTGTCATCAATAAGAGTGTAGTAGTAAATTAGCAGTAAGCTACGAATATAAAGAAAGGATCGTAATTAAAGATGTCCTTCAACTTACACAATCTTCCTTTGAAAATTTAAGAGCAATGACATGACATATATCAGCAAATTCTTCTGAATTAATCTGCCATATGAATGTTGGAAAAAGAACCATGTGATTAGATAGAAATTTTCGCGTCAAACATCACCCTCGTATTTTTTCTAATCATGAGAAAAGAAAGTTCTCTGCTTTTACCTGGAGATGACCACTATCATCCAACTCTTCAAATATTAACCCAAAATCGTCACTTGCCATCTGTGGTAATATCCTGCAGATAGCACCATAGTTCATAATGATTATAGCATGAAAAGCTCAGTGCACCAATATGAAGAAGGAATTCACAAATGCGGATAGTTTAGGAAGTTCCAAAAGGATTCCAATACAACAACATTAAGCCAACAAAGGCTCTAATATACCACCAAGGTTTAAAAAACAAACTATTACATCATCTGCCAACCAACTCAATTCGTGTCATTGAATCTTACCACCAAATCCAGTTGAATTCAGGGGAGTAATTGAGACACTGGAGTAATGTTTGCAGGAGTCATACTCACACGAATTCCAACTTATATGCCATGTAAAATAGGCATTACATGACAGTCATTTCACAAGCTATAAGGAAACTGTTAAGAGTCACGAAGAATAGTTCGATTACAGCGATCGACTAAGAATTGACTGAGAATTGCTAACCTTTGCTGAACTATTAAAGCAACTGTGAGAGTGAAAGAGGTACAGTTGTTAGACCAATGGTTTGGGACAGCACGAACGAAAAATTACAACAAGAAATAATCCGAATATAGTTTAGGTCATTAAATCATAATAAACAATAGACACTGTAACTCAACAAATGTAGAAAATTAAAACTTAATGGAGAAAACTGTTACTCCTACATACAAAAGGGACACGCCTTTGAAACACAATTCAGTAAAAGAGAGGAAAAATAGAGAGACTTACTGTTATTGTACTCCGTGTGTTCCAACCCGGAAAGTACATGATTATGTACATGATAAAGTTATTGCGTTACTGTTTACCTAATATAGAGACTTCAATTTTAAATCACTCTTATATTTGAAAAAACACAAATTTAGAAAATTGTAAGCTTTGTAAATTTGGAACCTACCTCAGCTGTAGTGCCAACAGTTGCAGACCTTAGTCTTCTAGTCCCAAAATCCTTGTAAACAAGAACCTACACAATTCATACAGAAAAGTATCATTTATGTACAAACATTTGGACTATTAGGAATCCAAGTATCAAACGGAACAAATTTTCAAGGAAGGTAATTGCCTAATTGACTATTAAAAGCAAGAATAATCAACTGCCTAACTTCCTACTTCATGGATATATCAAGTTTCCAACACGACATTGAAGGATGAGATGGCTAAGTAACCCATACCTGAGCATTTTCCATCTAAAACTTCTCTAATCAGTGATAGAGAGGGAAATTGGTGTGACATAATAAAATTAGAGACTTCTAACTTAAGCATTTAGTGTGTGTTTTTTGGAGTTTGGTCCTTATATCTCAAACAACTCTCAAATTCAGTTTGAAAGAGTTCAAGACCTTTCAAAGTTATGATAAAAAAATTGTTTGAGGACATACAACCCACTCGTATCCTCATTTTTAAGACAGTCCTGTAGTCAAGCCTATTTCCATTCCAACTAAAAAAGAGTAATCATAGAGAACGACAAGAATGTAGACATGATACATAACTAGTAAGGCGTACAATCGCAGGCAAAACCAAAACAAAGCTCCAAAATGAAGAAAATAAGTCCTAGCCTCTTTTCTAATATATATAAAAATAAAAAGAGAGAAAATAAAACATGCAAGGGGACACGAGAATACTTAACAATATTACGACTATTGAGTTTGAGGAAAAGGAAAAAAGATTATCCCATTGTGGATGACTGTTAGTCTGTTGATCACTTGATCTGCCTGGATGTCAATATTATGAATTATGATTATGCACAAAAAGTTAACTTTGCTGTTCTTGATCTACCAAATAGACCTTGAGATGCCTGCATACTTTTTCTAGTGATGTTTATCATCACTGTAAATAATTTCATGAAGACGCTTCACTCCCTGCTTTAACATATCCAACGCATCTATCAATCTTGCAGACGGACATGCATTGAATGTGTTAGTACAACATACAGCTAATAAAACACATTTTGACAGTCACTACTCACTAGACCATCCTTTTTCCTGAAGTAGAGGGACGTTAAACAAAACAGTAAGTTGGGGCAGTGAAAGATCGTCACATGTCGATATAACGTGGCCATATACCCATTAATCCAATTGAACATCCATTTTATTTATTACTGCAGATAATATGGGTCAGTCTAATGATAATCTTAGAGACATTATGTTTTTAAGAGAATTTGTGATGGCGGGGTAACAAAAGATGCTACCAGGTTACTTCAAGGTATAGCTTCCGAATGGAGGTGGGTAAGAAAATGTAATCTATTGGAGCAGTAAGTCCAAAAAGACAGAATGAAGGATGATATTTTAAACCGTCAAAAGTGCAGATCATGCAATCACGCTACATACAAAAACTAATCAATCACACAAGCTGATGAATGTAAAACCAATGAAAGCTTATTATGGAATCAACTGGGGGATCAAAAGACGCTACCAAAAAAAGGAAACAAAAATGAAGCATGGGAAGCAAGCAACTTAAAATAAAAAAGAAGGCAAACCGCTGGCTGAAGCAGCGGTTTCATTTGTTTTACTAAAAGAAAGAAACGAAGCAGTAGGAAAGCAGAAGCCGGAATTTGTAATGTGCGACATCAAGTCATCAACACTAAATCCTCAAAAACAAGCATCAAACTGCTGAAAGTCTGAAAAAAATTGAGGAATGTAATGCTCTATATCAATACTGCAAGCAATCAGAAAATTTTGACTGAAATTTTCACAACTTTGATCAAGTCTGGACTGTGGTTTAGCATTAGTGAGACATCGACTTTGATAAATACAGTAGAAAATAGTCGCTTTAATAAATCAGACCGCGACCATAAATTTAAGAAATCAATGTTCAAATTTTGACTTAACCCTAACCCTAAAACGAGTAATGTTTGCCCAAATACACTGATTGAAACAGAAGCACCAACAATCAAATCTCCCTCAATTTGACTTAACCCTAACCCTAAAACAATTCTATATTTACATTCAATTCATACTAACAAACCAATTACTACACAAAATTGTATGTAAACAACAATAAGACTTACTAAAAGAACTTATAAAAAAAATTTACTAAAAAGCATACCAATATCAAATTAGAAATTAGATGAGTAGAAGAGTACTGAGATGGCGACACTGGAATCGGTGGCGAGCGTTAGTGGGTTGACGGTAGGTCGTTGGTGTGGTGTGGTGTGGTGTGGTAGGGTGTGGTTTGGAATGAGGGAATAGAGGAAATGGGTCGGCGATAGGTCTCACGTTGTTGAGCTTCGATATAATGAAGGAGGAATGAAAGTCTTATGTCTAATATGGGAGTGGTCAAATGCATCGGTTTCGCTTAGAACTGATGTATTTGGCCCATGGTCAAATACATCGGTTTTGCTCAGAACTGATGTATTTGAACCAAATACGTCAGTTTTGTTGAGAACTGACGCATTATATACATCAGTTTTTTCCAAGAACCGACGCAAATAACTTGGCTATAGGGCAAAATTGGACTCCCGCCAAAATTAATTACCTTTTGCGTCAGTTTTGGTAGAACCGACGTAAATTACTTGACGCAATAGGGGATTTTTGTACTAGTGAATTAGTCATACTAACATAATATTTTAATTAACATTTTAGTTAACATGATTAAGATCTTATGCATGCTTGATATATGCGGAAATAGGAGAGATTCGAACCCTTACACACGGTCCAAATAATAGCAAGGATGATCCTCCAAGTATTCAACAAGAACACCTCCTTTGGATGCACCAAGACAACCCTTAAATGATCCGAAATCTTTGAGTATGCTAGTACAAGAAACGGATTTTCCTTAAACAACATACTAATCTTTATTAGAAATATTAATCAAATGCTATCACTCATATAGTATAAGTATTTTATTATCTTTATAATAACTTAGAGAGGTTTTGGTAGTATTCTTACTTAGAGAATATGCCAAGCATTAGGATGAATTGTGAGCATACAACAACATTTAAATGGTGTTGCTTAGGTTAATGGGTGGCCGGGTATGGGGAGCACAAAAGAGGGAACATCTTCTCTTCTCAATGCACTAGGGTGGCTCTAGGTGTGGGTTCTCAAGACTAATGTTTAAACACAATGATTATGGTGTATTTAACACACTAATCATCCACACAACCACCTCCACTAGCCGTCCATTTTAACTTAAAATGGTCATCCATTTTACATTTTGTCAATTATATAATTGTATGTCATGTGACATACAATATGTCACATTGTAAAAATATACAATTGTTTTAATTTAAATATACATATTTATCAAATAAATATTATCTATAAATTAAATAAATCATATTTATCAAGTTGACAAGTAATTCGTAATTACTAATATAAAATGGTCATTTACAATAATCGTCAATACTATCTACAACCTTTGTATTAATTATAACCCGATTCATTCTAATTTCGATATCATAAAATATCGTTTATTGTTTAACAATTGACACGCTTCAATTTTAAACATAAATCTTACAATAAGATTTAACCTCTGATTTCTCGGTATACGAGTTTAAGGAATATGATCAAATCGTATCAATATACATTTGATCATTTTATCAATTAAGGGAATTGTCCTAAAGGTGTGACCTAAAGGGATCAACTGACCACCACCGTCATACGACAGTAATGTCAAACTCTAGCTAGCCAATCATTACCGATTAATGTTGGTCAGTTGACTAATATAAATCGTATCATCCCTTGCGCATTCTCGTCATGAGATTTAATTACGTGATCGCACTATTGTTGAGGACACATTTCCCAACAAATGTTTCGGGCAATATCCTTTAGGTGTGACCTTCAGGGATCAACTGATCACCACCATCATATGACGATAATGTCAAACTATTTAAAGCCAATCATTACCGGTAAATGACGATCAGTCAACTTTATAATTTATCATTCCTTCCTTATTCAATATATAAATATACATGAGATTTCACGAGTTTATAATAATTAATAAAATCATGTTATCGCACTATTGTTGAGGATACTTATCCCAACAATCTCTCACTTGTCTGATACAAGTGTGCGTGTCATTCTCTTGTCCTATTACAATCTCCCACTCAATGCAAGCCATCATCACAGGTCGTACTTGCAAGTGATCATATCTAGAGTGGTTTTTCTCGATCTGGAGATTTAACTGCTATGACCGGAATTATCTACACTAGATACATTCCGAGCGTGGCCACGCATTTCCAGTTAACTGCACCTCGAGTGGCCTTGAGATTTTGGATAACCTTAACAAGGGGTGGACACTTCCTAATCGTCCCATTCCCTTCGGCTAGCCACAGTCCATCATAAACCAAAAGATGCCCTTATAAACCCCATTTACGAAGGTGTTATGAAAAAAATCAAAGTTACTCTGAAACCGTGCTCCCATAGCGGAATAGTCACCAGTCAAAGAATCGACTCATTGAGAATACGGTAGTAGCTCCTGCAACGACCAGGGCAATTTATATAAATAAATATTTGCCAGAGCTCTAAGAGCGGTCACGAGTCCGACAGAGTGTTCTTAACTGTCTGCCTATGTGATCGACTAGTCATCCCAAATGACTCTATGGCACATTGAACTTGCCATCAATCGCCTCACAATCTAGTTACCTCGAGATGTCACCTCATGGTGGCAACTAGGGACAATTACAATGTCAATCATAGTTTACTCTATTGGGGTTCAAAACTTGGTTCCAACACCCATTTGGATAGGACAAAGTAATGGAAAGAGTTATTTAAATCTCAAACGACAAGTGCGATTATCAGATATGAGTAGTCAATACCTTATTACCGCTCAATGTGCATAATCTTAAGTGTTTCTCTACACTTGCAATAAAGTGTCTAGGTTTTTAAACCTTTTATGAACTACATGATTTCTTCATGTTCACGTTATCACTATAACACTTGAATATTTCCAAATACATTTCTAGGCTCTTATTGCAGGTTTCATAAATCATTTTAGTCATACTAAATTTGTTATCATATAAACTTAGTGAATCTTATGCATGCATAACAAAATAAAAGAGGTTATAGAAGAAATATTTGTCAATCTTACATTGAGCAATTTCGGTCTAGGGCACTAGTAAATACCCCTTCTTTACTTAGTTCTTGAGCTTATAATAATAGTATGATGCTCCAATGAGCCTCCAAAGTAGAAGACCTCCAATAGAGATGCACCCAAGACAAACTCACTTAAAACTAATGGTTATTTTTGCTAGAAATCAACCACAAGTAACCTAGTTATATAATCTAATATTATTAATACCTTTAGTAAATATAATATTGATTTTTGATCTTATTGTATGAAGGAGGGAGTTACGGTTTTTAGGGAGAAAAAGAATGACCATTTTTCAGATTTTCTCTCTCACAATTACTTTGAAATTACAATGAATGAATAAAATTTTGAGAAGAGAAAAATCCTTTTGTTATTCTCAAGGGGTGGCCGGGTGGTTATTAGGGTAGAGTGCCCAATGCATGGGCACTTTGAAACAATCAAATGTTCCCCATAATTTAAAACATATTAAAATGGATGTTTAAGATTTTATCACATAAAATGTAAATGTGTAATTAAGTGGTGTGTGACATAACACACGGTCCATATTCCCAAAATGGACATTCATTTTGTTTTTTGTTAATTTGTCATGTGACAAATATCTTGAGCATCTTGTTTATTTTATGGAATTCAAGTTTAACTAATTAAACATTAATTCATAAAATTAAGTAGTAATTCGTAATTACTGACATCCATTTAATAATATCCCGTGAACGAATAATGCTACTACATTTGCAGTGCAAAATTTAATTCATTCTTATAATGTTGTTTCATAAACATCTAAATTTTTGTAATAACATTACAATTACTAAAACTTTATTATTTATAATCTTATTATAAATATCCTCGTTATATATTTCATAAACTAGGATCGAACTGACTAGTATCATTATACAGTCACTTTCTTTTCTATCAAGAGAGTTTTCCTATAGGTTTGACCTAAAGGGATCAACTGATCACCACCGTCTTACTCAGTAATGTCAAACTCTAGCAAGCCAATCATTACCGATTAATGTTGATCAGTTGACTATATGATGAAGAATCAACCCTTGAGTATTCTTATTAGAGTTTTATTAATGATATTTACCATTGATGTGATTGCACTATTGTGGAGGACACTTACTCCAACAATCTCCCACTTATCCTCACAAGTGTGCGTCACCGATTCTCTTGTCCTATTACATCATCTCCCACTCAATGCAAGGTGTCTTGCAGGTCGTCCTTGCACGTGATCATATCATATGTGTTTTTCTCGATCCGGAGAGTAATTGCTTGACCGGAATTATCTACCATAGATACCTTCCGAGCGTGGTCAAACATTTCCAGTTCACTACTCCTCGAGTGGCCCTGAGATTTAAGATAACCCTGATAAGGGGTTGGACAATTCCTATCCTACTGTTCCCTTCGACCAACACAGCCCATTATGACCCAAAAGATGCTCATTTGACCCCTTTTACGGAAACTCGTAGAGCATAAATCAAAGTCACTCTGAAACTATGCCACCTTAGGCAAACAGTCTCTAGTCTAAGATTTGACTCACAAGAATACATATAGTAGCTCTCGCCACAACCAGGCTCAAAATGAATTGCAAAGAACTCTATAAGCGGTCACTGCCCGACAAGGTGTACCTTATAGTCTGTCTATGTGATCGACTAGTCATCCCTTATGACTCTATGGTATTTGAACTAACCATCAATCGCATCCCAATCCAGTCACTTCGAGACGTCACCCCACTCAAGTAACACGGGGCACTACTAAGTTAATCCTGTTCACTTTAACAGGGTTCAATTTATTGTCATACAGCCTGTTAGGTATTAACAAAGTAAAAAAGAACAAGTTTTAAATTGAATTAAAACTCAAAAGATAAATGTGATTATCACATACGAACAATCAAAACAATTTTATTTCATATCATATAATCTAGTACATATTGGGCATTCGACTAAGGCCCATAGACCAAGCATGAGAGGCATGCTTAACCTGCGATAAAGGTTTGGTTAAGGGATCGACAACATTCTCATCTGTCCCAACCTTACATATCGCAATTTCCTTCCTATCAATGAAATCTCTAATTACATGAAATTTCATGAGTACATGTCTAGATCTATTACTAGACTTCGGCTCCTTAGCTTGAAAAACAACACCATTGTTATCACAGTAAATGGTGATAGGATCTTCGGCATTGGGCACTACTCTTAGTCCCTCGACGAGCTGTCTAATCCAAACAGCCTCCTTTGCAGCTTCTGACGCTGCCACGTACTCAATTTCCGTAGTAGAATCCGCAATGACTGATTCTTTGAAGCTTCGCCAACTGATGGCACCACCATTCATAATAAAGACAAATCCAGCCTAGGATTTTAAATCGTCTCTATCTGTTGGGAAGCTTGCATTTATGTAACCCTTTACACATAATTCTTCTTCCCCTCCAAACACCAACAATGAGTCCTTAGTTCTTCTTAAGTACTTAAGGATGTTCTTAACTACAATCCAGTGACTCTCACCTGGATTTGCTTGATATCTACTAGTCATGCTTAAAGCATATGAGACATCTAGACGAGTGCATATCATGGTATACATGATTGATCCAATGGCGGAAGCATATGGGGATCTCTTTCATGCGTTCAACATCTTTAGGTTCTGTGGGAGATTGAGACTTGCTCAAAATTATCCCACTTCCCATTGGAATAAATCCTCTCATGGAATTTCCCATGCTGAAACGTCGTAGGACCTTATCGATATAAGATTCTTGACTTAGTGCCAATATCCTCTTGGATCTATCTCTATAGATCCGGATACCTAATATGCGTTGTGCATCTCCTAAATCTTTCATCTGAAAACGGTTTCTCAACCATCCTTTCACGGAGGATAACATTGGTATGTCATTTCCAATGAGCAGTATGTCATCTACATACAAAATTAGGAACGCAACGTTGCTCCCACTGAATTTCATATATAAACATGGTTCCTCGACACTTCGAGTAAAACCATTCTCTTTTATAACTCCATTAAAACGGTGATTCCAACTCCTAGATACGTGCCTATTTTATGCATTTTATTTACTCTTTTGGCACGTATTTTCTTACACTTTCGTGACTTTTAGTTGCTTTTTCTCCCGAAACAGTTTACTTTGGCATTTCTATGTTTTATATGTAGGAATACGCGGAAGTGAGCAAAACCAAGCCTTATTTGCCTTTAGGAAGCTGTTTTGAGTACTAATATGGAGCAATGATCCGGATGGTGCATTCAAGTATTGTTATCGGGCCAGATTCAAAGCTGAAAATAACGAGAAGCGGTCGACCGACCTGCAATATAGGTCGACCGACCGATGTCCAGTTCGCAAAGAGGCCCAGTTCACAGAAGCCCAAATTCGCATGAAATAAACCCGCATCGCCAGAATCGGTCGACCGACCGATAATATAGGTCGACCGACCACCAGCTGTTTCGGGACTTCTGTTTTCTTATTTTCTATCTTTCCTAATCTTGTAATAATTCTTATTTAAGGAGACCTAGACTCTTCAATTAGGTTAAGCAATTTTATGAAGCAAGTAATTCCATTAGAAAGAACCTCTTTTATTTTTATCAAGCTTTCATCTTTTGTTCTTAGATTTTCCAATTAAGTTGTAAGTTTGTCACAATTAATCTTTCCTTTTTTATTCAATCTTGTTATTCATCTTGTTGTTATTTCTTATCTCATGTTTTCCCTTTTATTGTCATCTTTAATTATGTTCATCTCTTTAGTTTTCTTAGAAATTGTTAGTTCCATAATTAAAAGTATGCATAGCTAATTCTTGTGATTGGGAATTAGGGGAACCATGATAAAGATTTGACTTTGATAAGTTTGATAATTAAATTACCAATCCCCCATTGTTGTTGGTGACCTAATCCTTAGGATTGAAAGATTATTAGGATTAGTTTAACAACAACTTTGGGATTGCCCTTGAACGAAAGTTTAGTGCTTTTCTAGGAACCCTAAGACCGTAAGGATTGGGTAGAATTTTGACCTAAAGGTTTATTCTTTGTTCCTTGGGATTGTGTTATTTGATTATTTTACCTTTCATTGACTTGTTTTGACCATGGGGAACCAAAGTTCCTAATCTCCTTTTTATCTTATTTTAATTTTCTTGTTAGTTTATTACCTTAGTTATTAGTTTAAATCTCAAATCAAAACCCCCCTTTTTTTGGTTACTTGCAATAGACTTTAAATTTACAAACATAATCTACCCTGTCTCTCTGTGGTTCGACCCTTGACTTATCCTATCTAGTTTAAGCTGAGGTTTTATAAATCTTATCTTTGGCACCCCTCAACGACGGGTGTCAAATTTTGGCGCCGTTGCCGGGGAGGCGGTATAATTTTGTTTGTTAATTTCTAGTTTATTTTCTTGTCTTAAGGAACTTAGGTTCCTTAAGACCGTTCTTACCTTTTCTTCTAGTTTTGTTTTAGAAGACAGGTTTTTGAGAGGAAGGCTTGAGTACTCTCTTTATGGATTCTATTTATAGCTACCTACAGCCAAAGCCTAAGGATGTACCGAAGGGATTCACCTTGCCTACACCCACCACTGGCTCCTTTGAACTCCGCCCAACTCATGTTTCTTTGGTGCAACAGAGTCAATTTTCTGGTCTACCCAACGAAGATCCAATAAAGCATGTTACAACCTTCACAGATTATTGTTGCTCCATACCCCTACCTGAAGGGGTAACTAGAGACGAGGTGCTGGCAACGATGTTCCTGTTCTCATTAAAAGAAGACGCGCAAGAATGGTACTGGTACCTTGACAGGACAATTGAGAAGATTACGGATTGGACTTCCTTGGCATTGGCCTTTTACAAGAAATACTTCCCTCTTGCAAAAGCCGAGGACTTGAGAAACCAAATCTGTAACTTTCAACAGGGACCTGATGAAGGATTTTGTGAAGCATGGGATCGATTCAAGAAATTGGTCCGTTCTATCCCTCACCATAACCTTCAACAATGGGACCTATGTAACTGTTTTTACAACTCTCTTTATGATGACTATAAGATGGTTCTTGATGTGGCCGCCAATGGAAGATTCCAGAATAACACCGACCATATGAAGGGTTGGAAAACCATTGAAGACATGGCGGCGCATATGGCTACTTTTAAGGGTTCACATGGGAATTCAAGAAGGCTGAATGTGGAGATGAATAGAGTGATGGCTCTTGAGACAACAGTTGAAGCCCGTTTTGAAAAGCTTGAGGCAACCCAGCTAAAGCTTGAAAGTGCGAACCTAGTTACTACGGTCGACAACACGGGTGAAATTGAGAAATTAAGAGCTCTTGTTGATGTTTTAACCACGGCAGTTTTGAAGATGAGTGAGGCTCACTATACCTCCTCAAAAGTTTTTGAAGATCACTTGATAAACATAGCCAACCAAAGGACTAGCTCTCCAGCTAGTTGTGAGGGACCTATGGAGACGCTGAACGCCATAAATCTAAGGAGTGGCCGTGTTTGTGAAGAATCAACTCAAGAGGATGATCCAGCCGAAATTCCGACCAAAGAATCTGATCCCGTCAAAAGAGCAGGAGGTCGACCGACCGCTACTGTAGGTCGATCGACCGCAATTCCTGACGTGAGATCAGATTCTGAGAAAAAGAAAAATTCGGATGTTGCAGACTCTGGTCGACCGACCACTTCTACTGGTCGACCGACCGACGTTCCTGAGCAGAATGCTGTTTTAACTCCGGAATCGCTGGATCCCTCCTTCATTCAAGGCCTGACCGAAATTTTACAGCTGAAAAAGCCAAAGGTTGCTGATCCTATGGCTAAAGTCACCATTCCTTATCCTGAAAGACTGGAAAATTCAAAAGAGGATCGGAAGTTTGGTAAGTTTTTAGAGATGGTAAAGAATCTTGAGGTAACCATCCCTTTCACTGACTTAATTACCCAGGTACCTTCT
Organism: Silene conica; assembly: GCA_029255685.2. Taxonomy (NCBI): domain Eukaryota; kingdom Viridiplantae; phylum Streptophyta; class Magnoliopsida; order Caryophyllales; family Caryophyllaceae; genus Silene; species Silene conica. Next base: position 31,994,900 of record CM055317.2, on the reverse strand, counting down.
TATGCTAAATTCATGAAAGATATTTTAAGTCGTAAGAGGAAGTTTCAGGACGACGGTGCTGTTGCTTTTGTGGAAGAATGTTATGTTCTTTCACAAGATAATATAGCACCCAAGTTAAAAGACCCAGGTAGTTTTTCCATCCCTTGTACCATAGGTAATCATGTAATAGGGAAAGCCCTTTGCGATCTAGGGGCTAGTGTCAGTGTCATACCTTATTCTGTATGTGAAAGACTTGGTTTAGGTAGACTTAAAGTCACCAATATTACCGTACAGATGGCTGATAGATCAACCCAAAGACCACTAGGGGTCTTGGAGGATGTCCCAGTAAAAGTGGGAAAGTTCTTTATTCCTGTGGATTTTGTTGTTTTAGACATTGCTGAGGATAGTCAAATACCTATTATTTTAGGTAGACCATTTTTACACACAGCTGGGGCTGTAATAGATGTCAAACGCAGGACCATTACTTTAGAGATTGGGGATGACACTATCGAGTTTAGTCTTGCCCATAAGGCAACTATTCCTACTGATGATACTTGTTGTTCCATCGATATTGTAGACATGAGTGTTATCCTTAATTGGAGGGAATCCTTGACCAAGGATCCCTTAGATGATCTGACGATTTTGGATAAGTGTGCAGGTAATCCAGCTGAGGATGCTGAAAAGCTGGATTTGATAGAAGAAGAGGAAGAGGAATATGAGCTCACTGAAGAAGAGAATGAGAAGCTCATAAGCCTAGCTAATGCAAGTCTGGTAAACATGTGCTATTCTATAGATACTAATTCTGTTCAGGCAGTTGAGGTAAAAGCACCAGAGCGTAAGCCACTTCCTCCTAATCTTAAATATGTTTTCCTAGATGATACTGAACAGTACCCTGCGATTGTTAGCTCTAAACTTAGTCCTGACCAACTTTCTGCCTTAATGACTGTTCTTAAAAAGAATAGAAAAGCTCTAGGTTATTCTTTGGATGATATTAAGGGTATAAGCCCTGATGTTTGTATGCACAGAATAGATTTAGAGGAAGGGCATAAGCCTTATAGACAGGGACAGCGTAAGTTGAATCCTAAGATGCAGGATGTGGTTATGACTGAGGTTATGAAGCTTCTTGATGCAGGTATTATCTATCCGGTTGGAAACTCTAAGTGGGTTAGCCCAGTTCAGGTGGTTCCTAAGAAAGGAGGGACCACAGTGGTTAAGAATGATAAAAATGAGTTAATACCAACTAGAGTTGTAACAGGGTGGCGGATGTGCATTGATTATAGACAGTTAAATGCCACCACCAAGAAAGACCATTTCCCCCTTCCTTTTGTTGACCAAATGACTGAAAGACTGGCTTCTAATAAATTCTTCTGTTTTCTAGACGGTTATTCAGGTTTCTTCCAGATTCCCATCCATCCTGATGATCATAGTAAGACTACTTTTACATGTCCACAGGGTGTTTTTGCTTATCGCAGGATGCCTTTTGGGTTATGCAATGCTCCTGCTACTTTTCAAAGGTGTATGATGGGTATCTTTTCAGACTTTATAGAAAACATTATGGAAGTATTTATGGATGATTTCTCTGTTTACGGTAATGCTTTTGATCAATGCTTAGCTAATCTTGATAAAGTCTTGCAGCGATGTATTGATGTAAACCTTGTCTTAAACTGGGAGAAGTGTCATTTTATGGTTACTGAAGGGGTAGTGTTAGGGCATCTAATTTCAGACAAAGGTATACATGTAGATAAAGCAAAGGTGCAGGTGATTGAGCAATTACCCCCTCCTGTTAACGTCAAAGGGGTGAGAAGTTTCTTAGGACACGCAGGTTTTTACAGGCGTTTCATTAAGGACTTCTCTAAAATTGCTAAACCACTTACACAATTGCTTCTTAAAGATGCCACCTTTGATTTTTCTGATGAGTGCCTTTCAGCTTTTAACAGGTTGAAGGAAGCTTTGGTCTCAGCACCAATCATCCAGCCACCAGATTGGGATCTCCCATTTGAGATCATGTGCGATGCTAGTGATTATGCTCTGGGTGCTGTGCTCGGTCAAAGGAAGAACAAGGCTCTTAATGCTATATACTATGCGAGCCGCACCCTGGATGAGACTCAAGTCAACTATTTCACCACCGAGAAGGAGATGCTAGCTGTCATATTTGCCTTAGAAAAATTCAGGTCATATTTAGTGGGTAATAAGGTAATTGTCTATACTGACCATGCAGCCTTAAAAGGTCTTTTTCAAAAGAAAGATTCAAAGCCAAGACTTTTAAGGTGGATCCTCCTTCTCCAAGAGTTTGACATTGAGATTAAGGACAAGAAAGGCGCGGAAAACGTGGTAGCTGACCACCTATCTCGCCTGCAACTGACTGATGGGGAAGATTCTTTACCTATTGATGATTCGTTTCCTGATGAGAGTCTATTTATCATTAATAGTTCAGGTTCTTATCCCCCTCCCTGGTATGCTGATTATGCTAATTTTGCTGTTACAGGTAAAATCCCTCCTGAGTTGTCTTGGCAACAAAAGAAGAGATTTATGTTCGATGCAAAACAGTATTTTTGGGATGACCCTTATGTTTTTAAAGAATGCGGAGATGGACTTATCCGGAGATGCGTCCCCCAATGGGAGGTGAAGGACATTCTGGAAGCATGTCACTCTTCTGCATATGGTGGTCACCACGGTCCATCTAGGACCGTGGCCAAGGTAATGCAGTCTGGTTTTTATTGGCCTACTTTACATGCTGACTGTAGAAATTTTGTAGGTAACTGTGATGCCTGTCAAAGAACTGGGAATGTCTCAAAAAGACATGAGATGCCACAAGTTGGTATTTTAGAGGTAGAAATTTTTGATGTCTGGGGCATTGATTATCAAGGACCTTTTCCTAGTAGTCAAGGTAACAGGTATATTCTTGTGGCTGTTGATTATGTGTCTAAATGGGTAGAAGCTATTGCTACTCCCCATTGTGATGCAAAGGCTGTAATTAAGTTGTTTAAAAAAATCATATTTCCTCGTTTTGGTGTCCCTAGGGTTGTCATAAGTGATGGAGGTATGCATTTTAAGGAGAAACGCTTAGGTGACTTGTTAAATAAATTCGGTGTCCAACACCGTAGGGGTTTAGCTTATCACCCTCAGACTAGTGGTCAAGTTGAGATCTCCAATAGAGAACTCAAGGAGACCCTAGCCAAGGTAGTTTCTAAGTCTAGGAAAGATTGGAGCCTAAAACTTGATGATGTTTTATGGGCCTATAGAACCGCGTTCAAAACTCCAATAGGAATGTCACCATTCAGATTGATTTACGGTAAAACTTGTCATTTACCAGTTGAGTTAGAACGTAAGTCTTGGTGGGCTATATGTGATCTTAATTTAGACCCTAATCTTTCCCGTGAGAAACGTTTATTGCAGCTCAATGAGTTAGAAGAATTCAGGTTGTTAGCCTATGACAATGCCAGGATTTACAAGGAGAAAACAAAGCGCTGGCATGACAAAAGAATCATTAGACGTGATTTTCAGGTAGGTGATAGGGTATTGCTTTTTAATGCTCGTATCCGTCTTTTTCCTGGTAAGCTGAAATCCAGGTGGAGCGGACCCTACACCATCACAGCTGTCTCAAAATTCGGATCAATCGAATTAGAAACCTCATCTGGTGAGAGGTTCAAAGTCAATGGCCAATATGTGAAGCACTTCCGAGGAGAAAATGAATTTGTCGGAAAAGTCGAAGTTTCTTACTTCGACCCTTTTTAGGATGCTCCTTAGAAGGTAAAAGGTCGTGCGGGACCTCTTAAACCAGCGCTACACGGGAGGCAACCCGCGCTTTAGTTTAAATTTACGTTTTCTTTCTTATTTTTCGTTTTATCCTCCGGAAATTGAAATCTCTGCAGAAAAGTGAAAGAAAAAGAGAATCCGTCAGTACAGTGGTCGACCGACCGAGTTCTTAGGTCGACCGACCAAACTGACATCTTTATGCAATTTTTCTGACAGAGTAAGTAAAATTGCAGAGCAGGTAAAAGGACGATGGTCGACCGACCGACTTTTCTGGTCGACCGACCACGTTTTTTTTTACGGTTTTATTTTTCAGAGTCAAATGTCACGGGTCTGTTGTGTTTTGAAAATGCAATAATTGCTTTCACTCCTTCACCTTCCCAGCATTCCCCTTCTCTCTTAAAACCCTAAAAACTATTCACCCACCTTCCTCCTTCACCAATTTACTTACTTTCTTTCATTTTCCATCTTCAAGGTATGTTTTTCTTCATTTTCTTTCTCTCTTTGTAGTTTTATATCTTCTTAATTCCGTTTTAGGTGGTGTTAGTTTATCTTTTTAAGTTCAATTTTGCTCTTAATTCCGTTTCCATGCTTGTTTGTGTGTTTTTATCTTAGTTTTCTTCTTCTTTTTGATTTTATATGCTTAGATCTGTAAATTTTGGGTGATTTTGTGCTGATTAGGATAGTTTAATTCTTCCTTATAATTTTTATGCCTCTTTTCGCGCGAAATTCAACCACGAAAAACCGACGCTGACACTATTCACGGTCGACCGACCGGAAAATGAGGTCGGCCGACTGAAATTTGAATTTCCTGGGTTTGGAATTTACAGATCTGCACTTTTCTGATGATAGTCGGTCGACCGACCCGAACTGAGGTCGGCCGACCAGAACCATGGTTTTCTGGGTTTTATTCTTTTTGCGGTTTCTGACTTTCCTTCGTAAATTGGTCGACCGACCTAGTTTTACGGTCGACCGACCGTCTGTTCTGCAAAAGATACGTGTTTACTCACAGAAGTGGTCGACCGACCTACATATGCAGTCGGCCGACCAGAGCCTGTTTTAAAAGTTTCTGTTTCTGCGTTTTTCGTGCCTATTTTTGTTAGGGCAATGTTTCCATATGCTCATAAGACTTATATCTTTATTTGAACTTTTCAGCTTTACGATGTCTAGCCGTGATCAAGGTGGGAAGCGCGCACGCACTTCGGGTACAAGCACTTCTAGAGGACGTGTCTCTAGGACGCGAGGTTTGGCGGTGCAGGACACGGATAGTTCACCAAACTATCCGCAAATCACTTTCAGCTCTCCGGCCCAGAAGGCCCGATTCCTCCATCTTACTGCTTATTGCGTGGTTGTGGCGACCCGTTTCCTGTGCGTTCCAGCCTTGCATGCCTTGGGATGCCACGACGAGGTAGTATCTTTGCTCATTGGGACCGGGTTTGCAGGACTCGTCACCATGGACGAGATCACCTACCGCCTTCTCACTCTTGAGTTCTTTTCCTCCTTCACCTTTGATTCAGGGGCACTTCGCTCCGGCTATGATAATTTTTGCATCTCTTTTCGCATGTTCAATGAAACATATGCTTTAACTTTAACCCAATTTGCTCAAATTTTAGGCTTGTCTTCTGAGGGTCTTACTGATGACCCCACGGGGTCGTATTCTGATTTATGGTCCTGTATTTCTGATTCCAGCGATGTGAAGAAGAAAAACAGTAGCATCCACCTTCCCACCCCCCGTTATTTTTTGCGTCTGTTGGCCAACACTGTTTTCGGCCGCAAAGAGTCTCAAAATGTTAACAACATTGAGCTCTCCATTTTGTCTGGTTATCTTAACATTAGACGTACGGGTCAGCAGTTCTACAACACTGCTTATTTGGTCGCCTCTCATTTTGTGTCGGTGGGCGAGGGAACTTCCTTGACTACTATTGTCTGTGGTGGGCTAGTCACCCGATTAGCCCGCTCTTTTGTACCCCAGTTCCCTCGCTATGAGGATGCGGTCGACCCTCTCTCCCGGTACATGGACATGGCTTATGTCAGGTCCGTGCGTTGGGTAAACAGGAGAGATTATTGGAAGATAGACACCTATCTCAGTGACCGCATCCCCATCACCATGGCTCCCACTATGCTTCCCCTTTCGAATGTTGTAGGGGAGCCCCGACCATTACTCCCGTCTTACCGCCTCCCACTTAGGGGAGGCACCGCTAGAGGCTTCAGGGCCCCTGCTCCCGGTGGCCACCATACCACATCTGGGACGGGGTACCCATCTGATTTTACTGCTCCTCCTAATGTATTTGTTCCTCCTTTTGTTGATGACAGATCTATGCCACAAATGATGGCGAGTCTTTGCAGGCAGTTCAGCCAAAAACAGCTGAACGATAGTCTCTTCCAATACCCGGTTTACAGGGAGTATGCCACACAAGGTAGGCTCCCAACCGGCCCATGGACTCACCCCACCTGGTACACACCTCTCGCAGGCGGTCGTGACCACGGTGAAGCTTCAGGCTCTGCCTCAGGAACAGGAGTAGGGTCTGAGGAGGATGGCGATGAGGGGGAAGGAGAAGAGGACCCTGAGCCGTTTTACGACTCAGAGGGCTAGGGACATGCTTAACCTTACCCTCTTTGGGGTTCGGTTTGGGGAGGTCCCCCTTGATTGGCTCGATTTGGAGAGGTCCACATTTACTTTGTAAGTGTTTTCCTCCCTTAGATTTCCAATTTTCCTCTCTAGATTTCCAGTTTTCCCCTCCTTCCTCCTTAGACTCTTTTTGTAGTTTTTAGTCTTTTTCCTTTTCTTTTCTTTGTTTGCTTCTTTTCCGCCTACCCCCATCCCTATGCTGTGGTTGTATGCTGATGAGCACAATGGGGGCATTGTGCGTTTTGGTTTGGGGAGGGTGTTTGCATACTCCTTTGTGAGTATGCAATTGTTTTTGTGTCTTTTGTTTTTCCTTCCTTTAGGTGTTTTTCTTGTTTTCATCCTCTCTTGTCGCGTGTTCTTCCCTGTCGCGCATTCTTCTCTGTCTTAAGTTTTTAGGTCGAGTCGGAACGGATAAATACAAGTTATGCCTCACATATCATTTATTGCTTTGCCTTGCATTTTTCAAAAATTTTCAAGCTAGTCTTTTGCATTATCTACGAGTTTTTGTTGATTTCATGCTAAATTATTAGACTTGACTCTCTTCTTGGCAAGCTACTACATATTCTAAGGATTAGAGCTTAATAAATCGGTGACATCCATGACCGATTTCATATAGGTTTGTGAGTAGTTTCTCCTCTTGAGGCATGTCACATCAATATGCATAAACATGAATTTTGTCTTCTTAATACCTGTATGCATTCGGGTTTGTGGTTTGTTGACACATGTGGTAGAGGTACCCCTTTCTCATTATTCCCATTATCCTCACATAGCCAAAATGAATTCTTTTACCCATTTGCTACATTCAAAAATACTGCCTACCCTAGCCGAGCTAGTAAATTAGTGATGAGACTATTTTTCTTGCCATCCTTTGGTTTATGCTTCATTGATAATTTTTGATTTTGGGAGAATGATAAAAAAAAAAAAAAAAAAAGAAAAAAAAAGGGGACACGAAAAAAAAAAATGATGAAAAAACGAAACAGCCTGTTTTCAAGACTGGTCGGTCGACCAGTTTTCCTGGTCGGTCGACCAGTTTTCCTGGTCGGTCGACCAGGACCATTGGATAGGTTAGTTTTTCTGAAAAAAAAAAAAAAAAAAAAAAAAGTTGGAAGATTTGTGATTTTTGCTCCAAAACTTTGAGCATTGGCATGTATGAAAGAAAAAGCAAACAATAAGAAGTGATCTTATAGTATGGATAGACGGATGTTAGCTCGGTTTAACCCCTCTTCCCATAACTTATTTTAAACCCCTTCTTACCTTTAGCCTCACAATCCCAATTTTGCCTCGGCATGTGTCATGGTTATTTAGTGTGGGAATGCATATGTACGGTTGTAGAGATTCTATTCATGTTAGATTGCAGGCATGTTCTTACGGGTCGTAGATAGGTGAGAGTCTTTGCTTTTATTTATCTTCTTATCTTTCACATATACATTTGACCCTTTGCTTTCATGAGTGTCTCGAGCGTACCGCGAGAGTCCAATTAGAATGAGTCTTGCAAGGTTGAAATTTTAGCATGCTTTTCCAACATGACTAACTCGTTTTGCTCTTGACATTATGTTTGATTATAGTTGAAGGATGCATTAAATTGGTTAAGCATAGTGTTGTGTTTGGTTGTGAAAAGTATGAAATCCGTTCCATTAGAAGTTTTATTTTCTTTTGAGTCTTAGTGCTTGCTTGAGGACAAGCAAGGTTTGGTTTGGGGAGTTTGATACGTGCCTATTTTATGCATTTTATTTACTCTTTTGGCACGTATTTTCTTACACTTTCGTGACTTTTAGTTGCTTTTTCTCCCGAAACGGTTTACTTTGGCATTTCTATGTTTTATATGTAGGAATACGCGGAAGTGAGCAAAACCAAGCCTTATTTGCCTTTAGGAAGCTGTTTTGAGTACTAATATGGAGCAAGGATCCGGATGGTGCATTCAAGTATTGTTATCGGGCCAGATTCAAAGCTGAAAATAACGAGAAGCGGTCGACCGACCTGCAATATAGGTCGACCGACTGATGTCCAGTTCGCAAAGAGGCCCAGTTCACAGAAGCCCAAATTCGCATGAAATAAACCCGCATCGCCAGAATCGGTCGACCGACCGATAATATAGGTCGACCGACCACCAGCTGTTTCGGGACTTCTGTTTTCTTATTTTCTATCTTTCCTAATCTTGTAATAATTCTTATTTAAGGAGACCTAGACTCTTCAATTAGGTTAAGCAATTTTATGAAGCAAGTAATTCCATTAGAAAGAACCTCTTTTATTTTTATCAAGCTTTCATCTTTTGTTCTTAGATTTTCCAATTAAGTTGTAAGTTTGTCACAATTAATCTTTCCTTTTTTATTCAATCTTGTTATTCATCTTGTTGTTATTTCTTATCTCATGTTTTCCCTTTTATTGTCATCTTTAATTATGTTCATCTCTTTAGTTTTCTTAGAAATTGTTAGTTCCATAATTAAAAGTATGCATAGCTAATTCTTGTGATTGGGAATTAGGGGAACCATGATAAAGATTTGACTTTGATAAGTTTGATAATTAAATTACCAATCCCCCATTGTTGTTGGTGAACTAATCCTTAGGATTGAAAGATTATTAGGATTAGTTTAACAACAACTTTGGGATTGCCCTTGAACGAAAGTTTAGTGCTTTTCTAGGAACCCTAAGACCGTAAGGATTGGGTAGAATTTTGACCTAAAGGTTTATTCTTTGTTCCTTGGGATTGTGTTATTTGATTATTTTACCTTTCATTGACTTGTTTTGACCATGGGGAACCAAAGTTCCTAATCTCCTTTTTATCTTATTTTAATTTTCTTGTTAGTTTATTACCTTAGTTATTAGTTTAAATCTCAAATCAAAACCCCCCTTTTTTTGGTTACTTGCAATAGACTTTAAATTTACAAACATAATCTACCCTGTCTCTCTGTGGTTCGACCCTTGACTTATCTTATCTAGTTTAAGCTGAGGTTTTATAAATCTTATCTTTGGCACCCCTCAACGACGGGTGTCATTAGGATTTTTAGGATCTAAGAAACCCTCAGGTTGTATCATATACACATCCTCCTTTAAATGCCCATTCAAGAAGGCGGTTTTGACATCCATTTGCCACACTTCATAATCATGAAATGCGGCAATTGTAAAGCCCCCAGCGACAGTGGAAAAATAAACATACAACTTGCATGAAAAATGCGCAGTTGTAAAACTTTTGTCATGATTAACTTAACATGCGAGGTGAATTACTAAATCAAAATGCGGAAAGAAATAAACTTAGATAAATATTTAAGTATGAACTTTAGTGACAAAACAACGGCTCAGGATAGCGTATCCCTATAGGCTCTTGAGCAAAAATGTAAACTAGAGTCCAGCTAACGAAATGGGTAAAATCATGACAATGAATACGTCGCTCGCTAGCTCTCTGTGAACCCCCTGCAAACAGCTTCAAACCTACATACATGAAAACATGTACGCCACAGTCAGTGGGGAGTGACTAGAGGTTCTCCTAGCCACTTTTTGTCTATAACACATACACAGGTAAACACATCAACATGCTCCAACATAAACACAGATTATGAGAAGCATTAACATATATCATCATGTGATTACTATCGATAATCAAGTATCATACATCCATTATCACAAACTAAAACATGTTCAACAACCGATTCGTAAACACAAGAGATAGATCACCAAGTGACCCGACTCTCACAATAATAGGTAGACAATCGACTCTACAGCAAACGAGCTAGGTCAACCAAGTGACTCTATTCCAACAATATAGGTCGACAATCGACTCACAATACAGGTCGACAATCGACTAAACTAGACTGGTCGACAATCGACTCGGCTAGGCCACTATGAGCAGGCCGACGATCGGCTCGTCTATACAACTCCAGAAGTCCACAATCTCAGACTATACAACCCCCTGTAGTACGACGACAATCGACTGTCCTAGTCTAAACCTGACCAGACTCTCAGGGCGTAGACAATCCATGTCCCCGATTCGACAAGTGCCCAAGACACTCCCAAGACCCGAACCACAATAGAACGAGGTATGCCCTAAGGCGGGCAGACAATCTAAGACCTGACCGTGAGGACCAAGCCACTACGGCCAACCAGCTACACAATGCAGTCAGGTGAGAACTCGAGTAATATAGCAGCGCACAACATGTTCACACAAATCAGAAAATGTCATCTCAAAGATGTACAATAACTCAACTCGATTGACAAGCATTACAAATATATTTTATTACTAATCATCCATTAAGCACTTAGCCGACTTCGGAAACTAATTTGAGGCGAGAGCCGGTTTCCCTCCCGGTTGCTCGGCCGTGAGGGGGGGGGGGGGGGGGGGTCTTGCTCCTCAATTCCATTTCCGAACCCAATAAAAGTGCCGCCCAATTTCTGGGACTTCAAACAAGCACACAATTCATATCATATAACGTATATTCTATACGGAATTTATTACGTACATAAAATAACAAAAGAATCGTCATAAATATATAGTTCATTCGGAAGAGAGAAAAAATAACTAATTTAACATTTCATATTTATATCCTCATATTTTCTATATAAAATTAACATGTGAGAAATTAATATAACAAGTCGTATTTTAATTATTCAGGAAACCGATTAACTAATTAATCATTTAGACGTGCTTCATAAAATAAGACCGTAACCCAATACTAATTCGTAACGATTTCTAACATATTATATTTAAACATAAGCAAGCTAGCAAGCACGTACGTAAACTAATTAATTCAAGCAGGCTAACAAGCATGTACGTAAAAAAATATTAATATTAGTATGTAATTGTTGGAAAATGTGTCCTCAACAATAGTGCGATCACGTCAATGATAATAATCATTGTGAAAAATCTTATGAAATGAATATGCAAGGGATGATCCGATATTATATATAGTCAACTGACCAACATTAATCGGTAATGATTGGCTGACTAGAGTTTGACATTATTGTCGTATGACGGTGGTGGTCAGTTAATCCCTTTAGGTCACACCTATAGGACAGACCCCTTAAATGAGATATTGATCAATTGTATATGATACGAATTGATCGATTTCCTTAAAATCGTATATCGAGAAATCAGAGGTTGAATCTTAATGTAAGATGAAATTGAAACGTGTCAATTATCAAATATTAATCGATATTTATGAAATGTCGAAATTAGAATGTGAAAGGTTCGTGGTTATAACAAACGTTGTATATCGTTTTGACGATTATTATAATAACCATATTTTGGGACGGTAATTACGAATTACTAAAATAATTTGTTAAATATGATTTAATTAATTTAGAAATAGTATTTATATGATAAATATATTTTAAATCACTACAATTGATTTATGTCACATAAGATGTCACATATTATAGAATTGTACAAATTACAAATTGTAAAATTGAAGTCCATTTTACACTTAACTGTGCCGTGTAAATGTGTGTGTTTTGGGTAAACATTAATGATATTATTCTTTTACATGCATAATGATTAGGATAGGTTGATGCCTAATAGTAGGCATGCAACCCTAGTTGCATGTGTAAGACAAACAATCTAATTGTCCTTCCTACATACTCCACCTCACGTCACACTCCTCCACCCAACATAAAAGTGAATTGTTCACATTTCACATGATAATCTAAGCTTACATTTTCTAGTGTAAGAAAATTAGAAATTCTCTAATAATTTTCTAGTGTAAGAAAATATTTTAAAACCTCAAAAATATTATTCACATAATATTTTTACTACAATAGTTGTAGTATTTTAGTAGACTAATATGTAAATATTAGTTTACTGTTTTAAGGTAAAACTGTTTTGTTCACCTAGTCCGTGTCTATCTCGGTTTCTTTATGGGTAGGTTTTGGGTGCAATTTGAAGGAGGCAATCTACGTTGGTTGCTCCGTGGAGGATCGTCCTTTGCTTACTCGGACCGTTTGTAAGAACTCTTGTTCTCGTTTTTCCGCATTTAATTATTTGCATGGATAAGATCAGTATAAATTAATATGAGTTAATTATATATATTATTAGTAAGACTAATAATTTTTGGTTATGTTAGTATGACTAAGTTTCCATCAAGTGGTATCAGAGCATTTGGTTGCTTGCATGCAACTCGATTTTTACGTTTTTGCGAGAAATATGATTAAAATTAAAAACGTAAAATATTAGTACATATATGATATGCACGAAATACTTAATGCATGTATACTTTCTGGTCTTAAAATCGTTTTAAGTCATTATGAATGATTTATGGAATAATATTGTTCAATTTTGTAATTAAATTGTTTATTTATACTATTTAATCGGATAAAAACGTTTTATTATTGGAAAATAGTAAAATAAACTTTCTGGCCGAGATTTTTATATATGTTCTCACATACATTTAACATATTATGAATATATAATTTTCGAAATTATTTAAGTTTTATGCATGGTTTGTGATATTTAAATGTTAAATAGTCATAAAATGGGATAAAAATGGGTTTATATAGTTTGATTATGAATTTAGCTACGAAAATTTTGTAGATGTCACATGCAATATTTAAAATGTATGTTAAAATTTCCAGAAATTGTTTACTTATATTGCATGAATATTGATTTTTATTGTAAAAATCGACATATTAGTGACATAATTTAACTTAAATAGTTTAAGTTAGAATTTGGCCATGAAATTTTTATAAAGTGTGATATATATTATTTCTAGTTAAAATTTTGCATGAGAAATGATTTTAATTTTTGAATTTTTATACAGTGTCATATATAGTAATTTAACTTATATTGTTCACTTATATGATGATATATATGAAATTTTGCATGAGAAATGATTTTAATTGTTAAAATCGGGTATTATATGACATGATTTATTAAAAATAGTAAAAGTTGCTAAAATGGTCTGAAAATTTAACCCATATTAGTCATATTTGATATGATGATCATCATATTTTTCTTGTGTGCCAAAAGTTTTTGGATTTTTTTTAAATTTTTAAAAGGTTAAAGTTAAAAATGAAGAATTGTAAGAGTCAAAAATATTTTTTCTGCCCTTGAACAGTGTTTCATCTGATTTTTCTGCATTTTTCAGTCACTTTGAGTGTCTTGGAATATGTAAAATTTTATTGGTATTTTATTCCATTATTTTGGAGGTAATTTTGAATTTCCGTCTAATTTTGCATGTTACACGCTTTTATTACGAGATAAATAGTTTATTTTAAAAATATTAATGTTTTAAGGATCTGAAATTTTAAGAAAATTTTCAGTATGTTCAAAATTTGAATTTTGAATTTTCGAAATATTTTATGACATTTTGATTATTTTATTGATATTTCCCGTAAAACCGATTAAACCCGAACAATATTATAATAAGTTAAGTTATTTTTGAAATTTGAGTAAGACTAAATTTTGAATCCTAAAATGTATTAGGATACTTAACTAAAACGTGAATAGTGATTCAAAAATTGTTTAGTGATCTTAAAATGTTAAAATCACGTTATTCCATAAAACCGTGTTATTATGAATAACGATATTTAAATTGTGTTTAAATAGGACGATTTGGCTTAGGTTTTGCATATTACATAAGCATTGCATATTTATTTAATTAGTTATGAATGTCATAATTTAATTTACGTAATTTGGAATTATGTATTTTGCTTAGTATGGCCTTAGCTTTTAATCGTTAGTTCCCGTAATGTGAGGGGTTATTGATTCAGTTGTAATTTATGTCATCTCGTATCACCTTATTTTATTGTTTTATTTTATAATGTATAAAATAGATAGAAAATTTGTAATTATTTGTAATTCCGGAGATCCTTGAAGACGGTGCCTTTTCGGAAAGAAGTTCCGACCAAGACGGAGTTTGCCTTGGGATGCGTGCCGCGTGTGAAGTTCAAGGGACCAAGGAGTTGGTTTCCGAATTTGTATTTTACATTTAAATTTTCTATTTTAGGAAGGCCATACTAGGATTTATTTATGCTTTTAAGTTTTTATGCTTTTATTTATGCTTAAAATGTTCGCATGCATAGCCAAATCGTCATTCATTCTCATGCATGTTCATCGATTTTATCGACCGTTTCAATTAATTTATCGATAATTCACCGACTTAGTTCACTTAAAGGAGATAGATAATAATTGACAAGATCTCTTACGTTATTTAAAAATTGAGACATAGCCTTACCAAATAGTAAAGAACCCAGGAAGGATCTTCTTCGTTCATAAGGGAGTAGGCTTGGCTAAACCGGGGTGCTACCTTATTACGTTGGTGAAGTGGGGTAATATGATTACATTCTCGAAATTTGGTTGATCTCGACGAAGGTATTCAAGCCACCGTAGTGGTAATAAGTTCGGGCTAAGATAAGAATTAGTGTAATTTTATCGACCGAGAGTTCTAAAAAGTAGAATCGATTAAGGGGTTAATCCACCGAGTCATATTAATGAGGGATGTATCGGCTACACCGTTCCCGAGTTAGTATGTATTTGGATCTCGAGATCATTTACTTAATTGGGTAAGAGATCATTAAGTAAATGCTTAACTTGTTTAAAATTTACAAGTTTAAATTAATTAATAAACGATAATTGTGTTTTAATTCCTTTAATTTCGTTTGTAGTTCATTTTCAACAATCATTCATCAATGGCTAATAACGCACCACCTCTCACAAACGTATCATGGCTTCAATCCTTTATGAATCGTTGCAAGCTTGGGAAGCAAGGCACCAATTTTAAGGATTGGGAAGCTCAATTACTAATAGCTGCGGAAGGTGACAATAAGGTTCATTTTCTTACCGAAGCCACTCCTCCCGTTCCCACTACTCATTCCACAATTACGACTAGTGAGGCCTATGAGGGCTATATGAAGGAGACGAACATTCTTAAGTACACGCTTATTTTCTCCATGGAGCCGGATCTCCAAAGGAGAATGATTGAGCTAAGCACGGCAAATGAGATTTACACTAAGCTTAAGAATATGTTTTCGCAAACTCCTAGGTTGTTGCTTCATGAAGTGACTTCTGCCTTATTTGATCCAAAATCGGATAAGGGTCATATTATGAGTTCTTATGTACTCAAAAGGGTTGAGCCATCCGAAACCTTGAAAGTGCAAGGGACGGAAGTTCCAGACTATCTCATAATAGATCGAATTCTTCGCTCCTTTGATATGCTTTCACGAGCGGAAAGGGAATTGGGACTTATTCGAAGTACCAAGAAGAACATGCTCGACATTGAGAAAAGGAGCAAAGGGAAGTTTAAAAGGAGTGGTAGAAAAGGCAAAGACAAGAAGGCATCCATGACTACACCATCCAAAGAGAAGACCTTTTCGAAAGGTGCTTCCACATCATCTTCAAAGGTTGAAGATAAGTGCCACTATTGCACAAAGATTGGTCATTGGAAGAGAACTTGCCCAATGTACTTGGCCGACCTAAAGCTTGAAAGGTTCACACTATTGGTAATAATTCTCATTTAAACTCATGTTATGATATTAACTTTTGTATATTGATACAAGTTGTTAATTATAGCCCCTTTTTAATTATTTTAAAGGGACTCCTTCCAAGAACTAGGGCAAGGAGACAGGAGAAGGAAGCTTGAAGTTCCTTCCATGGATAGCTAAGGTAGCATCCAAGATTGAAGACATGAAGAGCATGACTCTATTTTTTTTCATTTTGATGTCTTCTTTCATTTTGCATTTTAATTTTAAGAATATTGTATTTCTTGTATGACAAGAATTCGGTTATTTCAAAACAATGGTTGTAATTTGAATATTAGGTGACTTGGTTTTCAACCCAAATCACCTATTTATTTCTTAATCAATATGTTGATTTTTAAAATGCTTTGTATGATACATAACATGTGTTGATACGATTTTCATAGATCGTAATAAAGTACCTTGAATAGTTCATCGTACGCTAGACATGATTGGATCATAGTAAGTAATTTGATTTGCTTAAAACGAGAATTACACCACGTGAGATACTTCAAACTCAAATATGAGAACATTAGTTCATTGTAAGATGATCACCATAAATGAATGAGAGCACTAATGTCTCACAACTCATAAAATCTTTTGTCCAAAACATTGTTAAAGGGCGAAAATGCTATCCTTCTTAAATAACAGTTGTTTTAAAGGATAGAGTGGGAGAAATTCTACGCCCGCAAACCAATGAGATAAATATATGATCTTAGAGAAGAGTCCTATAACGAGTCTTGAAGAAGAACTCTAAGAGAATAGATAGAAGAAACTACGAGAGGACACAGAAGAAATTACGCGAGGACACAAAAGGAAATGTTCTTTATGTCATTAGTTCTTCGAGAGGACCAAGGGAACCGCGTGTATTAACGGAAGGGAATTGTTTCTGTAATGTTAATGTTTCTGATTTTATAAGATAATAGAGGAGAAATCGTCTCCCGTCCTCTTGACAATAGTAGTTCTTTCCATGGGAACAAGTATGGAAAATGAAATGTTCATAATGAGTTGAGAAGATGTTTGAGTAGTTACCGAAACACTTTGAAGATAGTGGGAGATATTCAACTATAAATATAATGATACGATATTCAGTGGGAGAAAAGTTATTAAGAAAATTGAACCTACCATTAAGAGAGAATGGTGATTCTTTAAATGTAAAGAATAGGAGGTTTTCAATTCTAGATGATTGTATGTTTAGAACATCATAGGATGATGGGCAATCATATGTGAGTTTATTATATGATAATGAAACGTCACCTGTTGATTTACAAGGTTTGGATATGAATCCAAGATATGAAAATGTTAATTCGTATACCTTGATTAAAATGCCAAAATTTGAAGCAAAATCTTATTTCGATATAAGTTTCTCGAGGAGAACTAGTGGATCGAATCTAGGTAAACTACAATATGAATTCTGGTACAGTGTGATTGTGTTCGTAAGAACGACATGCACGAGTTTTAAGAAAACAGTGGGAGCTTCCTTCAAGTAAGGAGACTCGAGTATAGTATGAGGACTAGAAATGTACTTGGATAAGATCATATTATACGAGATAATATGAGTCAGAAGGAAACCGAGATTTGTAGGTTTAAAGGTGTGAATAAATGGTGTATTCACATAGCAAACCATTAATACAAATTGATGTATGAGCATCAAAGATTGTTAATGTGGAGCAGTAATATCGTATTGACTGTTCGCACTTAACTGTCACTCTTACCGTTTGAGTTATTATTAACTCACAATTTTTATATATACTTTGTCAAATCCAAATGGGTTGTAAGATACAATTTTGAACCCCATAAGTGAACTGGATTAACTTAGTATAGCCCATAGTCGCTTGTATGAGGTGATGTCTCGAAGCGACTAGAGTGTGAGACGATTGATGGCAAGTTCAAATGTCATAGAGTCATATGGGATGACTAGTCGATCACATAGGCAGACTGTGTAACACTCTGTCGGGCATTAAGTGACCGCTTATAGAGTTCTGGAAATTTTATAATAAGTCTGGTCGTGGCAAGAGCTACTATATTATTCACATAAGTCGATTCTTAGACTAGAGACTGTTCGCCCAAGGTGTCACAGTTTTCAGATTGACTTTTATTTTTGATCTACAATCAACCGTTAAAGGGGTCCAAATGGGCATCTTTTGGGTCATGATGGACTGTGTTAGTCGAAGGGAATAGTAGTTTAGGAATTGTCCAGTCCCTCGTCAAGGTTATCTTAAATCTCAGGGCCACTCGAGGAGAAGTTTAACGGAAAATGCGTGGCCACGCTCAGAAGGTATCTATGGTAGATAATTTCGGTCAAAGCAGTTAAATCTCCAGATCGAGAAAACCGCTCAAGATATGATCAAATGCAAGTACGACCTGGAAGACACCTAGCATTGAGTGGGAGATGATGTAATAGGACAAGAGAATCGGTGACGCACACTTGGCGAGGACAAGTGGGAGATTGTTGGGAAATGTGTCCTCAAGAATAGTGCGATCACGTCAATGATAATAAACATTGTCAAAAATCTTATGAAATGAATATGCAAGGGATGATCCGATATTATATATAGTCAACTGACCAACATTAATCGGTAATGATTGGCTGACTAGAGTTTGACATTACTGTCGTATGACGGTGATGGTCAGTTGATCCCTTTAGGTCACACCTATAGGACATACCCCTTAAATGAGATATTGATCAATTGTATATGATACGAATTGATCGATTTCCTTAAAATCGTATATCGAGAAATCAGAGGTTGAATCTTAATGTAAGATTTATATTTGAAATTGAAACGTGTCAATTATCAAATATTAATCGATATTTATGAAATGTCCAAATTAGAATGTGAAAGGTTCGTGGTTATAACAAACGTTGTATATCGTTTTGACGATTATTATAATAACCATATTTTGGGACGGTAATTATGAATTACTAAAATAATTTGTTAAATATGATTTAATTAATTTAGAAATAGTATTTATATGATAAATATATTTTAAATCACTACAATTGATTTATGTCACATAAGATGTCACATATTATACAATTGTACAAATTACAAATTGTAAAATGGAAATCCATTTTACACTTAAGTGTGCCGTGTAAATGTGTGTGTTTTGGGTAAACATTAGTGATATTATTCTTTTACATGCATAATGATTAGGATAGGTTGATGCCTAACAGTAGGCATGCAACCCTAGTTGCATGTGTAAGACAAGCAATCTAATTGTCCTTCCTACATACTCCACCTTACGTCACACTCCTCCACCCACCATAAAAGTGAATTGTTCACATTTCACATGATAATCTAAGCTTACATTTTCTAGTGTAAGAAAATTCGAAATTCTCTAATAATTTTCTAGTGTAAGAAAATATTTTAAAACCTCTAAAATATTATTCACATAATATTTTTACTACAATAGTTGTAGTATTTTAGTAGACTAATATGTAAATATTAGTTTACGGTTTTAAGGTAAAACCGTTTGTTCACCTAGTCCGTGTCCATCTCGGTTTCTTTAAGGGTAGGTCTTGGGTGCAATTTGAAGGAGGCAATCTACGTTGGTTGCTCCGTGGAGGATCGTCCTTTGCTTACTCGGACCGTTTGTAAGAACTCTTGTTCTTGTTTGTCCGCATTTAATTATTTGTATGCATAAGATCAATATAAATTAATATGAGTTAATTATATATATTATTAGTAAGACTAATAATTTTTGGTTATGTTAGTATGACTAAGTTTCCATCAGTAATAACAAAACGCACCAACACTAATAATAATAATAATTAATAGTAGTAGCACAACAGCAACACTAAACGTGAACCAGTACTCACAAAACGCAGGAAAAATGATAGAAGACAACAATTATCACGTTAAAAACCGAATGCCACAATAACAGGCCTGGCCTGCAGACCACCCTGGGCTTTATATCATCGACCGTCGTCGATTACTAGCATAAAGCTGAAGACACCAGGCCTGGCCTGCGGACCACCATGGGCTTTATATCAGAACAATCCCCTTATCAATAATGCAAATGTTATGCTCATGAATGCAAAATTAAACAATCAATACTTAAATATCATTTTCATATGAACATGCTTGCATTCACAACATGTAATACAACCATTCAAGCATATAACCTTCACAGAATACGGTACTAGTGTATCCTACCTGATCAAGCAACTCCGAGTAATCACGTAATCAACAGGAATCAAAAATACTCCACCTCAGACTCGCTATATAATAATTCATAAATTAACCCTCTATATAAATTAATTAACTCAATTAAATAAACGAACATAGCAGTTATATGCGAACTATTGATAACCGTCACATTCTTGTATACAATTACTTAATGGCTTTAATAAATAATACTATAACACATTTACTACTAATAATATAACATACAATATAATAACAATAATAGTAATACTAATAATAATATTATTAACATATAATAATAATTTAATAACAATAACGATAATAAGACAAAATAGTAGAAATAATAATAATAAAAAACCAACATGTAACATCCATACCAACACGCTAAACTAAACAGCCCCCCGATACTACAACCCCTTGACAGCCCCTAAACACAACTCGTTCGACACCTTCACTCTACCCGAACCACCACCACGACACGGTGGTTGCCACCACCATACTATGGCGTACCCATTGACACCAACCACGACCCTTGACACCACTCTAACAACCCTCGAAACCAATCCCAAAACCCCCTGCCACAACCTCACTTGCGGTATCGTTTTACCGACCCTCTGTAAACAACCCTTTAACCACCCGTCAAGACCACCATCACCACAACCAACCACCTCCCACGACACCTCTCATTACCCAAGACACCCTGGTGATAAAAACCAGTATTCGACACCACTCAAACGCCTGAAACAATCGCCCAAAAAGGACTGACACACCACCGTCACCGCCTGTTTTCCGCGACTTGAACATGCTGTTAAAACAGCCTGTTCTGGCCACCACACTCCATTCTACCACCACTAACACCACCTACTATCACCCCACCACTAGTACTCATCACCCATCACAAGAAATAAACCAGATATGAACGAATAAGCAACAACACGCGAGAATGAAACCATACGTAGGAAAATAGAGTGTGAACACGTTTACTGTCGACATCTATGGCCCTTGTTATGAAACCATACGTAGGAAAAAAGTTGAGGGTACTACATAAATTACTCTAGGCCTGATTATACTATGTCGAAGGTCCATTAATAGCGAGAAAACGTGTTAAACTTACAGCTGCGCATGGATGAAGACGATAATGGTGATGGCTGTACTTGTCTCGTTTTCTTTCTCTTTTGTTCTTCTCCAATCCCCACGGCAGGCACCAAGACTAGGTTTTTGTTTGGTTGCTTTAGGGTGGCAGACGAGCTAAGGAGGCTGATGAGAGTTAGGGTTGAATATGGTTTCTTTTGTTTTGTCATTGTGTCGATGGATGGTGATGCTAGGGTTTTGTTTCAAATACATTGGGTTGGGTTGCATTACGAAGTCCTCACAATCTACCCGAGTCCAAGCCAATCACGTGTCAATAATAACCCGAGTCTAAAAGCCCATCACGCATATCGAGGAATTAATATATCATAAACCCGTTCTTAACCCGTAACTTGAACTTAACGAGTACATATTATAATTATACTAATTAAATTATGTAAATTCGTATTAGTAAATATTAATTAAATTAATTATAAGAATGTAAAATTATTAGTACTTACATAAGAATATATATAAAAATTAGAATTTATATATAATTACGACTTAAATAATAAAACAAGTATAAATGAGAAATAAATATAGAATATGAAATATATTTAATTATAAATATATTATTAAAATAAAGAAATACGAATGAAATGTCATTTTATGAAATAATCGTCAAATATAAAATAATTATGAAATACGAAATAATCGTAGAAATACGATTTATAAGATAATAACAGTTTACGTAAAATACTTTATAAACATTCCATTTGAAATACTTGTATAAAACATAGGTGATTGCCGTTAACCGAGACTAATATACGGGGTATTACAGAAACTCATTACGAATGGCCGGATCAAAATAGCAACAAGCAACAAAAACAATAACAATATTAGTAGCGTGCATATAACAACAGTAATACTAGCAACAATAGTATAAAAAGACGCAGGAAAAGGAAATGTCCAACAGTATAAGAACACATATGAGATGAATAACACTAATATGTGACAGATACTAATTACCCACTAACTATTAAACACAAAACCCATAATCAATTCACATAAACAACAAGAAAAATCACATGTCCAATTAATTTAAGACAAAGGTCGAGTATTCTCATTATCGTCACCTCGTCTCGCGCTATTCCTCCAATAAGTCCTCTACAATGTACGAGTCCACTTCGGGGTTGTCCAAACCGTCACCTAAAATAAGAAAAACGGGTTAGAACTACATTATTTTCGAGATTATTGCAAAACAGCCTAGAAATGAAGTTGCGTGATTTTCGAAATTAAAGAGATGGAAACGACGGGAAGACGCAAGGAGTACAACGGTGAAGGCATTACCTCGTTTGGAGTTGAAACAAGTTCAGGATGATGATTTTTGTGAAAAGATTGGTATATACAAAATCAAATGAAGACTTGGGGAAGAAGATGAAGTAAGGGTGAGTTGTTGATGTCAATAAACCAACTCAACCAAAAGCTTAAGCCAATGGTTGGAGTTCCTTCGTTTTATATTCTAACACTCCCCCTCACACGAAGGCTTTTTTTCTTCTTTTTGGGCTTGAAGTGTGGTTGCAGGCGGGATTCCCTTGCCTGTTCTGATTATCCACTTTAGAATGGAGGGGGGTGGGATTCGAACCCGTGACCTTTGGTCACATGGCTCTGATACCATGTCAAGAAACCAACTCAATCAAAAGCTTAAGCCAATGGCTTGAGTTCCTTCGTTTTATATTCTAACACTCCCCCTATCTAACAGTTGAGGAAGGAAGGTAAGAGGAAGGTTCCTTTCCTTCTTTCTTTTTATCACAAAATGAAATGAAAGCGGGATTTAGCTATGAAACGGAAATCTTGAGAACAATATTGCCAAACGAGTTTCCAATATCTTAAGATTATAAAATCTAAAAATGAAATTTATACGATTTACTTAAAAATTAAGTTGATGAAATTAAATAAAATATATTAAATTTCCGAAAGTCACTTTAAATTATTAAAAATGCGAATTTCGAAAATACGGGATGTTACAACAATCGCTAACATAATCCTAATGAATCTTAGCATGGCTACTGGAGCAAAGGTTTCATCATAATGAAGACCTGGAATTTGGGTAAACCCTTTTGCTACTAGCCTAGCTTTATAGACATAGTCATGCCATTCTATGCCATTTTTCACTTTGAAGATCCACTTGCACTGAAGAGGTCTCATCTCTTCAGTCAAATCTACCAAGTCCCATACTTGGTTTTCATGCATAGAATCCATCTCGGATATCATGGCTTCTTGCCATTTGGCGGAATCGGGACTAAAGATTGCAGCTTTGTAAGTGGTAGGTTCATCACTTTCTAAAAGTAATACATCTGTTGGGGCTGGTGTCCTTGACAGTTAGTACAATGACTTACTAAATCTCTTAAAGGATCACAAGGGCATACTACAGTATTATTATCAGTTGATCCACGTTTATCAATAACGGTTGGCTTGCTAGATAAGTTTGACGTCATTGTTATACGGATGACGGTGATCAACTGGTCCCTATACGTCACACCTATAAGACACGTTTGAGATATGTGAAGGTATGAAAATATAGTCACATTTATGCCGGATACGACTAAACAGTTAGTCAGAGGTATTGACTATTAAATTAGTCAATAAGATATTGAGATTATTATTTAATACGGATTAAATAATTTTAGCTAATACGGATTACATGATTAATTCGTAAATTAAAATAAACGGTCATATTTAATTAAATATTAAATTCGCATATTAATATAAACAATTATATTAATTGAGCTAATTATACAATATCGTAATTTTCTTATCAGACCATTATTAATGTATCGACTGCACATTGTGACAAATGCATTAATATCTGATAACATGTATACGATTTATAATAAATACCCGCGAATTATATTTTTAGCCAAACGGGTCAAATCACGAATTAGAATAAGGTAAGAGTAGAAAGCCCACTCTTACCCTACTCGAAATTTCGGTCGGCCGAGTAGAGTAATACAAAAGAAGAGTAATTCTCCTTTTGTCAGGACACTAACTCTCCTACTGGTATTTTATTATTCTCATAATTAGGGTTTTGGAGAGCATCCTTCTACCAAAAAACTCAGATCTCACATCAAAACTCACAAAAAACTCTCCCCATATTGCAAGGCAATTGGAGAGTATTCTAGCACACGCGGCATCGTCTCAAACAAGTCTTGGGTGCAAGTTATAGGAGGGAATTTACTTTAATTCCTGTTCTTAGGCCAATCGCACAAGTACCTAAGGTTGTACTCTTATTCATGTTGTTTTTCCATCTTATGACCATAATTCGCACTTGTATTTTTTCGTTATAATCCTTCAATTTTAAGGGCGAATACATGTTTTATTCCCCACAAGTAGTATCAGAGCCAGACCACAAAATTTTTACTTTTGTGTTTTTCATAAAGTTTTAAGAAGATCGAGTGACACGTTTTTTTTTTTTTGATTCGGCCGTGTGCCTTTTTGTGAGTAATCGATCTTGTTTTCGATGATTATTTGCATATTGTTGATTAATCGATATTTTTTAGCAATATGTTAATCAATTTTTTGACTTTCTACATGGTACCCCTACACTTTTTAAAACATATAAGGTACCCCTAATTGTTGTCATTATCACTACGTGTACCCCTAAACTTTATTTTCCGTTAATTAAACTCATTTTTAAGCTTTAAGTGATAACTTGAACGCGTAAGCAAGCTTGTCATTTACTATCACATGACATAACGACTCTATTAGGCTCAATATCCATCTCGATCCTAATATTTATAGATATATATGGGCTAAAAAAATGTTGACGGAAAAAATATTGATCTTTGCCAAATTATCACGTCCAAAGAATGGATATTAATTCTAATAGAGTTTTTATGTCATGGGATGATAAATGTCAAGTTTGGTTCTGCGCCTAAGTAATCATTTAACGCCCAAAATTGAGTTTAATTGACGGAAAATAAAGTTTAGGGGTACACATAGTGATAATGACCACAATTAGGGGCATCATGTATGTTTTAAAAAGTATAGGGGTACCATGTAGAAAGTCAAAAAATTGAGGGGTACCATGTAGAATATCCCAAAAAAAAAAACTTGTGTTGGTTTTAAAATGCAGCGATTTACGTTTTTTATTTAACCAGAAACTCGTTTTTTGCGTTTGGTCGGTCGGTCGACCTGGATAGTAGGTCGGTCGACCTTAGGTACTGTTGCTGGAAGTCTGTTTATACTGGCAGATGGTCGGTCGACCTCGAGGTGAGGTCGGTCGACCTCGTTACTGTTACAGGCGCTTTATTTCGCAACTTTACTCTTCTTTTTTGATAAATAAAAGTTTCTGGCAGTTTATTTAGGAAAATAACTTGTTTTATTTTCCATTGGCCATAAGTAATATACTATATACGGAAATAGTATATTAACTTTTGTGAAACGGTTCACTCTCGTATGATACATATTATTTTAAAACGGTTTAAGATAATGAATTATAAATTTATTAAAATTGAAGTGATTAAAACGGTATAATCACATAATTTTAATCTCGTAAGGTGGTTTGGTAAAATTTGTTAAACATAATAACGGTATTATGTCATGAATGAATTTATTTTTAGTTGATGCATTTTATTTATCGTCTTGTGAATGCTTATGAATGCTTTCTATAACGTATTTAATTTTTGCAAACGGTTGTAACTTAGTGTGGCCTTAGGAGATTGTGTTACCGTAATGATGGAACACGGTCTTGTTTGTAATTTTGAGATCTTGTATCTCCGTATTGGTTTTTGCCATGTAATTACTTTTGTATTTAAATTAGAATGTAAATAGGTTAACTTTTGCAATTTATATTAGCAATTTTGTGAAGACCAAAGACGGAGACCGGATGCTCACTCCCGCTGCAAAGACCAAGATGGAACATCAAGACAAGCTTCTAGGGTCCAACGGTGGATCCCAAGTTGTTTCTATGTTTATTTTGGTAGGATAGGTCACACTAGGACTTTTATTTACGTTTATTGCATTTATTTTATGCTTTCATCGATAATAGCTTGCGTCATATTCCGCCTAAAACCAAACCACCTATAACATGCCTGAAAACTGACTCATGTAGAGGTTACGCGTTAGTTTTCTATGACATTCAGAGGTCATATGTCTCATGCAAAGCCATCACTTTGTTTCATTCATTCACGTACATGCTAGATATTAGTTCACTTAAAATGGATAAATATAAGTTGATGGGGTCTTCCTCGTATAACCAAAAATTGAGACTAGTCTTTATAAATCAGACTCCCATGAATCCTTTCTTCGTCGGTAGGCATAATATGACCCCTTCTACGTCGGGTAAGTGGGAACAGATGATTTATTTTATCTCAACATTGTGGTCACTAGATACTATCTAGCAACTATGATGGACTAAAAGATAGGATTTACGGAAATCTATCAACCAAGAGTTCCAACGGTGGAATTAGCCAAGCTGTAGGCTTATCAATATACGGAAATTGAGTCTTGGGATCGTTTATATAATTCTTGAGGGAGATCAATTATATAAATGCATGAGTCTACGAGTTTAAATTCAATTTAATATAGACTTAAATCACAACGATGAGTTGCTTATATGGTTTTGTTTTTATCTTCTTTTCAGTGTAGAACACGATCAATTTAATACTACTATATAACAAATGGCTGGTGAAGAACCAATGCCAAGTGCCAAGCTAGCACGTGAATCCTAGCTAAAAGCCTTCATGGACTCCATGAATCAGTCTACTAGACTGAGGAATGATGGGTCAAACTTCTCTGACTGGGAGGCAGCATTACGGAATGCTGCCATTGCTGACGGAAAGCTCAAGTACTTGACTGAGCCAATTCCGGCACACCCAGGAACTGGAGCTAGAGCTAACGAAGTTCGCGCTCATAGCGACTTCGTCATAGAAGCGGGTGCGATAAAGAACGTACTCATCTATGCAATGGAATCCAATTTGTAAAGACGCTTCATCTCCCATGGTGCAAACAAGATTTTCACCACGCTCACTAACGAATTCTCGAAAGCTCTGAGAATCGTTTCTTATGAGCATACCTGTCGCTTCTTTGAGGCGAAACTCCAGAAGGGCCAAGCTGTTAGCCCACATATTCTCAACATGATTGAGAATATCGAGAAACTGGAGACCCTAAACTGGAAGATCAGTGAGAACATAATCGTTGATCGAATGCTTCATTCGCTTCATGATGGGTTCGCCCTCTTCAGGGCCAACTATTACATGAACGACATGAAGAAGACTCCTCATGAGCTCCACTCCCTTCTCGTACAGACCGAGAAGGATCTGAAATTAAGTGGGAGCGTGAAGCTGGATGTTCTCATGATCTCCAGTAAGGGTAAGGGTAAGGGGAAAGCTAAAGCTCAGGGCGACCTAACGGTAGGTAAGCCTAAGTTCAAGAAACCAGGATTTGCTAAGAGTGGGCCCGGTGAGTCGAGCAACTCACAGGGCAAGACAAAGAGTAAGGATACTATCATGGAATGCCACCATTGCCACAAGACTGGGCATTGGAGGCGCACGTGCCCCGTGTATCGTGAGGACATTAAGGCAGGCCGCGTTACTTCTGTTGGTATGTCTTCTTCATCTTCTTTTATTCACATGCTTGAGATTAACCATGCAAGTTACGGAACTTGGGTACTAGATACTGGTTGTGGTTCTCATCTATGTAATCATGTGCAGGGCCTCCGAAACCAAGAACCCCTCATCAAGGGTGAGGTTGACCTGCGTGTCGGGAATGGAGCACGAGTTGCTGCAGTCTCGAGGGGAACATACGTGATCCAGCTTCCAAGTGGATTCGAGTTATCTTTGTATAACTGTTATTATGTTCCTAGTTTATCCAAAAACATTATTTCAGTTTCTACACTTGACAAACTCGGTTTTTCATTTGTAATAGAGAATAATAGCTGTATTTTCTCGTTACACAATATGATTTATGGCAAGGCAGTTTCCATGAATGTAATTTATGTTTTAGATCAAACCACCGAAATATTACATATGAATAACAAGAGATTAAAGGTTGGTGACAAAGATCAAACTTACCTATGGCATTGCCGTATGGGACATATAAATGAGAAACGCGTAAAACAGCTCATACAGAATGGAGCTATCTCGGCCTTTGATTTCGAATCATATGGCACGTGTGAATCATGTCTCATCGGTAAGATGACTCGTATTTCCTTCAAAGGTGTTGGAATGCGCGCTGCCGACCTATTAGGACTCATACATACGGATGTATGTGGCCCTATGTCGATCAACGCACGAGAAGGCTATAGGTATTTCATCACTTTCACAGATGATTTGAGTAGATATGGCTATGTCTACTTAATGAAACATAAAAGTGAATCTTTTGACAAGTTCAAAGAATACCAGAATCGGGTACAGAACGAACTGGGCAGAAAGATTAAAGCACTTCGATCTGATTGTGGTGGCGAGTATCTTTCTCACGAGTTTGATCAACACCTTAAAGACTGTGGCATCGTTCTGAAGTTGACTCCACCTGGAACACCACAATTAAATGGTGTGTCCGAACGGAGAAATCGAACTCTACTTGATATGGTTCGATCCATGATGAGTCACACTGTTGTGCCTGATTCATTGTGGGGCTATGCTCTTTTGTCAGCCGCTCTAATATTTAACCGAAGTCCGTCTAAAGCTGTTGACAAGACCCCATACGAGTTATGGAAGGGAACGATCCCTAACTTGTCCTTTATTCGGGTTTGGGGCTGCGAGGCTTATGTCAAGTGGAGACACGAGGATAAGCTCGGCCCGCGATCGGTCAAGACATACTTTATAGGCTATCCAAAAGGAACTTTTGGTCATTACTTCTACTCGCCAACCGAACAACGTGTTTTTGTTGCGGCTAGTGCGACGTTCTTAGAGAAAGAATTTCTCGAGAACAAGTCAAGTAATAGAACCTTCGATCTATCGGAGATTCAAGAACCAACTACCGAGCAACCATTGGAGGAAACAGTTCCTTCAACCTCGGCTGCGGTAGATATTCCTGAGGAACCTAGGAGGTCGGGAAGAGTCTCTATTCCTCCGGACAGATACATTGGTATGGTCGAGGAACATGGCATAGATGACATCTTACTCCTAGAGGGTAATGAACCCACAACCTATAAAGGTGCCATGACTAGTTCTGTAACAGCCCATATTTTCGTAAAATCTAATTTAAGTTTCTTAAATTATTTTATATAATAAAATAATATTTTAAGTAATTTATATCGAAAGATTTTAATTTAATAAGTAAGATCCGTCTTAAGAACCTCAAGTCCTTAAGACGAATACAAACTTGGCAAGGTTAAGTTCCCGACTTAAATATCCGTTCTAATTTCCTAACCCGTTTCATAATACGGAAAGGACGACCCACTTGTACCCTACTTAAATCATATGTCGACATAACTCCTTCCTCAAGAATTCATTTTACAGTAACTTAGTTTCTTCACAAAACCTCCATTTTATTTATCTCTTTTTGAGGAATTCTTCAGCATCCGTCCATCGATTTGAGGTAACGATAACATTTTCGGAATCCTCATTCAATTTCCAAGCCATCTATCACTTTAGTTTTCCATTTCTTTCACTTCGAAAAATCTGTCCATTTTGGTAAGGAATCGTTTCTGTCCTAAATTCCGTTTTCTTTGTTTGTAGGAGTGGGCTTAGACGATCCGGAGGTCGATAGCTACTTGGTTGAGGAGGATCTATAGCCGGAAAAGCTTGAAAGGTGACGATAATGAGATAACTCGGCCTTTATGTGTATATTAGCATGTTTGTTGTGTTCTCTTGTTTAGCTTCTGATTTTGTTGAAGTATAAAGTTTAAAGAACTTAGAAACATGTTAGGATGGTTTTTATTTGAGGAAATCCATGCTTTAAGACGTTGTTATATGTTCATATGTGACTTTCAGTTTATCACAAATTGCGACGGATACTTGATATAACCAATTGAGGATTGTTATGGGACTTGTATGCTGATAGAATAGTAGTATTAGATGTTCATATTGTTGGGCAAATGATGCTTGTAGCGATTTTTGAAGTTTACATGTCGAATTGTGATGTTTTCAACAAGCTGAAAATGGCGATTTCGCGATCAGGCTCTCTGAGCCGGTCGACCGACCGGCCGCCGGTCGACTGGCAGGGAGAGTATTTGTGTGTTTCGTAAATTTTGAGACAGATGGCCTTGAACTGCCAGCCGGCCGACCGGCTGCCTGCCGACCGGCTGGTAGTCATTTTGTATTGCGTATGTTTGCGAGAACTTAGGAAGAAAGGGAGCCCAGCCGGTAAACCGGCCGCCTGCCAGCCGGCTGGGAGTGCATGTGGGGATGGATTCGAGTTTTGCGAAGGCTGGGTTTGGATTACCAGCCGGCCGACCGGCTGCCTGCCAACCGGCTGCCTGCCAACCGGCTGAGGGTCCTTTGTGTTGATTCCTATGTTTTCAAAAGAGGCGTAGGCTGAGGGATCACCAGCCGGCCGGCCGGCTGCCTGCCGACCGGCTGGGGATCCCTGAAGGCTGTTTTGTGTTGTTTTCGCGTGTAACTTTCAAACGGTTAATCAGTTTTATTTGAAACTCGTTTTGTATACCCGTGATATATATTTGAGGTCCCCGGTGTACGGGGAACATTTTATTGGGTTCGGGAATAGAGTGAGGATAGAGACCCTCCGGTCGGGTAATCGAAAGGGAAACCGGCTCTCCCTCGTCTTAGTTCCCGGGATCAATTAAGTGTTGATTAGAGGTAAGAAGTTAGAACTATAGGTTAGTCTCTACCTTTGGATGTTAGTGGTTACAATGGTTGTCGCGTGGTGGGATATGTGTTAAGCTCACCTCTGGACCCACTACGTGTTTACATGTCGCGTGACGGGATATGTGTTAAGCTCACCTCTGGACCCGTTACGTGTTTTGCTTGGGCGTGTCAGGATATGTGTTAAGCTCACCTCTGGACCTGACACGTGATCGGTTGTCGTACACGGGATATGTGTTAAGCTCACCTCTGGACCCGTTGTGCGGTGACTGCGTATTGGGATATGTGTTAAGTTCACCTCTGGACCCAATACATGTTTGTAGCATTGGGATATGTGTTAAGCTCACCTCTGGACCCTTTGCTTTTGGATGATTAGGGATATGTGTTGAGTTCACCTCTGGACCCTTTTCACGATTGTAAGTTTAGGGATATGTGTTAAGTTCACCTCTGGACCCTTTACTTGAATTGCATGTTGGGATATGTGTTAAGTTCACCTCTGGACCCGACATAGTGTAGTAATGGGATATGTGTTAAGTTCACCTCTGGACCCGTTGCTAGTGTTATGGATGTTTTATCTGCTTGCCTAGATGATGGTACAGTGTCAGATATGCATGATGAGTTATTGATGTTTATTTGATTGTGGTTAAATCATCCAAGGCATTGGATGACTCTTAGTTCGGTTTCATAAATAGTTGGATTGAAAGACCCCCCGACTGGGTAACCAGTAGGGAGACCGGCTCTCCTTCCTAACGGTTTATGAAGTTGGTTGAGAGCCGTGCATTGTAATCGCATGATAGTAAGAGATCAGATGATGAGATGTTTATGCTTCACATGTTGTTTTTTTTTTTTTTTTGGTAAAGTGTAAAAAATATATTAGAAACCATCAAACAAGAAGGTGTGAACCTTCCTTTCATGCTTTGTTACATCCTAAATCTATCTAGCCAGGTTTTATCCTTATGAGGAATCCCACCATGACATCTTTGCTCTATTCTCATACAAGTTTCATCTCGAATACATTTGAAAACAATACTAGGCCTTAGTAAACAATTATCTACTCTTGCTTTGTTTCTTTGAGTCCATATGTGATAGATCATGGCATTCATAATACCATTTAGTACTCCTCTCTTCAGTTTAGTGCCTCTTCTTTGCAAACACCAGTCAATAGTGTTAACTGCTGGAATTTACAGACCTGTCCAGTTCTTAACCAGTTGCAGGATCATGGTACTGTAGGAGCATGTAAAGAACAAGTGTGAGGTATTTTCTGTTCCATTCCCACAAATGCAGCAGTGATCATCCTGAGCCACCCCATATTGCAGCAGCCTATCTTTCGTTTTCAGAGCTCTATGATGATACATCCAGGAAATTATGATGTATTTCCTGGTAGTCCAGTCATTCCAAATCAATGCTGGCCACTGGCAAGCAATGCTAGGTGATCTCAGTTTCTCATACACAGCTTTGATGGAGTACTGGTTATCAGCAGCCAACATACCAGCATCAATGTCTGTGATAGCTTCTCTTATCTTACAAATTTTCTTCCATGTCCAGGCAACATCAAGGGGAGCAGTATAGAGTAGCCAGTCCTGTCCTTTGAGGTAAGTATGATTGACCCACTGAACCCATAGTTTGTCAGGCTTAGCATGGATCCACCAAGCCAGTTTACCCACAGCTGCCTTATTCCAGAGCAAGTCATCTTTGATCCCCAGCCCTCCTTCCTTTTTTGGTTTACAAACTTTTTCCCATGAGACTGGTGGTACTCTTTTAAAGTCAACCCCTCCATCCCACAGGAAGTTCCTGCATATAGCTTCCATCTGTTGAATCACTGAGGTTGGGAGAATAAAAATTTGAGCCCAATAGTTATGAAGAGTTTTTAACACAGCTTTAATGAGAACCAATCTCCCTGCATAAGACAATTTTCGAGCCCCAATGGCTCTCACCCTTGCTTGGAGCTTGTCTATAATAGGCTTGCAGTCTTTCTCATTCAGTTTTGTAGGTTTTATGGGCACCCCAAGGTATCTAAATGGCATACTGCCCTCCACACAGCCTGCCACCTCTATAACATCCTGCTTTACATCCTCCTGTACTCCATTAAAGTAAACATTTGTCTTCCCTGGGCTCATTTTCAGCCCTGAGGCTGCTGAAAATGTAGCAAAGGTCCTTAGTAGTATCATAATGGAATTGATATCTCCTTTACTGAACAAGAGTAGATCATCTGCAAACATTAGATGTTAAAGCTTCATAGGCCCACAAAGAGGGTGAAATTTGAAATTCATTGTAGTTGTGGTATGATGCAAGAGCCTGGACAAGTAATCCATACAAATAGTGAACAGGAGAGGTGACAAGGGGTCCCCTTGTCTAAGTCCCCTCTTACCAGCAAAAAAACCAAAGGAATCCCCATTAAGACTCAAGGAGAAGGATGTGGAAGTAACACATGCCATTACCAAATTAGTGAAAGTACTAGGGAACCTTAATGCCTGCATCATTTGAAGTAAAAAAATCCCATTCTACAGTGTCATAGGCTTTTTGAAGATCAATCTTGAACATGCACCTAGGGGACACAGTCTTTCTCCCATACAACCTGATTAAGTCTTGGCAAATTAGAATGTTTTCCATGATGCTTCTGCCCTGAATGAACCCTCCTTGAGTAGGGGATATTAAATCTGGTAGGACCTTAGCCAATCTGTTGCATAGTAATTTTGAGATAATTTTGTAGACCACATTGCAACAGGAGATGGGCCTAAACTGACTGACACTTTGGGGGTTGTTTACCTTAGGAATAAGTGTCACATTAGTAGTATTCAATTGCTTCAACATTTGACCTTCAGTAAAGAATTCATGAATAGCTGCACATGTATCATTGGCCACAGTATCCCAGCTTGCTTTAAAAAATTTGCTAGTATAGCCATCAGGCCCAGGGGCCTTATCATCTGGAATGCTGAACAGAACCTCCTTAATTTCTTCATCACTGACTGGTTGCTGCAATACCAGTATATGATCATCAGTGCATATGTTACCCTGCTGGACTATGTGAGCTACCACTGGATTGGTGGTTGTTCTTGTGCCTAGCAAGTTCTTATAAAAATTTAGAAAGGTGTTCTGAATCTCAGTGATTTCAGTATGGACCTCCCCTTCTAAATCCTCAATCTGGTGGACTTTGTTTTTCTTTCTCCTTGCCCTCAACAGTCCATGAAAATAGGGTGTATTGGAATCCCCTTCTTTCAGCCAATGAGCCTTAGCTTTCTGCCTAAGATAAGCAGTGAGTTAGGCCTGCAAATGGACATATTTCTCATGAATCTCATATTCTTGTTGCATCAACTGTTCATTCCCAGGCTGATGTACCAGTGCCTGCTGCAAACCTTGTAACTGAAGTCTGGTTATTTCTGTGGTATTCTCTATATCAGAGAATTTCATTCTATTCAGAATTTTCAATGGCTGTTTCAAGTTCTTCAGTTTCTGAACCAGAATATACTGCCTAGTACCATATAAATCTGACTGCCATTGCTGCTCAACCATTTCCTGATACTCAGCTGCATTACACCACATATTATGGAATTTAAAAGGCCTTTTCCTGTTAATATTGCCCAGTCCTTCCCTGAGAATGCAAGGATTGTGATCAAAGTATCCTTCAGGGATATAATTTGCTTTCATATCAGGTAATAAACTATCCCATTCAACATTGGTAAACACTCTATCCAACTTAGTATAAACCCTATCCTTAGGCTGTTGCTTGTTGGTCCAGGTGTAGTAAGCCCCCACTGTTGGACACTCAGCCAACTCACAGTAAGCAATACAGTCCTGGAAAGGTATTGCCTCAACTAAGCTGAATCCTCCCCCTAACCTTTCCTCAGGGAGCATAACACAGTTAAAGTCACCCCCAATAGCCCATGCCCCCTGCATGCCATCAGCTATCCTAGCAAGGTTAGTCCATAAACTTTCCCTTTCTGCAATGCCATTGAAGGCATAAATCATAGTGATCTGGAACTTAATCTGTCGAGGAATGTGCAACACTTCCATATGAATGTATTGAGGATCATATTCAATGAAATCAATATAATATTCCTCAGGTTGCCAGCCTATCCATATACGTCCTCCAGGATGAGTATGGGTGTTGGAGCTTATACTCCAATTATTGAAGATGTTCATTGCATGATGATGGTTTTGAGGTTTAATCTTAGTTTCTAACAAAGCAAAAAGCCCTACGTTATTCTGAAGCAGCAAATTATTAATGTCCCGCTGCTTATCTACTTTATTCATACCTCTAACATTCCAAATCCCAATAATCATTGAGAGTTGGATGGAGATGGTGGCCTGCTAGTCTCTCCTCCCTTTCCAGCTGAATTAGTAAGTTTATCCTTGTAAGTAGGACTTGTATTAGTATTTGTTGGGCTAGTCATAAACCCCTGAGGCATGCCATAGAGGGGTTCCTCTTCTGCTCTGTCATCTTGAGTGTCTGCAATGAGGCTCTGTTGTGAAACAGTCAAAGCTGGTGCCTGCTTAACTGGTGGGAAGGGTGGTCTAGCACCATTGGTGCCCACCTTCCTCCTCCACACCTGTTTGCTCTTTGGTGGTTCATTAGTCCTCCTACAATTGATAGCCATATGTCCCATAATTTGACATTTAGAACACTTGCTAGGGATCCATTCATACTCCACTGGTATATCGATTATGTTACCCTTCTCATCTTGTACTCTAATGTTGCTAGGGAACTTTTGACCCACTTGAACTTCAACCATGATCCTAGCAAAACCCAGTCTGGTTCTATATTCAGTAGGTTCGTCCCTCTTTATGAATTTGCCTATCTTGCCTACTATCTTTGGTATACTAGCTCCCCACAATTTGAGGGGTAGCTTGTGTAGCCTTATCCATGTAGGGACTGTCTTCACTTCCTCCTTCTCTAAGTCCACATCAGGCAACCATTTCTTGATGATGACTGGTTTGCTGTCAAATAAATGCATTCCTGCAGCCAGTACAGCTTCCTGCATCTCCTTCGTTTGAAATCTCACTACAAAAACACCATTAAGTAGAAAGGATATTGTCTCTATCTTATGATGTTTCCATACACGTTTTATATAGCCTTCAAAGACAGGCCAGGGTGGATTAGATCCCAGTACAAAGCCATATACTGCAAACTTCCAGAAGTCCACCTCTTCCTGGATGTCTTCTTCTGTGATGGTGATTACATCCTCTTCCTCATCCATTATCTCAACTATCCTCTTCCCATTTCTATCATACCAGTCTCCCTGAGATTCCTCTGTCTCATTGATAGCCTCTTCCTCTAGTACAATAGAGTCAGTAGAATTGCCCTGATCATCACATTCAGTAAAGTCAAAGGGTGCAACACCTACCAGTTTTGTCATACTTCCATACTTGCTTGCCTCCTCTACATTAGGTACTTTCGAGCCCTTATCATTCCTTCCTTTGTCTTTGGTCTTCCTGCTAGTGATGTTGCGAAGTTGAGATGGTGAAGAATCCATAGCCATGGTGCACAAGATCTTCAAAAAGTCAACGCCGTCAATTCGTTCAAATCGCCATGCTAGAGAGCGTTAGGGTTTTTTTTTTATATTTGTCCTTTTTTTGCTTCACATGTTGTTATATGTTGGAGTATTCTGTATTGTATTATGTGTTACGTGTTGTCACAAAAGGTGGATAGGAGAACTCTAGTCACTCCCCACTGATTGTGGCGTACATGTTTTCATGTATGTAGGTACATGCAGGTTGGAGATGGGATCACATGAGGGCTAGCGAGTGATGATCCTTCATCATATGACTTATACCCTATCGTTAGCTAGACTGTTAGACTTTTGATACATTTGCTTTGGGTGCCTGTAGGGATGTTCCATCCCAGGCTTGTATTTATGTTTTGGTTTGATACTTAGAACTACTTCTTATCTAATGTTGTTTATATCAGTTCTGTTTCCAGTTTTCAGTTTAAGACTTCTCGCATGTTGTTTCTTTAAAAAGTTTTAAATTCCGCTGCATTTTTAGTACTTCTGTATGTTTATATTTCCGCTTTCGCGAGGGGTTTTACAAGTTCTGACTCAAAGCTATGGCTAGAAGCCATGCAATCTGAGATGGACTCCATGTATGAGAACAACGTGTGGGATCTTGTGGACCTACCTGCAAAGGTACGCCCCCTTCAATGCAAATGGCTTTACAAGATAAAGCATGCCGTGGAAGGACAACAATATATCCACAAGGCAAGACTAGTTGTTAAAGGTTTCACCCAAGTGCCAGGCTTGCACTACGATGAGATCTTTGCACCCGTAGTCATGCTACGTTCCATTCGGATTATCTTAGCGATCGCCGCATTTCACGACTATGAAATCTGGCAAATGGACGTTAAAACCGCCTTCTTAAACGGTTATTTGGAGGAAGAGTTGTACATGGTACAACCCGAGGGTTTTATTGATCCAGAACATCCTAAGAAGGTTTGCAAGTTTAAGCGTTCCATCTATAACTTAAGCAAGCATCACGGAGTTGGAATCATCGCTTCGACCAAGTGATTAAAGAGAATGGGTTCATTCGATCAGTCGAGGAACCATGTCTCTATATCAAGTCGAGTGGGAGCAAGATTTTTTTCCTAGTATTGTATGTTGATGACATACTCTTGATTGGGAATGACATACCTCTCCTTTCTTCGGTTAAAGCATGGTGTAAAAACCATTTCCAGATGAAAGATCTAGGAGCTACACAAAGAATTTTGGGCATCCGTATCTACAGAGATAGATCACGACGGGTGTTGTCTCTCAGTCAGGAGTCTTACATAGATAAGATTCTAGAGAGATTCAGCATGACGAACTCCAAGAAAGGGTTCCTTCCTATGGCTACTGGGCTTTACTTGAGCAAGACTCAAGAAGCTAAGACATTGGAAGAAAAAGAGCGCATGAGTCAGATTCCTTATGCTTCGGCAATAGGATCGATCATGTATGCCATGATATGCACACGTCCAGACGTTGCATATGCATTGTGTATGACAAGCCGATTCCAAGCTCATCCAGGTGAATAACAC
The DNA here is from genome assembly GCA_029255685.2 of Silene conica. Taxonomy (NCBI): domain Eukaryota; kingdom Viridiplantae; phylum Streptophyta; class Magnoliopsida; order Caryophyllales; family Caryophyllaceae; genus Silene; species Silene conica. The sequence continues at coordinate 31,957,112 of CM055317.2, read as the reverse complement.
TGGATGGCCGTGAAAAACATTCTTAAGTAACTACGGAGGACTAAAGATTGGGGTTGACTTATGGAGGCAACTTGACGCTCTGCGCCACGGGTTACGCAGATGCTAGCTTCCAAACGGATCGAGACGACTCGAAATCTCGGTCTGGATTCGTTTTTACTCTTAATGGCGCTGCTGTCAGCTGGTAAAGTTCTAAACAAAGTGTTATAGCAGATTCTACAACTGAGTCCGAATACTATGCCGCTTCGGAAGCAGCTAAGGAAGCAATATGGATGTATCAATTCTTACAAGGACTATCAGTAGTGCCTAGTTCGAATGACCCGATCACCGTTTATTGTGACAATAAAGGTGCCATGTTCCAAGCTAAGGAGCATAAGTCTAGCAACAAAGCTAGACATGTACAACGGAAAGCTCATCTAATCAGAGATTACGTGGAGTAAAAGGAGATATTTATTGATAAGATCGCTACGAATGACAACATAGCTGATCCTCTCACCAAAGCATTACCACGTGATAAGCATGAAGGGCATATTAATCCAGGGGAATTAGATGTGTTCCTAAGTTATAGTACTCTTTTATGAATTCATGTTATAATTCATTTTCTTGTGTACTCTATTACAACCTCATTGTTATGATATTTAATGTTTTGGTTTTCATCTGGAATTGTACGCCAATTTTGAACACCACAAAGTGAACTGATTAACATTACATCGTTTTGGTCCTTGATTACCCACTTGAGCTGATAACTCAGGTAATCATTTTGTGACGTTGGTTGATGGTGGGTTCAACGAGACATAAGTCAAACAGTTGACCGACCAATCACAAAGGCGAGTTATACGGATATCTCGTAGGACACCCCGTGACAACGTTATGGAGTCTTAAATGTTTTATAACATTGGGTGCCAGGTCGTGGATATGATCTCCATAGTGTTTCTTAGAGTCGAGTCTTTTGACTTTCAACTGTCTCTTGAGATTAAGGCAGATTTTGGGTAACTTTGGTTTCTTTCCCACGGTCTTCCGTAACAGGGGCCAAGAGGATTTTTTCTGGGTTATTTCATGCTTCGCTTACATATGCAGGATTCGAGTTGAGGGAAATATCCAAACCCTTATCAGGATTTTATCATTTCTCAGGGCCACTCGAGGAGTAGTAACTGAAATGCATGGCCATGCTCGAATACAGATTCGTTTTATCAGTTAAGTTACTCTCTAGTCGGGGAAACCACTCTTGATACAGATCGATTGTGAGATACGACCTTTGCGAATATGGATTTGCAAATTGTCTTACATTGAGCGGGAAATTTTAAAAGGATATGAGAATCGGTTATCGCACCTACACTTGTACGGACAAGTGAGAGTTTGTTGGAGCTTGTGTCCTCCACATGTAGTGTGATAACGTCATTGCACATACCCTTGTACGGACAAGTGGAAGATTGTTGGGGCTGGTGTGCTTGACAGTTAGTACAATGACTTACTAAATCTCTTAAAGGATCATAAGGGCATACTACAGTATTATTATCAGTTGATCCACGTTTATCAATAACGGTTGGTTTGCTAGATAAGTTTGACGTTATTGTCATACGGATGGCGGTGATCAACTGGTCCCTATACGTCACACCTATAGGACACGTTTGAGAGATGTGAAGGTATGAAAATACAGTCACATTTATGCCGGATACGACTAAACAGTTAGTCAGAGGTATTGACTATTAAATTAGTCAATAAGATGTTGACATTATTATTTAAGACAGATTAAATAATTTTAGCTAATACGGATTACATGATTAATTCGTAAATTAAATATAAACGGTCATATTTAATTAAATATTAAATTCGCATATTAATATAAACAATTATATTAATTGAGCTAATTATACAATATCGTAATTTTCTTATCAGACATTATTAATGTATCGACTGCACATTGTGACAAATGCATTAATATCTGATAACATGTATACGATTTATAATAAATACCCGCGAATTATATTTTTAGCAAAACGGGTCAAATCACGAATTAGAATAAGGTAAGAGTGGAAAGCCCACTCTTACCCTACTCGAAATTTCGGTCGGCCGAGTAGAGTAATACAAAAGGAGAGTAATTCTCCTTTTGTCAGGAGTCTAACTCTCCTACTGGTATTTTATTATTCTCATAATTAGGGTTTTGGAGAGCATCCTTCTCCCAAAACACTCAGATCTGACATCAAAAATCACAAAAAACTCTCCCCATATTGCAAGGCAATTGGAGAGTATTCTAGCACACGCGGCATCGTCTCAAACAAAGTCTTAGGTGCAAGTTATAGGAGGGAATTTACTTTAATTTCTGTTCTTAGGCCAATCGCGCAAGGACCTAATGTTGTACTCTTATTCATGTTGTTTTTCCATCTTATGACCATAATTCGCACTTGTAATTTTTCGTTATAATCCTTCAATTTTAAGGGCGAATACATGTTTTAATTCCCACAACATCAAGGCTACCATCTTCCTCAATTAGTCCAACATACCTATTAGGTTGAAGTAGGACCCTACCTGACCTCCTGGGTAGGATAGATACCGAAGCAGATGAGGAAGGAACATCTTCGTTCGTCTCTGTTTCAATTTGTGGCTCTTGAACTTCATGCATTTCATCAAGTTCAAAATTTCTCCCACTCTGTCTTCTAAAAATAAACTCATTTTCTAGAAAGACAGCCTCTGAAGACACAAACACTTTGTTTTCTTGAGGTTTGTAGAACTGGTAGCCACATGAGGTGGTTGGATAACCAACAAAAATGCATTTTTCGGATCGTGGAGCTAGTTTGTCATCGGTCTTTACCTTGACATAAGCCTCACATCCCCATATCTTCATTTAGGACAAGTTAGGAACTTTTCATTTCCACATCTCGTATGGAGTCTTTTCGGTCACTTTCGTTGGACTATTGTTCAACGATTTGATGGCGGCGAGGATCGCAAATCCCTTAAATGAATCGGGTAAGTCGGTTTGGCTCATCATAGATCGGCCCATATCTAATAAGGTTCGATTCCTCCTTTCTGCCACACCATTGAGTTGTGGTGTCCCTGGAGGGGTAAGTTGTGACAAAATGCCACAATCTTTCAAGTGCGAATCAAATTCGTTACTTAGATATTCGTCACCACGATCAGATCCTAGTGCTTTAATCTTTCTGTCGAGTTGGTTTTCTACCTCATTTTGAAATTCTTTAAATTTCTTAAAGGCTTCACTTTTGTGTTTCATTAAGTAAATATACCCATATCTACTTAAATCATCTGTGAAGGTAATGAAGTAATCATAATTGCCCCTAGCGGTGATGGTTAATGGACCACATACATCGGTATGTATAAGCCCTAATAATTCACTAACTCGTGTCCCTTTACCACTAAAGGGATTACGAGTCATTTTTCCTAGGAGACAAGCCTTGCATATACCATATGATTCATAATTGAATGGTTTTATTACATTACTCTTTACTAATCTTTTAATGCGATTTTCGTTTATGTGATCTAGCCGACAATGCCAAATATAGGATTCATTTGGATCACTTGATTTTAGCTTCTTCGATTGAATGTTATAGACATCGCGGGATGAGTTCAAAGTTTCCAAAACATAAATTCCATTGATCGATGGTGCATGGCCAATGACCATGTCATTTTTAGATATAGCACAACAATTGATTTTAATGGAAAAACTATATCCTTCAATGTCTAACATTGCGACGGAAATAATGTTTTTAGAAAGTGACGGTACATAATAACAATTATTTAAATGTAGCTCATATCCACTAGATAAGGCGAGAGTGCAAGTCCCCTTTGAAGTGGCCGCTACCCTAGCTCAATTTCCAAGTCGGAGATCCACATCACCCCTGTCGAGCTTACCCTATAGACGATTACAAAGGTGAGAACCACAACATGTATCTAATACGCATGTTGAGTTGGAAGCATAATTTATGTCAATAACAAGATTTCAGATGGAGAATTACCTAACGGAATAACAACACCCTCTTGAATATGCCGTAAATATATTGGACAATTTCTCCTCCAATGTCCCATGCCACGACAATAGTGGCATCAACCCTTATTTTGTAACTTTCTTCCCTTCTTTCTCTTCTTCGCAAGACTGTTCTTGCTAGAACTCCCACTAGTTTTTATCATACTTTCTTTCTTTTAAATATAAAGCATCCATTTCCTTGTTCAGCTCATCTATAGTATTTAACAAATTATTTTAGTAATTCGTAATTACCGTCCCAAAATATGGTTATTATAATAATCGTCGATACGATATACACCGTTTGTTATAACCACGAACCTTTCACATTCTAATTTCGATATTTCAAAAATATCGATTAATATTTGACAATTGACACATTTCAATTTCAAATTTAAATCTTACATTAAGATTCAACCTCTGATTTCTCGATATTTGATTTTAAGGATTTCGATCAACTCGTATCGTATACAATTGATCAATATATCAATTAAGGGGATTGTCCTATAGGTGTGACCTAAAGGGATCAACTGACCACCGTCATACGACAGTAATGTCAAACTCTAGTCAGCCAATCATTACAGATTAACATTGGTCAGTTAACTATATAATATCGGATCATCCCTTGCATATTCTCGTCATGAGATTTAATTACGTGATCGCACTATTGTTGAGGACACATTTCCCAGCACTCGGTCCTCTATATGCTTATATTCGGTCCCCGGTCCAGATCGGTCCAAACCCGGTCGTATCCGGTCCAGACCCGGAGACCGGTTCTTCCCAACAATATTCTAATTTCTGAATTCTAATAAGTGATAATCTAGACTCGTGGGGCAGGCCCAATTTCACAATTTACATCAAAACGTATGAAAGTATGAAACATTGAAATTTGAAACTACTATACGCTAATTTCGCAAATCCGCAATCACCGGCATAATCTAAATCCCTAATCTCTTAAATCCCTCAATTTCCTAAATCCTTAATCTTTATCTCCTAAATCCCTCAATTTCCTAAATCACTTCTCTATGAAGATTGAAGATCACGATTTCGCATCAATTTCGACTCTCCTCCATGCTTTAGACTTTCAGTTAAGTTAAGTTTCTATTTTTTTTATTATATAACATAATTATACGTAATTGCTCATTCATGTACGAGTTTTACTCTTTTATGGACTCTTTTTTATTATTTTTCCATTCTATATCCTTCTGCTAAAAATAGGAAAAAAAAACTCTCTATCTAATTCTCCCTCTCACATAATTAATCAAATTTATCAAATTCGTCAAAATTACACGATTATGAATGCTAATTCTCTACTAATTGATTATGTAAACAAACTCTAATTGATTTAGACTAATTAAATTAGGGTTTGTTCATCTTCTGCCGTGTTCTTTTTCTTCTTTATTCCTCTTTTTTCAATTGTTATCTGAGACAAAAGCTAAAAAAACTAATTGTACAAGACGTACTTCCTACATCTTAATCATTTGTAATTGAAGACAAATTGAATGTTTCTCCTTGAATTTTGGATTGTTTTTTTTTTCCTTGACCATATTGCATCATAGCAACAGATGGTGTATATGTTTTTTTTACAATGAGTTCGTACCAATGTTAATGTTGAATGCATAGAACATGTCGGAGACTACAGCGACAAATCGTATTTGTCGTCTTGATTTCATACTTTTGTAGTAAGTTGTCTCGCGTGATTGAATATAGAGAAAGAGAAATATAGAGAATTGAATATGGAGAGAAAAAATGAAAATGGGGAGATGAAATAAAGGGATAAAATGGTCATTTCTGTCCATAAAAGAGTAAAACTTGTCCATGAATGAGCATCACCCTAATTAAAATCCAAATTATAGGCAAACTGCAAACACTGCTAATTTATTTTCGTATATATACTTTGTTCATCTTTTGTAGGCTTATTATTTCTCCAAATCTTATTCACAAAATCACAACTTCAGTCGGTAGCCGATTGCCAAAGTGGTAAGTTTTTCTATTTTGCCTTTTTAAATTGTTTGTTTTCTGCATTTTTTTTTTGGTATAATGTGTGATGCGTATTTGGGGTGATAATCAATAAAGATAATCAACAAAAATACGGATGTTGCAGCGGAATAAAAATACTTGTAAATAATACAATCTTGAACGAATAAAGAACGAAAATTAACCAAGAAAGATGAAAACGGATGAATGGTGGCACGGTGGTGATGACTGTTGGAGGAAGTGTCCTCGACAATAGTGTGTTGACGTAATTAAAACTCATTTGAATGAAACACAACTGGGAGTGTTACTCTTTTAAAGTCGACTGATCAACATTTATCGATAATGATTGGCTGTCTAGAGTTTGACATTATCGTCATATGATGGTGGTGATCAGTTGATCCCTTAAGGTCATATCTTTAGGGAATTCCGTCTCAATGGAATAATTAATTAATATTGTATTAGATACAAATTAATTAATAACTAGAAATTTTGGAAATAATTTTATATGACGAATATTTTTATAATGGGATTATAATAATAAAAGGTCAAAGTAATAAAAACGTTTTATTACTCGGTTTTATTTATTCGTTTGGAAAACGATTAAATTGAGAATGAATACGGTTGATCATAAAATTACAAAGAGTTGTAATTAAATTATGACATTACATTTTTGTACAATAATAATTTCGAAATTATTAGTGTATTTATTTAAATGTAATAAATTTGTAAATTATGAATTTTAATAGTTAAAATTGCACAATTAACAAATTGGGTCATGTGTTATGGAACATATGTGACATGTTACATTTTAACACAATTGACAAAGATAAAATGGGTCCATATTAGACCCATTTTCAGCCATGTAGTATAGTGTGGATGGAGGTTGTGTGTGCAATGTGATTGTGTGTGTAAGTGAATGTGTAAGAGTGTAAGGAATATTGTATGCATTGTGTAAGAACATAATGGCCATGCATTGGCTCTTGTGGGATTGATTTGGCCGGCCATGAGGCTTGCTAGGCAAGCTCATGTGCTTATATAATCACCACTTACAACACTCATCAATTGCTAGTCTCTTTGGTTGTTTTGCAACACACATCTCCCATAAACACTACAACTCCATTCTCCCAATTTTAGTAAAAGAGTTTTTACTAAGAAAATAATTATTTCCTATACTAATAATATTAAGAGTAATATTATTATTATTTTCTAGTATACTTGTACTAATTTTCTAGTAACAAAATTAGTATTGGTTTGAGATCGGGTCCTTGATACGCACCTTTAGGAGACGATTTTTGTTAGATCGTTACAAGAGGATTTCGGGTTTTTGAAGACTCAAATAATAGGTGATTATTGAGTATAAACCTTCTAAAACCAATGTAAGGACTATCTCATCTTATGATATCATCTTGCATGCATAAGATCCATTTAAGTTTTATGACTAAACTTAAAGAAACAAAACTCACATTAGATATGAGTATAAAATCAGGAACTTAGTTTCCAACAAGTGGTATCAGAGCATTACGGTTGTTGCATGCATGATCGGATTCATGTTTAATGTTAAACGGTTTAACATATATATCTCGAATTTTTTTGTGTTTATTATGATAAATCACAAAATAATTTTGCATGTTAAAGTTTCTGATTCTAAAATGGTTTTAGGATATAAAAATGATTTTATGGATTTTTATTGTTCATTTTCATATTTATTTGTATTTTTTGTAGTTTAAAGCGGTTTAAACAAACAATTAATGGGAAAAATAGTTAAAAATAGTTTCTGGCCGAGATTTTTTGATATGTTCTCACATGCATATTTAATATATTGTATATGTTTTTTCGTAAGAAATTGAGTTAATATGCATGGATTATGAATTTTATGAGATAAATAGTCATAATATGAGTGAAAATGGGTATAAAAGGTTATATTTCGAATTTGACCTTAAAAATTTTATGAGAAGTCACATGCAATACATAAAATACCTGTATAAATTTTCGGATTTATTGGATTTGTTTTGCATGATTAATGATTTTTATAGTAAAAATCGTATTAATAGTGACTCAAATTCGACTTTAATAGTTATAGTTGGAATTTTGCCATAAACAATTTTACACAATGTCACATGCAATATTTAGAGAATGTATATAAATTTTGGGAATTTATTCTCAAGTGATGCATGATTTATGATTTTAATAGTTAAAATCGGATAAATAGTGACTTATTGTGTTAAAAATAGTTTAACATACACTTGCAAATGTTAAACATAAAATAGAATTGATTATGACATTTCAATGTATGACCATTGAAGCCAAATTGGTATAGGATACCCAATTCAAATCAAATCAAAATCAAATTAAGTTTAGAACTCAATTAAGAGGAAAAGTTATCAACCATCCAAAACTATCTAAGCTTTAAAACGAATAATTTCTGTAATAAATCATAAGGGCACACAAACCAACATCAAAGTCATTGCTTGTGGCCTTAGTGGCTATCTTTCGTAATAAAATGAGATTATTATTACAAAGTTAGAGTGGGAGAAATTTAAAATGCCACAAATAGCATATGATTTTGATGAGCACAATGGATATGATCTATTAGTGAATAGTAGGATTTATTGTGTTTTGGTTGTGTAAGAGATTTAGAAGGTAGATAAAATTGTGGATAGGATCTACGATTGAGAAAATCTACACCTTATGGTTTTAAAAGGTAGATTAGGCTGTGGATAAGATTCTACGCCTTATCATCCCAAAAGTTGTGGATAAGCCCAAAAGTTGTGGATAAGATCTACGGTTTGGTAAAAATCTACGCCTTATATCCCAACGGCCCGGGCCCTGGGGGATACTTCAAGAATAAATTCTTGAAGTTTGTAAGGAAAAATTCTATACATGGATAAGATCCATGATAGAGTCCTCGTACAGTATAAGATAAGATAAATGTGAGGAACTGAAAGTTCCCACACACAAAATTATACACCATAAGAAAAGACTCTTATAGAAACTACGGGAGGACACTCGAAGAAAAATTATTCAAGAGATTTTGCAAAGGCTCAAGAAAGGGTTCTTGGATTCAGATGGTGATCTAAATATGCCAATGCAAATTCTAAAACCCATGAAATTTATAAGACATACATGCTAATAAATGAGATTTATTGGGAGAAGCATATGTTGACATATGGATGCCAGCAGTCTGCAAAGTTAAGGGTAACTTTGTTGAAAGTAGTAAGGTAATTCATTGAGAATGAATTCAGTAAACTCAATAACCACTTTTCAAAAGGGTATTTGAAAAGGATGTGACTATTAGCACATATGGTTAAGTCCCAACCATTTCAATTCATTAAATGTTAAAGAATATTGAATTGAGTGGGAGCTTTATGATTTACGGTTAAATGTAAAGTTCAGTGGGAGTTCTCGCTCCAGGATTTGAAGCTATTGAGTCATGGGTATGACTTCGGGATCTTCAGAATCAGGCAAGAACAAGAGTTTAGTGGGAGTAAACGTTATCTAAAACAACTCATTGCTCGTTTAGAATGAAGCATTGATACTTATAAAAGGTACACGAGTTTTGGTTCTAGATGACATATTGATATGAATTAAATCTAATTGAACATGGGATGTTTAGTTGAGATTATAAAAGACATCTTGTTATTAGTGTTAAGGTTGTTCATGGAGATGAAGATAGTATAACCATGATGGGATCATGGAAATTTATCGAACCTTAAGTACTATTGTTTGCACGTTTAAATCGCTAATGTTTCCGCCATTAGTATAATCGTGTAAAATGGATGCACACAGCTTACAGGACAACCCGTTGAGCAGGTGTTAAACCAATGATTAAACCTTGATCAATTGTCAAAGTATTCTCCAATGAAGATGAAAGACAAATTCAAGATTTTGGAAGATAACTTAGTCGTATAGTAAAAGGTTTACAACAACTCAAGTTCCAAGATACCAAGCAAAGATTTATGATAATCTTTGGCTTACATTCATTGACTATGCATCTCAATGACTTGTATTTTAACTACATGGTCATCACAAGATTCTACAAAATGTGTAAGTTCACAAATTATGTAAAGGCATTGCTGTGGTTGGGAGTTACACAATGCACATAATCTTATTCGCTAGTCATGAGAATGACTTGTCTCTTTCAGATGAAAGATCAATGTATGGATATGATCCGCAAAGTGAACGCTCGCACGAACCGTGGTAAACCTGGTTTACTCAAAATGAAGATAATTACAATTTTAAGGGATATAAACGAGAGACCCTAAAGCTTATTGTAAATGAAATGGTGTTCAAAGGTTGACCACTTTGATGGTGTAATCCACTAATTGTTTGAGTTATTTATAACTCACGAAAGGTCAAGTAAAATTCAAATGGGATGGTAAGACCATATTGAACCCCATTAAAGTGAATTGAATTATCATGACCTCGCCCCTAGTTGCTTAAGTGAGGTGACATCTCAATGCAACCGGATGTGTGATGCGATTGATGGCGAGTTCAATTGCCATAGAGTCATACGGGATGACTAATCGATCACCTAGGCATAGACATGTTAAGATACATTTGTCGGGCTAATGACCGCTTATAGAGCTCTGGCGTAATCTTATTAAAAGACTGCCTGGTCGTGTCGGGAGCATCTATCGTGTTTCACATGAGTCAGTTCTTGGACTAATGACTGTTCTCTGAGGTGGCACAGTTTTCAGATTAACTTTGATTTATGTCCTAACACCTTCGTAACTGGGGTTTATAAGGACATATTTTGGGTGATGATGGGCTGTGGCCAGCCGGAAGGAGTAAGTCGATTAGGAATTGTCCACCCCTTGTCAGGGTTGAGAAATATCTCTAGGCCACTCGAGGAGAATAATAACTAGAAATGCGTGGCCACGCTCGGAAGGTATCTATGGTAGATAATTCCGATCAGTAGTTATAACTCCAGATCGAGATACACCACTCTAGATTTTAATCAATTGCCGGCACGACCTGAGAGGACGCCATGCATTGAGTGGGAGATAGTAATAGGGCAAGAGAATTGGTGACACACACTTGTCTCGGACAAGTGGGAGATTGTTGGAGGAAGTGTCCTCGACAATAGTGTGTTGACGTAATTAAAACTCATTTGAATGAAACACAACTGGGAGTGTTACTCTTTTAAAGTCGACTGATCAACATTTATCGATAATGATTGGCTGTCTAGAGTTTGACATTATCGTCATATGATGGTGGTGATCAGTTGATCCCTTAAGGTCATATCTTTAGGGAATTCCGTCTCAATGGAATAATTAATTAATATTGTATTAGATACAAATTAATTAATAACTAGAAATTTTGGAAATAATTTTATATGACGAATATTTTTATAATGGGATTATAATAATAAAAGGTCAAAGTAATAAAAACGTTTTATTACTCGGTTTTATTTATTCGTTTGGAAAACGATTAAATTGAGAATGAATACGGTTGATCATAAAATTACAAAGAGTTGTAATTAAATTATGACATTACATTTTTGTACAATAATAATTTCGAAATTATTAGTGTATTTATTTAAATGTAATAAATTTGTAAATTATGAATTTTAATAGTTAAAATTGCACAATTAACAAATTGGGTCATGTGTTATGGAACATATGTGACATGTTACATTTTAACACAATTGACAAAGATAAAATGGGTCCATATTAGACCCATTTTCAGCCATGTAGTATAGTGTGGATGGAGGTTGTGTGTGCAATGTGATTGTGTGTGTAAGTGAATGTGTAAGAGTGTAAGGAATATTGTATGCATTGTGTAAGAACATAATGGCCATGCATTGGCTCTTGTGGGATTGATTTGGCCGGCCATGAGGCTTGCTAGGCAAGCTCATGTGCTTATATAATCACCACTTACAACACTCATCAATTGCTAGTCTCTTTGGTTGTTTTGCAACACACATCTCCCATAAACACTACAACTCCATTCTCCCAATTTTAGTAAAAGAGTTTTTACTAAGAAAATAATTATTTCCTATACTAATAATATTAAGAGTAATATTATTATTATTTTCTAGTATACTTGTACTAATTTTCTAGTAACAAAATTAGTATTGGTTTGAGATCGGGTCCTTGATACGCACCTTTAGGAGACGATTTTTGTTAGATCGTTACAAGAGGATTTCGGGTTTTTGAAGACTCAAATAATAGGTGATTATTGAGTATAAACCTTCTAAAACCAATGTAAGGACTATCTCATCTTATGATATCATCTTGCATGCATAAGATCCATTTAAGTTTTATGACTAAACTTAAAGAAACAAAACTCACATTAGATATGAGTATAAAATCAGGAACTTAGTTTCCAACAATGACGTGGCAGCTCGGCAGGGCTGACGTGGCGGCGGTCAACTAGTGGTCAACGGTGGTGATCGTTCTTGGTGTTTCTTGATGTTCTTGATTGATGAATCTTGATGACGTAATAAGGCACAACACTTAATACTTGAAAGATTTGTGAAACGATTTGATGAATGATTTATGATTGTCGATGGATAGGATAATTGATCAAGCTCACACAGATACCCTCTCAATTATTTTGAAGCTCACACAGATACTTCGGGTTTTAAAGCTCACACAGATACTTTAGATTTGTAAGTAAAACTTAACAAAAGGTTTTTTTATAACTTGAATATATGATGAATAAAACAAACAACTAAGGATGCCTATTTATAGTAAGGTCATCCGTCACAAACTAGAATCGAAATAGGAAAACAAAAAGAACCCTACACGGTTTCCAAGTGCTCGGCCAAACCGTATACTACTACTCTTCTTAGGGTTTCTATTTCTATCCTATGGATTAAAGATAATCCTTATTTAATCTAAAAGATAAAATAACAAATAAAAGATTAAGTTGTAGTAACAACCCTAACAACTTAATAACAAACTCCTAATAAACTAATAACTAACTTTGTAACCACCTTGTAACAACCTCAACAACCTTGTTGTAACAAACTAGTAACAAACTTAATTAATTAAATAAGATAAAATAAATAACACAAACCCTAAACAAATTAGGACCCCTAACCGAGTGGTCCCACACGTTGGGCACGGTTCCCAAGATCCCTACCCGGATCTTTCTTTTGTTCCTTTAATACGTTTTCCCAAGCTAACTTGAAAATCCGTATCGAACCCATATCGAACATTTTAAACCTTTCTTTGGGTCGTGGGTCACGACCTCGAATACTTGCTAATGCTCCCGCATCATACTCTCTCAGTTTTTGAGAATTTGACCTCAAATTAAGATCATGCAACTCCCGAGTAGACTTGGATATACTAGCTCTTGAATTGATGAAAACATGGTTTTCTTGATTTATCAAACCCTTACTCCTAGGGTTCTCCTTGTGCTTGTTGGCGTTAGCAACCAACCCTTCTTCCCGACCTCCAACACTCACGGCCTACCCAAACTTGCGGCCTCCGACCTTCGGGATGCTCACGGTCCTCGGCTTCTCACGCCTCTCACGTTCCTCCCTACTTGGCAACCCCTCACAACCTCCATGTCCTCCATGAATTTCAACCAACCCAACACCACACGCTCTCGACTTTTTATCCCCGTCGCTCGGTGTCCCTTCCCCTAACTCCATAAATAAGCTTTTCTTTGAATTAGGTGGCCTAGGTTTGATTCTTGATAAAGGTTGGAGATCATAGATGGTACCTCCTTTAGTAACGCTATATACATTTGTTCTCCCATCATGTATAGCGTTCCTATCGTATTGCCAAGGCCTTCCAAGTAATATATGACATGCGTTCATAGGGACGATGTCACACCACAGTTTATCTTCATAAGGTCCAATGTTGAAAGAAATTAAGGCTTGTTTCTCCACCCGTACCCCTTGGTTCCCATCTAACCATTGCAACTTGTACGGTTTTTCTCTAGCCCTAATACTTAACTCCAACTCCGAAACTAAGGTTTTTGTAACAACATTAGTGCAAGACCCGCTATCAATAATCAAGTCGCACTTTTTTCCCTCTACCTTACAACGAGTATGGAACACATTATCCCTTTGTTCCTCACCTTCCGTTGTGGACTCCACATGTAAAGCACGTACTACGAGACATTCCCCCTCGTCCTCACTCTCGGCTCCCACGACTTTTCTGTCCTCCTTTTCCTCCTCAATTTTTTTCTCCTCTACTAATTCAGGTACAACAAAGTTTGGAATCATACCTTGAAGTTCTTGAATTGACAAGGTTCTCTTTTGAGGGCAATCTATAGCGATGTGTCCATAGCCCTGACACTTATAGCATCTTCTAATAGTACTCCCTCGAGGATCGGGAATACCTTGCTTGAATGTATTTTTTGCCTTTTCGGCCCCTTCTTCTTTGGACGCCTCTTTTGTCTTCGGCGTGGCACTAGTGGTGTACGATGATGAGCCCTCTCCGACTCTTGTGCTCTTATAAGAATTTATCTTCCTTGCTTTGTCATGTCTTTCAAACTTCAAAGCAATCCTGCACACATCATAATAATCTTCATAGTTTTGAATTTCAACCCTTGAAGCTAGGGTTGGCACTAAACCACGAATAAATCTAGCAACTTTCAACTCTTCCCTCTCATCTAGGTCACATACAATGGTCATGTTTTCAAATTCCCGAATGTATTCCGAGACGGTCATATTATCTTGAGTTAAAGAATGGAGTTTTAAGTAATTTTCTTGATTGTAATCTTTTGGCAAAAATTTCTTCACCATGTGCTTCTTCAATTTTGCCCAAGATTTAATCTTCTCCTTTCGTTGCTTCTTCCTTTGCTTCACAAGATTCTCATACCATAGCGAAGCGTATTTAGTAAGCTTTAAGATAGCAACCTTGAATTGTTTCCGGTCATCGTATTCTTTGTATTCAAAGACTCTCTCAGTTTGCCTTAGCCACTCCAAGAAATCTTCCGGATCCATGTCTCCTTTGAATTCAGGGATGTCAAGTTTGAGACCTCTATCATCATCGTTCTTGTCCCAAGTCTTGCCCTTAAATTCAGCCTCTTCTTCCGAGTCACTCGCCCTAGATGACGACTCTCTCGTCTTTTTATGACCTCCTTTGGTCATCATTGTCTTTATGAGATATTTGAGCTCTTGGATTTCGGATTTTAATTCCATGTTGCTCTCCTCCCATGATTTTTCTTCTCCGTCTTGAGATCCTACCATGTTGACAAACTTTCCCAAGAACTGGTGTAATAAAAATTAGACCAAGAGCCGAAGCTCTGATACCAATTTGATGCGTATTTGGGGTGATAATCAATTAAGATAATCAACAAAAATACGGATGTTGCAGCGGAATAAAAATACTTGTAAATAATACAATCTTGAACGAATAAAGAACGAAAATTAACCAAGAAAGATGAAAACGGATGAATGGTGGCACGGTGGTGATGACGTGGCAGCTCGGCAGGGCTGACGTGGCGGCGGTCAACTAGTGGTCAACGGTGGTGATCGTTCTTGGTGTTTCTTGATGTTCTTGATTGATGAATCTTGATGACGTAATAAGGCACAGCACTTAATACTTGAAAGATTTGTGAAACGATTTGATGAATGATTTATGATTGTCGATGGACACTACAAAACAATGCTCTGTTTGCGACGGAATTTTCCGTCGCAAAAAGGGTGAAATCCGTCGCAAATGATGTTTTTGCGACGGATTTGCGACGGACTGCGTCTGTCCCATATTTTTGTCGCAAAAAGTTAATTTGCGACGGATTTTTCCGTCGCAACTTTTTTGCGACGGATTGACCACTCTTTGCGACGGATTGACCTTGACCAGAAGTCAAGGTCAGTCAAGGTTTGCGACGGATTTTCCGTCGCAAATGGTCCTCTTTGCGACGGATTTTCCGTCGCAAATCGTGATTGACCTTGACTTCTGGTCATAGTCAGTCAAGGTTTGCGACGGAAAATCCGTCGCAAAGAGGCCCATTTGCGACGGATTTTCCGTCGCAAACCTTGACTGACCTTGACTTCTGGTCAAGGTTTGCGACGGATTTTCCGTCGCAAATTGAGACATTTCCGTCGCAAATACCTGTGTGATTTTCCGGTTTCAGCCCTTTTTCCAGCTCCCCATTTCCATTGAAATGATTCATTTTTTCCCTTTTGCATGATCTGTAAACCTGCAATTTCAGAAAAACGACCCAGCAACAAAAACTTGTCGGAGACAAGGGTTTTTAATATCTCTTTTCATAACTAATAAGAAAGTTTTACAAATGATAATCCAACTCAAAACTAAACATAGTCCGCGGTACATCAACTAAACAACCTAATGAAATCTATCTAACGGTCGTGTCGGTGGGCTGTGGGGTGGCGAAATGACTGGCCGCCCTAGCATTGTCGCCGCCATCATCGTCAAAGTCGCGTCTCGGCTGAGAAAAGCCTCCCGGGTTGCAGCTCTGAGTAGTGAACTGCGCCCCCTGTTGACTTAAGTATTCTTCAATTGCCTTCAGCCTTTGGGATGTCTCGAGATCGTTTTGTCTTAGCTGAGCATTCTCTCGAAGAACTTTGCCGAGGATACCTGCAATGAATAGTCAAACATGATATTATATTCATTTAGTAAACGGTTAAATAATTGGTTAGTTTTAAATTTTAATAAACTATAAAATACAAACCTGGGGTGTATTGTGACTGGGTCCCATCACTTGAGTGGCGACGACGCTCGTAAAGGACTGGGGCTGCATTTCCCATACCGAGTATCAACCCTTTCTTGTTGAAACCGCCGTGTTCTTCGAAGTAGATCTCGTTGTCGTCGATATCTTGCTCCGGGATCCCTTCACTTATCATTTTGTTCTTTCTTGAAAAAACTTTTTCCTACAAAACAAAAATAAAATGTTATTAGTATACGTTAATTAATTAGTAAACCAAACTACTAAAATATAAAGAAAAGTTTCTGTTAACTTACAAATAGTGCTTTGGGTTTCGTTGGGAGGCTCCGGCGACGGCGGCTCCGGCGGGGGAGGTAGGGTAGGGTGGTTGGGGGGGTGGTGTGGTGACGAATCGCCGATAGATCGCCTTAGGGTTTGCGTTTTTTTTTAATTTTGAAATCGATTTGGGGAAAAGAAAGAGACCCGCGGGGTCTGTATAAAAAAGATTTGCGACGGAAATTTGCGACGGAATTTCCGTCGCAAATCTGGTCAAGGTCAAATCTTGACCAGATTTGCGACGGAATTTCCGTCGCAAATGTTGACTCCTGCGGCGGAAATTCCGTCGCAAATCTGGTCAACATTTGACCTTGACCTACTTTTGGGCAAGTCTGGTCAATAAGTTTGCGACGGAATGTCCGTCGCAAAAGTCAATATTTGCGACGGATTTTCCGTCGCAAACCTTCCCGCCATTTGACTTTCATTTCGCGGGTCTTGGAAATTCAGGTCCGTCGCAAATTCCGTCGCAAACAAAAAATCCGTCGCGAAATCCGTCGCAAAACTAATTTTGCGACGGATTTCCTGTCCGTCGCAAAAAATCCGTCGCAATGGCAGTATTTTTTTGTAGTGGGATAGGATAATTGATCAAGCTCACACAGATACCCTCTCAATTATTTTGAAGCTCACACAGATACTTCGGGTTTTAAAGCTCACACAGATACTTTAGATTTGTAAGTAAAACTTAACAAAAGGTTTTTTTTATAACTTGAATATATGATGAATAAAACAAACAACTAAGGATGCCTATTTATAGTAAGGTCATCCGTCACAAACTAGAATCGAAATAGGAAAACAAAAAGAACCCTACACGGTTTCCAAGTGCTCGGCCAAACCGTATACTACTACTCTTCTTAGGGCTTCTATTTCTATCCTATGGATTAAAGATAATCCTTATTTAATCTAAAAGATAAAATAACAAATAAAAGATTAAGTTGTAGTAACAACCCTAACAACTTAATAACAAACTCCTAATAAACTACTAACTAACTTTGTAACCACCTTGTAACAACCTCAACAACCTTGTTGTAACAAACTAGTAACAAACTTAATTAATTAAATAAGATAAAATAAATCACACAAACCCTAAACAAATTAGGACCCCTAACCGAGTGGTCCCACACGTTGGGCACGGTTCCCAAGAAGAAAATATCACTGTCAATAAGCCACAAGATGTGAAGTCTCCCTTATTGCCACCTCGCCCCAAAGTCACAGGACGTGAATACATCTCTGTCAAAAATAGGAGAGCTGATTATTGGGTGCATTTTCGTGAGTATACAGAGCAAGGTATGCGAAGAGTTGAATGTCTATATTGTGAAAATAGAAACTTTGCATCTGATGGCAATAAAATGGTTCTAAAAATATAAAAAATCATTGGCTTGTATGTCCTGCAAATCCTAATGCTCCCATAAATAGATCTAAGGGTAGACAAACCGAGTTAGTCTTTGATAGAGGTGCAAATGAGGGAGAAGGGAAATTGAAGGGATGGACCTTAAATCTTGAAGAGGTTAAGGGAGCAGTAATTGATATGATAATACTTGATGAGTTACCTTTTCGTTTTGTGGAAAAACCTGGTTTTAGACGTCTTATGTTTGTTACTTGCCCCAGTTTTAAGATTCCTTCCCGTGCCACCATTACACATAATTGTTATAAAGTCTATAGTAATAAAAAAGCAAGATTGAAAGAGTTACGTAGAGTTTCAAGTCGAAGGGTATCATTTACTACCGATACATGCACAAGTATTCAAAAAGTGAACTATATGTGTTTGACTGCCATTACATTGATAATGACTGGAATTTTCAGAAGAAAATTCTCTGTTTTTGTCCTATTTATAGTCACAAGGGTAAGGATATAGCAAACCTTCTTGATAACTGCTTGAAATTTTGGGGTTTAGACGATAAGGTTTTTACTTATTGTATGGGATGGCTTAAAAAAGAACAAAAAATCTATTAACAAGGTTAGATATGCTGTGAAGTTTGTTAAAAGTTCTCCTGCAAGGTTGCAATTCTTTAAAGATATAGCAAAGAAGTATACAAAATGTGAGTTGTCATTATCTCTAGATGTCCCCACCAGATGGAACTCTACATACACCATGTTAGAGACTGCATTAAACTATAAGGATGTGTTTCCTGATGTAAATGTTCCGATAAATCGGAGAGGTGATGAACTTGGTAGTGTTGGTACAGATATAAATGATGTGGATGAATTTGGAAATCCTATTGAGTGTGAAATAGATCATTCTGGTGCTCCAAGTGACTTTGATTGGATTATTGTTCATGCATTAAAGGTATTTCTAAAAGAGTTTAAGTATTTAACTGATCAAGTTTCAGGTTCATTGTATGTGACTAGTAACACTAGTTTCTTTATCATTGCTCGTGCACTTCATCAACTAAATACTTGGATTCAGAGTGATGATGAAGATTTTAAAGCTATGTCTATTACAATGAAAAAGAAATTTGATAAGTTTTGGGGAGATGTTGATAAGATGAATGTGTTGATTTATATGGGAGCTATTTTGTAACATCCCAATATTTCGGGACTTGGAAGTTTAAAGATTTTAAGTTTAAGTTCGAGAAATAATTTATATTTCGTAACTTTTGGAATTTCATCTAGATAACTGATTAAATTATGTGAGAATATTTAAAAGGATTTAAATAAGATTTCATTTAATTGCGTAATTTGCGTCTTAGCAATTTAATTTCATAGTCCGGAAATATTTATATCGTCTTAAGTTTGTAGTTACCTTAGGTCGGTGTTCTTAGCTTAAACCGTCTTAAAACTTGTCTTATGGGCCTAACTTGTTAATGGACCCATCTCCTCTCTTTTTCCTCACAAAACCCTAACCCCTCCATCATCTACCTCACTCCTTCATTTCAATTTTCAGATTTGCAAACATAACAACAAACACCATTCTATGAATTTCTCCTTCAATCTTAAAATGCTCATAGATTCTTCGTTTCTTATCCGATTGAGACGATTTTCGCGGCCACGGATTCCTCTTATCGCCCTCCTTCTTTCTAGGTATATTTTATCTCATAATCTTTCCGTCAAAATTTCGGCCTGTTTTGGGTATTTCGAAATTCGTGGGTTGCTTTTGATGCTTGAGTTGTTTTAGGCGGTGTTTGTGATAACCCGGAGGTCGATACTTACGTGGTGGAAGAAGATTTCGGAGCTTAAACGCTTTTAAGGTGACGATTACGAGTAACTCGGCCTTTTTGTTAAAATAGCATTCTTTGTGTTGTGTTCTTGCTTAAAGTTTCTGATTTTGAGGTTGTTGATGATGTTTAAGTTTAGGTTTAACATTAGGAATGTATTTTATATGTTCCCACATGATTTAATTGGAGTATTTGATGTTCTTAAGCTTGATATGTTCATGTTTCGGATTTTAAGTTCTTAAGACGAATACAAAGGTTAATCGTAATTCATGTTCTAATTGTTCAAAAATCGTGTTTGAGACATACTTGGGATTGTTATGGGATTATATGTGCTGGTAGGATAGATTTGTGGCTTGAAATCATAGTGTAAAATCGTTTGTCGAAAGTTTGAAGGAATTGAGAAAGTGCAGGGAAAATCGCGAATTGAGCCTGCCCGTGTAGGGGCGCAGGCTGCGCAATTGAGGCGCTGCTGCGCAACCCCATTGCGCAGGCTGCGCAATATCGCTGTAACATTTGTTTTGTTTAATTGTTTCGTGATTGTTTTGGGGACTTGTTTCCCAACTGTTTAAGTGATGGTGTAACATCCCGTATTTTCGTAAAATCTAATTTAAGCGTTTTTAATTATTTTAAGTAATAAAATAATAATTTAGTAATTTATTTCGAAAGACTTTAATTTAATAAGTAAGATCCGTCTTAAGAACCTCCAGTCCTTAAGACGAATACAAACTTGGCATTGTTTAAAGATCCGACTTAAATAACCGTTCTTTTAATCCGACCCGTTCTTTTAATACGGAAAGGACACCACTTGTGTACCCTACTTAAATAAGATGTCGACATAATCATCCTTCATCTTCAACATTTCATTTTCACAGTAAACACCATTTCTCCTTAAACCTCCATAAACCTCTCCTTCTTTTGAGAAATTCTCCATCATCCGTTCTTCAAATCGCAAAAGTAAGTACGTTTTCGGAATCCTCGTTCGATTTCCTTGTCATCCATCACTTTCGTTTTTCATTTCGTCGACTTTGAAAAACGGGCTGTTTTCTCTTAATTCCGTTTTAAGGGCTTAAAATCCGTTTCTATGCTTGTAGGTGTTGGCTTGGAGGATCCAGAGACCGATAGCTACGTTGTTGAAGACGATCTTTAGCCGGATTAGCTTGAGAGGTGACGATAATGAGAAACTCGGCCTTTATGTGTATATTAGCATGAATATTGTGATTCTTGTGTAGGTTTCTGTTTTTGTGGTTACATATTGATCAAAGGACTTAGTAACATGTTTAGGATGATGTTGTTGTGAAGAATTCATGCTTAAACTTGTTGTTGTGTATGCTTAAGTATATTTTCAGTTTTTCTCATTTTGCGACGGATACTCGATATATTCATTTGAGGATTGTTATGGGACTTACTTGCTGATAGATTAGTAGTTTTTGATGTTTGATATTGTTGGGTAATTATCTTGTGTAGCAAATTTGAAGGTTGTAGGTCGTTTAGTGAAGTTTTCCATATGTTGCGAATTGCGAAAATGTGTTACAGGCTCTCTGAGCCGGTCGACCGGCTGGGAGAGCAACTTGGGTATTTTGCGAGATTTTTAGAATCAGGCCTTGGGACTGCCAGCCGGCCGACCGGCTGCCTGCCGACCGGCTGGTGGTCACTTTTCCTTGTATAGTGTGTTTGCGATGAACATAGAATAGAAGGGAGCCCAGCCGGTAGACCGGCCGCCTGCCAACCGGCTGGGAGCGCATTTGGGGAATGGTCACGAGTTTTGTGAAGGCTTGGGAAGGTCTTCCCAGCCGGCCGACCGGCTGCCTGCCGACCGGCTGGGAACCCTTTCTTGTGTGTTCTCGGTTTTAAAAGAAGAAGAAGGCTGAGAGGTCACCAGCCGGCCGACCGGCTGCCTGCCGACCGGCTGGGGACCCCTGGTGGATTTTTATTGTTTTTCGATCGTAACTTTTACACAGTTGATCGGTTTTAATTGAAACTCGTTTTGTATACCTGTGACATGTATCTGAGGTCCCCGGTGTACGGGCAACATCATATTGGGTTCGGGAATGGAGTAAGGATAGAGACCCCCCCGGTCGGGCAATCGAAAGGGAAACCGGCTCTCCCTCAACTTAGTTCTCGGGGTCAGTTAAGTGTTGATTAGGAGTTAAGAAAAGTAGAACTATAGATTAGTTCATAGACTTTGGTTGATATTGTATTGATGCGTATTAAGTTATGCCTTAAGCTGGCCTCTGAACTTAATACGTGAGTTGTTTGTCATATATGGGGATATGCCTTAAGTTGGCCTCTGAGCCCTATATGTGTATATTTGTCGTGTCTGGAACATGCCTTAAGCTGGCCTCTGAGTTCAGACATGTGTGATAGTGATCGCGTCAGAATATGCCTTAAGTTGGCCTCTGAGTCTGACGAGTAGAGCAGCTGCACAACGGGGTAGCTAAGGAACTGACACCTTGCCCGGGGTGCAGATGTTTGGTGCTAGAACATGCCTTAAGCTGGCCTCTGAGTTTAGTACCTTGTGATGTGGTGAAGGGACATGCCTTAAGCTGGCCTCTGAGTCCTTTACTTTTGGATGCTAGTCTATGCCTTAGGTTGGCCGCTGAGTCTAGTGTCTTGCTGATTGGCAGGTCCATGCCTTAAGTTGGCCTCTGAGTCCTTGCTTGCTGATGTTTGGTGTCTAGGTTATGTCTTAAGTTGACCGCTGAACCTTTTCACTTGCTGAACGTTTTGGTATTAGGTTATGTCTTAAGTTGACCGCTGAACCTTTTACTTGCTGAATTTATCTGCTTGCCTTGAGTGGGTACGTGTCAGATATAGATATTGTTTATGATGAGTAAATGTATATTTGTTGAGTTATGGTTTGATCATCCAAGGCATTGGGTGACTCTTAATTCGGTTTCATAAATAGTTGGATTGAAAGACCCCCCGACTGGGTAACCAGTAGGGAAACCGGCTCTCCTTCCTATTTGTTTATGAAGTTGGTTGAGAGCCGTGCATTGTAATCGCATGATAGTAAGAGATCAGATGATGAGATGTTTATGCTTCACATGTTGATATATGTTGGAGTGTTCTGTATTGTTTTATGTGTTACGTGTTGTCACAAAAGGTGGCTAGGAGAACTCTAGTCACTCCCCACTGATTGTGGCGTACATGTTTTCATGTATGTAGGTACATACAGGTTGGAGCAGGGTTACGAGAGGGCTAGCGAGTGATGATCCTGTTGTCATCATATGACTTACCTTATGTCGCGTAGCTAGACTCTTAGACTTTTGTTACTTTTGTTTTTGGTGCCTGTAGGGATGTTCCATCCCAGGCTGTGTATATATTTCATTTCAGTACTTAGAACTGTTACTTATCTATTTTGGTTTTATCCAGTTTCAGTTTCTGTTTCAGTTTAAGACTTCTCGCATGTTTTATCTTTAAAAGTTTTAAATTCCGCTGCATTTTTAGTACTTTTGTAAGTTTATATTTCCGCTTTCGCGAGGGGTTTTACAGTTGGTATCAGAGCATTATTGCTCCCGACGCACTCATGTGACCCCCAACCTTAACTTGACCAAGTAAACAAATAATGAATGAGAGATGGGTAGATCTAAGGACTTATTTTGTAGTCTATTTGTGATTGCTAATTGATAAGCTAATACTTGTTTTCTCTTTTGAAGGATGGTGAGACCTAGGGCTGCTGATAACATTGTGCTGCAAGCAATTCAGCATTTGCTTGAGACTCAGAGACAGCAAGCCGGGAATGTTCCGCCTCCTCCACCGCCAGGCAACGAGGCTAATCGTCCTGGTAGTTTCTCATGGATAGTTTTGCAGATGTCCCGTAGCCACGTGAAGACATATGGTGGCGAGGTTGACCCGGTAGCTCTTACAGAGTGGTTTAGAGAGATGGAGAGGAGCTTTGCTATGTATTCGGTGAGTAGAGAGGATAGAGTGCGGCTAGCCACTCACTTTCTTACTCTTGAGGCCGACAGGTGGTGGGCATTGACAGGACCTACCTTCACTCAGGATCCTCTGTTCGATTGGGATGCTTTCAAGGATAAGCTCGAGACGAGGTTCTATCCTAAAGAGCTCAGATCACAGCGACTCAAAGAATTCATGGATTTAAAGCAAGGCAAGATGTCAGTTCAGGAGTTCACAGACCGTTTCAACCAGCTAGCTCACTTCGCATCGAGGTTTGTCAGAGATGAGGCCGAGAGAGTCTACTTTTACCGTGGCAAGCTAGGACCGCGCATCGAGAGCATGGTTCGTCGTGACTCTACTTCTTTCGTGGAGGTGTATGATGATGCTATTTGGGCTGATAGTTCTATTCGTGCCATAGATGCTGAGACCCGTGCTGCTACTTCTAGTGTGACTTCTCACCAGAGATCCGTGTACCAGGGGAAGAGACCATTTGTTCCTTCTACTTCTTCGCCTTCTTCCCAGAAGAAGCGTTTTGAGAGGTTCTCTGCTCCGGTTGCTAAGACCTTTGTTCACACCGCCACATCTCCTAGTGTTTGCCACCGTTGTGGTAAACCTTCTCATCCGGGTTTTGACTGTTTCAAGAATGCTTTCAAGTGCTACACTTGCAATGGATTTGGGCACAAGTCTTATGAGTGTCCTGAGAGGAACACCGCACTTGGCAAGGCTGCCACTGCTGCTGCAGCGACTAAGGGAGGAAAGCCGAAAGGGAAGATCTTTGTGATGACTAGGGCTGAGGCAGAGGCTCATCCAGATATTGTTGCTGGTATCTTTTCTGTTCTTGGCGCTGAGTGCCTTATTTTGTTCGATACTGGAGCTTCTCTATCATTTATATCGACTCAGTTCGCCGACCGCCTAGCTCTTGAGTCTTCATTGGTTGAGGAGACTTCTATTTCCTTACCTTCTGGAGACGTGTTTTCCTGCTCTTCGTCCCATAGGGATGTTCCTATTATTATTGGTCAAGCCACATTTCTAGCGGACTTACTGAGATTTCCTCTCGAGGAGTTTGACATTATCCTCGGTATGGATTGGTTATCGCGATACCATGCTCGCTTCGAGTGTCGCGACCAGAAAATCTGCTTGAGGAGTTCTTTAGGAGTTCGTGTTTCCTATAGGGGAACTCGCCCTCAAAGGGGTGTTCGTGTTATCTCTTCGATGAAAGCTTCTCATCTTCTTAGGAAGGGTTGCCAAGCCTTCCTGTGTGTTGTTACAGCTGCTAAACCATCGCTACCGAAGCTTGAAGATGTAGCCATTGTTCGTGAGTATCCAGATGTTTTCCCAGATGACTTGCCAGGGATACCGCCAGAGAGAGATGTGGAGTTTACCATTGAGCTTGTTCCAGGTACCGGACCGATTTCTAAGGCTCCTTACCGTATGGCTCCACCAGAGTTGAAAGAGTTGAAGCAGCAATTGGAAGAGATGATCGAGAAAGGTTTCATTAGACCTAGTGCTTCTCCGTGGGGTGCTCCCGTTTTGTTCGTTAAGAAGAAAGATGGTTCCATGAGACTTTGCATTGACTATAGAGAGTTGAACCGAGTGACCGTGAAGAACAGATATCCTTTGCCTAGGATAGATGACTTATTCGATCAGTTGAGAGGTGCTTCTAGGTTTTCCAAGATTGATCTTCGATCGGGTTATCATCAGATTCCAGTGAGAGAGGCTGATATTGCGAAGACTGCTTTTCGTACCAGATATGGGCATTTTGAGTTTGTAGTTATGCCATTTGGGTTAACTAATGCACCGGCTATTTTCATGGATCAGATGAACCGTACCTTCAGTGAGTACCTTGACACATGTGTTGTGGTTTTCATTGATGACATCTTGATATATTCGAAGACCGATGAGGAACATGCTGAGCATCTTCGATTGATTCTAGGGATTCTGCGCAGACAGAAATGGTTCGCAAAGTTTTCGAAGTGTGAATTTTGGCTCTCGAAGGTTGCCTTTTTAGGACATGTGATATCCAGCGAGGGTGTGATGGTAGATCCCGCGAAGATAGAGGCTGTGGTTGATTGGGAGAGTCCCAAGGATGTAGGAGAGATTCGTAGCTTTTTGGGTTTGGCAGGCTATTACCGTCGATTCGTAGAGGATTTCTCCAGATTAGCTCGCCCGATGACTCAGTTACTGAAGAAAGAAGCCAAATTTGTATGGACCGACAAGTGTGAGAGTTCTTTCCAGGAGTTGAAGACCAGATTGACTTCCGCCCCCGTGTTAGCTTTGCCAGAGATCGGAGTGGATTTTGATGTGTATTGTGATGCTTCGATGTTAGGACTTGGGTGCGTACTGATGCAGAGTGGTAAGGTGATAGCATATTCATCTAGGCAGTTGAGAGTTCATGAGGTGAACTATCCGACACATGATTTGGAGTTGGCTGCAGTTGTTCATGCTTTGAAGATGTGGCGTCATTACCTGATTGGATCCCATTGCCGTATTTTCACAGATCACAAGAGTCTTAAGTACATTTTCACTCAGAAAGACCTTAACATGAGACAGAGACGTTGGCTAGAGTTGGTGAAAGATTACGACATTGAGTTGTTATATCATGAGGGAAAGGCCAATGTAGTTGCAGATGCGCTTAGTCGCAAGACTTCGCACTCGATGAGTGCCATGAGAGTATTGCCCGATGAGTTGTGTTCCGAGTTCCGGAAGCTGAGGTTAGAGATGGTGGGTAGTGGTTTTGATTGGTTAGCTGCTATGACTGCCGAGCCGTCTTTATATTGGGAGATTCGCCAGAGTTTGCCTTCAGATGCCGATTTCAAGAAGTTCGAGGCTAAGATTTCGAGTGGTGTTGCACCTGAGTTGGTGATTGATGCTGATGGTTTCCTTAGGTTCCGTGGTAGGATGTATGTTCCTGATGTGCTAGATTTGAGGAAGAAGGTTCTTGATGAGGCTCATTTGTCACCGTATTCTGTTCATCTAGGAGGAGAGAAGATGCACAAGGATTTGAGGCATATGTTTTGGTGGCCTGGTATGAAGAAGGAGATCTTGGATTATGTCAGTAGGTGTTTGACTTGTCAACAAGTCAAGATAGAGCATAGGAGACCTGGTGGTTTGCTACAGCCGCTTCCCGTTCCTCAGTGGAAGTGGTAATGCATATCTATGGATTTTGTGACAGCTTTGCCTAAGACCGTGGGAGGCAAAGATGCGATTTGGGTTATTGTTGATCGTCTAACTAAGTGTGCCAGATTTGTGCCGATCAGAGAGACATGGGATATGGACCGTTTAGCCAGGGCTTATATTGCTGAGATAGTCCGATATCATGGTGTCCCGAGGGAGATAGTTTCAGATCGAGATCCGAGATTTTGTTCTAGGTTCTGGAAGGCTTTGCAGGAGGCTATGGGTAGCCGTTTGTTGATGAGCACCGCATTTCATGCCGCGACCGATGGTCAGTCCGAGAGGACTATACAGACATTAGAGGATTTGCTCCGTGCTTGTGCCCTTGATTTTCAGAGTTCTTGGGAGCAGTGTTTGCCGTTGGTAGAGTTTTCTTACAACAACAGTTATCATGCTTCCATTGGTATGGCTCCGTACGAGGCTCTTTATGGTAGGAAGTGCCGTAGTCCGATCTGTTGGGATCAGGCTAGTGACGTTCGTGACCTAGGACCGGACCAGTTAGCTGTTACTATTGATCAGGTTCAGCTTATCAGAGGTAGGATGAAGGCCGCACAGGACCGGCATAAATCCTATGCTGATGTTCGCCGTAGACCCTTAGAATTTGAGGTGGGTGATCGAGTTTTCTTGAGGGTTTCTCCGATGAAGGGCGTCAAAAGGTTTGGCGTTAAGGGCAAGTTGAGCCCTAAGTATATTGGACCTTTTGAGATCGTGAAGAGGATTGGTGCTGCTGCTTATCGTTTGGACTTGCCTCCTAGTTTAGGCAAGGTTCATAACGTTTTTCTTGTTTCCCAGCTCCGTAAGTATGTTAGTGACCCGAGTCATGTTTTGCCTAAAGAGATCGAGAACTTGGAGCCGAGTCTTGCTTTCGAGGAGCGTCCTGTGAAGATCCTAGACCGTCAGGATAGGAAGCTTAGGAGCAAGGTGGTGCCGCTAGTGAAGATCCTTTGGCGTTGCGGTGATGTTGAGGAGCAGACGTGGGAGACTGAGGCATCGATGCGTATCGCGCATCCTTCTCTTTTCGATTGAGGTATAGTATATAGATTTATATCCGTTCGAGTTTCGAGGACGAAACTTTTTGAAGTTGGGGTGATTGTAACATCCCGTATGTTCGTAAAATCTAATTTAAGCGTTTTTAATTATTTTAAGTAATAAAATAATAATTTAGTAATTTATTTCGAAAGACTTTAATTTAATAAGTAAGATCCGTCTTAAGAACCTCCAGTCCTTAAGACGAATACAAACTTGGCATTGTTTAAAGATCCGACTTAAATAACCGTTCTTTTAATCCGACGCGTTCTTTTAATACGGAAAGGACACCACTTGTGTACCCTACTTAAGTAAGATGTCGACATAATCATCCTTCATCCTCAACATTTCATTTTCACAGTAAACACCATTTCTCCTTAAACCTCCATAAACCTCTCCTTCTTTTGAGAAATTCTCCATCATCCGTTCTTCAAATCGCAAAAGTAAGTACGTTTTCGGAATCCTCGTTCGATTTCCTTGTCATCCATCACTTTCGTTTTTCATTTCGTCGACTTTGAAAAACGGGCTGTTTTCTCTTAATTCCGTTTTAAGGGCTTAAAATCCGTTTCTATGCTTGTAGGTGTTGGCTTGGAGGATCCAGAGACCGATAGCTACGTTGTTGAAGACGATCTTTAGCCGGATTAGCTTGAGAGGTGACGATAATGAGAAACTCGGCCTTTATGTGTATATTAGCATGCTTATTGTGATTCTTGTGTTGGTTTCTGTTTTTGTGGTTACATATTGATCAAAGGACTTAGTAACATGTTTAGGATGATGTTGTTGTGAAGAATTCATGCTTAAACTTGTTGTTGTGTATGCTTAAGTATATTTTCAGTTTTTCTCATTTTGCGACGGATACTCGATATATTCATTTGAGGATTGTTATGGGACTTACTTGCTGATAGATTAGTAGTTTTTGATGTTTGATATTGTTGGGTAATTATCTTGTGTAGCAAATTTGAAGGTTGTAGGTCGTTTAGTGAAGTTTTCCATATGTTGCGAATTGCGAAAATGTGTTACAGGCTCTCTGAGCCGGTCGACCGACCGGCTGCCGGTCGACCAGCTGGGAGAGCAACTTGGGTATTTTGCGAGATTTTTAGAATCAGGCCTTGGGACTGCCAGCCGGCCGACCGGCTGCCTGCCGACCGGCTGGTGGTCACTTTTCCTTATATAGTGTGTTTGCGATGAACATAGAATAGAAGGGAGCCCAGCCGGTAGACCGGCCGCCTGCCAACCGGCTGGGAGCGCATTTGGGGAATGGTCACGAGTTTTGTGAAGGCTTGGGAAGGTCTTCCCAGCCGGCCGACCGGCTGCCTGCCGACCGGTTGGGAACCCTTTCTTGTGTGTTCTCGGTTTTAAAAGAAGAAGAAGGCTGAGAGGTCACCAGTCGGCCGACCGGCTGCCTGCCGACCGGCTGGGGACCCCTGGTGGATTTTTATTGTTCTTCGATCGTAACTTTTACACAGTTGATCGGTTTTAATTGAAACTCGTTTTGTATACCTGTGACATGTATCTGAGGTCCCCGGTGTACGGGCAACATCATATTGGGTTCGGGAATGGAGTAAGGATAGAGACCCCCCGGTCGGGCAACCGAAAGGGAAACCGGCTCTCCCTCAACTTAGTTCTCGGGGTCAGTTAAGTGTTGATTAGAAGTTAAGAAAAGTAGAACTATAGATTAGTTCATAGACTTTGGTTGATATTGTATTGATGCGTATTAAGTTATGCCTTAAGCTGGCCTCTGAACTTAATACGTGAGTTGTTTGTCATATATGGGGATATGCCTTAAGTTGGCCTCTGAGCCCTATATGTGTATGTTTGTCGTGTCTGGAACATGCCTTAAGCTGGCCTCTGAGTTCAGACATGTGTGATAGTGATCGCGTCAGAATATGCCTTAAGTTGGCCTCTGAGTCTGACGAGTAGAGCAGCTGCACAACGGGGTAGCTAAGGAACTGACACCTTGCCCGGGGTGCAGATGTTTGGTGCTAGAACATGCCTTAAGCTGGCCTCTGAGTTTAGTACCTTGTGATGTGGTGAAGGGACATGCCTTAAGCTGGCCTCTGAGTCCTTTACTTTTGGATGCTAGTCTATGCCTTAAGTTGGCCGCTGAGTCTAGTGTCTTGCTGATTGGCAGGTCCATGCTTTAAGTTGGCCTCTGAGTCCTTGCTTGCTGATGTTTGGTGTCTAGGTTATGTCTTAAGTTGACCGCTGAACCTTTTCACTTGCTGAACGTTTTGGTATTGGGTTATGTCTTAAGTTGACCGCTGAACCTTTTACTTGCTGAATTTATCTGCTTGCCTTGAGTGGGTACGTGTCAGATATAGATATTGTTTATGATGAGTAAATGTATATTTGTTGAGTTATGGTTTGATCATCCAAGGCATTGGGTGACTCTTAATTCGGTTTCATAAATAGTTGGATTGAAAGACCCCCCGACTGGGTAACCAGTAGGGAAACCGGCTCTCCTTCCTATTTGTTTATGAAGTTGGTTGAGAGCCGTGCATTGTAATCGCATGATAGTAAGAGATCAGATGATGAGATGTTTATGCTTCACATGTTGATATATGTTGGAGTGTTCTGTATTGTTTTATGTGTTACGTGTTGTCACAAAAGGTGGCTAGGAGAACTCTAGTCACTCCCCACTGATTGTGGCGTACATGTTTTCATGTATGTAGGTACATACAGGTTGGAGCAGGGTTACGAGAGGGCTAGCGAGTGATGATCCTGTTGTCATCATATGACTTACC
Organism: Silene conica; assembly: GCA_029255685.2. NCBI lineage: Eukaryota > Viridiplantae > Streptophyta > Magnoliopsida > Caryophyllales > Caryophyllaceae > Silene > Silene conica. The sequence continues at coordinate 31,926,270 of CM055317.2, read as the reverse complement.
TTATGTCGCGTAGCTAGACTCTTAGACTTTTGTTACTTTTGTTTTTGGTGCCTGTAGGGATGTTCCATCCCAGGCTGTGTATATATTTCATTTCAGTACTTAGAACTGTTACTTATCTATTTTGGTTTTATCCAGTTTCAGTTTCTGTTTCAGTTTAAGACTTCTCGCATGTTTTATCTTTAAAAGTTTTAAATTCCGCTGCATTTTTAGTACTTTTGTATGTTTATATTTCCGCTTTCGCGAGGGGTTTTACAGATGGTTAAGTGATGCTTATGAATATAATTACTTGGTTTTAAATGTATGTTTGAGCTAAGTGATGAGCCCAAATTTGGTCATTATTTTCTCTTGTTTTCCTTTTATTTTGATCCCGTTTCACCCCCGTTTGGCGCGATTTCGCCCCTTTTTGTACTCGATATCTCTCTTCTACATATTTGTTGCCATGATGTAGGACTTGACGCGGGAATGAAGAAACGGGAGAAAAATGTGATGAAATCAAGGCAAAATAGGAGGAAAGGAGCTGAAATGAAGAAATGGGTTCCTCAGCCGGTCGGCCGGCAGCCGGTCCGCCGGCTGGGAGCCCCTTAGCCTTGAATATTGAAGAATTTTGCAGAACTTGGAATTTGGGTCCCCAGCCGGTGGCCAACCGGCAGCCGGCTGACCGGCTGGGACCCCCTCACCCTTGGCATAATTCGTTTCCAACCAGATCCGTGATTTTGCATCCCCAGCCGGTGGCCAACCGGCAGCCGGCCAGCCGGCTGGCAGTACCTGAGCATGGAAGAATATTGGAAGAAGTTTTCAGAAGTCCTTATTTGGACTCTCAGCCGGTCCCGGACCGGCAGCCGGTCGACCGGCTGGGAGTCGCTTATCAGATTTTCGAGCTCTATATAAACCCGCACTTGTATCATTTTAATATGACGCATTCTTAAGCTTATTTTTAGGGTTTTTACTGTTTCATTACTTAATACTTAGACTCAAAAACACTCTTAAATATTTTAATCTTCTTTAGATCCTTGTTTAATCTTTCAATATTTGTTAATCTCGCTTTAGTAATCTAGTTAGCCTTGTTCTTGGGTATTGTAAGAGGATTTTGTTGGGTTATATTTTGAAGGGTTTGAAAGAATCTTTCAACTTGTTATCCAAGCTACTTCCTTTCCTATTGTTATTGGTATAATTCTTCTAATCTCTACTTAGTTTTTACTTTTATTTAAGTTTCCTTTGAATCAATTGCTCATCCTTTGTTTGTTCATGATGTTTAGCTTTTGTTCATGCCTTATTCACATGTTTTCATTTACCATGAGTGAGTAGTCTCCTTGCTAGGGTAAGGGGTGATCTTGGGTGTTGTTTAGATGATGAATTCATGCTAGTAAGTTGACTAGTTGTTCTTAAAAAAGTAGTCTTCCATTTGTTGCATGCTAGGTGTTTGATGATTTGCCTCAACGAAAGTTGGGCTTTAATTTTAGCGTGACTTGCCTTTAGCGACGGTTGGGGGTTTGTCTTAGCATGTTAAATGGTTGGTTGTGGTATTTTTAGCGAAAGCTAGGGTATTCCGACCTAGGTTAGTCGACCCGAGAGAAGAGACTACCCGAGACTATTTGTTTGAGACCTTCTAGTTTTCTTTCTAGAATCTTCGTCTAACCACCTTAGTGACCCCCGAAACCCTAGTCTTCTCTTCCATTGATTCAATCTTATTTAGTTGTTTTAATTGTTCGTTTTAGTTGTTCTTTAGTCTTTAATCAACCATAAACCTATTACCCCCGACTCTCACTTAAATTAGAACATAATTACACAACTATCCCCACCGTCTTCGCGTTCGACCCCGATTTCGATACTACTTGCTTTCGGGTTTTATAAATGTGTTTGATGCCGGAATTGACGACAAAAGCCGGATATCAAAATGGCGCCGTTGCCGGGGACGCTGTTAGAAGTTGTGTAGTTTAGTTTTAGTTTTAGTCTAGAGTTAGTTGAGCTTGTTTTGTTTTGATCAAAGATTTGGTAGTTAATTGTAGAGTGCGTGTTTTATTGCTCACCCTAGTGTTTAACAAGCACTAGGACGACTAATTTGTTTGCTAAGTTTTATGCCTAGGGGTGACTCTAACTCTTTGTTGTCATCTTCCGAATCGGAGAGGCTCTTTCGGGCCTTAAGGAGGAAGACTATTGCATGGGTAAGAATTGCGTCCCAAGCATCTACTAGCCAAAACAACCCCTCTTCATCCGAACCACCAAGTCCCAATCAAAGCAATCCTAGCCCAACATCCGACAATTTTGACAATCCGTTTTATCAATCACCACCACAATCACCACACTTTCCAAACAACCATCCAATTCATATAATGGCCGCTCTTCGTGATCATAACCGGCCCAATCACAATGACACCACCAATCCAATCAACTTCGGGGCTCTTGTTCCTCAAAATTTCGAAATACACCCTTCGCAAATGAGTTCAATCGAGAAGAATGCCTTTAGCGGGGATTCTCACGAAGATGCTCATGGGCACTTGAGAAAGTTCAAGGGTAAGGTCGCAATGATAAAGAAAACGGGAGTACCCGAGGAGACACTAAGGCTTATGCTTTTCCCCTATTCCTTAACCGACAAGGCGGATAGGTGGTTAAATGTCCATGCTCCGAATACATTCACCACATGGGACGACTTGGCAACGGCTTTCCTTGCCAAGTACTACCCATCCTCCAAGACCGCGATGCTCCGAAATGAGATAACTCAGTTTCAACAAGACGAGGGAGAATCTTTGGGAGAAGCTTGGGATAGATACCAAGATTTGCTTGCTAAGTGCCCACACCACGGGATACCACCTTGGTACACAACCCAAACCTTTTTTCAGACTCTTCTCCCCCGGACTAAAGAAATGGTTAATGCATCGGCGGGTGGTAGCTTTGACCACTTGCCGCATGAGGAGGGAACGGAACTCATCAAGAAGATTGTTGATTCGGAGGAAAATTATGGTACTAGGGGGAATGTCTTGAGGAAGAGTAGCAAGTACCCTAGTGAGCACCTTTCCAATGCAAAGGCGAACGAAGAAACCAATGCCAAGTTGGACATGTTAACCAAGAAATTGGAAGAGTTGACTAAGGGCTCCACTACCAAAGAAACCAAGAGCAAAGTCCCGGGAATGTACCAAGTAAATAGTGTTGTTTCATGTGACTTATGTGGGGGATGCGGGCATACTTTTGATGTGTGTGCAAATAACAATTCCTATGAGGGAAGTGAGAGTATGGAGGAGGTATATGCTTTTCAAGCCTTTAACAACCCAAAAAAACCCAATACTTTCAACCCAAATTCGAACTATTACCATCAAGGGATCCAAGGAAGCCCCTATATGAGTTACAAAAGTACCAATGTGTTGAATCCTCATCAAATCCAACAACCTCAAGGGCAAAACCTCCCCGGTTTTCAACCAAGGGGTGGAAACTTCAACACGAGGAACAATTTCAACAACAACAATTTCTACCAAGGCAACCAATCTAATCAAGCCAATCAAGGCTTTCAACAAAGTTTCAATGACCCGAACTTTAATCCAAATTTCCAAAACAACCAAAACCCACAAAATTTCAATGCAAACTTCAATAACAACAACCCAAACTTCAACAACCAAAACAACAACCAATACGACAACCAACAAAATTTCCACAACCCAAACCACCAACAAAACTTCCACAACAACAATTTCAACAATCAAAGTCTCAATGACCAAAATTTCAACCAACAATTTCCTAACCACCACCAAAACCCAAACTTCAACAATCAAGGTCCCAAAACAAATCAACAAAGTGGGGGTGCAAGGAATGACTACGGGTTTCCCTTGCCCCTTACCAACACACCTCATCAAGATCTCTCAAGTGACTCTCAAGTTGGAGAGTTGCTTAAACTTGTGAAAGGCATGCAAGCGACACATAATCAAGAAATGATGAATTTGAAGATGGCTAACCAAAAAGAGATCCGGGAGATGGAGGCTAGAGTTGCTTCACAAGCCTTAGCCAACCCACAAAGGCCACCGGGCGGCTTTCTTGCCCAAGGTCAAAGCTCCCGAGATGCTTCAAAACCACATGGTGTCAATGCTATTATGACAAGCAAACATGAGCAACCAATGCTTGAGAAGAGAGATGATGAAGGAGGGTCCTGTGGGGAATGTAGCATGTATTCACCCTAAACTTGCAGGATTATAATGAAAAATACAGTTGTGTTTATAGTCATAAGATTAAAAAGGATAAGAAAAAGAATTCAACCTTTGGTCATTTGTGCTTATGGCCTAAGAACAGGAATTAATGCAAATTCCCTCCTATAACTTGCACCCAAGACTTAGTTTGAGACGTGGCCGCGTGTGCTAGAAATCCTCTCCAATCCAATTGCCTTGCAATATAGGGAGAGCCCCTGAGGTTTTAGATGTGAGATCTGAGGTTTTGGGAGAAGAATGCTCTCAAACCCTAATTTTACCTTGAGATTTATTAAATAGTGCAACAAGAGTCTTCGATATAAGGAGAAGGACTCTCCTTATATACTACACATGGCCGGCCGAAATTGATGTCGGGTAGGAGTGGGCTTTCCACTCTTACCTTATTCCAATGCGTGATTCGACCCATTTAGCTATAATTTATTCGCGGGTTTTATTTATAAATCGTAACATGTTATCAGATATTAATACAGTCGATATATTAATAATGGTATGACAAAATACGATATTGTATAATTATCCAAATTAATATAACTGTTTATATTAATACGCGAATACAATATTTAATTAAATATAACCGTTTATATTTAATTTACGAATTAATCATGTAATCCGTATTAGCTAAAATTATTTAATCCGTATTAAATAATAATCTCAACATCTTATTGACTAATTTAATAGTCAATACCTCTGACTAACCGTTTAGTCATATCCGGCAAAATGTGACTGTATTTTCATACCTTCACATCTCTCAAACGTGTCCTATAGGTGTGACGTATAGGGACCAGTTGATCACCGCCATCCGTATGACAATAACGTCAAACTTATCTAGCAAGCCAACCGTTATTGATAAACGTGGATCAACTGGTAATAATACAGAAGTATGCCCTTGTGATCCTTAAAGAGATTTAATAAGTCATTGTACTTAATTGTCAAGGACACCAGCCCCAACAGGTCCAAGGTAGAGCAAGTTATGACGGTATTTGGAAGTGGAAGTGAGGAATGTGTTGAGGAGGAGGTGATGGCGATGGTGCCCAACACTCCTCCGGATGATTGTAATGAAGTCGACATTGATGACTTAAACTTTGTGATGCAACAAGTCTTGAACATTCCGAAGAAGAATTGTGATGGAGGCCCGAGTGCCACAGGGAAAGAAATTCATGTGATAGAAGAAGAGGACCATGGATATGTGGAGAGCCTCATGGAGAGAAAAATGTGCGAATTCTTTCGTAAAATCACCAAGGGGGACCCTCGTTGCAATGAGTTGATTAAACTTGTTGAGGAAGTAGAGGCCACAACCCCCTCCACCCAAGCAAAGAGGGAAGTCAATGCCATTTCATTAGTGGCGAAAAAGATTCCAAGAGATTTGCCAATTAAGTTAGGAGACCCGGGGAGCTTCTCTATTCAATGCTCCGTAGGAGGAAGAAACATTGAGCACGCCTTGTGCGATCTTAGAGCAAGTGTGAGTGTTATCCCACTTGCCATGGCCAAAAGATTGAACATTAAGCACTTGTCCCCTCCTATAACGGACATCATTCTTGCCGACGGGACGGTTAGACCTACTATTGGGGTCCTTGAAGATGCGGTGGTCAAGGTGGGATCACTTTCCATCCCCACCGACTTTATGGTCGTTGATATTCCGTTCGGTGAGAGCTCTTTTGTTATTCTTGGGAGGCCCTTCTTGGCCACCGGAGGAGCAATCATTGACGTCAAAAGAGGTAGGCTAACCTTTCAAGTTGAAGATGAGTTGTGTGAATTCGTGCTCCCGGATGCTCTGGATAAGTACCTTGAGGATGGACACAAAAGCGTGAACTTGATTGCTACAATGGGGAGAGTTGAGCTTTCGGTGAAATTTGATGAGAAAGGTCCCAAAGAAGATGTTAAGCTCAACCATTGTGAGCCATTTTGTGAGAAAGTGGAAAAGCCCATTGGCAAGGAAGAAGAAGTGAGTTCAAGTAGTTTCTTCAAAGACCCCGAAAGTGGAAGGGGGGTGTTGAATGAGCTCCTTTTGAAAAAGAATGTGAAGATTCGAGAACCGGGGTTGAGCAATATGGAAATCCGAAGTGCAAGCAAGGTCGAGTGCCCGGCCGAGGCTTTTGACCTTTTCTTAAGGTCCCTAGCTAGCATGGACGAGGTTTCAACCTACAAGACTTGATGATTGATCATGAAAGGTTTGGTGGAGTCACTTAACAACCACCGTTTGTAAGTATTAGTTTCCTTTCTTTTATCTAGTTTGCATGTTAGTTTCTTTCTTAGTTCGGTTTTTAGTTTAATTTTTATAGCTTGCATGTGAGATTTGAAGACAAGAGTGTTATTTGATTTGGTCATATGAAAGAGGTCACCTTGTGGTAAGTAGGCTTGGTTAGGCGTATTCGATAAAGTTTCTCTCGGGAATTGAGTTTTCATAGTGTTAGTTAAGTTGTTTTGCGAATAGTGCATAGAGGCTCTGAGCCTGTAGGCCGGCTGCCTGTCGACCACCAGCTCAGAACCCTTAATGCACATTCTGTTTTTTTTACAACTTACTTTCCAGTTTCAGGAATTTAGCGAGAAAAATACTCTCAGCCGGTAGGTGACCGGCAGCCGGTAGACCGGCTGAGAGTCCCTTATGTGTGACAAGGAAGAAAAGAAGAGAAAAGAAAAAGGTTACCAGCCGGCCGGCCGGCAGCCGGTCCGCCGGCTGGGAGCCCAATAAAGAGAATGAAGAAGACAAAGTAAAAGGAAGAAAAGGGGGAAAGACGAAGAAGTGGCTACCAGCCGGTAGGCCGGCATCCGGTCCGCCGACGGGGAGCCCAGATCTGGGAAAGAAAGAAAGAAGAAAGAAAAAAAAAAGAGGAAGAGAAGAAGGAGAGCACGAAGAAGAGGGTACCAGCCGGTCGGCCGGCAGCCGGCTGGGAACCCAGATTTGAGATTTGCAAGGAGGAGAGAAAGGAAGCGTTAAAAACAAAGGGAGTAAGGCTACCAGCCGGTCGGCCGGCAGCCGGTCCGCCGGCTGGGAACCCTATTTTAGAGTATGCGGAGAAATCGAAGAAAAAAATGGGAATGGGCTGTGAGCCGGTCGGCCGGCGGACGGTGACTGACCGGCCCAGGAGGCAGCTGGAACGTTCTTTATATTTACCTATCCCTCATTTTTCCACTCATTTCCCCTCATTTTTTCAGATTTCCCTTCCCTCTCTACCTTCCCTCACTACAAAAACTCTCCCAAAACACTCCCAAACACAAACCCATTTCAACCCTCCATCAAAATCCTTCAACTTTACCATGTCGGGAAGAACCGAAAGGCGTTCGAAATCTAGGAATGATCCCATGGCTGGGCGCGAAAGAGTTGATAACCCCGATGCTCCATTTGTTTCGGGTGACCCCGATTTTCCCGGGGTTGTTTTCGATTCTGACACCCAAAAAGGTAATTTCCTATCTTTTGCTCAGCGTCCCCTCAACCCAACTCGGTTTATTGATAGGAATTCCATGAGAGACTTGGGTTTGGATGGTGTAACCGGTGATTTGTTCAGGGATGTGGGTCTGAGTCAGTTGTATGAGACCAAAGCTGTTTTGACATCCCCTAGATTGACATGGGAATTTTTGAGCTCTCTTAGGATAGCCAAAAATAGAGATTCGGGGTTAGTCACTTTTTTGCAATTTCGACTCATGAACAAGGGATACCATTTGACCCTTGCTGATTTTGCTGGGATTTTTGGGCTGAATAGTGAGGCCCCATTGCATGCCCCTGATTATGTTGTATTGGAGTCGGTTTGGACTTCTATTACGGGATTGGTGAGTTCAAGGGGGGAGAAGAAGCCGGCAAATAGGGTGCATCTTGCTCCAATTAGGATTCTTCAGAGATTTTTGGGGTGGACCGTCTTTTCCCGAGACGAGCCACACAATTTCACCACTATCGAGCTTGAGATTCTAGCTTCTGCTTTGATCACCAAACCTACCAAATTTGAGATCAACATAGCTCACCATATGGTGCTTCACCTAGCCAGACTCAGCCACCAGCCCCGTTTGTCCACTCCCATTTGTGTAGGGGGCATGATTACTTTGATTGCTTCAGCTGTTTGCCGGAGGAGCTTTAGGGTTGACTATATTGGAGGGGAGAATGTACTCTCCCGCCGCTACCTGATGGAGGGATTGGGGTGGATTAAGTGGAACCCCAGTGACAACAAGTCCTATTGGCAGATTCGAGTGGATGGAGTCGATAAAAACTCCATCCCTTTACCTAATTCTGAGAGGATGAGGGTGACGCCTGATCTACCCTCCTATCTCCTCCCTAATGAGGCTCCTTCTGAGGGTACTTCTTCCGGCCCTCCTGCGACCCGAGTCTACACCCGAGACCAGCGCCGGCCCACCACCAGTGACCTTGCATTCCAGTAGCCTTCTCTTCCTATACCACCGTTCGGCGGCTCCAGTTTTTTCCAGGGGGCCTCTTCTAGTTCGGCTCCTCCTCCTAGCTATGTCCCTCAGACTATAGTGGATTTCATGGCTTGCATGGATCTGAGGCATGAGGACACCGTTCGGAGTAGAGCTGATCAAATGGCCCAGGCCCGATGGCCCGACCCGGCCCAGCCCGATTTTTTCTCGGGTTTGGGCCTAATAGTTTGGCCCAAAAAGCCCGTGGCCCGGCCCAAAATAAGCCCGATATAATATAGGGTCGGGTTTGGGCCAACCTAAAGGCCCGATTTTTTGCCCGGCCCGACCCAAAATTATTTTTTTAAAAAGAAAAAAATTCAAAAGTTGGAATCGTATATCACATCATATTAATAATCTTATATCACTAATGCATCGAATTATGAATTTCGCAGATATATTTATTTTTATCGTACACCTTTGCTTAATACTATTCATTTTTTGTCAACTCATAAATTATGTATGGTACTATGGATGGTTCTCCTACCAAAAGAGTCGAAGTCAAATATCTAAGACTTGAAAATTGTATTTCGTTGCTAATAGTTTGTTCACATAACGATTTTGTCGATTGTTTCGTACTATATTATTTTGGCCCGTTTTGGCCCATTTTGGCCCGAGGCCCGTTATAGCCCGAACAATTGCGGGCTTGGGCCAAGAAATTTGGCCCATCGTTTTGGCCCGGCCCGGCCCGGCCCGTGTATTTGGGCCGTTTATTTAACACGGGCCCGACCCAAACCCGGCCCGGCCCGGCCCATGATCAGGTCTAGTTCGGAGGCGTGCACTTGAGGACGTACGGCACGCTGATACTAATGCCAGGATAGACTATTTGTACCACGATCAGGCTTGGGGGAACTTCTCCACTTATGATCGTGGCATTCAGCAGGGATACCGTCACAGTTCTGGGCACCATCCTTCTTACTACACTCCTCCCGAGGCTGAGTATGTGCCCTCCTCCGAGCCTCATTTCGCCGGAGATGTACATGTTGCTGCGGACTACTACTCTAGGCCGATTTTTCCCCCGGTGAGTGAGCGTGGGAGATTTGATGCGCCTCCTCAGTCCTTTGCAGGTGCTTCCACTTCTGGGTTCTCCAATGAGTACTACGTGAACCAGGATGATTTTTTGCATGGAGATGGTCATGGAGAGACCGGAGACGACGGTGGTGGTAACTAGTGAGAGGTGGTTGGTGATGCCTATGCTCCCCATTGAAAAATCCAAAGCAAGTAACTCCCTTAGTCCAAATTTCACTTTAGTTTGCATTTTACTTTTTAGCATGCATTTAGCTTAGTTAGTTTAGTTTAGTTAGTTAGTTTTAGTTTTCAATTCATGTTTTCACATCATTAGTTTATTTGCATATAGTTGCATTCATTTAGATACATTAGATTTCCATTTTGTATCATATTGTCACATATAGCTTGCGTACATGTAGATTAACGCATTCAGTTTGCATTTAGTTTAGTTTTTAGTTTTTTAACTGCTTTTGTTTCTTTTTGTTTTTATTCTTTCATAAAAATCAAAAATCCAAAAAAATTGAAAAACCAAAAACTTTCAAAAATATGTTCTTTATTTTCCGGTTTTCCTTCTCACATTATGCATATAAATAAGTGTGGGGAGGAACAACCGTTTATTTCAAAAAAATACAAAAACAAGTTTTTATTTTATCAAAAAAAAAAAAAAAAAAATATTCAAAAAAGCCAAAAACATTTTGTTTTCGTTCTTTTTCCTTCATTTCCCCCTTGCACTTTGTTACATTGAGGACAATGCAAATCTTAAGTGTGGGGAGGGAAAATATCCACTTTGTGTATATTTGTTTGCTTTTGTAAATGTGAAAAAACTTCAAAAATACCAAAAAAATCGAAAAATTTCAAAAATTTCAAAAAAAAATATGTTCTTCCTTTCTTTTGTTTTTGTTCTTTGTTTGTTTTGTATATATATGCTTGGTGGACTAACAAGTTGCAGATATGACGACAACCCGAGGCATTAGGAGAATGAAGATGTTTGGTATACTCTTTCCTACTTCTTTCTCCCCCTCCCGATTTCTTTTTATGTTGATATCATGAAGGAGAACGGGATTTTTGTGCCTTGGATGTTCCTTCGGGGAACTTGTGGTTGTTGTGGTTGATGTGCTGTTAGTTTAGCCTTCTAGTTGTTGCTTGTTTGTTGTGTTTAGTTTTAGTTTGCTTTTGTTTCACATGCTTTTTCACTTTCATAGTTTTGTGAATATGTGTTAGTCGGTTTTTCCGTTTTGTTTTTGTTTGTAAATATGCATAGGAGGTTGAATAGTGGAGGGTATATGCCGTCAATGATGATTTTTGTCTTGCCTGTGTCTTTCCTCTCCTAATAGCTTGCACCGTTGATGTCACCTTGTTAGGGTTCTTGCTTGCAAGGACCCGGAAATCTAGGCTTAATGACCAAGTTTCGACCACCTTGTGAGACCGTGTTAGACTTGACTCGACCTAAGACCGACATTAGCTACTCAAATGTGAGGATAGAGCCTCCTTTTTAGTCGGTCCATCAAACCGACTCAGTTTAGGATTGTGAGTAGTCCTCCTTACGTGGTGTGTTATGTTTTTACGCATAAGAATGCCGCTCGTTCCTTATTTCCGTGATTTATGTTCATGTGCATGTGAGACAACTTTTGTTCCAAATAAATCAACTCCACATTTGCCAAATTAGCCTTGTTTTGACCCTTGCATCTTATTTCCCTTTTGTTTAACCACTTTGAGCCTTAACCTTTTCATTTGGCCTAAACTACTAAATGAACTACATCCCAAAAAAACATCCTTCCTTGATCAAGAATGGTTGCTTTTATGGTGATTTGTAGGTGGTAGAGTCGGGAATTTAGATGCCGGTTGGTGGCTTCTTCCGTTGTGGTCTTTACTTTGTTTTTGTTTGGTGGTTGGGAGTTTGAAAAAGAAAAGAAAAAAAAAATGAAAAAAAGAAAGAAAATAGAAAATCAAAGAAAAAAGTTGAAAAAGTCTTGAAAAATCCAAAAAGAAAAATGTAAATACGTGTTTTGAAAAAGAAAAAGGCTAGCAACAAGTCCCTTCCATCAAGGGGACTTAGAAAAAGCCGTTGCTATAATAACACGGTCTTTTGATGTTTTTGCACGCGTACCGGGTTTACACATTTTTTGCATGAGATTTGATTTTCAAGTCATGTGTTAGGGTGTAGACGTTGTGCGGTGTTTCTAATAATGACCGTTTTGTCTAAGTTTGTGATGGGTCCGATTTTTCCAAAGTAAGTGGGGTTTACGCAATTTTTGCTTGATTTTGAAAAAACCAAAGTTAGGGCATAGACGTTACTTAGTTGTTGTAATAAGGTGTTGTGTTGATTATGGCGACCATTCTTGTTTTTGAACCTCAAATCCTAGAACGGTGCTTGCACCAAACCGTTTTCACCTAACCCAAGCCCCATTACATCCTTGTAGTTGTTCTCATCATGTGCATTTACATTTTTCATTGATTTTTGGATGGAGTACCATTCTAGATTGCGGGCATGCTTCGCAAGTTGAGGTAGGTGAGTGATTTTGGTTACTTTTTGTCACAAAAATCACCCCCCTTTCTTTCCTTGTGTGTTGAGTGTCACCCGTGAGAGTCGGTACTTAGGGTCCTTTTATCGGTTATGGGTCTTGCATGGAGTCGAATCATGTGTGTGTCGTGTCATTCTTGGAAGTATAGCTTAGTACTTCCGATTGCCCGCCTTGAATTAGTTTCTTGGTCTTTGGTGATGTCATTCTTGGTTGCTTGAGCTTGATTTAGGGGTTTGACACCTTGGTTAGACTTTGAGTCGGCATCCTCCGCTATAGACCTCCTTTGTTTTGTTTTTCAAAACCCCGCTTGAATGAGGCGAGCGGTTTTCTTTCTTTTCCGATGCATGTTGCTTGTCTATACGTGTTATGTTTTTATTCGTTTGCATCAAAAGTTTTGTAGCAAGACCTTACTTGCCTTGCAATAGGGCATTCTCCCTCATGAATGTCAAATTGTGAGTTGAAAGGGCTACGGGTGTAGCTAAACCCGATTCGGCTTATAGATAGCTTAGTTAGTTTGTTTCTTTGTTTTTTAATAAGGGTTATATAGTTACTTGATCTCTTACTCGAGGACGAGTAAGGTTTAAGTGTGGGGAATTCTGATGAGCCCAAATTTGGTCATTATTTTCTCTTGTTTTCCTTTTATTTCGATCCCGTTTCACCCCCGTTTGGCGCGATTTCACCCCTTTTTGTACTCGATATCTCTCTTTTACATATTTGTTGCCATGATGTAGGACTTGACGCGGGAATGAAGAAACGGGAGAAAAATGTGATGAAATCAAGGCAAAATAGGAGGAAAGGAGCTGAAATGAAGAAATGGGTTCCTCAGCCGGTCGGCCGGCAGCCGGTCCGCCGGCTGGGAGCCCCTTAGCCTTGAATATTGATGAATTTTGCAGAACTTGGAATTTGGGTCCCCAGCCGGTGGCCAACCGGCAGCCGGCTGACCGGCTGGGACCCCCTCACCCTTGGCATAATTCGTTTCAAACCAGATCCGTGATTTTGCATCCCCAGCCGGTGGCCAACCGGCAGCCGGCCAGCCGGCTGGCAGTACCTGAGCATGGAATAATATTGGAAGAAGTTTTCAGAAGTCCTTATTTGGACTCTCAGCCGGTCCCGGACCGGCAGCCGGTCGACCGGCTGGGAGTCGCTTTTCAGATTTTCGAGCTCTATATAAACCCGCACTTGTATCATTTTAATATGACGCATTCTTAAGCTTATTTTTAGGGTTTTTACTGTTTCATTACTTAATACTTAGACTCAAAAACACTCTTAAATATTTTAATCTTCTTTAGATCCTTGTTTAATCTTTCAATATTTGTTAATCTCGCTTTAGTAATCTAGTTAGCCTTGTTCTTGGGTATTGTAAGAGGATTTTGTTGGGTTATATTTTGAAGGGTTTGAAAGAATCTTTCAACTTGTTATCCAAGCTACTTCCTTTCCTATTGTTATTGGTATAATTCTTCTAATCTCTACTTAGTTTTTACTTTTATTTAAGTTTCCTTTGAATCAATTGCTCATCCTTTGTTTGTTCATGATGTTTAGCTTTTGTTCATGCCTTATTCACATGTTTTCATTTACCATGAGTGAGTAGTCTCCTTGCTAGGGTAAGGGGTGATCTTGGGTGTTGTTTAGATGATGAATTCATGCTAGTAAGTTGACTAGTTGTTCTTAAAAAAGTAGTCTTCCATTTGTTGCATGCTAGGTGTTTGATGATTTGCCTCAACGAAAGTTGGGCTTTGATTTTAGCGTGACTTGCCTTTAGCGACGGTTGGGGGTTTTACTTAGCATGTTTAATGGTTGGTTGTGGTATTTGTAGCGAAAGCTAGGGTATTCCGACCTAGGTTAGTCGACCCGAGAGAAGAGACTACCCGAGACTATTTGTTTGAGACCTTCTAGTTTTCTTTCTAGCATCTTCGTCTAACCACCTTAGTGACCCCCGAAACCCTAGTCTTCTCTTCCATTGATTCAATCTTATTTAGTTGTTTTAATTGTTCGTTTTAGTTGTTCTTTAGTCTTTAATCAACCACAAACCTATTACCCCCGACTCTCACTTATATTAGAACATAATTACACAACTATCCCCACCGTCTTCGCGTTCGACCCCGATTTCGATACTACTTGCTTTCGGGTTTTATAAATGTGTTTGATGCCGGAATTGACGACAAAAGCCGGATATCACTAAGTAAGGTTTAGCCTTGTGGTTAACTATTTTCCTAATGTTGATCCTTTCGCAATTGTTTGTCGTAAGGTTTCTTTATAAGTTGTTAGCATGTTTATTTATCACATATTGTTATGTTAATACTTAATGGGTAGTTAGTAAACAACGTTTTAGAATGTTGTTTCTTAGCTAAAGTTAGTTATCTCTTAATGATAATGGGTAGTTAGTAGACAATGTTTAGGATGTTGTTTCTTACCTTAAGTTAATCTTTGTCTTAGGTTGATGATGAGACCTAGTGGACTTAGTTGGTTATATAGGAACCCTTTGACTTGTAGAAGGAAGTCTTAGGTTGTCCTTAGTTTTTATTGAACTTGGTCATCTCTTATATGCTTATGTGTGTATGAGGTCCCCGATGTTCGGGCGACACTCTATTGGGTTCGGGAATGGAGAGAGGATAGAGAACCCCCGGTCGGGTAACCGAAAGGGAAACCGGCTCTCCCTCAACTTAGTTCCCGGGATCAATTAAGTGTTGACTAGAAGTCTAGAAAGATAGGACTAAGAACCTGGTTAGAGTACGATATGTGTGTTGTTGTATTGTACTTGTCATATATGGGGGTATGCGTTGAGATGTCGCCTCTGAGCCCTATATGTGTATGCTTGTCGTGTCTGGGGTATGCGTTGAGATGTCGCCTCTGAGCCCAGACATGTTTTATGTGATCGCGTCGGAACATGCCTTAAGTTGGCCTCTGAGTCTGACGAGTAGAGCAGCTGTACAACGGGGTAGCTAGGGTGTTGATACCTTGCCCGGAGTACAGATGTTGATGCTAGAACATGCCTTAAGCTGGCCTCTGAGTCTAGTATCTTGTGATGTAGTAAAGGGATATGCCTTAAGTTGGCCTCTGAGTCCTTAACTTATTGGATGCTAGTCCATGCGTTCAAATGTCGCCTCTGAGTCTAGTGTCTTGTTGATTAGCACTGGTCTATGCCTTAAGTTGGCCTCTGAGTCTTTGCTTGTGAATGTGAACTTAGTATCTAGGTTATGCGTTAAGATGTCGCCTCGGAACCTTTATACTTGCTGAATACTTGGTATCTAGGTTATGCGTTAAGATGTCGCCTCTGAACCTTTATACTTGCTGAATATTTGGTATCTAGGTTATGCGTTAAGATGTCGCCTCTGAACCTTTATACTTGCTGATTTGTGTCTAGTACTTGCCTGAGTTGCGGTAAGTCTTAGACACCGCTGATTTACATCTGCTTGCCTGAGTTGGGGTACAGTGTCAGATGTTGCTAATTGATTGTGATGGATAGAATGTATTGATTTATATAACTGTTCATCCAAGGCATTGGATGACTCTTAGGCTAGTTTCGTAAATGGTTTGGATTGAAAGACCCCCCGGCCGGGCAACCGGAAGGGAAACCGGCTCTTCTTCCAAATAGTTTCCGAAGTTGGTTGAGAGCCTTGCATAGTAATTGCATGATGATATGAGATTGAGACAATGAGATTTATATGCTTCACATGATATATATATGTTGGAGTATGTTGGATGTTTACGTGTTACGTGTCGTTACAAAAGGTGGCTAGGAGAACTCTAGTCACTCCCCACTGATTGTGGCGTACATGTTTACATGTATGTAGGTACATGACAGGTGGTTGGCAGAGGGTTGCATGGAGCTAGCGAACGATGATCCTTCATCGACATGATTTTACCCATTCGTTAGCTAGACCTTTGACTTATGTTTCTGTAGTTTGTGCCTGTAGGGATATGCTATCCCGGGCTGCCTTTGTATTATACCTTAATACTTATTTATGTTTCAGTTTTGTTAAAGCACCTCGCATGTTTAGTTATGTTAAAAAGTTTTAATTCCGCTGCATTTTTAGTACTTGTATGTTTACTATTTCCGCTTTCGCGAGGGGTTTTACATATTTTAGATCCAAATGTTAAGTTAGTTGGATTAAATATTGCTTTCAATGCTCTTTATGATTCACCTAAAGATGAAGAGTTAACCCAAAAAGTGTACAACAGAGCGACTGTTATATTTGATGAGTACGGGGTGTTGTATGTGTTGGGAAATGTGTCCTCAACAATAGTGCGATCACGTCAATGAATATTAATCATTGGCAAATCTTATGATATGAATATGCAAGGGATGATCCGATATTATATATAGTCACCTGACCAACATTAATCGGTAATGATTGGCTGACTAGAGTTTGACATTACTATCGTATGACGGTGGTGGTCAGTTGATCCCTTTAGGTCACACATATAGGACAATCGCCTTGATTGATATATTGATCAATAGTATACGATACGAATTGATCAATTTTTTTAAAATCGAATATCGATAAATCAGAGGTTGAATCTTAATGTAAGATTTATATTTGAAATTGAAATGTGTCGATTGTCAAATATTAATCGATATTTTTGAAATATCGAAATTAGAATGAGAAAGGTTCGTGGTTATAACAAACGTTGTATATCGTATTGACGATTATTATAATAACCATATTTTGGGACGGTAATTACGAATTACTAAATTAATTTGTTAAATATGATTTAATTAATTTTGAAATAATGTTTATTTGAGAAATATTTATTTTAAAATTAATGCAGTTTTTTTATGTCACATGGGATGTCACATGTCACACAATTGTACAAATTACAATTTGTAAAATGAAGGTTTATTTTACATCTAATTGTGTCATGTGATTTTGTGAGGTCATGGGTTTGCATTTTATAATTAAATCATCCCTAAAACATAATGATGACGTAGGTATGATGCCTTAGTATAGCCATGCAACCCTAGTTGTATGTCTAAGACAAGCAACCTATTTGGTCTTACACAACACACAACCACACGACACTCCACTAAATAAGAAGTGAATTTGTTCACCATTTTCCATTCTAACTCATGCAATAATTTTCTAGAGTAAGAAAATTCTGATAAAACCTCTCATATATTTTTCTAGTAAGAAAATATATTATTCTCTAATAGTTATAGTATTTCTTTTACTATTCTAATAAGATTAGGATACGGTTTTAAGGTATAAACCGAATTACGACACGTAGTCCGTGTAAGTTTTCGGTGATTATGTGTAACACCCCCATTTATTTAAGGGCCTGTACTAGGACTCCCCAGATAAATAAGGGTGTTACCATCTCGGTTTCCCGAGGCAGTAGATACAAAGGAAAGATAAACAGTACTTTAATTAAATAAAGTTAAACTCAAGGAACGAGTTCATACAACCAACTTATAAAACTGTCTTGTAAAAACTAAAGTACAACTCATGAAAGACTACGTACTATGGTGATCTAGACTCTAGGCTGGTCCGGATCCGAACTTCTCCCTTCCCTTAGCTCCCATAGTCTCAACACCTGTCAATCTGCTCCCCAATAAGTTGATTCATCACAGGTGATCACGAATACACAGGGTCAACCACGAAGTTGAGTAGAGGAAAATATATAAACAAACATTACTATAAATAGAAAGTCGATCGTCTCCACTCCGAATCACAAGACCCAGTATTCTCCACTCCAATCACAAGACCCATTTACTCCGCACCAATCACAAGACCCATTAGCTCCGCACCAATCACAAGACCCGTTTACTCCGCACCAATCACAAGACCCATTTCTCATTACCTCATACCGTACCGCAGAATATATAATTTAAATATCACAATCACAATATTAATATAAATCATCATGGTTATCATCAAATAATAATAGAGTAGCCTTCATTATTTAAACCGTATTTCCCCTACCTGAAATAGCAGGGATGCAGCTAAATCCAAGGCTTGTTAGAAATGTTCCACGCGAAACTCGCTACCTAAACACGTATATGTAACGAATTAATAACCTTCCCGAACCCCTTACAACCACACTTACTATAAATAGAAACCTTCCATAAGTGGAAAGTTTCCAAAAATAGAAACTTTCCAATTATAGAAACTTTCCAAATATAGGAACTCCATTGACTTAAATAATTCCCGACTCATAAACTTCAACTACCCAATCACGAATAAAATTGTCATACAAAGACGATTATTACTAAAATAGTAGTAAAACAATAACACTAAGATAACTTTAATAATAATAATAATAATAACTAATAATCATAATAATAATAATAATAATAATAATAATAATAATAATAATAATAATAATAATAATAATAATAATAATAATAATAATAATAATAATAATAATAATAAGAAGAATAAAGAACCGACACAAAACAGCCCTAAGCCACCTTTCATCCCCCCGACTTCGACTCCTATCATTACCGCCTACCACCATTTCGACCACCAGCCAGCACCAGACTCCAACACCACCGACCACCAACTACCACCACAACACCACCCCACCACACGACACCCCCTGACGACTCCGACCAGCACCCCTAAACCCAGACCTGACTCTCGCCTGAGTTCCAGACTCTCTGAAAACACACCACAATCGAACCCCAGCAACACCCCTAGCACCACCCACGATTCCCACCAATCTAAACCTCCGACAACCCACTTTTAGACCACGGTGGTGCCACTGCTTATGTAATACTCCGTATTTTTAGCCTCGGTCAATGGCAGTCAAACCATATTTTCTTTTAAAGTATTTCAGATAGAATGTTTATAAATTATTTTATGTAAACTGTTATTATTTTATAAATCATATTTCTACGATTACTTTGTATTTCATAATTATTTTATATTTGATGATTAAAATCACGTTTCTTTCGTATTCCCTTGATTTTGATAATACGTTCATAATTTAATATATTTTATATTTTATATTTATTCTCATCTATACTCCGTATTTTATTGTAGCTCATCGTCACTTTATTTAATAATTATATTTAATGTTTGTATTCAATAATTTAATTATCGAGTAAGTGTTTATAGTTTCTATGTTGTGTTAAGGAGTCGAGTATACAAGTTAGTAGTAAAACCGTGTTTAAATGATAACTTTGGGCCTTGGAATGCGTGCGAACCCTATGGCCCATCCACGACACTTAACACAACAACACAAACACAAACATACTCATCTTCATGCCGTCATATCTAACATAACCCCAAACCTATTTTTGCCCTAATGACACACAAAAGACTCACTCACGTTACTGCCGCCATATCCACGGGTTAAGGGGAAGGTTTTGTCGGTGGTTTAGGGTGTTTGAAGGCTGCTCGATTGTTATGAGAAAGAGGTACACCCGTATGTTGCTCTCGTTTTCCTGTTTGTCCCCTTATTTCAATTCGTCCTATGATTCGCATATACATATTCATAGTTTCTGTTTACCCTACATTGTTGATCTAGGATGTTTAATAGTTATGTATGGACCCTAGGGAAGTCATCGTTGACCGTCGTTGACCGTCGGAATGGGTCGTTAATCGTGGTGTCAGATACAGTGTATAATTGTTTTCAGAGCAGGGTCATGAACGGGTATGTTTGAACACGCTTTTGGATAAGTTTATGTTGATGTTTTATATGGATGTTAGAGGATGCAGATGGGTGGTAGTCAGGGTGTCGGCGTGGTTGTTCTCACGGTGGGTTATGATGTTTACTGGCGTTTTTAGAGGGCTTTTATTGAGGGTGGTTTTCGTGTCAAACAGAGTAACTATGGAGGGTGTCGAGTTTGTTTACAGTTGCTGGAGTCGTTGGTGGTTGTCAACGACCGCGGACTTCCTCCCTGGAACCACCGTGGCTCAGAGGCGAGCCTGGTGGTGTCATTGGGGAAGCCAGGGGTTGTAGTTGGTTTGGGGACTGGTGTTTAGAAGGGTTGTTAGTCACGGCAAAGCTGATTGGGTTCGTTTTCGCGGTTCGATTTTAGTTACTGTGTTGCGTTTGTTTCGTGCCACTGTTGATTGTTTTATTATTATCAATGTTTGGTTTGCTTATTAATTATTACTAGTATATTGTTATTATTATTATTATGACTTTTACCAACAATTATGATTAGATTATCATTAGTTGTATTATTAGTGTTGTTATTATTTTTTTTAATGGCATGGTAATGGTGTTTGATATTAGTATTGCTAGTATTACTAACCATATTACTAGCAATTGTTGTGGTTAATTTTGTTATTATGAACATGGTGTTATTACTAATTACTTATAAAATCATTATTGTTATGAATTTATAATTGTATGGTCATATCTTATATTATTATTATTATGATTATTATTGGTATTAGTACTTGTTGTTGGCATTGTCATTATCTGTTAATTATTATTATCGTCATACGTTGTTGTAATTACCTGAACATTGTTATTATTATTGTTTATATTATCATAAGATATATTATTATTATTATTATTATTAGTGTTATTAGTAATTTTGACCATGTTATTCATTATTAAGTTGTTAAGTAAATTTTATTATACAAGAATGTGACGGTGATCAATAGTTCGAGGATATTTCTATGTTCAATTATATTATTTAATTGAGGAAATCATGTTTATACGGTCTCGTTACGCGTGACATATTATTTAAATAATTAATTGAATACTAGATATATTATATTAGTTGCGTAATTGTTCTGACTAATTAATTAGTGGACAGACAATAATCGTTTACGTAATTATACTAGTGAGTAATTATGTATATTATATTGATTAGGTGACGGTTTTGAAGTGGCATAATTCTGTTTGTTTGCTGGCTTGCTATTGGACTATATTGCTATCCAGGTAGGATACACTGACCTTATACTCTATGCTGTGTTATAAATGGATGTGGTATTGTGTGTTATGGATGCTGAGTATGATTGATATGAGAATGATATTGGTTTGACTGAGTATTGATTATTATTATTATTGTTGGTATGCGTATTGCATTATTTAATAGCATGATTGATTAAGAGTATTGTTGCATTCACGAGCATGACATGTGCATTGGATACGGATTTGAGATGATGAGATATTATTGGGCCCAGGCTAGTTCTGCAGGACTAGACCTGGTGACCTCAGCTGTTATGCTGGTGTTCGGCGACGGCCGATTATAGTCTGCAGGGAGGTTCGGTATGGCTGGGTGTTACGGGTTTGAGATTGAGAATTGTGATTGAGAATGAGATTGAGATTGAGATTGAGCTCGAGCATATCATTGCATTTGCATATCATAATTGTTGCATTATAATTATTGTGTTACCCTACTCAACCGCGAGGTTGACAGTGTATTCGTGTACACCTACGATGATCCGGAATGGGGAGTAGATTCTACAGGTCAGAGACAGATGAGCTAGGAGCTGGGGCAGGAATGTGAGATGCATACTTTGGACTGACTTAGAATTATATCACACCTAGAGAAGTCATCAGTTGTATCTTCTTTTCCGCTGAGCAGTAATTGTAATAACAAAAGTTTAAATTTTATCTGTTTTATATAAAGTACTTTGGTTTGTTTACTTTGTTATTCACTACCTCGGACATTCCGAGATGGTAACAACTTTATTTATTTGAGAAGGTCTTGCTAAAGGCTCTTAAATAAATGGGGGTGTTACAAAGTGGTATCAGAGCGAACGATCCTCAGGCCTAAACCAAATGAAAAAAATAATGAACATAGGAAGAGTCAAATAAAATGAACCCCAGGCTAGTAACTGTTAGGAGCCCCAGGATTGGGATGAGTTAGGGGTCCCCTCAAACCAAGCCACTAGCCCTTTCAGTCTAACCTGGTAACCCTTGAGTGATGTAGAGAGTGGGTAGTAAGAAAATAAAAGATCAGACCCTACCTATATTGTACTGACGGTTTTGCAGGAACGGAATGAGGTAAGTAATGATGTGATACATGGTTAATGATGTGCAATGAAAGAATATTGTTGACATTGGCATAATGAATGATTTGAATACCTGAGTGACATTTAGTGTATGGATGGCATAATTTGTGAATTATGAACTATATGATGATATGCATGCGGCTTTATGATCCCTGAACCATTAGGTAGAGATATAATATAATGATATGTGTAATGAGTTGCTGATAAGGAGCACCTTAGTGATTTCTAGGATATATTTACGTACTCAAATAAGTTGTGATTGTTACGGTGGTAGAAACTACTGCATTGTCTATACATACATGATTATTGAGTTACTTAGTTAATTTTATTTTCGGTTTTGCAATCTTTACCGTTTTCCAGGTGACAATTACATATTACATGATGCAATGTGATTGATATGCTTCAAATGATATGTTAACATGTTTTGGAGGAAGAATGGTTGTGTGATAATGTGAAGTGATTTTTAAGGAACCAATTTTTTTTTTTATATATCCCAGAATGTTACCTTGTTTGTACGGGATGCTATTTAAAATGTGTTCTCTATATGAATGTGAAAATTTTATGTATGATAACCTTCTGATTTAGCTTTCCAATGCTTTTGATTTCATGTTAAAACGACTTATATTTTGAGAAAAATAAATATTTGAGTTGACAGTGGTCAGATTGTTACTGTACAACTATGTTTTGACTCATGTTTTTGCAAAAGAAATAATTTAGAACGTGTTTACTGTTATCCATAATTCCAACTCCACTGTTAAGAATAATCATTCACGTTTTCAAAATGATAAGCCACATAAAATCTTAATGAGTCGTTTTTAATAAGTGATTTTTGCAAGTTGTTCAAATTTCGGTCGAAGTGTTGTAAAGTTTTGTTCAGACCAACTAAGTTGTAAAATCTGTTATAAATAATTCCCTTAAGCTTTGCATTTGATCCTTTTCCTATGATTAGTTAGTTCATTAAATTTCCTATAAACTATAATATCTCACAAGATGTCAGAGCAGTTATTTAATTATGATTTTTGAAAGTTCCTACATGATGTTTGATTGTTAAAATTGTAAGATATGCGAGTTTTTTTCAATATAAGAGTTTCATCAAATATGAATTATATTATGTAACCATGTAATATTTTTATATGACATCAGTAGCATGAATAGTAGACATAATATATGGATAAGAACTTTGTTATATAATCATATAACCTTAATTATTATTGGTGAGTTTTATATAAATTTAGTTTTATTTATACCGACACTATTGTTATGCCACAAGGTGAACTACATATTGTTATGTTTATATCTGATCACAATGTATTGAATTAGTAATCTGGTTGACATGTGAATTATGGGAGTGCTAGCCTTACTTTCGATCTGTGGTTTGTAAAATCGTCAGTTGATTCGTGTTTATAAATTGTCATTAATTACAACTGCATTGTCTGAAAGTTTCAAAATGTTTTCAAAGTGATAATCCCTGATAAGGCTGATGTTTGATAATTATGGTAATTGTTTTGCAACATGAGAAAATCTGTAGCTACATGTTTATGAAATTATGCTTGAATATGAAATTGTTCCGCAAGATATAAACCTCTTATTTCGCAAGTCATGTTTACTAGTTTTGTGATAAATGATGTAATGTGAGTGGATGAGAAGTGTACCCAAGTGATTTTAACCCGTTTATATTTAGAATGCTAAGTTGTCTTGCTAGTCTAAGATTGGAGTATACCTCGTGAAATAAGTCAATGTTCCATGCTTAATTACATTGGTTAAATTTTGCTTTATGCCTTTTCTAGAACATGATTTTGCTTCTATAACATGAGTATGAACATGAAATGGTTTAATCTGTCAAGTATGAACTATGAGTTAGTTTCCTGCCTACATTAGTGTAATGTGTTATGTTGTGTTCAAATTTCAAAGGTTACATAAGTGTTAGTTATCTTGATTTTACCGCGTAACATGAAATTGACAAGTATGTTTTGTTGGTTAAAAAGTCGGATGCTAGTTGCCCAGTATAGAGTAATTAACTTGTGAGATGAATTACCCAGTTTAGAAGCCGGATGCTAAAAGCCGGATCTTCTTGAGCATGAATGTGGAAATTTTTTATAATGGGTTACGAGGACGTAACCATGCTTTAAGGAAGATAGGATTGTAAAATCTTAAAAATTTATGATATGACTAGTTGTTATAGCATGTAAAATTGATACGTCGTGATTGTTTGAATATACTTGATAATCATGTTTACTTCGGTTATGCATTATACTGCGATTCGTGAAGTATCTTTTAACTTAGTTATGCGTTAAACTTGTTGGAGATTGTGTCCTCCACATGTAGTGTGATAACGTCATTGGACATACCCTTGTACGGACAAGTGGGAGATTGTTGGGGCTGGTGTCCTTGACAATTAAGTACAATGACTTATTAAATCTCTTTAAGGATCACAAGGGCATACTTCTGTATTATTACCAGTTGATCCACGTTTATCAATAACGGTTGGCTTGCTAGATAAGTTTGACGTTATTGTCATACGGATGGCGGTGGTCAACTGGTCCCTATACGTCACACCTATAGGACACGTTTGAGAGATGTGAAGGTATGAAAATACAGTCACATTTTGCCGAATATGACTAAACAGTTAGTCAGAGGTATTGACTATTAAATTAGTCAATAAGATGTTGAGGATTATTATTTAATACGGATTAAATAATTTTAGCTAATACGGATTACAAGATTAATTCGTAAATTAAATATAAACGGTTATATTTAATTAAATATTGTGTTCGCGAATTAATATAAACAGTTATATTGATTTAGGTAATTATACAATATCGTGTCTTATCAGACCATTATTAATATATCGACTGTATTAATATCTGATAACATGTTACGATTTATAATCATAAACCCGCGAAATATATTAAAGCTAATTGGGTCGAATCACGAATTAGAATAAGGTAAGAGTGGAAAGCCCACTCCTACCCAAACTCTAATTTCGGCCGAAATAACTATATAAGGAGGAGGACTCTCCTTATATCAGTTACACTTGTTGCACTGTAACAGAATTCTCAAAGAAAATTAGGGTTTTGAGAGCACTCTTCTCCCAAAACCTCAGATCTCACATCTAAAACCTCAAGGGCTCTCCCTATATTGCAAGGCAATTGGAGAGGATTTCTAGCACACGCGGCCACGTCTCAGACAAAGTCTTGGGTGCAAGTTATAGGAGGGAATTTGCATTAATTCCTGTTCTTAGGCCTTTTGCGCGAGGACTAAAGGTTGTATTACTTTTCTCATGTTTTTAATCTTATGACGATATTCGCAATTGTATATTTCATTATAATCCTGCAATTCTAGGGTGAATACGCGTTTTATTCCCCACAAGTGGTATCAGAGCCTTAGGCCATGAAATTTTTACAATTGTGTCTTTCATAAAATCAAAATTTTGAGAAAAACGTGCATCTGCCTAGGCACTCGATCGAGTCCCTGTGACACTCGATCGAGTGCCCCCGTACCAGGCTGCCGTGCGTGTATTTTTGTGAGAAATCGATCTTGTTTTCGATTATAATTTGCATGTTGTTAATTAATCGATATTTTTAGCAATATGTGAATCTTTTGTTGTTGTTTATATATGATTTACAAGTTTTAAATCCAAGTTATAAACTCGTTTTGTTTTAAAAGTGCAGCGATTTGCGATTTTTACGAGCCACTCGATCGAGCACTGCTGCACTCGATCGAGTGACCCTGACACTCGATCGAGTGCCCCTGTTACTCGATCGAGTGCTCTCGTTTCGGGGTGTTTATTTTCGAAAATAACTTGTTTCTTATTTTCACATGGCTTAAAATAATATACTGTATACGGAAATAGTATATTATTTAGTGAAACGGTTCACCCTCGTTTGATACATATTGTTTTAAAACGGTTTAAAATAATGGATTATATGTTTATTAAAATTGGTGATTAAAACGGTATAGTCACTTAATTTTAATCCTAAAAGGTGGTTTGGTATAAATTTATCATAATAACAGTATTATGTCATGTATAAATTTTATTTAGTTGATGCATTTTATTTATCGTCTTGTGAATGCTTTGAATGCTTTCAATAACGTATTTAATTTTTGCAAACGGTTGTAACTTAGTGTGGCCTTAGAAGATTGTGTCACCGTAATGATGGGACACGATCTTGCTTGTAATTTTGAGATCTTGAATCTCCGTTTTGGGTTTTTGCCATGTAATTACTTTTGTATTTAAATTAGAATGTATCTAGGTCTACTCATGTAATTTAAATTAGTAATTTTGTGAAGACCAAAGACAAGACGGAGACCGGATGCTCACTCCCGCTGCAAGGACCAAGATGGAACATCAAGACAAGCTTCTAGGGTCCAACAGTGGATTCCAAGTTGTTTTATGTTTATTTTGGTAGGATAGGCCACACTAGGACTTTTATTTACGTTTATTGCATTTATCTTTATGCTTTCATCGATAATAGCTTGCATCATATTCCGCCTAAAAACCAAACCACCTATATCATGCCTGAAAACTGACTCATGTAGAGGTCTCGCGTTAGTTTTCTGTGACAATGCAGATGTCACATGTCATTTAAAAGCCATCACTTTATTTAATTCATTCACGCATATGCTAGATATTAGTTCACTTAATATGAATAAATAAAAGTTGATGGGGTCTTCCTCGTATAACCAAAAATTGAGATTAGTCTTTATAAATCAGCCTCCCATGAATCCCTTCTTCGTCGGTAGGCATAATATGACCCCTTCTACGTCGGGTAAGTGGGAACAGATGATTTATTTTATCTCAACATCATGGTCACTCGATAATATTCCAGTGACTGAGATGGACTAATAGATAGGATTTACGGAAATCTATCGACCAAGAGTTCCAACGATTGGAATTAGCCAAACTGTGGGCTTATCAATATACGGAAATTGAGTCTTGGGATCGTTTATATAATTCTTGAGGGAGATCAATTATATAAATGCTTGAGTCTACGAGTTTAAATTCAATTTAATATAGACTTAAATCACAACAATAAGTTGCTTATATGGTTTTGTTTTATCTTCCTTTTCAGTGTAGAACACGTTCAATAAAACTGCTGTAAAACTAAAATGGCTGGTGAAGACCCAATGCCAAGTGCCAAGCTAGCACGTGAATCCTGGCTAAAAGCCTTCATGGACTCCATGAATCAGTCCACTAGACTGAGGAATGATGGGTCAAACTTCTCTGACTGGGAGGCAGCACTACGGAATGCTGCCATTGCTGACGGAAAGCTCAAGTTCTTAACTGAGCCCATTCCGCCAAACCCAGGAACTGGAGCTAGAGCCAACGAAATTCGTGCTCATAGCGATTTCGTTATGGAAGCGGGTGCGATAAAGAACGTACTCATCTATGCAATGGAATCCAATTTGCAAAGACGCTTCATAACCCATGGTGCAAACAAGATTTTCACCACGCTCACTAACGAATTCTCCAAGGCTCCGAGAATCGTTTCTTATGAGCATACCTGTCGCTTCTTTGAGGCGAAACTCCAGAAGGGCCAAGCTGTTAGCCCACATATTCTCAACATGATTGAGAATATCGAGAAACTGGAGTCCCTAAACTGCAAGATCAGTGAGAACATCATCGTTGATCGCATGCTTCATTCGCTTCATGACGGGTTCGCCCTCTTTAGGGCCAACTACTATATGAACGACATGAAGAAGACTCCCCATGAGCTCCACTCCCTTCTCGTACAGACTGAGAAGGATCTTAAGTTGAGTGGGAGTCTTAAGCAGGATGTTCTCATGATCTCCAGTAAGGGGAAAGGTAAAGGGAAGGCTAAAGCTCAGGGCGACCTAGCAGTAGGTAAGCCCAGGTTCAAGAAACCAGGATTTGCAAAGAGTGGGCCTGGTGAGTCGAGTAACTCACAAGGCAAGACAAAGAGCAAGGATACAAGCATGGAATGTCACCATTGCCACAAGACTGGGCATTGGAGGCGCTCATGCCCCGTGTATCGCGAGGACATTAAAGCAGGCCGTGTTACTCCTGTTGGTATGTCTTCTTCTTCTTTTATTCACATGATTGAGATTAACCATGCAAGTTGCGGAACTTGGGTACTTGATACCGGTTGTGGTTCTCATCTATGTAATCATGTGCAGGGCCTCCAAAACCAAGAACCCCTAATCAAGGGTGAGGTGGACCTGCGTGTCGGGAATGGAGCACGTGTGGCTGCAGTCTCGAAGGGAACATACGTAATCCAGCTTCCAAGTGGATTCGAGTTATTTTTATATAACTGTTATTATGTTCCTAGTTTATCCAAAAACATCATTTCAGTTTCTGCACTTGACAAACTCGGATTTTCATTTGTAATAGAGAATAATAGCTGTATTTTCTCTTTGCACAATATGATTTATGGCAAGGCAGTTTCCATGAATGGAATTTATGTTTTAGATCAAACTACCGAGATATTACATGTGAATAATAAAAGAATAAAGGTAGGTGACAAAGATCAAACTTACCTATGGCATTGTCGTATGGGACACATAAATGAGAAACGCGTTAAACAGCTCATACAGAATGGAGCTATTTCGCCCTTTGATTTCGAATCATATGGCACGTGTGAATCATGTCTCATCGGCAAAATGACTCGTATTTCCTTCAAAGGTGTTGGAATGCGCGCTGCCGACCTATTAGGACTCATACATACGGACGTATGTGGCCCTATGTCGATCAACGCACGAGATGGCTATAGGTATTTCATCACTTTCACGGATGATTTAAGTAGATATGGCTATGTCTACTTAATGAAGCACAAAAGTGAATCCTTTGACAAGTTCAAAGAATACCAGAATCGGGTACAGAACCAGCTGGGTAGAAAGATTAAAGCACTACGCTCGGATCGTGGTGGTGAGTATCTTTCACGCGAGTTTGATCAACACCTTAAAGACTGTGGGATCGTACTACAGTTGACTCCACCTGGAACACCACAATTAAATGGTGTGTCCGAACGGAGAAATCGAACTCTACTTGATATGGTTCGATCCATGATGAGTCACACCGTTGTGCCTGATTCATTGTGGGGCTATGCTCTTTTGTCAGCCGCTCTAATTCTTAACCGAAGTCCGTCTAAAGCTGTTGACAAGACTCCATTCGAGCTATGGAAGGGAACGGTCCCTAACTTGTCCTTTATTCGGGTTTGGGGCTGCGAGGCTTATGTCAAGTGGAGACACGAGGATAAGCTCGGCCCGCGATCGGTCAAGACATACTTTATAGGCTATCCAAAGGGAATGTTTGGTCATTACTTCTACTCGCCTACCGAACAACGTGTTTTTGTTGCGGCTAGTGCGACGTTCTTAGAGAAAGAATTTCTCGAGAACAAGTCGAGTAATAGAACCTTCGAGTTATCGGAGGTTCAAGAACCAACTACCGAGCAACCATTGGAGGAAACAGTACCTCCAACCGAGGCTGCGGTAGATATCCCTGAGGAACCTAGGAGGTCGGGAAGAGTCTCTATTCCACCGGACAGATACATTGGTATGGTCGAGGAACACGATACAGATGACGTCTTACTCCTAGAGGGTAATGAACCCACAACCTATAAAGGTGCCATGACCAGTTCTGACTCAAAGCTATGGCTAGAAGCCATGCAATCCGAGATGGACTCCATGTATGAGAACAACGTGTGGGATCTTGTGGACCTACCTGCAAAGGTACGTCCCCTTCAATGCAAATGGCTTTACAAGATAAAGCATGCCGTGGAAGGACAACAAGATATCCATAAGGCTAGACTAGTTGCTAAAGGTTTCACTCAAGTGCCAGGCTTGCACTATGATGAGATCTTTGCACCCGTAGTCATGCTACGTTCCATTCGGATTATCTTAGCGATCGCCGCATTTCATGACTATGAAATATGGCAAATGGACGTTAAAACCGCCTTCTTAAACGGTTATTTGGAGGAAGAGTTGTACATGGTACAACCCGAGGGTTTTATCGATTCAGCACATCCTAAGAAAGTTTGCAAGCTTAAGCGTTCCATCTATGGACTTAAGCAAGCATCGCGGAGTTGGAATCATCGCTTCGACCAAGTGATAAAAGAGAATAGGTTCATTCGATCAGTCGAGGAACCATGTCTCTATCTCAAGTCGAGTGGGAGTAAGATTGTATTCCTAGTACTGTATGTCGATGACATACTCTTGATTGGGAATGACATACCTCTCTTATCTTCGGTTAAAGCATGGCTGAAAAACCATTTCCAGATGAAAGATCTGGGAGAGGCACAAAGAATTTTGGGCATCCGTATCTACAGGGATAGATCACGACGGATGTTGTCTCTCAGTCAGGAATCTTATATAGAGAAGATTCTGGAGAGATTCAGCATGACGAACTCCAAGAAGGGGTTCCTTCCTATGACTCCTGGGCTTCACTTGAGCAAGACTCAAGAAGCTAAGTCAGTGGAAGAGAAAGAGCGCATGAGTCGGATTCCTTATGCTTCGGCAATAGGATCGATCATGTATGCCATGATATGCACACGTCCAGACGTTGCATATGCATTGAGTATGACAAGTCGATTCCAAGCTCATCCAGGTGAACAACACTGGATGGCCGTGAAAAACATTCTTAAGTACCTACGGAGGACTAAAGATTGGGGATTGACTTTTGGAGGCGACTCGACGCTCTGCGCCACGGGTTACGCAGATGCTAGCTTCCAAACAGATCGAGATGACTCGAAATCTCAGTCTGGATTTGTCTTTACTCTTAATGGCGCTGCTGTCAGCTGGAAAAGTTCTAAACAAAATGTTACAGCAGATTCTACTACTGAGTCCACGTAAAAGAAGATATTTATTGATAAGATCGCTATGGATGACAACATAGCTGATCCTCTCACAAAAGCATTACCACGTGATAAGCATGAAGGGCACATTCATTCCATGGGAATTGGATGTGTTCCTAAGTTGTAGTACTCTTTTATGAATTCATGTAATAATTCATTTTCTCGTGTACTCTATTCAACCTTATTGTTATGATATAAAATGTTTTGTTTTTCATGTGGAATTGTACGCCAATTTTGAACACCACAAAGTGAACTGATTAACATTACATCGTTTTGGTCCTTGATTACCCACTTGAGCTGATAACTCAGGTAATCATTTTGTGACGTTGGTTGATGGTGGGTTCAACGAACCATAAGTCACGTGGATGACTGACCAATCACAAAGGCGAGTTATACGGATATCTCGTAGGACACCCCGTGACATCGTTATGGAGTCCTAAATGTTTTATAACATTGGGTGCCAGGTCGTGGATAGGACCTCCATAGTGTTCCTTAGAGTCGAGTCTTTTGACTTTCAACTGTTTCTTGAGATTAAGACAGATTTTGGGTAACTTTGGTTTCTTTCCCACGGTCACCGTAACAGGGGCCAAGAGGATTTTTTCTGGGTTATTTCATGCTGGGCGATATCGGCAGGATTCGAGTTGAGGGAAATATCCAAACCCTTATCAGGATTTTATCATTTCTCAGGGCCACTCGAGGAGTAGTAACTGAAATGCATGGCCATGCTCGAATACAGATTCGTTTTATCAGTTAAGTTACTCTCTAGTCGGGGAAACCACTCTTGATACAGATCGCTTGTGAGATACGACCTTTGCGAATGCGGATTTGCAAATTGTCTTACATTGAGTGGGAGAAATTTTAAAAGGATATGAGATTCGGTTATCGCACCTACACTTGTACGGACAAGTGGGAGTTTGTTGGAGATTGTGTCCTCCACATGTAGTGTGATAACGTCATTGGACATACCCTTGTACGGACAAGTGGGAGATTGTTGGGGCTGGTGTCCTTGACAATTAAGTACAATGACTTATTAAATCTCTTTAAGGATCACAAGGGCATACTTCTGTATTATTACCAGTTGATCCACGTTTATCAATAACGGTTGGCTTGCTAGATAAGTTTGACGTTATTGTCATACGGATGGCGGTGGTCAACTGGTCCCTATACGTCACACCTATAGGACACGTTTGAGAGATGTGAAGGTATGAAAATACAGTCACATTTTGCCGAATATGACTAAACAGTTAGTCAGAGGTATTGACTATTAAATTAGTCAATAAGATGTTGAGGATTATTATTTAATACGGATTAAATAATTTTAGCTAATACGGATTACAAGATTAATTCGTAAATTAAATATAAACGGTTATATTTAATTAAATATTGTGTTCGCGAATTAATATAAACAGTTATATTGATTTAGGTAATTATACAATATCGTGTCTTATCAGACCATTATTAATATATCGACTGTATTAATATCTGATAACATGTTACGATTTATAATCATAAACCCGCGAAATATATTAAAGCTAATTGGGTCGAATCACGAATTAGAATAAGGTAAGAGTGGAAAGCCCACTCCTACCCAAACTCTAATTTCGGCCGAAATAACTATATAAGGAGGAGGACTCTCCTTATATCAGTTACACTTGTTGCACTGTAACAGAATTCTCAAAGAAAATTAGGGTTTTGAGAGCACTCTTCTCCCAAAACCTCAGATCTCACATCTAAAACCTCAATGGCTCTCCCTATATTGCAAGGCAATTGGAGAGGATTTCTAGCACACGCGGCCACGTCTCAGACAAAGTCTTGGGTGCAAGTTATAGGAGGGAATTTGCATTAATTCCTGTTCTTAGGCCTTTTGCGCGAGGACTAAAGGTTGTATTACTTTTCTCATGTTTTTAATCTTATGACGATATTCGCAATTGTATATTTCATTATAATCCTGCAATTCTAGGGTGAATACGCGTTTTATTCCCCACAAAACTTTGGGGACAAAGTTTTCTTAACGAGGGTAAAATGTAACATCTCGTGTTTTGAAGTCTATATAAGTTTCACTTGTGATTGTTTCGTGCTAGTTATATGTTTCATTACCGTTATGGGGTGGCGAACTTCGGGACGAAGTTCATTTTAAGGAGGGAAGACTGTAATACTCCGTATTTTTAGCCTCGGTCAATGGCAGTCAAACCATATTTTCTTTAAAAGTATTTCAGATAGAATGTTTATAAATTATTTTATGTAAACTGTTATTATTTTATAAATCATATTTCTACGATTACTTTGTATTTCATAATTATTTTATATTTGATGATTAAAATCACATTTCTTTCGTATTCCCTTGATTTTGATAATACGTTCATAATTTAATATATTTTATCTTTTATATTTATTCTCATCTATACTCCGTATTTTATTGTAGCTCATCGTCACTTTATTTAATAATTATATTTAATGTTTGTATTCAATAATTTAATTATCGAGTAAGTGTTTATAGTTTCTATGTTGTGTTAAGGAGTCGAGTCTACAAGTTAGTAGTAAAACCGTGTTTAAATGATAACTTTGGGCCTTGGAATGCGTTCGAACCCTATGGCCCATCCACGACACTTAACACAACAACACAAACACAAACATACTCATCTTCATGCCGTCATATCTAACACAACCCCAAACCTATTTTTGCCCTAATTGACACACAAAAGACTCACTCACGTTACTGCCGCCATATCCACGGGTTAAGGGGAAGGTTTTGTCAGTGGTTTAGGGTGTTTGAAGGTTGCTCGATTGTTATGAGAAAGAGGTACACCCGTATGTTGCTCTCGTTTTCCTGTTTGTCCCCTTATTTCAATTCGTCCTATGATTCGCATATACATATTCATAGTTTATGTTTACCCTACATTGTTGATATAGGATGTTTAATAGTTATGTATGGACCCTAGGGAAGTCATCGTTGACCGTCGTTGACCGTCGGAATGGGTCGTTAATCGTGGTGTCAGATACACTTCATAATTGTTTTCAGAGCAGGGTCATGAACGGGTATGTTTGAACACGCTTTTGGATAAGTTTATGTTGATGTTTTATATGGATGTTAGAGGATGCAGATGGGTGGTAGTCAGCGTGTCGGCGTGGTTGTTCTCACGGTGGGTTATGATGTTTACTGGCGTTTTTAGAGGGCTTTTATTGAGGGTGGTTGTCGTGTCAAACAGAGTAACTATGGAGGGTGTCGAGTTTGTTTACAGTTGCTGGAGTCGTTGGTGGTTGTCAACGACCGCGGACTTCCTCCCTGGAACCACCGTGGCTCAGAGGCGAGCCTGGTGGTGTCAGTGGGGAAGCCAAGGGTTGTCGTTGGTTTGGGGACTGGTGTTTAGAAGGGTTGTTAGTCACGGCAAAGCTGATTGGGTTCGTTTTCGCGGTTCGATTTTAGTTACTGTGTTGCATTTGTTTCGTGCCACTGTTGATTGTTTTGTTGGGGCTGGTGTCCTTGACAATTAAGTACAATGACTTATTAAATCTCTTTAAGGATCACAAGGGCATACTTTTGTATTATTACCAGTTGATCCACGTTTATCAATAACGGTTGGCTTGCTAGATAAGTTTGACGTTATTGTCATACGGATGGCGGTGATCAACTGGTCCCTATACGTCACACCTATAGGACACGTTTGAGAGATGTGAAGGTATGAAAATACAGTCACATTTTGCCGGATAAGACTAAACAGTTAGTCAGAGGTATTGACTATTAAATTAGTCAATAAGATGTTGAGATTATTATTTAATACGGATTAAATAATTTTAGCTAATACGGATTACATGTTTAATTCGTAAATTAAATATAAACGGTTATATATTTAATTAAATATTGTATTCGCGAATTAATATAAACAGTTATATTAATTTGGGTAATTATACAATATCGTATTTTGTCAGACCATTATTAATATATCGACTGTATTGATATTTGATAACATGTTACGATTTATAATTGAAATCCCGCGAATAACTTATTGCTAAATGGGTCGAATCATGAATTAGAATAAGGTAAGAGTGGAAAGCCCACCCTTACCCTATTCAAATATTTCGGCCAAGTGTAGTATATAAGGAGGAGACTTCTCCTTATGTAAAACACTCTTGTTTCACTGTTTAAACAAATCTCAAGGAAAAATTAGGGTTTTGAGAGCTTTCTTCTCCCAAAACCTCAGATCTCACATCTAAAACCTAAATAGCTCTGATACCACTTGTGGGGAATAAAGCATGTATTCACCCTAAACTTGCAGGATTATAATGAAAAGTACAGTTGTGTTTATAGTCATAAGATTAAAAAGGATAAGAAAAGAAGTACAACCTTTAGTCCTTGTGCGAAAGGCCTAAGAACAGGAATTAACACAAATTCCCTCGTATAACCAAAAATTGAGACTAGTCTTTATAAATCAGCCTCCCATGAATCCCTTCTTCGTCGGTAGGTATAATATGACCCCTTCTACGTCGGGTAAGTGGGAACAGATGATTTATTTTATCTCAACATCATGGTCACTCGATACTATCTAGTGACTGAGATGGACTAATAGATAGGATTTACGGAAATCTATCGACCAAGAGTTCCAACGATTGGAATTAGCCAAACTGTGGGCTTATCAATATACGGAAATTGAGTCTTGGGATCGTTTATATAATTCTTGAGGGAGATCAATTATATAAATGCATGAGTCTACGAGTTTAAATTCGATTTTATATAGACTTAAATCACAACAATAAGTTGCTTATATGGTTTTGTTTTATCTTCTTTTTCAGTGTAGAACACGTTCATTAAAACTGATGTATAACTAAAATGGCTGGTGAAGACCCAATGCCAAGTGCCAAGCTAGCACGTGAATCCTGGCTAAAGGCCTTCATGGACTCCATGAATCAGTCAACTAGACTGAGGAATGATGGGTCAAACTTCTCTGATTGGGAGGCAGCACTACGGAATGCTGCCATTGCTGACGTAAAGCTTAAGTATTTAACTGAGCCCATTCCGGCACACCCAGGAACTGGAGCTAGAGCCAACGAACTTCGCGCTCATAGCGACTTCGTCATGGAAGCGGGTGCGATAAAGAACGTACTCATCTATGTAATGGAATCAAATTTGCAAAGACGCTTCATATCCCATGGTGCAAACAAGATTTTCACCACGCTCTCTAACAAATTCTCCAAAGCTCCGAGAATCGTTTCTTATGAGCATACCCGTCGCTTCTTTGAGGCGAAACTCCAGAAGGGCCAAGCTGTTAGCCCACATATTCTCAACATGATTGAGAATATCGAGAAACTGGAGACCCTTAACTGCAAGATCAGTGAGAACATAATCGTTGATCGTATGCTTCACTCGCTTCATAATGGGTTCGCCCTCTTTAGGGCCAACTACTACATGAACGACATGAAGAAGACTCCTCATGAGCTCCACTCCCTTCTCGTACAGACTGAGAAGGATCTGAAATTAAGTGGGAGCATGAAGCAGGATGTTCTCATGATCGCCAGTAAGGGAAAGGGTAAAGGGAAGGCTAAAGCTCAGGGCGACCTAGCAGTAGGTAAGCCCAGGTTCAAGAAACCAGGATTTACTAAGAGTGGGCCAGGTGAGTCGAGCAACTCACAGGGCAAGACAAAGAGCAAGGATACTAGCATGGAATGCCACCACTGCCACAAGATTGGGCATTGGAGGCGCTAATGCCCCGTGTATCGCGAGGACATTAAGGCAGGCCGTGTTACTCCTGTTGGTATGTCTTCTTCTTCTTTTATTCACATGATTGAGATTAACCACGCAAGTTGCGGAACTTGGGTACTTGATACTGGTTGTGGTTCTCATCTATGTAATCATGTGCAGGGCCTCCGAAACCAAGAACCCCTAATCAAGGGTGAGGTGGACCTGCGTGTCGGGAATGGAGCACGCGTTGCTGCAGTCTCGAAGGGAACATACGTGATCCAGCTTCCAAGTGGATTCGAGTTATTTTTATATAACTGTTATTATGTTCCTAGTTTGTCCAAAAACATTATTTCAGTTTCTGCACTTGACAAACTCGGCTTTTCATTTGTAATAGAGAATAATAGCTGTATTTTCTCCTTACACAATATGATATATGGCAAGGCAGTTTCCATGAATGGAATTTATGTTTTAGATCAAACTACCGAGATATTACATGTGAATAACAAGAGATTAAAGGTAGGTGACAAAGATCAAACTTACCTATGGCATTGTCGTATGGGACACATAAATGAGAAACGCGTAAAACAGCTCATACAGAATGGAGCTATATCGCCCTTTGATTTCGAATCATATGGCACGTGTGAATCATGTCTCATCGGCAAGATGACTCGTATTTCCTTCAAAGGTGTTGGAATGCGCGCTGCCGACCTATTAGGACTCATACATACGGACGTATGTGGGCCTATGTCGATCAACGCACGAGAAGGCTATAGGTATTTCATCACTTTCACGGACGATTTAAGTAGATATGGCTATGTCTATTTAATGAAGCATAAAAGTGAATCATTTGACAAGTTCAAAGAATACCAGAATCGGGTACAGAACCAGCTGGGTAGAAAGATTAAAGCACTACGTTCAGATCGTGGTGGTGAGTATCTTTCACACGAGTTTGATCAACACCTTAAAGACTGTGGGATCGTGCTACAGTTGACTCCACCTGGAACACCACAATTAAATGGTGTGTCCGAACGGAGAAATCGAACTTTACTTGATATGGTTCGATCCATGATGAGTCACACCGTTGTGCCTGATTCATTATGGGGCTATGCTCTTTTGTCGGCCGCTCTAATACTTAACCGAAGTCCGTCTAAAGCTATTGACAAGACTCCATACGAATTATGGAAGGGAACGGTCCCTAACTTGTCCTTTATTCGGGTTTGGGGCTGCGAGGCTTATGTCAAGTGGAGACACGAGGATAAGCTCGGCCCGCGATCGGTCAAGACATACTTTATAGGCTATCCAAAGGGAACTTTTGGTCATTACTTCTACTCGCCTACCGAACAACGTGTTTTTGTTGCGGCTAGTGCGACGTTCTTAGAGAAAGAATTTCTCGAGAACAAGTCGAGTAATAGAACCTTCGAGTTATCGGAGGTTCAAGAACCAACTGCCGAGCAACCATTGGAGGAAACAGTTCCTTCAACCGAGGCTGCGGTAGATATTCCTGAGGAACCTAGGAGGTCGGGAAGAGTCTCTATTCCTCCGGACAGATACATTGGGATGGTCGAGGAACATGATACAGATGACGTCTTACTCCTAGAGGGTAATGAACCCACAACCTATAAAGGTGCCATGACTAGTTCTGACTCAAAGCTATGGCTAGAAGCCATGCAATCCGAGATGGACTCCATGTATGAGAACAACGTGTGGGATCTTGTGGACCTACCTGCAAAGGTACGTCCCCTTCAATGCAAATGGCTTTACAAGATAAAGCATGCCGTGGAAGGACAACAAGATATCCACAAGGCTAGACTAGTTGCTAAAGGTTTCACTCAAGTGCCAGGCTTGCACTATGATGAGATCTTTGCACCCGTACTCATGCTACGTTCCATTCGGATTATCTTAGCGATCGCCGCATTTCATGATTATGAAATATGGCAAATGGACGTTAAAACCGCCTTCTTAAACGGTTATTTGGAGGAAGAGTTGTACATGGTACAACCCGAGGGTTTTATCGATCCAGCACATCCTAAGAAAGTTTGCAAGCTTAAGCGTTCCATCTATGGACTTAAGCAAGCATCGCGGAGTTGGAATCATCGCTTCGACCAAGTGATAAAAGAGAATGGGTTCATTCGATCAGTCGAGGAACCATGTCTCTATATCAAGTCGAGTGGGAGCAAGATTGTATTCCTAGTACTGTATGTCGATGACA
Organism: Silene conica; assembly: GCA_029255685.2. Taxonomy (NCBI): domain Eukaryota; kingdom Viridiplantae; phylum Streptophyta; class Magnoliopsida; order Caryophyllales; family Caryophyllaceae; genus Silene; species Silene conica. The sequence continues at coordinate 31,887,542 of CM055317.2, read as the reverse complement.
TACTCTTGATTGGGAATGACATACCTCTCTTATCTTCGGTTAAAGCATGGTTGAAAAACCATTTCCAGATGAAAGATCTGGGAGAGGCACAAAGAATTTTGGGCATCCGTATCTACAGGGATAGATCACGACGGATGTTGTCTCTCAGTCAGGAGTCTTATATAGATAAGATACTAGAGAGATTCAGCATGACGAACTCCAAGAAGGGGTTCCTTCCTATGACTCCTGGGCTTCACTTGAGCAAGACTTAAGAAGCTAAGTCATTGGAAGAGAAAGAGCGCATGAGTCGGATTCCTTATGCTTCGGCAATAGGATCGATCATGTATGCCATGATATGCACACGTCCAGACGTTGCATATGCATTGAGTATGACTAGTCGATTCCAAGCTCATCCAGGTGAACAACACTGGATGGCCGTGAAAAACATTCTTAAGTACCTACGGAGGACTAAAGATTGGGGATTGACTTATGGAGGCGACTCAACGCTCTGCGCCACGGGTTACGCAGATGCTAGCTTCCAAACGGATCGCGATGACTCGAAATCTCAGTCTGGATTCGTTTTTACTCTTAATGGCGCTGCTTTCAGCTGGAAAAGTTCTAAACAGAGTGTTACAGCAGATTCTACTACTGAGTCCACGTAAAAGAAGATATTTATTGATAAGATCGCTATGGATGACAACATAGCTGATCCTCTCACAAAAGCATTACCACGTGATAAGCATGAAGGACACATTCATTCCATGGGAATCAAATGTGTTCCTAAGTTGTAGTACTCTTTTATGAATTCATGTAATAATTCATTTTCTCGTGTACTCTATTCAACCTTATTGTTATGATATATAATGTTTTGTTTTTCATGTGGAATTGTACGCCAATTTTGAACACCACAAAGTGAACTGATTAACATTACATCGTTTTGGTCCTTGATTACCCACTTGAGCTGATAACTCAGGTAATCATTTTGTGACGTTGGTTGATGGTGGGTTCAACGAGCCATAAGTCACGCGGCTGACTGACCAATCACAAAGGCGAGTTATACGGATATCTCGTAGGACACCCCGTGACAACGTTATGGAGTCCTAAATGTTTTATAACATTGGGTGCCTGGTCGTGGATAGGACCTCCATAGTGTTCCTTAGAGTCGAGTCTTTTGACCTTCAACTATCTCTTGAGATTAAGACAGATTTTGGGTAACTTTGGTTTCTTTCCCACGGTCACCGTAACAGGGGCCAAGAGGATTTTTTCTGTGTTATTTCATGCTGGGCGATATCGGCAGGATTCGAGTTGAGGGAAATATCCAAACCCTTATCAGGATTTTATCATTTCTCAGGGCCACTCGAGGAGTAGTAACTGAAATGCATGGCCATGCTCGAATACAGATTCGTTTTATCAGTTAAGTTACTCTCTAGTCGGGGAAACCACTCTTGATACAGATTGCTTGTGAGATACGACCTTTGCGAATGCGGATTTGCAAATTGGCTTACATTGAGTGGGAGAAATTTTAAAAGGATATGAGATTCGGTTATCGCACCTACACTTGTACGGACAAGTGGGAGTTTGTTGGAGCTTGTGTCCTCCACATGTAGTGTGATAACGTCATTGCACATACCCTTGTACGGACAAGTGGGAGATTGTTGGGGCTGGTGTCCTTGACAATTAAGTACAATGACTTATTAAATCTCTTTAAGTATCACAAGGGCATACTTTTGTATTATTACCAGTTGATCCACGTTTATCAATAACGGTTGGCTTGCTAGATAAGTTTGACGTTATTGTCATACGGATGGCGGTGATCAACTGGTCCCTATACGTCACACCTATAGGACACGTTTGAGAGATGTGAAGGTATGAAAATACAGTCACATTTTGCCGGATAAGACTAAACAGTTAGTCAGAGGTATTGACTATTAAATTAGTCAATAAGATGTTGAGATTATTATTTAATACGGATTAAATAATTTTAGCTAATACGGATTACATGTTTAATTCGTAAATTAAATATAAACGGTTATATATTTAATTAAATATTGTATTCGCGAATTAATATAAACAGTTATATTAATTTGGGTAATTATACAATATCGTATTTTGTCAGACCATTATTAATATATCGACTGTATTGATATCTGATAACATGTTACGATTTATAATTGAAATCCCGCGAATAACTTATAGCTAAATGGGTCGAATCATGAATTAGAATAAGGTAAGAGTGGAAAGCCCACCCTTACCCTATTCAAATATTTCGGCCAAGTGTAGTATATAAGGAGGAGACTTCTCCTTATGTAAAACACTCTTGTTTCACTGTTTAAACAAATCTCAAGGAAAAATTAGGGTTTTGAGAGCTTTCTTCTCCCAAAACCTTAGATCTCACATCTAAAACCTAAATAGCTCTCCCAATATTGCAAGGCAGTTGGAAAGGATTTCTAGCACACGCGGCCACGTCTCATTCTAAGTCTTGGGTGCAAGTTATAGGAGGGAATTTGTGTTAATTCCTGTTCTTAGGCCTTTCGCACAAGGACTAAAGGTTGTACTTCTTTTCTTATCCTTTTTAATCTTATGACTATAAACACAACTGTACTTTTCATTATAATCCTGCAAGTTTAGGGTGAATACATGCTTTATTCCCCACATGTTTTATTATTATCAATGTTTGGTTTGCCTATTAATTATTACTAGTATATTGTTATTATTATTATTATGACTTTTACCAACAATTATGATTAGATTATCATTAGTTGTATTATTAGTGTTGTTATGATTTTTTTTAATGGCATGGTAATGGTGTTTGATATTAGTATTCCTAGTATTACTAACCATATTACTAGCAATTGTTGTGGTTAATTTTGTTATTATGAACATGGTGTTATTACTAATTACTTATAAAATCATTATTGTTATGAATTTATAATTGTATGGTCATATCTTATATTATTATTATTATGATTATTATTGGTATTAGTACTTGTTGTTGGCATTGTCATTATCTGTTAATTATTATTATCGTCATACGTTGTTGTTGTAATTACCTGAACATTGTTATTATTATTGTTTATATTATCATAAGATATATTATTATTATTATTATTAGTGTTATTAGTAATTTTGACCATGTTATTCATTATTAAGTTGTTAAGTAAATTTTATTATACAAGAATGTGACGGTGATCAATAGTTCGAGGATATTTCTATGTTCAATTATATTATTTAATTGAGGAAATCATGTTTATACGGTCTCGTTACGCGTGACATATTATTTAAATAATTAATTGAATACTAGATATATTATATTAGTTGCGTAATTGTTTTGACTAATTAATTAGTGGACAGATAATAATCGTTTACGTAATTATACTAGTGAGTAATTATGTATATTATATTGATTAGGTGACGGTTTTGAAGTGGCATAATTCTGTTTGCTTGCTGGCTTGCTATTGGACTATATTGCTATCCAGGTAGGATACACTGACCTTATACTCTATGCTGTGTTATAAATGGATGTGGTATTGTGTGTTATGGATGCTGAGTATGATTGATATAAGAATGATATTGGTTTGACTGAGTATTGATTATTATTATTATTGTTGGTATGCGTATTGCATTATTTAATAGCATGATTGATTAAGAGTATTGTTGCATTCACGAGCATGGCATGTGCATTGGATACGGATTTGAGATGATGAGATATTATTGGGCCCAGGCTAGTTCTGCAGGACTAGACCTGGTGACCTCAGCTGTTATGCTGGTGTTCGGCGACGGCCGATTATAGTCTGCCGGGAGGTTCGGTATGGCTGGGTGTTACGGGTTTGAGATTGAGAATTGTGATTGAGAATGAGATTGAGATTGAGATTGAGCTCGAGCATATCATTGCATTTGCATATCTTAATTGTTGCATTATAATTATTGTGTTACCCTACTCAACCGTGAGGTTGACAGTGTATTCGTGTACACCTACGATGATCCGGAATGGGGAGTAGATTCTACAGGTCAGAGACAGATGAGCTAGGAGCTGGGGCAGGAATGTGAGATGCATACTTTGGACTGACTTAGAATTATATCACACCTAGAGAAGTCATCAGTTGTATTTTCTTTTCCGCTGAGCAGTAATTGTAATAACAAAAGTTTAAATTTTATCAGTTTTATATAAAGTACATTGGTTTGTTAACTTTGTTATTCACTACCTCGGACATTCCGAGATGGTAACAACTTTATTTATTTGAGAAGGTCTTGCTAAAGGCTCTTAAATAAATGGGGGTGTTACAGCTTAGACCTCCCCCGAGTCGTCAGTAGCACCACCCCCAAACCACCTTCCTGAGTTGACAACACAAAACCTCCCCTGACTCCTTTTATGACCGTGCTGAACAGATCCAGAAACACCACCCTTAGACAACCCCACAACCACCTTAGCCTAGAGACACCACCCCTCACGACACCACCAAAACTACCACTAAAACAACGAAGCCAACCAGACTTAAAAACAACCACACCTTACCCTTCGAAATACAACACAACAGACCCATACATGACCCATAACGAACAGTAGAGGTGTGTCTTACCTGGTTCACGGCTAAAACGACGGTCCTTAGGGTGGTCAGGCCTACTGCTACGAACTTCCCTTCTTATCTCTGATGTGGCGGCTGAGGATTTGAGGTGATGGTTGTGTAAAAATGATAGGGTAAGTTGGTGGTAGAGGGCTCTTATATGACGGCTGAAGAGGAGTGGGTGAAGGGTTTAGTTAAGGTGTAAACATCTTAGGGTTGTTAGGGTTTGGACGTGAGATGGGCTCTAATGGCCGTGCACGCAAAACGAGGCCCAAGACCTCTCAGCCCTTGGTTACACGGTGGTCATAGGATCAAACCCCATCATTGACAAGTAACAACATAATTAAACAAGGCACTTATCGAAGGCTAGAACACGAATAAAACAATTGTAAAACGATTCTTATCTAGGTTCCCATATCGAGACCCACCAACGTCAAATGTGCATCCATACATCTATAATCAATTGTCGATGTATTCGTTGTTGAGTCGCAAAACAAATATAATTATAAAATAATAATACGGGTTATTACATTAAGGGTAAGTCTTGAGTGCATCGTAAAGGAGGCAAGCTAATTTGGTTGCTCCGTGGAGGATCGTCCTTAGCATTATTCGGACCGGAATGTAAGGGCTTTAATTTACCATTTCCACATTTTAATTGCATGCATAAGATTTAAATAAATTAAAAAGTTAATTTTGTAAAATAAATTAGTATGACTAATTTATGAGTTAGGTTGGTATGACCGTGTAACCAACAAGTGGTATCAGAGCATTTGGTTGCTTGCATGCAACTCGATTTTACGATTTTTGCGAGTAATGTGATTAAAATTAAAAACGTAAATAATTAGTACATATATGATATGCACGAAATATTTATTGCATGTATACTTTCTGGTCTTAAAAATGTTTTAAGTCATTATGAATGATTTATGGAATTATATTGTTTAATATTATAATTAATTTGTTAATTTATGCTTAATAATCGGTTAAAAGTGTTTATTTGTGGATACATAGTAAAATAAACTTTCTGGCCGAGATTTTTATATATGTTCTCACGTGCATTTAACATATTATGAATTTTTAATTTTCGAAATTATTTGGGTTTTATGCATGGATTATGAAATTTAAATGTTAAATTGTCATAAAATGAGTAAAAAATGGGTTTATATAGTTAGATTATGAATTTAGCTACGAAACTTTTTGTAGATGTCACATGCAATTTTTAAAATGTATGTTAAAATTTTCCAGAAATTGTTCTTTTATATTGCATGTATATTGATTTTTATGGTAAAAATCATAATATTAGTGACATAAATTCAACTTAAATAGTTTGGGTTTGAATTTGGCCATGAAAATTTTATGTAGTGTCATATATATTATTTCTACCATGCATGTAAATTTTGAGATTTTTATTTCGAATTTTGCATGAGAAATGATTTTAATTGTTAAAATCGAGTGATATATGGCACAATTTATTAAAAATAGTAAAAGTTGCTAAAATGGCAAGAAAAATTAACCCATATTAGTCATATTGATATGTTCATCATCATATTTTTCTTCGGTGCCAAAAGTTTATGGATTTTTGATTGTTAATTTTGAAAAGTTAAAGTTGAAAATTGAAGATATTCTCGACAGCAGCAACAGAGTGTTGCTCTGTTATCTCGGTTACGACATTCGAGACGATTGTCTCGATAGAAGGTTCAGGAGCAGGGGATTGAGTTACTTGGTCCATTACGACATTAAACATCAAGTAAGAACGAAATTAAACAAAGAATAAGCATTTAAAGAACACGATTCGAAACTCGACTGTCTTACACCCTAAAATTCGAAAAACTAAGGGAATGGGGTGTTTAATTAAGCAAAGGAGAGCTAGGAATACTTACTTGATGTTGAGAATACCCACGTACTACAAAGAATTAGAACAAAAAGCACAAATTTCGAAAATTGAACCGAAACCCTAGAAACGAAAAATTTCGAATTGGGGCTTGAAATCGATTTTTTTGATAGGGCTTTTGTCGAAATTGATATTTAAAACAGTTGGGTATTATAATGTTGTTGTTATTTGGGCAAAATAATGCTTAAATTGCAAGTATATTTGAAAAAGCTTAAAAAAGAGGGAAGAACACAAGAACTCGGTCGAAGGAAATGAGGAGAAAAGTCGAGGATTTTACCTTATATAGACCGAAAGAGGTGCTCGATCGAGAGAAAATTCCTCTCGATCGAGCACTTTTTGATACTTGAAGGGCTCGATCGAGAACAGTAGCACCTCGATCGAGAGATCTGTGAGTTTTACTTCTGTCCCCTCGATCGAGAGAAAAATCTCTCGATCGACCTTCTTAATACCTCGATCGAGGAGTTCCTGACCTTCGGACTCCCACCTTCTCGATCGACCCTACATTTGCTCGAGCGAGAGGAATAATCCTCTCGATCGAGTGCTTTTCCAGCTGAACGCACCTTGATTTGTGCTTCGGATTGTTGCGGCTCAGTCGTATCTGCAATAAGCATAATAAAAACATCCCAAAACCACCAAAAAATATTTGTCCGAGTCACTAAAACTGTCCAAACTACGATTGTCTAGCTCCGGATGTCCTAACAAATTAAAAACCACAAGTTGAAAAGAACTAAAAATCCACGAAAAACTATTTATTTACAACTTCGCACGGGGTTGCAAACCCGACTATTCTTCCATAGATTCAGATTGGTCATCCTTTGGCCGCTGCTGTGATGTACTTGCTTCTGCATCATTGGTCCTCATCTTCCTTCGACATGCTCGGGACTCATTTTCCGACTTCCTCTCGTCTTTGTACTCCTTAAAAAGCTCTGCCATGCTCTTTGATTTTCCCGTAGGTGGGTCCATTGCAAAGTTTCCCCATCCTGGCCCGGTGCACCTGATAACAGAAATACGGGACCCTCTTTTGCTCTCTTTACGAGGCAACGGTGTTAGTGGGGTTGGGGGTGTAATGACGACATGCGGAGGTTCATACATGATCATAGAGTCTTTCGACGGTGTCACATCCATAAGACTAGAGTCAGAGTCAACGGCTTGTAAGACATTGCATTCTAAAATGCGCATTGGCCCCTTGTGGGTCGCGGATTTAGCGAAAACTAATTCCTCTCCCCCGACTCGAAAGGTCATAGTGCGCAACTCAACATCAATGATTGCTTGGGCAGTATGCAAAAAGGGTCGGCCAAGAATGATGGGTGTGTATGAGTCTTCCGGAATGTCAAGAACGACAAAGTCAACCGGTATATAAAAATGTCCCACCTTAACTGGTATATCCTCCAAAATTCCCATAGGCTTAGCCATTGACCTGTCAGCCATTTGCACAGACATACTCGTATAATGAAACCGGTTAAGACCCAACCTTCTTGCTAAGGACCATGGCATAACGCTAATACTAGCGCCTAAGTCGCATAACGCTCTATCAATATAGTGGAGTCCTATATAGCAAGGTATGGAAAAACTACCCGGGTCGGATAGTTTGAACGGGGTCCGGTATTGCAAATGGGCTGAACTCCCTTCCGTAAAAGCTACGGTCTCAATTTCATTAACGGTACGCCTACGCATAAGAATGTCTTTCATAAATTTTAAATAAGACGATACCTTTCTCACTAAGTCCAAGAACGGAATATGGACATTGAGGCCTTTGATCAATTGGCCGAATCTTTGGAATTCTGGTTCAGTTTTCTTCTTTTTCATCAAACGTCCCGGAAATGGGACCTGCACATCTGAATTTGGTATATGCGTATCACGAATCGACATATTGTTCAGCATTCTCTTGTTTGGTTCACTCGATTGAGAGTTTTCTTGCTCCAGATCCCTCGAACGAGCACTCTCAGCAGCTAATCCACTCGATCGACCTTCCAGCGTTCTCGATTGATTGGTTTCTTTCTCAACAGTGTTCGATCGAACACTTTCTTCTGACACAACGCTCGATCGAGGATTTCGGGGCTCTCGATCGAGCTCTTCTTCTGCATTTCCTCTCGATCGAGAGTCCGAAACCTCTCGATCGAGACCTTCTTCGGCTTTTCCTGTGGGGAATAAAACATGTATTCGCCCTAAACTTGCAGGATTATAATGAAACATACAATTGTGATTATTGTCATAAGTTAATAAAAAACATGAAAAAGAAATACAACCTTGGGTCCTTGCTTGAAAAGGCCTAAGAACAAGAATTAAAGTAAATTCCCTCCTATAACTTGCACCCAAGACTTTGTTTGAGATGATGCTGCGTGTGCTAGAAAATACTCTCCAATTGCCTTGCAATATGGGGAAAGCTATTGAGGTTTTAGATGTGAGATCTGAGTTTTGGGAGAAGAATGCTCTCAAAACCCTAATTGTGAGAATTATGATTCAACAGTTCCTGACATAAGGAGAAGGACTCTTCTTATGTAGTACTTAGGGTGGGTCGGCCGAATTAGGGTAAGAGTGGGCTTTCTCCACTCTTACCTTATTCCTTTGCATGATTCGACCCGTTTTGCTAAATATTATTTGCGGGATTTTTATTATAAATCGCATACGTGTTATCAGATATTAATGCAGTCGATGTATTAATAATGGTCTGATAAAATTACGATATTGTATAATTACCCAAATTAATATAACTGTTTATATTAATACCCGAAATCAATATTTAATTAAATATAACTGCTTATATTTAATTTTACGAATTAATCATGTAATCCGCATTAGCTAAAATTATTTAATCCGTATTAAATAATAATCTCAACATCTTATTGACTAATTTAATAGTCAATACCTCTGACTAACTGTTTAGTCGTATTCGGCATAAATGTGACTGTATTTTCATACCTTCACATCTCTCAAACGTATCCTATAGGTGTGACGTATAGGGACCAGTTGATCACCGCCATCCGTATGACAATAACGTCAAACTTATCTAGCAAGCCAACCGTTATTGATAAACGTGGATCAACTGGTAATAATACAAAAGTATGCCCTTGTGATCCTTAAAGAGATTTAATAAGTCATTGTACTTAATTGTCAAGGACACCAGCCCCAACAATCTCCCACTTGTCCGTACAAGGGTATGTGCAATGACATTATCACACTACATGTGGAGGACACAAGCTCCAACAAACTCCCACTTGTCCGTACAAGTGTAGGTGCGATAACCGAATCTCATATCCTTTTAAAATTTCTCCCACTCAATGTAAGACAATTTGCAAATCCGCATTCGCAAAGGTCGTATCTCACAAGCGATCTGTATCAAGAGTGGTTTCCTCGACTAGAGAGTAACTTAACTGATAAAACGAATCTGTATTCGAGCATGGCCATGCATTTCAGTTACTACTCCTCGAGTGGCCCTGAGAAATGATAAAATCCTGATAAGGGTTTGGATATTTCCCTCAACTCGAATCCTGCCGATATCGCCTAGCATGAAATAACCCAGAAAAAATCCTCTTGGCCCCTGTTACGGTGACCGTGGGAAAGAAACCAAAGTTACCCAAAATCTGTCTTAATCTCAAGAGACAGTTGAAGGTCAAAAGACTCGACTCTAAGGAACACTATGGAGGTCCTATCCACGACCCGGCACCCAATGTTATAAAACATTTAGGACTCCATAACGTTGTCACGGGGTGTCCTACGAGATATCCGTATAACTCGCCTTTGTGATTGGTCAGTCAGCCGCGTGACTTATGGCTCGTTGAACCCACCATCAACCAACGTCACAAAATGATTACCTGAGTTATCAGCTCAAGTGGGTAATCAAGGACCAAAACGATGTAATGTTAATCAGTTCACTTTGTGGTGTTCAAAATTGGCGTACAATTCCACATGAAAAACAAAACATTATATATCATAACAATAAGGTTGAATAGAGTACACGAGAAAATGAATTATTACATGAATTCATAAAAAAGTACTACAACTTAGGAACACATTTGATTCCCATGGAATGAATGTGTCCTTCATGCTTATCACGTGGTAATGCTTTTGTGAGAGGATCAGCTATGTTGTCATCCATAGCGATCTTATCAATAAATATCTTCTTTTACGTGGACTCAGTAGTAGAATCTGCTGTAACACTCTGTTTAGAACTTTTCCAGCTGACAGCAGCGCCATTAAGAGTAAAAACGAATCCAGACTGAGATTTCGAGTCATCGCGATCCGTTTGGAAGCTAGCATCTGCGTAACCCGTGGCGCAGAGCGTTGAGTCGCCTCCATAATTCAATCCCCAATCTTTAGTCCTCCGTAGGTACTTAAGAATGTTTTTCACGGCCATCCAGTGTTGTTCACCTGGATGAGCTTGGAATCGACTAGTCATACTCAATGCATATGCAACGTCTGGACGTGTGCATATCATGGCATACATGATCGATCCTATTGCCGAAGCATAAGGAATCAGCTTCTTGAGTCTTGCTCAAGTGAAGCCCAGGAGTCATAGGGAGGAACCCCTTCTTGGAGTTCGTCATGCTGAATCTCTCTAGAATCTTATCTATATAAGACTCCTGACTGAGAGACAACATCCGTCGTGATCTATCCCTGTAGATACGGATGCCCAAAATTCTTTGTGCCTCTCCCAGATCTTTCATCTGGAAATGGTTTTTCAACCATGCTTTAACCGAAGATAGGAGAGGTATGTCATTCCCAATCAAGAGTATGTCATCGACATACAGTACTAGGAATACAATCTTGCTCCCACTCGACTTGATATAGAGACATGGTTCCTCGACTGATCGAACGAATCCATTCTCTTTTATCACTTGGTCGAAGCGATGATTCCAACTCCGCGATGCTTGCTTAAGTCCATAGATGGAACGCTTAAGCTTGCAAACTTTCTTAGGATGTGCTGGATCGATAAAACCCTCGGGTTGTACCATGTACAACTCTTCCTCCAAATAACCGTTTAAGAAGGCGGTTTTAACGTCCATTTGCCATATTTCATAATCATGAAATGCGGCGATCGCTAAGATAATCCGAATGGAACGTAGCATGACTACGGGTGCAAAGATCTCATCATAGTGCAAGCCTGGCACTTGAGTGAAACCTTTAGCAACTAGTCTAGCCTTGTGGATATCTTGTTGTCCTTCCACGGCATGCTTTATCTTGTAAAGCCATTTGCATTGAAGGGGACGTACCTTTGCAGGTAGGTCCACAAGATCCCACACGTTGTTCTCATACATGGAGTCCATCTCGGATTGCATGGCTTCTAGCCATAGCTTTGAGTCAGAACTAGTCATGGCACCTTTATAGGTTGTGGGTTCATTACCCTCTAGGACTAAGACGTCATCTGTATCATGTTCCTCGACCATACCAATGTATATGTCCGGAGGAATAGAGACTCTTCCCGACCTCCTAGGTTCCTCAGGAATATCTACCGCAGCCTCGGTTGAAGGAACTGTTTCCTCCAATGGTTGCTCGGCAGTTGGTTCTTGAACCTCCGATAACTCGAAGGTTCTATTACTCGACTTGTTCTCGAGAAATTCTTTCTCTAAGAACGTCGCACTAGCCGCAACAAAAACACGTTGTTCGGTTGGCGAGTAGAAGTAATGACCAAAAGTTCCCTTTGGATAACCTATAAAGTATGTCTTGACCGATCGCGGGCCGAGCTTATCCTCGTGTCTCCACTTGACATAAGCCTCGCAGCCCCAAACCCGTATAAAGGACAAGTTAGGGACCGTTCCCTTCCATAATTCGTATGGAGTCTTGTCAACAGCTTTAGACGGACTTTGGTTAAGTAATAGAGCGGCCGACAAAAGAGCATAGCCCCACAATGAATCAGGCACGACGGTGTGACTCATCATGGATCGAACCATATCAAGTAAAGTCCGATTTCTCCGTTCGGACACACCATTTAATTGTGGTGTTCCAGGTGGAGTTAACTGTAGCACCATGCCACAGTCTTTAAGGTGTTGATCAAACTCGTGTGAAAGATACTCACCACCACGATCTGAACGTAGTGCTTTAATCTTTCTACCCAGCTGGTTCTGTACCCGATTCTGGTATTCTTTGAACTTGTCAAAGGATTCACTTTTGTGCTTCATTAAGTAGACATAGCCATATCTACTCAAATCATCCGTGAAAGTGATGAAATACCTATAGCCTTCTCGTGCGTTGATCGACATAGGGCCACATACGTCCGTATGTATGAATCCTAATAGGTCGGCAGCGCGCATTCCAACCCCTTTGAAGGAAATACGAGTCATCTTACCGATGAGACATGATTCACACGTGCCATATGATTCGAAATCAAAGGCCGAGATAGCTCCATTCTGTATGAGCTGTTTAACGCGTTTCTCATTTATGTGTCCCATACGACAATGCCATAGGTAAGTTTGATCTTTGTCACCTACCTTTAATTTCTTATTATTCACATGTAATATTTCGGTGGTTTGATCTAAAACATAAATTCCATTCATGGAAACTGCCTTGCCATAAATCATATTGTGTAAGGAGAAAATACAGCTATTATTCTCTATTACAAATGAAAAACCGAGTTTGTCAAGCGCAGAAACTGAAATAATGTTTTTGGACAAACAAGGAACATAATAACAGTTATATAAAGATAACTCGAATCCACTTGGAAGCTGGATCACGTATGTTCCCCTCGAAATTGAAGCAACACGTGCTCCATTCCCGACACGCAGGTCAACCTCACCCTTGATTAGGGGTTCTTGGTTTCGGAGGCCCTGCACATGATTACATAGATGAGAACCACAACCAGTATCTAGTACCCAAGTTCCGTAACTTGCATGGTTAATCTCAATCATGTGAATAAAAGAAGAAGAAGACATACCAACAGGAGTAACGCGGCCTGCCTTAATGTCCTCACGATACACGGGGCATGAGCGCCTCCAATGCCCAATCTTGTGGCAATGGTGACATCCCATGCTAGTATCCTTGCTCTTTGTTTTTCCCTGTGAGTTGCTTGACTCACCTGGCCCACTCTTAGTAAATCCTGACTTCTTAAACTTGGGCTTGCCTACTGTTAGGTCGCCCTGAGCTTTAGCTTTACCCTTACCCTTACCCTTACTGGAGATCATGAGAACATCTTGCCTCACGCTCCCACTTAATCTCAGATCCTTCTCGGTCTGTACGAGAAGGGAGTGGAGCTCATGAGGAGTCTTCTTCATGTCATTCATGTAATAGTTGGCCCTAAAGAGGGCGAACCCATCATGAAGTGAATGAAGCATTCGATCAATGATTATGTTCTCACTGATCTTGCAGTTTAGGGCCTCCAGTTTCTCGATATTCTCAATCATGTGAAGAATATGTGGGCTAACAGCTTGGCCCTTCTGGAGTTTCGCCTCAAAGAAGCGACAGGTATGCTCATAAGAAACGATTCTCGGAGCCTTTGAGAATTCGTTAGTGAGCGTGGTGAAAATCTTGTTTGCACCATGGGTTATGAAGCGTCTTTGCAAATTGGATTCCATTGCATAGATGAGTACGTTCTTTATCGCACCCGCTTCCATGACGAAGTCGCTATGAGTGCGAACTTCGTTAGCTCTAGCTCCAGTTCCTGGGTGTGGCGGAATGGGCTCAGTTAAGTACTTGAGCTTTCCGTCAGCAATGGCAGCATTCCGTAGTGCTGCCTCCCAGTCAGAGAAGTTTGACCCATCATTCCTCAGTCTTGTGGACTGATTCATGGAGTCCATGAAGGCTTTTAGCCAAGATTCACGTGCTAGCTTGGCACTTGGCATTGGGTCTTCACCAGCCATTTAGTTATACAGCAGTTTAATTAAACGTGTTCTAGACTGAAAAGAAGATAAAACAAAACCATATAAGCAACTCATTGTTGTGATTTAAGTCTATATTAAATTGAATTTAAACTCGTAGACTCATGCATTTATATAATTGATCTCCCTCAAGAATTATATAAATGATCCCAAGACTCAATTTCCGTATATTGATAAGCCCACAGTTTGGCTAATTCCACCGTTGGAACTCTTGGTCGATAGATTTCCGTAAATCCTATCTATTAGTCCATCTCAGTCACTGGATATTATCGAGTGACCATGATGTTGAGATAAAATAAATCATCTGTTCCCACTTACCCGACGTAGAAGGGGTCATATTATGCCTACCGACGAAGAAGGGATTCATGGGAGGCTGATTTATAAAGACTATTCTCAATTTTTGGTTATACGAGGAAGACCCCATCAACTTATATTTATCCATTTTAAGTGAACTAATATCTAGCATTTGCGTGACTGAATGAAATAAAGTGATGGCTTTGCATTTGACATGTGACATCTGTATTGTCACAGAAAACTAACGCGTAACCTCTACATGAGTCAGTTTTCAGGCATGTTATAGGTGGTTTGGTTTTAGGCGGAATATGATGCAAGCTATTATCGATGAAAGCATAAAATAAATGCAATAAACGTAAATAAAAGTCCTAGTGTGGCCTATCCTACCAAAATAAACATAAAACAACTTGGAATCCACTGTTGGACCCTAGAAGCTTGTCTTGATGTTCCATCTTGGTCCTTGCAGTGGGAGTGAGCATCCGGTCTCCGTCTTCGGTCTTCACAAAATTACTAATTTAAATTACAAAAGTAGTCCTAGATACATTCTAATTTAAATACAAAAGTAATTACATGGCAAAAACCCAAAACGGAGATTCAAGATCTCAAAATTATAAGCAAGACTGTGTTCCATCATAACGGTAACACAATCTACTAAGGCCACACTAAGTTACAACCGTTTGCAAAAATTAAATACGTTATTGAAAGCATTCAAGGCATTCACAAGACGATAAATAAAATGCATCAACTAAAAATAAAATTCATTCATGACATAATACTGTTATTATGATTAACAAATTTTACCAAACCACCTTACGGGATTAAAATTATGTGATTATACCGTTTTAACCACTTTAATTTTAATAAGTTTATAATCCTATTATTTTAAACCGTTTTAAAATAATATGTATCAAACGAGGGTGAACCGTTTCACAAAATTAATAATATACCATTTCCGTATATAGTATATTACTAAAGGCCATGTGAAAATAAAACATGTTATTTTCGGAAAATATAAAAAAAAAACGAGTCTGTTACAGGGGTGGTCTACCGACCCAAAAAACAGGTCTACCGACCACCTGACGAAAAAAAAAAAAATATTTTTTTTTTTTTTTTTTTTAAAGCAGAATGGTCGACCGACCCGAAAAAACAGGTCGACCGACCCGAAAAACAGGTCGACCGACCACAAAACACGAAACCGAGTTTCTGAACACGATTTCTCACAAAAGATAAACTGTCGAAACAGAAAAACACGCAGGAGGCGGTCGACCGACCGCAACGGGGGGTCGATCGACCGACTTAGCGGCAGAAGACGATTTTTCAGGTTTTAAAACTTACGAAAAACACAAAGGTAAAATTTTCATGGCCTGGCTCGGATACCACTTGTGGGGAATAAAACATGTATTCGCCCTAAACTTGCAGGATTATAATGAAACATACAATTGTGATTATTGTCATAAGTTAATAAAAAACATGAAAAAGAAATACAACCTTGGGTCCTTGCTTGAAAAGGCCTAAGAACAAGAATTAAAGTAAATTCCCTCCTATAACTTGCACCCAAGACTTTGTTTGAGATGATGTCGCGTGTGCTAGAAAATACTCTCCAATTGCCTTGCAATATGGGGAAAGCTATTGAGGTTTTAGATGTGAGATCTGAGTTTTGGGAGAAGAATGCTCTCAAAACCCTAATTGTGAGAATTATGATTCAACAGTTCCTGACATAAGGAGAAGGACTCTCCTTATGTAGTACTTAGGGTGGGTCGGCCGAATTAGGGTAAGAGTGGGCTTTCTCCACTCTTACCTTATTCCTTTGCATGATTCGACCCGTTTTGCTAAATATTATTTGCGGGATTTTTATTATAAATCGCATACGTGTTATCAGATATTAATGCAGTCGATGTATTAATAATGGTCTGATAAAATTACGATATTGTATAATTACCCAAATTAATATAACTGTTTATATTAATACCCGAAATCAATATTTAATTAAATATAACTGCTTATATTTAATTTTACGAATTAATCATGTAATCCGCATTAGCTAAAATTATTTAATCCGTATTAAATAATAATCTCAACATCTTATTGACTAATTTAATAGTCAATACCTCTGACTAACTGTTTAGTCGTATTCGGCATAAATGTGACTGTATTTTCATACCTTCACATCTCTCAAACGTATCCTATAGGTGTGACGTATAGGGACCAGTTGATCACCGCCATCCGTATGACAATAACGTCAAACTTATCTAGCAAGTCAACCGTTATTGATAAACGTGGATCAACTGGTAATAATACAAAAGTATGCCCTTGTGATCCTTAAAGAGATTTAATAAGTCATTGTACTTAATTGTCAAGGACACCAGCCCCAACATTTCCAGCTACTTTCTGTTCTTCTTTTCCTGCGACATCAATAACAACAGTCCGGTTAATAACTTCATCATTAGAATAAAATTTACCTCATCTGAGGGTCACCATGTTCAACGTTTCCTTTCTCTTTTCCGACTGAGAGGGTAGATGGCACGGTTGTCTTGTTGATTGATTTGTGACGAGTTGAGCAATTTGCGACTCTAACATCTTTATCGTTGAGTTTGGCCAAAGATTGTATCATGCTCTTTAATTCGCCAACCTCGGATACCCCTCCACTCGAGGAACTACCTTGTTGAGGGTTCGGAAACTGCGGGGCCCTCGAGAACTGTTGCTTGTGCGGCGGAATATACGGTTGTTGTTGTTGTGGTGGGGGAGACGGGTTGAGAAATTTTTGGCTTGTCCACCGTAGATTCGGGTGGACATACCCGTGATTGTATCCCCCTTGTTTGTATTGTTGAAACGAAAAAACTTGCTCCCGATCAGCGAAGCATTCAACCGCACCGTGGCCTTGCTCGCCACACCTTTCGCAAAGTATATGATACCATCGTTTGGTACCAAAAATAAATACCTAAGTACTACTAACAGAAGTCAGCGGTAAGTAGGGTCGATCTCCACAGGGAGGCTAAGTTGCTAATTATCTATTTAATTTGGTCTGTTGGAAAGTCACAAATTGGGGGGTTTTGTTTGATTGAATTAATTAAATACTTGAAACAAGAGAATAAGAAAGCAAGAAAGATTATAAAAATGGGTTTCAACAATTAAGAAGGAAGTATGTCAGGAATCGGGTCGTTGCGATAGTTCATGTTATGTGAAAATACTAGGTCAGTCAAATCATTGATAAGGTGGGAACGATTAATATCCTTTCGGTCTGAAATCACCCTAAACTCCCCTATCAATCTTTCGATCTCAGATAGGTTATATAGATTGTCCTAAGCAAGCCTACCTACCAATCTTTCGATCCAGGTAAGGTTTTACTAGATAAACCGGTCTCATGCATGCATTCAATTAACAGGTTTTCTGATTATATTGCTTATAAACAAACCTCGTCGAAGAAAATAACTAACATGTGAATCCTACAACATTACTACCGCAATTTCCCTCATCCTAACATACTAAAGAAATTAGCTACACATGGCTTTGGGGACTATACTAACCCTTAAGACGATAGTCCAAAAAGACATGATATAAACTAATAGGGAATAATAAAACAATAAAAGAAACGAGAAATAAAGCAAAATAAATTAAATTAAAAGAGGGAAGAAAGATTACAACTTAATCCGGAGTTCGAGGCAAGAAATAAATGAAGAAGAAAAATAAATCTAAGAGTTTTTGTAAGGGGAAAAGGAATAGTAAAGTGGTAGCTGATAAATAAGAGGTGTGCTAATCTCCTTTTATAAGAGAGATTAAGCTCCTCAAAAGTCTGATCGAGTAAAAAATCTCCAAAACCCCTCGATCGAGTAAAGCAAGGACTCGATCGAGGTCTTCAAATCTGGCAATCACTCGATCAAACAAAGGGTTCCTGAGTATCCCTCGATCGAGTAGAAAGAGTACTCGATCGAGTACTTCTCAGCGCATGTTTCCTACACTGCGCACTGAATTTCAAACGGCTGTCATTTCTTCGTTAGTTGAGAAAATTAAGCGTTTTTGCTGGCGTTGGAAAGCTAAGAGGACATGCTTTCATCTCCAATTGGAATCACCTGATTATCTATTGTAGAACTTGAGATAGGGCTCTCCAAAGTAGGTATTAGCAAATTGAAGTTCTTCTTTGCTTGTTTAGCTTCCTTTCTCCATTGTGCGCACCTTAAGTAGCTTTTCACTTGGATCATTGGCGCTTTCCAATGCTTGTAAATCCTATTCCAACTTCCAACTTCTAAACATAGCTTACTTTCGACAAAAAGGCATGGTTTTCGCGACTTTTACATACTTTCCTGCAAAACAACAAGAAATACACAAAGAAGCAAAATAGGGGCAAAATAGCGCATAAAACGCATGAAAATGCATGAAGATGCGGGCAAAATGGACCTAAAAAGTCTATATAAATTGCACGTATCAAATATCCCCAAACCAAACCGTTGCTTGTCCTCAAGCAAACTCATGCAAGTAACTAAGACTAAATAGATAGGAATAAAACATGGACAAGCTGAAACCTATTGACTCAAACTATTTAATGCACACGAATCACTACTAATAGCTCAAAATCCAAGTGAACGAATTTATGCATATTTCAAATAAATGTTGAACTTTCGACCTTGCAAGACTTTCAAAATTGGACTCTCTCGGGTCACTCTTCTCTCAACAAAGCAAAGGGTAAGCAAATTATATGTAAGAGAGAAAGAAGTAAAAGGCACTCACCTAGACTTCGACCAACATAATCGTGCATGCAATTTAGTATGATAAATAATTCTAGCTACCGTGCACATACATTCCAACCATTCAGGGTCCATCACATGCCGAATACTTGCAAAGTTTGGATAAGTGAGGCTATGGGTAAGAAGAGGCAAAACAATATGGGAATGAAAGGGAAAGTATCCAAGCTAGCATCCTAATCAAACCGAATAAAACATCCACTTCTAACTCACTAAATTAAACTCAAATGCCTTAACAATTAGGCAATCAACTCACTGATCCAAAATAAAACTCCTCATAAAATATGGATTGCAACACAGGAGAAAAATTCCAATTTCTATTTCTTTTCCTTTTCTTTTGCCGTTTTCTTTTCTCATTTTTTTTTTCTCATTTTTTTTCCTCTTTTCGGTAATTGTTTTCTTTCATTTTTTTTCTTTTTCATTCCACTTCTTCATTCACTAACTTCATGTGGGGAATAAAGCATGTATTCACCCTAAACTTGCAGGATTATAATGAAAAATACAGTTGTGTTTATAGTCATAAGATTAAAAAGGATAAGAAAAGAAGTACAACCTTTAGTCCTTGTGCGAAAGGCCTAAGAACAGGAATTAACACAAATTCCCTCCTATAACTTGCACCCAAGACTTAGAATGAGACGTGGCCGCGTGTGCTAGAAATCCTCTCCAACTGCCTTGCAATATTGGGAGAGCTATTTAGGTTTTAGATGTGAGATCTGAGGTTTTGGGAGAAGAAAGCTCTCAAAACCCTAATTTTTCCTTGAGATTTGTTTAAACAGTGAAAACAAGAGTCGCTGACATAAGGAGAGTCCTCCTCCTTATGTAGCTCTTTTGGCCGAAATTTCCAATAGGGTAGGAGTGGGCTTTCCACTCTTACCTTATTCTAATTTGTGATTCGACCCATTTAGCTAAACTTTATTCGCGGGTTTTGTTTATAAATCGTATGCATGTTATCAGATATTAATGCAGTCGATGTATTAATAATGGTCTGATAAAATTACGATATTGTATAATTACCCAAATTAATATAACTGTTTATATTAATACGCGAATACAATATTTAATTAAATATAACCGTTTATATTTAATTTTACGAATTAATCATGCAATCCGTATTAGCTAAAATTATTTAATCCGTATTAAATAATAATCTCAACATCTTATTGACTAATTTAATAGTCAATACCTCTGACTAACTGTTTAGTCATATCCGGCATAAATGTGATTGTATTTTCATACCTTCACATCTCTCAAACGTGTCCTATAGGTGTGACGTATAGGGACCAGTTGATCACCGCCATCCGTATGACAATAACGTCAAACTTATCTAGCAAGCCAACCGTTATTGATAAACGTGGATCAACTGGTAATAATACAAAAGTATGCCCTTGTGATCCTTAAAGAGATTTAATAAGTCATTGTACTTAATTGTCAAGGACACCAGCCCCAACAATCTCCCACTTGTCCGTACAAGGGTATGTGCAATGACGTTATCACACTACATGTGGAGGACACAAGCTCCAACAAACTCCCACTTGTCCGTACAAGTGTAGGTGCGATAACCGAATCTCATATCCTTTTAAAATTTCTCCCACTCAATGTAAGACAATTTGCAAATCCGCATTCGCAAAGGTCGTATCTCACAAGCGATCTGTATCAAGAGTGGTTTCCCCGACTAGAGAGTAACTTGACTGATAAAACGAATCTGTATTCGAGCATGGCCATGCATTTCAGTTACTACTCCTCGAGTGGCCCTGAGAAAAGATAAAATCCTGATAAGGGTTTGGATATTTCCCTCAACTCGAATCCTGCCGATATCGCCCAGCATGAAATAACCCAGAAAAAATCCTCTTGGCCCCTGTTACGGTGACCGTGGGAAAGAAACCAAAGTTACCCAAAATCTGTCTTAATCTCAAGAGACAGTTGAAGGTCAAAAGACTCGACTCTAAGGAACACTATGGAGGTCCTATCCACGACCAGGCACCCAATGTTATAAAACATTTAGGACTCCATAACATTGTCACGGGGTGTCCTACGAGATATCCGGGTAACTCGCCTTTGTGATTGGTCAGTCATCCACGTGACTTATGGCTCGTTGAACCCACCATCAACCAACGTCACAAAATGATTACCTGAGTTATCAGCTCAAGTGGGTAATCAAGGACCAAAACGATGTAATGTTAATCAGTTCACTTTGTGGTGTTCAAAATTGGCGTACAATTCCACATGAAAAACAAAACATTTTATATCATAACAATAAGGTTGAATAGAGTACACGAGAAAATGAATTATTACATGAATTCATAAAAGAGTACTACAACTTAGGAACACATCCAATTCCCATGGAATGAATGTGCCCTTCATGCTTATCACGTGGTAATGCTTTTGTGAGAGGATCAGCTATGTTGTCATCCGTAGCGATCTTATCAATGAAAATCTCCTTTTGCTCCACGTAATCTCTGATTAGATGAGTTTTCCGTTGTACATGCCTAGCCTTGTTGCTAGACTTATGCTCCTTAGCTTGGAAGATGGCACCTTTATTATCACAATAAACGGTGATTGGGTCATTCGAACTAGGCACTACTGATAGTCCTTGTAAGAATTGACGCATCCATATTGCTTCCTTAGCTGCTTCTGAGGCGGCATAGTACTCGGACTCAGTCGTAGAATCTGCTGTAACACTCTGTTTAGAACTTTTCCAGCTGACAGCAGCACCATTAAGAGTAAAAACGAATCCAGATTGAGATTTCGAGTCATCTCGATCCGTTTGGAAGCTAGCATCTGCGTAACCCGTGGCGCAGAGCGTTGAGTCGCCTCCATAAGTCAATCCCCAATCTTTAGTCCTCCGTAGGTACTTAAGAATGTTTTTCACGGCCATCCAGTGTTGTTCACCTGGATGAGCTTGGAATCGACTAGTCATACTCAATGCATATGCAACGTCTGGACGTGTGCATATCATGGCATACATGATCGATCCTATTGCCGAAGCATAAGGAATCCGACTCATGCGCTCTTTCTCTTCCAGTGACTTAGCTTCTTGAGTCTTGCTCAAGTGAAGCCCAGGAGTCATAGGAAGGAACCCTTTCTTGGAGTTCGTCATGCTGAATCTCTCTAGAATCTTATCTATATAAGACTCCTGACTGAGAGACAACATCCGTCGTGATCTATCCCTGTAGATACGGATGCCCAAAATTCTTTGTGCCTCTCCCAGATCTTTCATCTGGAAATGGTTTTTCAACCATGCTTTAACCGAAGAAAGGAGAGGTATGTCATTCCCAATCAAGAGTATGTCGTCGACATACAGTACTAGGAATACAATCTTGCTCCCACTCGACTTGATATAGAGACATGGTTCCTCGACTGATCGAACGAATCCATTCTCTTTTATCACTTGGTCGAAGCGATGATTCCAACTACGCGATGCTTGCTTAAGTCCATAGATGGAACGCTTAAGCTTGCAAACCTTCTTAGGATGTTCTGGATCAATAAAACCCTCGGGTTGTACCATGTATAACTCTTCCTCCAAATAACCGTTTAAGAAGGCGGTTTTAACGTCCATTTGCCATATTTCATAGTCATGAAATGCGGCTATCGCTAAGATAATCCGAATGGAACGTAGCATGACTACGGGTGCAAAGATCTCATCGTAGTGCAAGCCTGGCACTTGGGTGAAACCTTTAGCAACTAGTCTTGCCTTATGGATATCTTGTTTACCTTCCACGGCATGCTTTATTTTGTAAAGTCATTTGCATTGAAGGGGACGTACCTTTGCAGGTAGGTCCACAAGATCCCACACGTTGTTCTCATACATGGAGTCCATCTCGGATTGCATGGCTTCTAGCCATAGCTTTGAGTCAGAACTGGTCATGGCACCTTTATAGGTTGTGGGTTCATTACCCTCTAGGAGTAAGACGTCATCCATGTCATGTTCCTCGACCATACCAATGTATCTGTCCGGAGGAATGAAGACTCTTCCCGACCTCCTAGGTTCCTCAGGAATATCTACCGCAGCCTCGGTTGAAGGAACTGTTTCCTCCAATGGTTGCTCGGCAGTTGGTTCTTGAACCTCCGATAACTCGAAGGTTCTATTACTCGACTTGTTCTCGAGAAATTCTTTCTCTAAGAACGTCGCACTAGCCGCAACAAAAACACGTTGTTCGGTTGGCGAGTAGAAGTAATGACCAAAAGTTCCCTTTGGATAGCCTATAAAGTATGTCTTGACCGATCGCGGGCCGAGCTTATCCTCGTGTCTCCACTTGACATTAGCCTCGCAGCCCCAAACCCGAATAAAGGACAAGTTAGGGACCGTTCCCTTCCATAATTCGTATGGAGACTTGTCAACAGCTTTAGACGGACTTCGGTTAAGTATTAGAGCGGCTGACAAAAGAGCATAGCCCCACAATGAATCAGGCACAACGGTGTGACTCATCATGGATCGAACCATATCAAGTAAAGTCCGATTTCTCCGTTCGGACACACCATTTAATTGTGGTGTTCCAGGTGGAGTCAACTGTAGCACGATGCCACAGTCTTTAAGGTGTTGATCAAACTCGTGTGAAAGATACTCACCACCACGATCAGAACGTAGTGCTTTAATCTTTCTTCCCAGCTGGTTCTGTACCCGATTCTGGTATTCTTTGAACTTGTCAAAGGATTCACTTTTATGCTTCATTAAGTAGACATAGCCATATCTACTCAAATCATCCGTGAAAGTGATGAAATACCTATAGCCTTCTCGTGCGTTGATCGACATAGGGCCACATACGTCCGTATGTATGAGTCCTAATAGGTCGGCAGCGCGCATTCCAACACCTTTGAAGGAAATACGAGTCATCTTACCGATGAGACATGATTCACACGTGCCATATGATTCGAAATCAAAGGCCGAGATAGCTCCATTATGTATGAGCTGTTTAACGCGTTTCTCATTTATGTGTCCCATACGACAATGCCATAGGTAAGTTTGATCTTTGTCACCTACCTTTAATCTCTTACTATTCACATGTAATATTTCAGTGGTTTGATCTAAAACATAAATTCCATTCATGGAAACTGCCTTGCCATAAATCATATTGTGTAAGGAGAAAATACAGCTATTATTCTCTATTACAAATGAAAAACCAAGTTTGTCAAGCGCAGAAACTGAAATAATGTTTTTGGACAAACAAGGAACATAATAACAGTTATATAAAGATAACTCGAATCCGCTTGGAAGCTGGATCACGTATGTTCCCCTCGAGACTGCAGCAACACGTGCTCCATTCCCGACACGCAGGTCAACCTCACCCTTGTTTAGGGGTTCTTGGTTTCGGAGGCCCTGCACATGATTACATAGATGAGAACCACAACCAGTATCTAGTACCCAAGTTCCGTAACTTGCATGGTTAATCTCAATCATGTGAATAAAAGAAGAATAAGACATACCAACAGGAGTAACGCGACCTGCCTTAATGTCCTCACGATACACGGGGCATGAGCGCCTCCAATGCCCAGTCTTGTGGCAATGGTGACATTCCATGCTAGTATCCTTGCTCTTAGTCTTGCCCTGTGAGTTGCTCGACTCACCTGGCCCACTCTTAGTAAATCCTGGTTTCTTGAACCTGGGCTTACCTACTGCTAGGTCGCCCTGAGCTTTAGCCTTCCCTTTACCCTTTCCCTTACTGGAGATCATGAGAACATCCTGCTTCATGCTCCCACTTAATTTTAGATCCTTCTCAGTCTGTACGAGAAGGGAGTGGAGCTCATGAGGAGTCTTCTTCATGTCGTTCATGTAGTAGTTGGCCCTAAAGAGGGCGAACCCATCATGAAGCGAGTGAAGCATACGATCAACGATTATGTTCTCACTGATCTTGCAGTTAAGGGTCTCCAGTTTCTCGATATTCTCAATCATGTTGAGAATATGTGGGCTAACAGCTTGGCCCTTCTGGAGTTTCGCCTCAAAGAAGCGACAGGTATGCTCATAAGAAACGATTCTCGGAGCTTTGGAGAATTCGTTAGAGAGCGTGGTGAAAATCTTGTTTGCACCATGGGATATGAAGCGTCTTTGCAAATTTGATTCCATTGCATAGATGAGTACGTTCTTTATCGCACCCGCTTCCATGACGAAGTCGCTATGAGCGCGAAGTTCGTTGGCTCTAGCTCCAGTTCCTGGGTGTGCCGGAATGGGCTCAGTTAAATACTTAAGCTTTCCGTCATCAATGGCAGCATTCCGTAGTGCTGCCTCCCAGTCAGAGAAGTTTGACCCATCATTCCTCAGTCTAGTTGACTGATTCATGGAGTCCATGAAGGCCTTTAGCCAGGATTCACGTGCTAGCTTGGCACTTGGCATTGGGTCTTCACCAGCCATTTTAGTTATAAAGCAGTTTTAATGAACGTGTTCTACACTGAAAAAGAAGATAAAACAAAACCATATAAGCAACTTATTGTTGTGATTTAAGTCTATATAAAATCGAATTTAAACTCGTAGACTCATGCATTTATATAATTGATCTCCCTCAAGAATTATATAAACGATCCCAAGACTCAATTTCCGTATATTGATAAGCCCACAGTTTGGCTAATTCCAATCGTTGGAACTCTTGGTCGATAGATTTCCGTAAATCCTATCTATTAGTCCATCTCAGTCACTAGATAGTATCGAGTGACCATGATGTTGAGATAAAACAAATCATCTGTTCCCACTTACCCGACGTAGAAGGGGTCATATTATGCCTACCGACGAAGAAGGGATTCATGGGAGGCTGATTTATAAAGACTAGTCTCAATTTTTGGTTATACGAGGAAGACCCATCAACTTTTATTTATTCATATTAAGTGAACTAATAACTAGCAAATGCGTGAATGAATTAAATAAAGTGATGGCTTTGCAATTGACATGTGACATCTGTATTGTCACAGAAAACTAACGCGTAACCTCTACATGAGTCAGTTTTCAGGCATGATATAGGTGGTTTGGTTTTAGGCGGAATATGATGCAAGCTATTATCGATGAAAGCATAAAATGAAAGCAATAAACGTAAATAAAAAGTCCTAGTGTGGCCTATCCTACCAAAATAAACATAAAACAACTTGGAATCCACCGTTGGACCCTAGAAGCTTGTCTTGATGTTCCATCTTGGTCCTTGCAGCGGGAGTGAGCATCCGGTCTCCGTCTTTGGTCTTCACAAAATTACTAATTTAAATTACAATAGTAGTCCTAGATACATTCTAATTTAAATACAAAAGTAATTACATGGCAAAAACCCAAAACGGAGATTCAAGATCTCAAAATTACAAGCAAGATCGTGTCCCATCATTACGGTGACACAATCTTCTAAGGCCACACTAAGTTACAACTGTTTGCAAAATTAAATACGTTATTGAAAGCATTCACGAGGCATTCAACAAGACGATAAATAAAATGCATCAACTAAATAAAATTCATACATGACATAATACTGTTATTATGATTAACAAATTTTTACCAAACCACCTTTTAGGATTAAAATTATGTGATTATACCGTTTTAACCACTTTAATTTTAATAAGTTTATAATCCTATTATTTTAAACCGTTTTAAAATAATATGTATCAAACGAGGGTGAACCGTTTCACAAAATTAATAATATACTATTTCCGTATATAGTATATTACTAAAGGCCATGTGAAAATAAAACATGTTATTTTCGGAAAATAAAAAAACGAGTCTGTTACAGGGGTGGTCTACCGACCAAAAAAACAGGTCTTCCGACCACCTGACGAAAAAAAAAAAAAATTTTTTTTTTTTTTTATTTATATATTTTTTTATTTATTTTTTTAAAGCAGAATGGTCGACCGACCCGAAAAAACAGGTCGACTGACCACAAAACACGAAACCGAGTTTCTGAACACGATTTCTCACAAAAGATAAACTGTCGAAACAGAAAACCTTTGTGTTTTACCTTTGTGTTTTTCGTAAGTTTTAAAACCTGAAAAATCGTCTTCTGCCGCTAAGTCGGTCGATCGACCCCCCGTTGCAGAAAAACACGCAGGAGGCGGTCGACCGACCGCAATGGGGGGTCGATCGACCGACTTAGCGGCAGAAGACGATTTTTCAGGTTTTAAAACTTACGAAAAACACAAAGGTAAAATTTCATGGCCTGGCTCTGATACCACTTGTGGGGAATAAAGCATGTATTCACCCTAAACTTGCAGGATTATAATGAAAAATACAGTTGTGTTTATAGTCATAAGATTAAAAAGGATAAGAAAAGAAGTACAACCTTTAGTCCTTGTGCGAAAGGCCTAAGAACAGGAATTAACACAAATTCCCTCCTATAACTTGCACCCAAGACTTAGAATGAGACGTGGCCGCGTGTGCTAGAAATCCTCTCCAACTGCCTTGCAATATTGGGAGAGCTATTTAGGTTTTAGATGTGAGATCTGAGGTTTTGGGAGAAGAAAGCTCTCAAAACCCTAATTTTTCCTTGAGATTTGTTTAAACAGTGAAAACAAGAGTCACTGACATAAGGAGAGTCCTCCTCCTTATGTAGCTCTTTTGGCCGAAATTTCCAATAGGGTAGGAGTGGGCTTTCCACTCTTACCTTATTCTAATTTGTGATTCGACCCATTTAGCTAAACTTTATTCGCGGGTTTTGTTTATAAATCGTATGCATGTTATCAGATATTAATGCAGTCGATGTATTAATAATGGTCTGATAAAATTACGATATTGTATAATTACCAAAATTAATATAACTGTTTATATTAATACGCGAATAAAATATTTAATTAAATATAACCGTTTATATTTAATTTTACGAATTAATCATGCAATCCGTATTAGCTAAAATTATTTAATCCGTATTAAATAATAATCTCAACATCTTATTGACTAATTTAATAGTCAATACCTCTGACTAACTGTTTAGTCATATCCGGCATAAATGTGATTGTATTTTCATACCTTCACATCTCTCAAACGTGTCCTATAGGTGTGACGTATAGGGACCAGTTGATCACCGCCATCCGTATGACAATAACGTCAAACTTATCTAGCAAGCCAACCGTTATTGATAAACGTGGATCAACTGGTAATAATACAAAAGTATGCCCTTGTGATCCTTAAAGAGATTTAATAAGTCATTGTACTTAATTGTCAAGGACACCAGCCCCAACACTTCATACAATAAGAATAAGCCAAAATTGATAAAAAGAAATGAATACCACTAAAACTACTAAACTAGCTCAGCAAAAGGTAGGCTTAGTTTATGGATTGTAGCAAAAGGGTCAACTGGCAATTTTTGGCTAATGTGAAGTTAATGGGTAAAATGAATAAAAAGGATTTTTCAAGCATTCTCCAAACATGTAATACCGTCCACAAACCCGAATGTATGTAGGCAATAAGCAATCAAATTTTGATACTTGTGCAAATTAATGTTACACGACATGCAGGGAGTAACTACTCACAATCCTAAAAGAACCGGTCATGAATGACACCAGTTAAAAGCTCTAAACCTCAGAAAGATATTGTAGTTTGCCAAAAATTTTAGTCAAGTCTACTAGTTCAACAAATTTTGAAACGAAATTCGAGAAATTGCTATGGGATTTGCTAAAAGACGTGAAACAGTGCAAGGCTTAGCATAAAAACAATTTTCAGCAATGAAATACTCCAATCCGACTCTACCTAATATGCAAAAGTAAACGTGATTTTTTTGAATTTTTCGATTTTTGGAAGTAAAACAACAATACATGCGAAAATTAAAACGTGCAAACAGAAATGCAGTAAAAACAATATGCCGACACAAAAATGGATGCAAAACCTCCCCAAACCAAACCGTACAATGTCCTTATTGTACAAAGTAATGGAAAATAAATGCAAACTAAAGAAAATGAGTTGGAAACTAACAAGAGTGCGCGCACCACTGACTTCCCCAAACCGAACGAGAAAGTGAGGTTCTGGATCAGAAATTCCGTCAGTCAGCAGTGGATAACCTCAATCGAGTGAATCTTCAACTGATGCTTACTCGATCGAGTAAAAATCAGTGGGAAAGTACTCGATCGAACTCTTCAGAGGATTCGATCGAGTGACTGGCACTAGGTGTCTACTCGATCGAGTGAAATTCTGAGAAAATTCACTCGATCGAACACATCATGGACTCGATCGAAAAATTTTACTCGATCGACCAGATTACAGTTTAACAGTGTTTGACAGAAACTTTGAAAGCAAATCTACATCAACCACAGTCTTAAAACAGCAAAGAAGCAGAAAAATAGTCCGAAATAAAGAAAGCAGTAAAAAATCCGTGTTGCCTCCCGGGTAGCGCTAGTTTCAGCCGGTCCCAGCTCGACCCCTTCTCAATCAACCAACACCACAAATTAATGGCCCACTACGAGGCTTCTGACTCAGCGCGGTAACTTCAGCTATTGTCAATTCGACATCCGGCCTCCAAATCTTGGTAATGGAAGAGTTGGAGCTTCTCACAGCACCCGGATCCCAAACTATCACCTCATCATGCAGCTTCTTCCTCAACGGCATTTCATTATCAACACCTCCTCCCGGGTCGTTGAACTTGTCGAAACCTATACAAAGAGAAACAAAGAGATGTTCCTCCAATTTGCTCCCAGAATGGGGCGGAGGTGTTACGACAGCAGCGACAATATGAGACTCAAAAGGCGATTCAGACGGAATGTCAACGGGCTCTACAATGGGAATATCATCACAGGGTATAATGGGTATGGGTTCCCTAGGGTCATCGGACTTAGTAAAAAACAAATCCTCTCCCCCGACCTGAAAGGTAAGTGTCCCAACCCTAACATCAACAATTGCGCCAGCAGTGCACAAAAATGGTCTTCCCAAAATAATGGGAACGTTGCGGTCTTCGGGTATGTTTAAGACAATGAAATATGCGGGAATATGGAAATTCCCGATCCTAACAGGTATGTCATGTATAGCTCCTTTGACCCGTACATAAGAGTAATCGTTCAACTGAATAGTCGTTCTAGCGCGCGTAAACTTAGTCAAACCTAATTTCAAGGCAAGTGACAAAGGTAAAACGTTAACACTAGAATTGAGGTTACATAAAACGTTGTCAAATGAATGGCTCCCTATAGAACATGGAATAGAAAAACGACTTGGGTCAGACATTTTAGGGTTCTTCCCGTTCTGAATAAGCGTGCTGCACTCCTTACTCATAGTTATATTCATTACTGACTCATTTGTATCCCTCTTAGACCAATCAATTTGAGAAATAAAATTATCATAAGTAGGTACCTGAGTAATCGTCTCATTGTAGTGAGCAGCGACATTGAGATCCCGTATACGGTCCAAAAATCCACGGTGTGGCAACAACCGGAGCGGGTAAGGAATTGATCGAACAGTAATACTACTCGGTCGAGTAGTTTCCTCATCATCAATAGTTGGTCGAACATCGGTGAATAGCTGGATGATCGCTTCTTCCTCAAGAGTCCTCGATCGAGTGTTTACATCCTCTTGATCGAGGGTTGCAGCCTCAGTTCTGTTCGATCGAGTAGTGCAGTTTATTCGATCGAAGTCATTCTCTTGGCATTTGCTCGATCGAACTGTTTCAGTAGCTCGATCGAGCGGCCTATCCTCCAACCAACTCAATCGAGTACTATGAAATACTCGATCGACTTGTTTACCCCCCGAAGCTCTTGAATCAGCTTCCTCTCGCTCAATTCCTTCGCTCAGATTGTTCACTTGGGCCTGCAACTGCTCCACACGGATGTTGTTAGATTGCACCCCTAATGTCATTGCCTTTATCAGTTGGACCATTTCAGCTAACTCGTTATTTTTAACGGGTGGAGGGGCTTGTTGTGGTGAGGACGGATAACAAGATTGTTGGTAATCTTGCTGCATCGGCGGTTGTGGCGTAGGAGTAGTGTAGTAATTACGACAACCCCAAGATTTCTTCCTTTCCCCACTAATGGATTTTTCAGTTTGAGCTTCAAACTGAGCGATTAATCCGAATACGAATGTCATCTTGGCAAAGGGATCGAAGGTACTCAAGCCTTCCCTTCGATAGTCTCCCTCAGTAGCCTGTCTAATAAACCTTTGGGCCTATCAAAACAGCACTAAGGAAAAAGATAAGAACAGCATCAAGGTACTCAGCCTTCCCTTGAGGCGAAAGACAAACAAAGTTAAACAGATAGCGTCGCCTCCCCGGCAGCGGCGTCAAAATTTGATACCGCCGTTTGGTACCAAAAATAAATACCTAAGTACTACTAACAGAAGCATTGCATATTTATTTATATATTTATGAATGTCATAATTTATATTTACGTAATTTGGAATTATGTATTTTGCTTAGTATGGCCTTAGATTTTAATCGATATTTCCCGTAATGTAAGGGGTTATCGATTCGGTTGTAATTTAATGTGATCCTCGTATCACTTTATTTTATTGTTTTATTTTATTTTATAATGTATAAAATAGATAGAAAATTTGTAATCATTGTAATTCCGGAGATCCTTGAAGACGGTACCTTTCGGAAAGGAGTTCCGACCAAGACGGAGTTTGCCTTGGGATGCGTGCCGCGTGTGAAGTTCAAGGGACCAAGGAGTTGGTTTCCGAATTTGTATTTTACATTTAAATTTTCTATTTTAGGAAGGCCATATTAGGATTTACTTATGCTTTTAAGTTTTTATGCTTTTATTTATGCTTATCATGTTTGCATGTATAGCCAAATCGTCATTCAATATCATGCATTTTCATCGATTTTATCGACCGTGTCAATTAATTTATCGATAATTCACCGACTTAGTTCACTTATAGGAGATAGATAATATATTGACAAGATCTCTTACGTTATTTAAAAATCGAGACACAGCCTTACCAAAAAGTAAAGAACCCACGAAGTACTTTCTTCATAAGGGAGTGGGCTCGGCTACACCGGGGTGCTACCTTATTACGTTGGAGAAGTGGGGTAATATGATTACGCTCTCGAAATTTGGTCGATCTCGACCAAGGTATTCGAGCCACCGTAGTGGTAATAAGTTCGGGTTAAGATAAGAATTAATGTAATTCTATCGACTGAGAGTTCTAAAAGTAGAATCGATTAAGGACTTAATCTACCGAATTATACTAATGAGAGATGTATCGGCTACACCGTGCCCAAGTTAGTATATATTTGGATCTCGGGATCATTTAATTAATTGGGTAAGAGATCATTAAGTAGATGCATAACTTGTTTAAAATTTACAAGTTTAATTAATAAAAACGATAATTGTGTTTTAATTCCTTCATTCAATTTGTAGTTTATTTTCAACAAACATCAAATGGCTCATAAGGCTCCACCTCTCACGAATATATCATGGCTTCGATCCTTTATGGATCATTGCAAGCTTGAGAAGCATGGCACCAATTTTAAAGATTGGTACACTCAATTACTTTTGGCCGCGGAAGGTGACAATAAGATTCGTTTCCTTACCGAAACCACTCTCACCACTCGTTCCACGATTACGACTCGTGAGGCCTATGAGGCCTATATGAGAGAATCATACGCTCTTAAGCACACGCTTATTTTCTCCCTGGAGCCGGATCTCCAAAGGAGAATGATTGAGCTAAGCACGGCAAATGAGATTTACACCAAGCTTAAGAGTATGTTTTCACAAACTCCTAGGATGTTATTACATAAGATGACTTCCGCACTTTTTGACCCAAATTTGGATAAGGGTCAAATTATGAGTTCTTATCTGCTCAAAAGGGTTGAGCCATCAGAAACCTTGAAAGTGCAAGGGACAGAAGTTCTGGACTCTCTCATAATAGATCGAATTCTTCACTTCCTTGATATGCTCTCACAAGCGGAAAGGAATGTGGGGCTTATTCGTAGTACCACAAAGAACATGCTCGACATTGAGAATAGGAGCAAGGGGAATTTTAAGTAGAGTAGTACAAAAGGCAATTACAAGAAGACCTCAATGATCACACCATTCAAAGAAAAGACCTTTTCGAAAGGTACTTCTACATCGTCTTCAAAGGTTGAAGACAAGTGCTTTTATTGCACAAGGATTGGTCATTGGAAGTGAAATTGCCCGAAATACTTGGCCAACCTAAAAACTGGAAAGGTTCTCGCTGTAGGTAATAATTTTCATTTAAATTCATGTTGTTTTATCAACTTTTGTATAGCGATACAAGTTGTTGACTCTCACCCTTTTTAATTGTTTTAAAGGGACTCCTTCCAAGGGCAAGGAGAAAGATAAGGAAGCTTAAAGTTCCTTTTTATGGATTGCTATGGTAGCAACCGAAGATTGAAGACATGAAGAGCTTGGCTCTAATTTTCCTTTAATTTCTTCTTTCGATTATGCATTTTAAATTTAAGAATATTGTATTTTCTTGTATGATAAGGATTTAGTATTATCAGACAATGGTTGTAATGATGTTGGTGATT
Source organism: Silene conica (assembly GCA_029255685.2). Taxonomy (NCBI): domain Eukaryota; kingdom Viridiplantae; phylum Streptophyta; class Magnoliopsida; order Caryophyllales; family Caryophyllaceae; genus Silene; species Silene conica. Next base: position 31,853,909 of record CM055317.2, on the reverse strand, counting down.
TAGTTTTCAACCCAAGTCACCCTTTTGTTCTTAAATCAAATCGTTGTTTTAAATGCATTTTATGCTTCATAACATGAGTCAATATGATCTTCATATATCGTAATCAAGTACCTTGAATAGTTCACTGTACGCTAGACATGATAGGATCATAATAAAGTAATTTGATTTGCTTAAACGAGAATTGCACCTAAATAATAACACTCAATAAATCTCACATACGAGATGTGAGATATAAACATCTTTTACGTAAGTTGATTAATTCCTTATTAAACCAAACATTTTAAGTGAAAATGAGAAAGTCTATCCAATGCATAGTTTGTGGGATAAAAATGTTATCCTTGTAAGAATAAGAGTTATTTTAAAGGATAGAGTGGGAAAATTTTTAAGATGCCCACAAACTAAATATGGGATCCTTGAGAAGAATCTTATATAATTGGATAGAAAGAAACTACGCGAATAGACGAGAACAAAAGGTTCTTAAGTAAATGCTTCTTAGAGAAGAAACTAAGCGAAGAGACCAAAAGAAAATGTTCTTAAAAGGTCAATAACTCTTAGAGAGGATAATAGAGACTTCGCAAGACGAACTCGCTCTTGGAAAATAATGTTTCAAGTTCTAAAGGATGATAGAGGAGAAATCATCTCTTGCTTCCTCGGAAGGAAACTTTGCGAGGACAAATTTAGAGAAGTTCGTAAGAAAGATGTTGATTGAGTGGGAGCTAATAAATATAAAGATAGTAATACAAGATTCAGTGGGAGCAATAATCACTAAAAAATTGAACCCACCATTAAGAGAGAATGGTGATTCTTTAAGTGTAAAGAATGAAAGGTTTTCAATTGTAGATGAGAAAATGTTGAAATGTCATTGGATGATGGAGCATTCATAGGAGAGTTTATTATATGATAATGAAACGTCACCTATTAACAAGGTTTGAAAGATTATTCATATCGATGAATATATCTGTTGAGTTCCCCGCAGCGGGCTTATAGAATTCGGTGCATGAAACCGGCCCATAAGCAAGTGAGGTTCCATCCTAAAACCAATTGGTGATAGGAGGAGTAGCCCACTTACTTATAAGCTAGTCCCTTCACTATAATTCTACCGATGTGGGACAATGCCCCTCACACACATATGGGAAGAGACCTCAACAATCTCCCCCTTTCACATGTGTGTATAACTCCCCCTCACTCAGCGCTACTCCGCACCTGACACAACCCCGTGTCGGGCCGACCAGGCTACCCCGCACGATGCTACTCCGCATCTCTGGTCAACCAAGGAGAGAGTCCAACTGTGGTGCTACTCCGCAACCACGACGCTACTCCGCGCCATCTCGAGCATGCTGGTCACCACATCGCACCTTGCGGTCCCAAGCCAAAACATCGGCTCTGATACCACTTGTTGAGTTCCCCGCAGCGGGCTTATAGAATTCGGTGCATGAAACCGGCCCATAAGCAAGTGAGGTTCCATCCTAAAACCAATTGGTGATAGGAGGAGTAGCCCACTTTCTTATAAGCTAGTCCCTTCACTATAATTCTACCGATGTGGGACAATGCCCCTCACACACATATGGGAAGAGACCTCAACAATATCATTCATATTAATGAAATCACGTGGTGATTCATACTACCTTGATAAGCATGACAAGAAGTTTGAGAGTGTCGACTGATACAAGTTCTCAAGGAGAACCAACGAATCGGGTCGTGATAACTACAAATTAAATTTTAGTACATATGTGATTTGTACGTGAGAGCGATAAGTTGATCCCTCATACGTACCTACAAGTCACGAGTTATAAGATAACAGTCGGAGCTTCTTTCTGGGAAAGAAACTCATGTCTAGGATGAGATTTAGACATATACTTGAATAAGATCATATTATACTAGATAATATGAGTCAGAAGGAAACTGAAATTTGCAGGGTTTGAATGGTGAATGGTTTATTCACAAATCAAACTACTAATACAAATTGATGAAAGTACATCATAGATTGTAAAATGTGGAGCAGTAATATGGTATTGACCGTTCGTACATAGCAATTACTCTTATCGTTTGAGTTATTATTAACTCATTTTTTTATATACTTTGTCAAATCCAAATGGGTTGTAAGAGATAATTTTGAACCCCATAAGTGAACTGGATTAACTTAGTATGGCCCCTAGTCGCTTGTATGAGGTAACGTCTCGAAGCGACTAGAGTGTGAGGCGATTGATGGCAAGTTCAAATGTCATAGAGTCATATGGGATGACTAGTCGATCACATAGGCAGACTGCGGAGACACTCTGTCGCGCAATCTGTGACCGCTAATAGAGTTCTGGAAATTTTATATTAGCCTGGTCGTGGCGAGAGCTACTATATTATTCTCATGAGTCGATTCTTAGACTAGAGACTGTTTGCCCAAGGTAGCACAGTTTCAGAGTGACTTTGATTTTTGCTCTACGATCAAATGTTAAAGAGGGTCAAATGGGCATCTTTTGGGTTATGATGGACTGTGGTAGTCGAAGGGAACAGTAGGATAGGAATTGTCCAGTCCCTCGTCTAGGTTATCTTAAATCTCACGGCCACTCGAGGAGAAGTTTAACTGAAAATGCGTGGTCACGCTCGGAAGGTATCTATGGTAGATAATTCCGGACAAAGGAGTTAAATCTCCAGATCGAGGAAACCGCTCAAGATATGATCAAATGCAAGTACGACCTGGAAGACACCTTGCATTGAGTGGTAGATGATGTAATAGGACAAGAGAATCGGTGACACACACTTGTCGAGGACAAGTGGGAGATTGTTGGGAAACGTGTCCTCAACAATAGTGCGATCACGTCAATGAATATTAATCATTGGCAAATCTTATGATATGAATATGCAAGGGATGATCCGATATTATATATAGTCAACTGACCAACATTAATCGGTAATGATTGGCTGACTAGAGTTTGACATTACTGTCGTATGACGGTGGTGGTCAGTTGATCCCTTTAGGTCACACCTATAGGACAATCCCCTTGATTGATATATTGATCAATAGTATACGATACGAATTGATCAATTTCCTTAAAATCGAATATCGAGAAATCAGAGGTTGAATCTTAATGTAAGATTTATATTTGAAATTGAAATGTGTCGATTGTCAAATATTAATTGATATTTTTGAAATATCGAAATTAGAATGAGAAAGGTTCGTGGTTATAACAAACGTTGTATATCGTATTGACGATTATTATAATAACCATATTTTGGGACGGTAATTACGAATTACTAAATTAGTTTGTTAAATATGATTTAATTAATTTTGAAATAATGTTTATTTGATAAATAATTATTTTAAAGTTAATGCAATTGTTTTATGTCACATGGGATGTCACTTGTCACACAATTGTACAAATTACAATTTGTAAAATGAAGGTCCATTTTACATCTAATTGTGTCATATGATTTTGTGAGGTCATGCGTTTGCATTTTATAGTTAAATCATCCCTAAAACATAATGATGATGTAGGTATGATGCCTAAGTATAGCCATGCAACCCTAGTTGTATGTGTAAGACAAGCAACCTATTGGTCTTACACAACACACAACCACACAACACTCCACCAAATAAGAAGTGAATTTGTTCACCGGCCATTTTTCATTCTAACTCATGCAATAATTTTCTAGAGTAAGAAAATTCTCATAAAACCTCTCATATATTTTTCTAGTAAGAAAATATATTATTCTCTAATAATTTACTTCCTCCGTTCGAATCCACACTGCATGTTTGCTTTTTCACGTTTGCCAACGCATGGTTTACGTATTAAATATCTTTAGCTACGTAGTTGCAAAAATTATAAAAGTCGAATATTTTCAATGTACTCGTAAAGACGAATCAAACTAGACCCCACATGAATATGTTTTCTCTTACGTATTAGGAGAAAATTGAGATTAAACGTTCACTTGTGAATAGTGTACAAAATAGAAACATGCAGTGTGGATTCGAACGGAGGAAGTACATAATAAGATTATATTATATACTATAATAGTTATAGTATTTCTTTTAGTATTCTAATAAGATTAGGATACGGTTTTGAGGTATAAACCGAATTCCGACACCTAGTCCGTGTAAGTTTTCGGTGATTAAGGGTAAGTCTTGGGTGCATCGTAAAGGAGGCAAGCTAATTTGATTGCTCCGTAGAGGATCGTCCTTGGCATTATTCAGACCGGAATGTAATGGCTTTAATTTATCATTTACGCATTTTAATTGCATGCATAAGATTTAAATAAATTAAAGAGTTAATTTTGTAAAATAAATTAGTATGACTAATTTATGAGTTAGGTTGGTATGACCGTGTAACCAACAGTACGCTACTCAAACTGATGAGAGTAGCGATGTGGGTTGTAGTGTTGGACATGATGATTCCTTAGATTTCAAGAAAGTCATCGAACGTAAAGTTCGTATGACACGGTCAGATGGTGGGTATGCAAATTCCGAGTTTGATCGGTATTTAAATGATGTACTAGGAGAGCATGAACAAGTACGTGATGTGTTAACATGGTGGAAAATAAATGCTCATAGGCATCCGGTTTTGTCACGATTTGCTCGTGACGTATTAGCAGTACCCATTTCTACCGTAACTTCTGAGTCGACTTTTAGTGCTAGTCGTCGTCATCTTAGTCCATTTAGGCCTTGTTCTTTCTGGCTTTTTTGAGCTGAACTGAACTGAGCTGAACTGAATAGGGCTGAGCTGAACTGAACTAAACTGAGCTGAACTGAATTGAATCGAGCTAAGCTGAGCTGAACTGAACTGAACTGAACTTAATCGAGCTGAACTGAACTGAGCTGAATGAAGCTGAAACTAATAGAAATAACTTAAGTTTAATGAAAGTATACTAACTAATAATAATATTAATATACAAAAATGTTTGATTAATAAAAATTTGCGATTTTTAAAAAAATAATTATGTTCAAAAAAATATTAACTTTTAAGTATTTTTTTTAGTCAACTCTAGTGGATTTTGCTTTTTTCTTTTCTTGTGTTTTAAAATTAACAAAAGCAACAATTGAATATTTTACGTCTAATTAACATTAATTATTTTTTTATTATCTAAACATTTTACGTCTAAATGTGGTAAATGTGGCATGTATTTCATATTTTTTATTATCTAAACATTAATTATTTTTATATATAAAAATTTGTAGGTAAATATATTTGGTGGATTCGGGATACCCGAATACATACACTTGGGTATTTGTCTCCTATTAGCCATCCAAACGTGAGAAACCATGTGCCTGAATATAAGCATGCACCTCCTAGCGGAATATTTGAACATTTTAATTATCGACATTCATCTTTGAGGATGACGGTTGAAATGGCGTTTGGTCAGCTGAAGAGAATGTGAAAGGTGTTAAAAAACATGCCACAAATGACAACGAAATATCAAATATCAATTATCGTATCCGCTTTTACACTTCATAATTTTATTCAGATTCATAAACCTGGTATTTCAGTTATACAACATCAAATATTCAAGGAATAACATATTCAAACATGGATGATAAAGAACGAAAGAAATTCATGGACAAAGTTCGAAAAGAAATTGCAAAAAAAAAAGGTGTGATATTGGTGTCCATAATAACCTCGAAAATGAAGCACATCAAGATGATAACAATAATAATCATAATAAGAATTATTAAATAATAATAATAAATAGAATAATAAATAAATAAATATAATAATAATAATAATAATAATAATAATAATAATAATAATAATAATAATAATAATAATAATAATAATAATAATAATAATAATAATAATAATAATAATAATAATAATAATAATAATAATAACAAAAACAACAACAACGACAACAACAATAATAATAATAATAATAATAATAATAATAATAATAATAATAACAAAAACAACAACAACAACAACAACAACAACAACAATAATAATAATAATAATAATAATAATAATAATAATAATAATAATAATAATAATAATAATGTGGGATATACTTAATAAAGTCGAGTTGAACTGAATTGAAATGAATTAAATGAAGCTGAGCTGAACTGAGCTGAACTGAACTGAACTGAATTGAACTGAATGAAGCTGAGCTGAGCTGAACTGAACTGAACTGAACTGAACTGAACTGAATAAAGCTGAGTTGAACTGAAACGAGCTGAAAATAAGCCAGAAAGAACAGGGCCTTAGAAGCTCTATGACCCCTAAGGTAATGTATCTTCCATATTTTTTTTTTTTTCTATTGTTACTTCTTTAACACTTATGACTTATGATATACTAAGTCTCAACAGTTAACCATATTATTGTTATTTCATTTGTAGATTGTAGAATCGCTTTTATGCACACAAGATTGGATTCGACCACGAAATGAGTTAGATGACGGTGGGGTCGATCTTGAAGACAATTTTAAAGATTTGGAACGACTCGAAAAAGGTTATGAATTTGAAATATACCGTGTTTTTGATTTCATATTTTTTTCACGTCTCTTGTACTAATTTCTATACTTTTATTTTTTGTTAGATAGATTTGGTAATATTCTGTGAAGAAGAAGACTATCAAGATTCAAGAATTACAACTTACGAGATTTGATTAATAAGTTACATTTTTTTTTAGATTGTCAAAAGCATTTTAGAATTAGGTTATTTTGTTGTTTATTAATTTACTTTTGTTCTTATTATTCACTTATTTGTAATAAAGTAGCAACACAATTACATTTATTTACCCAACAGCCAACATGTTAGCAAATAGCAATAGTAGATTAGTAGCAGACTAGCATTACAACTATTTCGGGTCCAACGGGACGGTCCGGTCCAGAACCGGCCACCCCGGTCCGATCCCAGTTCGGGTTCTGTGGTATTCGGTCCGGGCTCCGGGCTGTAGTTTCTAGAGTTTTGGTCTTCGGGTCAGACCGGTCCGGTCCGGTCCGGTCCGGTTCTGGCCCGGCGAACAGCCCTAGTTATGAGGGTGTTCCACGTAAACTCAATAATACATATATATCAATATACAAATGTAAACAAACAATAATAAACAAGATTATTAACCTTAAACATGGATTAAATCAATCGGAAAAACATGTTATCGATGTGAACGAAATGATCATGTGAAGAACACCACACTACCCATTAATCACAATTAAAATACTATCAAACACAACCATTCAATATGAAATTCATTCAAGCAATTGAAAAGTGAATTAAATTATACAATAACATTACATATTCATATGCTAATTAATAAGTAAACCACCTAAAACGATTTTGACTTAAAGTCGAGTAACCTCTCAAAGTTACCTTTAAAGCTCTTCAAATCTTCAAAGAAACTCGTCATGAAGCCCAAGCATCCATCCTTACCCAAGATCTTCGAGAAAACGAACCAAAAACGAAACCCTAGAAAGACGGATTTTCTAGAAAATTCAACAAGATGCGATTTTGTTTGTATGAAAAGAAAGAGGAGAAGGAGTGGAGAACATACATATAAAGAATATCGAATTTGAGTTAGAAAAGATGAAGTTATGGTCGGGTTTTTGTTCTTGAAGAATTCACCGACAATGGTGAATGGTGTTTTATTTTGTTTATGAAGAGGGTGAGGGGGAGTTGTATTTTATGACAGAAAACACCAACATAAGAAGTAAGGGGAGTTTGAGTCGGAATTGACTCGGAATTCATTTAATAAGTCAGGATGACTCAGAGTTGGCCAATTAAGATGGAAATAAAACCTTAAGACCATTATGACTCAAGATAGAATAAATTAGACAAACTAACTATAATTTACGAAATTATTCGATATACTTTTTATTTTCGAAAATCAAAGTCAAAACATAAAAGTTACAAAACTTGAAATATCGTTTAAAACTAATATGCTTAAAAAGGAAATATTCATGTCATTTAACTATATTTACGAAGTTTCATGAAATATAAATTATTCTTGAAATTAAATTAAAATCTTTAAAAGTTATAAGTCGGGAAATATCGGGATGTTAACAATTTTTGGATTCCCCGGGTAATTACTCGGGGATTTAAAACAATTAATCAAGAATCATACGACCCACGACCCCAATCGGGGTTGGGCGTTCCCGATCGGGGTTACCCGTCATTAAGGTCCCTCTTTAATCCTTACGTTTTATGTAATTTGTAGTATAAAAGGAGGGCTTATACCTCGACCTTTTAGAGTATATGATAAGTGTTTATTTTATATACTTTTAACCCCTATATTAGTTTATTTTACATTTCATTTTACACTTTAATTAGTGATTTTATGAGCTAATATTACTTTTTAGTGGTTTTGCAAGTATTTCTCTATTTTGTAGGGGTCTAAGTTTTCAAGGCTTTTTTCTAACACATTTGCAAATGGCTAAAGAGTTGAGCTAATTTAAGAAGATGATGGAGAATTTTATTGAGCCCAAGCGTGAAAAAATCGGAAATGTTGAAATGCAAACAAATCACAAAATCAAGCCCAAAATGCAAAGTCCATAAACAACATAAAATATCTCAAAATTGGATGCTTTAGGGTTGATTAAGAGGGTCTTAAACTGGGTGATTTATCACGCATTATGACAACCATTGGATCCCTAATGCATTGAATAAGGGAATTGAAGTGAAATAACTCGGATTACTACGTCCCGATCAGGGATGGCAACTCCGATCGGGGTTGGGCCTGTGAAGTCTGTTTCCGTTTTTATCGTATTTTACTATATAAAGGAGGTAGTTGCTAGGCTTGGAAAGCACCTTAGAACATCAGATATCATCTTTTACATTTTGTTTAGCTTAGTTTACAATATTCTCTCAAATTATCAATTGTTTACATTTCATACAATTAGTTTCAATATAATCTTTTGGTTATTTTTATTCTACATTTCCAAGTTCATTTCTTTTACGGTAATTGCATTTCTATTTTATATTCCTCTTAGTATTTTGTTATTGTCATTTTATTTTCACCATCTAGTTATTTACAATAGTAGTTTACATATTTATTTATGTTTAATCAATCAACCTTTATTTATATAGTCATGTTCATCACTTATATTATTTTTAATTTACTTTCTAGTATGAGTAGCTAATTTACCTTAGTCTAGGGATTAAGGGAAGTCATGCAAAATATAATTATGTAATTTGATAAATTAAGTTATTAGTAATATTGTTTATATTGTCATTTAACATGTTTGTACTTAATAATTAATCTTTGGTTAATGTAAAAAATCTTAGATTAAATCTTGTAATTCGATCCACATGTTGAGAGACTAGGAATCAAATAGACCAAACACATGTTTAGTAGCCCAACCTAGGTTTTAACGTGAGTGACTATAGGACCCGACCTAAGGTTGATACTGACATCGTAAGTTTCGTATCTCTAATAAATCTATAACAATTAAATAATATTTACTAGTTTCCGAGTTAATCTTTTTATACGTTTTTATATTTGCATGCGCGACCCGAATTCCCTAGACTATCTTTTTAATATTATCGTGACAACCAAACAAACAATCAACTCAAATCGAAATCGACTAAAGACATAGATTAATCGACAACAATTTCTAATCGTAAGCGAGTATCCCAGTCTTCGACCCCTATTGCTACATTTATTTGTGTTTAGAAAAATTACTTTTGTATAGGTGTACGACCGAACCTATTAGTATACTTTTTTACGCTTTCTTAAATTTTTAGTTTACATTTCATAGTTTTCTTAGTCTTTTATTTCCTTAGTTTTTTCTCATATAATTTAGTTTTGTAATCACTTTATAATTCACAATACGATTTCATTGTAATCTTTTGGTTAAGTATTTCTATTCAAGCTTTGTTCTACATTCAAGTTATTCCCAGATCATTTCCATACGATATTTCTATTTAGTTTATGTTATTTAGTTATTTGTCATTTTCATATTTAGTTTATTCATTTTATAATGATTTTCATATTTAGTTTATTATTAATTATTTCTTACATTTCATATATTACATTTTCATTTACAAGTATGAGTGAGTAGTCTATTTTCTCAAGGGCAGGGAAGTCATGCATGCATTAGTTTATAATTTAATATGTTAACATAAATATGTTTTAATAAATGTTACATATGTTTCTATCAAATGTTTGTTTTGTATTGTTAATCTTTATTTATTGATCACAAACTTAGATTAAATTTGTTAATTCATTCTATAAGTCGACAGACACGGATATGAATTAGACTAAACATGTGTTAGTAGGACAATCTAGCAAAAGTCTTGAGGCAGTTAGTACCCGGTCTATGGTTGACGATGAGGTCGAGAGATGGTTATCTCTAAGCCTAAACATCTAACAATTTCTATTTCATTATTTATGTTGATATATATAATTATATAACACAAAAACTTAGAAGAGACCGCCTCTCAATAATCTATTAAGAGACGACCCGTTTACAATGTATTGGATCTAAATTATATCATATTATAATATGGTAATTGTAATTAATTTATTCAATTAATTATTGAATAGTCAAACTAATTGATTCACCTTCCTAATATTGTTCATCAATTATTGCATTGATTCCAAAAATATACACAATCTAAAATCATAAAAATATTATTCCATTGAATCACGACTAATGTTTTTGTTCCATTGAATCACAAAAACTACACAATCTAAAATCAATGCATACACTAGAAACGACGATGAATATGGAAGAACATGACGATTCGATAGAAATAAAAGGTATTATGAATCACGACTAACTTTTTTGTTATGTTGAAATTTTTTTGTTGCAAACTAATTTATTTTTCTTGTAATTTGTAGCATTGACAATGATGAAAAATACAGAATATGATGATTCGACACTGTTTGAGTAAGATGATCTCATAATAACAGAGGATGATGGTAAAGTATTATTTTATCATACTTGGAACAATTTAGTACTTTTTTTTTCCTTTGTACGTACCGACAAGGTAATATAAGTAACAAGCTTCATAAATTTCGTATTTTTTTCCTTTTTACGTACTGACAGAGTAATGTTAGTAATAAGTTACATCACTTTTGTATTTTTTTTCCTTGTTACGTACCGACAGAATAATAATATATGACATCAATTCCGTACCTCTTTTTTTCGTATATATCTTTTTTAACTTGGGTACTTCTTATTATGATGTAGGAGTGATTAGAGATGAAATAGACATAATTGACTCGTTACTTGGGGCTAAAGTTTTGAAATGGGAAAGATTATACAAATTATTTGTCCAACATTCAAAATGCGTAGGATTCGGGGCAAAGAAATGGTGCACTCGTATGAACAAAGTTGTACCACCATTTGTACCAATTTTTGTTAATTTAGTACCAGGTTTAAAAAATAATATTCCTGGTTGTATTTCGCTCTAATTTTTGCTATTTTCGTACCAGTTTATTTTTGTACCAATATTTTTTGATTTACTACCGTATTTCGTATTTTGTATCTTTGTAATGGTGAAGACCATAAGAATGTGTAAATTGAACTTGTTCCATTGTATGCTATAAATTTTGTACTCGATATTTTTAATAGTGTATAGATGCAACTTTAGTATGTAGTACCTTCAATTTATTCATTTGTATAATAATTGGTTTTTTGTACCCGATTAGTTACATTATGCATCTGTACAATATTTGATAGTAATTGTGTAGTTGTTGTATAAAGATTATCTACTTGTTTTATTAAAATTAGTACTTAGTATCATTTTATAGTAGCCTAGATGTATCTTTCTGATATAGTACCAAATTTCTTACATTTTGTATTTGTACATTATTGCTATTTTCGTACCAGTTTATAAAATCGTCCTTCTCACCAACAACACAAAAATTAAGAGAAAGAAATATCGTCTAACTCAACTTGCATAACACCTTCGATACACTGTCCTACAAAAAGCAACAAAGAACGACCAAATAATCTAGTTAAATAGTCAAACTGAAATTATCTAAACCCGTCTAGAATATAACATAAATATGCTAAAATCAATTCTAGTTTTTTGCACCCTTGTTTTTCGCTCCTTTCACTCTAAGTAAGTGTTCGCTTTTCCTTTGTGGACTAATGTTATGGAATCGATTAAAACCAACATCATTAATACCGAGATCGAAATAAGGCATTTCTTTTGCTGCTTTAGTCACCTCAATCACACACTCAACAAGCTTATCACAGGTACGCATTACTTCCTCGTTCTCCACCAATTGTGTAAAAGGGACTTCGCCATCATTTTCAGCAATTTCATCTTCCATTTCTCCCTTCTCCATCTCACTTAACTTTTGGGCATTCATCTTTATACGAGTCACCCTCTCAATTGTAAGCCTTGAGTGGATTTATTGATCTCTAATTATCAACATCGCATCTACCTCGCACTGCTACCACAATACATACACAGTACAAAATTAATATAATAGGTACAAATAAAAGTATTTGTTGCACAAATAAAAAAATTGTACGAATTAAAGAATCTTCTCTACAAATCAAATATTACCAAAGAAAATTATCTGTTGTACAAATAAAAAATTGTACGAATTAAAGAATGGAAAATCAAAAGTTGTGCATTTAAAGTGTACGTAAATAAATTGTACAAAATAAAGATTATGTGAAAAATGAAAAATCAATAATTATACAAATTAAAGTGTACAGACTTAAATTGTATAAATTAAAGTGTACATGAAAAATCAAAAATTATACTAATGTAAATACTAATTTTAACAAAACGAGTACTTAATTTTTATACAACTACACAATTATTATCAATAATTGTACATATACATAATCCAACTAATCACGTACAGATACAAAATGTAATAAATCAGGTACTACATTAGAATGATACATCTACGCTATTAAATGATACTAAATACTAATTTTAACTAAACAAGTACATAATTTTTATGCAACAACTACCCAATTACTATCAAATATTGTACATATAAATAATGTAACCAATCGGGTACAAAAAACCAATTATTATACAAATAAATAAATCGAATGTACTACATACTAAACCTGCATCTATACACTACTACAAATATTGAGTACAAAATTTCTAACATGCAGAATACGAATTCTGGTACTAAATCAACAAAAAATTGATACAAAATTAAATTGGTACGGAAATAGCAAAAAGTAAAGCTAAATACAACCAGACAATATTATTCTACAAAAAACCAAAAATAATGTACAAATTTTTACATCAAGCATGAATTAATTTAGGAAGAAGAGAAGTTTGATTAAACTCATTTTTTTTAGAAATTTTGTTGTTCATTAAAACAAACATGCAATAATATAATACACACCGATTACGATTTTCACTCGTTTACTCGGCGCCGGCTTTAAGGGACTTTTCTTACCCGTATTATTCTTCATTGTGATAACTTTTGTGAGTAAATTAAGAATTTCTGAGAAAAAATACGAATGAAGAATTTTTGTTTTTAAATTTGAGTAAACGACAGTTATGGAAGAATTTTTGAAAAATACTAAAGAATAGATTTAGGAAGAAGAGAAGTTTGTTGTAAATTGGAAAGTGAAAGATCTTTTGGTAAAATTACCGCCGTTATGATTCGACCATTGGGAAATAATATTTATTTAAATTTCTTTCCTTTTCTTTTAAAATTATGGGTTATACTACGTGGTAACCCTGTGTTTTCTCAAATTTTAAACGGTAACCTTACTTTTCAGAGATCACACATGATAACCCTCAACTTTATTAATACGTATTACCGTGACCCTTAATTGCTTTTCCGTCAATTTTGTCCGTTAAGTATGTGACGTGGTAAATTCAATTTTGAGATTTTCTATGAGGTAACCCTATATTTTTAAAAATTCTATAACATAACCTTACTTTTTCTACAAATCACATGTGTATAAAAACATAATCCCTTAATTAATCGTAATTTCGCAATTTTGCTTGATTACACCCAAATTGTCAAATCCACTCTCATTACCCTTCAATAAACCGAGTTTTGAAAAAAAAAATCAATAAAAACATTGTACGATATTAAAAAATTCTCAATAAAATATTCTAAATACCATAGTAAAAGTACTATATATCGAGCATTATAATAATTAGTCCCAAATTTAATTCATAGCGTTAATCTGATTAAAAACTTTTGTTTTTAAAATCTCAACAAATATCCCAAAACTAAAAATGTTGTAAATGCAATAATGACTTTAATTGTTCGACATATTCACGCAGTAAAGTTGAGTACAATAGAGGAGTAGAGACTCATTTGTAAACAGTGAGCTTAATAGTGGAATTCTTTGTTAATTATGAAACCCGGTTTTTCGGAGATTTAAGGTAATGATACTTTGAAGAGATGATACTGGGAGTTGACATTATTTTGAGTAATCGAGTAAAAAACTTGTTAATAATAAGAAATTGAGGAAATAAGGCAGTATTTTTAAGATTATTTCTTTTGTAAAAAAATAAATTGAGTTATTTTTTAGGATAAAAAAACAGAGGGTTACCTTGTAGAAAATCTCAAAATTCAATTAGCCACGTCACTTACTTAACGGGCAAATCTGACGGAAAAAAGTTAAGGGTCACGGAAATACATATTAACAAAGTTGAGGGTTACCATCTGTGTTCACTAAAAAGTAGGGTTACCACGTAGAATTTGAAAAAACACAGGGTTACCAGGTAGAATAACCCTAAAATTATTTAATGTAAATTTAAATTCTCTTTTTTCTATCCTACCTGTTATATTCTCTTTTGATATGAGATTTGATATGCTCCATATTTTATACGGGTCATCTCTCAATATTTTATTAAAAGACATTATCTTAGGAGACCTACTGATTATATGATTATGTATGTGTGACCCAATTAGAGCTTGCAAATAATGACATGACACGAAAAGACAACACGAAACCGATACGAAATTAGCGGGTTTGGGTTGAGGCTTAATGACCCATTTATGTAAGTTGGTCGACACGATATTTAATTGGATCGGGTTTGGGTTGAGCTCTTTAAACAAGAACCCGACATGAATGACCTATTTACTAAATTATTCGTAATTTTTTTTTATCCTCCATCACATTAATATACTTAAACTTTCTAAATATGAACATGACACGAAAACACGACATGAACCCAACACAAAATTAACAGGTTAGGGTTGAGGCTTGATGACCCATTTATCTAAGTGAGTTGACATAAACACGGCACAAAATTTAATTGGGTCGGGTTTGGGTTGGAGGCCAGGGTTTGTGACATGTTTACATGTGACACGAACCGGAGCCCGACACGACCCGATCTGTTTGTCAGGTCTAGAGTCTAGACCCAATCTCTAGACTCCTTTTTATCATATTATTTTACATCTTACTTTATATTTGCTATCATATAACTCAATCAAAAAAATATAACTCGATTAGAGTATAAATCTACTCCTAACAACAGTTTTAATGCAATAAAGTTTTTTTCTGTGGATTCGACCCCTTTGTACTACGTTTTTTTGTTCTAGAGAATTACATTTGCATATGTGTGCGATAGTCTGTACCAAAAACACGGTAACCTAACAAGAAAAGAAGGAATCTTGGTCATATTAAGACGACAATTAATGGTGTAATGAGAGGGAATCTTACGTAATTGCAATGAAGACTATTCATTTAAGGCTGAGAAATTATATAAGGAATACAAGAATCGTGCTTAACACACAAGTACACAACATACAATAGACATTACAACATTATAATTATTTAGGAATACATACTTGCAATTCATAAATTCTCTCGTACATATTAGTGAAATTCTGTCATGACTCAGTGCCTATGGTTTTTTCACATTCAAGGTTTTTATCACGTATACATTTCTTGTCTTATCAATTATTTACATTTATCTAATTACTAATTCTAACATACGTAAAAATACAAGGTGTAGGAAATAGTTAACCTTGCAAACATTTCTACCCTGTTTTTGAAATAACCCTGTGCAAAATCAAGATAAAACAGAAGTGAATCTCAACGTTTGTATTTGATTTCTAAAACGTTTAAATTTAGAAATTGATCTACTCTAGACCCCACGGGTAGATCGGACATGGCCACGAACCCGTTAAGTAAGAGTGTGATAAATATAGACCCTATAAAGTCCGTATCAAGTCCAACTCCAAGGTCGGGGCACGGGTCCAAGTTCAGATCCAGCTAAACCCCACCTGTTTGTCATTCCTTCCTTAGTTACACCATATTGTTTGCTCTATATTTGCATTCTTACTCCTCCCTAGTAATTGACATAGATCAAATCTTCAAGTGTTGGTATTATACCTAAGTAGAATCTAGAGAATAACAATTTAGAGGTGTTAATAATTAAACAGAAATTCTTGCTTCAGACCGTCTTATTTCAGATGGACCAAAATGTTGTTAGATATTGATTTGCACAGAATAGAGACGGGCAAACTTTAAACCACACCGAATCGTCTTCGTTTTCCTAATAGAATATTTCGACCCTTTTTCAGTGCTTGGGTTACTTCGAAATTCCTATTGAGATACGACGGTGTCACTCTGGTTCTTGGCACGAAAAACAGAGACGTAAAATCAGAAATATTTTATGAAGATTGTTAATGATTTTTAGATGCAAAATTTGATGAAGTTTTTCTGTAAGGAATTCTCACCATATTTTGAGGGATATTTATAGAAGCGGGGTAAGATTAGAGAAATGAATTTTGTGATACAATGCAACTCTTGGAATTCCGTGTTAGTTGCATTGATTGAATATTCCGCAATAAGTTACCGTCACAGCGTGAATTTAATTACGAAATCACTCATCTACAATCTTAATTACGAAAAAACGAACCGGTAATTACACTTAAATCACCAACATTCCTCCCAATTTTTTAATATAATGTAACCATTTAATAACAAAATGTTATATCGCAAATTAGTTAATTTTTACCCTGAAAAATGATGTTAACATTTTATCAAGAAATGAAAACATTTTATTATAAAAATGACTATAATAAGTCCGTCTGAATTGCAGACCAAAAATATTGGTCCAAAACAGTAATTTGCCATAACTAAAATAGTTGTGTGAGCCAGAGTTTTTATATTTAATGATAAGTTTTCAAGAGAAGCTACGAAAAGTTGAGTCTATATATAAAGAGTAGTGATCCATGAGATTTGGTAGAGGTTAAGAGGGACAAAGCAAAGTAAAGTTCTGAAAACCAAGAAGCAATAATCAATTAATGATATAAGAATTGTATAAGTTGACATAATGACGCTTCTGTGCGATCAAAAGTCATGGGTTCCATCTATTAGTTTGCCCCTTTGATCCCATTATCCGTTGTCAACTTTACTTACCACATTGCCATTTCCACAGCACTACCACACATTTTCAAATACTACACTCGCATGTTTCCTGGTGCATTACACTTTTCGGTGAATCTTGCTTTAGTAAGTCTTGCTTGCGACGGATCATCATTTGTGACGGATATTTTGTGAGATAAAATGGATAGTAAATGAGTTAGTGGAGATATGGGACCACATGAATAGTGTTGCAGAGAGAGAAAAAGTGGGTATTTTGTGAGAAGAAACGGTATCCGTCGCAAGCTTGCGACGGATAGTGCCGTTGCAAATAAGAATTTGTGATCTTGCTTAACACATGTATTATCCGTTTTAAGCTTAAAACGGGTTAAATAATATCAAGTGGTGGTAATAAAGACAAAAAAATTATCATTTTCTAGATAACAAATAAGGTAATTTGATATGTATTTGACCCGTCTTATGTTTCCAATAATGACGATCTGAAATGAGAATTTGTACGCACTTTTTTACATGCTCTTATTCATTTTTTTAAGACAACCAGGGCAAAATCATTTTCATGACTTAATCTTGCATAAAATGCTTTATTTCTAATACACTTAATAAACAGATTTTATCTCATCTCTATTAATGTATAAAAGTGCTTACTAAAAAATTTCATTTTATGATTAATCTATATAAAACCGTTTACACAAGTATTTGTGCTAAATTTATGTGTACGTAATTTTTTAAACAATCTAATTGTAAGAGGTGACTTTCATAGAATTGAGTATGGTGTCAATTTTAGTCTATTTACTACTTCCATTTAAATCCAAAGTATATGTATACTTTTTGCACTAATATTAAGAAAGATGTTAAAAAACTATTAAAAGTACAATTGAAAGTATGTTATATGTTTCTTTATTAATTTAAATGTGTTATAGTTGATTAAAGGTGGGGTATTTAATTACATTTTATATAAATAAAGACTTTCTATAAGGACATGTTAGTATTTTTTTTGCTTTATTAGGAAAGTGATAGTTTGGATATAAATGAATTAAAAAAGAATATGTTTAGTTTGGATATAAATAGATGAAATATATTTATTTTTAAAATGAGTTTAAAAAACTTAAAATTTTTAAGTCAGACGGCAATAAAATACATCTATTGTCAAAAGTTGTGTAATTTTAAGAGTTTAGACCCACTGATGACATATAGTATAAAAAGGTCACTGATCATAAGATAAACTTTTGTTTTTGAGGGGTAAAAGAGTGTGTTTTATATACTTATATACAACTTTTATTCTATATAAGTAATGAATGATACTCTCTCTTATTCATTAACATTTTCCACATTTTCTAAAGCCTGAAATTCATAAAAATCTTCTATTTTCCTTATTTATCTATCATTTTGGAAGATTTTGGAAAAGCAAAAATTAAATCCCTCAACATCTTCCCTCCATTATTATTATTAAAGCAAGAGATTTTGAATCATCGACTTCAATTTCCATTCTCAATTCAAGCATACCCTAAATACTGATATATCTTAAAAATCTATTTATGACAAGTGAAAAAAGAAAAAGAAAATACCGAATTTGTATTGGAAGTCTGAGTCTAATGTTAGAATTGAGTATAGATGAGTTTAATGCCTTGTTTGGTTGACATAAGTAAATTCAAGTTCACATGAATTTCCAATTATGTGAATTACCAAAAAGTGTTTGAAATTAATGGACCCATACCCGACCCACCCGACAGGGTCTGAAACTAATGGACCCATATCAAACTCATACCTGACCCACCCGACAGGGTCTGAAACTAATGGACCCATACCCGACCCAGAGGGTCCAGGTCCGGTTCGGATCTACCCTAGGTCAGCTTTTTTCTTTGACTAAATTTTTGTTTTCCTAAATTATACGGAGTATCATTTACTTAGTACCCAAACTTATCATTTTCATCAATTTCCTTGTTATTCTTAATTGGTATTTGGTTATTCTTATAGTATATACTCCCTCCTACCCAACTTTAATGTCCCATTTTACATTTCCGTCTAGTCAGGATATTGTCCCATTGTCCATTTTTGGTAAGTTTTTTACCAACTTTTTACCACTCTACCATTACTATTTATCATTTATTACTCACCCACCCACCCATTTCTCTACTTACTTTATACAAATCATAACACCCTCTCTCCAATCTACATATTCCTACTCAACCAAAATATTAAACAACTAATAAATCATAAATTTTATCCTTTGAAGACATTGTGACATTTAAGTTGGGTAGGAGGGGGTATTAGTGATAAGACTGATAACTAATAGTCTAATAAGGGTCATATGTATGTGTGTATTATTTGGGTTATTGACGTTCGTATGTGTATTTTTTTTAATAAATATAAGGGTTTAAGAGTCGGGTAGAGTCCCAACACCAAGACCCGGACCCAATCCAAAATTTTTGTATAAAAGCCACCCGACTCATACCTGAGTGGGTCTCAAAAATTCAGATCTATATCCAATCCATTAAGATCTGACTCTTAGAATATGGGTCGGGGACCCGCTCCATTGCCATTCCTATATGCATCCCTGCCAAAACGCCTACTGAATTCCACGTTGTTGAAATGGCTAATGTGCGCCCAAATGTGCATGGAGCAACAAAGTAACGTAACTGACCTGTCGCACATAATTATAAAGTAAAGTGGAAGAATGACAAACTTCGACAGCAACCCTAACTCACGATAATACTGACTATTACACCACCGTTTTTTATTTTAATTTTAATTTTTTTTAAAGAAATTCTTGTTTCAGACGGTCTAAAATAAAATGAATAAAATATCACTATTATTTAAATATAATGTAACTATTTAATAACAAAATATTATAACTAAAGTCGTCACCTCTACCCTGGAAACAATGATAACATTTTATCAATAAATAGTAACATTTTATTGTAAAATGCCTACATTTAGTCCATCTTATTTCAAACGAAAAAATAGCACGTCTGAAATAAGAATTTGCGCCCTTTTATCAAATAATTCATATTTATTAACCGTTATACCTCTCTATTTATTTATTACTTTCTTTACTCTTTGCTTCTAGTTTTGTTTTTACACAGTTAGAAGACATGTTTTTGAGAAGAAGGCTTGAGTACTCTCACTTATAGAGATCATGAGTACTATCTATGATCACATTCAACCAAAGGTGCAAGATCTACCGAAGGGGTTCAATTTGCCTACTCCTACTACTGGTTCTTTCGAGCTTCACCCAAACTACATCATTTTGGTGGAGCGGAACCAGTTTGCCGGTCTATCAGATGAGGATTCGTTGAAGCATGTAGAAACATTCACGGATTATTGTTGTTCTATACATATACCGGGTGGGGTAACCCAAGATGAGGTGAAGGCAATGATGTTCTTGTATTCCTTGAAAGATCTGCACGAGATTGGTACCGCTACCTAGATAGGGTAGCTGAGAAAGTAATTGATTGGACTTCCTTGGCATTGACTTTTTATAAAAAGTACTATCCACTTGCGAAGGCCAATGACTTGAGAAGTCAAATCACAAATTTTCAACAAGGACCTGATGAAGAATTCTGTGAAGCTTGGGGTCGGTTCAAGAAATTGGTTCGGTCTATTCCTCATCACGGTTTCCCACAATGGTACCTTTGCAACCAATTCTACAATGCTCTATATGACGACTACAAGGTCATACTTGATACAGCTGTCAGTGGGAGGTTCCAAAACAACACCGATCATAAGAAAGGTTGGAACACCATTGAGGACATGGCAGTTCATAGGGCTGAGTTTGGAAGCTCGCGTGGAGATTCGCGGAGGTTGAATGTGGAGATGGATCGTGTTTTAGCTCTTGAGACGTCCGTTGATTCTCGATTCGAAAAGCTTGAGGCAGCCCAGCTGAGACAAGAAAGTTCGAACCTGATTACTACGGTTGACAACACGAGTGAAACGGTGGAGTTGATAGGGCTAGTTCAAGCCCTCATGACCCGAATGTTGGAAATGGAAAAGGCTCAAGTTACATCATTAAAGACCTTTGAGAGCCAATTAGCAATCTTAGCTGCTAATCAGATTGCTAACTCTCCGAGCAAGTGTGAGAGTCCCGTGGAGACGATCAACGCTATTAATCTCTGAAGCGGTCGCTCATATGATGAACCAGAATCCCACGAAAAGTCTGATCAAGTTTCTGAAATGGAAACTGATTTCGTCACCAGTAAAGTCAGTCGACCGACCGACAATCACGGTCGATCGACCGAAAGGCCTGATGACTCGTCAGTTTGAGGAAAACAGAAACCTTTTGACCTTAGTTCGACCGGTCGACTGACCGACATTCTTGGTCGACTGACCAAGGCACCTGAGCAGAACACGGATTCATCTCTTGACTTGTCTGATTCTTCTCTCATCGATGACCTAACGGAGATTCTAAAGTTAAAGAAGCCGAAGATTGCTGATCCTACGGCTAGTGTTGCAGTTTCGTATCTGGAGCGATTGAAGAACTCGAAAGCGGAACGAAAGTTATTGGTAAGTTCTTGGAGATGGTGAAGAACCCCGAGGTAACCATCCCATTCAATGATTTAATTACCCAGGTACCTTCTTACGATAAGTTTATGAAATATATTTTTAGTCGTAAGAGGAATTTTCAGGATGAAGCTGCTATTGCTTTTGTGGAAGAATGTAATGTTCTTTCACAAAACAATATTCCACCCAAGTTAAAAGACCCAGGTAGTTTTTCTATCCCATACACTATAGGTAACCATGTGATTGGGAAAACCCTTTGTGATCTAGGGGCTAGTGTCAGTGTTATGCCATATTCAGTGTGTGAAAGACTTAATATAGGTAGACTTAAGGTCACCAATGTTACTCTTCAGATGGCAGATAAATCCACTCAAAGACCTTTAGGAGTCTTAGAGGATGTCCCAGTTCGAGTGGGAAAGTTCTTTATTCCTGTCGATTTCGTAGTTTTAGACATTGCTGAGGATAGTCAGATACCTATCATTTTAGGTAGACAATTTTTACACACAGCTGGGGCTGTGATATATGTCAAACGCGGGATCATAACATTAGAAGTTGGGGATGACACTATTGAGTTCAGTCTTGCCCATAAGGCAACCACACCTACTGATGATACGCGTTTCTCCATTGATATTGTTGACAGGAATGTTATCCATAATTGGAGGGAATCCTTGGCTAAGGATCCCTTAGATGATCTAACAATTTTGGATGAGTGTGCAGGTAATCCAGTGGAGAATGCTGATGAGCTGGATGTTTTGGAAGCAGCGATAGAGGATTGCGAGCTTACTGAGGAAGAGGATGAAAGGCTTACAAGCTTGGCTAATGCAAATCTGGTAAACACGTGCTATGCTGTTAGCACTGATTCAGTTCATGCTATTGAGGTAAAGGTACCAGAGCGTAAGCCACTTCCTCCTAATCTTAAGTACGTTTTTCTGGATGATACTAAGCAGTACCCTGCTATTGTTAGTGCTAAACTTGATGCTAACCAACTTTCTGTTGGGGCTGGTGTCCTTGACAATTAAGTACAATGACTTATTAAATCTCTTTAAGGATCACAAGGGCATACTTCAGTATTATTACCAGTTGATCCACGTTTATCAATAACGGTTGGCTTGCTAGATAAGTTTGACGTTATTGTCATACGGATGGCGGTGATCAAATGGTCCCTGATGCCCGTCGTTGAGGGTACCAAAGATAAAATTTATAATTCCTAACTTTAACAATAGATAGTGAAAGTCAGGGTCGAACCACAAGGAGGTGGGGAATGTTTATTGTCTTAATGTTAATGTTTAAGGTAACAATTTTGGGGATGATTGGTTGATTACTATATCTAAAGCAAAGGTTAAAATAAAACAAGAATTTAAAAGATGAGAATAAAATATAATAAAAGAGGATGCTAGGATGTTTGGGTAATAAAAAGCTAAGGTAAAATAAATCCTAAGGTCAACATGTATTGCAGTCGCGTAAGGGGGTGTAACATATCTTTTTAGGTCTATGCTACCTAATAGCTCCTTTCGGCCTATGCTATTAGTTCCTAGGTCTCACAATAATTGGGTGTCAACAATAAGGGTGATTCCTAAATCCCAGGTTACATACCTTTCAGCCTTGAGTAACCTATCCGTCTTAAGGTGTAAACCAATGCCCTTCCCGTATCTTTCAATCTTGGGTAGGTCATTACTAACATCCTACAAGTCTCCTATTGGTCTCATTGCAGGATATTATAATTTATAAGAAAAGACGAAATAAGAAAACAGACGCGAGTGGTCGACCGACCGGCTACTCCAGTCGGCCGACCACGGCCTCGGTCGACCGACCGACTATTCCAGTCGGCCGACCGTGGTCCTGCTACAGGTCGGGTTTTCGGATTTTATTTACCTATGCATATTATTCCCTACATCCTAACATATGAAAATTAGTTACTCATAACTGTTAAGACGAATATAAAATTGGGAATAAACATAGAGAACATAGTAAATAATCTAAGCATGCAAGATTCAAATAAAGCTTGGGATTCTAACTTAACAATTGTAATAAAAGCAATAAGAAAAATAATGAAACTGGATCAAAGAAGAATTACCACAATTGGAATTGAGGCAGAACGGAATTAACTTTATTGAATACTTGGGAACTATTGAAAGATTACAAAACTAAAGCTTGAATAAAACTGAATATGATAAAGACTTGATACTAAAAGATTTGATAGATGAAAGATCTAATAGATCCCAGATGCAAAACCCTAATCACAAGATTAGTTTATATAGGGTAAAAAAAACTAAGAGTTTCCTTAAAATTCTAATTCTACTTTATTTCCGAAAATAAATCGTATGGGCTTTAATCTGGTCGGCCGACCCGTATAACTGGTCGGTCGACCACTTCTTGCTGGGCTTCTCTTATTTCCGGTCCTTTCATAAAAATTGGACTTTATGAAAATCGGGCCTGGTCGGCCGACCCGTTTAGCTGGTCGGTCGACCGCTTCTGTACGGAAATCTTCGGATTTTCTTCTGTTTTGACTCTTGGTACTTGATTTTGACTCCAGTTGACTTTTCCATTTATTCCTTAATTTAAGCTAAAGACTTGAGGATACGAATTTGGTGCTAAATCGTCTCTTTTCCGCATAAATCTGCAAAAGTGCATAAAAATACGAAAGTACACAATTTGTGGGAAATAAAGGCTAAAACATAGTAAATGAGCGACCAAATACGTGTAAAAATAGATGTAAAACATCATAAAATAGACACGTATCAAATTCCCCAAACCAAACCCTTGCTTGCCCTCAAGCAAGAAATAGACTCGATCTTAACTAATGGAACGATTTCAATCTCAGAGCGAATTTTACATGTTAGCCTATACCAATGCCAAGTACAAAATGAGAAAGTATTTAAATCATGCAAGCGAGTTATGGGGTTGTCAGACTTGCAAAAATAAAGACTATAGAGACTTTATACCATGGACTCTCGCGGTACGCTCGAGACACTCATGAAGCAAAGGGTGAGTATATGTAAAAGATAGAAAGAAGTAATTTTGTAGAGACACTCACCTAACTGCGACCCATGAAAACATGCCTGCAATCTAACATGAACAAGAATTCTACAACCTTGTATAACAATCTCATTAAATGGCCTAGATACATGCAATTGAGGTAATAAAAGATATGTGAGGTAAAAGGTAAAAGTGGTTAAGATGTTTTTGGATTTGTGGGGTTAGTAGCCAAGCTAGTAAAACCGATTCCCAATAACATATTTCACAACTTTTTGATATTAAGAAAGTGCTCTTTTGTAGCACAACTCTCACATTAAATATAAGAAAGGACTCCCAAATATTTTGAATGAAGTACGGGAGTGATAACACATAAAAGAAAGGGAATTTTGGAACGAATTTTTTTTCTGATGGTGCCAGTTGGTCGGCCGACCTGTATATGTGGTCGGTCGACTGACTTTCGTATTTTTTCGTATATTTTTTTTTCTTTTTTCTTTCTTTCTTTGAATTTTTCTGTTCTTTTCCTTTTCTTGCTTTCTTTCTTCCTTTTCTCTTTTTGCTCATGATAGCACACAAACCAAGATGCCTCAAAAAATAATCCAATGACCACAAATACTAGCTTGGAAGGGTAGGCTAAGTATGGGATGTAGTTTTGGGGGAATAAAAAGGCGAATTTAGCTATGTGAAGCTTATGGGTAAATATGAGAAAAGGGATCCCAAATGCACGTATCAAGACTCACAAAACGAGAAAGTAAAACAAGTATATAGCAATTCAAGTTCATGTTTATGCATATTGATGTAACATGTTCCAAGGGGAGTACTACTCACATCCTAGACAACTGGTTTAAGAATGAAACCAGGAAATAAGCTCTAAAACTCAGAATGTATAGTAGGTTGCCAAGGTATAAGTCAAGTCTCAAGATATACAAATTGACAAAAACTCGTAGATATGCAAAAGACTTTCATACTAAAACAAGTTGATAAGGCAAGGTAAAGGCATAAACATGTAAGATAGCTAAATCATCCTTGAAATACTTTCGTTCCGACTCGACCTATATGCTAAAATAAACGTGCATTTTTTTGAATTTTTCATTTTTTTTTTTTGGATTTTTGTATATATAAGGAAAATAAAGAAAAAGAACAATGCAAGACAGAAATGCAATAAACGTGTGACAAAATGCAATGCATGTAACACGAAACCATTCCCCAAACCAACCCGCACAATGTCCCCATTGTGCATCAGCCTAAGTAAAGGTTTCAGAAAATTAAAGGAAAGATGCAAAGAAATTAAAACTAAGGAAAAACTGGAAAGAACTCACTGGGTTAAAAGATGTAAGAGAAAAACCTCCCCAAACCAGCGTAAGCTGGGAGGTTTTGGTGGCTAGCAGTGCCACTCAAGTATCCAATTTGATTTCACGAGTTCCAAGGAAGAGAAACGAAAGACTGCAGCGGACAGGTAGGTCGACCGACCGATATTACAGGTCGACCGACCTCCTGTGAACAGCGGAAAAATCTGCGATACAGCGCCTCTGGTCGACCGACTGATGATTCTGGTCGGTCGACCATCTGTGTCCTGGAGGTCTTCATTTCTTCGTAAATCCTGAAAAGGCAAGAAAATATGTGCGCCCAACAATGCGCGAGATGCCAAAACGATTCTAAAAGTCTTAACTACTAGCAAACCGAACTAAAAAGTTTCACACAACATAAAATAAATTGTCTTAAAACTGCAATTTAAAAACAACTATCCGCTAAAGATGCGGAAGATATCCGACCACGGCTTCTGACGGCATGCCGTAGTCTCCACAGTTTTTGCTTCAGTGGCAAAACACATCTTCTTTCCTCCATCGCAAAGCATATGCGACGGTCTCTCTGCTTGAGCCTGCCTCCTCTTCTTTTTCTCCTCTCGATCCACGACGTCTGGATCCTCATCCTCTTCATAGCTCAGGCATCCCATTCCTCCTCTCTGGATGATGACTTCCTTCTCCTTGGGTTTCCCCAAACCAGTTCCTGCAATAGTCATAGCAAAAGTGTCCTCCCTACTGCTCCCAATCTGGGGCGGAGGTGTAAAAACAGATACAGGAACAGGTAATAAAGGTGGAGAAGTAGTGATGACCTCATACTTCTTCTCAGAAGTGATAGCATTACATGTGATGGGGGTCATAGCATCCTTCTTCCTATAGGATAGGCCATAGATAATAGAATGTTTGCCTACTTTGAAGGTTAGAGTTCCAGTGCCTACATCTATAATGGCACCTGCAGTGTGAAGAAAGGGTCTTCCTAGAATTATGGGTATATGGGCATCCTCTGGGATGTCCAAAACAACAAAGTCTACTGGGAAGAAAAACCTGTCAATACGCACAGGGATGTTTTCTAACACCCCTATAGGTTCCATTGATGTGCGATCAGCCATCTGGACCGTCATACTGGTCACTGCAAATTCGGTCATTCCTAGTTTTAAGGCAACACTTAGGGGCATGACACTTATACTAGCACCTAAATCGCATAAAGCCTTTTTAACTGGGAAGGTTCCTATATTACAGGGGACAGAAAAACTTCCAGGGTCTTCTAATTTATGAGGGGCAATTACATGTGTTAAAAAGCTAGATGACTCTTCAGTGAGAGCCACCGACTCAACCTTTTCTAGAGACCTCTTTCTTGACAAAAGCTGTCTCATGAATTTTAGATAAGAAGGAACTTGTTGAACTAATTCTAAAAATGGAACTTGAACATTTAATGAACGAATTACATCTTTAAATTTATCAAAAGATACCTGTTCCTTTGAAGGCACGAGTCTCTCTGGAAAAGGAGCAGTTGAGGATTCGGTATTTGCAGCCCTTTTTAAAAATCTGGGGGTCTTGTCACCCCTGAAAAGAAAATCCCGTAAGTTATTCGGCAATTCTGGACGAAAGGGAACTTCAGATTCGGCTTCGGTGGTCGGTCGACCAGTATCCTCGGTCGGTCGACCAGTCTCCTGTTCAGCTGATATTTTCGGATCCTGCTCCGCGGTCGGTCGACCAGATTCTTCGGTCGGTCGACCGACTTTGCTGCTACTCGCTGTTTTTTCTTTCTCAGCCCCTACTTTAGCTCCACTTCGCAGGGTTACGATGTTTAGAGTCTCCTTCTTCTGGTCTGGTTTGGTCGGAAGTTGACCCGGAGCCCTAGTATCATTCTTGCTCGCAATCTGAGCAATCTGGGACTCCAACATCTTCATCCCTGCCTCTCTAGCCTGCGACTCCTTCTGAACCAACCCAATAAGATTTTGGATAAGAGCATCTGTGTTGGGTGGTGGATTGGAAGGTGGTTGAGGGTTGAAAGGTGGTCTTTGGAAATTCTGTTTATGAGGGGGTACATAGGTGGAATTTTGCTGAGGTTGCATGTGCTGTGGGTTTTGAACATTCTGGCTTGTCCACCTTAAGTTGGGATGGACATTATTATTATTTGGATCATAGAAATTGTTCCCACGATAATGCTGAAAAGCGGCACATGTTTCATTAGATGAAGTACAGAACTTTGACACATGCCCTTCTCCACCGCACCTTTCACAAGCAAAGGGTCCGTCCTGAACGGCGTTCACCTGGTATATTCCTCCCTTGCTTCCACTCCCAAGATCGAGCTTTCCTGCAGCCTCAAATTTTTCTAGCTTGGCCGTCAAGGCCTCAATTGCTGACAGGTTGTACTCAGATTTTCTCTGATTTCCTCTGGAAGTACCATGCTCAGCGCGGTGCACGGCAACATCTTCTATTAACTTGAGACCTTTAGTCTCTCCTGAATTATCTTGGAATCTCCCATTAGCTGCAGCATCTAAGTAGGCCCTGTTGTCATCATAGAGGCCATTGTAGAACTGGTTGCAAAGAAACCATTGTTCGAATCCGTGATGTGGTATGGATCGAACAAGTCTCTTGAACCTGTCCCACGCCTCGCTAAAATCTTCATTGGGACCTTGCTTGAAATTAGTGATCTGCGCTCTTAAAGCATTAGTCTTTGATGCAGAGTAATATTTTCTGTAGAAAGCTAGGGCTAAGGTGTTCCAATCTGTAACTCCCGCAGCAGTGCGGTCAAGGTCTCTGTACCATTCTCTCGCAGAGTCCCTAAGGGAGAAGATAAACATGGTCTGTTTAATCTGGTCCTGCGTCACTCCTTCTGGGGGTGCTATAGAGCATATGTAATCTGTGAAGATTTCAATATGCTTAGCAGCATCCTCATTGGCCGAGCCTCCAAATTGGTTTCTTTCAACCATAGTAATATAGGCAGGCTTGGCCTCGAATGGCTTCCCAGTACCTGCAGGTAAAGTGAACCCTTTGTATAGGTCCTTTGCCTGAGGCATGGAGTGACTGGCAATAGTAGCTTCTTCTGCCATATTATCTTCTTCTTTAGAAAAAACTGGAAAGTGGGTAAAAGATGGTGTTTTTGGTGAAGGTGGATTGATGGGTGAATTTGGTTGTGAAGGTGGTGTTTTTGGTGAAGATGGTGGTAACTCGAAAAGGTCTTCTTGAAATAAAGAGGATGGTGACCCTCCCTCTTGATTTGTTAGAAGTTGCTTTCTTCTTTCCCTAAGAGTCCTCTCAATTTCGAGATCAAGTGGTAGGAGTTCTCCTTGAACTGACCTGCGCATAAGAGGAAACTACAAGAAAAAGGTGAGAAGGTTTAAGGAACAAAAAGTTCCTTAAACAAAGAGAAACAAAAACAAAAAAACAATAAACACTGGCGTCACCTCCCCGGCAACGGCGCCAAAATTTGATGCCCGTCGTTGAGGGTACCAAAGATAAAATTTATAATTCCTAACTTTAACAATAGATAGTGAAAGTCAGGGTCGAACCACAAGGAGGTGGGGAATGTTTATTGTCTTAATGTTAATGTTTAAGGTAACAATTTTGGGGATGATTGGTTGATTACTATATCTAAAGCAAAGGTTAAAATAAAACAAGAATTTAAAAGATGAGAATAAAATATAATAAAAGAGGATGCTAGGATGTTTGGGTAATAAAAAGCTAAGGTAAAATAAATCCTAAGGTCAACATGTATTGCAGTCGCGTAAGGGGGTGTAACATATCTTTTTAGGTCTATGCTACCTAATAGCTCCTTTCGGCCTATGCTATTAGTTCCTAGGTCTCACAATAATTGGGTGTCAACAATAAGGGTGATTCCTAAATCCCAGGTTACATACCTTTCAGCCTTGAGTAACCTATCCGTCTTAAGGTGTAAACCAATGCCCTTCCCGTATCTTTCAATCTTGGGTAGGTCATTACTAACATCCTACAAGTCTCCTATTGGTCTCATTGCAGGATATTATAATTTATAAGAAAAGACGAAATAAGAAAACAGACGCGAGTGGTCGACCGACCGGCTACTCCAGTCGGCCGACCACGGCCTTGGTCGACCGACCGACTATTCCAGTCGGCCGACCGTGGTCCTGCTACAGGTCGGGTTTTCGGATTTTATTTACCTATGCATATTATTCCCTACATCCTAACATATGAAAATTAGTTACTCATAACTGTTAAGACGAATATAAAATTGGGAATAAACATAGAGAACATAGTAAATAATCTAAGCATGCAAGATTCAAATAAAGCTTGGGATTCTAACTTAACAATTGTAATAAAAGCAATAAGAAAAATAATGAAACTGGATCAAAGAAGAATTACCACAATTAGAATTGAGGCAGAACGGAATTAACTTTATTGAATACTTGGGAACTATTGAAAGATTACAAAACTAAAGCTTGAATAAAACTGAATATGATAAAGACTTGATACTAAAAGATTTGATAGATGAAAGATCTAATAGATCCCAGATGCAAAACCCTAATCACAAGATTAGTTTATATAGGGTAAAAAAAACTAAGAGTTTCCTTAAAATTCTAATTCTACTTTATTTCCGAAAATAAATCGTATGGGCTTTAATCTGGTCGGCCGACCCGTATAACTGGTCGGTCGACCACTTCTTGCTGGGCATCTCTTATTTCCGGTCCTTTCATAAAAATTGGACTTTATGAAAATCGGGCCTGGTCGGCCGACCCGTTTAGCTGGTCGGTCGACCGCTTCTGTACGGAAATCTTCGGATTTTCTTCTGTTTTGACTCTTGGTACTTGATTTTGACTCCAGTTGACTTTTCCATTTATTCCTTAATTTAAGCTAAAGACTTGAGGATACGAATTTGGTGCTAAATCGTCTCTTTTCCGCATAAATCTGCAAAAGTGCATAAAAATACGAAAGTACACAATTTGTGGGAAATAAAGGCTAAAACATAGTAAATGAGCGACCAAATACGTGTAAAAATAGATGTAAAACATCATAAAATAGACACGTATCAGTCCCTATACGTCACACCTATAGGACACGTTTGAGAGATGTGAAGGTATGAAAATACAGTCACATTTATGCCGGATACGACTAAACAGTTAGTCAGAGGTATTGACTATTAAATTAGTCAATAAGATGTTGAGATTATTATTTAATACGGATTAAATAATTTTAGCTAATACGGATTACATGTTTAATTCGTAAATTAAATATAAGCAGTTATATTTAATTAAATATTAATTTCGCGTATTAATATAAACATTTATATTAAATTGGGTAATTATACAATATCGTAATTTTATCAAACCATTATTAATACATCGACTGCATTAATATCTGATAACACGTATGCGATTTATAATAAAAATCCCGCAAATAATATTTAGCAAAACGGGTCGAATCATGCAAAGGAATAAGGTAAGAGTGGAGAAAGCCCACTCTCACCCTAATTCGGCCGACCCACCCGATTGCTACATAAGGAGAGTCCTTCTCCTTATGTCAGGGACTGTTGAATCATAATTCTCACAATTAGGGTTTTTGAGAGCATTCTTCTCCCAAAAAAACTCAGATCTTACATCTAAAACCTCAATAGTTCTCCCAATATTGCAAGGCAATCGGAGAGTATTTTCTAGCACACGCGGCATCATCTCAATCAAGTCTTGGGTGCAAGTTATAGGAGGGAATTTACTTTAATTCCTGTTCTTAGGCCTATTCAAGTAAGGACCCAAGGTTGTATTCTTTTTCATGTTTTTATTTATCTTATGACAATAATCACAACTGTAATTTTCATTATAATCCTGCAAGTTTAGGGCGAATACATGCTTAATTCCCCACAAGTGGTATCAGAGCCAGGGCCATGAAAATTTTACTTTTGTGTTTTTCATAAGTTTTATTTAAAAATTTTGAAAAATATCGTTTCTGTCGCTGTGTCGGTCGGTCGACCCCTTGTAGCGGTCGGTCGACCGCCCCCGTATAAAGTTTCTGTTTTTCGGCAGTTTCTCTTTTGTGCAATCGATCTTGTTTTTCGATTCCTGTTTACATATTGTTAATTAATCGATATTCTTGACAATATGTGAACCCTTGTTGATGTTAATTTTGATTTACTCGTTTTAATCAAAGTTTATAAAAGGTAAAAACTTGTTATGATTTCAAAAGATGCAGCATTTTGCGTTTTCTGAAACTCGTTTTTTTTTACTTTTACTGTTTGGTGGTCGGTCGACCTGACTGATAGGTCGGTCGACCGATTATGCTGTTGCAAAATTTTCTGTTTCTCGTCTGGAGGTCGGTCGACCCCGTGTTGGGGTCGGTCGACCTCGCCCCCTGTAACGGACGACGTTTTTATCTTTCGAAAATAACCTGTTTTTTTTCCCATGGCCTTTAGTAATATACTATATACGGAAATAGTATATTATTAATTTTGTGAAACGGTTCACCCTCGTTTGATACATATTATTTTAAAACGGTTTAAGATAATGGATTATAAACTTATTAAAATTAAAGTGGTTAAAACGGTATAATCACATAATTTTAATCCCGTAATGGTGGTTTGGTAAAATTTGTTAATCATAATAACAGTATTATGTCATGTATAAATTTTAATTTTAGTTGATGCATTTTATTTATCGTCTTGTTGAATGCCTTTTGAATGCTTTCTATAACGTATTTAATTTTGCAAGTAGTTGTAACTTAGTGTGGCCTTAGAAGATTGTGTCACCGTAATGATGGGACACAGTCTTGCTTGTAATTTTGAGATCTTGAATCTCCGTTTTGGGTTTTTTCCATGTAATTACTTTTGTATTTAAATTAGAATGTAAATAGGGTTATATTTGTAATTTAAATTAGTAATTTTGTGAAGACCAAAGACGGAGACCGGATGCTCACTCCCGCTGCAAGGACCAAGATGGAACATCAAGACAAGCTACTAGGGTCCAACGGTGGATTCCAAGTTGTTTTATGTTTATTTTGGTAGGATAGGCCACACTAGGACTTTTATTTATGTTTATTGCATTTATTTTATGCTTTCATCGATAATAGCTTGCATCATATTCCGCCTAAAACCAAACCACCTATAACATGCCTGAAACTGACTCATGTAGAGGTTACGCGTTAGTTTTCTGTGACAATTCAGATGTCACATGTCAATTGCAAAGCCATCACTTTATTTCATTCATTCACGCATATGCTAGATATTAGTTCACTTAAAATGGATAAATATAAGTTGATGGGGTCTTCCTCGTATAACCTAAAATTGAGAATAGTCTTTATAAATCAGACTCCCATGAATCCCTTCTTCGTCGGTAGGCATAATATGACCCCTTCTACGTCGGGTAAGTGGGAACAAATGATTTATTTTATCTCAACATCATGGTCACTCGATACTATCTAGCGACTGAGATGGACTAATAGATAGGATTTACGGAAATCTATCGACCAAGAGTTCCAACGGTGGAATTAGCCAAACTATGGGCTTATCAATATACGGAAATTGAGTCTTGGGATCGTTTATATAATTCTTGAGGGAGATCAATTATATAAATGCATGAGTCTACGAGTTTAAATACAATTTAATATAGACTTAAATCACAACAATGAGTTGCTTATATGGTTTTGTTTTATCTTCTTTTCAGTGTAGAACATGTTCATTTAAACTGCTGTATAACTAATGGCTGGTGAAGACCCAATGCCAAGTGCCAAGCTAGCACGTGAATCCTGGTTAAAAGCCTTCATGGACTCCATGAATCAGTCTACTAGATTGAGGAATGATGGGTCAAACTTCTCTGACTGGAAGGCAGCGTTACGGAATGCTGCCATTGCTGACGGAAAGCTTAAGTACTTAACTGAGCCAATTCCGGCACACCCTGGAACTGGAGCTAGAGCTAACGAAGTTCGCGCTCATAGCGACTTCGTCATGGAAGCGGGTGCGATAAAGAACGTACTCATCTATGCAATGGAATCCAATTTGCAAAGACGCTTCATAGCCCATGGTGCAAACAAGATTTTCACCACGCTCACTAACGAATTCTCAAAGGCTCCGAGGATCGTTTCTTATGAGCATACCTGTCGCTTCTTTGAGGCGAAACTCCAGAAGGGCCAAGCTGTTAGCCCACATATTCTTCACATGATTGAGAATATCGAAAAACTGGAGGCCCTAAACTGCAAGATCAGTGAGAACATAATCGTTGATCGAATGCTTCATTCGCTTCATGATGGGTTCGCCCTCTTCAGGGCCAACTATTACATGAACGACATGAAGAAGACTCCTCATGAGCTCCACTCCCTTCTCGTACAGACCGAGAAGGATTTGAAATTAAGTGGGAGTGTGAAGCAAGATGTTCTCATGATCTCCAGTAAGGGTAAGGGTAAGGGTAAAGCTAAAGCTCAGGGCGACCTAACAGTAGGCAAGCCCAAGTTTAAGAAGTCAGGATTTACTAAGAGTGGGCCAGGTGAGTCGAGCAACTCACAGGGCAAAACAAAGAGCAAGGATACTAGCATGGAATGCCACCATTGCCACAAGACTGGGCATTGGAGGCGCTCATGCCCCGTGTATCGTGCGGACATTAAGGCAGGCCGCGTTACTCCTGTTGGTATGTCTTCTTCTTTTATTCACATGATTGACATTAACCATGCAAGTTACGGAACTTGGGTACTAGATACTGGTTGTGGTTCTCATCTATGTAATCATGTGCAGGGCCTCCGAAACCAAGAACCCCTAATCAAGGGAGAGGTTGACCTGCGTGTCGGGAATGGAGCACGTGTTGCTGCAATCTCGAGGGGAACATACGTGATCCAGCTTCCAAGTGGATTCGAGTTATCTTTATATAACTGTTATTATGTTCCTTGTTTGTCCAAAAACATTATTTCAGTTTCTGCGCTTGACAAACTCGGTTTTTCATTTGTAATAGAGAATAATAGCTGTATTTTCTCCTTACACAATATGATTTATGGCAAGGCAGTTTCCATGAATGGAATTTATGTTTTAGATCAAACCACTGAAATATTACATGTGAATAATAAGAAATTAAAGGTAGGTGACAAAGATCAAACTTACCTATGGCATTGTCGTATGGGACACATAAATAAGAAACGCGTAAAACAGCTCATACAGAATGGAGCTATCTCGGCCTTTGATTTCGAATCATATGGCACGTGTGAATCATGTCTCATCGGTAAGATGACTCGTATTTCCTTCAAAGGTGTTGGAATGCGCGCTGCCGACCTATTAGGACTCATACATACGGACGTATGTGGCCCTATGTCGATCAACGCACGAGAAGGCTATAGGTATTTCATCACTTTCACGGATGATTTGAGTAGATATGGCTATGTCTACTTAATGAAGCATAAAAGTGAATCCTTTGACAAGTTCAAAGAATACCAGAATCGGGTACAGAACCAGCTGGGAAGAAAGATTAAAGCACTACGTTCTGATCGTGGTGGTGAGTATCTTTCACACGAGTTTGATCAACACCTTAAAGACTGTGGCATCGTGCTACAGTTGACTCCACCTGGAACACCACAATTAAATGGTGTGTCCAAACGGAGAAATCGAACTCTACTCGATATGGTTCAATCCATGATGAGTCACACCGTTGTGCCTGATTCATTGTGGGGCTATGCTCTTTTGTCGGCCGCTCTAATACTTAACCGAAGTCCGTCTAAAGCTGTTGACAAGACTCCATACGAATTATGGAAGGGAACGGTCCCTAACTTGTCCTTTATTCGGGTTTGGGGCTGCGAGGCTTATGTCAAGTGGAGACACGAGGATAAGCTCGGCCCGCGATCGGTCAAGACATACTTTATAGGCTATCCAAAGGGAACTTTTGGTCATTACTTCTACTCGCCAACCGAACAACGTGTTTTTGTTGCGGCTAGTGCGACGTTCTTAGAGAAAGAATTTCTCGAGAACAAGTCGAGTAATAGAACCTTCGAATTATCGGAGGTTCAAGAACCAACTACCGAGCAACCATTGGAGGAAACAGTTCCTTCAACCGAGGCTGCGATAGATATTCCTGAGGAACCTAGGAGGTCGGGAAGAGTCTCCATTCCTCCGGACAGGTACATTGGTATGGTCGAGGAACATGATATGGATGACGTCTTACTCCTAGAGGGTAATGAACCCTCAACCTATAAAGGTGCCATGACTAGTTCTGACTCAAATCTATGGCTAGAAGCCATGCAATCCGAGATGGACTCCATGTTTGAGAACAACGTGTGGGATCTTGTGGACCTACCTGCAAAGGTACGTCCCCTTCAATGCAAATGGCTTTACAAAATAAAGCATGCCGTGGAAGGTAAACAAGATATCCATAAGGCAAGACTAGTTGCTAAAGGTTTCACCCAAGTGCCAGGCTTGCACTACGATGAGATCTTTGTACCCGTAGTCATGCTACGTTCCATTCGGATTATCTTAGCGATAGCCGCATTTCATGACTATGAAATATGGCAAATGGACGTTAAAACCGCCTTCTTAAACGGTTATTTGGAGGAAGAGTTGTACATGGTACAACCCGAGGGTTTTATTGATCCAGAACATCCTAAGAAGGTTTGCAAGCTTAAGCGTTCCATCTATGGACTTAAGCAAGCGTCGCGGAGTTGGAATCATCGCTTCGACCAAGTGATAAAAGAGAATGGGTTTATTAGATCAGTCGAGGAACCATGTCTCTATATCAAGTCGAGTGGGAGCAAGATTGTATTCCTAGTACTGTATGTCGACGGCATACTCTTGATTGGGAATGACATACCTCTCATTTCTTCGGTTAAAGCATGGTTGAAAAACCATTTCCAGATGAAAGATCTGGGAGAGGCACAAAGAATTTTGGGCATCCATATCTACAGGAATAAATCACGACGGATGTTGTCTCTCAGTCAGGAGTCTTACATAGATAAGATTCTGGAGAGATTCAGCATGACGAACTCCAAGAAAGGGTTCCTTCCTGATGCGTGTCTATTTTATGATGTTTTTCATCTATTTTTTACACGCATTTGGTCGCTCATTTACTATGTTTTAGCCCTTATTTCCCAACAATCGTGTACTTTCGTATTTTTATGCACTTTTGCAGATTTATGCGGAAAATGGACGATTTAGCACCATATTCGTGTCCTTGAGTCTTTTGCATAATTAAGGAACAATGGAAAGTCAACTGGAGTCTTTATTTAAGTACCAAAAGTCAAAGCGAGAAGAAAACAGAAGAACTTCTATGCGGAAGTGGTCGACCGACCTGCTACATGGGTCGGCCGACCAGGCCTACTTTTTTATGGAGTCCAAATCTTGAAGAAAAGCCCAAGAATTCACTTAAATCCGTAAAAGCGGTCGACCGACCCACCAGACTGGTCGACCGACCTCCACAAAGCCCAGGAACAGTTTTTCGGAAAGTAATTAGAATTGTGAAGTCTTTAGGAAACTCTAATCTTTGGCCCTATATAAACTAATCTTGTGATTAGGGTTTGGGATGGAGTTTTGATAGATTCAATCATTCAGTTTTTATTCAGTTCTTTAGTTTATTTGTAATCTTTCAATAATTCTCAAGCATTCATCAATAAAGTTTGTTCCTTTCTGCCTTAATCCCAATTCTGGTAATTACTCTTTTAATCTAGCTTTACTATTGTTCTTATTATTAATACATTCGTTTAAGTCAGAATCTCAAGCTTTGTTAATTCTTACATGTTTAGATTATTTACTATGTTTACCATGTTTATTCCCGTTTTCATAATCGTCTTAATAACCATGAGTAGCTAAATTTCATATGTTAGGATGTAGGGGATGAATATGCGTAGGTAGTAGAAATTCCGAGACCGACTTGTAGTAGAGCCGTGGTCGGCCGACTCAAATAGTGGGTCGGTCGACCGAGGCGGTGGTCGACCGACTGGAATAGCTGGTCGGTCGACCACCCGCGCATGAATTCTGTTTCGTCTTTCTTTGTTGACTATAATACCCTACAATGAGACTGAAAGGAGACTTGTAGGATGTTAGTAATGACCTACCCAAGATTGAGAGATACGGGAAAGGCATTGGTTTACACCTTAAGACGGCTAGGTTACTTAAGACTGAAAGGTATGTGACCTAGGATTTAGGAATCACCCTTATTGTTGACACCCAATAATTGTGAGACCTAGGAACTAATAGCATAGGCCGAAAGGAGCTATTAGGTATCATAGACCGAAAGTATATGTTACACCCCTTACGCGACTGCAATACATGTTGACCTTAGGATTTATATTACCTTAGCTATTTATTACCCAAACATCCTAGCATCCCTTTTTATATATTTAATTCCCATCTTTATTTCTTGTTTTATTTTAATCTTTGCTTAGATTTAGTAATCAACAACCAAATTTCTTACCTTTAAACATCAACATCAAACAATAAACATTCCCCGCCTCCTTGTGGTTCGACCCTGACTTTCGCTATCTATTGTTAAAGTTAGGAATTATAAATTTTATCTTTGGTACCCTCAACGACGGGCATCACTTCCTATGACTACTGGGCTTCACTTGAGCAAGACTCAAGAAGCTAAGACATTGGAAGAGAAAGAGCGCATGAGTCGGATTCCTTATGCTTCAGCAATAGGATCGATCATGTATGCCATGATATGCACACGTCCAGACGTTGCATATGCATTGAGTATGACCAGTCGATTCCAAGCTCATCCAGGTGAACAACACTGGATGGCCGTGAAAAACATTCTTAAGTACCTACGGAGGACTAAAGATTGGGGATTGACTTATGGAGGCGACTCAACGCTCTGCGCCACGGGTTACGCAGATGCTAGCTTCCAAACGGATCGAGATGACTCGAAATCTCAGTCTGGATTCGTTTTTACTCTTAATGGCGCTGCTGTCAGCTGGAAAAGTTCTAAACAGAGTGTTACAGCAGATTCTACGACTGAGTCCGAGTACTATGCCGCCTCAGAAGCAGCTAAGGAAGCAATATGGATGCGTCAATTCTTACAAGGACTATCATTAGTGCCTAGTTCGAATGACCCAATCACCGTTTATTGTGATAATAAAGGTGCCATCTTCCAAGCTAAGGAGCATAAGTCTAGCAACAAGGCTAGGCATGTACAACGAAAAGCTCATCTAATCAGAGATTACGTGGAGCAAAAGAAGATTTTCATTGATAAGATCGCTACGGATGACAACATAACTGATCCTCTCACTAAAGCATTACCACGTGATAAGCATGAAGGGCACATTCTTTCCATGGGAATTAGATGCGTTCCTAAGTTGTATTACTCTTTTATGAATTCATGTAATAATTCATTTTCTCGTGTACTCTATTCAACCTCATTGTTATGATATATAATGTTTTGTTTTTCATGTGGAATTGTACGCCAATTTTGAACACCACAAAGTGAACTGAATAACATTACATCGTTTTAGTCCTTGATTACCCACTTGAGCTGATAACTCAGGTAATCATTTTGTGACGTTG
Source organism: Silene conica (assembly GCA_029255685.2). Taxonomy (NCBI): domain Eukaryota; kingdom Viridiplantae; phylum Streptophyta; class Magnoliopsida; order Caryophyllales; family Caryophyllaceae; genus Silene; species Silene conica. Next base: position 31,814,504 of record CM055317.2, on the reverse strand, counting down.
GTTGATGGTGGGTTCAACGAGCCATAAGTCACGCGGATGACTGACCCACCACAAAGGCGAGTTATACGGATATCTCGTAGGACCCCCAGTGACAACGTTATGGAGTCCTAAATGTTTTATAACATTGGGTGCCAGGTCGTGGATAGGACCTCCATAGTGTTCCTTAGAATCGAGTCTTTTGACTTTCAACTGTCTCTTGAGATTAAGGCAGATTTTGGGTAACTTTGGTTTCTTTCCCACGGTCATCGTAACAGGGGCCAAGAGAATTTTTTCTGGGTTATTTCATGTTGCGCGATATCGGCAGGATTCGAGTTGAGGGAAATATCCAAACCCTTATCAGGATTTTACCATTTCTCAGGGCCACTCGAGGAGTAGTAACTGAAATGCATGGCCATGCTCGAATACAGATTCGTTTTATCAGTTAAGTTACTCTCTAGTCGGGGAAACCACTCTTGATACAGATCGCTTGTGAGATACGACCTTTGCGAATGCGGATTTGCAAATTGTCTTACATTGAGTGGGAGAAATTTTAAAAGGATATGAGAATCGGTTATCGCACCTACACTTGTACGGACAAGTGGGAGTTTGTTGGAGCCTTGTGTCCTCCACATGTAGTGTGATAACGTCATTGCACATACCCTTGTACGGACAAGTGGGAGATTGTTGGGGCTGGTGTCCTTGACAATTAAGTACAATGACTTATTAAATCTCTTTAAGGATCACAAGGGCATACTTCAGTATTATTACCAGTTGATCCACGTTTATCAATAACGGTTGGCTTGCTAGATAAGTTTGACGTTATTGTCATACGGATGGCGGTGATCAACTGGTCCCTATACGTCACACCTATAGGACACGTTTGAGAGATGTGAAGGTATGAAAATACAGTCACATTTATGCCGGATACGACTAAACAGTTAGTCAGAGGTATTGACTATTAAATTAGTCAATAAGATGTTGAGATTATTATTTAATACGGATTAAATAATTTTAGCTAATACGGATTACATGTTTAATTCGTAAATTAAATATAAGCAGTTATATTTAATTAAATATTAATTTCGCGTATTAATATAAACAGTTATATTAAATTGGGTAATTATACAATATCGTAATTTTATCAGACCATTATTAATACATCGACTGCATTAATATCTGATAACACGTATGCGATTTATAATAAAAATCCCGCAAATAATATTTAGCAAAACGGGTCGAATCATGCAAAGGAATAAGGTAAGAGTGGAGAAAGCCCACTCTCACCCTAATTCGGCCGACCCACCCGATTGCTACATAAGGAGAGTCCTTCTCCTTATGTCAGGGACTGTTGAATCATAATTCTCACAATTAGGGTTTTTGAGAGCATTCTTCTCCCAAAAAAACTCAGATCTCACATCTAAAACCTCAATAGCTCTCCCCATATTGCAAGGCAATTGGAGAGTATTTTCTAGCACACGCGACATCATCTCAATCAAGTCTTGGGTGCAAGTTATAGGAGGGAATTTACTTTAATTCTTGTTCTTAGGCCTATTCAAGCAAGGACCCAAGGTTGTATTCTTTTTCATGTTTTTATTTATCTTATGACAATAATCACAACTGTAATTTTCATTATAATCCTGCAAGTTTAGGGCGAATACATGCTTAATTCCCCACACTTTCTGCATTGATGATTATTCTAAAAAAGAACAGGAAGGCTTTAGGTTATTCTTTGGATGACATTAAGGGCATCAGTCCTGAAATTTGCATGCTTAGGATAGAGCTAGAGGAAGGGCATAGGCCTTAAAGACAGGGTCAACTTATTAAGGTGAACCCGAAGATGCAAGAAGTGGTTATGGCTGAGGTCATGAAATTACTTGATGCAGGTATTATTTATACAGTTGGCAACTCCAAGTGGGTTAGCCCAGTTCAGATAGTTCCTAAGAAAGGAGGAACTACCGTTGTTAAAAATGACAAAGATGAATTAATACCTACTAGAGTTGTAACAGGGTGGCGGATGTGCATTGATTATAGACAACTAAATGCCGCCACCAAGAAAGACCACTCCCCCCCTCCCTTTTATTGACCAAATCACTGGTTGCTTCTAACAAGTTCTTTTGTTTTTTAGATGGATATTCAGGTTTCTTTCAGATTCCCATTCATCCAGATGATCAGAGTAAGACTACCTTTACTTGCCCACATGGTGCTTTTGCATATCGCAGAATGCCTTTTGGGTTATGTAATGCCCCTGCCACCTTTCAGAGGTGCATGATGGGGATCTTTTCTGATTACATAGAAAACATCATGGAGGTATTTATGGATGATTTCTCAGTTTATGGTAATGAGTTTGATCAATGCTTAGCTAATCTTGATAAAGTCATGCAGTGTTGTATTGATGTAAACCTTGTTTTAAATTGGGAAAAGTGTCAGTTCATGGTCATTGAGGGGGTGGTGTTATGGCATCTAATTTCTGATAAGGGTATTCATGTAACATCCCGCATTGTCGTAAATTATATTTTAAAGGTTTTAATTATTTTTACGGGATCAAATAATATTTTAGTATTTAATGTTATTTCATTTTAAAATAATTCATTAGATCCGTCTTAAGAACCTTAAGTCCTTAAGACGAATATAACTTGGCAAGCTTAAGTCCGTATCATGAAACCCGTTCACTTACCAAAACCGTTTCCACTTAAACGGGAAAGGACACTTAAAACCCCTAAACCCTTATTGAATGTCGACATATTGCCTTTCACAAAAATAAGAACTCAGCATCCTTATTTCTCTTTTTCCTCCTAAAACCTTCAATCTCTTAACCCATTTTTCATCATCATCCGATTCCCGAATCAAGGTAATTTATACATTTTCGGAATCCTCATGGAATTTGCAAGTCATCTATCACTTCCAATTTCCATTTCCTTCAACTTGAAAAATGGCCTGTTTTGGTAGAATTCGAGTTTTAGTCTCTTAAAACCGTTTCTCTTGTTGTAGGTTAAGGTTTAGAAGATCCCAAGGTGGTTGGTGTCGAGATTGAAGAGGAGCTAGGAGCATAATCGTTTAAGAGGTGACGATAATGAGAAACTCGCCCTTATTTGTGATATTAGCACTTTACTTGTTTAAGATGGTTTAAGTTTCTGAATTTTCATGTTGATGTTGTTAATGAGACTTAGTATCATGCTAGGAACCCTTAAGAAGGACCTTCATATGCTTGTTTATGTTATACATGCTTGTTGTGAAATTTCAGAAAATTGTGTGCTTGTGACGGATACAAAGTATAATCTTATTGAGGCTTAATTGTGAGATTTAATGGTTGTATTTGGTGTATTTGATGATTTCATATGCTGGGTAAACATTTGATGTTGCGATTTTAGAAGTCTTGAATCGATTAGAGGAGTTTTGTATATTGTGGAGAAAGGCGTTTTTTGTGTACAGCGGACTCTGAGCTGGTAGGCTGACCGGCAGCTGGTCGGCCGGCTCAGAGTCAAGGTGTTCATTATTTCGGTAGTTTAGAATTTAGGAGAAAGGGTCCTGAGCCAGTAGGTCGGCCGCCGGTCGGCCGGCTCAGGATACCTTTTGTGTGTGTTGGAAAATTTGCAAAAGGCTTGGGAAGTGACTCCCAGCCGGCTGGCCGGCAGCCGGTCCACCGGCTGAGAGTGACTCCTTATATTTTGGATTTTCAAAGATTGGCTAAAGGAAGGGACTCCCAGCCGGCTGGCCGGCGGACGGTCCACCGGCTGAGAGCCTCTTCTCATTGTTTTTCATATTTTGTAAAGGCTTAGGGGAAGGGACCCCCAGCCGGTGGGCTGGCAGACGGTCTGGGACCGGCTGAGAGCCCCTGTTCCCATTGTTTTGCTTATAACTTTCAAACGGTTATTCGGTTTTGTTTGAGATTCGTTTCGTGTACCTTTCATGTGTGTTTGAGGTCCCCGGAGGATGGGCAACACTATATTGGGTTCGGGAATGGAGCGAGGATAGAGACCCCCCGGTCGGGTAACCGAAAGGGAAACCGGCTCTCCCTCAACTTAGTTCCCGGGATCAATTAAGTGTTGATTAGAAGTATAAGAAAGTAGAACTATAGATTTGTTCCTAGACTTGTATGATATTGTATTGATGCGTATTAAGGTATGCCTTAAGCTGGCCTCTGAGCTTAATACGTGAGCTTGTTGTCATATATGGGGATATGCCTTAAGCTGGCCTCTGAGCCCTATATGTGTATGGATGTCATGTCTGGGATATGCCCTAAGCTGGTCTCTGAGCCCAGACATGTTTGTTGTGATCGCGTTGGAACATGCCTTAAGTTGGCCTCTGAGTCTGACGAGTAATTGCATGATGATATGAGTTTCAGTTATTGAGATATCGATATGCTTCACATGTTTATATATGTTGGAGTGTTCTGTTTGTATTCTGTGCTACGTGTCGTTACAAAAGATGGCTAGGAGAACTCTAGTCACTCCCCACTGATTGTGGCGTACATGTTTACATGTATGTAGGTACATACAGGTTGGCAGGGGTTGTTGAGAGCTAGCGAGTGATGATCCACTTGTCATCATATGACTTACACTTCACGATAGCTAGACTCTAGTTTTGATACAGTTTATGTTTTGGTGCCTGTAGGGATGTTCCATCCCAGGCTGTTGTATATATTTGGTTTCCGTACTTAGACAGTATACTTATCTATTCCTGTTTATGTCAGTTTCAGTTTTCAGTTTTAATTCACCTCGCATGTTGTTTATGTTAAAAAGTTTAAATTCCGCTGCATTTTTAGTACTTTGTGTGTTTATTTATTTCCGCTTCGCGGGGGCTTTTACAGTTGGTATCAGAGCCAACCAATGATGAGAATGCTGAGACGCAAGCCCTCATTCAAACTCTTCATGATTGCATAGCTAGGTCGTCTATGCCTTCTTCTTCTTTTCAAACCTCGCGAAGTAACCAACCTGGAGGATTGGCTTGGATTATCACCCACATGTGGAGGAATGCAGCCAAGACATTCGACGGGGAGACCAGTGCTGCAACCCTCACCGCTTGGTTCTTTGACATGGAAAGGAACTTGATGATTTATGGTGTTCGTCCTGAGGATCAGACCCGAGTAGCATCTCAGTTCTTGGTTCGTGAAGCTAGGAGCTGGTGGTTGACGATCAGTGCTCCTGCTACTCGTGACCCTACTTTCACTTGGAACCGTTTCAAGACTCTTCTTGGCATGAGGTTTTACCACAGGGACATCCGCCAAGATAAGATGACCGAGTTCATGAACCTTCGCCAAGGAACCCTTTCTGTTCAGGCCTTCACCAATCGATTTGAGGAGCTAATCCACTTCGTCCCGCAGCTAGTTGAGAGAGAGGAAGACAAAGCCTATCTGTTTCGGAGCAAGCTTAATGCTGAGACTAGGAGTGTAGCCAGTGGTGACCCGACTTCTTACTTCCAGAGTTACTACGGTGTCTTGCGAGCAGAGGACCCCTACCAGATCTATTGTGAAGGAGCTAGGGCCTTCTCTCCTCCTCAACCGCCTTTGCATGTATGCCGAAGCGGGAGACCTCTTAGTCCTCCTGCTTCCTCCCTTCTTGGAACAAGGAAGCGTCCCCAGAAGAACAAGAAGTCCTAGAGATCTAAGACTTCTCAAGTCCGGAGCATGAGCCTCCCATCGGACGTTCCCCTAAAGTGCTTCAAGTGCCGCAAGGATCTTCATCCTAGAGTTGACTGTTATGGTGACCCGTACTAATGCTTCACCTGCGAGGGATTTGGACATCGCTCTTTCGAGTGCCACGTAGGGAATGTCGCCATCAACAGGACTATGACCCTGAGGCTTCCCAGGATCGAGACATGGAACCCTCGACAGAAGCACCCCTGAAGTGTTTCAAGTGTCGCAAAGCCCTTCATCCTAGAGTTACCTGTGACGGTAATCCTTACTTATGCTACACCTGCAAGAAGCCTGGACAATGCTTCTTCGAGTGCCCCGAGAGGAATACCTCTATTGACAGAGCTGTTACTACTGACCTAGAGGCTGAGACCAGTGGAGCCGGAGCAGTTCGGAATCAAGCTGAGACTGGAGTTCACCCTGACCCACCTACTGGTATGGTCATGCCTACCATCTTATTTATGGTTGATATACTTGTAGATGTTAAGATCTTAGTCTCTTTCCTTAGACTTCTCTTGACCTTCCTTGAGAGCTATCTTCGTGTCCTCTCGACTTCACCTAGTAGCTTGCTTATCCTGAAACACCTTGTGCGGTAACCTACCATAGACAGACTTGGGAATTTCTTGAGGTCAATTGTAGACCATGATTGGGAGAGTGTTGTTACTTGAGGAAAAACCTAAGGACCTGAGGGAATGTGTTTTGTTGATCTTAGCGTCTATATGTTACTAATTCGAAGAGTAAGTGAACGATGGGATAATTGTGCTAGGTAGAGTGTTATACATGGTTTTCGATGGGACTTAGGTGTGAGAACTTTGCTGAGTCAGGGATGATTGTAAGTTTGTAATTTCCATTAGAGAATTTAGAGGAACTTGGAGTAAAGATTGATTTCGAGGAATATGCTTAAGGTACTAATGTTGTCTGATAAGTGAATGAGGTAAGTTAATGTTGTTCGAACTTGAGGAACGAGAGTTGTTAGTTACGGCGTGAGAACATTGGAACATTTACAATTTACTTGTGGAATCGACTGAGTGGTTGATCTTAAGTTACTTAATGGATCTTAACATTTATCTAAGGAAGGATTTAAAGGAAAAATTTAGGATGCATCACCAGTTTGAGGATAGAATAGAATGATTCATTGGGAGATGTAGTTCGGAAACGCATTGATTTAGGTGTGGTTATTTGGTGGACTATAATGCGAGTATAGTAGATACATCATACGAGCTTAATAACCTGATAGTTGATTTCATTGTCAATTGAGGAAATACCTGAGATGAGTTATCTAAATTTTCGGGAATAGGTAACTGGAAGGATGATATTGCTTTAGACTTTGAGGAACCTTGAGATCTGAATCGTTTTGAGGAACTAGTCACGAGAACCAGTCATAGACTCGCTTGACTTGGAAGTTGTTACCTTAGTGAGACCTTACCTTGGAATGTTCGTTTTATGGTAATAGATGACTTTGGAGAACTTAGGATTTCGAAGTACCCCCATAGGATGAATTTGATGGAATCGAACTACGTAGGACCAAAGGATATAGGTAATTTTAGTTATGGCCTGTCTGATTGAAAAAAGTCATAGTGTAGAAAGTTTGGTATCCTAATTTCAGAATTCGATGTTTTGGGTGATAGAATTCAGGTTTAGAGTTTGGAAGTGCGTGAATCTTGGTCTGCGGTATGTGTATTAGGCCTCCACCTTGTGTGAGAGATCCTTACCCTTGATCTAACAGATTTTTGAGTGAACTGAGTGAGAGTTTTGGAAACCTTCTTGTTGAGGAATACCTTGTTTTGTGGATGAGATAGGGGTAAGAGGGACCGTGAAACCATTGTGAACATCGAGGTCACTGGAAACGTCTTCTTGGGATATACTAGAAATCGTTGTAACGATGTTTTGATTATGGATTGAGCGGTTAGTGTACCCATGTTTGGCAAGGTTACTTTCTTCTTTAACCTTCGACTTGATTGTTCCGTTCCTTCAACCCTCCTTTTTGTGTTTTGACAGCCGCGAGGCTTGAAACCCCTAATTCTTCGTGCTGAAAATAAGCCCTTCGTCTGTTTCCGCGCTCTCAAACGTCTGTTTTGAAATTTTTTCCCCTATTGGTTAACATTAAATTCACTGTTTTTGGAAAAAGCTTAGTTGTTTTGAGCATTTGAAACTGCTTTCTCTTCCGTTAGAAGCGACTTTTAGTCATTGTTACAATTTTACTTTTTCAAGAATTTGAGAGTAGTGGTTTATTGAAGAAAAACTTGGTTTTAAGGAACGTAATGTTTTACGATTTTGTCGGATTTCAGCGTTGACCGTCACTAGAACTTGTTATTGGAGACGTCTGATAACCTGTGCTGTGCCTGTCAACACCGAATCAATATAATTTTGAACTTTATTTGAACAAAATTTTGGGACTTGTCTCATATTTGGAATGTCGGACGCTTGAATACGTAACGAGAATCCCAATATCCATTGATAAGACTTGTGCCTTGAAATCGTTTGCTTCTTGAAACCTTTTTGGAAGATAAACTTTTGGGTTACCTTAACCCGTGTGATACATTAGAAAGTTATAGTTGTTTTCGTACTTAGTTCTGTCTTCAAGTTTCGAGGACGAAACTTTTTGAAAGATGGGGTGATTGTAACATCCCGCATTTTCGTAAATTATATTTTAAAGGTTTTAATTATTTTAACGGGATCAAATAATATTTTAGTATTTAATGTTATTTCATTTTAAAATAATTCATTAGATCTGTCTTAAGAACCTTAAGTCCTTAAGACGAATATAACTTGGCAAGCTTAAGTCCGTATCATGAAACCCGTTCACTTACCAAAACCGTTTCCACTTAAACGGGAAAGGACACTTAAAATCCCTAAACCCTTATTGAATGTCGAAATATTGCCTTTCACAAAAATAAGAACTCAGCATCCTTATTTCTCTTTTCCTCCTAAAACCTTCAATCTCTTAATCCATTTTTCATCATCATCCGATTCCCGAATCAAGGTAATTTATACATTTTCGGAATCCTCATGGAATTTGCAAGTCATCTATCACTTCCAATTTCCATTTCCTTCAACTTGAAACATGGCCTGTTTTGGTAGAATTCGAGTTTTAGTCTCTTAAAAACGTTTCTCTTGTTGTAGGTGAAGGTTTAGAAGATCCCAAGGTGGTTGGTGTCGAGATTGAAGAGGAGCTAGGAGCATAATCGCTTAAGAGGTGACGATAATGAGAAACTCGGCCTTATTTGTGATATTAGCACTATACTTGTTTAAGATGGTTTAAGTTTTTGAATTTTCATGTTGATGTTGTTAATGAGACTTAGTATCATGCTAGGAACCCTTAAGAAGGACCTTCATATGCTTGTTTATGTTATACATGCTTGTTGTCAAATTTCAGAAAATTGTGTGCTTGTGACGGATACAAAGTATAATCTTATTGAGGCTTAATTTTGAGATTTAATGGTTGTATTTGGTGTATTTGATGATTTCATATGCTGGGTAAACATTTGATGTTGCGATTTTAGAAGTCTTGAATCGATTAGAGGAGTTTTTTATATTGTGGAGAAAGGCGTTTTTGCGTACAGCGGACTCTGAGTCGGTAGGCTGACCGGCAGCCGGTCGGCCGGCTCAGAGTCGGGGTGTTCATTGTTTCGGTAGTTCAGAATTTAGGAGAAAGGGTCCTGAGCCGGTAGGTCGGCCGACGGTCGACCGACTCAGGATACCTTTTGTGTGTTTTGGAAAATTTGCAAAAGGCTTGGGAAGTGACTCCCAGCCGGCAGGCCGGCAACCGGTCCACCGGCTGAGAGTGACTCCTTATATTTTGGATTTTCAAAGATTGGCTATGGGAAGGGACTCCCAGCCGGCTGGCCGGCGGACGGTCCACCGGCTGAGAGCCTTTTCTCATTGTTTTTCATATTTTGTAAAGGCTTAGGGGAAGGGACCCCCAGCCGGTGGGCTGGTAGACGGTCTGGGACCGGCTGAGAGCCCCTGTTCCCATTGTTTTGCTTATAACTTTCAAACGGTTATTCGGTTTTGTTTGAGATTCGTTCCGTGTACCTTTCATGTGTGCTTGAGGTCCCCAGAGGATGGACAACACTATATTGGGTTCGAGAATGGAGAAAGGATAGAGACCCTCCGGTCGGGTAACCGAAAGGGAAACCGACTCTCCCTCAACTTAGTTCCCGGGATCAATTAAGTGTTGATTAGAAGTATAAGAAAGTAGAACTATAGATTAGTTCCTAGATTTGGATGATATTGTATTGATGCGTATTAAGTTATGCCTTAAGTTGGCTTCTGAGCTTAATACGTGAGCTTGTTGTCATATATGAGGATATGCCTTAAGCTGGCCTCTGAGCCCTATATGTGTATGGATGTCGTGTCTGGGATATGCCTTAAGCTGGCCTCTGAGCCCAGACATGTTTGTTGTGATCGCGTTGGAACATGCCTTAAGTTTGCCTCTGAGTCTGACGAGTAGAGCAGCTGCACAACGGGGCATTTAGGTCGTAACACCTCACCCGGAGTGCAGATGTTTGATGCTAGACCATGCCTTAAGCTGACCTCTGAGTCTAGTGTCTTGTGATGTAGTGAAGGGACATGCCTTAAGCTGGCCTCTGAGTCCTTTACTTTTGGGTGCTAGTCTATGCCTTAAGTTGGCCTCTGAGTCTGGTGTCTTGCTGATTGGCAGGTCTATGCCTTAAGTTGGCCTCTGAGTCCTTGCTTGCTGAATGATTGGTATTTAGGTTATGTCTTAATTTGACCGCTGAACCTTTATGCTTGCTGAATGAATGGTATTTAGGTTATGTCTTAAGTTGACCGCTGAACCTTATACTTGCTGAGTCTTATCTGCTTGCCTAGAGTTGGTACAGTGTCAGATATAGGTGTCGATATTGATGATAAAGATGTTGGTATTGATGAGTATGATACCTTGACTTTGTTGTTGTTCCTCCAAGGCATTGGATGACTCTTTAGTCAGTTTCGTAAATGGTTTGGACTGAAAGACCCCCCGACCGGGCAACCGGTAGGGAAACCGGCTCTCCTTCCAAATAGTTTCCGAAGTTGGTTGAGAGCCTTGCATTAGTAATTGCATGATGATATGAGTTTCAGTTATTGAGATATCGATATGCTTCACATGTTTATATATGTTGGAGTGTTCTGTTTGTATTATGTGCTACGTGTCGTTACAAAAGATGGCTAGGAGAACTCTAGTCACTCCCCACTGATTGTGGCGTACATGTTTACATGTATGTAGGTACATGCAGGTTGGCAGGGGTTGCTGAGAGCTAGCGAGTGATGATCCACTTGTCATCATATGACTTACACTTCACGATAGCTAGACTCTAGTTTTGATACAGTTTATGTTTTGGTGCCTGTAGGGATGTTCCATCCCAGGCTGTTGTATATATTTGGTTTCCGTACTTAGACAGTATACTTATCTATTCCTGTTTATGTCAGTTTCAGTTTTCAGTTTTAATTCACCTCGCATGTTGTTTATGTTAAAAAGTTTAAATTCCGCTGCATTTTTAGTACTTTGTGTGTTTAATTATTTCCGCTTCGCGAGGGGTTTTACAATTCATGTTGATAAAGCAAAAGTGCAGGTGATTGAGCAATTGCCCCCTCCTGTGAATGTTAAGGGGGTGAGAAGTTTCCTTGGTCACGCAGGTTTTTACCGGCGTTTCATTAAGGACTTCTCTAAGATTGCTAAACCACTTACACAATTGCTCCTTAAGGATGCCATCTTTGATTTTACTGATGATTGTCTTTTAGCTTTTAACAGGTTAAAGGAGGCTCTAATTTCAGTACCGATCATTCAGCCACCTGATTGGGATCTCCCATTTGAGATCATGTGTGATGCTAGTGACTATGCAGTGGGTGCAGTGCTAGGACAGAGGAGACAAGGCATTGACTGCCATTTACTATGCGAGCCGAACTCTGGATGAGGCTCAAGTCAACTATTACACCATAGAGAAGGAGCTTCTAGCTGTAGTTTTTGCTTTAGAGAAATTTCGTTCTTACTTGTTGGGTTCTATGGTTATTGTTTACACTGATCATACAGCATTGAAGACTCTTTTCCTGAAGAAAGATGCAAAGCCGAGCCTTTTGAGGTGGATACTCGTTTTGCAGGAGTTTGACTTGAAGATCAAAGACAAGAAGGGCGCAGAAAATGTGGTAGCTGACAACTTATCGCGTCTACAGTTGACTGATAGGGAAGATCCTTTACCTATTGATGATTCTTTTCCTGATGAGAGTTTGTTGATTATTAATAGTTCAGGTTCTTATCCACCTCCGTGGTTTGCTGATTTTGCTAACTTTGTTGTGACAGGTAAAATCCCACCCGAGCTCTCGTGGCAGCAGAAGAAGCGGTTTGCTTATGATGCGAAGCGGTACTTTTGGGATAACCCTTATGTTTTCAAAGAATGTGCAGATGGACTTATCCGGAGATACGTTCCCCAGTGGGAGGTAAAGGATATTCTGGAAGCATGCCATTTTTTTGCTTATGGTGGTCACCACGGTCCATCTCGGACCCTGGCAAAGGTACTCCAGTTTGGATTTTATTGGCCTACTATACATGGTGATAGTAGGAATTTTGTGAGTAGTTGTGATTCTTGTCAAAGGTCAGGGAACGTTTCAAAGAGACATGAGATGCCACAGGTGGGTATTTTAGAGGTCGATATTTTCGATGTCTCGGGCATTGATTATCAAGGTGCCTTTCCTAGCAGTCAAGGTAACAGGTATATTCTTGTCGCCGTTGATTATGTGTCTATGGGTAGAAACTATTGCTACTCCCCATTGTGATGCTAAAGCTGTGATAAAACTGTTTAAAAAAATCATTCTTCCTCGTTTTGGCGTCCCTAGAGTTGTCATTAGTGATGGGGGAATGCATTTTAAAGAGAAACAACTGAGTGCTCTGCTAACTGAATTCGGTGTCCAACATCGTAGGGGTCTAGCTTATCACCCTCAAACTAGTGACCAAGTTGAGATTTCTAATAGAGAACTCAAGGAGACCCTAACAAAAGTTGTTTCTAAATCACGAAAGGATTGGAGTCTTAAACTAGATGATGTCTTATGGGCTTATAGGACTGCGTTCAAAACTCCAATCGGAATGTCACCATTCTGGTTGATTTATGGTAAGGCATGTCATTTACAAGTTGAGTTAGAACGTAAGTCCTGGTGGGCCATCTCTGATCTTAATCTAGACCTTAACCTTTCTCGTGAGAAACGTATGACACGGCTAAACGAGCTTGAGGAATTTAGGCTGCTGGCCTATGACAATGCACGGATCTACAAGGAAAAGACCAAGCGCTGGCATGACAAGAGAATCATTAAGCGCGATTTCCAGGTAGGTGATAAGGTACTCCTTTTTAATGCTCGTATACGTTTATTTCCTGGTAAACTGAAATCCAGGTGGAGTGGACCTTACACAATCACCGCGGTCTCGAAGTTTCGGTCAATTGAATTGGAAACCTCAGCTGGAGAGAGGTTTAAGGTGAATGGGCAATACGTGAAGCATTTCCATGGAGCAGATGAGTTTGTCGGGAAGGTCGAAGTATTGTACTTCGACCCATACTGGATGTTTCAGAGTGAGGTAAAAAGGTCGTGCAGAACTTCTTAAACCAGCGCTAATCGGGAGGCAACCCGAGTGGTAGTTTTTGTTTTCCTTGTCTTTATAAGTTTTTTTAGTTTAGTCGTTTTTGTTTGTTCCTAACACTTTTATTGGAAGTTTTTAATCTTGAGCAGGAAATTTGAAGGAAGTTACCAGTGGTTTTGGTCGACCTACCGAGTAGCAAGGTCGACCGACCAAAGACTCCCACGAAAAAAGCTACTGGAAATTTTAAAGGTAATTAGGGGTCTTGGTCGACCGACCGAACATATTGGTCGATCGACCAAGTGTCGATAGAACCGGGCTGTTTAAGTCTAATTTTTGAACAAATTTGTTTCTTATTCTTTCAAAAATCAGAAAACCTTTCCCTCTCCTTCGAGAAAACCCTAGCCCCTTTCCCTCATTCCTTCAACTTAATTCCTTGCTCAATCCTTCATTTTTCCTAACTAAAGGTATGTTTTCTTTCTTTTCCTTTGCTTTCCTTTCGTTCTTTACTTCTTTTTGTTTGTTTTCTGTAGTAAACATGTCCTTAATTCAAGTTTTCCTCAAATTAAGGATTTGTTTTAGTTGTGGGTAGTTTTTAATTGAGTTTGTTGTTCTTAGATCTAATTTTGCAGCCTTGTTTGCTATTGTTTAGGGCTTGTCTTTCGTTTTCTCGCATAATCCCATCTGAAAAAACCGAGCAATCTGCGATTTTTAATGTAAACCTTGTCGCGATTGGTCGACCGACCAGGAACCTAAGTCGGTCGACCAATCCAATTTTCCAGAAACTCTGCTCCTGTCGATTTTCGGTCGGTCGACCACATTGTGTGGTCGGTCGACAACTAGAGCTGAAACAGGCACTGTCTTTTTCAAAAATAGCTAAGGGTGAAATCGCATCTTTGTTAGTTTTTCTTGGGAATTCGGTTACTCAGAGTGTTATCATGATTTTTGCAGGTATACCATGTGGGGAAGATCCAGAACAAACAAAAGGTCCCGGGCATCGGAAACAAGCAGTTCGAGAGGTCATGTAGGAGGTTCCGGGGTAATGGCCGAACAATGTACGGATAGTCTACCTGACTATCCACAGGTTACTTTTCAAACTTTGGCCCAAAGAGCCCGCTTCTTACATCTATCTTCTAGGTGTCAAGTGACCCCAACTAGATTTTTTACATCAGCCTACTGTCCAGGAACTAGGGTGTTACCCGGCTGTCGTTGACTTGCTCAACGGCACCGGTCTTTCAGGACACATAACTATGAATGAGTTCACCTACCCCACCTTAACCCTAGAGTTCTTCTCTTCTTTTGGCTTTGATGTAGACGCTTGGAGGTTGGGAAGGGGTGATGCCTGTATTGTTTTCAGATTGCTTAATGTTACTTACTTTTTTGACTTTGGAAGAGTTTGCAGGCTATCTGGGACTTAGCTCTGTTGGTCGTACTGCTGACCCGGCGGAATCATACAAGGTCATTTGGTCTTGTATTTCCGATTCTCGTGCCAGAAAGAAAAAGGGCACCTTTGTTCATTTACCTGCCTTGCGGTATCACCTTAGGTTGTTGGCCAACATTGTTTTTGGCCGGAAAGAATCGAACAACGTTAACAACATTGAACTTTCCATCCTAGCATGCTACCTCAATGTGAGGCGTTGGGGAGCCATGGTTTATAACATTGCCTTTTTAACTGCCTCACACTTCCAAACGGTTGGGAGGGAACTTCTTTGACTACCATCGTCTTTGGGGGGTTATTTACTCGTTTAGCTAACCGCCTTATGATGCAATTTCCCCGTTTTGAGGATGTCATTGCTCCTCAATCACGCTACATGGACTTAGCTTATGTTAAGTCCGTGAAGTGGTTGGACCGCAAGAGGTGTTGGAAGATCGACACCTACACTTGTGACCGCATCCCCATCACCGACTTTCCTCCCTTGCTACCCCTCACTGATGTAGCAGGCGAGCGCAGACCACCCCTCCCATCTTACCGCCTCCCACTTAGGGGTGGAGGTGGGACCTCCCGAGGATCTAGGGAGCTGGCCCTAGTACCTCACATGCTGCATCTGGGACGGGCTATCATCCCAACTTCACGCCCCCACCCCCTATTGATATCCCTACTGTCTATGACAGCAGGTCGGTCTCACACATGATGGCAGATATGTGCAGGGCGTTCAACATGCAGAATTTGGACAACGCCATCGTCGATTTCACGATCTACTCTGAGTATGCTTCACTCAACAAGCTTCCCACCGGCCCTTGGACTCATCCGTCTTACTACACTTACCCGGAGGGCAGTTATGGATCTGAGGAAGCCTCTGGGTAGCATCGGAGGAGGGAAGTGGGTCAGAGGAGGAGGAGGCGGAGGCTAGTGGGTCTGAGTATGACCCCGAGGACTAGAGTTAGTGCCTAAACCTCCCCTCTCCGATGTTCGGTTTGGGGAGGTACATCTTGTGAATTTTTTTTTCCTTTTTCATTTTCTTCTTTAGTTTATCCTTTCTTCTTTTAGAATGCTTTTACTTTTCCTCAACATATTCTGCTACGGATTTGTGCTGTTGAGCACAATGAGGGCATTGTGCGTTTTAGTTTGGGGAGGGTATATGCATCCTTTTATTGAGTCTGCATCTGTCTTTATTTCAATTTTTTTTTCTGTCACACGGTTATCGCATTTCCATTTTGCATTGTTTCTTTTATTTTTCTCGCATTTACACAAAAATTCAAAAAATGCACGTTTATTTTTGCATGTAGGTCGAGTCGGAACAGATGGTTGCTATGATGATTTTGACTTACATTTCGCCTCATTGCCCTGCCTTGCACTTTCAAATTTATCAAGCATGTCTTTTGCATAATCTACGAGTTTATGTTGGTTTTGTGCTAAACAATTAGACTTGACTCTCTAGTGGCAAGCTACGTCATTTCTGAGTTTTTAGAGCCTAACAAATCAGTGACATTCATGACCGATTTCATGTAGGAATGAGAGTAGTTTCTCCTCCTAAGGCATGTCACATAAACTTGCATAAGCATGAGCATTGTCTACTTGATACCTATATGCATTCGGGTTTGTGCTTTGTTGACACATGTGGTAGAGGTTTCCCTTTCTTGCTTAACCCATAACCCTCACATAGCCAAATTGCCTCTTTCATCCCATATACTACATCCTAAATTAGCCTACCCTAGCCGAGCTAGTAACATGGTACGTTGGGTTTGTTTTGATCATCTTTGGTTATTTTCCTTTCATTGAAAAATGTGGGAAGTGATGAAAAAAAGGAAGAAATTTGAGTTCAGAAAAAGAGAAAAAAAAGAAAAAAAAAAGAAAAAAGAGAAACTCAATGAAAAAAAAGGAGGAACAAAAACAGAACTGCCTGGAATACTGGGTGGTCGACCGACTGAATCTGGTGGTCGGTCGACCACGTTTACTGTATTGAGGAATTTTTTGAAAAAAAAAGAGAAAAGAAGAAAAAGAGAAGGATGTGTGAGTAACGTGCTTATGAAATTTAAGCATGGGTTCGTTTTGGAAATGAGAATGAAAAGTGTTTTTCTTTCGTAGTTTGGTTTGATGGTTGTTAGCTCGGTTTAACTCCTCTTTCCCAAATTCTTTCTAGCCTTTTCTTACCCATAACCTCACAATCCCAAATTACCTCGGCATGTGTCATGGTCATTACAGTGGTGGAATGCATATGTACGGTTGTAGAGATTTTGTTCATGTTAGATTGCAGGCATGTTATTATGGGTCGTAGATAGGTGAGAGTCTAATTTCTTGATCATTCTTTGTCTTTCACATATATCTCACCTTATGCTTGTTTGAGTAAATGAGCGATCCGTGAGAGTCCAATATGAACGAGTCTTGCAAGGTCGAAAGTTTAGCATTTTCCTCAACATGTTCAATTCGTTTGCATTTGAAAATTTGCTTGATTTTTGAAAGTTGCATTAATTTGGTTAGGCATGGCGTTTGGTTTGGTTCTGAGCATGAAATCCGTTCCATTAGAAGTTTTGTTTTTAGTTGAGTCATAGTGGTTGCTTGGGGACAAGCAAGGTTTGGTTTGGGGAGATTTGATACGTGCATATACTATACACTTTATTTATAGTTTTGGCACGCATTTCTATGCATCTTTGATAGCTTTTAGCTATTTTTCCTCCCGAAACGGTTTCCTTTGGCATTTCTATGTTTTAAATGTAGGAACAAGCAAAAGTGAGCTAAACCAAGCTTTAATCGTCCCTCAGAAGCTTTCTTAGGGGAACTCACAAGATAAGGGTCCAAACTCGCTGTTTTGGGGACGCGTGCAAGAAGATCAGGAGCTGATGGGAACAGTAAGCGGTCGACCGACCAGTCCACTTGGTCGACCGACCAAGGTGTCAAGTCAGAAAGTCGAGATCACAACATAAGTGGTCGACCGACCACAATGTTCGGTCGGTCGACCAGTTCACGGGCTGAGCAAGCTTTATTTTCTTATTTTCAGTTTATTTTCTAAGTTTGTAATTTTGAATACTATTAAGAGACAAACAGTAATTAGATTAGGTTAAGCTTTTCATTAGTGAAGAACACATTAGACCTAAGGAGAGAAAAACTCCAATTTCGGATTTGTTCATCGAATTCCGTTCCGTAGTAAGTTTTAATGCAATTTAATTTCTTTATTGTTTCAATCATTATTGTTTCTCGTTCTTGTTACTCAGATTTATTTATCTTTCGCTCCAACTATTATTTCATGAATATGTCTTCTCGCATAAATTTCATTAGATTCATTAGTTTTAATTCTTTGTTTATGAGTAGCTAATTCTCATGATTGAGAATTAGGGGAACCATGGCGAAAATTAGGTTTTTATTGGTTATTTGAATTTTGTACCGATCTCAGTCTTTGTTGTTAAATTCATTCTACTAGATTGAAAGATTAGTAGAATAGCTTTAACAACAGATTTAGAATAGCCTATGAACGAAAGTTTTGTACTTTTCTAGGAACCCTAAGACCGTAAGGATTTGGATGAATATTGACCGAAAGGCCTATTCACGTTTCTTGAGATTGTGTTTCATGAGTCGTCTACCCTTTTCTGACTTACCTTAGCCATGGTGAACCGAATTTCCAATCATCTTTTTACCTTGTTTTAGACTTCCTTTACTTTATCGTCTTAGTTGTTAGTTTCAAACAAAACAATCAAACCCCCCTATTTTGTTCTTTCAATAGACTTAGAATTCGCAAACATAATTAGCTTCGTCTCTCTGTGGTTCGACCCTTACTATCACTATCTATAGTTTTAGTTTAGTTTTATAAATCTTATCTTTGACACCCACAACGACGGGTATCAACCTCCTTCACCACCTATCTCTCCGCCTAGGCAAGCCACTCCACCCTTCTCAACCGGGCGAGTATATTTATCCTTCTCGTCGCCCGGACCGACGAGGAATGCCTCAACCATTTACCGGGGATTATACCCAATCCTGCCAATCTTTTGATTCGGGATACCCCTTTGTTTACCTCACCCAGTGTATCAACACTAACTTGGTGTTGAGAGATATGCACGATATGGCGTGAAACTAGGGAGTCCGGCCAGCCCATAGGCCTAGTTTCTGGTCTGGAGAGGGGAACACCGATGGGGTGTTCAGTGCTTATGGTGCCAACCAACGGATTCAACCGACGGATTCAGCTGACGGATTCGGGCACCAACATTACGTTCAGGATAAGACATTTGGGAGACTAGTGAAGGAGGACTGCCGGAACATATTTTGGTGGCACCTCCTAAAGAGGTGGCTTTGGAGGCGGTTATGGGCATGGTTATGGGGCCGGTGGTGGGAGTAGCCACAGACCCGGTTTTGAGGGTGGCCATGAGACCGGCGACGAAGACGGTTTTGCTACTACCCACGATAGTGGCTTTGATGCGGGGACTTCTGTGGGAGTGGGTGACATGAACAAAGATTAGGACCGCGAGCGGCCTCCGAGTCGAAGGAGTGAGGATGATCGTGGATCGTAGGGGAGCGGGAGCGCCAAGTCCGTGAAAAGTCTTACCGGTTGGAACAAGTTTGTTGCGGTTTTTGGCAAGAAGAGAAGATCATCCGAGTAGCTTAGTCGGAAGTTGTGTTTATTGTGTTATATTTTATGTCGTTTGAATTTTTTATTTTGATGGTTGTACTACTGAGGCCGTAAGGCCAATACCATGTAATTTATTTCATGTTTGTTTGTGCGGGATTATGTGTCGTTGTGGCTTGTTTAATTTTGTAGGTGGACCTTGGCCTTGATGGTAAGGATTGACATGAGAATCAGCTACGCTCGACCGGGTACGGGGTTCACTCGACTTAGTGGAGTGTCTGGGCAGGGAGTTCCTGGAACATTCACTCGACCGAGTGAGGTGGGTTTCACCCGAGACTTGACTATTGACCTAATGGTGGGATGTTTGACCTCGGAACGCATGTTATAACGATTTGGGAGTCATAAAAGTAGGATCACATATGAGTTACATGTGATATCATACGTGGATGAGTGTATATTTACATATAAAGTGTTATGCGTGGTTGTTTGTATGTTGACGTATGAAAAACAATGATTGAGTAGTTGTATGTATGTATGGATGGTTGTATGAGACGATAAATAATAATATACATATGCATGATAGAGTTTTTCCATGGCACGTTAAAGATCAATTGGTAATCACATATATATATATATATATATGTATATATGTATATATGTATATATGTATATATATATATATATATATATGTATATATATGTATATATATGTATATATATATATATAGATTTAGGATCGGGTGAGAACGATCATTCGGTGCATACGGTGAGAACGTCTCACAACCATTAGATTAAAACAACAACTAAAGTCTGAGATCATAACCAAACTCTTTACGGGAAAACACATTCATACCTAAGTCAACATTTTCTCTCTCCTCTCATTTCCTTCAAATTTTCAGCCACGTTGGTTCCACCTTAATTGACGGCGGCCACCACGACTAGCCACCACCACCGCCACCATCAATAGACGAAGCCGATGTACACAATAACTACCATCATACGCCAGTGTCCGTTTCTGCACCCGTCTCTTTATATCTGTCGACGGAAACATTCCGTCTAATTTTGCTCCACCGTTGAAGAAGAAGGTGTGCTTCGACGAGATGGTCATGTGCTCCGGCAAGGCGACAATAAGCTTAGATCAGAGAAGGTAAATTAAGAGCCAAATTTCCATGGACTCTCCCAACAAAAATTAGGAGCAAATTTTTTCCTTAAGAGCAATGCCAACTGATATAAATGGAGCACGTTGTGTATAATGGCATCAAGGGTTCTATACAGGTATATTAGACATTACCTTATAATCACAATCCATGTCTGCATGTAAAAAATATATTTTAAATGTATTATGCATGGACCATAGCAACGAGGCATGTATACCAAAATATAACAATTGAAGATATATGCTGAATAAAGCAATTCGACTCGATATGTTGCAACGAGTTGAGGTTGTGGACAAGTTGTAGATACATTTTTTTTCTGGAGTAAATACATTTTCTTACGGGATAGATACATTTTTTTTACTTTTTTACATAAATCTAGATACATTTTTTTAACGAAGTAGATACATTTTCTTCACAAATTCTAGACAACTATAACAACTTTTTTTTACTTTAATTTCTAAGTACATTTTATAACCATGTAGATACGTCTATTTTTTATCTAGGTGCATGTTTTTCCAATTTAGGTGTTTTTTTTTACATAAACCTAAATACATTTTTTTGACGAAATAGATACATTGTTTACCTTTTCAAATCTTAGGTACATTATTTTCTTTGAATATAATATAAAAAGGAAAAAAAGATTATCTACATACACAAACTGTTATTGTAGATACACAAATATGTGATCTATATACACAAATATAACATGACTAATATATACAAAAGTCAACCCCCAAATCAAATAAAAATCCCAAATTTACAAACCCTCATCACCGCCATTACGACCTTCGACAGTGGCACCTGATTCCTTATTAACCAACTCTGGCGAGCTACTATAATCCCAAAAATCAGGCAAGCTCGAACCTCATCATCACCGGAGTACCAACACTCTTCAATTACGCCACTACTGACGACCACCATCATCAAAACTCGAACGACCAAACCAAGCCCAGATTCAGTGCACCTAGCGTACACAATATGATTGACAGAAATATGATGGCGATGCGGTGCTCTAGCGGATTGGGAGGGCGTCGAGAGGTATATAGGCGAGGGAGGTGACATGGACTCAAGTGACTGGCGCAATGGTCAAGGCGATCATGAGAGGCTACGACGTCGAGCAATTATGGTGATGGTGGCTGTACCGATCATCGTCGATTGAACGAAAATTGCTGCTACGTGATAAGTGAAGAAGGAGACGACAATGATGGTGTTAGTATAGGGTTGTAATGATTAATACTGGAGAACTAAATAAAAATGGCAATTAAATTGATTTATTTCCTTAATTAAAAAAAGGGGTTTGGGTTTTCATTAAAGCGAAAGAATCAGGGGGGAGTTTATGGCTTTGTTGGCTTTTTACATTAACCGTACATTCAGTTTAATCTAAGGGATGAAAGTTGTTCTCACCGTATGCACCGAATGATCGTTCTCACCGGATCTTGCCTATATATATATATATATATATATATATATATATATATATATATATATATATATATATATATATATGTGTGTATATATATATATGTGTATATATATATATGTGTATATATATATATGTGTATATATATATATGTGTATATATATATGTGTATATATATATATGTGTATATATATATATATGTGTGTATATATATATATATGTATATATATATATATATATGTATATATATATATATATATATGTATATATATATATATATATATATATATATATATATATGTATATATATATATATGTATATATACATATATATATATATATATACATATATATATATATATATACATATATATGTATATATACATATATATATATATACATATATATATATACACATATATATATATATACACATATATATATACACATATATATATATAACCGTACATTCAGTTTAATCTAAGGGATGAAAGTTGTTCTCACCGTATGCACCGAATGATCGTTCTCACCGGATCTTGCCTATATATATATATATATATATGTGTATATATATATATGTGTATATATATATATGTGTATATATATATGTGTATATATATATATGTGTATATATATATATATGTGTGTATATATATACATATATATATATATATATATATATATATATATATATATATATATATATATATATATATGTGTGTGTGTAGAAGTAAGATCATATGAGTTGGGTCATTCTTGGTGAGTTACCCCTCTAAATATTGACCATTGATCTAATTTAAGATGGATGGCTGAGATGTAATTTACCAAACACAATAAAATCCCCAAATTTGCCTAGCATCTTTATTTTCTCATTTCCCAGGAATCTTTAATTAATCACATCTTTAATTTAGCACAATTTTGTTTTTGCACTTTCATTTTTTTGACTTCAAGTTTGCACTTTGTCTTATTCATCTTTATTTTTGCCTTTTCTTTCTATTAATTCATCACATCTTTAATTGATTAATGATTTCGGAAAACCTAAGACCTAAAATCAAAATCGATGATATTTTAGTGATATCTCATCAAATTCTTTCCATTTTTTTGTAATTCCACTCGAGTACAGCAATATCATAGAAAATTTGATATTTCAATTGAATTGATCAACGATTTCGGAAAACCTAACGCCTAAAATCAAAATCGAAGGTACTTCAGGGATTATTTCAATTCAATAGATTATTTACGATTTCTTAGATAATAATCGAGTTATTTTAGTGATTTTCATAGTTATTGAAATCAAATTGATCGAGTTATGAATTCCAATGATCAAGTGATGAATTCCGATGATCGAGTGATTTTCATAGTTATTGTATAGTGTAATAATAGTTATTGTATAGCGTAACACAAGGTATTGTATAGTGTAATAATAGTTATTGCAAATTATTGTATAGTGTAATAATAGTTATTGTATAGAGTAACACATGTTATTGTATAGTGTAATAATAGTTATTGCAAATTATTGTATAGTGTAATAATAGTTATTGTATATAGTAACACAAGTTATTGTATAGTGTAATATTAGTTATTGTATAGAGTAACCCAAGTCATTGTATAGTGTAATAATAGTTATTGCAAATTATTGTATAGTGTAATAATAGTTATTGTATAGAGTAACACAAGTTATTGTAAAGTGTAATATTAGTTATTGTATAGAGTAACACAAGTTATTGTATAGTGTAATAATAGTTATTGTATAGAGTAACACGAGTTATTGACTTTGCTGCTGTTTGAAGAATTCTCATTTGTTCATCGTGATTCAAATTGTTGCAAATTACAAAAAAATAACGAAATCTTATCAAAAGTTGTTCTAATGAACAATTAGTTTGTTAAATTTGTTGTTTTCTAATGTTAATAATCACGAAAGCGAAAAAATTAGGCTTACCTTCTGTTATAGTTTTACAGTAACGTAGTTATTCTATTATATTGCGTCAGTTATTCTATTACATTACGTCGATTATTTCATTGAATAACAATTATATTTGTTCATCGTGATTCCAATTGCTGCAAATCATAAAAAAATAGATATCTTATCAAAAGTTGTTGTAATGAACAATTAGTCTGTTAAGTTTGTTGTTTCCTAATGTTATTAATCACGAAAGCGAAAAAATTATGCTTACCTTCTTTTTATAGTCTTATATTAGGGTTTCTTCATATTGGCATTAAATTTGACGAAAATTGCTTGCTTCGATCGAATTAATCGTAAGATAATCGACGAGTTTCGTATTTTTGTTTTGAATTGAACAAGTTTTGTGTTGATTTGATTAAATTAAGCCTTGAATTTGAAGAGATTTAGAAAAAAAAAAGAGAAAAATGAAGAACAGGGATAACGCAACAAATAGGGGAAGAGAGAGAAAAAAAAGTGTGTAATTTTGTGTGGGTTAATCTCAGTCATTGATATGGTTAGATCCAATGGTATATAAATGCGGGGGTAACTCACAAAAAGTGGCAAACTCACCGAATCTTGCCTCTATATGTGTATATATATATATATATATAGGGTTGGGATCCGGTGAGAACCACCTTACAATGAGAACCGGTGAGAACTATTCCTCACGGAGTTTTTAAAAAAAAATTAATGACATAATTGGATTCGGCATGGAATTTTATGGCCAGAGAACATATTTCTTGGTCTAGAAAATAAATACTAGTGGCGGAAAAATGATAGATACGAAAAAATAGATAGTAGGTACATGCAAATAAATAAAACGTATCTCACCTTGATTCCCGTCACTAGTATTTATTTTCTAGACCAAGAAATATGTTCTCTAGCTATAAAATGTCATGCCGAATCCAATTATGTTATTAATTTTTTTAAAAAAACTTCGTAAGGTAGAGTTCTCACAAGGTTCTCATTGTAAGGTGGTTCTCACCGGATCCCAAGTATATATATATATATATATATATATATATATATATATATATATATATATATATATATATATATTATATAATGTGTAGCTAGAAACGTGACAGTCATTGTATACTGGATAATTATAATAACAGTGGTAATTGGATAAGTTGTGTGTGACATGATAAAGGAAGTGGATTCATGCAGAATTTATGAAAAGTTTTGATCCAGTAGACTTAAGAAAAAGTTTTAAGATCGTTATATTTAGTAATGTAGTGCGTATATCGTAGGGTATGTATGAGTTGTGCACGTGCGCTAAATCTTGTCTTTGTACCTTCGTGAACTTCCATACGAAGTTCTTTTCAGGAGGAGTGAATGTAATATTTGGGAATGAGGAAATGAAAGTGAGGAGTGTATGAATCATAGTGAGTATATGGATACAAAGGAATGAGCGCAAGAAGAGTATGTGAATATGAGGAAACGAGTAAGAGTAAGTGAATACGAGGAAGTGAGTGCGAGTTCTAGGAATGATACCAAAGGAGTGACTTATATTGTGGATTAGAGTACGCGGAAAACCACAAGGTAAGAGTAAGTACACCTTAAGAAACGAGAGTAGCTAAGAGTGAAGGAAAGTCGGTGAGAGAGAGGAGCAAACTTCGGGGACGAAGTTATTTTCAAGGAGGTAAGATTGTAATACCCGATATTTGTGGGCCTCGTTATGATACATCGGGCTCCGTGAGAGGGTCCTCGGATGTTAGGAAGTCAAAAGTTGACCAGTTACGAGACCAAGTGAGGACCCGTACGAGACTAAGTGAGCTTGTAGTGGACCGAGTAAAGGAATTTAGAAGACCGAGTGACGGATACTCGGTCGGGTAAGTGGTTTAGTCGACCGAGTAAGGTCCACTCGGTCGAGTAGAGATCCACTCGATTGAGTGAAATGTCCATTCGTTCAAATAGAGATCCACTCGATCGAGGAAATAAGATAAGCAAGAGCAGGGAGTATGATTTATTATTATTATTATTATTATTATTATTAATTATTATTATTATTATTATTATTTTGATAAGTTTAGAAAACTAAGTTGATCCCGATGGATGAGA
Organism: Silene conica; assembly: GCA_029255685.2. Taxonomy (NCBI): domain Eukaryota; kingdom Viridiplantae; phylum Streptophyta; class Magnoliopsida; order Caryophyllales; family Caryophyllaceae; genus Silene; species Silene conica. Next base: position 31,788,756 of record CM055317.2, on the reverse strand, counting down.
TCAACTTATCTCATCCTTTCGAATGAGTAAGGTAAGTTGAAGCCACATGCTTTCAACCCACCGCGTAAGAGTTGGACATGAATGTCCAACATAAACCATGAAGTCAGCAACCTTATTGGCTTCACGAAAATAATGTTCAATTATCACTTTATCGAAAAGATGAAGATCAAGTTTCACATCCTTGATAATACTAGAGATTTCCCACGGGATCTGCCAAGTGTTACGAAGTGAGTTGATAACAAATAAATTATCACCCTCCACAATTAAGTTCGAGATTCCTAAATGTTTAGCGGCTAAAATACCTTCTTTTAGAGCGAGAGCCTCTGCGACAAGAATACTATTATTATATCCGCACTTTTTTGCTTCTAACAACACGACTATACCATTATGATCTCTTACACAATATCTTAAAGGAACTTTATTGCCATCTATTCTCGACCGTCAAAATTTAGCTTTAGGAAACCATTTTTAGGTTTCTCCCACCAGATTTCATTCCTACTAGAAGTGTTTGTAGCGGAGTTTTCTTTCTCGAAATTGTTGAGATCCTTATGTCTAGTTTCGTTCCAGGTCTTAATACTGTTATTACATATTTATTATAAAATAATACATTAAGATTTTTGTGATTTGAAGTTAAAATGGTATTAAAGGAGATTTGGTGTTGTTAAGTTGATGAGTATGGAAAGGTATGATTGAAAGGAAAGTTTAAACGAGCCGATGAGCGGAATAGTGAGAAATTGAAGCATTGCGAAAAACCAAAAAAGTGAAGATTAGATTATATAAAATAATAGAGTTAAAAAATGTAAGTAGACATTAAAATAATACAAGTGGAAATATAAAGATATAATGTTTGTATAGTGAATTAGTGATTGGTTTACCCAAAGGAATACGTGAGCAATAAACTCATAATGATTATTAAACATTATCACTACTTGTCCAATATCCAAACATGAAAACACTACTCACCATTTTTGTATTTTAATTCCACGACCATATATTTTTAAATATATTAAGCCTTGATTATACTTTCTTTTAAGCTAATTAACCCTTTGCGTCCATTCTCCTAATTCCTCACTCTCTCTCTCCCTCCCTCTCTCATCTCTCTCTCTCTTTTCATCATCTATAGACTATACTCTTGTTAACTTGAAGTGTTTTTCATTCTCCAAATTCTCGCCCAGTTTTTCTGCATTCTTCATCCTCAATGTCCCAGGTATAACCAAAACCAAGTGTTGTTTCGCTCCAACCATTTTTTCATTATTTGCTTCTTTGGGTTGACTCTTTTTTATTAACCAAATTCACGTTTGTGACGGCAATATCTGTCGCAAACTTGTGACGAGTTAAATAAAAACTCACTTATGGAGATATCGACAAACCATTTGTGGTTCTCTATGCATATTTTTGTCTTATTTAACAAGTGTATGTACCAGACCCGTCGCGGATACACCGGTCACTTTGTAAGACCTATTGTTTTTGTTAATCGTCTTTGCTAATCTGTATGTCTCCTATAACACTGGTTTTACGGAAATATTGTATAAAGAGATATAAGTAGCAAGGAAAAAGTATTTAATGAAGTAAGAAGGCTTAGAATATGTTAGATGCGTCTTACATAGGGATAAGTTGTTACGTTAACAGAATTGTTTTGTAGTGGTAGGTTTGATTAAAAGAGTGGTTATAAAGATAGAATAAAAAAAGGTAAAGAAATGATTAGTTGATTTGAGTGGTAATTATAGAGATGGAAGAGAGTTGATGCATGTATCCATGCATGCAAGCTAGGAGCTAGGACTGAATGAATTTGAAGGTATTTGAATGGTTTTGTAAGTTTGTTAGTAGTAGATGCAGTAAGTTTGATTAATTTGCAGATTGCAGGTCAATTATGTTGTCTTGATCATCTTTAATTAATTTGGTTTAGTAAAGGTTGTCAGGTGGATGATGCTTGTCAAAATCCTATCTAGTTAGTCTTCAAATGTGATGAGTGATGGGATAAAATTGGAATGAAATGGTTAGGGTCAGAACTGGGAACTGGGAACTGGGAACTGGGAAGTGGGAAGATGAATTATTTGTTATTTAGAGGTGGATCTGTAGGGTCCCAACACCTCCCAAATGAACGAAATACCTTATTCTTTAAGATGGCCTGGGAATGGGAATGGGAATCAATGATCACCAATTAAAGTGGATTATAGTGCTTAGTGGGTATTATTATAATGTTCCCAAATTGTGGATATAACTATTTTCTCTTCAATTTCAATGGGACTTACTGTGCTTTTCAATTGCTCAGATGCCAACCCCTGCTTAATTATACCAAAACCTTTACTCTCATCTATCATATATGCAATTCAACTCTTCTTTGCTAAACCTTTCCTTGCTTTTACATTCTTTTGCAGCTTTCATGAACTCAACCTCTTTTTTGTTCTAAACCCCATTCTTTTCCTTTTTCTTCTTAAACAAACATGAATACCTCATCCACACAGTTTGTCGTCTCAAGAAGGATGAATATATATGAGCCTCTACACCAGATCACCTCCTGGGTAGATACTTTTAGAGACGATAATGCCTCTATCAATGTGTCTCCCTCCACTCTTCTCCAACTGGAAGATAAAATGGACAGCCTCGTACGTTTTCTACTCTTTTTTCACGCTCTCTTTCTCTCATGATTGCTTCCTATTTTCACTTATAATGCTTTCTTTACACTTTTCTTTAATGTTTCTGCTTTTCTAAACTCAATAAACGTAGTCAGAGGATACATCACATGGAGTTGCAGCAGCATTTTCAAACAGATATGACCAAGAGGCATCTAAACCTTATGATAAGGTAAATCATACGCAGCAATGCCTTCCTTGTTTGGCTGGATTTCTCTTTTGGTGTTAAGGGAGCTACAAGGGTTGTTTTGATGCTAACTATGCAAACTAACCACTTTTCAAGTTCAATGCGCATTTGAATGAGGGAACGTAATATGAATATTAATAATAGTTGGACCTCAACCATCCCCAACACAAGGTATGGGGGGAGCCTATGCAAACTAATATTATTAGTAATAATTGAGCTTCAACCATCACCGTAAGTTTTTGGTTGAGATGCTTCATCTATCACTAACGAGTTTCAAACCCAACTCATGAGTACCACTTCTCAATGACTTTACTCAGACAAAGGCGAACGGGTCATGCATGTTGCCCGTTGAGTTAATTTGGATCAAGTCATTTAAATGATCCTTTCATTCAAGGTCGGGTTTGGTCATTTGAGGTTAAGTATGCTTTAGATATGTTAGGATCGGTTAATTTTGGGGTATGGGTGAGCTAGGGGTCAGTAGAGTTCGGCTTGGGTTAGTCGAGTTAACTTTGGTTGAGTTATTTGGGTAGCAGCTCGGAAAGGGACAGCTCGTTTTGGTCGGCTTAGCTTAGCCAGACATCTGATCAGCTGACACTTGTAGCTGCTTATCAAATTTAAAATATGCTTAGCTTGATTTCCCATTATTTTGGAGACAAAACTAACGAAATACAATTTATCTCTAAGCAAGCTTCCGGTTCTTTCATTACGTTTCCAAATCACTGTGTATCCTCCTTTTCTTCAGCCTACTGAACTATTGCACAATTCATTTGCTGTCTTACTATTATAAGGTACAAAGACGTCTTGCTCAAAACCGTGAAGCTGCTCGTAAAAGCCGCTTAAGAAAAAAGGTGCAAAATAAAGCTGTCACGTCTTAGTTGCTTTTTGTTGTTCTTACGTTTGCTGATTACAACATATTTGGTATGTTACTATAGGCCTATGTGCAGCAGTTAGAATTGGGCCGTACAAAATTGATGCAGATGGAGCAAGAGCTTGGACGATTGAGACAACAGGTATGCGGACACTTCCATTCAAGGTCGTCTCAATGAATTTGGTGGTCCTGAGGGAATGTTTAAAAAGTGGGCTTACTAAATGGTTCTAATATGAATGTGAAAGACCATCATGGCCTTGTTTTAAGGCTTTATTCAATGAAATACGGAGTGTATGAGAACCTTCAACATTATGCTATAATGATATACTTGAGTCCTACACACGCAAAAGCAAAACATAAGGAAACTCTACCCGAAAAATCAGGGAGCCTATTCGGAAAACATACGGCTAACCACAATGGTTGGCTCTTAAGAAAATTGGTCTTTACTAAGAAGCTCCTTTGGGTGAAGTGCCCATTGATGACTAATTCTTATCTAAGAAGCTTCTACGACTGTGGATGGCCCAATAAAACCTCTTATCAGATGACTCTACTTCATTCACTTTTAAGTATTCATGTTTACCATATCTGCTTGCTTACATGAATTGTTTACTCCAGGGTGTGCATACTAGTGGTGGGATAGATCAAATTCCCTTCCCCGGGGCTGTAAATTCAGGTTGGTTGGCCAGTACATTTGCATTTACATTACTTCAGTAATGATAACATTTGCTAGAATATTCAATGTTCAGGGAACTATGTTAATCTTATTTTGTTTTAAGTCGTTTCTGTCTAACACTTACCTTGGAATGTCTCAAAATCTAAATTTGTAAAAGCAGATAGATACTGCAAACCCACTGGGACATCATCTAGTTTCCCGTGGCTTTCAATCACATCGGAAGTATTGAACATTCAATAAGTACTAGTTGAAGTTTGATCATCTATGTCACTCGAAGTCTCAAACTCGATTAAGATACATGAGATAGTATCATGGATGCGTCTCCAAATGCCGGACTTGACTGTTATATGAAAATTTATCATGTTTTTGGTTTAGTCTGAAGTGTTCTAGTGTAATTGGGTATCTGACACTGGTACGTGAGTCGTGAGGTAATATGAAGATTTGGAGTAGCTATACCTTCCTATAGAGATAATATGATATAGATATACTCCTTATATAACTAACGCGAAGCTTATGACTGTTAGAAACTACAGAAATGTGATTTGGAGTATGTCTAGGAGGTGGGTGTTTGATTTTCTTGGTATTGATTACCCAGACTTAGGCGCTTAGGAGTAGGAGTAGTTTGACCGTGGTCTCATCTCCTTTGCTTTAGTACTTCTATAATTTGCACATCATCCTTTTTTGTAAATTATACTTTTTGTTTTTTTTTTTTCCTTCGATAGGAATCGTTGCATTTGAGATGGAGTACGGACACTGGGTTGAAGAACAGAATAAACAAGTTTGTGTGCTCAGGAATGCCTTGAATACTCATATAACAGACGTTGAGCTCAGGATTCTTGTCGACACTGGCATGAAGCACTATTTTGATCTTTTTCAGTTGAAAGCAACCGCTGCAAAAGCTGATGTATTCTATCTCATGTCTGGGACGTGCAAAACTTCGGCTGAGCGCTTTTTCTTGTGGATTGGAGGGTTTCGACCATCCGAATTACTAAAGGTGACATACTCTGAACAAATTCTAATATTTAATTATGCTGTTAGGACTTGTATATTCTTAATAGAGCTAAACCCTTGGTCTTACAAGCTTGATGAGATTCCCTTGTAGATGCAAAACGTATGGCAAACGGATCATTCGGTTACGAGCTATTTCGAAAGAGGTCCTTGGGGTTCGAGTCATTTTTGGTTGTGCTAATTAAGGTTTTGGTCATTTATTAAATGGATAAACTTCAATGCAGTTTTCAAATTAGTCACTTGGGGAATCTGAGATCGGGTAATTTTTGAGTTGGATAGTCTCGATTAGGTCAATATCGGGCCAACAATGACCGAGCCAACTACGCGTTGGATTGGGTTACTCTGGTTCTAGACGAGCTTTTAAATCTTCCGAGTTGAAAAATAAAATTTATCCCTGTCTAGTCATTCCTAACCATAAGACGGTATTACTAAAAAATTGCTGAAGAAGCTCATATATTCACTCTTCGAATTATGATTTCATCAGGTACTTGGGCCTCAGCTTGATCCCTTGACGGATCAACAACTCCTGGATGTGTATAACCTTAAGCAATCATGTGAGCAGGCCGAAGAGGCGCTTACACAGGGCATGGATAAACTTCGGCAGACTCTAGCGGAATCTGTGGCTGAAAGTCTCTTCGGAGAAGGAAGCTTCAGACCACAGATGACTAATGCAATTGAGAAACTTGAAGCTCTTGTTAGCTTCGTAAACCAGGTAAACATTTCACAATTTCTTATTTCACATTTTACTGAATTTTCTCATTGCTGACTAAAACTGTTCTCTGCGAATTGGCATTCAGTTTAATTTCTGTTTCCGTTATTTTCGTGTGTCTAATTTCTGCGATCAGTTGATCAAACTTGTTTCATAGGTTCTGGACCGCAGAGAGTATGAGTTTCACATTAGGCAGTCTAATACTTCATCAATTACTATTACTATAAGAACAGACCACATTATCAAAACATTAGGCAGTCTAGTAAATACTAAGTTAGGTGGTTACAGATTTCGACATTTTAAATAGGTGTAAACCTTCGGCTGAATGTTACTTCCTTAATCTTAGGAAACAAGTTGTGACATTAGTATTGACAAGTCCGCAAATTCTTGAGTTAGCTTAACGTCAAATGTGCTACCGACTACACAGCATGAAAAACTCAATTCAGTGATGCAAATTAAGTAGGTTGGTGGCATGCTGTACTTTCTCGTTCAGATCAAAGAGAGTAAGAAGGGTGTTATCAATTTTGAACCCCCGTAATGGATACCACACAAATAACCTTACCAAACCAGGTAACCTAGATGAACGTGTTTTGGTTTCAGTTTGTAGGCACGAATGAAAGTACCATGTTTTTTTTGTTTAAAAAACGAATAACCCTGAGAGTTGAGCTAGTTGAGATCAGCAAGTTTTTGTTTCCATCTATGATCTATAGCTAGGAAGTATGGGTGAAGCACAAGATTTGTTTATAGTCTGTCTATACCTCTATATCGTACCCAAAAAGAATATATAACCCTGTTTTTCTTGAGACATATAACCTGAAACAAATGCTTTCGATAAACAGGCAGACCACCTTCGACGAGAAACTCTGCTGCAAATGCATCGGATTCTAACAATACGTCAGGCAGCTCGAGGGTTGTTAGCCTTAGGAGAGTTCTTCCATCGTCTAAGGGCACTTAGCTCCCTTTGGTCTAGTCGTCCTCGTGAAACGTGATAACCATTAAAGCTTCTATAATCATTTTTCAGCGAGAGATGCATCCGCAGCTATGGTCTTGTTATTAACCAATGACCCAAATGAAAAACATTGTACATAATAGGAGCGATGCCATTGTTGTTTTGTACAGCATGGGATTGTTTATGAACTCGAAATTTTTGCTTTGAAATGTGATTTATCATCGAGTGTGCATCACTTATGTATTGTGTAAATGAGATAGGTATAATCTATATAGCAATTTTGTAAAAAATATTAGTGTGATGTAATAAAAGATGGGGAGGCATTCTCAATTGTCATAGCTTACAACATTGCCTTAATCGTCCCCTTTTTTCATCTATTGATTGTTGGGCCTTGCCAGCAGCAGTGACAACTTATCCACTTATGACTCACGATTGACGACTCATGACTCATGTCCACTCCCACTCCCACCACCAAACACCCACTCACTGACCCTAACAAATTCAAACACTAATAAAATTCAACCAATTTTCATAAATAATCAAGTAGAATCCAAGTAAAATAAAAATGAAATACTATAACGGCCCTTTTTCTTTTGGATTGAAACTGAATTGAATTGAACTTAATTTAATTTAACTTATATTTCTGAACTGAACTGAACTTATCGGATTTGAACTGGACTTATAGAATCTGAACTGAACTTATAGGAAAGTTACTGAACTTAACTTAACATAACTTATACGAATTGAACTGAACTGAACTGAACTTATAAGATCTGAACTGAACTGAACGTATAAAATCTGAACTGAACTAAAAGGATAGGATATGAACTAAACTAAACTTAAAAGATGTAAAAGAACGTATGTTGATAATTTTCATATATTGAATATCAAAATATACATCAAGGGTATATATGCATACAAGGTACATGACTTGTATAAGGAGACTAATTCTAACCTAGGATCAAAACGATATCTTAATTACAAAAATATAGTAACTGAAATAAAAACTTTACATAACTAATTGATTTGAGATCAAAGAATATTTTCAAGGAATAATATTTTCAAAGAATAATATTCTTAACAGGCTCCCGCAAGATGGACGAGTTGAAAGCGAGACCAATCTTGGAGATTAGAGAATGATGACGAGGACGTAGTAGAGGCTTAGTTAAAACATCTGCCAATTGATCATTCCCAGAAATGTGTAGAACACGGAGAGTTCCTTGTTGAACACGTTCACGAACAAAATGGAATGCAAGTGCTAGGTGCTTCATTCGAGAGTGAAACACGGGGTTGGCGGAATAGTGAGTTGCACTTAAGTTATCCGAGTAGATAACAGGGGCAGCCGTGGGAAGTGCTTGCAGTTCAGATAGAAGCGATTGTAACCATATTAGTTCGGAGGTGGTGTCGGCAATGGCCCGAAATTCAGTTTCGGTAGATGAACGAGCAAGTGCTCGTTGTTTCTTGGAGGCCCAAGAGAGAGCATTTCGCCCAAGATAGGTGACAAAACCCGATGTAGACACATATGTGTCTTTGTCCCCTGCCCAATCCGCATCACAGTAGGCGTGAAGATGATTGGGGGAGGTTCGATAAAGTTGTAAGCCAACCGTGGAGGTGCCCTTAACGTAGCGTAGTAAACGCTTTAAGGCTGTCCAGTGGTGGTCAGTAGGAGTTTGCATAAATTGGGATAGTTTGTTCACGCTAAAAGCGATATCAGGTCGAGTAAACGATAGATATTGGAGGCTACCTAAAATAGCGCGGTAATCGGTAATATTTGTGATTCGGGAGCCACCCGTATTTGTGAGAGGATGGGTGGTAGCCATGGGTGTTGGGTATGGTTTTGAATCTAGCATATTATATTTATCATGGATATCATATATGTATTTTGTTTGGGAGAGTAAGAGACCTTGGGAGTTAGGGGTTACTTCTACGCCTAGGAAATAGGATAGAGTTCCCAAATCTTTTAGCGAGAAAGCCGTGGCAAATGAGTCAATAAACGAGTTGACATGGGTTAAGTTCGGCCCAGTTATGATGATGTCGTCAACATACACGAGTAGGTAGATTTTGTTGGGGCTGGTGTCCTTGGCAATTAAGTACAATGACTTATTAAATCTCTTTAAGGATCACAAGGGCATACTTCTGTATTATTACCAGTTGATCCACGTTTATCAATAACGGTTGGCTTGCTAGATAAGTTTGACGTTATTGTCATACGGATGGCGGTGATCAACTGGTCCCTATACGTCACACCTATAGGACACGTTTGAGAGATGTGAAGGTATGAAAATACAGTCACATTTATGCCGGATATGACTAAACAGTTAGTCAGAGGTATTGACTATTAAATTAGTCAATAAGATGTTGAGATTATTATTTAATACGGATTAAATAATTTTAGCTAATACGGATTACATGATTAATTCGTAAATTAAATATAAACGGTTATATTTAATTAAATATTGTATTCGCCCATTAATATAAACAGTTATATTAATTTGGATAATTATACAATATCGTATTTTGTCAGACCATTATTAATATATCGACTGTATTAATATCTGATAACATGTTACGATTTATAAATAAAACCCGCGAACAACTTAAAGCTAATTGGGTCGAATCACGCATTGGAATAAGGTAAGAGTGGAAAGCCCACTCCTACCCGACATCAATTTCGGCCGGCCAAGTGTAGTATATAAGGAGAGTCCTTCTCCTTATATCAAATACTCTTGTTGCACTGTTTAATAAATCTCAAGGTAAAATTAGGGTTTGAGAGCATTCTTCTCCCAAAACCTCAGATCTCACATCTAAAACCTCAGGGGCTCTCCCTATATTGCAAGGCAATTGGAGAGGATTTCTAGCACACGCGGCCACGTCTCAAACTAAGTCTTGGGTGCAAGTTATAGGAGGGAATTTGCATTAATTCCTGTTCTTAGGCCATAAGCACAAAGGACCAAAGGTTGAATTCTTTTTCTTATCCTTTTTAATCTTATGACTATAAACACAACTGTATTTTTCATTATAATCCTGCAAGTTTAGGGTGAATACATGCTTTATTCCCCACAAGTGGTATCAGAGCCAGGCCATGAAAATTTTACTTTTGTGTTTTTCATAAGTTTATTTAAAAGTTTTTGAAAAATCTCGTTTCTGCCGCCGTGTCGGTCGGTCGACCAGTTATAGCGGTCGGTCGACCGCCCCTGTGTGAGTTTTCTGTTTTTTTTTTCAAAACAGTTTCCTTTGTGAGAAATCGTGTTCAGAAACTCGGTTTCGTGTTTTGTGGTCGGTCGACCTGTTTTTCGGGTCGGTCGACCATTCTGCTTTAAAAAAAAAAAAAAAAAAAAAAATTTTTTTTTTCGTCAGGTGGTCGGTCGACCTGTTTTTCCGGTCGGTAGACCACCCCTGTAACAGAATCGTTTTTTTTTTATTTTACGAAAATAACATGTTTTATTTTCACATGGCTTAAAATAATATACTATATACGGAAATAGTGTATTATTTAGTGAAACGGTTCACCCTCGCTTGATACATATTGTTTTAAAACAGTTTAAAATAATGGATTATATGTTTGTTAAAATTGGTGATTAAAACGGTATAGTCACTTAATTTTAATCTTAAAAGGTGGTTTGGTATAAATTTATTAATCATAATAACAGTATTATATTATGTCATGTATAAATTGTTTTTAGTTGATGCATTTTATTTATCGTCTTGTGAATGCCTTGAATGCTTTCAATAACGTATTTAATTTTTGCAAACGGTTGTAACTTAGTGTGGCCTTAGAAGATTGTGTCACCGTAATGAAGGGACACGATCTTGCTTGTAATTTTGAGATCTTGAATCTCCGTTTTGGGTTTTTGCCATGTAATTACTTTTGTATTTAAATTAGAATGTATCTAGGACTACTTTTGTAATTTAAATTAGTAATTTTGTGAAGACCAAAGACAAGACGGAGGCCGGATGCTCACTCCCGCTGCAAGGACCAAGATGGAACATCAAGACAAGCTTCTAGGGTCCAACAGTGGATTCCAAGTTGTTTTATGTTTATTTTGGTAGGATAGGCCACACTAGGACTTTTATTTACGTTTATTGCATTTATCTTTACTCTTTCATCGATAATAGCTTGCATCATATTCCGCCTAAAAACCAAACCACCTATATCATGCCTGAAAACTGACTCATGTAGAGGTTACGCGTTAGTTTTCTGTGACAATACAGATGTCACATGTCAATTTAAAAGCCATCACTTTATTTAATTCATTCACGCAAATGTTAGTTTTTAGTTCACTTAAATATGGATAAATAAGAGTTGATGGGGTCTTCCTCGTATAACCAAAAATTGAGATTAGTCTTTATAAATCAGCCTCCCATGAATCCCTTCTTCGTCGGTAGGCATAATATGACCCCTTCTACGTCGGGTAAGTGGGAACAGATGATTTATTTTATCTCAACATCATGGTCACTCGATAATATTCCAGTGACTGAGATGGACTAATAGATAGATATACGGAAATCTATCGACCAAGAGTTCCAACGATTGGAATTAGCCAAACTGTGGGCTTATCAATATACGGAAATTGAGTCTTGGGATCGTTTATATAATTCTTGAGGGAGATCAATTATATAAATGCATGAGTCTACGAGTTTAAATTCAATTTAATATAGACTTAAATCACAACAATAAGTTGCTTATATGGTTTTGTTTTATCTTCTTTTCAGTGTAGAACACGTTCATTAAAACTGCTGTAAAACTAAAATGGCTGGTGAAGACCCAATGCCAAGTGCCAAGCTAGCACGTGAATCCTGGCTAAAAGCCTTCATGGACTCCATGAATCAGTCAACTAGACTGAGGAATGATTGGTCAAACTTCTCTGACTGGGAGGCAGCACTACGGAATGCTGCCATTGCTGACGGAAAGCTCAAGTTCTTAACTGAGCCCATTCCGCCACACCCAGGAACTGAGCTAGAGCCAACGATGTTCGCGCTCATAGCGACTTTGATACGTGTCTATTTTATGATGTTTTACATCTATTTTTACACGTATTTGGTCGCTCATTTACTATGTTTTAGCCTTTATTTCCCACAAATTGTGTACTTTCGTATTTTTATGCACTTTTGCAGATTTATGCGGAAAAGAGACGATTTGGCACCAAATTCGTATCCTCAAGTCTTTTGCTTAATTAAGGAATAAATGGAAAGTCAACTGGAGTCAAAATCAAGTACCAAGAGTCAAAACAGAAGAAAATCCGAAGACTTCCGTACAGAAGCGGTCGACCGACCAGTTAAACGGGTCGGCCGACCAGGCCTGATTTTCATAAAGCCCAATTTTCCAAGAAAGGCCGGAAATAAAAGAAGCCCAGCAAGAAGCGGTCGACCGACCAGCTAAACGGGTCGGCCGACCAGAGCGAAGCCCATGCGACTCTTTTCGGAAATAAAGTAGAATTAGAGCTATAAGGAAACTCTTAGTTTTTACCCTATATAAACAAATCTTGTGATTAGGGTTAGGCATGCTTTTTCATATTTATGCTTGATATCTATTATCAATCCTTAGGATCTTTTATTCAATCTTTTACCATCTAGTTCATATTTTATCATTATTCAAGAATTCTCAAGCATTCAATAAAGTTTATTCAGTTCTGCCTTAATTCCAATTGTGGTAATCACTCTTTAATCTAGTTTTTATTATAGTTCTTGTTTTTATTACAATTGTTAAGTTAGAATCCCAATCTTTATTGAATCTTGCATGCTTAGTTTATTTACTATGTTCTCCATGTTTATTTCCAATTTTATGATCGTCTTAACAGTCATGAGTAGCTAATTTTCATATGTTAGGATGTAGGGGATAATATGCAGAGGTAAATAAAATCCGAAAAACCGACCTGTAGCAGGACCACGGTCGACCGACTGGAATAGCCGGTCGGTCGACCGAGGCCGTGGTCGGCCGACTGGAGTAGCCGGTCGGTCGACCACTCGCGTATGTTTTCTTATTTCGTCTTTTCTTGTCAATTATAATATCATGCAATGAGACCATAAGGAGACTTGTAGGATGTTAGTAATGACCTACCCAAGATTGAAAGATACGGGAAGGGCATTGGTTTACACCTTAAGACGGATAGGTTACTAAAGGCTGAAAGGTATGTAACCTGGGATTTAGGAATCACCCTTATTGTTGACACCCAATAATTGTGAGACCTAGGAACTAATAGCATAGGCCGAAAGGAGCTATTAGGTAGCATAGACCTAAAAAGATATGTTACACCCCCTTACGCGACTGCAATACATGTTGACCTTAGGATTTACTTTACCTTAGCTTTTTATTACCCAAACATCCTAGCATTCCCTTTCATTATATTTTATTCTCATCTTTTATTTCTTATTTTATTTTAATCTTTGCTTAGACTTAGTAATCAACAATCAAACCCCCAATTTGTTACTTTTAAACATTAACATTAAGACAATAAACATTCCCCACCTCCTTGTGGTTCGACCCTGACTTTCACTATCTATTGTTAAAGTTAGGAATTATAAATTTTATCTTTGGTACCCTCAACGACGGGCATCAAATTTTGGCGCCGTTGCCGGGGAGGTGACGCCAGTGTTTATTGTTTTTTGTTTATGTTTTCCCTTTTTCTTTCGCTGTCATGACCATCGCCCCTTTCCCACAACTCGAGCATGAACCTTTGTATTTCTATTGTGATAGATTAATCTCCTTCCTTTCTCAATTTGGCTATCCTATTAGTATTGGGGAGGTTTGTCGTATCTTATATGATGGAGTTACTGTTAAGACCTTGATCGAGATTGAGAGAAATTGCGAATGGGAATTTTTAGACCTACCCTGTGAGAAGCAATGGGAGCTTCTCAAACACCTAATGCGAGCCGGTGCAGATACGGAGGGGTATGAGGGCATTGATATTAGTAACCCAGATATTCCTGTTGAGTGTGATCCTATCACACCCATTACTGAAGAGTCACTCATTCTTAAGGATGAGAATGATAGGTTATTTGATTCCCTCTGCCTCCCCGTTGATGATACTGACTTGGATTTAGATACAGATGATGAGTTAGACTTTCACCCCTTGACTGACCAACCTATTTCTGTAGGTGTTAGTAATGAACATATTCCTAACATGTTTGAACCCTCGGTTGATGAACCTTGTGTTTTGCAGGATTCTTCTATTGACAACTCTGATGTTTTCAATAATATTAGTGAATGTTATGTACAAGGATCCTTTACAAAGGATCCTTCGGAGGCTTTGATGTGTTTTGAGGCATCTGCAGGTGAATCTCTTGCTCAGGAGGCTGATTTGGATGCTCCAGATATTGCAGCACTAGTGACAGAGTCTATAGGCAGTAGGAAGAGAGATGTTCTCGATCGAGTAGTACCACTTACTCGATCAAATGCTGTAGAGAACGAGGTCACTCAAGCAAGTGATCATTTGGCTGAAAAGAAGAGCCCAAGGAAGAAGAGACCAAGGAAGGTGTCGACCCACGACTTGGGAGTCGACAACCCTAGGAGATGGATGGCTAGAGCTATGGATGATGACCCACCCATCTACATGGTGGAGAGAAAATCATCTACCCAAATCACCATAGCTGAATGAGTAGCCTGTAGTCAGAGCCCTTGGTCAAAGAAACGCCGAATCCTTCGCGGATGACTTCTTCTTTTTGCTCGTTTCTGTTTTTCTTAAGATATTATTTTTGTTTTGCTAAGACTTTCTTGCTTGCTTTCTTTAAGTTTTTAGGACAACTTTTTTTGTGTTTGCGTAGTTAAGACTTTTTGGACTTGTTTCTGGGATCTCGCGCATTTGTTGGGCGCATATTTTTATTGCTTTTTCAGGTTTTTACGAAGAAACGGAGATCGTTGAGACTCAGAGGGTCGACCGACCAGATACACCAGTCGGTCGACCTAGCCGCCGTATCGCTGAATTCCTGTTTTCTGCAGGAAAGGTCGGTCGACCTGTCCTCTAGGTCGGTCGACCTACCCATCCGTCGCAGTCTTTCGTTTCTTCATCGGGAACCGTGTAACCGTCTTTGGTACTTGAGTGGCACTGCCTGCCACCAAAACCTCCCAGCTTACGCTGGTTTGGGGAGGTTTTTCATGCGCTTCATAATCCTGTGAGTTCTTTCCAGTTTTTCCTTGGTTTTTATTTTCCTTGCATCTTTCTTTTAATTTTATGAAACCTTTACTTAGGCTAATGCACAATGGGGACATTGTGCGGGTTGGTTTGGGGAATGGTTTCGTGTCACATGCATTGCATTCTGTCACACGTTTATTGCATTTTCGTATTGCATTGTTCTTTTCTTTATTTTCCTTGCATATACAAGAAAAATCCAAAAAAATGAAAAAATTCAAAAAAATTCAAAAAAATGCACGTTTATTTTAGCATATAGGTCGAGTCGGAACGAAAGTATTTCAAGGATGATTTAGCTATCTCACATGTTTATGCCTTTACCTTGCCTTGTCAACTTGTTTTAGTATGAGAGTCTTTTGCATATCTACGAGTTTTTGTCAATTTGTATTTATTGAGACTTGACTTATACCTTGGCAACCTACTATACATTCTAAGGTTTAGAGCTTATTTCCTGGTTTCATTCTTAAAACCAGTTGTCTAAGATGTGAGTAGTACTCCCCTTGGAACGTGTTACATCAATATGCATAAACATGAACTTGAATTGCTATATACTTGTTTTACTATCTCGTTTTGTGAGTCTTGATACGTGCATTTGGGATCCCTTTTCTCATATTTACCCATAAGCTTCACAAAGCCAAATTTGCCTTTTTATTCCCCCAAAACTACATCCCATACTTAGCCTACCCTTCCAAGCTAGTATTTGTGGTCATTGGATTATTTTTTGAGGCATCTTGGTTTGTATGCTATTATGAGCAAAAAGAGAAAAGAAAGAAAGAAAGCAAGAAAAGGAAAAAAAGAACAGAAAAAATTCATTCAAAGAAAGAAAGAAATAAAAGAAAAACGAAAAAAAGTCAAAAACGTACAGAGCCAGTCGACCGACCACCTTAATGGGTCGGCCGACCACTTGGAAGAATCAGATTCAAAATTTCGTTCCGGAAATTCCTTTCTTTTATATGTTATCACTCCCGTACCTCATTCAAAATATTTGGGAGTCCTTTCTTATATTTAATGTGAGAGTTGTGCTACAAAAGAGCATTTTCTTAATATCAAAAGTGTGAAGTTTGTTGATGGAAACCGGTTTTACTAGCTTGGCTACTAACCCCACATATCCAAAAACATCTTAACCACTTTTACCTTTTACCTCACATATCTTTCGTACCTCATCTGCATGTATCTAGGTCACTTAAATTAGATTGTTATACAAAGTTGTAGAATTCCTGTTCATGTTAGGTTGCAGGCATGTTTTCACGGGTCGCAGTTAGGTGAGTGTCTCTACAAAATTACTTCTTTCTATCTTTTACATATACTCACCCTTTGCTTCATGAGTGTCTCGAGCGTACCGCGAGAGTCCATGGTATAAGTCTCTATAGTTTCTTTATTTGCAAATCTGACAACACCATAACTCGTTTGCATGATTTAAATGCTTTCTCATTTTGTACTTGGCATTGATATAGGCTTACATGTAAATTTCGCTCTGAGATTGAAATCGTTCCATTAGTTAAGATCGAGTCTATTTCTTGCTTGAGGGCAAGCAAGGGTTTGGTTTGGGGAATTTGATACGTGTCTATTTTATGATGTTTTACATCTATTTTTACATGTATTTGGTCGCTCATTTACTATGTTTTAGCCTTTATTTCCCACATATTGTGTACTTTCGTATTTTTATGCACTTTTGCAGATTTATGCGGAAAAGAGACGATTTGGCACCAAATTCGTATCCTCAAGTCTTTTGCTTAATTAAGGAATAAATGGAAAGTCAACTGGAGTCAAAATCAAGTACCAAGAGTCAAAACAGAAGAAAATCCGAAGACTTCCGTACAGAAGCGGTCGACCGACCAGTTAAACGGGTCGGCCGACCAGGCCTGATTTTCATAAAGCCCAATTTTCCAAGAAAGGCCGGAAATAAAAGAAGCCCAGCAAGAAGCGGTCGACCGACCAGCTAAATGGGTCGGCCGACCAGAGCGAAGCCCATGCGACTCTTTTCGGAAATAAAGTAGAATTAGAGCTATAAGGAAACTCTTAGTTTTTACCCTATATAAACAAATCTTGTGATTAGGGTTAGGCATGCTTTTTCATATTTATGCTTGATATCTATTATCAATCCTTAGGATCTTTTATTCAATCTTTTACCATCTAGTTCATATTTTATCATTATTCAAGAATTCTCAAGCATTCAATAAAGTTTATTCAGTTCTGCCTTAATTCCAATTGTGGTAATCACTCTTTAATCTAGTTTTTATTATAGTTCTTGTTTTTATTACAATTGTTAAGTTAGAATCCCAATCTTTATTGAATCTTGCATGCTTAGTTTATTTACTATGTTCTCCATGTTTATTTCCAATTTTATGATCGTCTTAACAGTCATGAGTAGCTAATTTTCATATGTTAGGATGTAGGGGATAATATGCAGAGGTAAATAAAATCCTAAAAACCGACCTGTAGCAGGACCACGGTCGACCGACTGGAATAGCCGGTCGGTCGACCGAGGCCGTGGTCGGCCGACTGGAGTAGCCGGTCGGTCGACCACTCGCGTATGTTTTCTTATTTCGTCTTTTCTTGTCAATTATAATATCCTGCAATGAGACCATAAGGAGACTTGTAGGATGTTAGTAATGACCTACCCAAGATTGAAAGATACGGGAAGGGCATTGGTTTACACCTTAAGACAGATAGGTTACTAAAGGCTGAAAGGTATGTAACCTGGGATTTAGGAATCACCCTTATTGTTGACACCCAATAATTGTGAGACCTAGGAACTAATAGCATAGGCCGAAAGGAGCTATTAGGTAGCATAGACCTAAAAAGATATGTTACACCCCCTTACGCGACTGCAATACATGTTGACCTTAGGATTTACTTTACCTTAGCTTTTTATTACCCAAACATCCTAGCATTCCCTTTCATTATATTTTATTCTCATCTTTTATTTCTTATTTTATTTTAATCTTTGCTTAGACTTAGTAATCAACAATCAAACCCCCAATTTGTTACTTTTAAACATTAACATTAAGACAATAAACATTCCCCACCTCCTTGTGGTTCGACCCTGACTTTCACTATCTATTGTTAAAGTTAGGAATTATAAATTTTATCTTTGGTACCCTCAACGACGGGCATCAGACTTCGTCATGGAAGCGGGTGCGATAAAGAACGTACTGATCTATGCAATGGAATCCAATTTGCAAAGACGCTTCATAACCCATGGTGCAAACAAGATTTTCACCACGCTCACTAACGAATTCTCCAAGGCTCCGAGAATCGTTTCTTATGAGCATACCTGTCGCTTCTTTGAGGCGAAACTCCAGAAGGGCCAAGCTGTTAGCCCACATATTCTCAACATGATTGAGAATATCGAGAAACTGGAGTCCCTAAACTGCAAGATCAGTGAGAACATCATCGTTGATCGCATGCTTCATTCGCTTCATGATGGGTTCGCCCTCTTTAGGGCCAACTACTACATGAACGACATGAAGACTCCCCATGAGCTCCACTCCCTTCTCGTACAGACTGAGAAGGATCTAAAGTTGAGTGGGAGTCTAAAGTAGGATGTTCTCATGATCTCCAGTAAGGGAAAAGGTAAAGGGAAGGCTAAAGCTCAGGGCGACCTAGCAGTAGGTAAGCCCAGGTTCAAGAAACCAGGATTTACTAAGAGTGGGCCAGGTGAGTCGAGCAACTCACAGGGCAAGACTAAGAGCAAGGATACTAGCATGGAATGTCACCATTGCCACAAGACTGGGCATTGGAGGCGCTCATGCCCCGTGTATCGCGAGGACATTAAGGCAGGCCGCGTTACCCCTGTTGGTATGTCTTCTTCTTCTTTTATTCACATGATTGAGATTAACCACGCAAGTTGCGGAACTTGGGTACTTGATACTGGTTGTGGTTCTCATCTATGTAATCATGTGCAGGGCCTCCGAAACCAAGAACCCCTAACCAAGGGTGAGGTGGACCTGCGTGTCTGGAATGGAGCACGTGTGGCTGCAGTCTCGAAGGGAACATACGTAATCCA
This sequence comes from Silene conica, assembly GCA_029255685.2. Taxonomy (NCBI): domain Eukaryota; kingdom Viridiplantae; phylum Streptophyta; class Magnoliopsida; order Caryophyllales; family Caryophyllaceae; genus Silene; species Silene conica. Next base: position 31,769,594 of record CM055317.2, on the reverse strand, counting down.
GCTTCCAAGTGGATTCGAGTTATTTTTATATAACTGTTATTATGTTCCTAGTTTGTCCAAAAACATTATTTCAGTTTCTGCACTTGACAAACTCGGCTTTTCATTTGTAATAGAGAATAATAGCTGTATTTTCTCCTTACACAATATGATTTATGGCAAGGCAGTTTCCATGAATGGAATTTATGTTTTAGATCAAACCACCGAGATATTACATGTGAATAATAAAAGATTAAAGGTAGGTGACAAAGATCAAACTTACCTATGGCATTGTCGTATGGGACACATAAATGAGAAACGCGTAAAACAGCTCATACAGAATGGAGCTATATCGCCCTTTGATTTCGAATCATATGGCACGTGTGAATCATGTCTCATCGGCAAAATGACTCGTATTTCCTTCAAAGGTGTTGGAATGCGTGCTGCCGACCTATTAGGACTCATACATACGGACGTATGTGGCCCTATGTCGATCAACGCACGAGAAGGCTATAGGTATTTCATCACTTTCACGGATGATTTGAGTAGATATGGCTATGTCTACTTAATGAAACATAAAAGTGAATCCTTTGACAAGTTCAAAGAATACCAGAATCGGGTACAGAACCAGCTGGGTAGAAAGATTAAAGCACTACGTTCAGATCGTGGTGGTGAGTATCTTTCACACGAGTTTGATCAACACCTAAAAGACTGTGGGATCGTGCTACAGTTGACTCCACCTGGAACACCACAATTAAATGGTGTGTCCGAACGGAGAAATCGAACTTTACTTGATATAGTTCGATCCATGATGAGTCACACCGTTGTGCCTGATTCATTGTGGGGCTATGCTCTTTTGTCGGCCGCTCTAATACTTAACCGAAGTCCGTCTAAAGCTGTTGACAAGACTCCATTCGAGTTATGGAAGGGAACGGTCCCTAACTTGTCCTTTATTCGGGTTTGGGGCTGCGAGGCTTATGTCAAGTGGAGACACGAGGATAAGCTCGGCCCGCGATCGGTCAAGACATACTTTATAGGCTATCCAAAGGGAACGTTTGGTCATTACTTCTACTCGCCTACCGAACAACGTGTTTTTGTTGCGGCTAGTGCGACGTTCTTAGAGAAAGAATTTCTCGAGAACAAGTCGAGTAATAGAACCTTCGAGTTATCGGAGGTTCAAGAACCAACTACCGAGCAACCATTGGAGGAAACAGTACCTTCAACCGAGGCTGCGGTAGATATCCCTGAGGAACCTAGGAGGTCAGGAAGAGTCTTTATTCCACCGGACAGATACATTGGTATGGTCGAGGAACACGATACAGATGACGTCTTACTCCTAGAGGGTAATGAACCCACAACCTATAAAGGTGCCATGACCAGTTCTGACTCAAAGCTATGGCTAGAAGCCATGCAATCCGAGATGGACTCCATGTATGAGAACAACGTGTGGGATCTTGTGGACCTACCTGCAAAGGTACGTCCCCTTCAATGCAAATGGCTTTACAAGATAATGCATGCCGTGGAAGGACAACAAGATATCCACAAGGCTAGACTAGTTGCTAAAGGTTTCACTCAAGTGCCAGGCTTGCACTATGATGAGATCTTTGCACCCGTAGTCATGCTACGTTCCATTCGGATTATCTTAGCGATCGCCGCATTTCATGACTATGAAATATGGCAAATGGACGTTAAAACCGCCTTCTTAAACGGTTATTTGGAGGAAGAGTTGTACATGGTACAACCCGAGGGTTTTATCGATCCAGCACATCCTAAGAAAGTTTGCAAGCTTAAGCGTTCCATCTATGGACTTAAGCAAGCATCGCGGAGTTGGAATCATCGCTTCGACCAAGTGATAAAAGAGAATGGGTTCATTCGATCAGTCAAGGAACCATGTCTCTATATCAAGTCGAGTGGGAGTAAGATTGTATTCCTAGTACTGTATGTCGATGACATACTCTTGATTGGGAATGACATACCTCTCTTATCTTCGGTTAAAGCATGGTTGAAAAACCATTTCCAGATGAAAGATCTGGGAGAGGCACAAAGAATTTTGGGCATCCGTATCTACAGGGATAGATCACGACGGATGTTGTCTCTCAGTCAGGAATCTTATATAGAGAAGATTCTGGAGAGATTCAGCATGACGAACTCCAAGAAGGGGTTCCTTCCTATGACTCCTGGGCTTCACTTGAGCAAGACTCAAGAAGCTAAGTCAGTGGAAGAGAAAGAGCGCATGAGTCGGATTCCTTATGCTTCGGCAATAGGATCGATCACGTATGCCATGATATGCACACGTCCTGACGTTGCATATGCATTGAGTATGACAAGTCGATTCCAAGCTCATCCAGGTGAACAACACTGGATGGCCGTGAAAAACATTCTTAAGTACCTACGGAGGACTAAAGATTGGGGATTGACTTTTGGAGGCGACTCGACGCTCTGCGCCACGGGTTACGCAGATGCTAGCTTCCAAACGGATCGAGATGACTCGAAATCTCAGTCTGGATTCGTTTTTACTCTTAATGGCGCTGCTGTCAGCTGGAAAAGTTCTAAACAGAGTGTTACAGCAGATTCTACGACTGAGTCCGAGTACTATGCCGCCTCGGAAGCAGCTAAGGAAGCAATATGGATGCGTCAATTCTTACAAGGACTATCAGTAGTGCCTAGTTCGAATGACCCAATCACCGTCTATTGTGACAATAGCGGTGCCATCTTCCAAGCTAAGGAGCATAAGTCTAGCAGCAAGGCTAGGCATGTACAACGGAAAGCTCATCTAATCAGAGATTACGTGGAGCAAAAGGAGATTTTTATTGAAAAGATCGCTACGGATGACAACATAGCCGATCCTCTCACAAAAGCATTACCACGTGATAAGCATGAAGGGCACATTCATTCCATGGGAATTGGATGTGTTCCTAAGTTGTAGTACTCTTTTATGAATTCATGTAATAATTCATTTTCTCGTGTACTCTATTCAACCTTATTGTTATGATATAAAATGTTTTGTTTCTCATGTGGAATTGTACGCCAATTTTGAACACCACAAAGTGAACTGATTAACATTACATCGTTTTGGTCCTTGATTACCCACTTGAGCTGATAACTCAGGTAATCATTTTGTGACGTTGGTTGATGGTGGGTTCAACGAGCCATAAGTCACGTGGATGACTGACCAATCACAAAGGCGAGTTATACGGATATCTCGTAGGACACCCCGTGACAACGTTATGGAGTCCTAAATGTTTTATAACATTGGGTGCCAGGTCGTGGATAGGACCTCCATAGTGTTCCTTAGAGTCGAGTCTTTTGACTTTCAACTGTTTCTTGAGATTAAGACAGATTTTGGGTAACTTTGGTTTCTTTCCCACGGTCACCGTAACAGGGGCCAAGAGGATTTTTTCTGGGTTATTTCATGCTGGGCGATATCGGCAGGATTCGAGTTGAGGGAAATATCCAAACCCTTATCAGGATTTTATCATTTCTCAGGGCCACTCGAGGAGTAGTAACTGAAATGCATGGCCATGCTCGAATACAGATTCGTTTTATCAGTTAAGTTACTCTCTAGTCGGGGAAACCACTCTTGATACAGATCGCTTGTGAGATACGACCTTTGCGAATGCGGATTTGCAAATTGTCTTACATTGAGTGGGAGAAGTTTTAAAAGGATATGAGATTCGGTTATCGCACCTACACTTGTACGGACAAGTGGGAGTTTGTTGGAGATTGTGTCCTCCACATGTAGTGTGATAACGTCATTGAACATACCCTTGTACGGACAAGTGGGAGATTGTTGGGGCTGGTGTCCTTGACAATTAAGTACAATGACTTATTAAATCTCTTTAAGGATCACAAGGGCATACTTCTGTATTATTACCAGTTGATCCACGTTTATCAATAACGGTTGGCTTGCTAGATAAGTTTGACGTTATTGTCATACGGATGGCGGTGATCAACTGGTCCCTATACGTCACACCTATAGGACACGTTTGAGAGATGTGAAGGTATGAAAATACAGTCACATTTATGCCGGATATGACTAAACAGTTAGTCAGAGGTATTGACTATTAAATTAGTCAATAAGATGTTGAGATTATTATTTAATACGGATTAAATAATTTTAGCTAATACGGATTACATGATTAATTCGTAAATTAAATATAAACGGTTATATTTAATTAAATATTGTATTCGCCTATTAATATAAACAGTTATATTAATTTGGATAATTATACAATATCGTATTTTGTCAGACCATTATTAATATATCGACTGTATTAATATCTGATAACATGTTACGATTTATAAATAAAACCCGCGAACAACTTAAAGCTAATTGGGTCGAATCACGCATTGGAATAAGGTAAGAGTGGAAAGCCCACTCCTACCCGACATCAATTTCGGCCGGCCAAGTGTAGTATATAAGGAGAGTCCTTCTCCTTATATCAAATACTCTTGTTGCACTGTTTAATAAATCTCAAGGTAAAATTAGGGTTTGAGAGCATTCTTCTCCCAAAACCTCAGATCTCACATCTAAAACCTCAGGGGCTCTCCCTATATTGCAAGGCAATTGGAGAGGATTTCTAGCACACGCGGCCACGTCTCAAACTAAGTCTTGGGTGCAAGTTATAGGAGGGAATTTGCATTAATTCCTGTTCTTAGGCCATAAGCACAAAGGACCAAAGGTTGAATTCTTTTTCTTATCCTTTTTAATCTTATGACTATAAACACAACTGTATTTTTCATTATAATCCTGCAAGTTTAGGGTGAATACATGCTTTATTCCCCACAGATTTTGTGTTTGGCTGTATGGAGGTAAAATAGAGACGGGTCAGATAGGGAGCCAACAAAACCCGAGGTCAATAGGTAGTTTTTGAGAGTAGTGTACCAAGCACGTGGGGCTTGTTTGTGTCCGTAAATGGCTTTGGATAGTTTACAAACATGGGTTGGGTGGTCGGGATTGATGAAACCCGGTGGTTGTGAAATATAAACGTCATCGGTTAGGGTGCCTTGAAGAAAGGCATTATTTATGTCCAATTGGCGAAGACACCAACTGTGAGTTAGAGCAAGAGATAGAATGGTGCGTACCGTAGCGGGTTTGACAACTGGACTGAAGGTGTCCGAGTAGTCTAGCCCGGGTCTTTGTAGAAATCCTTTCGCGACGAGACGTACTTTGTATTTATCAATGGAATTGTCTGGTTTATATTTTATACGAAAAATCCACTTACATCCAATTACATTGTAGTTGTCGCGGGGAGGGACTAAGGTCTATGTTTTATTGTTTTCCAAGGCATTGAACTCAAGTTGCATAGCATTACGCCAAAGAGGGTCAACGAGAGCTTGTTTTACGGTATTGGGTAGGTGAGTTCTGGTTGGAATGGTGGCAAGATTGGCATAGCGCGGGTTGGGTTTTATAATGTTGTTGGACAAACGGGTTCCATGAGGATGGAGAGTAGGCGGTGGAGGAGAAGGAGGAGGAGAGGGAGAGGAGGTTGTTGCAGCGGAATTTTCAGAGGAGTGGACAGTGGACGTAGGGGTGGAGGGAGAAGTGGGGGATGTAGGAATGGGCGATGTGGGTGAGGACAGGGGGTTGGGTGGGGAATCAGGGGTGTGTGTGGGAGACAGATTTTCTGAGAGGGAGGGGGAGGACTGGGGCGTGGGGCTGGAGGGGGAAGAGGTAAGACTGGTTGGAGTGGTTTCAGAGGCAGAGAGGGGAGTTGGATGAGGAGAGGGTGTGGTGGAGGAGGGGATGTCAGTAGGAATGAGGGTAGTAGTCCAGTCACGGGCAATGAGGTTATTAGATTGGGATGGAGTGGTGAGTAGGCGTGGGTAAGGGAAAGTTGTTTCCACAAACTTGACATGACGGGATACATAAATACATTGAGTAGTAGGGTCAAGGCAGAAGTATGCACTTTGCGTGGGTGAGTACCCGACAAAGATGCAAGGAGTGGAACGAGGTTCAAGTTTGTGAGTAGTATAGGGGCGAAGCCATGGGTAGGCAGCCAAAACAGCGTAGTTTTGTGTAGTTGGGTGCGTAACCAAAAAGAGATTGAAAGGGAGAGGAGTGTTTGAGAGTCGGTGTAGGCAGACGATTTATGAGATAGGTGGCGGTGGCGAAAGCATGAGGCCACATATTTGTAGGTAAGGAAGCATGGGTGAGCATAGCTAAGCCAGTTTCAACAATGTGTCGATGACGACGTTCAGAATAGCCATTAAGTTCCGGGGTGTGGGGTGGGGTGGTGAGGTGTCCGATGCCATTATGCGCGAGATAGGTGGAAAGTTTACCATTATCAGAATAGAGCTGTAAGATGGGTTTATTAAAAAAATTCGACAAGCTGCCGAAAACGAATGAATGTTTGTGTGGAGTCGGATTTTAATTTCATAGGATATAACCAAATAAATTTTGTAAAATGATCAACAAACACGATGTAATATTTGAATCCATCATAAGACAAAACAGAAGACGACCAAACATCCGAGTAAATGAGTTCTAAAGGGCATTAGAACGAATGGTATTATTAGCAAAAGCGAGTTTATGACTTTTGTGAATAGAGCATGCATTACAATTATCAAAAGAAACAGAAGTAATTGCTAAATTGAAATGAGTACGTAGATATTTGAGTAATGGAATTGAAGGATGACCAAGTTTATGATGTCAATCGAGGGAGTGAATCACTTGAGACAGATGAGCACGAGAGGCTGACACAAGAAGATTGCACTCGTAAATTCCGTCCTTAAGCTGTCCTTGAAGGAGTATGCGCTCCGACAGACGATCCTTAATAAGACAAAAGGAAGACGAGAATTCACAAGTAGCGTTATTATCTTGACAAAGTTGAGAAATAGAGAGGATGTTGCGAGATATTCGGGGAACGCAAAAAACGTTATTGAATTTTAAAGTAAAAGAATTAAGGGAAAGAGTGAATGAACCTATATATGAAATTGGCAAACCAGTACCATCACCAATTAAGAGCTCTTCGCAGCCTGTATACGGAGAGTGAATTGCATGATTGTCGAGGTCTTGGGTGATGTGGTTTGACGCGCCACTGTCAAGAAGGTAGGTGGAGTTGAAGGAGGGTGGATTAGGGAGAATGGGAGTAGTGACCGTGTGAGCCTGAGGAGAGGCATTCTGGGTACGGTTGAGGGTGCGAGAAGGAAGGATAACGGAAGGGTAGTCACGCTTGAATTTGTAGCAGGAAAATAAGACGTGACCGGTGGCTCCACAATATTGGCATTTGCCTTTAAAGGGAGGGTCCTGTTTTGGGATGGGAGGAGTCAGCAGGGGCAGAGGTTGGTGAGGCAGAGTTACGGTGTTGGTAATGCGAACGATGTGCCGCATTAACAGATGCAGGGAAGGATGGAACATTGGTTGTGGCACCGTTGTTGTGGGTGTTTCGTAGGTCGAAATTAAGTAGTTTTTCGTGGAGGGATTCAAATGATATGGGTTCGTCACGTGCCTGAACGACATCTATGACGGAGCGGTATTGATTGTAGTCCAGACCACGAATGATTTTGGCATTAAAATCTTCATGGTCCATGGGTTTTCCGAGAACAGCGAGGTTATCGGCACAAGCTTTGACGGATTGCATATATTCCGTCATGGATTGATTTGTTTTGCGAATGGAATTAAGACGGTCTTTGATTTGTAAATTATGGGCGCGGGAGGGATTAGCATAGGTGGTGGCGAGAGTGGTCCAGACATCACGCGAAGTAGCAGAACGCATGACGACTGAATGAATTGAGGCATCAAGGGTGCCGAGAATAGCGCCCTTGAGTAGATGGTGTAAAACCCCTCGCGAAAGCGGAAAATTAAAACATACAAAGTACTAAAAATGCAGCGGAATTAAAACTTTTTAAACATAACATCATGCGAGGTGAATTAAAACTGAAACTGGAAACTGGAAACTGAAACTGATATAAACAAAATAGATAAGTAACAGTTCTAAGTACGAAAACCAAATATATACAACAGCCTGGGATGGAACATCCCTACAGGCACCAACAAAAACTGTAACAAAACTAAGAGTCCAGCCTAAACGATAGAAGTGTAAGTCATGATGAAAGGATCATCGCTCGCTAGCTCTCAAGTGAACCCTGCCAACCTGCATGTACCTACATACATGAAAACATGTACGCCACAATCAGTGGGGAGTGACTAGAGTTCTCCTAGCCACCTTTTGTAACGACACGTAACACATAAATACAAACAGAATACTCCAGCATATATAAACATGTGAAGTATAACAATATCTCATCAACTGATCTCATACTATCATGCAAACTCTAATGCACGACTCTCAACCAACTTCATAAACCGTTAGGAAGGAGAGCCGGTTTCCCTACTGGTTGCCCAGTCGGGGGGTCTTTCAGTCCAACTATTTATGAAACCGATCAAAGAGTCATCCAATGCCTTGGATGAACAAATTGTAACTCAAGCAATACATTCATTAACCTCATCATGCATATCTGACACTGTACCAAACTCTAGGCAAGCAGATATTAAACATTAAGTAAAGAGGTTCAGCGGTTAACATAAGACATAACCTAAATACCAATCATTCAGCAAGTAAAAAGGTTCAGAGGCGACATCTTAACGCATAACCTAGATACCAAGTTCACAATATCAAGCAAGGACTCAGAGGCGAAAACTCAACGCATGGACCGACTATCAATAAGACACTAGACTCAGAGGCGAAAACTCAACGCATGGACTAGCACCCAATTCACAATCAAAGTAAGGAGCTCAGAGGCGAAAACTCAACGCATGTTCCCCAACTACATCACAAGACACTAGACTCAGAGGCGAAAACTCAACGCATGTTCTAGCACCAAACACCTGCACTCCGGGTAAGGTATGACAACCTGACTGCCCCGTCGTGCAGTTGCTCTACTCGTCAGACTCAGAGGCCAGCTTAAGGCATGTCCTGACGCGATCTGTCAAACATGTCTGGACTCAGAGGCGAAAACTCAACGCATGTCCCAGACACGACAAACAAACACATATAGGGCTCAGAGGCCAGCTTAAGGCATATCCCCATATATGACAAACAACTCACGTATTAAGTTCAGAGGCCAGCTTAAGGCATAACTTAATACGCAACAAGACAATATCATCAAAGTCTACGAACTAATCTATAGTTCTACTTTCCTAACTTCTAATCAACACTTAATTGACCCCGGGAACTAAGTTGAGGGAGAGCCGGTTTCCCTTTCGGTTACCGACCGGGGGGTCTCTATCCTCTCTCCATTCCCGAACCCAATATAGTGTCGCCCATCCTCCGGGGACCTCAGATACATATCAAAGATACAAGGAACGAGTTTCAATCAAAACCGATTAACCGTTTAAAAGTTACGAACGAATTACGAATTCGAAATAAAAATAAAAATAAGCTACAGGGATCCCCAGCCGGTCGGCAGGCAGCCGGCCTACCGGCTGGCAACCCATCCATGCTTTCCTCTTTTTAATACGAAACAGCCACAAAGGACCCCCAGCCGGTCGGCAGGCAGCCGGCCTACCGGCTGGGAACCCAATCCCAACATACGCAATACTTACCAATGAGGCTCCCAGCCGGTTGGCAGGCGGCCGGTCTACCGGCTGGGCACCTCATACCCTACCCTTACAAATTACGCAAGACAAACCTCAAAAGAGGCTACCAGCCGGTCGGCAGGCAGCCGGCCTACCGGCTGGCAGCTAAAAACCTATTTTCTCCCAAAACCCGCAAAACCCACTAAAGACGCTCCCAGCCGGTCGACCGGCGGCCGGTCGGTCGACCGGCTCAGAGAGCCTGATCGCGAAAAACGTAATTTCCAGCCAATTCAAAACTCCATTAAATCGGTACCAAACTTAAGAATCGCAACATGTAAAGTTTACCCAACATCACAAATCACTCAATAACGCTAACTAACAGCAAATCAACCCATAACAATCCTCAATACGATTATATAATGTATCCGTCGCAAAACATAAATCTCAGAAATTAAGCCATTACTCATATGAAACATCAAGTAAGCATATAATCTTCAAGTAAGGTCATTCCTAACATGTTACTAAGTCCATTAATCATCAATCTTAAACAAAAATCAGAAAACAATAACAAGAACACAACAAAACTTGCTATTTTAACAAAAAGGCCGAGTTACTCGTAATCGTCACCTTAAATGCAATCCCGCTCAAAGCTCGTCTTCCACAATGAGCTATCTATGTCCGGGTCCTCCAAGCCTTCGCCTACAATCAAGAAAAACGAGTTTAAGGACTGAAAAACGGATTCTTAGAAAAACAACCTATTTTTTCGAAGTAAGGGAAATGAAAATCGGAAGTGACGGATGGCTTGCAAATTCGATGAGGATTCCGAAAATGATATTATTACCTTGATTTGATGAACGGATGATGAAGAAAAGAGGAAAAGAAGATGAATATTTAGGAGGTTTTGTGAGGAAATGTGTTTACTGTTATATTGTTTTAGAGGAGATGAAGAATGTCGACACAATTGGTTTTATGGGGGTTTAAGGGTTGTCCTTTCCGTTTAAATGGAACGGGTTTGGATATCTTTGAACAGGTTTTAAGATGTGAACTTAAGTTACCAAGTTGTATTCGTCTTAAGGACTTAAGGTTCTTAAGACGGATCTTATAATTTATTAAAACACTTTCTCAATAAATTATTAAAATATTATTTTTATTATTTAAAATAATTAAAAGCCTTTAAAATATAAATCACGAAAATATGGGATGTTATAGATGGTCTTGGCGACGCCAAGTATGATGGGCGGGATTTGGCAGAGTTTTGCTTGAGGCAGTGTCTTTGGAGTCGGGTATGGTGGCATTGGGACAGGGATGGGTGCCATCAAGAAATTTGAGGAGATCATAACCGAATAGAAGAGACTCGATTTGATCTTTCCAGGACATGTAGGTTAAGGGGGTGAGTTTGTCAACCATGGAGAGGTTGACAAGAAGGAGAGGGACGGTTGGTTCATGGGTGTTTGGGAGGGGTGGCGGCAGAGGCTGCCATGGGGAAGGATTGTAGGTTATTAGGTGGATCGGTTTGCGACTGATACCATGTAAAAGAACGTATGTTGATAATTTTCATATATTGAATATCAAAATATACATCAAGGGTATATATGCATACAAGGTACATGAGTTGTATAAGGAGACTAGTTCTAACCTAGGATCAAAACGATATCTTAATTACAAAAATATAGTAACTGAAATAAAAACTTTACATAACTAATTGATTTGAGATCAAAGAATATTTTCAAGGAATAATATTCTTAACATAAGATTCAAACATCATTACCTTAACATACTTAACATTAAATATTAGCTTTTAATTTTTAAACTATAATAGGTTAACTTTAAATAAAAATTACATTCTTTAATTTTATAACTTATTAGTAATGAAATATAATGCTCAAAAGTAATAAAATTATACTACATAGTTATGTATATTAAAGCAAACTTTTTGTTGGGATATATGTCCTCAACAATAGTGCTATCACGTCAGTGATAATTATCATTGCCAAATCTCATGATAAGAATATGCAATGGATGATCCAATATTATATATAGTCAACTGACCAACATTAATCGGTAATGATTGGCTGACTAGAGTTTGACATTACCGTCGTATGGCGCTGGTGGTTAGTTAATCCCTTTAGGTCACACCTATAGGACAATCCTCTTAATGGATATATTGATCAAATGTATACGATACGAATGGATCAAATTCCTTAAAATCGAATATCGAGAATTAGAGGTTGAATCTTAATGTAAGATTTATATTTGAAATTGAAACGTGTCAATTCTCGAATATTAATCGATATTTTTGAAATATCGAAATTAGAATGAGAAAGCTTCGTGGTTATAACAAACGTTGTATATCGTTTTTACGATTATTTTAATAACCATATTTTGGAACGGTAATTACGAAATACTAAATTAATTTGTTAAATGTGATTTAATTAATTTAGAAATAATATTTATATTATAAATATATTTTAAATTAATACAATTGTATTTGTGACATAGGATGTCACATGTCACACAATTGTACAAATTATAATTTGTAAAATGAAAGTCCATTTTACATCTAATTGTGTCGTGTGATTTTGTGAGGTTAAGGGTTTGCATTTTATAATTAAATCATCCCTAAAACATAATGATGATGTAGGTATGATGCCTAAGTGTAGCCATGCAACCCTAGTTGCATGTGTAAGACAAGCAACCTATTTGGCCTTCCAAAACACACAACCACACGACACTCAACCTAATAAGAAGTGAATTTGTTCACAATTTTCATTCTACACTTATGCAAAATTTTCTAGAGTAAGAAAATTATTATAAAACCTCTCATATATTTTTCTAGTAAGAAAAATATTATTCTCTAATAATTTATATAATAAGATTATAATATATTATAATATATTATAATAGTTATAGTATTTCTTTTAGTATTCTAATAAGATTAGGATACGGTTTTAAGGACACAGAGTTCCGACACCTAGTCCGTGTAAGCTCTCGGTATTAAGGGTAAGTATTGGGTGCATCGTAAAGGAGACAAGTTACTTTGGTTGCTCCGTGGAGGATCGTCCTAAGCATATTTGGACCGAATGTAAGGGTCCGAATTTCTCGTTTCCGCAACTTTTATTTGCATGCATAAGATCTAAACTATATTTAAATGTTAAATTGATAAAATGATTAGTGTGACTAATTTTATAGTAGGGTTGGTTGAGCGTGTAACCTTCAAGTGGTATCAGAGCATACGGTTGCTTGCATGCAACTCGTTTTTACGGGTTTTTACGAGTAATATGATTAACTATAAAAACATAAATTAATTGGTACATATAAGATATGCACGAAATTATTAATGCATGTATACTTTCTGGTCTTAAAAAAAAGTCATTATCAATTATTTATGGAATTATATTGTTTATTTTGTAATTAAATTGTTAATTTATGTTTATAAATCGGTTAAAAAAGTTTTATTTATGGGAAAAATAGCAATTAAAACCTACTGGCCGAGATTTTTATATATGTTCTCACATGCATATTGTATATTATGAATATATATTTTTCCGAGATTTTGGAGTGTTATGCATGGTTTATGAAATTTAATGGTTAAATTGTCATAAAATTAGTTAAAAATGGGTTTATATCGTTAGATTGTGAATTTAGCTACGAAGAGTTTTGTATATGTCACATGAAATATTTAAAATGTTCACTAAATTTTTCAGAAGTTTATATTAAGTATTGCATGATTATTGATTTTTATGGTAAAAATCGAGATAATAGTGACATAATTCAACTTAAATAGTTTGAGTTTGAATTTGGCCATTTAAATTCTATACAGTGTCATATATATAATTTATAGCATGCATGTAAATGTTTAGATTTTTCTTTCGAATTTTACGTGAGAATTGATTTTAATTGTTAAAATCGTATATTATATGGCATAATTTGTTAAAAATAGTAAAAGTTACTAATATGGCCGGAAAATTTCACCCATAAATTTCATACTAGATATGTTCATGAGCATATTTTTCTTGGGAGCCAAAGATTTCTGGAAAATTAAAAGTTAATTTTACAAGTTAAACTTAATTATTTGATTTTTACGAGTCATAATTCACTTTTTCAGACTTTGGGCAGTGTTTAACTGTTCATTTTCAGATTCTAAACAGTCTAGAATATTTAAAAATCATCATTAGGTTTTATTACTATTTTATTGCATTTTATAAAAGTGAATTTTGAATTTCCGACTTAAAATGCGTGTTTTTACGACTTATTTCGAAGTAATTTGGTTATTTCGTTTATATTGATGATTTTTGGGTTCTGAAATTTTAAGAAAATTCCAGTATGTTCAAAATTTGAATTTTGATTTTTTTCGAAATTTTATGACTCTTTTGGATTTTTTATATTATTTTCCCGTAAAACCGATAATAATCCGAACAATATTATAATAAATAAGTTAAATCATGTTCAAAATTTGAGTAAGACTAAATTTTGAAACCTAACTTTTTAGCATGTTTAACTTAATCGTGAATATTTATTCACATACTTTTAAGTGATTTTAAATGTTAAAATCACGCAATTCCATAAAACCGAGTTATTATGATAACAATATTTAAATTAAGTTTAAATAGGACGATTTGGCTTAGGATTGGCATGCTAGTTGCATATTCATAAGCATTGCATATTTATTTATTTATGAATGTCATCATTTATTTTACGTAATTTGGAATTATGTAATTTTACTTAGTATGGCCTTAGTTTAATCGGTAATTCCCGTAATGTAACACCCCCATTTATTTAGGGGTCTGAACTAGGACTCCCCAAATAACCAAGGGTGTTACCATCTCGGTTTCCCGAGGTAGTAGATAACAAAGGAAGGAATTCAGTACTTTATTAAGTAATTTAAATGTTAACAAAAGTCCCAAAAGTATTACAACTGAATGTGAAACCAAAACTAAAGTCCAAACACAGTGAAAGACTAAATGACAGGGTCATCACTAGACAGGTCTGATGCTTGTCCTCTTCACCCTTCCAGCATCCATAAGTCTAAACCTGTCATCCTGCTCCCCAATAAATTGGATCAACGCAGACACAAACAAACAGATAGGGTCAACACGTGGTTGAGTAGATAATATAATCACAACATGAAATAATACAATCAACAATTCCTCCATCTCCTCCACAACCACCATAACTCCAACACACCACACCTCCAACACACCACACCTCCCATGGCCATATCACAAGTCCCTCATCACAAGACCCATATCACAAGACCCATTCACAAATCTCGTTCTCCACAATAATCGGTAACCATTCAATCACATTATATCATAAATATGTATATCAACCAATAATGAGTGTCCTCATGTAAGATTACAATTACAACGTAAATAATCCCCTACCTCGAGACTGCAGAAGAAAACGGCAAATGAGCAACTGCTCCTAAAAGTGTTCCACGCGTAAACCTCCACCTAGACATATATTATTTAATTAATAAACTCCCTAAGTCTCATAATATACGTACACATTCTATTAATAGAAACTTCCTATATTTAGAAAGTTTCCCCACAAACGAGGTTACCCAAAATAACAACTTTCTAAATATAGTAACTTCCAAAAATGGTAACTTTCTAAAAATGTCTTTCCGTAAACACAAAACGTCTAGCCCGAAATAAATTACTAACAATACTAATCAATAACAACTAATTAATAAAAGTGATAATAATAATAATAATAATAATAATAATAGGATAATAATAATAATAAGATAATAATAATAATAAAATAATAAAACCCCTAAAACAGCCCTACAACCCCACGACAAACTACAAACTGCGTGACCGACTTCCGCTAGCCAAAACAGCCGCAAGACCCCTTCCTTTGTCGCCGGCAACCACCACACGTCACCCCCACACCACCTACTCTACCACCGACCTTAGCCCAGACCACCGACTCCCGCCGACAAGGATAACCAGGGTCTTAAACAGGCCTGACCCAACACACAACCAACCCTAACACGCCTGAAACCAAGCCCTGTAGCCGCTGATAATCGCGGCCAGACCACCCCAGACCACCACCACAGACTCCCCGTTAACCAGACTCACCAACCACGGTGGCACCACCGCACCGACCTCCCCCTAGTCATCGGCGGTGCCACCCCCAAAACACCCATGTGAACCCAGAACCCGTGTACACCCTCGCTGAACCCCTGTTTCCTTTCCCGTACCTGCCACCAGCCACCACCCTAGTAACCACCGACACAGCCACCCTGACATGTCCCAACTACCAACAACTAACTACACCCTTACCCAGAAAGCATAAAAGCAGACATAGACTCGAAACACCCATAACACGACTCAAGTGCAACTCTGTTTTTAAAATAAAACACCTCCTGACACGACGGCCAAAACCACCCTGACTGGCAGTCCTCGGTGGTTGAGGGTGAGCCTCTAATCATCAAAATGCTACTACTGACTTCATGTGTCAACTTTATGTAAAGATCAGAATTAAAAGTATAATAAACACGACTGAATTACCACAGGAAAACGCTATGCAGAAGAGAATCGTGTTGACATACCGACTTCGTGTTAAGTTCGACCACCCTTAGACCGATCTTTGGCCACCGTGAAGACCTCCTACGTGTACTCTGTGATGACGGCTAACGATTGATGTGCTTGTATGAGAGATAGGATAGCTAGGTTTAGGGTTTCTGGTTTATAGAAGTGACGGTATGGGTTAGGGTTGATATAGGTTTGAAAAGAAAAGTAACGTGAAGTGTGGGCTGATATTTGCACAGATTTCGAGGCCCATACTAACCCCTTGGTCATGAGTTCAAACCCCACCAAGCACAAAATTCTACTATCACAAACCCCATATAAATGCAATATATAACCAAGCACATAATTTTATTAATATTATATCGATAGCTACGAATAAAAATATCGTCGACCCATAAAGAACTATATTTAAAATACGGGTTATTACAGTCTTTCCCCCTTAAAATGAACTTCGTCCCGAAGTTCACCCACTCATAACATAGTCAACCTACCCACAAAACTACTTAAACATGTTAAAAACATGGAATGTCACATTCTACCCCACTTAAAAAAAGAGTTACGTCCGCGTAACTTACCTCAAGCGAATAGTTACGGGTAACGCTCCCTCATGGACGCCTCCGACTCCCAAGTAGCTTCCTCCGTGTTGTGATGGGTCCACAAGACCTTTACTAACGCCGTCTCTCCATTGCGAGTCTTCCGAATCTTTCTATCCAAAATCTCCCTTGGAATCTCGGCGTAGGCAAGTTGCTCATCTACCTCAATCTCTTCATGGTTCAACACATGCGTGGGGTCACTCACATACTTCCTTAGCTGGGAAACATGGAACACATTATGGACCTTGGATAGAGCTGGAGGTAAAGCTAATCGGTATGCTACTTCTCCAACTCTGTCCAAAATCTCAAATGGTCCGATAAATTTCTGACTTAACTTGCCACGCTTTCCGAACCTCATCACTCCCTTCATTGGAGATACTTTCAGAAGTACCTTCTCCCCTGCCTCGAATGAAATATCACTCCTCTTGAGATCTGCGTAACTCTTCTATCTCTCCTGGGCAGCCCTCATTTTCTGTCTGATTACCTGGACTTGTTCAACCATTTCCTGAATCATCTCCGGACCTAGCACCATGACATCGGCACGATCATCCCAACATACAGGACTCCGACACTTCCTCCCATACAACGCCTCAAAGGGAGCCATCCCAATGCTAGCATGGTAGCTATTATTATACGAGAACTCTACCAGTCCCAACCGTTCTTCCCATGATCCCCCGAACTCCAGCACACATGCTCTCTGTTGGGGCTGGTGTCCTTGACAATTAAGTACAATGACTTATTAAATCTCTTTAAGGATCACAAGGGCATACTTTTGTATTATTACCAGTTGATCCACGTTTATCAATAACGGTTGGCTTGCTAGATAAGTTTGACGTTATTGTCATACGGATGGCGGTGATCAACTGGTCCCTATACGTCACACCTATAGGACACGTTTGAGAGATGTGAAGGTATGAAAATACAATCACATTTATGCCGGATATGACTAAACAGTTAGTCAGAGGTATTGACTATTAAATTAGTCAATAAGATGTTGAGATTATTATTTAATACGGATTAAATAATTTTAGCTAATACGGATTGCATGATTAATTCGTAAAATTAAATATAAACGGTTATATTTAATTAAATATTGTATTCGCGTATTAATATAAACAGTTATATTAATTTAGGTAATTATACAATATCGTATTTTATCAGACCATTATTAATATATCGACTGTATTAATAACTGATAACATGTTACGATTTATAAATAAAACCCGCGAATAAATTATAGCTAAATGGGTCGAATCACGCATTGGAATAAGGTAAGAGTGGAAAGCCCACTCCTACCCGACATCAATTTCGGCCGGCCAAGTGTAGTATATAAGGAGAGTCCTTCTCCTTATATCAAATACTCTTGTTTCACTGTTTAAACAAATCTCAAGGAAAAATTAGGGTTTTGAGAGCTTTCTTCTCCCAAAACCTCAGATCTCACATCTAAAACCTAAATAGCTCTCCCAATATTGCAAGGCAGTTGGAGAGGATTTCTAGCACACGCGGCCACGTCTCATTCTAAGTCTTGGGTGCAAGTTATAGGAGGGAATTTGTGTTAATTCCTGTTCTTAGGCCTTTCGCACAAGGACTAAAGGTTGTACTTCTTTTCTTATCCTTTTTAATCTTATGACTATAAACACAACTGTATTTTTCATTATAATCCTGCAAGTTTAGGGTGAATACATGCTTTATTCCCCACAAGAGGTATCAGAGCCTTAGGCCATGAAAATTTTACTTTTGTGTTTTTCATAAGTTTTTTTTAAAGATTGTGAAAAATCTCGTTTCTGCCGCTGCGTCGGTCGGTCGACCAGTATTAGCGGTCGGTCGACCGCCCCTGTGGGAGTTTTCTGTTTTTTTTTTTAAAACAGTTTCCTTAGTGAGTTTTCGATCTTGTTTTTCGATTCCTGTTTACATATTGTTAATTAATCGATATTCTTGACAATATGTGAACCCTTGTTGATGTTAATTTTGATTTACTTGTTTTAATCAAAATTTAAAGGTAAAAACTTGTTTTAATTTCAAAAAGTGCAGCGTTTTGCGTTTTCTGAAATTCGTTTTTACTGCTTGTTGGTCAGTCGACCTAATTAATAGGTCGGTCGACCGATTTTACTATTGCAGAAATTTTCCGTTTTTCGGCAGGAGGTCGGTCGACCACAAGTTCTGGTCGGTCGACCTCCCCCCCTGTAACAGACACGTTTTTTTTTTTTTTTTTTTTTTTTTTCGAAAATAACATGTTTTATTTTCACATGGCTTAAAATAATATACTATATACGGAAATAGTGTATTATTTAGTGAAACGGTTCACCCTCGTTTGATACATATTATTTTAAAACGGTTTAAAATAATAGGATTATAAACTTATTAAAATTAAAGTGGTTAAAACGGTATAATCACATAATTTTAATCCTAAAAGGTGGTTTGGTAAAAATTTGTTAATCATAATAACAGTATTATGTCATGTATGAATTTTAATTTAGTTGATGCATTTTATTTATCGTCTTGTTGAATGTCTAATGAATGCTTTCAAAAACGTATTTAATTTTGCAAACGGTTGTAACTTAGTGTGGCCTTAGAAGATTGTGTCACCGTAATGATGGGACACAGTCTTGCTTGTAATCTTGAGATCTTGAATCTCCGTTTTGGGTTTTTGCCATGTAATTACTTTTGTATTTAAATTAGAATGTATCTAGGACTACTTTTGTAATTTAAATTAGTAATTTTGTGAAGACCAAAGACAAGACGGAGACCGGATGCTCACTCCCGCTGCAAGGACCAAGATGGAACATCAAGACAAGCTTCTAGGGTCCAACGGTGGATTCCAAGTTGTTTTATGTTTATTTTGGTAGGATAGGCCACACTAGGACTTTTATTTACGTTTATTGCATTTATCTTTACGCTTTCATCGATAATAGCTTGCATCATATTCCGCCTAAAACCAAACCACCTATATCATGCCTGAAAACTGACTCATGTAGAGGTCACGCGTTAGTTTTCTGTGACAATACAGATGTCACATGTCAATTTAAAAGCCATCACTTTATTTAATTCATTCATTCAAATGCTAGTTTTTAGTTCACTTAAATATGGATAAATAAGAGTTGATGGGGTCTTCCTCGTATAACCAAAAATTGAGATTAGTCTTTATAAATCAGCCTCCCATGAATCCCTTCTTCGTCGGTAGGCATAATATGACCCCTTCTACGTCGGGTAAGTGGGAACAGATGATTTATTTTATCTCAACATCACGGTCACTCGATACTATCTAGTGACTGAGATGGACTAATAGATAGGATTTACGGAAATCTATCGACCAAGAGTTCCAACGATTGGAATTAGCCAAACTGTGGGCTTATCAATATACGGAAATTGAGTCTTGGGATCGTTTATATAATTCTTGAGGGAGATCAATTATATAAATGCATGAGTCTACGAGTTTAAATTCAATTTAATATAGACTTAAATCACAACAATAAGTTGCTTATATGGTTTTGTTTTATCTTCTTTCAGTGTAGAACACGTTCAATTAAACTGCTGTATAACTAAATGGCTGGTGAAGACCCAATGCCAAGTGCAAAGCTAGCACGTGAATCCTGGCTAAAAGCCTTCATGGACTCCATGAATCAGTCCACAAGACTGAGGAATGATGGGTCAAACTTCTCTGACTGGGAGGCAGCACTACGGAATGCTGCCATTGCTGACGGAAAGCTCAAGTACTTAACTGAGCCCATTCCGCCACACCCAGGAACTTGAGCTAGAGCTAACGAAGTTCACACTCATAGCGACTTCGTCATGGAAGCAGGTGCGATAAAGAACGTACTCATCTATGCAATGGAATCCAATTTGCAAAGACGCTTCATAACCCATGGTGCAAACAAGATTTTCACCACGCTCACTAACGAATTCTCAAAGGCTCCGAGAAACGTTTCTTATGAGCATACCTGTCGCTTCTTTGAGGCGAAACTCCAGAAGGGCCAAGCTGTTAGCCCACATATTCTTCACATGATTGAGAATATCGAGAAACTGGAGGCCCTAAACTGCAAGATCAGTGAGAACATAATCGTTGATCGAATGCTTCATTCGCTTCATGATGGGTTCGCCCTCTTCAGGGCCAACTATTACATGAATGACATGAAGAAGACTCCTCATGAGCTCCACTCCCTTCTCGTACAGACCGAGAAGGATCTGAAATTAAGTGGGAGCGTGAAGCAAGATGTTCTCATGATCTCCAGTAAGGGTAAGGGTAAGGGTAAAGCTAAAGCTCAGGGCGACCTAACAGTAGGCAAGCCCAAGTTTAAGAAGTCAGGATTTACTAAGAGTGGGCCAGGTGAGTCAAGCAACTCACAGGGCAAAACAAAGAGCAAGGATACTAGCATGGAATGTCACCATTGCCACAAGACTGGGCATTGGAGGCGCTCATGCCCCGTGTATCGTGAGGACATTAAGGCAGGCCGCGTTACTCCTGTTGGTATGTCTTCTTCTTCTTTTATTAACATGATTGAGATTAACCACGCAAGTTGCGGAACTTGGGTACTTGATACTGGTTGTGGTTCTCATCTATGTAATCATGTGCAGGGCCTCCGAAACCAAGAACCCCTAATCAAGGGTGAGGTTGACCTGCGTGTCGGGAATGGAGCACGTGTTGCTGCAATCTCGAAGGGAACATACGTGATCCAGCTTCCAAGTGGATTCGAGTTATTTTTATATAACTGTTATTATGTTCCTAGTTTGTCCAAAAACATTATTTCAGTTTCTGCACTTGACAAACTCGGTTTTTTATTTGTAATAGAGAATAATAGCTGTATTTTCTCCTTACACAATATGATTTATGGCAAGGTAGTTTCCATGAATGGAATTTATGTTTTAGATCAAACCACCGAAATATTACATGTGAATAACAAGAAATTAAAGGTAGGTGACAAAGATCAAACTTATCTATGGCATTGTCGTATGGGACACATAAATGAGAAACGCGTAAAACAGCTCATACAGAATGGAGCTATATCGCCCTTTGATTTCGAATCATATGGCACGTGTGAATCATGTCTCATTGGCAAAATGACTCGTATTTCCTTCAAAGGTGTTGGAATGCGCGCTGCCGACCTATTAGGACTCATACATACAGACGTATGTGGCCCTATGTCGATCAACGCACGAGAAGGCTATAGGTATTTCATCACTTTCACGGATGATTTGAGTAGATATGGCTATGTCTACTTGATGAAACATAAAAGTGAATCCTTTGACAAGTTCAAAGAATACCAGAATCGGGTACAGAACCAGCTGGGTAGAAAGATTAAAGCACTACGTTCTGATCGTGGTGGTGAGTATCTTTCACACGAGTTTGATCAACACCTTAAAGACTGTGGCATCGTGCTACAGTTAACTCCACCCGGAACACCACAATTAAATGGTGTATCCGAACGGAGAAATCGAACTCTACTCGATATGGTTCGATCCATGATGAGTCACACCGTTGTGCCTGATTCATTGTGGGGCTATGCTCTTTTGTCGGCCGCTCTAATACTTAACCGAAGTCCGTCTAAAGCTGTTGACAAGACTCCATACGAATTATGGAAGGGAACGGTCCCTAACTTGTCCTTTATACGGGTTTGGGGCTGCGAGGCTTATGTCAAGTGGAGACACGAGGATAAGCTCGGCCCGCGATCGGTCAAGACATACTTTATAGGCTATCCAAAGGGAACTTTTGGTCATTACTTCTACTCGCCTACCAAACAACGTGTTTTTGTTGCGGCTAGTGCGACGTTCTTAGAGAAAGAATTTCTCGAGAACAAGTCGAGTAATAGAACCTTCGAGTTATCGGAGGTTCAAGAACCAACTGCCGAGCAACCATTGGAGGAAACAGTTCCTTCAACCGAGGCTGCGGTAGATATTCCTGAGGAACCTAGGAGGTCGGGAAGAGTCTCTATTCCTCCGGACAGATACATTGGTATGGTCGAGGAACATGATACAGATGACGTCTTACTCCTAGAGGGTAACGAACCCACAACCTATAAAGGTGCCATGACCAGTTATGACTCAAAGCTATGGCTAGAAGCCATGCAATCCGAGATGGACTCCATGTATGAGAACAACGTGTGGGATCTTGTGGACCTACCTGCAAAGGTACGTCCCCTTCAATGCAAATGGCTTTACAAAATAAAGCATGTCGTGGAAGGACAACAAGATATACATAAGGCTAGACTAGTTGCTAAAGGTTTCACCCAAGTGCCAGGCTTGCACTACGATGAGATCTTTGCACCCGTAGTCATGCTACGTTCCATTCGGATTATCTTAGCGATCGCCGCATTTCATGACTATGAAATATGGCAAGTGGACGTTAAAACCGCCTTCTTAAACGGTTATTTGGAGGAAGAGTTGTACATGGTACAACCCGAGGGTTTTATCGATCCAGCACATCCTAAGAAAGTTTGCAAGCTTAAGCGTTCCATCTATGGACTTAAGCAAGCATCGCGGAGTTGGAATCATCGCTTCGACCAAGTGATAAAAGAGAATGGATTCATTCGATCAGTCGAGGAACCATGTCTCTATATCAAGTCGAGTGGGAGCAAGATTGTATTCCTAGTACTGTATGTCGACGACATACTCTTGATTGGGAATGACATACCTCTCCTATCTTCGGTTAAAGCATGGTTGAAAAACCATTTCCAGATGAAAGATCTGGGAGAGGCACAAAGAATTTTGGGCATCCGTATCTACAGGGATAGATCACGACGGATGTTGTCTCTCAGTCAGGAGTCTTATATAGATAAGATTCTAGAGAGATTCAGTATGACGAACTCCAAGAAGGGGTTCCTTCCTATGACTCCTGGGCTTCACTTGAGCAAGACTCAAGAAGCTAAGTCACTGGAAGAGAAAGAGCGCATGAGTCGGATTCCTTATGCTTCGGCAATAGGATCGATCATGTATGCCATGATATGCACACGTCCTGACGTTGCATATGCATTGAGTATGACAAGTCGATTCCAAGCTCATCCAAGTGAACAACACTGGATGGCCGTGAAAAACATTCTTAAGTACCTACGGAGGACTAAAGATTGGGGATTGACTTACGGAGGCGACTCGACGCTCTGCGCCACGGGTTACGCAGATGCTAGCTTCCAAACGGATCGAGATGACTCGAAATCTCAGTCTGGATTCGTTTTTACTCTTAATGGCGCTGCTGTCAGCTGGAAAAGTTCTAAACAAAATGTTACAGCAGATTCTACGACTGAGTCATTGTAAAAGAAGATATTCATTGATAAGATCGCTACGGATGACAACATAGCTGATCCTCTCACTAAAGCATTACCACGTGATAAGCATGAAGGACACATTCATTCCATGGGAATTAGATGTGTTCCTAAGTTGTAGTACTCTTTTATGAATTCATGTAATAATTCATTTTCTCGTGTACTCTATTCAACCTTATTGTTATGATATAAAATGTTTTGTTTTTCATGTGGAATTGTACGCCAATTTTGAACACCACAAAGTGAACTGATTAACATTACATCGTTTTGGTCCTTGATTACCCACTTGAGCTGATAACTCAGGTAATCATTTTGTGACGTTGGTTGATGGTGGGTTCAACGAGCCATAAGTCACGTGGATGACTGACCAATCACAAAGGCGAGTTATACGGATATCTCGTAGGACACCCCGTGACATCGTTATGGAGTCCTAAATGTTTTATAACATTGGGTGCCAGGTCGTGGATAAGACCTCCATAGTGTTCCTTAGAGTCGAGTCTTTTGACTTTCAACTGTTTCTTGAGATTAAGACAGATTTTGGGTAACTTTGGTTTCTTTCCCACGGTCACCGTAACAGGGGCCAAGAGGATTTTTTCTGGGTTATTTCATGCTGGGCGATATCGGCAGGATTTGAGTTGAGGGAAATATCCAAACCCTTATCAGGATTTTATCATTTCTCAGGGCCACTCGAGGAGTAGTAACTGAAATGCATGGCCATGCTCGAATACAGATTCGTTTTATCAGTTAAGTTACTCTCTAGTCGGGAAAACCACTCTTGATACAGATCGCTTGTGAGATACGACCTTTGCGAATGCGGATTTGCAAATTGTCTTACATTGAGTGGGAGAAATTTTAAAAGGATATGAGATTCGGTTATCGCACCTACACTTGTACGGACAAGTGGGAGTTTGTTGGAGCTTGTGTCCTCCACATGTAGTGTGATAACGTCATTGCACATACCCTTGTACGGACAAGTGGGAGATTGTTGGGGCTGGTGTCCTTGACAATTAAGTACAATGACTTATTAAATCTCTTTAAGGATCACAAGGGCATACTTTTGTATTATTACCAGTTGATCCACGTTTATCAATAACGGTTGGCTTGCTAGATAAGTTTGACGTTATTGTCATACGGATGGCGGTGATCAACTGGTCCCTATACGTCACACCTATAGGACACGTTTGAGAGATGTGAAGGTATGAAAATACAATCACATTTATGCCGGATATGACTAAACAGTTAGTCAGAGGTATTGACTATTAAATTAGTCAATAAGATGTTGAGATTATTATTTAATACGGATTAAATAATTTTAGCTAATACGGATTGCATGATTAATTCGTAAAATTAAATATAAACGGTTATATTTAATTAAATATTGTATTCGCGTATTAATATAAACAGTTATATTAATTTAGGTAATTATACAATATCGTATTTTATCAGACCATTATTAATATATCGACTGTATTAATAACTGATAACATGTTACGATTTATAAATAAAACCCGCGAATAAATTATAGCTAAATGGGTCGAATCACGCATTGGAATAAGGTAAGAGTGGAAAGCCCACTCCTACCCGACATCAATTTCGGCCGGCCAAGTGTAGTATATAAGGAGAGTCCTTCTCCTTATATCAAATACTCTTGTTTCACTGTTTAAACAAATCTCAAGGAAAAATTAGGGTTTTGAGAGCTTTCTTCTCCCAAAACCTCAGATCTCACATCTAAAACCTAAATAGCTCTCCCAATATTGCAAGGCAGTTGGAGAGGATTTCTAGCACACGCGGCCACGTCTCATTCTAAGTCTTGGGTGCAAGTTATAGGAGGGAATTTGTGTTAATTCCTGTTCTTAGGCCTTTCGCACAAGGACTAAAGGTTGTACTTCTTTTCTTATCCTTTTTAATCTTATGACTATAAACACAACTGTATTTTTCATTATAATCCTGCAAGTTTAGGGTGAATACATGCTTTATTCCCCACACTCTCAACATATCTTCCAAGGTCTGGATGGTCCTTTCCGTCTGACCATCTGTAGTTGGGTGAAAAGCGGTACTCATCTTTAATTGCGTGCCCAACGCGGTCTGCAGCTCTTGCCAAAATCTAGAAATAAATCTCGAGTCACGATCGGAAACAATATCCTTGGGAATGCCATGCAACTTGACTACATTCTGCACATACGACTTCGCCAACTCAGCCTTACTCCAAGTATCTTTCATTGGAATAAAGTGAGCGGACTTGGTCAGTCTATCCACAATTACCCAAATCATGTTGTTGCCCCTCTGAGTCCGCGGCAACCCCACGATGAAGTCCATAGAAATATTCTCCCATTTCCATTCAGGTACATCCAGTGGCTGGATCTTTCCTTGAGGCCTCTTGTGCTCACCTTTTACCCTCTGACACGTCAAACACCGTGACACGAACTCTGCAACTTCCTTTTTCATATTGGGCCACCAGAAGGTCTTCTTGAGGTCTTTGTATAATTTATCGCCCCCTGGGTGAACGGAGTATGGCGTAGCATGAGTTTCAGTTAAGATTTTCTTTTTCAATTCATCATTATCTGGAACACACCATCTCCCACTGAATCTCAAGCTATCATCAGAATGGACACTGAATTTGGACTCGGTCTCACTACCACTTCCCTCGATCATTCCCCTCCACTTCTGGATCCTCAAATCTTCTTTTTGCAATTCCCTGATTTCTCCATACAATTCTGGCTCTATTGTCAAATCACTCAGAGTATCCCCTTTCCGAATCATGTAAATTCCCATTTCTCCCAACTCACTGTGCAGTCTTACCCTTGATTTGGCACAACTCAAGGCATGAACAGACTTCCTACTCAAGGCATCGACAACCATGTTAGCCTTGCCCTCATGATAGACAATCTGCATATCGTAGTCACCAATCAACTCTATCCACCTCCTCTGCCTCATGTTCAATTCTCGCTGGGTATAGATGTACTTTAAGCTTTTGTGGTCGGAAAACACCTTAAATGTGGCCCCGTACAGATAATGGCGCCACAGCTTTAGTGCAAAAACCACAGCCCCCAACTCCAAGTCATGGGTAGGATAATTCTCTTCATAGGTCTTTAACTGCCGGGAAGCATAAGCTATCACTCTCCCATTCTGCATTAGCACACATCCTAGCCCATGTTTCGAAGCATGGTGTACACTTCAAAGTTATCGCTTCCATCTGGCAAGGCAAGGATAGGAGCTGTTGTCAGGCGTTCCTTAAGAGTTAAGAATGCCTTCTCACAACTCTCATCCCAAATGAAACGATTCTCCTTTCTCATTAACGATGTCAATGGCTTGGCCAACTTTGAAAAATCATTGACAAACCTCCTGTAATACCCAGCCAATCCCAAGAAACTTCGGATCTCTCCCACATTCTTCGGGGTTTGCCATCTGGTTACTGCTTCAATCTTGCTAGGGTCCAGAGACACCCCTTCCTTGGAAATTACATGACCCAAGAAGGCAACCTTCTCCAACCAGAACTCGCACTTACTCAACTTTGCGTACAGCCCATTCTCCTCTACAGTCTTCAACATGGTTCTCAGGTGTTCTTCATGCTCTTCTTTATTTTTAGAATAAACCAAGATGTCGTCGATAAACACGACCACGAACTTATCCAGGTACGGACTGAATACCCGGTTCATCAAATCCATAAACACTGCTGGCGCATTAGTCAACCCGAATGGCATAACCACAAATTCGTAGTGGCCATACCTTGTTCTGAAAGCGGTCTTGGGAATATACTCGTCTTTAATTCTCAGTTGGTGATAACCCGATCTCAGATCAATCTTTGAAAAGACCCCGGCTCCACTTAGCTGGTCGAATAGATCATCAATTCTAGGCAAGGGATAACGGTTCTTAACAGTCACATTATTCAGCTCTCGGTAGTCAATACAAAGTCTTAGACTCTCGTCCTTCTTCTTCACAAACAGTACTGGTGCTCCCCAGGGTGACACACTAGGCCGGATGAATCCCTTCTCAGCCAATTCATCCAGTTGCTTCTTCAATTCTTCCATTTCTTTTGGTCCCATACGGTAAGGTGATTTTGATATAGGTCCTGCACCTGGTTTGAGATCGATAGAGAAGTCGACCTCCCTCCTAGGTGGTAACCTTGACACATCGTCCCGGAACACTCCCTCAAACTCCCTCACTACCAGTACCTCGCTCACCCCCGGAGTCTCCGCCTCACAATTCCACATTTGACACAAGATTAAACTATCCCCCTTCCGCAGGCTTGACTTAAGGGTGTTAACTGATATGAATTTGACCTTAGGTTTAACTACGAATCCCTTGTAGGTCACTCTCACTCCCTTAGGTCCTCTCAGAGAAATTTTCTTTTGGTAACAGTCAATGAAAGCTCGATATTTCCCCATCCAATCCATTCCCAGAATTATTTCAAAGTCCCCCAATGGAAACTCGATAAGGTCGCAATGGAAAACCACTTCCCCAATCTTGATAGGCACACTCCTAAAGACTCTATTACATGACACTGATTCCCCAGATGGTATTATTACAGAATCCTCAACCCAATCATAGATATCAAGCTCTAATACCCTAGCATGCTCTCTAGACACAAAAGAATGAGTAGCTCCAGAATCAAAGAGTACAAAAGTAGGTTTAAGATTCACAAGAAAGGTACCAGTCACAACATGGGCGTCATCTTTGGCAGTCTGCTTCTCCATGGCAAAGAGTTTGCCACTGGTCTTCACGCCACTCTGGCTAGTAGTGGCTGCTCCTGACTGCTGATTGCCTTCAGCTGCGGTCTTCTGGTTACTACCACTCCCGTTGTACTGGTTATGGTGGGAACGGTTTTGATAGTTGTTATAGCTCCTCTGGTAGTTGTTGCTAGTGCCAGACCTCGAATTTTCCCCATAGCCTAACATAGGAGTGCGATAACCTCCATTGCCTGAAGTATTCATGCGGGACCCACTGTACCCCGAAGTTGGAGTACGGTAACCCCCAGATTGATTTCCGCCTGAGGATCGACACACAGCTTGCTTATGTCCCGTCTTTCCACATCCATAGCACACTATACCCACAGAACTGGTTCCCGAACCCCCACTCCTATAGTTAGGACCACGTTGGTTCCTTGTAGTTGCTGAGGTACTGTGATTAAAGTAACCACTGTACTTGTTGGAATTCTGCTTTTTCGACCCAGAATTTTCACTTATGGCCTCCGTCTTCCTCTTATCACTCCTCGTCTTCTTTTCCTCCTTGATCATATCAGCTAGTCTCTCCGCTGCCCCAGCCCGTAAATAGATGTCACGGACTGTGGTGGGCGGTGCTGCAATAAGTCTCTTCTTGACCGCAATGGTTAGCCCCCTCTCGAATTTCATGGCAAGCATTGCCTCATCCATCACCATTTCTCCCACATGGCCCAGCAGCTGAAGAAACTTCCTGTAGTATACCTCCACCGACATTTCATCTGTCATACGGAAAAGTTCAAATTCTTCTCTTAGCTTGCTCTTTTGAAATTCTAGTAGGAAAACCTCGAACAAGATCCTCTTGAATGCTACCCATTCCACGTGATTGATCCCATCCTCGACAGCAGCTTCTCGAATCTCTCCCTTATTCCCAGTCCACCAATCACCAGCCATTCCCCTCAAATAGTGTGCAGCTTGATCCACCCTCAGCTCCTCCGGGCAGTCTATCAGTTCGAACAAGTTGCTAAACTCCCGATACCATTCCCCGAGTAAGTGAGGCTCTCCCTCCCCGGTGAATTGTGTAGGGTTGTGCCTTGCGATGATGGTGCTCATCTTTGCTGAGTCCATGCGTTTGGCTTTAAAGGCCTCATTCTCAGCTATTAGTCGGTCTAACTCCTCTTGGGTGATGTTAGCTACGTTATTTCTTCTTGGAGGCATTCTAAGACATACAAGAAAAGGAATGAGTCCAGGTTTACCCAAGGGTACTCACTTAGGTTAAGGTTATATTCCCTAAGCATCAAAATTCGTATACAGTCGACTGTAGTGGGTGGGGCTGCAATAAGTCTCTTCTTGACAGCAATGGTTAACCCCCTCTCGAACTTCATGGCAAGCATTGCCTCATCCATCCCCATTTCTCCCAGATGGCTTAATAGCTGAAGAAACTTCTTATAGTAGACCTCCACGGTCATCTCATCAGTCATTCGAAAGAGTTCAAATTCCTCTCTTAGCTTGCTCTTTTGAAACTCAGGTAGGAAGACTTCGAACAAGATCCTCTTAAATGCGACTCATTCCACGTGATTGATCCCATCCTCGACAGCAGCTTCTTGAATTTCTCCCTTATTCCAAGTCCACCATTCACCAGCCATTCCCCTCAAATAATGTGCAGCTTGATCTACTCTCAGCTCCTCCGGACAGTCTATCAGCTCGAACAAGTTGCTGAACTCCCGACACCATTCCCCGAGTAGGTGAGGTTCTCCCTCCCCGGTGAATTGCGTAGGGTTGTGCCTCGCGATGATGGTGCTCATCTTAGCAGAGTCCATGCGTTTGGCCTTTAAGGCCTCATTCTCAGCTATCAATCGGTCTAGCTCCTCTTGAGTGATGTTAGCTATGTTATTCCTTCTTGGAGGCATTCTATAACACACAAGGAAAAGATGAGTCCCGGTTTTAAGTATCGGTACTCATTCATATTAAGGTCATAACCTTTAAACATCAGGTTACATATGCAACCAATATATATATTAATAGTACTTTCCTACACATGGCTCAGGGGTCACATAACCGCATATCATTAGACAATCATAACTATTAATATAATACTGATTATCGCATGCATCCACATTATTATGTACTCTATGTAAAACAACTATGTATTTCTGATATGCATACTCTTTCTTTCATATTCATGCCATTCATATAACAGAAGGATTCTATACCCCTTATCATGCTTTACCACAAATTCCCATAACTTCCTATTCTACCCTTTTCGCTCGTATTCACTCAAGGTATCCGGGTAAAACTGAGAGGGCCTATGGTTTAGTGTGAGGGGGCCCCAGACTCATACTTCCCCGTTAGCGTGCTCCTAACAGTCATATCCCGGGGTTCATTTAATTTAGACTCTTCCTACATTCATTGGGTTCATTAGGTTAGGCCTGAGGATCGTTCGCTCTGATACCACTTTGTAACACCCCCATTTATTTAGAGACCTGATCTAGGACTCCCCAAATAATCAAGGGTGTTACCATCTCGGTTTCCCGAGGTAGTAGATAACAAAGGAAGGAATTCAATACTTTATTAAGTAATTTAAATGTTAACAAAAGTCCCAAAAGTATTACAACTGAATGTGAAACCAAAACTAAAGTCCAAACACAGTGAAAGACTAAATGACAGGGTCATCACTAGACAGGTTTGATGCTTGTCCTCTCCACCCTTCCAGCATCCATAAGTCTAAACCTGTCATCCTGCTCCCCAATAAATTGGATCAACGCAGACACAAACAAACAGATAGGGTCAACACGTGGTTGAGTAGATAATATAATCACAACATGAAATAATACAATCAACAATTCCTCCATCTCCTCCACAACCACCATAACTCCAACACACCACACCTCCAACACACCACACCTCCCATGGCCATATCACAAGTCCCTTATCACAAGACCCATATCACAAGACCCATTCACAAATCCCGTTCTCCACAATAATCGGTAACCATTCAATCACATTATATCATAAATATGTATATCAACCAATAATGAGTGTCCTCATGTCAGATTACAATTACAACGTAAATAATCCCCTACCTCGAGACTGCAGAAGAAAACGGCAAATGAGCAACTGCTCCTAAAAGTGTTCCACGCGAAAACCTCCACCAAGACAAATATTATTTAATTAATAAACTCCCTAAGTCTCATAATATACGTACACATTCTATTAATAGAAACTTCCTATATTTAGAAAGTTTCCCCACAAACGAGGTTACCCAAAATAACAACTTTCTAAATATTGTAACTTCCAAAAATGGTAACTTTCTAAAAATGTCTTTCCGTAAACACAAAACGTCTAGCCCGAAATAAATTACTAACAATACTAATCAATAACAACTAATTAATAAAAGTGATAATAATAATAATAATAATAATAATAGGATAATAATAATAATAAGATAATAATAATAATAAAATAATAAAACCCCTAAAACAGCCCTACAACCCCACGACAAACTACAAACTGCGTGACCGACTTCCGCTAGCCAAAACAGCCGCAAGACCCCTTCCTTTGTCGCCGGCAGCCACCACACATCACCCCCACACCACCTACTCTACCACCGACCTTAGCCCAGACCACCGACTCCCGCCGACAAGGACAACCAGGGTCTTAAACAGGCCTGACCCAACACACAACCAACCTTAACACGCCTGAAACCAAGCCCTGTAGCCGCTGATAATCGCGGCCAGACCACCCCAGACCACCACCACAGACTCCCCGTTAACCAGACTCACCAACCACGGTGGCACCACCGCACCGACCTCCCCCTAGTCATCGGCGGTGCCACCCCCAAAACACCCATGTGAACCCAGAACCCGTGTACACCCTCGCTGAACCCCTGTTTCCTTTCCCGTACCTGCCACCAGCCACCACCCTAGTAACCACCGACACAGCCACCCTGACATGTCCCAACTACCAACAACTAACTACACCCTTACCCAGAAAGCATAAAAGCAGACATAGACTCGAAACACCCATAACACGACTCAAGTGAAACTCTGTTTTTAAAATAAAACACCTCCTGACACGACGGCCAAAACCACCCTGACTGGCAGTCCTCGGTGGTTGAGGGTGAGCCTCTAATCATCAAAATGCTACTACTGACTTCATGTGTCAACTTTATGCAAAGATCAGAATTAAAAGTATAATAAACACGACTGAATTACCACAGGAAAACGCTATGCAGAAGAGAATCGTGTTGACATACCGACTTCGTGTTAAGTTCGACCACCCTTAGACCGATCTTTGGCCACCGTGAAGACCTCCTACGTGTACTCTGTGATGACGGCTAACGATTGATGTGCTTGTATGAGAGATAGGATAGCTAGGTTTAGGGTTTCTGGTTTATAGAAGTGACGGTATGGGTTAGGGTTGATATAGGTTTGAAAAGAAAAGTAACGTGAAGTGTGGGCTGATATTTGCACAGATTTCGAGGCCTATACTAACCCCTTGGTCATGAGTTCAAACCCCACCAAGCACAAAATTCTACTATCACAAACCCCATATAAATGCAATATATAACCAAGCACATAATTTTATTAATATTATATCGATAGCTACGAATAAAAATATCGTCGGCCCATAAAGAACTATATTTAAAATACGGGTTATTACACGTAATGTAAGGGGTTATCGATTCGGTTGTAATTTAATGTGATCTCGTATCACTTTATTTTATTGCTTTATTTTATAATGTATAAAATAGATAGAAAATTTGAAATTATTTATTCCCGAGATCCTTGAAGACGGTGTTTTTCGGAAAGGAGTTCCGACCAAGACGGAGTTTGCCTTGGGATGCGTGCTGCGTGTGAAGTTCAAGGGACCAAGAAGTTGGTTTCCGAATTTGTAATTTTCAATTAAATTTTCTATTTTAGGAAGGTCATACTAGGATTTATTTATGCTTTTAAAGTTTTATGCTTTTTATTTATGCTTTATATGATGCATGCATAGCCAAATCATCATCCTATATCATGCATATTCATCGAGTTTATCGACCGTGTCAATTAAATTATCGTTAATTCACCGACTTAGTTCACTTAAAGGAGATAGATAATAAATTGACAAGATCTCTTACGTAAACAAATATTGAGACATAGCCTTACCAAAGAGTAGAGAACCCACGAAGTACATTCTTCATAAGGAAGTAGGCTCGGCCAAACCGGGGTGCTAAACTTATTACGTTGGAGAAGTGGGGTAATATGACTACAATCTCGAAATTTGGTCGATCTTAACGAAGGTATTCGAGCCACCGTAGTGGTAATAAGTTCGGGCTATAGATAAGAATCAGTGTAATTTTTATCGACCGAGAGTTCTAAGGTAGAATCGATTAAAGGTTCATCCACCGAATTATATTAACGAGGGATGTATCGGCTAAACCGTGCCCGAGTTAGTATGGATTTGGGCCTCGGGATCGTTTACTTAATTGGGTAAGAGATCATTAAGTAGATGTTTAACTTGTTTAATATTTACAAGTTTAAATAAACGATAATTGTGTTTTAATTCCTTCATTTCATTTGTAGTTCATTTTCAACAATCATCAAATGGTTAATAACGCTCCACCTCTCACGAACGTATCATGGCTTCGATCATTCATGGATCGATGCAAGCTTGAGAATCATGGCGCCAATTTTAAGGATTGGGACTCTCAATTGGTTTTGGCCGCGGAAGGTGACGATAAGACTCGTTACCTAACCATAGCCGCTCCTCTCACTCCCGCCGCTCGTGCATCGGAGGCGACTCGTGAGGCCTATGAGACCTACATGAAAGAGTCGCGTGCTCTTAAGAACGTGCTTATATTCTCCATGGAGTCGGATCTCCAAAGGAGAATGATTAAGTAGCCACGGCTAATGAGATTTACACTAGACTTGCGACCATTTTTTCGCAAGCTCCTAGGGTAATCCAATATGAGGCGGCCTCCGCCTTCTTTGACTTAACCTTGAAGGAAGGTCAAAAGATTAGTGCTCATGTGCTCAAAATGGTTGAGCTAGCCGAAACCTTTAAAGTTCAAGGGGTGAATGTTCCCGACTCTCTTATAATTGACAGAATTCTTCACTCCCTTAACAAAGTGAAAACGTATGCTCAGTTCCGGGTGAACTTTAACATGCGTAATCAAGAAACCTATTTGGAAGAATTGCATAAGATGCTTGTCCAAGCGGAAAGGAATATGGGACTTAATGAGAGTTCCACGAAGGATGTGCTCAACATTGAGAAAAAGAGCAAGGGAAAGTTTAAGCGGAAGGCTAACAAAGGCAAAAGTATCAAAGCCTTCAAACCCACATCTCCTAAAGAGAAGACCTTTTCGAACGGTGCTTCTTCATCATCTTCAAAAGTCGAAGACAAGTGCCATTATTGCACTAAGATGGGGCATTGGAAGCGGAATTGCCAAAAGTATCTAAATGACCTCAAAGCTGGAAGGGTTCTTGCAGTAGGTAACAAAATTTTCATTTTAATTCATGTTATTTTGTCAACTTTGTATGTCGATACAAGTTGTTGACTCTCACCCTTTTATAATTGTTGGGGCTCCCTCCAAAGATAAAGGCAAGGAGAAAGAAAAGGAAGCTTGAAGTTTCTTTCATGAATTGCTATGGTAGCATCCGGAGATTGAAGACATAAAAAGCTTAGCTCTAATTTTCAATTGATGTCTTCTTTCGATTATACATTTTAATTTTAAGAACATGGTATTTCTTGTATAACAAGGATTTGGTTATTTCAAACAATGGTTGTAATGTTGAATGTTGGTGACTTGGTTTTCAACCCAAGTCATCTCTGTTGTTCTTAAATCAAATTGTTGTTTAAATACATTATTTAACATGAGTTGATATGATCTTCATAGATCATAATAAAGTACCTTGGATAGTTCACCGTACGCTAGACATGATAGGATCATAATAAAGTAATTTGATTTACTTAAACGAGAATTACACCCTCGTGAAAAACACGCAATCAATATAAGATATAAACATCAAACTCAAATGTCAGTACATTAGTTCATTATAAGATGATCACCTTAAGTGAATGTGAGAACTAATATCTCACTCCTCATAATACCTACTATCCAAAATATTGTTTTAGGCGAAATTGTTATCCTTATAAAAATAACGGTTATTTTAAAGGATAGAGTGGGAGAAATTTTACGCCCGCAAACCAATGGTACAAATATGGGATCTTAGAGAAGAATCTTATATGGGGTCCTTGAGAAGAACCTTAAATGAATGGATAGAAGAAACTACGAGAGGACACAAAAGAAACTACGCGAGGACACAAAAAGAAATGTTTTTTATGTCATTAGTTCCTAGAGAGGATAAAAGGAACCGCATATTTAAAATATTTCTGATATTATAAGAGAATAGAGGAGAAATCGTCTCCCCTCCTCTTGATGATAGTATTTCTTATTCTAAAGGATTATAGAGGAGAAATCATGTCCTGATGCTTTCCAAGGGAACGAGGGCGAAAAATGAAATGTTCATAATGAGATGAGAAGATGTTGATTGAGTAGGAGTTAATCACTATAGAGATAGTGGGAGTTATTTAACTATAAAGATAGTAATACAAAATTCAGTGGGAGAAAAAGTCATTAGAAAATTGAACCTACCATTTAGAGAGAATGATGATTCTTTAAATGTAAAGAATACGAGGTTTTCAATTCTAGATGAGTAAATATGTTAAGAACTTCATAGGATGATGGACAATCATAAGTGAGTTTATTATATGATAATGAAACGTCACCTATTGATTTACAAGGTTGGATAAATTGTTCATATCGATGAATATAGAATCATCTAGATATGAACGCGTTGATTCGTATGACCTTGACTAACATGCCAAGATGTTGAAACAAAAACCTTATTTCGATATAAGTTCTCGAGGAGAACTAGTGGATCAGATCTAGGTAAACTACAATATGAATTCTAGTACAATGTGATTGTGTATGTGAGAACAACATGTCACGAGTTATAAGATAACAGTGGGAGCTTCCTTCAGGTAAGGAGACTCGAATCTAGTATGAGAACTAGAAATGTACTTGAATAACATCATGTTATACAAGATAACATGAGTCAGAAGGAAACCGAAATTTGTAGGTTATGGATGATGTGAATAAATGGTTTGTTCACAATTCAAACTACTAATTCAAATGATGAATGTGCATCAAAGATTGTAAAATGTGGAACAGTTATCTTATTAACTGTCCGTACATATGACAATCACTTTTGTCGTTTGAGTTATCATTAACTCACTATTTATATATACTTTGTCAAATTCAAATGGGTTGCAAGAGACAATTTTGAACCCCATAAGTGAACTGGATTAACTTAGTATGACCCATAGTCGCTTGTATGAGGCGACGTCTCGAAGCGACTAGAGTGTGAGGCGATTGATGGCAAGTTCAGATGTCATAGAGTCATATGGGATGACTAGTCGATCACATAGGCAGACTGCAGGAGACACTCTGTCGGGCAATAAGTGATCGCTTATAGAGTTCTGGAAATTTTATAATAGTCTGGTCGTTACGAGAGCTACTATATTATTCTCATGAGTCGATTCTTAGACTATAGACTGTTCGCCCAAGGTGGCATAGTTTCAGAGTGACTTTGATTTATGCTCTACGATCATCCGTAGAAGGGGGTCAAATAGGCATCTTTTGGGTCATGATGGACTGTGTTAGTCGAAGGGAACAGTAGAATAGGAATTGTCCAGTCCCTCGTCAGGGTTATCTTAAATCTCAGGGCCACTCGAGGAGAAATTAACAGGAAATGCGTGGCCACGCTCGGAAGATATCTATGGTAGATAATTCCGGTCAAAGCAGTTAAATCTACAGATCGGGGAAACCGCTCACGATATGATCAAATGCAAGTACGACCTGTAAGACACCTTGCATTGAGTGGGAGATGATGTAATATGACAAGAGAATTGGTGACGCACACTTGTCGATGACAAGTGGGAGATTGTTTGGAAATGTGTCCTCAACAATAGTGCGATCATGTCAGTGATAATTATCATTGCCAAATCTCATGATAAGAATATGCAAGGGATGATCCGATATTATATATATAGTCAACTGACCAACATTAATCGGTAATGATTAGCTGACTAGAGTTTGACATTACTGTCGTATGACGGTGGTGGTCAGTTGATCCCTTAGGTCACACCTATAAGACAATCCCCTTAATTGATATATTGATCAAATGTATACGATACGAATTGATCAAATTCCTTAAACTCGAATATCAAGAAATCAGTGGTTGAATCTTAATGTAAGATTTATATTTGAAATTGAAACGTGTCAATTGTCAAATATTAATCGATCTTTTTGAAATATCGAAATTAGAATGAGAAAGCTTCGTGGTTATAACAAACGTTGTATATCGTTTTTACAATTATTTTAATAACCAAATTTTGGGACGGTAATTACAAATTACTAAATTAATTTGTTAAATGTGATTTAATTAATTTAGAAATAATATTTATATGATAAATATATTTTAAATTAATACAATTGTATTTGTGACATAGGATGTCACATGTCACACAATTGTACAAATTATAATTTGTAAATGAAGGTCCATTTTACATCTTATTGTGTCGTGTGATTTGTGAGGTTAAGGGTTTGCATTTTATAATTAAATCATCCCTAAAACATAATGATGATGTAGGTATGATGCCTAAGTGTAGCCATGCAACCCTAGTTGCATGTGTAAGACAAGCAACCTATTTGGCCTTCCAAAACACACAACCACAGGACACT
The DNA here is from genome assembly GCA_029255685.2 of Silene conica. Classification (NCBI taxonomy): domain Eukaryota; kingdom Viridiplantae; phylum Streptophyta; class Magnoliopsida; order Caryophyllales; family Caryophyllaceae; genus Silene; species Silene conica. Next base: position 31,731,271 of record CM055317.2, on the reverse strand, counting down.
CAACCTAATAAGAAGTGAATTTGTTCACAATTTTCATTCTACACTTATGCAAAATTTTCTAGAATAAGAAAATTCTTATAAAACCTCTCATATATTTTTCTAGTAAGAAAAATATTATTCTCTAATAGTTTATATGATAAGATTATAATATATTATAATAGTTATAGTATTTCTTTTACTATTCTAATAAGATTAGGTTACGGTTTTAAGGACACCGAGTTCCGACACCTAGTCCGTGTCGTGTAAGCTCTCGGTATTACGGGTAAGTCTTGGGTGCATCGTAAAGGAGGCAAGCTACTTTGGTTGCTCCGTGGAGGATCGTCCTAAACATATTTGGACTAATGTAAGGGTCTGAATCTCTCGTTTCCGCAACTTTTATTTGCATGCATAAGATCTAAACTATATTTAAATGTTAAATTGATAAAATGATTAGTGTGACTAATATTATAGTAGGGTTGGTATGACCGTGTAACCTTCACTTTTCACATTTTATGTTTCCTTGATCCATATTTATGTATAAATTAATTTTACTAATTAATAACGAAAAATAATGCTCAAACGTCATAAAACTTTACTACATATTTATGTATATATTAAATTTGATAAATATATAAAAAGATGATCAAAAGTCATAAAACACATCCTCAATTATCTATAAATTTTGGAGGGAAAGCAATATTTGTGAGCCAAAATTCAAACCAATATATTTTTTACTCCCATCGTCAACAAAATTGTGTGTGTCAATCATTTTTCTTATAATTGTGTGAAAATCAAGGTAAGTATATTAAGATAAGGTAATTGTATTAAGTTTTTAAATTAATTAATTAATTATTTATTTATTTTTAAATTTCCTATTTTAAATGTTGTTTTGTTCCCAGTTAGGATCTATAAAGATTCGTGGTGTTTTCCTATTTAAAGATAAATAGACTTACATTTTTTTATCACTCAATGTCCTCTTTCTTTCATTATTTAAGAGAAAACTTAAATAAATAAAGATAAGGTTAATATTACATAAATCAAATTCCACCATTTTGTCCGTTATTAATAGTCAATGTTTTTTTGTAGGGATGATTCATGAGATAAACAAGACTATACGGAGAAGAAAAATACTAGAATTGCTTAAACAAATTCTCCATCCACTCCACTCAATATTATATCATAACAAAAAAAAAATAGTTTTCTTATAAATGTATGTTTTATTTGGAATGTATAGTTTTCTTATAAATCATTTTCCTTTCTCATAGAATAAAATTGGAGTTGCGACATGGCATATTTAGTTTATAAAACTTAATTAAAATGGTTTTAATGTGACATGACAAATTTTAATTTGATATGACATATTTACTTGCGGCGTGACATATTTTTAATGTGACATGGAAAATTAATGTGAAATAGATTAACAATTTATTATACATGACATTGGTCTGAATTATTTATCTATAAATTAATTTAATTCACTTATTTATAAAATTAATAGATATTATTATTATTATTATTAAAAATAGATATATATTTCCATAATTTATATAACTCTTACAAATTTATATCATAATTTCGTAATTTATAATGATATTTTAATTAAACTTTTTTTGTAATAAAACATGTTAAATAATTTCGTAAGTCATAATTAAAATTAACATTTCAATTGAATTTTTTGTAGTAAAACATGTTAATAATTAATTAAAACTTTTCATATTACTTAACACCCACCATCTTTATTGACACATTTACTATCTAATTAAACAGTATTAAATTGATTAAAACTCTTCATAATACTTAAGAACCACCATATTAAATTAATTAAAAGTATTTCTTGTTTAATTAATTTTTTAATATAATATTGTAATAAATTAATTATTATTCTTGTATCTATATTTATACTATATAATTAAAAGACAACTTAATAACATTTAATTTTTTGCCACATAGGATTATCAAAATTAAATTCTATTAATCAATTATATTGGTTAATATTAAAATTATTTTAGAGCTATTTATTAAAACTCTTTATAAGGTTTAATAGAATTTTTTTGGTGGAATCCATAAGATCATCATTTAAATTATAAAAATAAATTACAAATTTGCTATCATCATTTTAATTTTACAATTTCTCCCTCCGAATTCTTCATTAACCATAAATATAGTAGCTAAAAAGTCCTACAGGTAGTAATAAAAAGTCTAATAATTTGGATTATAAAGCCATTAATATCTATCTATTAATATAATTAAAAGGCAAACCAAACTGTCTATTATCATCTATATATCATATTTTTAATTACATAAAATAACTTTTTAAACCACTTTCATGCAAAGGGGATTTTGTAAAATAATAATAATAATGATTACAATTTGATAATAATGACCATAAATATATGATACAACTCTTCGCAATTGTGTTATATCTATTCAATAATTTTTTACGAATAATAATAATAATAATAATAATAATAATAATAATGCGATATTAGGGCACGTTTACGTTTTCTTACCTGCAACCTCGTTTTGCCACTCCGACGACCATCATCGCCTCCCCGACGACCATCATCGCCAGTCGGTCTCCCTCGCCGGCGGTCACGGTGTGGGTTGTGGGTTGCATGAGTTATCGAGAGCGAGGGGTTGCGTGAGAGATTTCGAGAGCGAGCGTCTGCCACCCCCACCGCCGGTGACCTCACGTCGCCGGCGTTCCACCCATCATCACCTCGTCGGCCTCCTCACGTCGCCGGCGATAAATAGTGGGTTGTGGCGTGCCTGTGTGAGCGAGAGTGTTTGCCCTAGTTTTAGAGAGAGCGTGCGAAGATCGGATCTGCGAATTGCGAAACCTGTTGCCGTCATTGCTTCCCATCACCGCCGGTGACCTCACGTCGTTAGTGTCCAGTCTCGCCGGCCTCCTCACGTCGTCGGCGTGCTCTGGGGAGTGGTAGGTTTTCGTTTCGAGTGTGAGGGAGTGTGTGAGCGAGAGCGTCGGTTTGAAACCTACCGTCGCCGTTTCTGGGTTGTTGCTCGCCGTCAGTCCTCCTGTCCTTGCTCCTTAACCACCGTCGGCAGCCCTTGGTCGTCGGGGCACCCTTCATCGGGTCGTTTTTCGCCGGTCAGTAAGGTTGGTGTTTTACTTTCCTTTTTCGTTTTCGGCATTTCGGTTTCGGCGTTTGGGTGCAGTGATTTGCTGCCGGTTGTTGTTTTTGCGGGTTGTAGTGGTTCGGTCGCCGGTGGGTTTACGCTGCTGTGGGGCTCTTTCCTTTTTCTTTCTTTCTTTCCTTTTTCTTTCCCTGTTTGTGTTCCTCGGGGCTGTTTCGTGCGGCCTGCCATTCATTGATGGTGGTTGCCGTGCGTTGCTGCTCCTGTGGTTTGTTCTGTTTCGGCCCATTTTCTTCTGGTGGTTACACTATTGTGGTGGTGTTGCTGGTGGTGGTGTTTTGGTGGCTACATTGTTTTTAGTGCAGGTTGTTGGCGGGGTATTGGTGGTTACCGTTATCCTCTCCATGCCTCCCTTGGTTCGTTTTCAGTGTCCCTTTTCGCATTTGCATGGGTGTCCGAATGGTAACGGTAGGGGTCTCGTAAAATCCTCCTAGCGGTATCATTTTCAGGATTGGCATTGTCGTAACGGGGCTGACCGTCTTACACGTCAAACTCTTGCTGATAGTTTGACTGTTTATGCTAATGCCGAGACTGCTTTGAAGCGGATGGGGGTTTGGCTTTGCGGTGTCTATCTTAGGACCCATGCCTTTCGCTCTAGATGTCATCATGTAGGGGGTGATATTGTAGACCCTCCGGATTGTGGTGATGGTATTGTCCGTTTTGTTATTCAGGGTATCCCTAGACCCCAGCTCCGTCTCCATCTGTTCCCGTGTCTGATGTTGGGGTTGAGCTTGATCAGTGGTCTATAGTTTTGCTTGATCGTTTGTTTTCGTTGGGCCTTCGTTCGGTGAAATCCATACCTCCTAACTGTCGGCTTGGGTTTGCTCGGGTTTTGAAGGGGGTTCTGGATGAGGTGGATGCCTCTTCTGGTAACCTCTCCTGCTTGATTTGGTTGTTTGTTCTGCCTCTTTGTCTACTCAAGACCTTCACTCCTCGGAGTAATGTTGAGTGTAGATCAGCTATCAGGCGGCAGCGGCAAGAGGAGAGTATTGTCGGGGCTATCCTTGCTTGGGGGGCACCAGGAGGGCGGTTGCAGCTGTTACGGGAGTGTTTGGCTGAGGGTTCTCCACCGTTTCACGTGGATGAGGAGCTTGATTTGGGTGAGGTTAACCTCTGCCAATGTCGGCGGAAGATTAGCGATGGCCATTATACTGCTGTCGTTCGGGTGCTCTCTTCTTCTGGTGTTGCTCCTTACTCTGTTGCCACATTTGAGGCTTTGTAGGAGAAGCATCCGGTCGTCCCCTCACCATATTTACCTCCTTTACCTGGGGATCATCCTCCGCTTGCTGCTTCTTCAGCCGTGGTGTTGGATATGATTCGTAATTTCCCGCGCGGCACTTCTTGTGGGAGGGATGGTTTTCGCGCTTGGCACTTCATGGATTGTTTGAGTGGGGCTGCGGTGGCTATCTCTGATGATTTGCTCGCTTCTATTACTAGGGTGGTTAATCTATTTTTGGATGGCCAATGCCCGACGGCTCTCGGTGAGTACCTTGCTAGTGCTCCGCTCACCCCTCCTGGTTAAGCCCGGGGGTGGTCTTCGTCCTATTGTTGTTGGCACTGTCTGGAGACGGCTGGTCTCTAAGGTTGGTGCTTTTTTGGTTGGCCCTGCTTTGGCTTCTTATTTTGCTGATCTTCAGTTTGGGGTTGGGGTGTCCGGTGGAGGAGAGGCTATCTTACATGCCTTGAACCGGCTCGTGGAGGCTCGTGGCGGCGAGGTAGGGCTTTCTATGTTGCTGGTTGATTTCCGGAATGCCTTCAACCTTGTTGACCGCTCAGTCATGCTTCAGGAGGTCCGCCGTCGTTGCCCGGGTCTTTCCCGTTGGGTGGAGTTCTGTTATTCTCGCCCTGCCCGGTTGTATTATGGGGAACATTGCTTGCGGTCTTGTTAGGGAGTTCAGCAGGGTGATCCTTTGGGGCCGTTGCTTTTCGCTTTGGTTTTGCATCCCCTGGTGTGCAAAATTCGAGATTCCTTTGATCTTACTATGCAGGCCTGGTACTTGGATGATGATACTATTGTTGGGGATACGTTGGAGGTAGGGAGGGTGTTGGATTTGATTTTGGCTGATGGCCCCGGTTTTGGTCTTCATCTTAATGTTGGTAAGACGGAGCTCTTTTGGCCTATTGAGGACCCCCCGGAGTCGGCTTCCCGGTGTTTTCCCCACTTCTATCGCCCGTCCCTTACAGGGTGTATCGGTTTTGGGCGGACCAGTCAGTACTTGCCCTATTTTTAGCGGTGAGCTTGTGGAGAGGAGAGTGATTAAGACTGTTGAGCTTATGGACTTAGTCGCGAGGATCGAGGACCCGCAGTGTGAGTTGTTTTTGCTTCGTGCCTGTACTGGTATTTCTAAGCTATATTTCTCTCTTCGTACTTGTTCCCCGGTTGCTTTTGGGTCGACTCATCTCCGTTTTGATGTTGCGCTTCGTTCTAGCTTGGAGCGTATTGTCACCGCGTCTGTGCCTGGGTTTGGGGAGTGGCAGCGGCGCCTTGCTACTTTCCCTTTTCATTTAGGCGGACTTGGTGTTTATGCAGCGGGAGATGTGTTACATTATGCGTTCTTGGCTTCCTGTTTGCAGTCTGCTGAATTGTAGGCTGGTCTCCTGCGGCCTTCTGGTATCATTGACCCTGGCCCTTCTTTCGCCGATGCCTTGCGGGTGTTCTCGGAGACTACAGGTTCTGATTTTCTTGGTAACCAGAGTGAAATTGTTGCCCCCAAACTTATGAAGAAATTGGCAGATATTTATTTCTCGACGGTTGCTGCTTCTTCGGAGTCGGTTTTCTCCTTGTCCCCGCGTCAGGTTGCGTTGTGGAAATCTCAGCATGGGGCTCACTCTTCTGATTGGTTGAGAGCGGTTCATGTCTCTGGGTTAGGTCAGACTATGAACAGGAGGACCTACCGTTGTGTGCTTGGGTATAGGCTAGGTGTTCCACTTTTCTTGGTCCCTAGGCCTTGCTCTGCTTGCTCTCGGGTTTTTGTTGAGGATGTTTTTGGGGATCACGCTGTCTCTTGTGTTGGTACTGTTGGGGTCAAGCATCGTCGTCATAACCTTGTCAGGGACACTCTATTGGACATCTGCTACAGGTCTGGGATTTCGGCGGGTAAGGAGGTTGACATTAGTCTGGTTGATGGACATGGCGGATCTCTTCGCCCTGCGGATTTGCTGCTTTATTCGTGGGACAAGGGGCGAGATGTGTGTATTGATTTGACTAGGTCCTCCCCTCTGACTCAGACTGGGATGGCCGATTTTGTACCTGGTCGGGTTGTTGCTGATGCGGCTCAGCGTAAGTGTGCAAAGTACAGGGATCGCTGTGAAGCTGCAGGTTACGGTTTCCTTCCTTTCTCTTTCTCTTCGCTTGGGGAGCTGGGTTCGGATGTTGTAGCCTTGCTGAAGCGGATTCAGCAATACTCGGTATCTCAGGATGCAGGGGCGCGGATTGTTGGGGCTGGTGTCCTTGACAGTTAGTACAATGACTTACTAAATCTCTTAAAGGATCACAATGGCATACTTTTGTATTATTATCAGTTGATCCACGTTTATCAATAACGGTTGGCTTGCTAGATAAGTTTGACGTTATTGTCATACGGATGGCGGTGATCAACTGGTCCCTATACGTCACACCTATAGGACACGTTTGAGAGATGTGAAGGTATGAAAATACAGTCACATTTATGCCGGATATGACTAAACAGTTAGTCAGAGGTATTGACTATTAAATTAGTCAATGAGATGTTGAGATTATTATTTAATACGGATTAAATAATTTTAGCTAATGCGGATTACATGATTAATTCGTAAAATTAAATACAAGCAGTTATATTTAATTAAATATTGAATTTGCGTATTAATATAAACAGTTATATTAATTTGGCCAATTATACAATATCGTATTTTATCAGACCATTATTAATATATCGACTGTATTAATATCTGATAACATGTGTGCGATTTATAATAAATACCCGCAAATTATATTTTAGCAAAATGGGTCGAATCATGCATTGGAATAAGGTAAGAGTGAAAAGCCCACTCCTACCCAAGACCAATCTCGGCCGGCCAAGTATTACAAAAGGAGAGAACTTCTCCTTTTGTGAGACTACTAATTGTTTTACTGATTAAAACAGATCTCAAGAATAATTAGGGTTTTGAGAACATCTTTTTCCCAAAACTCAGATCTCACATCTAAAACCTCAAAAGGCTCTCCCCATATTGCAAGGCAATTGGAGAGTATTTTCTAGCACACGCGGCATCATCTCAATCAAGTCTTGGGTGCAAGTTATAGGAGGGAATTTACTTTAATTCCTGTTCTTAGGCCATAAGCACAAAGGACCAAAGGTTGATTTCTTTTTCATGCTTTTAATTAACTTATGACTATAATCACAATTGTATGTTTCATTATAATCCTGCAAGTTTGGGGCGAATACATGCTTTATTCCCCACAAGTGGTATCAGAGCCAGGCCATGAAAATTTTACCTTTGTGTTTTTCGTAAGTTTTAAAACCTGAAAAATCGTCTTCTGCCGCTAAGTCGGTCGATCGACCCCCCGTTGCGGTCGGTCGACCGCCTCCTGCGTGTTTTTTCTGTTTCGACAGTTTATCTTTTGTGAGAAATCGTGTTCAGAAACTCGGTTTCGTGTTTTGTGGTCGGTCGACCTGTTTTTTCGGGTCGGTCGACCATTCTGCTTTAAAAAAAAAAAAATTCCGTCAGGTGGTCGGTAGACCTGTTTATTGGGTCGGTAGACCACCTTGTAACAGACTCGTTTTTTTTTATTTTCCGAAAATAACATGTTTTATTTTCACATGGCCTTTAGTAATATACTATATACGGAAATAGTATATTATTAATTTTGTGAAACGGTTCACCCTCGTTTGATACATATTATTTTAAAACGGTTTAAAATAATAGGATTATAAACTTATTAAAATTAAAGTGGTTAAAACGGTATAATCACATAATTTTAATCCTAAAAGGTGGTTTGGTAAAAATTTGTTAATCATAATAACAGTATTATGTCATGAATGAATTTTGTTTTAGTTGATGCATTTTATTTATCGTCTTGTTGAATGCCTTGTGAATGCTTTCAATAACGTATTTATTTTTTGCAAACGGTTGTAACTTAGTGTGGCCTTAGAAGATTGTGTCACCGTAATGATGGGACACAATCTTGCTTGTAATTTTGAGATCTTGAATCTACGTTTTGGGTTTTTGCCATGTAATTACTTTTGTATTTAAATTAGAATGTATCTAGGACTACTTTTGTAATTTAAATTAGTAATTTTGTGAAGACCGAAGACGGAGACCGGATGCTCACTCCCACTGCAAGGACCAAGATGGAACATCAAGACAAGCTTCTAGGGTCCAACAGTGGATTCCAAGTTGTTTTATGTTTATTTTGGTAGGATAGGCCACACTAGGACTTTTATTTACGTTTATCGCATTTATTTTATGCTTTCATCGATAATAGCTTGCATCATATTCCGCCTAAAACCAAACCACCTATTACATGCCTGAAAACTGACTCATGTAGAGGTTACGCGTTAGTTTTCTGTGACAATACAGATGTCACATGTCAATTGCAAAGCCATCACTTTATTTCATTCATTCACGAATATGCTAGATTTTAGTTCACTTAATATGAATAAATATAAGTCGATGGGGTCTTCCTCGTATAACCAAAAATTGAGAATAGTCTTTATAAATCAGCCTCCCATGAATCCCTTCTTCGTCGGTAGGCATAATATGACCCCTTCTACGTCGGGTAAGTGGGAACAGATGATTTATTTTATCTCAACATCATGGTCACTCGATAATATCCAGTGACTGAGATGGACTAATAGATAGGATTTACGGAAATCTATCGACCAAGAGTTCCAACGGTGGAATTAGCCAAACTGTGGGCTTATCAATATACGGAAATTGAGTCTTTGGATCATTTATATAATTCTTGAGGGAGATCAATTATATAAATGCATGAGTCTACGAGTTTAAATTCAATTTAATATAGACTTAAATCACAACAATGAGTTCCTTATATGGTTTTGTTTTATCTTCTTTTCAGTCTAGAACACGTTCAATTAAACTGCTGTATAACTAAATGGCTGGTGAAGACCCAATGCCAAGTGCCAAGCTAGCACGTGAATCCTGGCTAAAAGCCTTCATGGACTCCATGAATCAGTCCACAAGACTGAGGAATGATGGGTCAAACTTCTCTGACTGGGAGGCAGCACTACGGAATGCTGCCATTGCTGACGGAAAGCTCAAGTACTTAACTGAGCCCATTCCGCCACACCCAGGAACTGGAGCTAGAGCTAACGAAGTTCGCGCTCATAGCGACTTCGTCATGGAAGCGGGTGCGATAAAGAACGTACTCATCTATGTAATGGAATCCAATTTGCAAAGACGCTTCATAACCCATGGTGCAAACAAGATTTTCACCACGCTCACTAACGAATTCTCAAAGGCTCCGAGAATCGTTTCTTATGAGCATACCTGTCGCTTCTTTGAGGCGAAACTCCAGAAGGGCCAAGCTGTTAGCCCACATATTCTTCACATGATTCAGAATATCGAGAAACTGGAGGCCCTAAACTGCAAGATCAGTGAGAACATAATCGTTGATCGAATGCTTCATTCACTTCATGATGGGTTCGCCCTCTTTAGGGCCAACTATTACATGAATGACATGAAGAAGACTCCTCATGAGCTCCACTCCCTTCTCGTACAGACCGAGAAGGATCTGAAATTAAGTGGGAGCGTGAAGCAAGATGTTCTCATGATCTCCAGTAAGGGTAAGGGTAAGGGTAAAGCTAAAGCTCAGGGCGACCTAACAGTAGGCAAGCCCAAGTTTAAGAAGTCAGGATTTACTAAGAGTGGGCCAGGTGAGTCAAGCAACTCACAGGGCAAAACAAAGAGCAAGGATACAAGCATGGAATGTCACCATTGCCACAAGACTGGGCATTGGAGGCGCTCATGCCCCGTGTATCGTGAGGACATTAAGGCAGGCCGCGTTACTCCTGTTGGTATGTCTTCTTCTTCTTTTATTCACATGATTGAGATTAACCATGCAAGTTACGGAACTTGGGTACTAGATACTGGTTGTGGTTCTCATCTATGTAATCATGTGCAGGGCCTCCGAAACAAAGAACCCCTAATCAAGGGTGAGGTTGACCTGCGTGTCGGGAATGGAGCACGTGTTGCTGCAATCTCGAGGGGAACATACGTAATCCAGCTTCCAAGTGGATTCGAGTTATCTTTATATAACTGTTATTATGTTCCTTGTTTGTCCAAAAACATTATTTCAGTTTCTGCGCTTGACAAACTCGGTTTTTCATTTGTAATAGAGAATAATAGCTGTATTTTCTCCTTACACAATATGATTTATGGCAAGGCAGTTTCCATGAATGGAATTTATGTTTTAGATCAAACCACTGAAATATTACATGTGAATAATAAGAGATTAAAGATAGGTGACAAAGATCAAACTTACCTATGGCATTGTCGTATGGGACACATAAATGAGAAACGCGTGAAACAGCTCATACAGAATAGAGCTATCTCGCCCTTTGATTTCGAATCATATGGCACGTGTGAATCATGTCTCATCGGTAAGATGACTCGTATTTCCTTCAAAGGTGTTGGAATGCGCGCTGCCGACCTATTAGGACTCATACATACGGACGTATGTGGCCCTATGTCGATCAACGCACGAGAAGGCTATAGGTATTTCACCACTTTCACGGATGATTTGAGTAGATATGGCTATGTCTACTTAATGAAGCACAAAAGTGAATCTTTTGACAAGTTCAAAGAATACCAGAATCGGGTACAGAACCAGCTGGATAGAAAGATTAAAGCACTACGTTCTGATAGTGGTGGTGAGTATCTTTCACACGAGTTTGATCAACACCTTAAAGACTGTGGCATCGTGCTGCAGTTGACTCCACCTGGAACACCACAATTAAATGGTGTGTCCGAACGGAGAAATCTAACTTTACTTGATATGGTTCGATCCATGATGAGTCACACCGTTGTGCCTGATTCATTGTGGGGCTATGCTCTTTTGTCGACCGCTCTAATACTTAACCGAAGTCCGTCTAAAGCGGTTGACAAGTCTCCATACGAATTATGGAAGGGAACGGTCCCTAACTTGTCCTTTATTCGGGTTTGGGGCTGCGAGGCTTATGTCAAGTGGAGACACGAGGATAACCTCGGCCCGCGATCGGTCAAGACATATTTTATAGGCTATCCAAAGGGAACTTTTGGTCATTACTTCTACTCGCCAACCGAACAACGTGTTTTTGTTGCGGCTAGTGCGACGTTCTTAGAGAAAGAATTTCTCGAGAACAAGTCGAGTAATAGAACCTTCGATTTATCAGAGGTTCAAGAACCAACTACCGAGCAACCATTGGAGGAAACAGTTCCTTCAACCGAGGCTGCGGTAGATATTCCTGAGGAACCTAGGAGGTCGGGAAGAGTCTCCATTCCTCCGGACAGATACATTGGTATGGTCGAGGAACATGATATGGATGACGTCTTACTTCTAGAGGGTAATGAACCCTCAACCTATAAAGGTGCCATGACCAGTTCTGACTCAAAGCTATGGCTAGAAGCCATGCAATCCGAGATGGACTCCATGTATGAGAACGACGTGTGGGATCTTGTGGACCTACCTGCAAAGGTGCGTCCCCTTCAATGCAAATGGCTTTACAAAATAAAGCATGCCGTGGAAGGTAAACAAGACATCCATATGGCAAGACTAGTTGCTAAAGGTTTCACCCAAGTGCTAGGCTTGCACTACGATGAGATCTTTGCACCCGTAGTCATGCTACGTTCCATTCGGATTATCTTAGCGATCGCCGCATTTCATGACTATGAAATATGGCAAATGGACGTTAAAACCGCCTTCTTAAACGGTTATTTGGAGGAAGAGTTGTACATGGTACAACCCGAGGGTTTTATTGATCTAGAATATCCTAAGAAGGTTTGCAAGCTTAAGCGTTCCATCTATGGACTTAAGCAAGCATCGCGGAGTTGGAATCATCGCTTCGACCAAGTGATAAAAGAGAATGGATTCGTTCGATCAGTCGAGGAACCATGTCTCTATATCAAGTCGAGTGGGAGGAAGATTGTATTCCTAGTACTGTATGTCGACGACATACTCTTGATTGGGAATGACATACCTCTCCTATCTTCGGTTAAAGCATGGTTGAAAAACCATTTCCAGATGAAAGATCTGGGAGAGGCACAAAGAATTTTGGGCATCTGTATCTACAGGGATAGATCACGACGGATGTTGTCTCTCAGTCAGGAGTCTTATATAGATAAGATTCTAGAGAGATTCAGCATGACGAACTCCAAGAAGGGGTTCCTCCCTATGACTCCTGGGCTTCACTTGAGCAAGACTCAAGAAGCTAAGTCATTGGAAGAGAAAGAGCGCATGAGTCGGATTCCTTATGCCTCGGCAATAGGATCGATCATGTATGCCATGATATTCACACGTCCTGACGTTGCATATGCATTGAGTATGACAAGCCGATTCCAAGCTCATCCAGGTGAACAACACTGGATGGCCGTGAAAAACATTCTTAAGTACCTACGGAGGACTAAAGATTGGGGATTGACTTACGGAGGCGACTCGACGCTCTGCGCCAAGGGTTACGCAGATGCTAGCTTCCAAACGGATCGAGATGACTCGAAATCTCAGTCTGGATTCGTTTTTACTCTTAATGGCGCTGCTGTCAGCTGGAAAAGTTCTAAACAGAGCGTTACAGCAGATTCTACGATTGAGTCCGAGTACTATGCCGCCTCAGAAGCAGCTAAGGAAGCAATATGGATGCGTCAATTCTTACAAGGACTATCAGTAGTGCCTAGTTCGAATGACCCAATCACCGTTTATTGTGATAATAAAGGTGCCATCTTCCAAGCTAAGGAGCATAAGTCTAGCAACAAGGCTAGGCATGTACAACGGAAAGCTCATCTAATCAGAGATTACGTGGAGCAAAAGGAGATTTTCATTGATAAGATCGCTACGGATGACAACATAGTTGATCCTCTCACTAAAGCATTACCACGTGATAAGCATGAAGGACACATTCATTCCATGGGAATTAGATGTGTTCCTAAGTTGTAGTACTCTTTTATGAATTCATGTAATAATTCATTTTCTCGTGTACTCTATTCAACCTTATTGTTATGATATAAAATGTTTTGTTTTTCATGTGGAATTGTACGCCAATTTTGAACACCACAAAGTGAACTGATTAACATTACATCGTTTTGGTCCTTGATTACCCACTTGAGCTGATAACTCAGGTAATCATTTTGTGACGTTGGTTGATGGTGGGTTCAACGAGCCATAAGTCACGCGGCTGACTGACCAATCACAAAGGCGAGTTATACGGATATCTCGTAGGACACCCCGTGACAACGTTATGGAGTCCTAAATGTTTTATAACACTAGTAGAAAAACATTTATTTGCTGCTCCTTATTTGAGGCGTTTTTGACAAATAGCCGCAAATAAAAATAAAAATTTACATATTTATAAAATAATTAGTCTCATTTGAGGCGTTTCTTAAGCCATACGCCGCAAATATACTAATTGATGCGTTTTTATATTAAACGCCGCAAATACGAGGCATCCACCATCAAATAGTCGAATTAGATAGATCCAGACTCGTCATTCTTTCCCCTTCCTTCTACCTGGCGAATTCCAAATTTCACCATCATCATCGCTCAATCGCCATCGACGACACCTAGGATTCGCCAACACACATCAATTCACCGTTGTCATCGCTGCAAATACTCCTCACTTTCAACCCCAGGTACTTTAAATTGTTTCATATATCAAATTACTTTTATTTTAATTTTGATTTAGGTTTGTATAAAATTTAGGGTTTTTTGTTTTGATTTTGATGGGTGTGAAATAATAATTATTTTGTTTGGAATTAGGTTTGTACGAAATAGTAAGATTGTTTCTTTTTTGGGTTTTATTTATCTGTATTCAATTCTTATTGCTTAACAATTTCTGCTACTAATTAATACCTAAGTTGTTGTTGTTGGTGTTGTTGATGTGTGATTTTGCTTAAAGAAAACTCGTTTCAATAGCCAATTTCGGAGTTGTTTGTTGATCATGTGTGATTTTATATTCATATTTATCGTAGTAATTTTTTTTACTATGGGGCTCATCTTTTCAATCCAGTATTAGTGATGAAATTGTCTCTTCATGATGATTGTGCACCGGCTACCAAATAGGAACCCACTAATATGTTTTTGTATCCAATGTCCCAAACTGTATGCTAATGTTTATCAACAAGATGCTAATGAGATTTGTGTTTTCGATAACATGACAGTATGAGAAGGCTGCTGCTGAATTATTCTAATATGACAGTATGAGAAGGCCATTCATCACTATTTTGTCTCTAATTATTCATTTCAGGATCTTGGAAGACAACAAATTTGAAGGACCATTTCCAAAGACTGTTATTGGGAAGAATATTAGAGTTTTTGTTTGGTTCACTCGGTTTTTCTGTTTTGATTATATTTTAGACATTTTGTCCTTCCAAATTAAGGTGTTGTGAGAGTTTTAGTTTGCTTCATTAATCTGTGGTTACTTAAAGTCTTTAATTAGTCTGACCTTAGAAGATGTATTTTTTTGTTTTAATCTAATCTGAATTCACGCTAAACTGCATTGTGTGTCGGAATTTGAGTGGTTACGGAAATTGTCTGACCTTGGGAATGGGAATGGCATTTGTGTGGGCTGATAGCTGGATTTGTGTGGGCAAGACGAATGCAGTTGAACTTACTCCTGAAACCCCTATTAAGGAGGTTGGATTGGGGTCGTTGTCCAAGTCTGGTGGTGGTAGTAGTAGTAATAATTCAGAGACGAGTAAGGGGTCTGCTGGGTTGTCGCTCTCGAGGAGTGAGTCTCGGGTTAAGGCAAGGGAGAGGGCGAGGGAGAGGACTGCTAAAGAGAGTGAACAGCCTGCAGGTACTACTACTACTGACAGCTGACCGCAACAGCAACAACAGCAGCAGCAGCAGCAGCAGCAAAACTCGTCGTTCACGCAGCTGCTGACAGCTGGTATCAGCACCCACGACAGAGCGGTTGCGAGTTCTACGGCTTCTAGAGGGATGTCAGCTGAGTACTTTGGGAATGGATTCATGGGACTGTCTGCATCTCGGCCTTTTAATGGCGCTCATGAGATCCAACACCAACACAACCACAACCATAACCAACAGCATTTCCCGTTCTTGATTGACCAACACCAACACCAACACGAACACGAACAGCACCGCCTGGGACAAACAGCAGCCACAACCACGGCGTCTGGTTTTAATAGGGGGACCCTTCAGTCCAATTCTTCTTCTTCACCATCTATGTTATCGTACCTCTAAAGGTTTTCAGATGGTTCAAGTGTTCCCTTCTTCCTTGGAACTGCACCCATTTCTCCTATGGTCGACAATCAGCAGCAGCATCACCACCACGACAACCACCAGCAGTTCAACCCGGTTGGGTTGCACCTTTGTTATGGTGACCCCAAGGGTAAAGGAAAGAACTAAAGTATGTCTTCTTGTCTTCTTACTCTTTTTCATGTTACTGTTTTATTGGTCTTTTCTTGTGCCAAGTCTTTGCAATTATTTTTCTGTGTTGAGTTGGCCACAACAATGAAAATTTTGAAGTTTTTAGCTATTTTTTCAAGATTACATTGCTTTCATTATAAGTACTTGAACTAGTCACCCATTAGTAAGCATGTAAGAACGGGGCAGGGGTATAGGGTACCACTTTTATAGTATAGCAAAGAACTAGTTTAGGAGTCCATTGTGTAAGGCATTTTTCATCACTGATTGTTCATTTATCGTACTAGACTAATCATTTTCATTCTTCTCTGACCACAAAAAGCTCCATGCTCAGGGATTGCTGTCTGGCAGATGAGGGTCTGCTGCTAGCAGTTGAGCAGGAGAGGGTCTGTTGCTGTATCAATAGGGCAGTAGATTAGCAGTAGGTACATCTGTGCTTGAGCAACTCAAATTCTGTTCTGAATGTGGGTCTGTTTGGCTGGCAGATGTAGTTGCGAGTGTTTCTGAATGCTTCTGAACAGGTATTCGTGAATGTGAATTGTTGGCAGCAGCGTTTTGCTACAATTCAAGAGCGGGGTCAGGAAAGTCTGGTGCAGACTTTGTGCAGAAATGCAGTTCAGGCCTCTGGTTTGGTCTGCTTGATTTTTCTGAATAAGTGAATAAATAGGATCAGGTGCAGGATCTTTTTGTGGCTATGCTTAAGAAGCGTCAGGAATGTTTCTGCGACTGATTTCAACTTGATGAAGCATCGTGCGCAATAAGCAGTGCAGGGGCAGCACCTGAAACCCTGGACCTACAGCAGATTTAGTACAAGTGCCTAGTACATTATTTCAAGGCTCCTTGCTTCTTGGTCTGATAAGTCGAGCGACTCTTGGTTACACGTATGTCCTTTTCCATCTGTCATACTTTTCCACAATCACATAATTTGTTAAATATGATACCTCCTCGCACAAATTGGTCTACACACGTAACGTTTCTTAGAAAGAACTAATTTATTTACATTACAAGATTTCCAACTGTGATATTATTTTTAACAAACATATTTTCTAATGATGCAGAGCTTTGCATTCTGCCTCTGTTTTAATTCATCCGCTTGTAACGCTGGCTGGTATGACTTCGTTATTTTTAGTCTCACGTAGCGTAGATATGGATATTCAATTCTTGCTACCTGTTGCTCCTTGTTCGACGCTCCATCTAGTTGGCCCCATCCAAATTTCAAGTAGTTAATTTTTTGATACTATTCCATTCCACCCTTATACTGATTTTGTATCAGTGTATTTTCATGTATTGCCTCTGCTACTCCCAACAAAGGCTCATACCTAAACAGATGCCATTACATTTGTTAGTACGTTATTCGAACATTTTCATGTGAATTTATCAGTTGCAGGGGATTACAATACCAGTGCAGAATCTCATTTACTGGTGTCAACACAGTGCAGGATCAAGCCTACAGCACGATGTCAATTCCTAACCAATGCAGACAGGAGCATTTCCTAACTCTGCCAAGAAAAATAGCTCAGAGGGTGATTGAAGAGGTGAAAGCTGGAATCCGGAAAAAAGATAGAGCCAAGTTCAGGCAGCACGAATTAGATAGGCTAATTAGGCAGCAGCATTTCATTTAATTGATGTAGCCTTAGGCATACTTTGTACATGAGACTTCAGTTTTTGTTATATACAACTTACATTTCAACCAAAAAATATATATATTTGAGAGTTATTATATTTAAATAATTTCTTTGCATTATTTCATTTTTTTTTTTTAAAAAAAAAAAAAAAAAAATCTTTTTTGGGTGCTATTTGCGGCGTTTTTGACAAAAAACGCCTCAAATAGAGAAGCTATTTGCGGCGTTTTTTTTCAAAAACGCCGCAAATAGCTTCTCTATTTGAGGCGTTTTTTTTCGCCGCAAATAGCTTTTTCTATTTGCGGCCCCCTTATTTGCTGCTACACCAAAAACGCCGCAAATGGCCACTTTTTTGGCGCCGCAAATAGCTATTTTTCTACTAGTGTAACATTGGGTGCCGGGTCGTGGATAGGACCTCCATAGTGTTCCTTAGAGTCGAGTCTTTTGACTTTCAACTGTCTCTTGAGATTAAGGCAGATTTTGGGTAACTTTGGTTTCTTTCCCACGGTCACCGTAACAGGGGCCAAGAGGATTTTTTCTGGGTTATTTCATGCTGCGCGATATCGGCAGGATTCGAGTTGAGGGAAATATCAAAACCCTTATCAGGATTTTATCATTTCTCAGGGCCACTCGAGGAGTAGTAACTGAAATGCATGGCCATGCTCGAATACAGATTCGTTTTATCAGTTAAGTTACTCTCTAGTCGGGGAAACCACTCTTGATACAGATCGCTTGTGAGATACGGCCTTTGCGAATGCGGATTTGCAAATTGTCTTACATTGAGTGGGAGAAATTTTAAAAGGATATGAGATTCGGTTATCGCACCTACACTTGTACGGACAAGTGGGAGTTTGTTGGAGACTTGTGTCCTCCACATGTAGTGTGATAACGTCATTGCACATACCCTTGTACGGACAAGTGGGAGATTGTTGGGGCTGGTGTCCTTGACAGTTAGTACAATGACTTACTAAATCTCTTAAAGGATCACAAGGGCATACTTTTGTATTATTATCAGTTGATCCACGTTTATCAATAACGGTTGGCTTGCTAGATAAGTTTGACGTTATTGTCATACGGATGGCGGTGATCAACTGGTCCCTATACGTCACACCTATAGGACACGTTTGAGAGATGTGAAGGTATGAAAATACAGTCACATTTATGCCGGATATGACTAAACAGTTAGTCAGAGGTATTGACTATTAAATTAGTCAATGAGATGTTGAGATTATTATTTAATACGGATTAAATAATTTTAGCTAATGCGGATTACATGATTAATTCGTAAAATTAAATACAAGCAGTTATATTTAATTAAATATTGAATTTGCGTATTAATATAAACAGTTATATTAATTTGGCCAATTATACAATATCGTATTTTATCAGACCATTATTAATATATCGACTGTATTAATATCTGATAACATGTGTGCGATTTATAATAAATACCCGCAAATTATATTTTAGCAAAATGGGTCGAATCATGCATTGGAATAAGGTAAGAGTGGAAAGCCCACTCCTACCCAAGACCAATCTCGGCCGGCCAAGTATTACAAAAGGAGAGAACTTCTCCTTTTGTGAGACTACTGATTGTTTTACTGATTAAAACAGATCTCAAGAATAATTAGGGTTTTGAGAACATCTTTTTCCCAAAACTCAGATCTCACATCTAAAACCTCAAAAGGCTCTCCCCATATTGCAAGGCAATTGGAGAGTATTTTCTAGCACACGCGGCATCATCTCAATCAAGTCTTGGGTGCAAGTTATAGGAGGGAATTTACTTTAATTCCTGTTCTTAGGCCATAAGCACAAAGGACCAAAGGTTGATTTCTTTTTCATGCTTTTAATTAACTTATGACTATAATCACAATTGTATGTTTCATTATAATCCTGCAAGTTTGGGGCGAATACATGCTTTATTCCCCACACGGATGGCTGCGTACATTTTTACTAGGCTTAGCTTTGTTGTAGCTAAGGGGGTGGGAGCTCAGATTGTATCTCGGCTGCCCACCAATTTTATGTAAACTCTTATTTTGTTCCTTTTTATATGATAGTTGCGCGCATCCTCCCCCAAAAAAAATAAAACAACAATAATAATAATAATAATAATAATAATAATAATAAAACCTTTTACATACCATATCACTTTTTTCCTTATATGTTTATATTAAACTTCATAATAATGGAGAAAAGGGATGCTCAAAAGTCATGAATCTTGATCTGTTTTATACCTATATTAAATTTGATAATAATAAAAAAAATGTATATTTAAATGCTATAAAATGCATCCTCAATTGTTTATATATTTTTGATAGAAGGCAAACTTGTAAGCATAAAATCATTTTTTTATCTCTATCGTTAGTAAAATGGTATGTGTCACTGATATTTCCTATAATTCTATTCACATTTTTGTATAAGATTGTTTAATAGACGAAGTATTCGACATTAACGATTCAATTGTTTTTTAAGTTACTGCTTTAAAATTCTTAATTCCACAATTTATTGTTGTATTATTAGCTTCAGTTTTATGGGGATCACGATATATTAGTTTTGTATAACATTTCTAATTGTGTGTTTTATGTTATTTATAATTGTTGTTGAAATTTTGATATCTAATTGGCGAGGGTGCTCTATTTTGGGATTTATGTTTGTTAACATAGTTTTGTATAATTTGATTATATGAATACCTATATTATTAATTATTTTAGCTTATATTGATTTACTTTAGTTTTGGCAAGGGTGTCTTAATATCTACTATATATCACTTCATTTTCTGATAAATTGTTGTATAAAAGACTAATGGCTTTATATACCTCTTAGAACTTGAAAACCGTAAACTGAGTTGATCGTAGTGATATCAAATCACGAAGTATCACACTACAAACTTAGTATCCCGTGAATTTTACGGATCACTAAACTAGTTGACTATGAAATAATAGTAAGTCTTGCTTGCGACGGGTCACCATTTGTGACGGATATTTTGTGAGATAAAATGGAACAAAATGATTTAGTGGAGAAAGGGGACCACATGAATAGTGTTGAAGAGAGAGAAAAAGTGGCTATTTTATGTGAGAGGAAACGGTATCCGTCACAAGTTTGCGACGGATTGTGCCGTTGCAAATAAGAATTTGTGATGAAATAATGAAGAGGCACGTATCACTTTACAACAATTATCAGTATTGTTTCTTAATTATCAATTAACCCTTTTTCAGCATCTATAATTTTTAGGAAACATTGTGTAAATTGTTTTTGTCTTCTTTTCTTTATTATAACAAAGATTTTTCAGAAATCAAGTGCTTTTGCTTTGATAGTTCTTTCTGTTAACAATACTACAAACGGCCCAAAGCCCAACCTCCAAGAAGATAATATGCAAAAGATCAGCCAAGATATTATTATCACAAATCAAGCTCATTGAATATAATCTTTGTATTTTAGTCAATATTTTATCATACAATATTCTTAGCTTTTAATACTTCATTTTCTATCCTTACTTAGGTTGTATAAACTAGTATAAAAGGATGTATATCCCTTGTTAATCAATCAAGTTTTCAAAACTCAAAAACTATATTGCTTTATATGGTATCAGCCTCTCTATTACGATCCAACCCACTCCGTCCCAAAAAACACCCCTTCAAACGCACTAAACACACCATCCTTCCGCCAGCAACAACAATGAATCCCAACAACAACATTCATCCTGATGCCCACGTTCCCAACCCGCACGACGCCAATAACCCGTTAACCACCCCTAACCTTGTCAATGTCATCAAGCTTACCCCCTTCAATTACACGACCTGGCGTTTCCAGCTTTCGAATATCCTATTCGGTCTCAGTCTTCTCGGGTTCGTTGACGGGACAAACCCACCACCCGCAGCAACCATACCCACTGCCGACAACCCTGACGCCCCAAACCCAGCGTACCTATCCTGGCTTAAACAGGACGGGTTAATCTTGGGAGCGTTAGTCGGAACGATAACCGCGGCCTTACAAACGCTTATTGTAAGAGCCAAATCCGCTCGTGAAGCATGGGAAATTTTAGCTAACACATACGCTAATCCTTCCCGAATTCATATTCAACAACTGAAAACCCGTTTTGATGCCATTACAAAAACCACAAGCCAAACAATTACTGAGTACATACACTCAATCAAGGCTTGCGTAGACCAATTGGCCTTAATGGGTAAAAACCTTGACCATGAGGATGTCATATCTCGAGTGCTAAATGGCCTCGATTATGATCTCTACAAATCCGTGATAGACCAAGTACGTGCTCGAGACACCCCAATCACATTCGAGGCACTTCACGAGAAATTATTGCACCAAGAATTGTTGCTTCAACACCAAAACCCCACAATAAACCAATATCAACCTACTGCAAATGCAACGTATAAACCAAATACCGGATACAACCGCAACTCCAACCGCAATCACACCACGCACCACCATGGCTCTTCTAGCAACCAACCCGCCACCCCACGACCCTTCAAAGGACGGTGTCAGTGGTGTCGCGAAACCGGGCATGTTATTGCAAACTGCCCTTATTTTCGAAAAACTTACCCGAATATCAAATTCCCCGAACCCAATCAAAACCGTGCCTACGGTCAGACCCCCCAAGCCCACGTCGCCATGACCGCCGCTGAAACACCCAACCCAACCACTGGATATCTTCTGGACAGTGGCGCAAGCCACCATGTCACGAACGACCTGGACACCCTCGCTTATCACTCTCCATATGCCGGAATCGACGAGCTTCTCATTGGTGATGGCTCGAGTTTAGAAATCGAAAACACTGGTAAACTTCAACTCTCTGCCCTTAATTTATTAAATGTGCTCCATGTTCCAAAAATATCCCGTAAAATAATTTCGATTTCGAAATTATGTAAAGATAATCATGCGTGTGTAATTTTCTCACATAATGCGTTTTATGTTAAGGACTTGAAAACGGGCACAACAATTCTACAAGGGCAGGCTAAAGACGGCATCTATGAGTGGCGTCCACCAACACCACGAGCCTACACCGTGACCAAAGGGCCCACTCCATTATCGTTGCATCATAGATTAGGGCATCCGTCTTATGATGTAATAAAACTTATCAATAAAACATTAGCTATCGCAATTTCTGATTATGAACATTGTGCTTCTTGCAATCTTACTAAAAGTAAGAAATTACCATTTTCGACCTCTACGTTTCAAACCCACGAACCACTGCAACTCATATTTTCGGATCTTTGGACCAGTCCTATACACTCATTCGACAAATTTAAATACTATATCATATTTGTAGACCACTACAGTAAATATACGTGGCTATATCCGTTAAAACATAAATCCGACACAACAACTGTATTTAACCAATTTAAAGCGATAGTAGAAAAATATTTCAACAAACCAATCGTTCATTTTTTCTCCGACAATGGTGGAGAGTATGTTAAACTCAACACCACGCTTCTAAACAATGGCATAACACACTCAACCTCCCCACCTCACACCCCCGAACACAATGGATACGCGGAAAGACGCCACCGTCACATTGTTGAAACCGGACTTGCTCTTCTCAAACACGCCAACTTACCGCTCCAATACTGGACCTTTGCTTTCAGTACGGCAACTTATCTTATCAACCGCATGCCTACACGATCTCTACAAAACCAATCACCGTACTTCACAATTCATAAAAAACAACCCGACTATACCACATTACATAACTTCGGTTGCCTTTGTTATCCGTGGCTACGCCCTTATAACAAACACAAACTTGAAGATCGCTCCTCAACATGTATCTTTATCGGCTACTCAACAACTCAAAGTGCGTACCATTGCCTAGACACAAAAACAAAACGAATTTACACATCCCGTCATGTAAAATTCTTTGATGACATATACCCCTTTGGAACCAAACACATCGACACACCACACAACTCCTCCATCGATGAATGGACTAATCTGTCCCTACGCTTGATCACGCCAGGAACCCCCAACATCACAGCCCCACCACCGCAACCACCAACACCACATCAACCACCTCCTCCTTTCCCTCACGTGTACACCAGACGACCACCCAACACCCGTGATCCTACCCCATCGACAGCCTCAAAAACCCCTGCTCAAACAACTACTCAGCCACTTCCTCACGCTGAAACCTCGCAAACACCCCCCCCTACCACCCAGATCGACGCACCACCCGCCCACAACCATGTCTCCCCTCCTGGCAGTTCACCCTCCCAATCCCCCACCGACACAGCCTCATCCACTGTCTCCACACCTGCCTCTACCACCTCTCAACATACACTGCCACAACCTACAAACACAAGCACTATTACCACTCGACTCGATAATAACATTCGAAAACCAAATCCCAAGTATGCAAACACCGTTAATGTCTCTTCCTCTCCGACTAGTCTTCCCAACACCATTAAACAAGCACTCGTTCTACCTCACTGGAGACAAGCGATGCAGGACGAATATGATGCCTTAAGTCGCAATAACACTTGGCTCTTAGTTCCCAAAACACAAGCTCGAAACATCGTTGGGTGTAAATGGGTTTTTAGAAACAAATTTAATCCTGACGGTACCCTGAAACAACATAAAGCCCGCCTTGTGGCCAAAGGATTCCACCAACGACCAGGGATAGACTACACTGAAACCTTCAGTCCTGTCATAAAACCAACCACCGTTCGACTTATTCTCTCTCTCGCCGTTACCAAACAATGGTCCCTTCGTCAACTAGACGTTAACAATGCCTTCTTACAAGGACGGCTAACTGAAGACGTCTATATGACACAACCACCAGGTTTTGTTAACCAACAACAACCAGACTATGTCTGCAAACTCACCAAAGCAATCTATGGCCTAAAACAAGCTCCACGCGCTTGGTATACTGAACTTAAAACCTATCTTATCACAATTGGCTTTAAACAATCCCTTTCGGACCCATCACTCTTCCTAGTCCAAACAACAAAGTCAACAATCTACATGCTAATCTATGTTGATGACATCATCATCACTGGTCCAAACCCAACTCACATACAAGAATTCATCACCATCCTAGCAACCCGATTCTCTCTTAAGGACTTAGGACCCCTATCCTACTTCCTAGGAATTAAGGTCACACCCAATGCACAAGGCATTCACCTAAGTCAAGCAAAATATACACTAGACCTTCTTACCAAACACCAAATGGCTGCAGCTAAACCAAACTCAACCCCTATGGCTACCTCACCACCACTTACACGTGAAGACCAATACCCGATTCACGATCAATCGGATTATCGCGCAATCGTTGGCAGTCTCCAATACCTGTCCCTTACCAGACCTGACATTGCATTTCCAGTTAACCGCCTTGCCCAGTTCCTCCATCATCCGACCACCACTCACTGGACAGCACTTAAACGCTTACTAAGATACCTCCAAGGATCCATAAACCAGGGCATCCAAATCTTCAAAGACACACCACTCTGTCTTCATGCATACTGTGATGCAGATTTCGGAGGCGATAAAGACAGTTATCTATCCACAACTGGATACATAGCCTACCTTGGTCGCAATCCCATAGCTTGGTCATCCAAGAAACAAAAAGGCATTGCACTTTCAACCACCGAAGCTGAATTCCGTGCCATCGCCTCTGTCACAACAGAAACAATATGGCTAAACAACCTCCTATCTGAACTCAACATAAAAGTCACTGCACCACCAGTCATCTTCTGCGACAATATATCAGCAACTCTCTACGCCAAAAATCCCGTATTCCACTCCCGCATGAAGCACATGGCTCTATCCTTTCACTATGTCAAGCAACAGCTCCAACAAGGCCAAATCCGCATCTCCCACATTGCTAGCAAAGATCAGCTCGCCGATATCCTCACCAAACCGCTCCACAAACAACAATTTCATGATCTACGAACCAAGCTTGGACTCACAGAAAGATCGTCCACCTTGAGGGGGCATGTTAACAATACTACAAACGGCCCAAAGCCCAACCTCCAAGAAGATAATATGCAAAAGATCAGCCAAGATATTATTATCACAAATCAAGCTCATTGAATATAATCTTTGTATTTTAGTCAATATTTTATCATACAATATTCTTAGCTTTTAATACTTCATTTTCTATCCTTACTTAGGTTGTATAAACTAGTATAAAAGGATGTATATCCCTTGTTAATCAATCAAGTTTTCAAAACTCAAAAACTATATTGCTTTATACTTTCACCTTATTCTTTAACCATGTTCTGAAGTTTGATACCTAGTAGTGGAGTTGGAAATGGCAATAGTAGGGGCACTTGCCTTGCCAACACAACAAAATCTCCACGGTTGTACTTCGTAGTTAACATTTTTTTGACTTATTTTCGAATTTATCTTACCATTACTCGTTCGTCAAACTGAAACTTTCGCTAATTTCAAATTATAACTCCGCCACGATATTTTTCATGGAAACGGAGCAAACTTGTTTTCCTAGATAACACGTTCAAACGCTTACATACATTTACAAATTAAAATTGAAAAATTCAATTTTAACCACATAATTAATTAATTAATTATGATACAAAAACCTCATAGCATACTTTCTTATAATCTTATCATCACCAAAAACGGGGAGTTAATCATAATGATTAACCTAATTTGTGAATGTGGTGACGCACATTATACACACTTTACACCAATTGCTAACTAAAAGCTTTACTTAGCCTTTTACAACGTAATCCCTACAATAATACAGCCTGCTCATGATCGCTTATGAGTTGTCGTCATCATATCACAATAATCTATTTTATATTTAAACTTTTTGGGTTCCTTTAAGCGTTTTAGCCATTCACAATAATTGACGTAATCTACGTACTATGAATTTACTCTTGTAATATAATGTTTCTACTCGCACCAAAAACAAATAACAGTATAAGACATGTTTTGTGAATAATAACAGTTTAAGACAGCGTTATATGGTGAACCAGTCAACATTATAACATTGGCTTTACATAATATAATGTTTCTACTCGCACCGAAAAAAAAATCATATAATGTTTTATAAACATAAATGTTAGAGGCTGATATCGAAATTCAAAGGAGAATTCTCTGTCCATTTAGGCCTTGTTCTTTCTGGCTTATTTTCAGCTCGTTTCAGTTCAGCTCAGCTCTATTCAGTTCAGTTCAGTTCAGCTCAGTTCAGTTCAGCTCAGCTCTATTCAGTTCAGTTCAGTTCAGTTCAGCTCAATTCAGTTCAGCTCAGCTCAATTCAGTTCAGTTCAGTTCAGTTCAGCTCATCTTAGCTTCATTTAATTCATTTTCACTTCGGTTCAACTCGACTTTATTAAGTACATCCAACATTATTATTATAATTATTATTATTATTATTATTGTTTTTGTTATTATTATTATATTTATTTATTTATTATTATATTTATTATTATTAATTAATAATTCTTATCATGATTATTATTGTTATCATCTTGATGTGTTTCATTTTCGAGATCATTATGGACACCAATATCGCACCTTTTTTTTCAATTTCATTTCGAACTTTGTCCATGAATTTCTTCCGTTCTTTATCATCCATGTTTGAATCCGTTCTTCCTTGAATACTTTGATGTTGTATAACTGGAATACCAGGTTTATGCAACCGAATGAAATTATGAAGTATAAAAGCGGATACAATAATTGACATTTGATATTTCGTTGTCATTTTGTGGCATGTTTTTTTAACACCTTCCACCTTCTCTTCAGCTGACCAAACGCCATTTCAACCGTCATCCTCAAAGATGAAAGTCGATAATTAAAATTTTCAAATATTCCGCTAGGAGGTGCGTGCTTATATTCAGGCACATGGTTTCTGACGTTTGGATGACTAATAGGAGACCTATATACAAGTGTATTCGGGTATCCCGAATCCACCAAATAATATTTACCTATAATTCTATAAATGTTTATATATAAAAATAATTAATGTTTAGATAATAAAAAAAATGAAATACATGTCACATTTACCACATTTAGACGTAAAATGTTTAGATAATAAAAAAAAAGGAAATATGACAAATTACTACCTAATAAGTTCAAAAAACTGCATATTACTACCTAATATAATTAATTTTGCAACTTACTACCTAAAATCACACAACATTAATCAGTTTGCTACTTTTTGACGGAAACCGAACCTAAGTTAATTTTAAATGTTCGGGATAAGTTAAATGACGATTTTACCCTTTCTTAATAAAACATCTTCAACTCTCCCCCGATTAAACTCCATGATTCTGGTTCAACATTCAAATCAATTTCTTTATTATCACTTTCTTCTATCATTCTCTCCATTATTCCAACAACTTTTTTTTCCCCGAATTTCTCAATTTCACCCAAAAAAGCAACCAACTTTCTTCTTCCCCCGATTAGACCCTTGAAGACATGTTACCACCGGAAAAATTTGAAGATTTAGGGAGAAATTTGGGAGATTGATGAAAATCTAGGGTAATATGGGTATTAAATTAGTTTTAAAATTTAAACGAGACGAAATAAACTGATTTTAGCAATTTCCGTCATTTTGGTAGTAATCGTGTCAGCTTTTACACTTATTAGGTAGTTATTTGAATAATTGAACATATTAGGTAGTAAGATGCAAAATTTTAGACTTATTAGGTAGTAATATGCAAAATAGCCTAAAAAAATAATTAATATTAATTAGACGTAAAATATTCAAATGTTGCTTTTGTTAATTTTAAAACACAAGAAAAGAAAAAAGCAAAGTCCATTAGAGTTTACTACAAAAAAATATACTTAAAAATTAGGGAAATTTAACAAATATAATCCCAACTATCACTCTTCTTCTCAAAATAATCTCAACTATCAATATTTCCGTAATAATCCCAACTTTTATACCACCCTTCTCAAAATAGTTTAGTATGACCGATAAGTCTTAAGAAAGGTGATGTTTATTGCGGAAATATTAATAGTTGGGATTATTTTGAGAAGGGGAGTGATAGTTGAGATTATTTTGAGAAGGGTGGTATAAAAGTTGGGATTATTGCGGAAATATTGATAGTTGGGATTATTTTGAGAAGAAGGGTGATAGTTGGGATTATTTTTGTTAAATTTTCCTAAAAATTAATATTTTTTTAATATAATTTTTTTAAAAAAATCGCAAATTTGTATTAATCAAACATTTTTTTATATTATTATTATTAGTTAGTATACTTTAATTAAACTTAAGTTATTTCTATTAATTTCAGTTTCAGTTAGCTCAGTTCAGTTCAGCTCGATTAAATTCAGTTCAGTTCAGCTCAGCTCAGCTCGATTCAGTTCAGCTCAGCTCAGTTCAGTTCAATTCAGTTCAGCTCAGCTCGATTCAGTTCAGCTCAGCTCAGTTCAATTCAGTTCAGTTCAGCTCAGCTCCATTCAGTTCAGCTCAGTTCAGTTCAGCTCTAAAAAGCCAGAAAGAACAGGGCCTTAATATTTTATTATTCTGACACATGCGTATTTTATGAAACAATATTTTATATGGTTAATGCTTACGTGTTAAATAGGGAGTAATAATATTGAGACTTTGAGACTCCAAAAATGTGGCATGCGTACACTGTTGTCGATCAAAGCCTGTAATTTAAAACTTAATTAATCTCAGTTGGTTAAGTACGATACGAACTTGATCTGATTCTGGAGATTTCAAATTAATTTATATATGATGATATGATATTATTTGGAATAAATATGAAGACTGAAGCGTATGCATGTGATGATGATACCTATATGCAAAAGCTTTAGGCAAAATGCCAAAATAATATTTCCTAATTTCAATCAATTCTAGGGCCATCTCTGAGATTTAAGGGGTTCTGTGCGAGATATTATAACGAGGCTTCAACTAAGCATTGTACATCTCATTTAAAAAGTTTATTTCGATGTTTGTATCTCAAATAAAAAATACTCTTCTTAAAGGCTCCACGAAATAAAATTGTGGGGTCGAATATTTTATTTTCTGAATTTTCCACTAAATTATAAATAAATAAAATATCTCATTTTTTAACTATTACGTATCAAACGAGAAAACTAATTTTATACAAGTAGTTATTAATAAATTTATCAACTTTTATCCATATTTTTTCCCAATATGAATTAGATATCGTTGTATAAGTGATACTCGTAAAACCAATTATTTACTTGTTTATTTTATTTTGCAATAGGTCTCTCTTGTAACGGGTATACCCGTCACAAACTTGCGATGGGTCAAGTACACTCACTTGTTTAGATTTGACAACAATAAAAATACATTGAGAATCACAAATAGTTTGTCTTTATCTTTCAAAATGGATATTATTTGTGACGTTTGTCGTCAGAAATGAAAATTTCTGTTTATTTTTATGGACAAAATGGAACAAAAATTACAATTGGAAACAAAAAAAAAAGCTGGAGACCATTAATAATTGTAAAAAAGCTTAAAATGGAACAAGATGCTCATGGGAAGGCTCAATCTCAAGCCACTGTCACAAAGCACTAATGACTCCACTATTTCTGCTACTAAATTACCTTGTCATTAACTATGTTAATATTTACATATCATTACGCCTCTAACAGAATTGGGCCCCAAAATTTTGGGGGCCCTGTGCGCCCGCACCGGCTGCACCCCCTAAAAGCCGGGTCTGCTCAATTTTATACATTTGCTTTATTCACGTTTGCCAATATCCGTTTTCTTTTGTTAGTATCTTTAGTTACATATCGATAAAAATTGTAAAACTTTGATATTCACAATGTACTCGATAACACAATTTAAACAAGATATCACATGACCTATCTTTTATGTTGTTATATATTAGAAGTTATGTCGGAGATTCACTTAACTTATAAATAGTGCCAAAAAATTGAAATGTATAGAATTGATTGAAATGCAGGAAGTACTTCGTATTGAAATGCTGCTACCGCTTTTGCCAACCAAGTGACACTCACAAGTTTGTAACATCAATCAACTAATGTCTGGGAGTATATCTAATAAGGGTCAAATTATCTGTCATATTGTCCCAAATTCTTAAAATTCTGCCATATCAGCTTTTCATTAACTTTAATTCGTATTCAAAATTCAACTTAAAATATTTTTTTAAAGATTTGTTTAAGACTTGAGTAAATTATTGGTAATTATGATTGAGTCTATCTTAATACTTACCAAAATCTTATATCAAGATTACCAATTTTTACAGTAGGCGGGTCAATAAGATTGGTTATAAGATTGATGGTCGTTTTTAGAATCCCAAGGTAGCGGCCTACGCCCTCAGACCGAGTCTATGTTCTCATCAGTGCTTTGGATCATTTTTGATCTCCTGAACCTTCGAATTGCTTAGCCTATCTTTGATATTATTTGGTTTATGGACATATGTTATAACGGAAGCACAGAGAAAGACTAAAACAAACAATAAGGAATAATACGCACAGATTTACGTGGTTCACTAACGGTGTGTTAGCTACGTCCACAGGGCAGAAGGGAGAGAGTTTTATTAATGTGAGAAGTTTTCCAGATTACATATTCAGAACGATATGGAATATTGTATGACTGCTAGGGTAGAGGTTAAGAGTTTATATAATACTCTTAACCTAATACAAAACAGATTAGACCCCCGCATAGTCGTTCGAAGCGGCGACTAACAGATTCAAGGCATAGACCCAACAACATCATTACTCTTTATTGCTCATTACTCTTTGTTGATATTCCGACTTTGAACTTTTTCATGTACCCTTGCTTAAGGAGGTCTTTCACGTCGACCTTGAGTTGCCGACAATTTATGCCCATTCTGTTTGTGGACCTGTCCCCTTTATAATTCATTTTCGAAGGATTTTTATTTTGGGCTCATTCTTTGTGATGACATATATTTCCGCCTCCCAATGGTGAGCAGTGTGTACGACTCATATCGCGGGATGTATGGCATTCTTTCGGTTGGCGGGTCGAGGCGTTCGACTATGTTCAGCTTTCCCGTTTAATCCCCACATCTTATTGCAAGGGATTCATCTCCATCATCATTACGATTGTTGTGACTCCATATGTTCTTGAACAGTCTTCCTCTTGAATGTAGCTGCGAGCCACGGTTTAGGCCTTCGCTATCGTCTTAGGTCTTGTTCATATAACCATTTCGCTTTTAGCGCCCCCGAACGCAGACAGTGAGAGAAAATGAACAACGTCATTTCTTTGTCGAACTGTTTAATCTGTCGATGCATATGGCATAATCTCGACTAGTTTCCCCTCGTCCTGGTATTTAAAGCAATTCAATGATTTATTTCTCCTTGCACCCTTCTCTAAAGGAAGGGTGCGGAACCACTATTGCGCAAGTCACATGAGACTTGTCTTCGAATTCCGTTGAGTACAACCAAATTTCGCGTGTAATAACTAGTTATTACCCCACTTATCGAATGAAAAATGAAAGCACCCGGGGGAGCCGATCTTACCCCAAATGTCAAAGGGATTCATGGGTACTACTATCTGGAAAGGCTAATCTCAAATTTAAAATAGCGTGAGAGGTCGAGTTAATTTATTATTTATCACCTTTATGTGACCTAATTAGTGAACTAACTATATTTATAATTGACACGGTCGAAGACTCGAGATAAAATGCATGTTTAGTTATGGCGATTTGACAATGCATGCAACATATAAGTAAAATGCAAAAACATAAGAAATAAATAAATTTCCTAGTATGGTCGTCCTATAATAGAAAATCTAATATTCCATTACAAATTCGGAAACCAACTCCATTGGTCCCTTGTACTTTGGTTGGCACGCTTCCCAAATCCCAATGACACCGTCTTGATCGGAACACTTTTCCGAATGGCATCGTCTTTAGGAATCACCGGAATTACAAAAGATAATATAATACTACACTATCTATACTATTATACAATTGAAATAAAATTTAAATCTATTAATAAATTACAAAGCAGTGATGCGAGATCACGTATAAAATTACAACCGAATCAATATTACCTCATATTACGGGTAATATCGATTAAAACTAAGGTCATAAGAAGATAAAATTTCATAATTCAAAATTATATAAACAAAAATATGACATTCACAAATAAATACTATGTTGCAAAATATATGAATTAAAGTGCCAAATCGCACTATTTAAACCTTATGTCGTACATATTTTCCGATTTTATGGAAATGCATGATAATAATCAATTAAAAACACAAATCGATGCTTAAATCAAATTTAAGCCCAAGTTAATTACCTAACCCTTTTAGGACACAAAAATTAGTCTCACTCGATTTTTTTACAGTAATTCAACTTGGTATTATATTATTGCTTATTAAACTTCATTTATTCATAATAATAACGAAATAATTCCCAAAAAGTCATAAAATCCGAAATTTTCAAAATCGTAATTTTGTATATTCTGGAATATTCCAAACATAAAAAATTTCAATAAAAACTTGCTCATAAATTTTTAAAAATTTATTTCATAAGTAAATCGCATAATACAAAACTTTAATCATTTACTTCCAAATTAAACATAAAAATAATAGAAAAATCAAAATCAAAATTTCGAACATTCATAATAAATTTTCAGAACCTGGAAATGAGGAATTTTCAAGCCAAAAATTCGAATTTACCTTTTACGACCAATAAAGTTGTTTTTTATCGACTTTATCATATTCAAATCAATAATCATCCAAATTAAACGAAAGTTGACATGCAACTTCAGATCTGATGTTCATATCATACATCCAACATTGGGGAAAAATTTCATGCCATATTATTTATTTTATCTATTTTCGTCAAAATTTCATAAATCATGCAATATAAACGATTTTCATTTGAAATTTTACACACTTTGTAAATACTACATGTGACAACATATTAAAATTTCGTGTCATTTCACGAATTTTAGCAATTTTTAGTTATATTACCTCCATTTAAGTCATTCTTATCAAATAAAAATTATTCCCTCCTATTCCATATTTTCTTCCTTATTTTCTAAAACGAATTATTCGGGTTTTCTTCCCCTTTCTTATTTTAGAAACTTTTATTCTTATTTTATTCATTTCTTTCTCCAATTACCAAACCCCACCCAACTCTTTTACTCCTAGTTTATTCCTTTTTGATGTTTTTGGCCCACAATTTTTTATTTAATTCCTAATTATTCATCACTCCCTCCTATCACCAAACCCCACCCAATTTTTTACACTTATTTTATTTCTCACATACATCTGTCTGCCCAACATAAAGGGGAACAAAATATAGAATAGGAGAGAGTATAATTTATGCAAAACTCATCAATATGGTTCAAAATTTTACATACAATATATATAAGGGTTGTTTGGTTTACCCCTTAAAAACACATGAATTGCAAAATCACGTGATTTACAAAAATAAGTCTTGTTTGGTTGACATATTTTTTGAAAAATGGAGGAATTGGAAGTTCCTAGGAATTTCCAATGCCTACATGATGTAGGAATTGGCTTACCTACCCCTCCCTTGGTCATTGGAAATTCCCATGGAATTCATGGGCAACCAAACACATTTGTCAAATTCACCCGAATTTGATGCTGGAACTTAATTCCTATGAAATTGAAGTTCCTAGGCAAATTAAGTTCCTTGATCAACCAAACGACTCCATAATACGTATATGAGATCATACTAAACAATCACGGCCAGAGGAAATGTTTAACTATTTTTAGTAAATAAAAGTTCATTTTACTCATTAAAATCTAATTATTTTACTAAAAATCATTAAAATAAGCAATAATCAACCATAAATCATCAAAATGACCTAAAAATATTTTAGGACCGGAATTTATAACATGCATAAATTTCCGTCGCTTTATTATTATAAATCCAAATTTTTAGTTTTTATTTTGTTATCAAATAAATCATAAAATACTTAAAATGATATGCATGCAACACCAAAACTCTGATACCAATTGAAGATTTTATATATTTCTTAATTAGACTCTTCTAATTAATTTTATAAATTACTCATAATTTATGTAAATAGGATCTAGTTGCATGCGAGATAAAATTAGAAGAAATATATTTTCGACCAACTTTGTTCTTGAGCTATACGGAAAGGATGATCATTCAAAGGTTCCAAAGTAAAAACCCTCCTAAAAAAGATACACCCAAGACTTATCACCAAACACTAGTATAAATTTTATTCTAGAACTTTATAGTAGTAACCTTAAAATAAATCTAATATCTTTATAATTACTACACTACTAATCTTTTTAATTATATTAGATATTATGAACAAAATATATAAACAATTTTATGAGAGTTTTTAGGAGAAAGCAACACTTGCACAACTTTTTCATAAGAATGAAAAATGAGAACCAAATTCTCATATAATGGGGAAGGGGGCTAAGTTTTGGTAGTAGAAAGGAGAGGTTACATCTCTTTTTTATGTTTGTTTTACACTAGGCATACAAGAGTCTATCAAATTCTCATAAATTTAAACAATTTCAATTCCCATACTACATAAAACCGGCCCCACTAACTTCATATGAACTTCATTTTACAATTCGTCATTTGTAATATGTGTGATATGTGACACATAACATGTCACTAGTGATTATAATGCATATTTAAAAATTTAAATACCATTACTCATAATTAAATTACAATTAACAATTTTACAAGTAATTCATAATTACATGTATGTAAAATAAGTCATTTTTCAATTTAGTTATTACAATTCACAACCCTTTTAATTATAATCAACTTTCATTCTTATCTCGCATATTTCATAAACATCCATTAATATTTAGTAGTATAGCATTTTAATTACTAATTTTGAATCTTATTTTATCATATTAAAATAAAATTCCATTTTCTCATTTCTTCAATTTAAGGAATTAACTAATTTGTATCGATATACGATTAATTAATTTTTTCGTTTGGGAATCGTCCTATAGGTGTGACCTAAAGCGATCAATTAAACATCACCGTCATACGACAGTAACGTCAAACTTTAGCTAGCCAATCGTTACCGATTAATGTTGATAAGTTGACTATATAAAAGAATCATCTCTTGCGTATTCTTATTACGAGATTTAAATATGTGATCGCACTATTGTTGAGAACACATACCCCAACAATATTGATCATTGGGAATGATATAAGACTTAGGAGAAATATAATACATATTAAGTATCTGGATTTATGTGATAAACTACATGATTGATAGGATGTTGCAATCTATGCAAAAATATTCTAATGATACGACAAATTAATGTAGTATATAGGGGTCAAATTCCATAGAGAACTTGGTGGTTGTCAAATATAGTTGTTATGGGGCAAATTTTATCTAAATCGGTTTGATTGGTTGTGGGTTGATTTATGATTTGTAAACTAAATGTAAAAACAATAATATTTAAAGGTGTCTAGGGAAATCGAGCCATACATGCAAATTATATAAATTAATTATGTTAAACTCAGACTAGGTAGTGTTAACGTAATTGTTTAGCTTATTAGACACCCGTTTTCCAACATTAGTGTCCCAACCATAGAACGAGTCCAAACGATCTTCCGATGTGGGTGGGTCGTCTACTAAAACATACTTAGTCTAATTCATTTTCGTGCCTTTTGACTTATAAAAATAAATCAACAAACTTAATCTATGATTGTGCTCTTTAATCAAAGATTAATAATTAAAGTGCAAGTATGATTTAGAAACTATTAGCGATACTACAAAATCCTAATTTATCATGGTACAAATACTTTGTATGCATGGTTTTTTTTATCCCCTAGACAAGGGTAAATTACTCTAACATAATGAAATGGTAAACTAAACTAATGATAATTGAAATACTAAACATAATGTAAATAGAATTGCCTTCACTTTGGAATAAAAATTGAAGAACAAATGCAAATGGAAATGACTTGGAATTAACTTTGAAATATATAACTTGAACTTCATAAAAGAAATGTTTATAACAAGAATGAAACACTAATCTAAACTAATCTAAACTAAACTAACTACTAATATTATTTAGAGGGAATTTTGTGTAAAAACAAGTGTAAGAAGGTGTGTAAAATAGAGCTGATAAGATGACTCAGTCCTGATGGCCCGACCCGGTTTAGTCTGATTTTTTATCGGGTTTGGGCCTGATATTTTGGCCCAAAAAGCCCATGGCCAGGCCCAAAAGAACCCGATATAAATGTAGGGCCGAGTTTGGGCCAACCTAAAGGCCCGATTTTTGGCCCGGACCGGCCCGAGATTACTTTTTTTAAAAAAAAAAAAGTTTGAAAGTTGGAATCTTATATCAGATCACATTAATAACCTAATATTACTAATGCATTGAATTATTAACTTTGCTGATATTTTTATATACTTATCATACAACTTTAAATATTTAGTGGACTAATATATTTTTGTCAACTCATGAATTATCTATGGTACTATGGTATTGTTCTCCTGATCAAAAGAGTAGAAGTCAAACACCTATGACTTGAAAAAATTATTTTGTTGCTAATAGTTTGTTCACATATCAATTTTGTTGATTGTTTTGTATTGTATTATTTTTGTCCGTTTTGGTCCATTTTTGGCCCCAGGCCCATCATAACCCGAATAATTATGGGTTTGGGCCAAAAAATATGGCCCACCTTTCCGCCTGGCCCGACCCAACCCAACCCAACCCATGTGCTTATGCTGTTAATTTAGCCCGCGTCCGGCCCAACCCATGATCAGGTAATAGGTTTAAAATCTGACTAGTGCTTAAAGGTATTGAAATTACTATTCGTATCAAACAAAGTGCATTTTCTTCTAATTAACATCCAAAAGAAGTCCACCACTAAGCGTCCTTGGCTGATGGGTGACCTCCCTGTAAAAGTTACATGATGTGCATGGGTAAAGACAAAATGTGCTGGAAAAGACTCGTGTTAATCCGTGGACCGTGTACACAATCTGACAAGTTACCGTGACTAACATTTCCGGTTTACGGGAATGAGACTAGTGGAGAGTAGCAAGTAGGGAGGAGGAATGTAGTGGGGGTAGAGCTGGCAAAAGCTGACCCGACCCGATGAACCCGACCCGACTGTTAGGAATTTAGACCTCATTATACTCTCTAATGATATTAAAATTACAAGCTAATTTCATAAGGTGGTCTAAATAATACATGCATGCAAAAATTAATAAGAAGAAATTTTCTTACATTGGTAAGATGACATTTTTGGCACTACAAATGTCTCCTACCTTTGTAGTTCTTGAGCTATAATAGTGTAGGATGATCCTCCATAACCCAAGTCACCAAAATAGGTGACCTCCTTTGGTTGCAACCAAGACTAGCCCAAAAACACTAAGTATATTAACTAGATATAGTTTAGTGTAAACCTTGTTTTTTTATATTACAAATATTATTACTTTGATAATATAAGAAATATATTAATTTTTGTGAACTTATTTTGATGAAGATTGATCAAATTTTAATCAATTTTAGAGGTTGAAGATGAAGATCTTAAGTCTTCTCTTTTTCCTCTTAAATGGCTTAACAACAAGTATGTATTTTGAGGATTTTGATTCTCTAGATTTTTCCACTTAGAACAAGTGGAATAGTAGCCTATTTATAGGCCATCAAATGTAAACAAATGAGCTTATAATACTCATAAACATGAGTGGAAGACAAAGACCTATTATGGTCACATTATCTCCATATTCTCGGTTTACATATAGTATTCCGGGTCTTATTTCGTCTTTCGACATTTGTCCTTCAAATGCTTATAAGTCGTTTATTTTATTATCTTATATAATAAAAATATTTATCTGATTATTTAACACTTAAATAATACAAAGTATTAAATAAAATACACTTAACATTTAAGTGTCATTTTATCACTTTCAACATAAAATGAGTCTTATAAAACCCGTTTGGCTAATTTTACAACTTCTTGTAACATTAATTCGCTAATTACCTCCACCTCATAAATAATACAAACTACGTATATATTTAGTAAATTAACTATTAATTACTAAATATCGTATTACATTTATTATTCAATTATCATATAACCGAATAATAAAATCTTATGGCCTGAGTACTTTACTCTTCATCAAACATTAAATTCACTTGACTAATAAAAGTCAACCTAAACAAGGACTTAATTAACTTGTATCTTATACAAATAATTAATTTTTCCATTTGGGCATCATCCTATAGGTGTGACCTAAAGGGATCAACTGGTCACCGGCGTCATACGACAGTAATGTCAAACTCTAGTCAGCAAATCATTACCGATTAACGTTGACCAGCTGACAAACATATAAAATATAAATCCCTCATATTCCTTGTACGAGATTTATTATGTAGAAGCATTATTGTGGAGGACACTACTCCAACAATCTCCCACTTGTCCGATACAAGTGTGCGCTACCAATTCTCTTGTCCAATATTATCTCCCACTCAATGCAAGAGGTCTTTCAGGTCGTTCTTGCACGTGATCATATCATAAAGTGGTTTCCTCGATCTGGAGAATGACCGTCTGACCGGATAATCTACTATAGATCACATCCGAGCGTGGCCACGCATTTCCAGTCACCTGTCCTCGAGTGGCCTTGAGATATATATAATGACATGGATGGACAATTCTATTGACCTATTTTCTTCGTTCGATACAGATCACAATGACCCAGTAAATGTCCATCAGCCTCCTTTTACGGCGCGACCTTGGACAAAAACCAAAGCCACCGGAAAACAATACCAACTTAGACAAATAGTCGCAAGTCTAAAGAATTGACTCGAAGGAATAATTGAAATCCTCGCCACGACCAGGCAACATAAAGGACTCTATAAATGGTCACTGTCCGACAAAATGTCTCTACATTCTGCCTATGTAATCGACCAACCATCTCTATGGTCATATGACAGTCGAACTCGTCATCTATCGCCTTACAATCTAGTCACTCCGAGACGTCACCACATTAAGTAACTAGGGACACTATACAATGTTAATCCATTTCACTTAATAGGGTTCGACATTGTCACTACAACCTATTTGGATATAAACAAAGTATAACTAATATCCAGTTAGCCCTGAATATATATGAGTTGGAAAAACTCAAACGATAAATGATATTATCATATATGTAAAAATTGATACACTATCAGATTATTACACATCATATAATCTGCAGCAATTCAATTGCCCTATTTCGATCACATTGAAACGACATGACTATCATGTTTAGCCTTCAACAAAACCTTGGTTTAAAATCAATGACACCCCATTTTATCAAACCAACAATTGATATTTCCCATTGTTTCACATAACTGAAATCACATGTAACTTAATTAAGTACATGTCTAGACTTAACTCTAGACTATGACACCCTTACCTCGAAGATAGCTCCCACTGTTTTCACAGTATATCATGATAGGATATGCGACTGCATGAGCTACTACTAGTCCTTGCATTATTGTCAAATCCAAGCTATTTCGTATCGCAACATCGAATGTTATGAAGTACTTAATTTCCGTTGTAAAATCCGCAATGTATGACTGCCTGAAACTCTTCCAGCAGATCAACTCCTCATAGCCAATACGGGATTTCAAACAATCCCTATATGTTTTAAAGGATGGTGTTTAATGTATCTTTTACATAAACAACAACAAACATTCATCTAACTCCTTACATGAATTATAAATATCAAAACACTTAGTTTTATTTACTTAGTTCTTCTCAAGTACTAAATAATAGCTAATTTGGATATTAAATGACCTTCACTTAACTTTGATTAATAAAAACTCAAAATACTCAAAGTATATGAATTGTTAAGACAATAATACATCATAGCGTATAGAATTAATCTGACAGCGGAAGCAATTAGAATCAATTCTAATGAGTTCAACTTGTTTGAACTTGTCAAGAATCTCACCTACATAAGACTCCTAATAAAGCGCATATATCCCTCCTTGATTTATCTAATAAATCTGGATATATTAAGATGTATTAATATTCTCCTAAGTCTTCCATCATTCCAAATGATTTATATACAGACTATATAAAGACTCATAAGACCACCATACTCCCACTAAACTTCATGTGTAAACATAATTCCTCAACATCTTGAGAAATTTTTTATAATACGATCTATTAATCATTCCAACTCCATGATGCTCTCTTAAGATTTGTTCAAAAGTTTGCTACAATCTTAAGATTGTAAGGATCTACAAAAAACCCTCTAAATGTGTCAAACACACTTCTTCTTCTAGAACGAATCAAATTCGGGAAGATGATTTTGATATCCTACTATTAAATTGACAATTATGAAATGCAACAATTGCCAGTATAATCCGAGTTTATAGAAGCATTGAAACTGGTGCAAAACCTTTTTTTCACCAAGTAAGCCTAGAAAACATTTTTTTATTCAAGTCAATTACATTGAAGAGGTCGAACTTCTTCATGTAAATATACCAGGTTATTTACCAGATAATTACACTTGAGTTCTAATTCGGATTAAGATGACTTCTATAGCCATTGCATAGAGTTGAAACTAGAAACAACCTTTTAAACAACCTCTTTGTAAGTAAGAGGTATGATAAGTTTTTAAATAACGATTTATCATCTCTCATCACTTTCAAAAAGTAACACTTATATAGTCATCTCTAAAGAGTGATGGATTTTATCCCGACCTCGTATATTCCGAACAAATATACACTCTATTTGACAATAAGAAAACAATTTTCTTGTGTCATTTGTGGCTCTTCAATATTTTCTCCCACTCTGTCATTTAGAAATAGTCCTCTTTTCTATAAAGACAGCATCATTAGTCACAAACACTTTATTCTCATGAACTTGTAGGATAATTGACCACATGTTTTTATTCGGACAACTTACAAATTAGGTACTATACCTTTCCATATCTAATACGGAGTGAATATGGTTGTTTAAAAAGGTACTTTGACTTAGTGGGAAAAAGAAATTAGTAGACAAAATAGAAAGACCCCAATTATAAAATCAAGTGGCTCAATAAAACTTGACTAAGATAAAAAAAACCATATCGTATAAGTTCTATATTATCTCTTTCCAACCACACCTTATCGAATAATGTGTGTTACGGAAAGATTTTAACTTTTGATACTGTATCACATTACTTTTGGTAACAAACAAAAATCATCACTTAGTTATACTTTCCACGATCGGATCGTGAAACTTTGATCTTATAGTCTTACTGGTAACCATATTTACAATAAAAACTCTTTGATCTCATGAGATTCACAATCAAATGATTCACGAAGACTTAGTTTACACTAGTCCATGAATGCAATTTCAATTCAGAACTAAGATTAGATCGGGGTCACCAAAAAAAAAATTATGAACCTTTTATATGCTATATGATATATATAAATTTATCTAGTTTAGGTGAAAAATAACCAATATTTTGATTGGCATAGCCATAGATCAAATCATGGCAAATTTGGGTACAACATTTGTTTATATCATATAAGTAAAACCCTATGTGTCTTACATAAAACTTTTATTAAAGCACAATTTTAAACCAAAAACCTAGATTAAGTACATATTTATAACACTTATAAGCCTCGTAATGGAATGACAACTACTCTAGTTCCATTTCCTACGAGATAGTTAACATTAGTTAAAAGCTAATCGTCACACGACTATCATCTCATGAACCAATAACAATTATTATAACCACTATCGATATCAAATATTGATGAAGTGGTAGAAGTATAACTAATGTCAATCATATAGATATCTAGAAAAGAACGAACCTTTTATGTGTCACACACCTAACTTTCTTATTCAAAAATTAGGGGTATTTTTCTATTAATGTAATATTTCAATTAAAATATCAACAAATTTGGTTAGGGTTGGCCTTGCACTATGGTTTGGTGTTGCTATTCACAATAGCTTATCCTTATTAACCTTTGCCTTAAACCAAATACTTAAACCAAATTCTCTTTTGAACCTCGTCCTAATCTTAACTATTAAGATATATACGGACTCTTAGAGCTCCCACTCACTTCTAAGAAACTTAATAAAGTGAATGTGGTCATTGGTTAATCATGATTTCGATTGCAAATCATATTACCAATCAGTTCCCAACGAATTTAATAAGTACATAAACAATTTAAGTATGTATAACCATTTATCTCACAAGCAATAAGATTGTAGTAATATTGTTGTAAATAAAATGATATTGTAAAATCGAAACACTTTTGATTTAAGCAAAATTCAGTTTATCCTCTTCATAAGAGATCTTTACAACAGACAATATGAGGATCAAATATAAATGCATTTTTCTAATTAGCTATGGTGGTAAATCAGAGAACAGATGAATAATCGATTAAACAAGTTACCGTATACTCTTAGAAAACTATTTTTCATGTATAACGGATTATCGATTCTATAAATGGAGGAGCGAGTTGAATATATAGTCATTGCGCGATATAAAATAATAAACGGAATAAGTGGGAAATTTAACATTCATCGTAAATAAATACTTGAAAAATAACTTTAACAAGTTTCATAAATAGGCATTTATATAATGATCTCCCACTAAATTATATAAACGATTCCAAGACCCATCTTTATATGAACACGGGCACGGTGAGCCGATTCATCCCTTATTTATATAAATTTGGTGAGTCAACAATTTGACTGATTCTACCATTAGAACTCTTGGTTGACAGATTTTCTCAAAAAACTATCTGTTAGCCCCGGAACTAATCATGGGCACGGTGAGGCCGATTCATCCCACATTAATCCCGTTGAGTCCAACCAATTTTCACGTGTAATAGCTTTTATTACCCTACTTACCCAACGTAAAAAGAGAGTACCCCGGTGAGCCGAGCCTACCTCTAATGAAGAAGGGATTCATAGGTGCTAATATTTGGTAATGCTTTATCTCAATTTTAAAAGTGAGAGATCTTATCTATCTAATTGTCTATCACTTTTAAGTGAACAAAATTGGTGAATGGTAGACAATTGAATCGATAACAACGGAAAAATAAATAAAAAACATGTAATGACAATTTGGCATGAAGATAAGCATCAAATAAAATCCTTATATGGCCACCTAGGTAATCTAATTAACTATTCTATTACACTTCGGAAACCAACTCCTTGGTCCCTAGGGTCTTCAATGAAATGGCCTCCTTCTTTTGGATTTCGGAACTCCTTTCCGAAAATAACGTCGTGTTTTAGGAAACTCCGTCTTTTACAAAATCAATAATACTACTAGAAATAAAATTACATGGCAATATCCTATTGTACAAATTGTAACTAAAATAAAACTATTAATTAATTACAAATTAGCGATACGAAATCGCAATAAATTACAAATTAAACCGGTATTCCCATACATTGCGGATAATACCAATTTCTACCTATGGCCATATAAGGTAAAATTACATTAATTTAAATACATTCATCCATATGAATAATAAAATGCATTGTAATAAATATGACATGCCAAATCGTCCAACTTACCAACAACGATCATGCGAGCTTGTTAAGCGGGATTTTTAACCATTAAAAATTCCTAATCAATTCTTAAAACAATTTTAAGATGGATCTCTCATTATAATCTGGTCCAACCTCAAAATAATTAGTCACACTAATTAATTTAACATTATATGGGTTTAAAATACATTTTATGATAAAAATAACATAATAATTCATGATTATTATGAATACAATCCATTAAATTAATAAAAATT
The DNA here is from genome assembly GCA_029255685.2 of Silene conica. Taxonomy (NCBI): domain Eukaryota; kingdom Viridiplantae; phylum Streptophyta; class Magnoliopsida; order Caryophyllales; family Caryophyllaceae; genus Silene; species Silene conica. Next base: position 31,687,305 of record CM055317.2, on the reverse strand, counting down.
ATGGAAAATAAAATTTCAAAATTTTATACATTATGGCATTGTACCAATATGCCATGCATGTGGAAATAAAAAAAGGTTATGAAATTGATTCAAATATATATCACAATATTTGTCGGTAAAATGCAATTTTACGATTTAATTCCAAATTAAATCATAAAAATTAAAATAAATTTAAAAGAAAATTTTGGACATTTTATAATATTTCCAGGAGCTTAAAAAAAAAAAATTCGTGCCCCAAAAATAAAATATTTATTTATTTTAAAAAAAACCATTATTTACCAATTTTTATCGAATAAAAATCAATAAACTATATAAATTAATCACATTAACTTAAAAATTTCTATGTAACACAAATAGAACATGCATGTGGTTATTTCCAAATAAACATACATAAAATTAACATGCAACTTAATTAAAGTAACTCTTAATCAATTTTAATGCATGTTCTTCCAATTTTATGCCATATTAAGTAAAAATAAGTCATAATTTTTTACATAAACTAAATTTTCGACCCATATAACAATATGACCAGATTATATACATGCAAAACCATATTTTTTGATAAAACTAATTTTAACATCAAAATATCAACTCACTTTACTAATTTATCTCATAAACTCATAAAATCGTCTTAAGACAACATGCATGTATGTAACAATGCTCTGATACCACTTGTTAGGAATTTAGACCTCATTATACTCTCTAATGATATTAAAATTACAAGCTAATTTCATAAGGTGGTCTAAATAATACATGCATGCATAAATTAATAAGAAGAAATTTTCTTACATTGGTAAGATGACATTTTTGGCACTACAAATGTCTCCTACCTTTGTAGTTCTTGAGCTATAATAGTGTAGGATGATCCTCCATAACCCAAGTCACCAAAATAGGTGACCTCCTTTGGTTGCACCCAAGACTAGCCCAAAAACACTAAGTATATTAACTAGATATAGTTTAGTGTAAACCTTGTTTTTTATATTACAAATATTATTACTTTGATAATATAAGAAATATATTAATTTTTGTGAACTTATTTTGATGAAGATTGATCAAATTTTAATCAATTTTAGAGGTTGAAGATGAAGATCTTAAGTCTTCTCTTTTTCCTCTTAAATGGCTTAACAACAAGTATGTATTTTGAGGATTTTGATTCTCTAGATTTTTCCACTTAGAACAAGTGGAATAGTAGCCTATTTATAGGCCATCAAATGTAAATAAATGAGCTTATAATACTCATAAACATGAGTGGAAGACAAAGACCTATTATGGTCACATTATCTCCATATTCTCGGTTTACATATAGTATTCCGGGTCTTATTTCGTCTTTCGACATTTGTCCTTCAAATGCTTATAAATCGTTTATTTTATTATCTTATATAATAAAAATATTTATCTGATTATTTAACACTTAAATAATACAAAGTATTAAATAAAATACACTCAACATTTAAGTGTCATTTTATCATTTTCAACATAAAATGAGTCTTATAAAACCCGTTTGGCTAATTTTACAACTTCTTGTAACATTAATTCGCTAATTACCTCCACCTCATAAATAATACAAACTACGTATATATTTAGTAAATTAACTATTAATTACTAAATATCGTATTACATTTATTATTCAATTATCATATAACCGAATAATAAAATCTTATGGCCTGAGTACTTTACTCTTCATCAAACATTAAATTCACTTGACTAATAAAAGTCAACCTAAACAAGGCATTAATTAACTTGTATCTTATACAAATAATTAATTTTTCCATTTGGGCATCATCCTATAGGTGTGACCTAAAGGGATCAACTGGTCACCGGCGTCATACGACAGTAATGTCAAACTCTAGTCAGCAAATCATTACCGATTAACGTTGACCAGCTGACAAACATATAAAATATAAATCCCTCATATTCCTTGTACGGGATTTATTATGTAGAAGCATTATTGTGGAGGACACTACTCCAACACCGACCTGCCCGAAACCCGACCCGATACAACCCGAGAATTGGGCGACCCGAAACCGAACTGACCCAACCCGAACCGACCCGCTAACCGATATCAGCATTATTTTGTCCAACCCGAACTCGACCCGAACCGAACCGACCCGGCCTGTGACTCGATATTTCTCAACCCGATAGATGACGTTATAATGAACTGGCTTAATAATGGTTTAAATGACACCAAATTGATAATTATTCTTAATTATTTTAACTTAAACTTCAATTAATACATCTATCCATTAATTAAACATAAAATTATCATCTAAAACTAAATATATAAGATAAAATATATGTCAATAACCTGACCCGCTAATAACCCAACCCGAATTGTCACCCATGATGACCCGACTAGAAGATGACCCGACATGAACCGAACCGACCCAAACCCGTCCTAACCCGAACCCGATATGACCCGACCTGCTTTGACCCGACCCGTAACCGATCCGAGTGACCCGATTGCCACCTTTAAGTGGGGGGCGTGAATAACGGGAAGACATGAAGAATTTTCAAAAACCAAGGTTAGTCAAAGACAGAACTCTAGTGTGTATGTCTATATATCCAGGCTACAGTTAGTCACCTAACTGTTGGATACCGTTTCTCTTTCTATTTCGTGGCCTTCATTAAGGATTGCTCAAACTATTTGCTTTAACCTTATAATATACGAACTACTCCGTTCTCCGTTCTCCGTTCTCCGTTCTCCGTAATATACGGTCTTGCTTTAAACCGCTTTAATCTGAAGTTACACGGTGTTGAGTAAGAATTAGTGTTAATAGTGTATAATAAATATAATAAATAATTGAATCACTTTTCCAGCAATGAACTGATGCTCTTCATGTTCTACATAAAAGCTTACATCTTCCTTAAATTTTAATTATTCTAATCATTACTCTATTCTTATCTTCGATCATTATATCGTCAACCTTATTAATAACTCTTTTAATAATTATTAATGTTATTATTATTATTACTACTTTAATTATTATTCTTTTCAAGCCCCATTTCCATCAAATCACCAACCTTTGAATCTTCAATTCCCTTAGCTTTGCAACTCTCCCACGTTCTCTTCTATTTTTCCAACTTTTTCTCTCAATCTCATTTTCAACTTCATTTTCTGGTAATTGCCTTTTCTTTATTATTTGTTTTGTTACCTTAGAATTCAACTTACAAATTTGCTGCAATGATCCATTGAATTAGTGGGCATGATTGTCATTCTCATCATTTTGCTAAACGTTAAGTATTTAGTTACAGTTAGAAGGAGTATATATGCTGAATTGAATTTAAATGGAGGAGTTTGTTTTTGTTTGGTTTTCATGGTGTAAAGGGATCACGAGTGCGATTTTGATGGTGCCGGGATGTTTATTAGACATAATGTTATGCTTTAATGCCACCTCTAAATGGGCCAAGGGGAGGCGGGTTAGATTCACACAACCTTATACTCAATAACAATCATTATACTCAACATGTTGTAAATGATCTCATTTTCATAAATGATGATTTTATAGCAATTATGAATATTTATAGTACTCTGTATATGACTTGAATTATGATATGATGATCTGTAGCAATTTGAGTCGTATTGGAAGTGCTATGACGGTTTTAAATGATGGTTAAATCATTTAGGGATTAAGGCTCAGATGTTGTTGGTGTTGACGGTTGATCATGAATCATGATCGCTACAAAATGGGTGAATGATTAGATTTGATCTGCCTTATTTGAATTTTATGTTATTTTCCTGTGCTACATCTCCCATGACTAAAGCACTCGTATATATAATTCCTTCTAATGTTAAAAATTGTAATTATGCAGGTTATAAGTTGACTTCATTGCTATAATTTGCGAAATCATAAGTTGGGATTTCAAGGCTTCATGGGTTCATCAATTATCAACATTTCCATCATCTGATATTATTTTAAATGATCTGAAACCTGCATGGGTGGCTTACTTCATCTTTTTGATTTTCATTACGGCCACCGTAAACATAAGAAGCAAGAGGATGGTAAGCAATTATGAAATAAACTAGCTTACCGCAAAATTACCCTAGTGCCTCATGAATCATGATATCTAACTGACTATGAACAAAAATATGGTTTATTATCTCATATCTAATTATCTATAAATATAATCGCAATTGTTTGTAAATGTTGTACAGTTGGCGTGGATGCTCCTCGCAATAGCCTGGAATTGACAGCCGGAACTTGGCAAGACCAGGGCACCATTAAAGATGCTGAACAGGTAGTCTTCTTATTTCACTGTTTCTGATGGCTATGCAACTTTATTCTGCTAAAATGGGTAGGCATTCTATTGGGAATTCTGAGTCAGTATGGAAACTTGATTTTCAGAGTTGAAAATTACACAACAATTGTGCTAAAGTTAACAACATATTTGCAATATGTCTTGGATGATAACTTTTCACATGTCATACCGACCCAAATCATAATCATTATGTCATTTATGTGTTCCTGACTTACTTATAAGATCTTAACATGTTGCTCTCACATTTAAGTCCGTCTCGTACAAGTTTGTGCAACTTTTCTCAGGGTGAAGTTGTGTTAGAGGCCTAGAATAGGTGAACTGGTGAAGTCAACTTTTCAATGGCATAACCTCTACCCGTTTGCAATTACAATTACAATTCTCTGCTCATAGAATGACCTTTAGGCAACAAGCTTCTCAATGTCCGTCTCCAACTGAACAACCTTATCCCTTGGTTTTGCTTTATCAAGGATTTTTATTTACAATCTTTCTTCATTTATATGATTTATGCTTGTCGACCATGGTTTTAAATCTCGTCCAAGTCGTATCGTATCGACCGAGTTGTATCGGATTTTCACTCTACCGATACGAGATATCACCCGAGAAATCACTGAGATTCACCGTGATCTGTCCGCGGTGGCCAATTAAGGTCCACTTATACCGCTACCGCGACTACGACCGATACGAGATTTAAAACCATGTTGTCAACCCTAAATCAATTTAGGACTTGGGCTCTCTTATTGTTTCTGGTGAAAATGTTGCATCATTTCACATATTGCTCCGTTTTTATTCTATGCTTGTTATGTTTAGCAGGATTTGCCAAAGGTTAGCTATTTTCCAACTGAAGCCTCAATGAAGAAGTTGATTTGTGACGAACTATCCAAACAGTCAAACAACAAACAAAATGCGCCGAGCATAGTTGCCAGACTAATGGGGATGGATGTGTTGCCAGTGGATACTAAGCCTGAAGTCCAGCCTCTGCAGGACAAAGATGTCAAAATTGATATAATCACTGACAAAAAAGTCCAACATATAGAAAAGGTCTCAGCCATTCATTCCCTCCCAAAGTCAAAATCAACAAGTAAAAAGGAGCAACGTTCATATCGAGATGCATATGCCCGGTACTGGAACTATGCCAAAAATTCGGGAAAGCCACGGCCTCGAGTACATCCCCAGGAAAAAGAGCTTCAGAAATTTAAGAAAGAATTTGAAGCATGGCAAGCTGCCAGGTTTCTTGAATGTGCTAGGGTTGTTGAGCTTGGAAATATCCCCGAACAATGGCTTGCTCAATTGGACCTTACTAAGGAAAAGATGTCCCTTTATGAAAGTTCTAGAAAAACAGTAGTTGAGAAAACTGTAAAACCTAAAAAAAGCAAGATAAGATCAAGATCTCTACGCAGCGTTGATTCTGATGATCTCGGATTCAAAAAAGATTCACTCCCTTCTGAGCACAAAGAATCATATTCTTTTAGCAGAATAAGCTCAGGAAGAGATTTTGAGCAGATTTGTTTTGAAGATTCTGATATGAATTCAGAAAAAATTTCAGCTCCAACCAAAATAGTGATATTGAAGCCGGGTCCGGATAGCTTTAGCACGGCTAATGACGAATCCTGGGTGACTTCTACTTCCTCTATGGGTGATAGAGACTGTATAGAAGATCTTCTGGAGGAAGTCAAGGAAAGGCTGAGGTATGAAATGCAAAGCAAAACATCTAGAAATGGTTCAATGGTTAGAGGAGGGGGTATCGAGACACCTTTTAAAGAAAAACCTGCATTTACAAAGCCAAACTACCAGCTTGTTAGGGAAACTTCCAGTAGGGACTTCGGCAGAAAATTACGTCGATCAGAATCAGCAAGATTGTATAGAGGCGAATTTGAAGTCAATGAAGCGCTAGCACCATCATCCCCCGAGTGTATGACCAAAGATGCGAGAAAGTTCTTGTCAGATAGGCTGAGGAATGCAGTGGATGGAGAAAGCCATGGGAAATTTTCAAACCTCTCTAATGGGTTTCCTAGCGACCCCTTTTTTGATGATGCAAGGTCTCGCTTAGAACAAGCTAGGGATATCTTGAATGCTGAAAGCGGGAGGAACTATTGGAGGGACTTGAGCTATGAAGATACAAAACCTAGATCATTTAGGCGCGAGCTGAGAGATGATTGGATTTCGCAGGAACAACCATCTCCGAGAAGTCTGGTTCGTTCTTTGTCGGCTCCTGTATCAGGGATGTCATTTGGGAAGCTTCTTCTAGAGGACCGACACATTTCATCCGGGGCACATATTAAGAGAAAGCACGAGGCTTTAGCAAACTTTTCTGTTGAAGGGCAAAGGAAAGAAAGATTTAATTTTCGAGAAAAGATCAAATCCCGTCTCTCTCTTAGAAAGAAGTTGTTTAGTAGAAAGCTTCAATCAATTGATTCTGAAAGCAATGAGTATGACTCAGAAAAAGATACAAGCGTGGCAGGCTTTGGTGACAGGAATGTAAGTGAACAATACCTTGTTTTTTAAGTGGTTACTGTTTATTTGACTTGAGGTTTGCAGCTTAGGATAAACTCAAATGAGAGTCTCATACTGTGACGTAGTTCTTTTTTCTATACCCGTTTTGGTGGGTTAATAGGTTTCTTGTTGGGGGATTTGTAGCTTAATTGGGTTGATTTTTTACTATGAGGTAGTTCTTTTTCTATAAGATCAACTTTCAAAAGACCAATTGATAGATAAAATAAATGCTGATCTTGGTTATTCTAATATGGCCAAAGTTGATCCCCCATCTGTTATCTCATTGCAGGAGAACTTAACTGAAGTACCACCTAGTCCCGCCTCTGTATGTAGCAGTGTTCATGAAGACTTCTGGAAGCCGACCGAAAATCCCAGCCCAATATCAATGTCGGATGTGACATCTGTTGGCGATCACAGTGTTGGTAATGTTTTTAGAGAGATCAGCTCCAATCTTACAGGTAAAAGAAACTATCGAAGTGGTGTTTAGTTTTTCACATTGACTTTATTCACCTGTTCATACTTACTATTCATCAGATTATTTAGTTAACTTAATTACTATGTTCCAGTTTTTTAACGGGGCCAAGAACTCCACTGCTCTCTAGCTTTGGAATATAATAGAATAGAGATAAATGAGTTGCTAGACTACCTACACTTCTTGTATCTGATGTAGCACAGTGGCGATAGCGTCTTTGTGTTCTTAACATAACAGTAAAACCACCAACTTCTTTCCCCTGACCAGCCACAGGCGCGGCACATTGAGGTACTGGGATAATGTTGTAATATCCAATTAAATCTTGCATCACTTTCAGCGCCATGCGTGATGTGTTGATTCTGGAAGTGTGGCTTAAGAATAGTACACAGAAATAATATACATTCGTGATCTAATACAACCGAGATGGATCTATTTTATATACCGTTGGTCAGTCTATTTGTTCTAATCTCATCATCAATGATTACTTGGCAGAGTTACGGAAACAATTGAATCAACTTGATTACGAAGGATCCGAGATCACGACTGTTACCGAGGATCCTTCAGAAGTCGAAGCAGTGGTAGATATTGAAGATGAAGCCGAAGCCTACGTCAAGAACTTGCTAGTTACTTCAGGCTTCTATGATGGATCATGGGTAAAATCTTTTTCGAGATGGGACCCCTTTGTGAAGCCCATAGGCAACTGGGTTTTTGAAAAAGTGGAAGAATCTTACAGAAAAGCGACAGACACCAATGACTCGATAGACTACGATGAAACAAGTTTGGAACATAAATTGTTGTTTGATTTACTGAACGAGTCACTGACAGTTGTACTTGGGCCTCCAAGGATTCTGTCTAAATTCAGGAGAAAAATCACTGAAATTACAATGGTGCCCCCACCTGAGGGCAGAAAACTATTAAACCAGGTGTGGGAGATGATCTGTGAGTGCTTAAATCCATCTGCAGACCCCGCCAGTTATACACTCGATGATTTGGTAGCTGATGATCTGAATAATATGCCGTGGTCTAATCTTATAGATGAAGAGATGAGTGCACTCGGAAAAGAGGTGGAGCATCTGATTACAGAAGAATTAGTAGATGAGCTTGTGATAGATATGGAGTTTTGATAATGTATAGGTACAGGGTTGTTTATATGGGTGTTGGATGAACTCTTCAAAAGTGTGATTGTTTCTTCTGGTAAATTCATATATACATAATATATGTTTCATACCAATGGTTGTGAATAGGATAGTGTTTTAACCAAATGATTTGTAAACTTTAATCGCATCTCATATATCACTAATTTTTCTTATCTATTGGGTAACTTGATTACGGAAATGGAACAAACAATGCTGAGTTTCTGAATGAGATTCCAAGAATAAGCTTCGGTAGAGAAGTTTTTTTTTTTTTTTTTGGCAGACGTAAAAGTAGAATTACACAAAAGCTAACGCGGCCACATTATGTGCCCGTTTATTAAGGCAACGCGGAATAAAACTAATACTAAGACAGTGAAAAGCTCCTGCAAGCGCCCAAAGATCTCTAAAAATCCCACTAGTTTGGTGATGTGGTTGAGCACAGCCTGCGATTTGAAGCACAACCTGCAAGCAATCCGACAAAACATCAATGTGCAAAATATTACATTCACTCACCCATCTGATAGCTTCAAGCACGCCCTTTGCTTCTGCTTGCATAGGTGATTCAGCATAGAACAACCTAAAGTCCTCCATCACCACACTCCCGTCAGGGTTATACAAAACCCACCCCACCGAGGCTTTAGTCCTTGACTTCCATGCTGCATCCACTTTGAGTCGAAACGAGCTGCCATGATGCTGTTGTCCAATCATGAAGAAAGGAACCGAATTTCTTAATCCTGTGGAATCCAAAACGGACCCCTCTTCATCCCGGAATCTTTCCGCTGGAACGACAATCTCCTTTTTGAGCTTGATTGATGTCAAAACCAAATCCACTTGAGTCCTGATTTGTCCATAGAAAACAGATGGCAAGAAAGTACCACCATTAAGTAAGATACTATTTCTGGTGATCCAAATATGCCATATCATAGCCATAAACACTATCACCCGATCTAAACCATCGTCCAGTTTCCAAAGATAATTAATCCAATTGATCAACCACATCGAAACATCAAGCCCATCAGTTCCAGAGCAATTTATTCCTAAAGAAGAGCCACGCCATATACGACCAATAACCGGACAGTCCTTAAACAGATGGTTCAAAGTCTCAATAGTACCCCCTAAGTCAGCACAAAAACCACACTGCCAGGTAACATCAACACCCCTTCTCAACAACTCCTCCCCTACTGATAGAGAACCCGTGATAATCTTTCATAACAGGATCTTCCAGCTTTGTGGTCCTGGTAAACTCCACAAACGCCGCCTACAAAACACCTCAGGGACATTATTGCGCCGAATATCATCTCGTAAAGATTTCTTTTTCTCAAAGAAATCCCTAAAGATATAGTCATAGCCACTCTTGACCGTATAAGTCCCAGAAGAAGTCCCCAACCAGTACATAACATCCTCAGTCCGAGATAAGCAAATTGGCTGAGCAAGAATCTTCTCAACAGACTCCCTCTCAAAAAGCTGTCTAATCATAAGCGAGTCCCACGATCCATCATCCTTAATAAGATCTCCAATCGTCAAATTATACAAAGAAGAGTTTGCTATTGTTAGCACACTAGGACTGGGTTCAGGTATTTCACCATCTACCCATTTAACAGCCCAGATATTAAGTTTTGAGTCAATACCTGGTTTCCAACCCACCTTCCCTCTAATAAGCTCCAACCCATGGATGATACTTCGCGATCCCCAGGACCAACCACTCCCACCCCGAGTCTCCATACCCATTCGAGGATCTGGATTCTTCAAAAGTAAAGGCCTGAAAACCCTACTTAAAAGCGAATTCTGATCACAAAGGATCCGCCATGCATTCTTGGCAAGCAAAGCTTGATTCATACACTCCACATTCCTTATCCCCAGACCTCCCCTAGATTTCGGCAAAGCCAAGAAATTTCTACTGCAGAAATGAATACCCCGATGTGATTTATGTCCAGCCCACCAAAAATGCGTTAACAAAGCATTTATCTTTGTTGCCACACTTACCGGCACTTTAAAGGCCGATAGAAAGTAAATCGAAATATTTGATAGAACAGACAAAATCAACGATAGCCTTCCTGCCGCAGATAGAAACAAACCATTCCAGGATGAGATGTGACTCACAACATTCTCCACCAGACTAGTGTGTATATTCCGCTTTGAACCTTGTAATTCTGTTGAGATACCTAAATATCTTCCAATACCCTTATTATTGCCTATGTTAAGCACTCTCAAGCACGACCTTGCACCAGCTAATGTCATCGATGGGCTAAACAGAATTCCCGATTTTGAATCATTTAAGACTTGCCCCGAAGCTCCACAATACTCACTAATCACTCTTTTAATATTCCTACAACATTCCCCCTTATTTCTAAGAAAGAAAACGGAGTCATCGGCAAAAAAAAGGTGAGAGAGTACTGGACCTGCACGGCAGATCCTAATCCCATGAACGCGACCTTGATTCTCTGCCTTGCGCACATTTGCCGACAAAACTTCCATACAGAGAATAAACAGATAAGGAGATAAAGGATCTCCCTGTCGCAACCCACATTTTGGTCGAAATTGCTCACACGGCCCTCCATTAAACAGCAATTCATATGAGACAGTGCTGACCGTGCACATAATAAGATCCGTCAACTTTGGAGGAAAACCAAACCTAATAAGAGCAACATTCAAAAAGTCCCACCGTACTCTGTCATACGCCTTGCTCATATCTGCTTTATAAGCAAACAGGCCTTGCTTACCATACCTATGGGAATTAATCCTGTAGATAGCTTCATTTGCCAGCAAAATATTATCACTAATTTGCCGACCAGCAATAAAAGCGTTTTGAAAATCCCCAACCAGATACTTCATCACTCTCATGAGTCTATTGGCAATACATTTTGATACAACCCTCATGATGACATTACAAAGGCTAATTGGCCGATAATCACTAACAGTCTCCGGATGATCGCATTTTGGAATAAGAACAATGAAAGTTCTATTCATCTCTGGAATTCCATGATTGGACAATTCTTATATATTGGATTTCGAGATTAGGAAAATATTCATAATAATATATTTGTCTAATGCAGCTGTCCATATGAGGACAATTAATAAATATCTCCAATAAGGGAATAATTAATAAATATCTTGAATAAGAAAGAGTTGAGCGAGAAACAGTCTGTCATAACCAAATTGACAATTCTGTTACATAACAGACTTTGGGCGTGAAAAGCTGTTATAAGTGGTTATTAGGGAAGTTGTTAGATTCATATAAATACTCAAATGGGAGCAGGACTATATGATTGAAGATATGAGATGTGCTCTGTGTTGGAGTAAGTGTCCTCGACAATAATGTGATCACGTCAATAATATAATTAATTGACAAATCTCGATAAAAGAATATTCATGGGATGATTCTTTATCATAAGTCAACTGGTCAACATTAATCGGTAATGATTGGCTTGCTAGAGTTTGACATTACTGTCGTAATGACGGTGGTGACCAGTTGATCCCTTTAGGTCACACCTACAGGACAACTCTCTTAATGATAAATGAAATAACTGTATATTGATACGAGTTAGTTCATTACTAGTTTACATATAATATAAGGAGGAAATTTATAATGGGATTATAAATTAAAATTGTTTTAAGTTATCGAAATGTCATCACTATTGATTATATGTTTATGAAACATGGAATCACTTGAATGAATTATTTTAACTACAATTGTTGTAGTAATAAAATGCGATTAAATAAATATAAGTAATTATTTGAATTACTTCTAAATTTACGATAAAGAGTTTAAAAGTTAAACTACAAATTACGTAAACTAAATTGTCCTAACTAATGTTACGTATGGGTCCATTTTTGTAGCATGGACCGTGTGATATGACACACACATACAAACATACAATTTTGAATAGGAACATTATAAGGACATAATATTTATTGCAAGAGTGAGCATGGGAGACATTGTAGATGATAAAGGTGTCATCCATTGGGCACTCTACCCACCATCTCGGCCGAACCATTTGAGGAGAACAAAAGAAGTTTTGTTCCCTCATTCACTCACTCATTCATTCACTAGAGAAATTAGGGTTTTGTTTAGAGAGAACAAAAGAGAAAGAAAATTAATTCCTATTTTCTTCTAACCCTAAACCGTGAGCCTCCCTTGTGAACTAGCAATTTTGTATCAAAATTTTCTAGCAAAAATATATATACAAAACATTAGTGAGTAGTGTGTCTTGGTGTTCATCTTTTGGAGGCCATCTCTTTGAAGGCTCAAGGAGGATCATCCGTGTGATAAGCTCAAGAACAAGTGAAAAAGGTGACTTCACTTGTGCCCTAATCTAGCCGAGACTAGCATTGTAAGGGAGCTTATTCTTCCTCTTAAATCTCGATTTATATATATTGTTAAGCATGCATAAGTTCACTATTATAAGATAATAACAATTAGTATGACTAAGTAGGTTTTTAAACCTAACACTCTGACCCAAATGTCTCTGTATAAAGCGCCAGGACCAGGCGATTTTCAAGCGGTATTCTATCAAACACAATGGGAGCAGGTACACACAGGCTTAAGTCGAATGGTATTACAAGTGCTACACGAAAATACATTTCTTGATGGTTTGGGAGAGGCGTTTATTTGTCTTATTCCAAAGACGGAGATTCCTACTCAAGTATCACAATTTCGACCGATTGGGTTGTGTAATGTGGCATATAAAATTGTCACAAAAATGATTGTTAATAGACTGAAACCGGTACTTCCTGTTCTGATAAGCCCGATGCAGAGCAGTTTTGTCCCGCAACGTCGGATAACGGACAACATTATTATAGTGCAGGAGGTACTTCATTCTATGCGTTGTAAAAAAGGGAAAACTGGGTTTATGGCCCTCAAACTCGATTTAGAAAAAGCGTATGACAAGCTTGAGTGGTTGTTTATTGAGCACACTTTGATGGATATGGATTTGCCGATTCGGATGGTCAAAACCATAATGTTGTGTATACGTTCAACCATGCTGAACATCCTTTGGAATGGTGAGAGAACGGAAAATTTTGCTCCAACTCGTGGAATACGACAGGGAGATCCACTGTCACCTTAGATTTTCACAGTGTGTATGGAGAAACTTAACCAATTGATTGAACATGCCTACCATAATAAGCAATGGAGAGGTTTTCCTTCGAGCCGTAATGGCCCTACGTTTACTCACCTATTTTTTGCCGATGACATTATCCTTTTTGGGGAAGCTACTCTTGCACAAGTGAAGGTCATTAAGAAATGTCTCAATTTGCTTAGCAAAATGTGAGTTTAGATTAGTCAAAGGTCTTTTTCTCACCTAATGTGAATGACTGTGAGGAGCAAGCAATCATCGATGAGCTTGGTATAGCTAAGACGGAAGACCTTGGGACATCTGATTTTGAGACTTGTGATATGGCCATTGGAGGAGTAGGGACTTGTGAATGAGAAGTGGTTGTTGAGACGGTATGGAGGTGGAAGTGTGTTGTATTCTATTGTTGTTCATGTTTTATTTATCCTCATACTCAACCTCGTGATTGACCCTGTGTATTTGTGAACACATGTGATGAACCAAATTATTGGGGAGCAGATTGACAGGTGCTTGAGACTATGGGAGCTGAATGGGAAAAGAGAGCTTGGATCCGGACCAGTCTAGAGTCTAGATCACCTTAGAAGTTTATTTGCAAGTTTATTCAGACATTTACTTATGTTTATGAGACAATTGTATTATCAGTGGTTTTGACATTATAAATACTTAATAAAGTCTTGTGCTTCTTCCCTTTGTTATCTACTACCTTGGTATTACGAGATGGTAACACCCTTAATTATTTGGAGAGTCCTAGTTCAGACCCTTAAATAAATGGGGGTGTTACAACTTATGTTAAATTGCCACGCTATAGACAATAGTCTGTAGTGCGCAGAACATGTACTAAGTTGTGTCCAAAGTTCTATGGACCCTTCACAGTGGTGGCACGGGTGGGACAAGTGGTGTAACATTGCGGGTTTTAAACTACTTTTATTCGTTTGGATGTTATACGGTGCCACATTTTATGTGCCAGGGAACATGTTTATTGACTATGAGTTGGTGAATTTCGGGACGAAGTTCATTTTAAGGAGGGAAGACTGTAATACCCGAATTTCGTTATATTTTATTTTACTATTTAATATTTATTTGGGAATGTTAATAGTTAATTGAACGTTCGTATTCGATAATTGATTTATCGAATATATTTTCATGATGTTAGTAAGGGGGTCGAGTATGAAAGCTAGTAGTAAAACTGTGTTTAAGTTGTTATGATGTGGGCCTCGTTTTGTTGCACAGACCACTTAATGAAAATTAAAAACAAAACTCATACACAAACCCTCCCTCAAACATCCAGCCGTCATACATTCATACACCACCGCCATCTTCATTTCTCGTTTTTTTCTCTCGCTTAACATTCAATTCCAATTCCCTCAAAGCAATTCTCTAGCTTACCAGATTCACTCACGACACACGCATAAAGGAGTCACCTCACACCGGTTCGGAACTACCTTAAACGACTTAGTTATCTCGACATTCGGTAAGTTCATAGTCTTTCATTTATTTTGGTTTATACATATTTTCTGAGTTGTGTTTAAGGTTTTGAATTAGGAGGGGTGTAGGTGACTAGGACCTTGGTTCGGGTGACCCATGGCGGTGGCGGTAACGGTGGCCAAGTCGGTTTTCATTGTCGTTATGGGGGTGTGTAGCAGCCGCGTAATTAGGGGACCATAGATAGTGAGTCCATCGTTTTTCCGTTTTGGCTTTTACGTTGCTCCTGTCGTAGTTTTGTTGTCACTAGAGTCGAGTAGTCATGGTAGCTGGGGTTGGTCGCGAGGGTGAGGACGGATGCAGGGGGTGTTGGTTTGGGTGTCGTCGGTGGTCGTGGATGTCGGAGGAAAGAGTCGATACGGTGTAGCGTTTTCGGTCGGTTACGGGTAAGGGTTGGGATGGTGCCACCGTTGGCTCGGGGGAGGTCGACGCGGTGGTACCACAACAGTCGTATGGGTCGGAGGTCAGGAGTAAGAGGGTGGTGGTTCAGCCGGTGTTAGCGTGTTACTGGGTGTCGGCAACGGGTTGTTTTCAGGCAGAGTCGAGGGGTTGCTGGACTAGGTGGTTGTCGGCAGGGGGAGGAGGTTAACGTGGTGGTTGGAGGGGCGCTAGTTGCCGCGGGTCACGGGTTGTTGCGTCACGGGTTGTTGCTTTCTGGTGTATTCGTACTTACGTAGTATGGCTAGGAGTATTACGTATATTACTATTATTATTATATTAATATTATTTTATTATGGTTGTTATGTTTATATTATTATTATTATTATTATTATTATAATTGTTATTAGTATTATTATAGTTAGTATTGTTACTCTTTATTTAAGTTGGCGAGTTGTTACGTATTACTAGTGAAAATGATATGGGCCGGTAGGTGTTCATTTTTGGGAGTTTTCCTTTTTATGGAAATTACTATTTCGGGAAGTTTCCATTTTGGGGAACTTCCCACTTCTAGAGGGTTACTATTTATAGTAGGCGTAAGTTGACTTATGGGGGTTCGGGAAGTTTATTAATTCGTTACGTATACATTCTTAGGTGACGGTTTTTGCTTGGAACACTTCTAGCAAGCTGGTGATTGACTGTGATTCTGCAATTTGAGGTAGGGGAATATCTATGACTGTGATTGTGATTCGACATGAGGACACTCAGTATCTGATTGATATATTTTTTGTTGTGATATATTGTGATTAATTGCTTATTACTGCTTATTGTGGAGAACGGAGATGTGAAATGGGTCTTGTGATATGGGTCTTGTGATAAGGGACTTGTGATATGGCCATGGGAGGTGTGGGTGATGGAAGTGTGGTGTGATGGAAGGAGGGGTGTGATGGAGGTGAAGTGGATGATTGGGTCTTGTGATATGGAGATGAAGGAGGATGCATTTTTACTGTTGTTTATGTCTTATTTATCTTTCTACTCAACCTCGCGGTTGACCCTGTGTATTCGTGTGACACCTACGATGATCCGGAATGGGGAGTAGATTCTACAGGAAGGAGACAGATGAGCCAGGAGCTGGGACGGGAATGTGAGACGCGGACTTGAGACCGACTCAGATCTACATCACATATAGAGTAGTCGTCAGTTGTGCTTTTATTTTCTATGTAATTTCTGTAATAACAAAAGTTTAAATTCTATCGGTTTTATATAAAGTACTTTGTATTGTTTTACTTTGTTATTCACTACGTCGGATTTTTCCGAGATGGTAACAGCTCTATTTACTCGAGAAGGTCTTGCTAAAGGCTCTTGAATAAATGGGGGTGTTACAAAGTGGTTGTGGGGAATAAAACGTGTATTCGTCCTAAACTTGCAGGATTATAATGAAAATTACAGTCGTGAATATAGTCATAAGATTAAAAAGACATGAAAAAGAGTACAGCCTTTAGTCCTTGCGCGAAAGGCCTAAGAACAGGAATTAACGCAAATTCCCTCCTATAATTTGCACCCAAGACTTAGATTGAGACGTTGCCGCGTGTGCTAGAAATCCTCTCCAACTGCCTTGCAATATAGGGAGAGCCTTTTGAGTTTTAGATGTGAGATCTGGGTTATGGGAGAAGAAAGCTCTCAAACCCTAATTTTTCTTTGAGACTTTTTTTACAGTGCAACAAGAGTGTTTGACATAAGGAGAAGTCTTCTCCTTATGTACTACACTCGGCCGAAATAAACGAGTAGGGTAAGAGTGGGCTTTCCACTCTTACCTTATTCTGATTCGTGATTCGACCCATTTAGCTATAAGTTATTTGCGGGATTTTATTTATAAATCGTACACTTGTTATCAGATATTAACGCAGTCGATGTATTAATAATGGTCTGATAAAATACGATATTGTATAATTACCCAAATTAATATAACTGTTTATATTAATACGCGAATACAATATTTAATTAAATATAACCGTTTATATTTAATTTACGAATTAATCATGTAATCCGTATTAGCTAAAATTATTTAATCCGTATTAAATAATAATCTCAACATCTTATTGACTAATTTAATAGTCAATACCTTTGACTAACTGTTTAGTCATATCCGGCATAAATGTGACTGTATTTTCATACCTTCACATCTCTCAAACGTGTCCTATAGGTGTGATATATAGGGACCAGTTGATCACCGCCATCCGTATGACAATAACGTTAAACTTATCTAGCAAGCCAACCGTTATTGATAAACGTGGATCAACTGATAATAATACTGAAGTATGCCCTTGTGATCCTTAAAGAGATTTAATAAGTCATTGTACTTAATTGTCAAGGACATCAGCCCCAACAATCTCCCACTTGTCCGTACAAGGGTATGTGCAATGACGTTATCACACTACATGTGGAGGACACAAGCTCCAACAAACTCCCACTTGTCCGTACAAGTGTAGGTGCGATAACCGATTCTCATATCCTTTTAAAATTTCTCCCACTCAATGTAAGACAATTTGCAAATCCGCATTCGCAAAGGTCGTATCTCACAAGCGATCTGTATCAAGAGTGGTTTCCCCGACTAGAGAGTAACTTAACTGATAAAACGAATCTGTATTCGAGCATGGCCATGCATTTCAGTTACTACTCCTCGAGTGGCCCTGAGAAATGATAAAATCCTGATAAGGGTTTGGATATTTCCCTCAACTCGAATCCTGCCGATTTTCGCGCAGCATGAAATAACCCAATAAAAATCCTCTTGGCCCCTGTTACGATGACCGTGGGAAAGAAACCAAAGTTACCCAAAATCTGCCTTAATCTCAAGAGACAGTTGAAAGTCAAAAGACTCGACTCTAAGGAACACTATGGAGGTCCTATCCACGACCTGGCACCCAATGTTTTAAAACATTTAGGACTCCATAACGTTGTCACGGGGTGTCCTACGAGATATCTGTATAACTCGCCTTTGTGATTGGTCAGTCAGCCGTGTGACTTATGGCTCGTTGAACCCACCATCAACCAACGTCACAAAATGATTACCTGAGTTATCAGCTCAAGAGGGTAATCAAGGACCACAACGATGTAATGTTAAACAGTTCACTTTGTGGTGTTCAAAATTGGCGTACAATTCCACATGAGAAACAAAACATTATATATCATAACAATAAGGTTGAATAGAGTACACAAGAAAATGAATTATTACATGAATTCATAAAAGAGTATTACAACTTAGGAACACATCTAATTCCCATGGAATGAATGTGCCCTTCATGCTTATCACGTGGTAATGCTTTTGTGAGAGGATCAGCTATGTTGTCATTCGTAGCTATCTTATTAATGAATATCTCCTTTTGCTCCACGTAATCTCTGATTAGATGAGCTTTCCGTTGTACATGCCTAGCCTTGTTGCTAGACTTATGCTCCTTAGCTTGGAAGATGACACCTTTATTGTCACAATAAACGGTGATTGGGTCATTCGAACTAGGCACTACCGAGAGTCCTTGTAAGAATTGACGCATCCATATTGCTTCCTTAGCTGCTTCCGAGGCGGCATAGTACTCGGACTCAGTCGTAGAATATGCTGTAACACTCTGTTTAGAACTTTTCCAGCTGACAGCAGCGCCATTAAGAGTAAAAACGAATCCAGACTGAGATTTCGAGTCATCTCGATCCGTTTGGAAGCTAGCATCTGCGTAACCCGTGGCGCAGAGCGTTGATTCGCCTCCATAAGTCAATCCCCAATCTTTAGTCCTCCGTAGGTACTTAAGAATGTTTTTCACGGCCATCCAGTGTTGTTCACCTGGATGAGCTTGGAATCGACTTGTCATACTCAATGCATATGCAACGTCTGGACGTGTGCATATCATGGCATACATGATCGATCCTATTGCCGAAGCATAAGGAATCCGACTCATGCGCTCCTTCTCTTCCAATGTCTTAGCTCCTTGAGTTTTGCTCAAGTGAAGCCCAGTAGTCATAGGAAGGAACCCTTTCTTGGAGTTCGTCATGCTGAATCTCTCTAGAATCTTATCTATATAAGACTCCTGACTGAGAGACAACATCCGTCGTGATCTATCCCTGTAGATACGGATGCCCAAAATTCTTTGTGCCTCTCCCAGATCTTTCATCTGGAAATGGTTTTTCAACCATGCACTACTACAAATTTAGGCTACGAGGACGCCCTTTAGAAGACGGTTGAGGACATAACCGTCTTCTATCAGCCAAGTAATTTTGGCGGTACAACTGATCACATAAACATGACGTTTATAAAAATACCCGTCCTTATTGTAAAAGTAACAAGGACGGTTGGTCAATAAAACCGTCCTCTTATTACTATACAAGACGGTTATTTACTGGAACCGTCCTCTTAATTTTTAATTGTGATATTCAAGGGTTCGCAAACCGTCGTCGTTGCTCATTTGCCTTCCCTTCTTTTCACACATACTTCATTCTACCCTAGCATAACCACCATCACTGTTACCAGCGTCACCTACCTTAAAGCTATCACCACCGCGTCTCCTAAACCGCCATCAATATCTGTCATTATCATCATCGCCCGACGCAACACCAATAATCACATTCCGTCATCTCTTTACTGAGGTATTCTGCGTGACCATATATTGTTGGATACAAATTGATTTTTTATAAACCTCAATTGAACAATCAATTCAATTTTGCATCTGAAACATAACTTCACTTTTGATATCCATCGCGACGAAGTTCTAAGATTTCCCCTTTTCTCAATCCCTAATTACATACTTTCTTCAATTAATTTGTCATTTTCAAGTATATTTATCATTGTTCTATGACATTTATCCCAACTCGCAATCTCTCTAGGTGATTATTGCCCTAGATATGGAGATTATGTAGGAATTTATCACGTATATATTGTAATATTAGTATTTAAGGAGTTTGTTGATTAAAAGGTGCAGTTCGTCAAGAAATAATGACTTGCGAGTTCATCCAGATGGGTCTGTTGTGAACCCTGCCGCTTTATAACAACGAATTCAAAGTGATTCTAATTTCATGGCTCAGATCTTTCAGGTAAGATTGTATTTTGATGCTCAAATTTCATGTATTTTACGCATTTTGTTATTTTTGCATGGCTGAAAATGGTGAGAAGTGGCAGTGATAAGATGAAAGCAGTCAGAAAAAGAATTACTACAACAAAGTGAAAATAGGGAATTGAATTCTGGAAGCAAGGTGAAAAGAATTGAAATAAATAAATAAATAAAATGAAAAAATGAAAAAGAGGAAGTTAGAAATGTAGAAGGAGACTTATGAAAGGTCAGATCATGGGGTATTCAATCTCCATCATATCTTCCTGTTATCACATCCCCCACATATACATATGCATTCATACAAATACGGAGTACATATGGGTGCCTAATTTTGGTGATTGGTTTATCTTCGGGTAGTGGTATGGGTCCTCCTTACTGATAGGTAAGACGAGGGCCGAGGATTTCTCATCCATGATGATGTTTATGAGGTAGTCTAATCAATCTCAAACGCCTGTGTTCCAATGATGTTTTTGCTTGCGGATACGTGAGTTTCTTCGCTCTTTGTTTTGCCAGGCATTAGTAAAGCTTGGGTTCTCGCTTGATTCTCCTACCTTTTATACAGCTTGTAAGGTGATAGATATATTTTCTCCCCGTCTTTGAGATTTCTTGGATACAGTACTTAAAGCAAGAGGTTATATATAGCTTTGTGCATTGCTAATTAGCTTTCTGAAGTTCATTTGGCTCATTAATATGGTATTCCTATTTCTAGCTAGCTAGCTTAAACACCAACTTTATATTTCTTTGGTTCCCATCTGAATTTTATCAGTACTTTATATGTTTGTCAGTTATCTCACTTGGGTTTCATTATTGTGTGTACTTACTCTAGTTAGCAATAGGTTCGTATGTTTCCTGACATTGATCACCCTTTACTTTATTAAAATTCCATGAGTAGATAATTGCCCAATTTTTGTAAGTAGGCATTGTGCCTGGACATCCCAAAGACCCAACTATCCTTAAGAGGTACATGTCTTTTGATGGCCAAATGATTACGTGAGCTACAGTTGGTCCTACAAATAAGAATTCAGTGTCTGTGTTTGTCTCATAAATAGTGGATTTGCGTCTGCTGTATTGAGTGCAGTAACTTGCCTAGTAATGGGCTGCTTGAAAGTTACCGAATTGATTTTTTGTTTGCTTCTGCTTTGCTCTTTGAATTATTAACCATGTTTGTCCCTCTGAGAGAACTTCAAAAACTTTTCCCTGGTTTTTTTGGGTTTCAAGTGAGCCAGAAGGGAAGTACAATATTGGGGGTGGGGGGATTCGAACTTGGAACCTATTCTCCACTTTTCCAGGGCTTTCAGTCAACATATTTTTACTTAGTTGTTCATTTAATATTGCAGGATGCACTAAAGGGAATCGGGAGAGGCCTCATTCCTTCTCCGGGTAGTTTGTCTACTTTTGAGGAATTAAAAGCTACTTAGTTGTTCATTTTTTTCTTAGTCCCTTGGTTGTTTACTGACTTTACTCTTTCGAATTTTCTATCTCAAATCGGCATTCGATGGAGAATCAAAGCTGCAAATCCTGAATGGAAACTATCGCATCCTGTTGAACCATGTATTCAAATATATATATAGTATATATGTTTATGTTTTGATAATGACAAGTCTAGCTATTTATATATTATATACTCGTATGTATAATCGTGTGCTAAGTGTACAGAACATTAGTAACAAGATCTAATCAATCAAGTATAAAAGACTCAAGCATATTAGTCAATGAATTGACTAAATCGAAGATTAATAGAAGATCACAAGCGCGCATAATGAACTAAAGTTATATTCATCAACTATAGCTTTAGTACAAGATGGATTCAAGTTATAGCTCGTAGCTATAACTCTATATCATGAAGAAATGATCGGGAATATATATGTGTTTAAAGTGAAACGTTTGTTTCCTAATTTGTGTCGTGTAGTATTAGTGGTTCAATGGTATTCTATTTTAAATATGGAATTGTTAATCTTAATAGGATTATATAAAATATCCTTTAGTTAAATAAGAAATAAATAATTGTCTTATGAGATAATTATTTATTACTAAAATAAACTAAAGATTTTTTATATGATTTTAATTGTCAAATTATATAATCTAAGATTTGGTTTGTTTCGATTTTTGGAAAACGTGTAACATGTCACGTTTCTATAAATCGTGTAAGGGTTTATTTAAATAAATATTATGTATTTATTTAATGTCCTAAACTAACTAAGATTATATTATGGTAATATATTTTATTATCTTTGACATGGTTTAGGAAGTTGATTTAATAAGGATACTAATTATTTATTATATAAAGATCTTTCCTAAATATGAATTAGGAAATTGATTCCTTATATAATACATATAGTATATTATTATATCTTTCCTAAATATATTAAGATTAGATTTAAGGTAGTATTACTAAAAGACTAGTATTCTAGTTTTAAGTAATATTCCTAAATCATCTAGGGTTTGAATTACCTAGATACATATTCTATATAAATAGACTACCTATGACACATTAATGCTTAAGAAACACATACACACATATACACGAAAATCAAGAGAGAAAACCGCCGATCGTGTTCTTCAAGATCCGAGCTTTAATTGTCATATTCATATCAAGATTCAAGTGCTCAAGCATTGATCTTATTTATTCAAGATTGTGAACAAGAAGAAACTCATAGAAGACTTTATCTTATTAACGTAAGATAGAACGAGTATTTAGCGGTACTCATTGTAAGACAAATATTTAACGGTATTTGTCGTAGCTAGATATTTAACGGTATCTAGATTGAGTTGTGACTAACATCAAAGTCGCACGAGTAGGGTTGATAAAATTGTAATCCAGAGTTGGTACTAATTTTATTAATCGAGAATAGTGGACGTAGGTCTCAGAGTGTGAGACTGAACCACTTCAAAAATATCGTGTCTCTACTTTATTATTGCTCTACTCAACGATCATCATACAACTACACACACATCGAAGAAGATTCCGAAAAGAAGGCATACTCAATTCAACCCCCCCCTTCTTGAGTATATCTTATCAATAGACTCTTCAATTGGTATCAGAGCCTCGTGCTCTTGATCGCCTAGCCGCGTGAGTTTTGATCCTTCTATTGATTCTATATTATATACTCTTTCATCAATGGATTCCAAGCATCTCAAGTGCCCTATCTTCAATGGCAAAAACTACAGTTTATGGAAAAATATGATGACTCATTACATCAAGGGTTGTGATTGGGAATGTTGGAAGATCATCCAAACTGGACCAAAGAAGATCTTGGTCGCCGCCGCCAATGGAACAACCTATGAAAAGATGGAAAGCGATTATGTGGAAAGTGACTACAAAATTGCAGAGAAAAACTCTAAGGCCATGAGCCTCCTACAGAACGGTATGATAACCTCAGAATTCGATAGATTCTCATCCTGTAGTTCCGCTAAAGAAATATGGGATAGTCTCGAACTTGCTTATGAAGGAACATCCGCAGTCAGGAAACATCGTATAGACTTGCTCGTTCAAAGATATGAACTTTTCAATATGGAAAAGAATGAATCTATTGATAGCATGTCTGCACGATTTTCTTGCATTATTAATGAACTGCGGAACCTTGGCAAAAAGATCGATTCTGAGGATATCATTCGTAAGATTCTTAGGAGTCTCACCAAAAAGTGGCAACCTAAGGTCACGGCCATAGAGGAAGCACGTGATTTATCTAAAATCACTTACCAAGAATTGATTGGATCCTTAATGGCTCACGAGATCATACTAAATAAAAACGATGATGATCCCAAAGGAAAGGGAGTCGCTTTACAAGCCTCCACAAGCGAAGTAAGCGAAGAAGAACTTGAGGATGAAACAGTTTTATTCGCTAGACGATTTAAGAAAGCAGTTTTCAAAGGTAGATACAAAAACTCCAACAACAAAACGTTCGACAAAAAGAAAACTGACTCCAAACAAACATTCTTCAAAAGAGGATGTTTCAAGTGTGGACAACAAGACCATATGATCAAAGATTGTCCAAGTTGGGACAAAATCAAAGACAAGTCAAAAAGAGAAAAGACCAAAACAGAGTTTAAGAAAGTAATGCTTGCGTCATGCTGGGGAGAATTAGAATCTGAAGATGACGAGGACTCTGAAGAAGAAGAGGTAGCAAACCTATGCCTAAGCAACGTCAGCCTAGATCTAATCTCAAGCGACAATGATGAAGATGACGCATCAAATATGTGTCTCCTTGGAGAATCAGACTCAGACGACGACGACGAAGAGGTAAATTTTCTTCAACTCAAAAGTCAAGTTAAAAACTTATCTAAGGCTATGCTAATTAAATATTTTGAGAAAACCCTAGACCAATGTCATGAACAAAATCTTGAGTTAGATGACTTGAAAGAGCAGATCCTCGATATTGCTGAGGAAAATCAACTTCTGAAAGCCAAAGCTAAGAAACTGAAATCCAAAATAAGCATTGAAGTAAATGCTAAGTTGGAAACAGTTATGTCTGAGAAAAAGGTTCTTGAGTCTAAAGTTATAGCTAATGAAGCTATAACCTCAAAACTAAAACTCAACATTAAAGAGCTTCAATCTAAAGTTATAGCTAATGAAGCTATAACTTCAGAATTAAGAAAGGTTAATGAACGGCTTAAGTCAGAATCTTCGACTATGGTCGAAGATGAGACTCATCAAGAAGAAGTTGAGATTCTCGAAAGCAAAATCATGGATCTAGAATTCAGTATATCTAAAATCAAGAAAGAACATGCCAAAATTGTGTCTGACTTCCATAAAGACATTCAAAACCTAAAAGAGTCTAGCAACACTGACCATAGTGAATGTAAGAAAGAAATAGACTCCTTGAAAGACCTCCTTCTTCATGCTCGGAAAGTTCACGATAAGTGGGAAGGAAGCACTAACGTTCTAAACTTCCTAACTGAACAATCCGACAACAACATGAAGATGGGTTTAGGTCACGAATGTTATGGAAGAAGGGATCACTCAAAGTGTAAACAAAGTCCAACAGATAGAGACTTTAGAAGAAGGAAATATGCCGACCTTCCTGAGTATTTAATATGCACTTATTGTGGCCATACTGGACACCTCCGAGAAAACTGTGTGAAACACGCACAAGATTTTAAAACCGGAGTTAAGTTTGTTAAATCCTTAGGAATTCCAAGCGACACTAATTCTGTCTCTGATAGTGATGGTGACAAAACTGAGGAAAGAAACATTGACCACAGATGGTTCTATAACATGACATTTGACTACAAAGAAAAGAAAAACAGAACCAAACAGACTCCTCAAACATCACACAAAAAATGGTCACCAAGAGTCCAAACTAAAACCTACACAAGAACATCAAAACCCAACCACTACCGATATAGAAAGACCTATGTAAGACAAGTCTGGGTTAAAAAGGAAGATGTATTTGTGATTACTAACAACAAAGGACCCAAGTATGCTTGGGTACCTAAATCCTGTCTTTAAAATTATTTGTGCAGTTTGTCGCCAAGGAAAATAACCTATGGTATCTCGACAGTGGATGCTCAAGACATATGACAGGCGACGTAAACCTATTCCAAACCCTAAAACCTTTTGACGGAGGTAAAGTCACATTTGGTGATAACAAAAAGGGAAAAATCATCGGAATTGGAAAGATAGGTATTTCATCCTCTCATACTATAAATGATGTATACCTTGTAAGTGGTCTCAAACACAATCTTATTAGTATATCTCAATTATGTGACAAAGGAAATAAAGTGGTTTTTCATTCTGATATATGTCGTATAATCTTAGAAGGCACCAGTAAAGTAATACTTGAAGGTCACAGGATGAAAAATGTTTATATGATTGATTTAAATGCTGTACCTACTGATTCTCTATCATGCATGAAAGTTACGTTAGATGATCCATGTCTATGGCACAAGAGATTTGGTCACATTAGTTCTCCTATTCTAAGCAAATTGAAGAGATGGGACTTGGTCGAAGGTCTTCCCAAGATCAGATTTGATCAAGAAAAGATGTGCGACACATGTGCACGATGTAAACACGTCAGATCATCCTTCAAACCAAAAAGAATAGTAAGTACTAACCAAGCTCTTGATCTAATACATATGGACCTCTGTGGCCCTATGAAGATAAGAAGCAGAGGCGGTTCCAGGTATGTTTTCGTTCTAGTTGACGATTATTCTAGATTTGTTTGGCCTATCTTTCTTCACTCTAAAGACGAAACATTTGATGAGTTTGTTAGTCTTATGAAACTCGTCCAAAACAAATTAAAAACTAATCTAGTAACTATTCGAACTGACCATGGAACTGAGTTTGATAACCATGCTTTTATTGATTTCTGTAAATCCAACGGTGTTGGACATAACTTCTCTGCACCTAGAACACCACAACAAAACGGAGTAGTAGAACGCATGAACAGAACCCTAGAAGACATGGCTAGAACAATGCTTCTTTGTAGTGGCCTACCTAGAAACTTTTGGGCTGAAGCTATTAGTACAGCTTGCTATATTCATAATCGTGCTATGATTAGACCTATCCTTAAAAAGACACCCTATGAGCTTTTACGTGGTCGTAAACCTAATATATCTCATCTAAGATGTTTTGGGAGTAAATGCTTTGTTCATAACAATGGTAAAAATCGTTTAAGCAAATTTGACCCTAGAAGTGATGAGGCTATTTTCATAGGATATTCTGATCATAGTAAAGCCTACAAAGTTTTTAACAAACGTACTTTATGCATAGAGGAAAGTATTCATGTTATCTTTGATGAAAATAATGTCTTCGATAAGCCATTACAGGATATAGAGGAAAACCTAGATGAACCTGATTTCAGGTTATCAAGGGAAGATCCTCCTGAAATGGAAATTGAAGAAGGAGAACCTCAAGGAACTCATGATGAACTCAACTTGGGAGAAAACGGTGCGAGAGATGAAACTACAGTTGATGATACTGTAGATAACTCTCAAACCAATGACTTGGAACCCAGAGTTATAGCTAATGAAGCTGTAACTTTGAATCAAAACCAAAGGGAAGAGGCAAGAGTTATACCTAACCCTACTATAAACCCAGGTTTGGATTCAGGGGGAACAAGTCAAGATCCCGAGTCAAGTTCAGGGAATACAAACGATCAATCAAGGAACTGGAGATATAAAGGCTCTCATCCTTTAGATAATGTCATAGGAAGCCTGACAGATGGAGTTCAAACTCGAAGGAGCTTAAATAACTTTTGCTCATTCTACTCCTTTCTCTCCACCATTGAACCTTCAAATATTAAGGAAGCTCTCGCGGAACCAGACTGGATAGTTGCCATGCAAGAAGAACTCCAACAATTTGAAAGAAACAAAGTTTGGCATCTTGTTCCTTGACCTAAGGACAGAACTGTCATTGGAACTAGATGGGTATTCAGAAACAAATTGGATGACACTGAGTTATTGTGCGAAATAAGGCCAGATTAGTGGTTCAAGGATACAACCAACAGGAAGGGATCGATTATGACGAAACCTTTGCTCCTGTTGCTCGTCTTGAGGCAATAAGACTACTCATTGCATTTGCAGCACACAAGGGAATGAAACTTTTCCAGATGGATGTTAAGACTGCTTTTCTTAATGGCTATCTCCAAGAGGAAGTATTTGTTGAACAACCTCCTGGATTTCCTGACAGCAAACTCAAGGATCATGTATTCAAATTGGACAAAGCTCTTTATGGCCTGAAACAAGCACCTAGGGCATGGTACGACAGATTATCAAAATTCCTATTGAAGAGTGGATTCAAGAGAGGGTCTGTGGATAAAACCCTATTTCTTAAAAGTGAAAACTCAGATCTACTAGTCGTTCAGATCTATGTTGACGATATTATTTTTGGCTCAACTAATAAAAAGTTGTGCAAGTACTTCTCTGAGTTGATGACTTCTGAGTTCGAGATGAGTATGATGGGAGAACTAAAATTCTTCCTTGGACTTCAAATACAACAAACTGAAGAAGGAATCAAAGTTCATCAACAAAAATACGTCAAGGAGTTACTAAAGAAATTTGGAATGGAAACCTCTCATGCAATGCCTACTCCAATGGTCACAGATAAGAAGTTAACCAAAGACGAAGATGGTAAGTCTGTAGATGAAACTACTTACAGAGGTATGATTGGCTCACTTCTTTATCTTACAGCAAGTCGTCCAGATATAATGTTTAGTGTCTGTGTTTGTGCGAGATTCCAATCTGCACCAAAAGAATCACACATGATTGCAGTTAAAAGAATATTAAGATACCTAATCGGAACCTCAAAATTATATCTATGGTATCCTATGGACTGTAACTTTAACCTAGTAGGATATTCAGATGCGGATTATGCAGGGTGTTCTTTAGACAGAAAAAGTACCTCCGGACTTGCTACCTTTGTAGGTCCCTGTATTATATCTTGGGGATCCAAGAAACAAAATTATGTCGCTCTCTCAACTGCTGAAGCAGAATATATTGCAGCCGCACTGGTATGTTCTCAACTTTTATGGTTAAAGCAACAGTTACATGATTATGGTGTTGATGTTGGATGCGTGCCTATCTTATGTGATAATACGAGTGCTATAATTATATCTAAAAACCCAGCCCAGCACTCGAGGACCAAACATATTGAAATTAGACACCACTTTCTAAGAGACCATGTTGAAAAGAAAAATATAAAATTGGAATTTTGTAGTACGGAAAAACAATGGGCAGATATCTTCACTAAACCATTGGCTAGAGAACGCTTTGAGACTTTGCGATTGGAAATTGGTTTAATCGGTGGCACCTAATCAAATCTTAAAAGCAAAAATAACCCAATGATTGACTACGGTTTAGATGAGATTATATGACTGTGTCCGTATACTCCGCTGCATGTCTATGTGTGTATTCGATGATAAATTATGTGAACATAATTATGTTATGCAATTCATATATGTATGTGTGCACAACCGAATCTCACAATAATATTACGTCATATATTATGATCAAACCTACAATATATACACCTATATAATAGTAATAATACATATTATTCAAATAAAAAAAAAAAAAGGAAAACGTATCTTACCCTAAACGAAAATCGTGTGAACCTACCCCACTACATCCACCATTACCTGCCACGTGTCACTCAAGCCCTCTACCTATTGACTTTCTACTACCTCCCACATTCTTACCATCCCCAACAAACCCAAACAATTACCTAGTCTTCACAAAACCCCCAAAATAAATTCACCAATCTCCATTAAAATTCCACCAAGAACTCATCCTCAACCCCTACATCTTTATGCCGCCATCACGCGTTACCTGCTCCCATCTCAAAAAGCAAAACCCACCATCTCCACCTTCACCCACACCGTCACCTCCGCCATCCTCAACACCCATCTCCGTATCCATTCCGACGACCGACACCGGAAGACGCCGAAAACTGAACCGAGACTCACCCATCGTCCCTGAGAGCATGCCGGAGTTCGTTTCTACTGGGATAAGTTGTCATGTTGTGAGGATATCGTGTTATTTGATTAGATGAAGGGAACGAAGGTAAATTTAGCCTTCTTGATTTGTTGAAAAATTGTCAAATTTCAAGTGTGTTAATCAAAGAAAAGGTGTGTTTCACACTCGACATTCCCTATGGAATGTGGGTGTCAGCGATTTTGTTCAAGAAAGGTGCTATTGACGAAGAGAGTTATGGAGTTATGCCAAGAAATCGAATATATGATAAATTGTTTAAGCTCATGGGTATTTCCTTTGTTTGAACGTCTAGATGCCAAGATGGATAAAATCCTTGGTTTATATGAGGTTAAGAAAGAAAAAGAAAGTGCGGGAAGTAGTAGTGGTGGTGGTACGGATTGAAAGATTGGATGGTTAAGGTTAATAAACGGATTAAAAATAAAGGTTGGCACGGATGTTCAATTATTGAATGATGAGTTACTCATCATTGGTTGTCGTTCTTAAATACTCAGGCAGGGGCTGTGGTTAGGGACCACGGGCTGTTAAGGAAGCCATGAATCTTGCTCTCGTCTGTGATCAGCATTGCAGTGCTCATACTCTGTTCTTGTTTTAGTTTCGTTTTCGGTATTTTCGGATGTTGTGTTTGAGTCCGGAATGGACTTCCTCAAATTATTACTCTTATCCTAGCCCAACTCTGAAACTATCTTTGGCCTAACAAAATCCGAGGCCCACTAGTCCTTATGTTGCCCAATCCCTCGGTATCTTTTGTTAAATTCGAGGCCCAATCTTAACCTTTCCTAATTGTTTCCAAAAGGCCCATCTAAAAATTATCCAAGCCGGCCCAATTTTCTCATATTTGACCCATATTCGGCCCAGTGGCATAGTATTTCGGTTTAGTTGTGTATATTTCTCACACTCATACTTGCAATTGTATGATATTATGTGTGTTTGTATATTACGTCTTTGATGCATGCTTATTCATGTTTCGTCGTATATTATTCTAGTCGTTTCATGTCTTTGTTCTCATCTTTTCGATGATGTCAAGAGGGGGAAATATGCGACTTAGATTAGAATTTGCCTAAGCTTGCTCCTTGTCGTAATTCATTGTCTCTTAGGGTTCTTAAAGAATATGGGATAGATAGAAGATAGAAACCCTAAGTGAATCTTTGCTATGATTGACCCTTATTATATTGAGGGGGAACATACACTTAGACACAAAATCTAAGAGAGACTTGTCATCATCAAAAAGGGGGAATTTGTTGAACCATGTATTCAAATATATATATAGTATATATGTTTATGTTTTGATAATGACAAGTCTAGCTATTTATATATTATATACTCGTATGTATAATCGTGTGCTAAGTGTACAGAACATTAGTAACAAGATCTAATCAATCAAGTATAAAAGACTCAAGCATATTAGTCAATGAATTGACTAAATTGAAGATTGATAGAAGATCACAAGCGCGCATAATGAACTAAAGTTATATTCATCAACTATAGCTTTAGTACAAGATGGATTCAAGTTATAGCTCGTAGCTATAACTCTATATCATGAAGAAATGATCGGGAATATATATGTGTTTAAAGTGAAACGTTTGTTTCCTAATTTGTGTCGTGTAGTATTAGTGGTTCAATGGTATTCTATTTTAAATATGGAATTGTTAATCTTAATAGGATTATATAAAATATCCTTTAGTTAAATAAGAAATAAATAATTGTCTTATGAGATAATTATTTATTACTAAAATAAACTAAAGATTTTTTATATGATTTTAATTGTCAAATTATATAATCTAAGATTTGGTTTGTTTCGATTTTTGGAAAACGTGTAACATGTCACGTTTCTATAAATCGTGTAAGGGTTTATTTAAATAAATATTATGTATTTATTTAATGTCCTAAACTAACTAAGATTATATTATGGTAATATATTTTATTATCTTTGACATGGTTTAGGAAGTTGATTTAATAAGGATACTAATTATTTATTATATAAAGATCTTTCCTAAATATGAATTAGGAAATTGATTCCTTATATAATACATATAGTATATTATTATATCTTTCCTAAATATATTAAGATTAGATTTAAGGTAGTATTACTAAAAGACTAGTATTCTAGTTTTAAGTAATATTCCTAAATCATCTAGGGTTTGAATTACCTAGATACATATTCTATATAAATAGACTACCTATGACACATTAATGCTTAAGAAACACATACACACATATACACGAAAATCAAGAGAGAAAACCGCCGATCGTGTTCTTCAAGATCCGAGCTTTAATTGTCATATTCATATCAAGATTCAAGTGCTCAAGCATTGATCTTATTTATTCAAGATTGTGAACAAGAAGAAACTCATAGAAGACTTTATCTTATTAACGTAAGATAGAACGAGTATTTAGCGGTACTCATTGTAAGACAAATATTTAACGGTATTTGTCGTAGCTAGATATTTAACGGTATCTAGATTGAGTTGTGACTAACATCAAAGTCGCACGAGTAGGGTTGATAAAATTGTAATCCAGAGTTGGTACTAATTTTATTAATCGAGAATAGTGGACGTAGGTCTCAGAGTGTGAGACTGAACCACTTCAAAAATATCGTGTCTCTACTTTATTATTGCTCTACTCAACGATCATCATACAACTACACACACATCGAAGAAGATTCCGAAAAGAAGGCATACTCAATTCACCCCCCCCCCTTCTTGAGTATATCTTATCAATAGACTCTTCACATCCCAAATTTGCCGAAGTTCAGTGAATTTGCTACTGATCTGATCCGTGACATGCTAAATTCTTCAGCAGATCTCAGACCTGACATCAGACAGGCAAGCACTTTGCTTGATTCACCATTCATGTCCTTGAACTTAGGTTAGTTATAGTCTTATAGATCATTAGTGTCAATCAAAGTAGCGGTTGTTTTCTTATAATCTTAAGCATTGCTGGTAGTATTAGTGTCCAAAGTTTACTGAGTTTTTTTCCCTCATTGTAAAATTCCCGATTATAGGTCTGGTTCGTCTCAATGAACAATTACCAACTGGAGTCACAAAAGTCACTACCTGATTGGCCGTTGCAAGCAGCTTCTCTAATGATTGAAGGTAATTACATTAGGAGTTATTAAGCTAACTCGAATTATTCACTTGAATACATGGCTCTTTATTCTGTACTCTAGAATATGTGTGGTAGACTCTGTACTCTTTTTTTTTACAGATACTATAAGGAAAGAATCTGCTACAATAATGGTTATATTCCCTTCTCTAAATGAAGTGATGGCTATCCTTGTTCAGGTACACATATAGGATTTTTAATTATTCATTGACTGCTCGTGCAGTATCTCGGCGGTGGCATATGAGAAAACACAGAAGCTTACAAGGGACCTTCGAGCAGTAGGCTGTGGAGACTTAGACGTTGAAGGTAAATCTTTGTTACATTTGCTTAAAACATTCTGCATTTGTATTTACTTTATAGGGAATATTTACTAAAAGGAATTGGTCTGGTTTTGTCGAACATGACTCATAGCTTTCTCCAATACAGTTCTATACTGTGATTTATGTGACTTGGATGTATTAATTTGATTTGCATATATAAAGCTGAAAAGCATCAATTGTGGGTTTTTTCCATGAAATTCTATTCGTGATATCACTGGCACCATTCAATTAACTATCCTCAATCTTATAGGAAACTTTTTTATTGCTTATTCCTTAATATGACATGTCTGGAGCAAGATTTGCTATAAACTACTAGTCTTGAAATATTAGATGCTTAGCTTTAAGCGCAGAGTCTTGTATATTATCTTTGTCTTTTATCTTTCATTTAACTATTTTGTTTGAGAGCAAATGAGTAGGGTTTAATGCCTTGCCCGTGGCTCTTTTAGCTTACTATTTTATTAGGGAGTTGGTTTTATTGAGCACAGTAACTTTGAATGACATTTGGGCAACATATGTATTGCAGTTTAAGGCTCAAGACGCAAGACGCAAGTATTTGAAGACAACGTTTAAAGTATACTAACGCTTGGATGCTATCTGGATAGCTTAAAAGTATGGTGCATGGATGAAAAAATTTTGTTAGTACTTGTGTTAAACTTATATCATAGTTTGTATTTTCTAGGTTCAAACTTATCGAGTATAAATGTAACTTTTTTTGGATTTTCTGAAATGTAGAATGTTATATTTAAGTTAATGAAACAATTTTTATTTCAAATAAAGATTTAGTGTTCAAAGAGCATGGATTTTATTTTATAAATTGGCGCCAAAAAAAAGGTTGACTATATTTATAAATTGGCGCAAAAAATAAGCAGGCTATATTCATAAATAAACTGACGCTAAATAATGGGGCCAAAGAAATGGACACGAAAAAAAGACTGGCTATAGAGGACGGTTTATTCATAAACCGTCTTGAAATTGGCACAAAAATTATGCGCGCATATGTTCAAAACAAGACGGTTCCATACACAACCGTCCTCTTTCAAAAAGCAAAAGAAGACGGTTCCATACACCAACCGTCCTCTTTCAAAAATCAAAAGAGGACGGTTTGACTTTTTTTCAACCGTCCTCTTAGGCAACGAGGACGGGTGAATTTAGGACGGTTGTTTTGAGGTTTTAGGACGGTTTTTAACCGTCCTCGTTGTCCGTTTTTGTAGTAGTGATGCTTTAACCGAAGATAAGAGAGGTATGTCATTCCCAATCAAGAGTATGTCATCGACATACAGTACTAGGAATACAATCTTGCTCCCACTCGACTTGATATAGAGACATGGTTCCTCGACAGATCGAATGAATCCATTCTCTTTTATCACTTGGTCGAAGCGATGATTCCAACTCCGCGATGCTTGCTTAAGTCCATAGATGGAACGCTTAAGCTTGCAAACTTTCTTAGGATGTGCTGGATCGATAAAACCCTCAGGTTGTACCATCACTAGTGCAAAAATGACTTTAGGCATGGACATATGGCAACGGTCATTAAAAATAACCGTTGCCAATTAGAAAAGGCAACGGTTGTTAACAACAACCGTTGCCATAGATAGAGAAAAAACTCATACGGCAACGGTCCACCCGGGAATCGTTGCCATATGTGTTGTTTATACACACTTAAGGCAACGGTTTTGCAATGACCGTTGCCATTTCTTGAGCTAAAATTTGGCGCAAAACTGGAAATTTGGGCGCCATATACAATATTACCTAAAATCGTAAATTATATTACTCCTATTTCAAAAAACTGAAAATTTGGGCGTCATATACAATATTACCTAAAATCGTAAATATTAATTAAATAAATTAATACTAATACTCCGTTCTAAATAACACACTCCTAAATAAATAAAGTAATAAATTAATTAAATTCTAATAATACTCCTAAATAACACGCTTATTGTATCAATTTCATTATTTCAATTCCCTCGTCAATATCGTCTTCTTCGCGTCGTTCATCAGTTTATCAATTTCGTTCATCAAGTTCATCAATTTCGTTCATCAAGTTCATAAATTTCGCTCTCTTCTACAACAATTTCGCTCTTCTTTGTCAATTTCGCGTTATCAGTTTATCAATTTCGTTCATTAAGAACCCTAATTCTGCGCAATCAGGTATTTTTTGCTTAATTTGGTATATGTATTGAATTCTTTGCTTAATTTGATTTAGGGTAAGTTTAATATAATTTGGTATATGTAATTGATGGGTATTTCTGGTTAATTTGATTTAGGGTATTTTTTTGCTTAATTTGATTTAATTTGGTATATGTAATTGATGGGTATTTCTGGTTATGTTGATGTATATTTATTTGAAAGGGTTCTTGTTCGTATAAGTCAATCTCGCTTGAAGCTTATAAAGAAGCTGAATCATTCATTAACATGAGGGTCTTGGAAGGGTTTTCTTATTTTTGACTTCTATACGTGGAGCTTTCCTCTTTAGTGTTGCGCCGGAAGACCCCTCTCTTCTTTAGTGTTGCGCCGGAACACTTTCTCATAGACGTATAATGTCGCCATTTTCACTGTCCTTCTGTATTTATTAATCATATCGGCTGTGTTGCCCAACTCAAGTATGCATCACCATGGTTGTGTCTTAACTATTGCAAAGACATGAGAAAAAGAGACGGTGAAATAGCATTTTTGTTTGGCTGTGTGTGAGCTGTAGACTCGATATTAGTGGTCATCTGTGGCCTGTGGGTACAAAATTATCCTGCTCTTAAATGAATCTAGTTTTTCTGCAGCTCTGGACTCAGATTCCTTGCATCTTGTTCATTTTCATGCTTGTGCTTGCTTTCATGAATTATTTTTTATTCTCTTTGAGACATATGACAGAATCCGGCCTTTGATTTGCCAACATAGGGTAAGGTTGCATATGTCCAAACCTCCGTGATATCACATACTATGAAAACCTTGGCTGCTCACACTTATTTAATAAATAATGTGGTTAGGGATAATGCTGCCATTGCTACGCTATGTGTATTGCTAAATGAGGATTCACTTTCCAACACTAGTTACTCCATGCCATCTTTCCATTCTATTCTTTTGGATTGAAAAAGCTTCTAAAAGTTGGTTAAATGTTACTTTTGGCAACGGTTGTTAGTAGTAACCGTTGCCTTTAGCATACATAAGGCAACGGTTGTTCTAAGTGACCGTTGCTAAATGTTACTTTTGGCAACGGTTATTAATAGCAACCGTTGCCAAAAACGACTTTTGGCAACGGCTAAGAACCGTTGCCGTAGGTGACTGTTTATGGCAACGCCCCGATTTACAACGGTCGAAGAACCGTTGCCGTATCTGCTTTTTGACCGTTGCCAAATGATATTTCTGTACTAGTGCATGTACAACTCTTCCTCCAAATAACCGTTTAAGAAGGCGGTTTTAACGTCCATTTGCCATATTTCATAATCGTGAAATGCGGCGATCGCTAAGATAATCCGAATGGAACGTAGCATGACTACGGGTGCAAAGATCTCATCGTAGTGCAATCCTGGCACTTGGGTGAAACCTTTAGCAACTAGTCTGGCCTTGTGGATATCTTGTTTTCCTTCCATGACATGCTTTATCTTGTAAAGCCATTTGCATTGAAGGGGACGTACCTTTGCAGGTGGGTCCACAAGATCCCACACGTTGTTCTCATACATGCACTAGTACAGAAATGTCATTTGGCAACGGTCAAAAAGCACATATGGCAACGGTTCCACGACCGTTGTAAATCGGGGCGTTGCCTTAAACAATCACCTACGGCAACGGTTGTTAACCGTTGCCAAATGTTATTTTTGGCAACGGTTGCTTGTAGGAACCGTTGCCAAAAGGTGTTTTTGGCAACGGTTATTAACAGCAACCGTTGCCTTATGTATATAAAAGGCAACGGTTATTAACAACAACCGTTGCCTTATGTATATAAAAGGCAACGGTTCATTTTAACAACCGTTGCCGTTGCTCAATCAAAATTTCAAAAAAAAAATTATATTCCAATAATATATTTTTGGATAAATATAAAGTTTTCTATTAAAATAATAATTAATTACAACCTAATGTTTAACATATAATCAACATTACAAAGTAATATCAATGCCTCTTCTGCTCAAGTGAACTAAGAATCTCTACTACTCTCTGATAATGGTGCTCTCTGATAATGGTGAGGCTGAACACCAAAGCATCCCTGGGAGAACTTGTATCCCCATCTTCCGAACCATGGTTGGCCATATGCAATGCCATGTAGGAGACGAAGTTCCATCGACCTCTTTTTTTATGTATCCACTACAGTGATCCTCCTGTCAGATAATTATACAATTCATCAGAGAAAAGTACACCAATAACAAGTAGAAGAAACCTCAATCCAAACATGACTTGAAGTTGGCTAATGTGAATCATGAAACCGAAATAGAAAAAAATAATCAGACTCAGAAAGAAAATCGGTCACTTAAGGGATGGTTTACTTTGCATGAAGGTTTGTGCATAGGCGATCCCATAGATCCATGACCTCCCTTCCACAGACATATTTGGAGCCACCGTCAATTCAGATCTGCATTGAAGAAAATGGCTGGCAACCGATTAGAAACAACAGCTCTCAAAATAACCAAAAACGGTTCTTGTGACCAAGCTGCGTCAAAGGTAAACTGCCTCTATTGCAACACCCATCAGATCTGCATCTTCCATGCGATGCCTTATTAGCACACTGACAAACGCAGTCCACAGACTGAACTGCCTAATTCAATCACATGAGATCCCCATATCTAACCAGTCCCAACTGCCACTGAACCCAGCTGAAGATCCAATTACTAAACTTATTCATTCACAAACACCCAATCAGAAGAGCTTCTGATCAGCATACTCTGACCTACGTATTGCCAGCCTCTGACCCATTACAGCCTCAGAAACTGACCTGCAGTCCGTACTGCATCCAAATGCATATCAGTCTTTACTACCCCAGCCATGGTAGCACCTATTGCAGAAAAACAGTAGCTGCCCAGTACAGGTGCAGGCCATTCTGACGTAAACAAAAATAACAAAGATGAATCAAGAACATGTCTAAATGACAAATGCTTAGGAGATTTCCCGCCATAACACCAGGTGACACCGTGGATCGGGTCATGCTTTTGCAAACAACGACAGCAAAGAATCAGCACAAGGAATGCATCTCAGCATGGCACATACGCAAGCGGGTCAGAAAGACGATTACCGGCCAACTGCACCTAGCCACAGTCCAGGTGTTGGTCACCCTATTTTAAAGAACATAAGAAAGCCCAATTCTTAATTCAGTGAGACAATTTCTAAAATGTGAATCGTCATAATATTTCACAATCTTCAGTCATTTGACATTACAGTAAATATAGATGTAAAATACG
This sequence comes from Silene conica, assembly GCA_029255685.2. Classification (NCBI taxonomy): domain Eukaryota; kingdom Viridiplantae; phylum Streptophyta; class Magnoliopsida; order Caryophyllales; family Caryophyllaceae; genus Silene; species Silene conica. The sequence goes on along the minus strand of CM055317.2, from coordinate 31,648,696 downwards.
TCAGTTGTAAGTTTATGACACCAAAATCCTAAACCACGCTATAGGTTGTAAACTTGTAGTAACTACTAGCAGCTGTAAAACTTCTAGGTGTGAAATTTTGTTTCTATATATATTAGTCTCAACATGCCAAAGACTTAAAGAAGTTAAAGAGGTGTGATCATCACTCGAACTTATGCTAATGTCTACATTCTAAGTTGCTATCTCATAGAAGGAACATTTTGGTACACTGAACTAGATCATGAATCTGAAGTAACAAAAAGGTTATAGCGCTAAAACCTTTTGTGGAAAAACTGAACACAACCATTGCCTAGCAATAAGTAAACCGGTGGAGTTCATTATGCATAGACACTACAAAAACTAGCTCGATATACACTACAACAAACTGTCCTAGGATAATACGAAGAATCCAACTAATATTGTCGTTCCCGGGGATTTATATATTCGATTGCTATAGTTTAAAACTCCTTTCGAAAGTTAAAATTTTGTATACTTTTTTTATGGTCCTACACTCCTACCACCAAGGCTTGCCCTTTCTTTAATTCTCTGACTCTTGTGCTATTCTATAAAAAGAAAAGCCCCTTTGGCAGAATACTAAAACATTAGTCTTTCGCTGCTAGAGAAGAGAGTCTATACAAGACTTGAAAAAAAGCTAAACAAAGGTCCTAATCACAAACCGATATAATCATCATTCCAAGAAGTTAGAATTTATATCAAAAGCTACTCTTATAGCCGGGCTTTTAGAAAAACCAGTATACCTTCTTAATGTAGAAGACTCGATCACATTGCTGATAAAATTTGTCAACGTCTAAACGACACAGAAAAAAATTACATCAAAAAATACGAATAAAAATAATACAGTAAAACATCAAAATATATAAATTACAAGAAATTCAGATTAAAAAAATGAGAACATGAGACACCAGTTCATTGATCAGTATAGTCAGTAAACACAAACACTAGGACGCCCAAGAGGGTCAACTATTAATTCCAGAAATCATCTCTTCTATCCAAATCATCAGTAGAAAACGAATTATCCACAAATTAAAATCAAATTTAATTGAAAAACCTAACCTTGATACTTAACTTAATTTTACCCTAAGATGCTAAATATAATTGAATCTCAAAACACAAAACACCATAACAAAACCAAAATTCAGTGAAAAGCGAAGACAAATCTTCGAAAAAAATATCAATTGTGATAACTTTAAAAATATTCGAAATAAAGAACCATAGCTGAATGAGGATTGTTACCTGCAAATTTGATGAGTCGGGCTGATTGTGCGTCTCGGTGTCTGCTGGTGATGACACGGTGGTTGTCAGTGCGTGAGAGGTTGGTAGTGATTTAGGGTTTTGGGTGTGATTTAGTGAATGAAAGTGATGGACGATAACTGCTAAGGGATGAACGAAGAGTTTTAACCGTCGTTATTATTATAAGATCAGAAGACTTTTTTACCTTATTTAAGGCTACGGTTCTATATAATGACCGTTGCCTTTTTATTTACTTTTATACATTTGGCAACGGTTTTATATTATGACCGTTGCCTTTTATTTCATGTTATACATTTGGCAACGGTCGTTGTTAACAACCGTTGCCTTTTCTAATAGGCAACGGTTATTTTTAACGACCGTTGCCATTTGTCCATGCCTAAAGTCATTTTTGTACTAGTGATGGAGTCCATCTCGGATTGCATGGCTTCCAGCCATAGCTTTGAGTCAGAACTGGTCATGGCACCTTTATAGGTTGTGGGTTCATTACCCTCTAGGAGTAAGACGTCATCTATATCATGTTCCTCGACCATACCAATGTATCTGTCCGGAGGGATAGAGACTCTTCCCGACCTCCTAGGTTCCTCAGGAATATCTACCGCAGCCTCGGTTGAAGGAACTGTTTCCTCCATTGGTTGCTCAGTAGTTGGTTCTTGAACCTCCGATAACTCGAAGGTTCTATTACTCGACTTGTTCTCGAGAAATTCTTTCTCTAAGAACGTCGCACTAGCCGCAACAAAAACACGTTGTTCGGTTGGCGAGTAGAAGTAATGACCAAAAGTTCCCTTTGGATAGCCTATAAATTATGTCTTGACCGATCGCGGGCCGAGCTTATCCTCGTGTCTCCACTTGACATAAGCCTCGCAGCCCCAGACCCGAATAAAGGACAAGTTAGGGACCGTTCCCTTCCATAATTCGTATGGAGTCTTGTCAACTGCTTTAGACGGACTTCGGTTAAGTATTAGAGCGGCTGACAAAAGAGCATAGCCCCACAATGAGTCAGGCACAACGGTGTGACTCATCATGGATCGAACCATATCAAGTAGAGTTCGATTCCTCCGTTCGGACACACCATTTAATTGTGGTGTTCCAGGTGGAGTCAACTGTAGCACGATGCCACAGTCTTTAAGGTGTTGATCAAACTCGTGTGAAAGATACTCACCACCACGATCAGAACGTAGTGCTTTAATCTTTCTACCCAGCTGGTTCTGTACCCGATTCTGGTATTCTTTGAACTTGTCAAACGATTCACTTTTATGCTTCATTAAGTAGACATAGCCATATCTACTCAAATCATCCGTGAAAGTGATGAAATACCTATAGCCTTCTCGTGCGTTGATCGACATAGGGCCACATACGTCCGTATGTATGAGTCCTAATAGGTCGGCAGCGCGCATTCCAACACCTTTGAAGGAAATACGAGTCATCTTACCGATGAGACATGATTCACACGTGCCATATGATTCGAAATCAAAGGGCAAGATAGCTCCATTCTGTATGAGCTGTTTTACGCGTTTCTCATTTATGTGTCCCATACGACAATGCCACAGGTAAGTTTGATCTTTGTCACCTACCTTTAATCTCTTGTTATTCACATGTAATATCTCGGTGGTTTGATCTAAAACATAAATTCCATTCATGGAAACTGCCTTGCCATAAATCATATTGTGTAAGGAGAAATACAGCTATTACTCTCTATTACAAATGAAAAACCGAGTTTGTCAAGTGCAGAAACTGAAATAATGTTTTTGGACAAACTAGGAACATAATAACAGTTATATAAAAATAACTCGAATCCACTTGGAAGCTGGATCACGTATGTTCCCTTCGAGACTGCAGCAACACGTGCTCCATTCCCGACACGCAGGTCAACCTCGCCCTTGATGAGGGGTTCTTGGTTTCGGAGGCCCTGCACATGATTACATAGATGAGAACCACAACTAGTATCTAGTACCCAAGTTCCGCAACTTGCATGGTTAATCTCAATCATGTGAATAAAAGAAGAAGAAGACATACCAACAGGAGTAACGCGGCCTGCTTTAATGTCCTCGCGATACACGGGGCATGAGCGCCTCCAATGCCCAGTCTTGTGGCAGTGGTGGCATTCCATGCTAGTATCCTTGCTCTTTGTCTTGCCATGTGAGTTGCTCGACTCACCTGGCCCACTCTTAGTAAATCCTGGTTTCTTGAACCTGGGCTTACCTACTGCTAGGTCGCCCTGAGCTTTAGCCTTCCCTTTACCCTTTCCCTTACTAGAGATCATGAGAACCCTGCTTCACGCTCCCACTTAATTTCAGATCCTTCTCGGTCTGTACGAGAAGGGAGTGGAGCTCATGAGGAGTCTTCTTCATGTCGTTCATGTAGTAGTTGGCCCTAAAGAGGGCGAACCCATCATGAAGCGAATGAAGCATTCGATCAACGATTATGTTCTCACTGATCTTGCAGTTTAGGGTCTCCAGTTTCTCGATATTCTCAATCATGTTGAGAATATGTGGGCTAACAGCTTGGCCCTTCTGGAGTTTCTCCTCAAAGAAGCGACAGGTATGCTCATAAGAAACGATTCTCAGAGCTTTCGAGAATTCGTTAGTGAGCGTGGTGAAAATCTTGTTTGCACCATGGGAAATGAAGCGTCTTTGCAAATTGGATTCCATTACATAGATGAGTACGTTCTTTATCGCACCCGCTTCCATGACGAAGTCGCTATGAGCGCGAACTTCGTTAGCTCTAGCTCCAGTTCCTGGGTGTGCCGGAATGGGCTCAGTTAAATACTTAAGCTTTCCGTCAGCAATGACAGCATTCCGTAGTGCTGCCTCTCAGTCAGAGAAGTTTGACCCATCATTTCTCAGTCTAGTAGACTGATTCATGGAGTCCATGAAGGCTTTTAGCTAGGATTCACGTGCTAGCTTGGCACTTGGCATTGGGTCTTCACCAGCCATTAGTTATACAGCAGTTTTAAAAGAACGTGTTCTACACTGAAAAGAAGATAAAACAAAACCATATAAGCAACTCATTGTTGTGATTTAAGTCTATATTAAATTAAATTTAAACTCGTAGACTCATGCATTTATATAATTGATCTCCCTCAAGAATTATATAAATGATCCCAAGACTCAATTTCCGTATATTGATAAGCCCACAGCTTGGCTAATTCCACTGTTGGAACTCTTGGTCGATAGATTTCCGTAAATCCTATCTATTAGTCCATCTCAGTCGCTAGATAGTATCGAGTGACCATGATGTTGAGATAAAATAAATCATCTGTTCCCACTTACCCGACGTAGAAGGGGTCATATTATGCCTACCGACGAAGAAGGGATTCATGGGAGTCTGATTTATAAAGACTAGTTTCAATTTTAGGTTATACGAGGAAGACCCCATCGACTTTTATTTATTCATATTAAGTGAACTAAAATCTAGCATATGCGTGAATGAAATAAATAAAGTGATGGCTTTACATGTGACACGTGACATCTGTATTGTCACAGAAAACTAACGCGTAACCACTACATGAGTCAGTTTTCAGGCATGTTATAGGTGGTTTGGTTTTAGGCGGAATATGATGCAAACTATTATCGATGAAAGCATAAAATAAATGCAATAAACGTAAATAAAAGTCCTAGTGTGGCCTATCCTACCAAAATAAACATAAAACAACTTGGAATCCACCGTTGGACCCTAGAAGCTTGTCTTGATGTTCCATCTTGGTCCTTGCAGCGGGAGTGAGCATCCAGTCTCCGTCTTTGGTCTTCACAAAATTGCTAATTTAAATTACAAATATATCCCTATTTACATTCTAATTTTAATACAAAAGTAATTACATGGCAAAAACCCAAAACGGAGATACAAGATCTCAAAATTACAAGCAAGACTGTGTTCCATCATTACGGTAACACAATCTACTAAGGCCACACTAAGTTACAACCGTTTGCAAAAATTAAATACGTTATTGAAAGCATTCAAGGCATTCACAAGACGATAAATAAAATGCATCAACTAAAATTAAAATTCATTCATGACATAATACTGTTATTATGATTAACAAATTTTTACCAAACCACCTTTTAGGATTAAAATCATGTGATTATACCGTTTTAACCACTTTAATTTTAACAATTTTATAATCCATTATCTTAAACTGTTTTAAAATAATATGTATCAATCGAGGTGAACCGTTTCACAAAAATAATATACTATTTCCGTATACAGTATATTATTTTAGGCCATGTGAAAATAAAAACAAGATATTTTCGAAAACAAAAAGCCAGAAACAAGAGCACTCGATCGAGTAACAGGGGCACTCGATCGAGTGTCAGCGTCACTCGATCGAGTGCAGCAGGGCTCGATCGAGTGACTTGTTAAAACCTGCAAATCGCTGCACTTTGAACCAAAAACAAGTTTTTATTTTGATATAAAACGTGTAAATCAAAAATAAAACAACAAGGGATTCACATATTGCTAAAAATATCGATTAATTAACAATATGTAAATAAGAATCGAAAACAAGATCAATTACAAAACCCAAAACCACACGAACGGTGCCTGTTACGAGGACACTCGATCGAGTGCTACAGAGACTCGATCGAGTGTCGAGGCAAAAAGTCACGATTTTTCAAAAAAAAAAATTTAAACCTTATGAAAAACACAATTGTAAAATTTCATGGCCTGGCTCTGATACCACTTGTGGGGAATAAAACGTGTATTCGTCCTAAACTTGCAGGATTATAATGAAAATTACAGTCGTGAATATAGTCATAAGATTAAAAAGACATGAAAAAGAGTACAACCTTTAGTCCTTGCGCGAAAGGCCTAAGAACAGGAATTAACGCAAATTCCCTCCTATAATTTGCACCCAAGACTTAGATTGAGACGTTGCCGCGTGTGCTAGAAATCCTCTCCAACTGCCTTGCAATATAGGGAGAGCCTTTTGAGTTTTAGATGTGAGATCTGAGTTATGGGAGAAGAAAGCTCTCAAACCCTAATTTTTCTTTGAGATTTTTTTTACAGTGCAACAAGAGTGTTTGACATAAGGAGAAGTCTTCTCCTTATGTACTACACTCGGCCGAAATAAACGAGTAGGGTATGAGTGGGCTTTCCACTCTTACCTTATTCTGATTCGTGATTCGACCCATTTAGCTATAAGTTATTTGCGGGATTTTATTTATAAATCGTACACTTGTTATCAGATATTAACGCAGTCGATGTATTAATAATGGTCTGATAAAATACGAGATTCTATAATTACCCAAATTAATATAACTGTTTATATTAATATGCGAATACAATATTTAATTAAATATAACCGTTTATATTTAATTTACGAATTAATCATGTAATCCGTATTAGCTAAAATTATTTAATCCGTATTAAATAATAATCTCAACATCTTATTGACTAATTTAATAGTCAATACCTTTGACTAACTGTTTAGTCATATCCGGCATAAATGTGACTGTATTTTCATACCTTCACATCTCTCAAACGTGTCCTATAGGTGTGACATATAGGGACCAGTTGATCACCGCCATCCGTATGACAATAACGTCAAACTTATCTAGCAAGCCAACCGTTATTGATAAACGTGGATCAACTGATAATAATACTGAAGTATGCCCTTGTGATCCTTAAAGAGATTTAATAAGTCATTGTACTTAATTGTCAAGGACACCAGCCCCAACAGTGGTATCAGAGCGAACGATCCTCAGGCGTAAACTAAATGAATAATAATGAACGTAGGAATAGTCTAATAAAATGAACCCCGAGATAAAACTGATAGGAGCCCCAAAAAGGAACGGAATGAGTTAGGGGCCCCCTCACACCAAACCTGGGCCCTTTCTGTTCTGTCTCGGGAACCCAATGAGGGTAATTGAAGAGTGGGGTAGATTATATACTGACCTAGTTATCTTGTACTAACGTTCTTGCAGGAGAAGGAATGAGGTAAGTTATGATGTGAAATATGGTTGGTAATGTATACTGCGAATCATGAGATTGATGTTGAGTGTTGATTGAGATATACTATTTCTGGTATTGAGAACAAGAGTTTTTGAATATGAGCTTTACTTGTATATATGGTGATATGCATGCGGCTATATGATCCCTGAACCGTTAGGTAGAGGTATAGTATAATGATATGTGTAATGAGTTGATGGGCTATAGCTACCTAGAAGGATAGATGTAGGAGAGATGTGATCATGATCGACACCCAATTAGTTTAGTAGAGAGTCATGTTTCTATAAGTGGCACCTTGGTGGTTTCTGGTATACATATTTACATACTATTATATTGTGATTGTACGATGGTAGGAACTAATGCATTGTTCATACTTGTATAACTATTGAATCATTTCGTGATGCTACTTCTCAATTTCGCAATATTACCGTCTTGTAGATGACAATTTCAGTTTGAAATAATGATGTTAATTTGGTACAATGTGATTCCAACGCTTCGAATGACATGTCAACATGTTTTGGAAAAATAATGGTCATATTTGAATGTGATAGTGTGAAGTGATTGTAAGGGACGCAAATTTTTGATAAATTTTCAGAATGTTACCTTGCTTGCGAGAGCTGCCCTTTAAAATGTGTTCTCTATATGTGTATGACACTTTTATGTATGATAACCTTTTTAGTTAGCTTTCCAATGTTAATATGGTACAGAGTGATGTCTATGCTTCAAATAATTATTGTCAACGTGATTTGGAATAAGAAAGGTTGAGTTTCGATGTAGTAATGCGAATTTTAAAGGAACCAAGTTTTAATAATTTTCATAATGTTATCTGGTTTGTACGGGCTGTCATTTTACATGTGTTCCAAATATGAGTATGACAATTTTATGCATGATAACCTTCTAAGTTTGTTTTACAATGCTTTTGGTTTCATGTTAATAGCAGTTATATTCTGAGAGAAATAAATCTTTTGTCGACAGTGGTCAGATTGTTACTGCACAGTTCCGTTATGACCCATGTTTTTGTAAAGAAAACTGACACCCGTCGTTGAGGGGTGCCAAAGATAAGATTTATAAAACCTCAGCTTAAACTCAGTTAGGATAAGTCAAGGGTCGAACCACAGAGAGACAGGGTAAATTAAGGTTGTAAATTTAAAGTCTATTGCAAGTAACCAAAAAAAGGGGGTTTGAATTGGGATTTTAACTAACAACTAAAGTAACAAAATAACAAGAAAATTAAGATAAGATAGAAAGGAGATTAGGAACTTTGGTTCCCCATGGTCAAAACAAGTCAATGAAGGGTAAAATAATCAAATAACACAATCCCAAGGAACAAAGAATAAACCTTTAGGTCAAAATTCTACCCAATCCTTACGGTCTTAGGGTTCCTAGAAAAGCACTAAACTTTCGTTCAAGGGCTATCCCAAAGTTGTTGTTAAACTAATCCTAATAATCTTTCAATCCTAAGGATTAGTTCACCAACAACAATGGGGGATTGGTAATTTAATCATCAAACTTATCAAAGTCAAGTTTTTACACGGTTCCCCTAATTCCTAATCACAAGAATTAGTTATGCATACTTCTAATTATGAAACTAGCAATTACTAAGAATATTAAAGAGATAAACATAATTAAAGAAGACAATAAAAGGGAAAACGTGAAATAAGAAATAACAACAAGATGAATAACAAGATTGAATCAAAAGGAAAGATTAATTATCACAAACTTACAAATTGAATGGAAATCCTAAGAAGAAAGATGAAAGCTTGATACCAAAAAGTCTAACAATGGAGTCTTTTACATAAAGTACTTGGATGAAAATTACTTAGGTAGAAAATTGCTGAAAAACTACCTAACCTAATAGAAGAGTTTTGGTCTCCTTAAATAAGAAAATATTACAAGATTAGGAAAACAGAAAATAAAACGGAAGTCTCCAAACAGGGTCTGGTCGGTCGACCTGTTTTCTCGGTCGGTCGACCGATTCTGCCAATGCGGGTTTTTCTTTTACGCGAATTTGGGCTTCCGTGGAGAACTGGGCCTGTTTATGCTGACACCGGTCGGTCGACCACTTTCGGTGGTCGGTCGACCGCTTCTCTTTATTTCCAGCTTCGATCCGGCCCGATAATTATACTTGAATGCACTATCCGAATTACTGCTCCGGAAACAGCTTCCTAAAGGCAAATAAGGCTTGGTTTTGCTTACTTCCGCATATTCCTACATACAAAACATAGAAATACCAAAGTAGACAATATGGGAGAAAAAGCAACTAAAAAGTCACGAAAGTGTAAGAAAATACGTGCCAAAAGAGTAAATAAAATGCATAGAATAGGCACGTATCAAACTCCCCAAACCAAACCTTGCTTGTCCTCAAGCAAGCACTAAGACTTAAAAAGAAAATAAAACTTCTAATGGAACGGACTTCATACTTTTCACAACCAAACACAACACTATGCTTAACCAATTTAATGCATCCTTCAACTATAATCAAACATAATGTCAAAAGCAAAACGAATTAAACATGTTGTAAAAGCATGCTAAAATTTCGACCTTGCAAGACCCATTCTAATTGGACTCTCGCGGTACGCTCGAGACACTCATGAAAGCAAAGGGTCAAATGTATATGTGAAAGATAAGAAGATAAATAAAAGTAAGGACTCTCACCTATCTACGACCCGTAAGAACATGCCTGCAATCTAACATGAATAAAATCTCTACAACCGTACATATGCATTCCCACACTAAATAACCATGACACATGCCGAGGCAAATTTGGGATTGTGAGGCTAAAGGTAAGAAGGGGTTTAAAATAAGTTATGGGAAGAGGGGTTAAACCGAGCTAACATCCGTCTATCCACACTATAAGATCACTTCTTTTTGTTTGCTTTTTTTTTTTTCTTTCATATATGCCAATGTTCCACAATTCTTCCAAATTTTTCTTTTTTTTTTTTTTTTCTTTGAAAAATCGGCCCATTCAATGGTCCTGGTCGACCGACCAGGGAAACTGGTCGACCGACCAGCCTTGAAAACAGGCTGCTCCATTTTTTTTTTTCTATCATTCTCCCTTTTTTTTCGTTTTTCTGTGTCTTTCTTTTTCTCTTTTTTTTTCTATCATTCTCCCAAAATCAAAATTCACCGATGAGGCATAAACCAAAGGATGGCAAGGAAAACAGTCCCATTACTAAATTACTAGCTCGGCTAGGGTAAGCAAGTTTTAGAATGTAGCCCATGGGTAAAAGAGTTCAATTTGGCTATGTGAGGATAAAGGGAATAATGAGAAAGGGGGTACCTCTACCACATGTGTCAACAAACCACAAAACCGAATGCATACAGGTATTAAGAAGACAAAATTCATGTTTATGCATATTGATGTAACATGCCTCAAGAGGAGAAACTACTCACATCCTATATGAAATCGGTCATGGATGTCACCGATTTATTAAGCTCTAATCCTTAGAATATGTAGTAGCTTGCCAAGAAGAGAGTCAAGTCTAATAATTTAGCATGAAATCAACAAAAACTCGTAGATAATGCAAAAGACTAGCTTGAAAATTTTTGAAAAATGCAAGGCAAAGCAATATGTGATATGTGAGGCATGAATTGTACTTATCCGTTCCGACTCGACCTAAGAACTTAAGACAGAGAAGAACGCCCGACAGGGAAGAACACGCGACAAGAGAGGATGAAAACAAGAAAAACATCTAAAGGTATGAAAAACAAAAGACACAAAAACAATTGCATACTCACAAAGGAGTATGCAAACACCCTCCCCAAACCAAAACGCACAATGCCCCCATTGTGCTCATCAGCATACAACCACAGCATAGGGATGGGGGTAGGCGGAAAAGAAGCAAACAAAGAAAAGAGAAGGAAAAAGACTAAAAATTACAAAAAGAGTCTAAGGAGGAAGGAGGGGAAAACTGGAAATCGAAAGAGGAAAATTGGAAATCTAAGGGAGGAAAACACTTACAAAATAAATGTGGACCTCTCCAAATCGAACCAATCAATAGGGGCCTCCCCAAACCGAACCCCAAAGAGGGTAAGGTTAAGCACGTCCCTATCCCGCTGAGTCGTAGAATGGCTCAGCGTTCTCCTCACCTTCTCCCTCATCGCCATCCTCCTCAGACCCTACTCCTGTTCCTGAGGCAGAGCCTGAAGCTTCACCATGGTCACGACCGCCTGCGAGAGGTGTGTACCAGGTGGGGTGAGTCCACGGGCCGGTTGGGAGCCTACCTTGTGTGGCATACTCCCTGTAAACCGGGTATTGGAAGAGACTATCGTCCAACCGTTTTTGGCTGAACTGCGTGCAAAGACTCGCCAGCATTTGTGGCATAGATCTGTCATCAACAAAAGGAGGAACATAAACATTAGGAGGAGCAGTAAAATCAGATGGGTACCCTGTCCCAGGTGTGGCATGGTGGCCACCGGAAGCAGGGGTCCTGAAACCTCTAGAAGTGCCTCCCCTAAGCGGGAGGCGGTAAGACGGGAGTAGTGGTCGGGGCTCCCCTACAACAGTAGAAAGGGGGAACATTAGGAGGAGCAATAATTGTATGTTCAAAACACAACAGACCCGTGACACTGACTCTGAAAAAAAAAACCGTAAAAAAAAATTCGTGGTCGGTCGACCAGAAAAGTCGGTCGGTCGACCACTGTACCTTTTACCTGCTCTGCAATTTTACTTACTCTGCCAGAAAAAGTACATGAAGCTGTCAGTATGGTCGGTCGACCAGAAAAGTCGGTCGGTCGACCACTGTACTGACGAATACTGAAATTTTTTTTTTTTCTGCAGAGATTTCAATTTCCACCTAAGGATAAAACGAAAGATAAGGAAGAAAAACGTAAATTTAGACTAAAGCACGGGTTGCCTCCCGTGTAGCGCTGGTTTAAGAGGTCCCGCACGACCTTTTACCTTCTAAGGAGTATCCTAAAAGGGGTCAAAGTAAGAAACTTCGACTTTTCCGACATACTCATTTTCTCCTCGGAAGTGCTTCACATATTGGCCATTGACTTTGAACCTCTCACCAGATGAGGTTTCTAATTCGATTGACCCGAATTTTGAGACGGCTGTGATGGTGTAGGGCCCGCTCCACCTGGATTTCAGCTTACCAGGAAAAAGACGAATACGAGCATTAAAAAGCAGCACCCTATCACCTACCTGAAAATCACGTCTAATGATTCTCTTGTCATGCCAGCGCTTTGTTTTCTCCTTATAAATCCTGGCATTGTCATAGGATAACAACCTGAATTCTTCTAACTCGTTGAGCTGCAATAAACGTTTCTCACGGGAAAGATTAGGGTCTAAATTAAGATCACATATAGCCCACCAAGATTTACGTTCTAACTCAACTGGTAAATGACAAGTTTTACCATAAATCAATCTGAATGGTGACATTCCTATTGGAGTTTTGAACGCGGTTCTATAGGCCCATAAAACATCATCAAGTTTTAGGCTCCAATCTTTCCTAGACTTAGAAACTACCTTGGCTAGGGTCTCCTTGAGTTCTCTATTAGAGATCTCAACTTGACCACTAGTCTGAGGGTGATAGGCTAAACCCCTACGATGTTGGACACCGAATTTATTTAACAAATCACCTAGGCGTTTCTCCTTAAAATGCATACCTCCATCACTTATGACAACTCTAGGGACACCAAAACGAGGGAATATGATTTTTTTAAACATCTTAATAACAGCTTTTGCATCACAGTGGGGAGTAGCAATAGCTTCTACCCACTTAGACACATAATCAACAGCTACAAGAATATACCTGTTACCTTGACTACTGGGAAAAGGTCCTTGATAATCAATGCCCCAAACATCAAAAATCTCTACCTCTAAAATACCTACTTGTGGCATCTCATGTCTTTTTGAGACATTCCCAGTCCTTTGACAGGCATCACAGTTACCTACAAAATTTCTACAATCAGCATGTAAAGTAGGCCAATAAAAACCAGACTGTAATACCTTAGCCACGGTCCTAGATGGACCGTGGTGACCACCATATGCAGAAGAGTGACATGCTTCCAGAATGTCCTTCACCTCCCATTGGGGGACGCATCTCCGGATAAGTCCATCTCCGCATTCTTTAAAAACATAAGGGTCATCCCAAAAATACTGTTTCGCATCAAACATAAATCTCTTCTTTTGTTGCCAAGACAACTCAGGAGGGATTTTACCTGTAACAGCAAAATTAGCAAAATCAGCATACCAAGGAGGGGGATAAGAACCTGAACTATTAATGATAAATAAACTTTCATCAGGAAACGAATCATCAATAGGTAAAGAATCTTCCCCATCAGTCAGCTGCAGGCGAGATAGATGGTCAGCTACCACGTTTTCCGCGCCTTTCTTGTCCCTGATCTCAATGTCAAACTCTTGGAGAAGGAGGATCCACCTTAAAAGTCTTGGCTTTGAATCCTTCTTTTGAAAAAGACTTTTTAAAGCTGCATGGTCAGTATAAACAATTACCTTATTACCTACTAAATATGATCTAAATTTTTCTAAGGCAAATATGACGGCTAGCATCTCCTTCTCTATGATGAAATAGTTGACTTGAGTCTCATCCAGGGTGCGGCTCGCATAGTATATAGCATTGAGAGCCTTGTTCTTCCTTTGACCGAGCACAGCACCCAGAGCATAATCACTAGCATCGCACATGATCTCGAATGGGAGATTCCAATCTGGTGGCTGGATGATTGGTGCTGAGACCAAAGCTTCCTTCAACCTGTTAAAAGCTGAAAGGCACTCATCAGAAAAATCAAAAATGGCATCTTTAAGAAGCAATTGTGTAAGTGGTTTAGCAATTTTAGAGAAGTCCTTAATGAAACGCCTGTAAAAACCTGCGTGCCCTAAGAAACTTCTCACCCCTTTGACATTAATAGGAGGGGGTAATTGCTCAATCACTTGCACCTTTGCTTTATCAACATGTATACCTTTATCTGAAATTAGATGCCCTAAAACTACCCCTTCAGTAACCATAAAATGACACTTCTCCCAATTTAAGACAAGGTTTACATCAATACATCGCTGCAAGACTTTATCAAGATTAGCTAAGCATTGATCAAAAGCATTACCATAAACAGAGAAATCATCCATAAATACCTCCATAATGTTTTCTATAAAGTCCGAAAAAATACCCATCATACACCTTTGAAAAGTAGCAGGAGCATTGCATAACCCAAAAGGCATCCTGCGATAAGCAAAAACACCCTATGGACATGTAAAAGTAGTCTTACTCTGATCATCAGGATGGATGGGAATCTGGAAGAAACCTGAATAACCGTCTAGAAAACAGAAGAATTTATTGGAAGCCAATCTTTCAGTCATTTGGTCAACAAAAGGAAGGGGGAAATGGTCTTTCTTGGTGGCGGCATTTAACTGTCTATAATCAATGCACATCCGCCACCCAGTCACAACTCTAGTTGGTATTAACTCATTTTTATCATTTTTAACCACTGTGGTCCCTCCTTTCTTAGGAACCACCTGAACTGGGCTAACCCACTTAGAGTTGCCAACTGGATAAATAATACCTGCATCAAGAAGTTTCATAACCTCAGCCATAACTACATCCTGCATCTTAGGATTCAATTTACGCTGTCCCTGTCTATAAGGCTTATGCCCTTCCTCTAAATCTATTCTGTGCATACAAACATCAGGGCTTATGCCCTTAATATCATCCAAAGAATAACCTAGAGCTTTTCTATTCCTTTTAAGAACAGTCATTAAAGCAGAAAGTTGGTCAGGACTAAGTTTAGAGCTAACAATCGCAGGGTACTGCTCAGTATCATCTAAGAAAACATATTTAAGATTAGGAGGAAGTGGCTTACGCTCTGGTGCTTTTACCTCAACTGCCTGAACAGAATTAGTATCTATAGAATAACACATGTTTACCAGACTTGCATTAGCTAGGCTTATGAGCTTCTCATTCTCTTCTTCAGTGAGCTCATATTCCTCTTCCTCTTCTTCTATCAAATCCAGCTTTTCAGCATCCTCAGCTGGAGTACCTGCATACTTATCCAAAACCGTTAGATCATCTAAGGGATCCTTGGTCAAGGATTCCCTCCAATTAAGGATAACATTCCTGTCTACAATATCGATGGAACAACAAGTATCATCAGTAGGAATAGTTGCCTTATGGGCAAGACTAAACTCGATAGTGTCATCCCCAATCTCTAACGTAATGGTCCCGCGTTTGACATCTATCACAGCCCCAGCTGTGTGTAAAAAAGGTCTACCTAAAATAATAGGTATTCGACTATCCTCAGCAATGTCTAAAACAACGAAATCCACAGGAATAAAGAACTTTCCCACTTTTACTGGGACATCCTCCAAGACCCCTAGTGGTCTTTGGGTTGATCTATCAGCCATCTGTACGGTAATATTGGTGACTTTAAGTCTACCTAAACCAAGTCTTTCACATACAGAATAAGGTATGACACTGACACTAGCCCCTAAATCACAAAGGGCTTTCCCTATTAAATGATTACCTATGGTACAAGGGATGGAAAAACTACCTGGGTCTTTTAACTTGGGTGCTATATTATCTTGTGAAAGAACATAACATTCTTCCACAAGAGCAACAGCACCGTCGTCCTGAAAGTTCCTCTTACGACTTAAAATATCTTTCATGAATTTAGCATAAGAAGGTACCTGGGTAATTAAGTCAGTGAAAGGGATGGTTACCTCAAGATTCTTCACCATCTCTAAAAACTTACCAAATTTCTTATCCTCCTTTGAATTTTTTAGTCTTTCAGGATAAGGAATGGTGACTTTAGCCATAGGATCAGCAACCTTTGGCTTTTTCAGTTGTAGAATTTCGGCAATACCTTGAATAAAGGAAGGATCCAGCGATTCCGGAGTCAAAACAGCACTCTGCTCAGGAACGTCGGTCGGTCGACCAGTAGCAGTGGTCGACCGACCAGAGTCTGCAAAATCCGATTTTTTTCTTTTCTCGGAATCTGATCTCACGTCAGGAACAGTGGTCGGTCGACTTACGGTAGTGGTCGGTCGACCTCCTGCTCCTTTGACGGGATCGGATTCTTTGGTCGGAATCTCGGCTGGATCATCCTCTTGAGTTGCTTCTTCACAAACACGGCCACTCCTTAGATTTATGACGTTCAGCGTCTCCATGGGTCCCTCAGAACTAGCTGGAGAGCTAGTTCTTTGATTGGCTATGTTCATCAAGTGCTCCTCAAAAATCTTTGTGGAAGTGCAGTGAGCCTCATTCATCTTAAAAACTGCCGTGGTTAAGGCATCAACAATAGCTCTTAATTTCTCAATTTCTCCCGTGTTGTCGACCGTAGTAACTAGGTTCGCACTTTCAAGCTTTAGCTGGGTTGCTTCAAGCTTTTCGAAACGGGCTTCAACTGTTGTCTCAAGAGCCATCACTCTATTCATCTCTACATTCAGCCTTCTTGAATTCCCACGTGAACCCTTAAAAGTAGCCTTATGTACCGCCATGTCTTCAATGGTTTCCCAACCCTTCATATGATCGGTGTTGTTCTGAAATCTCCCATTGGCGGCCACATCAAGAATCATTTTATAGTCATCATAAAGAGAGTTGTAAAAACGGTTACATAGGTCCCATTGTGGAAGGTTATGGTGAGGGATAGAACGGACCAATTTCTTGAATCGATCCCATGCTTCACAAAATCCTTCATCAGGTCCCTGCTGAAAGTTACGGATTTGGTTTCTCAAGTCCTCAGCTTTTGCAAGAGGGAAGTATTTCTTGTAAAAAGCCAGGGCCAAGGCGGTCCAATCTGTAACCCCTTCACTTGTCTTGTTAAGGTCTCGGTACCATTCTTGTGCGTCTCCTTTTAATGAGAACAAGAACAGAGTTGCCAGCACCTCGTCTCTAGATACCCCTTCAGGTAGGGGTATGAAACAACAATAGTCTGTGAAGGTTGTAACATGCTTTATTGGATCTTCATCGGGTAGACCAGAAAATTGACTCTGCTCTACCAAAGAAATATGAGTCGGGCGGAGTTCAAAGGAGCCAGTGGTGGGTTTAGGCAAGGTGAATCCTTTCGGTAAATCCTTAGGCTTCGGCTGTAGGAAGCTATAAATAGAGTCCATAAAGAGAGTACTCAAGCCTTCCTCTCAAAAACCTGTCTTCTAAACAGCACTAGAAGAAAAGGTAAGAACGGTCTTAAGGAACCTAAGTTCCTTAAGACAAGAAAAAATAAACTAAAAATTAACAAACAAAATTATACCGTCTCCCCGGCAACGGCGCCAAAATTTGACACCCGTCGTTGAGGGGTGCCAAAGATAAGATTTATAAAACCTCAGCTTAAACTCAGTTAGGATAAGTCAAGGGTCGAACCACAGAGAGACAGGGTAAATTAAGGTTGTAAATTTAAAGTCTATTGCAAGTAACCAAAAAAAGGGGGTTTGAATTGGGATTTTAACTAACAACTAAAGTAACAAAATAACAAGAAAATTAAGATAAGATAGAAAGGAGATTAGGAACTTTGGTTCCCCATGGTCAAAACAAGTCAATGAAGGGTAAAATAATCAAATAACACAATCCCAAGGAACAAAGAATAAACCTTTAGGTCAAAATTCTACCCAATCCTTACGGTCTTAGGGTTCCTAGAAAAGCACTAAACTTTCGTTCAAGGGCTATCCCAAAGTTGTTGTTAAACTAATCCTAATAATCTTTCAATCCTAAGGATTAGTTCACCAACAACAATGGGGGATTGGTAATTTAATCATCAAACTTATCAAAGTCAAGTTTTTACACGGTTCCCCTAATTCCTAATCACAAGAATTAGTTATGCATACTTCTAATTATGAAACTAGCAATTACTAAGAATATTAAAGAGATAAACATAATTAAAGAAGACAATAAAAGGGAAAACATGAAATAAGAAATAACAACAAGATGAATAACAAGATTGAATCAAAAGGAAAGATTAATTATCACAAACTTACAAATTGAATGGAAATCCTAAGAAGAAAGATGAAAGCTTGATACCAAAAAGTCTAACAATGGAGTCTTTTACATAAAGTACTTGGATGAAAATTACTTAGGTAGAAAATTGCTGAAAAACTACCTAACCTAATAGAAGAGTTTTGGTCTCCTTAAATAAGAAAATATTACAAGATTAGGAAAACAGAAAATAAAACGGAAGTCTCCAAACAGGGTCTGGTCGGTCGACCTGTTTTCTCGGTCGGTCGACCGATTCTGCCAATGCGGGTTTTTCTTTTACGCGAATTTGGGCTTCCGTGGAGAACTGGGCCTGTTTATGCTGACACCGGTCGGTCGACCACTTTCGGTGGTCGGTCGACCGCTTCTCTTTATTTCCAGCTTCGATCCGGCCCGATAATTATACTTGAATGCACTATCCGAATTACTGCTCCAGAAACAGCTTCCTAAAGGCAAATAAGGCTTGGTTTTGCTTACTTCCGCATATTCCTACATACAAAACATAGAAATACCAAAGTAGACAATATGGGAGAAAAAGCAACTAAAAAGTCACGAAAGTGTAAGAAAATACGTGCCAAAAGAGTAAATAAAATGCATAGAATAGGCACGTATCAAAAACCATTTAGAACGTGTTTATTGTTGATGCATAATTTCAACTCCGCAATCTAGAATATTCATCTACGTTTTCAAAATGATAAACCACGAAAAATCTTAATAAGTCGTTACTTAATAGTGATTTTTGCAAGTTATGCAATTTTCTGTCGTATTACTGTAAAGTTTTTGTTCCGACCAACTGAGTTGTAAAAAAAAAAAATTTGTTATAAATGATTTCCTTGGGATATGCATTTGCTTCTTCTTCCTATGATTAGTTAATTCATTATATTTTCTAAAAGCTACATAGCTCGCAAGATAGCGAAGTGGATATTTAATTATGATTTGTGTAAATTTCTGCATAATGTTCAAGTGGTGAAATCGTGAATTATGTAAGTTTCATATAAAAGTTTAATCAAATGTGAATTATGTGATGTGACCATGTGCTATCCTAATATGGCATTAGTAACATAAATAGTAGACATATGATATGAATACGCACCTTACTATATGATAACGTAATCTTGCCTATTCCTATATAAAATAGTTTCAATTATACCGACGCTCTTACTTTCTAGTGATATAACCTCAAAATAAGGGCGTGATGTTCTTATGTGATGTTAAAATCGTATTTATCAGAGAAGAGTCTTGACAAGTGGTAGAATGAAATTTGACTGGTAAACTTGTTCGCATGTTATGGCAATCTAATTGTTATAAGTATGGGTGATTATTTTGAACAATGCGAATCGTGTAGATGTTCTTTCATATGTTTATGGTATATCGTGGTCTAGTTCACTGAGCTAATAACCTTCATAACACCTTCATGTATATTGTTATGTCACAAACTGTATTGCATTTGCTATGTTTAAAAACTGATCATAATATATCGAGTTATTAACTGGTTGACATGTGCTTTATGGATGTACTAATCTTGTGAATTCGTTTACTTTTATCGTTAAATGTTTTATTTTTTATAATGCGTGAGCTACAATTTACAAGAACAGTGTTTTAGTAAAGGAGAGTCAGAATGTCTCCGTGCAGTCTTGTTTCGATCTATAACTTGTAAGAATTATCTTTTGATTCATGCTGATAAATTACCACTTCAATGCTTCCAAAGTTTCAAAATGTTTTCAAAGTGATGGTTATCCATGATAACGCTTGATGCTTTGATAATTACAGTGATTGTTTGCAACATGATAAATTTTGTAGCTACGTCTTGACGAAATCCTGCCCGAATGTTTAATTGCTGCGCACTGTATAAAACCCTTAATTTGCAAGTCATATATATTAATAGTTTCATGACATATGGTGCAATGTGAGTGAGCGGAAGATGGACCTAAGTGATTTCTTTTAACTTATTGTTAACTTGGAATGTTAAACGGTCTTGTCAGTCTATGTTTGGTGTGTATCTTGTGTATTATTTCAATGCACCATGTGTAATTACGTTAATTAATTTTTTTCTATGACCTTCCTAAAATATGGTTTTGCTTCAAAAATATGATTATGATCATGAAACGTTTTTAATTGTCAATTATGAACTATGAGTTTCTTGATTGTTTATGTTGTAAGAATGCTAACTTTGCGTTAAAATTTTAAGGGTGTGTAAGTGTTAGCTACTCCGATTCTGTTTTACTGCGTAACCCGACTTCTACAGATCCTAGTACTCTTGTTATTGCTCGAGGTTATATGATTACATGATACTTGCTACGGGCCTCTTTTGAGTACTTATTTGAGTTGAATATTAGTAGTTGCCTTTTTATTTTGATAGTTAAAATTTTCTATTGATAAGATAATTCTTTTGTTTGTGAGATGGGTAAGCTTTTGGTAATTGATTAGTTTGAGTTATGTATAATGATTCTGTATTCGATTGGTTGGTACCGTGTACAAGTTCTTGTTTTATGAACTGCGGAATTATAAGTATACACACAAACATGTTAATGAATTTGGTAAGGGTATGTACATTAACATGTTAATTAGCTGATGGGATAGAGTTTGAGGGGACAAAATTGCTCGTGAGTCAAAAGACCCTGATTTTTTTTGAATTGAGATTGAGATTGCAATTCAGCGTTATATGGAGTTGTTGTATTCTTTGACCTTGACACGTGGGTGAGTAGCTTAGCGTTTTATTCTCTACGTATTGAGCAGATCCTTTGATGGAATAATTGACAATATTGATATTGAAATTGATGAGAATTGTTAAGTTATTAGGTCGTTGTGCCATATTGAGTTTGCGGTCCGGTGTGACCTTGGTTATTGAGTTATATTCGGAGCTTGGAACCGATATTGAAATGGAAGTATTGAGTTACGGTTTTATTCCGCCAGTTCACTCACCCCTTGTCTTTGGTCTTAGGTTCGACAATGAGAATACTATACTTTGTTACTTGGAGTAAGGTTTTTATGAGATGGAGTTTTGGGCTGGAAATTTATAATAGGGTTACGAGGACGTAACCATGTTTTAAGGAGGATAGGATTGTAAAATCTTACTGATTTTAGGATGTGGCTAGTAGTTATGACACGACTAATTGGTATGTCGTGATTGTTTGCATATACTCGATAACCTGACTGCTTATGTTATGCATTTTATTAAGTTTCGTCAAGTATCATATAATAAAGTTATACGTTAAACTTTGGGGACAAAGTTTTCCTAACTAGGGTAGAATGTAACATTGCGGGTTTTAAACTACTTTTATTCGTTTGGATGTTATACGGTGCCACATTTTATGTGTCAGGGAACATGTTTATTGACTATGGGTTGGTGAATTTCGGGACGAAGTTCATTTTAAGGAGGGAAGACTGTAATACCCGTATTTCGTTATATTTTATTTTACTATTTAATATTTATTTGGGAATGTTAATACTTAATTGAACGTTCGTATTCGATAATTGATTTATCGAATATATTTTTATGATGTTAGTAAGGGGGTCGAGTATGAAAGCTAGTAGTAAAACTGTGTTTAAGTTATTATGATGTGGGCCTCGTTTTGTTGCACAGACCACTTAATGAAAATTAAAAACAAAACTCATACACAAACCCTCCCTCAAACATCCAGCCGTCATGCATTCATACACCACCGCCATCTTCATTTCTCGTTTTTTTTTCTCTCGCTTAACATTCAATTACAATTCCCTCAAAGCAATTCTCTAGCTTACCAGATTCACTCACGACACACGCATAAAGGAGTCACCTCACACCGGTTCGGAACTACGTTAAACGACTTAGTTATCTCGACATTCGGTAAGTTCATAGTCTTTCATTTATTTTGGTTTATACATATTTTCTGAGTTGTGTTTAAGGTTTTGAATTAGGAGGGGTGTAGGTGACTAGGACCTTGGTTCGGGTGACCCATGGCGGTGGCGGTAACGGTGGCCAAGTCGGTTTTCATTGTCGTTATGGGGGTGTGTAGCAGCCGCGTAATTAGGGGACCATAGATAGTGAGTCCATCGTTTTTCCGTTTTGGCTTTTACGTTGCTCCTGTCGTAGTTTTGTTGTCACTAGAGTCGAGTAGTCATGGTAGCTGGGGTTGGTCGCGAGGGTGAGGACGGATGCAGGGGGTGTTGGTTTGGGTGTCGCCGGTGGTCGTGGATGTCGGAGGAAAGAGTCGATACGGTGTAGCGTTTTCGGTCGGTTACGGGTAAGGGTTGGGATGGTGCCACCGTTGACTCGGGGGAGGTCGACGCGGTGGTACCACAGCAGTCGTATGGGTCGGAGGTCAGGAGTAAGAGGGTGGTGGTTCAGCCGGTGTTAGCGTGTTACTGGGTGTCGGCAACGGGTTGTTTTCAGGCAGAGTCGAGGGGTTGCTGGACTAGGTGGTTGTCGGCAGGGGGAGGAGGTTAACGTGGTGGTTGGAGGGGCGCTGGTTGCCGCGGGTCACGGGTTGTTGCGTCACGGGTTGTTGCTTTCTGGTGTATTCGTACTTACGTAGTATGGCTAGGAGTATTACGTATATTACTATTATTATTATATTAATATTATTTTATTATGGTTGTTATGGTTATATTATTATTATTATTATTATTATAATTGTTATTAGTATTATTATAGTTAGTATTGTTACTCTTTATTTAAGTTGACGAGTTGTTACGTATTACTAGTGAAAATGATATGGGTCGGTAGGTGTTCATTTTTGGGAGTTTTCCTTTTTAAGGAAATTACTATTTCGGGAAGTTTCAATTTTGGGGAACTTCCCACTTATAGAGGGTTACTATTTATAGTAGGCGTAAGTTGACTTATGGGGGTTCGGGAAGTTTATTAATTCGTTACGTATACAGGCTTAGGTGACGGTTTTCGCTTGGAACACTTCTAGCAAGCTGGTGATTGACTGTGATTCTGCAATTTGAGGTAGGGGAATATCTATGACTGTGATTGTGATTCGACATGAGGACACTCAGTATCTGATTGATATATTTTTTGTTGTGATATATTGTGATTGATTGCTTATTACTGCTTATTGTGGAGAACGGAGATGTGAAATGGGTCTTGTGATATGGGTCTTGTGATAAGGGACTTGTGATATGGCCATGGGAGGTGTGGGTGATGGAAGTGTGGTGTGATGGAAGGTGGGGTGTGATGGAGGTGAAGTGGATGATTGAGTCTTGTGATATGGAGATGGAGGAGGATGCATTTTTACTGTTGTTTATGTCTTATTTATCTTTCTACTCAACCTCGCGGTTGACCCTGTATATTCGTGTGACACCTACGATGATCCGGAATGGGGAGTAGATTCTACAGGAAAGAGACAGATGAGCTAGGAGCTGGGACGAGAATGTGAGACGCGGACTTGAGACCGACTTAGATCTACATCACATATAGAGTAGTCGTCAGTTGTGCTTTTATTTTCTATGTAATTTCTGTAATAACAAAAGTTTAAATTCTATCGGTTTTATATAAAGTACTTTGTATTGTTTTACTTTGTTATTCAGTACCTCGGATTTTTCCGAGATGGTAATTAACAGCTCTATTTACTCGAGAAGGTCTTGTTAAAGGCTCTTGAATAAATGGGGGTGTTACAAGTGGCCTACAAGTAAGAGCTGCCACCTCAAGCTAAAGTGCACCCAATAACATTTCATATATCATCCTAAGGAAACACGAAGGACCTGCTCCTGTTGTTAGATCTCTGCCTGAGTTGCATCAGATAAGGGCAGAACCAGTACAAATCTTGGACATAAAATTTATAAAGAAAAAAAATAAAGGAGTTGTTTATGTTCTGGTTCAATGGTCCAACTCAGCAAGGATGATGCAACATGAGAGTTTTATGATGAAATGTAAAAGAGATCTCTTGAGTTCAAAGTCTTCAAACTGGACCCATCTTGAGGACAAACTGATTTTCAAGGAGGATGGATTGATATGAGGACAATAAATAACTATCTCAAATAAGGGAAGAATTAATAAATATCTTGAATAAGAAAGAACTGAGCGGGAAACAGACTGTCAAAACAGAATTGACAATTAGTTACATAACAAACTTTGGAGGGAAGCTGAAATAAGTGGTTATTAGGGAAGTTGTTAGATTTATATAAATACTGAATTACTTCTCGTACATTTTCCAGCTTTTGATCAAAATTGTAATCTTCTTTCTTTTTCAAAATCCTCTCTTTAATCTATCAACATTTAGCAATAAAATATAGGATTTTTTTTGTGAGAAACGACCTTATATTTATGTCCATTTGTGAACAACTACCTTACTTTTTTTATTTGTAAAAGCTACCTTACATTTTATTGTTTTATTAAAACCTACAAACTACGACTCGTGCTAATTTCCGACGATAACTATGGTTGGATTGACCACAACACCAAGTGTACTCCCCTCTATTTCGCAGAGAGGTACATAGATTATTAGAGGCTTCAAAAGTGATTTAAGGGGAAGTAGACAATATAAAATGTTCTAACAAAAAAATCCAAGTTATGGTCGAAAATTGGCGAGAATCTTATTGTTTGTAGGTTTTAACAAAATAAAAATAAAATGTAAGGTAGTTTTTAAACCAGAAAAAATAAGAGTAAGGTAGTTCACAAATGGTTATAAAAATAAGATAGTTTTTGACAAAAAAAACTCTAAAATATAGTTTCGAATCCCTCAATTAAATTATGTAGCGTTTGGAAACGAAGATTTCATTTTAAAATTCCACTTTCAAATTAGAAAAGTGAAATTAGGGATTGTAAATCCAAATCCTTTGTTTGGGAAACAAGAGATTTGAAATTTTGGATTTTGAAATCCAAATTCGATGTTTGGCAAAACATAGGATTTGGAAATCCAAATTTGTATTCAAATACATTTCTAAAGGATTCAATCCATATTTCAATGTTTAAACAAAAAGTTTCAATATAAAAATAAAATCCATTTTATAATATAAATATAAACATATAGGAAATTATTGGTGCTAGCATGTAAAGACTATTAAACAACAACAACAGCAAAGTAGAGCAAAGATTGTCATATTAAACTACCGAATTCTACACATATTATACAACCCCATTTTGTATACTAACAATATAATCAACAATAACACTATGTCATCACTGCAAATTACTAACAAACTCGCTCTCTTTCTTATCGCTGTTTTGTAACTCAGGCCTTTCACTTTTAGTCTTTTAGTATTACACTCGCTTAGTCGAGCTTATAAATCCTTCGAGATGGCTTACTTATCAAACTACCTGTTCCACTTTGAGAAGAGAGGAGTCTTTTTCCAGAAAACAACACAAAATTAACACAACACAGGTGCCTGAATGCTACTAATTAACACAACACAAAATTACAAACCAAAAACCATCTAACCATAATTCTGCAAGCCTGCCACCATAAGGTAATTGACACTAGATCATTCAAATCAAGCAAACTAGCACAGGTGCCTCATTTGACTAATCTTACTTAATTAAACATCATAATTGCTCAAGCAAGTAGCAACCATCCCAATAAACAATAAACAATCTCAATATACATGTTCCTATTAACTTATAAATTGAACAACTAACAATTGTAGTAGTTAAGTAGCGAAAATCGACGGAGATGCAAGGATAAGTTACCTGATTGAAAATTAAACGCTGGACGATTGAAGCTATGCGAATTTTGGGGGTGGTAATTGCGTTGGAATCTAGGGTTTAAGGATGGGTGTTTGTCGAGATGAGGAAGGGGTTAGAGGCAGTTAGTTTTCATTTTAAAATGACATGGGTTTGGTTAGTATTTGGATTATAGTTGTAGGATTTTCCTCCAAATCCTCAAGCATTTGACCCAAATTCCAATTTTAAAATTCTGGACATCCCAAACAAAGAATTTGGGCCAAGTCCATATTTGAGAATGAAATAACCATTCCCAAACAGGCCATTAGGGTTTTCCTATTGTATTTCTTGATCTTCTCAATTAATCCTAAAGTTCTATAGTCATCTAACATAATCTCGCTAACATGTCATCTCATATTTTAATTAGTTTGATGTGGAAGTATATAAGATCTAAAATTGGCATTTTCATTTTAAAATTTTTAACTTTGAAAGTAGTCTATGTATTTGGTGAAACAGAAGGCATTTGAAAGTTGTGATTTTTTTTTCCCAATGTTGTAGGAATCATGTCACTGTTACCAGTCGTACAGATATGAGGCAGAGACGAGTATGCGGTTTGTTCAACTGTTGCAAGTACAATACTCCCTTACCGCGGAGAACCACTATAGTGGAATGACTCTAACAACATTATAACAACCTCTCATCTTCATTGATTATCATCATCGTCATCGACAAACCAATCAAACTTGGTAATTTTAATTCAACGCATTTATGCTACTGTTAGTGTACATTTTAGAGTATCGTTGTTATCTGAATTCAATGCAATTATGCTACCCTGAGACCGTGTCCGCCAATAATTACCGCTCTGAGATTGTTTGAAACTTTTCACTTATTGCTTTCATTCATCAATATTCTTCTTTCTTCCTTAGTT
The DNA here is from genome assembly GCA_029255685.2 of Silene conica. Lineage (NCBI taxonomy): Eukaryota > Viridiplantae > Streptophyta > Magnoliopsida > Caryophyllales > Caryophyllaceae > Silene > Silene conica. Next base: position 31,622,058 of record CM055317.2, on the reverse strand, counting down.
TATTCTTGAGACTGTCTATTGCATGTTGGATAAATTGGTATAGGTAAATGTGATCATAGTAAACTTGGATATCAACCGAATCACGAGGAGCACGCTTTTCTTAAGAGTATTTCGACCCTATTTCATGCCTTGGGTTACACGAATTCCGATAGGACGGTTGAGGCCCTCTTCATCTAGGCAAAGATACTTAATGGAATTTTTATCTTGCTTTATATTTACCAAATCTGAATTTTTTCATCTCATAGAATGAATTCTCCTTTTTTTCTATATATACTTGGAATATAAGTATATATAAATGTGGATAAGCATGTTGGTTTTGTACCAAATCCAACCAAATAACCGTCAATCAAGATAAATATCATTTATAATGATTATATTCACTTAACCATGAACTCGATAATTTCGATTATATGAGTGTGCACTCCGCACCCCCTCACTCACATTATATCAATCACAAGCTCATACCGGTCTGAAAACCCGAATACACTTAAATGTTTTGTGATCAAAATCACCAATAACAACATTGCATGATAAATCAGCGTCTGCAATCTTCTCAAATGCTCAAATGCTCAACTCACCAGCTCAGCTAGTCACGTACTCACCTACTCACCTGTGTTGAAAGTCGAAACACTCGAAGATGTTATTTTCAACAATACATTTGAATTTTGTTTTCTTATATTTAGGATAATGAGTCATTACTACGCTCAGAATTTATAATACTTAAAAGTCCTGTGGAGGGCCAAGTTGACTTCATGGATCATATTATATGTTTTACTTTTGTCTTTAAGCAATGGAAGAGTTAAAATCAGAGAGAGATAGCCTACTTGAAGCAAAAGAAGCCAACATGGAGGAAAATGAAGCCGGAGAGACGAATAGCATTAGTAGAGTTGAGGTGTTTGAAGAAGCAAAGAAACAGTTGTGGTTGGCAGGTCCATTAATAGCTGTTAGCCTTTTGCAGTTTTGTATACAACTCATATCCATCATGTTTGTTGGTCATCTTGGACAGTTGCCTCTCTCTAGTGTTTCCCTTGGCACTTCTTTTGCCTCTGTCACTGGATTCTATGTCTTGGTTAGTTCATTCCATCTAATTTTCATATCTTCATTAACTACTTCACTAACAACCTCTCTTAATACATTTGGTTGTTTTAGTTAGGCATGAGTAGTGCATTGGAGACGCTATGTGGGCAAGCCTATGGAGCCAAACGGTATAGCATGCTTGGGATTTATACACAAAGAGCAATGTTAGTCCTCATGCTGTTTGGAATTCCTTTAGCAGCAGTTTGGTACTATACAAGCCATATTCTTGTTCTTTGTCACCAAGACCCTGAGATAGCACAAGGAGCCGGAACTTTCAACCGATGGATGATCCCTAGCCTTTTCGCATATGGCTTGCTTCAGTGTTTAAACCGATTTCTACAGACTCAAAATATCGTCATCCCCATGATGTTAACTTCCTGTATAACAGCTCTTTTCCATGTACCCTTGTGCTGGATTCTTATCTTTAAAACTGGACTTGGGATCAAAGGAGCTGCTTTAGCAAACAATATATCCTATTTGATTAACTTCTTTTTGTTGGCTATTTACTTGAGGTTTTCTCCTGCTTGGTTGAAGACTTGGACTGGGTTTTCCAAGGAAGCATTCTATGATATATGGAGTTTCCTAAAGCTTGCAATTCCCTCAGCTTTAATGATTTGGTATGCCTGATATTCCGAACTAGGCTCTGGCAAACGATTTATTTTGGTCACATTTGGAGTTAGTTCAATGTGGTTTTGGGTTAGCTCGCATCCAAACTAGGCTCTGGCAAACGATTCACTTGAGTCGCATTCGGTGTTAGTTCATTGTAGTTTTGGTTAGTTTGCATACTGGTTAGTTAGGGTACGGGTCATTCTCAGGTTAATAGGTTTCTAGTCATTTCTGGATCGGGTTTATGATGTGTTGTTTTACAAAGATGAGTAGAGTTCATTTTAAATGTAAGAAATTGAATCTTTGAATCACTTTTCTGTGTTGCAGCCTTGAGTATTGGTCATTTGAAATGGTTGTATTGCTGTCAGGGCTTCTGCCAAATCCGAAACTGGAGACATCTGTGCTATCAGTAAGGTTTGTAGGCTCTTTGTATAAAATTCATTTGATTTCTTACGAGATAAATTATTATTTTTGCTACTGAAAACATCACATTTCGTTTCTTTTGCAGCCTTAATACTTGTTGGATGATTTATATGATATCTGTTGGCCTTGGTGGTGCAATCAGGTATGGTTATTAGTTTAAGTTGCCGTTGTTGCTTTATTTGAGCGCATCCCAAAGCAAAAGAATAGCAAGTCTTTAGCTCCATCAGAAAAGGATAGTGTAGTCAACTTTCCATGGCCCGAACGGATCTTGTAGAGTGGTAGGTAAAACCAAAAGCTTTTGAAATCCTCCACCTACACATTGTGTTACTTACGTGTTGTGAACATAATTGCAGCACAAGAGTATCAAATGAACTGGGGGCTGGGCGTCCAAGAGCAGCCCGCTTAGCTATCTTTGTTATGATCATTATATCAATTTCCGAGGGCTTAGTGGTGGGGATAACCACCATTCTAGTTCGCAATGTTTGGGGTAAACTCTACAGCAACGACGGTGCAGTAATCAAATATGTGGCTAAGATGATGCTTTTGCTCGCGATATCTGACTTTCTAGACGGGTTTCAGTGTGCACTTTCAGGTTACCATTCTGTAATATCTCACTTCTTTTTGTATTGGATGATGCTGGTTATTCGGTCAACGTCTAATATATCCTCCAGTATGACCGGCCTATCTCACCCTTACTGGTAACACAAATTCTCATTGTAGACGGAGGGTATCCGTCACAAGGAGAAGACGGATACCATTTTGTCTCACAAAATGCCCATTTAGAGGAGAGAGGAAAGCACATGGAGAAGCCCCACCTTGTCCCCCTATTCGTTTTGTGAGTGTCATTATCCGTCTCTCCACCCGACCCGTCACAAACAAGACTAACTGGGTAACACAAACATAGGTCATCAACTTTTTATCTACCTCCATATAGTTGAATTGGACTCCCTAATTGGCATTAGAGTCAATTATTTCAGTTTCCCGCCAGTAGTAATAGCATGTTACTTTGTATTCTGATCAAGGTATGGAATATTGGCTGTTGCGCGATGTATCAGCCGTTCTGTAAAGGTTTTTCACATTCCGGGCCGATAATTTCCAAATATTACAGGATGCGAAAAATAGCCGATACAACCCAATAGTTGGACAATAAAGCGGATATGGTTAAATGATCAATAAAGAAACAAACCACAATAAGCCACGACATTGTATGCAACAGCAGAATTCGACCATTACCGTTGTACATGAGAGATGTTGCAATTTAATACTGTAATTCTAAATATTGGTACACAAATTCTTATTTGCAACGGCACTATCCGTCGCAAGCTTGTGACGGATACCGGTTTCTCTCACAAAATATCCATTTTTTCTCTCTCTGCAACACTATTCATGTGGTCCCCTATCTCCACTAACTCATTTTATATCCATTTTATCTCACAAAATATCCGTCACAAGTGATAACCCGTCGCAAGCAAGACTTACTAATATTGGTAAATATGTACAGGAGCAGCAAGAGGATGTGGGTGGCAAAACATGTGCTCTTTGATAAACCTTGGAGCCTATTATTTTGTGGCACTTCCTTGTGCTGTGCTCTTTGCTTTTGTTTTACATATTGGTGGAATGGTAATCTCCTCTCTTGATTGAATTGCTTAATCTATTATATTTTCGACAAGACTTGTCTCTTAAAATCACACATTGCAGGGACTTTGGATTGGAATAATATGTGGGCTTGTGATCCAAGTTGTAGCACTCATCACTGTAAATCTGTGTACAGATTGGAAAAAAGAGGTTAGTATGGAGCTACCTGGTTTCACTTGATACTCCCTCTGTTCAAAACAAGAATTTATCGCTTCGTATTTCTATACGTGAGAGGTTAAAATGGTTACGATTCTTATCTTATTTCAATGAAAATGTTTATACAAGACCGCTCAGCGTTAGCATTACAATGCCTACTTATTCAAACCATTTAGTCATCTTCTTTCTTCTATTCACGGAATTTTCCCCATCTTCCTACTGTAAGTCCATACACACAAAAACAATTGGTCTTTTTGGGATGTTCTATATATATATTATATATTTGCTGAAACTGTTCAATTTTTACAGGGAAAGAGAGCTTTAGCCAGAGTTCATAACCATCACGATGGGAGTGATATGAGCACGAGTCTGTAACATGAGAAATCAGAAAACGGTTTCCGACATGACATTGCAACTTGGTTATTAGCAAGGGTCGATCAGAATGTTGGGAGCATGAGTATGGTAGATCAGAGTTTAAGATTAATTACTTCAAGTGATGTAGAAACAGCAGAAAAGTGCAATATGAGACCAGAATTCAAATTACAAGCATTTGAGGCCTAAGCTGGAGATGATTTATAGCTATGTCAAATTGTGAATACCACCAACTGAAATGTGTTAAGTTACGTTATTATGCCGTGTTAATTCGGGTTTTGGTTCGGTTATATTGCATTATTGGCATTGTATATGTACAAATATAAGCGGAAAATGAGAATTGGCCCTCTTAACTTTGTGCAATCGGCCCCCTTGTGCTTTGGCTCATCCAATATGTTCTTTTATCACGAAAGAGTATTACTTATAATTTGTCATTGATTGCATGAGTTAAAGGGTGTGGTGTTCAAATTGGCTTTGTTATCATCTACATACTCCCTTTATTCAAGTAGTAATGCACAGACAAAACCAGTAAAGCTACGAAAACGAAATGCATTACAAAAACAAAAGTACTAAGCTGGATTTTTGGTGGCATTCAACGAATAATTAAGTAACATCCAAACACAAAAAAATGCCTCACCATAAAACTGAAAGATACATGCCCAAACTCAGAATATCTAGATTAAAAAGACCGAGCAAACTGCAAATATATGCGATGACTACTAATTGGATCGTCTTTTATTATTATTATTATTATCATCATAAAACACCTTGATTATAATTGAATCGGGGTAAAAATAATCGCCCAAAAAACAACCTTCGTTTCATACGGGCTTCATTCACATCAATGTACTGCAACCTAAGATTATACAAGCTGCATAAGGACATGATACAAAATTGGTGACATAAAGATGCAGGACAAATAATGACCTAAACACAATTATGGAACAACACTTGAATTTGATCAATCAATCTTTGGGGGAAAATATTTCCCTAAGAGAAGAGTAAGTGCCGAAAACACCAAGAACAATGCCAATACAAACGACTGCACTTTCCGCTACCATCCTTCCCCAGCCCATCTCATCCCTAAACACAATCAAATGGAACAAGCAAGGGAATACAAACCCTAATGCAATACACACACTACTCCCAACTAGTGATAAGAAATCGGCGAAATTTGGTACTGAAAATGCAACCAAACACACTGCCAACACCATCAACCATCTTGCCCATATGTTATAGCGACCTTGAGTCCATCTTCTCTCCAAAACTTCATACACCGGGTTCATCATCAATGGGAATGTGGAGAATAGGTTAATACAAAGTCCTAATTGTACCAAAGTGCTTACAATTCCGGTTCCGATATTTGTAGTAATGATATCCCTTGTTTCCATGCCAAAGGCAAAGTAACCCATAGCACCAAATGCAGCATACAAGCAGGATATCATTCCCATTGAAATACCCAAAGTTTTGCCAAAATTCATTTTGTTTTTGGTCTCGGTTTCTAAAGGCAACACCATCCCAATCCCTTCAAAGGCATAAGTGCAAACCCCAACACAATAGAACAGCATATTCCAACCCTGAAAAGCTTCAACAACAGGCTTATTTCGTGTTATAACAACAGCGTCTTTAGCCATGACAACACCCATAGCACCAATCTGTAGAATATCAGCAAAGATACTCAAAGGTGCTAAATGGGTGAGTGTTGGGATTGAATTAAGTCCCAATTGGAATGGCAAACAACCCCATAAATACCATTTATTTGGAGTTAAACCAAGAAACCTTTGATTTTGAAGTTGAGTGGAGAAGACATGAGCCATAGTATTGGAGACGAAAATGAGGTAACTAACACAAAAGCCAGCTTGTGATAAAATGATCATGAAATCAACACAAAACCTACCAATTGAACCACAGACAGAGTAACCCAAATCACCAAAAGAGTTAATCTCTGTAAAACCATTTGAAGATTCAAGCTTTCGCCTCGTCGAAACCAACAACAGCATGCAATAATAAGTAAGCAAAGCAACAGTAAACAAAGTAACAACACCAAATACCCAACCTGATCTCTTGAAAGTGTAAGGAAGGCCTAAAACACCCGAACCTACAATGGCAATGAATATGTTTGCCAAAGTCTTTAATTGTGAAGATTGTTTCGGTTTCGCAATAAGTGGAGTGTCTTCTCTTGCGATTTTCATTGAATTTAAACTTGAACCTGCTTCATTATCGTTCTTTCCAACCCCCATTTTTGTTTTCAATACGGAGTAATAAATTTAAGATTTACTCTTTCAAATAACAACGTATTGGAAAGTAACCACAAAAGAAACAACTGATATTTACGAACTTTGATGGTCACCAAATGATAACAAATTTAAGCCTTTTTTTATATCTGGAAAAATATAAGATTGTTGGTTGTTTTCACAATAAATGGGAAGAAATACATCATATATAGAATTAGATTGATGTTAGTGCACCCTAACTATTTCGGTTCCATTAAATATATCACAAGTTATAAAAACACGGTTTTTCCAATACCCGTTATTGAAAAAAAAACGTGATATTTCTTTGTATAACTTATGATACATTTTTTGGACTTATGGACTCGAATATAGTACTTTCTCAATTCCAATCAATTTTATATATTACACTTTATGAACATTATCCTTAAGTCTAGTGAATCGTCGATACCACATCTAATATATAACATAAAAGATAGTCATGTGAGATCTTGTTTAAATTGTCTTACCGAGTAAATTGTGAATATCAAAGTTTTATAATTTTTATCGATATATAACTAAAAATATTAACAAAAGAAAATAAGTATTGTCAAACGTGAATAAAGCAAATGTATAGAATTAATTGGTAAGGAGGAAGTAATATAATTCACAGGTGGACTAACATCAATCTAATTCTATATATAATATATTTTTTTCCATTTATTGTGATAACAACCAACAATCTTATATTTTTCCATATAAAAAAAAACTTAAATTTCTAATCATTTAGTGACAATCAAAGTTTGTAAATATCAGTTGATTATTTTGTGGCTACTTTCCAATACCTTGTTATTTGAAAGAGGGTTGTTGGACATATTGGTAAAAAAATGTTAGTTGGGACAAATTGGTAAAAAAAATATGGGTGTAGGATAAATTGGTAAAAAAGTTAATTAAGTGATATATAAACCAGATAAAAAAATAAATAATAATATTAAATATCTTTTAAGAATAAATGTTTGGTCAATAATATATGTAAACAATTTTTCGAGTGCTCAAATATACATCTTCAATTTGAATTCATATTCACATGAACTGCATTTACTACATTGTATTCAAATCGACTTGTATGATCATGTATTGAGCTAAATCAAACCTCTTTATTACGAGTGTGGGTGCTTAGAAAATCATAGACAACGATTTTGATATATAAATTCGAGTTAGATTATACAACTTTTCATGCATATGATACATGTTTCATAAACACGATACAAGTTTTTTAGGATTTTATCAGGTTTAAGTAGGACAAATTCGAAATTGGCTTTTTTTCCTAGAAAGATAATCACAAATTAAAGAACGGTAAAATACTACCAAGAAATCGTATACCCAATTTAACCGGGTACTTATAAACCGTATACCAATTAAATCGGTTTTGATCTATACAATGACATGTAGGATATTAAGATTTTTAAAACCGTATACCTGTGTATTTGTTCATCACTATCGAGTGGTGTCCTAGCATAATATGAATCAATTTAGAATTTAGACAATCCATGTAGATGTAGAACGAGTTAGTATCAAGTCAAAATGGGGGTGAATTCAACATGCAATTTGTTGATTATAGTTCAATATTGAACTTTGGTTGAGAAAATAATAGGTAAAAAAAAATTAGATTTTATTGATCAAGAATACTTACTTTGGTTTTTTATTTAAAATTTGACTTATTTATTTAATCATTTTTTTAAAGATGCAGCAAAACCATATATTTTTTTACCAATTTGTCCAACTTTCAAGGTTTTTTTTACCAATTTGTCCCAATCACAACTTTTTTTACCAATCCGTCCAATAACCCTTACTTTTTTTTTTACCAATTTGGTGGTTTAGCCTTTGAAAGAGTAATCTTAAATTTATTACTCCGTATTGAAACAAAAATGGGGTTGGAAAGAACGATAATGAAGCAGGTTCAAGTTTAAATCCAATGAAAATCACAAGAGATGACACTCCACTTAGGGTTGTAAATGATTTGAGCCGACTCGTAGAGCCATCGGAATCAGTTCGGTCAAAGCTCGGCTTGAAATCGGTCAAAACTAATTCCGAGCCGATTTTGAGTCGGGTGGACCAAATCCGAGCTGATTCTAAGCTTAGTAGAACTCGAAATCGGAAGTTCGGTTAGACTCGTTTTATCTATTATTTTTAGTTATTTTGTCATTTTGTACTTTTTTTTGTTCCTAATAAAATGTTATTTTTCTTAGAAAACTAATTTCAGTTTGTCAACTCATATCTCATATGAGTTTAGTTTGTTTAAGTTTAGTCATTAAAACTTAACTAGATCTTATGCATGCATAATGATTACATAAGATGAAGGAAATATTCTTACAATGCTTTAGAAGGTTTATACTCAATTAATCACCTATTAATCGAGTCTTGCATGAACCGTTTACTCTTACCAACGGTCTATTATGAAACCGTCTCCAAAAACTCTTATCAAGGACCCAATCTCAAAACTAAAATCAATTTTGTTACTAGAAAATAGAAATTAGTATACTAGAAATTATTAACAATATTACAATAATATTATTAGTATGAAATGATTTATTTCTCTAGAAAAACTATTTTTTTAGAGAGAATATAGTTGAATGAATTTGTAGTATGAAAAATGAGAAAGCATACGCACCTATTCTTGTGGTAAATGGTGTAGCATATATAGAGCAACATGAGCTCCTTTGTTCATGAAGTGACCGGCTATCAAGCTCCATAGAGCCAATGCATGACCTCTATTTTATGCTTAAAGCCCACAATATGCCTTACACCTATCTTACACATCTAATTAGCCTTTGTAAGACTAATAATGATAGTGTATTATTTTTAACACACAATCACCATATTCATACATATATACACGGTCCAAGGAGGATAAAATGGACTCCATTTTATCTTTGTCAATTTGTTAATTTGTAACATGTCACACATGTCTTATAACACATGAACCAATTTGCAAATTATACAATTTTAACTCTTTAAAATTCATAATTTACAAATTTTTATAATTTAAATAATTTCTCTAGTAATTCTTAATTACTACCTTATAAAAATGTAATATCAAAATTTTAATTACAACTATTTGTAATTTTATGATTGACCGTGTTCATTCCCGATATAATTGTTTCTTAAACAATTAATCAAAACCGAGTAATAAAACAAATTTTATTACTTTGACAATTATTATTATAATCCCATTATAATAATCCACGTCACGTAAAATCAGATTAGTTCCTAATTTCCAGTTATTAATTAATCTATATCCTATACGATTAATTAAATATTCCATTGAGACGGAATTCCCTAAAGATATGACCTTAAGGGATCAACTGACCACCACCATCATATGACGATAATGTCAAACTCTAGACACTCAATCATTATCAATAAATGTTGATCAGTTGATTTTAAAAGAGTAACTTTCCCAGTTGTGTTTCATTTAAATTACATTTAAATACGTAAACACATTATTGTCGAGGACACTACCTCCAACAATCTCCCACTTGTCTGCGACAAGTGTGCGTTACCAATTCTCTTGTCCTATATTACTATCTCCCACTCAATGCAAGTCATCGTCACAGGTCGTACTCGCAAGTGATCTTATTTAGAGTGGTTTTCTCGATCTAGAGACATAACTATCTGACCGAAATTATCTACCATAGATACTTTCCGAGCGTGGCCACACATTTCTAGTTATTTACTCCTCGAGTGGCCTAGAGATATTTCTCAACCTTGACAAGGGGTGGACAATTCCTAATCGACCTATTTCCTTCGGCTAGCCATAGTCCATTATAACTAGAGCTGATCGTTTGCGGGCTAGGGCCGGACGCGGGCCGGGCCTAACCTATAAAAATGTGTCCGACGGGCTTAATTTTTGTGTCCGTACCCGCTATAGCGGGCCTATTGCCACTGCCCATATCCGCCCATTACTAATTGGCGGGCTTGCCCGCGGGCTTATGGAATTTAAAACCGAAATAGAAGTTCATAAATAAACCTAATATAATACGTAAAAAATCTGTTACAAAAACTTTAAGTAGGCCGAAAACCCGAAATGTAAACTTGGTAATAGTAAGATTTAGATAATAATGAGGAGTATTATATGTAGTTACTAGTAAGTAGTTACTTGGTACGGGGATATAGGAAGGAATCTAGAAAGTTAGGAGCATTAGAGACTTAGACGTAGGAAATAGGTAGGAATTTGAAGGGGTTTTGACTTCCTTTTTTAACGTTACTAATTTATTTATTAGTTTATTACCTTTTTATTTGAGCACCGGAAATAAAAAGTAAGAATAATAGTATTAGCGGGCTTAGCGGGCTTCCCATGGACATATTTATTTAGTCCGTACCCGTCCGTTAAAATAGCGGGCCTACATAAACTTGTCTGTTACCCATTTTTTTAGATTTTTTACGAGTCCAAGCCCACTTCAATAGCGGGTTGGACGGGCCGGGCTGGACGGGTTGGCCCGGAGATGATCAGCTCTAATTATAACCCAAAATATGTCCTTATTATAAACCCAAGTTGTGAATGTGTTAGGACACAAATCAAAGTTACTCTGACAACTATGCCACCTTAGGCCAATAGTCATTAGTCAAAGAATTGACTCATGTGAAACACTATAGAAGCTCCCGCCACGACCATGCAATCTTACATAAGATAAGCCAGAGCTCTATAAGCGGTCAAAAGCCCGGCAAATGTATCCTAACATATCCTTGCCTAGGTGATCGACTAGTCATCTCATATGACTCTATGACATTTGAACTCGCCATCAATCGCATCACTCATCTAGTTGCTTCGAGACGTCACCTCGTTTAAGCTACTAGGGGCGAGGTCATGATGATTCAATTCACTTTAATGAGGTTCAATATGGTTTTACCATCCCATTTGAATATGAATAACTCTTGATTATAACACTTATCTAGAATTACATTTATCTTCATTTCATGTTACCCTTATAACATGATTTTCGTAAGCACTCTCTTTATGGATCATATCGATATACATGCTCTTTAATTTGAAAGAAGCAAGTCATCTCATGACTAGTGAATTAAGGTTATGTGCATGATGTAACTCCTAGGTTCAAAATGCTCCACATAATTACTATGTACTTATGTATTTTTTTTGTAGAATCTTGTCATGACAATGTAATTAAATTACAAGTCATTAAGATGCATAGTCAATTAATATAAGCCAAAGATTATCTTAGATCTTTTGGGAATTTGAAACTTACGTCGTTGTAAAACCTTTCAACACACGACTAAGTTATCATCCAAAATATCGAATTAGTCATTATCTCCATTTGAGAATACATGACAGTTCATGATCGCTTAATCATTGATTTGATAATTCTTAAACAGGTAATCCCATAAGAAAATATGCATCAAGTTTTACATGACTACACTAATGGCGGAAACATTAGTAGATTCAAACATGTAAAATTGTAGTACTTAAGGTCTCGATAAATTTCCATGATCTCATCATGGTAATCCTATCTTCATCTCTATGGACAACCTTAATACTTTTCAATAAACAAGATGTCTTTTACAATCTCAACCAAACATCCCATATTCAATTAGATTTAAATCATATCAATTTGTCATCTAGAATTGAAAACTCGTATACTTCATAGAAGTATTAATGCCTCATTCCAAACGAGCAATGAGTCTTTGTAGATAACATTTACTCCCACTTAACTCTTGTTCTTGCCAGAATAAGAAAATTCTAAAGTCATTCTTCAATGACTTAATGGGTTCAAATTCTGTAGCGGAACTCTCATTGAACTTTATATTAAATCATTAATCATAAAGCTCCCACTCAATTCTATGTTCCTTAACCTTTAATGAATTGATGATGATTTGGACAAAACCATATATGCTTACAAGCATATCCTTTTCAAATACCCTTTTGAAAAACGGTTTTAAAAGTCTAGTGATTTCATTCTCAATGAAATGTATTACTAGTTTCAACAAAGTTACTCACTAACTTTGCAAACTATAGACATCTATATGTCTACCTATGCTTCTCTCAATAAATCTCATTTATTAGCATATACACCATTTAAGTTTCATGGACCTCGAATTTGTTGGGAAATGTGTCCTCAATAATAGTGCGATCACGTAATTAAATCTCATGATAAGAATATGCAAGGGATGATCCAAAATTATATAGTTAACTGACCAACATTCATCGGTAATGATTGGCTGACTAGAGTTTGACATTACTGTCGTATGACGGTGGTGGTCAGTTGATCCCTTTAGGTCACACCTATAGGACAATCCCCTTAATTGATATATTGATCAATTGTATACGATACGAATTGATCAAATTCCTTAAAATCAAATATCGAGAAATCAGAGGTTGAATCTTAATGTAGGATTTATATTTGAAATTGAAATGTGTCAATTGTCAAATATTAATCGATATTTTTGAAATATCGAAATTAGAATGAGAAAGGTTTGTGGTTATAACAAACGTTGTATATCATATTGACGATTATTAATAATAACCATATTTTGGGATGATAATTACGAATTACTAAATTAATTTGTTAAATGTGATTTAATTAATTTAGAAATAATATTTATTTGATAAATATTTATTTTAAATTAATACAATTGGATTATGTCATAAAGGATGTCACATATTACACAATTGTACAAATTACAAATTGTAAAATGGAAGTCCATTTTACAACATAGTGTACCGTGTGGATATAGGTGGTTATGGGTTGATTGTAGTTGTTTTATGCATCTTACAATATAATGATTATTTAGGCTTGATGGCTAATAATAAGTAGCCATGCAACCCTAAGTGCATGGGAAAGAGAACAAGCTACCCCTACCCCTTCCCCATGCATCCTTCCACACGCCTAAACACTCCACCCTCACCTTATATTGTGTGTGATTCACATTTCAACATTCTAACCCTCAACCTAAGGTAATTTCTAGTAAGAGAAAAACCTAAGAAAATCCTCTAAATATTATTAGATAATATTCTTAATATACTATATTAAATATAGTACTATCTCGGTTTGTTCTAATACGATTAGAACTCGGTTTTGGAAACCCGATTGTTGTTCACCTAGTCCGTGTAATCTCTCGGTTTTAAGGGTACGTCTTGGGTGCATCTTGAAGGAGGCAAGCTATTTTGGTTGCTCCGTGGAGGATCGGCCTAACACTTAATTGGACCGAATGTAAGGGTCTCATTCTCTAATTTCTGCAATTTTACTTTTGCATGCATAAGATCTATGACGTAAACTAAATAGTTAATTTAGTTAATGAATTAGTAAGACCAATTAAATGGTAGGGTAGTACGACGATTCTTTCAAGTGGTATCAGAGCATACGGTTGCTTGCATGCAACTCGTTTTCGTTTTTACGAGTAATATGATTAATAAATAAAACGTAAAATATTTGGTACATATAAGATATGTACGAAAATATTTATGCATGTATGCTTTCTGGTCCTGAAAATGTTTTAGGTCATTTTATATGATTTATGGAATTATATTGTTCATTTTTGAAATTAATTGCTAATTTATGCTTATTAATCGGCTAAAACGTTTTAATTATGGTAAAAATAGCAAATAAAACTTTTTGGCCGAGATTTTTATATATGTTCTCACATGTATTTAATATATATATTATGAATTTAAATTTTTCCGAATGATTGGAGTTTTATGCATGGTTTATGAAATTTAATAGTTAAATTGTCATAAAATGAGTTTATATAGTTAGATTATGAATTTAGCTACAAAAATTTTGAGTATGTCACATGCAATATTTAAAATGTTCATTAAAGTTTTCAGAAATTTTTATCAAGTATTGCATGATTATTGATTTTTATGGTAAAAATCGAGATAATAGTGACATAATTCAACTTAAATAGTTTGAGTTGGAATTTGGACATAAATATTTTACAGAGTGTCATATATATTATTTCTAGCATGCATAAAATTTTTGAGATTTTTTTTTCGAATATTGCATGAGAATTGATTTTAATGGTTAAAATCGCATATTATATGACAAAATTTGTTAAAAATAGTAAAAGTTACTAAAATGGCCGGAAAAATTAACCCATATATGTCATATTAGATAATTTCATCAGCATATTTTTCTTGGAAGCTTAAAGTTTCTGGATATTTAATTTTAATTCCTAAAGGTTAAAGTTGGAAATTGCATTGTAAGAGACATGTTATGTTTATTTCGGTCTTTGGGCAGTGTGTTTCATAATTTTTCTGTCCATTTCAGTTCCTTAAGTGCTTTGGAATATGTATAGATTTTATTAGTATTTTATTGCATTATTTAAAAGGTAATTTTGAATTTTCGACTTAAAATGCGCGATTTTACGACTTATTTCGAAATAAATTGGTTATTTCGTTTATACTTGTAAATTTTTGATTATGGAATTTTGAGAAAATTTCAGAATGTTCAAAATTTGAATTTTGAATTTTTCGAAATATTTTATTAGTCAATTGATTTTTATATTATTTTTCCCATAAAACCGATAATATTTCGAACAATATTATAATAAATAAGTTAAGTCATGTTCAAAATTTTGTAAGACTAAATTTTGAAACCTAAATGTGTTAGGATGTTTAACTTAATAGTGAATATTGATTCACATAATGTTAAGTGATTTTAAATGTTAAAATCACGCAATTCCATAAAACCGTGTTATTATGATAACGATATTTAAATTATGTTTAAATAGGACGATTTGGCTTAGGATTGGCATGTTAGTTGCATATTCATAAGCATTGCATATTTATTTATTTATGAATGTCATAATTCTATTTACGTAATTTGGAATTATGTATTTTTGCTTAGTATGACCTTAGTTTTTAAATCGGTAATTCCCGTAATAATGTAAGGGGTTATCGAATCGGTTGTAATTAAATGTGATCTCGTATCACTTTATTTTATTATTTTGTTTTATTTTATAATGTATAAAATAGATAGATAGAAAATTTGTAATTATTAATTCCGGAGATCCTTGGAGACGGTGCCTTTCGGAAAGGAGTTCCGACCAAGACGGAGTTTGCCTTGGGATGCGTGCCATGTGTGAAGTTCAAGGGACCAAGGAGTTGTTTTCCGAATTTTTAATTTTCATTAATTTTTCTATTTTAGGAAGGCCATACTAAGATTTATTTATGTTTTTAAGGTTTTTATGCTTTTATTTATGCTTTATATGTTTGCATGCATAGCCAAATCATCATTCTATTTCATGCATGTTCATCGAGTTTATCGACCGTGTTAATTAATTTATCGATAATTCACCGACTTAGTTCACTTAAAGGAGATAGATAATTAATTGACAAGATCTCTTACGTATTCAAATATTGAGACATAGCCTTACTAAAAAGTAAAGAACCCATGAATCCCTTCTTCATAACGAAGTGGGTTCGGCTAAACCGGGGTGCTAAACTTGTTACGTTGGGTAAGTGGGGTAATTTGATTACACTCTCGAAATTTGGTCGATCTCAACGAAGGTATTCGAGCCACCATAGTGGTAATAAGTTCGGGATAAAGATAAGAATTAGTGTAATTTTTATCGACCTAGAGTTCTAAAAGTAGAATCGATTAAAGGTTAATCCACCGAATTATATTAACGAGGGATGAATCGGCTAAACCGTGCCCGAGTTAGTATGGATTTGGGTCTCGGGATCATTTACTTAATTGGGTAAGAGATCATTAAGTAGATGCGTAACTTGGTTAATATTTACAAATTTAAATAAACGATAATTGTTTTAATTCCTTCATTTTGTTTGTAGTTCATTTTCAACAATCATCAAATGACTCATAACGCTCCACCTCTCACTAATGTATCATGGCTTCGATCCTTCATGGATCGTTGCAAGCTTGAGAAGCAAGGCACAAATTTTAAAGATTGGGAAGCACAATTACTTTTGGCCGCGGAAGGTGACAATAAGATTCGTTCCTTACCGAAGCCTCTCCTCCCGCTCCCACCACTCATTCCACGATTGCGACTCGTGAGGCCTATGAGGCCTATATGAAAGAGTCAAACACTCTTAAGCACACGCTTATTTTCTCCATGGAGCCGGATCTCCAAAGGAGAATGATTGACCTAGGCACGACAAATGAGATTCACACCAAGCTTAAGAACATGTTTTCACAAACTCCTAGGATGTTACTACATGAGGTGACTTCCGCCTTCTTTGACCCAAACTTGGATAAGGGTCAAATTATGAGTTCTTATGTGCTCAAAAGGGTTGAGCCATCCGAAACCTTGAAAGTGCAACGGGCGGAAGTTCCGGACTCTCTAATAATAGATCGAATTCTTCACTCCCTTAAAATGCTCACCCAAGCGGAAAGGGATATGGGACTTATATTCGAAGTACCACGAAGAATATGCTCGACATTGAGAAAATGAGCAAATGGAAGTTTAAGAAGAGTGGTACAAAAGGCAAAGGCAAGAAGGCCTCCATGATCACACCATTCAAAGAGAAGACCTTTTCGAAAGGTGCTTCTACATCGTCTTCAAAGGTTGAGATAAGTGCCATTATTGCACAAAGATTGGTCATTGGAAGAGAAATTGCCCGATATACTTAGCCGACCTAAAAGCTGGAAAGGTTATCGCTATAGGTAATAATTCTCATTTAAATTCATGTTATGTTTTTTTTTTTTTTTTTTTTTTTTTTTTTTTTTTTTTTGGCAAGAGTAAAAGATAGCGACTACCTATCAAGTGCCGCTTTTGCCACATTATGTGCGCACTTATTTAAATTCCTAGGTAAATAACTAAAACACAAGCAATGAAAAGAACTCGCTAAAAAACCTATATCCGCCAGAATTCCTTTAATCTGATGATGCCCTTCCTCCATTCCCAGAAGACACAAAATAACCTGTTGACAGTCCGACAAAACACTTAGATGAAGGATCCGATGTCTATCAGCCCATTGCACCGCCATCTTAATACCACGAGCTTCGGCTTGCACAGCCGATTCTGCCTCCATCTTTTCCCCAATTTGAATCCTTGACGACCCATCAAAACCATACACCACCCATCCTACTGCTGCCTCCATGTTATCCCTCCAAGCCGCATCCACTTTGATACGCACCTGTGTCCCCGGATGCAAACACCCCACAAAATAAACAGGAAACGATTGCATAACCATCCAACGGCCATCCATCTCAACATCCTGATCACCATCTCCAATATCATTACCCTTACCTGTAGTCTTACCATTATCGCCACTAGCCTCTCGTCCAATTCCAAAATCCCCCTCGACCATGGCGAAAAAGACATCAGGAACAAAAGTGGTCCCATTAAAGACACAGTTATTTCTAAATCGCCATATGTTCCAGAGGATAGTAAGAAAAAGCAAACATCCATCCTCATGACCCCGTTGTTTACCCAGAAAGAAAAGCCAATTGATAATCCAATCTTCAATACCAATATCCCATGCCCCTTCACAAACAAGCCCCAAGGTAGATCCCCTCCAAATTCTTGACGAAACAGTACAATCTCTAAATAAATGCTTCAGAGATTCCCCCTCCGGAAGGAAAACCTTACAAAGAGGACACGAGGTATCATACTGAAGACCTCTTTTACGAAACTCCTCCCCAACCGGAAGAGATCCCGTAATAATCTTCCAAACCAAAATCGTCCACTTCTTCGGTCCCGGCAATTTCCAAAGCTTCCTTCTCAAGAAATCTGCCCTTAAACCACACATCCTGCTTACATCCCTTGGTGTTTTCCTTTGATCAAATGTTTCTTCAAAAATAAGCCCATATCCACTCTTAACCGTATAACTACCTGTCTTACTCCCGGTCCAAAAAAGCACATCATCCTCCTGTGAAAAACAAATTGGTGTCGCTATAATATTCGAGACTGTATCTTCCTGAAAAAGCTCCCTAAGTCTTCCTTCATCCCAATGTGATCGGTCCTTAATCAAATCCCTCACCCTTAGATTGTACAAATGCACATAATCCAAAGAAAGCACTTCTTGACGAGGAACCGGAAATTCGCCATCCACCCATCTGGTAGACCATGCATTTAGAGAGGACCGCCAACCAGGCTTCCACCCCGTATTCTCCTTGATCAACTCAAGGCCCCAAATCAGGCTCTTAACCCCCCAAGACCTATGACCCACATTGGAAAAAATCATCGCTTTCTCATGCAATCTATCCTTGAAAATAATTCCCCGAAAAACTTTACCAAAAAATGTATTTTTTTGATTCATAACTCTCCATGCATTCTTAGCCAAAAGAGCTTGATTGAGACACCCTACATCCCTAATACCTAACCCTCCCCGACTCTTGGGTAAACTTAAGAAATTCCGACTGCACCAGTGTAACCCTCTCGTTGATCGACATCCGGACCACCAAAAATGCGACAATAAAGCATTAATCTTATTTGTCACACTTACCGGTATTTTGAATACCGATAGACAGTAATTGGAAAGATTGGAAAGAACAGATGCAATCAATGTTAGTCTACCAGCTGCAGACAAAAAGATCCCATTCCAAGAAGACACACGTTCCAACACCTTATCAACCAGACCCGTAAAGAACTCCTTCCTTCCTATATGAACATCCGTCGAGATTCCCAGATACTTACCTATCCCTTTGTTGTTCGACACCTCAAAGCATTGCAAACATTGACGCGCCCTGATTAAGCTTGTTGACGGACTGAACAGAATACCAGATTTATCCTTATTCACCATCTGTCCAGATGCCCTACAATAATCTCCCATTACTTTCAAAAGAACTTCACACGCATTATTCCTATCATTCAGAAAGAAGATGGAGTCATCAGCAAAAAACAAATGGGTAAGAGGTCTAGAATTCCGACACAATTGAATACCCCACAACTTCCTTTCCTGCTCCAACTTATTCACGTTTGCTGATAGAACCTCCATGCAAAGAATAAACAAAAAGGGAGAAAGCGGATCCCCTTGTCTCAAACCACACCTTGGCCGAAATTGATCCGTAGTACCACCATTAAAGAGAAGCTCATACGATATAGAAGTAACAATGCTCATAATAAGACATACGAACTTTGTCGGAAAATTGAATTTGACCAACACAGCTTCCAAAAAGTCCCACCTTATCCTATCATAAGCCTTGCTCATATCTGCCTTATAAGCAAACAAACCCCTCCGACCATACTTAGTAGAGTTAATTTTGTGAATTGCCTCATGGGCAATGAGAATATTGTCTCCAATGTTCCTCCCTTTAACAAAAGCATTTTGGCAGTCACCCACCAAATACATCATAACCTTAGACAGTCTATTCGTGATGCACTTTGAAATGACCCGCATGATAACATTACTCAAACTAATTGGTCTAAAATCTCCCACCCCTTCCGGATTATCACATTTCGGAATTAAAACAATTGCTGTACGATTCATTTCTGCCAAAACTCTCCCCGAATTCAGAATGGATAAAACTGCTCTCGTAACATCATGCTTAATAAAGTACCAGCATTTATGATAAAAGATACCTGGTATGCCATCTGGCCCAGGAGCTTTAAGATCCCCCATCTGAAAAACTGCCTGCCTAACTTCCTTGGCCGTGAAAGGCCGAGCCTGAATATCCTTATCATCCTCATCAACTTTCTTATCCAAATCCTTCACCACATCTTCAATTAAAAGATGTCGTTGATTATCCGAACCCATATCCTCCGGGTTAAAAAGATTAAAAAAAGTCTCCCTGAATATCCCTTTGACCTTATCTGGCTCATACTCCCATATCCCATCTGGATTCTTAATTCCCAAAATAAAATTCTTTCTTTTACGCCCCTTTACAAAATTAAAGAAATATTTAGTGCAAGTATCACCATCAACCGTCCAACGCAGCTTTGCCCTTTGTTTCCAAAACTTCGCCATTGCCACAGAAAAATTCCTGACCTCTTCATTAACCCTCATGTGCTCCTCTTCATTCCCCGATGACACCGCAACCTCAAAGGCCCTCTCAAGTTGTACATCAAAATCCTCCCATTTCCCATTTCCCATTTCCCATTCCATTCCTTTTTCCTATTTAACACCCAATTTTTAACCACCCCTCTCGACCCCGCAAGCTTCCTTGTAAGCCGAAAAGCCGGTGAACCCTGAATTCTACCCCTCCATCTCTCTTGTAACAAATCCAAACAATCCTGATGATCTAAAGCCCACGCATCCACCTTGTACGACCTCCTCACCATACTTTTAGTAAGGAAAAAATCAATCTCAATAGGAGCATGATCAGAGATTTGTATCGGATAATGCTTAATTCCAGTCTCTGGAAACAACATTAACCAATCCTTCGACCCAACCGCCCTATCATGTTGTTAACTTTTGTATATTGATACAAGTTGTTGACTCTCACCCCTTTTATAATTCTTTTAAAGGGGCTTCTTCCAAGGACAAGGGCAAAGAGAAAGAAAAGGAAGCTTGAAGTTCCTTTCATGGATTGCTATGGTAGTATCCGAAGATTGAAGACATGAAGAGCTTAGCTTTAATTTTCATTTGATGTCTTCTTTGGATTATGCATTTTAATTATAAGAACATGTCTTTCTTGTATGACAAGGATTTAGTTAATTCAAACAATGTTGTAATGATGAATATTGGTAACTTGGTTTTCAACACAAGTAATCTCTTTTGTTCTAAATCAAATCGTTGTTTTTAAATGCATTATATAACATGAGTTGATATGATCTTCATAGATCGTAATAAAGTACCTTGAATAGTTCACCGTACGCTAGATATGATAGGATCATAATAAAGTAATTTGATTTACTTAAACGAGATTTACACCTCCGTGAAAAACACTTAATCAATATAAAATATAAATATCAAACTCGAATGTGAGTAAATTAGTTCATTATAAGATGATCATTTTAAGTGAAAATGAGAACTAATATCTCATACCTCATAATACTTAATATCCAAAACATTGTTTATGGGCGAAATTGCTATCCATGTAATAATAAAGGTTATTTTAAAGGATAGAGTGGGAGAAATTTTACGCCCGCAAACCAATGGAATTAATATGGGATCTTAGAGAAGAATCCTATATGGGGTCCTTGAGAAGAACCCTAAATGAATGGATAGAAGAAACTACGAGAGGACATAGAAGAAACTACGCGAGGACACGAAAGAAAATGTTCTTTATGTCATTAGTTCCTAGAGAGGATAAAAGGAACCGCGTGTATAAACGAAAGGAAAACGTTTCCGTGTAGTAAATGTTTCTGATTTTATAAGATAATAGAGGAGAAATCGTCTCCTGTTCTCTTGATGATAGTGTTCCTTATTCTAAAGGATTATAGAGGTTAGATCATGTCCTGGTGCTTTCCAAGGGAACAAGGACGAGAAATGAAATGTTCATAAGAGAAGATGTTGATTGAGTAGGAGCTAATCACTATAGAGATAGTGGGAGTTATTTAACTATAAAGATAGTGATGCAAAATTAAGTGGGAGAAAAAGTCATTGGAAAGTTGAACCTATCATTAAGAGAGAATGATAATTCTTTTATGAAAAGAATGAAAGGTTTTCAATTTTAGATCAGTAAATATGTTAAGAACATCATAAGATGATGGACAATCATAAGTGAGTTTATTATATGATAATGAAACGTCACCTATTGATGAGCAACAAGGTTGGATAAATTATTCAAATCGATGAATGTAGAATCACCTAGATATGAAAGTGTTGATTCGTACGACCTTGATTAACATGCCAAAATGTTAAAACAAAAACTTTATTTCGATATAAGTTCTCAAGGAGAACTAGTGGATCGGATCTAAGTAAACTACAATATGAATTCTAGTACAATGTGACTGTGTACGTGAGAACAACATGTCATGAGTTATAAGATTTCAGTAGGAGCTTCCTTCAGGAAAGGAGACTCGAATCTAGTATGAGGTCTAGACATGTACTTGAATAAGATCATGTTATACGGGATAACATGAGTCAGAAGGAAACCGAAATTTGTAGGTTTGGATGACGTGAATAAATGTTGTATTCACATATCAAACCATTAATACAAATTGATGGATTAGCATCAAAGATTGTATAGTGTGAAACAGCAATATTATATTAACTGTTCGTACATGACAACTCTTATCGTTTGAGTTATCATTAACTCACTATAGATAAATACATTGTCAAATCCAATGGGTTGTGGGAGACAATTTTGAACCCCATAAAGTGAACTGGATTAACTTAGTATAGCCCATAGTCGCTTGTATGAGGTGACGTCTCGAAGCGAGTAGAGTGTGAGGCGATTGATGTCAAGTTCAAATGCCATAGAGTCATATGGGATGACTAGTCGATCACATAGGCAGACTGCATGAGACACTCTGTCGGGCAGTAAGTGACCGCTTATATAGTTCTTGAAATTTTATAATAGCCTGGTCGTGGCGAGAGCTACTATATTATTCTCATGAGTCGATTCTTAGACTGGAGAATGTTCGCCCAAGGTGGCACAGTTTCAGAGTGACTTTGATTTATGCTCTACGATCTTCCGTAAAAGGGGTCAAATGGGCATCTTTTGGGTCATAATGGACTGTGTTAGTCGAAGGGAACAGTAGGATAGGAATTGTCCAGTCCCTTGTCAGGGTTATCTTAAATCTCAGGGCAACTCGAGGAGAATTTTCGTGGCCACGCTCGGAAGTTATCTATGATAGATAATTCCGGTCAAAGCAGTTAAATCTCCAGATCGAGGAAACCGCTCACGATATGTTCAAGTGCAAGTACGACCTGTAAGACACCTTGCATTGAGTAGGAGAAGATGTAATAGGACAAGAGAATCGGTGACGCACACTTGTCGAGGACATGTGGGAGATTGTTGGGAA
This sequence comes from Silene conica, assembly GCA_029255685.2. Taxonomy (NCBI): domain Eukaryota; kingdom Viridiplantae; phylum Streptophyta; class Magnoliopsida; order Caryophyllales; family Caryophyllaceae; genus Silene; species Silene conica. The sequence continues at coordinate 31,598,752 of CM055317.2, read as the reverse complement.
ATGTGTACTCAACAATAGTGCGATCACGTAATTAAATCTCATGATAAGAATATGCAAGGGATGATCCGAAATTATATAGTTAACTGACCAACATTAATCGGTAATGATTGGCTGACTAGAGTTTGACATTACTGTCGTATGACGGTGATGGTCAATTGATCCCTTTAGGTCACACCTATAGGACAATCCCCTTAATTGATATATTGATCAATTGTATACGATACGAATTGATCAAATTCCTTAAAATCAAATATCGAGAAATCAGAGGTTGAATCTTAATGTAATATTTATATTTGAAATTGAAGTTTATCGATTGTCAAATATTAATCGATATTTTTGAAATATCGAAATTAGAATGAGAAAGGTTCGTGGTTATAACAAACGTTGTATATCGTATTGCCGATTATTATAATAGCCAAATATTGGGACGGTAATTACGAATTACTAAAATAATTTGTTAAATATGATTTAATTAATTTAAAAATAATATTTATATCGAAAATATTTATATGATAAATATTTATTTTAAATTAATACAATTGGATTATGTCACATAGGATGTCACATATTACACAACTGTACAAATTACAAATTGTAAAATGGAAGTCCATTTTACAACATAGTGTACCGTGTGGATATAGGTGGTTATGGGTTGATTGTAGTTGTTTTATGCATCTTAAAACAAAATGATTATTTAGGCTTGATGGCTAATAAGTAGCCATGCAACGCTAAGTGCATGGGAAAGAGAACAAGCACTACTACAAAATATAGATACGAAGACGGTTAAAAACCGTTCTCCTATGAGTGGCGGAACCGTGCTCCCCCTGGCCGTGCTCTTTACCTAAGAGAACGGTTCAACCGTGCTCTTAATTAGAACACTTACCAGAACGGTTCAGTAGGGAACCGTTCTCTTATCCTGGTACAACCGTGCTCTTATATCTAAGAACCGTTCTCTTTTCCTGGTACAACCGTGCTCTTAGTTCCACTTACCAGAACGGTTCCTTAACTAACCGTTCTCTTATCCTGGTACAACCGTGCTCTTATATCTAAGAACCGTTCTCTTTCCTGGTACAACCGTGCTCTTAGTTCCACTTACCAGAACGGTTCCTTAATTAACCGTTCTCTTATGTACATCTAACCGTTCTCTTTGACCACACTTTCCAGCACGGTTCCTAGATGAACCGTTCTCTTTTGTTCAACATGTTCAATCTTCGCGCCATATTTTTGAATTAATAGAGCACGCTTGAGAACATAACCGTTCTCTTTGCACCTGCTATTTTTTTTTTAATAATTTAATTTATAATTCTTCCGACCTATTATATATAATTCTTCCTGCAAATAAGCGTACAACGACATTGCTCCAACAACTACATCATTCATATTTATCAACATACTACATCATTCATATATATCAACATACTTTCCGATCCACAAATTCTAGATACAATACGTATGTACTTAAGCTAAACTTCTAGCTACGACTTAAGCTAAACTTCATCATCGTTCATGGCTGACTTAAACTGGAGCGCAAAGTTAACCCATATATCCCTCACCTCGTCAATTTGCTCAAGCGAATATGTCAATGGGGCTCTAACCATGAACTACAAACAAATTTTCAAAAATTGGTTAGAAAAATTCTATCCAAGACTCCTATATATATAAGTAAAATGATAGAGGTAAGTGAGTAGATGAACTAAAAAACCAAAAACATACGTACATTTGGAGTAATAGTAACATATCTTCCTTTGACGACGTCCAACATGTATCGACAAATATAATATCCACATAAAACGGAACCACAAGGCTGCAAAGGGGCCTGAAAGGGGAGCTCATATTATAAATAAATACTTCACGCACATGTACTATACTTAATAAGAGAAACAATATGTTAAGATATATATATATATATATATATATATATATATATATATATATATATATATATATATATATATATATATATATATATATATATACTATATATACAAGAAGTACCTTAATCTTTTTCCAAACAACGTCGTTGGCCTCATATTTTGCAAGTGCATCGATAGAGTTCCTTTTCTCAAAGGCCCTGTATATATAGATAGCCAGGTTTATATATTTATTCAGTTTTAGTTGATAATGAAGCGTTAATTTCAAGTATAATAGAAAAACAAGCTAAGGTCTATGATTGATGGCTTTTGGGTTGCTTAACTTTTGTTCCTAGCCTACAGAAACATTTTAAGGCAAATGCAGGGGAGTAACGGGAGGTATATATAATATATGAAGGCAAAATAAAAAAGATCAGAAATAAGTTAGACATACTTGGTAATTGTATCCACGAAAAATTGACGAGGCTCTGTATGTCCGGCAGGATCACACCAATACACTGTACTTTGAGCCGGATTGATCACGCCCAACATCCAATGCTTACTACAAGTTATAGAAAAATACAATATAGATATCAACTTAAATATTGACAAAAAATAATAAATTAATTAATCAAGTCATCAATAATAATACTATGAAAAGAAATTTATAATTACGTACCCCTGGGCATATGGAGCAAATATAAGTTTCCGACCTTTTCCACAATCGGTACATGTCATTGCCCTAGCAACATAATAGGATCGATAATTTTCATCCGGAGCAACGGATTCTGAGGACATTATCTCTGGGCACAAGAATCCATAGTAACTACTAATTTGCATGGTATCGGCAAGATCACTCAAATACCTACAACAATAAGAATCCATAGTAACTATCTAGTACTAGTTTGCATATTATCAGATATATACTAATGGGATTGCAAAGGGGGAGCTTAAACAAAGAGACCGAACCTCATAAAGAGCGTAATGTGAGAGGCACCAATCATTTGTTCATCTAACAAATGAACAACCTCCTCATAACTAAGGTAGCAAGTTTGTTCATTGTGTAACACATGTTCATCAGTGGGAACACTGATCATTGTCCCACTTGCCTTTAAAACCCGAGCCTCAGTTTCTAATAACTTCAAATCCATGGTCCTCTGCTTTTGCTTAAAATTGTGACTAACTTCAATTCCAAGGAAAGAAGATGGCGAAATCGAGGGCGAACACTTCTGAGGCTTGGACTTCTTTGCTGCTGCTGCTTTATTTTTTCCTTGATCATTCTTTTTCATGGTTATCTAAATGTTGGCATAAATAAGTTGATAAATGGTATAACTCTCAGTGTATCTTATATCATTATACTAGCTAGAAATCTTAGTTACCTTATCAACAGGACTATTTATATGACTTTGCGGCCACTGAATAAATGAACCCTTAGCATGAGTCAATGTTATCATATCACCAACAGGCATTGGTAAATCAACATTTTCCGACCCAGAATAGATTTCCTTGATTGACACTTTTCTAAAACCATCACGAAGGGCACTGCCATGAATGGAAACAAATTCGTCCTTACTTGATAGGTATACCACTCCTGAAGCCACTATCTTCGATGATTTGTTTGGCAGTGATAGCACACAATCTTTCCAAGCCTGAAAATTAAGTTATAGTAGAATTTCAAACTTTTTTCATTTACTATAAAGTAGCGTCTTTAATGAAAAGCTTACATATATACCTGTTGTGTTACTGGGCCAGGAATCTTCAAAACATTGGTCACGGGTGGATCCTCAGTCACTTGTAGTGATTGCACTCCTTTTAGTGAGAGTGATTGCCTGTGAGACCCCTGCATAGATAGATTAGTGTTTTAAAACTTTTTTCATCGACTTTGAACTAGATAGTGTTTTAAATGCAAAGCTTACAAATCCTTCTTAATGAAAACCTTTTACAACCTGCCGTGGTGATATGGTAGGAATCTTCAGAACATTAGTCTTGGGTGTTTGATAATCCTCCTCCCGGGGTGTCTCCTCTGGGCATGGCTCTTCACTCACTTGTAGTGATGCAAAATTTGTCGATCTCTCGGTACTCATAGATGCTCTTCCGTTCATTAAATCGTCTAATACTTTAGTACTTGGCTTCTCACCAGTTAGCCAAAACTGCATCATCACTGATTTCAGCTTTTCCAAGTCATCAATTTGAAGTTGCATGTAATTGATCTTCTCGTACAACTCTTCTCTTGTCGGTTTTTTTGGTCCCTTCCCAAAATACTCTGTTATGGAAATACCGTTAGGAATTCCTCGCACACGGCCCGGATGCTCAGGCTTGCCTATCGCCTTAGCGAGTATGTCTTCCCGTCCTTCGGGCACAAATAAACCAGCCTCAACATCTTTTTCAAGGGATTCCTGCAAATCAGCAATATTAATTAAGTTTTTAGCAGCCAAAAGAAATGAATAAATAGCACTAATAAATTAAACAACTGAACTAAACCGAGTTAAATTACAAAAATGTTCAACTTACAATTTTCAAAGCAACTTCCTTATCATAATCAGTCATGTCCCCTTTCGCTGACTTGTGAGCCCTTAGCCAAGTTAAATATCGATCAACTTTTTCCACTGGTTTTCCCTTGGCAGCTAAATCTTCTTTCTATCAAAAAAGAAGAGAGTTCATGAAAATTCATGCCAACTTTTGACCTGGAAGTTAGCTAAAAAATGAAACCAATACATAGAACTTACGACTTTAACTTGAATCCCTCGATATCCTGCTCGTGAGCCAAAGTATTTCCCCTTTTTTTTAGAGGCATTCTCCTTGTTCTTATCACTGATCGCCTAATAACATAAATCATATAGAGTGAAAAATAGTACGAGATACTATATACATATATATATTATCATGAAATAATTTGCGTGTCTACAAAAATAGAAATATTACCTTGAATTTTTCACTAGTGTGAGATGCCAGAAACTTGTTCCAATCATCTTGTGTAATCTGCTTATACAAGGGTGGTGGTGTCTTCTGGATAGCTCCCGTCTCATCATACATCCACTCATGAACCAAAGTGCATTTCCATTTTCTCCATAATTCAGCCATCTTTTGGAGACACCAATCGTGACGCTCTTCAATGACATGGAAAGCACCCTGAAATATGAACAAACTTTTAATTAGTTTAGACAACCTTACACATTATTTAACGAGACTAACAATTGCCATGAATTAAATAACCTACTATGGTAACCAATCAAATTTATAATCAAATTTTTTGAAGCTAATCTGTGAGAAAAAATTTAAGATGTATAGGACTTCCAACTACTAAGTTCTCTTATGATTGGCTAAATTTGCAACTACTAAGTTCTTGTTGCTGGATGAGTTTAGCTTTGGATCATAACAGTCAAGCATGAATGTGTCAGAAAATAGAGGTTCTAAAAATCTGGAATGTAGAGGGTTGCTTGTCGAGTAATGCTTCTCATAACAGTCAAGCGCAGACAGAAATAGAAACGCAGAAAACAGACCAGAACAAACGCTCAACCAGACCTGAACAGACCCGTAAACAGACGCGTAACGGACCTGAAAACAGACGCATATCAGACGCGTATCAGTCCCGTAAAACCAGGCGCATTTCATGTGACTGGTTCTTTTTCTGTTTGCAGAACTTGGTTTCTGTACTTATTGTCTCAACTTTGTTTGTTTCGGGTGTGATCTCTACGGAACCGCTAACATGGAGGCTAATTAAAGTATGGTTCCCTGTAAATTTTTTGTTCGTGGGGATGCTCATTACAAGCATGTTCAGGTAAACCCTTTCATTCTCTTACGAAGTACGGAGTAGTTGTTTTGAAGTACTGGTAAAATGGCCATCTTGAATTAATGTTAAACGCTGTACCTCCATCACATGTGGCTTGGTAATAGTACTGTGATTTGAAATGGTTGTCTATCATCATATCTCATATAGCTCATGGCATGGAAGTATTTAAAAGTCATCACTCTACAAATTCTCAGGGGCACATGCTAATGATTCATGTATGTATTGCACATTGAGATGATTACGCTGGAAGTGACTTTGGATACCATAGTGTTGCCTATTAGATAATTTTTCTTATAAAAATAAGGAAGCAAGTGAGGATAAGAAGTCCTGATTACTAAATCCACGACATGTACAAAGTACCCAAATCCTATTGAGTTGGTGTTCCTGTAGAGGTGCTTACTTCCATATCCGTAAACGAAGCAGGAGAAACGACTAAGTAGACACGCATAGCAGTAGTATAGAGGGGTGCAGACAACAGTAAGTAGACACGCATAGTAGTAGTATAGAGGGGGTGCAGTGGCATAGAACATGGTTAAAATAACATACCGTCACAAATACCATGTAAATTTGTATATATGAAAAAACTTAGAACATGGTTAAAATAACATACCGTCAGTTCACTCAGCATAAGGTTCAACGTCGGTTGATCCACATCCTCCCAACTATCCAGTGCGGGACTAACATTCCCCCGAACAGTCACGCCTATCCATGAACTAAACTTAGATGCATATTTTCCTGTCGGCAATTTATCTTCTTTGTCCCACTCAAGTTGTATGGGTTGTTTCTCTTTAATAGCTTTTGCAGCCATATCTAAAACAGTTCGGCCCCTGTGAGAAGATATCCCCTTCTTTCCGCTTGCGTCCTCAACAGAGTTGTTCTTTCGACTTCTTTTACGTTTTTGCGGGCCCATTGTTCAACTGTACAAAAAAACAGGGATAGCAAGTCACAACAGGGAAAGCAAGTCACAACAGGGAAAACAAGTCACTGGAACATGCAAGATAGGAAAGCATATAAGAAATGTAGATGAGGAATGCTTCTGATGAAAAACGGTAAAATGTGAGAAATTATATTAAAACGTCAATAATGGAGCCAATTACAAGAATTTCAGCAGATGATGTACATACAGCAAGTCTCATACTGCCACTAAGCAAAAATAAACAACCAAGAAAACTAAATTATTCTATATGATAATAATAATAATAATAATAATAATGGGACTGAAGCATTGCTTGGACTGAAACGTTGCTTGGACTGAAGTCAGGTCGTTGCTGCCCATAGTAAAAAAAAAAAGGAAAAGCATTTAATAATAATAATAATAATAATAATAATAATAATAATAATAATATAATAATAATATAATAATATAATAATAATAATAATAATAATAAATCGTACCTAATCATGCGTCAAAACCGCGAGGGCGTTTTTTAGAAGAAGACTCGGTATTACACTACAAGAATACATAAAACAGGCGACGGAAATTGGCGACTGCCGACAGTCGCCAAATGTAACTTGGCGACTGTCTTCAGTCGCCCAAAAAAAATTGGCGACTACTGTCAGTCGCCAAATTTGGCGACTGAAGATGTAGTCGCTATAGGAAGGAAAATGGCGACTGAAGGTGCAGTAGCCAAATTGGCGACTGAAAGGGCAGGCAGTCGCCAATTTGGCGACTGAAGCAAAGGGGAGTCGCCAATTTGGCGACTGTAGGGCAGTCGCCAAATTGTTTTTTACAGTCGCCAATGTGTTTTTTTTCCAGTAGCTTTTCCAGTTTTGGCGACTGTTTGTAGTCGCCAAAACCCCCATTTCAGTCGCCGAATTGGCTGGAACTTTTCATGTCATATTCGTTTTTGATCTAGCCAAATCTCGTATTTATTCATCCTAATATCCAATGAAAACCTGCAAACAGAAAATTGCAACCCATTTGCGCGAACCGCAACTTTTGTAACACGAAATTCTCATTTATTAAAAAATGAGAACATTATCCAACTACAAGCTAAACTGACTACATTATCCAAGTTCATTATCCAACCTTAAGCTAAACCAACTACATTATCCAAGTTCAAGCTAAACTAACTAATTTTTATCCAACAACCTAAGTTGCAAATCCCATGCCGGCTCCACTACCACCGCCCTTACCATGCGGATCGTTGGGGTCATACCGATATTGTGGACCGGGGTTGCATTGTGTGAAGAAGTTCTCCATGGCCTCCATGCGCTCCTTCATCAACCGAAACTGTTCATCTCTTTCAGCATTCACTCTTCTTTCTTGAGCGAGTTGAGTCTGTAGTTGACTCACAATAGCCGGCTCATATGTTTGGCGAGGCTCATATGAGGATCTTCTGGCCGGTTCTTTGAAGAAGACACCATGGGCCTTTCCGGTGCCATACACATTACCCTTCTTATATCCCTTGACCAAATTAAACCAAATCTCATTATCTGGTACTTCGGGATGTTCTTCTTTTTCAGCCTCGAATGCTTCCTACATTAGTTGACAAAAATTTACCATCATTGGTTAACATTAATTTCATTAGGTAACAATTCAAAAGTATCTTAAGTAAAAAATCTTACATATAAAGCTTTGTCTTTTGGCTTAATCCAAATTCTCTCATTCTTAGCGTTCACCCTTGAATGTGTGGCAAGGAACAGTTCCGGGACCGTCGCCTGAGGATCATCAGCCAACATATCATCTGGTTGATCAGCTGACTGATCATCAGCACTCTGATCAGCTGACTGCTCAGCTGACTGCTTCTTTTTATTCTTCTTCTTGTTCAGCTACATACACGAACAAAATTCAATGTTTGCTTAGGGACATTATTATTACCAATATCCAAATAAACGAGCTAAATAAATAAGTGTTAATATAAAAACTTACACCAAAAAGTATGTCCAGAAATGACCGTGAACCAGCATGATGGGTAGGCTCAGCCATTCCTTCCTTCTTGCCTCCCCTTTTGTTCATGGCCTTCTGTGCCGATCTGGCTCGAAACTCTGGGGTATCACGCCGATTCAGAAGCCCCTCAAGCGCCTCACCTACAACAATGATAAATTATGTCATTATTAGTGGAATTTTCATCCTTTAATCAATACAATTGACAAATAAAGGTAATTGTACAGATATACCTTTAAGATGTGAGGCCTTTCCCCTTTTACCAATCTTATGGATAATGTCTTTGTATCTAGTTGCTCCAACATCGCGCCACCTCTTATTGACAGTAGACTCTAATTCAGGCGGCCAGTAAAAATGTAGCTGCAGAAATATAACATTAAGTATTAGTTGAAAAACTATAACAGTGAGTAAAATAAGTAATTAATAAAAAAGTTTTTGGTTACCCGGAAGTTATTAAACCAGGCTTCTTTTCGAGCTTCACTAGCTTCTGTCCAATTCAGGGGCACAGGACCTAACAAAGATGACTTTGTGCTGTTGGTTACACCTCGAACAGCGGTCTGATGATTAAACCTGAAACATATATAAATTGTAACTTTTAATAACTAGCTTTTTATTACTAATAAAATGAATAATTTCAATTTAATAAAACTTACCAAAATCCTGCTGGATCAAGTATCTTCCTGCGATCCTCTGTGTACTGAATCTGTACACGTGTGTCCTCCTCAGGTTCGCTCTGAACCAACTCCTCCTCCTCCTGCTGCACAGCGGGCTGGCTCTGCTGACGACTGTGCCCGCCTCGCTGCCTTCCTCTACCTCCTGCCATCTACAATCATATAAATAAAAGTATTAATACTTACAAATTAAACATGCATAAAATAAATGATTAATAAAAATATGAACAATATATAATAACATGATCAACTATACCAAATTAATCATCTTCATCATCCTCATGATCAACATCATCCTCATCCTCCTCATCCTCGTCCTCGTCCTCATCCTCATCCTCATCCTCATCCTCCTCATCCTCGTCCTCGTCCTCATCCTCATCCTCATCCTCATCCTCATCCTCTTCCTCATCCTCATCCTCAGCTCTCACTTCATCTAATTCCTCCCATCCTTCAACCAACTCATCAAAATTATTAATCTCAACATCCCCCCCTCTTCCAAGTCTTCAAACTGTTCATTCTCATTTTGGTCAATGACTACGTCTGTTGGAGGCAAAATTGTCCCATTTGATACTATTTCTTCTTGAAAAAATGTGGTATCAACTTTTGATCGTGCCTTTGTCTTAATGACTGCCCACCATGCCTTACTATTTCTATCATTTGTCGTGCTTGGATAGGAAGCGAAATACACTTGTTGAGCCTGATGTGCTAGTATAAATGGATCATACTTAGAGTATGTTCGGGTACTATTCACTTCCACAAGTTTGTAACATTCATGTACTCTCATTCCAGCCGAGGAATTATCCTTCCATTCAATCTTGAATAAGGTAGTTTTGTAAGCACGATCACGACCATTATAAGACATCTCAAAGATGTCCTCTACAATACCATAGTACTCATGGTCATCAGTAGAAGAAATAGTGACACCATAGTTGCATCTAGCCTTACCCTTACCGTGGTCAAATGTGTGAAAATTAAATCCATTAACTGAATATCGGTTCCACGTCTTAACCAAGCGTGAAGGACCGAAGGCCAAACTCCTTATCAAATCATCTTGGATATTGAACTCAATGACATGGTTCTGAAACCATTTTGGAAACTTATCCTCATGTTTGTCCCAAACATCATCCTTACTCACACTAGGATGTTCCTTACTGAAATCAGTCACGAATTTTGCTTCATATGGCTCTAAGATCTCACAATTTGATAGAACGTATAAGTGAGCACGATTGTATTCCTTGTCGTCCAAATATCTCGTTCCACCTTTTGATGAACAACCTTCATCATCTTGAGTTTGAAAAAACTCGGGTAAACTTGAATCAACATCATCTGCTTTATCAACATTCAAGTTTCGTGCTTTGGTTTCTATATGCTTTTCAAAGTAGAGAGAACAAAAATTTGCAATCTCTTCTGTTAAATAGGCATTACATATAGAACCTTCTACCTTAGCTTTGTTACCAATCTTTTTCTTCACATGATTAAGAAACCTACACATTTATTAGATCAATGTTTAATGATAATATATAGATTTGTAATTTAATATTCTAAAATTATATAGTAACGAATCTTTCTTTTATTACCTTTCAAATGGATACATCCATCTATATTGAACGGGTCCTCCAACTTTGGCTTCGTAGGGCAAATGTACAGGTAAATGCTCCATAGAGTTGAAAAATGAAGGAGGAAAGATCATCTCAAGCTTACATAGTATTTGTGGTATTTGATCTTCGAGACGAATCATGTCATCAACACATATTGAGGAGGAACATAAATCTCGGAAAAATTGACTAATCTCAACAACTGCATTCCAAACAGTAGTTGGGAGGAGATGTTTCAAAGCAACGGGTAACAGTCGCTCTATGAATACATGACAATCATGACTTTTCAAGCCTTGTAGCTTGAGCTTCTTGAGATCAACACAGCGACGAAAATCTGAAGCGTATCCATCAGGAAACTTCAACTTCCTTAACCACTCACATAATACCTTCTTTTGAGCTTTGTCCAGAGTGTAAATGGCTTTTGGCTTCGATCCATCTTTGCGAATGTGTAATTTGGGACGATCACAAAATGTCTTTATGTCTTTTCTAGAAGCAACAGTATCACATGTTTCGCCTTCAACATCCATGATCATGTCAATGAGCTGCTCAAAAAAGTTCTTCTCTATGTGCATTACATCTAAATTGTGTCTGATTAGCATAGTTTTCCAATATGGAAGGTCCCAAAAGATGCTTCTTTTATACCAACCATTCTTCTTCTTTTTCAGCTCTTTAAACTCTTCATCGGTACCATCAATAGAAGATGGCAAATCACGTACCAACTCCCACAACGCATCACCCGGAAGATGAACTGGAGCTTCATCAAGTACTTGTTTACCTTTTTTGAAAGCTTTTTTGTTGCTCCTTAGAAGATTACCGTCTGGTAAGAAGCATCTGTGACAGTCAAACCAACTCATTTTCTTGCAATTTGGAAGCCAAAAAGCTTTACTTTCAACCATGCAATGAGGACATGCTTTCTGTCCCGCAGTAGCCCAACCGGATAGCATACCATATGCGGGAAAATCGTTTATTGTCCACAAAAGTGAAGCTCTAAGTTGAAAATTTTGCTTCCTGAAAACGTCATATGTTTCGACCCCAACTTCCCACAACTATCTCAATTCTTCCACTAATGGTTGTAAATAAACATCCAAATGCCCTTTCGGATTCTTAGGCCCGGGAATAATGAGAGACAAGAAAATAAATTCCCTTTTCATACATAACCAAGGGGGTAAGTTGTATGGTGTGACCATTACGGGCCAACAAGAGTATTTCTTACCAAATTGGGTAAAAGAACTAAATCCATCCGTACACAAGCCAAGTCGCACATTACGGGGTTCCGCGGCAAATTCAGGATACATCTGATCAAAACGTTTCCATTCTTCCCCGTCACTTGGATGACACATCTTACCCGGAGTACGCGGATTTTCTTTGTGCCATGTCATGTGTTCGGAAATTTTTTTGGTAGAGTAAATTCTTTGAAGTCTTGGGGAAAGAGGAAGGTAAATTAATTGGTTCTCTGCTATTGGTTTCTTACACTTTTGACCCCTTCTATTACTCTTGTTGCCTTTTTTAGGTTTCAAAACAACTTCTCCATCACTTGTCTGAAATCTATCCATTCCACATTTTTTGCACTTGTCGAGCAACGCATCATCTTTCCAAAAGAGCATACATCCTTCGGGACATGCGTCAATCTTTTGATGCGGTAACTGAAGTCCTTTAACTACTTTTTTTGTATTGTAGAAACTTCGAGTCATGACATTATCTTCGGGGATAGCATCCTCAAGCAGAGAAGCAATACCATCAACGGCATTAAATGACATATTATTCTCACACTTCAAGGTTACTATCCTAGAGGCCGCTTGTAATAATGACATTCTGCTCCCTTCGTATAAAGGTTGTTCCGCAGCTTTTAACATGTCAAAAAAAGCCTTTGCTTGGGGATTTGGAGGTTGTTCTTCATTCATAGCTCGATGATCGTCATCATTGAGAACATTGTACTCCAAGGCATCAACAATCATATCTCTATATGGGTTCTCATCAAGTTGTTGGATGTGAGGTTGGATGTGAGGTTCTTCGTGAATTGGAGAATATACTTCTCCATGAGAAATCCAATTATAATAATTTGGACAAAACCCGTTTGTATAGAGATGTTCTTGTACCTCAAGGACAATTGCGTATTTCATGTTTTTTCATTTGTTACAAGGACACCTAAGTTGATTTTCTACCGAGTTATATTCATCTTGTTGCTTAGCAAATTCGATAAACTCAGCAACACCCTCTATAAACCTAGCATTAGAACGTTTTTTCTTAATACCAACCCTTTCATCATACATCCATGAACGTTCCAATCTCTTCATTTTAATCTAAACATAAATCCATAAACAAAAAAACTTTCAACAACCTTGCTCAATTGTAAGATAATAATAACAACTTATATATCAAAAATCCCCATTTTTTATAAATCATAACAATTACAAGCATAACGACATAAATAAAACAAACTTATAACAACATCGTCTTAATCAACATAATACAACATTAATTAAAATTCCCCAATTAATTTACAACATTAATAAAAAATCCCAAATTAATTTACAACATTAATCAACATAATAAATTATTACAAGCATAACAACATTAATCAAAAATCCCCAATTTTCAATTTTTATAAACCCTAACCCATAATTTTACATAATTAAGTAAAATTACAAACATAAAATCATTAATAACGCAACCAACATTAATCATATCAACCCTAACCCCCAATTTCATATGAACCCTAACCCCCAATTTCACCAATTATCATCCTAATTGGCTCTATAACTTAATTAACTACAACCTAATAAGCTAAGACGATCTTAATTGGCTACTACATCACTAAATCTACAAAACAAAACAAAAATCAAAACTAAAAATCGAAATTAAACTAAGAAAAATACAAACCTTCAATTGAATAAAGGTTTTCGTTGGTGGTGGTGGCGGTTACTGTGGTGGCCGGTGGTGGTGGGGGCTGCTGTGGTGGCCAGAGGTGGTGGTGGTGGAGGTGGAAGTTGTGGTGAGTGGTCACGGTAGGAGAGAAGGCGGAGGTTTTTCGTGGTTTTATTTTGTTTTTTAAGAACTCGCGTAATGAAGGAGCTGTGTTTCTGATTTATTTGTTAAGAATTTTGGCGACTGAACTAAAAATGTTGGCGAGTGCACTTCTTCAGTCGCCAAATTGGCGACTGTCCTCAACCCATTTGGCGACTGCCTTTTCAGTCGCCAATTTTGGCGCTAAATTTGGCGACTGAATACAGTCGCCAATCCTTATCTGCAGTCGCCTTTTTGTGTCGGTGGTGAAAAAGTTTGGGAAAACTTACAGTCGCCAAATTGGCGACTGACTTCAGTCGCCAATCTTCAATTGCAGTCGCCAATTTGGCGACTGCAGAGTTCAGTCGCCAGATGTCCGTCGCCTGTTTTGTTTTTTCTTGTAGTGTTGGTCCATATCCCTTCGTCATGGTCATCACGAACATATAAACTAGAAGGCTCGAATATATCCGTATCATCTAAATGTGGTACACGAGGATCAAAGCCCTCAAATACCACATCGTCATCGCAACTATCCATTGTGGTCTTACTTCTTACAGATAGCACAACTGACCACTTTTTATCCGATGGATCGGTGACATAAAATACTTGTTTCGCTTGTGTCCCTATAATAAAAGGATCCTCCTTATGACCAAATTTATTAAGATTTACTAAGGTGAATCCTAGTTCATCCTTGCGAACTCCACTAGTAGTTTCAATCCACTTGCATCCAAATATAGGTATTAGAAAATCTGTGTAATCTAACTCCCAAATCGCTTCAATGAATCCATAATAATGCATTTGACTTAAAACTGGTTTCTTATCTTTCGAACTAGCAAAATGCATGCCTTCTGCCTCTACACTAACACCAATATTTTGCATCGTGCTCATGTCATCTTGCCCACGAGTGTAAAAGGTGGATCCATTAACGGCATAACCAGTATAAGACGATGCAAAAGTCTTAGGCCCAAAACAAAGCCTCTGTAATCTAGAAGAAATATACTCAGGATATTGTTGCAAGTCTTCTATAACTCGACCCTTGAACCAAACTCTAAAAGTCTTATTGTGCTCACTTGCGATCCACATCTCTGATTTATTTCGATGCTTCGCCTTCAACAATGCCTTGTGTTCCTCAATGTACGGCTGTACCTCATCCTCGTTATGAAGAACATATGTATGTGCTATATGCCATTTCTCAGTTGCCATATCTAGACGAACATGACCCCTAAGACCTTTGCCCATCATCCACTCACTGTGCCTATTCTTAGGAATCCCAGGTAGCTCAGAATCTGACAAGTGTGCATAGCAATAAAAAAGTGCTTCATCCGTGATTGCACGCTCAGCAATAGACCCTTCAGGACGATATCTATTAGATGTATAATCCTTATACACTTTCATCAATCTCTCAAAAGGATATTGATACCTTAGATAAACTGGACCAAGGTATTTGATTTCTCTAACCAAGTGTACAATTAAATGCACCATTATTGTGAAAAATGAAGGAGGAAAGTACATTTCCAATTGACAAAGAGAAGTGACAATTAGTTTTTGCAAAGACTCCAACTCCTTGGGATCTAACACTTTATTGCATATGGCATTGAAGAAAAAGCAAAACCTACTTATGGCGAATCGAACTTTTTTAGGTAAAATCGAACGTAAAACCACTGGTAGTAGTTGTTGCATCAAAGTATGACAATCATGAGACTTTAAACCAACAAGCTTAAGATCTGTCATTGATACTAGGCTGCTGATATTGGAAGAATATCCCTCCGGCACTTTAACACTACTTAAGCACTCACAAAACTCTGTTTTCTCCTTTCTTGAAAATGTATGAGCAGCCGGAGGCAAATAATATCGTGTTCCTTTCTTTTCTGGTGCCAACTCAGGTCTGATTTTCATATCCACCATGTCCATCCTAGCTGATGTGTTGTCTTTTGACTTATTCGGAACATTCAGAAGAGTGTTGATTATATTGTCACACACATTTTTCTCAATATGCATAACATCTAAGCAATATCTTATAGAAATGTCACGCCAATATGGAAGTTTTTCAAAAAGAGGAGACATCTTCTTATATCCCCGAGACGCTAATTTAGAACCCTTCTTCCCATAAGTTATCTCAATTTTTTTCACTCTTTCATATACTTCATGACCGGTTAATATCTTAGGAGGAGATCGATGTTCAGGTTTTCCATTGAATGGTTTTTGTAGCTTACGATATGAATGATCAGGGTCCAAGAACTTACGGTATCCCAAGTACGCTTGCTTACGAGAAAACTTCAAATAACAAGAATCGACATCTTCTCCACACAAGGGGCAAGCCTCTTTCCCGTGCACAGTGTGTCCAGATAGATTACCATACGCAGGAAAGTCAGAAATAGTACATAGTAACATTGCTTTCAAATTGAAATAACTATTCTGGTAGGCATCAAACACTCGTATCCCTTCATCCCACAACAATCTCAAATCGTCAAGAAGAGGCTCTAAGTAGACATCTATATCATTACCAGGTTCTTTATGACCAGAAATCAATAAAGGCAACATCAAATATTTTCGTTTCATGCAAAGATATGGAGGCAAATTGTAAATAGCTAAAAACACCGGCCAAGTACTATGTTGACTACTCAAATTTCCAAAGGGATTCATCCCATCAGTGGAGAGTGCAAGGCGGAGATTTCTGGGTTCTTTGCCAAACTCGGGATATTTTGCATCAATAAACTTCCAGTCTTTCCCATCGGCCGGGTGTCTCAACTTCCCATCATTTGCTTTTGATGTACTATGCCATGTGAGTAATTTGGCATCATCTTTATTCGCAAATAATCGTATCAACCTAGGAATTATTGGAAAGTACCACAAAACTTTAGCTGGGATCCCCTCCTTCTTTTGATATCGCCATTCCTTACACACTGGACAACTAGTGAGATTAGCATATCCTTTGCGATATAATATGCAATCATTGGGACATGCGTGGATTTTTTCATATTTCATACCAATTCCCCTAAGTATCTTCTTTGCCTCATATGTACGATCGGGAAGTACATTATTTTCGGGGAGCATGTCCTTTAATAATTTCAGGAGGTCTGTGAAACTCTTGTCACTCCACCCATTTGTTGCTTTTAAATTATATAACTTAACAAGAGCTGCCAATTTAGTGTGCTTACAACTACTATAAAGAGGCACTTCAGAATCTTTCAATTTCTCCAATACAACACTTGTATCCTCCAAATCATTTTCATCAAGATCCTCATCAGTTTCATCTACAATACCTTCTTGCTCATCACCTCCAAACATATCTCCCCATGATTTATCCAACATATCGTCACACCCATCTCCTGCCTCAGTATTCATATTACAACCCGGATCTTCTAGTGAATTAGACTCATCGGGCTCTTCATCGTCACTCAAGCATGTTTCTCTCTCAATCTCCCCAAATTGGACATCTATTCCATCTAAATTTTTTGATTCTCCATGGAAAATCCAACAAGTGTACTTTGGATTAAAATTTGTCTTATTTAAATGTATTCTTACATCTCCAAAGCTCATATACCTAATATTCCGGCACATATCACAAGGGCACGCCATACTAGATTTGTCTTTCACGTTCTTTATTACGAAGTCGTAAAATTCAGCTAACCCGGCATCATATTCTACTTCGCCCTTTTTCCCATTAATCATCCAAGTACGAGCCATATTCGGCTACATAATTACAACATAATTCAATTATTAAATTCATAATTCAATTATTAACGATAATAATACTAATAGCAATAATAATACTAATAGTAATAATATCACTAATGTTAAAAACAACAATAAAAGGACGAAGTAGAAATGCGTAGGGGTAGAGGTGTATAGCAGCAGTAACTAGCAGCAGATTAGTAATAAACACATACGCCAACAAATTTGTAGTTAGTTTCCATTTGACTTTGAAATGGAATACGAAGTTGGTAAAGAATAGACAAGAATGTTCTACTACTATTCATTTTCTTATCTGAGTTGCTTTAATAAAATTCTTTTTCTATGGGACTCAGCTTTCTTTTTACGAAGCTTGACTTTTGTTCTATCATTGAACTACCTGATAAACCTCTTAGTCTATGCGATTTTTGACTATAAATAGAGAAAGTTTCAGCTTTAAATGGCCAAAGTTAAAGTCTAACGAGGGAAGAAAAAGAAGGCACCCAATGAGCAGCTAAGACACGGAAAACAAAGACGGGAGCTACTTCACCCTCTTCCTAGCTCACTAAACTAAAGTCAAGGGGCTGGATGGATCGACCTCTCTGTCAGAATAATCGGTGAATTAACGAACTGAAGAGCTTTTCTTAAAAAAGTCTTTTCACTTTTCTCATTCGAAAAAGAAGCAGAAGGCGAATAAGTAGCTTCATAAACAATAAAAGAAGAAGACGGATCAATAGGATCAAGAGAAGGAAGAAAAGCAGAAAGAGAAGCAAGAAAAGGAGGTAGCTTGGAGCTTAATCTGCTATATATAGTAAAGCTTCATGTTAGGATTCTCCAGTTAGTTTACATAATGTATTTTGCTAGTCTTAAAATAACTACATCTATATATGGTAAAGCTGTTGATGAGTTTTCTGCTCCAGTTGATGAGTTTTCTGCTCCTTAAGAAAACAAAGACTTCTTTAGAACTAGTCTTAAAATAACTACATCTATATATGGTAAAGCTGTTGATGAGTTTTCTGCTCCTTAGACAAAGAGGATGCATTCCCCATAAAAAAAAGTAATTGGAGCATTCTAATATAACTCTTATCCTTCGTGGGAAGATCTTCCTGTTGTATTGCTTAATTGGAGCTACCTCCTCTATACTCGTAGTTAGTTTACATAATGTAAAGCTACCTCCTATGGCTCTCTTCGCTTTTGACAATTATACATCATATTCCTCATCCAAATCACATACAAACCATATATTCAACATCAAAACCACAAATTATACATCATATATTCAACATCAAAACCACATAAACATTCATAAAACCTAATAACCCAAATAAAATCGAGAAAATTGGTAATTCAAACAAGAGTAAAGGAGAAAGAGGGCGTACGATTATGGTTCAGTTGCTTGGTGAAGAAGAAACTATGACGGACGATTGATAGCAAGACTTCAGAATTTCGTTTTCTTAGTGAAGGAGAAAGACAACGGAATTTCGCAGACTTCAGAATTTCGAAGGTTTTGCAGACTTTTGCAGTTGTACTGTATGCTACGTTTGTTTAAATTTTTATGAAAAGCAAAGAGAACGGTTCACTAAGCAACCGTCTTCTTTTAGAAGCAAAGAGAACGGTTCTATAGGCAACCGTTCTCTTTTAGTTATAATGAAAAGCAAAGAGAACGGTTCTCTAGGCAACCGTCTTCTTTTAGTTTTTACGAAAAGCAAAGAGCACGGTTCTCTAGGCAACCGTTCTCTTAGCTTTCTAATTGTTAACAAAAGAGCACGGTTAAGTCTTTTAACCGTTCTCTTTAGTTTATTTAGAACAAATAAAGACGGGTTATAATGGGAACCGTCTTGTATTTCTGAATTAAAAAATCCCGCGCATCTTTAGTGACACATTAGGACGGTTCCGCAAAATTTCGTTCCATTAGCCCCGTCTCCTAAACCTATATTTGTAGTAGTGAAGCTACCCCTGCCCCTTCCCCATGCATCCTTCCACACGCCTAAACACTCCACCTCACCTTATATTGTGTGTGATTCACATTTTTAACATTCTAACCCTCAACCTAAGGCAATTTCTACTAAGAGAAAAACCTAAGAAAATCCTCTAAATATTATTAGATAATATTCTTAATATACTATATTAAATATAGTACTATCTCGGTGTGTTCTAATACGATTAGAACTCGGTTTTGGAAACCCGATTGTTGTTCACCTAGTCCGTGTAAGCTCTCGGTTTAAGGGTACGTCTTGGGTGCATCTTGAAGGGGGAAAGCTATTTTGGTTGCTCCGTGGAGGATCGTACTAGCATTTAATTGGACCGAATGTAAGGGTCTGATTCTCTAATTTCCGCAATTTTACTTTTGCATGCAAAAGATCTATGACATAAACTAAATAGTTAATTTAGTTAATGAATTACTAAGACTAATTAAATGGTAGGGTAGTACGGCGATTCTTTCAGAATTTGCATTCGCACATTTAGATCATCATCTAAATCCAAGAACATCTTCTTGAGCTTTTGCAAAATCTTTTAAAATCTTTTTCCTTCGAATGTCCTCGCGTAGTGCATATAAGAATCTAATCTTATTGTATATTCCTGTGCGAGCGAAACTTCTAGTTTTCTCACGTAGTACTAATAAGAATCTTATCTTATAGTACATACATGTGCGAGCGAGAACTTCACAATGGATCCCATGCTCAGATAGATACATAATTCTACTTTTGATCTCTTTCCTAAGTAATTTTAAGAATTCTTTCTTAAGGTATTTCATGGGAATCGTCGTAGATCCCTCCATCCCAAGGATAGATATAGAATTATAGTCTTGATCGTCTTCCTCATTAATCTTAAGAACTCTTTCTTAAGGTATTTCCTGATGAGGAGCGACGTAGATCATAAGGCTTAGACGGTACATTGAGAGTTTTTAAACGTTATCTATCTTCTCAATCTTTCACACAACCGAAACAATGGATCATACTATTCTTCAATAGATCACATCTATTGTTTTCTTCCTAAATCCTTTGTTGTGGCTTTTAAATTTCTTCCACTCTATTCTTGTAATAATAATCTCATTTTACTACCAAGAATAGCCACTAGCCACGACCAACGATTTATGAAGTCGGAATGTGTGCGTCACATAATCTTATTAGTGACATTTATGAGATAAAACGGAAAAATATTTGTCTAATAGTTTGATAGTTTGAGTTATTAATAATTTTCCTTTACTTGAGTTCTAAACTCAATTCCTTATGAATTGTTTTTTGACATGAGCATCTCATGCTTATTCGCTTTCAACGAATCATACATTAAATATGATAATCAATTCAATTTTATGTTTTGATTTGCAAGTGTTGGAATGATGAATTAAGAACATTACCATAAATAAATGATGGTGACTTGGGTTGAAAACCAAGCCACCAAATATCCAAAGCACAACAATTGTTCAAGGACTAATTTTCCTTGTCTAACAAGGAAATTAACATGGTATTTAAAAGTTCTAAAACAACACTTCAAATCATGAGCAAAATAAGCGAAAAACTAAGCTTCTTGATCATCTCCTTGGGAGCTACCTTTAGTTCCCATTTGCTCTTTTAAGTTTGCTTTTCCTTCTCCTTATCCTTGCTCTCATGCCCCAATTCAAATAAGAAGAGCCTTTATATCACAACTTGTATCATTATACCAAAGTTGAGATAAACATAAAATAGGGATAGTTATTATACCAACTGGAAGAATTTTCCCAGCTTTGAGATCGCTGAGATACTTGGAACAATTCCTCTTCCAATGCCCTTTGCCATTGCAATAAAAGCATTTTACTCCTTGAAGGGAGCTTTTCTTGGGATTTGAGGTGCTTGCTTCGGAAGCCACCTTCTTGGCATTGTTGGAAGTTTGCTTCCTGCCTACCTTTCCCTTCCTTTTGAACTTCCCTTTGTTCTTTGTGTTAACATTGAGCACATCCTTAGGGGCACTAACATTTAGGCTCATATCCCTTTCAGCTTGCACAATCATAATGCGCAACTCATCAAGGGTTGTCTCTTGGTTTCTCATGTTAAAATTCACCCGGAATTGAACATAAGTTTTGACCTTGGACAAGGAGTGGAGGGGTTCTATCAATCAATAGTTCTTTGGGAATATCCACTTGATGCAATCTTAGAGTCTCAACATGCTCCATTAGCTTGAGCACATGAGGGATAACTTTTTGGCCTTTCTTAAGGTTGAGATCAAAGAAAGCGGATGCCGCCTCATATTGGACAATTCTCGAAGCCTTCGAGAACATTGTCACAAGTTTGGAGTAGATTTCATAGGCGGTGCTAAGTTTAATAGCACTCCTTTGAAGTTCGGGCTCCATAGAGAAGATCAAAACATTTTTGATCGCCACAAACTCTTTGTGGTAGGCCTCATAGGCCCGCCTAGTCGCGGCATTGGCATCATCAACAAGTGCGGCGGGTGGTTCCTCGATGAGGTATTGAGTTTTACCATACCTTCTGTGGCCAACTTGAGTTGGGCATCCCAATCGGCAAAGTTTGCCCCATTCTTTTCAAGCTTGCAACGATCCATGAAGGATCGTAGCCATGAAATATGTGTTACGGTGTTCGAGGTAGTGGAAGTTGACATGATTGATAATGAATTGAAGACTTAACTACAAAATTAAAGATCAAAGATATTAAACTCTCGTCGTTTTAATTAACTTGTAAACATTTTAAACAAGTTAAGACATCTATAAAATGACCTCTATCCAATTTTATAAATGATTCCAAGACCCAAACCCTATACCACCAATATCGTGAACCACTGGAACTCCGATTTAATGATATGATTTGGTGGGTTAACTTCTAGCCGGTTCTACCCTAGAACTCTTGGTCGATGAAAAATCATTATTTATTCATCTTTAGCCCGAAACACATTGACCACTGGTCCTCTACACTTCCGTTGAGTATAAATCAAATTTCGATTGCATCAAGATGAGATCCGCCCACTGGACTGAATCCACCTCATTGCCCACTTATCCTACGTAATGGGGTTCGTATTGCCCACTGGACTAGCACCACCCCACGAAATAGAAGCTCATGGGTTCGACTATTTTGTAAGGCTAATCTCAATTGTTTTAATAATATCGAGGTCTTGTCAATTTATTATCTATCACCTTTTAAGTGAATTAAAATGGTGAACTCGATAATTATAATTGACACGGTCGTTTTTAACGATTATTCTAAAATGCATGTTTATGGCAATTTGGCTATGCATACAAACATATAAATAAAGAAAATTAAAGCAATAAACCAATAAAGTCCTAGTATGACCTTCCTAATAATAGAAAATCTTATTAACTATTACATATTCGGAAACCAACAACTTGGTCCCTTGAACTTCAAAAGCACGCCATCCAAGAAAACACTGTCTTGTCGGAACTCCTTTCCGAATGGCACCGTCTTTTGGAATCTCCGGTATTACAATAAAATGATACAACTATTCTATTGTAAAACTTAAATTTAAATCTATTAAATTACAAACCGGTGATACGAGATCACATAAATTACAACCGAATCAATATTCCCTTTCATTACGGGTAATATTGATTAAAAACTAAGGTCATACTAATAAAAATTACATAATTCCAAATTATATAAAACAATCCAAATATGACATTCATATTAAATAAAATGCAATATTAAAATATGTATGCATATGCCAATATTAAGGTCAAATCGCCTTACTCGAGCAAATATCTCATATTTGTTTACGGTTTTACGGATATGCGTGATTTTAACTTTTAAAATCACCAAAATTATATAAATCTCATTTATGTCAAAGTTAATCATCCTAACACTCTTTAGGCATCAAAAGTTAGTCCTCACTAATTTTGATCATGATTCAACTTGAATTTACTTTATTGTTCATAAATTATTCGTATTTACGGAAAAATAAAGGAAAATGGCCAAATGAGTCAATAAAAATTCGAAAATTCGAAAATTCAAAATTTAAAATTTTTGAATATTTTGAAAATTTCTAAAATTTCATAACTTAATAAAGTGGCCTCATGCAAAATAATTAATTTATTTCTCAAATAAATCAAAAAATACATGTTTTTATGTCCAAAAATCCAATTTAATTATAAAAACTTGCAATAGAATTACATTGAATTTTTAGTCATCCTAAAATACTTTTAGAATCTGTAAATGACCAAAAATTTCAGGCCAACCTCAAATTTTTAAATTTTATGACTCAAAAATTCAATTATTAACAATTATCTCATAAACATTAATAATCAATAAATCAGGAACTTTTTGATATCCAACTTTTGTATCTAATGTACCTATCATATAAGTCATCTATGGGTAAAATTTTATGCCATAATTTTAAGATTAACTATTTTTAACACAATTAGTCACTGTTTTTGGTTGATTTTAACCATTAAAATTATAAATCATGCATCACGAGATTAAAAAATTCTCAAAATTTACATACATTCTGTAAATATTTCATGTGACATTGTGTAAAATTTTTATGGCAAAATTCCAACTCTCGATATGAAAGTCGAATTTAGTCAATATTAATACGATTTTTACTCCTAAAATCGTTAATCATGCAAAATTAGTGCTTTAAATCTGAAAATTTTTGTAGGAACTTTACATATTGCATGTGACATCTCATAAAATTTTCAAGGGCAAATTCCAAATATAACGTTATATACCCATTTTTACTCATATTATGACATTTTATTTCATAAAATTCATAATTCATGCATAATAACTTATTTAGTCACGAAACGTTTTATACAACATATAAAATATGCATGTGAGAACATATCAAAACATCTCGGCCAGAAACCAAGTTTAACTATTTTTCCCATTAATTGATGTTTAAAACCGATTTAAACTTCAAAAATATAAAATGAACAATAAATATCCATAAAATTATTTTTATTTCCTAAAACCATTTTCGGATCAGAAACTTTAACATGCAAAATTATTTCGTTATTTATCATAATAAAACACAAATTTTCGAATTGCATGTGTTAATCTCATTAACACGAAAACCATGAATCTGATCATGCATGCAACAACCGTAATGCTCTGATACCACTTGTTAGAAAACTAATTTCATTTTGTCAACTCATATCTCATATGAGTTTAGTTTGTTTAAGTTTAGTCATTAAAACTTAACTAGATCTTATGCATGCATGATGATTACATAAGATGAAGGAAATGTTCTAACAATGCTTTAGAAGGTTTATACTCAATTAATCACCTATTAATCGAGTCTTGCATGAACCGTTTACTCTTACCAACGGTCTATTATGAAACCGTCTCCAAAAACTCTTATCAAGGACCCAATCTCAAAACTAAAATCAATTTTGTTACTAGAAAATTGAAGTTAGTATACTAGAAATTATTAACAATATTACAATAATATTATTAGTAATGATTTATTTCTCTAGAAATATTATTTTTCTAGAGAGAATATGGTTGAATGAATTTGTAGTATGAAAGATGAGAAAGCATCCACACCTATTCATGTGGTAAATGCTGTAGCATATATAGAGCAGCATGAGCTCCTTTGCTCATGAAGTGGCCGGCTATCAAGCCCTCATAAAGCCAATGGATGACCTCTATTTTTATGCTTAAAGCACACAGTATGCCTTACACCTATCTTACACATCTAATTAGCCTTTGTAAGACTAGTAATGATAGTGTATTATTTTTAACACACAATCACCATATTCATATATATATATATATATATATATATATATACACACGGTCCAAGGAGGATAAAATAGACTCCATTTTATCTTTGTCAATTGTGTTAATTTGTAACATGTCACACATGTCTTATAACACATGAACCAATTTGCTAATTATGCAATTTTAACACTTTAAAATACATAATTTACAACATTTAAATAATTCCTCTAGTAATTCTTAATTACTACCTTATAAAAATGTAATATCATAACTAATTACAACTATTTGTAATTTTATGATTGACCGTGTTCATTCCCGATATAATTGTTTCTTAAACAATTAATCAAAACCGAGTAATAAAAGAAATTTTATTACTTTGACAATTATTATTATAATCCCATTATAATAATCCACGTCACGTAAAATCATTTCCTAATTTTCAGTTATTAATTAATCTGTATCATATACGATTAATTAAATATTCCATTGAGACGGAATTCCCTAAAGATATGACCTTAAGAGATCAACTGACCACCGCCATTATATGACGATAATGTCAAACTCTAGACAGTCAATCATTATCGATAAATGTTGATCAGTTGACTTTAAAAGAGTAACTTTACCAGTTGTGTTTCATTTAAATGAGATTTAAATACGTAAACACATTATTGTCGAGGACACTACCTCCAACAATCTCCTACTTGTCCGCGACAAGTGTGCGTTACCAATTCTCTCGTCGTATTACTATCTCCCACTCAATGCGAGTCATCGTCGTCACATGTCATACTCGCAAGTGATCTTATCTAGAGTGGTTTTCTCGATCTGGAGACATAACTTCCTCCCTCTCATCCCAAACCCCCATGGAGGCTACTTGACCGTCATACACAAGGCAATCAGATCCGAGACTAGACTTTCATCATTCTAGTAGATGTTTCGGTAACTTATCTCCTTTCGTTAGTCCAAGCTTTCGGTTATCTTTTGCAGTATGAGTAATAGGTAGAATCTATTATAGGAAACTGATGGTGTTGTTCTAGAGTTGTGTGAGGCGTCCTTAGATGCGTACGTCAGGTAGGTGACCCCACTCAGTCAAGTAATCGCTTTATGTTGTATTCTGTATTTGTTATGGTTGTATCGTGGTGTGATTTCAGTGTGATGTTGGTACCGATATTGGTGACAACGAGGTGATGTGACAGTGTGACAGTGTTGAGATTTGCGGAACGTATGTGTGAGACCGTTGCAGGAAACGACTCTCACTCCTAAGACCGCCTTCGTGGGTCCTGCCACGAAGGGGATGTGCACATTAAGGATCTGGATAAAAATATACGTTAAAAATATAGGAAAACATAGAATTATCCCGTGTATTGCATGAGTCACAATAAAACTAGTAATAAATAAAGTAAGTAAGAGTGAAGTGTTGGTGAGAGTAGAGAATGTAGTAAATGATTGAAATGTTGGAAAATGGAAAATGATTGGAAAATGATCGGGTTGATGACCTAGGTCGTGATTTTTTGCGTAGGAGGATGAAAATGGGCCAAAATAATTAGAGTAGGATTAAGATTAAAAATATTAATAGCCCAATTAACTCGGTCTTTTA
Organism: Silene conica; assembly: GCA_029255685.2. Classification (NCBI taxonomy): domain Eukaryota; kingdom Viridiplantae; phylum Streptophyta; class Magnoliopsida; order Caryophyllales; family Caryophyllaceae; genus Silene; species Silene conica. The sequence goes on along the minus strand of CM055317.2, from coordinate 31,572,026 downwards.
CTTGAACATGGTCTAAGTAGTTACAATATTGATCGAATAAATTACTTGGTTCAACTAAGCCACCTCTTGTTACACAAGCATTAGTCGAGGGTTTAATATTCTTTGCTGACTCGCCCATTTACTCGGCGTGCATCATAATTATCTTTCCAGTTTAGAGCAGATTTGTTGTACGGTCGTTTTTTTTGTGTATTTTGGTAAAATATTTTTTGATAAATAGTTAACGTTTTGATTAAATAGTGACCACTTTAATAAAATGTTCATTTTTTAGTCATAAAAGTGGTTATTATTTAACAAAAATAGTCTCTATTTATTAAAAATTGGTCCTATTTTTTGTCCCGCATAGGATACGGTTGTATAAATTTGCGAAGAGTTCATACATAGTCAACTCGAATGTGATGATGTAAATGAATAGTCAAAACACTAAAAAGCTTGCATAATTAACACAATAAACATGATTACCAATGTATTAAACAAAGCATAACACGAGTAAATTAATGAGGGACTAGTCATCACACTTCATACCAACAAACAAAATTGTTTAGTGCTTAATGGAATGAACAACCCAAGAAATTTCCATTTATAACCCTCCAAAAAAATGACCTCCAATATTATACTCCTATTTCCAAGTTCCTTCCTGTTTTCCTATATATATACCTACATTTCCTACCACCCTTACCCTCTACCAGACTACCATAAAACTTAATTCATCTTGTTGTAATATTATTCAAACCTCATTTAAGAAACATACAAAAACCATCCAAAAGAAACAAGAATATGAAGAATAATATCTATGATATGGGCTATAAGAGGGTAAATAATGGAGCTACAAGATGCAACGTTTTTCGCGGTATTCGTCTCAATGTAAAAAAGGTGTCAATCCATAAGCTAAGAGTTAGATTCATGCAATTCTTCAACAAATGGAGAAGATCATACAAGAGTGTTATTAAATCAATAAGGAAAAGGATTAATGGGAAAACAAGTTGTAGAAAGAATAGTAAGAGTAGATTAATATCAGGAGAGACGGATAATATTAAGCGAGATTGTTGTAGGTTAAAGTCTTTAGGTCGGACTAACTCATTTTATACACAAGCAATTGCTGATTGCTTGGAATTTATTAAGCGAAATTCGGTTTCTGTTGATCATCCTCATAATAGTAGTGATCACATTGCTAACACTTTAATATCATGATCGATCTTATGTTGTTCAAATTCCTTGTTTTGCCCTACCAATTTTTGTGGATTTGCTTTTCTATACAACTAGTCTAACTTTATATTTTTGTTTCTTATGACTTGGGCTTTACCTGGTTCTTTGATGTTGAAGAATACTAAGGCGTCGTTTGGTTCGGTATGGGAAGATAAAATCTCCGGAAAGATTAAATTTATATGAACTTGAAAATTACGTGAATTATGTAAATGTTGTTTGGTTCAATGTAGGAACTTCAATTCATGCGGAAACTTTCGTTTACCTGGAGGGGCTAGGTAAGTGACTTCCTACATTAGGTAGGGATTAAAGTTCTATAGGAAGTTCTAATTCCCATGAATTGGTCCCATGAATTGGACAACCAAACAACACTCAATTTTTCCACTCTCCATGATTTTTCAATTCCCGTGATTTTATAAGGCAATCAAACAACCCTAAGAGTTGATTTCTTTTCCTTCAAAAAAAGACAAGAGTTGATTCTTTGGATATTCCATATAATTGTCTCAGTACTGGTAGATAAACTGAATTAAATTAATTAGAGTACAACGTAATTGAACTAAATTGAATGAAATAAATTTTGTTGAATTAAAAATTAATTTTGTAAAGAGATTAATTGAACATAATTGATTAAACGTAAATAAAACCTAACGGGATATAGATAAGCAAAATTAAAAGGAGTTGAAATTAAGCCAGAAAAAACTAAGCCTAAGTAGGGGCACAAATTTTCAGGAATCTAAATAGTAACACAAACAAATAAGAAGAAAATTGAAAATTTAACGTAGAAGTTTCAAATTTTTATTATACATATACGCCGAAACATCGCTTCAAGGCAGTTTTAGCTCCCTTAATTTGTCATTGAGTTAATTCTTTGGATATTCCATATAATTTTCTTAGTAATGGCGACTCAAATGTTTTAGTGGAGGCCCAAAATTTCAGGAATCTAAATATTAATCGAAACAAATTAGAAGAAAATTGAAAATGTCTTGTAAAAGTTTCAAATTAGATATTTTGTTATTATACATATGAAAACATCTTTTTTAGCTCCGATCTCTTGTTTGGTTACTGAAGTTTAGCAACTCAATACTAAAAGCCAGAATCTTATACCTTATTTTGGTGAAAATGAAGTGATTGGAGAGGAAAATGTTGTTGTGAATGTCGAGGTAAAGCTCACAATGTTGTAATATTAGAATGGTCAAATTGAAAGTAAGCAATGTGAGAATTAAACTATTAAAATAAGTAATACGTAATTACATACGTTAGATAATGATTGACCAATAAATCTGAGGTTAGAGGATGTTGTCAGAGTTAGGATTTTGGACTTTAGAGGGACGAAGGACGCAACCTCGTAGGGGTTCCTTAATTTTTGGGTTCTTGGTATGTAGGTAGGAATGAGGTTAATCGAATAACGTCGTTGATTAGTAGCCACCTAAATTGGTGCAAAATGTTGAATTATTTGATGACTAATAATCTCAAGGAGCGAGAATGCATGACTAAATGAAAATATTAAATATGATTGATTCATATTTGAAGAGCACACATGAACAACTTTAGAAACTTAAGCTTTGGAGTTATGAAACACGATTGATTTAATCACTCTCAGTCCCAGATAAACGGGTGTCGACATAGGTCACCCGTGTCGCGCGTATTCGCGCGTTAAATAAATTGAAGCGACGCCATTTCTCTTATGGAACTTTGTCTTGACAAAGCATGTCACGGGCCGTTAACGATTTGAACGACATTAAAGCAGGTGACTGGTTGAACACGCATGCTTTTGTGGAGTCACCACCAACTTTTGTGGATAAGTGGATCCGTTTGAATACCTCATGTCTTGTCAAGACACAAAGTAGTGACATAGATATTAAGGAATTCGTCGCCCTTAGCATTTTATGTCTAGAATAACTAATGCGATCCCATGAAAATAGATGTTCACAAATATCTGAGTAAGGGGTGAGGGTATGTATCATGAAGCTCATACTAGAGCACCTAATCCTGCCCGCCTCGATAGCGGCCGTTACTAATGATCAGAGGATTCATTTATACTCGAGATGTTGTTTAGTTATATGCATGAATGCAGCTAACAACGTTTTAATCCTAGCATGTGAATTAAACTACGTTGGCTAGACCCGTTATTTAGCATACAATTAGGTCGAAGTTAGATGGTTTAATTATTTACTTGTGAAAGATAAACAAATGGACAAAATGATACATTACAGAAGTGAATTAAACAGACTAAGTCACAACCACAGATAAAAAGGTCTTTTAGAAATTAAAGTGCAAAATACGCGGTGATATTACATCTAATAGTCGATTAATAACTGACTCGAAGGACTACGTCAGAATGAGAAGAGATTAGAGGCAGGACAAATCCTAGAACAAGCGCATCAAAAGGTGCGTATAATACCCGTCGTTTAGGGACCCGTTGATCGACCCATAACCATAAAAAGGCCGTAGAAGGAGCTTTAGTGAGAGGCGGAGGATGATAGCATGGTGCCTCTTAGAAGAGGTACTTGACTTAGTACGCGATACTCGGTCAAGTACTGATACTCGACTAAGTACTACGTACTCGACGGAGTACGTCAGGTATTCGACTGCGTACATACGATCGATCTGTTCATGCGGGTTATTTGTTTTAACGGAGGTTTAATTAAAATCATTTCTAATTCATTTTCGTTAACACTAATAAACCTTATTCGGTTTTCTCTCCTCAACGCCTCCACCTCTCACCCTCTCTCGCACCTCATTATATCTCTATGTCGACGACGCTCTAGCGTTACCGATAAGTTACGTTTTCAAGACTGGACCTCGTCTTTTGTAATACCCCGTATTTTAGCCTCGGTCAACGACAATCAAACCATGTTTTATACAAGTATTTCAAATGGAATGTTTATTAGTATTTTACGTAAACTGTTATTAGTTTTATAAATCGTATTACTACGATTGTTTTGTATTTCATAATCATTTTATATTTGACGATTATTTCTTAAAATAACATTGCATTCGTATTTCTTTAATTTTGATAATATATTTATAATTAAATATATTTCGTATTTCGTATTTATTTTTCATTCATACTTGTTTTATTATTTAAATCGTAATTATATTTAAATTTAAATTTTTATATATTCTTATGTAATTACTAATAATTTTATATTCTTAATTCAATTAATATTTATATAATTATTTATATAATTATTTATATAATTATTTATTTAATAAAATAATAACCGTAGTCGTTTATGACCTCGAGTTGCGGTATGGGCTGGGCTTATGACTTATGCTATTAGAACCGTGTATGGAAGCGATACGAAACCAAAACCCTAGCTAGTAACCCATCGACATAGGCTTCACCACCAACACGTAAACCTACTCAAACACGAAAACAAACCCTATCAAACCCTAACTTTCGTCTGCCTCCATAACCTCGTCTGCATCCCTACATCTAAACTACACCTAAAATTCTATACCTGTGTCTGCCGTGGGTTTAGAGGAGAATAGAAGGGAAAGAAGATTTGGGTTAGAACAACCATAACACTCATCGTTTCATCCTACACGCTGGTAAGTTCATAATCGCTTTCGTTCTTTTAATACTCGCTGTTTGTTTTCTGTTCACGTTCTCCTTGTTGAATTCGGCTGTTTTGGGTTGTTTATGGGTACGAGCTTTATGGGTTATAGTAGTAGGGTGTTTGTGAGTCGTATGGTGGTGGTTAGGGTGGTGAGTGGTGGTTGAAACCACCGTGAGTCGTGTCAGAAAGTGGCCAGGGACGTAACATAATAGAAACATGGGCAGGTTGCGGGTTAGTTTATAGTGGTGTTGCAGGTGGTTATGGAGGAGACGAGGGCTGATGACTACCACCAGGGAGGACGTGAGAGGTGAGTGATGTTGAGAGTGGTGTTAGGTGGTGGTTATGGCGGTGGCACTGGTGGCTGAAATGGGGTTTGCAGGAGGTGTTCACGCGGGGGCAAGGGTATTGGCAGAATGAACGGAAATAAAAAAAAACAGAGTATGAGCGTGTTGGAGTAGGGGGTTTGGTGACGGTTTTTGTAGTAGTAAGAGGTGAAATTAGAGGGAGGTGGTACCACCCCTGGAACCACCGTGGGTCAGTGGTGAAAACGGTGGTGGCCAGAGGTGGTGTGGGTGACGGTGGTGAGAGAAACAAGTAATGAAAGGAGGGGTGTGCGAAATAGTTGCTGGAACAAAACTGAGTATTTCGATTTTCGTGTGTGTACAGGCATTTTGGCGTGAGTTTTGTGGTGGGTTTGAGAGCGGAAAATGGTGGCCAGAAGGGTAATGTCGTGGATGACAGTGTGAGTGAGAGTTTGGGACCCATCGTGGTGGTTGTGGGTGGTCATAACGGTGGTGGTGATGCCGTGAAGAAGGGTACTCGAGTGTGAAGGTGTTTGTGTATGTTCTTTCGGTTTTGGTCGTGGTTAAATGCTGCGGTTGTGATATTATTATTATTATTATTATTATTATAATATTGTTAGTATGAATTGTTGTTGTCTTTGTTTGTGTGATATATTATTATTATTATTGTTATTACATTATTATTACTATTATATGTTACTGTTATTATTAGTATTATTAATATTATTATTATCATTATAATAGTTAATATGTTATTGTTAGTATAATTGATATTACTAGTGTTGTTCATGCTTTAATTATTATTTGTTAAGTGAATTTTCTTTATACAAGAATGTGACGGTTTTTAATAGTTCGTTTTCAATGTTCGTTTCTTTAATGGAAGTTAGCTATAAAAGTAATATTGACGGGTCGGTTAAGTTAATTGAGGTAGTCATGTTTAATACGGTCTTGTTATGCGGATTATATTATTTAAATTGTTAATTTAAATAATTGATATATTATAATTGTTTACGTAGTTATATTAGTTAGTGATTACGTATATTATATTGTTAGGTGACGATTTTGAAGTGGCATTATTATGTTTACTCGCTGGCTTGCTTTTGGACTATATATATTGCTATTTCAGGTAGGATACACTGACACCATATTCTATGATGTGTTATGAATGGATGTTGGGTTGTGTGTATTGGATGCTAAGCATGCTTTATATGAGAATGATGTTGGTTGGTGTGAGTGTTGATTATTATCATTATTGACATGAGCATTTCATTATTTAATAGCATGATTGATTAAGAGTATTGTTGCATTCATGAGCATGGCATATGCATTGGTTACTGAGAAAGTTACGGAATGGATATTGATTTGATATAAAGCCCAGGGTGGTTCTGCAGACCAGGCCTGGTGTCTTATCAGCTATTGAGCTGGTGTTCGGTGACGACCGATTATAGTCTGCCGGGAGTTTCGGTATGGCTTGGTGTTTCGGGTTTGAGATTGGTGTTTCGGGTTGAGATTGAGATTGTGATTGAGCTCGAGCATATCATGACATTTGCATATCATTTAACTGTTGCATTATAAGTTTTGTGTTACCCTACTCAACCGCGAGGTTGACAGTGTATTCGTGTACACCTACGATGATCCGGAATGGGGAGTAGATTCCACAGGTCAGAGACAGATGAGCTAGGAGCTGGGTCAGGAATGTGAGATGCATACTTGGGACCGACTTAGAATTATATCACATCTAGAGAAGTCATCAGTTGTCTTTTCTTTTCCGTTATGTAGTAACTGTAATAACCAAGTTTAAATTTTATCAGTTTTTATATAAAGTACTTTGGTTTGTTTACTTTGTTATTCACTACCTCGGACATTCCGAGATGGTAACAGCTCTATTTATTTGAGAATGTCTTGCTAAAGGCTCTTAAATAAATGGGGGTGTTATATCTTTACCTTTTGGGTTAATAATGGGTAAAAACTCTATTGTAGGATGCTTGTAGGAGGCGATTCAAACCCCACGGCGATCGCCTCTCGTGGCTCCCGTCACGAGAGGGATGTGAACCTTACAGATCTGGGTACACTCCTTGCGATGAGCGGGGCTTGGGTGTGATAAGTGATATTTATTCATGATATAACCTCTTATATTAGTTTTGTTTTATGTGTCATTTAGCACTTATTTAAGTACTTTGAAGCTAATATTATGTTTCTAGAACAATTGTGTTTTCAAGTATGTGTTGTAGGAATTTGGCTTAATTAGGCTAAAATTGTCGGAGTAGTGTCCTCCACAATAATGCTTCTACATAATAAATCTCGTACAAGGAATATGAGGGATTTATATTTTATATGTTTGTCAGCTGGTCAACGTTAATCGGTAATGATTGGCTGACTAGAGTTTGACATTACTGTCGTATGACGGCGGTGACCAGCTGATCCCTTTAGGTCACACCTATAGGATGATGCCTGATAACTCCGTTATCTACGCGTTTTCCATACCTAAAAACTCTTTGTCGTAGCCCGTTTTCTTGCTTTTTATGTGTTCTTCCGTGCTTAATTTGCATATAACGCTCAACTTGCCTTTTGGGGAGCTTGTTTCGGGTTTTGGTTGTGTTTGTCGATTTTTGTAGGGATACGACTAGGGCCAACAAGCACCCACCTGAACAAGAAGCAACCCATGGACCCATTTGACAACCTAAGGCCCAACATAAACCCATGGATAGCCCAAAACAGAGAAATAAGGAAGCTAACTGAAGGCACCGTAAGAACCGTACCGTTCCTCTCCAGGGACGAAGGAGCCATGCTTTCCTAGCCGTGCCGTGCGGTTCTCTGCCGTGCCGTTCCTCTCCAGGGACGAAGGGGCTGTGCCCTCCGAGCCGTGCCGTTCTTGCCGTGCCCAACTCTGTTTTTGCGCGGATCTTTGTTTACTTGAACGACAATGTTTTGGGTCGTTTTGCCTTTTTGTAACCTAGTATATAAGCACTTTTCCTTCTCTTTTTACTGTACACCCTACCTCTAGTTCAAGTTTTTAGTAAGAGAAACCCATTTCCTTTGTAATTTGCAACAAATCCTTAATCAATTTCAATAGTTATCAAGCTTTCTTTGTTCTTTTGCTTCATTGTTCTTCCTTGTTCTTCCTAGTTGATATATTTCTTATCTCTTTCTTTATTTTGTCATTTGTTTACATTTTAGTTGATTTAGGAGTTTGAATTTTGCACTTAGCTTGTTCACAAAGTTTCTTCCTTTGTGCTTAATTATTGTTTGTTTTGATTTATTTTGCCTTAGATCATTGTTGTAGTTGGTTTTTGCATGTTTGATAGTAAGAATTTATCCTTCATCATGTTTAATCACAAAGTGTCATCTTTTGTTATGAATTTGAGTTCCTTAGTTATGACTAGTGAGTAGTCTCATACTAGGACTCGATTAGCTCCATCATGGGTGTTTTATTTTATTGATTTCTCACTCGATTAGTCCTTGGGTTTGGCTTGTGAGGGTAGAATAGGGGATTTGGCTTGTTTATGGGTTTTTGCGGGTTTCATTGACTCTATACCCTTGTCCATCGGCGAGAGTCGGTTAGTTTGGGAGTCGGGGTGGCTTTTTTGACCTTATTGTCTACCTAGGTTGAGACCGAAAGGGAGAACCGAGGGAGGATCCCCTAGTCTAGCGTTTGAAATCGACCTTCGAGATGAGGGGATGGATGACCCGGAAACCAACGTGGGTATTTAACTTAGGACATCGACTTTCGAACCCGAGAGGGGGGTTAGTCGGGATTGCTAGTGTCTTATAGTGAGCCCGAGAGGGAGTCTATGAGCGAATTAGAGGCGTTTTCCCCTTTATAACCCATACCCGTTGACTAGTAAAGAGAGATCATAATCATGAACACTTATGGTGGAGTGAAATCGGGTCCTAGGCCTTTCCTCTATTGAATTACACCCATTTCTTTCACTTGTTATTATTAATTTTATTTAATTTACTTTGCTATTTCAGACTTAGCTTATTTGTAGTTATTCTGTTGGGAAATGTGTCCTCAACAATAGTGCGATCACGTAATTAAATCTCATAACAAGAATGCGCAAGGGATGATACGAATTATTAGTCAACTGACCAACATTAATCGGTAATGATTGGCTAGCTAGAGTTTGACATTACTGTCGTATGACGGTGGTGGTCAGTTGATCCCTTTAGGTCACACCTTTAGGACAATTCCCTCAATTGATAAAGTGATCAAATGTATAATGATACGATTTGATCATATTCCTTAAACTCGTATATCGAGAAATTAGAGGTTAAATCTTAATGTAAGATTTATGTTTAAAATTGAAACGTGTCAATTTTTAAACATTAAACGATATTTTAAGATATCGAAATTAGAATGAATTGGGTTGAAATTAATACAAAGGTTGTAAATCATATTGACGATAAAATATTATTTTACAATGGTAATTTCGAATTACTTGTTAATTGAATAAATATGATTTATTTAATTATGTATAATATTTATGGGATAAATATTTACATATTTCAAATGTACTAAAATATTTTATATCTAAATGACATATAAGATGTCACACTTTATACAATTATACATTTGACAAATTGTAAAATAAAGTCCATATTATGGACTATATGGCACGGCTAATGGTGATGGTTGTGTGGTTAATTAGTATGTTAATTGCTCCTTAATCATTGCTTAAGACATTGTTCTTGAGACACCAACCTAATAAACACCCTAGTGTCTTGAGAACACAAGTTGTTCCCTCTTTGACACTCTCTAAGCCGGCTACCCCCTTCCCAAGTGAGCATGCTTAAGTTAGTTTATATGATAATTAAAGAGGCATGCTCATCATATATATATGGATATATCATAATCATTCATTCTCTTCTCTTCTCTAACCCTAGCCGAAATTCTACACAAGTAAGAAGAGATTGTTTAACCTCTAATAAGTTATTATAAGATAATAAAATATATACTAAGAGTAGTATTCAAAATATATTTCTAATAAGAGAGATTGGAAATAAATTAAGGAAAAACCGATTCCTAGTCTAGCTTACAAAGTTTCGGTTCTTTTGGGGCTTGTCTTGGTGCATCCGGAGGAGGTATTCTATATTGGGTACTCGGAGGATCATCCTTGCAATATACTTGGACCGAGTGTAAGAACACGGTTTACTCCTTACTTCCGCATTTAGTAGCATGCATAAGATCTAATAAACGAGTTTATTATTTTGTTAATTAAAAGTTAATTAAAGGTTTTGTTAGTATGACTAAATTAGTTTATGAGCAACTAGTTAAACCTATCAATTGGTATCAGAGCAAAAGGGTTGTTTGCATGCTTTCCGTTTCGTTTTTACGGAGTTATTAGGATAACAAAATAAAACTTGATAATTTTCGTTTTGATATATGATATGCACGAAATTAATTTAGCATGATACCTACTGTTTTCTAATATGATTTAGAATATTTGGAATATATTTTGCATGAATATTGATCATGGGTATTTTAATTTCGGTTTTTAATACGTTTTAATGGTTAAAAATGATTAATTTTGGGAAAAATAGTTAAAATAAGCTTCTGGCCGAGATTTTTCAGTATGATATCACATGTATTTTCTATAATATGAATATGAATTTTCGTAAATTATAGACCTTTAAATCGTGTGATATGATTTTTAATGGTTAAAATGCAATAAGATGAATAAATATGGGTTAAAATAGTTATATTATGAATTTGACTATAAAAATTTATGAGGATGTCACATGCAATATTTAAAATTTATGTTGAATTTTCCAGAAATTTATCTCAAATATTGCAATATTATAGATTTTTAATGTAAAAATCGGGTAATTAGTGACATTATTTCGACTTTAATAGTTTTAGTTGGAATTTGGCCATGAAAATTTAACACGATGTCATATATATTATTTCCAGCATGTATAAAATTTTCGAGAATTTTATCTTATTTTATGCTTGAGAAATAATTTTAAATGTTAAAATCGTACGATATATGACGTAAATCGTTAAAATTTGCAAATGCTGTTAAAAATGGCCGAAAATGTAACCCATATTAGTCATATGTGATATGTTCATCATGAAAATATTCTTGGGAGCCTAAAGTTTCAGATTTGATTTGTATTGATTTAATTTTGTTTTGTTAAAAGTAGCATTTAAAATTAAATAAAAGGAGGCATGCTTTAAAATTTCGGCTATGGGGCAATGTGCCATTTAATTTTCTGTCCATCTTGTGTTCTTAAAATGTTTTGGAAGGTATAAAAATATTATTAGTATTTAATTTGCATTTATGAAGTTAATTATTGAATTTTCCGACTTAAATTGCTCGTTTTACGTGTTATTTTCGAAATAATAATAAAACCGTATAAAATACTAATATTTTAACTTTCTGAAAATTTTAAGAACATTATGGATTTTTCAAAATTTGAATTTTGAATTTTCGAAATTTTAATGTCTCTTTTGGATTTTATATTATTTTTTCCCGAAAAAAAACCGAGTAATACCGATCAATATTAAAATATATTAAGTTAATTCATGTTCAAAGTTTGAGTAAGACTAAATTTTGAATCCTATAAGAGTTAGGATGATTAACTTAACGATGAAAACCGTTTCATTTAATGCATAGTGTTGTTAAACGTTAAAACACGCAATTCCATAAAAACCGAGGTTTACGATAACTATTTAAATAAGTGTTTTAAATAGGACGATTTGGCTTAGGATTTGCATGTTAATTCATATTTATATAAGCATTGCATATTTTATATTATGAATGTCATGATTTATTTTTACGTAATTTTGGGAATTATGTAATTTACTTAGTATGGCCTTAGTCTTTAAATCGGTATTTCCCGTAATGTAAGGGGTTACCGATTCGGTTGTAATTTTGTGATCTCGTATCACCCAATTGTAATTTATTTCTATTTTATAATGTATAAAGTAGACTAGAAAAGTTGTAATATTTGTAAAACCCGGAGTTCCTTGAAGACGGTGCCATTCGGAAAGGAGTTCCGATCAAGATGGTGTTTACCTAGAAGTGCGTGCCGCGTGAAGTTCAAGGGACCAAAGGAGTTGGTTTCCGAATTTGTACTTTGTTATTTCTTTTCTAGGAAAGGCCATACTAGGGTTTATTTATGCTTTTATTTTGCTTTTTATATGTTTGCATGCATAGCCAAATCGTCATACATCGTATCATGCATGTTTCGACCTAGTCGACCTAGTCTTTTATTTTATCGATAATTCACCGACTTAGTTCACTTAAACGGAGATAGATAATAATTTGACTAGATCTCTTACATATAAATATTGAGACTTAGCCTTACCAAAAAGTACGGACCCATGAATCCCTTCTTCACAAGGACGTAGGCTCGGCTACACCGGGGTACTAAAATTGTCACGTTGGGTAAGTGGGGTAATAAGATTACACCTTGAAATTTGGTTGATCTCAACGAAAGTATTCGTAACCGTAGTTGCAATAAGTTCGGGCTAAAGATAATTTTAAGAAAATTGTCGACCGAGAGTTCTAAGAGTAGAACCGATTAAAGAGTTAATCCACCAAATTATACCAATACGGGTTGAATCGGCTACACCGTGCCCGGATTAGTATGGGTTTTGGGTCTCGGGATTGTTTACTTAATTGGGTAAGAGATCATTAAGTAAATATATATAACTAAACTTAAAGTTTTTAGTTTAAATTATGAATTTAAAATGATGTTGTTTTTCCTTTTATTATTGTAGTTTAATTTTCAACATCGACTATGGCAACCAACGCTCCACCTCTCACTAACTTATCATGGCTTCGATCCTTTATGGATCGTTGCAAACTCGATAAGCATGGTTCCAATTTTAAGGATTGGGATGCGCAATTACTTTTGGCCGCTCAAGGTGACGATAAGAGTCGTTACCTATCCGAAGCCGCTCCTCCCGCTCCGACCGCTCGTTCGTCGGCCCAAACTCGTGAGGCCTATGAAGCCTACATGAAAGAGTCCTCCGCTCTTAAAAATGTGCTCATCTTCTCCATGGAGCCGGATCTCCAAAGGAGTATGATCAAGTTGACCACATCGTATGAGATATACACCAAGCTTGCGACCATGTTTTCGCAAACTCCTAGGGTGATTCAATATGAGGCGGCTTCCGCCTTCTTTGACATTACCTTCAAGGAAGGGCAAAAGATAAGCCCTCATGTGCTCAAACTCGTTGAGCTCGCGGAGACTCTAAAAGCTCAAGATGTTGATGTTCCCGACTCTCTTATCATTGATCGAGTTCTTCACTCGCTCAATAAGGTTAAGGCGTATGCTCAATTCCGGGTGAATTTGAATATGCGAAACCAAGAGACCTCGTTAGACGAGTTGCATAAGATGCTAGTCCAAGCCGAAAGGGACATGGGACTTCATGAAAGTTCCACCAAGGATGTTTTAAACATCGAAAAGAAAGGGAAAACGAGCTTCAAGAGGAATGCCTCGAAAGGCAAGGGCAAGAAAACGTTCAAGCCCAAGGCGACCAAAGAAAAGACCTTTTCGAAAGGTGCTTCCACCTCGTCTTCTAAAGAGCAAGACAAGTGCCATTATTGCACGAGGATCGGTCATTGGAAGCGAAATTGCCCCAAGTACTTAAGTGATCTCAAAAATGGGAAGGCAACCGCCGTAGGTAATAATTCTCGCGTATAATTCATGTCGTTTATCAACTTATGTATAGTGATACAAATGTGTTGATATTTACCCTTTTTAATTGTTTTAAAGGGCCACCCCCGAATAATGATAAGGGCAAGGACAAGGAAGCTTGAAGTTCCTTACTTGGATGGCTCCGGTAGCATCCAATTGATCGAAGACTTGAAGAGCTAGGCTCTAATTTTCATATCGTCTTCTTTCATATTTTGCATTTATTTATGGAACAATGTAATTTTCTTGTAAGACAAGGATTAAAATCCTAAAACAATGGTTGTAATTTTGGATATTAGTGACTTGGTTTTTAACCCGAGTCACTACTTTTGTTCTTAATCAATGTTTTGATTTCTCAAATAAATTGCATGCCTTGTTTAAACATGAATGATAATGATTTAATATTGATACGATCAAGTATAAGATAATCAAAGTGTTGATTAAAACGGAGAACTACACCCCATGAGATAGATTCAATCAAAATGAGACTATATCAGTTCATTATAAGATTTTCATTTTAAGTGAAAATGAGAATGTATTCATCACACCTATCAAACTTCAAACATTCAAACACATTGGTTGATCGAAATAGCTATCCTTTAACAAGTAAAGGTTATTGTTAGAAGGATAGAGTGGGAGAAATTATTTCGCTCATAAACCAATTATGTAAATAAAAGGAAGGATCTTAGAGAAGATTCTTACTTAGGAGTCTTAAGAAGAACCCTAAGTGATTTGAAGAAACTACGGGAGGACACTCGAAGAAAGGTTCTTTGTGTTCATTGTTTCATAGGGAGGAAACAAAGCCCTAAGTGATTTGAAGAAACTACGGGAGGATACTCGAAGAAAGGTTCTTTGTGTTCATTGTTTCATAGAGAGGAAACTTGAAACCCCGTATGAAATCATCAGTAGGAAAACGGTTCCTATGTAGTTATAAAGAAATTATCATGTCATTTTCGTCTCGAGGAAACGAAGACAAGATAAGAAGGTAATGAATGATTGAATGGAAACAGATCACTATAGGGATAGTGATAGTGATAATGATTCAAGTAATAGTTTAACATGCGAGAAATGAAATGTTCATTTGAGATATCGAAAGATATTGATTTTAGTGGGAGCGATTTTCATAAAAAGAATTAAGCCTACCATTTAGAGAGGATGGGTGATTCTTTAAGGTGTAAAGAATAAGAGGTTTTCAATTCTAGATGATCAAATACTTTATATCATAAGATGATGGAGCTTAATGGGAAGGTTTATTATATGGATAATAAAAGGTCGCCCACTTGAAGTTAGAATGGTTGGTTACATTATTCATAACGATGAATGAAACCATTATCAAATAGCCAAGATGTTTGAAAATTGTAAGAGTGATGAAATCACTAATAAACTACAATATAGATTTCAGTACATAAGTGACTGTAGAGAGTGATTTTTAATCCCTCCAGTATATCAATACGTCACAAGTTATAAGATAACAGTGGGAGCTTTCCTCCGGAAAGGAAACTCATAATCTAGAAAGAGTTCTAGATATGTACTCAAATAGAATCATATTATACGGGATAATATGAATAAAGGAGACCAAAAGTTGTAAGTTTTGCTATTATGAATAAAGGTTATTCGCAAAACACTAATACAAACAGATGATTGTGCATCAAAATGCAATGTAATAGTGTTGACTATTGTTGCATAACAACATCATTTGAGTTATGATTAACTCAAGATAAAAGATACTTTGTCAGAATCCAAATGGGTTGTATGAGACAATATTGAACCCCATAAGTGAACTGGATTGACTTAGTATGGCCCCTAGCCGCTTACATGAGGTGACGTCTCAAAGCGACTAGAATGTGAGGCGATTGATGGCAAGTTCAAGAGCCATAGAGTCATATGTGGTGACTAGTCGATCACACAGGCAGACTGTAAGAGACACTCTGTCGGGCAATGTGACCGCTTATAGAGTTCTGGAAATTTTATAGCCGGGTCGTGGCGAGAGCTGCTATAGTATTCTTGTGAGTCAATTCTTTGACTAAAGACTACTCTCCCAAGATGGTACAGTTTAGGCATAACTTTGATCCATTCTCTACGACTTTTCGTAACTGGAGTCAAATGGGATTGTTTTGGGTTGTGACTAACTGTGACTAGTTGAAGGAAGTAATGCGATAGAAATTGTCCACCCCTTGTCAGGGTTGTTCAAATCTCAGGGCCACTCGAGGAGAAGTTAACTGGAAATGCGTGGCCACGCTCGGAAGGTATCTATGGTAGATGATTCCGGTCAGACAGTTATTCTCCAGATCGAGGAAACCATTCATGATATGATCAAATGCAAGAACGACCAGAGAGAGACATCTTGCATTGAGTGGGAGATTGTAATAGGACAAGAGAATTGGTGACGCACACTTGTCGAGGACAAGTGGGAGATTGTTGGGAAATGTGTCCTCAACAATAGTGCGATCACGTAATTAAATCTCATAACAAGAATGCGCAAGGGATGATACGAATTATTAGTCAACTGACCAACATTAATCGGTAATGATTGGCTAGCTAGAGTTTGACATTACTGTCGTATGACGGTGGTGGTCAGTTGATCCCTTTAGGTCACACCTTTAGGACAATTCCCTCAATTGATAAAGTGATCAAATGTATATTGATACGATTTGATCATATTCCTTAAACTCGTATATCGAGAAATTAGAGGTTAAATCTTAATGTAAGATTTATGTTTAAAATTGAAACGTGTCAATTTTTAAACATTAAACGATATTTTAAGATATCGAAATTAGAATGAATTGGGTTGAAATTAATACAAAGGTTGTAAATCGTATTGACGATAAAATATTATTTTACAATGGTAATTTCGAATTACTTGTTAATTGAATAAATATGATTTATTTAATTATGTATAATATTTATGGGATAAATATTTACATATTTCAAATGTACTAAAATATTTTATATCTAAATGACATATAAGATGTCACACTTTATACAATTATACATTTGACAAATTGTAAAATAAAGTCCATATTATGGACTATATGGCACGGCTAATGGTGATGGTTGTGTGGTTAATTAGTATGTTAATTGCTCCTTAATCATTGCTTAAGACATTGTTCTTGAGACACCAACCTAATAAACACCCTAGTGTCTTGAGAACACAAGTTGTTCCCTCTTTGACACTCCCTAAGCCGGCTACCCCCTTCCCAAGTGAGCATGCTTAAGTTAGTTTATATGATAATTAAAGAGGCATGCTCATCATATATATATGGATATATCATAATCATTCATTCTCTTCTCTTCTCTAACCCTAGCCGAAATTCTACACAAGTAAGAAGAGATTGTTTAACCTCTAATAAGTTATTATAAGATAATAAAATATATACTAAGAGTAGTATTCAAAATATATTTCTAATAAGAGAGATTGGAAATAAATTAAGGAAAAACCGATTCCTAGTCTAGCTTACAAAGTTTCGGTTCTTTTGGGGCTTGTCTTGGTGCATCCGGAGGAGGTATTCTATATTGGGTACTCGGAGGATCATCCTTGCAATATACTTGGACCGAGTGTAAGAACACGGTTTACTCCTTACTTCCGCATTTAGTAGCATGCATAAGATCTAATAAACGAGTTTATTATTTTGTTAATTAAAAGTTAATTAAAGGTTTTGTTAGTATGACTAAATTAGTTTATGAGCAACTAGTTAAACCTATCATATTCATCTCAACCATCTCATTGTCGACTTAGCTAAACTCATAACTTGAATAGCTAGTATTGCGATTTTAGCTCCCTGTGAATCGACCCTCAAGTGCTACTTCGTCAACTGTGCACTTGCGGTATTAAAACATCCACATCAAGTTTTTGGCGCCGTTGTCGGGGAGCCAATAATTGCATATTAGCCAATTTTAGTTTAGTCTAGACTAAGTCATAGTTAACTTTGCACACTTCGGTGTGCCATCTTTGTTATTGACCTTTTTCTTCAAGTGTGTAGGTTTATTGCATGAGTAGAAGAACTCGCAAGGTCCAACCACAATATCCTATAGACCTTGAGATAGAAGCTACCGCAAGACGCCTCAACGCTTTGAGAAGAAGGGGATTGATCGAAGTTCCAATTGAGGAAGTAACATTGCCCGGAGAGAGTTCTCAACCTTTGCCTTTTGAGAATCCTTTCTACATTCCGGAAGAGTTCACAATGGGAGAACCCGAGCCCGTTGCTATGAGAGACCGGTTGGCTCCTAAGACGGTTGTTAATCCTAGCATAGTCAAGCCCCCAATTCAAGCTAACAATTTTGAATTGAAGGCCACTTTGCTACAATTAGTCCAAGGAAACCAATTTGGAGGAGGAGCCACCGAAAACCCCAATGAGCACATAAATGACTTTCTTGATAGTTGTGAAATGTACAAAGCCAACGGTGTTAGTGATGATGCTCTCCGCTTAAGGCTCTTTCCGCACTCTTTGAGGGGAAGTGCTAAAGAGTGGCTTAAGAGTTGTGAGCCGGAGTCGTTAAGGACTTGGGATGATGTCTCTGAAGCTTTTCTCAACAAGTATTTTCCACCACAAAGAACCGCAAGGATTAAGAGTGAGCTCCAAGGTTTTACACAACTAGAAGATGAGACACTTTATGAGGCTTGGGAGAGGTACAAAGCATTGCAAAGATTGTGCCCACACCATGGGATCGGAGAGGACAAACTCATAAACAATTTCTATGAAGGACTCAACAATGAAATGAAGATGAACCTCGATTCCGGTTCCGGGAAAGGAGCACTAGACAAGATAGACCACAAAACGGCCAAAGGATTGATTGAAGAAATGGCTTCTAGGACTTTCCATTGGAGTCATGATAGGCATAAGAGGAAAGGGAAGTCAAGTGTTGAGACGGCTAGTAATCTAGAGGTTAAGGGATTAATCGATGAATTGAAGCAACAAGTTGCTCTACTAAGTGTTAACAAGAGCCAAAGCCACACTTCAAACAATTCGTGTTCGAGCCGTAAACAAGTGTATTATTGTGATTTTTGTGGAGATCAAGGGCACTCACCCAATGAGTGTCACTTGATAGGAGGAGATGGAAGCGGGATGGAACAAGTAAACGGTTTGTGGGAGTACACTCCGGCACAAAGAGCTTTCAATAACAATCAATACCACCCGGGGTTGAGGAACCATCCAAATTTTTCCTACAACTCTCACAATGTTCAAAATCGCAATTTCCAATCAAAACCACAACAAAATCCCAATTTTCAAGCTCAAAAACCAAATCCAACATTCAATAATGCACCTCCCGGTTTTCAAGGGAAAAACCTTTGCTTCAAGACCACCATTCCAAACATCTAACCAACCTTTTCAACCAAACCAACAATTCACCCAACAAAACCACCAATCCTTCGAACAACCATTTCAACAATAAACCCAACAATCTTTTCAACAACAACAAACCCAACCAAAAACCAACCTTGAATCAATGAAGGAACAACTAATGACCAATCAAAACCAATTTATAACAAATTCCAACCAAAAGCAAGAGGACACAACCCATCAATCAACCAATTGCGGAGTCAAATGCAAGCCTCTCAACGAATGACCGACAATCAAATTTCTCAACTAGCCACTCAATTGGGTAACTTGCAAAGTCCCAACGGAAGATTTTTGGGTAAGACGGAGGAAAACCCAAAAACTGTAAACTCCATACACCTAAGAAGTGGTAGAGAATTGGATGTCCGGACACCTGTGAAGAAGAGAAAGAGTAATGGTAGTCAACCGGAGAGGGTTGTTGTTGAGACTAGCAAGGAGCCGGAGGAAGACCTTGTGGAGATAGTGGTGGAAACACCTATGGTAATTGATGAGCCGAAGAAGGTAGTTGAAGAACCAAAACCAAGTGTTGTAAAACCTTTTGTGCCACAAATCCCATTTCCACAAAGGTTGGCAAGAGCAAAGCTTGAGCAAAAGTATGGGAAGTTCTTGGACATGATGTAGGATGTGAATATCACCATTCCATTTCTTGATGCCATTAAGGAAATCCCAACTTATGGCAAATTCTTGAAGGATTTGGTGTCCAACAAGAATTCCTTGAATACCTT
The DNA here is from genome assembly GCA_029255685.2 of Silene conica. Lineage (NCBI taxonomy): Eukaryota > Viridiplantae > Streptophyta > Magnoliopsida > Caryophyllales > Caryophyllaceae > Silene > Silene conica. The sequence continues at coordinate 31,552,254 of CM055317.2, read as the reverse complement.
TCAAAGGTGAATGTATCAAAAGAGTGTAGTGCCATACTCATGAATGAATCTCCCACCAAGCTTGAAGACCCCGAGAGTTTTTCTATCCCACGCCTAATTGGGGATGTCCGAGTTGAGAGAGCCTTGTGCGATTTGGGGGCAAGCATTAGCCTCATGCCTCTTAAAATATTCAAGAAATTGAAGGGGTTTGAGCTTTCTCCTACAAGAGTTTCTCTACAACTAGCGGATAGATCGGTGAGATATCCAATGGGGCTTGTGGAAGATGTGTCACTCAAAGTTGGGAAGCTAATCATCCCATGTGATTTTTATGTTATGGATATGCCCGAAGACACAAATGTTCCCATCATTTTGGGGCGCCCATGCCTTGCCACGGGAGGTGCCCTAATTGATGTCAAGAATGAGAAGCTATCTCTACAAGTTGGCCGGGATGAGAAAGTGAAGTTTTCTTTGGATAAAGCTATGAGTGAGCCCTCGGAGGGAAAAGCATGCTACATGGTAGATATCCTTCAAGATTGTGTGGACAAGAAAACCAATGAAGGTGATACAAGCTTACAAGGGTTCCTAGAAGGAAAAGTGAGGGATTGCAAGGAACACAAGGATTATGTCATGGCTATGGAGGCAACTACCTTGGAGGAACCGAACAAAAAGTTTGAAAGCTTGAGGAAAGACGGTAAAGAAGAGGAGAGATCCACGCCTCCGCAAGTGGAGTTGAAACCTCTTCCCTCTACTCTTAAACATGTTTTCCTTGGTCCTAATGACACTTACCCTATTTTTGTTAATAGTGCACTCAATGCCATTGAACTCGAAAAATTGCTTGTGGTTGTGAGAAAGTACAAGGATGTCATTGGATACACCATTGATGATATCAAGGGTATTAGTCCCTCTTTTTGCACCCACCGCATCCATTTAGAGAATGAGGATTCATCATCCGTAGAGCCTCAACGCCGCCTTAACCCCACCATGAAGGAGGTGGTTAGAAAGGAGGTGTTGAAGCTTTATGATGCTAGCATAATTTACCCAATTTCCGATAGTGCATGGGTTAGCCCGGTTCATGTTGTACCAAAGAAGGGTGGTGTCACGGTAGTGACAAATGAGAACAATGAGTTGATCCCAACAAGAGTCACAACGGGGTGGAGGATGTGTATCGACTATAGGCGCCTCAATAAGGCAACTAGGAAAGACCACTTCCCCCTTCCTTTTATTGATCAAATGTTGGAAAGACTTGCCCAACACTCTCATTTTTGCTATCTTGATGGATTTTCGGGATTTTTCCAAATCCCAATCCACCCTAACGACCAAGAGAAAACCACATTCACTTGTCCATTTGGTAGATTTGCATATAGGCGCATGCCCTTTGGGCTATGTAATGCGCCGGCCACATTTCAAAGATGCATGTTAGCTATTTTCTCGGAGTATGTTGAGGATATCATGGAAGTGTTTATGGACGATTTATCGGTTGTAGGTACATGTTTTGATGGGTGTCTAATGAATTTGTCAAAGGTCTTGAAAAGGTGTCAAGAAACCGGTCTAGTGTTGAATTGGGAGAAATGTCACTTTATGGTGACATCCGGGGTAGTTTTGGGACATGTTGTGTCAAGTAAAGGCTTGGAAGTTGATCAAGCCAAGATTGAGGTCATTAAGACTTTACCCCCTCCCACTAGTGTCAAGGGCATTCGTAGTTTTTTGGGTCATGCCGGGTTTTACCGGAGGTTTATCAAGGATTTTTCCTTGATTGCCCGACCTTTGACTCTTTTACTTGGTAAGGATGTACCATTTGTGTTTTCTAATGAGTGCTTGATTGCTTTTAATAGGCTTTAGGAAGATTTGACAAGTGCTCCAATCATACAACCTCCGGATTGGAATTTGCCATTCGAACTCATGTGTGATGCTAGTGACCAAGCCTTGGGAGCGGTCTTGGGTCAAAAGAAAGACGGAAAAGTTCATGCAATACATTATGCAAGCAAGACCCTTAATGACACCCAAGTGAACTACTCAACTACCGAGAAAGAACTCCTAGCGGTAATCTTCGCCATGGAAAAGTTCCGGACTTACTTGGTTGGAGCTAGAGTTATCGTTCACACCGATCATGCGGCCTTTAAGCATTTGCTTCTCAAGAAAGAGTCTAAGCCCCGCTTGATTCGGTGGATCTTGTTGTTACAAGAGTTTGATATTGAGATAAGGGACAAGAAGGGAATGGAGAACTTGGTAGCGGATCATCTTTCACGTCTTGAGAATGGAAGCTTGGATGAAGCTACACCAATCGATGATTCATTTTCCGATGACCAATTATTTGTACTTGCACTCGTGGAAACCCCTTGGTATGCGGACTTTGTGAATTACCTCGTTTCGGGAATCATTCCACATGACTATGACTCACACAAGAAAAAGAAGTTCTTCCATGATATCAAGCAATTCTTTGGGGAGGAACCATGTCTCTACAAATCATGTGTCGATGGGATGATCCGGAGGTGTATACCAAATGAAGAGGTTGAATCAATCATTAATCATTGTCATGGTATGCCAAGTGGAGGACATGGAAGTGCAAGGAAAACCGCTTCAAGAATTCTTCAATGCGGTTTTTATTGGTCAACATTGTTTCATGATGTTGCATTACATGTGAAGGGTTGTGATAAATGCCAAAGAAGTGGGAGCATAACAAGGAGGCACGAGATGCCAATGAATTTTATGCTTGAGGTAGAAATTTTTGATGTATGGGGGATAGATTACCAAGGGCCTTTCCCTTCCTCCTTTGGGAATGAATACATCCTTGTAGCGGTTGACTATGTGAGCAAATGGGTGGAAGCAATTCCAACAAAGACTTGTGATGCAAAGTCCGTCACTAAACTCTTGCAAACTATCATCTTCCTAAGGTTTGGAGTACCAAGGATTTTGATAAGTGATAGGGGTAGTCATTTCAAGGAGCGGACCTTGGATGCTCTTCTTAAGAAGCATGGGGTTCAACATAGGAGAAGCCTTGCCTATCACCCTCAAGCCAATACACAAGCCGAGATTTCAAACCGGGAGCTCAAGGTCATCCTAGAAAAAACGGTGAACCGTTCGAGAAAGGATTGGTCAATCAAGATTCATGATGCTCTATGGGCTTATCGCACCGCATTTAAAACACCAATTGGCACTTCACCATACCGATTGGTGTATGGGAAGCCGTGCCACCTCCCCGTAGAAATGGAGCATAGAGCTCATTGGGCCATCCGGCAACTAAACTTCGATTTAAAAAGTGCGGGAGAGAAGAGACTCCTAGACATCAATGAGCTTGAGGAAATTCGGTTGGAGGCCTATGAAAGTTCTAGGCTTTACAAGGAAAAAACAAAGCGTTTTCATGACAAGGCAATTGTCCGGAGAGAATTCAAGAAAGGGGACCTAGTTCTCCTATTCAACTCAAGATTCAAGCTATTTGCGGGAAAGTTGAGGTCGAAATGGTCGGGGCCATTTACCGTTACTCGTGCTTTTCCATATGGGTCGGTGGAGGTGACCTATGGAGAGCAAACATTCAAGGTCAATGGGCAAAGGCTTAAGCATTATATAGCCGGAAGCCCGATAGTGAAGGAGATATGTGTCGTTACCACTTGCATTATCCATGCTTGAGTTCTTACTTGAGTTCTTGTGAAGCTTTTCAACAAATTTTCGTGATGTGTGACTTAGTCGAGCCTACGACTTAAAACAAGAGCGCTTCATGGGAGGCAACCCATGCAATAAAAGTCATTTTTGCAAGAGAAGAGAAATTTGAAGACAAGGGATTTGGAAGAGGAGGAGTATTGGTTGTAGAAATGGAGTTTTTGGGTATGTGTGGAGGTTTGGGATGTCAAAAAATGAAGAAAAAAGAAGTACTCTGAAGGCACCATGAGAACCGTGCTTAACTGGACCATGAACGAAGGACCCGTGCGCTGGAGGTCGTGCCGTGCCTACCGTGCTCTAGGCAGGGAAGAAGGCACCGTGCACTGGGTGCCGTGCCGTGCCTTCCCAGCCGTGCTTAGCTAAAAAAGAAAAAGAAATTTCCTTTTTTAAAAAAAAAAAAAAATCGAATAACCGCACGGCAGCACCACCATTCATTTTATTTCTTCATCTTTCTTCTTCTTTCTACTCACAAACTCCATTAAAACACCCTCTTTTCCTCTTAAAAACTCCTCCAAATCAACCCAAATTAAAATGCCAACACCATTTTCTAAATCTACACTTAATTTGTAACATTTCTATCTTCTCAAAATTCGATTTTGGAGATAAAAATTTTACCCAAAAAATTTTGTAGATCTGATTTTTTGCCCTCTTATTGACCTTATTTGTTGTTCTTTCTTTTGTAGGAAATAATAAGGAAGACAAGGGGCAGCTCTAGGTGGAATTTTCGAGCAATTCCGGGCAGTTTCAAAATTTTGGAGTCGGAACACGGTGACGGCTACTCTTTTCCGCTTATTTGGTAGTGAACTTGCATATTTTACAACAAAGAATGTCTTCTAAGCGCTCAAGACATGAAGGTATGACTTCAACCTCTCGTAACCCCATCCCCGAGTTAGTAAGAGTCCCCCTTTCTAGTTTCCGTTATAAGACCCGAGGAGGGGTGGGTCTCGCTGGCTTCAACTCTCAAGATGACTATCGTCGTTACATGAAATTGATAGGAAAATGTTTTTACCCAACAAAATTTTTGTGCTCTTATACTATGCGTCGTATGGGGATCTTTGACGATGTTAGTATTCTTTTGAGGAGAGGTGGGTTTGGAATAGGTTTTTGTCATGCTTTTTCTTACAAACACTTGACTTGCGAGTTTTTAGCTACCTTTAAGGCGGACTTAGATAGTCTTAACCCCTCCGTCTCCTTTCAAATCCTTGTTCATCAACGTAGGATTAGTCTTGAGGAGTTTTCCGAACACCTTGAGATTCCTTTTAATCATGGGGGACACTACACCACCCATAAGAAACACAAGGATAGAGACGCCCGAGATAAATTTTGGAAGTTAATAGCTAGGGAGGGGAGATTTGATGCGCGGACGGCCACAACCTCTTCCGTAAGAAACATTGTTATTAGATATTTTTTGAGGTTGTTTGGGGATGTCTTGATAGGGGGACACGAGTCTCATCATCGAGTAGGGACCGTCGCTCTTCAGTGTCTTATGGAAATCATGAAGGGTAAGCCTTTGACCGTAGACATAGCAAAGGCCGTAATCTATCACCTCCTTTACTTGAGAGACTCCACACCAGACACCATTGTGGGTGGGGGGTTAGTGACTTTGCTTGCAAGGAAGCTAGGGATGAGGGAAGAGGAGCCCGATTTTCCGGAACCTAGGGCTCCCGGGACTACTAGAATTGACCCTAACTACCTCACAAGTTGTCTTTTCGAGTGGGAGGTGAACGGGGAGGATAAGCTTTGTTATACCATTACCGAGGTTAGAGCCCTAGCTCTTCCGGCTACGGAATTTACCACAATCCGTGACCGGAAGAATTGGGGCATGCCCTATAGGTCGGGGAAATTGATCAGAAGGGATGATGAGTCCGATTGGGAGGTAGCCTCATATGTGATGCGTGTCTATTTTACGATGTTTTACATCTATTTTTACACGCATTTTGTCGCTCATTTACTATGTTTTAACCTTTATTTCCCAACAATTGTCTACTTTCGTGTTTTTATGCTCTTTTGCAGATTTATGCGGAAAAGGGACAATTTTATACCAAATTTATGCCCTCGGGAACTTTCATAACCAAGGAACGAAGGAAAGTCATCTGGAAACGTTAACCAAGTGCCAAGAAGTCAAACCGAGGACAAATCAAGGCAATTCTACAGGAATATAGGTCGACCGACCTACTACATGGGTCGGCCGACCAGGCCTCTGTTATGGAAAGTCCAAAAATCCCTGAAGCCCGACAAGTGGTCGACCGACCTACAACATAGGTCGACCGACCTCAGCGCAGACCCAATTCTTTCCACAAAGCCCATTCAAGTGATTAAGTCATTAGGAAACTCTAATTTTCCGCCTATTTAAGTAAATTACGTGATTAGGGTTTTGTATCAAGTAATCTATTATCGAGTTTTCTATCTAGTTTTCTATCATAGAATTAGAATTCAGTTTTAGCTTTAATCTTTCAATAATCATCAAGCACTCTTCTTTTAGTTTTATTCATTGTTCATCATTAATCTTTCCAAAATAATCAATAAAGTTCGTTCTTTTCTGCCTTAATCCTTATTTCCGGTAATTCCTCTCTTAATTTCAGTTTTATTGTTGTTAGTTTAGAATTGTTACATCCGGTTAAGTTAGAATCCCAAGCCTTTATTATTATTGCATGTTTAGATTGATATTCGTTATGATTCCCATGTTTACTCCTATTTTTATTATTGTTTCAATAGTCATGAGTAGCTAATTTCATATGTTAGGATGTAGAGAGTGAATGTGCGTAGGTAGTATGAATTCTCGAATCGACGTGTTGCAGGCAGGAGGTCGGCCGACCGGGGTAGCTGGTCGGTCGACCGACTCGCGTATGAATTCCGTTTCGCTTTAATTCGTAATCTATAATAACCTACAATAGTGAGACCAAAGGGAGACTTGTAGGATGTTAGTAATGACCTACCCAAGATTGAGAGATACGGGAAGGGCATTGGTTTACGTTTTAAAGACGGCTAGGTTACTCAAAGGCTGAAAGGTATGTGACCTAGAATTTAGGAATCACCCTTATTGTTGACACCCAATAATTGTGAGACCTAGGAACTAATAGCATAGGCCGAAAGGAGCTATTAGGTAGCATAGACCTAAAGGATATGTTACACTCCCTTATGCGACTGCAATACATGTTGATTTAGGATTTATACTATCACAGCTATTTATTACCCAAACATCCTAGCATCTCTTTTACTATAGTTTTATTCTCATCTTTACTTACTTGTTTTATTTTTATTTGTTTCTAGACTTAGTAACAATCAATCAAACCGCCACTTTGTTACCTTAAAACATTGACATCAAACAATAAACATTCCCCACCTCTCTGTGGTTCGATCCTGACTTTCGCTATCTATAGTTAAAGTTTAGGAATTATAAATTTTATCTTTGGTACCCTCAACGACGGGCATCAAATTTTGGCGCCGCTGCCGGGGAGGTGACGCCTGTGTTTATTGTTTTTTGTTTATGTTTTCCCTTTTTCTTTTACCGTCATGACCATCGCCCCTTTCCCACAACTCGAGCATGAACCATTACATATCTATTGTGGTAGATTAACCTCTTTCCTTTCTCAGTCTGACTATCCTGTTAGTATTGGGAAGGTTTGTCGTATCTTTTATGATGGAGTTACTGGTAAGACCTTGATCGAGATTGAGAGAAATTGTGGATGGGATTTTTTAGACTTACCCTACGAGAAGCAATGGGAGCTTCTCAAACACCTTATCCAAGCCAGTGAAGATACAGAAAGGTATGAGGACTTCAATATTAGTAGCCCGAATATTCCTGTCGAGTGTGATCCTATCACACCCGTTACTGAAGAGTCACTCATTCTTAAGGATGAGTATGATAGGTTACTTGATTCCCTTTCCCTCCCCGTTGATGATACCGACTTGGATTTGTATACGGCTAATGAGTTAGGCCTTCACCCCTTGACTGACCAACCTATTTTTGTAGGAGTTAGTAATGAATATGTCCCTGACACGTTTGAACCTTCGGTTGATGAACCTTGTTTTTTGCAGGATTCATTTATTGACATTTCTGATGTTTTTAATAATATTAGTGAATGTTCTATGCAAGGATCCTTTATAAAGGATCCTTCGGAGGCTTTGATGTGTTTTGAGGCATGTGCAGGTGAGTCCCTTGCTCAGGAGGCTGATTTGGATGCTCCTGAAATTGCGACACTAATGACAGAGTCTATAGGCGGTAGGATGATACGAATTCTTGATCAAAGAAATCGTCCGCGGAAGCCTTCTTTGAAATCTTGAAAACAATCTTGAATGAATTAACAAAATAGGACAAATAAAGAACAATCTTGGATGAATCTTGAATGATGATGGTGGTGGACGATGAACGACGGTGGTGGTGATGTCGTTGATGATGGTGGTCCGTCGGTGGTGGTGGTTATTGTGGTTGTTTTTGTAGTTGTGACGGTCTTGAGGTGTATCCCCAAGGTAGAAGGATATTTGTTTGCCCTAGACCTATAGGCCACCCAATGGTGAATTACTCCCTAGACCTATAGTTTGTAATTCGTGCTAATATTTGAAACGCGACAAATACTAACGGTTCGGATCAACACTCGATGAGTCCTTGAGATTTCTTTAAGAATACCTTAAAAAGAAAACTTGTAAATTTTTATTGATTTTATAATTAACTGAAAAACAAGAAAGAACTCATGTGCCTATTTATAGTAAGGCACACGACACACCTACTCGTCCTAGGTATCACACGCCTCCTACGATTCGTAGATGAATCGGGAGTCCTAAACCCTATCTAGGTGGATTAAATATAATCCTTATTTAAATAAACTCTATCCTAGGAATTAAAAAGAATTAAATAACAAACCCTAACAGTCCTAGGATAACAAACTAACAAGATAATAACTACCTTGTAACTAACTTATAACAAACTAACTAACTCCCTAACAACTTTAATAAAATAACTTCTAATAAATATAACAAAGAAATTAAAAATTACTCCAACTTCTCGTTGGAATCCAATTTGGCCGAGCAACTCCCAAACCGTGACCGAGCAAACCATGTTCGTGCCCGAGCCATACACGGAACACGATCAGGCCATGACCGAGCAACCTTCGGTCCATGGGCCGTGTCTTCTTAATCCTTCTTGGACTTGATTTGTTTCTTGATATTCTTTTATTAGCCCAAGGCCTTAAGGCCAAACGAATTTTCATTAGACAAAATACTAGCCATATAATAATCATAGCTAATAAAATTTGCCCTATCAATCTTGGATTGACATGACGAATGAATGCCCTATCCATAATCGGATCATAGGAAGAGAGATGTTCTCGATCGAGTAGTACCACTTACTCGATCAAATGATGTAGAGAACGAGTTAACTCAAGCAAGTGATCATTTGGCTGAAGAAAAGAGCCCTAAGAAGAAGAAGCCGAGGAAGGTGTCGACCCACGACTTGGGAGTCGACAACCCCGGGAGATGGATGGCTAAAGTTATGGATGATGACCCACCTATCTACACGGTGGAGAGAAACTCATCTACCCAAATCACCATAGCTGAAGGGGTAGCCTGTAGTCAGAGCCCTTGGTCAAAGAAACCCTGCATCCTACGCGGATGACTTCTTCTTTTTGCTCGTTTCTGTTTTTCTTAAGACAATTTTTTTGTTTTTACTTTCTAGTTTGCTTGCTTTAAGTTTTTTAGGACAATTTTGCTTTTGTTGCGTAGTTAAGACAGTTAGACATGGATTCTGGTTTTTCGCGCATGTTTTGGGCGCATATATACTGTATTTCAGGTTTGGGGAAGATTAACATGGTTGATACAAGTTACTTCCGAAAGAAAAAAAAGGTACTGTACAGGAATACGGTCGGCCGACCTCAACACTCGGTCGGTCGACCACCCCTCTGCTTTCCGGTAGCATTATGAGACTGACAGATGGTCGGTCGACCAGGGGGAAGGGTCTACCGACCTGTTCTCCTATATATACAGACGCCGCAAGACGCTTCGGGAAGTGTGCGAACGTGATAGGGAGGTACTTGGAGTGGCACTGCTGGCCACCGAAACCCCCCAGCTTAAGTTGGTTTAGGGAGGTTTCCCTCACGCTCAAAAATCCGTTGATTCTTTTCCTTTTTTCCTTGGCTCTTACGTTCTTGCATTTACTTTTTGTTTTTTTCATAAAACCTTTATTTAGGCTAATGCACAATGGGACATTGTGCGGGTTGGTTTGGGGAATGTTTTAGTCACATGCATTGTTCCATTGCATTTTGTCACACGTTTATTGCATATCTGTCTTGCATTGTTCTTTTCTTTATTTTTCTTACCTATACAAAAGAAAAATCCAAAAAAAATAGAAAAATTCAAAAATTTCCGAAAAAGAAAATGCACGTTTATTTTAGCATATAGGTCGAGTCGGAACGAGAGTATTTCAAGGATGATCTTTGCTATCTTACATGTTTATGCCCTTGCCTTGCCTTTTCAACTTGTTTTAGTATGAAAGTCTTTTGCATATCTACGAGTTTTTGTCAATTTGTATATGTTGAGACTTGACTTATACCTTGGCAACCTACTATACATTCTGAGTTTTTAGAGCTTATTTCCTGGTTTCATTTTTAAACCAGTTGTCTAGGATGTGAGTAGTACTCCCCTAGGAACATGTTACATCAATATGCATAAACATGAACTTGAATTGCTATATACTTGTTTTACTATCTCGTTTTGTGAGTCTTGGTACGTTCATTTGGGATCCCTTTTTCTCTTATTGACCCATAAGCCCTACATAGCCAAAACTGCCTTTTTATTCCCCCAAAACTACATCCCATACATAGCCTACCCGTCCAAGCTAGTTTTTGTGGTCTTTGGTTTAATTTGTGAGGCATCTTGGTTTGTATGCTATCTTGAGCAAAAAGAGAAAAGAAAGAAAGAAAGCAAGAAAAAGAACAGAAAAAATCAGAAAAAGAAAGAAAGAAAAGAAAAAAACGAAAAATCAAAATTTACAGCGAAGTCAGTCGACTGACCACCCTCATAGGTCGGCCGACCAACTGACAGCACCAGAACTCAAAATTCGTTCTGAAATCCCTTTCTTTTATATGTTATCACTCCCGTACTTCATTCAAAATATTTGGGAGTCTTTTCTTATTTAATGTGAGAATTGTGCTACAAAAAAGCACTTTCTTAATATCAAAAGTTTGTGAAATATGTTGTTGGAAACCGGTTTTTCTAGCTTGGCTACTAACCCCAAAAATTCAAAAACATCTTAACCACTTTTACCTTTTACCTCACATATCTTTCATCACCTCAATTGCATGTGCATAAGTCACTTAATGAGTATAAGTACACATAGTTGTAGAATTCTTGTTCATGTTAAATTGCAGGCATGTTTCCATGGGTCGCAGTTAGCTGAGTGTCATGACAATTTACTTCTTCCTATCTTTTACATATATTCACCCTTTGCTTCATGAGTGTCTCGAGCGTACCGCGAGAGCCCATGGTATAAAGTCTCTGTAGCCTCTAGTTTTGCAAAGTTTGACAACACCATAACTCGTTTCCATGATTTGAATACTATCTCATTTTGTACTCAGCATTGGTTTAGGCTTACTAGTAAATTTCGCTCTGAGACTGAAATCGTTCAATTAGTTAAGATCGAGTCTATTTCTTGCTTGAGGGCATTTGATGCGTGTCTATTTTACGATATTTTACATCTATTTTTACACGCATTTTGTCGCTCATTTACTATGTATTAGCCTTTATTTCCCAACAATTGTCTACTTTCGTGTTTTTATGCGCTTTTGCAGATTTATGCGGAAAAGGGATGATTTTATACCAAATTTATGCCCTCGGGAACTTTCATAACCAAGGAACGAAGGAAAGTCATCTGGAAACGTTAACCAAGTGCCAAGAAGTCATGTAACATCCCGTATTTTCGTAAAATCTAATTTAAGTATTTTAAGTATTTTAAGTAATAAAAATAATAATTTAGTAATTTATTTTGAAAGACTCTAATTTAATAAATAAGATCCGTCTTAAGAACCTCCAGTTCTTAAGACGAATACAACTTGGCATAGTTAAATATCCGACTCAAGTATTCATTTCCATATCCGTTTTAAATATCCGTTCCATTTTAATTGTTCGGAAAGGACGACTCACTTGTCCTCTTATAAGTAGTATGTCGACATAATAATTCCCTTCATCCTCAACACTCATTTCTTTTACAGTAAACTTAACATCTCTTAAACCTCCATAAAACCTTCACTTCTTTTGCAAAGATCTTCATCGTCCGTTCATCGAATCGCAAAAGTAAGAACATTTCCGGAATCCTCGTTCAATTTCCAAGACATCCATCACTTTCGTTTTTCATTTTGTCAACTTCGAAAAATAGGCTGTTTTGCCTTTAACTCGTTTTTAGTGTCTTTAAATCGTTTTCTTTGTTGTAGGAGTTGGTCTTGACGATCCCGACGTGGACTCTTACGTGGTTGAGGAGGATCAATCGCCGGAATAAGCTTAAAGGTGACGATAATGAGATAACTCGGCCTTTATTGTGTATATTAGCATGCTTGGTGATTTTGATGTTGTTCTTCTGATTTTATTCAAGTTCTATGGTTATTGGACTTAGTATCATGATTAGGATGTATAATATGTGAAGAATTTATGATCCAAGATGTGGTTATGTGTTCCTTATTGCATTTTCAGTTTTTCCTAAATTGCGACGGATACTTGTTATTTCCACTTGAGGATTGTTATGGGGATTGTATGCTGATAAGATAGTGATATTAGATGTGTATGATGTTGGGCAAATCATGCTTGTAGTAATTTCTGAAGTTTACATGTCGATTTATGAAGTTTTGTGAAGTTGGGAAATTGCGATTTTCAGCGACAGGCTCTCTGAGCCGGTCGACCGACCGGCCGCCGGTCGACCGGCTGAGAGCGTTTCTTGGGATTTTTGTGTTTCACGCGAGGCTTGAGACCATAGGAAATAAGTCTCCCAGCCGGCAGACCGGCCGCCTGCCAGCCGGCTGGGAGTGCGTTGTGTTGTATTTTGTAGTTTGGAAAACTTAAGAGTAGTCCCAGCCGGCAGACCGGCCGCCTGCCAGCCGGCTGGGAGTGCGTTTTTGTCGTTGCGTATTTTCAAGTTTCTAAGGAGGCTGAGTTCCCAGCCGGCCGACCGGCTGCCTGCCGACCGGCCGGGAGTTCGTGTTTTGTTTCAGAAAAGAAAGAAGAGGCTGAGGTGGTCACCAGCCGGCCGACCGGCTGCCTGCCGACCGGCTGGGGACCCCTGTAGGCTATTTTTGAGTTTTCGTAATTTGATCATAACTTTCAAACGGTTTATCGGTTTTACTTGAAACTTGTTTTGTGTACCTTTGACATGTATTTGAGGTCCCCGGAGGATGGGCAACATTATATTGGGTTCGGGAATATAGTGAGGATAGAGACCCCCCGGTCGGGCAACCGAAAGGGAAACCGGCTCTCCCTCATCTTAGTTCTCGAGGTCAATTAAGTGTTGATTAGAAGTTAAAGGTAGAACTATAGAGTAGTTCATAGACTTGAATGATATTGTTTTGATGCGTTTTAAGTTATGCGTTAAGATGTCGCCTCTGAACTTAATACGTAGGTTGTTTGTCATGTATAGGGGTATGCGTTGAGTTTTCGCCTCTGAGCCCTATATGTGTTTGTTTGTCGTGTATGGAGCCATGCGTTGAGTTTTCGCCTCTGAGTTCTATACATGTCTGTTTGTCGTGTCTGGGACATGCGTTGAGTTTTCGCCTCTGAGTCCAGACATGTGTGTGTGATCGCGTCAGGACATGCCTTAAGCTGGCCTCTGAGTCTGACGAGTAGAGCAACTGCACGACGGGGCAGTCAGGTTGTCATACCTTACCCGGAGTGCAGGTGTTTGGTGCTAGAACATGCGTTGAGTTTTCGCCTCTGAGTCTAGTATCTTGTGATGTGGTAGGGGAACATGCGTTGAGTTTTCGCCTCTGAGTTCCTTATTGTGTTAGTGAATTGAATGTTAGTCCATGCGTTGAGTTTTCGCCTCTGAGTCTAATGTTCAGTGATAGCCGGTCCATGCGTTGAGTTTTCGCCTCTGAGTCCTTGCTTGACATTGTGAACTTGGTATTTGGGTTATGCGTTAAGATGTCGCCTCTGAACCTTTATACTTGCTGATTTATTTAGTACCTAGGTTATGCGTTAAGATGTCGCCTCTGAACCTTTGTACTTGCTGTTATATCTGCTTGCCTTGAGGATGGTACAGTGTCAGATATGCATAGTAGGTTAATGATGTATATATGTTTTTGGGTAAATCATCCAAGGCATTGGATGACTCTTAGTTCGGTTTCATAAATGATTAGATTGAAAGACCCCCCGACTGGGTAACCAGTAGGGAAACCGGCTCTCCTTCTTATCTGTTTATGAAGTTAGTTGAGAGCCGTACATGGTAATCGCATGATAGTAAGAGATAAGATGATGAGATGTTTATGCTTCACATGTTGATATATGTTGGAGTGTTCTGTATTATTTTATGTGTTACGTGTTGTCACAAAAGGTGGCTAGGAGAACTCTAGTCACTCCCCACTGATTGTGGCGTACATGTTTTCATGTATGTAGGTACATGCAGGGTTGGAGATCAGGGTTACAGGAGAGCTAGCGAGTGATGATCCATTCATCAGTTGACTTACCCGTTTACGCTTAGCTAGACTCTTAGACTTTTGTCGTTTACGTTTTGGTGCCTGTAGGGATGTTCCATCCCAGGCTGTGTATATATTTCATTTCCGTACTTAGAACTGCTACTTATCTATTGTTGTTTATATCAGTTCTGTTTTCAGTTTCAGTTAAAGCTTCTCGCATGTTGTTTTATCTTCTAAAAAGTTTTAATTCCGCTGCAAATTTTGGTACTTTTATGTGTTTATATTTCCGCTTTCGCGAGGGGTTTTACAGTTGGTATCAGAGCATTATTGCTCCCGACGCACTCATGTGACCCCCAACCTTAACTTGACCAAATAAACAAATAATGAATGAGAGATGGGTAGATCTAAGGACTTATGTTGTAGTCTATTTGTGATTGCTAAATGCTAAGCTAATCCTTGTTTTCTCTTTTGAAGGATGGTGAGACCCAGAGCTGCTGATAACATTGTGCTGCAAGCAATTCAGCATTTGCTTGAGACTCAGAGACAGCAAGCGGGGAATGTTCCACCTCCTCCACCGCCGGGTGGCGAGACTAATCGTCCGGGTAGCTTTTCCTGGATTGCCTCTCAGATGTCCCGAAGCCATGTTAGGACCTATGGAGGCGAGGCTGACCCAGTAGCCCTCACAGAGTGGTTTAGAGAGATGGAAAAGAGCTTCACCTTATACTCAGTCGTTAGGGAGGATAGAGTGCGTTTAGCCGCTCACTTCCTGACATTGGAGGCTGACCGTTGGTGGGCATTGACTGGACCTACCGCTGTTCTTGACCCGATGTTCGATTGGGAGGCTTTCAAAGACAGGCTTGAGGCGAGGTTCTACCCCAAGGAGTTGAGATCGCAGAGGTTGAAAGAATTTATGGATTTGAAGCAAGGGAAAATGACCGTTCAAGAATTCACTGACAAGTTCAACCAGTTAGCTCACTTTGCATCGAGATTTGTTCGTGATGAGGCTGAGAGGGTGTATTTCTACCGAGGGAAGCTAGGGCCGAGGATTGAGAGTATGGTTCGTCGTGACTCTACTTCTTTTGTGGAGGTTTATGACGACGCTATTTGGGCCGAGAGCTCTATTCGTGCCATTGATGCTGAGACCCGTGCCGCTACTTCCAGTTTCACTTCTCACCAGAGATCCGTGTACCAGGGGAAGAGACCATTTGTTCCTTCTACTTCTTCACCTTCTTCTCAGAAGAAGCGTTTTGAGAGGTTCTCTGCTCCGGTTGCTAAGACCACATTTCACACCGACACTGCTTCTACTGTTTGCCGCCGTTGTGGTAAACCGCTTCATCCAGGGTTTGATTGCTTCAAGAATGCCTATAAGTGTTATACGTGTAATGGATTTGGGCATAGATCCTTTGATTGTCCTGAGAAGAACACTGTTCTTGGCAAGGCTGCCACTGCTGCTGCAGCAACCCGAGGAGGAAAACCGAAGGGGAAGATCTTTGTGATGACTAGGGCTGAGGCAGAGGCTCATCCAGATATTGTTGCGGGTATCTTTTCTGTTCTTGGCGCTGAGTGCCTTATTTTATTCGATACTGGAGCCTCGTTATCATTTATATCGACTCAGTTCGCCGACCGTCTAGCTCTTGAGTCTTCATTGGTAGAGGAGACTTCCATTTCCTTACCTTCTGGAGACGTGTTTTCCTGCTCTTCGTCCCATAGGGATGTTCCTATTGTTATTGGTCAAGCCACATTTCCTGCGGACTTACTGAGATTTCCTCTCGAGGAGTTTGATATTATCCTCGGTATGGATTGGTTATCGCGATACCATGCTCGCTTCGAGTGTCGCGACCAGAAAATCTGCTTGAGGAGTTCTTCAGGAGTTCGTGTTTCCTATAGGGGAACTCGCCCTCAAAAGGGTGTTCGTGTCATCTCTTCGATGAAAGTTTCTCATCTTCTTAGGAAGGGTTGCCAAGCCTTCCTGTGTGTTGTTACAGCTGCTAAACCATCGCTACCGAAGCTTGAAGATGTAGCCATTGTTCGTGAGTATCCAGATGTGTTTCCAGATGACTTGCCAGGGATACCGCCAGAGAGAGATGTGGAGTTTACTATTGAGCTTGTTCCAGGTACCGGACCGATTTCTAAAGCTCCTTACCGTATGGCTCCGCCAGAGTTGAAAGAGTTGAAGCAGCAATTGGAAGAGATGATCGAGAAAGGTTTCATTAGACCGAGTGCTTCTCCGTGGGGTGCTCCCGTTCTGTTCGTCAAGAAGAAAGATGGTTCCATGAGATTGTGCATTGACTATAGAGAGCTGAACCGAGTGACCGTGAAGAATAGATATCCCTTGCCTAGGATAGATGATTTGTTTGATCAGTTGAGAGGTGCTTCGAGGTTTTCTAAGATTGATCTTCGATCGGGTTATCATCAGATTCCAGTGAGAGAGGCTGACATTGCGAAGACTGCTTTTCGTACCAGATATGGGCATTTTGAGTTTGTAGTCATGCCATTTGGGTTGACTAATGCACCGGCGATTTTTATGGATCAGATGAACCGTACCTTCAGTGAGTATCTTGACACCTGCGTTGTGGTTTTCATTGATGACATCTTGATATATTCGAAGACCGATGAGGAACATGCTGAGCATCTTCGATTGATTCTAGGGATTCTGCGCAGACAGAAATGGTTCGCAAAGTTTTCGAAGTGTGAATTTTGGCTCTCAAAGGTTGCCTTTTTAGGACATGTGATATCTAGCGAGGGTGTGATGGTAGATCCCGCGAAGATAGAGGCTGTAGTTGATTGGGAGAGTCCCAAGGATGTGGGAGAGATCCGTAGCTTTTTGGGTTAGGCTGGTTATTATCGTAGATTCGTTGAGGATTTCTCGAGATTGGCTCGCCCGATGACTCAGTTGCTGAAGAAAGAAGCCAAATTTGTGTGGACCGACAAGTGTGAGAGTTCCTTCCAGGAGTTGAAGTCCAGATTGACTTCCGCCCCCGTGTTAGCTTTGCCAGAGATCGGAGTGGATTTTGATGTGTATTGTGATGCTTCGATGTTAGGACTTGGATGCGTACTGATGCAGAGTGGTAAGGTGATAGCATATTCATCTAGACAGTTGAGAGTTCATGAGGTGAATTATCCGACACATGACTTGGAGTTGGCCGCAGTTGTTCATGCTTTGAAGATGTGGCGTCATTACCTGATTGGATCTCATTGCCGTATTTTCACAGATCACAAGAGTCTTAAGTACATTTTTACTCAGAAAGACCTTAACATGAGACAGAGACGTTGGCTAGAGTTGGTGAAAGATTACGACATCGAGTTGCTATATCATGAGGGAAAAGCCAATGTAGTTGCAGATGCGCTTAGCCGCAAGACTTCTCACTCGATGAGTGCCATGAGAGTATTGCCCGATGAGTTGTGTTCCGAGTTCCGGAAGCTGAGATTAGAGATGGTGGGTAGTGGTTTTGATTGGTTAGCTGCTATGACTGCCGAGCCGTCTTTATATTGGGAGATTCGCCGGAGTTTGCCTTCAGATGCCGATTTCAAGAAGTTTGAGGCTAAGATTTCGAGTGGTATTGCGCCTGAGTTGGTGATTGATGCTGATGGTTTCCTTAGGTTCCGTGGTAGGATGTATGTTCCTAATGTGCCAGATTTGAGGAAGAAGGTTCTTGATGAGGCCCATTTGTCACCGTACTCCGTTCATCCAGGTGGAGAGAAGATGCACAAGGATTTGAGGCTTATGTTTTGGTGGCCTGGTATGAAGAAGGAGATCTTGGATTATGTTAGTAGGTGCCTGACTTGTCAACAAGTCAAGATAGAGCATAGGAGACCAGGTGGTTTGCTACAGCCGCTTCCCGTTCCTCAGTGGAAGTGGGAGTGCATATCTATGGATTTTGTTACGGCTTTGCCTAAGACTGTGGGAGGCAAAGATGCGATTTCGGTTGTTGTCGATCGTCTAACTAAGTGTGCCAGATTCGTGCCGATCAGAGAGACATGGGATATGGATCGTTTAGCTAGGGCTTATATTGCTGAGATAGTCCGGTATCATGGTGTCCCGAGGGAGATAGTTTCAGATCGTGATCCGAGGTTTTGCTCCAGGTTCTGGAAGGCTTTGCAGGAGGCTATGGGTAGCCGTTTGTTGATGAGCACTGCTTTTCATGCCGCGACCGATGGTCAGTCCGAGAGGACTATACAGACATTAGAGGATTTGCTCCGTGCTTGTGCCCTTGACTTTCAGAGTTCTTGGGAGCAGTGTTTGCCGTTGGTAGAGTTTTCTTACAACAATAGTTATCATGCTTCCATTGGTATGGCTCCGTACGAGGCTCTTTATGGTAGGAAGTGCCGTAGTCCGATTTGTTGGGATCAGGCTAGTGATGTTCGTGACCTTGGACCAGACCAGTTAGCTGTTACTATTGATCAGGTTCAGCTTATCAGAGGTAGGATGAAGGCCGCTCAGGACCGGCAGAAATCCTATGCTGATGTTCGCCGTAGACCCTTAGAGTTTGAGGTGGGTGATCGAGTTTTCTTGAGAGTTTCTCCGATGAAAGGCGTCAAAAGATTTGGAGTTAAGGGCAAGTTGAGCCCTAAGTATATTAGACCTTTTGAGATTGTGAAGAGGATTGGTGCTGCTGCTTACCGATTGGACTTGCCTCCTAGTTTGGGCAAGGTTCATAGCGTTTTTCATGTTTCCCAGCTCCGCAGATACATTAGTGACCCGAGTCATGTTTTGCCTAGAGAGATCGAGAACTTGGAGCCGAGTCTTGCTTTCGAGGAGCGTCCAGTGAAGATCCTAGACCGTCAGGATAGGAAGCTTAGGAGCAAGGTGGTGCCGCTAGTGAAGATCCTTTGGCGTTGTGGTGATGTCGAGGAGCAGACGTGGGAGACTGAGGCATCGATGCGTATCGCGCATCCTTCTCTTTTCGATTGAGGTATAGTATATAGATTTATATCCGTTCGAGTTTCGAGGACGAAACTTTTTGAAGTTGGGGTGATTGTAACATCCCGTATTTTCGTAAAATCTAATTTAAGTATTTTAAGTATTTTAAGTAATAAAAATAATAATTTAGTAATTTATTTTGAAAGACTCTAATTTAATAAATAAGATCCGTCTTAAGAACCTCCAGTTCTTAAGACGAATACAACTTGGCATAGTTAAATATCCGACTCAAGTATTCATTTCCATATCCGTTTTAAATATCCGTTCCATTTTAATTGTTCGGAAAGGACGACTCACTTGTCCTCTTATAAGTAGTATGTCGACATAATAATTCCCTTCATCCTCAACACTCATTTCTTTTACAGTAAACTTAACATCTCTTAAACCTCCATAAAACCTTCACTTCTTTTGCAAAGATCTTCATCGTCCGTTCATCGAATCGCAAAAGTAAGAACATTTCCGGAATCCTCGTTCAATTTCCAAGACATCCATCACTTTCGTTTTTCATTTTGTCAACTTCGAAAAATAGGCTGTTTTGCCTTTAACTCGTTTTTAGTGTCTTTAAATCGTTTTCTTTGTTGTAGGAGTTGGTCTTGACGATCCCGACGTGGACTCTTACGTGGTTGAGGAGGATCAATCGCCGGAATAAGCTTAAAGGTGACGATAATGAGATAACTCGGCCTTTATTGTGTATATTAGCATGCTTGGTGATTTTGATGTTGTTCTTCTGATTTTATTCAAGTTCTATGGTTATTGGACTTAGTATCATGATTAGGATGTATAATATGTGAAGAATTTATGATCCAAGATGTGGTTATGTGTTCCTTATTGCATTTTCAGTTTTTCCTAAATTGCGACGGATACTTGTTATTTCCACTTGAGGATTGTTATGGGGATTGTATGCTGATAAGATAGTGATATTAGATGTGTATGATGTTGGGCAAATCATGCTTGTAGTAATTTCTGAAGTTTACATGTCGATTTATGAAGTTTTGTGAAGTTGGGAAATTGCGATTTTCAGCGACAGGCTCTCTGAGCCGGTCGACCGACCGGCCGCCGGTCGACCGGCTGAGAGCGTTTCTTGGGATTTTTGTGTTTCACGCGAGGCTTGAGACCATAGGAAATAAGTCTCCCAGCCGGCAGACCGGCCGCCTGCCAGCCGGCTGGGAGTGCGTTGTGTTGTATTTTGTAGTTTGGAAAACTTAAGAGTAGTCCCAGCCGGCAGACCGGCCGCCTGCCAGCCGGCTGGGAGTGCGTTTTTGTCGTTGCGTATTTTCAAGTTTCTAAGGAGGCTGAGTTCCCAGCCGGCCGACCGGCTGCCTGCCGACCGGCCGGGAGTTCGTGTTTTGTTTCAGAAAAGAAAGAAGAGGCTGAGGTGGTCACCAGCCGGCCGACCGGCTGCCTGCCGACCGGCTGGGGACCCCTGTAGGCTATTTTTGAGTTTTCGTAATTTGATCATAACTTTCAAACGGTTTATCGGTTTTACTTGAAACTTGTTTTGTGTACCTTTGACATGTATTTGAGGTCCCCGGAGGATGGGCAACATTATATTGGGTTCGGGAATATAGTGAGGATAGAGACCCCCCGGTCGGGCAACCGAAAGGGAAACCGGCTCTCCCTCATCTTAGTTCTCGAGGTCAATTAAGTGTTGATTAGAAGTTAAAGGTAGAACTATAGAGTAGTTCATAGACTTGAATGATATTGTTTTGATGCGTTTTAAGTTATGCGTTAAGATGTCGCCTCTGAACTTAATACGTAGGTTGTTTGTCATGTATAGGGGTATGCGTTGAGTTTTCGCCTCTGAGCCCTATATGTGTTTGTTTGTCGTGTATGGAGCCATGCGTTGAGTTTTCGCCTCTGAGTTCTATACATGTCTGTTTGTCGTGTCTGGGACATGCGTTGAGTTTTCGCCTCTGAGTCCAGACATGTGTGTGTGATCGCGTCAGGACATGCCTTAAGCTGGCCTCTGAGTCTGACGAGTAGAGCAACTGCACGACGGGGCAGTCAGGTTGTCATACCTTACCCGGAGTGCAGGTGTTTGGTGCTAGAACATGCGTTGAGTTTTCGCCTCTGAGTCTAGTATCTTGTGATGTGGTAGGGGAACATGCGTTGAGTTTTCGCCTCTGAGTTCCTTATTGTGTTAGTGAATTGAATGTTAGTCCATGCGTTGAGTTTTCGCCTCTGAGTCTAATGTTCAGTGATAGCCGGTCCATGCGTTGAGTTTTCGCCTCTGAGTCCTTGCTTGACATTGTGAACTTGGTATTTGGGTTATGCGTTAAGATGTCGCCTCTGAACCTTTATACTTGCTGATTTATTTAGTACCTAGGTTATGCGTTAAGATGTCGCCTCTGAACCTTTGTACTTGCTGTTATATCTGCTTGCCTTGAGGATGGTACAGTGTCAGATATGCATAGTAGGTTAATGATGTATATATGTTTTTGGGTAAATCATCCAAGGCATTGGATGACTCTTAGTTCGGTTTCATAAATGATTAGATTGAAAGACCCCCCGACTGGGTAACCAGTAGGGAAACCGGCTCTCCTTCTTATCTGTTTATGAAGTTAGTTGAGAGCCGTGCATGGTAATCGCATGATAGTAAGAGATAAGATGATGAGATGTTTATGCTTCACATGTTGATATATGTTGGAGTGTTCTGTATTATTTTATGTGTTACGTGTTGTCACAAAAGGTGGCTAGGAGAACTCTAGTCACTCCCCACTGATTGTGGCGTACATGTTTTCATGTATGTAGGTACATGCAGGGTTGGAGATCAGGGTTACAGGAGAGCTAGCGAGTGATGATCCATTCATCAGTTGACTTACCCGTTTACGCTTAGCTAGACTCTTAGACTTTTGTCGTTTACGTTTTGGTGCCTGTAGGGATGTTCCATCCCAGGCTGTGTATATATTTCATTTCCGTACTTAGAACTGCTACTTATCTATTGTTGTTTATATCAGTTCTGTTTTCAGTTTCAGTTAAAGCTTCTCGCATGTTGTTTTATCTTCTAAAAAGTTTTAATTCCGCTGCAAATTTTGGTACTTTTATGTGTTTATATTTCCGCTTTCGCGAGGGGTTTTACAAGTCAAACCGAGGACAAATCAAGGCAATTCTACAGGAATATAGGTCGACCGACCTACTACATGGGTCGGCCGACCAGGCCTCTGTTATGGAAAGTCCAAAAATCCCTGAAGCCCGACAAGTGGTCGACCGACCTACAACATAGGTCGACCGACCTCAGCGCAGACCCAATTCTTTCCACAAAGCCCATTCAAGTGATTAAGTCATTAGGAAACTCTAATTTTCCGCCTATTTAAGTAAATTACGTGATTAGGGTTTTGTATCAAGTAATCTATTATCGAGTTTTCTATCTAGTTTTCTATCATAGAATTAGAATTCAGTTTTAGCTTTAATCTTTCAATAATCATCAAGCACTCTTCTTTTAGTTTTATTCATTGTTCATCATTAATCTTTCCACAATAATCAATAAAGTTCGTTCTTTTCTGCCTTAATCCTTATTTCCGGTAATTCCTCTCTTAATTTCAGTTTTATTGTTGTTAGTTTAGAATTGTTACATCCGGTTAAGTTAGAATCCCAAGCCTTTATTATTATTGCATGTTTAGATTGATATTCGTTATGATTCCCATGTTTACTCCTATTTTTATTATTGTTTCAATAGTCATTGTAATACCCCGTTTTTTTTTAAGTAAAAATACCAAAAAAAAAATAAATAAATAAAATATAATAATGCATGTTTTCTAATAGATATATTAGCAACACTTTTGGATATTATTTAATTACGATAATTAACAACTATATAAACCGCATTATACGTACGTATTATTTAAATAATAGGGTTATTCTACATGGTACCCCTCAATTTTTCGACTTTCTACATGGTACCCCTACACTTTTTAAAACATAGATGATACCCCTAATTATTCTCATTATAACTAAGTATACCCTTAAACTTTATTTTTCGCCAATTAAACTCAATTTTAGGCTTTAAATAATTACTTGGGCGCATAACCAAGCTTGTCATTTATCATCACATGACAGGACTCTATTAGAATCGATATCCATCTTTGGACATGATCAATTTGCAAAAGATAAATAATTTTTCCGTCAAAACGTTCTTAGCCAATATATTTCTATAAATATTATGATCAAGATGGATATTGAGCCTAATAGAGTCTTTATGTCATGTGATAATAAATGACAAGTTTGCTTACGCGTTCAAGTCATCCTTTAACGCTTAAAAATGAGTTTAATTGACTGAAAGTAAAGTTTAGGGGTACACTTAGTGATAATGACAACATTTAGGGGTACCATGTATGTTTTAAAAATTGCAGGGGTACCATGTAGAATGTCAAAAAATTGATGGGTACCATGTAGAATATCCCTAAATAATAATAATAATAGGATACGTTAGACATGTCCATGCCATTTATGGCAATTTATTCATTCATACGAATTCATACGAATTCATATGAATTCATGCGAATTCATATGTATTCATACATACTTATCAATCCCCTTTTATTGCTATTTAATTGTAGACATTCATCCAGCCATTCATTGAATAAGGAATTGACTATACTTCAACCCCTCGTTTACAAAACCGTCATATGGATTATATATGATAACCCTTCCCTAAGCTATTGTTCATTTCCCTACTGCCGCCCCTCCTCACTTCTAATATATCTACTCACTATTCTATCTCATCCCCAACGTACCATCCACACTCTCGACACAAAAAGACTCCTCACTGCCATAAACAACATCGTCGTCTTCAACAGTACGGTAAGTTCCTGTTATTTCCACTAATGCCTTTAGAATATTTCATGGGACGGTGTATATGTTATTTAGAAGTTATTAAATAGAGAATACGTATGAATAATGTGAATTTCTCTTGTACTCCAATATTAGAAATACATGAATATAATATCGTAATATCGAAACCGTATCCATAGTTATATCGAATCTTCTAGTTTATTCAAACGGTTATGGGTTATAGGGAATCTAGGAGTGTCTGACCATACTTACGGTGATATGTGGTGGCAGTTAAGGCGGTTCTAACAGGGGCGAAAAGGGTTGCGTTTCGAGCGAAAACAGGGGAACGTAATGATGGGTTGTTGCTTGGCACCCTTGTCGTGGTTGAATGAACCTAGGGTTTACTAGGTCTAGTTTATGGAGTAGTCTAAATCACAGCCGTGGTCGGTTGGTGGTCAGGGAGGGCGTCAGGCGAGTGGAAGCAATAGGAGGAACGAAAACAGAGAGCGGAAAAATAGGGGAACACGAGGATGTGGGCTGTATGGGTAGTGTTGGGATACGGTGGTTGTAGTTTTAGGTCTGTGGGTGACCGGCGTGGTGCCCAGAGGTGGTAGTGTGTGGTGGTTAGGACATCTACATTGCTTGTAGATGTTTACGATACGACTCGTTATTTACTCATGTTTACTTCGTGTCTAGTTAAGGTGTTGGTAGTTGGTTAGAGCGTTACGGTGACCGATTCATTATGTGTGGGGTGTTCAGAGGAGCAGGGCCGGCTCAGGGGGTGTTCAACCCGCGCGGTCGCACAGGGCCCCCAATTTTAGAGGGCCCAATATACGACTCAGTTACATAAACAACTCTAATATATATTTGTTAGTGTCATTCTAACAATCTATTAGTAGTGTCAAAGTGGTAGGATTCTCACCTTTGAATTCGAAGATCACGTGTTCGATTCCCCTATGCATCATTTTGAAGTTTAATTTTTCATTTAAAAATCAGAAAGAGTGGTGTTAGTGAGGATTGAAACCGCGCCAATTATGTGGAATTACGAACAGTTATCCAGCATGCCAATGAAGCCCTCTTGGCATGTTATGGAAACACAATTTAATTTATAACATACCTGTTGGGCCTCGTTTGCTTTTTTTTAATCAAAATTGTTAATATTTTTAAAAAAATGTTTCTTATATTCATA
Source organism: Silene conica (assembly GCA_029255685.2). Taxonomy (NCBI): domain Eukaryota; kingdom Viridiplantae; phylum Streptophyta; class Magnoliopsida; order Caryophyllales; family Caryophyllaceae; genus Silene; species Silene conica. The sequence continues at coordinate 31,527,134 of CM055317.2, read as the reverse complement.
TTTAACATAGGCGTGTATTAATATATTAGGGCCTATTTTTTCAGTTTCGCACAGGGCCCCCAAAATGTCAGGGACGGCCCTGCAGAGGAGTCCACCGTGGTGCAATGGTCTGCCACGGTGGAGATAGCGGCTGTTTGGAGAGCTGTTACCGGCTGTAGAAGAGGTGGAGTCGGTTGGGCTGGGATTAGGTGGTATGGTGTGTAGTGCATGAAGTATAGTTACGTAGTATATGTTATAATACAAGATAATAATAATAATAAAATAATATTAAATGATGATGAAAACCGGCCTGTTACGTACCAATGATTAATATATTAATAATATATATACGTATATACTAGGAATTGGGTTTTATGTTTTCATAATCCGTAGTGTACATGTATATATTATGCCATTTTATTTAATTAATTATCAAACTTCATTTCACATTGTCACTATTTAACTTATCTTTGTTACAAATAATAATTAGTAGTGATGAAAAGTGAAGTAAAGAAAGTAACTTTTAATAACACAAGCATGGTAATAGAAATATTATTTGATTATAGGTGACTGTTTTGAAGTGGAGTATTTCTAATACAATATTACCGTCAGGACTTGCTACATTGAGGTAGGATAATTTATCTATGTCCTTATAATCATTTTATCGAGTGTTGTGATTTATGGGTGTATTATATGTGGTTGAAGTGTGCCTGATAATGTTTTCGCGATCCTGGCTGTATTATTCACATGTTGGTTATTATTGGACTTCTAATATTGTATTGCATCCATACGCGCATCTCATGCATGAATAGGTTGGATATCAGTAGATATCGGTTGGTTATCAGTAGATATCGGTTGGATATCAGTGGTGTTTTTAAAGGCCCGGGCAGGTTCTGCAGACCTGTCTCCGGATAACCTCAGCTGTATGCTGGTTGCTCGACGAAGGTCGAGGTATACCCGACCAGGGATTGGCGGGTGGTTGTTTCGGGTTAATGAGCTCAGTAGAAAGGCCATGGCAATTGCATAATCATTTGCATATTCATTCATTGCATATTTAATGATTTGACTATTATCCTACTCAACCGTGAGGTTGACCGTGTATTCGTTGACATCTGTGATGATCCGTAATAGGGAGCAGATTTGACAGGAAACAGATAAGGCTATACGGCAGGGGTGGAGTGAGCATCTGGACGGACCGACTTAGTAATATACCACAAACTTAGTAGTCTCCAATTGTACTTTTCCGCTGTTCCAGTATTTTAAGTTTTCAAGGTGTAATCAACATTATAATTTAAGTAAAGTACTGTGTTTCATTCCTTTTGATAATTTACTGCCTCGGAAATTCCGAGATGGTAACACACTTATTTATCTGAGAAGTCCTAGTTCAGGCTCTTGAATAAATGGGGGTGTTACAAAGTGGTATCAGAGCGAACGATCCTCAGGCCTAAACCAATGAATAAAATGAATGTAGGAAGAGTCAAATAAAATGAACCCCGAGATAGAAGCTGTTAGGAGCCCCGAAAAGGGAATGGGATGAGTTAGGGGCCCCCTCACACCAACCCATGGGCCCTCTCAGTCCTAACTCGGGAACCCCATGAGAGCAACTTGAGAAGAAGGGTAGGCTAGGTGTCGACCTATTACGATATCGTACTAATATTCCTGCAGGAAAAGAGCAAGGTAATTAAATTGGATGTATAATTCGTCATGAACAAAATTGACATAATTATTTACGTTAAACGTTATAAGATAATGATGTATGTTAGGGATGTCCAAAGGACTATCTGATAATGTGATTGCGTGCTATAATATCATGTCTAGCGATATGCGGTTAACTGATCCCTGAGCCCTTAGGTAAAATTATTGTTGGGAAATGTGTCCTCAACAATAGTACGATCACGTAATTAAATCTCATGACGAGAATGCGCAAGGATGATACGAATTATATTAGTCAACTGACCAACATTAATCGGTAATGATTGGCTAGCTAGAGTTTGACATTACTGTCGTATGACGGTGGTGGTCAGTTGATCCCTTTAGGTCACACCTTTAGGACAATTCCCTTAATTGATAAACTGATCAAATGTATATTGATACGATTTGATCATATTCCTTAAACCCGTATATCGGGAAATCAGAGGTTAAATCTTATGGTAAGATTTATGTTTAAAATTGAAATGTGTCAATTATTAAACAATAAACGATATTTTATAATATCGTAATTAGAATGAATTGGGTTATAATTAATACAAAAGTTGTAAATCGTATTGACGATAAATTATTCATTTTATATTTGTAATTTCGAATTACATGTCAATTGATAAATATGATTTATTTAATATACAATATTTATATGATAAATATTTATATTAAGATAATTATTATTGTATTACCTAGTGACATATAAGATGTCACATTTTATACAAATTGAACAATTGACAAATTGTAAAATGAAGTCCATTTTAAGTGTGTTTTGGGCGGCTAAGTGGAGGTAGTTGTAGGTGTTTAGTGCTTAATTAACATGCTTTAATCATTGTGTTTAAAGCATGCATTGGTATTACTACCTAGGCAACCCTAAGGAGCATGGGTTAGAGAGTTGTCTCTCCTTTGTTCCCCTCCCATACCCGGCCACTCCATGCCCCAAGCACCACACCATAAATAAGTATGAGATGCTTACATCTAAACCCTAGTTCTAATTTTGCATAATTTTTCTAAGGTGAGAAAAACATAAAACCTCAAATATTATTATTGTGAGATAATAATAATAATACTAATAATAATAATAAGATATAATATTAGTATTGATATTCTAATTAGAGAGATTAGAATTATTTAAGGAGAAACCGATTTCTTAGTCTAGCAACTACAAAGTTTCGGTTCATTAAGGGATTGTCTTGGTGCATCGTAAAGGAGGTGTTCTTGTTGGACATTGGAGGATCATCCTTGCTAGCATTTGGACCGAGTGTAAGGACTCGAAATTTCTCCCTATTCCGCACTATTTTAGCATGCATAAGATCATTCAAATAAGTTAATTAAAATGTTAATTAAAGTATTACTTTAGTATGACTAAATATTTAGTTTATGAGTAACTAAAAACCCTTCAATTGGTATCAGAGCAATAGGTTGTTTGCATGTTTTCCGTTTACGTTTTTACGGAGTTATAGTGATAACAAAATAAAATTTGGTTTTTCGTTTAATATATGATATGCATGAAATTATTTAGCATGAATACCTACTGTTTCTAAAATGTTTTTAGAATATTTGGAATATATTTTGCATGTATATTGTTCTTTGGTATTTTTTAATTTCGGTTTTATTGATTTTAATGGTTAAAAATGTTTATTTTTGGGAAAAATAGTTAAAATAAGCTTCTGGCCTAGATTTTTCAGTATGTTATCACATTTATATCCTATGTTATGAATATGAATTTTCGTAAATTATGGACTAAGGGTTAAAATGCAATAAGATGAATAAAAATGGGTTAAAATAGTTATATTACGAATTTGACTATAAAAATTTATGCGTATGTCACATGCAATATTTAAAATATATGTTGAATTTTCCAGAAATTTATCTCAAATATTGCAATATTATAGATTTTTAATGTAAAAATCGGGTAATTAGTGACATTATTTCGACTTTAATAGTTTAAGTTAGAATTTGGCCATAAAAATTTAACACGATGTCATATATATTATTTCCAGCATGTATAAAAATTTCGAGATTTTTATCTTATTTTATGCTTGAGAAATAATTTTAAAGGTTAAAATCGTACGATATATGACGAAAATCGTTAAAATTTGCAATAGTTGTCAAAATGGCCGGAAAATTTAACCCATATTAGTCATATATGATATGTTCATCATGAAATTATTCTTTGGAGCCAAAAGTTTCTGTTTTGATTTAATTTTAAATTGTTAAACAGTTGCATTTAAAATTGAATTAAAAGAGTCATTTTCATTAAAAATTTCGGCTCTTGGGCAGTGTGTAATTTACTTTTCTGTCCATTTTATGTTCTTAAGGTGTTTTGGAAAGTGTATAAATATTATTAGTATTTTATTTGCATTTATGGAGTTAATTATTGAATTTTCCGACTTAAAATGCTCGTTTTACGTGTTATTTTCGAAATAATGTTAAAACCGTATAAATACTAATATTTTTAAGGTTCTGAAATTATAAGAACATTCCAGATTTTTCCAAATTTGAATTTTGAATTTTTCGAAAGTTTTATGACTCGTTTGGATTTTTATATTATTTTTCCCGTAAAACCGAGTAATACCGAACAATATTAAAATATATTAAGTTAAGTCATGTTCAAAGTTTGAGTAAGACAAAATTTTGAAACCTATAAGAGTTGGGATGATTAACTTAAAGATGAATACCGATTCATATTATGCATAGTGTTGTTAAACGTTAAGACACGCGATTCCATAAACCGAGGTATACGATAACTATTTATATAATTATTATTTAAATAGGACGATTTGGCTTAGGATTTGCATGGTAGTTCATATATTCATAAGCATTGCATATTTTATTATGAATGTCATGATTTTATTTACGTAATTTTGGGAATTATGTAATTTACTTAGTATGGCCTTAGTTTTTAATCGGTATTTCCCGTAATGTAAGGGGTTACCAATTCGGTTGTAATTTTGTGATCTCATATCACCCAATTGTAATTTATTTCTATTTTATAATGTATAAAGTAGACTAGAAAAGTTGTAATTTTTGTAAAATCCGGAGTTCCTTGAAGACGGTGCCATTCGGAAAGGAGTTCCGACAAAGACGGTGTTTACCTCGAAGTGCGTGCCTCGTGAAGTTCAAGGGACCAAAGGAGTTGGTTTCCGAATTTGTACTTTATTATTTCTTTTCTAGGAAAGGCCATACTAGGGTTTATTTTATGCTTTTATTTTTGCTCTATATATGTTTGCATGCATAGCCAAATCGTCATATATCGTCTCATGCATTTTCGATTTAGTCGACCTAGTCATTTATTTTATCGATAATTCACCGACTTAGTTCACTTAAACGGAGATAGATAATAAATTTGACTAGATCTCTTACATATAAATATTGAGACTTAGCCTTACCAAAAAAATATGGATCCATGAATCCCTTCTTCACAAGAACGTAGGCTCGGCTACACCGGGGTACTAAAATTGTCACGTTGGGTAAGTGGGGTAATAAAGATTACACCTTGAAATTTGGTCGATCTCAACGAAAGTATTCGTAACCGTAGTTACAATAAGTTCGGGCTAAAGACGATTTTTAGAAAATTGTCGACCGAGAGTTCTAAGATAGAACCGATTAAAGGGTTAATCCACCAAATTATACCGATACGGGTTGAATCGGCTACACCGTGCCCGGATTAGTATGGGTTTGGGTCTCGGGATTGTTTACTTAATTTGGTAAGAGATCATTAAGTAAATAACTAATTAACTTGTTTAACTTTTTAGTTTAAATTATAAATTTTAAAATGATGTTGTTTTATTTCCTTCATTTTATTATAGTTTAATTTTCAACATCGACAATGGCAACCAACGCTCCACCTCTCACTAGCGTATCATGGCTTCGGTCCTTCATGGATCGTTGCAAACTCGATAAGCATGGTTCCAATTTTAAGGATTGGGATGCGCAATTACCTTTGGCCGCTCAAGGTGACGATAAGAGTCGTTACCTATCCGAAGCCGCTCCGACCGCTCCGACCGCTCGTTCATCGGTACAAAATCGTGAGGCCTATGAAGCCTACATGAAAGAGTCCTCCGCTCTTAAAAATGTGCTCATCTTCTCCATAGAGCCGGATCTCCAAAGGAGTATGATTAAGTTGACCACATCATATGAGATATACACCAAGCTTGCGACCATGTTTTCGCAAACTCCAAGGGTGATCCAATATGAGGCGGCTTCCGCCTTCTTCGACATTACGTTGAAGGAAGGGCAAAAGATAAGCCCTCATGTGCTCAAACTCGTTGAGCTCGCGGAGACTCTAAAAGCGCAAGACGTTGATGTTCCCGACTCTCTCATAATTGACCGAGTTCTTCACTCGCTCAATAAGGTTAAAGCGTATGCTCAATTCCGGGTGAACTTTAATATGCGAAACCAAGAGACCACGTTGGATGAGTTGCATAAGATGCTCGTCCAAGCCGAGAGGGACATGTGACTTCATGAAAGTTCCACCAAGGATGTTTTAAACATCGAAGAGAAAGGGAAAACGAGCTTCAAGAAAATGCCTATAAAGGCAAGGGCAAGAAAACGTTCAAGCCCAAAGCGACCAAAGAAAAGACCTTTTCGAAAGGCGCTTCCACCTCGTCTTCAAAATCGGAAGACAAGTGCCATTATTGCACGAGGATCGGTCATTGGAAGCGTAATTGCCCCAAATACTTAAGCGATCTCAAAAATGGGAAGGCAACCGCCGTAGGTAATAATTCTCGTTTATGATTCATGTCATTTATCAACTTATGTATAGTGATACAAATGTGTTGATATTTACCCTTTTTAATTGTTTTAAAGGGCCACCCCCTAATAATGATAAGGGCAAGGAGAAGGAAGCATGAAGTTCCTTACTTGGATGGCTACGGTAGCATCCAATTGATCGAAGACTTGAAGAGCGAGGCTCTAATTTTCATATCGTCTTCTTTCATATTTTGCATTTTATTTATGGAACAATTTACTTTCTTGTAAGACAAGGATTAAAATCCTAAAACAATGGTTGTAATTTTGGATAATTGGTGACTTGGTTTTCAACCCGAGTCACTACTTTTGTTCTTAATCAATGTCTTGATTTCACAAATAAATTGCATACGTTGGTTAAACATGAATAATGGTGATTTTATCACACAATAAACATTGATACGATCAAAATAATGTAATCAAAGTGTTGATTAAAACGGAGAACTACACCCCATGAGATACTTTCAATCAAAATGAGACAATATTAGTTCATTATAAGATTTTCATTTTAAGTGAAAATGAGAATGTATTCATCACACCTATAAAACTTCAAACATTCATATACATTGGTTAATCGAAATAGCTATCCTTAAACGAATAAAGGTTATTGTTAAAAGGATAGAGTGGGAGAAAATATTTCGCTCGCAAACCAATGATAAAAATAAAGGATCTTAGAGAAGATTCCTACATGGGAGTCTTAAGAAGAGCCCTAAATGAATTGAAGAAACTACGAGAGGACACTGAAGAAACTACGGGAGGACACTCGAAGAAAGTTCCTTATGTTCATTGTTTCCGTGGGAAACCCCGTATGAATTGGGAAGGAATATCGGCTCCTTGAGATAATGATTTTTTAAAGATTATAAGATAATAGAGGAGAAATCATCTATCTATACGGGAGGAAGACCGGTTCCTTAATAAATGATTTTTCTAAATTTATAAGATAAAAGAGAAGAAATCATCTCAATTTTCTCAATGTAGTTATAAGGGAATTATCATGTCATATTCGTCTCGAGGAAACGAAGACATGAAAGAAGTGATGATTGATTGAATAAAAATAGATCACTATAGGGATAGTGATAGTGATTATGATTCAAGTAATAAAGATTTACATGCAAGAAATGAAAGGTTCATTTAAGAGATCGAGTAATATTGATTTTAGTGGGAGCGATGTTCATTAAAAGAATTAAGCCTACCATTTAGAGAGGATGGGTGATTCTTTAAGGTGTAAAGAATAAGAGGTTTTCAATTCTAGATGATCAAACACCTTATATCATATGATAATGGAGCTTTACGGGAATGTTTATTATATTGATAATAAAAAGTCGCCCATTGGAAATCAAAATGTTTATTATAGTGATTCTTTAAGGTGTAAAGAATATTGCCAAGATGATTGAAAATAGTAAGAGTGATCAAATCACTAAAAACTACAATATAGATTTCAGCACATAAGTGACTAGATGATTCCGAGTGATTTTTAAACCCTCTAATATATCGATACGTCACGAGTTATAAGATAACAGTGGGAGCCTTCCTCAGGAAAGGAAACTCAAAATCTAGAAAGTGTTCTAGATATGTGCTCAAATAAGACCATATTATGTGGGATAATATGAGTCGGAAGGAGACCAAAATTTGTAAGTTTTGCAATCATGAATAAAATGGTTTATTCGCAAAACACTAATACAAATAGATGATCGTGCATCAAATGCAATGAGAAAGTATTGACTGTTTTTGCATGACAATGTCATTTGAGTTATAATTAACTCAAGATGAAAGATACTTTGTCAAAATCCAAATGGGTTGTGAAAGACAATATTGAACCCCATAAGTGAACTGGATTGACTTAGTATAGCCCCTAGCCGCTTATATGAGGTGACGTCTCAAAGCGACTAGAATGTGAGGCGACTGATGGCAAGTTCAAGTGCCATAGAGTCATATGTGATGACTAGTCGATCACATAGGCAGACTGCAAGAGACACTCTGTCGGGCATAGTGACCGCTTATAGAGTTCTGGAAATTTTATAATAGCCGGGTCGTGGCGAGAGCTGCTATAGTATTCTTGTGAGTCAATTTTTAGACTAAAGACTACTCTCCCAAGATGGTACAGTTTAGGCATAACCTTGATCCATTCTCTACGACTTTTCGTAACTGGAGTCAAATGGGATTGCTTCAGGCTGTGACTGACTGTGACTAATTAAAGGAAATAGTGCGATAGAAATTGTCCACCCCTTGTCAGGGTTGTTCAAATCTCAAGGCCACTCGAGGAGAAGATAACTGGAAATGCTTGGCCACGCTCGGAAGGTATCTATGGTAGATAATTCCGGTCAAACAGTTATTCTCCAGATCGAGGAAACCACTCATGATATGATCGAATGCAAGTACGACCTCAGAGAGACATCTTGAATTGAGTGGGAGATTGTAATAGGACAAGAGAATTGGTGACGCACACTTGTCGAGGACAAGTGAGAGATTGTTGGGAAATGTGTTCTCAACAATAGTGCGATCACGTAATTAAATCTCATGACGAGAATGCGCAAGGGATGATACGAATTATATTAGTCAACTGACCAACATTAATCGGTAATGATTGGCTAGCTAGAGTTTGACATTACTGTCGTATGACGGTGGTGGTCAGTTGATCCCTTTAGGTCACACGTTTAGGACAATTCCCTTAATTGATAAAGTGATCAAATGTATATTGATACGATTTGATCATATTCCTTAAACCTGTATATCGGGAAATCAGAGGTTAAATCTTATGGTAAGATTTATGTTTAAAATTGAAATGTGTCAATTATTAAACAATAAACGATATTTTATAGTATCGTAATTAGAATGAATTGGGTTATAATTAATACAAAAGTTGTAAATCGTATTGACGATAAATTATTCATTTTATATTTGTAATTTCGAATTACATGTCAATTGATAAATATGATTTATTTAATATACAATATTTATATGATAAATATTTATATTAAGATAATTATTATTGTATTACCTAGTGACATATAAGATGTCACATTTTATACAAATTGAACAATTGACAAATTGTAAAATGAAGTCCATTTTAAGTGTGTTTTGGGCGGCTAAGTGGAGGTAGTTGTAGGTGTTTAGTGCTTAATTAACATGCTTTAATCATTGTGTTTAAAGCATGCATTGGTATTACTACCTAGGCAACCCTAAGGAGCATGGGTTAGAGAGTTGTCTCTCCTTTTTTCCCCTCCCATACCCGGCCACTCCATGCCCCAAGCACCACACCATAAATAAGTATGAGATGCTTACATCTAAACCCTAGTTCTAATTTTGCATAATTTTTCTAAGGTGAGAAAAACATAAAACCTCAAATATTATTATTGTGAGATAATAATAATAATACTAATAATAATAAGATATAATATTAGTATTGATATTCTAATTAGAGAGATTAGAATTATTTAAGGAGAAACCGATTTCTTAGTCTAGCAACTACAAAGTTTCGGTTCATTAAGGGATTGTCTTGGTGCATCGTAAAGGAGGTGTTCTTGTTGGACATTGGAGGATCATCCTTGCTAGCATTTGGACCGAGTGTAAGGACTCGAAATTTCTCCCTATTCCGCACTATTTTAGCATGCATAAGATCATTCAAATAAGTTAATTAAAATGTTAATTAAAGTATTACTTTAGTATGACTAAATATTTAGTTTATGAGTAACTAAAAACCCTTCAATTATATGGTTGGATAGGATGATAAAGTAGGACCAGACTTGAGGAGTAGTATGATCATGGTAGGCTGGGAAGGCCAAACCAGTCAACCATACTATATTTTCTGCTGCAGGAATTGAATTCTTAAACAACTTCGGCCTGTGTTTAGCATATAATAAATGTTCATAAACCTTTTTCAACTCGTGTAGAACATGGCCCCAAGGAGAGACCCATCAGCTGCCAACATCACCCAGGCAGAATTGGACAGACTGTTGGCTACTAACGCGGCTCTGTTAGCCATGGTTCAAGGAAGGGGCGAGAGGGACTCATCGAAGATCAGTTCTGCGATCTCAAGGCATAACCCAACATAGTTTGATGGTGAGGGGGAACCCCATATTTTGGGAGAGTGGTGTCGGGAATTCGACAATCTTTTTGAGCAATTGGCTTGCCCCGAGGAGTTACAGGTAGATCAGGCTGCCTTTTACTTGAAAGGAAAAGCAGGACGGTGGTGGAATCGAAGCAAGGTAGTAATCAGAGCGGCAACTACAGAAAATGGTGCTGAGTTTGTGAGCTGGGAAGGTTTCAAGAGGATCTTGTCATCAACCTTCCAACCTGAGCATGTCAAAAGTAAGATGAGAGCCGAGTTCGACACGTTCAAGATGACAGAAGACATGACCGTAGAAACTTACCACAACAAATTCATGCAATTAGCGGAGTATGTGGCTGACCTAGGCTTTACGGAGGAAATTTTGGCTATGAGATTCGAAAAAGGCCTGACAGTAAATATCAAGAAGAGGTTAATGGCGGCTGAGCCTACAACGGTGGAGGATGTGTACCAGAGGGCCGGTCAGGCTGAGAGAATTTCCGACATGTTGAAGGAGGAGAAAAAATAAAGGAACGAGAAGAGAAAGGCTGAAGCAAACAGTGAGGGCAGTGGAAGCAAAAAGCATAATTCGAACCGCTATAATTCCTTTTTTTTTGGTGTAAATGTGAGTCGTATATATAGAATATCGAAAACAAGTATACATGAGAGTTCAAAAACAAAAACATATAATGCCCATCCCTGATTAAGTCATCAGGGGGCGTACAAACCAAAACTATGCTATGCTCGATTCATCTGCAGCTGCATACTACTCATTCGATCCGTTACTAGCCTTTGGATATCTTCAGCCACTCTTTTAGGTCTGTCCAAGATATTATCAATTCTGGCTTTATTTCTCTTCATCCATATTGTATGACAATAGGCAGTAAAAACCATTGCTTGCATTCCCTTATCCCTCTTGTCAGAGCAAGTCCATCGTACTGCAGGTAGATTAGGGATCCCATGAGCAGACCAATTGGTTAGGTGAATTTTGATATAATTCCTACTTTGCTAAAAGTGCACCGGTTGGGAGTGTCAGCCGTGGTGGAAGTAATCGTGAAATGTTCAAGATATCGAGTGGAGGAACTACATGCTTTAGGTGTGGAAAAATGGGGCATAAGAAGGCAGAATGCTGGGTAAACCTAGAAAAACAAGATAGAAGCAACTTTCGGGGAAACCAGAGTGGTGGCTACCAAACGCCTGCTCAAAGTTATGGAGGGAGTTCGAGGTCGGGTGCTTCTAATAATCATAGAAGCTACAATAGTTATTCGAGCCACAACCGATTCCAGGGCAATCAGAACCAGAACCAGGGCCCGAACAATGGGAACTTTCAGAGGAGACTTAATGAGGCCAGTCAACCAAACGTCGCAGCCGCAGCCAGTCAGAGTGGTGTTAAATCGAGTGGGAAACTGTTTGCGATAGGAAAGGAAGCTGCAGCAGAGGACAGCCATGTCGTTACGGGTACATTCCTTGTTCATTCTAAACCTACCTTTGTCTTGTTCGATTCCGGAGCATCGCATTCTTTTATTTCCACTGAGCATGCCAAGGTCTTAGGTCTAGAAGCTTTTAATCAAATTGACGAATCTATAACTATACCATCTGGGGAATCCATACCTTGTGGCAAAGTTTATAAAAATGTGGTTATTAAAGTGGGTGAGGTGAACTTTGAGTCAGACCTTATCGAATTTCCTTTGGGAGCATTTGAGGTGATCTTGGGGATGGACTGGTTAGGAAAATACAAAGCTTTCATCCATTGCCATCAAAAGAAAGTTACATTAAAGGGACCAAAAGGGGTGAGGGTGTCTTATCGGGGATTCGTAGTAAAACCTAAGGTGAAGCTTATAACTGTGAATGCCCTTAAAGCCTGCTTAAAAGGAAAGGATGGACTGATTTTATGTCATGTGCGGATACCCGGGTAGAGGCACCCCAAGCCTGTGATATCGAGGTCGTGAGAGAATTCCAAGAAGTGTTCCCGGAAGAAATTCCTGAGTTACCACCTAAGCGAGACCTGGACTTTAATATGCACCTGAAACCGGGAACTGGACCAATTTCCAAAGCACCTTACCGTATGGGACCGAAGGAGATGGAGGAGCTTAAGAAATAGTTGGGTGAACTTTTAGAGAAGGGTTATGTGAGGCCGAGTGTGTCACCATGGGGAGCACCTGTTTTGTTTGTGAAGAAAAAGGATGGGAGCATGAGACTATGCATAGACTACAGAGAGTTAAATAATGCTACCATCAAAAATAGATACCCTTTACCTCGGATCGATGATCTTTTCGACCAACTAAGTGGAGCAGGGGTCTTTTCCAAGATTGATCTGAGATCGGGATATCACCAATTGAGGATTAAGGAGGAGGATATTCCTAAAACGGCGTTCAGGACCAGGTATGGACACTATGAGTTTGTTGTCATGCCGTTTGGACTAACGAATGCACCAGCTGTCTTCATGGACTTAATGAACCGTGTATTTAGCCCTTATTTGGACCGATTTGTGGTGGTCTTTATCGACGACATACTTGCATACTCTAAGAACCAGGAAGAGCATGGGAAACACCTGAGGATGGTTTTGCAAACTCTAAAGGAGAACCAGTTGTATGCTAAATTGAGCAAATGTGAGTTTTGGCTAAAGCGAGTGGCCTTTCTGGGGCACGTGGTGTCTAAAGAAGGAGTATCCGTTGACCCAGGGAAAATTGAAGCTGTAGCTAATTGGGAAAGACCGAGGAATGTCGGGGACATTCGAAGTTTTTTAGGTTTAGCAGGCTACTACAGAAGGTTTGTTAGGGACTTTTCGAAGATAGCTAAGCCTATGACATCTTTGATGAGGAAGGAGAACAGGTTCAAGTGGGACGAGAGTTGTGAACGAGCATTCACAACTTTGAAAGAGCGCCTAACTACAGCTCCCGTTCTTGCGTTACCTGAAGGGAGTGAGAACTTCGAAGTATTCACTGACGCTTCCAAGAATGGCCTAGGGTGTGTTTTGATGCAGAACGGCAAGGTGATCGCGTATGCTTCCCGACAACTTAAACCCTACGAGGAGAATTACCCAACCCATGATCTGGAGCTGGGAGCAGTGGTGTTTGCACTCAAATTGTGGCGCCATTACCTTTATGGAGCTACGTTTAAGGTATTTTCTGACCACAAAAGCCTGAAATACATATATACTCAGAAAGAGCTTAATATGAGGCAAAGAAGGTGGATCGAGTTAATCGGGGATTACGACATGGAGATCATTTATAAGGAAGGGAAAGCTAACGTCGTGGCTGATGCATTAAGCAGGAAGACCATCCACGCCTTGTGTACTGCCAAGTCAAGGGTGAGGTTGTATGATGAGATAGGGAAGATGGGTGTTACTGTGATTAGGAAAGGAGAGTCCATTGGAGATTTGACTATTGAGCCCGAGTTGTATGAGAAGATTCGAGGGAAACAGAAAGATGACCCAAGGATTCTAAGGTGGCGTGAAGCGGTGAGTAAGGCCAGTAACACCGAGCCTTATTCCAAGTTCGAGATTCACTCTGATGAGGTTTGCAGGAAGGTGGTGTGTACTTGAGAATGTAGAGCTAAAGAGAAAGATACTTACAGAAGCTCACTCTACACCTTATTCTGTCCATCCAGGAGGGGATAAGTTGTACCAGGACTTAAAAAAGACTTTCTGGTGGCCGAACATGAAGAAGGAAGTGGCGGAGTTTGTGTCGCGATGTTTAGTATGTCAGAGGGTTAAAGGGGAACATAAGAGACCGCAAGGGAAGGTTCAACCTTTAGAGGTACCAGAATGGAAGTGGGAAAGTATATCGATGGACTTCATCGTAGGATTACCCAGGACTCAGAAGGGTAATAATATGATATGGGTCATAGTTGATAGGCTGACCAAATCGGCCCACTTTATTCCTATGAGGGATACCTGGAGTAAAGCTGAGCTAGCCCGAGCATATATCAAGCACGTGGTAAAATTGCATGGTGTGCCTAAGGACATTGTGTCTGATCGAGACTCTAGGTTCATTTCTAAGTTTTGGCAGGAGTTACAGTCTCTGATGGGGACAAAGTTGAAGATGAGTACAGCTTTCCACCCATCTACTGATGGTCAGACGGAAAGGACCATTCAGACCTTGGAAGACATGCTTCGAGCTTGCGTATTGGAATTCGACGGATCGTGGGAAGACAAGTTGGACTTGATAGAGTTCTCGTATAACAACAATTATCACTCCAGCATTGGCCTAGCACCTTTCGAGCCATTATATGGGAGGAAGTGTCGAAGCCCGGTTTGTTCGGATGATAGAGCAGATGTAGTAGTTTTAGGACCTGAGATGATCCAAGAGATGGTGGACCAGGTAAGAGGAATCCGTCAGAAGATGAGAGCCGCGCAAGGCAGACAGAAGAGCTATGCAGATCCGAAAAGGAGTGATATCACTTTTGAGAAGGGTGAGAAGGTTTTGTTGAAGGTATCTCCCATGAAGGGAGTGATGCGGTTTGGGAAAAAGGGGAAGCTTAGCCAAAAGTTCATTGGGCCATTTGAGATTTTGGATAGAGTGGGGGAGGTGGCGTACCGATTGGCTTTACCTCCCGCATTAGACAGGGTCCATAATGTTTTCCATGTTTCCCAACTCAGAAGGTATGTGAGTGATCCTACTCACGTGTTAGATTATGAAGTTATTGAGGTCGACGAGCAAATGTCATATGTGGAGATGCCCAAGGAGATCCTCGACCGAAAGGTGAGAAAGACCAGAAACGGTAAGACTGTTTTAGTCAAAGTTCTTTGGACCAATCACAATGTTGAGGAAGCCACTTGGGAGATCGAAGCCGCGATGAAAGAAAAGTATCCCCAGCTGTTTGTTTGAGGTAAGTTACGTGGACGTAACTTTCTTTTTAGGAGGGTAGAATGCAATATTCGGAATTTAATCTGTTGTTATTCATTCATCCTAGGAGTCTGTGCGGAAAGTCTGAGGTATGACAACCTCGTTTGATCGATATCCCTAGGTGAACTTCGGGACGAAGTTCATCTTAAGGAGAGAAGACTGTAATACCCCGTTTTTTTTAAGTAAAAAGACAAAAAAAAAAAATATAATAATGCATGTTTTCTAATAGATATATTAGCAACACTTTTGGATATTATTTAATTACGATAATTAACAACTATATAAACCGCGCTATACGTACGTATTATTTAAATAATAATAATAATAGGATACGTATTATTTATGACAATTTATTCATTCATACGAATTCATATGAATTCATGCGAATTCATATGTATTCATACATACTTATCAATCCCCTTTTATTGCTATTTAATTGTACACATTCATCCAGCCATTCATTGAATAAGGAATTGACTATACTTCAACCCCTCGTTTACAAAACCGTCATATGGATTATATATGATAACCCTTCCCTAAGCTATTGTTCATTTCCCTACTGCCGCCCCTCCTCACTTCTAATATATCTACTCACTATTCTATCTCATCCCCAACGTACCATCCACACTCTCGACACAAAAAGACTCCTCACTGCCATAAACAACATCGTCGTCTTCAACAGTACGGTAAGTTCCTGTTATTTCCACTAATGCCTTTAGAATATTTCATGGGACGGTGTATATGTTATTTAGAAGTTATTAAATAGAGAATACGTATGAATAATGTGAATTTCTCTTGTACTCCAATATTAGAAATACATGAATATAATATCGTAATATCGAAACCGTATCCATAGTTATATCGAATCTTCTAGTTTATTCAAACGGTTATGGGTTATAGGGAATCTAGGAGTGTCTGACCATACTTACGGTGATATGTGGTGGCAGTTAAGGCGGTTCTAACAGGGGCGAAAAGGGTTGCGTTTTGAGCGAAAACAGGGGAACGTAATGATGGGTTGTTGCTTGGCACCCTTGTCGTGGTTGAATGAACCTAGGGTTTACTAGGTCTAGTTTATGGAGTAGTCTAAATCACAGCCGTGGTCGGTTGGTGGTCAGGGAGGGCGTCAGGCGAGTGGAAGCAATAGGAGGAACGAAAACAGAGAGCGGAAAAACAGGGGAACACGAGGATGTGGGCTGTATGGGTAGTGTTGGGATACGGTGGTTCTAGTTTTAGGTCTGTGGGTGACCGGCATGGTGCCCAGAGGTGGTAGTGTGTGGTGGTTAGGACATCTACATTGCTTGTAGATGTTTATGATACGGCTCGTTATTTACTCATGTTTACTTCGTGTCTAGTTAAGGTGTTGGTAGTTGGTTAGAGCGTTACGGTGACCGATTCATTATGTGTGCGTTGTTCAGAGGAGTCCATCGTGGTGCAATGGTCTGCCACGGTGGAGATAGCGACTGTTTGGAGAGCTGTTACCGGCTGTAGAAGAGGTGGAGTCGGTTGGGCTGGGATTAGGTGGTATGGTGTGTAGTGCATGAAGTATAGTTACGTAGTATATGTTATAATACAAGATAATAATAATAAAAAAATATTAAATGATGATGAAAACCGGCCTGTTACGTACCAATGATTAATATATTAAATATATATATATATATATATATGTATATACTAGGAATTGGGTTTTATGTTTTCATAATCCGTAGTGTACATGTATATATTATGCCATTTTATTTAATTAATTATCAAACTTCATTTCACATTGTCACTATTTAACTTATCTTTGTTACAAATAATAATTAGTAGTGATGAAAAGTGAAGTAAAGAAAGTAACTTTTAATAACACAAGCATGGTAATAGAAATATTATTTGATTATAGGTGACTGTTTTGAAGTGGAGTATTTCTAATACAATATTACCGTTAGGACTTGCTACATTGAGGTAAGATAATTTATCTATGTCCTTATAATCATTTTATCGAGTGCTGTGATTTATGGGTGTATTATATGTGGTTGAAGTGTGCCTGATAATGTTTTCGCGATCCTGGCTGTATTATTCACATGTTGGTTATTATTGGACTTCTAATATTGTATTGCATCCATACGCGCATCTCATGCATGAATAGGTTGGATATCAGTAGATATCGGTTGGTTATTAGTAGATATCGGTTGGATATCAGTGGTGTTTTTAAAGGCCCGGGCAGGTTCTGCAGACCTGTCTCCGGATAACCTCAGCTGTATGCTGGTTGCTCGACGACGGTCGAGGTATACCCGACCAGGGATTGGCGGGTGGGTGTTTCGGGTTAATGAGCTCAGTAGAAAGGCCATGGCAATTGCATAATCATTTGCATATTCATTCATTGCATATTTAATGATTTGACTATTATCCTACTCAACCGTGAGGTTGACCGTGTATTCGTTGACACCTTTGATGATCCGTAATGGGGAGCAGATTTGACAGGAAACAGATAAGGCTATACGGCAGGGGTGGAGTGAGCATCTGGACGGACCGACTTAGTAATATACCACAAACTTAGTAGTCTCCAGTTGTACTTTTCCGCTGTTCCAGTATTTTAAGTTTTCAAGGTGTAATCAACATTATAATTTAAGTAAAGTATTGTGTTTCATTCCTTTTGATAATCTACTGCCTCGGAAATTCCGAGATGGTAACACACTTATTTATCTGAGAAGTCCTAGTTCAGGCTCTTGAATAAATGGGGGTGTTACAGTCATGAGTAGCTAATTTCATATGTTAGGATTTAGGGACTGAATGTGCGTAGGTAGTATGAATTCTCGAATCGACGTGTTGCAGGCAGGAGGTCGGCCGACCGGGGTTGCTGGTCGGTCGACCGACTCGCGTATGAATTCCGTTTCGCTTTAATTCGTAATCTATAATAACCTACAATAATGAGACCAAAGGGAGACTTGTAGGATGTTAGTAATGACCTACCCAAGATTGAGAGATACGGGAAGGGCATTGGTTTACGTTTTAAAGACGGCTAGGTTACTCAAAGGCTGAAAGGTATGTGACCTAGAATTTAGGAATCACCCTTATTGTTGACACCCAATAATTGTGAGACCTAGGAACTAATAGCATAGGCCGAAAGGAGCTATTAGGTAGCATAGACCTAAAGGATATGTTACACTCCCTTATGCGACTGCAATACATGTTGATTTAGGATTTATACTATCACAGCTATTTATTACCCAAACATCCTAGCATCTCTTTTACTATAGTTTTATTTTCATCTTTACTTACTTGTTTTATTTTTATTTGTTTCTAGACTTAGTAACAATCAATCAAACCCCCACTTTGTTACCTTAAAACATTGACATCAAACAATAAACATTCCCCACCTCTCTGTGGTTCGACCCTGACTTTCGCTATCTATAGTTAAAGTTTAGGAATTATAAATTTTATCTTTGGTACCCTCAACGACGGGCATCAATATGGGTACAACTCTGACCGTTTGCATTATGAGTATCCCTTAGACGTTGATGAGAACCTTCGGTGGCTTGCTAGCTCCGTTTTTGGTGATGAGTCCCCGTCCGATAATGAGCATGATTCCCCTTGTCGTGACACCCAACCAACCCCCCCTTTTAACCAAAACCAACCTCGACCCTCCCAATTGTTGGAGGAAGTGTCCTCGACAATAGTGTGTTGACATAATTAAAACTCATCTGAATGAAACACAACTGGGAGTGTTACTCTTTTAAAGTCGACTGATCAACATTTATCGATAATGATTGGCTGTCTAGAGTTTGACATTATCGTCATATGATGGTGGTGATCAGTTGATCCCTTAAGGTCATATCTTTAGGGAATTCCGTCTCAATGGAATAATTAATTAATATTGTATTGGATACAAATTAATTAATAACTGGAAATTTTGGAAATGATTTTATATGACGAATATTTTTATGGGATTATAATAATAATAAAAGTCAAAGTAATAAAATCGTTTTATTACTCGGTTTTATTTATTCGTTTGGGAAACGATTAAATTTAGAATGAACACGGTTGATCATAAAATTACAAAGAGTTGTAATTAAATTATGACATTACATTTTTGTGCAATAATAATTTCGAAATTATTAGTACAATTATTTAAATGTAATAAATTTGTAAATTATGAATTTTAATAGTTAAAATTGCACAATTAACAAATTGGGTCATGTGTTATGGGACATGTGTGACATGTTACAAATTAACACAATTGACAAAGATAAAATGGGTCCATATTAGACCCGGCCATTTCAGCCGTGTATGTGGTAGTGTGTAGTGATTGTGTATGTTTTACACAAAGCCTTACAAAACCTATGAATAGGTGTGTAAGTGTGTAAGAAACATGTAAGGCATCTTTGTTTCTTTTGCATTGTGTAAGAGGCCATGCATTGGCCTTGGACATGCATGTAGGCCGGCCATATGGCTTGTGTAACAAGCCTATGTTGCTCAATATATACATACCATTCATGCCTTAGTTTGAGTTAGTTGATGGATGCTTATTTTTCTCTACTAACACATTCATACTATAACTCATTCTCTCTACATTTTCTAGTAAATTAGTTTTCTAAGAAAATTAATTAGTTCCATGTTAATAATATTATAAGAGTAATATTATTAATTCTAGTATACTAATACTTATTTTCTAGTAATAAAATTGGTATTAGTTTGAGATCGGGTCCTTGATACGTATCTTTTGGAGACGATTTTTGTTAGATCGTTTAAGGGTATTTCGGTTTGAAGACTCAAGTAATAGGTGATTATTGAGTATAAACCTTCTAAAACCAATGTAAGGACAATCACATCTTATGATATCATCATGCATGCATAAGATCCATTTAAGTTTTTATGACTAAACTTAAAGAAACAAAACTCACATTAGATATGAGTATAAAATCAGGAACTTAGTTCCCAACAAGTGGTATCAGAGCATTACGGTTGTTGCATGCATGATCGGATTCATGATTAATGTTAAATCGGATTAACACATATATATTTCGGTTTTTTCGAAATATTTTGATTTATTATGATAAATCACAAAATAATTTTGCATGTTAAAGTCTCTGTTTCTAAAATGGTTTTAGGACATAAAAATAATTTTATGGATTTTTATTGTTCATTTTTATATTTATTTGTATATTTTGTAGTTTAAATCGTTTTAAACAATTAATGGGAAAAATAGTAAAACTTAACATCTGGCCGAGATTTTTTGATATGTTCTCACATGCATATTTAATATATTGTATATGATTTTTCGTAAGAAATGGAGTTAATATGCATGGATTATGAATTTAGGAGATAAATAGTCATAATATGAGTAAAAATGGGTATAAAAGGTTATATTTCGAATTTGACTTTAAAAATTTAATGAGAAGTCACATGCAATATATAAAATACCTGTATAAATTTTCGGATTTATTGGACTTGTATTGCAAGATTAATGATTTTTATAGTAAAAATCGGATTAATAGTGATTCAAATTCGACTTTAATAGTTATAGTTGGAATTTTTCCATAAACATTTAACACAATGTCACATGCAATATTTACAGAATGTATGTAATTTTTGAGAATTTATTCTCAAGTGATGCATGTTTTATGATTTTAATAGTTGAAATCGGCTAAATAATGACTTATTGTGTTAAAAATATTTAATCTTAATATTATGGCATGAAATTTTACCCATAGATGTTTTATGTGATAGGAACATCAGATCTAAAAGTTGGATATCAAAAAGTTTCTGTTTTTATGATTATTAATTTTAATGAGTTAATTAGCTAATAATCGTAATTTATGAGTCGAAAATAAAATTTTCGAGTATGGTCTATAATTTTTGGTCATTTTCAGGTTCTAATATATATTTTAGCATGACTAAAAATTTATGGCAAATTATTGCAAGTTTTTATAATTTAAATCGGATTTTTAACCATAAAAACGGTTTTATACGATTTATTTAACAAATAAACCATAAATATTTGCATAAGACCATTTAATTAATTTCTGAATTTTTAGAAAATTTCCAGAAATCTTAAAATTTTTGAATTCTAAATTTTGAATTTTATTGACTCATTTGGCCAGATTTTGTTTATTTTTCCCGAAAATACAAGTAATTTATGAACAATAATGCAAAATCAAGTTCGATCATGATCAAATATTAGTAGAGACTAAACATTGATTCCTAAAGTGAGTTAGGATGATTAACTTGGACATAAATTAGATTTATGTAATTTTGATGATTTTAATGGTTAAAATCGCACATATCCGTAAAAACCGTAAACAAATATGAGATATTTGCTCCCATAAGGCGATTTGGCATTAAAAATTGAACATGTGCATACATATTTTATTATTGCATTTTTTTTAATATGAATGTCATATTTTAAATGTTATTTTTATAATTTGGAATTATGTAATTTTTCTTAGTATGGCCTTAGTTTTAATCAATATTACCCGTAATGAAAGGGAATATTGATTCGGTTGTAATTTATGTGATCTCGTATCACGGGTTTGTAATTTAATTTAATTTTCAGTTTTACAGTAAGAGTAGTTATATTATTTTATTGTAATTCCGGAGATCCAAAAGACGGTGCCATACGGAAAGGAGTTCGGACAAGACGGTGTTTTCTTGGATGGTGTGCCAATGAAGTTCAAGGGACCATGGAGTTGGTTTCCGGATTGTAATAGTTATTTAGTTTTACTATTACTAGGAAGGCCATACTAGGATTTTATTGCTTTATTGCTTTTATTTTTGCATTATTTATATGTTTGCATGCATAGCCAAATCGCCATAAACATGCATATTAGTTTAGATCGTTAAAACGACCGTGTCAATTATAATTATCGAGTTCACCGATTTAATTCGCTTAAAGGAGATAGATAATAAAATGACAAGACCTCTATATTAAACAAAAACAATTGAGAATTAGCCTTACCAAATAGTAGAACCCATGAGCTTCTATTTCGTGGGGTGGTGCTAGTCCAGTGGGCAGTACGAACCTCATTACGTAGGATAAGTGGGGCAATGAGGTGGATTCAGTCCAGTGGGAGGATCGTATCTCGATGCAATTGAAATTTGGTTTGTACTCAACGGAAGTGTAGAGGACCAGTGGTCAATGTGTTCCGGGCTAAGATGAATAAATTATGATTTGTCATCAACCAAGAGTTCTATGGTAGAACCGGTTTATTTTAACCCACCAAACCATATTATTGGGTCGGAGTTCCAGTGGTTCACGATTTCGGTAGTATGGGTTTGGGTCTTGGAATCATTTATAAAATTGGATAGAGGTCAATTTATAGATGCATTAGCTTGATAAATATGTTTACAAGTTAAAATGAACATAAAAACCGATTAGTATTTAATTACTTCATATGTTTAAAATTTTGTAGTTAAGTCTTCGAATCAATATCAATCATGACTACTTCCACTACTACAAACACTTCATGGTTACGTTCCTTCATGGATCGTTGTAAGCTAGAAAAGAATGGGGCAAACTTTGCCGATTGGGATGCCCAACTGTTGTTGGCGGCACAAGGTGACGGTAAGACCGAATTCCTCATTGAAGCATCACCTCCCGAACCTGCAGAAAATGCCACCGCCGCGGCAAGACGACCTTATGATACTTATTGATGCCCGTCGTTGAGGGTACCAAAGATAAAATTTATAATTCCTAACCTTAACAATAGATAGTGAAAGTCAGGGTCGAACCACAAAGAGGTGGGGAATGTTTATTGTCTTAATGTTAATGTTTAAAGGTAACAAATTTGGGGTTGATTGGTTGATTACTATATCTAAAGCAGAGATTAAAATAAAACAAGAATTAAAAGATGAGAATAAAATATAATAAAAGAGGATGCTAGGATGTTTGGGTAATTAATAGCTAAGGTAAAATAAATCCTAAGGTCAACATGTATTGCAGTCGCGTAAGGGGGTGTAACATATCTTTTTAGGTCTATGCTACCTAATAGCTCCTTTCGGCCTATGCTATTAGTTCCTAGGTCTCACAATTATTGGGTGTCAACAATAAGGGTGATTCCTAAATCCCAGGTTACATACCTTTCAGCCTTTAGTAACCTATCCGTCTTAAGGTGTAAACCAATGCCCTTCCCGTATCTTTCAATCTTGGGTAGGTCATTACTAACATCCTACAAGTCTCCTATTGGTCTCATTGCAGGATATTATAATTTATAAGAAAAGACGAAATAAGAAAACAGACGCGAGTGGTCGACCGACCGGCTACTCCAGTCGGCCGACCACGGCCTCGGTCGACCGACCGACTATTCCAGTCGGCCGACCGGGGTCCTGCTACAGGTCGGGTTTTTCGGATTTTATTCACCTATGCATATTATCCCCTACATCCTAACATATGAAAATTAGCTACTCATGACTGTTAAGACGAATATAAAATTGGGAATAAACATAGAGAACATAGTAAATAAACTAAGCATGCAAGATTCAATAAGACTTGGGATTCTAACTTAACAATTGTAATAAAAGCAAT
The DNA here is from genome assembly GCA_029255685.2 of Silene conica. NCBI lineage: Eukaryota > Viridiplantae > Streptophyta > Magnoliopsida > Caryophyllales > Caryophyllaceae > Silene > Silene conica. Next base: position 31,503,310 of record CM055317.2, on the reverse strand, counting down.
AAGAACAATAATAAAACTAGATCAAAGAGGAATTACCACAATTGGAATTAAGGCAGAACTGAATAAACTTTATTGAATACTTGGGAACTATTGAAAGATTACAAAACTAAAGCTTGAATAAAACTCAATATGATAAAGACTTGATACTAAAAGATTTTATAGATGAAAGATCTAAATAATCCCAGATGCCAAACCCTAATCACAAGATTGGCTTATATAGGGTAAAAACTAAGAGTTTCCTTAAAATTCTAATTCTACTTTATTTCCGAAAAAAAAAAAAAAAAAAAGAAATCGTATGGGCTTTAATCTGGTCGGCCGACCCGTATAACTGGTCGGTCGACCACTTCCTGCTGGGCTTCTTTTATTTCCGGCCTTTCTTGGAAATTGGGCTTCATGAAAATCAGGCCTGGTCGGCCGACCCGTTTGGGTGGTCGGTCGACCGCTTCCTCTGGGAAGTCTTCGGATTTCTCCTGTTTTGACTTTTGGCACTTGACTTTGACTCCAGTTGACTTTCCATTTATTCCTTAGTTAAGCTAAAGACTTGAGGATACGAATTTGGTGCTAAATTGCTTCTTTCCCGCGTAAATCTGCAAAAGTGCATAAAAATACGAAAGTACACAATTTGTGGGAAATAAAGGCTAAAACATAGTAAATGAGCGACCAAATACGTGTAAAAATAGATGTAAAACATCATAAAATAGACACGTATCAAATTCCCCAAACCAAACCCTTGCTTGCCCTCAAGCAAGAAATAGACTCGATCTTAACTAATGGAACGATTTCAATCTCAGAGCGAAATTTACATGTTAGCCTATACCAATGCCAAGTACAAAATGAGAAAGCATTTAAATCATGCAAACGAGTTATAGGGTTGTCAGACTTGCAAAAATAAAGACTATAGAGACTTTATACCATGTACTCTCGCGGTACGCTCGAGACACTCATGAAGCAAAGGGTGAGTATATGTAAAAGATAGAAAGAAGTAATTTTGTAGAGACACTCACCTAACTGCGACCCATGGAAACATGCCTGCAATCTAACATGAACAGGAATTCTACAACTTTGTATAACAATCTCATTTAATGACCCAGATACATGCAAATGAGGTAATGAAAGATAGGTGAGGTGAAAGGTAAAAGTGGTTAAGATGTTTTTGGATTTGTGGGGTTAGTAGCCAAGCTAGTAAAACCGATTCCCAATAACATATTTCACAACTTTTGATATTAAGAAAGTGCTCTTTTGTAGCACAACTCTCACATTAAATATAAGAAAGGACTCCCAAATATTTTGAATGAAGTACGGGAGTGATAACATATAAAAGAAAGGAATTTCCGGAACGAAATTTTTTTTTTTGACGGTGCCAGTTGGTCGACCGACCTGTATATGCGGTCGGTCGACTGACTTTCGTATTTTTCGGATTTTTTTTTTTCGTTTTTTTTTTTTTCTTTTTTTTTCTGAATTTTTCTTGTTCTTTTTCTTTTCTTTTCTTTCTTTTCTTGCTTTCTTTCTTTCTTTTCTCTTTGCTTAAGATAGCTTACAAACCAAGATGCCTCAAAAAATAATCCAATGACCACAAATACTAGCTTGGAAGGGTAGGCTAAGTATGGGATGTAGTTTTGGGGGAATAAAAAGGCAATTTTGGCTATGTGAAGCTTATGGGTAAATATGAGAAAAGGGATCCCAAATGCACGTATCAAGACTCACAAAACGAGAAAGTAAAACAAGTATATAGCAATTCAAGCTCATGTTTATGCATATTGATGTAACATGTTCCACGGGGAGTACTACTCACATCCTAGACAACTGGTTTAAGAATGAAACCAGGAATAAGGCTCTAAAACTTAGAATGTATAGTAGGTTACCAAGGTATAAGTCAAGTCTCAAGATATACAAGTTGACAAAAACTCGTAGATATGCAAAAGACTTTCATACTAAAACAAGTTGACAAGGCAAGGTAAAGGCATAAACATGTAAGAAAGCAAAATCATCTTTGAAATACTTTCGTTCCGACTCGACCTATATGCTAAAATAAACGTGCATTTTTTTGGAATTTTTAAATTTTTTTTAATTTTTTTGGATTTTTTTGTATATATAAAGAAAATAAAGAAAAGAACGATGCAAGACAGAAATGCAATAAACGTGTGACAAAATGCAATGCATGTAACACGAAACCATTCCCCAAACCAACCCGCACAATGTCCCCATTGTTCATTAGCCTAAGTAAAGGTTTCAGAAAATTAAAGGAAAGATGCAAAGAAATAAAAACTAAGGAAAAACTGGAAAGAACTCACTGGGTTAAAAGATGTAAGAGAAAAACCTCCCCAAACCAGCGTAAGCTGGGAGGTTTTGGTGGCCAGCAGTGCCACTCAAGTATCCAAGATGGTTACGTGATTTCCTAAGGAAGAAACGAAAGTTTGCAGCGGATAGTAGGTCGACCGACCGGTGTTTCTGGTCGATCGACCTCCTGTGAACAGCGGAAAAATCTTCGATACAGCGCGTCTGGTCGACCGACTGATGATTCTGGTCGGTCGACCAGCTGATTCCTGGAGGTCTTTGTTTCTTCGGAAATCCTGAAAAAACAAGAAAATATGTGCGCCCAACAATGCGCGAGATGCCAAAACGATTCTTAAAGTCTTAACTACTAGCAAACCGAACTAAAAAGTTTCACACAACATAAAATAAATAGTCTTAAAACTGTAATTTTAAAAACAACTATCTGCTGAAGATGTGGAAAATATCCGACCACGGCTTCTGACGGCACGCCGTAGTCTCCACAGTTTTTGCTTCAGTGGCAAAACACATCTTCTTTCCTCCATCGCAAAGCATATGCGACGGTCTCTCTGCTTGAGCCTGCCTCCTCTTCTTTTTCTCCTCTCGATCCACGACGTCTGGATCCTCATCTTCTCCATAGCTTAGGCATCCCATTCCTCCTCTCTGGATGATGACTTCCTTCTCCTTGGGTTTCCCCAAACCAATTCCTGCAGTAGTCATAATAGGAGTGTCCTCCCTATTGCTCCCAATCTGGGGCGAAGGTGTAAAAACAGATACAGGAACAGGTACTAAAGGTGGAGAAGTAGTGATGACCTCATACTTCTTTTCAGAAGTGATAGCATTACATGTGATGGGGGTCATAGCATCCTTCTTCCTATAGGATAGGCCATAGATGATAGAGTGTTTGCCTACTTTGAAGGTTAGAGTTCCAGTGCCTACATCTATAATGGCACCTGCAGTGTGAAGAAAGGGTCTTCCTAGAATGATGGGTATGTGGGCATCCTCTGGGATGTCCAAAACAACAAAGTCTACTGGGAAGAAAAACCTGTCAATACGCACAGGGATGTTTTCTAACACCCCTACAGGTTCCATTGATGTGCGATCAGCCATCTGGACCGTCATACTGGTCACTGCAAATTCGGTCATTCCTACTTTTAAGGCAACGCTTAGGGGCATGACACTTATACTAGCACCTAAATCGCATAGAGCCTTTTTAACTGGGAAGGTTCCTATATTACAGGGGACAGAAAAACTTCCAGGGTCTTCTAATTTATGAGGGGCGATGACATGTGTTAAAAAGCTAGATGACTCTTCAGTGAGAGCCACTGACTCAACCTTTTCTAGAGACCTCTTTCTTGACAAAAGCTGTCTCATGAATTTAAGATAAGAAGGAACTTGTTGAACTAATTCTAAAAATGGAACTTGAACATTTAATGAACGAATTACATCTTTAAATTTGTCAAAAGATACCTGTTCCTTTGAAGGCACGAGTCTCTCTGGAAAAGGAGCAGCTGAGGATTCGGTATTTGCAGCTCTTTTTAAAAATCTGGGGGTCTTGTCACCCCTGAAAAGAAAATCTCGTAAGTTATTCGGCAGTTCTGGACGAAAGGGAACTTCAGATTCGGCTTCGATGGTCGGTCGACCACTGTCCTCGGTCGGTCGACCAGTCTCCTGTTCAGCTGATATTTTCGGATCCTGCTCCGCGGTCGGTCGACCAGATTCCTCGGTCGGTCGACCGACTTTGCTGCTACTCGCTGTTTTTTCTTTCTCAGCCCCTACTTTAGCTCCACTTCGCAGGGTTACGACGTTTAGAGTCTCCTTCTTCTGGTCTGGCTTGGTCGGAAGTTGACCCGGAGCCCTAGTGTCGTTCTTGCTCGCGATCTGAGCAATCTGGGACTCCAACATCTTCATCCCTGCCTCTCTAGCCTGCGACTCCTTCTGAACCAACCCAATAAGATTTTGGATAAGAGCATCTGTGTTGGGTGGTGGATTGGAAGGTGGTTGAGGGTTGAAAGGTGGTCTTTGGAAATTCTGTTTATGTGGGGGTACATATGTGGAATTTTGCTGAGGTTGCATATGCTGTGGGTTTTGAACATTCTGGCTTGTCCACCTTAAGTTGGGATGGACATTGTTATTATTTGGATCATAGAAATTGTTCCCACGGTAATGCTGAAAAGCGGCACATGTTTCATTAGATGAAGTACAGAACTTTGACACATGCCCTCCTCCACCGCACCTTTCACAAGCAAAGGGTCCGTCCTGAACGGCGTTCACCTGGTAAATTCCTCCCTTGCTTCCACTCCCTAGATCGAGCTTTCCTGCAGCTTCAAATTTTTCTAACTTGGCCGTCAAGGCCTCAATTGCTGACAGGTTGTATTCAGATTTTCTCTGATTTCCTCTGGAAGTACCATGCTCAGCGCGGTGCACAGCAACATCTTCTATTAATTTGAGACCTTTAGTCTCTCCTGAATTATCTTGGAATCTCCCATTAGCTGCAGCATCTAGGTAGGCCCTGTTGTCATCATAGAGGCCATTGTAGAACTGGTTGCAAAGAAACCATTGTTCGAATCCGTGATGTGGTATGGATCGAACAAGTCTCTTGAACCTGTCCCACGCCTCGCTAAAGTCTTCATTGGGACCTTGCTTGAAATTGGTGATCTGCGCTCTTAAAGCATTTGTCTTTGATGCAGAGTAATATTTCCTGTAGAAAGCTAAGGCTAAGGTTTTCCAATCTGTAACTCCCGCAGCAGTGCGGTCAAGGTCTCTGTACCATTCTCTCGCAGAGTCCCTAAGGGAGAAGATAAACATGGTCTGTTTAATCTGGTCCTGCGTCACTCCTTCTGGGGGTGCTATAGAGCATATGTAATTTGTGAAGATTTCAATATGCTTAGCAGCATCCTCATTGGCCGAGCCTCCAAATTGGTTTCTTTCAACCATAGTAATATAGGCAGGCTTGGCCTCGAATGGCTTCCCAGTACCTGCAGGTAAAGTGAACCCTTTGTATAGGTCCTTTGCCTGAGGCATAGAGTGACTGGCAATAGTAGCTTCTTCTGTCATGTTATCTTTTTTTTTAGGAAAAACTGGAAAGCAGGTTAAAGATGGTGTTTTTGGTGAAGGTGGATTGATGGGTGAATTTGGTTGTGAAGGTGGTGTTTTTGGTGAAGATGGTGGTAACTCAAAAAGGTCTTCTTGAAATAAAGAGGATGGCGACCCTCCCTCTTGATTTGCTAGAAGTTGCTTTCTTCTTTCCCTAAGAGTCCTCTCAATTTCGAGATCAAGTGGTAGGAGTTCTCCTTGAACTGACCTGCGCATAAGAGGGAACTACAAGAAAAAGGTGAGAAGGTTTAAGGAACATAAAGTTCCTTAAACAAAGAGAAACAAAAACAAAAAACAATAAACATTGGCGTCACCTCCCCGGCAACGGCGCCAAAATTTGATGCCCGTCGTTGAGGGTACCAAAGATAAAATTTATAATTCCTAACCTTAACAATAGATAGTGAAAGTCAGGGTCGAACCACAAAGAGGTGGGGAATGTTTATTGTCTTAATGTTAATGTTTAAAGGTAACAAATTTGGGGTTGATTGGTTGATTACTATATCTAAAGCAGAGATTAAAATAAAACAAGAATTAAAAGATGAGAATAAAATATAATAAAAGAGGATGCTAGGATGTTTGGGTAATAAATAGCTAAGGTAAAATAAATCCTAAGGTCAACATGTATTGCAGTCGCGCGCGCGTAAGGGGGTGTAACATATCTTTTTAGGTCTATGCTACCTAATAGCTCCTTTCGGCCTATGCTATTAGTTCCTAGGTCTCACAATTATTGGGTGTCAACAATAAGGGTGATTCCTAAATCCCAGGTTACATACCTTTCAGCCTTTAGTAACCTATCCGTCTTAAGGTGTAAACCAATGCCCTTCCCGTATCTTTCAATCTTGGGTAGGTCATTACTAACATCCTACAAGTCTCCTATTGGTCTCATTGCAGGATATTATAATTTATAAGAAAAGACGAAATAAGAAAACAGACGCGAGTGGTCGACCGACCGGCTACTCCAGTCGGCCGACCACGGCCTCGGTCGACCGACCGACTATTCCAGTCGGCCGACCGGGGTCCTGCTACAGGTCGGGTTTTTCGGATTTTATTCACCTATGCATATTATCCCCTACATCCTAACATATGAAAATTAGCTACTCATGACTGTTAAGACGAATATAAAATTGGGAATAAACATAGAGAACATAGTAAATAAACTAAGCATGCAAGATTCAATAAGGCTTGGGATTCTAACTTAACAATTGTAATAAAAGCAATAAGAACAATAATAAAACTAGATCAAAGAGGAATTACCACAATTGGAATTAAGGCAGAACTGAATAAACTTTATTGAATACTTGGGAACTATTGAAAGATTACAAAACTAAAGCTTGAATAAAACTCAATATGATAAAGACTTGATACTAAAAGATTTTATAGATGAAAGATCTAAATAATCCCAGATGCCAAACCCTAATCACAAGATTGGCTTATATAGGGTAAAAACTAAGAGTTTCCTTAAAATTCTAATTCTACTTTATTTCCGAAAAAAAAAAAAAAAAAAAAAAATCGTATGGGCTTTAATCTGGTCGGCCGACCCGTATAACTGGTCGGTCGACCACTTCCTGCTGGGCTTCTTTTATTTCCGGCCTTTCTTGGAAATTGGGCTTCATGAAAATCAGGCCTGGTCGGCCGACCCGTTTGGGTGGTCGGTCGACCGCTTCCTCTGGGAAGTCTTCGGATTTCTCCTGTTTTGACTTTTGGCACTTGACTTTGACTCCAGTTGACTTTCCATTTATTCCTTAGTTAAGCTAAAGACTTGAGGATACGAATTTGGTGCTAAATTGCTTCTTTCCCGCGTAAATCTGCAAAAGTGCATAAAAATACGAAAGTACACAATTTGTGGGAAATAAAGGCTAAAACATAGTAAATGAGCGACCAAATACGTGTAAAAATAGATGTAAAACATCATAAAATAGACACGTATCACTTATCACAAGGAGTCTTGGGCAATGAAAAGTGTTTTGATCCTCTCGATGGAGCCGGAACTCCAAAGGAGTGCCATAAAGATTGGCACAGCTTATGAGATCTATTGCAGGCTTCTGACAATGTTCTCAAAAGCTTCGAGAATTGTCCAATACAAGGCGGCTTCGGCCTTCTTTGATCTCAACCTTAAGGAGGGGCAAAAGGTTAGCCCACATGTGCTCAATTTAATTGAGCATGTAGAAACCCTAAGGAAGAATCAAATGGACATTCCTAAGGAACTTGTGATTGACAGAATCCTCCACTCCTTGTCTAAGGTAAAGACTTATGTCCAATTCCGGATGAATTTCAACATAAGGAACCAAGACATCTCTCTTGATGAATTACACAATATGATCGTGCAAGTAGAGAGGGACATGGGCCTAAGTGTTAGTGTCCCTAAGGATGTGCTCAACTTAAATGTTAAGGGCAAAGAAAAGTTCAATAGGAAGGATAAGGCAAAAGGGAAGCAACCTTCCAAAGGTTCAAAGAGAGTGTCTTCAGAGGCAAGTACATCAGATCCCAACAAGAGCTCTCATCAAGGAGCCAAGTGCTTTTATTGCAATGATAAAGGACATAGGAAGAGGAATTGTTCCAAATATCTCAGCGATCTCAAAGCTGGGAAGATTCTTCCAATTGATATGATAACTATCCCTATTTTATGTTAATCTCAACTAATGTATTATGATACAAGTTGTGATGTGAATGCTCTTCTTACTTGAATTAGGGCATGAAAGCAAACATAAAGGAAAGAAAAACCAAGCTTGATGGATCAATGGAACTAAGGGTAGCTCCAATCGGGATGATCAATGAGCTTTGTTTTTCGTTTATTTTGCTAATATTTCAAGTGTTGTAAGAACTATTTAGAACCTATGTTTTATTTCCTTGTTGGACAAGGAAAGGATAATCCTTGAACAATTGGTTGTAATTTGGATAATATAGTGACTTGGTTTTCAACCCAAGTCACTGTCGGTTTTATATTTATGTTCTTAATTTATTTAGACACTTACAAATCTTAAACATGAAATAGAATTGATTATGACATTTCAATGTATGACCATTGAAACCGAATAGGTATAGGATACCCAATTCAAATCAAATCAAAATCAAATTAAGTTTAAGAACTCAATTAAGAGGAAAAGTTATCAACCATCCAAAACTATCTAAGCTTTAAAACGAATATTTTCTGTAATAAATCATAAGGGCACACAAACCGACATCGAAGTCATTGGTTGTGGCCTTAGTGGCTATCTTTGATAATGAAATGAGATTATTATTACAAAGATAGAGTGGGAGAAATTTGAAAAGGCCACAAATAGCATATGATTTTGATTAGCACAATGGATATGATCTATTAGTGAATAGTAGGATTTATTGTGTTTTGGTTATGTGAAAGATAAGAAGGAAGATTAAGTTGTGGATGGGATCTACGATTTGAGAAAATCTACGCCTCATGATTTTAAAGGTAGATAAAGTTGTGGATAAGATCTACGATTTGCTTAAAAACTACGCCTTATGAACCCAACGGCCCCGGCCCTGGGGATAATTCAGGAATAAATTCTTGAAGTTAGTAAGGAAAAATTCTATACATGGATAAGATCCATGATGGAGTCTTCGTACAGTATAAGATAAGATAAATGTGGGGAACTGAAAGTTCCCACACAAAAAAATTATATACCATAAGAAAATACTCTTATAGAAACTACGGGAGGACACTCGAGAAAATTATTCGAAAGATTTTGTAAAGGCTCAAGAAAGGGTTCTTGGATTTAGATGGTGATCTAAATGTGCCAATGCAAATTCTAAGATCCATGAAATTTATAAGATATACATGCTAATAAATGAGATTTATTAAGAGAAGCATAAGTAGACATGTGGATGTCTACAGTCTGCAAAGTTAAGGGTAACTTTGTTGAAAGTAGTAAAGTAATTCATTGAGAATGAATTCAGTAAACTCAGTGACCGCTTTTCAAAAGGGTATTTGAAAAGGATGTGACTATTAGCACATATGGTTATGTCCCAACCATTTCAATTCATTAAATGTTAAGGAACATTGAATTGAGTAGGAGCTTTATGATTTACGGTTAATTGTAAAGTTCAGTGGGAGTTCTCGCTCCAGGATTTGAAGCTATTGAGTCATGGGTATGACTTCGGGATCTTCAGAATCAGGCAAGAAAAAGAGTTTAGTGGGAGTAAACGTTATCTAAAACAACTCATTGCTCGTTTGGAATAAAGCATTGATACTTATAAAAGGTACACGAGTTTTGGTTCAAGATGACATATTGATATGAATTAAATCTAATTGAACATGGGATGTTTAGTTGAGATTATAAAAGACATTTTATTATTAGTGTTAAGGTTGTTCATGGAGATGAAGATAGTATAGCCATGATGGGATCATGGAAATTTATCGAACCTTAAGTACTATCGTTTGCACGTTGAAATTGCTAATGTTTCCGCCATTAGTGTAATCGTGTAAAGTGGATGCGCGCCGCTTGCAGGATAACCTGTTGAGCAGGTGTTAAACCAATGATTAAACCTTGATCAATTGTCAAAGTATTCTCCAATGAAGATGAAAGACAAATTCAAGATTTTGGAAGATAACTTAGTCGTATGGTAAAAGGTTTGCAACGACTCAAGTTCCAAGAAACCAAGCAAAGATTTGTGATAAACTTTGGCTTACATTCATTGACTATGCATCTCAATGACTTGTATTTTAACTACATGGTCATCACAAGATTCTACAAAATACATAAGTTCACAAATTATGTAACCACATTGCTGTAACTGGGAGTTATACAATGCACATAATATTTGTTAGTCATAAAATGACTTATCTCTTTCAGATGAAAAAGCATATGTGGATTTGATCTACAAAGTGAACGCTCGCTCACACGTGGTAAACCTGGTTTACCCGAAATGAAGATAATTACAACCTTTAGGGATTTAAACGAGAAACCCTCAAGCTCATTGTAAATTAAATGGTGTTCAAAGGTTGACCACTTGGATGGTGTAATCCACTAATTGTTTGAGTTATTTATAACTCACGAAAGGTCAAGTAAAATTCAAATGGGATGGTAAGACCATATTGAACCTCATTAAAGTGAATTGAATTATCATGACCTCGCCCCTAGTTGCTTAAGTGAGGTGACATCTCAATGCAACCGGATGTGTGATGCGATTGATGGCGAGTTCAATTGCCATAGAGTCATACGGGATGACTAATCGATCACCTAGGCATAGACATGTTAAGACACATTTGTCGGGCTAATGACCGCTGATAGAGCTCTGGCGTACTCTTATTAAAAGACTGCCTGGTCGTGGCGGGAGCATCTATCGTGTTTCACATGAGTCAGTTCTTGGACTGATGACTGTTCTCTGAGGTGGCATAGTTTTCAGATTAACTTTGATCTATGTCCTAACACCTTCGTAACTGGGGTTTATATGGACATATTTTGGGTTATGATGGGCTGTGGCCAGCCGGAAGGAATAAGTCGATTAGGAATTGTCAACCCCTTGTCAGGGTTGAGAAATATCTCTAGGCCACTCGAGGAGAATAATAACTAGAAATGCGTGGCCACGCTCGGAAGGTATCTATGGTAGATAATTTCGGTCAGTAGTTATAACTCCAGATCGAGATAAACCACTCTAGATTTTAATCAATTGCCGGCACGACCTGAGAGGACGCCATGCATTGAATGAGAGATAGTAATAGGGCAAGAGAATTGGTGACACACACTTGTCTCGGACAAGTGGGAGATTGTTGGAGGAAGTGTCCTCGACAATAGTGTGTTGACATAATTAAAACTCATCTGAATGAAACACAACTGGGAGTGTTACTCTTTTAAAGTCGACTGATCAACATTTATCGATAATGATTGGCTGTCTAGAGTTTGACATTATCGTCATATGATGGTGGTGATCAGTTGATCCCTTAAGGTCATATCTTTAGGGAATTCCGTCTCAATGGAATAATTAATTAATATTGTATTGGATACAAATTAATTAATAACTGGAAATTTTGGAAATGATTTTATATGACGAATATTTTTATGGGATTATAATAATAATAAAAGTCAAAGTAATAAAATCGTTTTATTACTCGGTTTTATTTATTCGTTTGGGAAACGATTAAATTGAGAATGAACACGGTTGATCATAAAATTACAAAGAGTTGTAATTAAATTATGACATTACATTTTTGTGCAATAATAATTTCGAAATTATTAGTACAATTATTTAAATGTAATAAATTTGTAAATTATGAATTTTAATAGTTAAAATTGCACAATTAACAAATTGGGTCATGTGTTATGGGACATGTGTGACATGTTTTTTTTTTTTTTTTGGTAAAATGTGAGTGTAGTATATCATAAGAGAATCAAAGAATATACAAGAGGTTCCGGGATCAAATCCCCAAACAGACACAAATTAGAAAGCTATCAAACACAAATCAAACATCGACAAAGCCTAGTTTTCCTCATTTCCCCCTTTCTGCTTAATTCTTCGATTGATTTCTTCTTCAATAGTCTGAACAAGTGCTTCTGGTCTAAGAATGGTATCATTCATCCACGCATTATTTCGTTGCATCCAGATGTGGTAGTGGTAGGCATTAAAAAAGGCACATTTTATTTTCCAATCTCTGGATTTGCAATTTCCAGTCTTCATCACTGTCATAGTGGGGAGGCTCCCCTGAAACCACTTACTCATGAGCTTCAGGACCCTGTTGGAGTATGGGCAATCTTCGAAAACATGATCAATTGTCTCAATCTGACTCTGGCATAGGGAGCAACAGTCATCAATGCCACATACAAACCTTGCCAGTTTTGCTTTGACATTCATCCCATCCTGCAATCTTAGCCAGGTAATTATCGAGTGTTTTGGTATATTCCAACTATTCCACACCACTGAAGTCCAGTCCTTTATGGGTTGAGGTGCTTGCAACCAGTCGTATCCACTTCTTATGGTGTATCCCTGAGGTCTGTGAATCCAGTTAATCCCATTGTAACCTGCCTTTAAATTGTCTTTTGTTCTGCAGATACTCTTCCAAACCCAAGGGGCATCAGCAGGAGGAGTATAAACAGTCCAGTCATGATCCTTGAGGTAAATATCATTCACCCATTTAATCCATAATCTGTCTGCTTGTGTAAAAATCCAATCCACAAGTTTGCCAACTGTGGCTATATTCCAACTTGCTGCATGTTTGATACCAAGGCCTCCTTGGTCTTTGCTTAAAGTAACCCTCTCCCAAGCCACTAGGGGAACTCTATGATAGTCTGTTGCTCCATCCCAGAGATAGTTACGACAAATAGACTCAATTCGTTTGATGACACTCTTGGGAATGATAAACATTTGAGCCCAATAGTTGTGAAGGGTGTTAAGGACTGAGTTGATTAAAGTAATTCTTCCAGCATAAGATAGCTTTTTTGCCCCCAAACCCCTTATCCTAGATACAAGCTTTTCAGTTAGTGAAGAGCAAGCATTCTTTGATAGTTTGCCTGGTTACAAATTAACACAATTGACAAAGATAAAATGGGTCCATATTAGACCCATTTCAGCCGTGTATGTGGTAGTGTGTAGTGATTGTGTATGTTTTACACAAAGCCTTACAAAACCTATGAATAGGTGTGTAAGTGTGTAAGAAACATGTAAGGCATCTTTGTTTCTTTTGCATTGTGTAAGAGGCCATGCATTGGCCTTGGGCATGCATGTAGGCCGGCCATATGGCTTGTGTAACAAGCCTATGTTGCTCAATACATACACACCATTCATGCCTTAGTTTGAGTTAGTTGATGGATGCTTATTTTTCTCTAATAACACATTCATACTATAACTCATTCTCTCTACATTTTCTAGTAAATTAGTTTTCTAAGAAAATTAATTATTTCCATGTTAATAATATTATAAGAGTAATATTATTATTAATTCTAGTATACTAATACTTATTTTCTAGTAACAAAATTGGTATTAGTTTGAGATCGGGTCCTTGATACGTATCTTTTGGAGACGATTTTTGTTAGATCGTTTAAGGGTATTTCGGTTTGAAGACTCAAGTAATAGGTGATTATTGAGTATAAACCTTCTAAAACCAATGTAAGGACAATCACATGTTATGATATCATCATGCATGCATAAGATCCATTTAAGTTTTTATGACTAAACTTAAAGAAACAAAACTCACATTAGATATGAGTATAAAATCAGGAACTTAGTTCCCAACACCAATTTGAGATGGGGGGAACCTCTTCGGGAGCCGGGTTCCAACCCGGCTACCAAGGCTTTGGGTATAACCCATACCCCAACCAACCGTTCATGCCCCCTCCGTTTACCCCTCAACCTCCACCCATGGCCTACGGCCATGGTAATTGGGACTTTGGCCCCCTTTTTCAAAAAGTGAACACCTTGGCCAACAACTATGACTCCCTCTCTAGCAACTTTACTACCTTGTCTACCAATTTCGATAGTCAAGGTAGGGCTTTTGAGGAATTCCGAGTTGAGAGAAGGCGTTTCTTCGAGGAGTTGCGGGTAGAGACTAGGAGGTCCTTTGAGGAGTTGAGGGGGGTAAACCAAACGACCTCGGATGCCGTCGGCCTGATTGAGTCCTCTTGGGACTCTTTCTTTACCGACTTTAGCTCGCGCTACCCCCCCGAACCCGGCTCAGTAGACTTGGGTTCACCTTGGGTAAGGGTAGTAGTGTGGGGAGGACCTTGGTTTATCCTTGGGGTGGTTGGACTGTTTTTGTGCTTTACATGTTATTGGGTCTTGGTTAGTTTTTGGTTAATTGAATGTCGTGATGTTGTTTCTCGTTTCATTCTACCATTCCTTGCTCACTACGAAACAATGCTCTCTTTGCGACGGAATTTTCCGTCGCAAAAAGGGTGAAATCCGTCGCAAATGATGTTTTTGCGACGGATTTGCGACGGACTGCGTCTGTCCCATATTTTTGTCGCAAAATGTTAATTTGCGACGGATTTTTTCGTCGCAACAGATTTGCGACGGATTGACCTCATTTTAATTTTGAAATCAATTTGGGGAAAAGAAGAAGACCCAAGGGGTCTGTATAAAACATCTTTGCGACGGAATTTTGCGACGGAATTTCCGTCGCAAATCTGGTCAAGATTTGACCTTGACCAAATTTGCGACGGAAATTCCGTCGCAAATATTGACTTTTGCGACGGAAGTTCCGTCGCAAATCTGGTCAAGATTTGACCTTGACCAGCTTTTGGTCAAGCCTGGTCAATATGTTTGCGACGGAAATTCCGTCGCAAAAGTCAATATTTGCGACGGACTTTCCGTCGCAAACTTTCCCGCCATTTGACTTTCACTTCGCGGGTCTGGGAAATTTAGGTCCGTCGCAAATTCTGTCGCAAAAAAAAAATCCGTCGCAAAGTCCGTCACAAAAATAATTTTGCGACGGATTTTCTGTCCGTCGCAAATTTTCCGTCGCAAGGGCAGTATTTTTTTGTAGTGGCTATGTCCGTTTTTGGCTCTTGACTTGGTTCTTTTGATTGCTCCCCTCTTGCAATATCCAAATGACAACTTAGTTACTTTTTCTTTCATTTTGTTTTATTTTCTCAATTTCCTCCACACATTTATTTCCATTTGGAAATCATGTAAATAAATAAGTGTGGGGAGGAAATTGCTTCTCAAAAATCCAAAAACATGTATTTTCCTTTTCAAAAAAAAAAAAATCGAAATCAAATATCCAAAAATATGTCCTTTTTATTTTTCAAAAATCAAAAACACCAAAAATATTTTCCTTCTTCTTGTATTTCTCTTCCTTGCACTTGTCTCATCGAGGTCGATGAGAATTTAAGTGTGGGGAGGGGAAATATCTACCTTGTATATATTTCATTTCATGTCTTTTATTTTGTTTTTCTTTTTACTTGAGTATCCTTTTGAAAATACAAAAAAATTAATTTTTTTTTTGAAAATCCAAAAAACATTGCATTGTATATATTTTGTGTTTTGTATTCGTCCTAACCATGTTTATAGGTAATACGCACAATGCATCGGAAAGAAGTTTGGTAAAATTCCTCCTACTCTTTCTCCTTATTCCTTCCTTTTTCATTTCGCATATATTTGTATGAAGGAGGATGAGATTATGTGATGTGGGGGTTCCTTTGGGGAACCGTTTTGGAGATTGTTGGTGTGTGCCTATATTTTGGTAGGATGAAGTGTTTTAGCTTGTTTGGCATATAGTTTGTAGACTCATTTGCATTTATAACATGTTTATATTAGTTGCATTCATGGCATATAGTTGCATTTAGGAAATTTTTCGAAATTGGCTAATTGTGATCATTGACAAAATCGTTCAGGCCATCACAAATAATTCTTCTACTTGTTACTTTGCCTTTTAGAATGGTTTTAAAACACTCTAGGTTATGCTTTGCTAGTATCTTTCGAACTATGATCCACTACCAAGTCGAGGGTTTGCATTTTGAATCACCTTGTCAAACCTCGTGATGCGAATAGGTATTGATTGACTATTCTTGGTGACCTTGTCGGTTTGGGTGGGATGGTAACTTGAGATTTTTGATGGTTCTTAAGATGCTCATTTCTTTAAATTTTGGTGTGGAATGTTGAAAAAAAAAGTGAAAAAGAAACCTCTTGTGGAATATGATCGTGTAGTTTAGGTGGAGGCGTACCACTTCGATGTGCTTTGGAGGGGGGCCAAGGATTTGGCTTCCCACTTGGTCGTGAATTCGACCGCCCAAAGACAGAGTGATTGTCACCCCGATAAGCTATTGCCTAGAGGTTAACCGATCGCCTAATAAGCGATTGGCGAAAGCAAAGGGCATTAGCACGCGTGGGACAAACCCCATCTTAACTAATGATAAAAAAAAAAAAAAAAAAAAAAGAGAAAAAAAATGAAGAAAAACATGAAGAAGAAAAAAAAGAGACAATAATACAAAAAATTGAGGTCATTTGTTGTGTTTTCCACCTTTATGAAATGACTTGAGCATTTAAACCCGAAAATCGAATTTTGCTATCCTTCCTTGACAAACTTGGGACGATCCATGACCCTTACTTGTGAAGAGTTTAGACCGGTTTATTCCTTACCTCTAGCATCATGGGGACCTTCCTCCATTCCATCCGATCGCCCTCGACAAAGTTTTTGGATCATGGTCGTGAAAGTAACCTAGGTTAGCATTATTTGGTAGTGTTTTGTCGCCATCCTTTGGGTTTTAGTGACAGGTTGAATTAGTATTTGCGCGGGAGTGTATGATCTTGAATTTGATCCCTCTTAGTTGATCTCAGTCGCTTAGATGAGGAAAGCGGCTTTTCTCCTTTTGTCGATGCGTCCTATTGTTTGTTTATATGTTTCAGGTTAGGATGTGTCAAAAATTTTGAGCAAGATCTCACTTGCCTTGCAATAGGGCACCTTTCCCTCATGGGGTGTCAAATTGTGAGTTGAAAGGGCGTTGAGTGCGCTAATACTCAATCGGTTATTATAATAGAATAGCTATGTGATGTTTGTGTTGGTTTTTCATCTTAGGTTGGTAAACTTGTTTTGCGTTGCATGTAATATTGCTTGAGCTTACTCGGGACGAGTAAGGGTTTAGTTTGGGGAGATTTGATAACTCTGTTATCTACGCGTTTTCCATACCTAAAAACTCTTTCTCGTAGCCCGTTTTCTTGCTTTTTATGTGTTCTTCCGTGCTTAATTTGCATATAACGCTCAACTTGCCTTTTGGGGAGCTTGTTTCGGGTTTTGGTTGTGTTTGTCGATTTTTGTAGGGATACGACTAGGGCCAACAAGCACCCACCTGAACAAGAAGCAACCCATGGACCCATTTGACAACCTAAGGCCCAACACAAACCTATGGATAGCCCAAAACAGAGAAATAAGGAAGCTAACTGAAGGCACCGTAAGAACCGTGTCGTTCCTCTCTAGAGACGAAGGAGCCGTGCTCTCCTAGCCGTGCCGTGCGGTTCTCTACCGTGCCGTTCCTCTCCAGGGACGAAGGGGTTGTGCCCTCCGAGCCGTGCCGTGCCGTTCTTGCCGTGCCCAGCTCTGTTTTTGCGCGGATCTTTGTTTACTTGAACGACAATGTTTTGGGTCGTTTTGCCTTTTTGTTACCTAGTATATAAGCACTTTTCCTTCTCTTTTTACTATACACCCTACCTCTAGTTCAAGTTTTTAGTAAGAGAAACCCATTTCCTTTGTAATTTGCAACAAATCCTTAATCAATTTCAATAGTTATCAAGCTTTCTTTGTTCTTTTGCTTCATTGTTCTTCCTTGTTCTTCCTAGTTGGTATATTTATTATCTCTTTCTTTATTTTGTCATTTGTTTACATTTTAGTTGATTTAGGAGTTTGAATTTTGCACTTAGCTTGTTCACAAAGTTTCTTCCTTTGTGCTTGATGATTGTTTGTTTTGATTTATTTTGCCTTAGATCATTGTTGTAGTTGGTTTTTGCATGTTTGATAGTAAGAATTTATCCTTCATCATGTTTAATCACAAAGTGCCATCTTTTGTTATGAATTTGAGTTCCTTAGTTATGACTAGTGAGTAGTCTCATACTAGGACTCGATTAGCTCCATCATGGGTGTTTCATTTTATTGATTTCTCAGTAGATTAGTCCTTGGGTTTGGCTTGTGAGGGTAGACTAGGGGATTTGGCTTGTTTATGGGTCTTTGCGGGTTTCATTGACTCTAGACCCTTGTCCATCGGCGAGAGTCGGTTAGGTTGGGAGTCGGGATGGCTTGTTTGACCTTATTGTCTACCTAGGTTGAGACCGAAAGGGAGAACCGAGGGAGGACCCCCTAGTCTAGCTTTTGAAATCGACCTTCGAGAGGAGGGGATGGATGAACCGGAAACCAACGTGGGTATTTAACTTAGGACATCGACTTTCGAACCCGAGAGAGGGGTTAGTCGGGATTGCTAGTGTCTTACAGTGAGCCCGAGAGGGAGTCTATGAGCGAAGTATAGGCGTTTTCCCCCTTATAACCCATACCCGTTGACTAGTAAAGAGAGATCATAATCATGAACATTTATGGTGGAGTGAAATCGGGTCCTAGGCCTTTCCTCTATTGAATTACACCCATTTCTTTCAGTTGTTATTATTAGTTTTATTTAATTTACTTTGCTATTTCATACTTAGCTTATTTGTAGTTATTCATCTAAACCATCTCATTGTCGACTTAGCTAAACACATAACTTGAATAGCTAGTATTGCGATTTTAGCTCCCTGTGAATCGACCCTCAAGTGCTACTTCGTCAACCGTGCACTTGCAGTATTAAAATATCCACATCAATGCCCAAATGAAAAAATTAATTATTTGTATAAGATACAAGTTAATTAATTCCTTGTCTAGGTTGACTTTTATTAGTAAAGTGAATTTAATGTTTGATGAAGAGTAAAGTACTTAGGCCATAGGATTTTATTATTCTGTTATATGATAATTGAATAATAAATGTAATACGATATTTAGTAATTAATAGTTAATTTACTAAATTTATACGTAGTTTGTATTATTTATGAGGTGGAGGTAATTAGCAAATTAATGTTACAAGAAGTTGTAAAATTAGCCAAACGGGTTTTATAAGACTCATTTTATGTTAAAAATGATAAAATGACACTTAAATGTTAAGTGTATTTTATTTACTACTTTGTATTATTTAAGTGTTAAATAATCAGATAAATATTTTTATTATATAAGATAATAAAATATACGACTTATAAACATTTGAAGGACAAATGTCGAAAGACGAAATACGACCCGGAATACTATATGTAAACCGATAATATGGAGATAATGTGACCATAATAGGTCTTTGTCTTCCACTCATGTTTATGAGTATTATAGGCTCATTTGTTTACATTTGATGGACAATAAATAGGCTACTATTCCACTTGTTCTAAGTGGAAAAAATCTAGAGAATCAAAATCTTCAAAATACATAGTTGTTGTTAAGCCATTTAAGAGGAAAAAGAGAAGACTTAAGATCTTCATCTTCAACCTCTAAAATTGATTAAAAGTTGATCAATCTTCATCAAAATAAGTTCACAAAAATTAATATATTTCTTATATTATCAAAGTAATAATATTTGTAGTATAAAAAAAAATAAGGTTTACACTAAACTATATGTAGTTAATATACTTAGTGTTCTTGGGCTAGTCTTGGGTGCAACCAAAGGAGGTCACCTATTTTGGTGACTTGGGTTATGGAGAATCATCCTACACTATTTTAGCTCAAGAACTACAAAGGTATTAGGAGACATTTGTAGTGCCAAAAATGCCATCTTACCAATGTAAGAAAATCTCTTCTTGTTAATTTTTGCATGCATGTATTATTTAGACCACCTTATGAAATTAGCTTGTAATTTTAATATCATTTGAGAGTCTAATGAGGTCTAAATTCCTAACAAGTGGTATCAGAGCATTCAGGGGCGGATCCAGGATTTAGAAGCGGGGTGGGCTAGGCTCATGTCCGCGATGGTTAGTCATACGAAACCATCAAAATGTATAATTGAGGTCGCATATATGTCACAGACGTACCGTCATTTGGACAATTTTTATTATTTATAAATGGTATTTTATTGATAGGCAAATTAAACAAATAATAAAGACAGATTTATATCTTATATAAATATACAGTATGATTGAATATTAAAAAATGTATACTTGTATAAATCTAATTTACAATATTATTCAAGGATACAAGTTTTGCTATATACTAGTAAATTCAATCATCATTAAAAAAATGTAAACGTCTTGTAATTTCCTTCCCATTAAGATATAATGTTTTTGTATATCTCAACTTCGTTAAAACTTAGGATTTTTATTCTAACAATTAACTTTAAGCTAAACAACATATGGTATAAAATACTTTACTTATAGGGAAAACAATAATAGCAGTTTACGATTAACATTATTAGGATTTATGATAAAATGGTAAACAATTTATTAGGGTAGTAAATAAAAAAAATGCTACTAACGAGATTCGAACCTCTACCGTCAAATAGAAATAAAACCTTTCTACTTCTACTCTTACCAACTGAGCCTCAATACAACACTGAATGTATTTAGGTGTATATTTATCTTATCCCTGAAAAC
This sequence comes from Silene conica, assembly GCA_029255685.2. Taxonomy (NCBI): domain Eukaryota; kingdom Viridiplantae; phylum Streptophyta; class Magnoliopsida; order Caryophyllales; family Caryophyllaceae; genus Silene; species Silene conica. The sequence continues at coordinate 31,482,916 of CM055317.2, read as the reverse complement.
AGGTTGGGCTGAAGCCCACCCAGCCCTGTGGATAGATCCGCCCCTGAGAGCATTGTTACATACATGCTTGTTGTCTTAAGACGATTTTATGAGTTTATGAGATAAATTAGTAAAGTTGATATTTTGATGTTAAAATTAGTTTTATCAAAAAATATGGTCTTGCATGTATATAATCTAGTCATATTGTTACATGGGTCGAAAATTTAGTTTATGTAAAAATTTATGACTTATTTTTACTTAATATGGCATAAAATTGGAAGAACATGCATTAAAATTGATTAAGAGTTAATTTAATTAGGTTGCATGTTAATTTTATGTATGTTTATTTGGAAATAACCACATGCATGTTCTATTTGTGTTACATAGAAATTTTTAAGTTAATGTGATTAATTTAGATAGTTTATTGATTTTTATTCGATAAAAATTGGTAAATAATGGTTATTTTAAAATAAATAAATATTTTATTTTTGGGGCACGAAATTTTTTTTTAAGCTCCTGGAAATATTATAAAATGTCCAAAATTTTCTTTTAAATTTATTTTAATTTTTATGATTTAATTTGGAATTAAATCGTAAAATTGCATTTTAGCGACAAATATTGTGATATATGTTTGAATCAATTTCATAACCATTTTTTTTCCACATGCATGGCATATTGGTACAATACCATAATGTATAAAATTTTGAAATTTTATTTTCCATAATTTTTATTAATTTAATGGATTGTTTTCATAATAATCATGAATTATTATGTTATTTTTATCATAAAATGTATTTTAAACTCATATAATGTCAAATTAATTAGTGTGACTAATCATTTTGAGGTTGGACCAGATTATAATGAGAGATCCATCTTAAAATTGTTTTAACAATTGATTAGGAATTTTTAATGGTTAAAAATCCCGCTTAACAAGCTCGCATGATCGTTGTTGGTAAGTTGGACGATTTGGCATGTCATATTTATTACAATGAATTTTATTATTCATATGGATGAATGTATTTAAATTAATGTAATTTTACCTTATATGGCCATAAGTAGAAATTGGTATTATCCGCAATGTATGGGAATACCGGTTTAATTTGTAATTTATTGCGATTTCGTATCGCTAATTTGTAATTAAGTAATAGTTTTATATTATTTACAATTTGTATAATAGGATATTGCCATGTAATTTTATTTCTAGTAGTATTATTGATTTTGTAAAAGACGGAGTTTCCTAAAAGACGGCGTTATTTTCGGAAAGGAGTTTCGAAATCCAAAAGAAGGAGGTCATTTCATTGAAGATCCTAGGGACCAAGGACTTGGTTTCCGAAGTGTAATAGAATATTTAATTAGATTACCTAGGTGGCCATATAAGGATTTTATTTATTGCTTATCTTCATGCCAAATCGTCATTACATGTTTTTTATTTATTTTTCCCTTGTTATCGATTCAATTGTCTACCATTGACCAATTTTGTTCACTTAAAAGTGATAGACAATTAAATTGATAAGATCTCTCACTTTTAAAATTGAGATAAAACCCTACCAAGTATTAGCACCTATGAATCCCTTTTTCATTAGAGGTAGGCTCGGCTCACTGGGGTACTCTCTTTTTACGTTGGGTAAGTAGGGTAATAAAAGTTATTACACGTGAAAATTGGTTGGACTCAACGGGATTAATGTGGGATGAATCGGCCTCACCGTGCCCATGATTAGTTCCGGGGCTAACAGATAGTTTTTTGAGAAAATCTGTCAACCAAGAGTTCTAGTGGTAGAATCAGTCAAATTGTTGACTCACCAAATTTATATAAATAAGGGATGAATCGGCTCACCGTGCCCGTGTTTATATAAAGATGGGTCTTGGAATCGTTTATATAATTCAGTGGGAGATCATTATATAAATGCCTATTTATTGAAACTTGTTAAAGTTATTTTTCAAGTATTTGTTTACGATGAATGTTAAATTTCCCACTTATTCCGTTTATTATTTTATATCGCGAATGACTATATATTCAACTCGCTCCTCCATTTATAGAATCGATAATCCGTTATACATGAAAAATAGTTTTCTAAGAGTATACGGTAACTTTTTTAATCGATTATTCATCTTTTCTCCGATTTACCACCATAGCTAATTAGAAACATGCATTTACATTTGATCCTCATATTGTCTGTTGTAAAGATCTCTTATGAAAAGGATAAACTGAATTTTGCTTAAATCAAAAGTGTTTCGATTTTACAATATTATTTTATTTACAACAATATTACTACAATCTTATTGCTCGTGAGATAAATGGTTATACATAATTAAATTGTTTAAGTGCTTAAATTCGTTGGGAACTGATTGGTAATATGATTTGCAATCGAAATCATGATTAACCAATAACCACATTCACTTTATTAAGATTCTTAGAAGTGAGTGGGAGCTCTAAGAGGGATGTATATATCTTAATAGTTAAGATTAGGACGAGGTTCAAAAGAGAATTTGGTTTAAGTATTTGGTTTAAGGCAAAGGTTAATAAGGATAAGCTATTGTGAATAGCAACACCAAACCATAGTGCAAGGCCAATCCTAACCAAATTTGTTGATATTTTAATTGAAATATTACATTAATATAAAAATACCCCTAATTTTTGAATAAGAAAGTTAGGTGTGTGACACTTAAAAGGTTCGTTCTTTTTTAGATATCTATATGATTGACATTAGTTATACTTCTACCACTTCATCAATATTTGATATCGATAGTGGTTATAATAATTGTTATTGGTTCATGAGATGATAGTCGTGTGACGATTAGCTTTTAACTAATGTTAACTATCTCGTAGGAAATGGAACTAGAGTAGTTGTCATTCCATTATGAGGCTTATAAGTGTTATAAATATGTACTTAATCTAGTGTTTTTTTGGTTTAGAATTTTGCTTTAATAAAAGTTTTATGTAAGACACATAGGGTTTTACTTATATGATATAAACAAATGTTGTACCCAAATTTGCCATGATTTGATCTATGGCTATGCCAATCAAAATATTGGTTATTTTTCACCTAAACTAGATAAATTTATATATATCATATAGCATATAAAAGGTTCATAATTTTTTTTGGTGACCCCGATCTAATCTTAGTTCTGAATTGAAATTGCATTCATGGACTAGTGTAATCTTATGATATATGCGAATCTTTTATTCCAAGCAAGATAACTCGTACCTTTTTGGTGAAAAGGAAATTTAGCATAAGAGTCGTTATTCATCCTAATCACATGTGGATGTGTATGATCGAATAAAAAATTCAATCAGAGTAGATTACATTTACTTCTTTTCTTTTACCACCAGTTTAGAAAGATAGTGGCGTATCTACTAAACGAGATATAAAGGGAAACTCTTCATGAGATCAAAGAGTTTTTATTGTAAATATGATTACCAGTAAGACTATAAGATCAAAGTTTCAAGATCCGATCATGGAAAGTATAACTAAGTGATGATTTTTGTTTGTTACCAAAAGTAATGTGATACAGTATCACAAGTTAAAATCTTTCCGTAACACACATTATTCGATAAGGTGTGGTTGGAAAGAGATAATATAGAACTTATACGAAATGTTTTTTTTTTATCTTAGTCAAGTTTTATTGAGCTACTTGATTTTATAATTGGGGTCTTTCTATTTTGTCTACTAATTTCTTTTTCCCACTAAGTCAAAGTACCTTTTTAAACAACCATATTCACTACGTATTAGATATGGAAAGGTATAGTACCTAATTTGTAAGTTGTCCGAATAAAAACATGTGGTCAATTATCCTACAAGTTCATGAGAATAAAGTGTTTGTGGCTCATGATGCTGTCTTCATAGAAAAGAGGACTATTTCTAAATGACAGAGTGGGAGAAAATATTGAAGAGCCATAAATGACACAAGAAAATTGTTTTCTTATTGTCAAATAGAGTGTATATTTGTTCGGAATATACGAGGTCGGGTTAAAATCCATCACTCTTTAGAGATGAGTATATAAGTGTTACTTTTTGAAAATGATGAGAGGTGATAAATCGTTATTTAAAAAATTATGATACCTCTTACTTACAAAGAGGTCGTTTAAAAGGTTGTTTCTAGTTTCAACTCTATGCAATAGCTATAGAAGTCATCTTAATCCGAATTAGAATTCAAGTGTAATTATCAGGTATATAACCTGGTATATTTACATGAAGAAGTTTGACCTCTTCAATGTAATTCACTTGAATAAAAAGATGTTTTCTAGGCTTAATTGGTGAAAAAGGGTTTTGCACCAGTTTCAATGCTTCTATAAACTCGGATTATACTGGCAATTGTTGCATTTCATAATTGTCAATTTAATAGTAGGATATCAAAACCATCTTTTTGAATTTGATTCGTTCTAGAAGAAGAAGTGTGTTTGACACATTTAGAGGGTTTTTTGTAGATTCTTACAATCTTAAGATTGTAGCAAACTTATGAAGAAATCTTAAGAGAGCATCATGGAGTTGGAATGATTAGTTGATCGTGTTATAAAACATTTCTCAAGATGTTGAGGAATTATGTTTACACATGAAGTTTAGTGGGTGCAGTGGGAGTATGGTGGTCTTATGAGTCTTTATATAGTCTGTATATAAATCATTTGGAATGATGAAAGACTTAGGAAAATATTAATACATCGTAAAATATCCAGATTTATTAGATATATCAAGGAGGGATATATGCGCTTTATTAGGAGTCTTACGTAGGTGAGATTCTTGACTAGTTCAAACAAGTTGAACTCATTAGAATTGATTCTAATTGGTTCCGTTGTCGGATTAATTTTATACACTATGATGTATTATTGTCTTAACAATTCATATACTTTGAGTATTGCGAGTTTTTATTAATCAAAGTTAAGTGAAGGTAAATTATTTAATAGCCAAATTAGTTATTATTTAATACTTGAGAAGAACTAAGTAAATAAAACTAAGTGTTTTGATACTTTTATATTTATAATTCATGTAAGGAGTTACATGAATGTTTGTTGTTGTTTATGTAAAAGATACATTAAACACAATCCTTTAAAACATATAGGGATTGTTTGAAATCCCGTATTGGCTATGAGGAGTTGATCTGCTGGAAGAGTTTCAGGCAGTCATACATTGCGAATTTTACAACGGAAATTAAGTACTTCATAACATTCGATGTTGCGATACGAAATAGCTTGGATTTGACAATAATGCAAGGACAAGTAGTAGCTCATGCAGTCGCATATCCTATCATGATATACTATGAAAACAGTGGGAGCTATCTTCGAGGTAAGGGTGCCATAGTCTAGAGTTAAGTCTAGACATGTACTTAATTAAGTTACATGTGATTTCAGTTATGTGAAACAATGGGAAATAGCAATTGTTGGTTTGATAAAATGAGGTGTCATTTATTTTAAACCAAGGTTTTGTTGAAGGCTAAACATGATAGTCATGTCGTTTTAATGTGATCGAAATAGGGCAATTGAATTGCTGCAGATTAAATGATGTGTAATAATCTGATAGTGTATCAATTTTTACATATATGATAATATCATTTATTTTGAGTTTTTTCAACTCTTATATATTCAGGGCTAACTGGATATTAGTTATACTTTGTTTTTATCCAAATAGGTTGTAGTGACAATGTCTAACCCTATTAAGTGAACTGGATTAACATTGTATAGTGTCCCTAGTTACTTAATGAGGTGACGCGTCTCGGAGTGACTAGATTGTAAGGCGATAGATGACGAGTTCGACTGTCATATGACCATAGAAATGGCTGGTCGATTACATAGGCAGAATGTAGAGACATTTTGTCGGACAGTGACCATTTATAGAGTCCTTTATGTTGCCTGGTTGTGGCGAGGATTTCAATTATTCCTTCGAGTCAATTCTTTAGACTTGCGACTATTTGTCTAAGTTGGTATGGTTTTCCGGTGGCTTTGGTTTTTGTCCAAGGTCGCGCCGTAAAAGGAGGCTTATGGACATTTATTGGGTCATTGTGATCTGTATCGAACGAAGAAAATAGGTCAATAGGATTGTCCATCCATGTCATTATATATATCTCAAGGCCACTCGAGGAGAGGTGACTGGAAATGCGTGGCCACTCTCGGATGTGATCTATAGTATATTATCCGGTCAGACAGTCATTCTCCAGATTGAGGAAACCACTTTATGATATGATCACGTGCAAGAACGACCTGAAAGACCTCCTACATTGAGTGGGAGATAATATTGGACAAGAGAATTGGTAGCGCACACTTGTGTCGGACAAGTGGGAGATTGTTGGAGTAGTGTCCTCCACAATAATGCTTCTACATAATAAATCCCGTACAAGGAATATGAGGGATTTATATTTTATATGTTTGTCAGCTGGTCAACGTTAATCGGTAATGATTGGCTGACTAGAGTTTAACATTACTGTCGTATGACGGCGGTGACCAGCTGATCCCTTTAGGTCACACCTATAGGATGATGCCCAAATGGAAAAATTAATTATTTGTATAAGATACAAGTTAATTAATTCCTTGTTTAGGTTGACTTTTATTTTATTAGTCAAGTGAATTTAATGTTTGATGAAGAGTAAAGTACTTAGGCCATAGGATTTTATTATTCGGTTATATGATAATTGAATAATAAATGTAATACGATATTTAGTAATTAATAGTTAATTTACTAAATAATACGTAGTTTATATTATTTATGAGGTGGAGGTAATTAGCGAATTAATGTTACAAGAAGTTGTAAAATTAGCCAAACGGGTTTTATAAGACTCATTTTATGTTGAAAATGATAAAATGACACTTAAATGTTAAGTGTATTTTATTTACTACTTTGTATTATTTAAGTGTTAAATAATTAGATAAATATTTTTATTATATAAGATAATAAAATATACGACTTATTAGCATTTGAAGGACAAATGTCGAAAGACGAAATAAGACCCGGAATACTATATGTAAACCGAGAATATGGAGATAATGTGACTATAATAGGTCTTTCTCTTCCACTCATGTTTATGAGTATTATAAGCTCATTTGTTTACATTTGCTGGCCTATAAATAGGCTAATATTCCACTTGTTCTAAGTGGAAAAAATCTAGAGAATCAAAATCCTCAAAATAAATACTTGTTGTTAAGCCATTTAAGAGGAAAAAGAGAAGACTTAAGATCTTCATCTTCAACCTCTAAAATTGATTAAAAGTTGATCAATCTTTATCAAAATAAGTTCACAAAAATTAATATATTTCTTATATTATCAAAGTAATAATATTTGTAGTATAGACGTCCTTCTCAAAATACTATGAACTATGTTTTAACTCAAATTACTATGCACTAATGTATAATTTATCTCGTAATGAAACAGGTGGAAGGGTAACCTGTTCAACCGGTTGCCTTTGACTTAAACTTTACAATTATCCTAATTTCAATTTTGACTTCAGTTTTTCATCCTCTCTTCTCCTTTTCACTGTCAAAGTAATTTCTTAATTTTTACTTCAATTAACCTCTTCTCCTCCATTGTTGCTCTTCAATTAACATCTTCTCCTCTTCAAGTTCATTTATATGCAGTGATTGATTACCCCATTGAAGACGAAGCTTAATCAGTTTTGCCCCAAATTGATTGCACGATGAATCGGGTAAGTTTACCTTTTTTCCTTATTTTGATTGATTACCCATTTCCAACGAGCTCTTTCAATGGAGTACCCATTTCCAACTAGGATTTGACGGACACTGCAATAGTTTCTACCGCTCCCTCTGGTGGTGGATTAGATGTTACTGTGGTTGATGTTGATAGGACTAAGCTCCGACTTGCGGAAAAGTGATGATAATGAGACTCTTGATTCAATGGCCAACGTGACAGAAGATGAATCAAATAGCATTGTTGATGATGGTCTGAGTCAAATAGTGGAGCTTTCAGGATTGGAGCCAAATGAACTGATTGTATGTCAAGAAAATATTCTAACATTTGTATCTGAAGTCAGCAGGGTAAAAACTATTGAGTGTTGTGAATTGGCTGGCACCGCAAACAATGTTGTTCTATGTGCAGAAAATATCCCATTTGATTTGCCAAATAAGGTAGACGAAATCACCAGAAATACAACAGAGACGGCTGACGCTCCTAGAAATTTTAGATTGCACTGGGATCTGAATACGACAATGGAGGAAAGTGGTCGTTGTGACTGAAATAAAACAAAGAAGGGAAGGGGTGGGAATGGGTAAATTCGTCATTTTATAATAGTTACCTGCTCCAATAGGTAAAAAATTTGGTAATTATGTTCAAGGATAGGGGGTGTATTAGTGCATAGTAATTTGAGTTAAAACATAGTTCAGAGTATTTTGAGAAGGACCCCTATAGTTCAGAGTATTGACATTAAATAACCCAAAAAAATAAGGTTTACACTAAACTATATGTAGTTAATATACTTAGTGTTCTTGGGCTAGTCTTGGGTGCAACCAAAGGAGGTCACCTATTTTGGTGACTTGGGTTATGGAGAATCTTCCTACACTATTTTAGCTCAAGAACTACAAAGGTAGGAGACATTTGTAGTGCCAAAAATGCCATCTTACCAATGTAAGAAAATTTCTTCTTATTAATTTTTGCATACATGTATTATTTAGACCACCTTATGAAATTAACTTGTAATTTTAATATCATTAGAGAGTCTAATGAGGTCTAAATTCCTAACAAAAACTACTATAAATTATGTCAAAACTAGATGCATGGCTAAGTATGTGCAAGAATAAGCAAGCAATGGACTAAGTGTTGGATGTTGCCATAGGAATTTGCATGGATTAATGTTGGAAGAGGAGAAGAGGGAAGGCATGTTGTGTCGCTTGTGTGTGTTTACTGCTTAGAAGATTTTAGAGTTTTAGGGTTTTAGTCTTTAATTTTAGATGGTAAAGGATTTTAGCAACTTTTGGATTCCGGTTTTGGATTATTGAGAACTGTATTCGCTCCGGTTCAGCACTAAAAAAAATTCGGTTCGGATAACGGATCTAGGAAAAAAACCGAATTTCCGGATTTTGTTTTACGGTATTCAGTTCGGATTCGGTTTTCAAATTCGGCTCGGCTTGTTTTGCTCAGCCCTACTAATAAGTCCCACTGTGGGCATATTTGATGAAGGTGTTGATCTACCGCATTGAAATTCATTTTTCTCCTCGTCACTCCTCCGCCTCTTTATAGTGTCATTATATATACCAAAGAAATAGTGAGCGAAGTGGTTTTATTAGCTTGAAAGCCAATAGCATGATTTGTGCTTTCACTTCTTTAAGATGAAAGGATACCAACGGAGAAAAAATGCTTACTAAATGCAGTAGACCACTTCTCTCGAATTTCGTATAACCAATTGAACCATTCTTGATCCTCTAGCCGGTATTCGTATATCATGTTATTCCAAGTTGATTGAAACTCATCTGGGTTAAAGCATCCTTTAAGACATTTGTTGAAAACATGCTGGAATGATGCATCATGCTTAAGGAGTCCAACATGATATATGGCATTCTGTTGTATGTGCCACTGACAAAGTCGATGTTGTGACATTGGAAAAACCTAGATTGATAACAACAAAAAAACTAAGTTAATTTGATTAAACAAAATCAGTTTTCATAAGTACTATAGAATTATATTTTGTACCGTCAACATAATTAGGCTATTACCAAATAATTGTTTTCGTACATGTCAAAGATGTAATTGTATCAGCTTAAAGTAGTTTTGTACTAAACAATGATACAACTGCAAGTGTACTTATTTAATATTCAAAAAGTACCATTACAGGATTATGGTATATTTATGATACACACAACAGTACTTGATCAATAATGGTCGTTTTTAACATTTAAGCATTAAGTGATAAAAACGAAAAATGTGGAAAAAAACAATTTATTGTGTTTCTAACAAACGTTATCTATAACATTTGACATAGATTTATCTTCATCGGTAATATATGGACTATGGGAAGATATCATTGCCCATTGATTTATTAAAAGTGTTAAACAACCATTCAAATGACTCATGCTTCTCGTCGAAAAGGAACGCACAATCAAACATAACATTTGACCAGTGATGATTAACATCCACAAAAGCACCACATATAAGGTTGTAACGATATAACCCATTACAAACCCTAGTGCGAAAAGCTCCTCCCTGGTGACGACAAGGCGTTTTCCGGTACCATGGCCAAAAGACCTTCCCCACCCAGGATCAGCATCACCACTAGGAAAAAAATACGAAAACCATGAACAGAAAGATGGATCCTTTAGACAGGGACCGAATTCAGATGATGGAAATATTGGTAAAGAGAAATCTATGCAGGAAATACTAGGAGGGGTACCCCCCCCCCCCCCCCCCCCCCTTTGATGTTGTCACTACTGATGATGATGATAGTGATACAGACGACAATTATGAAAGGAACGAGAATGACGAGCCAGCACCATTGATGGCAACTCAGACAGATGAGAAAACAGAGGAGGGACAATGGTTTATGAAACAGGGCAAGAAGAATGTCCTGGTCGTTGATCTTGAATCTCTTCTTCAAATAACTGAAGAGGATGTCAAAGAGGAGATTGAATACTGGAGTACTACAGTATATGGATTCATTGTTGGAGGAACTCCCCCATGTCAGGTTTTAGAGGGTTTCCTTAAGAGGATATGGAAGCAACATTTCATTGATAAGATTTCTTACTTACCTAATGGTGTGTTTGTTGTACGTTTTCAAACTGAGGCAATGAAAACAACAGTGTTGAACGCAGGACATTACTTTTTTGATAACAGACCAATAGTTTTAAAAGCGTGGTAACATGATATAGACTTGGAGAAAGAAGATGTCAAGGTGGTTCCAACATGGGTACGTATACACAAATTACCAATGAAGTTTTGGGGTAATAGTTTACCAAAACTAGTAAACCTGATAGGCAAATATATTAGACAAGATGATTTCACCATGAATAAGACGAGATTAGGGTTTTTTAGGGTTCTGGTGGAAGTGCAAGTTGATCAAAGCTTTCCTGATCAAATAAGCTTTAGAGATGAAAAAGGGTAGGTTATCAGTCTTGACCTTGAGTATGACTGGAAGCCAAGTCTGTGTTCAGAATGCAAACTGATTGGGCATGAAAGGAAGGATTGCAGGAAGGTGAGGAAACAAACTGTGCATCAACAGTGGGTTCCCGAGAAAGTTCAACAGAAGAGTGGAATGGCACCACTAATAGCATCCATACCAGCTGTCACTATGCCTACTGGGGATGAGGGGGCTGGGGCTGATAATGATACAATGACAGTACCCCAGTCCACTGCTGAAACTGAAAGCATTGCAGATAAGGGTGGAGTCAGTCCTACTTACAAGCAAAAATTAATAGGACAGAGTTCACAAAGGCAGAGAGCAGCAAGTACTCTAATCCATACTTCCAATGATAGTAGGATTTTGGAATGGTAGAGGGATGAATATGCCCTCGAAACAGGAGTTTGTATATAGTTTTTTGAATAAGAATAAAGTTGGAATTTTTGCTTTGTTGAAAACCAAAGTGAAAACCAGTAATTATCATCTAGTTATGAATAAAGGATTCTCAAAGTGGAGTGTTACAACTAACAACAATCAGTATCATGGTGGCCCAGTGTGGGTACTTTGGGACCCTCTCCAATGCTAGGTACAAGTTAGGAAATATTCGGCTCAACTGATCCATTGTCAGGTGCAGAACTTGGAGTCTAGCTCTTAAATGGTTTGCAGTCACTTTTATCTATGCCTTCAATCATGTAAGGGAGAGGGAGGATATCATTGAGATTAGCAATACTATCCAAAGCCCCTGGATGGTGGGGGGTGATTTTAACTATTTGTTGAATTCAGATGAGAGATTGGGGGAGGTTTCAGCCTAGCAGAAGCTACCCCATTTCAGGACTGTATTGACAGATGTGAGCTTATGGACAGTCCTAGTGAAGGTGCCTTGTTCACATGGAATAACAAACAACCTCCTCAGACAAGAGTGTTTAGTAGGCTAGATAGGGTCTTAGTAAATCAGGAATGGCTGACTGAATTTGAGGATTATAAAGCCAACTTTCTGCCATCAGGGGATTTTGACCATTCTCCTTGTATTCTGGCAATGACCCATCAACATCAGAGAAAGAATAGGAACTTCAAGTACTTTGATATGTGTAGTCAGGCCCCAAAGTTTCATGATATTGTTAAGGAATCCTGGACAGAATGGGTGCAGGGATCTCCTATGTTCCAGCTAGTCACAAAACTGAAGAGGCTAAAATGGCCACTTAAACAGCTCAATAAGGAAAAGTTTGCTGGTATAGAGCAACAAGCATATATAGCATATACAAGACTTCTTGAAGTCCAGAAGCAGATATGTCAAAGCCCCACTGATGCCCTACTGATTAGGGAAGAATTACTCCTTCAGGAGCAGTATAGGAGGTTGGATAAAGCAAGAATGAGTTTCCTCAGACAAAGAGCAAAGACCACTTGGATTCATGAAGGAGATTGTAACTCAGAATTTTTCCATGGTACCTTGAGAAGTCGCAAAGCACAAAACCAAGTCCATAGAATTATGGATGGTAATGGAGCATTGCAGGAGCACCCAGAGAACATACAGTAGGCTTTTCTGGACTTTTACCTTAAGCTGCTTGGTGACTGCAAGCCAGTGGCCAGGGTTTCTACTTCTGTTGTGCAGAAGGGACCCTAATGTACATCTGAACACCATGCCATGTTGTTAGCACCCATTTCTGATGAGGATATCAAAGCAACCATGTTTAGCATACCCAATGCTAAAGCATCAGGACCAGATGGTTACAACAGTCACTTTTTTAAGGTGAACTGGCATTTAATAGGAGGAGATGTTTGAACAGCTATTAAGGATTTCTTCCATTATGGACAAATGCTGACTCAGTTAAGTACCACTGTGCTCTCTTTGCTACCTAAGATTGATAAACCATCCTCAGTTATGCATTTTCGCCCAATTGCCTGCTGCAACACTGTGTATAAATGCATATCCAAGCTACTGTGTTCTAGGTTGGCCAAAGTTTTGCCACATATAATATCACCAACCCAAGGGGTCTTCATCAAAGGGCGTCATATAGTGGAAAATATTCTCATTTGTCAGGACTTGATAAGGCAATATACTCGAAAAAATGCCACTCCTAGATGTATGATAAAAATGGACACGCAGAAAGCGTATGACACAGTGGAATGGAAATTCTTGAATGATATGATGTCTGCTCTCTAGTTCTCCAATGCTTTCATTACCTTGATAATGCAGTGTGTAACCACTGCTAGTTTTTCATTGAAACTGAATGGAGAATCATTTGGTTTTTTCAAGGGCAAACGTGGCTTGAGGCAAGGGGATCCCCTATCCCCTTTGTTGTTTACTATTTGTATGGAGTACTTAACCAGACTCCTCCAACATACCACCACCAACACGGAGTTCAAATACCATCCTATGTGCAAGTCTGTGAAGCTTACAAATCTCATGTTTGCTGATGACTTGTTGTTGTTCAGTAAAGGTGATATTCCATCCATGATGATCCTACTGCATACGTTTGCTACATTTTCAGTTGCTTCTGGTTTGAAATTGAGCCAAGGGAAGTCCAATATTTATTTTAATGGCATAACTTAGCAAGTTAAGGATGATATTCTTGAAGTATCAGGGTGCAAGGAAGGCAAATTGCCATTCAAGTACCTGGGTGTACCTATCAAATCAACTCGTCTGAATCTAATAGATTGCCAGCTTCTGATTGATAAGGTTCTGGCTAGAATAACAAGACTGGGGGCTAGAAAACTGAGCTATGCAGAGCGTCTGGTACTAGTAAAGGCGGTTTTGAATACACTACACTCATACTAGGCTAGCATTTTTGCGTTACCCTCAGGAACAATAAAGAGAATTGAAAGCCTATACATGACCTATCTTTGGGAAGGATCAGCTGAGTACAACAGGGCCCCTCTTGTAGCTTGGCACAAAGTATGCAATCCTTACAAGGAAGGATGGCTGAATATTCTTCAAAATGCAGCATGGAATGGGGCTGCCATTGGCAAACTTGCTTGGTGGGTTATGAGTGAACCAAGGAAGCTCTAGGTGCGCTGGATTCATGCTATATACTTGAAAGGGGTACCATGGATGGATTACTAACCCAAGTATGATACAAGCTGGGGCTGGAGGAATATTTGCCAAGTCAAGGTGTAATTTAAACAAGGGTATGCAGATCAGGAATGGTCAGAACAGAATGTGTATACAATTTCAAAGGGGTATCAATGGTGCAGAGAAAGGGGCAATCCAGTAGATTGGGCTAAATTGGTGTGGCAGAAATGGTCCATACCAAACCATAGATTGGTGGGTTGGTTGTATCACCATAAGGCAATGAACACGAAAGCAAAACTATACCAGTTGAAGTTGACAGATGACAACTTATGTTGTATCTGTCAGAAGGAAGTAGAGAACCATGAACATCTATTTTGCAGATGTGAATATAGCAGGCTCATTCTGGAATCCTTGAATGGCTGGTTGCAATACACAATGCAACACCATATCAGGAATGAATGGAGAATGAAATTAAGAGGGACTAAGTTGAAGAGGGGCTTAATCAATGGTGTTATCAATGCAGCTGTGTACCATATATGGTACCAACGAAACAAATGCAGAGTAGATGGTATCCTACTAACACCAGAGGTACTATGCAAGTGTATCAAAGAGGAACTGAGTATTCATTTCAAGCATATTACTAAAGGAGCTCTCACTGCCAAAAATAGAAATTATATAAAGCATATCCTAGATGTGTAATCGTTTTAATGTATGAGGCCTATATGTCTTATGTTGATGATTGCTAAATAGTTTGTAATAACTCCTTTTGGTTTATAATATACTTACAATTTACCAAAAAAAAAGGTTGTAACGATTTGTGTGATATGTTGTATCAAAAATTACAACATCGTGATAAATAATGTAGTCTTTCTTCATAATTGAATCCCTCGTAAACAGATTTTGCACTCTATTCCGAGAATCGTACTTAATCCTACAAAAGAATGAAGGATCCTCCTCTTCCCTTTTTTGTAGTATGTCAACAACATTTTGGGCATCTCCACATGCAATTATTTTCATCTTAACCCTGTGAACAAAATTGAGGTGGTCCTTCTTAGTATGCCCTGTATATTCTTCACCGCCACAAGATGCAGCCAAAAGACGACATTGAGCAGTACGGGAAGCCTAAGTTTTGTCATAATCTGTATAACCTCACCCTCCTCGGGCGGTGTTGCTCTTTCGGAGTGATGATAGTGATGCTATTCTGGTAGTGTTAATGGCTGATTATGGGCAACTACATGTAACACCCTCATAACCTAAGGCCTTTAAAACAAGACCATAAGACTATGAGGACATTAGCACCTCAGTTTCCTCAGGTACAGTATAAGATAAACAATCACAACCAGTTTATTATAGGTAAAGTATAATGTGTAAAAGAAAGTACAGCCGTCTGTTAAAACATCTATAACCAAAAGAAGATACTAAAGTTCATGTGGAAGCTACAACTCATGACTCTACAAAACTGGTGATCCCTCCTCCCAAGCCAGTAAGCAAAACTCATCTGCGAACCTGAGACTCTGCTCACCATTACATGGATCATCACAGTAAAACAACAACAAGCGTCAGCAACTGAATAATAGGACGGATACAATGCTAAGGTACAACACATACACTGTTCACAATATCACTGCTATCACTGATACACAACATCCGTGGTGGCCTCTAACCCCACACCAATTTCCCCACTTACCGCAGCAAGGGGTACTATACCTAGATCATTAATGTGCACATCCTCCCCGTGGCGGGTCCCACGAAAAGCGATCATAGGAGTGAGATCCGTTCCCCGCAACTGTTCCACACATTACCTTTTCAATCTCAATAGTCATACATTATACAGTGATACAATAATTATACGGTATCGTCACAATCACTATCATACATAAACTGAGTAGGGAAATCCTACCTCAACAATACAGCGTAAATGACAAACAACACCTTCCTACTAATGTTCCTCTATGAATCCTCCTCCTAAGGATTATAAAAATACGGATTACTCACTATACCATCATAATCTATGACATGGAAACGATAGGGGAATACTTAATTGGTAGAATGCGGATTAGGTAGATGATCGGCACAACTAGACATTGCTAAGAACCTTTAAATACTTGAAATGGAGAAAGAGGAGGGACTAGGGTTTTTACTTCTTTTCTGATTTGGGTAAAAATGAAGTTTTTAACCTCGGTTTAATTTATATAATAACTGCGGTCTAACGTTTGAAAAGACTTACTAGTCCGAGTACAACATACTCGACCGAGTGCGACTTACTCGGCCGAGTGCGACTTACTCGGCCGAGTACGACCTACTCGGCCGAGTATCACTTTCTCGGCCGAGTTGGCTTGCATTTCATCTTCTACCTAATGGAGCTCGGCTGAGTACCACATAATCGGCCGAGTGCGACCTACTCGGTCGAGTTGATTCACAACTCAGCTTCAACTTAAAAGGGGTGTTACAATTTTCCCCACTTAGAATGAACTTCGTCCTCGAAGTTCACAGCACTCTTCCCAAAGGAAGCTAACTCTTGAACTAAAATGGTAAGGTAGACAGGGAAAAATGATACAAACATGGGTACCACTAGCCCGCGATCATCTCCTACCCCTAAAAGAAAACAGGTTACGTCCCCGTAACCTCACATACCTGATCGAACAACTGAGGGTACCGCTCCCTCGTAGCTGCCTCAGGCTCCCAGGTAGCCTCCTCAACATCGTGGTTGGGCCACAATATCTTAAGGAGCTTGGTCTCTCCCGTTCTGGTCTTTCGAACTTTGGTATCCAGGATAGCCTTAGGTGTTTCCACATAAGACAATGTCTCATCAAGCTCAACGTTTTCAACCTCGAGGATGTGAGATGGGTCACTAACATACTTCCTCAGTTGAGATACATGGAATACATTATGAACTCGATCTAGGGCCGGTGGTAAAGCCAAACGGTAAGCAACCTCTCCTACCCGATCCAAAATCTTGTAGGGGCCGATAAACTTTTGGCTCAGCTTGCCCCTCTTCCCAAATCTCATGACGCCTCTCATAGGTGAAACCTTTAGTAACACCTTATCCCCAGCCTGAAACTCAATGTCCTTGCGGTGCAAGTCCGCATAGCTCTTCTGTCGATCCTCGGCTGCTCTCATATTATGGCGAATCATCTTCACCTAGTCTATCATATCCTGAACCATCCGAGGACCCAACACGGTGGCCTCGGAACTTTCATTCCAACACACTAGACTCCTACACCTCCGCCCATACAAGGCCTCGAATGGTGTCATCCAATGCTCGCATGGTGACTGTTGTTGTAGGAAAACTCAATCAGATCTAGCCTCTCCTCCCAACTACCCCAAATTCCATCAAGCACGCTCTAAACATGTCCTCTAGGGTCTTGATGGTTCTCTCATTCTGACCATCAGTAGCTGGATGAAAAGTTGTACTCATCTTAAGGGTAGTACCCATCATTTCCTGCAACTCTTGCCATAACCTCGAATTGAAGCGAAAATCTCAGTCTGAC
Source organism: Silene conica (assembly GCA_029255685.2). NCBI lineage: Eukaryota > Viridiplantae > Streptophyta > Magnoliopsida > Caryophyllales > Caryophyllaceae > Silene > Silene conica. Next base: position 31,465,393 of record CM055317.2, on the reverse strand, counting down.
ACAATATTCTTATGAGTCCCGTGTATTCTGACCACATTCTTCCTATAAGTTAGAGCCAACTCGATCTTGGTCCAAGTGTCCTTTATAGGGACGAAATATGCAGGCTTAGTTAATATGTCTACTATCACCCAGATCATGTTGTTATCCCTCTGCGATCGAGGTAACCCCACAATGAAATCCATCGAGATCGACTCTCACTTCCACTCTGAAACTTCCAAGGACTGAATCTTACCCTACGGTCGATGTTGTTCCCCTTTCACGCTCTGGCAGGTCAAACACCGAGGCACAAACTCTGGCACATCTTTCTTCATACCTGGCCACCAGAAAGTCTGCTTCAAGCCTCTATACAGTTTATCCCCAGCAAGATGTACTGAATAAGGTACACAATGAGCTTCAGTCATAATCCTCTTCCTCAACTCCGCACAATCCGGAACGTACCACCTCCCATCAAAACGAAGACTCTCATCCCCATTCACAGAAAACCTCGACGGTCCACCCGATTCCAGTTTTGCTTTCCATTTAGCGAACCTAGCATCTGTCAATTGGCTCTCCCTGATCTCAGTATAAAGCTCTGGCTCCACTGTCAAATCACCGCGCGCATTGTTTTGGTAAAATTTCTACCGGGTCAAGTCTTTTGTAATGCGGGTCAAAGTACCAACCAATACGCGGATTTACGTAAATGATAAATGCAAAGACAAAAATGGACACAGAATAACACGTGTGGTTTTTGGTGACGCGGAAAAACCCAATGAGGCAAACAACCGCGGTGGGAACGGAATCCCACCAAAATTTTCACTACTATCGAGGATGTTCGCTGTTTTGAATGGAGTACAAGTGTGTGCGTAAGTAGAAAAATTACAACGTATGAACTGAATGAATAAATAATTCCCTAATTTCTCTTTTTATAGCCTTGGACTCCTGGTCAGCTGGTCCTGGTCCTGGTCCTGGTCAGCTCCAGGAATGTAGGAGAAAGTCAGGGGAATATGCTTCTAGGGTTTTCACCCTTTCCTACTCCTCAACGTCTCTTTTCTTGCGTGTGATCTGCTTCGTAGGTGGGCTGCTTGCTTCTTAGTTTGCCTTTGGGCCCAATAACATGATGACGAATTTTTGGGCTAAACAATTTCCCCCAAATTTCAGCCTGACTTGGCTTCAATTGGGATGGAATTTCCTTCTGCTTCCAGGCGTGCTTTTGGAATTTACGTGGGTAGTTGGGGATTCCTGCAACTGTTCATAGCCGTCGTCTCACTTGTCCCACTTGTCCCACTTGTCCCACTTTCTCATTAACTGCCTGTCCCCTCAGCATTTACCACCATTTTACTTTAACCTTTCACCTTTCAAATTTGAATTACTTTTCAAATTTCATCCACTTACTTCCTCTAAAAATACCCTTTTAACCGTCCCCTTTTCACTTTCTTTACCTTTCTTTCTTACCTTCAAATCTTCTTGCTTTTTCTTGCTTTCTTGCTTTTTCACGATAAAAATTTCTTTACTGTAAATTCCCAAACTTTACCATGTCTGCTCCCAGCTCCTCTGCTGCTACCCCTTCGGCTACTCCTGCTGCTGGCTCGTCTGGGTCTTCTTTTGAGCCGGGGGACTACTCTGGTCCCTTCCCTTCACAGAAGCTCTTGGCTCCCAGACACCTCTGCGACTCTGCCTTCAATGAGTCCCATGCTGCTCTTATCAAGATTAGGTTCGGCTTCCCGGAAGGGGCTGTCTTCCACTTCCCCCTCGCCGGCGAGAAGGCTGATTTTGCGAGGGAGGGGTGGACCTGTTTCTATGAGTACCTCTTCCGCTTGGGTTTAAGGTTTCTCTTTCCTGATTTAATTATTGACTTTTTGAAGTTAACCAAATTGGCCATGTGCCAGGTCGCCCCCCATGCATGGCGAATCTTACTCAGTATATGCGCTCTGAACCGTGAGCGGGGGCTGAACATAGGGTTGGCAGACCTGGGCCAATGGTTCAACCCGCGCTCCCTAGGTCATTCTCAGTGCACGATCCATGGCCATGATAACATGCCTTCTGCCATTGTCTTTCTCACCACTCCAGATGATAGTAAATAGTTTACCCGTTTTATTTTTGTCAAGATTGACACGCTGCCTTCCTCTCCAGACTACATCTTTTCTGAGTGGCAGCCTGTGGAAGGTATGGTTTCTGCTCTGGGACTATTTCTCTGGTTTGGTTTTCTTCTGTTGTTTATATTTTTTACTAACGGTTGATCTGCTTCTTCAGGGAATAGCCTGGCCTAACTCCCTGAATCCGAGGATCCTGCTGCTTCAAAGGCCAAGCTCCTGGACCTTCCCGCTGAGGAGAGGTCATTCTCCAAGATGGTCCGGGATTCTGCTATTCCGGCGGTGAAGAAGGAGGGTACAATGCTTCTTGTTTGTTTGTTTTCTGGGTGGGATTTGTGCTTAGTCTGTTTGTTCTGACTTTTGATGTTTTTTTTTCAGGCAAGCCCAGGGTGAATGTGGACAGGGTGATGTAGCTGCGGAGGAAAAGGTTCACTCCTGGGGACGCGGGGTCCTCGAAGAAGAAGAAAATAGAAGCTGTTGAGGGAGCCCTGTTGGAGCTGGGTCCAAGGCTGCCCCTATCGAAGTTGATGCTACTGATCCAGTTCAGGAGTCTGTTCCTACGACTTCCTTTGTTGATCCGTCTCCCCTTGAGATTCCTACCACCATTCCTACTCCCGGTTTTAAAATTTTATCCGAGCCACTGCCTCGGACATCTTCTGGGGAGTCCTCCGCTCCTGCTCTGCATCTAGAGATCCCTGGGGGTTTTGGAGGGTCCAAGACCAAGCTCTGGCCTACCTTTAACTCTCTACTGTTCCCTGCTTCTGCTTCTATTTTGAGGAAGCGTCCTTTCCAGGACCTGACCAGACATGTTGCAGAGGTTTCTTTTGAGGCAGGCCTTTTTCTTTTGTTTTTGGGTTGTTTTTTTTTTTTTTTTAATCTTATCTGGTCTTGTGTGTTCAGGCTTTGGAGCTGGCGTTGTGCGCTAACCAGCAGAGCAAGGCATTGCTGGAAGACTTTCATCGTATGAAAGTGGCTCATGATGAGGCTCTGGGAGGATGCAGGAGATGACGGTGAAGCTGAACTCGGAGGAGATCTTGAGGGGGAATCCACGGTAAGCTGTTGAGCGCTTTCGTCGGGATGTCATCACGGGCCAGGAGAAGCTCATGGCCCAGGAGGAGACCTATAACCAGTTGGCCACAACTCAGTCCAAGCTGGAGCGGGCCTTAGCCTCAGAGGCTGACTTGGTGCTGAAGGTGGAAGCTTTGGAGCACAAGAAGGCTGGTCTGCAGAGAGCTTTGATTGAGGCTGTTGCCAACACTGCTGCCGAGACCCGGGTAAAATGTGTTAAGGAGTTCCAGGAGGGTAGTCATACCACCTGGGACTTAGCTGCTCTGGAGAAGGCTTTCGCTGCAGATTTTCCCGACGGTCTGAACATGGATCTGATTTCTGATGATGAAGAGGAAGGCATGGTGGGGTCCCAATATGCCGGAGAGGAGGTGACCTCTGGCCCCACCTTTGTTGATGCTTCTGCTGCTGAACCTACTCCTAATGAGTAGGTTCTTTTAAAAACTTGTTTGCTGGGCCCTGATATGGGCGTTAATATTTTTTTTGTCTTTGAACTTTAGGTGCCCCTGCGTGGGCTTTTTAACTGTTGTAACTTTTTAACAATTCTGTTTCTGGGCTACCTTGGGCAGTTCTTTTGTTTGAATCGTATGGTTCCGCGTTGTATGGGGCTTTGTTTACTTGTTGGTTTTTCTGCCGTTTTTCTGGCGTTTTCTTTTGTACATGCATGTTTTGTTTGTGTTTTGGCCATCGCTGCTTTGGTGTGCTGGCTTGGTGTTTTAGATACCCATCCCAATACTGGGGTGCCAATCTTTGACTTAGGTTCTCCTGCGATCAGTGCAGATTTCCTCTTTAGGTTGGTCTACTAGGATAGGCAAATTCTGGTCCAGAAAATAAGTGACAAAACTTTTTCCCTTTAAAAGACTTGATAATTGACTTTAAATGAACCAAGGTTTAAAATTACGAGACTTAGATTATAAAACATAAAAGCAGGACAAAATTTTAATTTGAACTAGAGTATACTTTATACAGAGTAGAACCTGAGGTCTAAGGGAACTGCTCTGGTCTGGCGGAGGCACCTTTAGATGATAGACTTTTTTAAGTGAATTATATTCCATGATCTGGGTATCATTTCCCCTTCCATTGTCATTAGTCTGTAGGCCTCATTACCAACTATGCTCTCAACTTGGTATGGGCCCTCCCAATTGTAAGCAAACTTTCCAGCTTGTCGGTTTTTGGTGTTCTGGAACACCTTTCTCAGGACCAGATCTCCTACTTGTAGGGTTCCGATCCTGAAATTTTTGTTGTAGCTCCGAGCCACCATCTGCTTATATAAGGTCATTCTGACGTAGGCGCTGGTCCTGAGTTCATCAACAGTGTCCAGGCTACTTGTCATTTCTACTTGGTTCTGGTCCTCAGTTATACACCTGTATATCTGTGGGTTGGGATTTTGATTTCAGAAGGAATTACCGCTTCTGCTCCGAAGACAAGGCTGAAAGGGGTCTGACCTGTTGCTACTTTTGGAGTAGTTCTGTCAGCCCACAGGACCAGAGGGAGCTCCTCTGCCCATTTCCCTCCCATTTCTTGTAGTTTCTTTTTCATATTTTCAATGATGATCTTATTACTAGACTCAGCTTGTCCGTTGGACTGGGGGTTTCTGAGGGTAGATTTCTGGAGTGATACGTTCCACCCAGCGCAGAAAGCCTCGGTTTTCTTCTCAATGAATTGGGAACCATTGTCAAATATTATTTCTGAAGGTATGCCAAATCTGGTGAATATGTTACCCTTAATAAAAGAGATGACCTGTGCTTCGGTGGTCTGGGTGAATGATTCTGCTTCAATCCATTTAGAGAAGTAGTATGTCATGGCCAGCATGTATAGCTTGTTTCCTGGTGCTCTGGGGAGGGGTCCCACAATGTCCATCCTCCACTTCATAAAAGGCCACATGGATATGACCGGGTGCAGGGGCTCTGCTGGTTGGTGATTGACAGATGCGTGCCTTTGACATGCGTCACACTTTCTTGCGTACTCTTTTGCATCCTTGCGCATTGTGGGCCAGAAGTACCCCATTCTGAGGGCTCTATCAGACAGGCTTCTTCGGCTGGTGATTGACAGATGCGTGCCTTTGACAGGCGTCACACTTTCGTGCGTACTCTTTTGCATCCTTGCGCATTGTGGGCCAGAAGTACCCCATTTTGGGGGCTTTATTGGACATGCTTCTTCCCCCTGCATGATTTCCACAATCTCCGTTGTGGAGGTCATGCAAGACTGTCTGTGCCTCAGTCTGGTCCAGGCAGCGCAGATATGGTCCTGCTAATGACTTCCGGAACAGGATACCATCAATTAGTAGGAACCTGGAAGCTTTCATCCTGAAGCTGCGTGCTTCTTTCTTACTGCTGGGCTGGATATTATGCTACAACCAGTCCAGGTACGGCTTTCGCCAATCCTGCTCTGACCCCTGGTTTAGGTTGCTGCTGCAGATAGGTAGTTCTTCCTGGTCCGAATCTTGTCCAGGAATGGGTGGCTTGAGAACGTGGGTGATTGGAATACTGGCTACGTCGGCTGGTTTGAAGGTTGATCCCAGGGTTGCCAGTGCATCTGCTTCTGCGTTCTGTTCCCTGGGTACCTGTGACTTTATGGTTGTGTGTGGTTCAAACTGGAGATCATATCCACTGAGGTGCACAGACCACTTAACCATTCGTCCTGAGAGCTCTGGCTTTCTCATGACCGTTTTGAGGGGGTGATTAGTAACCACTGAGATGGTATGAGACTCAAAGTATGGTCGCAGCTTATAGGATGCCATGACCAATGCCAATACTAGTTTCTAAAGTGAGGTATACCTTGCTTCTGCTGGTAGCAATGACTTGCTGACGTGGTATACCGGGTGCTGAGCTCCCTCGTGCTGCCGGACCAGAACTGCGCTTACTGCTACTTCGGTCACGGAGAGGTACAGGAGCAGTACTTCCCCCTGCTCTGGCTTGGATAAAGGGGTGGGCTGCTCAGGTACCGTTTTAGTTCCTGGAATGCCTACTCGTGCTCTGGTGTCCAATCAAACTTCTAGCTTTTTCTTAGAATATCATAGAATAGTCTGCACCGGTCTAATGATATGGAAATAAACCTGCTCAGGGCTGCCACTCTTCCTGTCAGACGCTGCACATCTTTGGGTTTCTGTGGTGACTCCAGCTGCAGAACTTCTTTGATCTGTTATGTGCTGGCTTCTATCCCCCTCTGTGTTACCATATACCCCAAGAATTTCCCACTGGAAACTCCAAAGGTACACTTAGCTGGATTCAGGAGTAATGTAAGGATACTTCTTTGTACTCACTTGAAATTCTTCTGACATACGCCTTTCTTTAAACTCCTTCCATACCTCAGGAGTAATGTAAGGATACTTCTTTGTCGGATCAGTCTCTTCTGGCAACTTTCTTTTCTTAGGTGGTTTTCTGTGCACATACAAAGAGGTCAACTTTGACTTAAAGTTTGTCCAGGTAGCATTTGCAATGCCGATAACCTGCTTCTGCTTTGTCTCTGGAATGTCGAAAACAGTCTACAAAAAGAAAATGGTTAATAACATGTATACACATAAGTATAACATCTAATACCTATGGAAGACTAGGAACACAAGTATGACTGCATTTTAACTTTCATCTTGCTTTAAACAGAAGTCTAACATCTTGCAATGCCGGGTACTAGGAGATGCTGAAGTATGACTGCATTTTAACTTTCATCTTGCGTGATATTTAAAATTAGAATACCCTACAATTTCAACAAACTCTCAATTGTGTAACGAGTACTGATGTTTAACAGAACACTAACGTCAAGGACGAGTTCCTGACTACTCAAGTTTTCAGGTGTATGTAGTATGTGCAGGCAGACCAGTAGAGTGCATGAGTATGTAGTAGTATGCTATGGCAGAAATTAGAAATATCAGCATGTCAATAACAGTAACAGTAAGTATAGGATAGTGGTGAACTGTAGTGGTAAGTCAGGTAGTAACAATAGCGAGTAAGAGTAGGAATAATCTAATGATCATCTTAGCTTTACATCATCCCAAATATTCAGTTTAAGGTCCTCGGTCACATCCTTCCAGGTAGGAATAATGATAGGCACTTTCGAGCGTCCAAGTAGCCCAACATAACTCGTATACTTGGAACCAATCTTCCCAATTGGGAGACCATCATTATCAAAGATAACTGTTAGCTTTCTCCCTTGATCACGTAATGCTGTTATCTCCCTCATTAACACTACGCTTTTGCTCTTTCGTTCAGTTGTTTACTAGGAGATGATGCTGATACTGAAGACATGATTACCCTGCCTCAAAATATATGTTTGAAGCATGATATGTTAGATGACAATATGACAATGAAGGAAGCCAAGACATGGGCATTTCCTTAAAATCATTTCCATTCAGCAATAATAATTCCTTTAACAATGAGACGAGCATTTGACTCCTACCCATCCCGAGCTACTCCTTCACATCTATCACCTACTGTGTAACACCCCCATTTATTCAAGGACCTGTACTAGGACTCCTCAGATAATTAGGGGTGTTACCATCTCGGTTTCCCGAGGCAGTAGATACAAAGGAAAGATAAACAGTACTTTAATTAAGAGTTAAACTCAGTAACATGTTCTTACAACTGTAATAAAACCTTCGTATAAAAAGAAGTACAACTGAGATATAAAGACTACGGTGATCTAGACTCTAGTCTGGTCTGGATCCGAGCTCTCTCTTCCCGTATCTCCCACAGTCTTAAGCACCTGTCAATCTGCTCCCCAATAAATTGGTTCATCACAGGTGATCACGAATACACAGGGTCAACCACAAGGTTGAGTAGAGGAAATAAACAAACAAACATTACTTAAAATAGAAAGTCGTTCATCTCCACTCCGAATCACAAGACCCATTATTCTCCACAACAAATCACAAGACCCATTATTCTCCACACCAATCACCAGACCCATTAACTCCGCACCAATCACAAGACCCATTATCTCCGCACAAATCACAAGACCCATTATCTCATCACTCTTATCGTATCTCAGAATTATATAAATAAATAACACAATTATAACGATCACATTATAATATAAAATAAACAACATTAATACCAAATAACAACGGATTACTCATCATTATATACAAGTATTTCCCCTACCTCAATTAGCAGGGATGTAGATAAGTCCAAGCTCGCTAGAAATGTTCCACACGAAACTCGCTACCTAAACACGTATATGAAACAAATTAATAACCTTCCCGAATCCCATAACAACATATACTTACTATAATTAGAAACCTTCCATAAATGGGAAGTTTCCAAAAATAGAAGCCCACTATAAAAGGAAAGTTTCTATAAATAGAAACTTTCTTAACTTATAGATTTCCCGACTCTTAAACTTCAATTACCCAATAACGAATAATATAGAAATAACGAACGACGGCTATTATAACAATAATAGAAATCATAACACTACTAAGATGATGACAAACAAATAATAATAATAATAATAATAATAATAATAATAATAATAATAATAATAATAATAATAATAATAATAATAATAATAATAATAATAATAATAATAATAATAATAATAATAATAATAATAATAATAATAATAATAATAATAATAATAATAATATAATAATAATAATAATAATAATAATAATAATAATAATAATAATAATAATAATAATAATAATAATAATAATAATAATAATAATAATAATAATAATAATAATAATAATAATAATAATAATAATAATAATAATAATAATAATAATAATAATAATAATAATAATAATAATAATAATAATAATAATAATAATAATAATAATAATAATAATAATAATAATAATAATAATAATAATAATAATAATAATAATAATAATAATAATAATAATAATAATAATAATAATAATAATAATAATAATAATAATAATAATAATAATAATAATAATAATAATAATAATAATAATAATAATAATAATAATAATAATAATAATAATAATAATAATAATAATAATAATAATATAATAATAATAATAATAATAATAATAATAATAATAATAATAATAATAATAATAATAATAATAATAATAATAATAATAATAATAATAATAATAATATAATAATAATAATAATAATAATAATAATAATAATAATAATAATAATAATAATAATAATAATAATAATAATAATAATAATAATAATAATAATAATAATAATAATAATAATAATAATAATATAATAATAATAATAATAATAATAATAATAATAATAATAATATAATAATAATAATAATAATAATATAATAATAATAATAATAATAATAATATAATAATAATAATAATAATAATAATAATAATAATAATAATAATAATAATAATAATAATAATATAATAATAATAATAATAATAATAATAATAATAATAATAATAATAATAATAATAATAATAATAATAATAATAATAATAATAATAATAATAATAATAATAATAATAATAATAATAATAATAATAATAATAATAATAATAATAATAATAATAATAATAATAATAATAATAATAATAATAATAATAATAATAATAATAATAATAATAATAATAATAATAATAATAATAATAATAATAATAATAATAATAATAATAATAATAATAATAATAATAATAATAATAATAATAATAATAATAATAATAATAATAATAATAATAATAATAATAATAATAATAATAATAATAATAATAATAATAATAATAATAATAATAATAATAATAATAATAATAATAATAATAATAATAATAATAATAATAATAATAATAATAATAATAATAATAATAATAATAATAATAATAATAATAATAATAATAATAATAATAATAATAATAATAATAATAATAATAATAATAATAATAATAATAATAATAATAATAATAATAATAATAATAATAATAATAATAATAATAATAATAATAATAATAATAATAATAATAATAATAATAATAATAATAATAATAATAATAATAATAATAATAATAATAATAATAATAATAATAATAATAATAATAATAATAATAATAATAATAATAATAATAATAATAATAATAATAATAATAATAATAATAATAATAATAATAATAATAATAATAATAATAATAATAATAATAATAATAATAATAATAATAATAATAATAATAATAATAATAATAATAATAATAATAATAATAATAATAATAATAATAATAATAATAATAATAATAATAATAATAATAATAATAATAATAATAATAATAATAATAATAATAATAATAATAATAATAATAATAATAATAATAATAATAATAATAATAATAATAATAATAATAATAATAATAATAATAATAATAATAATAATAATAATAATAATAATAATAATAATAATAATAATAATAATAATAATAATAATAATAATAATAATAATAATAATAATAATAATAATAATAATAATAATAATAATAATAATAATAATAATAATAATAATAAACAATAATAAACAATAACAAACACACGCACCCATACACCCAAACCCGACTCACGACTTAACAACCCTCAAAACCTTATCGTAACACGCCGCAACCACCAACCACCACCAGTCCGTGAGCCCAGCACCACCACCTACCACCACGACCACCGGCAAACCGTCGACCACCACCGCCGTGGTGAACCAGTACCCTAAACCAGCCTGGTTCATCTTGCCACTTACCAGACCCGCCTGAACATCACCCCCATCGACAACCAGGCAGCCGCCAAAACCACCCTTCCATAACACCACAACCACCCCTGACCCTAAACCTTCCGACCATGGTGGTACCACCGCACCGACCTCCCCCTAGTCATCGGTGGTACCACCCCAAGACCACCCTGTCAACACTAAGAACGCAGGAAACAAAACACCCTGTTCCCTGTTCTCCTCTTGCACTCACCACAGAAACCACCCTTCGACACCCTCCTGGCCACCACAACAACCACCAGCCCACTCCCTGACTCTCCCTTGACCTACACAACCACCCACGACCCTTCTTTTATCACAGAACAGAGACGAAATATAAACAACATAAATACATACATCCGACACCTCTACCAACCCAACCTCTTAAGACGCCTGTACGACGGTCATGGGTGGTCAGAGACGACATACTGTGGTGCATATCTGACCACAACACGTCACATATAAAAGTTATGTAAATATCAGTACCGTTGATGAAATAAAACAATGTAAAAAGAGGCACGAATTGAGCGCAGACAACACAAACATAACACGGTGGTGAACATACCAGATTGCTAGCCAAATCGACCCACCGTGCGCTACCTCACGACCACCGTGCACTGACTCTTTTCCTTCTCTAACGTGACGGCTAGGGTTTTGTGTGAACAGATATGAGATAGGGTAGGGCTTAGTATATGGATTTTGTGTCTACAAATGACGGCAGAAGAGGGTTATAGGAGATGTGTTGTCTTTAGGGTTTAGTTTGAAGATTAGGGTAAAGCTGAGTATGGGCTGCCGTGAGGGTGTTGGCACGACAAACGAGGCCCAAGCCTCACTAGTCTAGAGGTTCCATGATCAAACCCCATAGTCGACACATACTAATCTCATTCAAACACCGCTCAAGTATTATAAACACAACGACCCGCAGTTAGAAACTATTTAAAAGTCGTAAAAACAAACTATCTATATGAAATAACTTAATTAAAGAGTCTAGATTATCGAGGTATTACAGTCTTCCCCCCTTAAAATGAACTTCGTCCCGAAGTTCAACAACGCTCAGGTGACAAAACAAACCAACTCAAACGAACTTGGAACGCAAAACGTTAACCAAAACACAAAAATGTGACATTCCACCCTCCTTAAAGAAGAGTTACGTCCCCGTAACTTACCTCAATCTAACAGATGCGGGTAGCGCTCCCTCATTGATGCCTCGGCCTCCCATGTAGCTTCCTCTAGATTATGGTTGGTCCACCGAACTTTCACCAACGCTGTCTCCCCATTGCGAGTCTTTCGCACCTTCCTATCTAGAATTTCCTTTGGAGTCTCGACGTAGGACAACTGCTCATCCACCTCAATCAACTCGTGTTGTAAGACATGAGATGGGTCACTCACATATTTCCGTAACTGGGACACATGGAACACGTTATGGACCTTGGATAAGGCTGGAGGTAAAGCTAATCGGTATGCCACCTCCCCAACTCTGTCCAAAATCTCAAACGGTCCAATGAATTTCTGACTCAGTTTGCCACGCTTCCCAAACCTCATCACACCCTTCATTGGAGATACCTTCAGCAGTACTTTCTCTCCTACGTCGAACGAGATATCGCTCATCTTCAGATCTGCGTAGCTCTTCTGTCTATCCTGGGCGGCCCTCATTCTCTGTCGAATGATCTGAACCTGCTCCACCATCTCCTGGATCATATCTGGTCCTAATGCCACAACATCGGCTCGATCATCCCAAGACACAAGGCTCCGACACTTCCTCCCGTACAAGGCCTCGAAAGGGGTCATCCCTATACTGGCATGATAGCTGTTGTTATAAGAGAACTCTATCAATCCCTGTCGATCCTCTCAAGATCCGCTGAACTCCAGTACGCATGCTCTCAACATATCCTCAAGTGTTTGGATCGTCCTCTCAGTCTGGCCGTCGGTAGCTGGATGAAAAGCTGTACTCATCTTCAACTGAGTACCCAAAGCGGCCTGCAACTCCTACCAAAATCTAGATATGAACCTCGAGTCTCGATCCAAAACAATATCCTTAGGCACCCCATGTAACTTGACTACATTCTGAACATATGACTTAGCCAACTCGGCTTTACTCCAGGTATCTTTCATCGGAATAAAGTGAGCAGAATTAGTCAGACGGTCCACAATCACCCAAATCATGTTGTTGCCCCTCTGAGTCCGGGGCAACCCCACAATAAAGTCCATCGAGATGTTCTCCCACTTCCACTCTGGCACATCCAAAGGTTGAACTTTCCCCTGAGGTCTCTTATGCTCCCCTTTCACTCTCTGACATGTCAGACACCTCGACCCAAATTCTGCAACTTCCTTCTTTATATTTGGCCACCTGTAATACCTCATATTTTATTGTTAAGGTTATTGTTTATTTTGACGTTTTGGTCACCATTTAGCGTTATACTCGATAATTTATTTATCGAACAAGTGTTATATGTTAATATGTTGTTAAGGGAAGGGTCGAGTATAAGAGTTAGTTAATAGATCATGTTTTGAATAGACGCTCGGACCTCGATATGCGTGTAATATCTCGTATTTTCATAGTTCGTATTCGTATTTTGTTATAATAATAATATTATTTATATATATACTCGTTAAGTGCGATTTTTATAATGTACATCGATGTTTTGATAATTAATTTATTATCGAAACTCGGGTTGTGACTCGGAATTTATTGTTATAAGTTTAATATTATGTTATCGTAACAAATTAATCGCTAGCGTAAGTATATCAACTAAGTTAATAATAATGTTACGTGTTTTGGGTTCGAGTTATTTAAGTCGTTTGGGTAATGGGTCAAGTTACCAGGTTGTTTAACTTGACCCAAATAACCTATAAACCCTACTTCGATGTAATATAGCGCACACCCCTCCCCAAACCCTAAAACGTGGTTATTCACGAAACCTCTCAAACCCGCGATCGGCAGCAGCAGTAAGAGCAAGAGAGGGAGGAGCGGCGCTGAAGGTGGTCTTAGGGTGGCTTCAAGGGCAGAAGAGTCAGTCTCAGACGAGGCTAAGGTGAGCCCTCTCGTATGTTTCCGTTTTGTGTCGGGTTGTACCGTCGTGGTAGGGTTTGTGTAGCATTTGTATTCTGCCTATGGGTAGTTCGTGTGGTTGTCGAGATATAATTACGCGTATGTGCCGGTGGTAGTCGGGGTAGGGGTTTAGTGTTAGTCACGGTGGTGCAATGTCGGAGCGTCGCCGGGAAAAGGGTGATCGTTTTCTGCTCGTATCGGGTGTTAGTTTCGTTGAACAGGGATGTCTGGGGGTGGTACCACCGTTGACCCGGGGAAGGTCGACGCGGTGGTACCACCGTTACGTAAGAACGACGTCGGAGGTGGTTATGGTGGTAGTTGCAGGTGGTGTACGTTGAGAGTGATGTCGAAGGGGTTAGTGCAGCGGGTTTCGTCGGCGGTTGTCGGAGGGGTTGCTGGGGGTCGGTGGTGAGGTAGTCGGTGTTGGGTGTCGCGTGTGGTTGTCGCCGGCAAGAGTGCTGGTGTCACGCGCGTATGTACGGGGATGTCGCGGGTAGGTTGAAGAGGTCGTGGTCGTTTGTAGTTAGGGGTTAGTTTGCGTTATTTTTTTTAGTATTTTATTATTATTATTATTTATAATAATGTTTTATTAATTACATGATTAGTAAATGTTAATAATGGTATCTATGTTAACGTCGTTAATTTGTGAAGGGCGGTAATTGGTTGTTTGTGAGTCGGGAAGTTAATGTTTTGAGGAAACTACTATTTCGGGAAAGTTTCCATTTCGAGAAACTTTCCACTTGTAGAAGGTTACTAATTATAGTAAGTGTAAGTTGACTTATGGGGGTTTGGGAAGTTTATTAATTCGTTACGTATACATGTTTAGGTGACGGGTTTCGCGTGGAATATTTCTAGCGAGCTTTGGATTGTCTACACTTCTGCTATTTGAGGTAGGGGAATACTGTATACATGAGGACGAGTGATCTGTTATTATTATGTTAACTATTTATATATTCATTGGATGATTGGCATTATATTGAGTTGATTGTCTTATATATTCTGTTATATAATATGATGTGAAAATATTGGGTCTTGTGATACGGTGCGGAGTTATTTGGTGTTGGATCGGTGCGGAGTTTATATGGTGTTGGATTGGTGCGGAGTTTATCTGGTGTTGGATCGGTGCGGAGTTTATATGGTGTTGGATCGGTGCGGAGTTATTTGGCGATGGATCGGTGCGGAGTATATCATATTGTTGGTATATTTATTTCTTTTTCCCTACTCAACCTCGTGGTTGACCCTGTGTATTCGTGTGACACCTGTGATGAACCAATTTATTGGGGAGCAGATTGACAGGTGGCTGAGACTAAGAGGGAGCTATGGGAGAAAGAGCTTGGATCCGGACCAGACTAGAGTCTAGATCACCTTAGTCAGTTTAGCAAGAGTTGTACCTTCCTTATTTTGTTAAGACTTTCGGATACAGTTGTAAGAACATGTTATGAGTTTAATTTTAATTAAAGTACTGTTTATCTTTCCTTTGTATCTACTGCCTCGGGAAACCGAGATGGTAACACCTTTATTTATCTGAGGAGTCCTAGTACAGGCCCTTAAATAAATCGGGGTGTTACAAAGTGGTATCAGAGCGAACGATCCTCAGGCCTAAACCAAATGAATAATAATGAACGTAGGAAGAGTCAAATAAAATGAACCCCGAGATGAAACTGATAGGAGCCCCAAAAAGGAACGGGATGAGTTAGGGGCCCCCTCACACCAGACCTGGGCCCTTTCGGTTCTGTCTCGGGAACCCAATGAGAGTAATTGAAGAGTGGGGTAGATTCTGTAGTGACCTAGTCATCTTGTACTAACATTCTTGCAGGAGAAGAATGAGGTAAGTAATATTTGAGTTATGATTAATGATGTCAGATGGAAAGATGTGTGTAATATGAAATGTGGATCAATCTGGATGATGAAATTGAAATTTTAAGAGTTCAGAGGTCTAATTGTGAACAATTTTTAGAGTGGTGTGATCATAGTATGTTTGTGTTTGGAATGTTCTTAGGGTATATGGTTAATAAATGACTATCGTAATTATACAATATATTGGTTGGAATTTAGATGTGAATGATCAGATTCAGATGTTATAGTAATCCATGTCTAGTGATATGCGGAATGAGTTTCCCCTAAGCCATGAATGTATATAGTTATGTGCTGCATATATTGTACTTAAGATTTTATGCCTTTTATACGCATTTAAAATTTGTTATAGAGATAGTAATCAATAAGTGACTTTGTGGTAACTCCTAGTTTATATTTCCGTATTTGAATAGGTTGTAAGTATGTGATGGTAGAAACTAATTTATTTATATACACACGTATAACCATCGAGTTATTTAGTTGAGTCTACCTTCAGCTTCGAGATCTTTACCATGTTCTAGATGATAATTATTGTTGAAATGAGGAATGCATGTTGATATGGTACAAAGTGATGTCTATGCTTCAATTGTATGCCAACATGTTTTGGAAAAATATTGTTTATATTTAAATATGATAGTGTGAGGTGATTTTAAGGAACACAAATTTTGATAAATTTTCGGAACGTTACAATGCTTGCGAGAGCTGCCATTTAAAATGCGTTCTCTCTATGTGTATGAAAATTTTATGTATGATAATCTTCTGAGTTAACTTTCAATACTTTAGGTTTCATGTCAAGGGGAGTTATATTTTGAGAGAAATAAATGAGTTAATCGACGGTGGTCAAATTGTTCTTGCACAGTTCTGGTTGGACTCATGCATTTGAAATGTGGATCGTGTAAAACATGTTTACTGTTTATGCATAATTCAAACTCCTATGTTTAGAATATTCGCTCACGTGCCTCGAATGATAAACTGTGTGAAACCTTAACAAGTGTTATTTAATCTTGATTTGTGCAAGTTGCCCAAATTTCTGTTTAATGGTTGTAAAGTTCCTGTCCACTGTTATAAATAATTTTCGTGAGATATGCCTTCGATTCTTATTCCTATGGTCAGATAATTCTTTATACTGTTCTAAAAACTATAATGGCCCGCAAGATAGCTAAGCGGTTATTTAATTATGATTGTTGTAAGTTGCTGCATAATGTTTATTTGGAGGAATTGCGAGTTATGTAAAGTTTATATGACAGTTTAATCAAATGTGAATTATGTGATATGACCACGTGATAACCCGATGTGTGAATTATGCATATGATATGAATATGAACCTTACTATATGATAGCGTAACCTTGTTTATTTCGTCAAGTTTAATATGGAACTGTTTCAATTATGCCAACGCTCTTACTGTTTAGCATTATGATCTCAAAATAATGATGTGTTGTTCGTATTTGATGTTAAAAATCGTGTTTATCCAAGAAGAGTCTTGCCAAGTGGTAGAATGAAATTTAACCAGTAAGCTTATTGGTATGATATAGCAATCTAATGGTTCTACGTAGTTATGATTATGTTGAGCAATGAGATTCAGGTTGATATTCTTTCGTATATAAATGGTACACCTCTGTCTAGTTCCCTGCGACAATAGTCCCTATGAATTCTCCATGTTTATTGTTATGCCATAATACGAATTGCATATTGCTATTTTCAAAGTTTGCTCACAATGGATTGAATTATTATTGTTTGACATGTAATTTATGGAAGTACAGCTCTTGTGAATCCGTTTATTTATTTATTTATTTATTTATTCATTATCGATAAAACTTTCATAATTCATGAACTACAAGGACAATGTTTGAGTACCGAAAAGTCAGAATGTCTCCGTGTTGCCTTGTTTCAAATTTCAGCTTGTAAAATTGTCTTTTGACTTGAGTTTATAAATTGTCACAAATAACGCTTCATGGTTTCAAAAGTTTTAAAGTTGTATTTTAAAGTAATGATTATCCATGATGACGCTTGACCTTTTAATTATTATAGTAATTGTTGCAATATGACCAATTCTGTACTCACATGTTGATGAAAGCCTGCCCGAATGCTTAATTGTTGCGCATTATATGAACCCTTATGTTGCAAGACATATATTTTATTAGTCTTATGATAAATAATGTAATATGAATGAACGGGAAATGTACCTGAGTGAATTTAGTAACTAATTGATATCTGGGTATGTTAAACGATCTTGTGAGTCTCTGAGTTAGGTATGTCTTGTGAAATATGTCCATGTTCCATGTTTAATTACGTTAATTAATGTTGCACTATGTCTTCTTCTTAATATGGTTTTGCTTCAAAAATATGTTTATGAACATGAAACGTTTTAAATTGCCAATTATGAACTATAAGTTTCTTGACTATTTATGTTGTTGTATATACTAGCTTTGCGTTGAATTTCATGGGTGTGTAAGTGTTATCTACTCAGATTCTGTCTTACTGCGTAACCCGAGTTCTACAGATCCTAATCCTCTTGTTATTTCTTGAGGTTGTATGAGTACATGATACTAGCTACGAGTCTCTTTTGAGTACTTATTTGAATTAAATTTTAGTAATTGTCCTTTTATTTTGATAGTTAAAATCTTGTATTGATACGATAACTCTTTTGTTGTGAGAGCGGTAAACTTTTGGTAATCGATTAGTTGTTTATGCATAATAGTTTTGTATTAGGTTGGCTTGGTATAGCGTCCGGATCCGTATGTTATGAACTGTGGAACAGTATATATACATACAATTATGTCAAAGAACTTGGAAGGTAAGTACTGATGAGATTGAGTTGCCCGTGAGTCTGGAACAAAGGCCATGATTGATTTGTATTGAGTTTGAGATTGCAGTTCAGTATTTTATCGAGTTGTCGTATTCTTTGACCTTGACTCGTGGGTGAGTAGCTTAGAGTTTGACTCTCTAAGTGTTGAACAGTTCCTTTAAGGGAATATTTGACAATATTGGTATTGGAGTTGAGATGAGGATTGGTCACTGGTACTGAGTTATGAGTTATGTGACCGTTGTGTCATACCGTGTTTATGGTCCAGTGTGACCTTGGTTATTGAGTTATATTCGGAGTTTAAAATCAATATTGAAACGGAAGTGTTGATTTGCGGTTTTATTCCGCCAGTTCACTCACCCCTTGTCTTTGGTCTTAGATGTGACGATGAGTGCGATACTAGTTACTTGGAGTGAGATGGTATGAGATAAAGTAATGAGTACAACGGAGTAATGAGCTGGGATTTTATAATGGGGTTACGGGGACGTAACCATGGTCTAAGGAGGATAGGATTGTAAAATCTTAATGATTTATGATATGGCTTTTGACATGTCGTGATTTTGTTCGTGAAGTATTCTATAATGTAATATACGTTAAACTTTGAGGACAAAGTTTTCTTAACGAGGGTAGAATGTAACATTTTGGGTTTTAAAGTACTCTTATCAGTTTTGGATGTAATGTGGTGTCACATTTAACATGTTTGTTGACTATGGGGTGGTGAACTTCGGGACGAAGTTCATTTTAAGGAGGGAAGACTGTAATACCTCGTATTTTATTGTTAAGGTTATTGTTTATTTTGATGTGTTGGTCACCATTTAGCGTTATACTCGATAATTTATTTATCGAACAAGTGTTATATGTCTTTATATGTTGTTAAGGGAAGGGTCGAGTATAAGAGTTAGTTAATAGATCATGTTTTGAATAGACGTTCGGACCTCGATATGCGTGTAATATCTCGTATTTTCATAGTTCGTATTCGTATTTTGTTATAATAATAATATTATTTATATATATACTCGTTAAGTGCGATTTTTATAATGTACATCGATGTTTTGATAATTAAGTTATTATCGAAACTCGGGTTGTGACTCGGAATTTATTGTTATAAGTTTAATATTATGTTATCGTAACAAATTAATCGCTAGCGTAAGTATATCAACTAAGTTAATAATAATGTTACGTGTTTTGGGTTCGAGTTATTTAAGTATATCAACAAGTTACCAGGTTGTTTAACTTGACCCAAATAACCTATAAACCCTACTTCGATGTAATATAGCGCACACCCCTCCCCAAACCCTAAAACGTGGTTATTCACGAAACCTCTCAAACCCGCGATCGGCAGAAGCAGTAAGAGCAAGAGAGGGATGAGCGGCGCTGAAGGTGGTCTTAGGGTGGCTTCAAGGGCAGAAGAGTCAGTCTCAGACGAGGCTAAGGTGAGCCCTCTCGTATGTTTCCGTTTTGTGTCGGGTTGTACCGTCGTGGTAGGGTTTGTGTAGCGTTTGTATTCTGCCTATGGGTAGTTCGTGTGGTTGTTGAGATATAATTACGCGTATGTGACGGTGGTAGTCGGGGTAGGGGTTTAGTGTTAGTCACGGTGGTGCAATGTCGGAGCGTCGCCGGGAAAAGGGTGATCATTTTCTGCTCGTATCGGGTGTTAGTTTCGTTGAACAGGGATGTGTGGGGGTGGTACCACCGTTGACCCGGGGAAGGTCGACGCGGTGGTACCACCGTTGCGTAAGAACGACGTCGGAGGTGGTTATGGTGGTAGTTGCAGGTGGTGTACGTTGAGAGTGATGTCGAAGGGGTTAGTGCAGCGGGTTTCGTCGACGGTTGTCGGAGGGGTTGCTGGGGGTCGGTGGTGAGGTAGTCGGTGTTGGGTGTCGCGTGTGGTTGTCGCCGGCAAGAGTGCTGGTGTCACGCGCGTATGTACGGGGATGTCGCGGGTAGGTTGAAGAGGTCGTGGTCGTTTGTAGTTAGGGGTTAGTTTGCGTTATTTTTTTTAGTATTTTATTATTATTATTATTTATAATAATGTTTTATTAATTACATGATTAGTAAATGTTAATAATGGTATCTTTGTTAACGTCGTTAATTTGTGAAGGGCGGTAATTGGTGGTTTGTGAGTCGGGAAGTTAATGTTTTGAGGAAACTACTATTTCGGGAAAGTTTCCATTTCGAGAAACTTTCCACTTGTAGAAGGTTACTAATTATAGTAAGTGTAAGTTGACTTAAGGGGGTTTGGGAAGTTTATTAATTCGTTACGTATACATGTTTAGGTGACGGGTTTCGCGTGGAATATTTCTAGCGAGCTTTGGATTGTCTGCACTTCTGCTATTTGAGGTAGGGGAATACTGTATACATGAGGACGAGTGATCTGTTATTATTATGTTAACTATTTATATATTCATTGGATGATTGCCATTATATTGAGTTGATTGTCTTATATATTCTGTTATATAATATGATGTGAAAATATTGGGTCTTGTGATACGGTGTGGAGTTATTTGGTGTTGGGTCGGTGCGGAGTTTATATGGTGTTGGATCGGTGCGGAGTTTATATGGTGTTGGATCGGTGCGGAGTTTATATGGTGTTGGATCGGTGCGGAGTTTATATGGTGTTGGATCGGTGCGGAGTTATTTGGCGATGGATCGGTGCGGAGTATATCATATTGTTGGTATATTTATTTCTTTTTCCCTACTCAACCTCGTGGTTGACCCTGTGTATTCGTGTGACACCTGTGATGAACCAATTTATTGGGGAGCAGATTGACAGGTGGCTGAGACTAAGGGGGAGCTATGGGAGAAAGAGCTTGGATCCGGACCAGACTAGAGTCTAGATCACCTTAGTCAGTTTAGCAAGAGTTGTACCTTCCTTATTTTGGTAAGACTTTCGGATACAGTTGTAAGAACATGTTATGAGTTTAATTTTAATTAAAGTACTGTTTATCTTTCCTTTGTATCTACTGCCTCGGGAAACCGAGATGGTAACACCTTTATTTATCTGAGGAGTCCTAGTACAGGCCCTTAAATAAATCGGGGTGTTACACCACCAGAATGTTTTCTTGAGATCTTTATACAACTTATCACCCCCTGGATGAACGGAGTATGGAGTAGCATGAGCTTCAGTCAGAATTTTCTTCTTTAGCTCCTCAACATCCGGAACACACCATCGCCCACTTAACCTCAAACTACCGTCGGTATGAATACTGAACTTGGATGCAGCCTCTCCAACCTCACTCTCAACCATTCCGCGCCATTTCTGGATTCTCGCATCACTCTTTTGCAACTCACGTATCTCCCCATACAACTCAGGCTCCACTGTCAAATCACTAAGAGCATCCCCTTTTTGGATCATGAAAATTCCCATCTCCCGTAGTTCGCCATGCAACCTCACTCTCGATCTGGCACAACTCAAAGCATGAACAGATTTCCTACTTAGGGCTTCAGCTACCACATTCGCCTTGCCCTTATGGTAGACAATCTGCATATCGGAGTCTCCAATCAACTCTATCCACCTCCTTTGCCTCATGTTCAGCTCTCGCTGGGTATAGATATACTTCAAACTCTTATGATCAGAAAGCACCTTAAATGTGGCTCCATAAAGGTAATGGCGCCACAATTTAAGTGCAAAGACCACTGCTCCCAGTTCCAAGTCATGAGTCGGATAATTTTCTTCATAGGTCTTCAATTGGCGAGAAGCATACGCTATCACTCTCCCATTCCACATTAGTACACAACCCAAACCATGCTTCGAAGCGTCAGTATACACTTCAAAATTATCACTCCCGACAGGCAAAGCAAGGATAGGAGCTGTTGTCAGACGTTCCTTAAGGGTCAGGAATGCCTTCTCACAACTCTCATCCCAGATGAAACGGTTCTCTTTCCTCATCAACGATGTCAACGGATTCGCTATCTTTGAAAAATCTTTGACAAATCTCCGATAATCTCCAGCCAATCCCAGGAAGCTTCGAATCTCACTCACATTCTTCGGACTCTGCCACCTAGTCACAGCCTCGATCTTACTAGGGTCAACAGACACCCCCTCCTTTGAAATTACATGCCCCAGAAATGCCACTCTCTCCAACCAGAACTCACACTTACTCAACTTAGCATTGAGTTTATGTGCCTCTAGGGTCTGAAGTACTCTCCTCAAATGGTCCTCGTGCTCTTCTGCATTCTTGGAGTACACCAGGATATCATCTATGAATACCACCACGAACTTATCCAGATATGGGCTGAAGACTCGATTCATCAAATCCATGAACACAGTTGGAGCATTAGTCAATCCAAAGGGCATAACCACAAATTCATAGTGGCCATACCTCGTCCTGAATGCGGTCTTTGGAATATCTTCATCCTTTATTCTCAACTGGTGATACCCGGATCTCAAGTCGATCTTAGAGAAAACCCCAGCTCCACTTAGTTGATCGAACAGATCGTCAATTCTTGGCAAAGGATAACGGTTCTTGATGGTCACATTGTTCAGTTCTCGGTAGTCAACACAAAGCCTCAAACTCCCATCCTTCTTTTTCACAAACAGAACAGGTGCTCCCCAGGGTGATACACTGGGTCGAATGAATCCTTTCTCAGCTAGTTCATCCAACTGTTTCTTCAATTCCTCCATCTCTTTCGGTCCCATACGGTACGGTGATTTAGAAATCGGCCCCGCCCCTGGTTTTAGGTTAATGGAAAACTCCACTTCCCTCCTTGGCGGTAATCCCAGAACGTCGTCTCGGAACACTCCCTCAAACTCCCGCACCACAGGTATCTCACTAGTCTTAGGAGTCTCAGCCTCACAATTCCACATTTGGCACAAGATCAGACTCTCTCCTTTTCTCAAGCTAGACTTAAGGGTGTTGACGGAAATGAACTTGATTTTAGGTTTAACGCGATACCCCTTGTAAGACACCCTCACTCCCTTAGGTCCCTTCAATGAAATTTTCTTTTGATGACAGTCAATAAAAGCTCGATACTTCCCCAGCCAGTCCATCCCGAGGATCACTTTAAAACCCCCAAATGGAAATTCTATGAGGTCACAATAGAAGATTGCTTCCCTGATTTTGATGGGTACACTTCTATAGACCTTATTACAGGTGATCGACTCTCTTGAAGGTATGATCACGGAGTCCGCGACCAGATCAAACCTCTCAAGTCCCAAAGCCCTAACATGCTCTCTAGACACAAAGGAATGGGTCGCACCGGAATCGAAAAGTACAAAAGTAGGTTTAGAGTTCACAAGAAAAGTACAGGTCACCACGTGAGCATCATCCTTAGCGGCCTGTTTCCCCATGACAAAGAGCTTGCCACTGGACTTGACTCCACTCTGGCTGGCAGAAGATGTCCCAGCCTGCTGATTTCCTTCCGTTCCCGTCTTTTGATTGTTTCCACTTCCATTGTACTGATTCTGGTACGAACGGTTCTGATTGCTCTTGTAGTTCCTTTGATAGTTGCTACTGCCTCCAGACTTCGCACCCCCACCATAGTTTGTCATGGGTGTGCGATAGCCACTGCTACCATATGACTGAGTGCGAGATCCTTGATACCCTGAAGTCGGCGTATGATAACCTCCAGACTGGTTTCCCCCAGATGAGCGACATACTGCCTGCTTATGCCCCGTCTTTCCACAACCGAAACAAACTATTCCAACCGAACCACTGCCAGAACCCCCACTCCTGAAGTTGCCCCAACTTTGGTTCCTCACACCTCCTGAGGCACTGTGACTGAAATATCCACTGAACTTGTTAGTGCTTTGCTTCTTCGACCCTGAACTTTCAGTTACCGCTTCAGCCTTCCTCTTTTCGGACTTTGACTTCTTGTCTTCTTTGATCATCTCTGAGGGCCTCTCCGCCGCCCCAGCCCTTAAGTAGATGTCCCGGACTGTGGTGGGCGGAGCTGCAATCAGTCTCTTCTTGATATTGATTGATAACCCTCTCTCAAATTTCATGGCCAGCATAGCATCATCAAAACCCATTTCCCCCACATAGCTCACCAACTGGATAAATTTCCTATAATAAGCCTCCACTGTCATGTCCTCCGTCATCCTGAAGGTATCGAACTCCTCTCTCAGCTTACTTTTCTGAAATTCTGGTAGGAACACTTTATATAAGATCCTCTTGAATGCGATCCAAGCGACAAACTCGGTTCCATCCTCTCTAGCTGCTTCTCGAATTTCACCCTTATTTCCGGTCCACCAGTCACCGGCCATACCCCTCAGCTAGTGGGTTGCTTGGTCAACCCTCAATTCTTCGGGGTAATCCACCAATTCGAACAGGTTACTAAATTCCCGGCACCAAGCCCCCATCAGATGAGGTTCCCCCTCCCCAGTGAATTGGGTAGGGTGATGCCTCGCGATAATCGTGCTCATCTTTGCGGAGTCCATACGTTTGGCTTTTAGGGCCTCATTCTCAGCTATCAAACGATCCAATTCTTCTTGCGTGATGTTAGCGACATTGTTTCTTCGCGGAGGCATACTATAATACAAAAGAAAGAAATGAGTCCCAACTCATGTGGGCACCCAATTGGGTTAGGGCTATGTTCCTTAAGCATCAAAGTCAATAAATAACTATCATATAAAGTAGTACTTTTCTATAACATGGCTCGGGGATCACATAACCGCATATCGCTAGACATGATAAAATTAGTGATATAAATCAAACCACTCATGCATCCATATTAAATATACACCTTTGGTATTTATACAAATAAAATTCTTTCCATGCTCATGCCCTCACTGGCTTTTCCAAACGATCGCATATACTAAGAGTTGTTATAATTAACATTCTTATCACAGTATACCATCACTTCCATCACCTCCTAATCTACCCTTTTCTCTCGTATATGCACTCTGGGTTCCCGGGTAAAACTGAGAGGGCCAATGGTTCGGTGTGAGGGGGCCCCAGACTCATACTTTCCCTTTAGTGTGCTCCTAACAGTCCTATCCCGGGGTTCATTTTATTTAGACTCTCCTACATTCATTGGGCTCATTAGGTTAGGCCTGAGGATCGTTCGCTCTGATACCACTTTGTAACACCCCCATTTATTCAAGGACCTGTACTAGGACTCCTCAGATAATTAGGGGTGTTACCATCTCGGTTTCCCGAGGTAGTGGATACAAAAGAAAGATAAACAGTACTTTAATTAAGAGTTAAACTCAGTAACATGTTCTTACAACTGTAATAAAACTGTCTTATAAAAAGAAGTACAACTGATGATATAAAGACTACGGTGATCTAGACTCTAGTCTGGTCTGGATCCGAGCTCTCTCTTCCCGTATCTCCCACAGTCTTAAGCACCTGTCAATCTGCTCCCCAATAAATTGGTTCATCACAGGTGATCACGAATACACAGGGTCAACCACAAGGTTGAGTAGAGGAAATAAACAAACATTACTTAAAATAGAAGGTCGTTCATCTCCACTCCGAATCACAAGACCCATTATTCTCCACGCCAAATCACAAGACCCATTATTCTCCACACCAATCACAAGACCCATTAACTCCGCACCAATCACTAGACCCATTATCTCCGCACAAATCACAAGACCCATTATCTCATCACTCTTATCGTATCTCAGAATTATATAAATAAATAACACAATTATAACGATCACATTATAATATAAAATAAACAACATTAATACCAAATAACAACGGATTACTCATCATTATATACAAGTATTTCCCCTACCTCAATTAGCAGGGATGTAGATAAGTCCAAGCTCGCTAGAAATGTTCCACACGAAACTCGCTACCTAAACACGTATATGAAACAAATTAATAACCTTCCCGAATCCCATAACAACTTATACTTACTATAATTAGAAACCTTCCATAAATGGGAAGTTTCCAAAAATAGAAGCCCACTATAAAAGGAAAGTTTCTATAAATAGAAACTTCCTTAACTTATAGATTTCCCGACTCTTAAACTTCAATTACCCAATAACGAATAATATAGAAATACAAAGGACGGCTATTATAACAATAGTAGAAATCATAACACTACTAAGATGATGACAAACAAATAATTTTAATAATAATAATAATAATAATAATAATAATAATAATAATAATAATAATAATAATAATAATAATAATAATAATAATAATAATAATAAAAACAATAACAAACACACGCACCCATACACCCAAACCCGACTCACGACTTAACAACCCTCAAAACCTTATCGTAACATGCCGCAACCACCAACCACCACCAGTCTGTGAGCCCATCACCACCACTTACCACCACGACCACCGGCAAACCGTCGACCACCACCGTCGTGGTGAACCAGTACCCAAAACCAGCCTGGTTCATCACGCCACTTACCAGACCCGCCTGAACATCACCCCCATCGACAACCAGGCAGCCGCCAAAACCACCCTTCCATAACACCACAACCACCCCTGACCCTAAACCTTCCGACCATGGTGGTACCACCGCACCGACCTCCCCCTAGTCATCGGTGGTACCACCCCCAGACCACCCTGTCGACACTAAGAACGCAGGAAACAAAACACCCCGTTCCCTGTTCTCCTCTCGCACTCACCACAGAAAACACCCTTCGACACCCTCCTGGCCACCACAACAACCACCAGCCCACTCCCTGACTCTCCCTTGACCTACACAACCACCCAAGACCCTTCTTTTATCACAGAACAGAGACGAAATATAAACAACATAAATACATACATCCGACATACTGTGGTGCATATCTGACCACCACACGTCATATATAAAAGTTATGTAAATATCAGTTCCCGTCATGAAATAAAACAATGTAAAAAGAGGCACGAATTGAGCGCAGACAACACAAACATAACACGATGGTGAACATACCAGATTGCTAGCCAAATCGACCCACCGTGCGCTACTTTACGACCACCGTGCACTGACTCTTTTCCTTCTCTGACGTGACGGCTAGGGTTTTGTGTGAACAGATATGAGATAGGGTAGGGTTTAGTATATGGATTTTGTATCTACAAATGACGGCAGAAGAGGGTTATAGGAGATGTGTTGTCTTTAGGGTTTAGTTTGAAGATTAGGGTAAAGCTGAGTATGGGCTGCCGTGAGGGTGTTGGCACGACAAACGAGGCCCAAGCCTCACTAGTCTAGAGGTTCCATGATCAAACCCCATGGTCGACACATACTAATCTTATTCAAACACCGCTCAAGTATTATAAACACAACGACCCGCAGTTATAAACTATTTAAAAGTCGTAAAAACAAACTATCTATATGAAATAACTTAATTAACGAGTCTAGATTATCGAGGTATTACATACTGTCAGTCTCTAAGTGATTATGTTTGAAGCATGATATGTTAGATTCTTTTTCTAATGTATTGCTGCAACGGATCAGGCAGTATCACCTACTGTCAGGTAGATTCTCTGCACGATCAACCAGCAGCAGACCCTACTCTCTCTTGCCACAAAATTGCATCAGTAATTAAGACGACTATATAGTTTCATATACAAGGCAAGATACTAAGTCTTAGCTAAATAAATTCCAATGGACACGAACCCTTCAAAGCTGGCTAACCGAACTCTGAATATTATGTGCAGACCCTAATACGTGCAGTGGCATATTATATCAGGCATTATGTCAGGCATCGTGGGTTACTTAAAGCTGACCCCAATACGTGCAGTGGCATATATTGTGTGCAGTGGCATACACTGAAAGTGCAGAAATCAGCATAACAGTGACAATGAGTATTAAGACACAGTGAGTATCAGGCATTCCAGTGTGCAGAAATCAGCATAACAGTCAGAAACTTTAATTAACAACATTAGTCCAGAGAGTAGAGTATTAAGTGGCAGTTTATAGAAATAGTGCAAACAATAATGGAGCAGTGACAGTGAGTGCACTGTGACAGTAACACGCAGACTAGAGACCCAACAACTAATGGAGCAGTGACAGTGAATGCAGTGACAATGAATGCAGTGAGCAAGAGTGAGTAGTAGTACAAATAATCGCAAGTACAACAACAATTCTGACCAAGGAGTGCAGGAAGGAAGTATAGCCTAGTATACTCAGACTAGTAGAGACTAAGGAGTGCAGGAAGGAAGTAGTAGCTATACACGCAGGAAGGATGCATATGACAGCAGTTAAATGTTGAACTACAGACTAGCAGACTAACAGAGACTAATGATGCATACTCAAACTAGCTATACACGCAGGAAGGATGCATACTCAGACTAGCAGAGACTAATGATGACATTGTCTTAAAAAGAAAAACATTGTCTGATCTATAAAATATTACTAACAATTACATAAATAAGCAAGGTCTATAAATAAAGACAGTAAAACAAACTAGCTACTGTTTTTAGGGGGATCAACCCATAACCCTTCCTTATGATCACCTCGTAGATAAAAGTCATCTACATCTTCAGTAGTCGGATCGGACGGCATTCCAGAAGAGAAAGGAGGCAATTCATCATCCACTTCATCCGTTGCTACCTTACCCACAAACTGCTTCTTACCATGAAGGACAATCGACCTACTCGCATCCGCTGGATCTTTAATATAAAAGATTTGCCTTGCTTGACTAGCCATAATGAACGGCTCTGATTTGTACCCTTCTCGTGCAAAATCAACCAAAGTGAATCCCATCTTATCAACTCGAACACCCCTATTATGATCAACCCACATACAACGGAAAACAGGTATCCTAAACTCAACATAGTCTAGCTCCCAAATTTCTTTAACGACCCCAAAATATGGCTGAGTACTAGCAATACTCGTTGGCATAGCCATCAAAGCCACTCCACTATTTTGCATAGTACTTTTATCATCTTGATCCTTGGTGTAAAACGAATACCCATTGATGTCATAACCTTGATAGGTTAAAACATTCACAGTAGGTCCATGGGCTAACCATCGTACCTCATCAGATACTTTTTCACGGTCATTTTCCAGCTCAATATCTACCTCCTTACAGAACCATTTAACAAATGCGCGATTATGCTCCATTGCTAACCACCTTTCTCCTTTCAAAGGGTTTTGAGCACTTAAAAGGGTTTGATGCTTCTCTAAATACGGATGCACATCGACCATGTGTTGGAGAATATATATGTGAGCTTGATCAAGGATTTCTCGATCAACAGTGACTACATTTCTTCCCTAATTACCTTGTCCCTCTATTCTTCCTTCATGTCGAGATGTCGGAAGCCCAATAGATTCAACATCGGACAGGTAGTCATTAACAAACTCAAGCGCCTCTTCTGCCACATACCCCTGAATCATACAACCCTTTGGCCTGTTTTGGTTTCTTACATAGGCAGCTAAGGGTTTCATATATCGCTCAAAGGGATACATATTTCTTAAAAATGCAGGTCCACAAATCTTAATTTCCCTCACCAAATGTACTACTAGGTGCTGCATTATATCGAAAAAGGAAGGAGGGAAAAACATTTAAAGTTCACACATAGTAGTAATAAGATCTCGTTGTAATGTATTCAAGGTATCCGAGTCAACAACTTTGGTAAATATTGAATTGAAGAAATAACAAAGTCTAATAATAGCTATCTGAACATGATTAGGCAGAACCTCCACGAATCGCTTCTGGAAGTAATTGTTGCATCAAAACATGACAATCATGTGATTTCAAACCAACCAGTTTTAAATCCGCCATATTTACAAAATTACTTATGTTTTAAGAATAGCCTTGAGGTACCTTCACCCCATGTAAACATTCACACACACTTTGTTTCTCATGTCGTGACAAAGTAAAACAAGCCGGGGGTAAATAGGTTCTTGACCCTCTAATTTCTGGTGCTAATTCTAGTCGTATTTTTTGAGCAACCATATCTTCTCTAGCTTTGACACCATCTTTGGTTTTACCAGGGATGTTGAGAAGTGTGCCAATAAGGCTTTCACAAACAATTTTCTCCATATGCATGACATCAATACAATGTCTCACCGACAAATGTTTCCAATATGGTAAATCCCAAAATATAGACCTCTTTTTGTATAATGTACCATTATTTGGCCTCTTATATGGCTTACCAAAATTATTTTCAATGTTTTTCACTTTCTCATAAACCTCTTTCCCACTCAAAATTTTTGGAGGGTTTCTAAGTTCTTGTTTCCCATTAAATGGCTTCATTTTTTTCCTATAAGGGTGTGAGCGGTGGAGCAACCTTCGGTTACAAAGGTAGATATTCTTTCCTCCATGAGCTAAACGATCGGAAACTGTATCCTCCTCACAAATTGGGCAGGCTTTAGCCCCTTTCACCGTATAACCAGATAGGTTGCCGTATGCCGGGAAATCATTAATGGTGCAAAAGATCATGGCAAGAAGGTTAAAAGTCTCACGACGATATGCATCATATACCTCTACCCCTTCATCCCACAATAACTTCAAATCATCGATCAATGGTTCTAGGTAAACATCTATATCATTTCCAGTTGCTTAGGCCCCGAAATAAGTAGTGACAACATAAGATATTTACGCTTCATGCATAACTAGGGAGGCAGATTATAAATTGTTAGCAAAACCGGCCACGTACTCCACTGACTACTAAGATTACCAAACGGATTCATACCATCCGTACATAGTCCAAGCCTTAAATTTCTAGCCTCAGTTCCAAATTCAGGAAATATATGGTCTATGGTTTTCCACTGAGTTGAATCAGCCGGATGACGAATTTTGTCATCTAATATTCTACCATCACCATCAGCATGCCACACTAAGTTTTTCGCATCTTTCAACTTCGCAAATAGTCGTTTAAATCTAGGGATAATGGGAAGATACCACAAGAATTTAGCAGGGACTCCTTCTTTTTGGGAATTTTTTTTCGACAACTTGTAACGTAAAGACCCACACTTTGGACATTTGTCTAAATCTTTATAATCTTTTCGAAATAAAATGCAATCTTTCGGACATGCATGCATCTTTACATAATCAACTCCCATTGGACATAAAATCTTCTTAGCATCATAAGTATGCTTAGGGAGTTCATTGCCATCTGGTAAAATCTTACCCAACAACTCAAGCAAACTTGTGAAACTCTTATCACTCTGACCATTTTTTGCCTTCAAACTATATAATTTTAAAGTTGCGGATAGACGACTGGAAGTTGAACCTGGGAATAGGGATTTAATTGCATCACCAAATAGATTATCAAACACCTCAATTTCATCCAGGTCTTTATGTTGGGGCTGGTGTCCTTGACAATTAAGTACAATGACTTATTAAATCTCTTTAAGGATCACAAGGGCATACTTTTGTATTATTACCAGTTGATCCACGTTTATCAATAACGGTTGGCTTGCTAGATAAGTTTGACGTTATTGTCATACGGATGGCGGTGATCAACTGGTCCCTATACGTCACACCTATAGGACACGTTTGAGAGATGTGAAGGTATGAAAATACAGTCACATTTTGCCGGATATGACTAAACGGTTAGTCAGAGGTATTGACTATTAAATTAGTCAATAAGATGTTGAGATTATTATTTAATACGGATTAAATAATTTTAGCTAATACGGATTACATGATTAATTCGTAAATTAAATATAAACGGTTATATTTAATTAAATATTGTATTCGCGTATTAATATAAACAGTTATATTAATTTGGATAATTATACAATATCGTATTTTGTCAGACTATTATTAATATATCGACTGTATTAATATCTGATAACATGTTACGATTTATAAATAAAATCCGCGAACAACTTAAAGCTAATTGGGTCGAATCACGCATTGGAATAAGGTAAGAGTGGAAAGCCCACTCCTACCCGACATCAATTTCGGCCGGCCAAGTGTAGTATATAAGGAGAGTCCTTCTCCTTATATCAAATACTCTTGTTGCACTGTTTAATAAATCTCAAGGTAAAATTAGGGTTTGAGAGCATTCTTCTCCCAAAACCTCAGATCTCACATCTAAAACCTCAGGGGCTCTCCCTATATTGCAAGGCAATTGGAGAGGATTTCTAGCACACGCGGCCACGTCTCAAACTAAGTCTTGGGTGCAAGTTATAGGAGGGAATTTGCATTAATTCCTGTTCTTAGGCATAAGCACAAAGGACCAAAGGTTGAATTCTTTTTCTTATCCTTTTTAATCTTATGACTATAAACACAACTGTATTTTTCATTATAATCCTGCAAGTTTAGGGTGAATACATGCTTTATTCCCCACAAGTGGTATCAGAGCCAGGCCATGAAAATTTTACTTTTATGTTTTTCATAAGTTTATTTAAAAGTTTATGAAAAATCTCGTTTCTGCCGCCGTGTCGGTCGGTCGACCAGTTATAGCGGTCGGTCGACCGCCCCTGTGTGAGTTTTCTGTTTTTTTTTTCAAAACAGTTTCCTTTGTGAGAAATCGTGTTCAGAAACTCGGTTTCGTGTTTTGTGGTCGGTCGACCTGTTTTTCGGGTCGGTCGACCATTCTGCTAAAAAAAAAAAAAAAAAAAAAAAAAAAAATTTTTTTTTTTCGTCAGGTGGTCGGTCGACCTGTTTTTCCGGTCGGTAGACCACCCCTGTAACAGAATCGTTTTTTTTTTTACGAAAATAACATGTTTTATTTTCACATGGCTTAAAATAATATACTATATACGGAAATAGTGTATTATTTAGTGAAACGGTTCACCCTCGCTTGATACATATTGTTTTAAAACAGTTTAAAATAATGGATTATATGTTTGTTAAAATTGGTGATTAAAACGGTATAGTCACTTAATTTTAATCTTAAAAGGTGGTTTGGTATAAATTTATTAATCATAATAACAGTATTATGTCATGTATAAATTGTTTTTAGTTGATGCATTTTATTTATCGTCTTGTGAATGCCTTGAATGCTTTCAATAACGTATTTAATTTTTGCAAACGGTTGTAACTTAGTGTGGCCTTAGAAGATTGTGTCACCGTAATGAAGGGACACGATCTTGCTTGTAATTTTGAGATCTTGAATCTCCGTTTTGGGTTTTTGCCATGTAATTACTTTTGTATTTAAATTAGAATGTATCTAGGACTACTTTTGTAATTTAAATTAGTAATTTTGTGAAGACCAAAGACAAGACGGAGGCCGGATGCTCACTCCCGCTGCAAGGACCAAGATGGAACATCAAGACAAGCTTCTAGGGTCCAACAGTGGATTCCAAGTTGTTTTATGTTTATTTTGGTAGGATAGGCCACACTAGGACTTTTATTTACGTTTATTGCATTTATCTTTACGCTTTCATCGATAATAGCTTGCATCATATTCCGCCTAAAAACCAAACCACCTATATCATGCATGAAAACTGACTCATGTAGAGGTTACGCGTTAGTTTTCTGTGACAATACAGATGTCACATGTCAATTTAAAAGCCATCACTTTATTTAATTCATTCACGCAAATGCTAGTTTTTAGTTCACTTAAATATGGATAAATAAGAGTTGATGGGGTCTTCCTCGTATAACCAAAAATTGAGATTAGTCTTTATAAATCAGCCTCCCATGAATCCCTTCTTCGTCGGTAGGCATAATATGACCCCTTCTACGTCGGGTAAGTGGGAACAGATGATTTATTTTATCTCAACATCATGGTCACTCGATAATATTCCAGTGACTGAGATGGACTAATAGATAGGATTTACGGAAATCTATCGACCAAGAGTTCCAACGATTGGAATTAGCCAAACTGTGGGCTTATCAATATACGGAAATTGAGTCTTGGGATCGTTTATATAATTCTTGAGGGAGATCAATTATATAAATGCATGAGTCTACGAGTTTAAATTCAATTTAATATAGACTTAAATCACAACAATAAGTTGCTTATATGGTTCTGTTTTATCTTCTTTCAGTGTAGAACACGTTCATTAAAACTGCTGTAAAACTAAAATGGCTGGTGAAGACCCAATGCCAAGTGTCAAGCTAGCACGTGAATCCTGGCTAAAAGCCTTCATGGACTCCATGAATCAGTCAACTAGACTGAGGAATGATGGGTCAAACTTCTCTGACTGGGAGGCAGCACTACGGAATGCTGCCATTGCTGACGGAAAGCTTAAGTTTTTAACTGAGCCCATTCCGGCACACCCAGGAACTGGAGCTAGAGCCAACGATGTTCGCGCTCATAGCGACTTCGTCATGGAAGCGGGTGCGATAAAGAACGTACTCATCTATGCAATGGAATCTAATTTGCAAAGACGCTTCATAACCCATGGTGCAAACAAGATTTTCACCACGCTCACTAACGAATTCTCCAAGGCTCCGAGAATCGTTTCTTATGAGCATACCTGTCGCTTCTTTGAGGCGAAACTCCAGAAGGGCCAAGCTGTTAGCCCACATATTCTCAACATGATTGAGAATATCGAGAAACTGGAGACCCTAAACTGCAAGATCAGTGAGAACATCATCGTTGATCGCATGCTTCATTCGCTTCATGATGGGTTCGCCCTCTTTAGGGCCAACTACTACATGAACGACATGAAGAAGACTCCCCATGAGCTCCACTCCCTTCTCGTACAGACTGAGAAGGATCTAAAGTTGAGTGGGAGTCTAAAGCAGGATGTTCTCATGATCTCCAGTAAGGGAAAAGGTAAAGGGAAGGCTAAAGCTCAGGGCGACCTAGCAGTAGGTAAGCCCAGGTTCAAGAAACCAGGATTTACTAAGAGTGGGCCAGGTGAGTCGAGCAACTCACAGGGCAAGACTAAGAGCAAGGATACTAGCATGGAATGTCACCATTGCCACAAGACTGGGCATTGGAGGCGCTCATGCCCCGTGTATCGCGAGGACATTAAGGCAGGCCGCGTTACCCCT
Source organism: Silene conica (assembly GCA_029255685.2). Classification (NCBI taxonomy): domain Eukaryota; kingdom Viridiplantae; phylum Streptophyta; class Magnoliopsida; order Caryophyllales; family Caryophyllaceae; genus Silene; species Silene conica. Next base: position 31,430,116 of record CM055317.2, on the reverse strand, counting down.
GTTGGTATGTCTTCTTCTTCTTTTATTCACATGATTGAGATTAACCACGCAAGTTGCGGAACTTGGGTACTTGATACTGGTTGTGGTTCTCATCTATGTAATCATGTGCAGGGCCTCCGAAACCAAGAACCCCTAACCAAGGGTGAGGTGGACCTGCGTGTCGGGAATGGAGCACGTGTGGCTGCAGTCTCGAAGGGAACATACGTAATCCAGCTTCCAAGTGGATTCGAGTTATTTTTATATAACTGTTATTATGTTCCTAGTTTGTCCAAAAACATTATTTCAGTTTCTGCACTTGACAAACTCGGCTTTTCATTTGTAATAGAGAATAATAGCTGTATTTTCTCCTTACACAATATGATTTATGGCAAGGCAGTTTCCATGAATGGAATTTATGTTTTAGATCAAACCACCGAGATATTACATGTGAATAATAAAAGATTAAAGGTAGGTGACAAAGATCAAACTTACCTATGGCATTGTCGTATGGGACACATAAATGAGAAACGCGTAAAACAGCTCATACAGAATGGAGCTATATCGCCCTTTGATTTCGAATCATATGGCACGTGTGAATCATGTCTCATCGGCAAAATGACTCGTATTTCCTTCAAAGGTGTTGGAATGCGCGCTGCCGACCTATTAGGACTCATACATACGGACGTATGTGGCCCTATGTCGATCAACGCACGAGAAGGCTATAGGTATTTCATCACTTTCACGGATGATTTGAGTAGATATGGCTATGTCTACTTGATGAAACATAAAAGTGAATCCTTTGACAAGTTCAAAGAATACCAGAATCGGGTACAGAACCAGCTGGGTAGAAAGATTAAAGCACTACGTTCAGATCGTGGTGGTGAGTATCTTTCACACGAGTTTGATCAACACCTAAAAGACTGTGGGATCGTGCTACAGTTGACTCCACCTGGAACACCACAATTAAATGGTGTGTCCGAACGGAGAAATCGAACTTTACTTGATATGGTTCGATCCATGATGAGTCACACCGTTGTGCCTGATTCATTGTGGGGCTATGCTCTTTTTTCGGCCGCTCTAATACTTAACCGAAGTCCGTCTAAAGCTGTTGACAAGACTCCATTCGAGTTATGGAAGGGAACGGTCCCTAACTTGTCCTTTATTCGGGTTTGGGGCTGCGAGGCTTATGTCAAGTGGAGACACGAGGATAAGCTCGGCCCGCGATCGGTCAAGACATACTTTATAGGCTATCCAAAGGGAACGTTTGGTCATTACTTCTACTCGCCTACCGAACAACGTGTTTTTGTTGCGGCTAGTGCGACGTTCTTAGAGAAAGAATTTCTCAAGAACAAGTCGAGTAATAGAACCTTCGAGTTATCGGAGGTTCAAGAACCAACTACCGAGCAACCATTGGAGGAAACAGTACCTTCAACCGAGGCTGCGGTAGATATCCTTGAGGAACCTAGGAGGTCAGGAAGAGTCTCTATTCCACCGGACAGATACATTGGTATGGTCGAGGAACACGATACAGATGACGTCTTACTCCTAGAGGGTAATGAACCCACAACCTATAAAGGTGCCATGACCAGTTCTGACTCAAAGCTATGGCTAGAAACCATGCAATCCGAGATGGACTCCATGTATGAGAACAACGTGTGGGATCTTGTGGCCCTACCTGCAAAGGTACGTCCCCTTCAATGCAAATGGCTTTACAAGATAAAGCATGCCGTGGAAGGACAACAAGATATCCACAAGGCTAGACTAGTTGCTAAAGGTTTCACCCAAGTGCCAGGCTTGCACTATGATGAGATCTTTGCACCCGTAGTCATGCTACGTTCCATTCGGATTATCTTAGCGATCGCCGCATTTCATGACTATGAAATATGGCAAATGGACGTTAAAACCGCCTTCTTAAACGGTTATTTGGAGGAAGAGTTGTACATGGTACAACCTGAGGGTTTTATCGATCCAGCACATCCTAAGAAAGTTTGCAAGCTTAAGCGTTCCATCGATGGACTTAAGCAAGCATCGCGGAGTTGGAATCATCGCTTCGACCAAGTGATAAAAGAGAATGGGTTCATTCGATCAGTCGAGGAACCATGTCTCTATATCAAGTCGAGTGGGAGTAAGATTGTATTCCTAGTACTGTATGTCGATGACATACTCTTGATTGGGAATGACATACCTCTCTTATCTTCGGTTAAAGCATGGTTGAAAAACCATTTCCAGATGAAAGATCTGGGAGAGGCACAAAGAATTTTGGGCATCCGTATCTACAGGGATAGATCACGACGGATGTTGTCTCTCAGTCAGGAATCTTATATAGATAAGATTCTGGAGAGATTCAGCATGACGAACTCCAAGAAGGGGTTCCTTCCTATGACTCCTGGGCTTCACTTGAGCAAGACTCAAGAAGCTAAGTCAGTGGAAGAGAAAGAGCGCATGAGTCGGATTCCTTATGCTTCGGCAATAGGATCGATCATGTATGCCATGATATGCACACGTCCTGACGTTGCATATGCATTGAGTATGACAAGTCGATTCCAAGCTCATCCAGGTGAACAACACTGGATGGCCGTGAAAAACATTCTTACGTACCTACGGAGGACTAAAGATTGGGGATTGACTTTTGGAGGCGACTCGACGCTCTGCGCCACGGGTTACGCAGATGCTAGCTTCCAAACGGATCGAGATGACTCGAAATCTCAGTCTGGATTCGTTTTTACTCTTAATGGCGCTGCTGTCAGCTGGAAAAGTTCTAAACAGAGTGTTACAGCAGATTCTACGACTGAGTCCGAGTACTATGCCGCCTCGGAAGCAACTAAGGAAGCAATATGGATGCGTCAATTCTTACAAGGACTATCAGTAGTGCCTAGTTCGAATGACCCAATCACCGTCTATTGTGACAATAGCGGTGCCATCTTCCAAGCTAAGGAGCATAAGTCTAGCAGCAAGGCTAGGCATGTACAACGGAAAGCTCATCTAATCAGAGATTACGTGGAGCAAAAGGAGATTTTTATTGAAAAGATCGCTACGGATGACAACATAGCCGATCCTCTCACAAAAGCATTACCACGTGATAAGCATGAAGGGCACATTCATTCCATGGGAATTGGATGTGTTCCTAAGTTGTAGTACTCTTTTATGAATTCATGTAATAATTCATTTTCTCGTGTACTCTATTCAACCTTATTGTTATGATATAAAATGTTTTGTTTCTCATGTGGAATTGTACGCCAATTTTGAACACCACAAAGTGAACTGATTAACATTACATCGTTTTGGTCCTTGATTACCCACTTGAGCTGATAACTCAGGTAATCATTTTGTGACGTTGGTTGATGGTGGGTTCAACGAGCCATAAGTCACGTGGATGACTGACCAATCACAAAGGCGAGTTATACGGATATCTCGTAGGACACCCCGTGACATCGTTATGGAGTCCTAAATGTTTTATAACATTGGGTGCCTGGTCGTGGATAGGACCTCCATAGTGTTCCTTAGAGTCGAGTCTTTTGACCTTCAACTGTCTCTTGAGATTAAGACAGATTTTGGGTAACTTTGGTTTCTTTCCCACGGTCACCGTAACAGGGGCCAAGAGGATTTTTTCTGGGTTATTTCATGCTGGGCGATATCGGCAGGATTCGAGTTGAGGGAAATATCCAAACCCTTATCAGGATTTTATCATTTCTCAGGGCCACTCGAGGAGTAGTAACTGAAATGCATGGCCATGCTCGAATACAGATTCGTTTTATCAGTTAAGTTACTCTCTAGTCGGGGAAACCACTCTTGATACAGATCGCTTGTGAGATACGACCTTTGCGAATGCGGATTTGCAAATTGTCTTACATTGAGTGGGAGAAATTTTAAAAGGATATGAGATTCGGTTATCGCACCTACACTTGTACGGACAAGTGGGAGTTTGTTGGAGATTGTGTCCTCCACATGTAGTGTGATAACGTCATTGAACATACCCTTGTACGGACAAGTGGGAGATTGTTGGGGCTGGTGTCCTTGACAATTAAGTACAATGACTTATTAAATCTCTTTAAGGATCACAAGGGCATACTTTTGTATTATTACCAGTTGATCCACGTTTATCAATAACGGTTGGCTTGCTAGATAAGTTTGACGTTATTGTCATACGGATGGCGGTGATCAACTGGTCCCTATACGTCACACCTATAGGACACGTTTGAGAGATGTGAAGGTATGAAAATACAGTCACATTTTGCCGGATATGACTAAACGGTTAGTCAGAGGTATTGACTATTAAATTAGTCAATAAGATGTTGAGATTATTATTTAATACGGATTAAATAATTTTAGCTAATACGGATTACATGATTAATTCGTAAATTAAATATAAACGGTTATATTTAATTAAATATTGTATTCGCGTATTAATATAAACAGTTATATTAATTTGGATAATTATACAATATCGTATTTTGTCAGACTATTATTAATATATCGACTGTATTAATATCTGATAACATGTTACGATTTATAAATAAAATCCGCGAACAACTTAAAGCTAATTGGGTCGAATCACGCATTGGAATAAGGTAAGAGTGGAAAGCCCACTCCTACCCGACATCAATTTCGGCCGGCCAAGTGTAGTATATAAGGAGAGTCCTTCTCCTTATATCAAATACTCTTGTTGCACTGTTTAATAAATCTCAAGGTAAAATTAGGGTTTGAGAGCATTCTTCTCCCAAAACCTCAGATCTCACATCTAAAACCTCAGGGGCTCTCCCTATATTGCAAGGCAATTGGAGAGGATTTCTAGCACACGCGGCCACGTCTCAAACTAAGTCTTGGGTGCAAGTTATAGGAGGGAATTTGCATTAATTCCTGTTCTTAGGCCATAAGCACAAAGGACCAAAGGTTGAATTCTTTTTCTTATCCTTTTTAATCTTATGACTATAAACACAACTGTATTTTTCATTATAATCCTGCAAGTTTAGGGTGAATACATGCTTTATTCCCCACACTTTAGTGGATTGTTTCAAATCATTAAGAAGATCGTCTACTCTATCAAAATTTTCATCCTCTCCCTCGAAGTCGCTTTCATCCTCTAAATTACTAAACAAAGTTGGCAACACATCCTCCCCATGCCAAATCCATCTTGTATAACTTTTATCAATACCATTGCATAAAAGGTGACTTTTCAATTCTTCAGCGTCAAGGTACTGATTATTACCACATTTAACACATGGACAAAAAATTTGTTCGACATCCTCCGCATTATTAACAGCATGTCTAACAAATTCTTCCACCCCTTTACTATATCTAGGATCTAAACGATCGGCAAACATCCATTCACGATCCATAATCCCAATCTGCGGATGAAATTGAGGTGTTATTAATACACTTTCGAAATTAATTCACTAAAATAAATGGTTAAGAGCTCAGCCCAGGTTTTGACCTATCAGCAAGACCGAATTTTGTAATAGAATTAGAACAACTCGAAGCCCAAATGGTTATATAGCAATGACATTTCACAATAATTAAACACGTATTTATGCAAGAAGGTTACACAACACATTCAAACTTAAGCTGCGATAAATGGCAGGAGGAGTAAGTGAACAGCTAACCGAACTAAAAAAAGCGCTAGAAACAGGACACCTAGGTGAGGAGTGGTATTTAGTGTAGGCAGGTTGTATGACTTGTATCCTAGCACTAACATGTCCGAGTATTATTTCAAATCGTCAAAAATGTCGATCAACGTCCTAACATGCAAATTTCACACTACTTTTGCTCAACAGGAGCATAACAAAACACTGCAACAACATACAATCAGGCATGTTTTTGGGTACAATATATTGAAGTAGAACACTGAAAAATGCATAATTGTTATCAGCAAATAGCAATGCAGAAACAATAATCACACTAGTACCTGGAGGAATGCCATATTTATTTCGGAAGTCTTCGCTACTGGTCTGACTCTTCCAGTCAATAGAGTCTTTTCCTAAACATGGCTACTATGTTTATTAGGATCGATAAGTTACTAGCCACTGTAAGTTAATATACATAGAAACGGCAAAATCAGTGAGCCAAAGAAGAATATCAACTTTTATTGTAGTTTGTACGTCAACAGGTCAGTTATTAGTTTCCGGTTAAATAGGTAACCCGCAGTTAAATTCATCCAGCATTTTTTTATTTCTAAGTATGACACATGATTCCTTCCAGCCTAATAGTCTTCGCCGCTAAATCTAATGTCTCCTATGATACTTGATGTCACAGGAGAAAGAAGAATATATTCCAACCTAATAGTCAAGCCCTAAGATTTCAAACAAAGGGTTTTTCTCGTGGCTGTATTTGTAAGAGGTTGCGGGAAGTTGTAATAATGTCTTACGTAGTACAATATATAGTTGCCTTACCCTTAACCTTATCCTCCAATTTAAACCCTAAACCCCCAATTTCGTTCAATCATCAATTCGTGATTCATCAAAATAACAAAACAAATACAGAAAAATAATCAATTTAACTAAGAAAAATAATCAATTTAACTAAGAAAAATAATCAATTTAACTAAGAAAATTACCTAATAAGAAGAATGAATGAACTGATGAATGACGAACTGAATGAACAAAGGACGAACTGATGAATGATAATGAACGACGACAAGTAGGCCAGCGAATTAGAGGTTGATCGATGAACTAGAAGTCGATGAACAGTAATTTAGAAGAGACGATGAACAGTAGGCCGGTATTGTATGTATAGAGACGATGAACAATAGATAGGTATTGTATGTAAGTGAGATATAATAATTAATACACTGATGAGCGAGGGTTGTTTTATGTTTTGCGCGTTTTTTACAACAACAATTAACATCGGCTTACTTAAATAACTGATGTCCTTGATCAATTAATGTACATGGGTTGTCATTTAGTCTGATGTGCATTAAAATCAATACTTATGGACATAGGTTTGAAATAGAAACCGATGTCCTTTATTTTATAAGGACATCAGATTTTTGTAATCAACTGATGTGCAAATTAATTACATCATATTTTTCCAAAATCTGATGTCCATTAACCGATGTCCTTAAGGGTTTCTGTAGTAGTGCTGGGCCTGTACATCAGCAAAGGCAGTGCACGGATGCATTGTCAAATGCTTGTACAGGTCTGAATAGTGATGTAACCCCCTGCGGAAGGGTTCGATTGCAGTGGGTACATCACAATGTGGAATGGCAACCTTCTCTTTGTTGAATCTGGTAAGGTAATCTCGAGTTGTTTCCTCGAATCCTTGAACAATTCTGTAAAGGTCACTGGTCTGCTTTTCTGGTTTCATGCTACTAGCAAACTGCCGCTTAAAGGCATTGACCAAATCTGCAAAGGAGGAGATGCTGCGATTGGGCAATCCAACGAACTAGTGCAGGGCTGCTCCGGACAGGGTTGATCTGAATCCCTTGCACATACAGGCCTCCTTGAGTGCTCCGGTTGCGGGCAAAACCACCATTTTCTTCTTGTACTGATTGATGTTGTAATACCCCGAAAACTTTAGTTATTTGTTTCGAATTTATATTTTATTATAAATGTTATGTCGAGGGTTTGGCAACGTTTTTACGTTCAATTGTTGTGTTTGATGGGTAGGGATAAGTTATAGTTTTATATTAGTTATGTCTTAGGAGGGGATCGATCTTGTGACCTCTCGATAAGCTTGTCGATGGGCCTCGTTTTGTGTGCAAACACAAACACACAAAACAGCCCACCTTACACCGTAAAACCCTAAGAGCTAGAGAACTCCCTGCCGTCACTTATAAGCAGCTTTTGCTTATGCTTACTCTAACACAAACACACCACCACTACCAAAATCACGCAGCCACCACAGCAGGGGAGGAGGAGACACTTTGACCACCGTAATTCAGCCGTCCTAGGGCACGTCGTTTTAACCTTAAAGTTGGGTATGCTCACCTTAACCGTGATTGTTTCTGCTTTTCCGTTCATGTGCTGTCGCCTAAACTAAACGCATAAAACGAATAATCTGTGTTGTTAATGCTTACTTACATACTATGACATGTGATGGGTGTATGTTGGTCGTTGTTGCAGTGTCGTGGGTGGTTTAGGGTCCTTTTCGAGGGTGGTTAAACTGGGATCAGGGGGTGAGTCGTGTATCGCGTTCTCACATGGTTGTTTTATACAGTTTTGTTATCAGTTTCAGAAGAGTCTTTGGGTTTGATTTTTATGGGTTCTGGAACAGTGAGAGAGGTGGTGGTATGGGCGTGTTCGTGGTGGTGGTTTCGAAGGAAAACGGAAACAGGGCAAAGTGGTACAGGGGTTGTTGTCGGGGGTGTCGGGGTGTTTGGGTTTTCTGTCTCTGTTTTGCTGATAGTCGCGGGTGTGCAGGGGTGTTTGGGGGTGGTAACATTGTCGACTCGGGGGAGGTCAACACGATGTTACCACCAAAGTTAAGAACAAAGAGTCAAGGGGTGTCGACGGTGGAAGTCCGGTGAGGGTGTCGAGGCTGTAGGTGGTGGCTGGAACGGAAGTTCAGGGGAGTTTGTGATGAGTGCGTGAGGAACCAGGGGTTTTGGGGGTGCTGGTGTGTCTCGTCAGATGGAGTCGAGGGAGGTGGCCGGCGTCAGAGGTGGAGTACGTGGTATGGGGTTGCGTGTGGTGGTTGCCGGCGGTCAGAGGAGTGGCCGTGAGGTGTTAAGGGGGCTGTTAGGGAGTCGTGGTGAGAGGGGTTGTTTTCGTGGGTTTTGTACATTATTATTATTATTCTTATTATTATTATTATTATTTAGTATGGTAATATTATGTTAATTAAGTAAAGATATTGTGATATTAAGGGATATGATTTTGGGCATTAATTAAATAAGATATGGTATTTATGCACATCTCAATAATTTGAATTTCAAACCAAGTTACTATTTTTGGCAGTTGCTATTTATAGGAAGTTACTATAAATGGAATGTGTGTACGTGTTACGTGAGTAGGATGTTTATTAATTAAGTAATATATATTTTAGGTGGCAAGTTTCGTGTGGAACACTTTTAACGCGCTTGGACGTATCTGCATTTCCTGCTATTTCAGGTAGGGGAATACTACGTATATGAGATGTGTAATCTGTATATTGACTGATATTAATCCTGTTCATATATATTGTTATATGATTGGTAAATTGTGATATATAATCCTGTGATACGAAATGGTGCGGAGATAAAGGGTCTGTGTTTGGTGCGGAGATAAAGGGTCTGTGTGGTGCGGAGATAAAGGGTCTGTGTTTGGTGCGGAGATAAAGGGTCTGTGTGGTGCGGAGAAAAAGGGTCTGTGATTCGGAGTGGAGAAGTGCAACTTTCTATTTATAGTAATGTTGTTTATTTATAGTTTTCTCTACTCAACCTCGTGGTTGACCCTGTGTATTCGTGATCACCTGTGATGAACCAATTATTGGGGAGCAGTTTGACAGGTGGCTGAGACTAAGGGGGAGCTATGGGAGAAAGAGCTTGGATCCGGACCTGATTAGACGTCTAGATCACCTTAGTCAGTTTTATACGAGTTGTACTTTGTTTACGTTGTTAAGACCTTTGGATATGTAAGAACATGTTTTGAGTTTAAAGTTAATTTAAAGTACTGTTTATCTTCCTTTGTATCTACTGCCTCGGGAAACCGAGATGGTAACACCTTTATTTATCTGAGGAGTCCTAGTTCAGGCCCTTAAATAAATGGGGGTGTTACAAAGTGGTATTTCCTTGAAGGGACCCAAGGGAGTGAGGGTATCCTACAAGGGGTATAGAGTCAAACCAAAGATCAAATTTATATCTGTCAATACCCTAAAGTCTAGTTTGCGGAAAGGAGAAAGCCTAATTTTGTGCCAAATGTGGGATTGTGAGGCTGAGACCCCCAAGACTAGTGAGATACCTGTGGTACGGGAGTTTGAGGGAGTTTCTAGAGACGACGTTCCAGGGTTACCGCCGAGGAGGGAAGTGGAATTTTCCATTGACCTCAAACCAGGAGCGGGACCGATATCTAAATCACCTTACCGTATGGGACCTAAAGAGATGGAGGAATTGAAAAAGCAGTTGGATGAACTAGCTGAAAAAGGGTTCATTCGACCCAGTGTGTCGCCCTGGGGTGCACCTGTTCTGTTTGTGAAGAAGAAGGATGGGAGTTTGAGGTTGTGTGTTGACTACCGAGAGCTGAACAATGTCACCATCAAGAACCGTTATCCATTGTTGAGAATTGACGACTTGTTCGATCAGTTGAGTGGAGCCGGGGTTTTCTCCAAGATTGATTTGAGATCCGGATATCATCAATTGAGGATAAAGGATGAAGATATTCCGAAGACCGCTTTCCGAACGAGGTATGGCCACTATGAATTTGTGGTTATGCCCTTTGGATTGACTAATGCTCCAGCTGTGTTCATGGACTTGATGAATCGAGTCTTCAGCCCGTACCTCGACAAGTTCGTGGTGGTATTTATCGATGATATCCTGGTATATTCCAAGAATGCAGAGGAGCACGAAGATCATTTGAGGAAGGTACTTCAGACTTTGGAAGAACATAAACTCAATGCTAAGTTGAGTAAGTGTGAATTCTGGTTGGAGAAAGTGGCGTTTCTGGGGCATGTCATTTCCAAAGAGGGGGTATCTGTTGACCCTAGTAAAATTGAAGCTGTGACTAAGTGGCAAAGTCCGAAGAATGTGAGTGAGATCCGGAGTTTTCTGGGGTTAGCAGGTTACTACCGGAGATTCGTCAAAGACTTTTCGAAGATAGCAAAGCCGTTGACGTCGTTAATGAGGAAGGAGAACCGTTTTGTCTAGGATGAGGGTTGTGAGAAGGCATTCCTGACTCTTAAGGAACGCCTGACAACAGCTCCTATCCTGGCCTTGCCAGTTGGAAGTGATAATTTCGAAGTATACACCGACGCTTCCAAACATGGGTTGGGTTGTGTGCTAATGCAGAATGGGAGAGTGATCGCGTATGCTTCTCGCCAGTTGAAGACTTATGAAGAGAATTATCCGACTCATGGTTTGGAGTTGGGCGCTGTGGTCTTTGCACTAAAATTGTGGCGTCATTACCTTTATGGAGCCACTTTTAAGGTGTTTTCTGACCATAAGAGCCTGAAATATATCTACACCCAGAAGGAGTTGAACATGAGGCAGAGGAGGTGGATAGAGTTGATCGGAGATTATGATATGCAGATTGTCTACCACGAAGGCAAGGCAAATGTGGTACCTGACGCTCTCAGTAGGAAGTCAATACATGCTTTGGATTGTGCCAGATCGAGAGGGAGGTTGTATGGTGAACTAAGGGAGATGGGAATATTCATGATCCGGAAAGGGGACGCTCTTGGTGACTTGACAGTGGAGCCTGAATTGTATGGGGAGATTCGGGAGTTACAGCAGAACGATGAGAGAATCCAGAAGTGGCGTTTGATGGTGGAAAATGGGAATGGTGATGGGGTATCCAAGTTCAGCATTCATACCGATGGTAGTTTGAGGTTCAGTGGGCGATGGTGTGTACCAAATGTTGGGGAGCTAAAGAAGAAGATCCTGACTGAAGCTCATGCTACTCCTTATTCTGTTCACCCAGGGGGTGATAAACTGTATAAGGACCCTAAGAAGACGTTTTGGTGGCCGAATATGAAGAAGGAGGTCGCAGAGTTTGTCTCAAGATGTTTGACGTGTCAACGAGTGAAAGGGGAGCATAAGAGACCTCAAGGGAAAGTTCAACCGTTAGATGTGCCAGAGTGGAAGTGGGAGAACATTTCGATGGACTTTATCATGGGGTTGCCTCGAACTCAGAGGGGCAACAACATGATTTGGGTGATCGTAGATCGTTTAACTAAGTCAGCTCACTTTATTCCGATGAAAGATACCTGGAGTAAAGCTGAGTTGGCTAAGTCGTATGTTCAGAATGTGGTCAAACTGCATGGTGTACCCAAGGATATTGTTTCAGATCGGGACTCGAGGTTTATATCCAGATTTTGGCAGGAGTTACAGGCTGCTTTGGGTACCCAGTTGAAGATGAGTACAGCTTTCCATCCGGCTACTGATGGTCAGACTGAGCGGACGATTCAGACTCTTGAAGATATGTTGAGAGCTTGTGTACTTGAGTTCGGAGGATCTTGGGAGGATCGACTGGGGTTGATCGAGTTTTCTTATAATAACAGCTATCATGCAAGCATAGGCATGGCCCCTTTCGAGGCGTTATACGGGAGGAAATGTCGAAGCCCTGTGTGTTGGGATGATCGAGCCGATGTTGTGACATTGGGGCCAGATATGATTCAGGAGATGGTGGAGCAGGTTCAGATTATTCGTCAGAGGATGAGTGCCGCTCAGGATCAACAGAAGAGCTATGCTGATCTGAAGAGGAGTGATATTTCATTCGAGGCCGGAGAGAAAGTACTACTGAAAGTCTCTCCGATGAAAGGTGTGATGAGATTCGGCAAGCATGATAAACTGAGTCAGAAATTTATTGGGCCATTTGAGATCTTGGACAGAGTTGGAGAGGTGGCATATCGCTTAGCCTTACCTCCAACCCTATCCAAGGTCCACAATGTGTTCCATGTGTCCCAGTTGAGGAAGTACATGAGTGATCCATCGCATGTACTTCAGCACGAGGTGATTGAGGTAGATGAGCAGTTGTCGTACATTGAGACTCCGAAAGAAATTCTAGACAGAAAGGTGCGGAAGACTCGCAACGGAGAGACGATCTTGGTGAAGGTCCTATGGACCAATCATAATCAGGAGGAGGCTACTTGGGAGCCTGAGGCATCCATGAGAGAGCGCTATCCACATCTGTTCGATTGAGGTAAGTTACGCGGACGTAACTTTTCTTTAAGGGGGGTGGAATGTAAAATTAGTGATTTAAGTAAGTTTATACAGACTGTTTTGGGTTATGGGTGTGTGAAGTTCCTTAGGTTTGTCTGTCTTGACACCTAAGTATGGTAGAACTTCGGGACGAAGTTCGTTTTAAGGGGGGAAGACTGTAATACCCCGAAAACTTTAGTTATTTGTTTCGAATTTATATTTTATTATAAATGTTATGTCGAGGGTTTGACAACGTTTTTACGTTCAATTGTTGTGTTTGATGGGTAGGGATAAGTTATAGTTTTATATTAGTTATGTCTTAGGAGGGGATCGATCTTGTGACCTCTCGATAAGCTTGTCGATGGGCCTCGTTTTGTGTGCAAACACAAACACACAAAACAGCCCACCTTACACCGTAAAACCCTAAGAGCTAGAGAACTCCCTGCCGTCACTTATAAGCAGCTTTTGCTTATGCTTACTCTAACACAAACACACCACCACTACCAAAATCACGCAGCCACCACAGCAGGGGAGGAGGAGACACTTTGACCACCGTAATTCAGCCGTCCTAGGGCACGTCGTTTTAACCTTAAAGTTGGGTATGCTCACCTTAACCGTGATTGTTTCTGCTTTTCCGTTCATGTGCTGTCGCCTAAACTAAACGCATAAAACGAATAATCTGTGTTGTTAATGCTTACTTACATACTATGACATGTGATGGGTGTATGTTGGTCGTTGTTGCAGTGTCGTGGGTGGTTTAGGGTCCTTTTCGAGGGTGGTTAAACTGGGATCAGGGGGTGAGTCGTGTATCGCGTTCTCACATGGTTGTTTTATACAGTTTTGTTATCAGTTTCAGAAGAGTCTTTGGGTTTGATTTTTATGGGTTCTGGAACAGTGAGAGAGGTGGTGGTATGGGCGTGTTCGTGGTGGTGGTTTCGAAGGAAAACGGAAACAGGGCAAAGTGGTACAGGGGTTGTTGTCGGGGGTGTCGGGGTGTTTGGGTTTTCTGTCTCTGTTTTGCTGATAGTCGCGGGTGTGCAGGGGTGTTTGGGGGTGGTAACATTGTCGACTCGGGGGAGGTCAACACGATGTTACCACCACAGTTAAGAACAGAGAGTCAAGGGGTGTCGACGGTGGAAGTCCGGTGAGGGTGTCGAGGCTGTAGGTGGTGGCTGGAACGGAAGTTCAGGGGAGTTTGTGATGAGTGCGTGAGGAACCAGGGGTTTTGGGGGTGCTGGTGTGTCTCGTCAGATGGAGTCGAGGGAGGTGGCCGGCGTCAGAGGTGGAGTACGTGGTATGGGGTTGCGTGTGGTGGTTGCCGGCGGTCAGAGGAGTGGCCGTGAGGTGTTAAGGGGGCTGTTAGGGAGTCGTGGTGAGAGGGGTTGTTTTCGTGGGTTTTGTACATTATTATTATTATTCTTATTATTATTATTATTATTTAGTATGGTAATATTATGTTAATTAAGTAAAGATATTGTGATATTAAGGGATATGATTTTGGGCATTAATTAAATAAGATATGGTATTTATGCACATCTCAATAATTTGAATTTCAAACCAAGTTACTATTTTTGGCAGTTGCTATTTATAGGAAGTTACTATAAATGGAATGTGTGTACGTGTTACGTGAGTAGGATGTTTATTAATTAAGTAATATATATTTTAGGTGGCAAGTTTCGTGTGGAACACTTTTAACGCGCTTGGACGTATCTGCATTTCCTGCTATTTCAGGTAGGGGAATACTACGTATATGAGATGTGTAATCTGTATATTGACTGATATTAATCCTGTTCATATATATTGTTATATGATTGGTAAATTGTGATATATAATCCTGTGATACGAAATGGTGCGGAGATAAAGGGTCTGTGTTTGGTGCGGAGATAAAGGGTCTGTGTGGTGCGGAGATAAAAGGTCTGTGTTTGGTGCGGAGATAAAGGGTCTGTGTGGTGCGGAGAAAAAGGGTCTGTGATTCGGAGTGGAGAAGTGCAACTTTCTATTTATAGTAATGTTGTTTATTTATAGTTTTCTCTACTCAACCTCGTGGTTGACCCTGTGTATTCGTGATCACCTGTGATGAACCAATTATTGGGGAGCAGTTTGACAGGTGGCTGAGACTAAGGGGGAGCTATGGGAGAAAGAGCTTGGATCCGGACCTGATTAGACGTCTAGATCACCTTAGTCAGTTTTATACGAGTTGTACTTTGTTTACGTTGTTAAGACCTTTGGATATGTAAGAACATGTTTTGAGTTTAAAGTTAATTTAAAGTACTGTTTATCTTCCTTTGTATCTACTGCCTCGGGAAACCGAGATGGTAACACCTTTATTTATCTGAGGAGTCCTAGTTCAGGCCCTTAAATAAATGGGGGTGTTACGTACAGATGTGGTCCAGTGGGTCGGCCGTACCATCGTATAGTGTCATTGTTGGTGGCACAAACCCCTTAGGCACATTGATCAGGGCAATATTGTCAATGAAAGGTGAATCTGCATAGCTGTCTTGGGATGCTTTCTCCATGGGCCTTGGCATACCAGGTATCTTGGTGATCTTGTCCTTCAGCTCCTGGTAGCGCTGGTCTGAGAGACTTCCTTCTCCAGGGAACGGATTGGCTGGCGGAGGGAAGAAGCCGGGAGGGGCTCCTCGCCATAGGCCTGAGGACGAGTTGACTGGCGGAGGGAAGAAACCTGGTGGGGCTCCTCCCCAAGGGCCTGAGGACAGTCGGCTGGTAGGTGGGTTGGTTGCAACGGATGGGCTGAACCATGGCCCTGGATGCCAACCAACCGCTGACTGCACTAGTGCTCCTGCTGCCCATCCTTCGGCGCTGGACTGGCTCACTGGTGCCGGCCCTGCGGGGATCTCTGGCGTCCATCTGAGTGTTGGCTGCGGAGGTGTACTTGAAAAAGTCAAAGGGTTAGTCCCAGGAGGAAAACAAGGTGTAGGATTACCTGCAGGCTGAGCTGGACTGGACTGCGGTGCTCTGAAAACAGATGAGTCTAGATCCAGTATCTCTGGGTGTAATACTCCGTACTTTGTTATATTTTATTTTACTATTTATTATTTATTTGGAAATGTTAATAGTTATGTGAACGTTTGTATTTGACAATTTGATTATCGAATGAGTATTTTATAATTTATATGTTGTGTCAAGGGGTCTCGTCTACAAGTTAGTTAGTAAACCGTGTTGTAGTAGCCATCGGGCCTCGGGGTGATGGCCATCTCAAGTTGACAGGCTGACAGCCCATCTAGAATCAAAATAAACCACATCTCGACATACTCTAAACCACATCTAAAAACAAAAACCCTAAACAGGAAGTCGACATAACACCTCACAAAACCCCTCTACTGCCGCCTTGTTTGACCCCTCCCTAACCCTACTTTTGACCTAGTCGACATACAATTGCCTCACCCTCTTACTGCCGCCACTTCAGAGATTGGGAAGGAAGCCCTACATGGTGGGTTAGGGTGGCCTAGGTCCGCCGGAATTCATAGAGAAGGTATGGATAACATCATTTCGTTTTTTTCCTGTTCGTCTTTCCTCTTCGATGCGCTATAATCAATTGTATATACACGTTATACTTGCTAATGGTTGCACATTTGTAATCTATGATATGTAATAGTCATAATTGGACCATAATCATACCACCTAGGACCACCTAGGACCACCCTGAAGGCCGTTGTTGTCAGTGTCAACCGCGTGTTATTTTGACCGAGGAACAGAGTGTTGAGCACGGGGTGTTCGTGTATGTTTTCGAAGTAGTTCCTGTACACGGTTGTTCTGGGTGATGAGGTATTTGGTTTGGGGGGTAGTCAAGGTGTTAGGGTGGTGGCTGTCACGGCGTGTCTGGGTGGTGTATGTCGTTGATCTGTTGGCTTAGTTTTGGCGGTGTGTCGCGCGAAAACAGAGAGACGTGTGGTAGCTGGGTTTCGTAATGGCGGTTGTGGGTGGTTGCAGTGGCGATGTCGGCGGTGACTGATTTCCCAGGAACCACCATGACTCAGAGGCGAGCCGGGTGGTGTCACTGGCGAAGGCGGTGGTCGTAGTCGGTGTCGGAAGTGGGGTTTGTCAAGATAGAGGGTCACGGGTTTAGGGTTGCTGTTGGGTCGGTGTTCACGAGTGGGAGTATTGTTTTGATTCTCGTTTCTTTTTATTACTTGATGATCATCATGATTAGTTTGATTACTACAATTACTATTATTATAACTATTGGTATTAGTAATGTTATTATTATCATTGTTATTATTATTATTATCAGTTTCTATCATTTCTATGGGCCTTATTATTATTACTAATATCATAATTGGTGTTACATTAAAGCTAGTGGTTTTGTTAGTAATAATGTGGATATCATGATTAAATTACTATTAGTGTTGTTAAGATTTTAATGACATGATAATGGTGTCTTGATATTATTATTGTTATTAATTACTTATTCGATTATTGTTCTTGATTTAGTAATATTTGGTTATTTGTATTCCTGGTATATTTAGTAAGTCTTTATATAGTAAGTCTATGTTTAGTAAGCCTATAAATAGTATATTTGTTTTGGGTAATGATAATCGATATGTTATTTGGGTAATGGCAATTAATAAGTATACGTGACATGTTGATATGCATATTTACATTTGTTTTAAGTAAATCGTTTATGAACATGATCAAGTGATTAATTAGTAGTGTTGGTTGTACGAATAGAATTTAATACTAAGTACTATTATAGGAACTGAGTTCGAGGTGGAATAATTCGGGCAGCTGTTCGGTTGTCTTTCTGCAGGTCGAGGTAGGGGATGTATATATATATATGTATATATATATATATGTATATATATATATATGTATATATATATATATGTATATATATATATATGTATATATATATATATGTATATATATATATATGTATATATATATATGTATATATATATATGTATATATATATATATATATATATATATATATATATATATATATATATATGTGTGTGTGGTTACGTTATTGACATGACGTATATGTGTTGCTTACTATAAGTTTGATAACACTATTTGTGAATGTATTTTGAATTGTTGATTACTATCGATTATTGTGGAGAACGGGGGTTGTCAAATGGGTCTTGTGATATGGGTCTTGTGATATGGGACTTGTGATATGGCCATGGAAGGTGTGGTGTGATGGAAGGTGTGGTGTGATGGGAGGTGTGGTGTGATGGACGTGACGTGGATGACTTGGTCTTGTGATGTGGAGATGGAGGAGGATGCATTTTTACTGTTGTTTATGTCTTATTTATCTTTCTACTCAACCTCGTGGTTGACCCTGTGTATTCGTGTGACACCTATGATGATCCGTGATGGGGAGCAGTTTGACAGGAAAGATGGTGCTGTGGGAGCATGGGATGGCGTGAGCACTTGGATGGACCGACTTAGATGTAGATCACATACTATGTAGTTATCAGTTGTACTTTAGTTTCACTGTGTAGTTTTTTTTGTAACAACAAAGTTTAAATTTTTATCAGCTTTTATATAAAGTAATTTGGTTTGATTTACTTTGTTATTCACTACCTCGGATATTCCGAGATGGTAACAGCTCAATTTACTGAGGATGTCTTGCTAAAGGCTCCTTAATAAATCGGGGTGTTACACTGGGCCACTACTTGGGGTGGTGACACCCAGATCCAGCCTGGTGACGATCTCCTTGGGAATCGGCCAGTTTAACTCTTCTCTCCCGAAGGGATTGGAGGTCTGTCCAGGCCCTGGTTGTAACATTCTGAACGGCTGCTCTGGGCGAGCAGCTGCGGCGATTTGCTCTCTCAGGTTCAGATTGTCCTTCTTCAGGCCCTCTATGGCTTCCTGCAAACCACCATCTGCATCGGATCTGGGCCGGGAGCCTGCGGCTGCAGGCCTACTCCAGGTATCTAGGCTTCTCCGCTTCTGCTGGGGCTGCTCTCTCTGCTCTGCCTTGGGGAAGCAGACGCAAGTGGTGGTCTGGGAACCTGAGGAGGTTTGCTGGATAGAGCCACAACCCTTGGGGCTGTGGTCTGACTCACGATGGGTGATCCTGCGAGACCAATGGACATAGTATGGTTGGTCCCGCTGGACTGAGCTGGCATGCTTTGGGAACTGGAAGGCTTAGCTTTGGTCCCAGACATGTTTGTTGTGACGAGATAACGGTTTCAGATATTGGAATGCGCACTATGCCCCACGGTGGGCGCCAAATTGTTTTGGTAAAATTTCTATCGGGTCAAGTCTTTTGTGATGCGAGTCAAAGTACCAACCAATATGCGGATTTACGTAAATGATAAATGCAAAGACAAAAATGGACACAGAATAACACGTGAGGTTTTTGGTGACGCGGAAAAACCCAATGAGGGAAACAACCGCGGGGGGAACGGAATCCCACCAAGATTTTCACTACTATCGAGGATGTTCGCTGTTTTGAATGGAGTACAAGTGTGTGCGTAAGTAGAAAAACTATAACGTAGGAACTGAATGAATAAATAATGCCCTAATTTCTCCTTTTATAGCCTTGGACTCCTGGTCAGCTGGTCCTGGTCCTGGTCCTGGACAGCTCCAGGAATATAGGAGAGAGTCTAGGGGAATATGCTTCTAGGGTTTTGACCCTTTCCTACTCCTCAACGTCTCTTTTCTTGCGTGTGATCTGACCCACTTCATCTCTCAACCTCATCAAAGACATCGTTGTGCACATGGAGTGCACACTCTTTTACTCAACGCATCAGCAACCACGTTTCCTTTCCCCTCATGGTACACTATCTCCATATCATAATCCCCGATTACCTCCATCCACCTCCTCTGTCTCATGTTAAGCTCCTTCTAAGTAAATATGTACTTCAGACTCTTATGGTCTGAGAATACCTTGAACGTCTCACCGTACAGATAATGTCTCCAGATCTTAAGTACAAAGACTATTAGAACACTTAGGTTGATGATGAAAAGTTCATTTGTTATTTGATCGTTTGCTCTTAGTTACCATTGCTTAGTGATTGAAGCAAACAAGTGGACTAGTGATTGAGGCAATCAAATGGGCTTGTAAGAAGATTCAACATGATCAATTGAAGTGGACACAAGTCAAGAACAAAGATACATCTCCTAACATTAGTCAAAATGTTGTAAGAGTAAGTGTAACATTCTCATTAAAATCAAGTGACTGCTTAGTCATGCAACAGTGCACTGGATTGTTGCATCTGATACACCATATGGAGTATTTTTCAAATAAAAATTAATTCGAAAAATTTGCAAGTGTCATCTTCTGTTTTTGAATAAGGTATTTTCACAAATCAGAAATGCAAAAAGAATATATTTGCAAAGCTTCCACAAGAAGATACAATCTTATTTATTCAAATTGTTCTTTTTATCAAAAATGGGTCTTCTAATTTTTTAATAGAAAACTTGTGAGTTCCCATGCAAAAGTGTGTTTTATACTCCTTGCTTCCAAATCAGATTTGCTTTTCATTGAGCCTATAAAAACTAAACACAACTTTTGCATTTTCAAATAGTTTAACTAATATCCAATGGACAAAAGGAAAATGTTGTGTAATAACCATGTTTTGGGTAAACCTATTACATGGTTTTTACACTATGAAAGGAACCTTTTTTGTTCATTTGATGCTAACGCTTTACAAAATATTTATTGAGAGTTTCTGCAAAAAACTTGTGCTTTTAAAGTTTATCTTTTAAGTTTTTATGCAAAACGATTTCAGTTTTAAAGTCTTCAAACATGTTTTTCAAAGCTGTAAAATCTCCATGTATCAGTAAGCTGCACTGTGACATAATGAGTTTGTTCCATGATTCTCGTGTTTAGATCTTAATTGTAATCTCCATGTTCTTAAGTGAACCCTTGAGATTCTGATCCTGTAAACCAAAAAGATAGAACTTCATAAACTCTTGAAGCGGAGTAGCTTTAAGCTTGAGTCCAAGTCTTGAAGCGGAGTAGCTTTGAGCAAATGCTACCGGAGTAGGTTGGCGAATTATTTTCATTGTAAGGGATTTTGTTAAGTTTGAGTAACTCTCTAAACAAGCAATAAAATAACGGTTGGACGTAGGCTCCGGAGTAGGAGTTGAACCAATTTTTAAAACATCATTTGTTTATTCATTTACTCTTATTTTTATTTATCCTTCGCATATCCTTTTCTAATCTCGCTGCCAGTACTGCGCAACAGTTACTCATATTGTTGCTTAGACTTGCTGCACCTCTTGTGAACTTATTATTCATTAAGTTTCTCAAGTTAGTACTTAATAGCCTTTACTTGTATTTTATTTTATACAAGTAAACGGGAATTTTTTTAGAAGGTCACCTAATTCACCCCCTACCCCTCTTAGGTGTTCAATCGTTCTTAACTCTTCAATTGGTATCAGAGCCTCGTGCTATTGATATTGGTTACATCCAAAGAGTTGATCCTATAGTTATGGACAATTCAAAACACACTAATTAAGCATCCCATCTTTAGGGGAGATAACTATGCTTGGAGGAAACATCGCATGGAGCACTATGTCAAGGGTACCGATTATGAATGTTGGTTGATAATTCAAAATGGCCCCCTCGCTATCACAATAACTAATGCTAATGTCACTAGTACAACAAAGAGCGAGGACAAATATGTTAAGGCGAATTATAGGAAGGTCGAAAAGAACTCTAAGTCTATGTCCATTCTTCAATATGGCATTGGTGAACAAGATATTAACCGGATATCCGGTTGTACCACGACCAAGGAGATTTGGGACACCCTATGCCTTGCATATGAGGGAACGTCACAAGTCAAGAAGTATCGCATAGATCTTCTTATGCAACAGAACGAAATGTTTAACATGACTAAGATGAGTCCATAAATAGCTTGTCTTCTCGTTTTTCTAGTATTATCAATGAACTCAAAAATCTAGGGAGGGTTTTTGAACCCGAGGATCTAGTCCGTAAAATCCTTCGCAGTCTAACTGAAAAATGGCAACCAAAGGTTACGGCAATTGAGGAAGCAAATGACCTATCAAAACTACCCCTTAATGAACTAATGAGCTCACCCATTGCTCACGAGTTAACTCTCGTGAAGCATTCCGAGGAAAGCTCTAAAGGGAGAGGGCTCGCTTTCAATGCTCTCTCAAGTGATGAGGAGGATGGAGATAACGTGTTTGCAATGTCTACAAAAAATATTGAAGGTATAATAAATAGTCAATGCTCACAAAGATTTAAAACAAATACTAGTAAGCGTCTTCCTAAAGAAAGGTTGAGTTCCACAATTAGATGTTTTAAATGTGGTAACAAAGCTCATCAAATCAAAGAATGTCCAAAGTGGAACACCATTAAATCTAAGGAAAAACGTGACTTTGCAAAACAAGATTATAAAACTAAAGTCATGACAGCTATTTGGGGCTTGTCTGAGTCGGAGGAGGACGAGGTCCTTGAGGAAGAATTGGATGTCAAATTATGCATTTTGTCAACTTCCTCAAAAAATGTTTCAAAGTCTTCTAAAGAAAAGGTCGTGTGTCTTATGAAACATTCAAATGATTCAAATTCAGATTCAGATGATGAGGTAAATTCACTCAAGAAAAAGGTTCGTTCTTTCTCCAATGATAAAGTTTGCATTCTCCAAGATCAATTCATATATAAGTGTCGTGTTCAAAGCAATAAATTACAAGCAATGCAAGATAAGATTGAAAATATTGCTAAAGAAAACATAAGTCTAAAAGAGAGTCTAAATGAGAATGACAAACCATGTTCCTCAATGAATCTTGAAAAGAAAATTAGAACCCTTAGAAAAGAAAATCTATTTCTAGCAAAAAGAGCTGAACAGGCTCATGTCACAGACTCTTGCACTGTTGCATCAAATCTTGATAATGAAATTGAAACCCTTAACAAACGTCTGTCTACATTAACCATAGAACGTGACTCATTATCACTTAAGCTCACTACCTGCAAATAAAATAACAAACAACTTGAGCAAATTGGAATGTTGTTAAGTGATGAAGTAAGTCATACGAAACAAGCTTTTGATAAAGTGGGAAAGACAAACCCCGAGTATCTAGCTAAAATTGAAACATTGACGAAAGAGCTATATGAGGCTAAAACCCTTTATCTAAGGGAAGAAAGTTAGAAAGTCTTAGAGTTTCCGTTAAAACAATCACAAGTGTTGAGTAATATATTCTATATAAGTAATATATTGTTTTATGTTTTAATAATGACAAGTCTAAACAATTATGTTTTATATGCATATGCGTGTAATCGTGCGTTTAAGTGTACAGTTAATTATAGAGCGAAGATCGTAGTTTAACAAAATATAATTCAATCGAAGAATTGAAGAACGATCAAGCTCATGTTAAGTGTCAAGTCTTTTTTGAAGATTTACAAGACACAAGTTTTATTACAATGTCAAGAGTTCTTAAGTTATGGATCATTCCTATAACTATCGAAGAAATGAGATTTGCGTAATATAAGTCAAAGCGTGAAGATTTATCCGTGCTATTAATATATTATTATATATTAATTTAGTAATCTTATAAACGGTTTTTAAAATAGAAGTATTCTTTAGTTAACAAGAATTAAAGTATTTATCTTATCAGGTAAATATTAATTCTAAAATACTAAGGATTTTATTTTCACCGTTATTGTCAAAGTTCAAATTCCTAGAGAAACGTGCTTCGAGAAATATGTCTCGAAGAACGTGTTATGTGTATTGGGAATCGTGCATAGAGAGGCGTGCTTCACGTTTTGTGTACGAGTCCTAATACGTTTCATATTATCTTTATGGTTAATTAAATAAATAATGATATTTATTTAACTTACTTAAAGATTGACTAGGATTTGAATAAGAATATAATTTATTATATTATTGACAAGAATTAGGATTTGATTCATAGTAGGATTCTATATTTTATGGTATAAGGATGTTTCCTAAATCAAATAGGATTATGGAAATATTATCTTATGTCTTAATTTAATATTATTCTATTAGAGTCCTTTCCTAATTCATATAAGATTAAGTTTTAAATATTACCTAGAATTAGTATTCTAGATAAAGTAATATTCCTAAACTATCTAGGGTTCAACCTAGATCTAAATTAGTATATAAGCTCTCAAATATCACACGCCTAATGGATATTCACGAAAATCAAGCCTCACGTAAATCGAGAAGAACAAACGAACGTAGTCTCTCACACGTTTCGTTTTCCGTGCAATCATTGTCAAATTTCGTAATCAAGACTACAAGCTTTGAAGAATATCTTCATACATTCAAGATCATCAAATACGAGAAGTTGTTAAAAGTTTATCTAACTTACTTAAGATAGATTCGAGTATTTAACAGTACTCATTGTAAGCAAGTATTTCTCGGTACTTGTCATAGCTAGATATTTAACGGTATCTAGGTTGAGTTGCAACTAACATCAAAGTTGTACGAGTGGGTTGATAAAATTGTAATCCGGAGAAGGTACAAATTTTATTAATCGAGAATAGTGGACGTAGGTTTCGATTTGTGAAACTGAACCACTTCAAAAGATCGTGTCTCCTTTTCTTATTATCGTTCTTACTCATTACTTTCTATTACTTCGTCACAACAACTCACATCGAAGAAGAATCGAAAAAGTTGGCATACTCAATTCACCCCCCCCCCCTTCTTGAGTATATCTAGGTCAATAGACTCTTCAATTGGTATCAGAGCCTCGTGCTCTTGAAAGCCTTACAGCTTGAGATTGATCCTTTTATTGATTTCCAATGGATTCAAAACACCTTAAGTGTCCTATCTTCGATGGAAAGAACTATAGCTTGTGGAAGAACATGATGACCCACTATGTCAAAGGATGTGACTGGGAATGCTGGAAAATAATTCAAACTGGACCAAGAAAGTTCTTGGTTGCATCTGCAAATGGAACCACATATGAGAAACCAGAAAGTGACTATGTGGAAGCTGATTACAAGATTGCTGAGAAAAATTCAAAAGCCATGAGTCTACTTCAAAACGGTATGATTACTTCTGAATTTGATCGCTTCTCTTCTTGTAACTCAGCTAAAGAAATATGGGATAGCCTAGAACTTGCCTACGAAGGTACATCCGCAGTCAGGAAACATCGTATAGACTTGCTTATTCAACGATATGAACTTTTCACTATGGAAAAGAATGAATCGATTGATAGCATGTCTGCACGATTCTCCTGCATACTTAATGAAAACCTTGGTAGGAAGTATGATTCTGAGGACATAGTCAGAAAGGTCCTTAGAAGCCTTACCAAAAAGTGGCAACCTAAAGTCACTGCAATTGAAGAAGCTCGTGATCTCTCGACCATGACTTATCAAGAACTTATTGGATCTCTAATGGCTCATGAGATCATGCTGAATAGAGATGACGATGATCATCCTAAAAACAAAAATATTGCCTTACAAGCCTCTGCAAGCGAAGAATGTGAACCTGAACTGGAAGATGAAACAGTTCTATTCGCAAGACGCTTTAAAAAGGCAGTCTTCAAAGGCAGATATACCAAATCAAACAATAAGACAAGTGACAAGAAAAAGAATGACTCTAAGCAAACCTTCTTCAAACGAGGGTGCTTTAAATGTGGTGATCAAGGGCATATGATCAAGGACTGTCCAAGCTGGGACAAAATAAAAGACAAAACCAAACGAGATAAAACCAAGACTGAATTCAAGAAGGTTATGCTCGCATCTTGCTGGGGAGAATTGGATTCCGACGATGACGATGACTCAGAAAACGAGGAAGTTGCTAACCTGTGCCTAAGCAACATCAGTTTGGATCTAATCTCCGACGATCATGACTCATCACAATTCTGCCTCTATGGAGAATCTGATTCGGAAGATGAAGACCAAGAGGTAAATTTTTTACAGCTTAAGAGTCAAGTTAAAAATTTATCTAAATCTGCTTTAATTAATTATTTCGAACAAACCTTAGACCAATGTCACGAACAAAGTCTTGAATTAGACGAATTGAAGGAACATATCCTTGACATTGCAGAGGAAAATCAACTTTTAAAGGCCAAAGCTAAGAAACTGAAATCCAAAGTTAACATTGATACAATTGTTAAATTGGAAACAGTAATGTCTGAGAAGAAAAATCTTGAGTCTAAAGTTACAGCCAATAAAGCTGTAATCTCAAAATTGAAACTCAACATTAAAGAGCTTGAATCTAAGATTATAGCCAATGAAGCTATAACCTCAGATCTAAAAAGGTCTAATGAACTTCTAAAGAGTAAACCTACACCAATGGTTTTAGATGAAACTCATCAAGAAGAAGTTGAAATCCTCGAGCAAAAGATCATGGATCTGGAATTCAACATAACCAAAATTAAAAAGGAACATGCAAAAATC
The DNA here is from genome assembly GCA_029255685.2 of Silene conica. Lineage (NCBI taxonomy): Eukaryota > Viridiplantae > Streptophyta > Magnoliopsida > Caryophyllales > Caryophyllaceae > Silene > Silene conica. The sequence goes on along the minus strand of CM055317.2, from coordinate 31,404,063 downwards.
GTGTTCAATTTTAATAAAGATATTCAAGACTTAAAAGAACATAACAATGTTGACCACTCCTCATGCATAAAAGAAATAGATTCCTTAAAAGACCTTCTTCTTCATGCTCGTAAAGTTCACGAAAAATGGGAAGGAAGTACTAACGTACTAAACTTCCTAACAGAACAATATGACAACAACATGAAGATGGGCCTAGGACATGAATGCTATGGTAGGAGAGACCACTCTAAATGTCAACAAAAACCTGATGAACGTGACTTTAGAAAAAGAAAGTACGTAGACTTGCCTGAATACTTAATTTGTACTTATTGTGGTCATAATGGACACCTACGAGAAAACTATGTAAAACATGCACTCGACTTCAAAACTGGAGTCAAATTTGTGAAATCTCTAGGAATACCAAATGATTCCAAATCTATCATTGACAGTGAGGAAGGTAATGAAAAGGTTGAGGAAAGAAATAATGACCATAGATGGTTCTATGATATGTCCTTTAATTACGCAGAAAAGAAAAATAGAACCACTCAAACTCCTAAACCTACAACCTACAAGAAACAAAACCCAAAGACTCACACTAGACCAACAAAACCTAACTACCACAGATACAAGAGACCTATAGTGAGACAAGTCTGGGTTAAAAAGCAAGATGTGTTTATTGTCACTAACTCAAAAGGACCCAAGTATGCTTGGGTACCTAAGTCCTGTCTTTAAATTACATTTTGCAGATAATCGCTAAAGAGAATAATCTATGGTACCTCGACAGTGGATGCTCTCGACACATGACAGGCGACGCCAACCTATTCACTACCTTGGAACCATTCGACGGAGGAAAGGTCACCTTCGGTGACAACAAAAAGGGAAAGGTAATAGGTGTCGGTAAGATAGGCATCTCATCTTCTCACTCTATTAGCGATGTAAATCTGGTAAGCGGTCTTAAACATAACTTAATTAGTATATCCCAATTATGCGACAAAGGAAACAAAGTTGTTTTTCATAAAGATGTTTGTCGTATAATTATGGAAGGTACAAGTAAAGTTATTCTTGAAGGTCATAGAAAGAAAAATGTTTACATGATTGATTTAAACGTTGTGCCTACTGACTCTCTCTCATGTATGAAAGTTACGTTAGATGATCCATGTCTCTAGCATAAGAGATTTGGGCATATTAGTTCTCCTATTCTTAGCAAATTGAAGAGATGGGACTTGGTCGAAGGTCTTCCCAAGATCAAGTTTGATCAAGAAAAGATGTGCGACACATGTGCACGATGTAAACACGTCAGATCATCCTTCAAACAAAAAAGAATAGTAAGTACTAACCAAGCTCTTGACCTAGTACATATGGATCTCTATGGCCCTATGAAGGTAAGAAGCAGAGGCGGTTCCAGGTATATTTTCGTTCTAGTTGATGATTATTCTAGATTTTTTTGGCCAATCTTTCTTCATTCTAAAGATGAAACATTTGATGAATTTGTTAGTCTTATGAAACTTGTTCAAAACAAATTGAAAACTAATCTAGTAACTATTCGAACTGACCATGGAACTGAGTTTGACAACCATACTTTTATTGAATTCTGTAAATCCAACGGTGTTGGACATAACTTCTCTGCACCTAGAACACCACAACAAAACGGAGTAGTTGAACGCATGAACAGAACCCTAGAAGACATGGCTAGAACAATGCTTCTTTGTAGTGGCCTACCTAGAAACTTTTGGGCTGAGGCTATTAGTACAGCTTGCTATATTCATAATCGTGCTATGATTAGACCTATCCTTAAAAAGAAACCTTATGAACTTTTACGTGGTCGTAAACCTAATATATCTCATCTAAGATGTTTTGGGAGTAAATGCTTTGTTCATAACAATGATGGTAAAAATCGTTTAAGCAAATTTGACCCTAGAAGTGATGAGGCAATTTTCATAGGATATTCTGATCATAGTAAAGCCTATAAAGTTTTTAACAAACGTACCTTATGCATAGAAGAGAGCATACATGTTATCTTTGATGAGAATAATGCCTTCGACAAGCCTTTACAGGACGAAGAGGAAAACCTAGACGAACCTGACTTTCGTTTGTCAAGGGAAGATCCTCCTGAAATAGAAAATAATAATGAAGGTGAAATTCAAGGAAACAATGATGAACTTGACTTGGAAGCAAATGGTGCGAGAGATGAAACTACAGTTGATGATACTGTAATAACTCTCAAACCAATGACTTAGAACCCAGAGTTGTAGCTAATGAAGCTACAACTTTGAATCAAAACCAAAGGGAAGAGGTCATAATTATACATGACTCTCCTACAAACCCTGGTTTGGATTCAGGGGGAACAAGTCAAAATCCCGAGTCAAGCAGTAGCAATGAAAACAATCAATCAAGAAACTGGAGATATAAAGGCTCTCACCCTTTGGATAATATCATAGGAAGCCTTACAGAAGGAGTTCAAACTCGAAGAAGCTTAAACAACTTTTGTTCTTTCTACTCCTTTCTCTCCACAATTGAACCTACAAACATAAAAGAAGCTCTTGCAGAACCTGACTGGATAGTCGCCATGCAAGAAGAACTACAACAATTCGAAAGGAATAAAGTATATGGCATCTCGTTCCTCGTCCAAAAGATAGATCAGTAATTGGAACGAGATGGGTATTCAGAAATAAATTAGATGACTCTGGAGTCATCGTTCGTAATAAGGCAAGATTGGTCGTTCAAGGATACAACCAACAGGAAGGGATCGATTATGACGAAACCTTTGCTCCTGTTGCTCGCCTTGAAGCGATTCGCTTGCTCATAGCTTTTGCTGCACATAAAGGAATGAAATTATTTCAAATGGATGTTAAGACTGCATTCCTTAACGGATATCTTCAGGAGGAAGTCTATGTCGAACAACCTCCTGGATTTCCTGACAGCAAACTAAAAGACCATGTGTACAGATTGGATAAAGCTCTCTACGGGCTGAAACAGGCCCCTCGAGCATGGTACGACAGACTATCAAAGTTTCTGTTGGAAAGCGGATTCAAGAGAGGATCAGTAGATAAGACACTATTTCTGAAAAGTGAAAATTCCAATTTACTAGTTGTCCAGATCTACGTTGACGATATTATATTTGGCTCAACCAACAAAAAGTTGTGCCAGTATTTCTCAGAGTTGATGACATCCGACTTCGAGATGAGTATGATGGGATAATTAAAATTCTTCCTTGGTTTACAAATTCAACAAACGAACGAGGGTATCAAAGTCCATCAACAAAAATATGTCAAAGAGTTAATAAAGAAATTTGGAATGGAATCCTCTCATCCTATGCCTACTCCAATGGTAACAGATAAGAAACTCACCAAAGACGAGGACGGTAAGTTAGTAGATGAAACTACTTATAGAGGTATGATCGGTTCACTTCTTTATCTTACTGCAAGTCGTCCAAATATAATGTTTAGTGTCTTCGTTTGTGCTCGATTCCAATCTGCACCAAAAGAATCGCATAAGATTGCGGTTAAGAGAATTCTAAGATACCTAATCGGAACATCAAAATTATATCTATGGTATCCTATGGACTGCAATTTTAACCTATTAGGATATTCAGATGCGGATTATGCAGGTTGCTCTTTAGATAGAAAAAGCACTTCTGGACTTGCGACCTTCGTTGGACCATGTATCATATCATGGGCATCCAAGAAACAAAATTCAGTCGCCTTGTCAACCGCAGAAGCAGAATATATTGCAGCCGCACTGGTATGTTCCCAATTACTATGGTTAAAACAGCAGTTACTTGATTATGGTATTGACGTGGGATGTGTACCTATATTATGTGATAATACGAGTGCTATTATAATATCTAAAAACCCGGCTCAGCACTCGAGAACAAAACACATAGAGATTAGACATCATTTCTTACGTGACCATGTAGAAAAGAAAAACATTAAATTGGAATTTTGTAGTACGGAAAAACAATGGGCGGATATTTTTACTAAACATTTGGCTAGAGAACGATTTGAGACTTTACGATTGGAAATTGGTTTAATCGGTGGCACCTAATCGATCTTAAGAGCTGAAAATAACCCAATGATTGACTATGAAAAGACTGAATTATATGACTGTGTCCGTATATTCCGCTGCATGCCTATGTGTGTTATTTTTTATTAAATGCTCAATCTTGATTATATCATGCTATATGTTATACGAACGTACTGTAACACCCCGATTTATTAAGGAGCCTTTAGCAAGACATCCTCAGTAAATTGAGTTGTTACCATCTCGGAATATCCGAGGTAGTGAATAACAAAGTAAAACAAACAAAAGTACTTTTTATAAAAACTGATAAAATTTAAACTTTGATGTTACAAGTACTACACAACGGAAGTAAAGTACAACTGATAACTACAAAGTATGTGATCTACTTCTAAGTCGGTCCATCCAAGTGCTCACGCCATCCCATGCTCCCACAGCACCATCTTTCCTGTCAAAACTGCTCCCCATCACGGATCATCACAGGTGTCACACGAATACACAGGGTCAACCACGATGTTGAGTAGAGGAAAAGTAAACAACCAAACATTACTATAAATAGAAAGTCGGACTTCTCCACTCCGAATCACAAGACCCATAATTCTCCACACCAATCACAGACCCTTTATCTCCGCACCAATCACAGACCCTTTATCTCCGCACCAACCACAGACCCTTTATCTCCGCACCATTCACAGCCCCTTTATCGTCACCTCGTATCATATCTCAAAATATATAAATAGAATAATTCAATATAATAATCACATTATAACAACAATAAACATGGTTATCACCAAATGTCAACAGATCACTCATCATTATATGCATAGTATTCCCCTACCTTAGACTGCAAAAGAACAAGGTCAACTGTATTGTTGCTAGAAGTATTCCACGCGAAAACCGTCACCTAAAAATATATTACGGAAAGAATTAATAAACTTCCCGAACCCCCCATAAGTCAACTTACACTTACTATAAATAGCAACCCTTTATAATTGGAAACTTTCCCGAAGTAGAGACTTCCTTTAAACGCTAATTTCCCGACTCATAAACTTCAACTAACACAAAGTAATAACTAATATAAAAATAATACTAATAAACAATAATAACAAACTAATAATAATAATAATAATAATAATAATAATAATAATAATAATAATAATAATAGTAATAATAATCATAATAACAACCAACCATGTATTCATACCCCACCAATCACGTTATTAGTAACAATAATATAATAGTAAAAGCCCTAACACTAACCCAAATCACGTAAACCCCTACACCCGCGGAAACAAGACCCCGTACTCCTCCTAACACCATATTTCCCGCCGTCAGCCACCAGACCCTACACGCACATCAACCTGCCTCACCACCGACATCCAGACCGGTGTCGACTCCAACCGACGGTTCGAACCGAGACCAAAACCAGGTCCACTTAAACCCCACAAAAGCTCCTGAAAACGACCTCCACAACCACCAGTCGCCACCTCGACACAACCCAGGACCCCCACTGACACTACCCCGTCAACAGACCAAGACGCAACCGGTGGTACCACCGTGTCGACCTCCCCCGAGTCAACGGTGGCACCACCCCCAAAACACCTTTGTACCACGCTCCATTTTACGATAAAGCAGCAGCCCTCATCGGAACCCTCTTTTTGCACCGACAACACCCACCATAACCCCCTGTGACACCACTATCCTACCACCCTGGCTACTACTCACAACATACACGTTAAGTATAACGTAAAATATAAGCGAATTAACTTTCAAATTTCGAATTCGAACACGACATTACAAGCTACCGACGCAAAAGCAATGGACATACCTGTTTCACGGTGCAATCGAACCGCCCTAGACCACCCTAACCCCATCGTGTGAAACCCCTTCCGACTCCCTGTTGTAGCGACTGTAAACGTGTGGTGTGATAGCTGTAGGATAATTAGGGTAGGATTAGGTTTAGGGTGAAGTATAGGCATGTGACGGCTAGAGAGGATGAGCGTGTTTGAGGTTGAGCGTGTTTGAGGTCTTAACTTGCTTACACCGTGGGCTGATCTCATAGGAGGCACAATTTGAGGCCCAATCCGTCATTCAGATACGGTTTTAAGCTAACACACATTTACGACATACACTAACGACATATAAGATATAACTTATTCGATAAACTAATTATCGAAAGCAACGACTAAATATCATCGACCCGACTATATACAAAAATAATGATAACCGTTATAATAATAATATACGAGGTATTACAATGGGTTGATTCAACCTAAGGCCCATATGTGACATTAGCACGCATCTCAAGGTCTAGTATCAATATTATAACGTGACTCGATGAATAATATCCGTACTCGACACTTTACTAATAAAATATAAGAACACTTGCTCGATAACTTAATTATCAAACGTAAACGTTCAAATAATTAAAAACACGTGAACATAAATGTTAAATAAAACATAATAAAAAAATGTGGGTATTAAAGTCTTCCCTCCTTAAAATGAACTTCGTCCCGAAGTTCACCACCCCTTAACGGTAAATAAACACGTAGCAAGCATGAATAATCACAAGTAACACTTAAGAACCGTGAGATGTTACATTTTATCCCCCTTAATAAAACTTTGTCCCCAAAGTTTAACATACAACCGAAACCATGACACTTCAACAACCACGATATAGTGCATAACAGAAGCAGCAGGGTTATGAAGTATATTCAATTAATCATGACGTATCAATTAGCCATGTCATAACAACCAGCCATATCATAAAATCATTAAGATTTTACAATCCTATCTTCCTTAAAACATGGTTACGTCCTCGTAACCCTATTATAAAATTCCAGCTCATTACTCTGTCTTACTCATTACATTATCTCCTAAAATCTTACTCCAAGTAACCAAGTATCATATTCTCATCGTCGAACCTAAGACCAAGTACAAGGGGTGAGTGAACTGGCGGAATAAACCGCGAAACAATATTTCCATCTCAATATCGATTTCGAACTAATAAAATATAACTCAACAACCATGGTCACTCTAGACCATAAATATAACTCGGCACGGAGGCCCTATAACTCAATAATAGCACCCAATCTCAATCTCCATCTCAATATCAGTATCAATATCGTCAAGGTTCACAGAACCGTGCTCAACACTTAAAGTATGAACTTTAAGCTACTCACCCACAAGTTAAGGTCAAAGAGAACGATAAAAGAAAATGCAATACCAATCATACACGATCCAAAATGACAATCCCCCCTAAGACCCGTATACTCCGATTCGGTCATAACAAGCAATATAAAGATTCTCAAATAGTCATGTCGCGTGTTCATTTGTCAATTATAAAATCAATTATTAATGAAATTAACATCAGTATTCCACACTAGAGTCAATTATCAAATAATTGCTTGGGTACTTTAAATCTATATCTTCCATCTGCTACTCTTTATTCTCGCTGTAGCACAACCAAACTCTCAAAATAAAAGCATAATCGGCGACTCATAACATATGAATACTTTTATATATTCAACAAAATTCCCAATACCCGCTCCTCCATATTTACCAACATATAAGTAATCACCAAAACATGGCAGCTCGAATAAATATAGAAGCACATAGACTCCGACAATCGATCAGTACATATACATGTATCCCGAACAAGAATAAGAATATTAAGACCGGTAGAATCATGTTACGCAGCAAACAGAATCAGAGTAACTAACACCGATATACCCTTGAAATTATAACACAAAGTTAACGCATTTGCACCGATGTAGACAATCAGCAAACTCGTAGTTCATAATTGACAAATTAAAACATTTCATGTTCGTAAACACATTATAGAAAAGACATAGGACAAAATTTACTAACATAATTAAACAGGGAGCATCGACATATCTCACAAGATATACACAAATCATACACTAACAAGATCGTTTAACATTCCTAGATATCACTAAGTTACAATCACTTGGGTACATTTTCTATCCATTACGTCATTTATCATGAAACTATTAATATATGTGACTTGCAAAAATAAAGGGTTTACCTAATGCGCAGTAATTAAATTCCGTGCAGGATTTCATTAACACCTAGTTTTAGAATATGTCATATAGCAAACAATCATCATAATTATCAAACATCAAGCTTAATCATGGTTTATCACTTCGAAAATATTTTGGAACGTTTGAAACATAGAAGCGGTAATTTGTGACCATTTATAAATACGAATCAAAAGGCAGTTTCCCAAGCTATAGATCGAAACAAGACTACGCGGTGACACTCTGACTCTTCTTTACTAAGACGTTCTGGGTACTCAGGAATTATGAAAGTTTTAACAATAGAAGTAAACGAATTTACAAAACTAGTACTAGCACAAATCACATGTCAACCAATTAGTAATTCGATACGTCGTGATCAGATTTTAGATATAGCAATATGCAATTCACTATATGGCATACCAATATACTTTGAAAAAAAATAAAAATTATAGAGATTATAATCGCAGGGAACTAGACAGAGATAAACCATTAATATACGAAAGAACATCAACAAGGTTCACATTGTTCAAGTTAATCGCAATTACGTACATCAATTAGGTTGTTATGTCATGCTAACAGGCTTACCAGGTAAATTTCAGTCTACCACTTGGCGGAACCCTTCTCTAATAACATGATTTAACAGCACATACGAATACCACATAATTATATGAGGTCATATCACTAGAAAGTAAGAGCGTCTGTATAATAGAAACTATGTTATATGAAACTTGACGAAATGTGCAAGGTTACATCATCATATGGTAAAGTTCATATTCATTTCATATTCCTATTATTCATGTTACTAATGCCATGACAGGATATTACGTGCTCATTTCACCAATTCACATTTGATTAAACTTTTATATGAAACTTACATAACTCACAATTCCACCAATTAAACATTATGCAACAACTTACAAAAATCCTAATTAAATAACCGCTTAGCTATCTTGCGGGTTGTTATAGTTTTTAGAATAATTTAATGAATTTAGATAACCATAGGAAAAGAATCAAAGGCATATCTCAAGGCATTATATATAACAAATTTTATAACTCGATGGGTCAGAACATGAACTTTAAAGCAATTCATCAGAAAATTGGGCAACTTGCAAAAATCACAATTAAATAACAGCTCATTAAGATTTTACATGGCTTATCACTTTCAAAATGTGAACGAATGTTCTAAACAATCGGGTTGGAATCATGCATAAACAATAACCACACTGTAAACGATTTCCTTTACAAAGACATAGGTCAAAACAGAACTGTGCAGTAACAATGTGACCACTGACAACCAAAAGTTTTATTTCTCTCAAAATATAACTCCTATTAACATAAAACCAAAAGTATTGTAAAACCAACCCACGAGCTTATCATACATAAAAATTTTATACTTGAATATGGGAAACATTTAAAATGACAGCCTGTACAAACAAGGTAACATTCTGGAAGTTTATTCAAACTTTAATCGTCACCTAGAACACGGTAAGGATTTCGAAATTGAGAGTAGAATCAACTAAATAACTCAATATTTATACGTGTGTATATAAATAAATTTGTTTCTACCATTACACAATCACAACTTATTCAACTACGGAAATATAAACTAGGAGTTACTACAATGTCACTTATTGATTACTATCCCTATAACAAATTTTAAATGCGTATAAAAGGCATAAAATCTTAAGTATGATATATGCAACACATAACTATATACATTCATGGCTTAGGGAAACTCATTCCGCATATCACTAGACATGGATTACTATATCATCTGAATCTGATCATTCATATCTAAATTCCAACCAATATATTGCATAGCTCCGATAGTCATTTACTAACCATATACCATAAGAACATTCCAAACACCAACATACTATGATCACGCTACTCTAACCATTGTTCACAATTACATCTCTAAACTCTTAAAAATTTCAATTCCATCATCCAAATTGATCCACATTTCATATTACACACATCTTTTCATCTGACATCATTAATCATAACTCAAATATTACTTACCTAATTCTTCTCCTGCAAGAACGTTAGTACAAGAAGACTAGGTCACTATAGAATCTACCCCACTCTTCAATTACTCTCATTGGGTTCCCGAGACAGAACCGAAAGGGCCCAGGTTTGGTGTGAGGGGCCCCTAACTCATCCCGTTCCTTTTTGGGGCTCCTATCAGTTTCATCTCGGGGTTCATTTTATTAGACTCGTCCTACGTTCATTATTATTCATTTGGTTTAGGCCTGAGGATCGTTCGCTCTGATACCACTTTGTAACACCCCGATTTATTAAGGAGCCTTTAGCAAGACATCCTCAGTAAATTGAGTTGTTACCATCTCGGAATATCCGAGGTAGTGAATAACAAAGTAAAACAAACCAAAGTACTTTTTATAAAAACTGATAAAATTTAAACTTTGATGTTACAAGTACTACACAACGGAAGTAAAGTACAACTGATAACTACAAAGTATGTGATCTACTTCTAAGTCGGTCCATCCAAGTGCTCACGCCATCCCATGCTCCCACAGCACCATCTTTCCTGTCAAAACTGCTCCCCATCACGGATCATCACAGGTGTCACACGAATACACAGGGTCAACCACGAGGTTGAGTAGAGGAAAAGTAAACAACCAAACATTACTATAAATAGAAAGTCGGACTTCTCCACTCCGAATCACAAGACCCATAATTCTCCACACCAATCACAGACCCTTTATCTCCGCACCAATCACAGACCCTTTATCTCCGCACCAATCACAGACCCTTTATCTCCGCACCATTCACAGCCCCTTTATCGTCACCTTGTATCATATCTCAAAATATATAAATAGAATAATTCAATATAATAATCACATTATAACAACAATAAACATGGTTATCACCAAATGTCAACAGATCACTCATCATTATATGCATAGTATTCCCTTACCTCAGACTGTAAAAGAACAAGGTCAACTGTATTGCTGCTAGAAGTATTCCACGCGAAAACCGTCACCTAAAAATATATTACGGAAAGATTTAATAAACTTCCCGAACCCCCCATAAGTCAACTTACACTTACTATAAATAGCAACCCTTTATAAGTGGAAAGTTTCCAAAAATGGAAACTTTCCCGAAGTAGAGACTTCCTTTAAACGCTAATTTCCCGACTCATAAACTTCAACTAACACAAAGTAATAACTAATATAAAAATAATACTAATAAACAATAATAACAAACTAATAATAATAATAATAATAATAATAATAATAATAATAATAATAATAATAATAATAATAATAATAATAATAATAATAATAATAATAATAATAGTAATAGTAGTAATAGTAATCATAATAAAAACCAAGCATGTATTCATACCCCACCAATCACGTTATTAGTAATAATAATATAATAGTAAAAGCCCTAACACTAACCCAAATCACGTAAACCCCTACACCCGCGGAAACAAGACCCCGTACTCCTCCTAACACCATATTTCCCGCCGTCAGCCACCAGACCCTACACGCACATCACCCTGCCTCACCACCGACATCCAGACCGGTGTCGACTCCAACCGACGGTTCGAACCGAGACCAAAACCAGGTCCACTTAAACCCCACAAAAACTCCTGAAAACGACCCCCACAACCACCAGTCGCCACCTCGACACAACCCAGGACCCCCACTGACACTACCCCGTCAACAGACCAAGACGCAACCGGTGGTACCACCGTGTCGACCTCCCCCGAGTCAACGGTGGCACCACCCCCAAAACACCCTTGTACCACGCTCCATTTTACGATAAAGCAGCAGCCCTCATCGGAACCCCCTTTTTGCACCGACAACACCCACCATAACCCCTGTGACACCACTATCCTACCACCCTGGCTACTACTCACAACATACACGTTAAGTATGACGTAAAATATAAGCGAATTAACTTTCAAATTTCGACGCAAATGCAATGGACATACCTGTTTCACGGTGCAATCAAACCGCCCTAGACCACCCTAACCCCATCGTGTGAAACCCCTTCCGACTCCCTGTTGTAGCGGCTGTAAACGTGTGGTGTGATAGCTGTAGGATAATTAGGGTAGGATTAGGTTTAGTGTGAAGTATAGGCATGTGACGGCTAGAGAGGATGAGCGTGTTTGAGGTCTTAACTTGCTTACACCGTGGGCTGATCTAATAGGAGGCACAATTTGAGGCCCAATCCGTCATTCAGATACGGTTTTAAGCTAACACAAATTTACGACATACACTAACGACATATAAGATATAACTTATTCGATAAACTAATTATCGAAAGCAACGACTAAATATCATCGACCCGACTATATACAAAAATAATGATAACCGTTATAATAATAATATACGAGGTATTACAATGGGTTGATTCAACCCAAGGCCCATATGTGACATTAGCACGCATCTCAAGGTCTAGTATCAATATTATAACGTGACTCGATGAATAATATCCGTACTCGACACTTTACTAATAAAATATAAGAACACTTGCTCGATAACTTAATTATCAAACGTAAACGTTCAAATAATTAAAAACACGTGAACATAAATATTAAATAAAACATAATAAAAAAATGCGGGTATTACAGTCTTCCCTCCTTAAAATGAACTTCGTCCCGAAGTTCACCACCCCTTAACGGTAAAGAAACACGTAGCAAGCATGAATAATCACAAGTAACACTTAAGAACCGTGAGATGTTACACGTACACAACCAATTTCTCAAATCAAAATAATAATATTCAAATATTAACAAATTTATACCTAAAAATATTATTATTATTATTATATATATATATATATATATATATGTGTGTAGTTACGTACCTCAAGTACGTAACTTATAATAAACTAGCGTCATTTAATCACGTACCATATTTACGTACCAAAATTTCCGTAATATCTAAACTCGTCTTATTTGTTTATCCTCCAAACTTTCCCTATTTATTTCTACTACCTAACCCCCCACGTGCCTAACTCACAATCACACCATAAACCGTTCCCCTCTAAAACCAAGAATCCAAGAAAACAAATCACCATTAAAACACCATCAACCTTGACGACAATGCCTCCCATGGCCGCTCGTCGATCACTAAGGAAAAAGAACATGTCGCCTCCCCCACCATCACCCTCTCCTTCACCTCCGCCATCACCAAAACCTGTGTCTATGTCTGTACCCAAATCAGAACCTAGAAAACGTCGTAAAGTGGACAAGGGGAAGTCGGTAATGGCAGAATGATAAAAGAGGAAGGTCTTGATTGTGCTAGAATGATAAAAGGGGAAGGATGTGTGATAAACTAATGAAGTTGATAGGAATCTTGATAGATGAGCGTGAATTGTTGTTTGGGCGAAATAATGGTGGTGACGAAGGTAGAGTAATGCCGATGGATTGGAAGGGAAACTCGATAAATTGTTTGTGTTGGTTTCTGGCTTGCAAAATCAGAAGGCAGAGTATAGTCGTGCCTCTTCATCGGAGATGGGAACGGATTTGCGCGAGTGGATGAGCAAGATGGATGGAGTTCTTGAAAAGCTAAGTCATGATATCCGGGAAGTTCGTGATGAAGTGTTACATGTCAGTGAGCGTTATCACTTTTTGACGTCTCAAAAAGATGCATTAGTGCGCGATAGTCGTTTGTTGAGAGAGGATGGTGCGCAGTGTTTAGAAGCCGTCAAGGCTCTATCTCTTGAAATTCTTAACTTTGAAAGAGCCATTGATGCGCATGTAAGGAATATTGGTAATTGTTTAGATCACCTCTCGACATTGGAATATCGTACGAGGCCGGAGTTCGTTAATCCTCACATCATTCACCATCCTGAAGAAGCTTGAATGTTGTTTTAAGATGTTCGTATTTTTGCTGGGTTTTGGGGAAGTTTGACTGTTGTTGGACTCTGTTTTGGGTGTGGTACGACATGGGTACCCGGTTTCTAACCCGTTCCTTTTTGCAAACCCATTCCAGCCTCTTTTAATTATTTATTCTTTCCTTGGTTTATTCAACCTTTTGGCCCATGATTTTTCTACCTACAAACTATTCGGCCCATTAGGCTCTTATTCGACACATTCGGCCCATGTGGTTTTATTTTACATATTCGGCCCATAGGCTATCTAGTATTTAGTTGTGTGTCGTATTTCCGTTCGTATTTCGTATTTGCATAATTTTAATTATGTTTGTGTGTTTAATTTAGAATTGCATGCTTAGGTTTGTTTCGTATTATATCATTCTAGTCATTTTATGTCTTTGTTTCCGTCTTTTCAATGATGTCAAGAAGGGGAAAAGAGTGCGACCTAGATTACGAATTTGCCTAAGATTGCTCCTTGTCGTAACGTATTGTCTCTCAAAGTTCATTTTTAGTAATTGGTTTAGTCTAAAAATAGAAACCCTAGTTGATCTATATTATAAAAGACCAATATTATGTTGAGGGGGAACGTTACTACGTTACACTTAGACACGATTCTAGGTAAGACTTGCCATCATTAAAAAGGGGGAATTTGTTGAGTAATATATTCTATATAAGTAATATATTGTTTTATGTTTTAATAATGACAAGTCTAGACAATTATGTTTTATATGCATATGCGTGTAATCGTGCGTTTAAGTTTACAGTTAATTATAGAGCGAAGATCGTAGTTTAACAAAATATAATTCAATCGAAGAATTGAAGAAAGATCAAGCTCATGTTAAGTGTCAAGTCTTTTTTGAAGATTTACAAGACACAAGTTTTATTACAATGTCAAGAGTTCTTAAGTTATGGATCATTCCTATAACTATCGAAGAAATGAGATTTGCGTAATATAAGTCAAAGCGTGAAGATTTATCCATGCTATTAATATATTATTATATATTAATTTAGTAATCTTATAAACGGTTTTTAAAATAGAAGTATTCTTTAGTTAACAAGAATTAAAGTATTTATCTTATGAGGTAAATATTAATTCTAAAATACTAAGGATTTTATTTTAACCGTTATTGTCAAAGTTCAAATTCCTAGAGAAACGTGCTTCGGGAAATATGTCTCGAAGAACGTGTTATGTGTATTGGGAATCGTGCATAGAGAGGCGTGCTTCACGTTTTGTGTACGAGTCCTAATACGTTTCATATTATCTTTATGGTTAAATAAATAAATAATGATATTTATTTAACTTACTTAAAGATTGACTAGGATTTGAATAAGAATATAATTTATTATATTATTGACAAGAATTAGGATTTGATTCATAGTAGAATTCTATATTTTATGGTATAAGGATGTTTCCTAAATCAAATAGGATTATGGAAATATTATCTTATGTCTTAATTTAATATTATTCTATTAGAGTCCTTTCCTAATTCATATCAGATTAAGTTTTAAATATTACCTAGAATTAGTATTCTAGATAAAGTAATATTCCTAAACTATATAGGGTTCAACCTAGATCTAAATTAGTATATAAGCTCTCAAATATCACATGCCTAATGGATATTCACAAAAATCAAGCCTCACGCAAATCGAGAAGAACAAACGAAAGTAGTCTCTCACACGTTTCGTTTTCCGTGCAATCATTGTCAAATTTCGTAATCAAGACTACAAGCTTTGAAGAATATCTTCATACATTCAAGATCATCAGATACGAGAAGTTGTTAAAAGTTTATCTTACTTAAGATAGATTCGAGTATTTAACGGTACTCATTGTAAGCAAGTATTTCACGGTACTTGTCATAGCTAGATATTTAACGGTATCTAGGTTGAGTTGCAACTAACATCAAAGTTGTACGAGTGGGTTGATAAAATTGTAATCCGGAGAAGGTACTAATTTTATTAATCGAGAATAGTGGACGTAGGTTTCGATTTGTGAAACTGAACCACTTCAAAAGATCGTGTCTCCTTTACTTTATCGTTCTTACTCATTACTTGCTATTACTTCGTCACAACAACTCACATCGAAGAAGAATCGAAAAAGTTGGCATACTCAATTCAACCCCCCTCCCCCCCTCTTGAGTATATCTAGGTCAATAGACTCTTCAACAACAATATGAAAAGCGTGAAAAAAATGTTGGACTTGGTTTTAAGTGCAACAGTAGCACTCACTGTTGTATTCGAAACCAAGACCCAATTCAAACAAAACTGATTTTCGAAGAAGAAAGTATGTTGGTCTTTCTGAATACATTCTTTGTAACTATTGTGGAAACACTGGTCATGAGTTTTATGATTGCAAAAAGGGAGTCTTTGACCTAAGATGAAATACTAAAGTAGCCAAGCAAGTATGGGTGAAAAGGAAAGCTTCCAAAAATTAAAAGGTCAACAAGGTTGTTGTTAAGGAGGAACCCAAGCATGTTTGGGTTCCTAAACTAACTGTTTGATTTCTTATAGGCAATAGTGGGAGGCAGCAACAATTGGTAATTAGATAATGGATTCTCTCGTCACATGACAAGACAAGAAAACTAATTCCTCTCGCTAGAAGCCTACAATGGTGGCATGGTGTCTTTTGGTAACAACAAACGAGGTGAAATCATTGGTATTGAAAAGTTGGTAAGTCAAAGTCACTATGTGTCGACAAAGTGTTGTTTGTCAAAGGTTTGAAACACAATCTTCTTAGCTAGCATCTCTCAATTTTGTGATCGAGGTAATATCATTGAATTTCATGCTAGTGTTTGTAGAATTCTTGATGGTAAAACCGAAAAGTTTTTTCTTTAGGGGAAGCGGGTCAAAAATGTGTAACATGACTAATCTTTGTTCTTTGTCGGGTTAAACTTTGTCATGCTTGAGTGCTCAAAAAAATGACCCATGGCTTTAGCACAAATGATTAGGTCATGTTAATGCTAGAATCCTTAACAACTTCAAGGAACTTGACTTAGTTGATGGCATACCTAACATGAAATTTAAGTTTAAATGATCACTTTATGATGATTGTGTCAAAGGAAAACAAGTTAAAAACTCCTTTAAATCCAAAAATTGTGTTAGCACTTCACGTGTCCTTGAGCTTGTTCACATTAACTTATGTGAAGCCATGCGTATTATTAGCAAGGGTGGTAGTCGCTATATTTGTGTGATTGTAGATAATTATTCAAGATATGTGTGATTGTTATTTTTATGTTCCAAGGATCAAGGTTTTAATGAATTCTTAATTTAGGTTAAAATGGTTCGAAACAAATTTGGTTTAGAACTTGGTGCTTTAAGATCCGACCATGAAACCGAATTTGAAAATTCATTATTTGAAACTTATTGTAATGATCATGGTGTTAGCCATAATTTTTCGGTTTCAAGAACCCCTCAACAAAATGGGGTTTTGGAACGAATGAATCAAACTCTTGAAGCTAGGACTATGATCATTAGCTCTAAGGTTCCTAGGTATTTTTTGGTTGAGGCCGTAAACACGTCTTGTTATATCTACAATCGAGTCATGATTAGGAAGATAATTAACAAAACACCTTATGAATTACTACGAGGAAGAAAACCTAACATCTCTCACTTAAAATGCTTTGGTAGTAAATGCTTTGTTCACAACAATGGCAAAGACAACCTTGGTAAATTTGATGCCCGTAGCGAGGAAGGAGTTTTTGTTGGTTATTCTAGTCATAATAAGGCCTACAAAGTCTACAACAAAAGGACTATAAAAATAGAAGAAAACGCTCATATAATATTTGACAAATCTAGTCTTTTGTGTCCAGTAAACAGGCTGATGATGAAGAAGATGACGATGATTTCGAGATTGGAGTGAATCGCATAACGTGGACTTGGTGATGGAGGCTAAGAAAACGGTGCAACATTCAGCACCTCTGTTGCATGAAGGAACTGGCCAAAATTCAGGGAGAACTGACATTCCCTCATCTTCAAATAGAGCTAGCCAATCCAGGGGGAATGGGGATGATAGTGAATCACTCACTATTCGACCAGAAGCTGAATTACAAACACCCTCACAAAATCACCCTCATGCAACAGTCATAGACATTGTTGCATCAAAACAAAACGAAACAACTCAAGCTCCCAATACCATTGTCCCAAGAAAATGGAACCACCAATGTTCATATCCTCTCGAAAATATAACCAATGACCTTGATTCAGAAATAAAAACCAGATCATCCCTTTAAAACTTTTGTGCCTTCAATGCCTGTCTCTCACAAATCGAGCCTAGCCACATTTCTCTCGCTCTCAATGACTCGTGATGGGTTACGGCTATGCAAGAGGAGCTAGATCAATTCAAAAAAAAGTGAGGTATGACATATTGTCACTAGACCATCTAATTGTACCGTCATTGGTACTAGATGGGCTTCCGCAATAAACTTGACCATTGTGGAGAAATCTTAAGGAATAAAGCAAGGCTAGTGGTGCAAGGTTATAACCAACAAGGGAGAATTTATTATGATGAAACCTTCGCACCAATAACTAGGCTTGAGGCCATACGAATGCTCATCGCTTTTGCGGCATATCATGGTATAAAACCTTTTTAAATGGATGTAAAAACGGTTATTTAATTGAAGAAGTTTTTGTTGAACAACCACCGTGTTTCATAGATAATGACTCTCCTAAGCTCGTATATAAACTTGATAAAGAACTATATGGTTTAAAACGGGATCCTAGAGCGTGGTATGATAGACTTTCAAAGTTTTTATTGGAAAATAGATTTATTCGTGGTTCGGTTGAAAAATCATTATTTATAAAGTCATAGTCGGATGTAATGTTGCTTGTGCAAGTATATGTCGATGACATTATCTTTGGTACAACAAGAGAAGTTGTTTATGAATACTTTGCGGATCTAATGAAATCTGAATTTGAGATGAGTATGATAGGAGAAATAGAATTCTTCATTGGTCTCCAAATCAAGCAAAAAGAACAAGGTACGATGATCCATCAACAAAAGTATTCGAAAGAAATGCTAAGTAAGTTTGGATTGACTAATGCCAAACCGGTTGCTACACCTATGGTATCTAAACTCAAGCTTGATCAAGACCCAAATGGTAAGAGTGTTAGTGAAAAGGTGTATCGAGGTATGATTGGTTCATTACTTTATTTAACCGCTAGTCGACCCGATATTCAATTTAGCGTATGTGTGTGTGCCCGTTTCCAATCAAATCCTAACGAATCACATTTCAAAGCCGTTAAACGGATTTTTAGGTATTTGGTTGGAACACAAGGGTTACGTCTTTGGTACCCAACTCACTATGAACTTGATCTTGTAGATTTTTCGTATGCGGACTACGCCGGTGATTTATTGGATATGGAAAGCACCTCGGGAATTGCTACATTCCTAAGACCATGCCTCATGTCATGAACATCCAAGAAACAAAACACCATTGCTTTGTCCATGGCTAATAGTGAGTATGTAAGTGCCGCTCTTTGTTGTGCACAAATTTTATGGGTTAGACAATAGTTGCATAATTATGATTCTACATTTGAAACAACCTCATATTTTGTGACAACATAAGTGTCATTAACGTATCAAAGAATCCTATACAACATTCACATACCAAACACATTGATATAAGACAACATTTTTTTACGTGATCAAGTTGAGAAAGGTCATATATGTCTAAGTTTTTGTAGAACGAAAAATCAAATTGCGGACATTTCACAAAACTGTTAGAAAGAGAACAATTCGTAAGACTTAGGTCGGAAATTGGTTTACAAGGTGACATATTGCGAAATTAGAGTTATATTTCTCAAATGATTGATTAGAGGATGGATTAACATGTAAGTAAGATTAGCAAAATTATGTGATTTATTGCATGCAAATAAACCAAGTACTTAGACAAACATGTGCTTTGTAACTGAGTTTAATTAACATTGAGCCACTCAACACTTTATATCATATCAAACTAACCCATTACTCAATTACCCTCTTTTACATCACTTCTCAACCGTTCTCTCCTACTTTTTACTTTACTTACCATGTAAAAACTTTAAGTCTCTATTATCCAACAAACAAAAAAACTTACCTCAAAAATCCAAACCGTCCAGAACTGTCCACTTTCTCCTTAAGTCAAAATGCCTCCTTAAACCAAAATTTCCAAAAAACTTCTAAATCTCAGAAATACCTTTGACCCAAAACTCCTACCAAAAAGAAAGATGGCTCCTAAAACCGCTGCAAACACTGATGATGTCGTCCTTGTCACGACCAAACCAAAAAAAAGACAAGGAAATTGGAAATTTGAAAGAAAAGCAAGGTGTTTCTAGTGTAATGAAAGATGAAACCGAGGGGGAATCAAATGTGAAAGAAACGGAGAAAGATGGGGAACTTAGAGAGAAAAATCATGAAAAGAGGGAGAGTCAAAAGAAGTTGAAAGTGAGGAGAAATTAAAAAAACGGTGATGTCGGAAATATTGGAAAGGAAAGTGATGATATTGGACTTGAAGTGTTGAAAAATTCAATGTCTGAAAGAGAGGAAAAAAGCAAAGAAAATATGGAGAAAGAATTATGTTTTTAATCATCTCAATTCAATCGATATTCTCAATAAAACATTGAAGATATGCCACAGTCTGCTGAACTGTTGCTTCTACAATCAAAGAAGCAAGATACAAGAAATCATGGATGTGTGTGATGTCGGGCTTACCACCTACTTAAAGAAAAATTTGTTGGAGGAAGTGTCCTCGACAATAGTGTGTTAACATAATTAAAACTCATTTGAATGAAACACAACTGGGAGTGTTACTCTTTTAAAGTCGACTGATCAACATTTACCGATAATGATTGGTTGTCTAGAGTTTGACATTATCGTCATATGATGGTGGTGATCAGTTGATCCCTTAAGGTCATATCTTTAGGGAATTCCGTCTCAATGGAATAATTAATTAATATTGTATTGGATACAAATTAATTAATAACTAGAAATTTGAAATGATTTTTCATAACGAATATTATTATAATGGGATTATAATAAAAGGTAATAAAATAGTTTTATTACATGATTTTATTTATTCGTTTAGGAAAAGATTGAGTTGAGAATAAACACGGTTGATCATAAAATTACAAAGAGTTGTAATCAAAATTATGATATTACATTTTTATAAAGTAGTAATTTCGAATTACTAATAGTGTTATTTAAATGTTATAAAATTGTGAATTATGAATTTTAAAAGGTTAAAATTTCATAATTAACAAATTAGGTTATGTGTTATGGGACATATGTGACATGTGACATGTTACAAATTAACACAATTGACAAAAATAAAATGGGTCTAATATAAGCCTCATTTCAGCCGTGACATTGGACACACAATGTGGTTATGTGTATTACACACTAAACCTAAGTTTAGGTGTGTAAGGATGTGTAAGAAATGTAAGGCATATTGTGTGCTTTGTGTAAGTAATAGAAAGCCATGCATTGGCCTTGGGTTGCTTGAGATGGCCGGCCATTTTGCTCTCACAAGCAAGGTCATCTTGCTTCCTATATATACACAACACTCTTCATGCATAAAACAAGTGGTTAAAAACACTTAGTCCCTATTCTTACAACATCCAATTCTCAATATGTTTACTAGAAATTAATACTTCTAGTATTGAAAATCATTTTATTCGAATAATATTAAGTGTAATATTATTATTATTATTTCTAGTATACTAATTCTATTTTTCTAGTAACAAAAATAGTGTTAGTTTGAGATCGGGTCCTTGATACGCACCTTTAGGAGACGATTTTTGTTAGATCGTTACAAGAGGATTTCGGTTATTTGAAGACTCACATAATAGGTGATTATTGAGTATAAACCTTCTAAAACCAATGTAAGGACAATCACATCTTATGATATCATCATGCATGCATAAGATCTAATTAAGTTTTAATGACTAAACTTAAATAAACGTAACTCACATTAGATTTGAGTATAAAATAAGGAACTTAGTTCCTAACAAAATTGGGGTGAGGTGGAGGAAGTTACATTAACTCAAGTTATGAAAGTCCTTCAACCCCACAATGACCATGGCCCCACAAATATCTTTGCCCTTGAACTCCTGCCCAAATCCGTTTCATATTTAACCTTGTCTTCCGTAACCTCGTCCTTGGCAACAATAACCATGGGAAATGTTCTCTTCTTGACATGCTCCTCATTTAATACCTTGTCAAACACAATCCAATCAACCTTCCCCGCCTTATGTTTCATCAAACTCATGAAAAGTCCACCGTGTTTCAAAATGCAAACTATGCAAAAAAAATACCATGGTACCCTATGCCATGTGGCTCTCTATTATCTTTGAAAATGAGGGGTTGGTGATGAAAAGAAGCCCAATTATTGAAAATGTCAGTGATGATATGACTCTGAGGTTGCTCTCAAGGATGATTATGGAGCATCTAGGTGAAAAATTGGTGAAGAAAATTCAGGGCAAGGATGATGCCACAGTCGGGTCTACTGTTGAACAAGGTGAAATGGTGGGTAAGATAAATCTGCTTGTTAAGCTCAAAACCATAAATGAAAACCTCATTGAGCACTTCTCTCCTTAAAAACCCAGTGGCTTTATGTTCTTAAATTTTATTGCTTCTCGGATGTTTCTTTATTTTGCTTGGACATTATTTGCGTGTGTTTTGAACATTATTTGCGTGTGTTCTTAAACCAATGTAAGGACAATCACATCTTATGATATCATCATGCATGCATAAGATCTAATTAAGTTTTAATGACTAAACTTAAATAAACTTAACTCACATTAGATTTGAGTATAAAATAAGGAACTTAGTTCCTAACAAGTGGTATCGGAGCATTACGGTTGTTGCATGCATGATCGGATTCTTGTTTTATGTTAAATGGATTAACATATAATTTTCGAAAATTTTGTATTTATTATGATAAATCACAAAATAATTTTGCATGTTAAAGTTTCTGATTCTAAATTTGTTTTAGGACATAAAAATGATTTTATGGATTTTTATTGTTCATTTTTTATTTATTTGTATATTTTGTAGTTTAAATCGGTTTTAAACAACAATTAATGGGAAAAATAGTTAAAAATAGTTTCTGGCCGAGATTTTTTGATATGTTCTCACATGCATATTTAATATATTGTATATGATTTTTTGTAAGAAATGGAGTTAATATGCATGGATTATGAATTTTATGAGATAAATAGTCATAATATGAGTTAAAATGGGTATAAAAGGTTATATTTCGAATTTCACCTTACAAATTTTATGAGAAGTCACATGCAATATATAAAATACCTGTATAAAGTTTCGGATTTATTGGACTTGTATTGCATGATTAATGATTTTTATAGTAAAAATCGGATTAATAGTGACTCAAATTCGACTTTAATAGTTATAGTTGGAATTTTGACATAAAAATTTAACACAATATCACATGCAATATTTACAGAATGTATATATTTTTTGGGAATTTATTCTCAAGTGATGCATGTTTTATGATTTTAATAGTTAAAATCGGCTTCATATTGACTTATTGTGTTAAAAATAGTTAATCTCAATATTATGGCATAAAATTTTACCCATAGATGTCTTATATAATGGGAACATCAGATCTAAAAGTTGGATATCAAAAAGTTTCTGTTTTTATGATTATTAATTTTTATGAGTTAATTAGTTAATAATCGTAATTTATGAGTCGTAAAAATACAATTTCGAGCATGGTCTGTAATTTTTTGGTCATTTTCAGGTTATAATATATATTTTAGGATGACTAAAAATTTATGGCAAATTATTGCAAGTTTTTATAATTTAAATCGGATTTTTAACCATAAAAACGGCTTTTTATACGATTTATTTAACAAATAAACTATAAATATTTGCATAAGACCATTTTAATAATTTCTGAATTTTTAGAAAATTTCCAGAAAGTTTAAAATTTTTGAATTTTAAATTTCGAATTTTATTGACTCATTTGGCCATATTTTGTTTATTTTTCCCGAAAATACAAGTAATTTATGAACAATAATGCAAAATCAAGTTAGATCATGATCAAATATTAGTAGAGACTAAACATTGATTCCTAAAGTAAGTTAGGATGATTAACTTGGACATAAATTAGATTTATGTAATTTTGATGATTTTAATAGTTAAAGTCACGCATATCCGTAAAAACCGTAAACAAATATGAGATATTTGCTCCCATAAGGCGATTTGGCATTAAAAATTGAGCATGTGCATACATATTTTATTATTGCAATTTATGAATGTCATATTTGAATGTTTTTACATAATTTGGAATTATGTAATTTTTCTTACTATGGCCTTAGTTTTAAACAATATTACCCGTAATGAAAGGGAATATTGATTCGGTTGTAATTTATGTGATCTCGTATCACGAGTTTGTAATTTAATTTAAATTTTCAGTTTTACAATAGAGTAGTTATATTATTTTATTGTAATTCCGGAGATCCAAAAGACGGTGCCATACGGAAAGGAGTTCCGACAAGACGGTGTTTTCTTGGATGGCGTGCCAATGAAGTTCAAGGGACCATGGAGTTGGTTTCCGAATTTGTAATAGTTAATTAGTTTTTACTATTACTAGGAAGACCATACTAGGATTTTATTGCTTTATTGCTTTTATTTTTGCATTTTAATATGTTTGCATGCATAGCCAAATTGCCATAAACATGCATATTAGTTTAGATCGTTAATAACGACCGTGTCAATTATAATTATCGAGTTCACCGATTTAATTCGCTTAAAGGAGATAGATAATAAATTGACAAGACCTCTATATTAAACAAAAATAATTGAGAATTAGCCTTACCAAATAGTAGAACCCATGAGCTTCTATTTCGTGGGATGGTGCTAGTCCAGTGGGCAGTACGAACCCCATTACATAGGATAAGTGGGGCAATGAGGTGGATTCAGTCCAGTGGGCGGATCGCATCTCGATGCAATTGAAATTTGGTTTGTACTCAACGGAAGTGTAGAGGACCAGTGGTCAATGTGTTCCGGGCTAAGATGAATAAATTATGATTTGTCATCAACCAAGAGTTCTATGGTAGAACCGGTTTAATTTAACCCACCAAACCATATCATTGGGTCGGAGTTCCAGTGGTTCACGATTTCGGGGGTATGGGTTTGGGTCTTGGAATCATTTATAAAATTGGATAGAGGTCATTTTATAGATGCCATAACTTGTCAATCTCATTTACAAGTTTACAAAACGATAAATGTTAATATTTCCTTCATCTCTTGTAGTAATTGAAAAATGGATGCTTTCAATAATCTCATTCCAATCACCATTGATAACTGGCAAAAATACTGTGAAGATGATCCGACTAGAGAATTGCGCTTTACGATCGACAACAATGGAAATCTTTGTCTAGTAACCACTTGTGCTCCGCCTAAACCAATCGTGATGACTGATCATGATTATGATAATCTTGTCTCTCAAATGAACTCAATGTCTTTAGAGACAAAAGGGGATGAGGAGATGAGTGGGAGCACAAGTGGAACACCTCTTTCCATTAAGAATGGAAGGAAGTTTAAAAGGATGAAGAGAGGAAAGCAACCCATGAAGGGAGTAGCTAGTGGGACTACTACAACCAGAAAGAGGGGTGCTAAACCTTTTGAAATCTGTCACCATTGTTTTGAGTTTGACCATTGGAGGCGTAACTGCCCCACATATTTGGAGGACATCAAAGATGGAATCATCACTCCAAAGAGTAAGACTCTGTCCGAAATATATGTTATTGACATTAATTTCACCTCCTCTATAACATGGGTATTAGATACTGGTTGTGGATCTCACCTTTGTAATCATTTACAAGGGCTAAGAAATGTGGAGAAGCTAGACAAAAGTGACGTGGATCTCAGACTTGGAAATGGGGCTAAGGTAGCCACTTCTTCAAAGGGAACCTACGTACTACATTTAGCTAGTGGTTATGAGTTGTATTTGAAAGATTGTTATTATGTACCTTCTTTATCTAAGAACATCATTTCGGTTGCCATGTTAGACATGGAAGGTTTTTCATTCATGATCAAAAATAATTTTTGTGAAATACATCGAAATGGCTTGGTGGTAGGCCAAGCAAATTCCGTAAATGGGATTTATGTACTCAACAACTCAAAATCTATTGATGTCCATAATGTGCAAACAAAAAGACTAAAATCAAGTGATCCAAATGAATCGTTCATTTGGCATTGCCGTCTAGGTCACATAAATGAAAATCGCATTAAAAGATTAGTGTCGACTAATATCATCAAACCATTCGATTACATATCATATAGAGTATGCGAATCATGTCTTCTTGGTAAGATGACTCGATCACCTTTTAGTGGAAAAGGTGAAAGAGCAAGTGACTTGTTAGGACTAATACATACCGATGTGTGTGGTCCAATGACAATCACCGCAAGAGGAAATTATGACTACTTTATTACTTTTACTGACGATTTAAGTAGATATGGGTATATCTACTTAATCAAATACAAAAGTGAAGCATTTGAAAAGTTCAAAGAATTTCAAAATGAAGTAGAGAACCAAACCAATAGAAAGATCAAAGCACTTCGATCAGATCGTGGTGGCGAATATCTAAGCAATGAATTTGATTCTCATTTAAAAGATTGTGGCATAGTATCACAACTTACTCCACCAGGAACACCACAACTCAATGGTGTTTCTGAAAGGAGAAATCGAACCTTATTAGATATGGTTTGATCAATGATGAGTCTTACAGATCTCCCTGATTCATTTTGGGGATTTGCACTCCAAACCGCAATACACTCCTTAAACAGGAGTCCGACTAAAGCTGCAAATAAAACTCCATATGAGATATGGAAAGGGAAGGCCCCGAATTTGTCATACATTAATATATGGGGTTGCAAGGCTTATGTTAAGAACAAGTCTTCCGATAAACTTGCACCCAAATCTGACAAATGCACATTTGTAGGATATCCACTCAATACTCGTGCATACTACTTCTATAATTCTCAAGAAAACAAAGTGTTTGTGGCTCGAGAAGCTGTCTTCTTAGAAAATGACTTCATTTCTAAAAGACAGAGTGGGAGAAAATTTGAACTTGAAGAAATTCAAGATCAAGAGCCACAAACAGAAGTAGAGGTGACGCAAGAAAACATTCCTTCGTCATCAAATGCTATAGTTCATGCTCCAGTACCTAGGAGGTCTGGGAGAGTGAGTCACCAACCTGAGAGATATATTGGTGTCATTGAGGTAGGAGACGCTTGAGACGTTTTTCTAATGGAAAATGATGAACCATCAACCTACAAAGGAGCTATATCTAGTCCAAATTCAACTTATTGGCTTGAAGCCATGAAATCCGAAATTAAATGTATGGAAGATAATCAAGTTTGGAACTTGGTAGATTTTCCTGAGAACGTTAAACCGCTTCAGTGCAAATGGATCTTCAAAATCAAGAATGGCATAGAGGGACATGATGATGTCTACAAAGCTAGGCTTGTAGCAACAGGTTTCATTCAAATTCATGGTCTACACTATGATGAAACTTTTGCTCCTGTAGCTATGCTGAGATCAATTCGGATTATGTTAGCGATTGCCGCATTTCACGATTATGAAATATGGCAAATGGATGTTAAAACCGCCTTCCTAAATGAGCATTTATAGGAGGAGGTGTACATGGTACAACCTGAAGGTTTTAAGGATCCTAAAAATCCTAACAAAGTGTGCAAACTAAATAGGTCCATTTATGGGCTTAAGCAAGCATCAAGAAGTTGGAATCATCGGTTCAATCATGTGATAAAAGAAAATGGGTTCACTCGAAGTGTCGAAGAACCTTGTTTATACATGAAGTTCAGTGGGAGCAAAGTTGTGTTCCTAATCTTGTATGTAGATGACATACTCCTCATTGGTAACGATGTTACCATGTTGACTTCAGTCAAGGAATGGTTAGGAAAGCATTTCCAAATGAAAGATTTGCGAAATGCACAACGCATACTGGGTATAAGGATCTTTAGAGAAAGATCCAGAAGAATATTGGCACTAAGCCAAGAAACTTATGTGGATAAGATACTTCGTCGTTTCAACATGGAAAATTCTAAGAGAGGACTAGTTCCTATGGGGAGTGGGATTTCTTTGAGCAAAACTCAATCACCCACTCCTGATCAAATAGAACATGTTGAACGAATGAAGGACATACCCTATGCTTCAGCTGTTAGGTCAATCATGTATGTCATGACTTGTACCCGTCCAGATGTGTCATATGCTTTAAGCATGACGAGTAGATACCAAGCCAATCCAGGTGAAAAACACTGGATAGCCGTTAAGAATATCCTTAAGTACTTAAGAAGAACTAAGGATCTATTCTTAGTGTTTGGAGGAGAAGGTGAGTTTAGTGTAAAGGGTTACACCGACTCAAGCTTTCAAACAGATGCGGATGATATGAAATCTCAGGCTGGCTTTATCTATATGATCAATGGTGGTGCGGTAAGCTGGAGAAGCTTCAAGGAACCAGTTGTTGCAGATTCTACTACAGAGGCTGAGTATATTGCAGCATCAGAGGCTGCAAAGGAAGCTATGTGGATTAGGCAGTTCTTGGAAGGACTAAAGGTAGTCCCCGAAGCCAAAGATCCAATCACAATTCTTTGTGATAACAGTGGGGCTATCTTTCAAGCAAAGGAGCCTAAGTCTAGTAATAAGTCCAAACATGTACTCAGAAAATTTCATGTAATTAGAGACTTTATTGAAAGGAAGGAAGTTGCGGTTTGTAAGGTTGGAACAAAGGATAATATTGCCGATCCTTTACCCAAGCCTTTATCGCAGGCTAAGCATGACCGACCTGTAGCATCCATGGGTCTTAAACGCATGCCAGATATGTACTAGATTATGAGGATGAAATAAAGTGTTATTTTTCGAGTTGTTCATAATTCATAATTCATTTATCGTAATAGAGTTTAAATACTCAAAACCAAGGTCATAAGATTCAAATGGAATGGTGAGACCATATTGAACCCCATTAAAGTGAATTAAATTATCATGACCTCGCCCCTAGTTGGTTAAGTGAGGTGACATCTCAATGCAACCAGATGTGTGATGCGATTGATGGCAAGTTCAATTGCCATAGGGTCATACGGGATGACTAGTCGATCACTTAGGCATAGACATGTTAAGATACATTTGCCGGGCTAATGACCGTTGATAGAGCTCTGGCGTACTCTTGTTAAAAGACTGCCTGGTCGTGGCGGGAGCATCTATCGTGTTTCACATGAGTCGATTCTTGGACTAATGACTGTTCTCTGAGGTGGCATAGTTTTCAGATTAACTTTGATTTATGTCCTAACACCTTCGTAACTGAGGTTTATAAGGACATATTTTGGGTTATGATGGACTGTGGCCAGCCGGAAGGAATAAGTCGATTAGGAATTGTCCACCCCTTGTCAGGGTTGAGAAATATCTCTAGGCCACTAGAGGAGAATAATAACTAGAAATGCGTGGCCACGCTCGGAAGGTATCTATGGTAGATAATTCCGGTCAGTAGTTATAACTCCAGATCGAGATAAACCACTCTAGATTTAAATCAATTGCCGGCACGACCTGAGAGGACGCCATGCATTGAGTGGGAGATAGTAATAGGGCAAGAGAATTGGTAACACACACTTGTCTCGGACAAGTGGGAGATTGTTGGAGGAAGTGTCCTCGACAATAGTGTGTTAACATAACTAAAACTCATTTGAATGAAACACAACTGGGAGTGTTACTCTTTTAAAGTCGACTGATCAACATTTACCGATAATGATTGGCTGTCTAGAGTTTGACATTATCGTCATATGATGGTGGTGATCAGTTGATCCCTTAAGGTCATATCTTTAGGGAATTCCGTCTCAATGGAATAATTAATTAATATTGTATTGGATACAAATTAATTAATAACTAGAAATTTGAAATGATTTTTCATAACGAATATTATTATAATGGGATTATAATAAAAGGTAATAAAATAGTTTTATTACATGATTTTATTTATTCGTTTAGGAAACGATTGAGTTGAGAATAAACACGGTTGATCATAAAATTACAAAGAGTTGTAATTAAAATTATGATATTACATTTCTATAAAGTAGTAATTTCGAATTACTAATAGTGTTATTTAAATGTTATAAAATTGTGAATTATGAATTTTAAAAGGTAAAATTTCATAATTAACAAATTAGGTTATGTGTTATGGGACATATGTGACATGTTACAAATTAACACAGTTGACAAAAATAAAATGGGTCTAATATAAGCCTCATTTCAGCCGTGACATTGGACACACAATGTGGTTATGTGTATTACACACTAAACCTAAGTTTAGGTGTGTAAGGATGTGTAAGAAATGTAAGGCATATTGTGTGGTTTGTGTAAGTAATAGAAAGCCATGCATTGGCCTTGGGTTGCTTGAGATGGCCGGTCATTTTGCTCTCACAAGCAAGGTCATCTTACAACATCCAATTCTCACATGCATAAAACAAGTGGTTAAAAACACTTAGTCCCTATTCTTACAACATCCAATTCTCAATATGTTTACTAGAAATTAATACTTCTAGTATTGAAAATCATTTTATTCGAATAATATTAAGTGTAATATTATTATTATTTCTAGTATACTAATTCTATTTTTCTAGTAACAAAAATAGTGTTAGTTTGAGATCGGGTCCTTGATACGCACCTTTAGGAGACGATTTTTGTTAGATCGTTACAAGAGGATTTCGGTTATTTGAAGACTCACATAATAGGTGATTATTGAGTATAAACCTTCTAAAACCAATGTAAGGACAATCACATCTTATGATATCATCATGCATGCATAAGATCTAATTAAGTTTTAATGACTAAACTTAAATAAACTTAACTCACATTAGATTTGAGTATAAAATAAGGAACTTAGTTCCTAACAAAATTGGGGTGAGGTGGAGGAAGTTACATTAACTCAAGTTATGAAAGTCCTTCAACCCCACAATGACCATGGCCCCACAAATATCTTTGCCCTTGAACTCCTGCCCAAATCCGTTTCATATTTAACCTTGTCTTCCGTAACCTTTTCCTTGGCAACAATAACCATGGGAAATGTTCTCTTCTTGACATGCTCCTCATTTAATACCTTGTCAAACACAATCCAATCAACCTTCCCCGCCTTATGTTTCATCAAACTCATGAAAAGTCCACCGTGTTTCAAAATGCAAACTATGCAAAAAAAATACCATGGTACCCTATGCCATGTGGCTCTCTATTATCTTTGAAAATGAGGGGTTGGTGATGAAAAGAAGCCCAATTATTGAAAATGGCAGTGATGATATGACTCTGAGGTTGCTCTCAAGGATGATTATGGAGCATCTAGGTGAAAAATTGGTGAAGAAAATTCAGGGCAAGGATGATGCCACAGTCGGGTCTACTGTTGAACAAGGTGAAATGGTGGGTAAGATAAATCTGCTTTTTAAGCTCAAAACCATAAATGAAAACCTCATTGAGCACTTCTCTCCTTAAAAACCCAGTGGCTTTATGTTCTTAAATTTTATTGCTTCTCGGATGTTTCTTTATTTTGCTTGGACATTATTTGCGTGTGTTTTGAACATTAACCTGCTCATTTGACCATGTTTTTCCCCCCTTGATGATGTCAAGAGGGGGAAGTAGTTTATATATGCTATGTGTGATCTTTTAACTCTTAGGCTAATTTCATGATTATGTTCTACCCAGCCAAGCATGTTGACCTTCACATACTTTGATCATGTTTTTAATTATGTTTTATACTTGAAAGACTAAGACCGACTAACCATGGGCTTAGGGGGAATGTCACACATGTTTTAAACTTGTCATCATCAAAGGGCCGGGGAATTTGTTAGAACACTTAGGTTGATGATGACAAGTTCATTTGTTATTTTATTGTTTCCTCTTAGTTACCATTGCTTAGTGATTGAAGCAAAAAAGTGGACTAGTAATTGAGGCAATCAAATGGGCTTGTAAGAAGATTCAACATGACCAATTAAAGTAGACACAAGTCAAGAACAAATATACATCTCCTAGCATTAGTCGAAATCTTATAAGAGTAAGTGTAACATTATCATTAAAATCAAGTGACTGCTTAGTCATGCAACAGTGCACTGGACTGTTGCATCTGATACACCGTATGGAGTATTTTTCAAATAAAAATTATTTCGAAAAATTTGCAAGTGTCCTCTTCTGTTTTTGAATAAGGTATTTTCACAAATCAGAAATGAAAAAAGAATATCTTTGCAAAGCTTCCACAAGAAGATACAATCTTATTTATTCAAATTGTTCTTTTTAATTTATCAAAAATGGGTCTTCTACTTTTTTAATAGAAAACTTGTGAGTTCCCATGCAAAAGTGTGTTTTATACACCTTGCCTCCAAATCAGATTTGCTTTTTTATTGAGCCTATAAAAATTGAACACAACTTTTGTATTTTCCAATAGTTTAACTAATATCCAATGGACAAAAGGAAAAGGTGGTGTAATAACCATGTTTTGGGTAAACCTATTACATGGTTTTTACACTATAAAAGGAACCCTTTTTGTTCATTTGATGCTAAGGTTTTACAAAATATTTATTGAGAGTTTCTGCAAAAAACTTGTGCTTTTAAAGTTTATCTTTTAAGTTTTTATGCAAAACGATTTTAGTTTTAAAGTCTTCAAACGTGTTTTTCAAAGCTGTAAAATCTCCATGTATTAGTAAGCTGCACTGTGACATAATGAGTTTGTTCCATGATTCTCGTATTTAGATCTTAATTGTAATCTTCATGTTCTTAAGTGAACCCTTGAGATTATGATCGTGTAAACCAAAGAGATAGAACTTCATAAACTCTTGAAGCGGAGTAGCTTTATGTTAGAGTTCAAGTCTTGAAGCAGAGTAGCTTTGAGCAAATGCAACCGGAGTAGGTTGGCGAGTTATTTTCATTGTAAGGGTTTAGTTAAGTTTGAGTAACTCTCTAAACAAGCAATAAATAACGGTTGGACGTAGGCTCATGAGTAGGAGCTGAACCAATTTTTAAAACATCGTTTGTTTATTCATTTACTCTTATTTTTATTTATCCTTTGCATATCTTTTTCGAATCTCGTTGTCAGTATTGTGCAACAGTTACTCATACTGTTGCTTAGACCTACTACACTTCTTGTGAACTTATTATTCATTAAGTTTCTCAAGTTAGTACTTAATAGCCTTTACTTGTATTTTATTCTATACAAGTAAACAAGATTTTTTTTAAAAGGTCGCGTAATTCACCCCCTACCCCTCTTAGGTGTTCAATCGTTCTTAACTCTTCAAAGACTACACCACCCAACTCCAAGTCATAAGTGGGGTAGTTCTCCTCATACTGCTTCAGCTGCCTTGACGCATACACGATTACCTTCTCATTCTACATCAGCACACAATCCAAGCCATTCTTTGAGGCATCAGAATACACCTCAAAGTCTGCCACTTCCGCTGGCAAAGCTAAGACAGGGGTGGTCAAACGTTCCTTTAGGGTTTGTGGTCAAACGTTCATTTAGGGTTTAGAACGCTTTCTCACACTCCCCAGCCCAGCGGAATCTCTTATCCTTCTTCATAAGCACAGTCATTGGCCTGGCAATCTTAGAGAAGTCCTTCACGAAACGCCGGTAATATCCTGCCAAGCCTAGAAAACTGCGTACCTCAGCCAATTCTTAGGTGCCACCCAGTTAGACAATGCCTCTATCTTACTAGGGTCTACTGCCACACCCTCCTTTGAGATCACATGACCAAAAAACGCCACCTTCTCCAACTAGAACTCGCACTTCGATAATTTAGCATACAACTGGTTGTCCCTCAGAGTTTGCAGAACAATCCTCAAATGCTCCTCATGCTCCTCCTTAGTCTTAGAGTAGACCAAGATATCATCAATGAAAACTACCACGAATTTGTCCAGGTAGGGAGTAAACACGCGTATCATCAAATCCATGAACACAGCAGGTGCGTTAGTCAACCCGAACGGCATCACTACGTACTCATAAAGACCATACCTAGACATGAAGGCGGTCTTTGGTATGTCACTATCCCTGATCCTCAGCTGATGATAACCCGACCTCAAATCTTCGAGAACACCCCGGCTCTGGTCAACTGGTCAAACAGATCATCTATCCTCGACAAAGGGTAACGGTTCTTCACCGTCACATGGTTCAGCTCTCGATAGTCTATACACAACCTCATACTCCTATCCTTCTTCTTTACGAACAACACTTGAGATCCCCAAGGTGATACACTAGGTCGGATGTACCCCTTGTCTAACAGATCATTGAGTTATTTCTTCAGTTCCTCTAACTCTCTCGGACCCATCCAGTAATGGGCCTTTGAAATAGGTCCCGTAACTGGCTTCAGCTCCACACTAAAATCAATATCTCTCTTGCGTGTTAACCCATGAATCTCCTCCAGAAAAACATCACGGAACTCCCCCACAACTAGAATGCTCTCTGCGGTCATCTCCTCAGCTCAGGTATCCATCTATTGGCAAAGAATCAAAGGACATCCCGTCCTCAAATAAGACTTCAAAGTCAAAACTGATATAATCCTGATCCTGGGCCTGACGACAAAACCCTTATACGACACTCTCACCCCTTTGGCACCCTCACCGTCACCTTCTTTTGATGACAGTCGATGGTAGCCTTATACTGACCTAACCAATCCAACCCTAAAATTACCTCAAAACCATTTAACGGAAAATCGAAAAGGTCAATAGAAAAGTCTACTTGACCTATTACAAACGATACCCCCTATACACCTTACGACACATTACAGACTCTCTAGAAGGTATGAATAACTCATCATTATATAACTCAAACGACTCTAGCCCTAAACTCCTAGCATGGCTTGCAGACTCAAAAGAATGGGTTGCCCCAGAATCAAACAAAGCGAAACTAGGACAACTATGAATAAGAAAAGTATTGGTCACAACATGCACGTCCTCTACTGCAACCTGCTTCCCCATATCGAATAGCTTACCGCTATTCTTCTGGCCCTCTCCTTATACTGTCGCCGCAGACGAGGTAGTCTTTGTCGCTGATGCCTAACTAGCCCCCCGTAAGGTCTCTGATAGCCTTCGTGACGGTTGTAACCACCGTAATTCGGCTTGCCCTGGTTACCCCACGAACTCACTGGACGACTGTTCCCATAGTTCTGAGAAACCAGAGAAGGTCCCTGGTAGCTGCCTCCCCTAAACCTCTTGCACTCAAACCTCTTATGCCCTCAACCACCACAGTTGAAGTATTTGGTCACAGAGATGTCACTGTAACTACGACCCCTTTTCCCCCAGCAGCAGCACCAGTAGAGTAAAAAACGGCTCTGACTAAAGTTTCTCTTCTTCTGACCGACCCTAGCACTCTCGCATTCCGATTTCCTCTTCTCTTCGCTCCCCTCCTTAGCCTCCTTGGCCAGATCAGCCAACCTCTCTGCATGCCCTACTCTCTCATAAACCTCTTTGAGGTCAGAAGACGTGCCAGCAAGCAGTCTCTCCATGATTTGGACAATCAACCCCTCCTCGAACCAAAGCGCAAGAGCCTGAGGAGTCATTCCCATCTCCTCCACCTGTCGAGCCAAGTCATTGAATTTGATGTAGTATTCCGAGATAGTCATCTCCTCAGACATGCAGAGGCTATCGAACCCAGCCCTCAACCTACTACGGATGTGATCTGGGACAAACTCACGCCGCATAGCAGCCTTGAAGGCTTCCCACGACACATATTCTTGCCCCATCTCCTCAAAGTAGTCACGCGCTTTACCCTTCTCGCGACCCACCACCCCCCTGCCAGACTGCGTAGATAGAATACAGCCTGGTACACCTTGAGGTCGTCAGGACAGTTCACCACCTCGAACACACTCTCCATCTCCCTCAGCCAATCCTCTAGCAGACCCGGTGTCCCCGCACCGTCGAACATTGTAGGTCGATGATGAGCCATCTCATTGCTGATGTCATGTGCATTTACTTGGGGTGCCCGAGCTCTCTCAAAATTTCTAACTACAATAGTCAGGGTCTCATGGCCTTCGATTATTGGAGCCATCTTTTCGATCGACTTAGAAGCGGCCTGAATCATGGTCGGGGCGCATTAGCTGGTGGGTTCGGAGTATTCGCTCTTTTGGGGGGGGGGGCATCGCAAACTATTAAGAAGGAAGGAGGTAAATGTAAGCACACAGCCTACAGGTCATGAAACAGAAAATCGAAAAAAAAAGAAACAGTTTCTGACTTCATCCACTCGGTCGAGTAAACAACACTCAGCCGAGTTCCAACTACTCGGTCGAGTACACTCCACTCGGTCGAGTGTACCCCACTCGGTCGAGTGCCTCTAACTCGGCCGATGAACAAATACTCGGTCGAGTATTATACGCTCGGACGAGTATCTCATACTCGGTCGAGTACTCCCTATTCGACTGAGTCACACATCACAGTAAGGTTTCATGGATGGAATTTCACCCTTCGCCGATACTACACATCACATGGCCTTATTAGCTACTACTACCATACACACACAACATACATCATATCCTACCCTTAGTGGCCAAGTACTAGAGTGTAAGAATTTTCGCGGTTCCGGGACGTCTCCCAAACCTTTGTGGTAGCCTTACAACCTGATGCGAGCTTTTGCCGTTACTACCCAGATGAAACAAGAATTTATAAAACCCAACTAAAAGTAGTAATTAATCGGGGTCGAACGCGAAGATGGTGGGGAATTTGTATACTTATGCTTTAGCTTAGTTCAAGTCTAGTCGGGGTAAGAGATTATGAATTGATTTACTATCTAAGGCAAACGCAAAGTAAGAATATAAAGTATCAAGATTAAGGGAGACTATGGCGACGGGGTTTCTACGAAGGGTAGACAATGAAACAAGCAAAAAGGTCGACTAAGCTATTCAATGTATCGGTCTCGGCTTATCTCCTCTTTCGAATCGACTTGCCTCAGGTCAAGGTCACCCTAGCTATCGCTATGAAATCATTCAACCAACATAGGGGCATGCAAATGAGGGTCTCAACTATCGTGAAAGACAAACAAAGGTGACAAACAAAGCCCAACCGTCGTTGTGGCATTTTATCAAACACCTAGCATGCACACTATGAATAACTTCTACAAATGAGCAACTAAGTCTAAGATTAAGCAAGAAGCATCATTAACTACCCAACATAGGCCCCTTTAACCCTAGATATGATCTACTCACACATACTTCGAAGAAAAGTGCAAACAATTGAAATAAAATGGGTAAACATGTTAACTAGGGCAAATGTAAACAAAACCATTCAAAGAGTATAATAAATGTAAATTAATGAAAGAACAAAGTAAGGAAAGAAATATTATACCATTCACTATCAAAAGTAAGGAACTTGGATACAAGATGAAGAGTTCTCTGAAAATCTCCAAATTACACCCAAAATGCTAAAATGTAAACTATTGAATACTTGGAAGAGAACTAGGAAGGATTAATGAAAGATTAACTACAAGATTAAGGAAATTAAATAGTAATTATGTGAGTAAAAGTAAAACCCTAGAAAAGTGTGCAAAATATCTCTCCCGAAAAACCTCTGAAAATAGCCTAGAAAATGCGTATCTAAAAATCTATTCTAAGTGCGAGTTTTATATTGCGCGAAAATCTGAAGAAGGACTCCCAGCCAATATGCCGGCTGCCGGCAAGAAACCGGCTAAGAGTCTTTTCTACCCAATCTGCCCAACTTCTGATTTCTTTGCATTTCCCGAATTTGGCTAAATATGGGATGGGGTTCTCAGCCGGCATACCGGCTGCCGGTTGAGTACCGGCTAAGAACCCTTTTTCACATTCTGCAATTTCTGATGTTGAGTCAAGGCACCGGACTCCCATCCGGCATACCGGCTGCCGGTCAAGGACCGACTGAGTAGCCCCGTTGATCAATTCTTCACAATTCTTCCCTTATTTGCATCAAAACCGCTTTGATTGCTCTTGTTTCTTCAACCCCGCCTCAAGTCCTACAAAATGGAAACCAAATATGCAGAGTAGGGGCAATGGGCGATAAAATCGAGTAATGGCACGCAAAACAAGGCCGAATAAACGGGATCAAAACGAAGGGAAAAGTAAGGAAATTAATGACTAAATTGGGACTCATCACAACCTAACATCTGGTGTTCATTTTATTTAAGACACATCCTAGGTTCATTGGGTTCATTGGTTTTAGGTGCCAAGATCGTCACTCTGATACCATTTGTAACAGTCCCCTCAAAACCTAAGGCCTTTAAAACAGAACCATCAGACTATGAGGACATTACCATCACAGTTTCCTGAGGTAAAGTATAAGATAAACAATCACAACCACCTTATTATAGGGAAATTATACTATGTAAAAGAAAGTACAACCGCCTGTCAAAACATCTACGACCAAAAGAAGATACTAAAGTTCATGCGGAAGCTACGACTCATGACTCTAAAAAACTAGTGATCCCTCCTCCCAAGCCAGCAAGCAAAACTCATATGTGAACCTGAGACTCTACTCAATATTACATGGATCATCACAGTGAAACAACAACAAGCGTCAGCAACCGAATAATAAGACGGATACGATGCTAAGGTACAACACATACATTGTTCACAATATCACTACTATACACAACATCTGTGGTGGCCTTTAGCCCCACACTAAGTTCCCCACTTACCGCAGCAAAGGGTACCTAGACCATTAATTTATACATCCTCTCCGTGACGGGTCCCACGAAGAGCGATCATAAGAGTGAGATCCGTTCCCCGCAACGGTCCCACACATTACCTTTTCAATCTCAATAATCATACATTATACAGTGATACAATAATTGTTAACACCCCGTATTTTATAATAATATTTTATTATGAAAGTATTTTATTTAATTAATTATTTTGGAGTTTAATAATATATTTTGAAAATCTATATTTATAACTTCCGTCCTATATTTTATTATTTCTCGTTTTGATCTACTTTTGGATGTATTAAAACGTCCGTGCAATAATTAATTATTTTAATATAATAAGTACTTGTCTATTTCAAGTTCTCCTTGCGTTTTAATATGGTTTAATCCAATTTGTAATAAGATAATCCATTGTATGAGCTAATGGACCAAAAGCCCATTAGTTAATCTTCTTATAAATAGAATTTAACCTAGCAAGCAACTAGGTCAAAACTTTGTTTCCTGCGTGAACCTTGCCACGCCTTTCTTCCTCTTTTTTTTCTCTTTTGTTCTCTTTTCTCCTTTCGACTCCATTATTGAATATCTTTCATTCTTTCAACCTCATACATAAATTATATTTTCACAATGTTTGCTCTTACCTCTACAATATATTTTATTCAAAATATTTTATTGGCAATTATTTGTATGGACCTTTAGACCTACGTTTTGGGTCTCTTGTTTTATGGGTAAAGAAGAAGATGTCTTTCCCTTTGGCGTTTTCGAAAGAGTTATTGTTTCGTACAATTTCTATCACAAGGATTTGGATTTCCGCTTTCTCTAAAGTTAATTTTTGGGGTTATTGACACGTGTTGGAGACAAGGCTTTGTTGGTCGTATTCTTTTTTCATTAATTGCTAAAGAGGTAACTAGGTGTTTCTCTTTTAATTGTGTTTATGCCAATTGATGTAATTAATATGATTTAATGATTGTTTGTACGATTAGTACATGTTTGATTATTTATTATCATGAATTAATTGTGCTTCATATATTCGTGTATGTTTTATTATCTTAATTATGGATCGTAATGTGTCGATAAGTCGTTATGGGTGTCGTGTGCGCAACTAGGGTTCGCGAGGAAAACCCTATATGGCGGCAAGGCTAACGGCCAAGAGTGTTGCTCAAGGTTATAGTTGAAGTATGTGTAACCTTGAAAATATGATTCAAAGTTATAGCTGAAACTAGTATAACCTTGAGTATTACTCAAAGTTATGGCTGAAGAGGTATAACCTTGCGTGCGAGTCAAAGTTATAGCTGAAGTTCATATAACTTTGGGTCGCGAGTTAAAGTTATAGCTGAAGTTAATATAACTTTGAATTACGAGCTAATGTTATAGCTGAGACTAATGTAAACCTGAGGTATGACTCAAGGTTATGGTTGGTACTAGTATAACTTTAGGTTCGTGTCAAGGTTTGGCTAAGGTTACTATAACCTCAAGCCATATGTGGAAGTAATAGTTGAGGTTAGTATAACTTCGCATCCATTACTTATGTTATAGTTAAAGTTACTATAACTTTGGTTGTTTATACTTGATTCACATGTTGAGTTGTGTTCAGTGATTGTATAATATTGTGTTTGCATATGTAGTTGGATACTTCTATGCATTTGAGTTGGACAATCAGTTAAACTGTTCTACTGTGTCGAGTCGTGATGTTATTCACGCATGAGTTGGACAGTCAGTTAAATTGTTCTATTGTGTGTGCTGTCAGTTAAACTGTGCATTTGTTTGTTGGCTAGTCGAATAGATGACGGTAGTATCAGTTAAATACTATCGGAATGAATTAGTGCTGCCCTTCGGGGGTTTATTTGGTCTATGTTCGGGGGTGGCCAGATTCGTCAGTTAAACGTTCTGGGTCCCGAGTGTCGTTCGATGTACAGTTAATGCATCGAGAGGTCTGGCCAGGTCTTAGGCATATAGGCAGTGGTGATACGCTATACATAGTACCGTGGAGTATCAGTTAAAAACTTCACACCCGACAGAGTCATCAGTTAAATGCTCTGTCAGCTAGAGTCATCAGTTAAATGCTCTAGCGGCGTTCGCTCTATTCGCTATGCTTTGATGCTAGCTTCGTGCCTTTTGTGCTTTGGATCGTATGCTATTTGGTTTGTAAATGTTCAGGGTCTAGTGGTCGCGTAAGGTCTAGGTTCGTTTGGTTTCATTCGTCTGGTATCGAGAATATTATGGTATAATAAGTTTGCTTTCAAGTCATGTTGTGTTATATCCTCACATGATTGTCGTAGTATGTCTTCGAATGATGGAAAGTTTGATTGGACTTTCATGAGTATAGATGATCTCACATGTTCACTGGTTTTGCATTTCAATTGTTATTGATTGTTGGTTACATTCACTTGTTGTAAACATGACTGGGAGAGCATCTAGTTACTCCCGACTGATTGTCGACCCCCTTTTCAGGTTGTTCAGGTGGTCGCTGTTTGGTTGATGCTTGCTTGGGGAATGTGCGAAGAGAGCTTAATAAATTGTTTAGGACCTTTGCTTTAAGTTTTTAAGAACCTTTGAATAATGTATTAGTTTGGTTTTCGTTTTGAGTATCGATCCGGATTTGGGTAAGGTGTTTCCGCCACCTTAACCCAGTTATCATTGAGTTACACTCTGATATTCTTTTATATTATGTTTTTCCTTTATTTTATAATCCGGGTTGTTACAATAATAATACGGTATCGTCACAATCACTATCATACAGAAATTGAGTAGGGAAACCCTACCTCAACAATACAGCGGAAATGACAAGCACCACCTTCCTACCAACGTTCCTCTATGAATCCTCCTCCTAAGGATATACAAATACGAATTAGTCACTATATCATCATAATCTATGACATGGAAACGATTGGGGAATACTTACTTGGAAGAATGCGGATTAGGTAGATGATCGGCACAACTAGACCTTGCTAACAACCTTGAAAGACTTGGAATGGAGAAAGGGGAGGGATTAGAGTTTTTACTTCTTTTCTGATTTGGGTAAAAATGAGGTTTTAAACCTCGGTTTACTTATATAATAACTGCGATCTGACGTCTGGAAATGACTCACTCGGCCGAGTACGATATACTCGGCCGAGTGCAACCTACTCGGCCGAGTTGGCTCGCAACTTGGCTTCTACCTACTGAAGCTCGGCCGAGTACCACATACTCGGCCGAGTTGATTCACAACTCAGCTTCAACTTAAGAGGGGTGTTACACTACATGCATCACGACTTCGTATATATTGAAATCCTTAATATACTTGACTCTCAACTTCGCTAAACATCTAGTCCTAGTTATTAACATAGCCTGTTGCTTGCGTTTTTTTTTTCTTTTATTGTAGATAGTTGATCTTCACTCATTGATTTGCGTTTTTTACCTGAGTTTGTGTCCCCCTGACATGAGCATGCAAAGTATTTTTCCGTTACCAACGGTGGTACAACTTTGTTCTTACGAGTACACCATTTCTTTTGCCCGAATGCTACGCATTTTGAATGTTAGACATATAATTTGTATACTCCTTCCCATTTTAATGCTTTAGCCCCAAGTAACGAGCCAACTATGTATATTTCATCTACAATCACTCCTACATCATAATAAGAAGTACCCAAGTTTAAAAAAAGATATATACGAAAAAAAAGATACGAAATTTATGTCACTGATTACTTATATTGTTACTCTGTCGATACGTAACAAGGAAAAAAAACATACGAAATTGATGTAATTTATTACTAACATTACTATGTCAATACGAAAAAAGTAAAAAAAAAAGTGTGAAATTTGATACGTGCATATTCTATACACTTTATTCACAGTTTTGGCACGTATTTCTATGCATATTTGTTAGCTATAAGCTACCTTTCCTCCCGAAAAAGTTTATTTTGGCATTTCTATGTTTTAAATGTAAGAATAAGAAAAAGTGAGCTAAACCAAGCTTTAATCGTCCCCTAGAGGCTTTCTTAGGGAGACTCACAAGAAATGAGTCCGAACTCGCTACTTTGGGAGGCGTGCAGGGAAATCAGAAGTTGTTGGAAGTAGAGATACGTCGACCGACCAGTTACGTTGGTCGACCGACCAAGGTACCATGTCAGACGACTTAACTTAAAGCACAAGCAGTCGACCGACCACGATGTCCGGTCGGTCGACCACTTCACGGGCTGAGCAGTCTTTTATTTAATTTTTGGTCTTTCTTTTAATCTTGGAATTTCGAGACTATTAGAGGAGAACAGTAATTAGAATTAGGTGAAGCTTTTTATTATTGAAAAACACATTGGACGGTAGAGAGAGCAGACTCCATTATTAATCTTGTTCATCGAATTCCGT
The DNA here is from genome assembly GCA_029255685.2 of Silene conica. Taxonomy (NCBI): domain Eukaryota; kingdom Viridiplantae; phylum Streptophyta; class Magnoliopsida; order Caryophyllales; family Caryophyllaceae; genus Silene; species Silene conica. The sequence goes on along the minus strand of CM055317.2, from coordinate 31,361,194 downwards.
TCCTTTAGTAAGTATTAATGCAACCTTGTTTCTTTATTGTTTCAATCCCTAATTTCTCCTGTTCTGATTATTTTCGTTTAATTGCTTTATCTCTTAGTTTTTATTTTATAAACATGTCATCTCACATTGATTTTACTAGATTCGTTAGTACAAATTTCTTGTTTATGAGTTGCTAATTCTCTTGATTGGGAATTAGGGGAACCATGGCGAATTAGGTTTTTCACCGATTGTATGAACTTTGTACCGATCTTATTTTCTGTTGCTAGATTCATTCTACTAGATTGAAATATTTGTGGAATAGGTTTATCGATAGATTTAGAATTGCCTGTGAGCGAAAGCTCTGTGCTTTTCTAGGAAACCCGAAGACCGTAAGGTTTTGGATGAATAATGAATGAATGGCTTATTCACGTTTCCTGGGGTTGTGTTTCATGAGTTTTGACCCCCTTTTTTATTTGACTTAGCCATGGTGAACCGAAGTTCCTAATAATCTTTTACCTTATTCTAGACTTCTTTTATTTTATCGTTATTGTTGTTAGATTCAACCAAAACGAACAAACGCCCCTTTTTATTGTTCTTTCGATAGACTTTAAATTCGCAAACATAATTAACTTTGTCTCTATGTGGTTCGACCCTTGCTATCATTATCTATTGTTTTAGTTTGGTTTTATAAATCTTATCTTTGACACCCACAACAACGGGTATCAAATTTTGACGCCGTTGTCCGGGAGGTGATAAGGTACTTCTTTTCAACGCTCGTATTCGTTTGTTTCCTGGTAAGTTGAAATCCAGGTGGAGTGGACCCTACACCATCACGGCAGTCACAAAGTTCGGGTTAGTTGAGTTGGAAACTGTAACACCCCCATTTATTTAAGGGCCTGTACTAGGACTCCCCAGATAAATAAGGGTGTTACCATCTCGGTTTCACGAGGCAGTAGATACAAAGGAAATAAAAACAGTACTTTATTATTAATGTTAACTCAGATACAAGTTTTGTACAACCAACTTAAAAACTATCTTGTGAAACAAAATTACAACTCATGACCAACAACTATAGTGATCTAGACTATTCTGGTCCAAAACCAAGCTCTCTCTTCCCGTAGCTTCCCATAGTCTCAGCCACCTATCAATCTGCTCCCCAATAAATTGGTTCATCACAGGTGATCACGAAAACACGGGGTCAACCACGAGGTTGAGTAGAGGAAAAGTAAACAATCAAACATTACTATAAATAGGAATTCAATCATCCCCACTCTTAGTCACAAAAAAAATAAACTCCGCCCCGATCACAAGGCCCATTAACTCCGCACCGATCACAAGGCCTATTAAATCCGCACCGATCACATCGCCCATTAACTCCGCACCGATCACATCGCCCATTAACTCCGCACCGATCACAACGCCCATTATCTCCGCACCGATCACAACGCCCATTTCTCATCACCTCACAACGTATCACAGAAATATATAAACAAATAACACAATATTCTAAATCATATGATAATGTAAGATAATCATGCTTAACATCAATCAACCAAGTAATTAATCATCATTAAATGTTCAGTAATTCCCATACCTCGAATAGCAGAAACGTAGACAAATAAATCCAAAGCATGCTAGAAATGTTCCACCTGAAACCCGCTACCTAAACACATATACGTACGAATTAATAACCTTCCCGAACCCCATAACAACCTATACTTACTATAAATATAAACCGTCCATAAATGGAAAGTTTCCATAAATGGAAACTTCCCAATAATAGAAACTTCCATTACCACTAACTTCCCGACTCGTAACTTTAATCAATACCAACAAGACCAACACAAATAAAAGATAAACTAATAAAACAATATTAGTAAAACTAATAATAATAATAATAATAATAATAATAATAATAATAATAATAATAATAATAGTAATAATAATAATAATAACAATTATAATAATAACAATAATAATAATAATAATAATAATAATACTATTATTATTATGAAAACCACGAAAAACGAAACACCAACCCCTTATACCGAGACCCGACTCCAACCCCCTACAACCACCGTGTCACACCCCCACTACCTCCGACAGCCGCCGACACTAAGACCCAGACCACCTTCTACCACCACATCCACCTACAACCCCCTTGCCGGCCGCCGGTCAGGCGAACCATACACAAACCCAGACCTGGTTTCTCTCCCATACGACTCAGCCACCCCCTGAACAACCCCCTAACGACGCAGCCACCAGTGCTACCACCACCCACAGCCGCCTTCTACGCCTGCCCTAACACCAGACTCATACACCATGGTGGTGCCACTGTGTCGACCTCCCCCGAGTCAACAATGGTACCACCACCTTACACCCCCCTGCGAAAACATGAACTAACCCGAGACCAAAACCGAGACCATCAGTAAAACGAATACTCCTTTTTACACCACCCCAGACACCTGAAACCACCGTGACAGACCTCACACCACTCCCCTAACCACCGTGAACAAAGAGACAAGAACACAAAACCAAGATGACAACCCGACATAAAACGAATCTAAGACAAAACGTGAGCAGACACAACCGACTGAACTACTGGCGAGAAAACGTGCAACCATACCTGGTTCTGGGTCAGATCGAAGGGTGTTAGACTACTCCTAAACCGTCGCAAGAACCTCATCTCCTACGATTTTGGTGGCGGCAGTAGTGTCGTGTGTTTGTTTATGAGTAACGTGATTTGGAAAAGAGGTAAACAAAGCCTCCTAAATGACGGCAGGTGGTATACTAGGTTTGAGGGTTTCCCAAATTCGTGGGCTGTTTAAGTAAGTTGCACGCTTTTCGAAGCCCACTCCCCTTACCCAGGGTCTCTAGTTCGAACCCCCACATAAACAAATACCGACATCACACGGAAACCCAAGTTCGAACCCCCACAAAGGCACATAACTAATATTAACGATTACATATATAACAAGCGTCATTATAAAATATATCGTCGACTCATAATTCGACCCATAAAAATACTATATGAAGGTCAACAATAATTCGGGTTATTACAGTCTTCCCCCCTTAAAATGAACTACAGTCAGGTGGTAACCAATCCCCCTCCCGCGAACTTGGAACACAGACATTAACAAAACATTAACCAAAACATTAACTTGTAACATGAATGCCTCGAATATAAATGCCCAGGAAATATCAACGCGCTAATATAGTAAATAATATTAAGGTAAAATACGGAGTATTACAGTCTTCCCTCCTTAGAATGAACTTCGTCCCGAAGTTCACCACCCCATAACGGTAAAGACACACTTAGCAAGCATGAACAATCACAAGTGACGCTTAAGCAACGCGAGATGTTACATTTTATCCTCCTTAAGAAAACTTTGTCCCCAAAGTTTAACACACAACTGCAATACATGATACTTCAACAATCACGATATAGTGCATAACATACGCAGCAGGGTTATCAAGTATATTCAAATAGGCACGACATATCAGTTAGCCATGTCATAAATCATTAAGATTTTACAATCATATCCTCCTTAAAACATGGTTACGTCCCCGTAACCCCACAAACATTCTAACACAGTACTCCATCTCACTCATTACTTTATCTCATAAAATCTAACTCCAAGTAACTAAGTATCGCACTCATCGTCGCATCTAAGACCAAAGACAAGGGGTGAGTGAACTGGCGGGATAAAACCGCAAATCAATACTTCCATCTCAATATCGCTTTCAAATTCAGAATGTGACTCAATAATCAAGGTCATACTTGACCGAAAACACAATGTGGCCCAAAGGCTTAATAACTCATAACTCAAACCAGTAACCAATTCTCATCTCAAATTCGATATTAATAAAGTCAAATATTGCATTAAAGGAACTGCTCAACACTTAGAGAGTAAAACGCTATGCTACTCACCCACGAGTCAAGGTCAAAGAATACGACAACTCGATAAAATACTGAACTGCAATCTCAATCTCAATACAAAATCAATCATGGCCTTTGTTCTAGACTCACGAGCAACTCAATCCTATCGAACTCAATCTCATCAGTACTTACCTTCCAAATTCATTGACTTACTCATATGAATACTTACAATTCCACAATTAATAAAATAAGGATCTGAACACTATACCAACCAACCTAATACAAAACCATTATGCATAAACAACTAATCAATGACCACAAGTTTACCTATCTCACAATTCAACCCGCCTTACAAACAGAAGGATTATTCTATCAATAGGAGAAATTAACTATCAAAATAAAGGAACAATTACAATTTTCAACTCAAATAAGTACTCGTAAGAAACCCATAGTAATTGTCATGTAAACATATATAGCCTCGAGCAATAGCGAGAATATTAGGATCGGTAGAAATCGTGTTACGCATCAAAACAGAATAAGAGTAGTTAACGCTTACACACCATTGAGATTTAACACAAATCAATATATTTACAACAATGTAAACAATCAAGAAGCTCATAGTTCATACTCGACAAATTGGAATGTTTTATGCTCTTAGTCACACGATAGAAGTAGAATCATATTTTAGAAGAGACGTAGAGCAAAATTAATTAACGTAATGAAACATGGAACATTGACATATTTCACAAGGTATACACAAATCATAGACTTTCATGACCGTTTAACATTCTCAGATATCAATAAGTTAACAAAATCACTTAGGTACATTTCCCGCCCACTCACATTACATCATTTATCATGAAATTATTACTATATACGACTTGCAAAATAAGAGTTTTATACAATGAGCAGCAATTAACATTCAAGCAGGATTTCAACGACACCTAGCTACAGAATGGTCATATTGCAAACAATCACCATAATTATCAAACATCAAGCTTTATCATGGTTTATCACTTTTGAAAGTATTTTGAAACGTTTGAAACATTGTGTCAATTTATAGACACGAATCCAAAACAATTTTACAAGTTATAGATCGAAACAATACTACACGGAGACATTCTGACCCTCCCTTACTAAAACATTGTTCTTGTAGTTCATGAATTATGAAAACAAAATTAACGATAAAAGTAAACGAATTCACCAGACTAGTACTTCCATAAATCATATGTCAACAATTGATAATTCAACGCATCGTGATCAGATTCTAAGTATAACATTATGCAATTCACGGTGTGGTATAACAATATACTCGAAAAGTCATAAGGACTATACTCACAGAGGACTAGACAGAGGTAAACCATCAATATACGAAAGAACATCAACTAGATTCACATTGTTCAAATAATCACAATTACGTATAACCATTAGGTTGCTATATTATGCTAATAAGCTTACCAGTTAAATTTCATTCTGCCACTTGGCACAGATAAACATGCTCTTAACATCACATACGAGCAGTACATATTCATTTTGAGATCATAATGTTACACATATAATTGGAACGATTCTATATTAAACTTGACGAAATAAACAAGGTTACGCTATCACGTAATGAGGTTCATACTCATACCATATGCCTACTATTCATGTTACTAATGCCATATCGGGATATCACGTGGTCACATAACATAATTCACATACGATTAAACTTTTATATGTACTTACATATCTCATAAGTTCACCAATTAAATATTATGCAGCAACTTACCAAACCATAATTAAATAACAGTTTATCTAACGTGTGAGCGATTATAGTTTTGAAAAATATAAAGGACTAGATAATCATAAGAAAAGAATCGAATGCATATATCCAGGGGTTTATTTAATACAATTTTTATAACTCCTTAGGTCTGGGCAAGAAATTTACAGCAATTCAACAGAAATTTAGGCAACTTGCAAGAATCACAATTAAATAACGACTCATAAGATTTTACATGGCTTATCATTTGAAAGCGTGAACGCATATTCTGAACAGTAGAGTTGTAATTATGCATAAACAATAACCAGTTTTCAAATGATTTCTTTTACCAAAAATATGGGTCAAAACGGGACTGTGCAATAACAATCTGACCACTGTCAACTAAAATGTTTATTCCTCTCAAAATATAACTCCTATTAACATAAAAAAAAAGTATTGTAAACCCAACGCAAGGGGTTATCATACATAAAATTCTCATACTCAAATATGGAACACATTTAAAATAACAGTCCGTACAAACAAGGTAAAATTCTGGAAGTTTATTTAAAATTTTGGTTCTGTTACGATTTCACATTACTACATCGCAACTCAACCATTCACCTTCCGAAACATGTTGGCATATCATTTGAAGCACGATCATTGTACCATATTAACATTCATTACCCATTCTAACTTTAATCGTCACTCAGAACACAGTAAAGATGTCGAGAAACCAACCAAATAGCTCATTACTTGTACACATATATACGAAGGTAACTCATAACTACATGTCATTTATGGCTTGGGGCAACACATTCCGCATATCACTAGATAGGAATTACTAATTTATATAAGTCTGATCATTCATGTTCAAATACCAACAATATATTACATAGATACGATAGTCATTCAATTCCAGATAATCGGATGAACACTTCAAATATCAAAATCATATGATCACATCACTCTAAACATGGCTCAACAAATACAACTCCCAAACTCTGATAATTTCAATTCAATCATCCATATCAATCCATAGTTCATAGTGCACCTATCCTTAATCAGAACTCACATATGACTTACCTCGTCCTTCTCCTGCAAGAACGTTAGCATAATATAACCAGGTCACTATATAGTCCACCCCACTCTTCAATTACTCTCTTTGGGTTCTCGAGACAGAACAGAAAGGGCCCAGGTTTGGTGTGAGGGGGCCCCTAACTCATCCTGTTCCTTTTTGGGGCTCCTATCAATTTCATCTCGGGGTTCATTTTATTAGACTCTTCCTATATTCATTATTATTCATTTGGTTTAGGCCTGAGGATCGTTCGCTCTGATACCACTTTGTAACACCCCCATTTATTTAAGGGCATGTACTAGGACTCCCCAGATAAATAAGGGTGTTACCATCTCAGTTTCCCGAGGCAGTAGATACAAAGGAAAGAAAAACAGTACTTTATTATTAATGTTAACTCAGAAACAAGTTTTGTACAACCAACTTAAAAACTATCTTGTGAAACAAAATTACAACTCAAGACCAACAACTATAGTGATCTAGACTATTCTGGTCCAAAACCAAGCTCTCTCTTCCCGTAGCTTCCCATAGTCTCGGCCACCTGTCAATCTGCTCCCCAATAATTTGGTTCATCACAGGTGATCACGAAAACACGGGGTCAACCACGAGGTTGAGTAGAGGAAAAGTAAACAATCAAACATTACTATAAATAGGAATTCAATCATCCCCACTCTTAGTCACAAGGCCCATAAACTCCGCACAGATCACAAGGCCCATTAACTCCGCTTCGATCACAAGTGTAACAACCCGACCCGCCACCGTCGTAACACAAACCCAATAAGATGGGTGTGAACTTTTGGACCCGTTAATTGTCCTCACTTAAGCCCAAAAGCACAAGGCCTTGTTACTAAGTGGTGGGTAGGAGCTATTATAAATATATCACAAGCCTCACATTCTACCGATGTGGGACAACTTTCCTCTCATACTCTTGGGGTGTTACAAACTCCCCCACTTAAAGAACACAACGGCCTCGTTGTGCCTCAAACTTGACCACAACCAGGGCCAGAATTCTCCCCCGCTAGGTGTGTGAACCGGGTACTCCCGACCACAGGCTCACCACACGGTCGCAGGGTCGCTCTAATACCATTTGTAACAACCCGACCCGCCACCGTCGTAACACAAACCCAATAAGATGGGTGTGCACTTTTGGACCCGTTAATTGTCCTCACTTAAGCCCAAAAGCACAAGGCCTTGTTACTAAGTGGTGGGTAGGAGCTATTATAAACATATCACAAGCCTCACATTCTACCGATGTGGGACAACTTTCCTCTCATACTCTTGGGGTGTTACAACAAGGCCCATTAACTTCGCACCGATCACATCGCCCATTAACTCCGCACCGATCACATCGCCCATTAACTCCGCACCGATCATAACGTTCATTATCTCCGCACCGATCACAACGCCCATTTCTCATCACCTCATAACGTATCACAGAAATATAGAAACAAATAACACAATATTCCAATCATATGATAATGTAAGATAATCATGCTTAACATCAATCAACCAAGTAATTAATCATCATTATACGTTCAGTAATTCCCCTACCTCGAATAGCAGAAACGTAGACAGATAAATCCAAAGCTTGCTAGAAATGTTCCACACGAAACCCGCTACCTAAACACATATACGTACGAATAAATAACCTTCCCGAACCCCATCAGTAAAACGAATACTCCTTTTTACACCACCCCCGACACCTGAAACCACCGTGACAGACCTCACACGACTCCCCTAACCACCGTGAACAAAGAGACAAGAACACAAAACCAAGATGATAACCCGACATAAAACGAATCTAAGACAAAACGTGAGCAGACACAACCGACCGAACTAGTGGCGGGAAAACGTGCAACCATACCTGGTTCTGGGTCAGATCGAAGGGTGTTAGACTGCTCCTAAACCGTCGCAAGAACCTCCTCTCCTACGATTGTGGTGGCGGCAGTAGTGTCGTGTGTTTTTTTATGAGTAACGTGATTTGGAAAAGAGGTAAACAAAGCCTCCTAAATGACGGCAGGTGGTATACTAGGTTTGAGGGTTTCCCAAATTCGTTGGTTGTTTAAGTAAGTTGCACGCTTTTCGAGGCCCACTCCCCTTACCCACGGTCTCTAGTTCGAACCCCCACATAAACAAATACCAACATCACACGGAAACCCAAGTTCGAACCCCCACAAAGGCACATAACTAATATTAACGATTACATATATAACAAGCGTCATTATAAAATATATCGTCGACCCATAATTCGACCCATAAAAATACTATATGAAGGTTAACAATAATTCGAGTTATTACAGAAACCTCTACTGGAGAGAGGTTCAAGGTTAATGGCCAATATGTGAAGCATTTCCATGTTGTTGATGAGTTCGTGGGAAGGTTGAAATTGTACTTCGATCCATTATCGGATGTTTCCGACTGAGGTAAAAAGGTTGTGCGGTACCTCTTAACCCATTATGTTTTAGTAACTTTACTGTTTTCTCAATTTTAGTTCCTTTTGTTTTCATTTGAACTGCTTTTGATAGAAGTTTTAAGTCTTGGGAATGAAATTTGAAGCAAGTTGCCAGCGTCTGCGGTCGACCGACCACAGTGCTAGGTCGATCGACCGCAGGGTTTTTCACACAATTTTCTGAAACTTTGTTGAATTGCAGATTTGGTCGACCGACCAACATCATCGGTCAATCGACCAAAAGTCGAAACCAGGTTCTCAAGAGAGGGTTTGTAGCCTAATTTCAAACCCTTGTTTTCATTTTTTCTTTGCTCTCCTCTCACCCTCGATAAACCCTAGTTTTTGTGCTCTCAACATTCCTTCAAGTTTTTTTTCCTCGGATCTTTCTCCTTCCACCAAAGGTATGTTCCTCTTCTTTAATTCTGCTTTCTTTTCGTTCCTATGTCCCCTCTGTCCGATTTTCGAAGTAAGCATCACTCCTTTTTCAAGTTTTCTTCAATTTTAGTGCTTGCTTCTGTTCAAAATAGTTCTCAATAGGGATATTTGCTCTTAGATCTGGGTTTTCAAGCTTTACTGCTTTCGTTTAGGGTCTGCTTTTTAGAGTTCCCCATAGTGTCTTTGATAAATCTAAACATCTTGCGAATTCGACTGCTAACTTTTGTCGCGGTTGGTTGACCGACCAGAAATCTCAGTCTGTCGACCGGCTTTACTGTGCTGAAGCTCCTGATTTTTTTCGACTCATGGTCGGTCGACCAGACAGGGTAGTCAGTCGACCACCAGAGCTGCTACAAGCTGTCTATTTGTTCGTAATAGCTAAGGTTGAATTTACATCCTTGTTGGTTTTATTTGGGAACTCGAATACTCACGGTGCATTTATAATTTTGTAGGTAAATATGGCAGACAGATCTCGCGCACCCAAAAGAACCCGAACAACCGGTGCGGGTAGCTCTCACAACCAGGCAGGAACTTCAGGTGTCATAACCGAGCAATCCACGGATAGTTTGCCTAACTATCCGCAGGTTATCTTCCACACTCCGGCTCAACGAGCCCGTTTCTTGCACCTATCTACTAGGTGCGACTTAACACCTACTCGTTTCCTGTACCAACCGACCGTAGAGGCCTTAGGTTGTTACCCAGCTGTCGTTGACTTGCTCAACAGAACGGGTTTGTCAGGTCTTATAGACATGGATGAGTTCACCTATCCCACTTTAACTTTAGAATTCTTCTCATCCTTTGTCTTTGACATTGATACGTGGAGGGCTGCTAGGGGCGATGCTTGTATTAGTTTTCGCATGTTTAACGTTACCTATTTTTTGACCTTAGTAGACTTTGCAGGCTACCTAGGGCTCAGCTTTGAGGGTCGAATTGCTGACCCTTCTGAGTCTTACAAGGTCATGTGGACCTGTATTTCTGCCTCCCCTGCCCCCAAGAGGAAGGGTACCTTTGTACAACTACCCGCCTTTCGCTACTTCCTCCGGTTGGTGGCTAACACTGTATTTGTCCGGAAAGAGTCGAACAATGTCAACACCGTCGACCTTTCTCTTTTGGCAGGTTTCCTTAATATGCAACGTAGGAGGGCTACGGTGTACAACATTGCGTATTTGACCGCCTCACACTTTCAGGCGGTTGGGGAGGAGTCTTCTCTGGGAACCATCGTATGTGGTGGGTTATTCACTCGCTTGGCTAACTGTCTCATATTGCAATTTCCTCGATTTGAGGATGACGTCGCTCCTCTTTCCCGCTTCATGGACTTAGACTATGCTAAGTTCGTGAAGTGGGTAGACAGTAGGGGGTGTTGGAATATTGATACCTACACCTGCGACCCCATTCCCATCACGAACTTTCCACCCCTTTTACCCCTCACTACTGTAGGGGGAGAGCCCCGACCGCGCCTACCTTCTTACCGACTTCCGCTTAGGGGCGGGAGCTCCCGAGGGTCTAGGGGAGCTGGACCTAGCACTTCGCATGCTGCACCTGGGACAGGCTATCCGCCCAACTTCACTCCCCCTACCCTCATTGATATCCCTGTTGTCATAGACAACAGATCGCTTTCACATATGATGGGAGATTTGTGCAGGGGTTTTAACCAGAAGAGGTTGGACTCGGCTCTCGTCGACTACACAATATACTCGGAGTATGCTTCGCTCAATAAGCTTCCACCGGCTCCTTGGACTCATCCTTCCTAATACACTTATCCGGAGGGCGGTTATGCATCCGCGGAGGCATCCGGGGCTGCATCTGAGGAGGGTAGTGGATCTGAGGCGGAGGCTAGCGGTTCCGAGTACGACCCCGAGGATTAGAGTTCATTGCCAAACCTCCCCTCTTCGACGTTCGGTTTGGGAAGGCATATTTTGTGAGTTTTCTTTTCTTGTTCTTCTTTACTTTGTTTTTTCTTATGGTTGATGCTCTTACCGTTACCTATATCTTTTGTTGTTGTTTGTGTTGTTGAGCACAATGAGGGCATTGTGCGTTTTGGTTTGGGAGTGTATTTTCATCCTTGTGTCGCGTCAGCATTTGCCTTTTATTACATTTTAATCACACGTTTACTTGCATTTCTATTTGCATTGCATTTGTTTAAAAAAAACCAAAAATTTCAAAAAAAAATGCACGTTTATTTTAGCATATAGGTCGAGTCGGAACAGATGGATTTCTATGATGATTTTGCTTTACATTTTGCCTCATTGCCTTGCCTTGCATTTTCAAACTTTTTCAAGCATGTCATTTGCATAATCTACGAGCTTTTGTTAGATTTTTGCTAATCGATTAAACTTGATTCTTTATTGGCGAGCTACTTCTATTTCTGATTTTAGAGCCTAATAAATCGGTGACATTCATGACCGATTTCATGTAGGAATGAGAGTAGTTTCTCCTCTTAAGGAATGTCACATAAATTTGCATAAGCATGAGCATAGTTTACTTGATACCTATATGCATTCGGGTTTGTGGTTTGTTGACACATGTGGTAGAGGTTCGCCTTTTTTGTTTCACACATAAACCTCACATAGCCAAATTGTCTTTTATCCCATATACTACATACTAAATTAGCCTATTCTACCCGAGCTAGTAACATGGTATAGTAGGAATGCTTTGATCATCCTTTGGTTATTTGGCCCTCATTGAAAGCTGTGGGAATTGATGAAAAGGAAGGGAGTTGAGTTCGGAAAGAATTGAAAAAAAAGACAAGGTTAATATGGAAAAAAAAGCAAAGCAGAAACTTTCTGGAATAACTGGGTGGTCGACCGACTAGAGCTGACGGTCGGTCGACCATGATCATTGTACAGTGGGAAGTTTATTGTTTCAAAAACGGGGGGGATCGCGCGCTTGAAAGCTTTTTGTTTGTTGGCGATTCTCACTCCAATATTTTATTTGAATTCTTTGGGGAGTTTACGATGTAGTTTAAAGGAGGATTGGTGAGTTGTTTGCTTGTGAAATTTAAGCATTGGTGTGGTTTTGGAGGCGGGAATAAGTGGCTATAGTTTGGTTAGACGGTCGTTAGCTCGGCTTAACTCCTCTTTCCCAAATTCATTTTAGCCTTTTCTTAACCCTAGCCTCACAATCCCCAAATTGCATCGACATGTGTCAAGGTCATTATAGTGGTGGAATGCATATGTACAGTTGTAGAGACTGTGGGAAAATATCTGTATATATTCCCAATTCTTTATATGCAGGATTATAACGAATTTATAGGGTACGATTTATAGTCATCAACAAAGAACAAGATACGAAGATTAGGATTAAGAATTAACCTTTTGTCCTTGCAAAGGCCTAAGATCAGATATCAAAACAGATATCCTCCTAATCGTTGCACCCAAGATGTCCTGAGAAATACCCTTTCCTGAGCTAGAAACTGCAAAATTATCTCTAATTTTGTGTATGATGAAAGCTAGAGAGAGAGCGGAGAAGTATGCGTGGGACCTCGTGCCTTCAAAAGTGTGCCGATTTGGTCTATTTATAGGGGGAGTGTATCGAGTAGTTTAGTCAGAATACAGCTCTTCTGTTTATACTACTAACAACTTCTCCTAATAACCATAAGATAGAATTCATCAAATCAGTGTTTGAGTCCTTCCATAATCGCTCCCAACTAACTGATCCACACGCCCCATAGGGTGTCGTGTGACCATTGTAGCAACCGGATTTTTATCTGTAAAAATCGGTTTACACTCTCTTTGTGTGTAATGTTTATCTTTATAAATATCGTATATTTATATTTTAACAACTAAATATAACCGTTTATATTTAACTAAATTATTTAATCTTTATTAAATAATTTCATTATACACTAATTAAATATAACATTTTACATTTAATTACGAATTAACATTTTAATTCGTCTTAGTTAATATTATTTAATCAGTATTAAATAATTATCATCATTACATTGACTAACCGTTTAGTCGTATAGGGTATCAATATGATTAGATTTCCATCTAATCATCTCTCAGATTTCATCCTTTAGGTGTGACTCTTAGGGATCAGTTGATTACCGCCATCTATATGACAATAATGTCAAACTTTCTAGCAAGCCAACCGTTATTGATAAACGTGAATCAACTGGCTAAAATACAAAGTATATCTGGTGTTCCTTTAAGAGATTTACACGTGTTGTCGCACTAACTGTTGAAGACACTAGCTCCAACAATCTCCCACTTGTCCGTACAAGTGTATGTGCGAGAACCGATTCTCATATCCAATTAAATTTCTCCCAATCAATGTAAAACAATTTGCAAATCTGTATTCACAAAGGTCGTATTTTACAAGCGATCTGTATCAAGAGTAGTTTTCCCGACTAGAGAGTAACTCAACTGATAATGAATCATTAGTTACTACTCCTCGAGTGGCCCTGAGAAATATTAAAACCTGATAGGGGTGAAAATTTTCCTCAACTCGAATCTTGTAGATGTAAGCGCAGTATGAAATGACCCCAAAAAAATCTGCTTAGCCCCAGTTACGGTCAGCTAGTGAGAAAGAAATCCAAGTCACCCAAAACTGCCCTTTATCTCAAGAAACAGTCGACAGTCAAAAGAATCGACTCAAGGAACACGATGGACGTCCTATCCACGACCTGGTACCGAATGTTCGGTAACATTTAGGACTTCATTGCGTCGTCACAAAATTGTCCTACGAGTTATCGTTATAATCTCGTATTTGTGATCGGTCAGTCAACGGTTTGACTTATGGTTTATTGAACCCACCATCAATCGACGTCACAAAATAATTGCCAGAGTTATCAGCTCGTGTAGGCGATTACAGACCAAAAGAAATATAATGTAATTCAGTTCACTTTGTGGTGTTCAATGTTGTCTGTACTATCCACTTGAAAAACAATATATAAAAACAAAATCGATGGTGTTATAAATAGTATATGAAATAGATACAATATCAAATTCACAAAAGTACTAATACAACTAAGGAACACGTTTAATTCCCATTGAAATAACGTGCCCTTCATGTTTATCATGTCTTAATGGTTAAGTGAGAGGATCTGCGATGTTATTTGTCGCAATCTTGTCTATCACTATCTCCTTTTGCTCCACGTAGTCTCGAATCAGGTGAGCTTTCCGCAGTACATGTCTAGATTTATAACTAGACTTAGGCTCCTTAGCCTGGAAGATGGCACCTCTATTGTCGCAATAGATGGTGATTGGGTCGTTCGAACTAGGAACTACAGTGAGTCCTTGTAAGAACTGACGCATCCATATAGCTTCCTTTGCAGCTTCCGAAGCGGCATAGCACTCGGACTCAGTAGTAAAATCTACAATAACACTCTGCTTGGAGCTTTTCCAGCTGACAGCAGCGCCATTAAGAGTAAAAACGAATCCAGACTGAGATTTCGAGTCATCGCCATCCGTTTGGAAGCTAGCATCTGCGTAACCGTTTGCGCAAAGCTTAGTGCCTCCACCATAAGTTAATACTTAATATTTAGTCCTCCGTAGGTACTTAAGAATATTTTTAACAGCCATCCAGTGTGGTTCACCTGGATTGCCTTGGTACCGACTCGTCATACTCAAAGCATATGCCACGTCTGGACGCATGCATATCATGGCATACATGATCGATTCTATAGCTGACGCATAAGGAATGCGACTCATGCGCTCGACCTCTTCCGGTGTCTTAGGTGCCTAAGTCTTACTCAAATGCACCCCCGAGATCATCGGAAGTAACCCCTTTTCGGAGTTGGTCATGCTGAATCTGTCAAGAATCTTATCTATATAAGACTCCTGACTCAATAATAACATTCGTCGTGATCTATCTCTATAGATACGGATCCCCAATATACATTGTGCTTCACCCAGATCTTTCATCTGGAAATGGTTCTTTAACCATACTTTAACCGAAGATAAGAGAGGGATGTCATTTCCGATCAAGAGTATGTCGTCGACATACAACACCAGAAAGACGATCTTGCTCCCACTCGACTTGATATATAAGCATGGTTCTTCGACCGATCAAATAAAACCATTATTTTTTATCACTTGGTCGAAACGATGATTCCAACTCCAAAATGTTTGCTTAATAAGGCGGTTTTCACATCCATTTGTCATATTTCATAATCATGAAATGCAGCAATCGCTAAGATAATCCGAATGGAACGCAGCATGACTACGAGTGCAAAAATCTCATCATAGTGCAACCCTTGCACTTGAGTGAAACCTTTTGCCACTAGTCGCGTCTTGTAGGTGTCTGGTTGTCCCTCGATGGAACGCTTTATCGTATAAAGTCATTTGCACTGAAGAGGTCGTACCTTATCAGACAAATCAACCAACTCCCATACGTTATTCTCATACATGGAGTCCATTTCGGATTGCATGGTATTAAGCCATAGCTTTGAGTCGGAACAGGTCATAGCACCTTTATAGGTTACGGGTTTGTTACTCTCTAAGAGAAAAGCGTCAACTCCGTCTAGTTCCTCGATCATACCGATGTATCTATCTGGAGGGATGGAGTGTCTACCCCACCTTCTGGGTTCCTCAGGAATACTGACAGCAACAGAAGATGAAGGAACGGTTTCCTCCATTGGTTGCTCAGTAGTTAGTTCTTGAATCTCCGACAGATTGAAGGTTTTATAACTTGTCTTATTCTCGAGAAACTCTTTCTCTAAGAACTTCGCACTGCCCGCAATAAAATCGCGGTGTTCGGTAGGCAAATAGAAGTAATGACCAAACATTGCTTTTGGATAACCAATAAAGTATGTCTTGACCGATCGCGGGCCGAACTTATCCTCGTGTCTCCACTTGACATAAGCCTCGCAGCCCCAAACCCGAATAAAGGACAAGTTAGGGACCGTTCCCTTCCATATCTCATATGGAGTCTTGTCAACAGCTTTAGACGGAATTCGGTTAAGTATAAGAGCAGTTGACAATAGAGCAAAACCCCATAATAAATCTAGCACAATTGTGTGACTCCTCATGGATCGAAACATATCTAATAGTGTTCGATTTCTCCGTTCGGACACACCATTTAATTGTGGTGTTCCAGGTGGAGTTAACTGTAGTACTATACCACAGTCTTTAAGGTGTTGATCAAACTCATTCAAAAGATACTCACCACCACTATCTGATCGTAGTGCTTTAATCTTTTTATCTAGTTGGTTTCCAACCTTCGCCTGTAATTCCTTGAAGTTTTCAAAGGATTCAATTTTATGCTTTATTAAGTAGACATATCCGTATCTACTTAAATCGTCCGTGAAAGTGATGAAACATCTATAGCCGTCTCTGTAACACCCCCATTTATTTAAGAGCCTTTAGCAAGACATTCTCAAATAAATAGACCTGTTACCATCTCGGAATGTCCGAGGTAGTGAATAACAAAGTAAAACAAACCAAAGTACTTTATATACGATTGATTAAATTTTAACTTTTGATATTACAATTACTACGCAAAGAATAAAAGTACAACTGATAACATCTAAGTACGTGATCTAATTCTAAGTACGTCCAAGCCATGTCACTCTCCATGCCCAAGCTTCTAATCCATCTGTCTCTGACCTGTAGAATCTACTCCCCATTCCGGATCATCGTAGGTGTACACGAATACACTGTCAACCTCGCGGTTGAGTAGGATAACAGAAAAATCATAATGCAACAAATGATGAGATGCAAATGTCATGCCACTACTGAGCTCAATCACAACCTGAAACACCAATCATAACCCGAAACACCAACCCATACCGAACCTCCCGGCAGAGTATCATCGATCGTCGTCGATTACCAGCATAAAGCTGAAGACACCAGGCCTGCCCTGCAGACCACCCTGGGCTTTATACCAAAACAATCCCCTTATCAATAATGCAAATGCTATGCTCATGAATGCAACATTAAACAATCAATACTTAAAAACCATTCTCATATAAATATGCTTGTATTCACAACACGTAATACAACCATTCGTGCATATAACCTTCACAGAATACGGTACCGGTGTATCCTACCTGGATAGCAATATAATCCAATAGCAAGCCATCAAGTAAACAGAGTTATGCCACTTCAATACCGTCACCTAACAAATATAATATATATAAAAAAATCACTAACTAATATAACTACTTAAACAATCATAATATATCAATTATTCAAATTAATGATTTAAATAATATATCACGCATAACGAGATCGTATTAAACATGACTACTTCAATTAACGTAACCAACCCGACCTTATTATAACTAATTCCAATTGAATAAACGAACATAAAAAATATAGTAGAACTATTGATAACCGTTACATCCATGTATAATAAAATTCATTTAAACACTTTAATAATTAAAAGTATGAGCAATATTGTTATTAATAATAACCATATTATTACTAACAATACTAATAACAACAATATTACCAATAATAATACTAACATATAATATCAATAATAATAATAATAACATATTAATAACAATAATAATACTAACATTAGTATTAATAAAAGTAATAACATCATAACATAATAACAATAATGATGATAACACTAACATATAAACATAATATAATAATAATATAATACTAACAATAATAATATGATAATATTAATGTTAATAATAATAATGATAATACATTAACCAAACAACACCAACAACGTTGTAACAAAGACAAAGTTAACGAAACAGTCAACCCCCGACAGCCCCCGACAACCTCCAAAACAGCCCCAAAAGACACCCCTTCAGCCACCTGCACCACCACCAACCCATGGTGGTTGCAACCACCGCACCACGACGCATCCATTGGCACCAACCACAACCCCTGACTCATCCCCAACAACCCTCGATACCAGTCACAAACACCCTACCAGAAACCGACATGTACAGCCCTTTCTCCGCACCTGTCTCACCCCCTTTTATAACCAGCCCCTAACTCCTTCCTAACACCGCCATAACCACAACCAGTCACCACCCTAGATACCACACACCACCCTCGACCCCCTTGTGAAAACTCAAGCCATCGACACCATCTCAACCCCCTGGAACAACCGCTCAAAAACTCCTGCCCCAACCCGAGTTTCTGCAACTTTCTTAGACCCCAGAAATACGACTCTCCCCCCCTTCGTTTTCCGACCACCACCCAACACACTACAACCACCACACTCTCTACCAACATCGTATTACCACCTCTCATGGGCTCGAACTCATAAACAACCCCATATACATCTGATTTGAACAGTCATAAACGAAGCACACAAACTGAGTCTTAAAAACAGAGTATAAAACGTGTACTACTGTCCACTTTCATGGCGGTTAAAGCAATAATCACGGTGGTCCTACGGTAGTTTAAAGACGATAATTATGTTATTCATACTACAAATATTAAACACTACCATAACATTCTGATTCGATGGCATGGAAAAGCACAAAAAAACTACTTACAAACACCCAGACACGCAAGGATAAACGATGGTGATGATGGGTTGTTCCTGTTGCATTTCCTCTTCTTGTTGTCCTTAATTCTCACGGTGGTCAAGGTGGTGTTTAGGGTGGGGTTGTGGAGGCAGACGAGATGTAAGCAATAGCAGTAGTAGTAGTGTTTTGGCGTGTCGATGGAGGCAGGTTATGGGGTGGGATGATTAGGGTTTGATGTTTAGAAGCTAGGAATTGTCGATGGATTTGTGTTCTCATTTCTCACTACCCAAACCGGATATGAACCCAAGCCCAACTCTTTTGATCCATCGCGCATAGCGAGGCTATGTCCCGTTCTCAACCCGTAAGTTAAAATAAACGAGTACGTATAATTTATTTATACTAATTAAATTAATTATGAGAATATAATTTTATTAGAACTAACGTAAAAATATATAAAATTAGGATTTAAATATAATTATGACGTAAATAATAAAACAAGTATAAATGAGAAATAAATATAAAATATGAAATATATTTAATTAAAATATATCATCAAAATAAAGAAAATACGAATAAACTGTCATTTTATGAAATAATCATCAAATACAAAATGGTTATGAAATACGAATTAATCGTAAAAATACGATTTATAAAATAATAACAGTTTACGTAAAATACTAAATAAACATTCCATTTGAAATATTTGTATGAAATATGGTTTGATTGTCGTTGACCGAAGCTAATATAAGGGGTATTACAGTGTTCCCTCCTTAAAATGAACTTCGTCCCGAAGTTCGCCAACCCGTAACGATAACAAAACACTCCACAGCATAAGACAAACAAAAGTAGTACATATACACTACAACACATTCCTTACATTAACGACGCTTTCCTATTGATGCTTTTATAAAGCGTCACCGAAAATAACCCACCAATTTTTATTCTTTTAAGAAAACCGAGACAAATACCAATAACCCACCACTAACTGACCCATCACCGCCACTACATACGCCTCATTCATTAAAAGAAAAAACCCTAACCTTCAACATTCTCGTTTAATAATCATGACAGTTCAATCTGCCAATGGTTTATAGTTCTTCAACTCAAAAAGATACAATCTGCTTATTACATATCATAGGTACGATTTTATCATTTATTTTCAATTATTTTTATGTTATTATTGATTGTAATTTTAATTGCTTTATCGAATTATGGAGACGATTCATTCTTCAATCAAGATGAATAAATTATTGTTTTTTGGGACATATACAGGTGGCATTTGGCTGTTTGTTTAATGTTGATTCTTAATATTTGTTTGTTTTTAAGTTATATTTCTACTGAACACGAAAAAGAATGAGGAAGAAAAATGGCAATCAACAAAATCCGAATATACTTTCTGCAATTCCAGGATGTTTACGCTAAGTTCAATCAACAATGAAGCAAATCCTTGTTTTTATAGTTACACAAATGTCTCCCCACCAATAGTTAATGCAAGCTTTGTACTTTTCCATATGCTATGGAATTTGTATAGAAATCGGAATGTTAAAAGGAATGTTATCCTATTAAAAGTATATGTCGCTCCTATAAATGTTAGGGGAACAATTCTCACCGCAAATCAAAGAGAATGACAATGAGTACCATCAGCATTGCCACGAGTAACTTCATGTTCTTGTTGATAGAAATTGCAAAATTTGGATTCCTCCCTATGATAAAAAGATAATGAATGTAAGCATATTATGAGAGAAATGTTAAATGGAGAAAAACGATTTTTTATGATCCGGGGTTTAGTTTAGATTTACTTTTGCAAGTAAACTAGAGCACCACAATACTAAATGTTTATAGGGGGTGCAAACTGCTGATCACTACTACTTTTTTAAGCCCGGAGTACTTCAAGTCTGGTCTTATGATGACGCTCTCAAGTCTGCTTACATTTCTCTGATGTTATATGTGATAGATGGTTGTATTCATGATCCTATTCACTACTCCTTTTTTAAGCCTGGAGTACTTCAAGTTTGCTCTCCATGTCTGCAAATTAGTTACAGGTATTTTGAAACCAGACCACTTTTGAAGACACATAACCACTCGTCTACTGTAAGCACAAGAGAAGAACAAATGTGATTTATCCTCTGTTCCTGCTCACAGAAGCGGCCATTCCCATCAGTAGAAATCCCCCTCTTACATAGTTTATCGACTTTCAGAGTGGGGCCCGAAAGAGTCAAACTTATGTTGTAACATGGATCAGTGATCACATGGCTAGTTTAAAGTTTTGGACTGATTATGTTGATGTCTTTTGGTTTTCTGAATGCAGATAAAACTGGAGTATATCCTCCTTTTGCATCTAGATGTGAGCTTATGAACTTTGGACTGATTATGCTGATATTTTCTTATCTTCTGGATGCAGATAAAACTGGAGTATATCCTCCTCTTGCATCTATGTATGAGCTTATGAACTTTTAGACTGATTATACTGATATTTTTTGGTCTTCTGAATGCAGATAAAACTTAAGTATATTCTCCCCTTGCATCTAAGTATGAATTTATGCATATCGAGTTAATAAGGTTGTTGATGCATATGTTTCTTTGTAGGTGGTAATTTATTTAGTTTCAAAACTTTGAATACATATGTTAACAGTTAGTAATTAGACACCTCGTTGTTCAAGGTTAATAGGGATTTAGTGACTCGGGCTTGTATATTATAACCTGATAGAATAGGCACCCCCTTGTAATAGGTTAATAGGTATTTAATGACTCGGACTTTTATATTATAACCTGTTTTTGTTGTAAAATGTGTATTCTTAGGTTGCAAATTGTAGTCGGAAGATGATTTGGCGCTCAAGCTTTCGTTATAATTCTACGTCAAAATATATCGAGATTCTGATCCTACCTGGCAGCATGATGCACTTCACAGTATCAGGTAATTTCACAAGATTTTTTAACTTTACAGTCATGCAGATTATAACGAGCTTGTAGTCCTTCATTTCCATTAGCCATTTTAAGCGATGTGCCTTAATAATGCACATTATACCAAGCTTTTTA
Organism: Silene conica; assembly: GCA_029255685.2. NCBI lineage: Eukaryota > Viridiplantae > Streptophyta > Magnoliopsida > Caryophyllales > Caryophyllaceae > Silene > Silene conica. The sequence continues at coordinate 31,339,214 of CM055317.2, read as the reverse complement.
GGCTTATATATATATATGCTGCCATTGTTATCTTAATGCTCGACCCCTCATAGAGAATGACGTACGACTGATTTGGGAGCATCAGTCTAAGCTTCACTTTCCCCTTGATACTGCTTACAAGCTGAACTGGGAGCATCAGTCTACTGTTAACCCGAACATTATTTCTCTGTTGCCAAATGAAATAGTGATAAGTAGTCCATAGAACCCACTGACTTCTGTGATACTTGCTCTGTTGTTGATCATGAAGTCCATTTTGGATGTTAATACTACTGCAGTGCTCTATATTTTGAAGAACTTGCCTACTGTACCTGCAGTGATGGAATAGATGTTGCCTTGTTTCAGTTTGAGTTTCACATATGCTGCAATGTTGATTATCACTGTATCCCAGAGAGTAGAGCTTATCCCTAAGATACATGTCATTATGATGTACAAGCCCAGTAGTGAATGCATATCGAGGTAAATTCCAACTACTCCAAACAGCACCAGTCCAATTCTGTTAGGGTCGCTTGACCCTGAGCCACTTGTAGCCGATTTCTCGAGTGTTTATTTGTGCTTTTAGTTGTTCTTTGTTGTGTAGCTCATTTGATGCATGTTGATGCATGTTTGTGACTTGTGAGAGTGATTGTTGTGGTGACCTATGGACTGCTATCGTATGGAGCAAATCTAGATGTTGGTAGCTGTTGTTGCTTGAACGATATTAGCTTTATTGATATGCAAGGATATGATGATGGGTTCATTGAAACTGACCCGGTAGCGCAAATTTATTTGATCTTTATATCGCACGTGATTTGTTGGAAGAATTACGTATTAGATGTGTGGCCGTGCTATAAATAACGTACTAAAGTAAAAAAAAAACTATTACTTCTGCTATCTTTATCGTATTTGTTAGATTGCCTTCATCCGATGGTTTTGATAACTCGTATAAGATGTGCTCTTCTGTTGAATCAAAACTAATTTGTATTATATTTTGTATTATGCTATAGGTTTCAATGGTGGTGACGATGCGCCTTCATATGTTGATTGATGTCCATTTGACATTGCGCCAACTACATATCATTGGAGCTCCACAACGTTCAAAGTACTACCTAGCTACTAAGTGTCCCAGTCTCTTGTTATTTACGATTTTTTTTAAGTATAGCTATTTACGATTTTCAAATCCTAACATTATGTTGGATTTTAGTATCATCTGGATCCCTATTGATATTTTGATTTTGTGGTACCGTACAATACTAGTTTATAATAGTTAATTTGTTAATGCTAGTGGTTGTGACGAAAACGATATATTTCAGACGTATATCGATCATTTATAAAAGTACATATAGTTTTATTTAATTTATACGATTTTATTTGGAAATCAAAATTCTAAACATCTAATATCTGACGGTAATAATTACAAATTTACTTTGACAAGCAAAAGCATGAGACTAACATTTTGACTGTCAAAATATAAATGACAAATAAAAGCGTCAGTCTTTAACGACACTTTTAAGCGTCACATTTGGTGACAAATAAAACCGCCAATAGTCCCTGAAGACATTTTTAAGCGTCATATTTGTTGACAAATAAAAGCGTCAATAGTCACTCAAGACACTTTTAAGCATCACATTTATTGACAAATAAAAGCGTCAATACACTCAATAGGCACTCAAGACACTTTTACGCGTCACATTTGTTGACAAATAAAAGTGTCAGTAGTCAATGAAGACACTTTTAAGCGTCACATATAGTGGCAAAAAAAAGCGTCAAAAAATAACGACGGCTCTTAAAGTGACGCTTTTACAAAGCGTCGATAAACAAAAATGCGACACTTTAAAGCGTCACAAAACGCTTCAAAAAGCGTCATTAATGCACGGTATGTGTTGTAGTGATATATAAGCCCTAAAACGCGAAGTGTTACATTCTATCCTCCTTAAGAAACTTTGTCCCCAAAGTTTAACATACGACAGAAGTAGAAGACACTTAAAGAACCGCAACATTGACTGAAACATAACAACATAAAACAGCAGCCTCCAAGCATGGTCAAATTTCAGTCAGCCAATCACAATATACCACTTAGCCATATCGTAAACCATAAAGATTTTACAATCCTATCCTCCTTAAAACATGGTTACGGACCCGTAACCCCTGACACCCGTCGTTGAAGGGTGCCAAAGATAAGATTTATAAAACCTCAGCTTAAACTAGATAGGATAAGTCAAGGGTCGAACCACAAGGAGACAAGGTTAATTATGTTTGCGAATTTAAAGTCTATTGCAAGTACCAAAAAAGGGGGGTTGATTTAAGATTTGAACTAACAACTAAAAGAGCAAATAAACAAGAAAATTAAAATAAGATAAAAGGAGATTAGGAACTTTGGTTCCCCATGCTGGTTGAAACAAGTCAATGAAAGGTAAAATAACCAAATAACACAATCCCAAGGAACAAAGAATAAACCTTTAGGTCAATATTCTACCCAATCCTTACGCGGTCTTAGGGTTCCTAGAAAAGCACTAAAACTTTCGTTCATAGGGCAATCCCAAAGTTGTTGTTAAACTAATCCTAGTAATCTTTCAATCTCAAAGGATTAGTTCACCAACAACAATGGGGGATTGGTAATTCAATCATTAAACTATCAAAATCAAGTCTTTGTCATGGTTCCCCTAATTCCTAATCACAAGAATTAGCTATGCATACTTTTAATTATGAAACTAACAATAACAAGAACTAAGAACATCAAGGGAATCAACATAATTAAAAATGACAATAAAAGGGAAAACATGTATTGGGAAATAATAATAAGATGAACAACAAGATTAATTGAAAGGGAAAGATTAATTCTAGTAAACTTACAAGCTTAATTGGAATTCAAGAACAAAGATTGAAACTTGGAAAATATTCTCTAAACTATGGAGTTTTCTCTAATCTGGGCTGCTTGACCTAATTTTCGTGCTTAGGTCTCCTTAAATAAGTTCTAATTACAAGATTAAACAAGTAAACCACGAAATAAAAGACGCGGACGCAGTCGCTGGGTCGGTCGACCTCTTTTCCAGGTCGGTCGACCTCTCCTGTTGATATCGGTCTTCCCGGATTCTGGGCTTTGGTCGGTCGACCTCTTTAGTGGGTCGGTCGACCCTTTCCTGTACGTATCAGCGTAAATTTGGCCCGTAAACAACACTTGGATGTGCATCCGGATCCTTGCTCCGCATTATTACTCAAAACAGCTTCCGGAGGACGATTAAAGTTCAGTTGTATCCACTTCCGCGTATTCCTACGTTTGAAACATAGAAATGCCAAAGTAAACCGTTTTGGGAGAAATAGCAACTAAAAGTCACGAAAATATAAGAAAATACGTGCCAAAAGAATAAATAAAATGCATAAAATAGGCACGTATCAAACTCCCCAAACCAAACCTTGCTTGTCCTCAAGCAAGCACTAAGACTCAAAAGAAAAATAAAGACTTCTAATGGAACGGATTTCACACTTTTTACAAACAAACACAACACTATGCCCAACCAATTTGATGCAACTTTCAAAAATAGGATCAAGCATAATGTCAAGAGCAAAACGAATTGAACATGTTCGAATAATATGCTAAACTTTCAACCTTGCAAGACTCATTCTAATTGGACTCTCGCCGTACGCTCGAGACACTCATGAAAGCAAAGGGTCGAATATATATATGTGAAAGATAAGAAGATAAATAAAAGTAGAGACTCTCACCTATCTGCGACCCATAAGAACATGCCTGCAATCTAACATGAATAAAATCTCTACAACCGTACATATGCATTCCCACACTAGATGACCATGACACATGCCGAGGCAATTTTGGGCTTGTGAGGCTAAAGGTAAGAAAGGGTTAAAATAAGTTATGGGAAGAGGAGTCAAACCGAGCTAACTTCCATTATCCATACTATAAGATCACTTCCATTACTTTTCAAAACATGCCAATGCTCAAAATTGGGAGCAAAAATCACAATTTCTCCAATTTTCTCCTTCTCTTTATTTCTTTCTTCCCTTCTTTTCTTTTCAGAACCGTCCTGCTCAATGGTCGTGGTCGACCGACCTGTAATTTAGGTCGACCGACCACCCTTAAAAACAGGCAGACTCGTTTTTTCTGTTTTTTTTTTTCTCATTTGATTTCTCATTTTTTTTTTCATTTCTTTTTCTCTTTTCTTCTCTTTTTTTTTCTTTTCTTTTTCTCCTTTCCACCGTTCTCACAAAATCAGGATTTATCAAAGAAGCACAAACCAACGGATGGCCAAAACAGTCCCATCACTACATAACTAGCTCAGTTGGGGTAGGCAATTTTTTTAGGATGTAGCAAATGGGATAAAAGATTCAATTTGGCTATGTGAGGATTATGGGTAGAATAAGGAAAAGGGACCTCTACCACATGTGTCAACAAACCACAAACTCGAATGCATATAGGTATTAAGTAGACAAAATTCATGCTTATGCACGTTGATATGACATGCCTCAAGAGGAGAAACTACTCACAAACCTACATGAAATCGGTCATGAATGTCACCGATTTATTAAGCTCTAATCCTTAGAATATGTAGTAGCTTGCCAAGAAGAGAGTCAAGTTTAATAATTTAGCATGAAATCAACAAAAACTCGTAGATAATGCAAAAGACTAGCTTGAAATGGTTTTTAAAAAATGCAAGGCAAGGCAATAAGTGATATGTGAGGCATAAATCGTATTAGTCCGTTCCGACTCGACCTATGCGCTAAGAACGCGCGACAGAAAAAGGATGAAAGAAAGAAAAACACCTAAAGGAATGAAAAACAAAAGACACCTAAACAATTGCAGACTCAAAAAGGAGTATGCAAACACCCTCCCCAAACCAAAACGCACAATGCCCCCATTGTGCTCATCAGCATACAACCACAACATAGGGATGGGGATAGGCAGAAAAGAAACAAACAAAGAAAGGAAAAGGAAAAAGACTAGAAACTATAAAAAGAGTCTAAGGGGGAAGGAGGGAAAAACTGGAAATCTAAAGGGAAATAAAAGAAAAAAAACTACTTACAAGATGGGGGGACCTCCCCAAACCGAACCCCGAAGAGGGTAAGGTTAAGCACGTCCCTAGTCCTCTGGGTTGAACTCCGACCCAGAGCCATCTCCTTCTGCCTCCTCCTCTTCCTCATCATCAGACCCTATGCCTGTTCCCGAGGCAGAGCCTGAAGCTTCACCGTAGTCACGACCGCCTGCGAGAGGTGTGTACCAAGTGGGGTGAGTCCAAGGGCCGGTGGGGAGCCTACCCTGAGTAACATACTCCGAGTAGCCCGGATACTGGTAGAGACTATCGTTCAACTGTTTTTGGTTGAACTGCCTGCAAAGGTTCGCCACCATGAGTGGGAGAGATCTGTCATCAACAAAAGGAGGAACAGAAACATTAGGAGGAGCAGTAAAATCAATTGGGTACCCCGTCCCAGGTGCATCATAGTGGGCACCGGGAGCAGAGACCCTATGGCCTCTAAAGGTGCCTCCCCTAAGTGGAAGGCGGTAGGATGGGAGGAGTGGTCTAGGCTCCCCCTGAAAATTATCAAGGGGCAACATGGGGGGAGCCGTGGTGATGGGGATGCGATCACTAAGATAGGTGTCTACCTTCCAATAATCCTTCCTGTCTACCCAATGCACGGACTTGACATAAGCCATGTCCATGTACCGGAAGAGATTGTCAATCGCATCCTCATAGCGAGGGAACGGAGGAACAAGAAAGCGGGCTAATCGAGTGACTAGCCCACCATAGACAATAGTAGTCAGGGAAGTTCCCTCGCCCACCGACACAAAGTGAGAGGCAACCAAAAACGCAGTGTTATAAAACTGCTGACCCGTACGTCTGACATTAAGATAGCCAGACAAAATGGAGAGCTCAATGTTTTTAACATTTTGAGACTCTTTACGGCCAAATACAGTGTTGGCCAAAATACGCAAATAATAGCGGGGGGCGGGTAGGTGAATGGTACTGTTTTTCTTCTTCCTATCGCTGGAATCAGAAAGACAGGACCACATGACATTGTATGACCCAGTGGGGTCACCCATAAGACCCGTAGAAGATAAGCCTAAAAATTGGGCAAATTCATTAAAAGTTAAGGAAAATGTTTCATTGAACAAACGAAAAGAAATGCACTTGTTATCATAGCCAGGGTTATAAGCTTGAACATTAAAAATAAAGGAAGAAAAGAACTCAAGAGTGAGAAGGGTATAGGTGAACTCATCCATAGTGACAAGTCCTGAGAAACTCGTCCCATTGAACAGGGACACCACATCATCATGACACCCCAAAGCTTGCAATGCCGGGACATGAAGGAACCGGGTGACCACCACTAAGCAAAAAGTGAAAAGATGGAGGAAACGGGCTTTTTGACCCGGAGTGTTGAAGATGATTTGCGGATAGTTTGGTAGACTATCCGTATCCAGCACCGTCAACGCTCCTGACCTAGGAGCACGGCCTAGGGAGGTGCTCGCTCCGGAAGTGCGGGAGCGCTTTCCGCCTTGACCACGGCTAGACATTATGAATCTGAAAAAGTTCAATAAAATCCAAGTCTTGTGCAAATATTAAAACATTTTCTTAGCAAAAATAGGAACAAAACACGAATCAGAAACTTCTGTAACAAAATTTGGGTCGGCCGACTTCATAGAGAGGTCGGTCGACCACTATCGCTAAAATTTTAGAGTTCCTGTAACAAAAGTAGGTCGGCCGACCGCAATCCGAGGTCGGTCGACCCACTACTAGCAGATTCAAAAAAACTGTAATGACACTGCGGTCGATCGACCTCAAACCTAAGTCGACCGACCGACCAAACGAAAGAACGAAATTCAGGAAAATTGCAGTTTGGTCGGCCGACCTCCGTTTTGAGTCGGTCGACCGACAACAGTGTCGGAAAAATGTCGCGGTTTTGAAATTGTGCAGAAATTAGTCATAGAAATTGCAAGAAAGAATCATACTAACCCTAACAACACAAAACCACACATAATTTACAGATCTGAGACTTATAAAACCTAAAGGGAGAAGAAAACTTAAAAGGAAAACACAAACAAGCATGAAAACGAAATTACGAGCCAAAATAAACTGTAAAAGACAAATTCAAACTACCTAGAACAGAAAAAAGATGCTAAGAAACGAAAAAGAGAAAGAAAAAACTAAGAAACACATACCTTGAATGGAGGAAGATGAAAGAAAGCAAGGAAATTGAGTGAAGGATGAAGAAGGTGGGTGGTTAGGGTTTTTAAGAGAGAGAGAGGGGTTCAGAAAGTGTGAGCAAAAATTGTGTTTTCAAACACAATAAGGCTGAAGACTCCAACTCAAAAAAAAAAAACGGAAAACTTACCCGAGGTCGGTCGACCTTAAATTTGGGTCGGTCGACCTCTGTCCTGAATACCTGCTCTGTCAGATTTTGTTTAATGCTGTCAGAATTTATTTAATGTTGTCAGAAGGTCGGTCGACCTTCATAGTGGGTCGGTCGACCTCTGTCCTGACGATTCCTCTTATTTTCCTCCAGAATCTCAAAATCTCATCAAGGACTAAAAACGGAAATTACAAAAAAACGTAAAATTAAGCTAGAACACGGGTTGCCTCCCGTTTAGCGCTGGTTTAAGAGGTCCCGCACGACCCTTTTACCTATCAAGAAGCATCCGAAAAAGGGTCAAAGTAAGAAACTTCAACCTAACCAATAAATTCGTTCTCTCCGCGGAAGTGCTTCACATACTGGCCATTAACTTTGAACCTCTCACCGGATGAGGTTTCTAACTCTATTGACCCGAATTTTGAGACAGCTGTGATGGTGTAAGGTCCGCTCCACCTGGATTTCAGCTTACCAGGGAAAAGGCGAATACGAGCATTAAAAAGCAACACCCTATCACCTACCTGAAAATCACGCCTAATGATTCTCTTGTCATGCCAGCGCTTTGTTTTCTCTTTATAAATCCTGGCATTATCATAGGCTAACAACCTGAATTCTTCTAACTCATTGAGCTACAACAAACGTTTCTCACGGGAAAGATTAGGGTCTAAATTAAGATCACATATAGCCCACCAAGACTTACGTTCTAACTCTACTGGTAAATGACAAGTCTTACCATAAATCAACCGGAATGGTGACATTCCTATTGGGGTTTTGAACGCAGTTCTATAGGCCCATAAAACATCATCAAGTTTTAGGCTCCAATCTTTCTTAGACTTAGAAACAACTTTGGCTAGGGTCTCCTTGAGTTCCCTATTAGAGATCTCAACTTGACCACTAGTCTGAGGGTGATAAGCTAAACCCCTACGATGTTGGACACCGAATTTATTTAACAAGTCACCTAAGCGTTTCTCCTTAAAATGCATACCTCCATCACTTATGACAACCCTAGGGACACCAAAACGAGGAAATATGATTGTTTTGAACATCTTAATAACAGCCTTTGCATCACAATGGGGAGTAGCAATAGCTTCTACCCACTTAGACACATAATCAATAGCTACAAGAATATACCTGTTACCTTGACTACTGGGAAAAGGTCCTTGATAATCAATGCCCCAGACATCAAAAATCTCTACCTCTAAAATACCAACCTGCGGCATCTCATGTCTTTTTGAGACATTCCCGGTTCTTTGACAGGCATCACAACTACCTACAAAATTCCTACAGTCAGCATGCAAAGTAGGCCAATAAAAACCAGATTGTAATACCTTGGCCACGGTCCTAGATGGACCGTGGTGACCACCATATGCAGAAGAGTGACATGCTTCCAGAATGTCCTTCACCTCCCATTGGGGGACGCATCTCCGGATGAGTCCATCTCCGCATTCCTTGAAAACATAGGGGTCATCCCAAAAATACTGTTTTGCATCAAACATAAATCTCTTCTTTTGTTGCCATGACAACTCAAGAGGGATTTTACCTGTGACAGCAAAGTTAGCAAAATCAGCATACCAAGGAGGGGGATAAGAACCTGAACTATTAATGATGAATAAACTCTCATCAGGAAATGAATCATCAATAGGTAAAGAATCTTCCCCATCAGTCAGCTGTAGGCGAGATAGGTGGTCAGCTACCACGTTTTCCGCGCCTTTCTTGTCCCTAATCTCAATGTCAAACTCTTGGAGAAGGAGTATCCACCTTAAGAGCCTTGGCTTTGAATCTTTCTTTTGGAAAAGACCCTTTAAAGCTGCATGGTCAGTGTAAACAATTACCTTATTACCTACTAAATAGGACCTGAATTTTTCTAAGGCAAAGATCACAGCTAGCATTTCCTTCTCAGTGGTGAAATAGTTGACTTGAGTCTCATCTAGGGTGCGGCTCGCATAGTATATAGCATTAAAGGCCCTGTTCTTCCTTTGACCTAGCACAGCACCTACAGCGTAGTCACTAGCATCGCACATGATCTCAAATGGGAGATCCCAATTTGGTGGCTGAATGATTGGTGCTGAGATCAAAGCTTCCTTCAACCTGTTAAAAGCTGAAAGGCACTCATCAGTAAAATCAAAAACAGCATCCTTAAGGAGCAACTGTGTAAGTGGTTTAACAATCTTAGAAAAGTCCTTAATGAAACGCCTGTAAAAACCTGCGTGTCCTAAGAAACTTCTCACCCCCTTAACATTAACAGGAGGGGGTAATTGCTCAATCACCTGCACTTTTGCTTTATCTACATGTTTACCTTTATCTGATATCAGATGCCCTAACACTACCCCTTCAGTAACCATAAACTGACACTTTTCCCAATTTAAGACAAGGTTTACATCAATACATCGCTGCAAGACTTTATCAAGATTAGCTAAGCATTGATCAAAAGCATTACCATAAACAGAGAAATCATCCATAAATACCTCCATGATGTTTTCTATAAAGTCAGAAAAGATACCCATCATACACCTTTGAAAGGTGGCAGGAGCATTACATAACCCAAAAGGCATCCTGCGATATGCAAAAACACCCTGTGGGCAAGTAAAAGTATTCTTACTCTGATCATCTGGATGGATGGGAATCTGGAAAAAACCTGAATAACCATCTAGAAAACAGAAGAATTTATTAGAAGCCTGTCTTTCAGTCATTTGGTCAACAAAAGGAAGGGGGAAATGGTCCTTCTTGGTGGCGGCATTTAATTGTCTATAATCAATGCACATCCGCCACCCAGTTACAACTCTAGTGGGTATTAACTCATTTTTATCATTTTTAATCACTGTGGTTCCTCCTTTCTTAGGAACCACCTGAACTGGGCTAACCCACTTGGAGTTGCCAACTGAATAGATAATACCTGTATCAAGAAGTTTCATTACCTCAGCCATAACCACCTCCTGCATCTTAGGATTCAACTTACGATGTCCCTGTCTATAAGGCTTATGCCCTTCCTCTAACTCTATTCTGTGCATGCAAACATCAGGGCTTATGCCCTTAATATCATCCAAAGAATAACCTAAAGCTTTCCTATTCTTTTTGAGAACAGTCATTAAGGCAGAAAGTTGGTCAGGATCAAGTTTAGAACTAACAATTGCAGGGTACTGTTCAGTATCATCTAAGAAAACATACTTAAGATTAGGAGGAAGTGGCTTACGCTCTGGTACCTTTACCTCAACGGCCTGGACAGAATCAGTACTAATAGAATAGCACATGTTTACCAGATTTGCATTAGCCAGGCTTATGAGCTTCTCATTTTCTTCCTCAGTAAGCTCAAACTCCTCTTCCTCTGCTTCTATCACATCCAGCTCTTCAGCATCCTCAGCTGGATTACCTGTACACTTATCCAAAACTGTTAGATCATCTAACGGATCCTTGGTCAAGGATTCCCTCCAATTAAGGATAACATTCTTGTCTATAATATCAATGGAGCAACAAGTGTCATCAGTAGGAGTAGTTGCCTTATGGGCAAGACTAAACTCGATAGTGTCATCTCCAACCTCTAAAGTAATGATCCCGCGTTTGACATCTATTACAGCCCCAGCTGTGTGTAAAAATGGTCTACCTAAAATAATAGGTATTTGACTATCCTCAGCAATGTCTAAAACAACGAAATCAACAGGAATAAAGAACTTTCCCACTCTAACTGGGACATCCTCCAAGACCCCTAATGGTCTTTGGGTTGATCTATCAGCCATCTGTAGGGTAATATTGGTGACTTTAAGTCTACCTAAATTAAGTCTTTCACAAACAGAATAAGGCATAACACTGACACTAACCCCTAGATCACAAAGGGCTTTCCCTATAATATGATTACCTATGGTACAAGGGATAGAAAAACTACCTGGGTCTTTTAACTTGGGTGCTATATTATTTTGTGAAAGAACATAACATTCCTCCACAAAAGCAACAGCACCGTCGTCCTGAAAATTCCTCTTACGACTCAAAATATCTTTCATGAATTTAGCATAAGAAGGTACCTAGGTAATTAAATCAGTAAAAGGGATGGTTACCTGAAGATTCTTCACCATCTCCAAAAACTTACCGAATTTTCGATCCTCTTTTGAATTTTTCAGTCTTTTGGGATAAGGAACGGTGACATTAGCCATAGGATCAGCAACCTTTTGCTTTTCAGCTGTAATATCTCAGTGAGGCCTTGAATGAGGGAAGGATCCAGCGATTCGGGAGTTAAAACTGCGTTCTGCTCAGGAACACTGGTCGGTCGACCTGGCGTAGGGGTCGGTCGACCAGACTCTGTATCATCGGAATCCTTTTGTTTTCCAGAAATTGATCTCACGTCAGGAATCGAGGTCGGTCGACCTACAGTAGGGGTCGGTCGAACTCCTGACCTGTTTACGGGATCAATTTCTTTGTTTTGAACTTCAGCAGAATTATCCTTTGGGGCTGGTCCTTCATAAGCATGACCACTCCTAAGATTTATAGCATTCAGCGTCTCCATGGGTCCTTCACAACTAGCTGGAGAGCTAGTTGTTTGGTTGGCTATGTTTATCAATTGTTCTCCAAAAGTCTTCATAGAAGCCACTTGAGCCTTTCCCATCTCCAAAACCTGTTTTGTTAGAGCATGAACAAGCTCTCTCAATTCCACAATCTCACCCGTGTTGTCAACCGTAGTAACTAGGTTCGCACTTTCAAGCTTCAGCTGGGTTGCCTCAAGCTTTTCAAAACGGGCTTCAACTGTTGTCTCAAGAGCCAACACTCTATTCATCTCCACATTCAGCCTTCGCGAATTCCCACGTGAACTCCCAAAGGCAGCCCTATGCACCGCCATGTCTTCAATGGTTTTCCAACCCTTCATATGGTTGGTGTTGTTCTGGAATCTCCCATTGGCGGCCACATCAAGAATCACCTTATAGTCATCGTAAAGGGCGTTGTAAAATTGGTTACATAAGTACCATTGTTGAAAGTTATGGTGAGGGATAGAACGGACCAAATCCTTGAACCGATCCCATGCTTCACAAAATCCTTCATCTGGCCCTTGTTGAAAGTTAGTGATTTGGCTTCTCAAGTCATTGGCCTTTGCAAGAGGAAAGTATTTCCTATAAAAAGCCAATGCCAAGGAAGTCCAATCCGTAACCTCCTCAGCTGACCTATCAAGGTAACGGTACCAATCTCGCGCGGCATCTTTCAAAGAATACAGGAACATCATTGCCAGCACCTCATCCCGAGTCACCCCGGCAGGTATGCGTATGGAACAACAATAATCCGTGAATGTCGTAACATGCTTCAACGGATCCTCGTTGGGTAGACCAGAAAATTGACTCCGTTCCACCAGAATGATGTGATTCGGGTGGAGTTCAAAGGAACCAGTGGTGGGAGTAGGCAAGGTGAATCCTTTTGGTAAATCTTGAACCTTTGGCTGTAGGTGGTCATAAATAGAATCCATGTCTAAACAAGAGAATAATCAAGCCTTCCTCTCAAAAACCTGTCTTCTAGTATGCAGAAAACAACACTAGAGGAAAAGGTAAGTAACGGTCTTAAGGAGCCTAAGTTCCTTAAGACAAGAAAAATAAACTAAAAACTAACAAACAAAATTATACCGTCTCCCCGGCAACGCCGCCAAAATTTGACACCCGTCGTTGAGGGGTGCCAAAGATAAGATTTATAAAACCTCAGCTTAAACTAGATAGGATAAGTCAAGGGTCGAACCACAAGGAGACAAGGTTAATTATGTTTGTGAATTTAAAGTCTATTGCAAGTAACCAAAAAAGGGGGGTTGATTTAAGATTTGAACTAACAACTAAAAGAGCAAATAAACAAGAGAATTAAAATAAGATAAAAGGAGATTAGGAACTTTGGTTCCCCATGGTTGAAACAAGTCAATGAAAGGTAAAATAACCAAATAACACAATCCCAAGGAACAAAGAATAAACCTTTAGGTCAATATTCTACCCAATCCTTACGGTCTTAGGGTTCCTAGAAAAGCACTAAAACTTTCGTTCATAGGGCAATCCCAAAGTTGTTATTAAACTAATCCTAGTAATCTTTCAATCTCAAAGGATTAGTTCACCAACAACAATGGGGGATTGGTAATTCAGTCATTAAACTATCAAAATCAAGTCTTTGTCATGGTTTCCCTAATTCCTAATCACAAGAATTAGCTATGCATACTTTTAATTATGAAACTAACAATAACAAGAACTAAGAACATCAAGGGAATCAACATAATTAAAGATGACAATAAAAGGGAAAACATGTATTGGGAAATAATAATAAGATGAACAACAAGATTAATTGAAAGGGAAAGATTAATTGTAGTAAACTTACAAGCTTAATTGGAATTCAAGAACAAAGATTGAAACTTGGAAAATATTCTCTAAACTATGGAGTTTTCTCTAATCTGGGCTGCTTGACCTAATTTTCGTGCTTAGGTCTCCTTAAATAAGTTCTAATTACAAGATTAAACAAGTAAAACACGAAATAAAAGACGCGGACGCAGTCGCTGGGTCGGTCGACCTCTTTTCCGGGTCGGTCGACCTCTCCTGTTGATATCGGTCTTTCCGGATTCTGGGCTTTGGTCGGTCGACCTCTTTAGTGGGTCGGTCGACCCTTTCCAGTACGTATCAACGTAAATTTGGCCCGTAAACAACACTTGGATGTGCATCCGGATCCTTGCTCCGCATTATTACTCAAAACAGCTTCCGGAGGACGATTAAAGTTCAGTTTTGTCCACTTCCGCGTATTCCTACGTTTAAAACATAGAAATGCCAAAGTAAACCGTTTCGGGAGAAATAGCAACTAAAAGTCACGAAAATATAAGAAAATACGTGCCAAAAGAATAAATAAAATGCATAAAATAGGCACGTATCAACCCCATTATAAAATTCCACATTTATTGCTCAAGAAAATCACCGAATCCACAGTCACAAATTATCTGATAAGTTAAGTGCTCTATAATGGGCAACTAGCATCCGACTTTTAAAGCAACAAAACATATTTGTCAATTTCATGTTACGCAATAAAACAAAAATCAAGGTAACAACATCTATACCCTTGGAAATTTTGACACAAAATTAACACCTTCACCTCGAGGTAGACAATCAGCTAAATCATGGTTCACACTTGCCGAATTAAAACATTTCATGCTCATACTCAAATTATGGAGGCAAAACTTCTGTTTATGCACATAAGAGAGAATGACATTAGGCAAAATTTCATCAAAATGTAGCTACAGATTCTGTCATGTTACAAAATAATTACCATAATCATCAAACATCAGCTTTATCATGGATTATCACCTTGAAAACATTTTGAAACTTTCAAAACGATGAAGTTGTAATTAATGGCAATTTATAAACACGAATCACTGACGATTTTACAAGTTACAGATCGAAAACAAATTTAGCATTCCCACAATTCACATGTCAACCAAATTACCAATTCAACATATAGTAATCACATTTAAACATAACAATACGTAATTCACCTTGTGGCATAACAATAGCGTCGATATAAATAAAATTAACTCTATATAAAACTCACCAAAATAAGTAAAGTTATACTATCATATAATAAAGTTCATATCCATATCATATACCTACTGTTCATGCAACTATTGTCATGTCAGAATATTACATGGTTACATCACATAATTCAGAGTTAATTAAACTTTTATATTTAAAACTTTACCATATCAACAACCATACATCACGCAGCCACTTCCAAAAATTATAACTAAATAACCGCTTAACTATCTTGCGAACTTTTATATTTTTTAGAAAATATAGGGAATTAACTAATCATAAGCAAAGGAATCAATTGCAAATCTTAAGGGAATTATTTATAACAAATTTTACAACTCAGTTGGCCTGAACAAAAACTTTACAGCAATTAAACAGAAAATTGAGCAACTTGCAAAAATCACCATTAAATAACGACTCGTTAAGATTCTACGTGGTTTATCATTGAAAACTTGAATGAATATTCAAAACAGTGGAGTTGCAATTATGCATAAAAAATAAATACGTTTTAAATGGTTTCTTTTGCAAAAACATGGGTCGAAACAGAACTGTGCAGTAACAATCGGACAACTGTCAACTAAAATATTTATTTTTCGCAAAATATAACTCGTATTAACATGAAACCAACGGCATTGGAAAGCTAATTCAGAAGGTTATCACACATAAAATTTTCATATCCATATAAAGAACACATTTTAAATGACAGCCCGTACAAACAAGATATCATTCTGGAAATTTTATTACAATTTTGGTTCCTAGAAAAAAATTGTTTCACATTATCACATTTGAACACAACAATTCCTTTTCTAAAACATGTTGACATATCATTTGAAGCATTGAAATCACATTGCACCATAGTAACAAGTCAACTAAATAACTCAATAATCATGTATGTATAGACAATGCATTAGTTTCTATCATCGTGCCAACAAACCTTATTAGGGTACAGAAATATATAAACTAGGAGTTACTAAGATGTCCCTTATTGATTACTAACTTTATAGCGAATTTAAGTGCGTATATAGGCATAAGGTTTTAAGTACGATATATGCAACACATAACTATATAACATTCATGGCCTAGGGCAACAAATTCCGCATATCACTAGACAGGTTTTACTAAAACATATAATCATAAGATCAACAGAATTACTCATGTTAAACATCAACATCATATAATACGATAGTCATTTAAATACCAGATAACCGTATGAACATTTCAAAACACCGAAATCATATGATCATATCACTCCACCTATTGCTCAATAAATATACATCATCCATACGCATTAAAATTCCAAATCAATCACTTCGACCAATCAGCATTTCCATATCAATCATAATCTTCTAATGCACATCACTTCCATAATTCACATTATTACTTACCTCATTCTTCTCCTGCAAGAATATTAGCACAACATAGGCAAGGTCTGATCCTTTATTATTGTTACTACCCACTCTCTGTATCACTCAAGGGTTTCCAGGTTAGACTGATACTTTGATAGGGCTAGTGGCTTGGTTTGAGGGGGGCCCTAACTCATCCCAATCCTGGAGCTCCTAACAGTTAGTAGCCTGGGGTTCATTTTATTTGACTCTTCCTATGTTCATTATTTTATTCATTTGTTTTTAGGCCCGAGGATCGTTCGCTCTGATACCACTTTGTAACACCCCCATTTATTTAAGAACCTTTAGCAACACATTCTCAAATAAATAGAACTGTTACCATCTCAGAATGTCTGAGGTAGTGAATAACAAAGTAAAACAAACCAAAGTACTTTATATAAAATTGATTAAATTTAAACTTTTGATATTACAATTACTACGTAAAGAATAAAAGTACAACTGATAACATCTAAGTACGTGATCTAATTCTAAGTAGGTCCAAGCCATGTCTCTCTCCATGCCCAAGCTCCTAATCCATCTGTCTCTGACTTGTAGAATCTACTCCCCATTCTGGATCATCGTAGGTGTACACGAATACACTGTCAACCTCGCGGTTGAGTAGGATAACACAAAAATCATAATGCAACAAATGATGATATGCAAATGTCATGCCACTACAGAGCTCAATCACAACCTGAAACACCAATCATAACCCGAAACACCAACCCATACCGAACCTCCCGGCAGAGTATCATCGACCGTCGTCGATTACCAGCATAAAGCTGAAGACACCAGGTCTGGCCTGTAGACCACCCTGGGCTTTATATCAGGACAATCCCCTTATCAATAATGCAAATGCTATGCTCATGAATGCAACATTAAACAATCAATACTTAAATACCATTCTCATATAAATATGCTTGCATTCACAACACGTAATACAACTATTCGTGCATATAACCTTCACAGAATACGGTACCAGTGTATCCTACCTGGATAGCAATATAATCCAATAGCAAGTCATCAAGTAAACAGAGTTAAGCCACTTCAATATCGTCACCTAAAAAATATAATATATAAAAAAATCACTAACTAATGTAACTACGTAAACAATCATAATATATCAATTATTCAAATTAATAATTTAAATAATATATCACGCATAACGAGATCGTATTAAACATGACTACTTAAATTAACGTAACCAACCCGACCTTATTACTTTTATAACAAATTCCAATTGAATAAACGAACATAGGAAATATAGTAGAATTATTGATAACCGTCACATCCATGTATAATAAAATTCACTTAACACTTTAATAATTAAAAGTATGAGCAATATTGTTATTAATAATAACCATATTATTACTAACAATAATAATAACAACAATATTACCAATAATAATACTAACATATAATATCAATAATAATAATAATAATAATAACATATTAATAACAATAATAATACTAGCATTAGTATTAATAAAACTAACATATAAATATAATAACAATAATGATAATGATAATAACACTAACATATAAATGTTAATAGTAATAATGATAATACATTAACCAAACAACATATAAATATAATATAATAATAATATAATACTAACAATAATAATATGATAATATTAATGTTAATAATAATAATGATAATACATTAACCAAACAACACCAACAACGTTGTAACAAAGACAAAGTTAACGAAACAGTCAGCCCCCGACAACCTCCAAAACAGCCCCAAAAGACACCCCGTCAGCCACCTGCACCACCACCAACCCACGGTGGTTGCAACCACCGCACCACGACGCATCCATTGGCACCAACCACAATCCCTGACTCGTCCCCAACAACCCTCGATACCAGTCACAAACACCCTACCAGAAACCGACATGTACAGCCCTTTCCCCGCACCTGTCTCACCCCCTTCTATAACCAGCCCCTAACTACTTCCTAACACCGCCATAACCACACCCAGTCACCACCCTAGATACCACACACCACCCTCGACCCCTTAGTGAAAAATCCAGCCATCGACACCATCTCAACCCCCTAGAACAACCGCTCAAAAACTCCTGCCCCAACCCGAGTTTTTGCAACTTTCTGAGACCCTAGAAATACGACTCTCCCCCCCCCCCCCCCCCTTCGTTTTCCGACCACCACCCAACACACTACAACCACCACACTCTCTACCAACATCGTATTACCACCTCTCATGGGCTCGAACTCATAAACAAACCCATATACATCTGATTTGAACAGTCATAAACGAAGCACACAAACTGAGTCTTAAAAACAGAGTATAAAACGTGTACTACTGTCCACTTTCATGGCGGTTAAAGCAATAATCACGGTGGTCCTACGGTAGTTTAAAGACGATAATTATGTTATTCATACTACAAATATTAAACACTACCATAACATTCTGATTCGATGGCATGGAAAAGCACAAAAAAACTACTTACAAACACCCAGGCACGCAAGGATAAACGATGGTGATGATGGGTTGTTCCTGTTGCATTTCCTCTTCTTGTTGTCCTTAATTCTCACGGTGGTCAAGGTGGTGTTTAGGGTGGGGTTGTGGAGGCAGACGAGATGTAAGCAGTAGCAGTAGTAGTAGTGTTTTGGTGTGTCGATGGAGGCAGGTTATGGGGTGGGGTGATTAGGGTTTGATGTTTAGAATCTAGGGATTGTCGATGGATTTGTGTTCTCATTTCTCACTACCCAAACCGGATATGAACCCAAGCCCAACTCTTTTGATCCATCGCGCATTTCGAGGCTATGTCCCGTTCTCAACCCGTAAGTTAAAATAAACGAGTACGTATAATTTATTTATACTAATTAAACTAATTATGAGAATATAATTTTATTAGAACTAACGTAAAATTATATAAAATTAGGATTTAAATATAATTATGACGTAAATAATAAAACAAGTATAAATGAGAAATAAATATAAAATATGAAATATATTTAATTAAAATATATCATCAAAATAAAGAAAATACGAATAAACTGTCATTTTATGAAATAATCATCAAATACAAAATGGTTATGAAATACGAATTAATCGTAAAAATACGATTTATAAAATAATAACAGTTTACGTAAAATACTAAATAAACATTCTATTTGAAATATTTGTATGAAATATGGTTTGACTGTCGTTGACCGAAGCTAATATACGGGGTATTACAGTCTCCCGCGGTGATTGACATAGGTCCGCATACATCTGTATGTACGAGGCCTAATAGGTCAGCAGCGCGCATTCCAACACATTTGAAGGAAATACGAGTCATCTTGCCTATGAGACATGAATCACATGTGCCAAATGATTCATAATCAAATGGAGATATAGCGACATTTTGTATTAGTTGCTTTACATATTTCTCATTTATGTGTCCCTTACGACAGCGTCATAGATATGTTTGATCTTTGTCACCAACCTTTAATTTCTTATTATTCACGTGTAATATTTCAGTCGATTGATCTAAGACATATATACCATTCATGGAAACATCTTTACCATAAACCATTCCATTTAAAGAGAAAATACAACTATTATCCTTTATTAAGAATGAAAATCTGTCTTTATCGAGTACGGAAACAGAAATAATGTTCTTAGATAAACTGGGTACATAATAACAGTTATACAAATATAACTCGAATCTGCTCGGTAGCTGGATCAAATAAGTTAATGCATCTATAAAATGACCTCTATCCAATTTTATAAATGATTCCAAGACCCAAACCCATACTACCGAAATCGTGAACCACTGGAACTCCGACCCAACAATATGGTTTGGTGGGTTAAAATAAACCAGTTCTACCATAGAACTCTTGGTTGATGACAAATCATAATTTATTCATCTTAGCCCGGAACACATTGACCACTGGTCCTCTACACTTCCATTGAGTACAAACCAAATTTCAAATGCATCGAGATGCGATCCGCCCAGTGGACTGAATCCACCCCATCGCCCCACTTATCCTACGTAATGAGGTTTGTACTGCCCACTGGACTAGCACCACCCCACGAAATAGAAGCTCATGGGTTCTACTATTTGGTAAGGCTTTTTCTCAATTGTTTTGTTTAATATAGAGGTCTTGTCAATTTATTATCTATCTCCTTTAAGCGAATTAAATTGGTGAACTCGATAGTTATAATTGACACGGTCGTTTTTAACGATCTAAACTAATATGCATGTTTATGGCGATTTGGCTTATGCATGCAAACATATAAATAATGCAAAAACAAAAGCAATAAAGCAATAAAATCCTAATATGGCCTTCCTAGTAATAGTAAAAACTAAATAACTATTACAAATTCGGAAACCAACTCCATGGTCCCTTGAACTTTATTGGCACGCCATCCAAGAAAACACCGTCTTGACGGAACTCCTTTCCGTATGGCACCGTCTTTTGGATCTCCGGAATTACAATAAAAATAATACAACTATTCTATTGTAAAACTGAAAATTAAATTAAATTACAAACCCGTGATACGAGATCACATAAATTACAACCGAATCAATATTCCCTTTCATTACAGGGTAATATTGATTAAAACTAAGGCCATACTAAGGAAAAATTACATAATTCCAAATTATATAAATAACATTCAAATATGACATTCATAAATTGCAATAATAAAATATGTATGCACATGATCAATTTTTAATGCCAAATCGCCTTATGGGAGCAAATATCTCATATTTGTTTACGGTTTTTACGGATATGCGCGATTTTAACTATTAAAATCATCAAAATTACATAAATCTAATTTATGTCCAAGTTAATCATCCTAACTTACTTTAGGAATCAATGTTTAGTCTCTACTAATATTTGATCATGATCTAACTCGATTTTGCATTATTGTTCATAAATTACTTGTATTTTCGGGAAAAATAAACAAAATACGGCCAAATAAGTCAATAAAATTCGAAATTTAAAATTAAAAAATTTTTAACTTTCTGGAAATTTTCTAAAAATTCAGAAATTATTAAAATGGTCTTATGCAAATATTTATAGTTTATTTGTTAAATAAATCCTATAAAAGCCGTTTTTATGGTTAAAAATCCGATTTAAATTATAAAAACTTGCAATAATTTGCCATAAATTTTTAGTCATCCTAAAATATATATTAGAATCTGAAAAAGACCAAAAATAATAGACCATACTCGAAATTTTATTTTTTTTCGACTCATAAATTACGATTATTAACTAATTAACTCATAAAAATTAATAATCATAAAAACAGAAACCTTTTGATATCCATCTTTTAGATCTGATGTTCCTATTATATAAGACATCTATGGGTGAAATTTTATGTCATCATATTAAGATTAACTATTTTTAACACAATAAGTCACTATTTATCCGATTTCAACTATTAAAATCATAAATCATGCATCACTTCAGAATAAATTCCCAAAATTTATATACATTCTGTAAATATTTCATGTGACATTGTGTAAATTTTTTATGGCAAAATTCCAACTATAACTATTAAAGTCGAATTTAAGTCACTATTATCCGATTTTTACTATAAAAATCATTAATCATGCAAAATAAGTCCATTAATTTCGAAAATTCATACAGGTACTTTATATATTGCATGTGACTTCTCATAAAAATTTTAAGGTCAAATTCGAAATATAACGCTTTTACCCATTTTTAACTCATATTATGACTATTTATCTTATAAAATTCATAATCCATGCATATTAACTCCATTTCTTACGAAAAATGATATACAATATATTAAATATGCATGTGATAACATATCAAAAAATCTCGGCCAGAAACTATTTTTAACTATTTTTCCCATTAATTGTTGTTTAAAACCGATTTAAACTACAAAATATACAAATAAATATAAAAATGAACAATAAAAATCCATAAAAAATATTTTTATATCCTAAAACCATTTTAGAATCAGAAACTTTAACATGCAAAATTATTTTGTGATTTATCATAATAAATACTAAATTTCGAAATTAATATGTTAATCCGTTTTAACATAAATCATGAATCCGATCATGCATGCAACAACCGTAATGCTCTGATACCACTTGTTGGAAACTAAGTTCCTGATTTTATACTCAAATCTAATGTGAGTTTTATTTATTTAAGTTTAGTCATAAAACTTAAATAGATCTTATGCATGCATGATGATATCATAAGAAGTGATAGTCCTTACATTGGTTTTAGAAGGTTTATACTCAATAATCTCCTATTACTTGAGTCTTCAAACCGAAATACCCTTATAACGGTCTAACAAAAATTGTCTCCAAAAGATACGTATCAAGGACCCGATCTCAAACTAAAATTATTTTTGTTACTAGAAAAATAGAATTAGTATACTAGAAATATTAATAATATTACCCTTAATATTATTAGTATAGGAAATAAATAATTTTCTTGGAAAAACTATTTTACTAGAAAATGTAGAGAGAATGAGTTGTAGTATGAATGTGTTAGTAGAGAAAAATTAAGCATCCATCAACTAACTCAAACTAAGGCATGAATGGTGTGTATATATTAAGCAACATAGGCTTGTTACACAAGCTATATGGCCGGCCTACATGCATGCCCATGGCCAATGCATGGCCTCTTACACAATGCAAAAGAAACAAAGATGCCTTACATGTTTCTTACACACTTACACACCTATTAATAGGTTTTGTAAGGCTTTGTGTAAAACATACACAATCACTACATACTACCACATACACGGCTGAAATGGGTCTAATATGGACCCATTTTATCTTTGTCAATTGTGTTAATTTGTAACATGTCACACATGTCCCATAACACATGACCCAATTTGTTAATTGTGCGATTTTAACTATTAAAATTCATAATTTATAAATTTATTACATTTAAATAATTGTACTAATAATTTCGAAATTATTATTGCACAAAAATGTAATGTCATAATTTAATTACAACTCTTTCTAATTTTATGATCAACCGTGTTCATTCTCAATTTAATCGTTTCCCAAACGAATAAATAAAAACCGAGCAATAAAACGATTTTATTACTTTGACTATTATTATTATAATCCCATTATAAAAATATTCGTCATATAAAATTTATTTCCAATATTTCCAGTTATTAATTAATTCGTATCCAATACAATATTAATTTATTTATTCCATTGAGACGGAATTCCCTAAAGATATGACCTTAAGGGATCAACTGATCACCACCATCATATGACGATAATGTCAAACTCTAGACAGCCAATCATTATCGGTAAATGTTGATCAGTCGACTTTAAAAGAGTAACACTCCCAGTTGTGTTTCATTCAAATGAGTTTTAATTATGTCAACACACTATTGTCGAGGACACTTCCTCCAACAATCTCCCACTTGTCCAAGACAAGTGTGTGTCACCAATTCTCTTGCCCTATTACTATCTCCCACTCAATGCATGGCGTCCTCTCAGGTCGTGCCGGCAATTGATTGAAATCTAGAGTGGTTTATCTCGATCTGGAGTTTATAACTACTGACCGGATTTATCTACCATAGATACCTTCCGAGCGTGGCCACGCATTTTTAGTTATTATTCTCCTCGAGTGGCCTAGAGATATTTCTCAACCCTGACAAGGGGTGGACAATTCCTAATCGACTTATTCCTTCCGGCTGGCCACAGCCCATCATAACCCAAAACATGTCCTTATAAATCCCAGTTACGAAGGTGTTAGGACATAAATCAAAGTTAATCTGAAAACTATGTCACCTCAGAGAACAGTCATTAGTCCAAGAACTGACTCATGTGAAACACGATAGTGCTCCCGCCACGACCAGACAGCCTTTTAATAAGAGTACGCCAGAGCTCTATCAGCAGTCATTGGCCGGCAAATGTGTCTTAACATGTCTATGCCTAGGTGATCGATTAGTCATCCCGTATGACTCTATGGCAATTGAACTCACCATCAATCGCATCACACATCCGGTTGCATTGAGATGTCACCTCACTTAAGCAACTAGGGGCGAGGTCATGATAATTCAATTCACTTTAATGGGGTTCAATATGGTCTTACCATCCCATTTGAATTTTACTTGACCTTTCGTGAGTTATAAATAACTCAAACGATTAGTGGATTACACCATCCAAGTGATCAACCTTTGAACACCATTTAATTTACAAAGAGCTTGAGGGTTTCTCGTTTAAATCCCTAAAGGTTGTAATTATCTTCATTTCGGGTAAACCAGATTTACCACGTGCGAGCGAGCGTTCACTTTGCAGATCATATCCACACATTGATCTTTCATCTGAAAGAGACAAGTCATTCTCATGACTAGCGAATAAGATTATGTGCATTGTGTAACTCCCAGCCACAGCAATGCCTTTACATAATTTGTGAACTTACATATTTTGTAGAATCTTGTGATGACGTTAAAATACAAGTCATTGAGATGCATAGTCAATGAATGTAAGCCAAAGATTATCACAAATCTTTGCTTGGTATCTTGGAACTTGAGTCGTTGCAAACCTTTTACCATACGACTAAGTTATCTTCCAAAATCTTGAATTTGTCCTTCATCTTCATTGGAGAATACTTTGACAATTGATCAAGGTTTAATCATTGGTTCAATCAACTGCTCAACAGGTTATCCTGCAAGCGGCGCGCATCCACTTTACACGATTATACTAATGGCGGAAACATTAGCAATTTAAACGTGCAAACGATAGTACTTAAGGTTCGATAAATTTCCATGATCCCATCATGACTATACTATCTTCATCTCCATGAACAACCTTAACACTAATAACAAGATGTCTTTTATAATCTCAACTAAACATCCCATGTTCAATTAGATTTAATTCATATCAATATGTCATCTAGAACCAAAACTCGTGTACCTTTCATAAGTATCAATGCTTCATTCCAAACGAGCAATGAGTTGTTTTAGATAACGTTTACTCCCACTAAACTCTTGTTCTTGCCTGATTCTGAAGATCCCGAAGTCATACCCATGACTCAATAGCTTCAAATCCAGGAGCGAGAACTCCCACTGAACTTTACATTTAACCGTAAATCATAAAGCTCCCACTCAATTCAATGTTCCTTAACATTTAATGAATTGAAATGGTTGGGACATAACCATATGTTCTAATGGTCACGTCCTTTTCAAATACTCTTTTGAAAGGTGGTTATTGAGTTTACTGAATTCTTTCTCAATGAATTACTTTACTACTTTCAACAAAGTTACCCTTAACTTTGCAGCTTGCAGACATCCATATGTCAGCTTATGCTTCTCTCAACAAATCTCATTTATCAGCATGTATATCTTATAAATTTCATGGGTTTTAGAATTTGCATTGGCATATTTAGATCACCATATGAATCCAAGAACCCTTTCTTGAGCCTTTGCAAAATCTTTTGAATAATTTTCTTCGAGTGTCCTCCCGTAGTTTTTATAAGAGTCTTTTCTTATGGTATATAATTTTTGTGTGTGGGAACTTTCAGTTCCCCACATTTATCTTATCTTATACTGTACGAGGACTCTATCATGGATCTTATCCATGTATAGAATTTTTCCTTACTAACTTCAAGATTTTATTCCTGAAGTATCCCACAGGGCCGTGGCCGTTGGGTTCATAAGGCGTAGTTTTTTAAGCAAATCGTAGATCTTATCCACAACTTTATCTACCTTTAAAATCATGAGGCGTAGATTTTCTCAAATCATAGATCCCATCCACCACTTAATCTCCCTTCTTATCTTTCACATAACCAAAACACAATAAATCCTACTATTCACTAATAGATCATATCCATTGTGCTAATCAAAATCATTTGCTATTTGTGGCATTTTAAATTTCTCCCACTCTATCTTTGTAATAATAATCTCATTCTATTACCAAAGATAGCCACTAAGGCCACAAGCAATGACTTTGATGTTGGTTTGTGTACCCTTATGATTTATTACAGAAATTATTCGATTTAAAGCTTATTTGGATGGTTGATAACTTTTCTCTTAATTGAGTTCTAAACTTAATTTGATTTTGATTTGATTAAGTATCCTATACTTATTCTATTTCAGTGGTCATACATTGAAATGTCACAATCAAGTCTATTTTATGTTTAAGATTTGCAAGTGTTTAGACTAATCAAGAACATAAATATAAAACCGGTAGTGACTTGGGTTGAAAGCCAAGTCACTATATTATCCAAAATACAACCAATTGTTCAAGGATTATTCTTTCCTTGTCCAACAAGGAAATAAAACACAGATTTTAATTGTTCTTACAATACTTCAAATCTAAGCAAAATAAGTGAAAAACAAAGCTCCTTGATCACCCTGAGTGGAGCTACTCTTAGTTCCCATTGATCCATCATGCTTTGTTTTTCTTTCCTTTACCTTTGCTTTCATGCCCTAATTCATGTAAGAAGAGCATTCTCATCACAACTTGTATCATAATACATTAGTTGAGATTAACATAAAATAGGGGCAGTCATCGTACCGACTGGAAGAATTTTCCCAGCTTTGATATCGCTGAGATATTTGGAACAGTTCCTCTTCCTATGTCCTTTACCATTGCAATAAAAGCACTTAGCTTCTTGAGAGCTCTTGTTGGGATTTGAGGTGTTTACCTCAGAAGATACTTTCCTTGAACCTTTGGAAGGTTGCTTCCCCTTTGCCTTACCCTTCCTATCGAACTTTTCTTTACCCTCAACATTTATGTTGAGCACATTCTTAGGGGCACTAACATTTAGGCCCATGTCCCTCTCTACTTGCACGATCATATTGTGTAATTCATCAAGAGAGATGTCTTGGTTCCTTATGTTGAAATTCATCCGGAATTGTACATAAGTCTTTACCTTAGACAAGGAGTGGAGGATTCTGTCAATCACAAGTTCCTTAGGAATGTCCACTTGATTCTTCCTTAGGGTTTCTACATGCTCAATTAACTTGAGCACATGCGGGCTAACCTTTTGCCCCTCCTTAAGGTTGAGATCAAGGAAGGCCGATGCCGCCTTATATTGGACAATTCTCGAAGTTTTTGAAAACATTTTCAGGAGCTTGGAATAGATCTCATAAGCCGTGCCAATCTTTATGACACTCCTTTGGAGTTCTGGCTCCATCGAGAGGATCAAAACATTTTTCATTGCCCAAGACTCCTTCTGATAAGTATCATAGGGTCGCCTTGCAGCGGTGGTGGCATTTTCTTCAGGTTCAGGAGGTGATCCTTCGATGAGGTATTCAGTCTTACCGTCACCCTGTGCCGCCAACAACAGTTGGGCATCCCAATCGGCAAAGTTTGCCCCATTCTTTTCTAGCTTACAACGATCCATGAAGGAACGTAACCATGAAGTGTTTGTAGTAGTGGAGGTGGTCATGATTGATATTGATTTGAAGATTTAACTACAAAATTTTAAACATATGAAGAAATTAAATGCTAATCGTTTTTATGTTCATTTTAACTTGTAAACATATTTATCAAGTTAATGCATCTATAAAATGACCTCTATCCAATTTTATAAATGATTCCAAGACCCAAACCCATACTACCGAAATCGTGAACCACTGGAACTCCGACCCAACAATATGGTTTGGTGGGTTAAAATAAACCAGTTCTACCATAGAACTCTTGGTTGATGACAAATCATAATTTATTCATCTTAGCCCGGAACACATTAACCACTGGTCCTCTACACTTCCATTGAGTACAAACCAAATTTCAAATGCATCGAGATGCGATCCGCCCAGTGGACTGAATCCACCCCATCGCTCCACTTATCCTACGTAATGAGGTTTGTACTGCCCACTGGACTAGCACCACCCCACGAAATAGAAGCTCATGGGTTCTACTATTTGGTAAGGCTTTTTCTCAATTGTTTTGTTTAATATAGAGGTCTTGTCAATTTATTATCCATCTCCTTTAAGCGAATTAAATTGGTGAACTCGATAATTATAATTGACACGGTCGTTTTTAACGATCTAAACTAATATGCATGTTTATGGCGACTTGGCTTATGCATGCAAACATATAAATAATGCAAAAACAAAAGCAATAAAGCAATAAAATCCTAGTATGGCCTTCCTAGTAATAGTAAAAACTAAATAACTATTACAAATTCGGAAACCAACTCCATGGTCCCTTGAACTTTATTGGCACGCTATCCAAGAAAACACCGTCTTAACGGAACTCCTTTTCGTATGGCACCGTCTTTTGGATCTCCGGAATTACAATAAAAATAATACAACTATTCTACTGTAAAACTGAAAATTAAATTAAATTACAAACCCGTGATACGAGATCACATAAATTACAACCGAATCAATATTCCCTTTCATTACAGGGTAATATTGATTAAAACTAAGGTCATACTAAGGAAAAATTACATAATTCCAAATTATATAAATAACATTCAAATATGACATTCATAAATTGCAATAATAAAATATGTATGCACATGCTCAATTTTTAATGCCAAATCGCCTTATGGGAGCAAATATCTCATATTTGTTTACGGTTTTTACGGATATGCGCGATTTTAACTATTAAAATCATCAAAATTACATAAATCTAATTTATGTCTAAGTTAATCATCCTAACTTACTTTAGGAATCAATGTTTAGTCTCTACTAATATTTGATCATGATCTAACTCGATTTTGCATTATTGTTCATAAATTACTTGTATTTTCGGGAAAAATAAACAAAATACGGCCAAATGAGTCAATAAAATTCGAAATTTAAAATTAAAAAATTTTTAACTTTCTGGAAATTTTCTAAAAATTCAGAAATTATTAAACTGGTCTTATGCAAATATTTATAGTTTATTTGTTAAATAAATCCTATAAAAGCCGTTTTTATGGTTAAAAATTCGATTTAAATTATAAAAACTTGCAATAATTTGCCATAAATTTTTAGTCATCCTAAAATATATATTAGAATCTGAAAAAGACCAAAAATAACAGACCATACTCGAAATTTTATTTTTTTTTCGACTCATAAATTACGATTATTAACTAATTAACTCATAAAAATTAATAATCATAAAAACAGAAACCTTTTGATATCCATCTTTTAGATCTGATGTTCCTATTATATAAGACATCTATGGGTAAAATTTTATGCCATCATATTAAGATTAACTATTTTTAACACAATAAGTCACTATTTATCCGATTTCAACTATTAAAATCATAAATCATGCATCACTTGAGAATAAATTCCCAAAATTTATATACAATCTGTAAATATTGCATGTGACATTGTGTAAATTTTTTATGGCAAAATTCGAATTCCAACTATAACTATTAAAGTCGAATTTAAGTCACTATTAATCCGATTTTTACTATAAAAATCATTAATCATGCAAAATAAGTCCATTAATTTCGAAAATTCATACAGGTACTTTATATATTGCATGCGACTTCTCATAAAAATTTTAAGGTCAAATTCGAAATATAACCCTTTTACCCATTTTTAACTCATATTATGACTATTTATCTTATAAAATTCATAATCCATGCATATTAACTCCATTTCTTACGAAAAATGATATACAATATATTAAATATGCATGTGAGAACATATCAAAAAATCTCGGCCAGAAACTATTTTTAACTATTTTTCCCATTAATTGTTGTTTAAAACCGATTTAAACTACAAAATATACAAATAAATATAAAAATGAACAATAAAAATCCATAAAAATATTTTTATGCCCTAAAACCATTTTAGAATCAGAAACTTTAACATGCAAAATTATTTTGTGATTTATCATAATAAATACTAAATTTCGAAATTAATATGTTAATCCGTTTTAACATAAATCATGAATCCGATCATGCATGCAACAACCGTAATGCTCTGATACCACTTGTTGGAAACTAAGTTCCTGATTTTATACTCAAATCTAATGTGAGTTTTATTTATTTAAGTTTAGTCATAAAACTTAAATAGATCTTATGCATGCATGATGATATCATAAGAAGTGATAGTCCTTACATTGGTTTTAGAAGGTTTATACTCAATAATCTCCTATTACTTGAGTCTTCAAACCGAAATACCCTTATAACAATCTAACAAAAATCGTCTCCAAAAGATACGTATCAAGGACCCGATCTCTAACTAAAACTATTTTTGTTACTAGAAAAATAGAATTAGTATACTAGAAATATTAATAATATTACCCTTAATATTATTAGTATAGGAAATAAATAATTCTTGGAAAAACTATTTTACTAGAAAATGTAGAGAGAATGAGTTGTAGTATGAATGTGTTAGTAGAGAAAAATTAAGCATCCATCAACTAACTCAAACTAAGGCATGAATGGTGTGTATATATTGAGCAACATAGGCTTGTTACACAAGCCATATGGCCGGCCTACATTCATGCCCAAGGCCAATGCCTGGCCTCTTACACAATGCAAAAGAAACAAAGATGTCTTACATGTTTCTTACACACTTACAAACCTATTCATAGGTTTTGTAAGGCTTTGTGTAAAACATACACAATCACTACATACTACCACATACACGCCTGAAATGGGTCTAATATGGACCCATTTTATCTTTGTCAATTGTGTTAATTTGTAACATGTCACACATGTCCCATAACACATGACCCAATTTGTTAATTGTGCAATTTTAACTATTAAAATTCATAATTTACAAATTTATTACATTTAAATAATTTTAATAATAATTTCGAAATTATTATTGCACAAAAATGTAATGTCATAATTTAATTACAACTCTTTGTAATTTTATGATCAACCGTGTTCATTGTCAATTTAATCGTTTCCCAAACGAATAAATAAAGACCGAGCAGTAAAACGATTTTATTACTTTGACTATTATTATTATAATCCCATTATAAAAATATTCGTCATATAAAATTTATTTCCAATATTTCCAGTTATTAATTAATTCGTATCCAATACAATATTAATTAATTTATTCCATTGAGACGGAATTCCCTAAAGATATGACCTTAAGGGATCAACTGATCACCACCATCATATGACGATAATGTCAAACACTAGACAGCCAATCATTATCGGTAAATGTTGATCAGTCGACTTTAAAAGAGTAACACTCCCAGTTGTGTTTCATTCAAATGAGTTTTAATTATGTCAGCACACTATTGTCGAGGACACTTCCTCCAACAGTTAAAAATCTGTCTAAGGCTATGTTGATTAAATAATTTGAGAAAACGCTAGACCAATGTCATGAACAAAGCCTTGAGTTAGATGACTTAAAGGAACAGATCCTCGATATTGCTGAGGAAAATCAACTTCTGAAAGCCAAAGCTAAGAAACTGAGATCCAAAATGAACATTGAAACCAATGTTAAGTTGGAAACAGTTATGTCTGAGAAAAAGGTTATTGAGTCTAAAGTTATAGCCAATGAAGCTATAACCTCAAAACTGAAACTCAACATTAAAGAACTTCAATCCAGATTTATAGTTAATGAAGCTATAACTTCAGAATTGAAAAAGGCAAATGAACTTCTAAAGTCCAAATCTTCGTCAATGGTTGAAGATGACTCATTTAGAAGAAGTTGAGATTCTCGAAAGCAAAATCATGGATCTAGAATTCAATCTATCTAAAGTCAAGAAAGAACATGCTAAAATAGTTTCGGATTTTCATAAAGACATTTAAAACCTAAAAGAGTCTAGTAACATTGACCATAGTGAATGTAAAAAGGAAATAGACTCCTTAAAAGATCTCCTTCTTCATGCCCGGAAAGTTCATGATAAATGGGAAGGAAGCACTAACGTTCTAAACTTCCTAACAAAACAATCTGACAATAGCATGAAGATGGGATTAGGTCACGAGTGTTATGGAAGAAGGGATCACTCAAAGTGTAAACAAAGCCCAACAGACAGAGACTTTAGAAGAAGAAAATATGTCAACCTACCTGAGTATTTAATATGTATTTATTGTGGTCATACTGGTCACCTCCGAGAAAACTGTGTAAAGCACGCACAAGATTTTAAAATCGGGGTTAAGTTTGTTAAAACCTTAGGTATACCAAATGACACTAATTCCGTCTCTGATAGTGTTGATGACAAAGTTGAGGAAAGAAACATTGACCACAGATGGTTCTATGACATGACATTTGACTACGAAGAAAAGAAAAATAGAACCAAACAAACTTCTCAATTCACAACACACAAAAATTGGTCACATAAAGTCCAAACTAAGACTTACACAAAAACATCAAAACCCAACTACTACCATTATAGAAAGTCTCATGTAAGACAAGTCTGGGTGAAAAAAGAAGATGTTTTTGTGATTACTAACAACAAAGGACCCAAGTATGCTTGGGTACCTAAATCCTGTCTTTGAATTTGCATGTGCAGTTTGTCGCTAAGGAAAATAACTTATGGTATCTCGATAGTGGATGCTCAAGACATATGACAGGCGACGTAAACCTATTTTTATCCCTAGAACCCTTTGACGGAGGAAAGGTTACCTTCAGTGATAATAAGAAAGGAAAAATTATAGGGATTGGTGAGATTGGTATTTCATTATCTCATGCTATAAATGATGTATATCTGGTAAGTGGACTCAAACACAACTTAATAAGTATATCTCAATTATGCGACAAAGGAAACAAAGTAGTTTTTCATGCAGATATATGTCGTATAATTATGGAAGGTACTAGCAAAGTAATCCTTGAAGGTCATAGAAAGAAAAACGTCTATATGATTGATTTAAATGTATTACCTACTAACTCTCTCTCTTGCATGAAAGTTACGTTAGACGATCCATGTTTATGGCACAAGAGATTTGGACATATTAGTTCACATATTCTAAGTAAGCTGAAAAGATGGGACTTGGTCGAAGGTCTCCCAAAGATCAAGTTTGATCAAGAAAAGATGTGTGACACATGTGCACGATGTAAACACGTCAGATCATCTTTCAAGCCAAAAAGAGTGGTAAGTACAGAACAAGCTCTTGAACTAGTACACATGGATCTATGTGGCCATATGAAGGTAAGAAGCAGATGTGGTTCCAGGTACGTTTTCGTTCTAGTTGATGATTACTCTAGATTTGTTTGGCCAATCTTTCTTCACTCTAAAGACGAAACATTTGATGAATTTGTTAGTCTTATGAAACTTGTCCAAAACAAATATAAATCAAACCTAGTAACAATCCGTACTGACCATGGAACTGAGTTCGACAATCATGCCTTTATTGAGTACTGTAAGACCAACGGTGTTGGACATAACTTCTCGGCCCCTAAAACCCCACAACAGAACGGAGTCGTAGAACAAATGAACAAAACCTTAGAAGACATGGCTAGAACAATGCTTCTTTGTAGTGGACTACCTAGAAACTTTTGGGCTTAGGCTATTAGTACAGCTTGCTATATTCATAACCGCGCTATGATTAGACCTATCCTTAAAAAGACACCTTATGAACTTCTTCGAGGTCGTAAACCTAATATATCTCATTTAAGATATTTTGGGAGTAAATGCTTTGTTCATAACAATCGTAAAAACAGATTAAGCAAATTCGACCTTAGAAGTGATGAAGCAATTTTTATAGGATATTCGGATCATAGTAAAGTCTACAAAGTTTTTAACAAACGTACCTTGTGCATAGAAGAGAGTATTCATGTTACCTTTGATGAAAATAATGTCTTCGATAAGCCTTTACAGGACGTAGAGGAAAACCTAGACGAACCTGATTTCAGGTTGTCAAGAGAAGATCCTCCTGAAATAGAAAATGAAGAAGGTGAGATTTAAGGAATTCATGATGAACTTAACTTGGGAGAAAACGGTGAGAGAGATGAAGCTACAGTTGATGATACTGTAGATAACTCTCAAGCCAATAACTTGGAACCCAGAGTTACAGCTAATGAAGTTATAACTTTGAATCAAAACCAAAGGGAAGAGGTCAGAGTTATACCTGATCCTACTATAACCTCAAGTTTGGATTCAGGGGGAACAAGCCAAAATCCCGAGTCAAGTACAGGTAACGCAAATAATCAATCAAGGAAATGGAGATACAAGGGCTCTCATCCTTTGGACAATGTCATAGGAAGCCTGACAGATGGAGTTCAAAATCGAAGGAGCTTAAACAACTTTTGCTCATTCTACTCCTTTATCTCCACCATTGAACCTTCAAATATCAAGGAACCTCTCGCAGAACCAGACTGGATAGTTGCTATGCAAGAAGAACTCCAACAATTTGAAAGAAACAAAGTTTGGCATCTTGTTCCTCGACCTAAGGACGGATCTGTCATTGGAACCCGATGGGTATTCAGAAACAAATTGGATGACACTGGAGTTATTGTGCGAAATAAGGCCATATTAGTGGTTCAAGGATACAACCAACAGGAAGGGATCGATTATGACGAAACCTTCGCGCCTGTTGCTCGTCTTGAGGCAATAAGACTACTCATTGCATTTGCCGCACATAAGGGAATGAAGCTATTTCAGATAGACGTTAAGACTGTCTTTCTTAATGGTTATCTCCAAGAGGAAGTATTTGTTAAACAACCTCCTGGATTTCCTGACAACAAACTCAAAGATCA
Organism: Silene conica; assembly: GCA_029255685.2. Classification (NCBI taxonomy): domain Eukaryota; kingdom Viridiplantae; phylum Streptophyta; class Magnoliopsida; order Caryophyllales; family Caryophyllaceae; genus Silene; species Silene conica. Next base: position 31,304,460 of record CM055317.2, on the reverse strand, counting down.
TGTATTCAAATTGGATAAAGCACTTTATGGTCTAAAACAAGCACCCAGAGCATGGTACGACAGATTATCAAAGTTCCTATTAGAGAGTGGATTCAAGAGAGGATCCGTGGACAAAACCCTATTTCTTAAAAGCGAGAACTCAGATCTACTAGTAGTTCAGATCTATGTTGACGATATTATCTTTGGCTCAACCAACAAAAAGTTGTGCAAGTACTTCTCTGAGTTGATGACTTCTGAATTCGAGATGAGTATGATGGGAGAACTAAAATTCTTCCTTGGACTTCAAATTCAACAAACTGAAGAAGGAATCAAAGTTCATCAACAAAAATACGTCAAGGAATTGCTAAAGAATTTTAGAATGGAAACCTCTCCTGCAATGCCTACTCCAATGGTCACAGATAAGAAGTTAACCAAAGACGAAGATGGTAAGTCTGTAGACGAAACAACTTACCGAGATGCGGACTATGCAGGATGTTCATTAGACAGAAAAAGTACCTCGGGGCTTGCTACCTTTGTTGGCCCATGTATAATATCTTGGGGATCCAAGAAACAAAATTATGTCGCTCTCTCAACTGCCTAAGCAGAATATATTGCAGCCACACTGGTATGTTCTCAACTTTTATGGTTAAAGCAACAATTACATGATTATGGTATGGATGTAGGATGTGTGCCTATTTTATGTGATAATACGAGTGCTATTATTATATCTAAAAACCCTGCCCAACACTCGAGAACTAAACATATTGAAATAAGACACCATTTTCTACGAGACCATGTTGAAAAGAAAAATATAAAATTGGAATTTTGTAGTACGGAAAAATAATGGGCAGATATCTTCACTAAACCATTGGCTAGAGAACGTTTTGAGACTTTGCGATTGGAAATTGGTTTAATCGCTGGCACCTAATCAAATCTTAAAAGCAAAAATAACCCAATGATTGACTACGGTTAAGATGAGATTATATGACTGTGTTCGTATACTCCGCTGCATGTGTATGCATGTGTGTATTCAATGATAAATTATATGAACATAATTATGTTATGCAATTCATGTATGTATGTGTGCACAACCGAATCTCACAATAATATTACGACATATATTATAATCAAACTTACAATATATACACCTATATAATATTATTAATACATATTATTTAAATAAAAAGAAAAAGGGAAAAGACTAAGCCTACCGTACACGAAAACCCTTGACCCACTAACCCCACTACTCTCCTCTTCACTCGCCATGTGTCACCTCACCATCACTCTATGGACTTTTACCACCTTTACTACCCCTAACTCCCTCCTACCGTCTTCACCAAAACCCAAATCCCCAAATAATTACCCCCCATTAAACCTCCATTACCAAAAACCAAAGAAACCTCCAAAGATCCGCTCATGCCTCCGGCAAAAGCAATACAATCAAGCCTCAAAAAGCAAAACCCACCATCTTCGTGTCCATTCCGACGACCGACACCGGGAAACGTCGCAAACTTAATCAAGACTCACCTGTAGTCCCTGAGTATTCGCTAGAGTTAAATTGGTTGGTCGGGACAAACTCTCTTGTTGTGAAGCTGTAGTGTTGTACAATTGCTTGGAAGGGACGAAGGTAAATTTAGCTTCGTTGATTTGTTTCAAGATTTGTCATGTTTCTAATGTGTTGGTTAAAGAAAAGGTGTGCTCGACAATTGTGTGTGTCGGAGCTAATGCTTAAAAAAAATGCGTTGATGATGCGAGTTATGGAGTCATACCGAGAAACTGTATGTGTGACAAAATCATCAACCTCATGGGTATTTACTTTGATGGCATTGATTTAACTTTTGGCAAAAGTATAGGTGGTGAACAAAAACCGAATGTTTCTCCATCGTTTGAGGGATTGAATGCTAAGATAGATGGGATTCTTGGTTTATATGAAGTTAAAAAGGAGAAGGAAAGAATGGGTGGTAGCGGTAGTTGTGGCAATCCAAGTTGTGAAGCCGAGTTAAGGGCGTGGATAAAAAAAAAATTAAGAGAATTGAGAAGGTTGATGTTCGTGCTCAGATTACTGTGGTGATACTCTGTTCTTCAATTTGTCTCGTTTTCGGTTGTTGTGTTTGAGTCAAGAATGGGCTTCCTCAAACTCTTACTCTTGTCCTAGCCCAACTCTGAAACTATCTTTGGCCCCAAAATCCGAGGCCCACTAGTACTTATATTGCCTAATCCCTCAGTATCTTTTGTTAAATTTGTAGCCCATCTAAAACATTATCCAAGCCGGCCCAATTTTCTCATATTTGACCTATATTCGGCCCAGTGGCATAGTATTTCGGTTTAGTTGTGTATATTTCTAACACTCGTACTTGTTTTGTATGATATTTTGTGTTTGTGTGATACGTCTTTGTTGCATGCTTATTCATGTTTCGTCGTATATTATTCTAGTCGTTTTATGTCTTTGTTCTCATCTTTTCGATGATGTCAAGAGGGGGAAAAATGCGACTTAGATTAGAATTTGCCTAAGCTTGCTCCTTGTCGTAATCCATTGTCTCTTAGGGTTCTTAAAGGATATGGGTTAGATAGAAAATAAAAACCCTAAGTTAATCTTTGCTATGAATGACCATTATTATATTGAGGGGGAACGTACACTTAGACACAAATTTAAGAAAGACTTGCCATCATCAAAAAGAGGGAATTTGTTGAACCATGTATTCAAATATATGTATTAAGTATATATGTTTATGTTTTGATAATGACAAGTCTAGCTATATATATTATATACTCGTGCGTATAATCGTATGCTAAGTGTACATATTATTAGTTTAAAGGATTTCATCAATCAAGTACAAAAGATTCAAGAATATTAGTCAATGGATTGACTAAGTCGAAGATTGAAAGTAGATCTCAAGTGCATAATGAACTAAAGTTATATTTATCAACTATGACTTTAGTATGAGTTTGGTTCAAGTTATAGCTCGTAGCTATAACTCCATAAAGAAGAAATGATCGAAATATTTGTGATGGTTGAAACGATTTTGTTCTCCTAAAATCGTCGTGTTAAATTAATGTTTAATTGGTATTCTATTTTTGGAATGTGGAATTATTAATCTTAATGGGTTAATATAAAATATCTTTTAGTGAAAAATGAATAAATAATTTTCTTATGAGTTAATTATTTAATTCTAATAAACTAAGGATTTTTATATAACTTAATTGTCAAATAATATAATTCTAGTAATTGTGAGAAACGGTTTTGGAAAGTCGTGTGCTATGATACGTTCCATAATCGTGTAGGGTTGTTTAAATAAATAAATATGTATTTATTTAGATATCCTAAAACAATTTAGAATATATTATGATGATATAATTTATTATATTTTGATAAGGTTTAGGAAGTTGCTTTTAATAAGGTTACTATTTATTTATTATATAAGATATTTCCTAAATATGAATTAGGAAATTGATTCCTTATATGATACCTAAAGTATCTTATTAAATCTTTCCTAAATCAATTAAGATTAGATTTATGGTAGTATTACCTAAAGACTAGAATTCTAGTTTAAGTAATATTCCTAAATCATCTAGGGTTTAATAACCTAGATACAATTCCATATAAATACGATACTTGTAACACATTAAAAAATACGAAATCATACACACATTTTCACGCAAATCAAGAGAGAAACCCGCCGATCGTATTCTTCAATATTCGAGCTTAAATTGTCATATTCGTTTCAAGTTTCAAGTGCTCCAGCATTGATCCTATTCAAGATTGTGACTTTGAAGAAACATTGAAGACTTATCTTATTAGCGTAAGATAGATCGAGTATTTCACGATACTCATTGTAATCAAGTATTTAACGTTACTTGACGTAGCTAGATATTTAACGGTATCTAGATTGAGTTACAACTAACATCAAAGTTGTACGAGTAGGGTTAATAAAATTGTAATCCGGAGTAGGTACTAATTTTATTAATCGAGAATAGTGGACTTAGGTTTCAAAGTGTGAAACTGAACCACTTCAAAAATATTGTGTCTCTCTTTATTACTTGCTCTACTCGACGATCACCATACAAAAACACACATCGAAGAAGATTTGAAAAAGAAGGCATACTCAATTCAACCCCCCCCCCCCCCCCCTCTTGAGTATATCATATCAATAGACTCTTCAGTGTCGACACTGACTAGCATACATACTATATGAGTCATTTACATGCAATCTCAGGTGGTTTGGTTAGGCGGAAAAATGATGCAAAACATGTGAATGAAAAACAAAACGGAAATAAAAACGATAGTAAAACAAGTCCTAGTGTGGCCTATCCTACAAAAAGAACAAAAATACAACTTGGAATCCATTCAGCAATGGATCCTAGAAGCTTGTTTTGTCTTGTTGTTCCTTCTTGGTGATGTAGTGGGAGTGAGCAATCCGATCTCCGTCTTGGTTCTTTTTTATTACATTCGAAGAATTACATAACAAAATCCTATTATTACATTCTAATTCCCAAAAACGTAAAAAAAAATATTACACAAGGGAGTTCGAGATCTCATAAATACATCACAAATTATGTTTCCTTCATTACGAAAACATAATTTACTAAGGTCACACGAAGTATTACAAATTACAAGTGATTGCAAAAACGTAAATAAATCCATTCATCCATTCAATATATAATATATAAATTACATAATGCATCATACTAATTAAATTAATCTTTCAGGACATAATTCCGTAATTATGTAGAGTAATTTACCCAAACCACCATTTAACATTGACTAAATTATCTGATAATTCCGTAATTACGTACATAATATTAATCAAACAAAACATATTCATATTAACGTATAATATGAATTAATCCAACATTGTTTTAAACTTTTTTAAAATAATTGGGTATCAAAACTTGTGAACTTTTTCACAACAACATGTATACATTATCCTTATAATGCATAACAAGAAAAAAACAAGACGAAAACAACCCGTAAAAATCAGCCAAAAAAAAAAAACAGGTTGCTCGGGAAGAAAAAAACATTCTGCTCGAAAAAAAAATGGTATTTTTTTTCGCGTGAACAGTACGGCGGATTCTTTTATTTTTTTTTGTAAAAAAAAAATTGAACTTGAAAAAAAATGTCGGGTTGCTAAAATACAAGATCGATAACATTCAAAATCTAATGCCTATTAGACATTGATATAATCTTAATAATTCAAATTAACGTTTCAAGACGAATATCAAGATTATCATGGGATCGATTATTTAGCAAATTATTTCATTCAAGAACATACAAGACGATTCTCTTTTACGTTTTAACTCAATCCTTATTAAGTTAAAACATCTACAAATATATTATTTTGTCATCTTAACTGATTAATACAACAACAATAATAAATTAAAAACGAAAACGAAAAACACTAAAAAAAATGTCTCGGCTAAGAAAATTGTGACGGTTGTTTTTTTTCTTTCTCAAAACGTTTATGAAAATCATACAAAAAATAAATTTCGCAAACCTAACGCTCTGATACCACTTGTGGGAAAACATCTGTGTATATTCCCAATTCGTTATATTAAGCCTATAACGAAGTTATAGGGTACGATTTATAGTCATAAACGAAGAACAATATACAAAGATTGGGATTAAGAATTAACCTTCTGTCCTTGCAAAGGCCTAAGATCATATATCAAAACAGATATCCTCATAATCGTTGCACCCAAGATGTCCTGAGAAATACCCTTTCCTGAGCTAGAAACTGCAAAATTACCCAATTTTGTGTATGCTGAAAGCTAGAGAGAGGGGGGAGAAGTATGCGTGGGAACTCGTGCCTTCACAAGTGTGCCGAGTTGGTCTATTTATAGGGGGAGTGTATCGAGTAGTTTAGTCAGAATACAACTCTTCTGTTTATACTACTAACAACTTCTCCTATTAACCATAAGATAGAATTCCTCAAATCAGTGTTTGAGTCCTTCCATAATCGCTCCCAACTAACTGATCCACACGCCCCATAGGGTGTGACCACTGTAACAACCGGATTTTTATCTGTAAAAATCGGTTGTTACACTCTCTTCGTTTGTAATGTTTATCTTTATAAATATCGTATATTTATATTTTAACAATTAAATATAACCGTTTATATTTAACTGAATTATTTAATCTTTCTTAAATAAATTCATTACACACTAATTAAATATAACATTTTACATTTAATTATGAATTAACATTTTAACTCGTCTTAGCTAATATTACTTAATTAGTATTAAATAATTATCATCATTACATTGACTAACCGTTTAGTCGTATAGGGTATCAATATGATTACATTTTCATCTAATCATATCTCTCAGATTCCATCCTTTAGGTGTGACTCTTAGGGATCAGTTGATTACCGACATCTGTATGACAATAACGTCAAACTTTCTAGCAAGTCAACCGTTATTGATAAACGTGAATCAACTGGCTAAAATACAAAGTATACCTTGTGTTCCTTTAAGAGATTTATTCGTGTTGTCGTACTAACTGTTGAGGACATTAGCTCCAACAGAGACTTTGTTCGTGTTAGATTGCAGGCATGTTCTTGCGGGTCGTAGATAGGTGAGAGTCTAATTTTTGAGCATTCTTTTGTCTTTCACATATATCTTACCATGTGCTTGTTTGAGCGAATGAGTGATCCGTGAGAGTCCAATATGATCGAGTCTTGCAAGGTCGAAGGTTTAGCATTTTTCCTTAACATGTTCAACTCGTTTGCATTTGACAATTTGCTTGGATGTCGAGAGTCGCATTAAATTGGTTAGGCATGAGTGCATGACGTTTTGTTTGGTTCTGAGCATAAAATCCGTTCCTTTAGAAGTTTTAGTCGAGTCATGGTGCTTGCTTGGGGACAAGCAAGGTTTGGTTTGGGGAGATTTGATACGTGCATATTCTATACACTTTATTTACAGTTTTGGCACGTATTTCTATGCATATTTGTTAGTTATAAGCTACCTTTCCTCCCGAAACGGTTTATTTTGGCATTTCTATGTTTTAAATGTAGGAATAAGCAAAAGTGAGCTAAACAAAGCTTTAATCGTCTCCCAGAGGCTTTCTTAGGGAAACTCACAAGAAAGGAGTCCGAACTCGCTACTTTGGGAGGCGTGTAGGGAGATCAGAAGTTGCTGGAAGCAGAGATTGGTCGACCGACCAGTCACGTTGGTCGACCGACCAAGGTGCCATGTCAGAAGACTTAACTTACAGCACAAGCAGTCGACCGACCACGATGTCCGGTTGGTCGACCACTTCACGGGCCGAGTAGTCTTTTATTTTATTTTTGGTCTTTTTTTTAACCTTGGAATTTCGAGACTATTAGAGGAGAACAGTAATTAGAATTAGGTTAAGTTTTTTATTATTGAAAAAGATATTAGACGGTAGAGAGAGGAGACTCCATTATCAATCTTGTTCATCGAATTCCGTTCCTTTAGTAAGTATTAATGCAATCTTGTTTCGTTATTGTTTCAATCCTTAATTTCTCTTGTTCTTATTATTTTAGTTTAATTTCTTTCTCTCTTAGTTTTTATTTTATAAACATGTCATCTCACATTGATTTTACTAGATTCGTTAGTATTAATTTCTTGTTTCTGAGTAGCTAATTCTCTTGATTGGGAATTAGAGGAACCACGGATTAGGTTTTTCACCGGTTGTATGAACTTTGTACCGATCTTATTTTTTGTTGCTAGATTCATTCTACTAGATTGAAAGATTAGTGGAATACGTTTATCGATAGATTTAGAATTGTCTGTGAGCGAAAGCTTTGTGCTTTTCTAGGAAACCCGAAGACCGTAAGGTTTTGGATGAATAATGACCGAAGGGCTTATTCACGTTTCCTGAGGTTGTGTTTCATGAGTTTTTACCCCCTTTTTTACTTGACTTAGTCATGGTGAACCGAAGTTCATAATCATCTTTTACCTTATTCCAGACTTCTTTTATTTTATCGTTATAGTTGTTAGATTCAACCAAAACGAACAAACCCCCTTTTTTATTGTTCTTTCGATAAACTTTAAATTCGCAAACATAATTAACTTTGTCTCTATGTGGTTCGACCCTTGCTATCACTATCTATAGTTTTAGTTTGGTTTTATAAATCTTATCGTTGACACCCACAACGACGGGTATCAAAATTTATGAAACTTGTTATACTACTACTTATATATATTACCCTGTCAGTACGAACAAAGGAAAAACAAGTACGAAATTTTTCCAAGTATGATGAAATAATTATTTACCATCATCCTTCTGTTATTATGAGACCATCTTCCTCAAACGGTGTCGAATCATCATCTTCTGTATTTTTCATCATTGTCAATGCTGCAAATTACAAGAAAAATAAATTAGTTTGCAATAACAAAAGTTTTGAACACAACAAAAAAAATAGACGTGATTAATAATAATACCTTCTATTTCTTGGATCGTCATGTTCTTCCATATTCACCTTTGCTTCTTTGATTTTTACATATTGAAGGTATGAATGATATTCTAGAGATTTTGTGTTCATTGTATATGCGTTGGTTTCAATATAATAATAATTCAGAGAGTTTTTAGGAATCAATTAAATGATTGAGGAGCAATATTAGGAACGTGTATCAATTAGTTTAATTATGCAATAGTTAATTGAATAAAATAATTATGATTATGTTGTATTTTTGATCTAACTAACAACTTGTAATTGGCCCGTCTCTCAATAAATTATTGAGAGGCGGTCTCTCCTAATAAGCTTTTGTGTTACTCTGGAAACCCAGCTTGAGAAGCAACTCTTTTATTTTCTATGTGATCAAATCTCTTTGGACACATGGTAACAATACTTTATTATTTTGAAGGGTGCAAGTTCCGGTTTGCTAAAATTATTCATCTACCCTAACATTTTTTAAACTCACATTCCAGTATCCAATGCTTGTCACCGAATGTCAACTATTTTCCAGCAAGTTGCGACCCCTGCACTTAGGGGTGTTCATAATAAACCGAACCGCAATAACCGAACCGAAAAACCGTACATTTTTAAGGTTCGATTAACCGAACCATTTTGACAAAGCGATTCGGTGAACCGAACCGTTAAATTTATCATGGATAAGGTTCGGTTGAGGTTTGCAATTTTAGAAAAGAGGTTAACCGCGAACCGAACCGTTCACAAAAAAGTAAGCAAAAAATTAAAATATTATATAAAAAATTTGTTGTTTTGTTTAATTAAAAAGTGTTTCCAGATTTAAAAATGGTTAAAATGATTAATATTAAAGTTTCACTTATTAACTTTATTGTTGAGTATAATTAAATATTAAAAATTTAATTAAACTACTAGATAAAAATCTCAAAAACTAAAGAAAAAGTATATTTAACATGTTTATAGGTTAACCTGCACTTAGGGTGTGTTTGGATAAAAAAATATGGAGGGAAATGGAGGAGAGGGGGAAGGAGGGAAGAGAAAGGGAGGAGAGGACAAATGAAATATGGTTGCTTGAATATAATTTCTTCCAAATCTTGCCTATTATGGAGAGATTTTCATTTGCCTTGGGAGAGAGAAAATTGATCTCTCAAAATCCCTCCCCCATTTCCCTCTTCCTTTATTTGCTATCCAAACAAAGGATTTTAAATCCCCTAATTTCCCTCCCTTTCTTTTCCTTCCAAAATCCTCAATCCAAACACACCTTTAGGATTTAGTTGTTTTTTATCACTTATTGAGTGCTAAATTTTATAAATTACCACCTATTGAGTGCATTTTTGCCAATAACCACCTATTTTTTTTTACGTTTTACCACCTAATTTGCAGTATGTTGATAGGTTTTCTTATTTATCGTCTCGGGTACATTTTATCGACTCTCTATTATTAACAATGACCAAACTACCCTTTACCAAATATTATACACACTCACCCTTATTATTTCACTCAACAACCGATAAACTACTTTAACACACAATTATTCCCCAAATTGAATAACATCCCAGGGAGCTCTTCTTCATCCCAAGTCGTAACTGAGTTACTATAAAGAAGCAAAATGAAGTATAAAGAAGCCCAACTGTTCCGTTAAACATCCAGGGAGCTCTTCTTCATCACACTCTTCGTCTTTTCAATATGATAATGGTCACGGGTTCGATTCCTTTAGCGATGAGTCTTTTGATGATAATGAATTAGTTTCACCTCATGTTATTGTTTATCGAAGATCAAGTGATTCTTATATGAATGGTAAAGGGAAGAAGAAGAATTTGATTCATTTCAGGAATTCTGTTCTTAAATTGACCGGTTTTCTTGAATCTTAACATTCAATTTTCATGGGATTTTTTTTGGGTATTTATTGTTGTTGTATTTTCCTGCAAAATGAGGAAAAAATCATTTTTTTTGTTAATAGTTTTCCATTTGTTGGGAATTTGTAGTTTATTGAAAGCAAAACCGTCTCATTTAAGAATTTGTGTTACTCGAAACGCGAGAAAGAAAATAGATAAAAGAGAGATTGATATGTAATTGTATTTTGTTAGATACAAATATTAAAGAGTACCAATTTGGGGTGTTCACGAAGAGGGTGATGAAGAAGAGCTCCATGGGATGTTATTCAATTTGGGAATAATGGTGTGTTACAATAGTTTAAAGGTAGTTGAGTGATTAAGGGTGGGTGTGTATAATATTTAGTAAAGGGTAGTTTGGTCATTGTTAATAATAGAGGGTCCATAAAATGTATCCGAGATGATAAATAAGAAAACCCGTCAACATACGGCAAATTAGGTGGTAAAACGTAAAAAAAAAAAAGTCGTAATTGGCAAAAATGCACTCAATAGGTGGTAATTTGTAAAATTTAGGACTCAATAGGTGGTAAAAAACAAAAAAACTCTTTAGATTATAACTCGGTTCTCTTTATCTCTCATGTCTACATAGCAAAACCCAACAAAAATTTCTAGCCCAATGCAAGAATAACCAAACTATTTTCATTTTTGTCATCTTCTACACCGGTCCATATTCAGTCAATTGGTTTAAGTTAAAGACCGTCTAACAGAACTTCGGTTCGGTATTTAATCAGACCTTATGATAATAGACAATCACTAGAACTTTTCGACAAAATGACGTTATTTAACAAATTAATTATCGTTTTGGGGCTCATTTGAAACTATTTCTTCTAAATGGGTCCACGTCATCACTTTATTTTGTTTTTCAATTTTTTACCCAAAGCCGTTGGATAAGCTAACGGCTTCCCTAATTTCTTAAAAATAAGGGAATAATAAAGTCGCTATCCAAGGCAGCGATTTGCATTAAACAACAAGAGGAAGCATATGACATCAGAAATCAGTATACGAAGCATAAATTAGTTTTCTTGTACTATTGTAAAGTCTCTAATAAAACTATCCTTACTCTCCTCACCACCGCTGTTACCACCCTTCCCGACCTCTTCTCCGTCGCACGCGTCGTCACTGATGTAGACGTCTCCTGTCGTAAGCTATTTGTCCGCAGTCTCGGACCCGAAACCACCACGTAGGAGGAGAACAAGGACTTGAGAGAGTCCGTGGTGGTTATATTCCTGTCAACATAAACAGGGACAACTATGTGAAGTATAAGACAAGGCAAGATAGAGACTTAATTGAGCCTGTAAAGCTCCACTAATATTTGATATTTGGAGGCAGGTGAAGGCCTGAGACTCCTATAGGGGATGCTTGTTCCATGAGCAAAGAAAGGTATGATCCCACCGTCGAATTCATCATCAACATAAATGGGGACAACTTGCCTCCATCCGAAAGCTTTGATGAAATTTGTAAGGGGGTTTACTTGCTAAGAGTCGTCGTGTGTTGCTCGAACAAAATAGGGATTTTGAGAAGGAGAAATGAAAAGGGCTTGTAGCAGAGTAGGAAACGATGGGACTTGAGCAAGTTGGCCAAGATTGACTGCAAATTGAACCTCTTCTAACATCTCTAGTCTAATAATTGCTGCAACTCTCTCATTCTTGATCAGATCCACAACTAAAATTAAGAAGAAGCGTAACATTATTAAGTAAATGTGACATGCTAGCTTAACTTCTTTGACTGCAGAGGCAGACATAATTACATAACCCATAAGGCGAGGATTTTACTGGTGATCATCATATGAAAAATACGGAATACTAGTTGTAGTATATGAAAGGGGTTATTATAGCATTTAGTAAATCTTTGTTATAAGATGAGGTTGGGAGTGCAATAATCAGAAGAACAAGTAGAAGATTAGAAGTGTGATTGGTGAGAATTATTGTTGTGAATCTGTAGAAGCAGGTAAGCAACGGTTAGAATGAAAGTGGGTGAGTTTGAAGATGAATAAGGAATCGCAAGAGTTAATTAGTTAAAGTTGGCAAACCGCTGCTTAGGGTAGCGACTTTCTTATTCCAGGTTTTGAAAGAAGTTAGGAAAGCCGTTGGCTTACCTAGCGGCTTTGTAGAAAAAAATAGAAATAAAAATAAGGGTTATTTAACAAAAATAATCCCAACTATGACACTTCTTCTCAAAATAATCCCAAGTATCTATAATCCCGCAATAATCCAAACTTTCGTATCAATATTCTCAAATTAGTTTAATGTGACTGGTAACTTGCTGAGGTAGTAAAACGTTTAGTAAATACAGATCGTCCAAAATCTAATATTAAAAACAGAGAAAACTCAAAACAAAAGTTATCCAGAAGCTTTCACCCTTCTCCATCAAACAAAATCTGAATCGAATGACTAGGTACTTAACAATCATTCTAATCTTCAATGTATATCTAGGATCCTTCTCCATCAAATTTTGACTCAACTAATCTATAATCTCTTCTTTAATCTCCTTTTTAATTTGATTAAAAATGTCAATTGATTTATATTAGTAATCAATGTTATTGGTTCATCTTATTATTCAGGTGTTTGAATTCGATCCACTTATTAAAGCTGCTCTTTTGATCAAAAACTCAATGCAAAAGGTATTAATCCCCCTTATTTTACTTGTTATGAATTATGAATTGAACCCTAATTCTGATTTTGGGAATTTTAGTTGTTAGTGTTCTGACCCTCCCTTTTATTGTGAAATTATGATAGGATATGTTGTTGAATAGTGTGACGTTGATAGTGAGGTATGGAGGGAAGTTTGTGAAAAATGATTTGGGTTTGATATATGCTGGTAAGGGTAGACGGACTGTTCCTGTACAACCAAATGAATTAAACTGGAATGCCATTGTTGAAGAGGCGAGTAGAGGTTCTAAGTTTGATAGGAAGGTTGATGGGATATTCTATGTAAATGCAAGAGTTGGTTTGCAGAGGGTTTACGATGACAGTAGGGCTACCATGATTCGTGAACAAGCAATTACAAATAGAGTTATTGAAGTTTATGTAGTTCTTCAAGATGAAATTGATGTGTTGATAGAGTTGATTGAGTCTTGTAAGCAGAGTGTAAATGCCAAAAAACTGACTCCAAGAAGGATGTCTGATATGAAAACAAATTAAAAGAGAGGGAGTGAGTTTGAAAACAAGGGACCACTTGAGGAATCTTCTCATAAAAGCTCACAAAAGGACAAGACTAACTCATCACCAAACCCTAAAGCAACCCAACCACTCAACCACACACATTCAACTCTCTTTACTCAAGAAAACTCCACTCCAAAATCAAATAAAACAATAACCTCTCCAAGATCTATCCCCTCTGTAGACACATATTCATTTGAAAAAGAATGTGGGTATGACTGTAATGACATAACTTTATCAAGCTTCTTTGATCATTTTGAGGAGGAGGCTGACTTAGCAAGTTTATCAGAACTTAGAGCTCAAAATTTGGGGGATTTGAGTGACATTGAAGAAGATCCTGGTTATGAACCTGGCCCTGAAGATGGAGTTAGTGATGATAGCTTATCAGATCTAGAGTTAGTTGATGAGAATGAGGGGTATTCTGATGGGGAAAATAAGGGGAATGAACATTTAATTGAAGATGAAATTGATTTTGATGAGAACTCAGAAGATGAGGAGGTCCAGGAGGCAAGAAAAACAGTTAAACTTTGGAATGCCAAAGCTTTAAAAGTAGCACAACAACTCCAAAGTGAAGCTGCATCTTGTTTACTGCCTGGTCAAGAATCACATCCACAACCAGGTGGTGAATCTGGTACTCAGAAGGAGGGTAATGTCGTGAGTGATTATGATGAGAGTGACGATGAAGTTTATGTTCAAGGTGAAAGTGGTGATGAACGCATACCTGGTAAGAGGAAAAAATCTGACTTCTCTATAGTAGATGAAAAAACTGATTACACAAAACTCATTTGGTGTACTGGTATACGATTTCCTCGCAGACAAATATTTAGGGATTGTATCGCTATATATGTCGTAGCTCAAGGAAGGAATCTTAAATTTAATGTTAGTGACAAATCAAGGGGGAAAAGACTAGGGGTGAGATGCTCAAAAGGCTGTCCATTTAGGCTTTACGGTAGTTGGGATAACAAGGAAGCTTGTTTCAGGGTGAAATATGTTGAACCTGAGCATACCTGTCAAAGAACAATGGAAAACAGCACACAATTGAAGTCCACATGGTTAGCTAAACAGCTACTTGATGTGTTCAAATCCATACCTCATAGGCCAGCTTCTGAAATTGTTGAAACAGTGAGAAGAGCTTACAAGGTGATAATCAAGAGGGGTTTTGCATATAAAGTTAAGTATTATGCTCATAGGTTACTTCACGGTTCTATGAAAGAGCATTATAGTCTTATGGGTAGTTATATTGCTGCCCTTGAGCAAAGTAATGCCACAAGCCTCTTCACGTTATACACAAACCCTTTACTTATTAGGAGTCCTCCCACCTTTCAAAGATTCTTTGTTTGCTTTGACGCCATTAAACAAGGGTGGCTAGTAGGATGTAGGAAAGTATTATGTATTGATGCTTGCTTTCTGAAAACATTTTTGGGAGGTCAGCTCATTAGTGCTGTTGGTAGAGATGCAAATGAGCAGATGTACCCCTTAGCATGGGTTGTGGTCGAGGGTGAGAATAATGAGAGTTACGAGTGGTTTTTTAAAGAACTGAAGATGGCTCTAGGAGTGGCTGAAGAAGTAGGTGAGGGTTGGACATTCATATCAGATGAGCACCCGGTAATACTTATTCTTACAATCATCAGTTTCTATTTTAATAGTTCTGGACTTATTCTTACGAGTGTTGTACTAACTGTCTATTTTTTTGTTTTTTTGTCTTCTATCAGAGCATAGTGGGCATGATAGCACAAGAGTTCCCGAAGGCTGAACATCGTCATTGTGCAAGACACATATATGCACACTGGCACAAGACATTCAGGGACGATGAAATGAAGGCTTTATTTTGGGCTGCTGCCAAAGCATACAACCAAGCTGATTTTGATGATGCAATGGTCAATATGAGGGAGGTTGATCCAAAAGCTGCTGAAGCATTCTTAGGTTACAATCCTAAGTTGTTTTGCAGAGCATTTATGAACCCAACCACCAATAATGATGTTATCGTCAGCAACATGGCGGAGACGTTTAATGCATATATTTTAAATGCAAGGACAAAGCACCTCATTTACATGCTTGAGGATATCAGAAGCACCTTAATGCAAAGAATGGTGACAAAAAGAGCTGACATGGAAAAGACAAAAGGAGTGTTATGTCCAAAAATTCAGCAGAGGTTGGATAAAGAGAAAGAGGAGGCTGCATTTTGTAATCCTATGCCATCAAGTTTATTTGTCTATCAGGTAACACATAATCTGGATGCATTGACAGTTGATTTAGAGAGTAAATCTTGTATATGTAGAAAATGGGACTTAACTGGCATCCCATGCTCACATGTTGTGTCCATGATATTTTACTTAAATGCTCATGCTGAAGATTATGTCTTTGATCTGTACAAGAGAGAAACATACCTCAACATATATAGTGGATCAATTTCTCCTTGTACTGGTCAAAGACATTGGCCAAAGGTTGACCTTCCCTTAAATCCGCCTCCTATTAAAGTTTGTCCTGGTAGACTAAGAAAAAACAGGAGGAAAGATCCATTTGAGGATCCAAAAAGGAGTGGTAAATTGACAAGGCATGGGACTGAAATGAGTTGTACAATTTGCAAATCCAAAAATCATAACAAAAGAAGGTGCCCTGATAAGAACAGTGTCATACCACCACCTGCAAAACGAGGTCGAGGAAGACCAAAGCTTGTCCAAAGCAGTGCCACAAATAGGGAGTCGACTGCTGGCCCGAGTAATGAGATACACCATGGAGTATCAGCCCAACCAACAAGGGTAGGTAGAGGTGGGAGAACTATAAGGAGTGGAAGGGGAGCTAGGGGAGGAAGAGCAAGGACTTGTGCTGGAGTAGGACGTGGAGCAAGGGTAAGTCACTAATACTAGTTACTGCTGCCCTTTTGGTGTTGTGTGCTTTACTAATACTATCTTGCTGCCCCTATTATATTGTGTATGTACTGACAATCAATTTATGTGTTCCTTATACAACCATTCACTTACTGGTTTGGACCAAGCGAAGAAAGAAGTGACGTCTCCCAATCAGAGTGATAGGTTTAACTAGTTACTCATAAACTAATATAGTCATACTAACAAAACCATTAATTAACTTTTAATTAACATATTTTATAAACTCGTTTATAAGATCTTATGCATGCTTAAAAATGCGGAATAGGGAGAAATCGAACCCTTACACACGGTCCAAGCTTGGCAAGGATGATCCTCCAAAGTACCCAAATTAGAATACCTCCTTTAAAGATGCACCAAGACAACCCCTTAAAACCGAATCTTTGTTGTGCTAGACTAAGAATCGATTCTTCCTTAAACTTATTCTAATCACTCTTATTAGAATATGAATACTAATATTATAACTTTTATTATTAGTAATCTTATTATTATCACTATAATAATATTAGAGGATTTTAGTTGTTATTTTTCTCACCCTTAGAAAAATTCACAAAACATTAGCATTAGAATGAAAGGAGGCAAGAGTAGTATCTTATTATGTGAACAACTCACATAATATATGGAGTGTTGGTGGTTTTGCCGTGAACAAGGCATAGGGAAGAGGTAAAGAGAGCATATTGAGCTTACCCATGAACTAGGGTGGCTCTAGGATGATTAAAGTCTAAAACACCTTTAATCATGATGTTGGAGTCATTAAATAACTCTTAATACTACTCCTTATTACTCTCCCAAAACCGGTACACCATACACAAATATGGACCTCATTTTACAATTTTGTCAATCTTACAATTTTATGTTATGTGACATACAATATGTCACAATTTAATAAAATAACAATTGTTATAATTTAATCATACATATTTATCAAATAAATATTGTTCATAAATTAATAAATCTCATTTATCAAGTTGACAAGTAATTCGAAATTACTAATTGTAAAATAGTCACTTATAATAATCGTCAATACGATTTACAACCTTTGTATTAATTTTAACCCAATTCATTCTAATTACGATATCTTAAAATATCGTTTTATGTTTAACAATTGATACGTTTCAATTTTAAACAAAAATCTTACATTAAGATTTAACCTCTAATTTCTCGATATACGAGTTTAAGGAATATGATCAAATCGTATCATTATACATTTGATCATTTTATCAATTAAGGGAATTGTCCTAAAGGTGTGACCTAAAGGGATCAACTGACCACCACCGTCATACGACAGTAATGTCAAACTCTAGCTAGCCAATCATTACCGATTAATGTTGGTCAGTTGACTAATAATTCGTATCATCCCTTGCGCATTCTTGTTATGAGATTTAATTACGTGATCGCACTATTGTTGAGGACACATTTCCCAACAATCTCCCACTTGTCCTCGACAAGTGTGCGTCACCAATTCTCTTGTCCTATTACAATCTCCCACTCAATGCAAGATGTCTCTCTCTGGTCGTTCTTGCATTTGATCATATCATGAATGGTTTCCTCGATCTGGAGAATAACTGTCTGACCGGAATCATCTACCATAGATACCTTCTGAGCGTGGCCACGCATTTCCAGTTAACTTCTCCTCGAGTGGCCCTGAGATTTGAACAACCCTGACAAGGGGTGGACAATTTCTATCGCACTACTTCCTTCAACTAGTCACAGTTAGTCACAACCCAAAACAATCCCATTTGACTCCAGTTACGAAAAGTCGTAGAGAATGGATCAAAGTTATGCCTAAACTGTACCATCTTGGGAGAGTAGTCTTTAGTCAAAGAATTGACTCACAAGAATACTATAGCAGCTCTCGCCACGACCCGGCTATAAAATTTCCAGAACTCTATAAGCGGTCACATTGCCCGACAGAGTGTCTCTTACAGTCTGTCTATGTGATCGACTAGTCATCACATATGACTCTATGGCACTTGAACTTGCCATCAATCGCCTCACACTCTAGTCGCTTTGAGACGTCACCTCATGTAAGCGGCTAGGGGCTATACTAAGTCAATCCAGTTCACTTATGGGGTTCAATATTGTCTCACACAACCCATTTGGATTCTGACAAAGTATCTTTTATTTTGAGTTAATCATAACTCAAATGATGTTGTCATGCAACAATAGTCAATACTATTACATTGCATTTGATGCACAATCATCTAATTGTATTAGTGTTTTGCGAATAAACCTTTATTCATGCGAATAACCTTTATTCATGATAGCAAAACTTACAACTTTTGGTCTCCTTTATTCTCATATTACCCCGTATAATATGATTCTATTTGAGTACATTTCTAGAACTCTTTCTAGATTTTGAGTTTCCTTTCCGAAGGAAAGCTCCCACTGTTATCTTATAACTTGTGACGTATCGATATACTGGAGGGATTAAAATCACTCTCTACAGTCACTTATGTACTGAAATCTATTTTGTAGTTTATTAGTGATTTCATCACTCTTACAATTTTCAAACATCTTAGCTATTTGATAATGGTTTCATTCATCGTTATGAATAATGTATCCAACCATTCTAACTTCTAGTGGGCGACCTTTTATTATCCATATAATAAACCTTCCCGTAAGCTCCATCATCTTATGATACAAATTATTTTATTCATCTAAATTGAGTACCTCTTATTCTTTACTCTTAAAGAATCACCCATTCTCTCAAAATGGTAGGTTTCAATTCTTTGATGAGTATCGCTCCCACTAAAATCAATATCTCTCGATATCTTAAATGAACCTTTCATTTCTCGCATGTTAAACTATTACTTGTAAATCATTATCACTATCACTATCCCTATAGTGATCTGTTTCCATTCAATCAATCATTACCTTCTTATCATGTCTTCGTTTCCTCGAGACGAAAATGACATGATTATTTCTTTATAACTACATTGAGAGGATTGAGATGATTTCTTCTCTTTTATCTTATAAACTTAGAAAAATCATTTATTAAGGAACCGTTTTCCTACCGATGATTTCATACGGGGTTTCAAGTTTCCTCTCTATGAAACAATGAACACAAAGAACCTTTCTTCGAGTGTCCTCCCGTAGTTTCTTCAGTGTCCTATCGTAGTTTCTTCAAATCATTTAGGGCTCTTCTTAAGACTCCCAAGTAAGAATCTTCTCCAAGATCCTTCCTTAATTTTCATCATTGGTTTGTGAGCGAAATATTTTCTCCCACTCTATCCTTCTAACAATAACCTTTACTTGTTTGAGGATAGCTATTTCGATTAACCAATGTATCTGAATGTTTGAAGTTTGATAGGTGTGATGAATATATTCTCATTTTCACTTAAAATGAAAATCTTATAATGAACTGATATAGTCTCATTTTGATTGAATCTATCTCATGGGGTGTAGTTCTCCGTTTTAATCAACACTTTGATTATCTTATACTTGATCGTATCAATATTAAATCACTACCATTCATGTTTAAACAAGGTATGCAATTTATTTGAGAAATCAAAACATTGATTAAGAACAAAAGTAGTGACTCGGGTTGAAAACCAAGTCACTAATATCCAAAATTACAACCATTGTTTTAGGATTTTAATCCTTGTCTTACAAGAAAATTAAATTGTTCCTCAAATAAATGCAAAATATGAAAGAAGACGATATGAAAATAGAGCCTAGCTCTTCAAGTCTTCGATCAATTGGATGCTACCGTAGCCATCCAAGTAAGGAACCTCAAGCTTCCTTCTCCTTGCCCTTATCATTATTCGGGGGTGACCCTTTAAAACAATTAAAAAGGGTAAATATCAACACATTTGTATCACTATACATAAGTTGATAAACGACATGAATTATACGCGAGAACTATTACCTACGGCGGTTGCCTTCCCATTTTTGAGATCGCTTAAGTACTTGGGGCAATTTCGCTTCCAATGACCGATCCTCGTGCAATAATGGCACTTGTCTTGCTCTTTTGAAAACGAGGTGGAAGCGCCTTTCGAAAAGGTCTTTTCTTTGGTCGCTTTGGGCTTGAACGTTTTCTTGCCCTTGCCTTTCGAGGCATTCCTCTTGAAGCTCGTTTTCCCTTTCTTTTCGATGTTTAAAACATCCTTGGTGGAACTTTCATGAAGTCCCATGTCCCTTTCGGCTTGGACTAGCATCTTATGCAACTCGTCTAACGAGGTCTCTTGGTTTCGCATATTGAAATTCACCCGGAATTGAGCATACGCCTTAACCTTATTGAGCGAGTGAAGAACTCGGTCAATGATAAGAGAGTCGGGAACATCAACATTTTGAGCTTTTAGAGTCTCCGCGAGCTCAACGAGTTTGAGCACATGAGGGCTTATCTTTTGCCCTTCCTTGAAAGTAATGTCAAAGAAGGCGGAAGCCGCCTCATATTGAATCACCCTAGGAGTTTGCGAAAACATGGTCGCAAGCTTGGTGTATATCTCATATGATGTGGTCAACTTAATCATACTCCTTTGGAGATCCGGCTCCATGGAGAAGATGAGCACATTTTTAAGAGCGGAGGACTCTTTCATGTAGGCTTCATAGGCCTCACGAGTTTGGGCCGATGAACGAGCGGTCGGAGCGGGAGGAGCGGCTTCGGATAGGTAACGACTCTTATCGTCACCTTGAGCGGCCAAAAGCAATTGCGCATCCCAATCCTTAAAATTGGAACCATGCTTATCGAGTTTACAACGATCCATAAAGGATCGAAGCCATGATACGTTAGTGAGAGGTGGAGCGTTGGTTGCCATTGTCGATGTTGAAAATTAAACTACAATAATAAAAGGAAAAACAACATCATTTTTTTAAATTCATAATTTTAAACTAGAAACTTTAACAAGTTTAGTTATGTATTTACTTAATGATCTCTTACCCAATTAAGTAAACAATCCCGAGACCCAAACCCATACTAATGCGGGCACGGTGTAGCCGATTCAACCCGTATCGGTATAATTTGGTGGATTAACTCTTTAATCGGTTCTACTCTTAGAACTCTCGGTCGACAATTTTCTTAAAATTATCTTTAGCCCGAACTTATTGCAACTACGGTTACGAATACTTTCGTTGAGATCAACCAAATTTCAAGGTGTAATCTTATTACCCCACTTACCCAACGTGACAATTTTAGTACCCCGGTGTAGCCGAGCCTACGTCCTTGTGAAGAAGGGATTCATGGGTCCGTACTTTTTGGTAAGGCTAAGTCTCAATATTTATATGTAAGAGATCTAGTCAAATTATTATCTATCTCCGTTTAAGTGAACTAAGTCGGTGAATTATCGATAAAATAAAAGACTAGGTCGACTAGGTCGAAACATGCATGATACGATGTATGACGATTTGGCTATGCATGCAAACATATAAAAAGCAAAATAAAAGCATAAATAAACCCTAGTATGGCCTTTCCTAGAAAAGAAATAACAAAGTACAAATTCGGAAACCAACTCCTTTGGTCCCTTGAACTTCACGCGGCACGCATTTCGAGGTAAACACCGTCTTGATCGGAACTCCTTTCCGAATGGCACCATCTTGATCGGAACTACCCTTTACCAAATATTATACACACTCACCCTTATTATTTCACTCAACAACCGATAAACTACTTTAACACACAATTATTCCCCAAATTGAATAACATCCCAGGGAGCTCTTCTTCATCCCAAGTCGTAACTGAGTTACTATAAAGAAGCAAAATGAAGTATAAAGAAGCCCAACTGTTCCGTTAAACATCCAGGGAGCTCTTCTTCATCACACTCTTCGTCTTTTCAATATGATAATGGTCACGGGTTCGATTCCTTTAGCGATGAGTCTTTTGATGATAATGAATTAGTTTCACCTCATGTTATTGTTTATCGAAGATCAAGTGATTCTTATATGAATGGTAAAGGGAAGAAGAAGAATTTGATTCATTTCAGGAATTCTGTTCTTAAATTGACCGGTTTTCTTGAATCTTAACATTCAATTTTCATGGGATTTTTTTTGGGTATTTATTGTTGTTGTATTTTCCTGCAAAATGAGGAAAAAATCATTTTTTTTGTTAATAGTTTTCCATTTGTTGGGAATTTGTAGTTTATTGAAAGCAAAACCGTCTCATTTAAGAATTTGTGTTACTCGAAACGCGAGAAAGAAAATAGATAAAAGAGAGATTGATATGTAATTGTATTTTGTTAGATACAAATATTAAAGAGTACCAATTTGGGGTGTTCACGAAGAGGGTGATGAAGAAGAGCTCCATGGGATGTTATTCAATTTGGGAATAATGGTGTGTTACAATAGTTTAAAGGTAGTTGAGTGATTAAGGGTGGGTGTGTATAATATTTAGTAAAGGGTAGTTTGGTCATTGTTAATAATAGAGGGTCCATAAAATGTATCCGAGATGATAAATAAGAAAACCCGTCAACATACGGCAAATTAGGTGGTAAAACGTAAAAAAAAAAAAAGTCGTAATTGGCAAAAATGCACTCAATAGGTGGTAATTTGTAAAATTTAGGACTCAATAGGTGGTAAAAAACAAAAAACTCTTTAGATTATAACTCGGTTCTCTTTATCTCTCATGTCTACATAGCAAAACCCAACAAAAATTTCTAGCCCAATGCAAGAATAACCAAACTATTTTCATTTTTGTCATCTTCTACACCGGTCCATATTCAGTCAATTGGTTTAAGTTAAAGACCGTCTAACAGAACTTCGGTTCGGTATTTAATCAGACCTTATGATAATAGACAATCACTAGAACTTTTCGACAAAATGACGTTATTTAACAAATTAATTATCGTTTTGGGGCTCATTTGAAACTATTTCTTCTAAATGGGTCCACGTCATCACTTTATTTTGTTTTTCAATTTTTTACCCAAAGCCGTTGGATAAGCTAACGGCTTCCCTAATTTCTTAAAAATAAGGGAATAATAAAGTCGCTATCCAAGGCAGCGATTTGCATTAAACAACAAGAGGAAGCATATGACATCAGAAATCAGTATACGAAGCATAAATTAGTTTTCTTGTACTATTGTAAAGTCTCTAATAAAACTATCCTTACTCTCCTCACCACCGCTGTTACCACCCTTCCCGACCTCTTCTCCGTCGCACGCGTCGTCACTGATGTAGACGTCTCCTGTCGTAAGCTATTTGTCCGCAGTCTCGGACCCGAAACCACCACGTAGGAGGAGAACAAGGACTTGAGAGAGTCCGTGGTGGTTATATTCCTGTCAACATAAACAGGGACAACTATGTGAAGTATAAGACAAGGCAAGATAGAGACTTAATTGAGCCTGTAAAGCTCCACTAATATTTGATATTTGGAGGCAGGTGAAGGCCTGAGACTCCTATAGGGGATGCTTGTTCCATGAGCAAAGAAAGGTATGATCCCACCGTCGAATTCATCATCAACATAAATGGGGACAACTTGCCTCCATCCGAAAGCTTTGATGAAATTTGTAAGGGGGTTTACTTGCTAAGAGTCGTCGTGTGTTGCTCGAACAAAATAGGGATTTTGAGAAGGAGAAATGAAAAGGGCTTGTAGCAGAGTAGGAAACGATGGGACTTGAGCAAGTTGGCCAAGATTGACTGCAAATTGAACCTCTTCTAACATCTCTAGTCTAATAATTGCTGCAACTCTCTCATTCTTGATCAGATCCACAACTAAAATTAAGAAGAAGCGTAACATTATTAAGTAAATGTGACATGCTAGCTTAACTTCTTTGACTGCAGAGGCAGACATAATTACATAACCCATAAGGCGAGGATTTTACTGGTGATCATCATATGAAAAATACGGAATACTAGTTGTAGTATATGAAAGGGGTTATTATAGCATTTAGTAAATCTTTGTTATAAGATGAGGTTGGGAGTGCAATAATCAGAAGAACAAGTAGAAGATTAGAAGTGTGATTGGTGAGAATTATTGTTGTGAATCTGTAGAAGCAGGTAAGCAACGGTTAGAATGAAAGTGGGTGAGTTTGAAGATGAATAAGGAATCGCAAGAGTTAATTAGTTAAAGTTGGCAAACCGCTGCTTAGGGTAGCGACTTTCTTATTCCAGGTTTTGAAAGAAGTTAGGAAAGCCGTTGGCTTACCTAGCGGCTTTGTAGAAAAAAATAGAAATAAAAATAAGGGTTATTTAACAAAAATAATCCCAACTATGACACTTCTTCTCAAAATAATCCCAAGTATCTATAATCCCGCAATAATCCAAACTTTCGTATCAATATTCTCAAATTAGTTTAATGTGACTGGTAACTTGCTGAGGTAGTAAAACGTTTAGTAAATACAGATCGTCCAAAATCTAATATTAAAAACAGAGAAAACTCAAAACAAAAGTTATCCAGAAGCTTTCACCCTTCTCCATCAAACAAAATCTGAATCGAATGACTAGGTACTTAACAATCATTCTAATCTTCAATGTATATCTAGGATCCTTCTCCATCAAATTTTGACTCAACTAATCTATAATCTCTTCTTTAATCTCCTTTTTAATTTGATTAAAAATGTCAATTGATTTATATTAGTAATCAATGTTATTGGTTCATCTTATTATTCAGGTGTTTGAATTCGATCCACTTATTAAAGCTGCTCTTTTGATCAAAAACCCAATGCAAAAGGTATTAATCCCCCTTATTTTACTTGTTATGAATTATGAATTGAACCCTAATTCTGATTTTGGGAATTTTAGTTGTTAGTGTTCTGACCCTCCCTTTTATTGTGAAATTATGATAGGATATGTTGTTGAATAGTGTGACGTTGATAGTGAGGTATGGAGGGAAGTTTGTGAAAAATGATTTGGGTTTGATATATGCTGGTAAGGGTAGACGGACTGTTCCTGTACAACCAAATGAATTAAACTGGAATGCCATTGTTGAAGAGGCGAGTAGAGGTTCTAAGTTTGATAGGAAGGTTGATGGGATATTCTATGTAAATGCAAGAGTTGGTTTGCAGAGGGTTTACGATGACAGTAGGGCTACCATGATTCGTGAACAAGCAATTACAAATAGAGTTATTGAAGTTTATGTAGTTCTTCAAGATGAAATTGATGTGTTGATAGAGTTGATTGAGTCTTGTAAGCAGAGTGTAAATGCCAAAAAACTGACTCCAAGAAGGATGTCTGATATGAAAACAAATTAAAAGAGAGGGAGTGAGTTTGAAAACAAGGGACCACTTGAGGAATCTTCTCATAAAAGCTCACAAAAGGACAAGACTAACTCATCACCAAACCCTAAAGCAACCCAACCACTCAACCACACACATTCAACTCTCTTTACTCAAGAAAACTCCACTCCAAAATCAAATAAAACAATAACCTCTCCAAGATCTATCCCCTCTGTAGACACATATTCATTTGAAAAAGAATGTGGGTATGACTGTAATGACATAACTTTATCAAGCTTCTTTGATCATTTTGAGGAGGAGGCTGACTTAGCAAGTTTATCAGAACTTAGAGCTCAAAATTTGGGGGATTTGAGTGACATTGAAGAAGATCCTGGTTATGAACCTGGCCCTGAAGATGGAGTTAGTGATGATAGCTTATCAGATCTAGAGTTAGTTGATGAGAATGAGGGGTATTCTGATGGGGAAAATAAGGGGAATGAACATTTAATTGAAGATGAAATTGATTTTGATGAGAACTCAGAAGATGAGGAGGTCCAGGAGGCAAGAAAAACAGTTAAACTTTGGAATGCCAAAGCTTTAAAAGTAGCACAACAACTCCAAAGTGAAGCTGCATCTTGTTTACTGCCTGGTCAAGAATCACATCCACAACCAGGTGGTGAATCTGGTACTCAGAAGGAGGGTAATGTCGTGAGTGATTATGATGAGAGTGACGATGAAGTTTATGTTCAAGGTGAAAGTGGTGATGAAAGCATACCTGGTAAGAGGAAAAAATCTGACTTCTCTATAGTAGATGAAAAAACTGATTACACAAAACTCATTTGGTGTACTGGTATACGATTTCCTCGCAGACAAATATTTAGGGATTGTATCGCTATATATGTCGTAGCTCAAGGAAGGAATCTTAAATTTAATGTTAGTGACAAATCAAGGGGGAAAAGACTAGGGGTGAGATGCTCAAAAGGCTGTCCATTTAGGCTTTACGGTAGTTGGGATAACAAGGAAGCTTGTTTCAGGGTGAAATATGTTGAACCTGAGCATACCTGTCAAAGAACAATGGAAAACAGCACACAATTGAAGTCCACATGGTTAGCTAAACAGCTACTTGATGTGTTCAAATCCAGACCTCATAGGCCAGCTTCTGAAATTGTTGAAACAGTGAGAAGAGCTTACAAGGTGATAATCAAGAGGGGTTTTGCATATAAAGTTAAGTATTATGCTCATAGGTTACTTCACGGTTCTATGAAAGAGCATTATAGTCTTATGGGTAGTTATATTGCTGCCCTTGAGCAAAGTAATGCCACAAGCCTCTTCACGTTATACACAAACCCTTTACTTATTAGGAGTCCTCCCACCTTTCAAAGATTCTTTGTTTGCTTTGACGCCATTAAACAAGGGTGGCTAGTAGGATGTAGGAAAGTATTATGTATTGATGCTTGCTTTCTGAAAACATTTTTGGGAGGTCAGCTCATTAGTGCTGTTGGTAGAGATGCAAATGAGCAGATGTACCCCTTAGCATGGGTTGTGGTCGAGGGTGAGAATAATGAGAGTTACGAGTGGTTTTTTAAAGAACTGAAGATGGCTCTAGGAGTGGCTGAAGAAGTAGGTGAGGGTTGGACATTCATATCAGATGAGCACCCGGTAATACTTATTCTTACAATCATCAGTTTCTATTTTAATAGTTCTGGACTTATTCTTACGAGTGTTGTACTAACTGTCTATTTTTTTGTTTTTTTGTCTTCTATCAGAGCATAGTGGGCATGATAGCACAAGAGTTCCCGAAGGCTGAACATCGTCATTGTGCAAGACACATATATGCACACTGGCACAAGACATTCAGGGACGATGAAATGAAGGCTTTATTTTGGGCTGCTGCCAAAGCATACAACCAAGCTGATTTTGATGATGCAATGGTCAATATGAGGGAGGTTGATCCAAAAGCTGCTGAAGCATTCTTAGGTTACAATCCTAAGTTGTTTTGCAGAGCATTTATGAACCCAACCACCAATAATGATGTTATCGTCAGCAACATGGCGGAGACGTTTAATGCATATATTTTAAATGCAAGGACAAAGCACCTCATTTACATGCTTGAGGATATCAGAAGCACCTTAATGCAAAGAATGGTGACAAAAAGAGCTGACATGGAAAAGACAAAAGGAGTGTTATGTCCAAAAATTCAGCAGAGGTTGGATAAAGAGAAAGAGGAGGCTGCATTTTGTAATCCTATGCCATCAAGTTTATTTGTCTATCAGGTAACACATAATCTGGATGCATTGACAGTTGATTTAGAGAGTAAATCTTGTATATGTAGAAAATGGGACTTAACTGGCATCCCATGCTCACATGTTGTGTCCATGATATTTTACTTAAATGCTCATGCTGAAGATTATGTCTTTGATCTGTACAAGAGAGAAACATACCTCAACATATATAGTGGATCAATTTCTCCTTGTACTGGTCAAAGACATTGGCCAAAGGTTGACCTTCCCTTAAATCCGCCTCCTATTAAAGTTTGTCCTGGTAGACTAAGAAAAAACAGGAGGAAAGATCCATTTGAGGATCCAAAAAGGAGTGGTAAATTGACAAGGCATAGGACTGAAATGAGTTGTACAATTTGCAAATCCAAAAATCATAACAAAAGAAGGTGCCCTGATAAGAACAGTGTCATACCACCACCTGCAAAACGAGGTCGAGGAAGACCAAAGCTTGTCCAAAGCAGTGCCACAAATAGGGAGTCGACTGCTGGCCCGAGTAATGAGATACACCATGGAGTATCAGCCCAACCAACAAGGGTAGGTAGAGGTGGGAGAACTATAAGGAGTGGAAGGGGAGCTAGGGGAGGAAGAGCAAGGACTTGTGCTGGAGTAGGACGTGGAGCAAGGGTAAGTCACTAATACTAGTTACTGCTGCCCTTTTGGTGTTGTGTGCTTTACTAATACTATCTTGCTGCCCCTATTATATTGTGTATGTACTGACAATCAATTTATGTGTTCCTTATACAACCATTCACTTACTGGTTTGGACCAAGCGAAGAAAGAAGTGACGTCTCCCAATCAGAGTGATAGGTTTAACTAGTTACTCATAAACTAATATAGTCATACTAACAAAACCATTAATTAACTTTTAATTAACATATTTTATAAACTCGTTTATAAGATCTTATGCATGCTTAAAAATGCGGAATAGGGAGAAATCGAACCCTTACACACGGTCCAAGCTTGGCAAGGATGATCCTCCAAAGTACCCAAATTAGAATACCTCCTTTAAAGATGCACCAAGACAACCCCTTAAAACCGAATCTTTGTTGTGCTAGACTAAGAATCGATTCTTCCTTAAACTTATTCTAATCACTCTTATTAGAATATGAATACTAATATTATAACTTTTATTATTAGTAATCTTATTATTATCACTATAATAATATTAGAGGATTTTAGTTGTTATTTTTCTCACCCTTAGAAAAATTCACAAAACATTAGCATTAGAATGAAAGGAGGCAAGGGTAGTATCTTATTATGTGAACAACTCACATAATATATGGAGTGTTGGTGGTTTTGCCGTGAACAAGGCATAGGGAAGAGGTAAAGAGAGCATATTGAGCTTACCCATGAACTAGGGTGGCTCTAGGATGATTAAAGTCTAAAACACCTTTAATCATGATGTTGGAGTCATTAAATAACTCTTAATACTACTCCTTATTACTCTCCCAAAACCGGTACACCATACACAAATATGGACCTCATTTTACAATTTTGTCAATCTTACAATTTTATGTTATGTGACATACAATATGTCACAATTTAATAAAATAACAATTGTTATAATTTAATCATACATATTTATCAAATAAATATTGTTCATAAATTAATAAATCTCATTTATCAAGTTGACAAGTAATTCGAAATTACTAATTGTAAAATAGTCACTTATAATAATCGTCAATACGATTTACAACCTTTGTATTAATTTTAACCCAATTCATTCTAATTACGATATCTTAAAATATCGTTTTATGTTTAACAATTGATACGTTTCAATTTTAAACAAAAATCTTACATTAAGATTTAACCTCTAATTTCTCGATATACGAGTTTAAGGAATATGATCAAATCGTATCATTATACATTTGATCATTTTATCAATTAAGGGAATTGTCCTAAAGGTGTGACCTAAAGGGATCAACTGACCACCACCGTCATACGACAGTAATGTCAAACTCTAGCTAGCCAATCATTACCGATTAATGTTGGTCAGTTGACTAATAATTCGTATCATCCCTTGCGCATTCTTGTTATGAGATTTAATTACGTGATCGCACTATTGTTGAGGACACATTTCCCAACACAGAGGAGCCCCACAATACTCAAGCTTCTGTGAATTAGGCTGGATGACGAAGAATATGTGTTTAGCTATGGCAAAAATCTTCTGTCAAACTTAAGTTTCTATTGTTTTGTTATGAAAATTGGATTTCTATGTTCGGAACAAGTCTGATCAAACAAGTTATGTTATGAAATTAGAACATCTTTTGTTACTCTTGTTTTGTTATTGCATTTGGTTTTTTGCATTTGTTGGTGTTGCTCTGAAGGCTTATGTGAATATGAAATATGGGCAGCCTATTAGTACTAAGGCAGGGACTGCAGGCACTAGACTGGTGATTTTAAATGTCTGAATATCTGATTCTCACACAGAATCAGAATAAGGGGATGTTGCTGGGTATGCTGTGACAGAATCTGTAGAGCTTCAGGAGCAGATTATTAGCTTGAGAGGACCTCAATCTGCACAACTGTTCAATCTGCACATCTGTAGAGCTTCCGTTTCTGCTGTAATGGATTGTTTTGTGTGCAGGAACTTGCAGGAGCTGAACGTGGGCTGCTGAACTTATGTTCTGGGTTTGCATTTCAGTTTCTGAGCGTTTGAGCATAAGGCAGATGTTTGTGTTTGCTACAGTTGAGTTGCAGATGCAGATATGACTGTGAATAGAGCTGCAGATTAGTAGTTATGGGAGTATGTACCAGACGCTGGGCTGGTATGTAGTGTTGTAGAGAAACCGTAGCAGAAGAGCAGTAGCATTTGTTTTCTCAAGAGCTGCTGTTTCGTGGCTTTGGCAGATTAATAGAGTCTGCCCAGCGATATTGGTTGGGTGCGCCAGTGCAGCAGCGGTATGGATCTGTACGTTAATGTAATGGCAGAGCTAGAATTGTAGGTTTTTGATAAGGGTCTGATGGTGTTAAATGTGGATTTGCGTATGAAAAACTCAATTACACTTTTTGATAAGGGGAGTTCTATCTATCTCTTGCAAGCTAATAAGCGACTCAAAGAATTCCATTTATAGTTCTTCCTTTCTATATTAATTAGTGGGCGAGCTTCGTGTGACTTTACTTTGGTTGTTTATGCAATGTCCCCCCCTTCTGAAGTCTATTTAACTAGGCCCCATCCATTGCGCTAACAATTTAGTAGTCTCGCTCGAAATGAATGATATATGGAGTTTATGGTGTCTGCACGTTAATGTAATGTAATGGCATAGCTAGAATAGTGTTTTGCTAAAGTATATTAGTTTCTGTTAACCACTCAATTACACTACCATTCATTTGTCTCTTCCTACCAAGTTTGCTAGTGTATATTCGATAGTAATGTACAAGCGATACCGTCTTGTAATTTTGACTTTGGTTTTTGATATATACTGGGTACTACTTACCTTTCATAAAAAAAAAGATATCTTGACTTAACATACCAGTACATACCAATAGAACCAAATCTACAATTAGATCATCAGAACCCGAAGGAAAAAAGAAGTCACTTATTTAACATCTTGCTTATTGCAAAAAAAATCCACGAAATTAATAATCCAATCAAAGACGCTTTTCCCCCTTTGGCATGCTTATTAGCTAATCTCTTCAACTCCATATTCTCTTTTTCCAGCTTCTCAATCTTTATCTTCAATTTTGAGACTTTCTTTGCAAAACTCCTCTCGACGAGTTCATATTGTATGCCTCTGTCTAAAGATTCACTTGTTGATTCATTGTCTTCCATCAACAAAAAAAATCCACAAGATTTGTTCTGCAACATTCCAAAAACAATTACAAGTAGAACAACACACGTAATTTAAAACACGTTACTTAAACAAATAGTGATTACCGGCCACAAAGGGCAACCAAAGAACTTCTTCCCTGAATTTGGACCTTTCTTAGCAGTCCTAATGATAGCAGGTAAGTTGTGGCCGCATACGATCTCGTTTGACACCTTTGAATGACATGTAGTCGATGAAGATGAACCATGATCCTTCATTATAGTAGAGTAATTTATGTTTTTTCAATAACGGGTTTTAGAATTTTTTTTGATAATTTTAATTGAAGAAAATATTAATCTGTGAAGAAAATTGAAAAAAAAGGACATTTTTATTGTTCATGTGCTGAAGAAGTTCTATTTAAAAAGCAACATTGGGACCCACAAACCGGCTCCAACATGTTACCAAAATACACTACACTATTTTCAGAAGACTGGTACAAAAGTTGGGATTATTGCGGGATTATAGATACTTGAGATTATTTTGAGAAGAAGTGTCATAGTTGGGATTACTTTTGTTTTTTTTTTTGGTTCAAATGAGCGCACTAAGTCGCAGGTGAGAATCGAACCCCCAACTTCATGGTTGGGGTAAGAGCGCTCTTACCACTTGAGCTAACTCTTGTTCTCTGGGATTACTTTTGTTAAATAACCCTAAAAATAAAATGATGATGTAGCCCATTTAAAGAAACGGTTTCAAATAAGTCCAAAACGATATTAAAATTGTTAAATAACACGATTTTGTTAAAAAGCTCCAATCACTAGAACCATCAAACACATCATCATAAAATTTTACCAAGGGAGGAACTAGGAGGTAGTCAGCACGTCCCAATTTCCTTGTCAATCAGTCTATACAGTATACACCAACCTTGTGATTTTGTGAACACGAACACCCGACAGATCTAAAACAACAACTCAAGCACTGCAACAATGGAGGAATACCCAGAGGAATTACGAAGCCCACCGGTACCACTAATATCACTAGTAGGTTGCTCTGACCTCCACGCCACCATCTCCGCTCACCTCCACGCTCTTCAACCTCCCATCAACACTCTCGCTCTCCCCGATTTCTCCAAGATCTCCGTCTTCTCTCGCAAACGCCCCGCCGTTGACTCCGCCTCTTCTCCGTCTCCTGTCGCCGGCTTTCTTAAGAAGGATTGGCTCGTTAAACACCGCACTCGTATCCCCGCCGTCGCCGCCGCCCTATTTTCTTCCGATCATGTCTCCGGTGATCCTGCTCAGTGGCTCCAGCTTTGTACTCACCTCGATCACCTCAGGTTTCTACCCAAATTTTGTTTATTACCGATCATTTGTGACCGACATTTTAATCAAAGTAAAGCTAAACAAATGATTGTTGTATGTTGTTATTTATTGCTGTGATTTGAGAAGTATGTGCATTGGAATTGATTGATGTTCAGTTGATTCAGTAGTGCTGCCATTTTGCCTTTTGTTCATTTTCGTTTCGTGTAGGAAGTTGATGAACATTTGGAGTTATGAGAATGATGGAGCTTTTCGTTAGCTACCAAATTAACAAATTATGACCACCTCCTATCCAAAATAGTATTCTGTAGTTAAGGAAAGTAGATGTCTAACCTTTACGGAAAAATGATCAATCACTTGAGTGCGAGTCCAGCCTTAGCAATCTTCCTATGAACTTAGCTTAGAACACGATTTGCGAACCTGTGAGCTGCATCCATGACTCACAAGCACTGCAAAACTCATCTTTTTCCTGCATTAACTTGGACTCGTCTTTTTAGATCTTACTCACTTATTTTTTCTAAACATATTCACACCTCTATAACAGCACAACACATCAAACTGTTGAAACTTAGAGTTAACAAGGTATTTAATTTACACATGATTGTTTAATACATTTAGTATGGACTATGGAGTTGCTGAGTTTTGCTATATCAACATTATTGATGTTCAATACTAGAAAAGCGAATTGATACAACGAGATCTTAATTATTAAGGTGGGTTGTGAATTGATATGGAATTGTGAGTTAATACTATATTAATTGTATCAAGGTTCTATATTAGAGAAGTTATGTCATGATCTACACTATTGTATGTGAAGCTCAAGCTACATGGCTAAGGACATGAGGTGCTTATGTCGAACATATGAAATGTAACTTTTAAAGTGCCTTCACTATTTTGGATTTGATCATCCAATGCGCAAAGTGTAAATGAACATTGGGCTTCATTGAAACCAGTCGCTTTATAAGTGAAAATATATGTTCCTTCAACCAAACATCATGCCATCCCAATGTCGAAGTGCCGTGTCGTCTTGGACACGATACATTCGGACATGCAACACAGAACCTAAGTGAAGTGTCGGAGTAACATAGGTATGATTGGTCTAACAAAACCCTAGCTATGACCATCCTAACCTACTCCAATTCCTTCTCGCTCCAAAAGACTCCAAAAAGCACTTGACTTTTAGGAAGGTGTTACCTCACCGTTGTATCACCAATGACTCAATGTGCATTAAATCCTGCAAAAGTTCCCTTGTAACCCCTAAAAAAATCGTAAAAATGTCTGCCTATCTCTATTAAACTAGCCATTTAGAGAATCAAGTGAGCTGTGATCCATTTTGAAATAATGTGAGAGACAAGGTAGCTTAAAAGTATAGTGATCTCTTCTGCATGTGAGCAATTGTATTTAGGAAATAACAAAGACTTCTATCTGGATGCTGCTTAGTTAAGATTTAGAGAAGTCTATTTACATTTACATTTACATTATGCTTCATTGCTCAGTCCGTGGCTCAGTGAAGGTGAACTCAAGATTCATGAAGTTGAAGAATTGATAATGTAAATGGGAATGCATCATTAGTAACATACACAAATTCTCAAATAAGATCCGTGTACGACGTACTTTGGCCTTATAATATCTTGTAACCTCACTTATTGTTTATCATTAAATGAGGTGCATAAGCTATTATAAAGCCGTTGTACAACGTACAAAGGTCTTAATTAGTCCATTTGATCAACATAGGTTTAACCAGTATATACTAGCTGAGTAGCTGATGGGTGGTTAATTAAACATAACAGCAGAACTGTTGCATGTGTAGCGGGTGATCTTGTCCGTAGTATATAACTGAACTTGATTGTGGATAATGTTTATGATAGATGGTGACTAGTGAACTTTTGATTGATGCAACAACAAATTTTGGTTTAAAAAATAATGTGGGCATGACTAATCTGAACTGTCAATCTGTCGTGATTCATGATGAAAGAATTGAGAACCATGAATCGATGAATTTAAGAACTTATGACATCGAGAGGAACACTTACATGCATTAGTTTTCATATATAGTAGCTAATGGCTGCCTACGAGGTGTGGTTGGTGGCATACTGTTTGCAACATTTTCCTTGCGCTATTATGAAAAGAATGTTCACGGATGATTCACTAATGGAAATATCATCCAACCAAGTTCTAATTCTCAATGGAGAATTATTAAAAAATTCAGTGTTAGAATGTGTGAATGGAATAGACATGCTATTCCTTGCGCTATTACAAAAAGAACGTTCACGTTAGGTGGACGATCTTTTTTAGTTATATGAGATAAAAATGTCTTTTGTTCTTTTAAAGAACATTATTGGTGTAGTTTTCAAGTTTCAAGTTGTAGCTATTTTAAGAGAGTTTCATTCTATCTTTAGAACTTTTCAAAACAATGTGTACCTTGTCTTAGCACCATGATCAACACTGTCCTTTATGGCTCGGTGTCAGCACGTCTTTGTCTATCTTTGTCTATCTGCGGTGTCATTTATCCTTCACTTATAAATTTATGCATCATTCCAGAGGAGCTATTCGTACACGAAATATCAAATTGGTTGTGGTGATAGTGCAAACATCTTCAGAAGGTATGTATCTTCAGAGCTTAACACTGGCACAAATTTGGGCAGTGATATAATGTTGTGATCGTTGTGTGGGAACTTGATGTAGCTGACTTGCCCTTGACTCTTCTCCTTTTGAAGGGGAATACTCTTGGGCCCTTAGGGTAGAATTGTTTGATTGCTGTACAACAATTTCATGGTAAACAAATTCTCTTAGATGTGTTAAAGTAGACAATGATGCATTATTGATTAATACTGTTATACTGTTAAACCTATTACTATGTTTGAGCACATGTAATGTGCTTCCATCTGAAATCCATTGTCGTTTAATTTTGGTCATTCAGAACTTAAAACAGCCTCCATGACATGAAATTTGCTTTATGATGTTGAACTTAGAGGTTCTTTAAATCGTATAGAAGAAAGTGATAAAGCTGTAATAAATGATGGAGTATATTATATTTTGAGCAGCCTTCAGCTATTTTGTTGTTGTTGATGCTGTGCAACTATTTGAGTACTTTTAAAGTGTTATTAGTTGATTTCTAAATGGTGGTAAGAGAAAAACTTATTTTTCTTGTTTATTCGTGGAAAAATCTTCTAAGAAAGAAGCTTTGCTATTGTTATTTCTAGTTCAATGGCTTGATCTCTTATAAAGTTCTAAAGAACGGAGGACTGAAAGCCTAAATATGTTTAAGAATTACATATCTGGGAATAGGGGTGTGCAAAATCCGGTCCGGACCCCTGTCTGGTAATTAGTAGCTGGTAATTAGTAAACCTCACCCCTGTCTTTTTCATAAAGTTTGTGATCTAGTTTGCATCTTCAGCTGAGGTGTACTTATCTTGCATCGTTTGAGACCTGTGGCAGATGAAATGAATGAAGAGCGTATGATTGCTTTACGTAAACGTGCTGAAGTGGAGTCCAAGTACATTTTAAATTTCTCTATGAAAGATTCTTTCGAAATGAAGCAGTCTATGAACAGGCAAGTGTCTTCATATATACAGCTCTTGAATTTATCCATTATCATTGCTCTGCAATCTGCACACATATCTCAATACTCTGATTTCTCATTCTTCAACTTATTTATGCAGGCTAGGAAGCGTCTTTGCTGAACTAATAAACATATACTACCGTGAAGAGGGAAGAAGAGTGAAAACACGGGTTGAGAAAAGGAATTTTGCATCATCTGAATTGGGTATCCGTTATTGTTTTAAGGTGGCCAGCTATTTTTTTAATCACCCTCAAAATGAAACTATTATTTTCGACTTTTAGTTCAATCATCCAGCAGTCTGATGCAAATGACTACTACTATTCATTTGTGTAT
Source organism: Silene conica (assembly GCA_029255685.2). NCBI lineage: Eukaryota > Viridiplantae > Streptophyta > Magnoliopsida > Caryophyllales > Caryophyllaceae > Silene > Silene conica. The sequence goes on along the minus strand of CM055317.2, from coordinate 31,267,837 downwards.
TCTAGACTTGAGGGAGATGGTTTATTTAGGTCCTATAGATGATCATTGGGGCACAATAGTTTTGATTTTGCCGCTTGACTTTCTTGGATGTTGAGGTCTCTGTTGTGAACCAGTGCTGTCCTGTTTATATTTCTGGTTTATGTTTTGTGACAGAAGCCTTATTTAGTACTCCCTCCTATTCGAGATAATCCTCCACCCTTTTCCTTTTTGGTCAATTTCTTTGATTTCTAACATTTCTTTCAATTCTTTTCAATTTATCGTTTTGGTATTTCACTTCTTTACTGGTTTCTACTTTTATATAGTTTATTATTTTGCTCAAGTAAGGTGTCACTTTAAAGGTGGAAAAAATCAAAGAAATGGAGGGAATAGAATGTAAGGTCTGTCAAAAAGTCTTATCCTTTTTTAGTTCTATTGTCAAGGTATGAATCTTGTACTCCCTCCAATCCAATCCAAAGGTAACATCTACTTTTGGGTGATCTTCAAGACGGTACTTTGACCGGGTTTTTTCCTCATTTAAACACAATTTGTTTCTACAAAAAAATAATTTTACAGAAGACTTTTTTCGTAACGAATCTAAATATGTTATTTTCAATTTTCAAAGTTTAATAATTTTTATTCTATTTACAGTCTCAGTTTCCCAAAGTTGACCTCCAAAAAGTAGATGTTACTTTTGGATTGGATTGGAGCGAGTATTGAACACTAATTTTCTTTGTTATATACAGTTTCTTTTTTTATGTAAGCTCGTATTTGTTTATCTGGAGTGCTAAGCTTCTAGTTAATTCCGGGTGCATATGATTTCCAGGTTGCTGTTTACGCAGAGTTTCGTAGAGATTGGATTGAAGCGCTGAAATTTTATGAGGATGCATATCATGCATTGAGGGAGGTATAATATGCATCATATATTGCCATTTATCCTGTAGACATTTTGTACTGCCTACAATATATATTTATTTTTATTACGTTCTCGATCTTGTGTTTATGTTCAGCATTATCAGCAATCCATTTGTGATCAGTGTCAAATTTTGCTTTGCATTATGTCATGTTTGACCAAATACCAATGAACTAATATCCCAAGAGTGTTCATAATGCAGTTATGAGCTAAACTGCTAGGGTGTAAAACGATAGGGTCACATTTTAAGATAAATGGAGCTGAAAATAAGATAACCATACTGGTGTAAAAAGGCAGTGAAGAAAGATGCATGTAAATTTAGCAAAGAATGATGTGCAAAACTTATCTTTTGGAGTGTTTGTGTTCGTTGTGCTGAGACTGCTGACTACTGTGAATAGAGTACATAAACAGATAGCCTAGCTGAAACCATGTGCCCATTTTGAAACATGTTGAAGTGTGCAGTTTCTTTATTGTTTTGTGTGGAATTCTAGACTTCTAGTTCCTCTGACATGTTTTCTGTTCATGCAGAAATGTAATTTACGTAGAAACCTAGGAGTACTATTTTAGGTCATCTACGTATGACTTAAAAGAGGCAATAACTTCTTTGATTCATCTTGAACTCATTGTACTAATATATTTTGAGACATGAATGTCCCACTGATGTGGTGCAGTTTAATGTTAGACCGACTTCCCTCCCTAGGCTACTTGTTAGAAGTCATGATGTGCTTCCTTTCTTTCGTGTTTCTTTTCTTTCTTAGTGACATTTGGTTTAATATACAGATGGTTGGAACATCTACCAGGTTGCCTGCAGTACAACGCTTAGTGGAGATAAAAACTTTTGCAGAACAACTTCATTTCAAGATATCAACTCTGTTACTTCATGGTGGGAAAATTGCCGAAGCAGTTTTGTGGTTCCGTCAGCACTTTACTTCTTACAGGAAGCTTGTAGGAGCAGCAGAAGTTACTTTCCTTCACTGGGAGTGGATCAGCAGACAGTTTTTGGCATTCGCTGAGCTTCTGGAAACAAGCTCAAAAAATGTTCCAGGCTTTGCAGCCATTGTTTTGGGGGTCACTGATAAAGCTCTCACGGAGTGGGAACTTCAATCAGCTTACTACTATCAGGTGAGCTGTCTATATTCGTCTATTGGAAGTGAGCTTCAACTCTGCTCTCGTACTGTGTTTTACTTCTTGTAAAACAATGTAAGTGCGTACCAAGCAATGCACCTGTTGCTAAGCTACATATTAATACGAATCGTCTTGGTACACCTGATGCTTGCCTGGTTGCCTCCCAAGTATCTAGAAGGATATTCTTAGCTTTGACTGTGACCGCATGTGAACCGTGATACATTTTACTATCAAGATGCTAGTGACTTTTAATATCCCTGAATAATGTACAACCATTCTTCTAAAGTCATTGTGGTAGGCTCAATATTTGTATAAAGCCTTCAGCTCTCTTGCTATACTACATGTCAATTGTCAAACATCTTCTGTTATACAACTTGTACTCCTATCACGTATGGCCTTGTCATATTCCACTTTTCCTTCAAGTGCACTAGCATCTGTAACAGCATGTAATAGGAGTACATCTGGTCACTATTCAGTAGCGCGACTATAATTCTACTAACTTCTGTGGCTTTCTTTTTGCTAATTTGCGACATAGAATCCTTGGTTCTCATTGTACAATGACTATTTTAGGTTGTTATGCTGTTAATTAAGTGTGTTTTTTTCCCTCCTGGCCAGTTGGCAGCTCAATACCTGATAGAAAAGAGATCTTGCTTGGAGATGGCTCTCTCTATGTGGGAAGTGTTCAACGAGAGTGATGCTGCAGCTGACTCAGTCATTCCGTCTGGTTATGTTGGACAGTTTGCTCGATTGCTGGAACAAAGTCACAATGAAGTTGGTTTGCAATCGTAAGTTTTGGTGGCTTTTGGCTAAATCTCAACTGTGTAGGGATGTCATTGGGGCGGGTACAAGTGGATACCGCCGTACGGGGAGCCTATATCCAGCACCGCCCCGCCCCAATGACATCCCTAAATGTGTGGCTACCATTGCACTCGCTTGAGTCTCTATATTTTTTTTATCGTCCATATACAGGCTTACAGATGAAGAGTTCATTCGATATGTTATTGCCGAGGGAAGGAGATTCCAGGACTCCTTTGAGATAATTGCTCTCTTGAAAAAACCCTTTGAAGTATATACTAGTTTAAATGCTTTGAGGATGGCATCATATTGTGGTTTACGGATGGCCAAAGAATACTTTGCTCTTGGAGATACAAAGAATGCAAAACAATATTTTGAGCAAGCGGTGAGTTTGTACAGACATGAGGGTTGGGCAACACTGCTGTGGGAAATCTTGGGTTACTTGCGTGAGTGCTCAAGACGAGATGGTTCATTGAAAGGGTTTGTTGAATACTCCCTTGAGTTGGCTTCTTTGCCAGTTTCATCAGGAAACTCTTTCGCCATTAAAGACTGTGGCCCAGCTGGTCCTCTGGGTATCCAAGAAAGAGAGATAATTCAGAAGGAAGTTATGGACCTTGTTACTGGGAAAGCAAACCTTGCATCAAAAGATAACGATAACATCAACGTAGCTGAAGGTTCTCCACTTCATCTTGAAATTGATCATGTCAGTCCCCTTCGAGTGGTTCTGCTATCTTCAGTTGCATTTCATGAACAAGTAGTCAAGCCAGGAATGCCCACAAAAATAACGCTGTCTCTCTTATCCCAACTGCCTCTGCCTTTTGAGATCGATGCATTAGATGTGCAGTTTAATCAACCTGAATGTAATTTTTCCATCCATAATTCTCAGAAAACTTCGTCAGCTATGAATACAACTGGTCAAACAAGTTCTCATTCAGAAACAGCTCCAGCTTTGGCACTTTTTACAAACAAATGGCTAAGGTTGACATATGATGTTAAATCCTGTAAGTATTCTAGTGACTTACTTAACGTATGCCTATGATTCCCTTCGCCAATCATAAAATTTGCTGAAAAATTAAGGTGAACTTAATTCCTTCGCTGACGAGGCGATTCGTAAGTAGTCTATTGACTTGCTTGTGATTTTCATACTATTTGCATAACGGATCATTCCCCTTTACCTGTTATTTGTAAGACTACGCCCTCTGTACTTGTGCAGTTGCTTCTATGGTGCTAGAGAAGCTTGAGGCGTGCACAGCCAGTACTTAATATACATTCTACCGCCATCTTGCCCATCTTATGCCTCGGCTCTACGCTCTTCCTTTATTAGACATTCTACCGCCATCTTATGCCTAGGCTTCATAATCTTCATAAATCCAATTTGTTTACCATGTCCTTGGTCTCTGAGCTTTTATTTTTCTCTTGTTGAGATGAGAATTCACTCATGACGGTTCCAAAGGATGATTCATGTCACCCGACCCCAAAACATTTTGGGACTAAGGCTCTGATGTTGTTGTTGTCCTTGGTCTCTGAGCTTAGTGACCATAAATTCGAGCATACCCGATTCGGATTACGTTACCCTCTGAAACAGAGTAACTCGTATATAACTTGAAAGTAGAGTTGACCTGATCCAACCTGAATTTTGTTGGCCTTAAGTTGACCTTGAATGCAAGCATACCCGCACCTATCCCAAAGTGATCCACCCAGTATGGGCAATATCCAACCTGAATGACTCGTTTGTCACGTGTATGGCCTGTGCGTTGTACCCATATGTTCAACAATATCTGTGCATAGCCTTTGTTCTGTGTTTGGCCATAGGTGTATGATTTATTTATGTTGCCTCAGATCGAAGTGGAAAGCTTGAATGCATATCTATTATTGCAAGGATAGGACCCCACTTGACTATATGTTGCAGAGCTGAAAGTCCTGCCTCCATGAGTGACCTGCCACTTTGGAAGTTTGAAGAGCGTATGGAAAGTTTGCCAACCAAAGATCTTGCTCTATCATTTTCCGGTCAAAAGGCTATACAAGTTGAAGAACCAGATCCGCAAGTCGATGTGAGTGTCGATGCCTCCGGTCCTGCATTGGTTGGTGAAAGTTTCATTGTTCCGGTTACTATTGTTTCGCAAGGGCATTCTGTTCACTGTGGTGAGTTAAAAATTAATTTGGTGGACACCAAAGGGGGCGGACTTGTTAGTCCCAGGGATATTGACCCAAAAGCTACTGAAAGTCACCATGTTGAGCTGCTTGGAATTTCCGGACCTGATGACGGTACACCTGCTAGGGGCTTTGATCATATCAGGAAGATTCAGCACTCATTTGGGTTAATCTCTGTTCCATTATTGAAGGACGGGGAATCATGGTCCTGCAAATTAGAGATTACATGGCATAGGCCAAAACCAATCATGTTATTCGTATCTTTGAGCTATTCCCCCCAAAGTGATGATCCTAATGCTCAGAAGGTTCATGTTCACAAGAGCTTGGAGATTGACGGTAAGACTCCTGTTTTAATCAATCATCATGTTTTGCTACCTTTCCGGCGGGACCCATTACTACTGTCTAAAGTCAAGCCCGCTGACTCTGAAAAATTGCCGTCTTTACCCCTGAATGAAAAAAGCATACTTGTTGTCAATGCTAAGAACTGCACAGAAGTGCCATTGAGGATACTATCGGTGACCATTGAAGGCGACGATAATGTCTCAGGTAACTCATGTATTGTGTGCTCAGCAAGCAATCAATATGGAGAATTTGTGGGGCCCAACCTCCTCGTGCCGGGTGAGGAGTACAAGAAGGTCTTTTCAGTCCTTCCAGTGGCTAATTCCTCTAAAGTGAGGATAGGTACAGTCTATCTCAAATGGATGAGAGATACAGGGACATTAGCCCAGGGCTATACTGGGGTTTTGACAAAACATAGAATTCCTGATGCTAATGTAGAGCTAACTCCTGTTATTGTGTGTTTGGAGTGTCCACCTCACGCCGTGCTTGGAGAACCCTTCACATACTTCATCAAACTTCAAAATCAGACCGACTTACTTCAGGAGATCAAGTTTTCATTATTGGACTCACAAAGTTTTGTTTCTTGTGGGTCACATAAAGATACTATTCTTGTCTTGCCAAAGTCCGACCATGTCCTAAGTTACAAACTTGTTCCGCTAGCTTCTGGTTCCCAACAGTTGCCCAGAGTTACCGTGACGTCTGTGAGATATTCGGCTGCATTTCAACCTTCGATACCAGCTTCCACCATTTTTGTGTTCCCTGCCAAGCCCCGGACTGAGATGAAAACCGTGGAAGCTAACGTCGAGTCCATGATACATGGACTTGAAAAGATCACATGTTAAATGTAATGTGCATTGGCTTCAATATGTTCTTATGATTCCGCTCCTTATGACTCCCTCCACTTCAGTGAATTAGCCCATTAGTCTTGTATGTGGGGAGAAAGATAGAAAGTCAAACGGGCTACTTCATTGTAACATGATTGGTATTAAAAGTCTTGAAGAGGCATGGAAAGTCTGTGTAATGATGCTTCTCCTTCGGACTGTTGTGTGGATTGGGAAGAAGAAATCAACGGAAATTGTGTCAAGACTAGGGTGGGGCTTTATATCATGGTTCAGGCTCTTAATAAAAAAACTGCTGTAACGTTGAAGGAGGGTTAATCATTAGTTGGTTGATGGTGAAAATAGCATATAGTGTCATTGGTACAGTATGGCATACCATAACCTGGGTATTTTTGGTAGCAGTCGGAGCCGGAGCCGGAGCCGTTATGGTGTAGTTGCAAAAGGCGAGAAAAGTGAACGATGATCACTGTTCCCTAGCTCTGGTCAGTAATTAGTTATTTGCTAATTATTTATCAGTTTCGTAGTAAGTAGGTTTATTTGTTGATGTCGAAAATTGTGTAATGTCCTCCGTTGCTGCTGGAGGAGATGATTCAGATGGCCAGATGGGTACATTAATTGGTTGTCATTGAACTCACAATTTGTAGGCTTACTGGCTTAGTATACTTTTTTGCTTTTTAACTTATAATTTTTGTAAAATTGATTGGATTGAGGAAAATTGTATGCAACAAACAGTAAAATTTTACATTTCCCCATATCCCACCACACCAATACTGAAATATTTTGGCTCCGTCGGTCATTGATTGTTTCATTTGTTTGTAAATTGTATCGAATAAGTTATATTCAAAAGTATGACTTTTAATCTTTTTCTTGACCGAATTCTGGAATCTAGTCATAACCTGGGCTCCAACGCATCTAGTCATAAACTTTCTATCTGCTACATAGTACTCCACTACTCACTTACTCGTTAGGGCTGAGCAAAAAATCCGATTATCCGAATTATCCGATATCCGATCCGTATCTGATCCAAAATAATGGATATCTGATCCGAAAAGTGGTTCGGTTTGGATACCCGTATCCGAAATATTTGGATATCGGATCAAATACGGATATCAGGTTAAAAAATTTGGATATCCGATATCCGAAAGTTATTGGATCAAATATCAAATATCGGATTGGATACCCGATATCCGTTAATATCCGAACCGTATCCGAGATTTGATCCATAAATAATACTAGCTAATTTCACAAAACCGTAAATAAACCTCATCCACAATATTTTAAGTTTTTTTTTTTTTGATAAACTTAATATTTTAAATTTTTAATAACCCTTAATCCTCATTTACAAACCCAAAACCGCAGTAACCCTCATACACAAAACCCTAAATCTAATTTCCCAGCCTCCCTCATACACAAAACCCTAAATCTAATTTCACTTCACCGTCATTTACCAAGCTCCATTCTGATTCTCAGATCTAGTTCATCGGTTCATCCTACCTTTGCCCTAGACCTCATTTCTTAAAATCGTCATCTACCATCACCTCCATCTCGAAGCAGGTGTAATTCGAAGCTACTGAACGGTCTACTCACTCCATCTCGAACTCGAAATCAGGTATAATTTGATTTATCTACTTTAAATCTGGTATGTTATTTTTATAAATAAAAGTCTGAATGTATCTTTATGTTTTGATGAAGATTATATGGCATCGTCGTGTAGTAATGCTAGTGTAAACGCTCTAAGTGACGAATTGTTGCCCTCCATTAATGAGGATAATGAGATGGATGAAGCTAATGTTGAAACTGTAAACCTGCTGCTATTTAAGGTGTCTTAGTTACTGTTTTCTGTTTTTTACTGTTTTTTTTGTTTTCTGTTTACCAGTGGCTGTAAGCTACTTCTTCCTACTTTCTGGTCTGTATAAACATGCTGCGGTTGTGTAAACATACTTTGGTCTGTACAAACATGCTACTGTAAGCCTGTTGTTGTATAAACATGTTGTTGTTGCTACTGTAAGCCTGCTGCTACATTTTTCTTTTGATTCCTAGTTGTTCAGAAACCCCTCACTTTTTTAAAGATAGCGTTCCATAAAGCCGTGGTAAAAATCCGTCTTAAATTTGATTTCATTTTGTTAACCAGTCTAAATCTGAAATGGTTTTGAATGCTACTGTTTTCTGTTTTGTAAGCTACTATTTTGTTTTGTTTTCTGTTTACCAGGGGCTGTAAGCTACTTCTTCCTACTTTCTGGTCTATATAAACATGTTGTTGTTGTTACTGTAAGCCTGCTGCTAAATTTTTCTTCTGATTTCATTCAAAACCATTAAAGGGACTGTCTGTGCAGTGTGCACTGATTTCATTCAAATCCATCTTAAATTTGATTTCATTCTGTTAACGAGTCTAAATCTGAAATGGTTTTGATTGCATTTTATATGTCGAAGTTTTCTTATTTTTCACTAGTATAGAAAAATGGTTGCTCATCTCTTTTGCAGAAGGGTAGTAGTTCATGCTTCTACAGTTCTACCTAACTAGTGACTGTATTTTACCAGAAAGTTAGGAATTACATTGTTGCTTCTCTTCAAACACTACATCTCTCTCATTCCACCAGTAATCCAGTTTTCAGTATTATTACAGAGTAAATATGCATCCTTTTTATCCATAGTAACGCTATTCATGTTTAGTTCCGTCATTAGTCTCATTACCAATTTACCATTCCTCATTCTATATTAATATGTTTCTTGTATTTCAATTAAGGCAGTAAGAAAATCTATTCATATTCAATCATATGTGTTAGTCTCCAAATTATAACAATGGTATATGGGATAAGCCAGAGACATGGTAGGGCTGAAAAGTTACTCTTAGGAAGAATTATCTTATATAAAATCTTTTTAGCGAGCTTTTAATCTAATGTAAAGTTTTCTTAAATCGAATCGATCCTAGTATCTATATAGCAGCACCTTCTAGCTAACTCATAAAAGAAGGCTAACAAGACTAGCTACTTCACTGAGTATTACGTCTGTCTTATTATATGTAATTTAGAAGTGCACGGTTGGGCTACAGGGAAGAAGATCCTACACACTCAGTTTCTGACTGTTCTGTTGCTAATTACTTTTCGGGTATTTTTGACAGAACTAGACTGGGTTTTTCGACAGAACTGGACTAGGTATTTGCAAGAGACCTCACTTAAATTCGGTGATCGATCAACAAGAGATGCCGGTGTCTTGCTTCATTTTCTTATCGTGTACGAGGACTTGTGTTTTTGAATGTTAATCTTTGTATTTGGTGGACTATTTTGCTCAGTGACTTATGTATGTGGAATGTCTTTGTATTTGGCGAACTATTACGCTAGTTTTCCTTGATATAGCGGGTTCATGTTTTGTAATATATACCGAATGAAATTAGTATTACGCTAGTTTTCTTTTTTATTACAGTTTGACAATATATAAAATACACAGAGCGGATATCGGATATCGGATAACTGATCCGAAATTTTCGGATATTTTCGGATACTAAATTTCGGATATCCGATCATTTCGGATCAGATCACGGATACTAAAAATTTGGATTTTCGGATCGGATATCCGATCCGAAATAGGTTTCGGATCGGATATCCGATCCATACTCTGCCCTACTACTCGTCGTTGACTTGTGCTTTAAAGTTTAAACAGTCCAAACAACGAAACCAAGCCTCACTGACACACATAAAGCCATAAACTATTCAGCTAATGCAGATTTGTCAAACGGGTTAACCAGGTCAAATTTGGACCGGGTTATTTTTGGATTAACTATTATCAGTCACTTTTGGGTCGATTATTTTTGGATCAACTATTATCGAATTATTCGTGGATAATATTCATTTTGCAACAATGAAAAAATCGGTTGGGTTATATTGGGTCGGCCAATTCGGGTTTGGGTCAACTTAGCTCAGCTGACTTCGGCCACACAATCCTCTTCGTTTTCGTATGGGTTTCATAGCCGCCCCTTTCCTACTATAAAAACCATACCTTGATTAAAATCATTCAACCTAACTTCCCCAATTTTGAACTCTTTCTCCAGATTTCCCAGTTTTCACTCCTTCACCCACCATGGAACCTCAAGCTCTCTCTGAATCCCTACCTCTTCCTTCATCTTCCCCTTCTCAATTAGATCCCCCTTCTTCCCTTCTTCAAACCCTAGATTCAAACCCCCCCGTAAATCATCAAAACGGCAATACGACGGTACTATCCGCTGTAAGCGGCGGCGGTACCACGACAACCGACAACCAGAATCCTCAATCCGGCGGCGAAGAGGAGACGACTAGCAAACGCCGTAAGCGCCGCAGCCGGTGGGACCCGCCTCCGTCAGAAGCACCTGATTCTGGCAACGACACCAGCGGAACTGGTCGAAAGAGAAAGTCAAGGTGGGCCGACGATGAACCCAAACCGGTCATACAATTACCCGATTTCATGGGTGGTATCGAATTCGATCCCGAAGTTCAAGCTCTTAATTCCAGATTACTCGAAATCAGCCGGAAGTTACAGTCCGGCTTACCACTAGATGATAGACCGGAAGGTGCAAGATCGCCATCACCTGAACCGGTTTATGATAACATGGGTATTAGGGTTAATACACGAGAGTATCGCGCTCGCGAGAGGTTGAACCGGGAAAGACAAGAGATAATTAGTGAGATTATTAAGAAAAACCCTGCATTTAAACCGCCAGCGGATTACCGCCCTCCGAAACGATACAAGAAGCTGTATATTCCGCAGAAAGAGTATCCTGGTTATAATTTTATTGGGTTGATAATAGGGCCGAGGGGGAACACACAGAAACGTATGGAGAAAGAAACGGGGGCGAAAATCGTGATTAGGGGGAAGGGTAGTGTGAAAGAAGGGAGATTTCAACAAAAGCAGAACTCGAAACCTGACCCGAGTGAGAACGAGGATTTACACGTGTTAGTGGAGGCGGATACGCAGGAAGCAGTGGACGCGGCCGCAGGGATGGTTGAGAAGTTGTTACAGCCTGTGGATGAGGTGTTGAATGAGCATAAGAGGCAGCAACTTAGGGAGCTAGCTGCATTGAATGGAACAATTAGGGATGAAGAGTTTTGTAGAGTGTGCGGTGAGGCGGGGCATAGACAGTATGCTTGTCCTTCGAGGCTGACGACGTTTAAGAGTGATGTGTTGTGTAAGATTTGTGGTGATGGAGGTCACCCTACTATTGATTGTCCTGTTAAGGGTACCACTGGTAAGAAGATGGATGATGAGTATAAGAACTTTTTGGCCGAGTTGGGTGGCGGTCCGGGAGCTGAGGACGAGGGTTCGGGGGGAGGGGGTGGCGGTGGCGGTGGCGGGAGTAGTCATCCCGGGTTGGGGTTGAATGTAGGGAAGGGTATTAGCAAGGAACTTGATGAGACCAATTTGTACATTGGGTATTTGCCCCCTAATCTTGAGGATGAGGGTTTGATAAGCTATTTTTCGGCTTATGGTGAGATTGTGATGGCTAAGGTTATTAAAGAGCGTGGTAGTAATATTAGTAAAGGTTATGGGTTTGTTAAGTATGCCAATGTTGAACAGGCTAATGCTGCTATTGCTGGTATGAATGGCAGGAGTATTGATGGTCGGACCATTGCGGTTCGGGTTGCTGGCAAGCTGCCTCAACCAGCTCCGCCTCCGTCCCAACCTCCTTCTGGCCCTCCAGCGTCTTACTCAGGTCCAGTAACATATCCGTCTCAGCAGTACCAGTCCGGTGGGCCTTATGGGGCTCCTGTCCCATGGGGACCGCCTCCTCCTTATGGTGCATACCCTCCTCCACCACCTGGGTCAGGTTATTACCCCCCACCACCACCACTACCGTCTTATGCTGTGCCACCGGGCGATCCTTATGGCGGTTCTCCTGCTTCCATGGCCCCTCCTCCCCCACCTTCGTATTTGGGGTCGACTTATGCCTACCAGCCTTATTATGGGGCACCACCACCTCCCCCTCCTCCCTCCACAGATCAACCACAGGTATTGGCAAATGTGCCTTGGGCATCGAATCCTGTTCCGCCATTGTCGGCTCCTGCTGCAGAGCAAGGTGCTCAGGGAGCGGATGCGGAGTATGAGAAGTTCATGGCAGAGATGAAATGATTTTGTTTGTTGTGTGTAATCTTGCCTTGCGTAGAGGTATGGGCTCTCATCTGTGTATCTTCCCCATCATGTTTTTTTGCTAATCATTACATTGTTGTTAACCTTTTTTATTTATATTAACGTGCTGACGGTTGTTTCATTGTGATGTAGCTTGTTGGACAATATGATTGAAAATATAGCTTTGGTTTTGGGAATGGTGCAACTATGGGTATGGAACTTTCACCAAGGGGAGGGGTTCTTAGTTGTAGCTGCAGATGTTGATAGTTTATCTTTTCGTGTTAAAATACCTACACTCATTTACTTTTGAGAAAATTGAACACGGAAGTTCGTACTTAGTAGAATAGTAGCGTGAAATTTATTGATCTATATAGCTTGTAATCTCTAATAAGTGAACATGAGTGCACATGAATACTGTAGCCAGATAACTGAGTTCCGTCTAAGCAGAACATTAGGATGGCATTATCCAGTTGACTGTTTTTGCTTGACAACGGTGAAACCTACACAGACGTAAGGCTTACATCGGGTCTGTGGGGATGTAAATGTGATTATGTTTATGGGAAATATTTTGCACATGAGCCTTGTTATTGAATAATAAGGTTCAAAGGTTTAAAGAAAATTCAAATTCTCAAAACAGATGATTTCACATAGATTTTTTGTGAGACCGCTTCATCTACACACAAATCCACTACTGACCATTATACAAAGTTATAATGGCTAATCTTACAATTTCTTATGTGACTCAACCTCACTAGACCGTGGTTTTAAAAACGAGTGAAACGTGAGGCCCTCAAAGGTGATGAGTACCTGAGGTGACGAGGAGCAAGGCGCTCGCCTCTTAAATACAAGGCACACTGTTTTTTGCGAACAAATTTGTATTTTCAAGATAAATTGTTGTCTAAGAGTACTCTTTGTTTGGATAGATAAAAGTAGGGAACGGGAGGGGAAGAGTGGGAAAGAGAGGGAAGGGAAAAGGGAGGTGGAATGAAACCAATGAGTTTCCCTCCAAATATTTTCTTTGTTGGTGGAATAGTGACCGGCCTTGGGAGGAGGGGGATGAATCCCTCCAAATCCCTCCCTTGCATTGCTCTTCTACCTTATATGCCAACAAGCAAGGAGTCTTGTATCTCTCACTCCCCATCACTTCCCCTGACCTTAGAAATCTCCCACCGAAACAAGCCATAAAGTTGTTAAAGCGGGTGTATTGTGGAAAATGGAAGGGCGTGCTTTTTGAAACTGAGCACTAGACTAACCAAATGATTAAAACTTGTGGATTTTGAAAACGCAGCACTTTTATCATAAAACCTTGCACATTTATCTTAAAAACTTCTACCTTTGGTCACTTAGTCTGATAGGAAAGTTTCTCTCCCTGATTGATTTCATGATTTCTGACATTTTGACTATTTTCATGTTCTTGGTCACTTCGATCTTTGAAGCTTAATGGGCAGTTCTCAGCTTCTGCCGTCTGGCATTGGTAGTCCTTTATTGCTGTGGTAGATCCAATGTCACATGTTGTATTTGTATAATAATAAAAGCTACATCGTATATTCGTATGCATTTTACTTGTTATTTTCTTCTTTCGTCTGCTAACCCCTTTCATTGTTATTGTTGTAATATCTTGACAGGCATCATGTTTCTTGGAGCTCTTGTGAACCTGATTACTTACGTTTTGCCATGACTTGTTGGAAGTTTAGGACTCACCTCTTTAACCTTGCTGTACTGTTGTGACATTTGCAGAGACATGGGAATGACACAAGCTGTGAAATCTGCTTTCGCCCTTTATTCGAGTACCGGTTCCGAATTTATTCTTTTAATGTTTTCTCGTGCAGGATCTCTATAGTCGAAGTCCATGGCATCCTCGGACATGCTTTCCTTTTGCTTTCATATTTCTTCTGTTCTCAAAATACCTATTATAAGATGCTGCTCATGTTTGTATTTCGTCTCAGTTAACCTTGGATGATTTTTTGTTACGCATTTGTGTGAACTCTCATCTCGTCCTTTGATTATATTACTGCCATGCTTTTTTTTGTATTGATTTACACTATAACCAAGCAGGCAAAAGCTGATCCAAAACTGATAGTAAACCCGACACGACACATCTGAAATCTGTACATGAATGGCCTGAGCCCATGGCTAGCTCTACTGGTGACCTTAGGCCTATCTGATGATATTTCAGGAGCCTTTGATGCCTAAATCAGGTAGTGCTTGATAATTTCATATGAATATTTGATGTTCTAATATCGGCGTTCGGGTTTAATTGCTTAAGCAGGATGCTGCCTTTTAGCTGATCAGTTGGGCTGTTAACTTGTTACTTTGTGGGAGATTTCTGCCTGCTAATCCTGATATTTTCCAACTCTAAATTCTTTGATGATGATTGTTACTAATATTATAGTTGCAGAAGTTTGAAGTTGGGATAGTCCCTTTAATGGATGTAACCAAGTGGTAGGACTAGAGGTAAGAACAGAACGTTAGAAATCTCAGTGTCTCAACATTTGGCAGGAATGGAATGCAAGTACTGATTAATGGATTAATGTCTTAATGGCTCACTTTGATTGAGGTTAGTTGTCAAGGGAGCAATATATGTCACAAAACAAACGGGTTGTCCATATGGGCTGGGTTTGATATGGGTCGGGTTAGGCTTAGAATACAAGTCAAGAGATAATTTTTAACACATTTTGTTATCAATTTTTTTAATGGAAACATATTGTTTTAAAATTAATATTTTAATCATATTCAATGTTTACATTAATTATATTGATATAACAAGTAATTTTTTAACTATGTCTTTTAAATATAATACTCCCTCCTACCCAAGATAAGTGTCCCGTTTGCCATTTTTCTTTATTCGTCAAAGTGTCCCGTTTGGTACTATTTGGACGGTTTTATTACGTTTTTACCCTTCCCTATTTACATTTATTACCCACTTACCAACCCCTAACCCAATAGAATATCTTCTCTCTCCAATCTAAATACCCTTACCCTACCCAAAATACACAAACCATAAATCCTTGACTCACTACCAAACGGGACACTTATCCCGGGTAGGAGGGGTATATAAATATAAATATTAATATTTTAATAAAAAAATTCGATTTAGCTTTGACCTAACGGGTTGTTCTATTCAGGTCGAGCCATTACCCTAAAATTACGGGTCACTGTGGGTATGGGTCAAACGAGTTGTCGAGTCGAAATTTTTGGGTTAGGTTATAATTTGACAGGTCTAGTTCCAAATCTTGGGGAGTTGTAATAGATTTTGTTCTATCGATATGAGATTTCGCTTGAGAAATCCTCGAGATTTATAGTGAACAATTTGTTATGATTAAGAGCATGTTTGGCTCACTTCTAAATAATGCTTTTTTTTTTTTGTTTTTCAAGCTTAATTCTTTGAAAGTGTTGTTTAAAAGTAGAAGTGTAGAACCATTAAATTGGTGCTTTTATTTCTGTGAGCAAAAATATGAATTCTTAGGGAATTTTTCTTACACTTGTAAGAAGTACGAGTATTGTATTTGGCCAAAAAGTACTTTTAAGTCCAAAAGCAATTTTATAAGCTAGGTCAAACACACTAAAAATTGATTATATTGCTATTGTGCCTATCATAAGTATCATTGATACCGAGATTTTGCACATAGCATTAGAGTTTTGAGGATGAGTATTCAGGAAGCAATCCAAGTGCTATGAAAGTAGGGTTGAGCAAGTTTAGGTTTGGACCGTTAAAATTGATCTGTTCAGATCAGACCGTTTGGTTTGGATTGGACTAAATTCGGATCCAATTCTTGTGTCTGATCTATGATCCTTGTTCTGTGAAGTGTTCATGTTCAGTCTAAGTTCGGTCGTAGACCGGCTATTTTAGGGTTCAGATCGAATGGAAAAGAAATATATGGTTTTCATGTATATTTATTGAAACTTTGTAAATAAATTTGAACATTTTACACTAAAATACCTATTTTATTGGATTTGATGTTTAAAACTCAATAATCATATACTCCTATTTATTTTATTTTTTCACTTGTTTTATTGTGGTCTTTAAGATGTACATTTGACCGTCTTTTTGACATCTATATCTTATCTTTTGCTATTGAAATTTTTTTCCTAAAAGATTTCTTGATTGCAAGTGTAAATGTTCTAATTTTATAACTTAAAATTTGTTATTTTCTAAATTATTTATGGTTAAAATTAAGAAACTTTGACCTCTACAAAGCAAATTGAAAAAAAATAGAAAAATAGTTGAAATACTAGATATCAACAAATCGTAACTTTCATTCCATTTCTGTCAAAATTGGACCGCACTGCAAAATTCGGGTTTGGTCAGATCTTCAAAGTGCGATCCATGTCCTAGTCAAAAGAAAATGACAGCCTAAGCATGACGAACACGTGCCTTAATAATTCCTCTGTTTTAACCAATTTTTTTTTTCTATTTTGAGCGTGCCATGCTAAGGTGGGCCATGCCTCGGTCTGTTTTATCAAACTTCGGCTTAGGCATGGCCTATGGTGTGTCGTGTTGTACTAGGCTGTGCCAATTCCGCATTGTACTGAAATGAGTTTTGGGTTGTGCTGCCATCCGAACGATCCATGTGCCTACTTTCGTCTCTTACTAGGGGCTTTACGGCAAAATGACTTTACCACGAGAATATTGAAAAGATTTTATTTATCCTATATAGTTTTTTGTCAAAAACTATCTTTTATTTAGGGTCATTTGTGAACAACTACCTTTTATTTCATTTTTGGCTTTTTACTACCTTTTATTTCTTCTTTTTGCAAAAGACTCCCAAAACTTCACTTTTGACGAAAAAAGTCAACTATACGGCGTTGATTTGTCATTATCATGTTGAATCTTTACTTCATAACCATAATAGAAGTAATTGACAATAATGATTGATTAAACCCATCATTGATCACCTCAATTTGTGCATCACTTATCAGAATCAAACTCCTAATTCACCCAAAACAAAATCATCGACATATAACAATAATTTTGATCTATTATCGGCAAAATGAAAGCGTAGTACTAACTATTCGAAAATCATTATGGACTCACTTTTGTGATCACTTCAGTGCTATCTAACTACGGTAGAAACTAGGTTGATGAATTATGAATAGCCCATAGGGTTATCGAAATATAAGGGCGAAGGTAAAGATGACTATAAAGGGCAGACGGAGATGAAGGGGGAAATTGAGATGGTTGGTGTGTTATATTGTTTCGAAGAAACTATTGATTTGACACCGAGTATGGAAATAAGCATTTTCATATTTTTATTGGGGTGAATAAAAGGAGAAATATGGGTTGTATGAGTGAAAAATGGGAGAAAAGAGCAAGTTAATGCCGGAAAATTGACTTTTTTTGCCGAAACATGGATTTTGGGTAGTCTTTTACAAAAAGAAGAAATAAAAGGTAGTGGAAGCCAAAATTAAACAAAAGGCAGTTGTCCACAAATGGTCTAAATAAAAGATAATTTATGACAAAAAAATCATATCTTATATATTAAACCAACACCCACAGAGCCTAGGTGACGCTTTATGTTTAAAAGTACGCTTTATGTTTAAAAGTCAACAAGTCCAGATAATATTTTCATTCTTTATTTTTAAGACCCATGATGTGTATTAGATTTAGCACAAATTCTCATTGTAGACGGAGGGTATCCGTCATAAGGAGAAGACGGATACCATTTTGTCTCACAAAATGCCCATTTAGAGGAGAGAGGAAAGCACATGGGATTGCCCCACCTTGTCCCCCTATTCGTTTTGTGAGTATCATTATCCGTCTCCCCACCCGACCCGTCACAAGCAAGACTAACTGTAGATTTAGTTATAGCATGTGAATTAGTTGTTCTCCATTAAGTATCAAAATTAAGGGATCATGGGGCATTTACAAGACTTTTTTTTTATAACAATTCATTAACATGAATACGAAACACTACATAAAAACAGTTAAAATAATAATTTATACCCTTTATAATAATATCCATCATTCATCACATCACTACTTACTAATACGTAGTAATAATAATCAATAATAATATTGTAGAAGAATGTGTGAAGAAAATAATTTTGTGTCAAATTTATGGAACAATTTAAATAGAAATTTGTGTTAAAACCTTTACAATATTAAAAAAAATTGAATCAGATTATGAAAAACCACTAATAAAAAGTACAAAGAAAAATTACAAAATAATTAATTTAAACTCAAAAAAATCATTATTTTTCGTAGAATCAATAAAAGAAAATATTTCATATTTCATTCAACATTAAAACAACCCAAAAATTGCGTAAAAAAAAAGTATAACTATCTTCATTTTATTCAAGCAACATTTACTCAATTTTGGTGGAGTGAAATTTTCTAACTCCTATTTTTAACTCCTATTATATTTTATCTTTTAAGAAATAATCTAATTTATAAAAGCAACAACCACAGAGCTACGTGCCGCTCTGTGGTTTAAAGTACATTAATTTTTTTTGTTTTTCTTAGTAGGCCCCACAATGTCCCCCCACTACTCTCCCATATTTTTATTTGTTTTTATATAGAAAATTCGTAATACAACAATCACGTTGAACCGTCGTGTGGTCGTATTAGATATTTAAAAGCAACCTACTAATTTTATTGATATCATTTAAACGAAATAAATGAATAAAATTAAAATTTAGGATTACATAATTATTAAGTAAATACATATTGATAATTTTGTATAGTAAAAGACGGGATACGTTCAATCAGCCAAAAATGCGGTCTAATTTAAAATAATACACATATTTTTTTTTCTAAATTAGTTGCATAATTAGAAATATGTGAATTAAATAGAATATACAATTTGATTGAATTACATGATATTATTAAATCACAGTACAATACTAACAAAGTCTAAAACTAACATCATATATAAGTCAATCATGAAACAAACTGCGTTATAAAATTAACGATGATAAAAGCAAGTGTTGGAAAATATAGTCAAAAATAGAAAAAAATAATAAATTAAATTAACTCAATAGGGTCAAAATCTTAAGAAAAATTACAGATCAATATTATTGTCGTAAAAATAATTAAAACTATACTGCACCAAAAAGTGATTGAAAATTTTAAATAAAAGAACATATTATTCTATAAAAAACAATAGTTTATAAAATATATGAATTCATAGATCGACTTTTTTTCATTTGAGTGAAACACATTAGTTAAATGAAAAGTAGTTAACTGGTTTAGGTCGTAATTAATGGGCAACAATATGAAAAAAGTACATAAAAATATTGTAAAATAAATCTGAACTAAGTAAAAATTAAACTAAAAAATTGCAACACTTTTTAACTGGTACAGAATACGCAAAAAAAAAAGAAAACTAAAAAATCTTTTAAATTGATAAAATAATAATAAAAAAAGTTCGATATGTGATGAGTATCATATTCGAGGGTAATGATTAGTCCTGGAGTATAATACCCGAAAGAGTGATAGCTGATTGGTAGTTGAGAGGCTTGAAAGAGAGTAAATATAGGGTCGAGATTTGTTTACAAGATTCTATATGCACATAAAGGTATAATGTGAGTTATTGGAGGTGGGTCGTGTAGTTTATGAAGTACGGAGTAATATTGAATTCGTTTTAACCCGTTGTTGAAAACAAATTTACACGCGTACTACTCGATATTTACAAGTTCTCACGGGTGTATCTGTCTTAAGTTTAGGATGCGTTAGGTAATATGTGTAAGATAAAAACGTAATGTATTGGGTTCAACAACAACTTTGTTATGCTTAAAAGGATCATATTTGACCGGTTTTGATGTTAAAATTGATACCTTCATCTTAAGGGAGACTAATGTATTATTTTTTGCATGGGTTATATTACTTTCCCCATAGTACAAGTTTGGGTCGGAGATAGTATTTGGTAATTATTTTATGGAGTAATTGTTTGTTCAGGTATTTGTAAATATGAATTACTATTTTACAATCTTTTTAACAATAATTATTCATGTAATTTTTCTAACACATGAAAACAGATAGTATTTCTTATGTAGTACATGTTAATGAGATTTTTGACGTATTTTTCTAACACCTTATAATATATTTACTTTATATGATAATTTATTGGGTTTAAATATATAATAAATTGATTAAACCTTTTTAAAGGTGCAGTGCACAAGTCTATTCTAATTTTGTTCCATTTATTAAGTAACATTTTGTACTAAATGAAAATTGAGTTAGTTTAGGATATTACGGTCAAAAGTTTCATTTTGCCCTGTGCACGGGTATAATTAAATGAAAAAACAGGTTAACAATTTGTAATTTCACTAATTCTATGATAATTTCCGCAAGAATAATTTTGTTTTATCTATATAAGTCAGCATTTTTTTAGGCCGCCGCCTAAGTAATAACGCCTAAGTAGAAATTCAAATTTAGCTGACAAGAATGCGTATCTACTATAATAATTACTCGACCAACTAACACTATTATATCATTTTATACTAATTGCAAGTGAAATTTTCACACGAAATTCATAATTTTTTTAATCAACCAATTATTACATTGGCCAATTAAACTATCAAATAACAAGTATGAGGAATTTTATTACTTTACTTTAAAACTTAATTTACGTTTACAATCTTTTATAATAACCTTCTTAAATAACATACCCGTGCAATTTGCACGGGTTTAAAACTAGTCTTTATAAAATAAACTACCCATATCTAATTAGATGATATTATTTTCACAAATTCTTATTTGCAACGGCACTATCCGTCGCAAGCTTGTGACGGATACCGTTTTCTCTCACAAAATACCCACTTTTTCTCTCTCTCCAACAATATTCATGTGGTTCCATTTCTCCACTAACTCATTTTATATCCATTTTATTTCACAAAATATCCGTCACAAATGGTGACCCGTCGCAAGAAAGACTTACTAATTTATTTTTGGAGGTATAATTTAGATTAATTAACTACATATATGACATAAATTACATTTAATACATAAACCATATATAAGTAACCTAAGGAACATTCAAAAATTATACTCCCTCCTATTCTCTATAATTGTCCCATTGTTAGTTTTGCACAAATATTAAGGAAAAGAGTTGTTTAATGTAAAGTAATGAGTGGGGTAGGAAGATTGGAGAGAGTGTTGTTAATTAGATTATTAACATTTATGTTAGTATGTGTTAGTATGGTAATTACTCCCTCCCTTTTTATCCACCAAAACTCTTTCCCTCCCTTTTTTGAAGTCAGTTACATTTGTAAACAACAAACCCACAAGCTGCTTCCTTTCCAATTTACGTACAATTAAATTACACACTTAAATTTATTTACAAATTTCTTGCTAAATAAATTACATAAACTTTAATTATTACATGAACCAAAAATAAAATTACATTACATTGAAATAAATTTACATAGTTGGAGGAATTCGGATTTTCTTCGGTAGGATAGGATGAACAAAACAGCTTCGACTTCAGGTTATCTTCGAAAGCAGATGAAGGTGAAACACTTCAGACGGACTTACGATTAAACCCGTCGCAAACAAATTGGCAAGAAAATATAAATACAGAATACATAGACTTCAGATTAAACTTTTTTTAGAAAAATTGGCCCATTTCAGTTGTACTAATAGCAAAGTTAACCCAAGACCCAAGTCTGAAAGTCAGAGTCCTTCAACAAGAGTGAAAATTAACACCAAAAATTGAATTTTGGAGCCAAAAAATCAAACTTGTTTAAAGTTTGCGCCAAAACATGAGTAGGTCATAGAGTGCAAAGTTCTAAAGTTGGCTATAAATAGAATGTTCATTCATTAGCTTAAGTCCAAAAAGCCACTTTCTCTCAATCATCTTTGTAAACAAAAGACAATCAGAAGCATTCAATGAAGAATCTCACAAATTTAGAACGTTCCAAAATAAATGAAGAACTATTGCTAAACTGTAAAAATGGAAAACCAAAGTATGGTATTGTCAATGAATTGGCAGCAAAATATTCAGTGGACAGAAAAACAATCAGGAGGCTATGGGCAGCAGCAGAAAAGTGTAGACAAGCTGAAATACCAGTGAACATCAACAGCATGAAGAAAGACAGTAAGAAACCTAGAAAGGTTGTGTTAGATGAAGAGAAGCTCCAATCCATCGACTTATTCGATAGAACAACACAACACTCACTTGCAACAAACCTTGGGGTCAGCAAGTCAACTATTTGTAGATGGGTAATGTCAAAACAAATCAGGTCACACTCCAATGCCATCAAACCAGGTTTGACCGAAAAAAACAAACTTGCTAGATTAATTTTTAGCCTTCAACATTTAAAGTATCATGAACTTACTAAACAGATTGTTTTCAAAGATCAACGCAATATCATTCATATAGATGAAAAATGGTTTTCAAGAACTAAACCTACAACAAAGTTCTACTTAGGAAAAGGTGAAACAGATCGACATAGAAGTGTCCAATCTAAAAATTTCATAGAGAAGGTAATGTTTATGTGTGCAGTAGGTAAGCCACTGTATGGGTCAAATGGTGAAGTCATTTCGGATGGCAAATTAGGTATTTGGCCCTTCGTAATACAAGTTCCAGCTCAAAGAAATTCGAAAAACAGAGTAGTAGGAACTTTAGAAACAAAGTGTATTGAATCAATAAACAAACAAGTTGCAAAAGAGATGATAATTAACATAGTTATTCCTGCAATAAAAGCTAAATGGCCACCTCACCTAAGCAAACATATCATTATACAACAAGACAATGCTCGTCCCTATTTTAATAATGATGACCCTGATTTTCAAAGAGTAGCAAATTCAGATGGCTGGAAAATTGATTTGACCTACCAAACACCCAACTCCCCAGACTTAAATGTATTGGACTTGGGTTTCTTTAGGTCAATCCAATCTCTCCAACAGAAAAAAAGGCTATGCATATTGATGAACTAATTCAAAACACAATCAATGCTTATGAAGAGCAGGATGCTTTAAAATTAAAGTATGTATGGATAACACTTCAGGCATGTATGCTTGAAGTAATGCAAAAAAAGGTGGAATTGATTACAAAGTACCACATATGCACAAATCAAAACTTGCAGCTACTGGTATGCTACCTGAATATTTGACTGCTAACATGGATTTAGTCAAAGAATGCATCCAGTATGTAAACAATGTTGGTGACCCAAACAGTATTAGTGAGTTAATCAGGGCAGTAAATAGAGCATCACGAAATGAGGAGGATATAGCAAGTGGTAGTGGCAGCAGTAATGTACCAACAGGGGATATTGATCCTGTTGGAACCGTTACTGATTGGTTTGATGAGTACTAGACAGAGTGAAGACAACATTAGCAGTAAGTTTTTGGCAGAAGACAACAACTTTTTGGAAGTAGCAGAAGAATATTTTGACACAGAATCAGAACCAACAACAATATTTTGGCAAAGAAGCAGAAGAACAACAATATTTTGGCACAGTAGCAGAACAACATCAAATTTTTTGGCACAGAGGCAGAATAGCAGAAGCATATCAACAGCAATATTTTGTCAGAGAAGCATAACAACAATGATATCAACAACAATTTGTACTTAATGTAATTGTTTTTGATGTTAGAACTTTGCAGAATGCTACTCTATGGTCATGTTTGGCACAGGTATGGTCATTTCAGAAATGAATTGAGTAAAACATAGCTTTAATAAACAACAACGCTGCCATTGTTGTCCAAACACAGCCTCATCACTACAAGGTGGTGGCATTGTGTCTGAACAACAAGGTCAACAAGCCAATATTTTCCACCCTCATATACAGTAATCATTGGGATACTTGCTAATGACTTTCAAATACAACCGTTTATCATCACTAGTCCAATAGAGAAACCAAAATAACCACAAGTTTATCATCACTAGTCCATTAAGTAAATAAAACAGGACCTTAAATAAAGTAAGAGAAGAAGAATCAACCTCCTTTATATTTCGTCCTCGGCGTTTGGACCAAATCCAGGCCAGTACCTTGCTAGTTCCCCGATTAACCAGTCAACAATGGCAGGACTTGATCATATGGCCACCGAATCTAACATTTCGTCAGATTTACCAACAACAACGCGACATGCATGACATTCTCCCTTCTCCTTCTTCACGTCCTCAATTTCATACTGCAATAAAATCTCAAATTTAGGCCAGTAATCGCATAATTCATAAAAAAACTGTAAACGATTTTCCGGCAACGATTTACGCCACTCCAACCAAGCCATCGTCTTCCTCTCCCTCTCTTCTTTATCATTTCTCACCCTCATCCTCACTCCTCCTCCTTATCTTTAACAATCACACCATCATTCAAATCAGGACCAACAACCACAACAAAAGAATCAGAATCAACAACCTCATCATCACTATACCCATCGTATAAATCCTCGTACTGCTTCTCAAGAGCACGAAGATCAAAAAAAGCCGAAGTAGAACCAACAACCACCATAGTTAATGAAAAATAAAAATAGATCAGACTTGATGATTTCAAAGGCGGAAGAGAAGAGATAAGAAGATGGTAATTATTGTAAAAAAGGGGAAGAGGAGATGAGGGATAATATGATTGAAGAGTAGGAAGAGGAGAGATCTGAGATGATTACTGAAGAGACGGAAGAGAAGATCAGAGAAGATTCGAGAAGATGAGTGAAGAGGCGGAAGAGAGAAGATGAGGGATAATGGGTTTGTTAGGGTTAGGGGTTATAAACGGCGGGAAGGATTAGGGTTAATAGGTTTTGGGCTGGGTTATTAGTGGGGTAATATAGGATTTGGGTTGGGTTATGTTTTGTTAATTGTGGGGTAGATTGTAATATATGCAAAAGTTGAAGGGTAGTCTAGTCTTTTCAAAACCCAAAACATTAACAAATATAGACAATGGGACATTTAGGTGAATAACCGAAAATGAACAATGAGACAGTTATTGAGAATAGGAGGGAATATTTTAATCACTAAAAATTATAACCATAAGTTTGTACACAACTTTGATAAAGGGAAATATTGATTTCAATAATTGGAAAAAGATAAAATTATCATTGCTTAATTTGTTTTTTTTTCTGGCTTAATTTGTAATAAGCGTAAAAATTGAAGTTGACTGAAGTCTTATAAAATGGTCATCATTACACTTTATGATATTTATCAGCACAAATTCTCATTTGTTTAGATAAAAAAAAAGCATTTGTGATTTTTTAGGCACTTTTATTTTTGTCTTATCTACGATAAATCTCTTTTAACCGTTTTTGGTATTATTGATTTTGAAACTTTGATGTTTTGGAAGTTAAAATCATTTACAAATAGGGAAAAAAGTTGCAAAAAATACATCTAATGATCAACTTTTATACCATACATCCTGATGTAAGGGCATGGCTCGAGTCGGAGTTAGAATATATGTCACAAATATTTGTTGATGCGTTTTTATTTATCATTTGTTAAAACAATAAGAATCATATATTAATATTAATGTTATTATTAATTTATCATACATCATATTTTACTATTAGCTAATCTCATCTTAAATTATACATCCATTAATCGATCATATTTAAATGTTATTTTTAAAAAAAAACCCGTACATGTTTGCACGGGTACAAAACTAGTGTAAATAACAAAAGAATAACATAAAAAATCTTATCCTCCATGGTCGTTAGATGTTGGTATGATAACACGGTTAGTTGGTCTGAGTCTAGACCAGTTTCAATTCAGTTACCAATCTCCTTTTACCAAAAGAACTTGAGTTACCTGCCTCTTACTTTGGTTTTAAACTTCTTTGTGATGTTATCTTCGTAAGAATTTTTCACCAAGTTGGGAGGTAGTTATAAAGTTGAGCAATTAGTCTTACTTCAGACTAAGACTATTCGTTTTATTAATAAAACGGGTTATTTTGATATCACATTGTGTACTATGGGTCAAGTAGCTAGAAAAAGGGTTGGAAAATGTAATTAATTAAAAAAAATAGGCTAGTGTGTAGTAGACGGTGTTAGGCATGCAAATGCGTAGACGATTTGATATTTTGATGACTGACATGACAATGTAGTAGGATTTTTCAAAAAAATTGAACTAACCTCACATTTCTCTCTCCCATTTTCAGACATTTCCCAATCTCTCCTCCAATTCACTCATTCTCCCTCTTCACTTCTGGATAAATTTGTTGGAAACAAAAAGTAAAAAAGCTTGATAAATCATTCATCATCAATACAATGGCAAAAAAAAACCATCCAAATAAAATAGATTATGTTTTGCCTATTAATCTAGCTCCGAAACTCCTTCATCTTCGTCTTCAAGTTATTCCTTCGTCTTCATCTTCATATTCAAGAATCAATTGTAAGTAAATCACTAGTGAAGAAGGATACTCTAAATCACATTTGAATGGTCAATGTTTGTATTAATTTTCAAAACGTATCGATTTTAATTACTTTTAAAAATTATGTGTCTTTTGTTGGTTCTTAAGATTTTTTGTTAATTTTTTTGAGGTATCCATGTAAACATTTTAATTTTTGTATTAATATTGATGTTATTAATGTTGCCTTGTAGCAAATAATGTATTTTTTAAATTGGTTTTATTGATGGTTAATGTGGTTACAAATAGTTTAAATGTTATTAATGATACCTCTTTGCATGTTAGTAGCTCAGAATGTTACCGCACAAATATGATACACTAACATGGTCACAAATACACCAGAGGTGGGTACATAATAAGAGATTAATTTTGTTTCCACTAATATATAGTATGTGCCCTATTGAAGTTGTGTTCCCACTAATATCAGTCAAATCATCGATGTTGAGTAGAATTTGGCCACAAGAACTTTGTTTGTTAGCACCTATAGATGAGTTTTTTAAATGCTAATCTGGCTACAAAACAATAAAAAGGTGGGTACATTAATTGAAGTTCCTATTTTTATATGTAGTAGGATAACATAGGATGCCAGCCATAAAAAAGGTGTTAAGGCCATAAAAAAGCATGAGAGAGAAAAAGCTCTGAAATTAAGAAAAACCTAATAATTAAGCTATGACAGTCGTTAAGTTTTAACACAACAGATTTAGTGCCTTAGGATCAACTTCAAAATCTGGAAATCATGGAAAATCTTCACACAAATATGATCGTATGGGAATGTCATCTACTGGTGTCAACATTGGAGGCCCTGAGGAGGATGGAGATAGAACTCGGTCAATGCGTGATATAGATGGAATACTTGTCCTGGAGCTTCCAGAGGAGGAGTTCAATGAGCTAGATGGATGGACTCTTCGTCAGGGTGGCCGTAATGTCCCAGTAATGGAGCCAATAATGGAAGAACTGGAAGAGGAGATGCTTACCTTTACTCTGGAGGATATCCAGTCTGAGGTAGAATTCTGGAGTAATTCTGTTTTTTGTTATATCTTAGGTGCTAATCCACCATGGGAGGCCATTGAGGACTTTGTCTATTGTATGTGGGAGAGATTTGGCATAGATAGAGTATCATTTTTAGATAATAGTAGCTTTATTGTGCGATTCTTTAATAGTGATGACAGGAAGGAGTTATTAGAGTCTGGATATTACATGTTTGAAAATAAGCCTGTTATTGTGAAGGAATTAACTCTGGATATGAAATTAGTGAAGGAAAAAGTAGAAGTGGTGCCAGTTTGGATTCGTATGTCCGGAGTTCCTCTGAAATTTTGGGGACAATGCTTACCTAGAATAGCAAACTTAGTTGGTAAGTATGTGAAAATGGATGATAAAACTGCCAATAAGATTTTGTTAAGTCATACTATATATAGTTCAGCTGGAATTAATGATTGATCATAATCTACCTGACAGTGTTCAGTTTATGGATGAGAATGGACATGTGGTAAAGGTAGGGATAATGTATGAATGGAAGCCTATTACTCGTTCTAACTGTCATGGAGTAGGTCACAGAGGAGATCAATGCAGGAAAACAAAACCAAAAGTATTGAAGAAGAGGGCTACAATTAGTGACCCAGTTGTACCAAAACAGGTTTGGAAACCTATACAGCAGCCACCAACTCCAATGCCTTCACCAGCTAATATTTTTACACCAGAGGCTTTTCCATCTTTGGAACAAGCTACAACAGGAACTAGACATAGGCAAACACCTGCTAAACATGGGATTAGGGTGAATAGACATGGTGCTCTGACATGAGTCAGATTATCAGGCAGGTTCAGTCAGTATACTTTTGCAGATGCTTTGAATAAAAGTGCTACTCCTGGGGGAAGAGTAGTGAATACTGAGAAAGGTCCTCCTATAGAGGATAGTAATGGATAGTCTGGGTTTTTGGAATGTAAGGGGTCTTAATGACCTGAATAAACAGAAAGTAGTAAAGTGGTTTATGCATAATAATGGGGTAGGCTTGTTTGGGCTACTTGAAACTAAACTGAAACCTAATAATTTGCCGAATAAAAATACTACTCATTGTGATTGTTGGAGTATTACAACTAATTGTAGTTGGCATAAAGGGGGCAGAATCTGGGTTTTTTGGAAGCCAACTTCTTTTAATTTACAAGTTCTGGAGTACAATGCTCAGTTTATTCATATGTTGGTGACTTCAGTTGGGGATAACAAGCAGTTTTTACTAACAATGGTTTATGCTTTTAATGGTGTGAATGAAAGAAAAGAGTTATTGGAGTTTCTCAAAAGGATAGCCACAGTTTGCAATGGCCCATGGCTTTGGATGGGAGACTTTAACATAGTTTTATCTCCAATTGAGAGACTTGGGGGTAATTCTACTGAAGAAGAGATGGAGCAGTTTCAGGAATGTGTGTCTTTGTGTTGTATGGATGACTTAAATGCAACTGGGGCTCTTTATACTTGGACAACCAAACAGGAGGTTGGGTGTAGAACTTTCAATAGATTTGATAGAGTAATGGGGAACATTGAGTGGCTGGAAGTGTATGGAGATTTGCTGGCTCACTTCCACCCAGAAGGCCTCTTTGATCATTGTCCTTGTACAGTGGTGAGTATGAGGATGGATATTGGTGGGAGAAGAAGTTTTAAGTATTTCAACATGTGGGGAAAAGCTGCAGGTTTTTCTGAGAAAGTAGCAGGAATCTGGACTAAGCATTATGAAGGGACTAAAATGTTCAGAGTAGTAAAGAAGCTGAAAGCCTTAAAGCCTGTTCTTAAGAACATTAATAGACTGTTATTCTGACATTGAGAATAGTACTAGGATTGCTAGTACTGCTCTAGAAGAAATTCAAAAGATGCTGTGTCAAAATCCTTCTGATATTGAATTGATACAACAGGAAATTGATATGGCAAGTAGAGTCAAGAAGCTTGTAGTGGCAAGATATAGCTATCTAGCTCAAAAAGCAAAAAATCATTGGGCTATTGGAGGTGATTTAAACACTGCCTTCTTCCACGATGCTATTAAGAGGAGAGTGATGCAAAACAAAGTGTTTCAGATTGAAGACAAGGATGGTAATATGTGTATTGAAGGGGCTGATATTCAGACACTCATTCCAACCGATACCATTCTCATATAAATCATGCTGAGCATCCATAACACATAATCCGACATTCATTCATAACACGTCATAGAGTATAGGGTCAGTGTATCCTACCTGGATAGTAATATAGTCCAATAGCAAGCCAGCAAGCAAACAGAATTATGCCACTTCAAAACCGTCACCTAATCAATATAATATATATGATTACTCACTAATAATAATCACGTAAACAATTATTATTGGTTCACTTAAACCAAATTAATTAATTAAATTAATCAATTAATCATAACAATTACGCCTAACGAAGCCGTACTAAACATGACCCAAATCAATTATCTTAATAAGTCAATTAACAAGATATCGTCACATAATCATAATATAAATTGTCATCAAACTAGTTATAAAAAATACTAACAACAACTAATAGTAATATTAATACTAACAATGCTAACAATAATAACAACAATGCTAACAACAACCCCTAACAAAATTAGTAATATAAGTAATAACAACATATAATAATAAGAATAATAAGAATAAATAATAATAATAATAATAATAATAATAATAATAATAATAATAATAATAATAATAACATATGGACCAAACAACACTGTTATTAACAAGACTATAATAACAATAATAATAATAATAATAATAATAATAATAATAATAATAATAATAATAATAATAATAATAATTAGCAACACAATAGTAATATAAATAATATAATAATCATATTATAAATTAACGCTAGTAACCGTCACAATTGCTAGTAATACCATCATTAACTATATCAAAACACTACTACTATATCAATTTTAGCAATAATACCAATACAACGATAATTATCTATAACAATAAACATTAATACCAATTGTTGTAAAATATTAAAATTAGAGAACATAAAAAAAAAAAGAAATGCTAACTTAATGACAATGATGATATACAATAGATAATAGAATACAATTAGTTTAACCGTGACAAGCAGCAAAAACCGAGACCACGACACCACTTAACAGCCCGACGAACACCACGCCCAGCACCAACCTACACCTCTGATGTCCCCACTGGCGCCACCAGGCTCGCCTCTGAGCCATGGTGGTTCCAGGGGAGAGATCAGAGGGTGCCGACAACCACCCACGACGCCGGCAACAGGCTGCAAACCCACTACCACCGTTGATGCCCGTCGTTGAGGGTACAAAAGATAAAATTTATAAATCCTAACCTTTAACTATAGATAGCGAAAGTCAGGGTCGAACCACAGAGAGGTGGGGAATGTTTATTGTTTGATTGTTAATGTTTTAAGGGTAACAAATATTTGGGGTTGATTGGTTGATTACTATATCTAAAGCAAAGATAAAACAAGAATTAAAAGATGAGAATAAAATATAATAAAAAGGGATGCTAGGATGTTTGGGGTAATAATTAGCTAAGGTAATATAAATCCTAAGGTCAACATGTATTGAAGTCGCGTAAGGGGGTGTAACATATCTTTTTAGGTCTATGCTACCTAATAGCTCCTTTCGGCCTATGCTATTAGTTCCTAGGTCTTACAATTATTGGGTGTCAACAATAAGGGTGATTCCTAAATCCTAGGTCACATACCTTTCAGTCTTGAGTAACCTAGCCGTCTTAAGGTGTAAACCAATGCCCTTCCCGTATCTCTCAATCTTGGGTAGGTCATTACTAACATCCTACAAGTCTCCTTTCAGTTTCATTGTAGGGTATTATAGTCAACAAGGAAAGACGAAACAGGATACAAACGCGAGTGGTCGACCGACCAGCTATTCCAGTCGGCCGACCACAGCCTCGGTCGACCGACCCACTATTTGAGTCGGCCGACCGCGGCTCTGCTACAAGTCGGTTTCGGAATTTATTCTACCTATGCATATTATCCCCTACATCCTAACATATGAAATTTAGCTACTCATGGTTGTTAAGACGATTATGAAAACGGGATTAAACATGGTAAACATAGTAAATAATCTAAGTATGCAAGAATTAATAAAACTTGAGATTCTAATTTATACTGGATGTAATAAAAATAAGAACAATAATAAAGCTAAATTAAAAGAGTGATTACCACAATCGGAATTAGGGCAGAAAGGAATAAACTTTATTGAATGCTTGGGAATTGTCGAAAGATTACAAATAAACTAAAGAACTGAATAAAAACTGGATGATTGAATCTATCAAAACTGAGTATTTCAAGATCTCTCGATACCAAAACCCTAATCACAGGATTAGTTTATATAGGGCATAAATTAGAGTTTCCTAAAAGACTCCTACTTCTACTTTATTTCCGAAAAATCTCGTTTCTGGGCTTCGCTGAGGTCGGTCGACCACTATGGTGGGTCGGTCGACCTCCTTTACGGACTTTGTTGAAATCTTGGGCTTTCTTCAGATTTGGACTTTTATGGAGATCAGGGCTAGTCGGTCGACCCGTTTAGCTGGTCGGTCGACCGCCTCCGTATAGGATTCTTCGGTTTTCTCCTTGCTTTGACTTTTGGCATTTAAATAAAGACTCCAGTTGACTTTCCATTGTTCCTTAATTATGCAAAAGACTTGAGGATAAGGATTTGGTGCTAAATCGTCCCTTTTCCGCATAAATCTGCAAAAGTGCATAAAAATACGAAAGTACACGATTGTTGGGAAATAAAGGCTAAAACATAGTAAATGAGCGACCAAAGGCGTGTAAAAATAGATGAAAAACATCATAAAATAGACACGCATCAAATTCCCCAGACCAAACCCTTGCTTGCCCTCAAGCAAGAAATAGACTCGATCCTAACTAATGGAACGATTTCAATCTCAGAGCGAAATTTACATGTCAGCCTAAACCAATACCAAGTACAAAATGAGAAAGTAGTCAAATCATGCAAACGAGTTATGGTGTCGTCAAACTTGCAATACTAGAGACTATAGAGACTTCATACTATGGACTCTCGCGGTACGCTCGAGACACTCATGAAGCAAAGGGTGAGTATATGTAAAAGATAGGAAGAAGTATATTTGTAATGACACTCACCTAACTGCGACCCATGAAAACATGCCTGCAATCTAACATGAACAAGAATTCTACAACTTTGTATAACAATCTTATTAAGTGACCCAGATACATGCAATTGAGGTATGAAAGATATGTGAGGTAAAAGGTAGAAGTGGTTAAGATGTTTTTGGATTTGTGGGGTTAGTAGCCAAGCTAGTAAAACCGGTTTCCATCAACATATTTCACAACTCTTGAAATTAAGAAAGTGCTCTTTTTGTAGCACAACTCTCATATTGAATATAAGAAAGGACTCCCAAATATTTTGAATGAGGTACGGGAGTGATAACATATAAAAGAAAGGGATTTTGGAACGATTTTTTTTTTTCAATCTGATGCCGTCAGGTGGTCGGCCGACCCAAGAAGGTGGTCGGTCGACTTCATTCCTGTACGTTTTGATTTTTTTTCGTTTTTCTTTTCTTTCTTTCTTTTTCTTTCTTTTTCTGTTCTTTTTTTTTTTTTTTTTCTCTTTCTTGCTTTCTTTCTTTTCTCTTTTTGTTCAAGATAGCATACAAACCAAGATGCCTAAAAAAAAAATCCAATGACCACAAATACTAGCTTGGAAGGGTAGGCTAAGTATGGGATGTAGTTTTTTTGGGGAAATAAAAAGGCAATTTTGGCTATGTGAAGCTTATGGGTAAATATGAGAAAAGGGATCCCAAATGCACGTATCAAGACTCACAAAACGAGAAAGTAGAACAAGTATATAGCAATTCAAGTTCATGTTTATGCATATTGATGTAACATGTTCCAAGAGGAGTACTACTCACATCCTAGATAACTGGTTTAAGAATGAAACCGGGAAATAAGCTCTAAACCTTAGAATGTATAGTAGGTTGCCAAGGTATAAGTCAAGTTTCAAGATATGCAAGTTGACAAAAACTCGTAGATATGCGAAAGACTCTCATACTAAAACAAGTTGACAAGGCAAGGTAAAGGCATAAACATGTAAGATAGCTAAATCATCCTTGAAATACTTTCGTTCCGACTCGACCTATATGCTAAAATAAACGTGCATTTTGTTGGAATTTTTTTGAATTTTTTCATTTTTTTTTATTTTTCTTGTATATGTAAGGAAATTAAAGAAAAGAACAATGCAATACGGAAATGCAATAAACGTGTGACAGAATGCAATGCATGTGACACGAAACCATTCCCCAAACCAACCCGCACAATGTCCCCATTGTGCATTAGCCTAAGTAAAGGTTTCAGAAAATTAAAGTAAAGATGCAAAGAGAATAAAAATTAAGGAAAAACTGGAAAGAACTCACTGGGTTAATAGGTGTAAGAGAAAAACCTCCCCAAACCAGCGTAAGCTGGGAGGTTTTGATGACCAGCAGTGCCATTGAAATACCAAAGACGGTTGCACGGTTCCCGAGGAAGAAAACGAAAGACTGCGCCGGACAGAAGGTCGACCGACCAAGAGAACAGGTCGACCGACCTTCCTGTAAAGTACAGAAAGTTTCAGCAATACGGCGACTAGGTCGACCGACTGGTATATCTGGTCGGTCGACCGTCTGTGTCCCAGCGGTCTTCTTTTCTTCGTTGAACCTGAAAAAGCAAGAAAAAATATATGCGCCCGCAAATGCGCGAGATACCAGAAACAAGTCTAAAGTCTTAACTACGCAAGCATAAAGTTCTAAAACTACGAGCACACAAAAATAAAAAGTCTCACACAACAAAACAAATTGTCTTTAAAACTGAAACTTAAAACTATCCGCTGAAGATGCGGAAAATATCCGACCACGGCCTTTGACGACATGCCGTAGTCTCTACAGTGTTTGTTTGAGTAACAAAACACATCTTCTTTTTGCCGTCGCAAAGAATATGCGACGGTCTCTCCTCTTGAGCTTGCCTCCTCTTCTTCTTCTCCTCCCGATCCACGACGTCTGGGTCCTCATCCTCTTTATAGCTTAAGCATCCCATTCCTCCTCTTTGGACTATGACTTTCTCTACTTTGGGGTTCCCCAAACCAATTCCTGCATTATCCACAATAGAAGTGTCCTCCATATTGCTCCCAATCTGGGGCGGAGGTGTAAAAACAGATACAGGAACAGGTACTAAAGTAGGAGAAGTAGTGATGACCTCATACTTCTTTTCAGAAGTGATAGCATTACATGTAATAGGGGTCATAGCATCCTTTTTCCTATAAGATAGGCCATAAATAATAGAATGCTTTCCTACTTTAAAGGTCAAAGTCCCAGTGCCTACATCTATAATGGCACCTGCGGTGTGAAGGAAAGGTCTTCCTAGAATTATAGGTATATGGGCATCCTCTGGGATGTCCAAAACTACGAAGTCAACTGGGAAGAAAAACCTGTCAATACGCACAGGGATGTTTTCCAACACCCCTATAGGTTCCATAGATGTACGATCTGCCATCTGGACTGTCATACTGGTCACTGCAAATTCGGTCATTCCTAGTTTTAAGGCAACGCTTAGGGGCATGACACTTATACTAGCACCTAAGTCGCATATGGCCTTCTTAACTGGGAAGGTTCCTATATTGCAGGGGACAGAAAAACTACCAGGGTCCTCTAATTTGTGAGGGGCAATGACATGTGATAAAAAACTAGATGACTCTTCAGTGAGGGCCACCGACTCAACCTTTTCTAGAGACCTCTTTCTTGACAAAAGCTGTCTCATAAATTTAAGATAAGAAGGAACTTGTTGAACTAATTCTAGAAAAGGGACTTGAACATTTAATGAACGAATCACATCCTTAAATTTGTCAAAAGATACCTGATCCTTCGAAGGTACAAGTCTTTCTGGAAAAGGAGCGGCTGAAGACTCAGTATTTGCAGCTCTCTTCAGAAACCTAGGGGTATTATCACCCCTAAAAAGAAAATCCCTTAAGTTATCTGGCAATTCTGGACGAAAAGGAGTCTCTGGCTCTGCCTCGGCGGTCGGTCGACCATCAGCTTCGGTCGGTCGACCGCTCTCCTGTTCAGCGCTAATTTTCGGATTCTGCTCTGTGGTCGGTCGACCTGGATCTTCAGTCGGTCGACCGCTCTTTCTGCTATTCTTCTGTTTTTCTTTCTCAACCCCCACTTTGGCTCCACTTCTTAAGGACACGACGTTTAGAGTCTCTTTTTTCTGGTCCGGTTTGGTCGGAAGTTGACCCGGAGCCCTAGTATCATTCTTGCTCGCGATTTGAGCAATCTGAGATTCTAACATCTTCATCCCTGCCTCTCTAGCCTGTGACTCCTTCTGAACCAACCCAATAAGATTTTGAATAAGAGTTTCTGTGTTGGGTGGTGGATTAGAAGGTGATTGAGGGTTGAAGGGTGGTTTTTGAAAACCTTGCTTATGTGGGGGGATATATGTGGAATTTTGCTGAGGTTGCATATGCTGTGGGTTAAGAACATTCTGGCTTGTCCACCTTAGGTTGGGATGGACATTATTATTATTCGGGTCATAGAAATTGTTCCCACGATAATGTTGAAAAGCGGCACATGTTTCATTGGATGAAGTACAGAATTTTGACACGTGCCCTTCTCCACCGCACCTCTCACAAGCAAAGGGTCCGTCTTGAACGGCGTTCACCTGATAAATACCGCCCTTGCTTCCACTCCCTAGATCGAATTTTCCTCCAGCCTCAAATTTTTCCAACTTGGCTGTCAATGCCTCAATTGCTGATAGGTTGTATTCAGATTTCCTTTGATTTCCTCTGGAAGTACCATGCTCAGCACGGTGTACAGCAACATCTTCTATCAATTTGAGACCCTTAGTCTCTCCTGAATTATCTTGGAATCTCCCATTAGCTGCAGCATCTAGATAGGCCCTGTTGTCATCGTAGAGGCCATTGTAGAACTGGTTGCAAAGAAACCATTGTTCGAATCCGTGATGTGGTATGGATCGAACAAGCCTCTTGAACCTGTCCCACGCCTCACTAAAATCTTCATTGGGGCCTTGCTTGAAATTTGTAATCTGCGCTCTTAAAGCATTAGTCTTTGATGCAGAATAGTATTTCCTGTAGAATGCTAAGGCTAAGGTGTTCCAATCTGTGACTCCCGCAGCAGTGCGGTCTAGATCTCTGTACCATTCTCTCGCAGAGTCCCTAAGGGAGAAGATAAACATGGTTTGCTTAATCTGGTCCTGCGTCACTCCTTCTGGGGGTGCAATAGAGCATATGTAATCTGTGAAGATTTCGATATGCTTTACAGCATCCTCATTGGCCGAGCCTCCAAATTGGTTTCTTTCAACCATAGTAATGTAGGCAGGCTTGGCCTCAAATGGCTTTCCAGTACCTGCAGGTAAAGTGAACCCATAGGTCCTTTGCCTGAGGCATGGAGTGACTGGCAATAGTAGCTTCTTCTGCCATATTCTCTTCTTCTTTAGGAAAAACTAGAAAGTAGGAAAAAGGTGGTGTTTTTGGTGAAGGTGGATTGTTGGGTGAATTTGGTTGTGAAGGTGGTGTTTTTGGTGAAGATGGTAAAGATGGTTGTTCGAATAAGTCTTCTTGAAACAAGGAAGATGGTGAACCTCCTTCCTGATTTGCTAGAAGCTGCTTTCTCCTTTCTCTAAGAGTCCTCTCTAGCTCGTGGTCCAGTGGTAGGAGTTCTCCTTGAACTGACCTGCGCATAAGATGGAAACTACAAGAAAAAGGTGAGAAGGTTTAAGGAACGAAAAGTTCCTTAAACAAAGAGAAACAAAAACAAAAACAATAAACACTGGCGTCACCTCCCCGACAACGGCGCCAAAATTTGATGCCCGTCCTTGAGGGTACCAAAGATAAAATTTATAAATCCTAACCTTTAACTATAGATAGCGAAAGTCAGGGTCGAACCACAGAGAGGTGGGGAATGTTTATTGTTTGAATGTTAATGTTTTAAGGGTAACAAATATTTGGGGTTGATTGGTTGATTACTATATCTAAAGCAAAGATAAAACAAGAATTAAAAGATGAGAATAAAATATAATAAAAAGGGATGCTAGGATGTTTGGGGTAATAATTAGCTAAGGTAATATAAATCCTAAGGTCAACATGTATTGCAGTCGCGTAAGGGGGTGTAACATATCTTTTTAGGTCTATGCTACCTAATAGCTCATTTCGGCCTATGCTATTAGTTCCTAGGTCTCACAATTATTGGGTGTCAACAATAAGGGTGATTCCTAAATCCTAGGTCACATACCTTTCAGTCTTGAGTAACCTAGCCGTCTTAAGGTGTAAACCAATGCCCTTCCCGTATCTCTCAATCTTGGGTAGGTCATTACTAACATCCTACAAGTCTCCTTTCAGTTTAATTGTAGGGTATTATAGTCAACAAGGAAAGACGAAACAGGATACAAACGCGAGTGGCCGACCGACCAGCTATTCCAGTCGGCCGACCACAGCCTCGGTCGACCGACCCACTATTTGAGTCGGCCGACCGCGGCTCTGCTACAAGTCGGTTTCGGAATTTATTCTACCTATGCATATTATCCCCTACATCCTAACATATGAAATTTAGCTACTCATGGTTGTTAAGACGATTATGAAAACGGGATTAAACATGGTAAACATAGTGAATAATCTAAGTATGCAAGAATTAATAAAACTTGAGATTCTAATTTATACTGGATGTAATAAAAATAAGAACAATAATAAAGCTAAATTAAAAGAGTGATTACCACAATCGGAATTAGGTCAGAAAGGAATAAACTTTATTGAATGCTTGGGAATTGTCGAAAGATTACAAATAAACTAAAGAACTGAATAAAAACTGGATGATTGAATCTATCAAAACTGAGTATTTCAAGATCTCTCGATACCAAAACCCTAATCACAGGATTAGTTTATATAGGGCATAAATTAGAGTTTCCTAAAAGACTCCTACTTCTACTTTATTTCCGAAAAATCTCGTTTCTGGGCTTCGCTGAGGTCGGTCGACCACTATGGTGGGTCGGTCGACCTCCTTTACGGACTTTGTTGAAATCTTGGGCTTTCTTCAGATTTGGACTTTTATGGAGATCAGGGCTGGTCGGTCGACCCGTTTAGCTGGTCGGTCGACCGCCTCCGTATAGGATTCTTCGGTTTTCTCCTTGCTTTGACTTTTGGCATTTAAATAAAGACTCCAGTTGACTTTCCATTGTTCCTTAATTATGCAAAAGACTTGAGGATAAGGATTTGGTGCTAAATCGTCCCTTTTCCGCATAAATCTGCAAAAGTGCATAAAAATACGAAAGTACACGATTGTTGGGAAATAAAGGCTAAAACATAGTAAATGAGCGACCAAAGGCGTGTAAAAATAGATGAAAAACATCATAAAATAGACACGCATCAACCGTAACTATCTTGTTCAAACATGACAAACGCCAAAATCGAACCCCACTGTATACGCAAAACCCGACACCCATACCACAGTGATTACCACCATCTAACCGCCCTGACAACCACCAATAAAACAACCTCAGTACCCGTCCTAAGGATACACAGGAAATCATTCGAAATCAAATGCAAACAGACACGCTCAAACCAGTGACTTGAAACGATTATAGAACGACTCTGACACAGTGATTACACCACCATTCTGACGGTCAACGACGACTTCCCTATGGTTCATACATGATTATCACGCACCCTAGGTTAACAATATTCGAAGAACAGGAACTGTAAACACGAAATCACAAAGAACATAAAGATCTGAAACGAGTGAAACACAGGAAAAACGAGAGCACTATTGGACATAGCCTATTGCCAGCGTGATCGAGGGACCTTAGAACACTCTAAACTACCGTATGAACCACTCCTTTTCCCCTCTGATGTGGCGGCTGCAATATAGGAGTGTGGGTTATCTGTCGTTTAGGGTAGAAGTAGGTCTAGGTTAGGTTATAAGTATGGCGGCAACAACATGAGGTTTTGTGTTTGTTTTAGTTTGTGAATTGTGTCGATGTTTGGGCTGTTTTTTTTTTGCACACAAAACGAGGCCCACTCGTGAACTTAAAACTTGGTCTATTAACTAATACTCAACCCGACATTACATCAACATAATATATATAATATAACACGCATTCGATAAATTAATTATCGAATATATACGTTCAAATAATTATCAACACATTAAAGATAAGTATTAAATATTAAAATAAAATATAATAAAATACGGAGTATTAGAGTCTTTCCTCCTTAAAATGAACTTCGTCCCGAAGTTCACCATCCCATGGTCAACAAACTGGTTAGCACATAACAACAAATACTAATAAAGTACTTCAGGACACGAGTTGTCACATTCTACCCTCCTTAAGAAAACTTTGTCCCCAAAGTTTAACGTATAACCAAGTTTAACAATGTAATGCATAACATGAATAATCAGGATTATCCAGTATATTCAAACAATCACGATATACCAATCATAATTATCAACTAGCCATATCATAAATCATTAAGATTTTACAATCCTATCCTCCTAAAAACATGGTTACGTCCTCGTAACCTCATTATAAAAATTTCACTTCCATTCTCAAAATGGTCACCGAAACCACAATCACAATTCATTTGATAAGGTAATTACAACTAGCATCCGACTTGCCAATTTCATGCTACGCAGTGAAACAAAATCAAGGTAACTAGTACCTATATACCCCTAGATTTTTAACACAAACTTAACATATTTACACCAATGTAGACAATCAGTTAACTCATAGTTCATAATTGGCAAATTAAAACATTTTATGATCATAATCATATCATAGAAGCAAAATCATATTATAGAAAAGACATAAGGCAAATTTTAACTAATGTAATTAACATGGGGCATTAACATATTTCGCGAGGTATACACCAATCTTAGACTAGCAAAACAGCTTAGCATCTCCAGGTATAAAGAAGTTAAACCAATTAATAATTCAATAGATTGCGATCAGATTTTAAACAGAGCATTATGCAAATCACTTTGTGGCATAACAGTATACATGGAGAAGTTATAGGGCTATTGTCGCAAGGGAATAGACAAAGATATACCATTGATATATATGAAAGATCACCAACAGAATTCACTTTGTTCACATAATCACAATTAGATTGCGATATCATGCTAATAAATTTACCAGTTAGTTCATTTTACCACGTGTCCAGACCCTTCCCTGATGAACATTATTTTAACATTACATATGAACACCACATAATTATTTGAGGTCATAGCAATGGAAAGCAATAACGTCTGTATAGTTCAAACTACTTTATATAAAACTCAACGATATAACAGGGTTATATTATCATATAATAACGTTCATATTCATATCATATGTCTATCGTACATACTACTAACGCTATACCAGAATATTACATGATTTACACTACTGAATTCATATCTGATTAAACTTTCATATTTAAAACTTTCACATTTCAACAATCACACATCACACAGTATCTTCCAACATCATAATTAAATAACCGTTTAGCTATTTTGCGAGCTATTATAGTTTTTAGAAAATATAAAACATTAACTAATCATAGGAAAAATAATCAATTGCAAACATTCAGGAAATTATTTATAACAAAATTTACAACTCGGTTGGTCTTGAACAAAAACTTTACAACACTTAGACAGAAATTTGGACAACTTGGAAAAATCACTATTAAATAACAACTCGTTAATATTTTACGTGGCTTATCATTTTGAAAACGTGAATGAATATTCTAAATAGTGGAGTTAGAATTATGCATAAACTAACAATAAATACGTTTTAAATGATTTCTTTTGCAAAACATGAGTCGAAATAGAATTGTGCAGTAATAATAGTAACAATCTGACCACTGTCAACTAAAAATTTATTACTCGCAAAATATAACTCGTATACACATGAAACCAAAAGCATTGGGAGGCTAACTCAGAATATTATCATACATAAAATTTTCCAATACATATATGGAACACATTTTAAATGGCAGCCCGTACAAACAAGGTAACATTTTGAAAATTTATCACATTATCACATTTAAACACAATCATTCCTTCTAAAACATGTGAACATATCATTTGAAGCATTGAAATCACATTGCACCATATTAACATGTAATTGTCATCTAGAAAACAGTAAAGATTGTGAAACTGAAAAGCAGTGCCAACGAACTAATTCAATAGTTATACATGTATGAACAATGCATTATTTCCTACCATCGTAACAATCACAACTGATTTAGGTACGTAAATATATCCTAGAAATCACTAAGGTGCTACTTATCATCATCTCATTACACATATCATTATATTATATCTCTACCTAAGGGTTCCGGGATCATATAGCCGCATGCGTATCACCAGACATGGATTAGTATAACATATAAATCTAACCGTTCTTATTCAAATACCAAACAATATATTACATAGTTACTATAGTCATTTGATATCCAGATATCATATAGACATTTCGAAACACCAAAATCATATGATCATCTCACTCCAAATTATTGTTAAATAAATATACATACATTCTCTGAAAGTTTCGATTCAATCATTCAGATCAATCAGCATTTCAATATCAGTCGTATTCTTCTAATGCACATCATCATACGGGTCAAGCTCATATTTCAAACACATTTCCAATTGTCATATTCTCAATACTTGAAATTCATATATCTCAACCAACAGTCAATATCATTATCATTCTTCACAATACAGATCACCAACTATATTTCAAATCAGAACTTACCCCATTCCTTCTCTGCGGAAACGTTAGTACAATATGTATATATCGGTTTTTTTCCTTTATTCTATACTACCCACGCTCTACATCTCTCAAGGGTAACCAGGTTAGACAGAAAAGGGCCAGTGGCTTGGTTTGAGGGGGCCCCTAACTCATCCCAATCATGGGGCTCCTAACAGTTACTAACCCGGGGTTCATTTTATTAGACTCTTCCTACGTTCATTATTATTCATTTGGTTTAGGCCTGAGGATCGTTCGCTCTGATACCACTTTGTAACACCCCCATTTATTTAAGAGCCTTTAGCAAGACATTCTCAAATAAATAGAGTTGTTACCATCTCGGAATGTCCGAGGTAGTGAATAACAAAGTAAAACAACCAAGGTACCTTATATAAAACTGATAAAATTTAAACTTCTGGTATTACAACTACTACGCAAAGGATAAAAGTAAAACTGTTGATATCTCTAGATGTGACATAATTCTAAGTCGGTCCAAAGTATGCATCTCACATTCCTGCCCCAGCTCCTAGCTCATCGGTCTCTTACATGTAGAACCTACTCCCCATTCCGGATCATCGTAGGTGTACACGAATACACTGTCAACCTCGCGGTTGAGTAGGGTAACACAATAATTATAATGCAACAATTATGATATGCAAATGCAATGATATGCTCGAGCCCAATTTCAATCTCAAACTCATACCCTTGCACCAAGCCATACCGAACCTCACGACAGACTATAATCGGCCGTCGCCGAACACCAGCATAACATCTGAGGTCACCAGGTCTAGTCCTGCAGAACTAGCCTGGGCCCAATAATATTTCATCATCTCAAATCCGTATCCAATGCACATGCCATGCTCATGAATGCAACAATGCTCTTAATCAATCATGTTATTAAATAATGCAATGCGCGTACAAATAATAATAAACAAAACTCATTCCAACCGATACCATTCTCATATAAATCATGCTGAGCATCCATAACACATAATCCGACATTCATTCATAACACGTCATAGAGTATAGGGTCAGTGTATCCTACCTGGATAGTAATATAGTCCAATAGCAAGCCAGCAAACAAACAGAATTATGCCACTTCAAAACCGTCACCTAATCAATATAATATATATGATTACTCACTAATAATAATCACGTAAACAATTATTATTGGTCCACTTAAACCAAATTAATTAATTAAATTAATTAATTAATCATAACAATTACGCCTAACGAAGCCGTACTAAATGTGACCCAAATCAATTATCTTAATAAGTCGATTAACAAGATATCGTCACATAATCATAATATAAATTGTCATCAAACTAGTTA
The DNA here is from genome assembly GCA_029255685.2 of Silene conica. Lineage (NCBI taxonomy): Eukaryota > Viridiplantae > Streptophyta > Magnoliopsida > Caryophyllales > Caryophyllaceae > Silene > Silene conica. The sequence continues at coordinate 31,224,219 of CM055317.2, read as the reverse complement.
TAATAAATACTAACAACAACTAATAGTAATATTAATACTAACAATGCTAACAATAATAACAACAATGCTAACAACAACCCCTAACAAAATTAGTAATATAAGTAATAACAACATATAATAATAAGAATAATAATAATAATAATAATAATAATAATAATAATAATAATAATAATAATAATTATAATAATAATAATAATAACATATGGACCAAACAACACTGTTATTAACAAGACTATAATAACAATAATATAATAATAATAATAATAATAATAATAATAATAATAATAATAATAATAATTAGCAACACAATAGTAATATAAATAATATAATAATCATATTATAAATTAACGCTAGTAACCGTCCCAATTGCTAGTAATACCATCATTAACTATATCAAAACACTACTACTATATCAATTTTAGCAATAATACCAATACAACGATAATTATCAATAACAATAAACATTAATACCAATTGTTGTAAAATATTAAAATTAGAGAACATAAAAAAAAAAAAAATGCTACCTTAATGACAATGATGATATACAATAGATAATAGAAAACAATTAGCTTAACCGTGACAAGTAGCAACAACCGAGACCACGACACCACTTAACAGCCCGACGAACACCGCGCCCAGCACCAACCCCCACCTCTGATGTCCCCACTGGCGCCACCAGGCTCGCCTCTGAGCCATGGTGGTTCCAGGGGAGAGATCAGAGGGTGCCGACAACCACCCACGACGCCGGCAACAGGCTGCAAACCCACCACCACCGTAACTATCTTGTTCAAACATGACAAACGCCAAAATCGAACCCCACTGTATACGCAAAACCCGACACCCATACTGTAATACCTCGAAAATTTTATTATAATAGTTAATAATTATATTGACGGACGGTAGTATTTGAATGTTTATATTCAATAATTAAGTATCGTATAAGTGTTGTTATATTTTGCTATACTGTAGTAAAAGGTTGAATATGCGAAATAGGTATATATCGTGTTTGAGTAAAAATACGGGGTTGGGAGATTTGGGCCTCGTAACTCGTGTCTTAGAGCAGCCCACCACGACACTATACTCATTTACACAAAATGTAAAAACAACTACTCCTGCCGTCATATTACAAGAGCTCCTAAACTCTACCCTAACCCTAGAAACATCTATCATACACATACATCTCTTGCCGCCATATCAGGGAGTATAGGGGAGGTTCACACGGTGGGATTAGGGCGGCCTAGGGTGGTTCGAATACACAAGCGAAACAGGTATGTCACCGCATTTGCATCTCTGTCGTGTAATGTTATGTGTTGATTTAAGGAGTATTTTCGTGGATGTTTTATCTAAGTTTTACAGGGTAATTATCTGGAGTAGTCGGGGTGGTAGAAAGGTGGTTGTCACGGTGGTGTATGGGGGTTATGTCGTGTAATAAGGAGGGGGTTTCGTATCGGTGTTTGTCGCATTACACTAATATGGTGCGTGGTACATGAGTGCTTGGGGGTGGTGCCCCGTTGACTCGGGGGAGGTCGAAACGGTGGTACCACTGTATGCGTCTTGGTCTGAGGTCTAGGGTGATAACCGTGGTGGTTTTGGGTTGTGTCGGGTCTTCGAAAGGCGGTTGTAGGGGTCGTTTTCAGGAAGTCTTGTGATGGGTAAGTCATGAAACAGGCCTGGTTATGGCCATGGTTCAACTCGTCGGTGGCAGTCGAAGGGTTGCGTGGTGTTGGGTGCGGTGGTTACCGGCAGGGGTGGAGGTTTCAGTGTGGGTGTAGGGGCAGTTTTGTTTCCGCGGGTTCATGGAAGTTGTAGTATGACTTTGTAGTTGTTATTTTACTACAAATATTATTATTATTATAATATTGTTATTAGTATATTATTATTATTAGTAACGTATTATGCTTGGTTTTGTATGTGTTGTTATAATATATTAAGTAAGTTATTAAATTGTTTAGTTAAAGGTCTTTCTTTTGAGTCGGGAAATTTCTTTTTTTTAAGGAAATTGCTAGTTCGGGGAAGTTTTAATTTTGGGATACTTTACGCTTTTAGAAGGTTGCTATTTATAGTAAGTGTACTTTGTGATATGATGTGGGGTTCGGGAGGTTTATTGATTCATTACAAATACGTGTTTAGGTAGCAGTTTCCGCGTGGAACATTTCTAGCGAGCTTTGGACTTATCTGCAATCCTGCTATTTGAGGTAGGGGAATACTGTATACATGGTGATGAGTAATCTGTTATTATCCGTTGTCAACTATCTATATCTTATTGTATGAATGGTGTTATATTGTATTTAATTGACTGTATATTTCTGTGATACAATACGATGTGGAAAATATTGGGTCTTGTGATCGGTCGGAGTTTATTTGGCGTTGGATCGGTGCGGAGTTTAATTGGTGTTGGATCGGTGCGGAGTTTAATTGGTGTTGGATCGGTGCGGAGTTTATTTGGCGTTGGAACGGTGCGGAGTTTATTTGGCGTTGGATCGGTGCGGAGTTTATTTGGTGTTGGATCGGTGCGGAGTTAAGGGATGATTGATCCCAATATATATGTTGTAAGTTTGTTTATTTATTTTTTTCCTCTACTCAACCTCGTGGTTGACCCTGTGTATTCGTGATCACCTGTGATGAACCAAGTTATTGGGGAGCAGATTGACAGGTGGCTGAGACTATGGGAAGCTGTGGGAGGAGAGAGCTTGGATCCGGACCAGACTAGAGTCTAGATCACCATAGCCAGTTAGCATGAGTTGTACTTACTTTTCATAAGACAGTTTTATTACAGTTGTAAGAGCATGTTATGGAGTTTAACTTTTAATTAAAGTACTGTTTATCTTTCCTTTGTATCTACTGTCTCGGGAAACCGAGATGGTAACACCCTTATTTGTCTGGGGAGTCCTAGTACAGGCCCTTAAATAAATGGGGGTGTTACAAAGTGGTATCAGAGCGACCCTACGACCGTGTGGTGAGCCTATGGTCGAGAGTACCCGGGTCACACACCTAGCGGGGGAGGATTCTGGCCTTGGCTGCGGTCAAGTTTGAGGCACAACGAGGACGTTGTGTTCTTTAAGTGGGGGAGTTTGTAACACCCCAAGAGTATGAGAGGAGATTTGTCCCACATTGGTAGAATGTGAGGATTGTGATATGTTTATAATAGCTCCCACCCACCACTTAGTAACAAGGCCTTGTACTTTTGGGCTTAAGTGAGGACAAATAATGGGCCCAAGAGTGCACACTCATCTTATTGGGTTTGTGTTACGACCGTGGTGGGTCGGGTTGTTACACATACCACCGTGATTACCACCATCAACCGCCCTGACAACCACCAATAAAACAACCTCAGTACCCGTCCTAAGCATACACAGGAAATCATTCGAAATCAAATGCAAACAGAAACGCTCAAACCAGTGACTTGAAATGATTATAGAACGACTCTGACACAGTGATTACACCACCATTCTGACGGTCAACGACGGTCAACGACGCCTTCCCTATGGTTCATACATGATTATCACGCACCCTAGGTTAACAATATGCGAAGAACAGGAACTGTAAACACGAAATCACAAAGAACATAAAGATCTGAAACGAGTGAAACACAGGAAAAACGAGAGCACTGTTGGACATACCCTATTGCCAGCGTGATCGAGGGACCTTAGAACACTCTAAACTACCGTATGAACCACTCCTTTTACCCTCTGATGTGGCGGCTGCAGTATAGGAGTGTGGGTTATCTGTCGTTTAGGGTAGAAGTAGGTCTAGGTTAGGTTATAAGTATGGCGGCAGCAACATGAGGTTTTGTGTTTGTTTTAGTTTGTGAATTGTGTCGATGTTTGGGCTGTTTTTTTTTTGCACACAAAACGAGGCCCACTCGTGAACTTACAACTTGGTCTATTAAGTAATACTCAACCCGACATTACATCAACATAATATATATAATATAACACGCGTTCGATAAATTAATTATCGGATATATACGTTCAAATAATTATCAACACATTAAAGATAAGTATTAAATATTAAAATAAAATATAATAAAATACGGAGTATTACAGTCTTACCTGATATTATCAGTAAGAATCAAGGGGCTTTTGTTAAAGATATGAGTATTTCTGGAGAATATCCTGATTTGCCAAGATCTTGTGAGATTTTATGGTAGAGGGGTGGTATCCCCAAGATGCATGTTTAAATTGGATTTGCAAAAGGTTTATGATACTATGAGTGGAACTTTGTGGACCAAATGTTAGAAGCTTTACAGTTTCCAGATTACTTCAGAAAGTTAATAATGATTTGTGTTTCTACTACAAGCTATACTGTTAACCTTAATGGTGCTCATTTTGGTTATTTCAAGGGCAGGAGAGGTTTGAGGCAAGGGGATCCAATTTCTCCTTTAATTTTCTGCATTTGTATGGAGTATCTAAGTAGAGTGATGAAATTTGCAACTGAGAGGTGGTTTTTCAGATTTCATCCAATGTGTAATTCTTTGAGGCTACATCATTTGTTGTTTGCTGATGATGTCTTGATGTTTAGCAAAGGTGATGCGAGGTCTATGATGTTGATGCTAAGGGCCTTATCTACATTTTCTGGTACTTCAGGCCGTAAGGTTAATGTTGCCAAATCAGAGGTTGTGTTCAGTGGAGTGAAACCAGAAGTGAGGCAAGATATCTTATATGTTTCTGGGTTTAAGGAGGGGGCCTTGCCTTTCAGGTATCTATGCGTCCCTATTCAGTCTGGTAGGCTTACTAAGAAGGACCGCAACCTTCTCATTCATAAGTTATGTGCTAGGATTAAGGAGATGGGTGCTAGGAAGTTAAGCTATGCAGGTAGACTGGTGCTAGTTAATTCAGTGCTTAACTCTCTGCATCAATACTGGTCTTCAATTTTTTTACTTCCCAAGGGAGTTATAAGTAGAATTGAGAGCATTTGCAGAAACTATTTTTGGAGTGGGCATGCAAAATATCAAAGAGTTCCAACTGTTGCATGGGAAAGAGTTTGTAGGCCTAAAAAAGAAGGTGGTTTAGACATTAAATAGGCAGGTGTTTGGAATATAACAGTTGTGGGGAAGCTTGTGAACTGGATTTACACAAAAGCAGATAGGTTATGGGTCTTATGGATATACCATATCTATTTGAAGGGGACAGCTTGGCAGTCTTATCAGCCTCCTCCAGATTATAATTGGAACTGGAGGAATATATGTAAAATCAAAGAGAAGTTGGTTATTGGCTTTCAAGGAGGGCAGTGGACTATGGACATGAAGGGATATCATGTTAGATCTGGGTATCAATGGCTGCAGGGGCACCACAACCCTGTGCATTGGTACATTCTGGTTTGGGAGAAGTGGAACGTTCCTAAATATGCTTTAAACAGTTGGTTGAATATGCAGAAGGGACTGAGCACTCGTGATAAGTTGAAACAGATAGGTGTTTGTGACAATAACCTCTGTGCAGTTTGTGAGCAAGATGTGGAAACACATGACCATCTCTTTCATTCATGTACTTATAGTAGACTGATTGTGACTGGCATAGAAAGTTGGCTATGCTTGTAGTTGCAGGGGGTAAGAAGGAAAACTAAGCTTCAAAGAAGTGTGAGCAGGCTTGCGTTGAGTGCATGTTGGTATCACATTTGGAACCCGACGAATGAGGCTAGGATATGTCTTCAGATTATTAGACCTCAGAAGTTAATTAAGATGATCCAACAAATAATCATGGACAGAATCACACAGAAAAAAGGGCAGTTCCTGTCTATAAGGGATAAGAATTGGCTACATGGTATTAATTGTATGGATTGATACTTTTATATGGTAGCATGTAATTGAAATTTTATTAATATAATGGACTCACATTATACCAACAAAAACTGTAGGATGCCTCTTAGAATGTTAGTAGCTTATAATGTTGTCGCATAACCATAATATGTTACCATGTACAATACGAGTATGTTATACAATAATGTGGTTACAAATACTCGAAAGGTGGGTACCATGAGAAAAGAAGTATTTGGTTTGTAGTTAAGGTGTCTTTAAATAAGATGTTCCCAAATAATATGTAGCTAGTATGTGCCCGCTTGAAAAGCATTTGCTAGGAAGTGTATATTTGGTATTTATAATTTGTGCTTAATAGTTGTAATATGAACAGGAAAATATAGTTTAATATTGTTGGAATTTATAATTAATTAGTCTTTGTTTGTAATATGTTTACAATTTTTGATAGTTTGTTGGGTTTTCCATATGAACGATGATGGAATTCCATTATATTTTTTCCCTAACAATTAAATGATGAAGAATGATGAACGATAATTTGGTCACGTTTTTTTATTGATATTTTGGATGATGAAGAATGATGAACGATCAAGAATGATTTTAGGGTTTAGGGTTTGGGGGACATACATTTTTTTATAAATATGATGAATGATGAAGATTGATGGTATGCCTATTTTTGGTTTGATATTTTGGAAGGTGAAGAATGATGAATAATAAAAATGATATAGGAATGAACAATTTCAATGATGCAGCTTCCATAAAAATGATGAACAAAGAACACAAATTTTTCTTGGCAGATTGTTCTTTGTGTAATTTCTTTACACAAAAGATTTAAGGTTCACAAATATTGATGTACTATTTGAAGTATTAAAATATTATAATTAGGGAGACATATTTTTCAGAAAAAAACAACTCATAAATGCTCATGTCTATCCATTTCAGAATTCGGGATCCATTTAATGCAAAACGGGGTAGATCGACCCGTCTTATTATTTCAAACGGATACGTATGGTCTGAAATAAGAATTTGTGAAAGTTGAGGCTTTCATCGAAACCAATGCCAAATCTTATTTCTCTTGTCGTATCAAGATTTTTTAGTGAGCAAATATCGTCAAACGATTCGAGACATGATTCAATTGTGATGGGTGTTAAGGAGTCGGTAGAATCCATTGCGATTTGAAATAACTACAAAAACGGACAAGAAGGAAATCAATAAATAAACATTTATCGTTTTAAATACTTGTAAACGGTTTTAAACAAGTACGACATTTGAACAATGACCTTTACTCAACTATACAAATGATCCCAAGACCCAAAACCCATATCAACTTCCATGTGAGCCTACGGGCCCTCTACACTTTCATTAATATGATTCTGGTAGGTTAACTCATTTAACCAATTCTACACTTAGAACTCTCGGTCGAAAATTTTCTTTAAATTATCTTTAGCCCAAACTTATTCCGGCAACGCTCGGTAATACTTTTGTCGAGATCGACCAGTTTTCAAAGTGTAATAACATTTATTGCTCCACTTCTCAACATCAAATGAGGTGCCCTGAAAAATCGTATTGTACCCAAATGAAGACTGAGGCTCATGGGTTATTTACTCTTTGGTAAGGCTAAGTCTCAATATTTGATATGTAAAGGTCGAGTCAATTTATTATCTATCTCTTTTTGAGTGAACTAAATCGGAGAACTAACGATAATTGTAATTGACACGGTCGATATCCTCGATGAAATGCATGACATGTTATGACGATTTGGATATGCATACAAACATACAAAGCAAAAAATTAAAAGCATAAAAGAAAATCCTAGTATGGCCTTCCTAAAATAGAAAATGAAATACAAAATACAAATTCGAAAACCAACTCTTTTGGTCCCTTGAACTTCACTTGTGGCACGCATAACAAGGTAAACACCATCTTGGTCGGAACTCCTTTCCGAACGGCACCATCTTCAAGGGTCTCCGGAATTCAAAATTACAAATTTGGCAAGCACAAATGGCTACGGTTGTAGTTAATAACCGTAGCCGTAAATATTTTGGGAATAGGCTTTTACAAAGGCTACGGTTGTCTTTAAAGAACCGTGGCCAAAATATAAAAAGCTACGGTTGTAATTAATAACCGTAGCCAAAACTATTTTAAAAAATTAAAAGCAACGGTTGTTCTTTGAACCGTAGCCATAGTCACATATCTTTTTAATTTCTTAAAATGCGAGAATGAACTATGTAGGCGATATGTTTAATGCCCTCCCTAATATATTGCTTGAAACTAGTTTCTATTCTCACTTTCCCTCACTTCAACAATTTTATTAACAAAAAGAATCCGCTCTCACCACTGCTGTCGCGCTGCTACCGCCACCACCGCTCCGCTGCAACTCTGCCAGTTAAGCCGCCGCACTGCCGCTGCCTCTCACTGACATTTTAAGGTGCGTTTAATTTTTGTTTTTTTTAATTTCAGTTTGTTAGATTAATTTTAGGGATTGTTAATTAGGATTGTTTATTTTAATTAGGGATTGTTATTTGTGTTATTGGTTGTTTATAAGAGATAAGTCGCCATAAGGCATTGAAGAGGGTTGGTTTTTTGACTTAGGATTAGAATCTCCTCTTTTCGGGAAATTGAAAAGTGTGGTGCGAATATGGTATAACTAATACCTGCTGTATGTACTACTCTAGTATATGAGCTATCAGGATGCTCATAAAAATCCATCAAAATTGAATCTTTGCTGTAAAAAATTTCTTTGATGTTGTTTATGCAGTTTTTTATTGTTTGTGATTGATGTATGAATGGTATTGTTGTTGTTTTCATGTGGTAGAAAATTATTTTATGGATAAAAGGGTTGGTGGTATTTATGAATTATGAGACCGTCTCATATGAGAATTAGTGAATGTCAAGAATGATAGGTATGGACTACCCTTTGAGTACAACAGGAGGAATTTTGTATGGCTGTTGTTTGATTTTTATTTGTGAAATGATAATCGAGTTTGCGTAATGGTTAAGGACAGTTTGATGGAGTGAAGGATGAGTTTTTATAAGGTTGGTAATGTGTAATTCGTATTGTGGGTTTGATACAATTACATTGGTTGGTAATGTGTTATTGTCAAACGGGTAGGATATGAAATATAAGTATGGTAAGGAAGATGAATTACCGTAGACATCGACAGGGGTTGGGGTTGGATCAATAGTGGTTGAACATAGTATATTAGTGTCTCTTTCCAATGCCTTACGAAGGAATCCACTCATAGCTTTTCTTTCTATCTTTCTTCGGCTGTGATAGGGATCAAAAGTAGCTAAAAAGAAACTTCTCTTTACACAATTGGTGATGATGCAGAAGTGAAAGAAGAGAAGAGAGAATATAGAGGCTAGCCAACCACTACTTTACTTTACTTTACATTAACTTGACTTTTCATTGCTTTCGACTTTGACGCCTTTTCATGGGGTCGAGACGCGCCCAACATGAGATATTTCATCAAAACAAAAGTCATATCTAATTTATATTTTGAAATGGCAGGGGCAGAGAGGCACTCTCATGTTTTCTATGAGGTAGAGCCTGACATTTGGATGGTCATGGTAAGTGTTTCCTACTTAGAAAAATGCATTCTATACCGTTTTGCATGGTTGTGATTGAGTTTAGTTGCCTCAAATTGACATGTGGTAGTTTTTCATATTTTCTAATGGGTTGTGGGACAGTATCTGGTGCTATGGGGGCAATCTGTGTTTACCCATTGTAGGTCGTCAGGATAAGGTATGTCAGTTACTGTTGAAAGAGTGTTATTAAAAGTCAGGCATTTATAAACGATTACTCTGCGTAGTGGCAGATTTTAGAATATCCATCATCTAAGATAAAAGTCAGTATATAACATGTGTTGTCTATGTATACTTAATACTACAGTTTTCTTTGTTGGTTTCCAGTGAAAATTTGTAACATCTCCAGGTCACTGGTTCAAACCTTTTGAAAAAAAATCACTAGTTCAAAATTTCAAACTTTGCTCTCTTGTTGGGCTAGGTCTGCCAAGCACCACCATTTTGGCATGTTTTTAATATTCGTGAACTCAATAATGCAGGAACGATGGGGAGCCTCAATGGCTATCCTTGTGCCTCAATGGCTCACTAGTTGAATGATTATGGGAGACTGAGTGTAAACGTCGTCTTAAGCAAGCTCTTTTGCTATGTTTCATACTCTGTAATATTCAAGACCTACATAACGAGTCCTTGACCTTGCTGGAGAGGAAAACAACATTTTGCCTGTTGATTAATTAGATTCATCTTAAAACTTAGATACCTTTCCTTATTAATTTCCGAAAATCCAGCCTATAGCAAAATATCAGGATTATAATTAAGCTCGATCTGATTGTTCTATTCAGAATTTAAGCTAATCAGTCAACAAATGCACCCATGTCCGAAGTTTTCCGAAAGACTTTTCGGGAAGAAAGATGGAAGGGATTCTACAAAGGATTGTTTCTGCTCAACCATAGTGCCACCATGAATCCGTGTTTGTTGTATGTGTGGTAACATAACAAAAGCAGGTGATTCAAATTTTGTTGCAACTTTGAGATTATAAGCTTCCATGAAGAACGACATTATCATTTGTTCAATCATTAGTTCTTGTACTTTTTTTCTTTTTCACTTTCTGGTGCTCATGCCTTGCACTTTTGTTTGGTGTAGATAATAGAGAAGAACAAAGACTTGGAGGGGATATGGTGCATTCATGCTCTAAGGAGTATGCTTAGAGAAGTGCATTCTCTGTTTGTGATGTTCAATGGATCTTTAAGAGAGATGCGTGACAAGTATTCTAGTGGAGCGCTACTTCATCCTCTTTTGTACTCCTTTATTACGGATTATCTGCACGATAAGGCTAATTACTGTAAGGAAGTGGCTTATCAGATTATTTCCCATTGTCTTTTAAGTTAAAAATTCATTGTGAGTTACCAATTGTTAGACTGTCAAAAATAGTCCTTTAGATTTCTGTTGCTTCGGTAATGCTGAAGTTTCCGTGTCAACTTTCATTCAGTTTCCACAACTGGGATTATGCAAACATTTCTTCCTTTGGGCCTCGTGCGATTTTTTTTTTATTTGAGGCATACTTGATTTTTGGGAAGAAACTTTAATTACCATCCTTTCGTGACTCATTGAAAGAAAGAGGAATCGTGCAAATGTTGACGGTGGATCGTGACTCGTGAGGCAGCAATAGAAGTACATGTAATTCTAAAGCTGATTTACATTTTCTTTGATGGCTGTCAATTTTGGACATAATAATACTGTAAAATTGATCTTTTTTGTTGCCTATCCCTGATATTTGCTTCAGAGAGCTGTATACAACTAAAATAATACCGATGCACCATCCTACAATACTACATTACTGCATATGCACACCTAGCCGAAACTATAGTCTCACTTACTTATACTTTGTTGGATTCCTATCTTCCATGCCGTAATACAATGATTTACCCTGCATGAAATTTTCTTACATATGTCATTATCATTTCCATTGGGCAGTCACTAATTGTCTGACTTTTGAAACTCTAGTAGTGAAGGATGTATCCAACTAAAGCATGGGACAGAGGCTACTATTATGTTTTGGTTTACTTTGCTTCAACGAAGCAGAGTACTAGTGCTTGATGAAGCGACTGCATCAATGGATGATGCAACTGACACAATCCTGCAAAGAACAATAAGGACAGAATTTGCAGATTGCACTGTGCAGAATCCCTATTGTGATGAGCACCTGTTTAAGAGTTCTGCAACAGCAAAAATTGTTGTAATTGTACCATTATTGCTACTGTTTATCCTCTATGCCAAGACTGATTCACAACTTAGTTATCAGATTAAGTATGTTGTAAATGTAAGGTTGTAGCTAGTCTGCTGTAATTTTTCTAGCCTGGTTTATTACTTAGATGCATAGTCATTTGTAAACTCCAAAAAGACTAATATTTTGTTTAATTTGAATAAATTGGGTTTAGGATGTTCATGAGGCAACCCTTTTTTATATTTTTTTTTTATATTTTTTTCTTTAGAAACGGCTACGGTTCTTATTATACAACCGTAGCCTTTTCCTATTTCAGGCTACGGTTACTAGTATACAACCGTAGCCTTTACTTAACAGTTGGCCACGGTTCTAAGTAAACAACCGTAGCATTAAATATTTTTGGCTACATTTAATAAATTTTGGCTACGGTTATTAATTCATAATCGTAGCCTTACATGAACTTATGGCTACGGTTCACAACCGTAGCCATATCTTTACCACTTAAGGCTACCCCCTGATTTCCTACGGTTGCACAACCGTAGCCATATGGCTTTTTTAACCGTGGCCATATGTCATTTTTGTACTAGTATTTGGTCCCTTGAACTTCACTTGTGGCACGCATATATACCAAGGCAAACACCGTCTTGGTCGGAACTCCTTTCCGAACGGCACCATCTTCAAGGGTCTCCGGAATTCAAAATTACAAATTTTATATTTACTTTATACATTACAAAATAGAATAAAAAGCAATAAAATAAAGTGATGCGAGATCACATTTAATTACAACCGAATCAATATTCCCATACATTTCGGGTAATATAGATTAAAACTAAGGTCATACTAAGCAAAATACATAATTCCAAATAATGTAAATAATAATTATGACAATCATAAAATAAAGGATTAATTGATAAGAATACTCTGAACTATGAGTGTCCTGCTTAAAATACTTCAAACTCTATTTTAACTACCAATATAACCAACTAATGTTCTCATTCGCTTTTATTATAATATATGACTTGCTAACTGCTAAATAAGTGAAGAAATTTTTAATCCTTCTTTAACCCATCTTTCTCTTTCTACTTATCTGTTAATCTATTCACCTAATCACACCATTAAAACACGCTACAATAAGTTAACAAAACAACAATTTCTATTCAAAGCAAATGAGGGCATTAGTTGGTTATATTTGTAGTTAAAATAAAGTTTAGAGTATTTTGAACGGTTCACTCATAGTTCAGAGTATTTTTATCAATTAATCTAATAAAACGCAATGGTTATGTATATGTATCTAACATGTCAATCCTAAGCCAAATTGCCCTATTTAAATTTTGTTATCGACATAATCCGGTTTTATGAAATCGCGTGATTTCAACAATCAGAAACACCAAACATTACGTGAATCAAATTCACGTTTAAGTTAAACATCCTAACACATTTAGATTTTAAAATTTAGTCTTACTTAAATTTTGAACATGATTTAACTTATTATTACATGATTGCTCATATTAGGACTTTAAATACCAATTATTATTAAGTAAATCATTAATAAATTTAAAACAATTTTAAATGAACTCAAAATTTTCCTGTCAAAACCTTGAACATTCTGGAACTTTTTCATGACATTCGAGATGTTCAAGTCATTCGTAAAATTATTGAGAAAAAAAAACGTTGCGGTTTATCGGTTTTATCAAATAAAACATCTAAAGTATATTCAAATTAAAACAACTAAATTTATGACTTTAGATCTGATAAATATACTTAAAAAGAGAAACTTAAAATATTTTTCTCATGGCATGAAACATTTTATATCAAATATTATTAATAAAGTCAAATATTATGCGAGTTTCTTAGAAAAATCATAAAACATGAAATACAAAACACACGGTTTTAAAAATTTACATGCTGACTTTATAAATTATAAGTGATAACATATTAAAATTGCATGCCCAGATTCGATGTTTAAGTCATACAAACATATTACACCATTTTAATACGATTTTATCATATAAATTTCGTAAAACATGTTAGACAACTTTCCTTAACATGAAATTTGACATGCTATTAGTGACTAATATAAGGAAAATCATATCCAAAAATCACTTGAAAAAACGTTGATTTACTATTTTTAGTCGAAAATTGACATTTATATCATTATAATCATATTATAAATATCTTAATATATATATATATATATATAGATTGCATCATGTGAGGTCTATGATCTTAAATGAGGATTGAGGTCTACTATAAGAACCATTAGATCAACAAAAAGAACCATGAGATGATGCCACGTGGATAATACAATTCAGCAAAAACGCAAAAGTTACTACAGTGGGAGTCGATCTCGCGACCACGAGCAACAAAAACCAGCACTTTACCAACTCTGCCCCAACATCCTTATCTATTTATGTAATATTGTATCATATTTAACACGTGATTGTTGAAGTGAGTTTGGAGACGGAGCCATACGCAGAATTGCTCAAATTGCTCAAATTGCGAATTGCGAATTGGGATTGAACCCGAAACCTTCGGAATTATTTTTTCTCGAAATTATATTTTCGAAATTTTTTTTTCGAAATTTTTTCCATCGGAATTTTTTTTAAAAACAATTCTCAAAACTTTTTCCGAATTTTTTCTCGAAATTTTTTTTAAATTTTTTTTCTCCAATCTTTTTTTTTTCTCGACAAGATTGGAGAAAAAAAAAATGCGTAGATACACATCTCTTAATTCGTAGATACACATGTCTAAATGCGTAGATACACACCTTTAAATACGTAGATACACATGGCTAAATGCGTAGATACACATGGCTAAATTAAATGCGTAGATACACATATCTAAATGCGTAGATACACATCTCTAAATGCGTAGATACACATGTTTGAATGCGTAGATGCACACCTCTATATGAGTAGATACACATCTCTAAATGCGTAGATACACACCTCTATATGAGTAGATACACATCTCTAAATGCGTAGATACACATGGCTAAATGCGTAGATACACATCTCTAAATGCGTAGATACACAAGTCTAAATGCGTAGATACACACCTTTAAATGCGTAGATACACATCTCTAAATGCGGAGATACACATGTCTAAATGCGTAGATACACACCTTTAATGCTTAGATACACATGGGTAAATGCGTAGATACACATATCTAAATGCGTAGATACACACCTTTAAATACGTAGATATACATGGTTAAATGCGTAGATACACATATCTAAATGCGTAGATACACACCTTTAAATACGTAGATATACATGGTTAAATGTGTAGATACACATCTCTTAATGCGTAGATACACATGTCTAAACTCTAAATGCATAGATACATATCTCTAAATGTGTAGATATACATCTCTAAATGCGTAGATACACATGTTTGAATGCGTAGATACACACCTCTAAATACGTAGATGTACATCTCTAAATGCGTAGATACACAACTGAAGAGTCTATTGATATAATATACTCAAGAAGGGGGGGTTGAATTGAGTATGCCTTCTTTTTAAAATCTTCTTCGATGTGTGTGTAGTTGTATGATGATCGTTGAGTAGAGCAATAATAAAGTAGAGGCACGATATTTTTGAAGTGGTTCAGTCTCACACTCTGAGACCTACGTCCACTATTCTCGATTAATAAAATTAGTACCAACTCTGGATTACAATTTTATCAACCCTACTCGTGCGACTTTGATGTTAGTCACAACTCAATCTAGATACCGTTAAATATCTAGCTACGACAAATACCGTTAAATATTTGTCTTACAACGAGTACCGCTAAATACTCAATCTATCTTACGTAAATAAGATAAGGTCTTCAATGTTTTCTTGGTGTCTCTATCTTGAATGAATAAGATCAATGCTTGAGCACTTGAATCTTGAATCGGATATGACAATGAAAAGCTCGAACTTGAAGAATATGAACGGCGGCTCTTTCTCAATATGCGTGTATGTGTGTTGTGTATTTCGTGTAAATTAATGTGTCATCGGTAGTCTATTTATATAGAATATGTATCTAGGTATTTCTAACCCTAGATGATTTAGGAATATTACTTAAAACTAGAATACTAGTCTTTTAGTAATATTACCTTAAATCTAATCTTAATATATTTAGGAAAGATTTAATAATATACTTTATGTATTATATAAGGAATCAATTTCCTAATTCATATTTAGGAAAGATCTTTATATAATAAACAATTAGTATCCTTATTAAATCAACTTCCTAAATCATGTCAAAGATAATAAAATATATTACCATAATATAATCTTAGTTTATTTAGGACATTAAATAAATACATAATATTTATTTAAATAAGTCCTACACGATTTATGATAATGTGACATATCACACAATTACCAAAATCGAAACAAACTAAATCTTAGATTATATATTTTGACAATTAAAATCATATAAAAAATCTTTAGTTTATTTTAGTAATAAATAATTATCTCATAAGACAATTATTTATTTCTTATTTAACTAAAAGATATTTTATATAATCCTATTAAGATTAACAATTCCATATCTAAATAAAATACCATTGAACTATTAATACTACACGACACAACTTAGGAAACAACCGTTTCACTTTAAACACATATAAATCTTGATCATTTCTTCATGATGTAGAGTTATAGCTACGAGCTATAACTTGAATCCGTCTTGTACTAAAGCTATAGTTGACGAATACAACTTTAGTTTATTATGCGCGCTTGTGATCTTCTATCAATCTTCGACTTAGTCAAATCATTGACTAATGTGCTTGAATCTTTTATACTTGATAGATTAGATCTTGTTACTAATGTTCTGTACACTTAGCACACGATTATACATACGAGTATATAATATATAAATAGCTAGACTTGTCATTATCAAAACATAAACATATATACTATATATATATTTGAATATATGGTTCAACAAATTCCCCCTTTTTGATGATGGCAAGTCTCTCTTAGATTTCGTGTCTAAGTGTATGTTCCCCCTCAATATAATAAGGGTCATTCATAGCAAAGAATCACTTAGGGTTTCTATCTTCTATCTATCCCATATCCTTTAAGGACCCTAAGAGACAATGAATTACGACAAGGAGCAAGCTTAGGCAAATTCTAATCTAAGTCGCATTTTTCCCCCTCTTGACATCATCGAAAAGATGAGAACAAAGACATGAAACGACTAGAATAATATACGTACGAAGCATAAGCAAGCATATAAACGAGACGAAATAAAATGAACATAGAAAATATCACATAACCACATACGGAATGTTAAAAATATACACAATCAATCCAAAATATTAAGCCAATGGGCCGAATGAAAAGATAATAGGGTTTAAAGAAAATTGGGCCGGCTTAGGGATAAGTTCCTGCAAAAGGTAACAAATTGAGATGGGCCAAGGAATAAGAAGGACAATTGGGCCGCATCAAAAACAATTATAAAGTTTGTTAGGTTTAGGAAACCCGAGGGAGCAAAACGAAACATAGCCTCGGATTCCGAATGGGCCACGGAGTCAATTTGGGCTTCAAGATAAAAGAGTTTATAAGTCCACCACCGGACTTAAGGCAAAACAACAACATAACAGCTTCAATCCAACAGAAATAGAGACGGATACGAATTATCAGGAGCGAGAGCTTGAACCCGGATTCTTGGCATAAGGATTGACGTAGTCGGGTCGGGTACGGAATTCAAGGGTCTCCAATCTATCGAGGCAACTGGTCACGTTCCTTCCTTGAGCATTGAGTGCAATTTCGAAATTAAGTACCTTGAGCGAGAGTGCCTTGACGGCCTCAAGTGCTTTAGAAGCATCCTCTCGTAACAACCCGTGATCACGCACGATGGCTCCTCCTTGAGATGCAAGAAACGAAAGACGATCGCTCATGCTCAACAGCTCCGAGCAAACAACAGATACCTCCGAGCCAATTTTTACCAAGTGGTTATCCACTTTCTCCATCCATTCCGTTACCTTAGCCTCAAAATCACGACCCCTCTTAACCCTGCTACCCCCTGCCTCCTCTTTCTCCTTTTTAATTTCGCACATACCCAGGATTTGATCCATCTTGGCTTCAAGACCAGCAAACAATGGTGACGAATTCGGAGTTGGTTCGTTCTTACCAAACGCGAGATCAACCCCATCGAAGCAAAATCCCATCAGTTTCAACAAACGATCAGTCATAACATCTTTTGGCTTAATTCCAAAACTATTATTATCAACCACACCCTTTTTAAACAATAATTCGGATATCCACATTCCATATGGAATGTCGACGGTTGAGCAAAACTTTTCCTTAACGACCACATTCGAAACTTGACAGATTTTGTGACATAATAAGGAAGCTAAGTCGACTTTCTGTCCCTCCAACCAACTATATAATACCACGGCTTCGACACTAGCAATCTTATCCCGACCACCCCGACGAGGCAACACAGTGTTCCACAAAAAATTCAAGAAGAACTTCAACTTGGGGTTAAAAGAAACAGTAAGCAGGGGTGTTACCTCGGTGGCATCCGCATCAAAGTACTTCTTAATCACCATTTTTTGTTCTTTAGGGACTACATTCCACTCCAACTTTGGGTCAAGATTTAACCCTTCATGATCAAGTTTGAAGATATCACAAATATCCGATTTTGTTATAACTACGTCCTTTCCATTCACAACACCCACAATGCCATTGTCAATCTTTTTAACCGAAGCAAGAAACTGAACCATCTCAATAGGAAAAATCAACCCCGAAAAGCTACTAATGTACTCCCATCCCTGATATTTTAAGAAATCTTTAAAGAAACCTAAAGATTTCGAACCTTCGACCCATGACCGTGAGTAATAACGACCCGCATGTATAGCATAAGGAAGAACACGTTCAATCAACATACCTTCGTTCTTGGTCATTCGAACTCTTTCAAGACCCTCCCTAGTAGCTTCAATCGAATACTCGGAAAACAGAGGGCGCGGGTTCTGAGATGCAAAACCCATTTCATGCATGTCATCGGAGATGGAAGGAGATGAACGGTTGAGTTTTCGTCTTTTGCCTTTGTCAGATGGTGGTGCGGCGGTGGCTATGGGTGTTGGAGACGGTGGGGGTGACGGAGTTGGTGAAGGAGGGGAAGGTTTCTTTTGATGAGAGCGGGTTGCACGGGATGGAGGCATAGTGGTTGAGGTGAGACACAGTGGTTGTGAAGGCGAGATAGGGTGAGATTTTGAAACGGTTTTAATGGAGTTTTGGAGGTTTGAGTTTTAATGGGTTTTGGTAATTTTTAATGGAGGTTTTGGGTTTGGTAATAAAAATGAATAAGGGAGGTGAATGGTAGTAAGTTTGAGGGAGAGAGGTTGGTTGGGGTAATTATTGAGGTGGGGTGAAAGTCAAAACCTAGGGGAATAGGTTGGGGTACGTGGCAGTGGGGACCGACACACACACGGTTTGTGTGTTGTTTTGAGGTAAGTTTTATAGTTTTATTTGTAATATTTGCTTATTATTATTTTGTATATATTAAAATATGTATGTTGTGAGATAGTTGTAATATGTGACGTAATATTATTGTGAGATCGATTGTGCACACATTCATATGTAAATCATATAATATGACTATAATCACAAAATTTAACATCGAATATATACATACACATGCAGCGGAGTATACGGACACAGTCATATAATCTCATCTAAACCGTAGTCAATCATTGGGTTATTTTTGCTTTTAAGATTTGATTAGGTGCCACCGATTAAACCAATTTCCAATCGCAAAGTCTCAAAGCGTTCTCTAGCCAATGGTTTAGTGAAGATATCTGCCCACTGTTTTTCCGTACTACAAAATTCCAATTTTATATTTTTCTTTTCAACATGGTCTCTTAGAAAGTGGTGTCTAATTTCAATATGTTTGGTCCTCGAATGCTGGGCTGGGTTTTTAGATATAATTATAGCACTCGTATTATCACATAATATAGGCACACATCCAACATCAACACCGTAATCATGTAACTGTTGCTTTAACCATAAAAGTTGAGAACATACCAGTGCGGCTGCAATATATTCTGCTTCAGCAGTTGAGAGAGCGACAGAATTTTGTTTCTTGGATCCCCAAGATATAATACAAGGACCTACAAAGGTAGCAAGTCCGGAGGTACTTTTTCTGTCTAAAGAACATCCTGCATAATCCGCATCTGAATATCCTACTAAGTTAAAGTTACAGTCCATGGGATACCATAGATATAATTTTGAGGTTCCGATTAGGTATCTTAATATTCTTTTAACTGCAATCATATGTGATTCTTTTGGTGCAGATTGGAATCTCGCACAAACACAGACACTAAACATTATATCTGGACGACTTGCTGTAAGATAAAGAAGTGAGCCAATCATACCTCGGTAAGTTGTTTCGTCTACAGACTTACCATCTTCGTCTTTGGTTAGCTTCTTATCTGTGACCATTGGAGTAGGCATTGCATGAGAGGTTTCCATTCCAAATTTCTTTAGTAACTCTTTGACGTATTTTTGT
Organism: Silene conica; assembly: GCA_029255685.2. Lineage (NCBI taxonomy): Eukaryota > Viridiplantae > Streptophyta > Magnoliopsida > Caryophyllales > Caryophyllaceae > Silene > Silene conica. The sequence continues at coordinate 31,204,214 of CM055317.2, read as the reverse complement.
TGATGAACTTTGATTCCTTCTTCAGTTTGTTGTATTTGAAGTCCAAGGAAGAATTTTAGTTCTCCCATCATACTCATCTCGAATTCAGAAGTCATCAACTCAGAGAAGTACTTGCACAACTTTTTATTAGTTGAGCCAAAAATAATATCGTCAACATAGATCTGAACTACTAGTAGATCTGAGTTTTCGCTTTTAAGAAATAGGGTTTTATCCACAGACCCTCTCTTGAATCCACTCTCCAATAGGAACTTTGATAATCTGTCGTACCATGCTCTAGGTGCTTGTTTCAGACCATAGAGAGCTTTGTCCAATTTGAATACATGATCCTTGAGTTTGCTGTCAGGAAATCCAGGAGGTTGTTCAACAAATACTTCCTCTTGGAGATAACCATTAAGAAATGCAGTCTTAACGTCCATCTGAAAAAGCTTCATTCCCTTGTGTGCTGCAAATGCAATGAGTAGTCTTATTGCCTCAAGACGAGCAACAGGAGCAAAGGTTTCGTCATAATCGATCCCTTCCTGTTGGTTGTATCCTTGAACTACCAATCTGGCCTTGTTTCGCACAATGACTCCAGTGTCATCCAATTTGTTTCTGAATACCCATCTAGTTCCAATGACAGTCCTGTCCTTTGGTCGAGGAACAAGATGCCAAACTTTGTTTCTTTCAAATTGCTGGAGTTCTTCTTGCATGGCTACTATCCAGTCTGGTTCTGCGAGAGCTTCCTTGATATTTGAAGGTTCAATGGTGGAGAGAAAAGAGTAGAATGAGCAAAAATTATTTAAGCTCCTTCTAGTTTGAACTCCATCTGTCAGGCTTCCTATGACATTGTCCAAAGGATGAGAGCCTTTGTATCTCCAGTTCCTTGATTGATTATTAGCATTATCTGAGCTTGACTCGAGATCTTGACTTGTTCCCCCTGAATCCAAACCTGGGTTTATAGTAGGGTCAGGTATAACTCTGCCCTCTTCCCTTTGGTTTTGATTTAAAGTTACAGTTTCATTAGCTGTAACTCTGGGTTCCAAGTCATTGGTTTGAGAGTTATCTACAGTATCATCAACTGTAGTTTCATCTCTCGCACCATCTTCTCCCAAGTTAAGTTCATCATGAGTTCCTTGAGGTTCTCCTTCTTCAATTTCCATTTCAGGAGGATTTTCCCTTGATAACCTGAAATCAGGTTCGTCTAGATTTTCCTCTATATCCTGTAATGGCTTATCGAAGACATTATTCTCATCAAAGATAACATGAATACTTTCCTCTATGCATAAAGTACGTTTGTTAAAAACTTTGTAGGCTTTACTATGATCTGAATATCCTATAAAGATTGCTTCATCACTTCTAGGGTCGAATTTGCTTAATCTGTTTTTACCATTGTTGTGAACAAAGCATTTACTACCAAAGCATCTTAAATGAGATATGTTTGGTTTACGACCTCGAAGAAGTTCATAAGGAGTCTTTTTAAGGATAGGTCTAATCATAGCACGGTTATGAATATAGCAAGCTGTACTAATAGCCTCAGCCCAAAAGTTTCTAGGTAGGCCACTACAAAGAAGCATTGTTCGAGCCATGTCTTCTAGGGTTCTGTTCATTCGTTCTACGACTCCATTTTGTTGTGGGGTTCTAGGGGCCGAGAAGTTATGACCAACACCATTGGTTTTACAGAACTCAATAAAAGCATGATTGTCGAACTCAGTTCCATGGTCAGTACGGATTGTTACTAGGTTTGATTTATATTTGTTTTGGACAAGTTTTATGAGACTAACAAATTCATCGAATGTTTCGTCTTTAGAGTGAAGAAAAATTGGCCAAACAAATCTAGAGTAATCATCAACTAGAACGAAAACGTACCTGGAACCACCTCTGCTTCTTACCTTCATAGGGCCACATAGATCCATGTGTACTAGTTCAAGAGCTTGTTCTGTGCTTACCACTCTTTTAGGCTTAAAGGATGATCTGACGTGTTTACATCGTGCACATGTGTCACACATCTTTTCTTGATCAAATTTGATCTTTGGAAGACCTTCGACCAAGTCCCATCTTTTCAGCTTACTTAGAATAGGTGAGCTAATATGACCAAATCTCTTGTGCCATAGACATGGATCATCTAACGTAACTTTCATGCATGATAGAGAATTAGTAGGTACAACATTTAAATCAATCATATAAACATTTTTTATCCTGTGACCTTCAAGTATCACTTTACTGGTGCCTTCTAAGATTATACGACATATATCTGAATGAAAAACCACTTTATTTCCTTTGTCACATAATTGAGATATACTGATAAGATTGTGTTTGAGACCATTTACAAGGTATACATCATTTATAGCATGAGAGGATGAAATACCTATCTTACCAATTCCGATGATCTTTCCCTTTTTGTTATCACCGAATGTGACTTTACCTCCGTCAAAAGGTTTTAGGGTTTGGAATAGGTTTACGTCGCCTGTCATATGTCTTGAGCATCCACTGTCGAGATACCATAGGTTATTTTCCTTGGCGACAAACTGCACAAATAATTTTAAAGACAGGATTTAGGTACCCAAGCATACTTGGGTCCTTTGTTGTTAGTAATCACAAATACATCTTCCTTTTTAACCCAGACTTGTCTTACATAGGTCTTTCTATATCGGTAGTAGTTGGGTTTTGATGTTCTTGTGTAAGTCTTAGTTTGGACTTTAGGTGACCAATTTTTGTGTGTAGCTTGAGGAGTCTGTTTGGTTCTGTTTTTCTTTTCTTCGTAGTCAAATGTCATGTCATAGAACCATCTGTGGTCAATGTTTCTTTCCTCAGTTTTATCATTATCATTATCAGAGACAGAATTAGTGTCGCTTGGAATTCCTAAGGATTTAACAAACTTAACTCCGGTATTAAAATCTTGTGCGTGTTTTACACAGTTTTCTCGGAGGTGTCCAGTATGGCCACAATAAGTGCATATTAAATACTCAGGAAGGTCGGCATATTTTCTTCTTCTAAAGTCTCTATCTGTTGGACTTTGTTTACACTTTGAGTGATCCCTCCTTCCATAACATTCGTGACCTAAACCCATCTTCATGTTGTTGTCGGATTGTTCAGTTAGGAAGTTTAGAACGTTAGTGCTTCCTTCCCACTTATCGTGAACTTTCCGAGCATGAAGAAGGAGTTCTTTTAAGGAGTCTATTTCTTTCTTACATTCACTATGGTCAGTATTGCTAGACTCTTTTAGGTTTTGAATGTCTTTATGGAAGTCAGACACAATTTTGGCATGTTCTTTCTTGATTTTAGATATACTGAATTCTAGATCCATGATTTTGCTTTCGAGAATCTCAACTTCTTCTTGATGAGTCTCATCTTCGACCATAGTCGAAGATTCTGACTTAAGCCGTTCATTAACCTTTCTTAATTCTGAAGTTATAGCTTCATTAGCTATAACTTTAGATTGAAGCTCTTTAATGTTGAGTTTTAGTTTTGAGGTTATAGCTTCATTAGCTATAACTTTAGACTCAAGAACCTTTTTCTCAGACATAACTGTTTCCAACTTAGCATTTGCTTCAATGCTTATTTTGGATTTCAGTTTCTTAGCTTTGGCTTTCAGAAGTTGATTTTCCTCAGCAATATCGAGGATCTGCTCTTTCAAGTCATCTAACTCAAGACTTTGTTCATGACATTGGTCTAGGGTTTTCTCAAAATATTTAATTAGCATAGCCTTAGATAAGTTTTTAACTTGACTTTTGAGTTGAAGAAAATTTACCTCTTCGTCGTCGTCGTCTGAGTCTGATTCTCCAAGGAGACACATATTCGATGCGTCATCTTCATCATTGTCGTTTGAGATTAGATCTAGGCTGACGTTGCTTAGGCACAAGTTTGCTACCTCTTCTTCTTCAGAGTCCTCGTCATCTTCAGATTCTAATTCTCCCCAGCATGACGCAAGCATTACTTTCTTAAACTCTGTTTTGGTCTTTTCTCTTTTTGACTTGTCTTTGATTTTGTCCCAACTTGGACAATCTTTGATCATATGGTCTTGTTGTCCACACTTGAAACATCCTCTTTTGAAGAATGTTTGTTTGGAGTCAGTTTTCTTTTTGTCGAATGTTTTGTTGTTCGAGTTTTTGTATCTACCTTTGAAAACTGCTTTCTTAAATCGTCTAGCGAATAGAACTGTTTCATCCTCAAGTTCTTCTTCGCTTACTTCGTTTGTGGAGGCTTGTAAAGCGACTCCCTTTCCCTTTGGATCATCATCGTTTTTATTTAGTATGATCTCGTGAGCCATTAAGGATCCAATCAATTCTTGGTAAGTGATTTTAGATAAATCACGTGCTTCCTCTATGGCCGTGACTTTAGGTTGCCACTTTTTGGTGAGACTCCTAAGAATCTTACGAATGATATCCTCAGAATCAATCTTTTTGCCAAGGTTCCGCAGTTCATTAATAATACAAGAAAATCGTGCAGACATGCTATCAATAGATTCATTCTTTTCCATATTGAAAAGTTCATATCTTTGAACGAGCAAGTCTATACGATGTTTCCTGACTGCGGATGTTCCTTCATAAGCAAGTTCGAGACTATCCCATATTTCCTTAGCGGAACTACAGGATGAGAATCTATCGAATTCTGAGGTTATCATACCGTTCTGTAGGAGGCTCATGGCCTTAGAGTTTTTCTCTGCAATTTTGTAATCACTTTCCACATAATCGCTTTCCATTTTTTCATAGGTTGTTCCATTGGCGGCGGCGACCAAGATCTTCTTTGGTCCAGTTTGGATGATCTTCCAACATTCCCAATCACAACCCTTGATGTAATGAGTCATCATATTTTTCCATAAGCTATAGTTTTTGCCATCGAAGATAGGGCACTTGAGATGCTTGGAATCCATTGATGAAAGAGTATATAATATAGAATCAATAGAAGGATCAAAACTCACGCGGCTAGGCGATCAAGAGCACGAGGCTCTGATACCAATTGAAGAGTCTATTGATATAATATACTCAAGAAGGGGGGGTTGAATTGAGTATGCCTTCTTTTTAAAATCTTCTTCGATGTGTGTGTAGTTGTATGATGATCGTTGAGTAGAGCAATAATAAAGTAGAGGCACGATATTTTTGAAGTGGTTCAGTCTCACACTCTGAGACCTACGTCCACTATTCTCGATTAATAAAATTAGTACCAACTCTGGATTACAATTTTATCAACCCTACTCGTGCGACTTTGATGTTAGTCACAACTCAATCTAGATACCGTTAAATATCTAGCTACGACAAATACCGTTAAATATTTGTCTTACAACGAGTACCGCTAAATACTCAATCTATCTTACGTAAATAAGATAAGGTCTTCAATGTTTTCTTGGTGTCTCTATCTTGAATGAATAAGATCAATGCTTGAGCACTTGAATCTTGAATCGGATATGACAATGAAAAGCTCGAACTTGAAGAATATGAACGGCGGCTCTTTCTCAATATGCGTGTATGTGTGTTGTGTATTTCGTGTAAATTAATGTGTCATCGGTAGTCTATTTATATAGAATATGTATCTAGGTATTTCTAACCCTAGATGATTTAGGAATATTACTTAAAACTAGAATACTAGTCTTTTAGTAATATTACCTTAAATCTAATCTTAATATATTTAGGAAAGATTTAATAATATACTTTATGTATTATATAAGGAATCAATTTCCTAATTCATATTTAGGAAAGATCTTTATATAATAAACAATTAGTATCCTTATTAAATCAACTTCCTAAATCATGTCAAAGATAATAAAATATATTACCATAATATAATCTTAGTTTATTTAGGACATTAAATAAATACATAATATTTATTTAAATAAGTCCTACACGATTTATGATAATGTGACATATCACACAATTACCAAAATCGAAACAAACTAAATCTTAGATTATATATTTTGACAATTAAAATCATATAAAAAATCTTTAGTTTATTTTAGTAATAAATAATTATCTCATAAGACAATTATTTATTTCTTATTTAACTAAAAGATATTTTATATAATCCTATTAAGATTAACAATTCCATATCTAAATAAAATACCATTGAACTATTAATACTACACGACACAACTTAGGAAACAACCGTTTCACTTTAAACACATATAAATCTTGATCATTTCTTCATGATGTAGAGTTATAGCTACGAGCTATAACTTGAATCCGTCTTGTACTAAAGCTATAGTTGACGAATACAACTTTAGTTTATTATGCGCGCTTGTGATCTTCTATCAATCTTCGACTTAGTCAAATCATTGACTAATGTGCTTGAATCTTTTATACTTGATAGATTAGATCTTGTTACTAATGTTCTGTACACTTAGCACACGATTATACATACGAGTATATAATATATAAATAGCTAGACTTGTCATTATCAAAACATAAACATATATACTATATATATATTTGAATATATGGTTCAACAACAACTTTCAATGTGTAGGTACACATCTCGAAGTATTTTTATCGGTAAAAAAAATGAATAAGAAAATTTTCGAAAAAACCAATTTTTTTCTCGAAATTTTTTATTTCTCGAAATATTTTTCATTACAATAGCACAAGTTATTTCTCGAAATATCACGGGTTCTTCAAAACTATATTCGAAAAAAATGAAAAAAAAAATTGTATAAAAAAAATGAAAAAAAAATTCGAAAAAAAAATCAAGAATAAGCCTTTAACAAGGTAACCAAAGAAGAAGACGCAAGAACAAATAAGAAATTGACAACTTGAACAAAAATGTCTTCGAAAATGATTTCGTTTTAAATATTATACAATATCACATTAATCAACAAAAATCTTTGTGGCCTATTGGTTGAGGTGATGGTCTTTGTTTCCTGAGGTCGGGTGTTCGAACCCCAGTACCATCAGGTTTTTATTTTTCCTTATTAGAAAGTTTTCACGTGTTAAATATTATACAGTATTACATTTATCAACAAAGGACTCAGTGGTCTGTTGGCTAAGTTGTTCGCCTCTAATATCCGTGGTCGCGGGTTCGATTCCTAATGGTGGCAGAGTTTTGATTTTTGCTTAAATCAAGTAGACCTCAATCCTCATTTAACGAGTAGACCTCACAGGATCCTCGCTCTATAGAATTGGGATCGTATGAGAACCACCAATATAATGAGAACCGTGAGAATTCTACCTTACGAATTTTTTTTTAAAAAAATAATGACATATTTGGATTCGGCATGGAATTTTATGGCTAGAAAACATATTTCTTGGTATAGAAAATATATACTAGTGACGGAACTCGAGGCGAGATACGTATTATTAATTTTCATGCACCTAGTACCGATTTTGACGTATCTATCATTTTTCATGCACCTAAAACTCGTTTTAATGCACGTAGAGCCTATTATTTCATGCACCTAGTAATCATTTTCATGCATGTAAAAAAATTTCATGCACGTAGTGGTTGTTTTCGTGCATTTATAGCCGTTTTAGTATGTCTAATTGTATTTTGGTACACTAAGTATATATTTTGTTAATTAAATAAATTTTTTTTGTTTATTGATACTAAAATGTGTATTTGAATAAGTTAAACTAATGGTAAATGATCCATCGAAACTTTCGAAGCGAGATATGGTGGAGATTTAGTGAGGGTTCTCATGGTTCTCATTATAAGGGTGGTTCTCACCGAATCCCGACCCTATATGATATATATATATATATATATATATATATATATATATATATATATATATATATATATATATATATATATATATATATAGGGTTGGGATCCGGTGAGAACTCTTTCTTACGGAGTTTTTTTTTAAAAATTAATGACATAATTGGATTCGGCATGGAATTTTATGGCCAGAGAACATATTTCTTGGTCTAGAAAATAAATACTAGTGGGGGAAAAATGAAAGATACGAAAAAATAGATATTAGGTGCATGCAAATAAATAAAACGTATCTCACCTTGATTTCCGTCACTAGTATTTATTTTCTAGACCAAGAAATATGTTCTCTAGCTATAAAATGTCATGCCGAATCCAATTATGTCATTAATTTTTTTTGAAAAAGTCCGTAAAATAGAGTTCTTACAAAGTTCTCATTGTAAGGTGGTTCTCACCGGATCTCAAGTCTATATATATATAGACCTGGGATCCGGTGAGAACCACCTTACGATGAGAACCTTGTGAGAACTCTACCTTACGGACTTTTTTAAAAATATTTAATGACATAATTGGATTCGGCATGGCATTTTATAGCTAGAGAACATATTTTTTTGTCTAGAAAATAAATACTAGTGACGGAAATCAAGGTGAGATACGTTTTATTTATTTGCATGCACCTACTATCTATTTTTTCGTATCTATCATTTTTCCGGCACTAGTATTTATTTTCTAGACCAAGAAATATGTTCTCTGGCCATAAAATTCCATGCCGAATCCAATTATGTCATTAATTTTTTTAAAAAAACTCCGTAAGGAAGAGTTCTAACCGGTTTTCATTGTAAGGTGGTTATCACCGGATCCCAACCCTATATATATATATATATATATATATATATATATATATAGAGGCCGGATCACGTGAGGCCGCCTATTACGGTGAGGCCGCCGAACCCTTACTATGTTGCACATGATTTTCAATGTTCATTGGACTAATTTCAATGGGATGAAAATTATGGGTCATTTATAACAATTCATTTGGCCCAAATATTTTCTCTATCTAAAAAAATTATCCATTTTGTTCTTTTTCTTATTTCGTGAAATTTGGGCTTAAAAAATTTGTTTATTCACAAAATGTTTAATTTCTTATTTTGTGAATCTTCGAGCTTAATTTGTGAAACCGAGACCTTATTTTGTGAAACGTGGACTTAAAATGTTTGTTTACTCACGAAATTTTTAAATTTTTATTTTGTAAATCTTGGACCTTAATTTGTGAAACCGGAACCTTATTTCGTGAAACTTGGATTTAAAATGTTTGTTTACTCACGAAATTTTTAATTTTTTATTTCGTAAATCTTGGACCTTAATTTGTGAAACCGGAACCTTATTTCGTGAAACTTGGACTTAAAATGTTTGTTTACTCACGAATTGTTTAATTTCTTACTTCGTGAATTTTGGACCTTAATTTGTGAAACCGGAACCTTATTTCGTGAAACTTGGACTTAAAAAGTTTGTTTAATCACGAAATGTTTAATTTCTTATTTCGTGAAACTTGGACCTTAATTTGTGAAACCGGGACCTTATTTCGTGATACTTGGACTTAAAATATTTGTTTACTCACGAAATGTTTAATTTCTTATTTTGTGAATCATGGACCTTAATTTGTGAAACCGGAACCTTATTTCGTGAAACTTGGACTTAAAATATATGTTGCGCACAAAATATATAATTTTTTATTTCGTGAATCTTGGACCTTAATTTGTGAAACCGGGACCTTATTTTGTGAAACTTGGACTTAAAATGTTTGTTTACTCACGAAATTTTTAATTTTTTATTTCGTAAATCTTGGACCTTAATTTGTGAAACCGGGACCTTATTTCGTGAAACTTGGACTTCAAATATTTGTTTACTCACGAAATGTTTAATTTCTTATTTTGTGAATCTTGGACCTTAATTTGTGAAACCGGAAACTTATTTCGTGAAACTTGGACTTAAAATGTTTGTTTACTCACGAATTGTTTAATTTCTTACTTCGTGAATTTTGGACCTTAATTTGTGAAACCGGAACCTTATTTCGTGAAACTTGGACTTAAAAAGTTTGTTTCATCACGAAATGTTTAATTTCTTATTTCGTGAAACTTGGACTTTAATTTGTGAAACCGGGACCTTATTTCGTGAAACATGGACTTAAAATATTTGTTTACTCACGAAATGTTTAATTTCTTATTTTGTGAATCTTGGACCTTAATTTGTGAAACCAGAACTTTATTTCGTGAAACTTGGACTTAAAATATTTGTTGCGCACAAAATATAAAATTTTTTATTTCGTGAATCTTGGACCTTAATTTGTGAAACCGGGACCTTATTTTGTGAAACTTGGACTTAAAATGTTTGTTTATTCACGAAATTTTTAATTTTTTATTTCGTAAATCTTGGACCTTAATTTGTGAAACCGGAACCTTATTTCGTGAAACTTGGACTTAAAATGTTTGTTTACTCACGAATTGTTTAATTTCTTACTTCGTGAATTTTGGACCTTAATTTGTGAAACCGAAACCTTATTTCGTGAAACTTGGATTTAAAAAGTTTGTTTAATCACGAAATGTGTAATTTCTTATTTCGTGAAACTTGGACCTTAATTTGTGAAACTGGAACCTTATTTCGTGAAACTTGGACTTAAAATGTTTGTTTACTCACGAAATGTTTAATTTCTTATTTTGTGAATCTTGGACCTTAATTTGTGAAACCGGAACCTTATTTCGTGAAATTTGGACTTAAAATATTTGTTGCGCACAAAATATAAAATTTTTTATTTCGTGAAACCGGGACCTTAATTTGTGAAACCGGGACCTTATTTTGTGAAACTTGGACTTAAAATGTTTGTTTACTCACGAAATTTTTAACTTTTTTATTTCGTAAATCTTGGACCTTAATTTGTAAAACCGGAACCTTATTTCGTGAAACTTGGACTTAAAATGTTTGTTTACTCACGAATTGTTTAATTTCTTACTTCGTGAATTTTGGACCTTAATTTGTGAAACCGGAACCTTATTTCGTGAAACTTGGACATAAAAAGTTTGTTTAATCACGAAATGTTTAATTTCTTATTTCGTGAAACTTGGACCTTAATTTGTGAAACCAGTACCTTATTTCGTGAAACTTGGACTTAAAATATTTGTTTACTCACGAAATGTTTAATTTCTTATTTTGTGAATCTTGAACCTTAATTTGTGAAACCGGAACCTTATTTCGTGAAACTTGGACTTAAAATATTTGTTGCGCACAAAATATAAAATTTTGTGAAACTTGGACATTTAAAGATTACACGGACAAGTTTCGACAATCTTTGGATCGCCATTTTGATCCGAAACATAGCCCGAATCTGTCCACTACTGTTCATATTTTTTATACCAAGGACGGATTCAAACTCTGCCATTCTCCCTTCTTTAGATTCAAATACAGTAGAAACAGAGAGATATATGTATACGATGTTTTTGTGATTCTTATGTGTGCATTCTGTTTTCTGCATCCTGTATTCTGTAGGGGGGACTGAATTAATATGAAAGCGATTTTGTCCACCTCAATTGTTCGTGTAAATCTGGAACAAAACTGAGCTTTCCTTGTGTTATATCCGCAGGTTCAAGCCGGGGCAAACAAACAAGGTCAAAGCGTGAAAAAACCTAGTGAAGATGAAGCTTCGTCTACAAAATGATTGCGCCCTTCACTCTTGGAAACCTTTCGACCAGAAGAGCTGCGAAGCTGATGTTCCGAGTTTGTAGTACTGCTCTTTTCTGGATCGTATACATATATGTATTCCTTGCAATTATAATTTTAATAATGATAAATAAAATGAGAGAAATAATGGGATTACGCTGTTTTTGTGAATCTTGTGTACCATAGACACATTTAGTTCATTCTATTGTTTTTTTTTTGTAGTCTAAATAGGAAAATAGGAAAAGAAGTGGTGGTTTGATCTAAATCACATGTTATTAATAATTTGAATGGTAGAGATGAGTCCAGCGGCCTCACCCTAAGAAGGGTGCCTCGCGTGATTCAATTTCTATATATATATATATATATATATATATATATATATATATGAGCAAAATAATTCCATAAATCATATGAATGACCTAAAACCATTTTAGGACCAGAATTTATATCATGCCAAAAACAAAAAAAAAATTCGAGATTTATCTTTATAGATCATAGAAAACGATTTTGTTTCAGTTAACATTTAACTCGTAAAAATCTAAACGATTTAGCATACAACCACCTTTGTTCTGATACCACTTGTTGGGATTCTTTAAACCGCAAGATGTTTAAAGTCATTTTAAACTAATGAATCTTATGTATGCTAAACATAATAAAAGAGATAAATGTCTCTTACATTGCTTAAACGGATTTTAGGACACGAGATTAGAACACCTTTCTAATCTTGTTCTTGAGCTTAAATTTGGCAAGGATGATTCTCCCAAATTTAGTCTTCAAATGTAGAAGACCTCTTCTCGTTGCACCCAAGGTTATCCGTCGATGAATCGAGTGCACAAAACGTTTTTGTGTAATTTTTGAGTAAAAATTTCTCTAACTTAATTTTAGAGAGAATAAGATTATTATGTAAAATTGATGAATGAGTAATGAAGAAGAACATACAATTCCTCTTCTTGCTATTCGGGCAGCCATGGCACACAAGGGACAAGGGAGTGAATGCCTTGTCTCTTTTGTGTGTTCCCATGACACTTAGGAAGTTGCTCAATTTCTAGGTCAGTGCGTTTTTGTTTTACGATAAAATATCGCATTAACCGCTTGTCGTTCCTTGTCCGTCACTTAAAGGGAACCGAGACTTAAGATTGGTTCGGAATTCACCAATCGTAATTTATACGTCATTACGTAATTACTTTAATATAATTCGCAACGGTTTTGCAATTATAATTAATTCGTCATTCATAATCTTCATTTGTTTCGTAAACAATGTGATTTGGCAATTTAACATTTATAATTTCCAAATCGATTTTTACTCTTAAATATTTGTTCGATTCATGACGACTTAATTTATCATTATATAATTAATCGTCATTTCGGGGATAACCCTTTAGGTGTGACCTTAAGGGATCAACTGACCATCACCGTCGTACGACATTAATGTCAAACTATTTAAAGCCAATCATTACCGATTAATGTTGGTCAGTCGACTATATGTAAATATATTGTGAATCATTCCTTTGTATTCTTATTTCGAGATTTAATTATTTGTGATCGCACTATTGTTGAGGACACTTACTCCAACAGATCTCCCTTGGACTCAAGGGGGAGAAACGTTGGCATTAAGTCCAAGGTCGGTAATATTTCTATGTGAAAGAATGACTTTGGCACTCCATATTTTTAGGATGGTCGTCTGCAAGACATTTAATAAGTAGTGCAATTCAATGGGGGAATAGTGTATGCATAGTATTTTTATTGAATTGTTGGTATAAACATGTTTGCACTGCACGCATGTTTGTTTTTGTCAAGTTTGGTGGCTTAAGCTTGATGCAAGTTACTATAAATACCTGGTGAATTCCATTGGTTTTGGCAAAGGGAAGGAACTAAAGAGTGCTCTACATCGAAATTGTAAGCATTTTTTTGGTTATGGCTAATGCAATGGTGGACTCCAAATTGTCATTTGTTTACAATTATGTAAAAGGCCATGGAAGTATTTAATGTTGGTGAAAAAAGGTAGGTAATAGTGTGTGCACATGAAACTTCCAGGAAGCATTTTCTTTATGTACATACGGTAGTATTGTCAAGTTGTGCCTATATAAGCAGAATTGGAGCAATGTAATATGCATCCCTCAATCTTCATAAATGAGTCATAAGAGTAGTAATAAGGTGTAACACCCCATGAGTATGAGAGGAGATTTGTCCCACATCGGTAGAATGTGAGGATTGTGATATATTTATAATAGCTTCCACCCACCACATAGTAACAAGGCCTTGTGCTTTTGGGCTTAAGTGAGGACAAATAATGGGCCCAAAAGTGTGCACCCATCTTATTGGGTTTGTGTTACGACCGTGGTGGGTCGGGTTGTTACAAATGGTATCAGAGCGACCCTGCGACCGTGTGGTGAGCCTGTGGTCGGGAGTACCCGGGTCACACACCTAGCGGGGGAGGATTCTGGCCCTGGTTGTGGTCAAGTTTGAGGCACAACGAGGACGTTGTGTTCTTTAAGTGGGGGAGTTTGTAACACCCCATGAGTATGAGAGGAGATTTGTCCCACATCGGTAGAATGTGAGGATTGTGATATATTTATAATAGCTTCCACCCACCACATAGTAACAAGGCCTTGTGCTTTTGGGCTTAAGTGAGGACAAATAATGGGCCCAAAAGTGTGCACCCATCTTATTGGGTTTGTGTTAAGACCGTGGTGGGTCGGGTTGTTACATAAGGGCAGTGTTATGTCTCTTGTGTATATTACTCTTATTGTAATCTCTGAGTGTGATCAATAAAATCCTAGTGCAACCGCAGTGAGGACGTAGCCAATTTGGCGAACCTCTTTACATTTGTGTCCCTGTTATTCTTGTCTTTATTATTGTGTGTGTGGTTATTACCCTACAAAAATCCACTAAAAACTAGTATAAGATCCCGATTGGGCGAGTAAGGGTGAGAGAGAGTGCACCACAACAAAATTCACAATAATGGAAGGAGGTAAAATCAAGTTCGATAAATTCGACGAGAAAGATTTTGCTTTCTGGAAAATGCCAATGACTGATTATTTGTATTCAGAGAATATGCATCTCCATTAGAAGGCTCCAAGCCCGATTCAATGGAGAAAGTTGAGTGGAAAAAGTTGGATAGGCAGGCGCTAGCTGTGGTCCGGATGATGTTGGCCCGAAACGTTGTATTCAATGTGATGAATGCGACAACGACGGGTGACCTGATGAATGCCCTGGAGAACATGTATGAGAAACCATCTGCTACAAATAAGGTATTCCTTATACGTAGGTTGTTTGGTTTATAGATGCATGAAAGAACCACAATGGCTGATCATATTAATGATTATAATGTGATCATGAGGCAACTAAGCTCGGTAAAATAGATTTTGATAACGAGATTAAAAGCCTTAAATTTGTTTTCCTAGTTACCTAATAGTTAGGATACTATTGTCACTGCAATTAGTAGTTCGCAAGGACAAGAAAAACTCAAGTTTGATGAGGTACGAGATCTAATTCTAAGCGAAAGTATTCACAAGAAGGAATTAGGTGAGACCTCAGGAGTTAATGATGGGAGTGGTTTAGTTGTCGAGGGTAGATGAAGGAAAAATTATACAGGTGGTCATAATTGAAGATCTAAGCCTCGAGTAAAAGGAGGATCAACTTGTTGGAATTGTGGTGAGAGTGGACATGTCAGGAGGTATTGTGTGAATCCCAGGAAAAACCATGAGCAGCGTCGTTATGAGGATGGTAGTACGACGATAGCTGTTGAGAGTGAGGGCAATATTTTAGCTGTGAGTGTCAAAGATCCGATGGAGTCTTGGGTGTTAGACTCTGGTGTGTCATTTCACGCTACCCCATGTAAAAGTTCCTGTCATAAATTTGTTAATGGAAGGTGTGGTACCGCTTACCTGGCGAATGGTAAGGCTGTGCTAAATATGGGAAAAGGTGATGTGAAAATCCTGACCCCGACTGGGGGAAGGTGGGAGCTTATAAATGTCATGTTCATCCCAAACTTGAAAAAGAAATTTATATCTGTTGGAATGCTCAATGAAGCAGGCTACAAAGTTGTCTTTGAGGGGATTTCATGGAAAATAGTCAAGGAAGCTATGGTAATAGCTCATTGGACTAAGAGTGGAACTTTGTACACCACTGCAGGGTGTTGTGACATGAGTAGAGTAGCTGTTGGAGGGATGAAGTCTGAAATTGTTTCACGAGACTTCTCGCGAGATCCGAAAACTATGCATAATGAGCCGTACACTAAGCATCATGCGAGTAAAGTCTGTGGCTTGAAGGCGGAAGGTGGTCCGAGAACGTACAAGGTGAAACTGGCACAATGGGATGTGTGCGTAAATTCAAGGAGTTCCAAGGAGGCACAAAAGTGTGTTTCGTTCAGGTGGGAGTGCACGCTTCGAGGAGCGATGGTTGAAACCCGATATGTATGGTTGTCGTTGGGAACAAACTTGGATGATAATGGGTCGAGGTTGGACAATACCTTGCAATCGGCTTGAGCAAAGATGCGGTTGTATTAGGTGGATCGGGTGAATGAGGTGTTTTCGTGGTACCTCCAAAAATGTTGGAGGTGGGAGATTGTTGTACTGGGTCCTCCATGTTTTGGAAAAGTACACAATGGTAGACTCCAAATTGTCATTTGTTGACAATTGTGTAAAAGGCCATAAAAGCATTAAAAAAAGGTAGGTGAAGCATTTTCTTTGTGTACATACGGTAGTATTGTCAAGCTGTGTCTATATAAGTAGAATTGGAACAATGTATTATGCATCCCTTAATCTTTATAAGTGAGTTATAAGAGTAGTAATAAAGGCAGTCTTAAGTCTCTTGTGTATATTACTCTTATTGTAATCTCTAAGTGTGATCAATAAAATGTTAGTGCAACCGCAGTGAGGACGTAGCCAATTTGGTGAACCTCGTTATATTTATATCCCTGTTATTCTTGTCTTTATTATTGTGTGTGTGGTCATATATATTACCCTACGAAAATTCCCTACAGTTCTGAAAATTTGCATTAGCTTCTGAATTGGATTTTAAAAGCATATGCAAGTAATTGTTGTTAAGTTTCACATAATTTCTTGAGTAAAGTGCGTAAACTTGGCTCAGATAGACTAAAATGGAATGAGATAGATGTAAGAGTGTAACACTATCAGAGGATTGAAGGAGAAGAATATACGGCCTCAACTTATTGTTCGACATATTAATTCACTGATATTGTTTCTGCAGAATCACTGTGAGTTTGTGGAGCTAGACTTCACTAATCGAAGAACATCTTCTCTAGTTTCCTCTACATTTGGAAGTGTAGTAATCTCATTCTCACAGTGATCATCATTTACTGTAATCAACAAGGACCCCAATGTTGATCTCTCCTCTCTTTCATAACCAGAGGCTTCGAGTTCATCAGTAGCAGATGCACGGCCCAACCGACTTGAGCTATTGAAACGGTGTAGGATAGAGCCGGAGGAGTGCTGCCTTAGTGAGCTTGTTGAGCTCTTAGAGCCTGCTCCTCCAAGAGTTCGAGTAGGAGTCTTATCGTTCACACTTTGGTTCTTCTTTGCAGTCTTTTGCCATTTCTTCAACGCCTTTGACATTTGCTCATCAAAGATGATCTTCATGTGCGACCCCATCTGCCAAAGTTTCGACCCTCTAAATTCAGCACTCTCGTATAATTTGAGAAATGTATTGAAATTTTTTGAAAGTCCAAAAGTATAATTTTTTACTATGGAGTAAGAACTAGCACTATGTTCTTACCTGTGATACAAGCGCATAAAGGGGAAGAATGCTATAACTGCACAAAACCATGGCGCTTATCCTGCAATGTGCAAACCCAACTCATACTGGTTAACTTTCAGAAAATCGCAGACGATGTGTATTACTGCAAACATTAATCTAGTGCCTCAAAGGGGCGCCCACTAATAGCGGGGTAATTGGGGTCAGATTATTTCCACGGATTTGATGCTAGATGAAGTAAATTTACCGAGGAATTACCCTATTGTGATCTTAATAACCTCAATCGGTAATGTATCATGGAAGCAGGAATTCAAACCAAATTCATACTGCAAACAACAAATCACTCGTGTCAGATTTTATGCTGTTTTTTTTAATTACTATGAGTTGAGGAGAAGCTCTTAGTACAGAATAATTCCTTACCAGTATCCATAAGAAATATGTAATCTGGAATGCATTCTGTATAAATAAAAGGTCAAACACACACATTAGTTCTAAGATCTCAAGTAAATAGTCTGTCACGATGCTTAACGTCTTATACATTACAGTTTCGGAAGAAGATCAGTCACTATTCAAAATACCTGAAATAGAGAAAAGTGGAGGAGATGGAGAATTAAACGAGGCTGGGAGAACCAGAAATATGTATCTGATCCTTGTACAAGAGGGATTCCTTGGACTACTGTATGGCGTTCTGTGATTTCTAAGGCCATCTTTGTTAATATACATTGAAGCTTCGTTCCGATTGCTAGAATGACCTAAATATTGTCATTGCATTAGAATTTTTTTTCAAAACATTGAAAAGCGGTTGAAATGAAGAAACTTTATTACAATTAGAGGAAGTATGGATGCCCAGAAAAGCGTGTGCCACCCTGCATATTTTACAGCACCAAAAACAGAATGTATGTCAGAGTTTGAGCTATGATCTGTCGACATATTCATCACATTGTTGAAATAATAGCTCACCATTTACATTCAGAAGCAAGAAGACCACAAAAGATGCCCATAATACTGGACTGCATTGTTAACACGACGAAGGCAAAGGTTTAGCAACAAAGATTGTTGGTCTAATACAGAAAAATGAAAACGAATTTTACGAGGTTAGCTTGATGTAGCACTGTGATTCACCACAGCACACTACAGACAGAGATGATGTTGCACATATGGTGTTGCCTAGAGCACTATTGGCCTCCTTTCTGGTGTGCTGAGGTTCATCACTGTTCTCCTGAACTTTACCTGACACCAACCACCACCTTGAAATCTTCCTCCAACGACCTTTTGATATATTTCTGGAAGTCAAATTTACGTCCTGGAGCTATATGGGCCTGAACCATGAGCAATTAGGAACAGAGACTATGCAAGAACGATATTTTTCGAATACAAGTTTGAAATTTCAGTATCAATAGAAACTCACTGTAATGAAGCCATGTCTTAATGTCAAATAGTCAGATTTATCAACAGATTTGAAGAATTGGCGGAAAAAACATCCCTACCATTGAGAAATCAAAGATAAATGGTGTCAGCAATACTTGTGCTAGTCTATACCCTCTCGGTATTAATACCCAAGTATATTTTCCGTTTTAATTGCTACCCGGCTACAAGTGAAATGACGAAGCAACATAGATTACTACGTGCCCTTAGGCATCAATTTTAATGTTCTGATGAATTCCACGGCAATTGTTACTTACCACATAAAACATAAATGGGATCCTTGCCCAAAAGCTGTTGTGTGTTTTCACAAAGGATGTCTCATGAGTGAGTCTGAACCTTGACGGATCTGATAAATATTCACAATTAATATCATATCAGAACTTTTTTAAACAAATGTAAGGTGGATTAATGTGATACCATTTGAGGACTCATAGTCAAGTGTCGACGTCTCACGCTCCCAATTCTTCCAAACTCTGATCTGTTGAAGCCAGGTTGGAGAAGAGTGAACAAATTGCATCATGTCGAAACGTCCATCACTAAAGAGTTTCGTCACATTTAATATCAGAAATCACTGAACTACTAATATCACTCGACAAAAAGCGATTTGCATTTTTGAGTTTGGCGAAAGCAGCTATCAGGCTAGAACTGAAGCTTCTGACAGCCACAGCCTGGCTCTTATTCAAGTTCTCAAAAACAGACGGTAGGAGTTTACCTTAACTTTCCCTAGGATCATTGTTATGGCACTGTAGAGGACATGGAAGACTGCTAGAAAGAATATGAGAATGTGCAGCTGATGTGCAGCCTCAACAGTTATAAGAGATTCATATCCCTGAAGGCAGTAAAACGGTTAGCAAAGTATTAAATTATTATACCACAGTTAAGACAACATTGTTGTATTGAGCTTCTGATAGCCTCAACAGTTTCAACCTTGTGGTCGTGTTTAGTGATTCTTGGTTTAATACCATTTAATCCTATGACAGCTTACGAAATTCAGTATATCTGAGTTGAAACCTGTAGGCCAAACAAAGATGTTCACATGCTAAGTTTGAATTACTCTGTGGTTAATATATATAACTTGTATTTATCAGTAATGTGGTAATTAGTACAAGAGCTAAGTTTGAATTACTGAGATATCCTACTGTATATTTTATGTAAGCAGTTTAATGAAACGAGAAGGCTTTCAGGCTTCAGCTAGTATTCAGTTTCTTAATATTGGTGAGCATTTGAAGATGGGCAATTATGTTTGAATTTGAAAAGGAAGGTCTGAAACTTATTGTAAGACCGTCTTAGAGGAGACTTAATAAAGCCTACAAGTAGGCCGGAAAGTAATTTAGGATGGCTTAGATGAAGCGTGATAAGGAATGGCATGTTGCATTGATGCGTCGACTCAAGTATGAAGATAAGAGTCATATACCTGTTTGCACTTGTAATTGAAGCATGTTGTAGCCAAACTCTGCTGCTCACTACTTAGAAGTCTCCTGTGATGTTGTTTAGAGGATTTGGATGTATGGAGCATACAAGGTAACATAGTTTGTGCAACGCTGGAAGGAACGCAGATTCTGCATATGTAGCCTTGACTAAAGGTCAATAGTAGTGAAATAAACCCCAGAACCATCAACTCTGCACTTGATACAGCATTTAATTACACAAATGCATGTTTGATAATCAACAAACACTGACATTATTTATCCTATCCCGGTGCCTTAAATGCGCTTGCTACGTATTGGCACCGTGTTATAGGATAGGATCGGGGGACCCAATACTTGAAAGTTAAATTTGATGTTACCTCCTTTCACCTTGTCCAAAGCTTCATACAGTGCTGCCTTCTGTTTCTTTTTTAACAACTGATCAAAACCCAATACAAAATCAAATCGACTCAGTATACTACATAAAACAAATTTTTACGAGAATTGGATTGTCCATGGTAAACAAGCATTTATCTAGTAGACTAGTACTCGCTCGATCGTATAACTTGAACAAAATAACACCAAGTCAAGAATCATAGAAAGTGAAATAATAACCACCAGGATCACTTGTGTTCAAATTAAAACTCACAAATAACAAGTATAAACGGTACGACATTAAAATGAGAACCGTTTATGGAAGCCAATAATTAAATCAAATTAAAAAAAAAAAACGTACGGTTCCAAAAGCATGAAGAGCATTCTCAAGGAAAAAGGAGATAAGAACAATGAAAGCACAAACTCCAGCAACTGCCCATGTTGGTGTCTGATCAAGTGTACGCCCTTCACCACCATCACCACTACTACTCCCTCCACTCATTTGCACAATTTACATGCAATTTCTAACTACTGTTACGTTACACAAGAGTTTGTGTGAATTCGATATTTATATTTTTTTAAGGATTTCGCTTACATATATACTCGTGTAAAACGGTTTTACAAGAGGCTGGTAGGGTTGGTGATGCATGGATAATGGCGTTTCCTAGAAATGGAAAAATGACAGCAAATGAATGAGATTATTTTCCTTGTTCAGTAGAATGAAGCTTGTTTTCACAAAAACTGAAAGGAATAATGTGTTATCAGTCCTATTCCTTGTTTTATACATAGGGTGCTAGTCCACTCTTTAATAAGGCGTTTTTGTGGACAGGAATCACGGGATGAATAGTTTGGACTTTGGGTTATGCTCATTTGGTTTGTCTTTTAAAACATTTGACTTGTGAAAGTGACTAAATTATGGACTTTTGTGTATGAAAAATTGAAAACGAATACTCTCAAATTCCTTACAATTTGGAGGAATTTTTAATTTAAACGTTACTAATTTTTTTTTGTATGTTTAAAAAATTACACGGATTATTTT
Organism: Silene conica; assembly: GCA_029255685.2. Taxonomy (NCBI): domain Eukaryota; kingdom Viridiplantae; phylum Streptophyta; class Magnoliopsida; order Caryophyllales; family Caryophyllaceae; genus Silene; species Silene conica. Next base: position 31,182,926 of record CM055317.2, on the reverse strand, counting down.
CAAATCATACTAGTTTATGGCCGTACAAAAATGTACAGGTCTATTTCTAAAAATTTCGTAAATATTAGTGCAAATATAATTCAATATGAATTTAAATCAGAAATATATAAATTATCAATCCGACGATGCTTTTGACTCCAAATAATTGATTTATTGGTATTGAATTAATTAATTTATTTTTTTACAGATTATTATAAATTGAAATTAGTTTTCAATTTTAATGTTATTAACCGAAATAATCAAACTTTATGAAATAAATCTAAACTATATAAAATAGATAATAAATTGTAATTGTATAACTTAACCCTTAAACAACTTACCCTTTAAATGAAAGTAAAATGATAGAAATTTTTTTAGCAGTGGGGTAGACAGATACGAAAATTCTTTTAGACTGTTAATTTTAAGCAGTCCATCATAATCTCGTCAAATCTTTAGATTTGATAGTATAAAGATTTCGAGTTTATTTTATTAGTATTATTATTATTAATATGCAACCCGATCCTTATTAATAAACGGAATATTATTAAATGTAACATTCGGAATATGATTTTATTAGTTTGAAATTTAAATTTTATTACGACAATGGCAAAATGTAAGCCGAATACATTACATAATATAAGACTTTTAATTGAATCATTTTGGTGTATATTGGACCGTTATTCATATTTTCAATTAACAATAATTTGATCATATATCGTATTTTATATATAAATCATATAACAATATTACATAATATAAATAAGGAATAAGAAAATTAATTCGAAAATTATGGGATGAGGAATGAGGAAAAGAGGAAAATTAATTCTAAATTTAGGTAAGAGGTAAATTAATAAAATTGCTATATCACGCCCCCTGTTTCACTTGTTACGCCCCATGTTTCACTTGTTACGCACCCTACTTTTTAAAATATTCCCATTTTGCCCTTGATTATTTGATTTTGGTTTAATTTTTTTTCACGTTTTGTTTACGGCCGGGTTTTAAGTCGGATTTTTGTGAGACGGTTTTTGTGACGGTTTTTGAGACGGTTTTTGACATTTTTTTTTTAGCCGGATTTTTAGACGGTTTTTGAGATGGCTTTTGAGACATTTTTTGACACGGTTTTTGAGATAGTGTTTGAGACGGTTTTTGAGACGGATAATACGGTTAATTGTGACATGATTTTTTTTTGACGGTTTTTATAATAAACAATTGTAATCGGTTATTATTAACAATAAACAATTTTTTAGACGGTTTTTGAGACGCATTTTATGTTTATGGTAAAAAGACCCTTATTTATCCCTCTTTACTCCTCATTCATTCTATTTACTCCTCATTCTTCCTCTTACTCCTCATTCATTCAAACTAAAAGAAAAAAAAACTTCAACTCATTGCTCTTCCATTTACACAAACACACAAATATCCATCACTCCTCCTCCAAGTTCAATCATTCCTCTTCCATTTACACAAGTATAAGGTATGTATTCTAATTAGTTTTGTTATTTTATTATTAGATTAGATTTAAGTTAATTGAATTTAGATTAGTTATTTTAGGTGGAAATTAATGATGTTTGAAGCCAATTAGGGAGTGATATTTGTGATTTGTGAGATAGTTTTGATTGTTAATTGCGAATTAGGGAAGAAATTTTTGGAACGATTTTTGTCTATGTCTCGTGAAACACACGACACAGCCTAGGCCATGTCGTGTGGACCACACGACACAACCATGGCCATGTCGTGTGGACTACACGACACAGCCTAGGCCATGTCGTGTAGTCCACACGACATGGCCTAGCCTGTGTCGTGTAGTCCACACGACATGGCCATGGCTGTGTCGTGTGTTTCACACGACAATGTATTTTTTTTCTTTTCCTTTTCCTTCTGTAGTCAATAAATTTTTTCCGTCTATAGTTAATTAAGACAATCGTTTTCAATTTTCGCAGATGTCTAGCAATGACAACTCTCGTCGATCGAAACTTCATGCTTCCTATCGGCGTAAGAAGGTGAATATTAAGGTTGGAAGTAATAGTGTTGGTACCGTGGACGTGTCTGTGCCTGTCCAGCCTGACTTTTTTCCAGATGAGTATGCTGAGTACGAGAGGCAGGTACTTGAACAGGAGGATTTGCAATCGGAGGAGGAGCCGGTTGAGGAGGATGAGCCGGTTGAGGAGGATGAGCCGGTCGAGGAGGCAGTTAGGGAGGAGGAGGCTACTTCTGTTTTACGAGTTACGAGGGGGAAGGGTGGTAGATTTGAGAGGTATAGCGAGAGTTCAAGCAGTTCTGTAATTGACCCTAGGAGAAAGATTAGAGCCAGAGGGAAGGATAGCAGTTAGTTGTTGACTGACCCTGTTTCTGGAGGCCCGTTGGTGCATAATGTGATTCCGAGCTTTGCGGGACACATAGCATATCTGTTGTGGAATAATCCCGAGGCGGAGCGTAAGATCTTAACCAAGTACACTAGGGATCGATCTTGTTTGAAACTCCGTAAGTGGAAGTTGGGTAATATTGCTCAGAGGATAGTTGATGATTCGGGGCTTAGTCACTTGACCGATCTTATGCACAAGAACTTGAACATGCCTCTTTTGTGTGCTTTTGTTGAGAGGTGGCAGCCGGATACGAATACTTTCCACATGCCATGGGGCGAGATGACTATTCTGTTACACGACGTTAAGGAGATCCTCGGCATTCCCATCGATGGCCTTCCATGTAACATTCCACCGTCTGATTTGGCACATCCTGTTATTGGCATGAGCGAGATATTAGGTATGACCGACATAGAGCTCCACGGGGAATTTTCAGAAGATAAGGATCACAAAATTCTTAGGGGAAATTCGATATTGAACAAGGCTGTGAAGGAAATGGTGGAGAATGACGGGTTAGGCTCTACGTCTGAGGCACAGGGGTTTTTGTTGATTCTACTGGGATCTACTTTATTTGTATATAAGACAAGTGAGAGGGTCAGGGCGAACACTTTTGGTATGCTTAGAGATGTGAGTAGTATTAGTAGCTACGCTTGGGGTGCCGGTACACTTGCTTATCTATATAGGCAGTTGGGTATTGCCACGAGGACTGATTGTAGGGGCATTTGTGGTTGTTCGATATTATTGCAGTCATGGATTTATGAGTACTTCCCCCCGTTCCGCCCGACGACCGTGAATGCTTTGGCAGCGTTTCCAGGTACAGCTAGGGCAGCCTACTGGTCTACTAGCCCAACTCCGAGGCAAGACCATGTTTCCGCTTTTAAGGCATATCGGCTTCAGATTGATAGGATGTCGTTTGACTTAGTGACTTGGACACCATATCGCTTGTTCCCAGAGAACAAGCATCCTCGTACACTATACAGTGGGTTGTTGCGCTTCATTGACATTTTGGAGCCTTATCAGCCAGATCGTTGTCTTCGGCAATTTGGTTACATGCAAATTTTGCCTTCTCCCATGGCCATTCCGGATAAGGCATATCGTTCTGTGAAGTCTGCAACCTACGATCTGCAATTCAATGGTGCATTTTGTGACCACACTTGGTGTAACTGGCGGGACCACAAGATTGTACCAGATAGGTTGTCACTTCCGGCTCACCCTCCTTGTGCTACAGTTGATGGGTACATGGACTGGTACCAATCAGTTTCACACCCTTTGATGATGAATGATGCCCAGTATCAGGGCGCTGACTTGCCTGCAGCGAGGTCATACTTCCCGACTACGTTGAGTTTAACTTCACATTTATTTGATTTAATTTACTACATAATTAATTTAATTCAATTTATTTTGGTACGGTTTTCGCTGTTTCATTTGTAGGTTGGCTAGTACGTTATCACGAGGTTCTCACAGTATGATGACGTAGACGATCCGGCGTGCCTAGAAGAGTTCCGACAGTTTATGGGTACATTGCACCCCCAGCTTCGTGCATACTCATACAGTGGTTCGGGCCAGCCCGATGGTAGCGGAGAAGGAGGTACAGATGGTGACGGTGCCAGAGGCAGAGGAGGTAGAGATGGTGACGGTAGTAGAGGCAAAGGTAGACATTCCAGGAGGTTCTGTGACAGCGGGAACTAGGGCGATGATTTGGAGGATGTCGAACTTCTGTTTGTTGCACTTCTGTTTGCTTTCTGTTTGTTGAACTTCTGTTTCACTTGTTGGATGTTGAACTTGTACTTTGATTTTGGTTTCTGTTTGTTGAACTTCTGTTTCACTTATAGGATGTGAACTTCTTATTTTACTTTGTTGTGCATGGTTTGTTTTATTTAGACAACTTTTATTTTGGTTATATGTTACACAAATGCATAAAGAGTTAGTAAACAGTATAAAGACGAGTACAAAACTTTAGATTACGTTCTACAATGTACAAGGCTTATCCAAATGCGTAAAGACTAAATAAACTATATAAATACAAATACAGAAGATTAAATTACGTTCTACAATATAATAAATGGGTCATCCCTAGAGTTGTTGTCTCTCCGGTTAAATGTTTGTGGGGAGATATGGGCGTATACGTACTGCAACCAAAGCATCAACTGTTCAGTGTATATTTCCTCATAGTGTCCTACATTGGAATGACGGAACCTTTCCCACATGCGGTGTACTGGAGGCATAGAACAATCATGTTGCATACGTAGCCGAAACCAATGATTACCTGTAAAACCGATCCATAGAATACCTGAAGTCTCCCTAACACCGGGTCCAACATCTAAAGGGAGGTAAGTGCAACTGTTCTCCCAAGTAGCTGATTCAGGTGTCTCGAATTGGTCGTACGTTGTACACACTAAACATATTGTCCAGTTAAAAATAGTGGCGAAATTAAACAAATCCTAGTTTTCCATCCAATATTCCTTCGGACAACCGGTTGGCTCCGTCCACTGCAATCGTTTGCAAGTTTTGTAGACGTCACCAAAACAAAAAGGATGTAGTAACGGGTTCCGTAACCCGTTAATTGCTTAAAATCTCATTTTTGGCCATTTTTTTTGTGTACCTGTTTTTACGTGCGTCATCACCCGAAATCCGCAATGACCATCACCCTCTGGGTAAAAAACACCACCCAAAAAATCAAGGCTCACTTCAGGTATGTACTTACATAAATACGAATCCTGGATATCTGTAATACAATCCCAGTTAACATCAAGCGGTGCTCCGTAACCTACATATGAAACAAACAACAAATCAATTAATTAATTGTTACAAACCATATCATGCATAAATAATTGTTCACTTACTGAAATTATTACTATTTACCTGAACCATCGCTACTCGTTGTGTTACTCGAAGTCGGGTTCCTTCGCCGTGCATGTTCGACACCTGATTTATTATGGGTATTGGACTTCTTGGGTCGACCACGACGTGTGGCTGCAACTTCAGGTTCCTCAACAACTTCATCCTCGGGATGTAATTTACTATACAAAGTCTCGATTACATTCCTCTGCACTTCAGGGCGGGCATTCCGAATTTCTTCAAATATACTCTCCAACACATCCTTCTGACTTGTACGACAGTGGCTTGAATTAGTGTAACTTAAACTGCACCAAAATTTGTGAATACTATCTAAATGTATTTTCGCATTGCTATCCATAACGGTTTGTAACATACAGGCACACATAAGCCCGTGACTGGAAACCAGACTGTGTGAACAATCGTTCCACAAGTCATTACCCATCTTAGTGCCCTCCGTGTACTCCATTTGCATTATTGTAATAGCTTTCGACGACACTTTGCAACTTAACATTAAATAAATGCTCCCATGATAGCTGTTCGCGACAAGCGTTTTGCTTAATGAATTTTCCAGTGCCTTTCTAATTTCAATGTGTTGGCCCTGCATCATTAAATCGGCCCTTTTCCATATACTATCCAATGCAAGTGATGCAGAACCGAACCACATTTTCAAAACAGCATGTGCAGAATCAACACGAGAGGTGGACGTGTTACCAAAATGCGTAATCAAATAAGTAGAACATTTCCCAAACTTATCTATATGTTTCCACCATGTACCTTCAAGGCAAGTAATCAGACGAGGACGTTTCTTGTGCTTTTTTAAGGATATCCCACTTACGTTGACATTCGTCCCACGATGTAGCCTCGACAATGCTTTTCCAATCCCCGTGGGATACCGGTTTACCGAAAACACCATTGTTCAATAAATTTGTTGCATATGCCTTAACAACGTTGTAAATGTGCCATAAACATAGCAAATGACGAGATTCATTGAACACAAGTGGAACTGCTTTCATTAGTCCTCCCTCATGATCAGTGATAATGGCATTTGGTTTAACACCTGGTTCTAACAATGACTTCAATGTTTCCAAAACCCATGTATACCCAGCGTCATCTTCCTTCTTGATTAAGGCATAGGCAATAAGAAAACTGTTACTAACCGGTGTCACTCCTACGCACTCAACTAGTATCAGATCATACTTATTTGTCTTGTACGTAGAATTGATCAAGACAACATAAGGCCACGTTTTAAACATTTTAATGGCCTCGGGATGAGCCATAAATACGTTTGTCAGAGCTTTTGTGTCTGGATGCCTCGTAAATTCTCGAAAATAGTTGGCTTGACCTGCTAGATGTAACATGTATTGTATACTGTTACGACCCTCCCTATCCTCAGCACTGAAATTTGCATTCTGATTGTATACTTGTTTAATTACCGGAGCTGGTTGTTCGGGATATTTGCGCGTGAATGTATTTCTAACCTTTCCGAGTTTCATTTTAGATTGCCATAATCCCTTCAGAAAACCTTTCTGCTCGTCATTAAGTTTAGCACGACGTCTATGACCGTCTAAATAGCTTCCCAATTCGTGATTATGTATACCACACTTCGGTCTTACTTCCCAAGAACCCTTAGCAACATTAACCATTCTTAGATCAAATGGACAATCAAACCGCTTTGTGGAGGTTTTCCTTTGGGGATTGGCAGGATCCTTAGCCCTACAACTGTATTTTCCATGACGCTCACATTTGACGACATTATACGGGGGATAGTGCTTTGGTTGATACTTCACTTTTACCAAATGAAAACCCAATTTATATGCAACTTCATTTGAATGATCAAATGCTTCCTCAAATGAGCTAAACGTATTATTGAATACAAAGTGATGGCTATAATCTTCACCGCTTCCGTCATGGCCTTCATTCGACGCCTAAAAATGAAAATTAACGGAAATTTACACGAAAATTGGAAAAAATACTCATGTCATGTGGATTACACGACAGAGCCAAGGCCATGTCGTGTGGTCCACACGACAGAGCCAAGGCCATGTCGTGTGGTCCACACGACAGAGCCCTGACCATGTCGTGTGGTTCACACGATAGAGCCCTGGCCTTGTCGTGTGATTCACAAGACATGGCCTTGGCTGTGTCGTGTAATCCACACGACATGGCCTTGGTTATGTCGTACCATCTACACAACAACGTTAACCGTACGTGAAATTGCTTGGCCAATTTCCTAATCGTACACGGATTATAAACAAATTGTACACGAAGTTTAAGAAATTACATTAAGAAAGACACACTTACCTCCTCCGTTTCATTAGCTTCCGATTCTTCATACACGTAATCACCGTCTCCGCGATTGACGAACTCACTGTCGTGATAACTATTTTCGAAAAACCCGCTATCGGTAGAACCGAAACAACGTTCTTCGTAATAACGATAATGTTGATTTGCATTAAAATCATTGTTGAATTGCGGTACTTGGTTGGAGTATATTCCTCGTTAAACTGCGATCCTTGACCGTTATCGGAAGTAAAAAACTAATTAAAGAAATCGCTACCGTTGTCGTCGCCGGAATTCATTGTTATAGGTTGTGTAGACGTAAGTTGTTGTAGGAGTAGATTGCTTCAGTAAGAAGGAAATGATATGTAGGAGTAATAATGCAAGTGCAAAGTTGTAGTAGATAATGATATGTAGGAAATGATATGTAGGAGTAATAATGATATGTAGAACTAAGTTGTTGTAGGAGTAATAATGCAAGGGGATGTTGCAGTAGATGCCCACAACTTGCACATTCACAAGTTGCAAATGTTGCAGTAATAATGCAACTTTGTTGCAGTAATAATGCCCACAACTTGCAACAATAAATGATGTAACAACCGTCTCAAAAACCGTCTCATAAACCGTCTCAAAAACCATCTCAAAAACCGTGTCAAAAACTGTCTCAAATAAACTTCTCAAAAACCGCCTCAAAAACCGTCTAAAAAACCGTCTCAAAAAAACAAGACATAAATCATCATCATCAACGTACGTCAAAAATCAACGCAAGACGCAAGGGCAAAATGGGAATAAATTGAAAAATAGGGGGCATAACAAGTAAAACAGGGGGCGTGATATAGCAATCCCCTAAATTAATTCATTGTAAAAAAAGTGGGACCCTTTATTTCCTTAATATAATCCAAGGAGTCAATCACAATCATTTAAAAGCTATTTCTTTTATAGAGTTAGATTATTCTAAATATGTATTATCGGAGCTAAATTATAAATTTTTATAAATTTTGTTTGATATCTAAAGTCGATATACTTCTTTTATCGAAATTCGATTTTTTTATTAATCCCGATTTACTATTATAAATTAAAAAAAATATTATCTTATTATACCGCGAAAGTGGTGATTAGCCCCCTTAACTTTCAGCAATTGTGAAATTAAGCCCCATAAGTTACAAATGTAGCAATTAGGCCCCGTAACTTTGACAAATAGTGAAATTCAACCCTACTTTTAATTTTAACATAAAATATATCATTAATAATTTTATATTTATATTCATTGTACATTAAATAATTTTTAATATTTTACATGAATTTAAATAATTTATTAACTAACATAGTTTTTCTATAGGATGTTTTAAATATTTTAACTAGTTTTAATATAATTGATACACATATGAAATTACTTTATAAATTCTAAATTTTATGTAATTCATTCTAATATTACTTTTTCCCCAAAATGTGTAATAAATTTCATACAATTTATAAATTTATAACAACTTTTATTGTATTGATAAATTGAATAAATGAATGAAATTGATTTTTTGGGTGCAATTTTGGTGAACGATTTTTGGAAATAATGCTGAAAATTAAAGAAATTGTCGTTTTGGGTTGGTTTTGAAAGTATTTGTCAAAATGGTGTCCACGTAGTATCGGGAAAACGAGCCTAAACACGCCATTGTCAGTGGCGGTTTACTTACCAAAGACACGCCATCACTAGTGGCGTGTCTAAGCAGGGTACATATTTGGGCAAAAAGTTACAGAAGGTTGGAGTTGGGGTAACAAACAAGACACGCCTTTTGTGGTGGCGTGTTTCAGCTACATAACACGCCATAAGGGGTGGCATTTTTCAACTTGTTAAAAACTTGAAAATGTTACAGGAAGTTTTGAAAATGTGACGGCTGAAACACGCCTTTGGTAATGGCGGGTTTAGGGGGAAAACACGCCATTGCTTGTGGCGTGTTTCTTCAGTATATTTTTTTTTTAATTTTTTGGTGATGTTACTCGAAAAGTGATAAAACGAAGAACAAAAACTAACAATACACACCAATCTAGCTATATAAACCATTGTCAAACAAAATCTAACAATGCACACAAAAAATTAAAATGTCAAATCATTGTCATTTGAAATCAAATCTAAAGCACATCTAATTGTTTCGCACAAGGAGTATAGAAAATCTAACAATAGTACACCAATCTAGCTATTACACAGATTGTAGCATTTCACTTCTTCTTCCCTCTTAAACGAGACCAAAATCGCTTTCCTTTTAATGGCTCGGGAGTACCATATATGTTCAGTGATGGGATCCATGGAAGATCTAGAGCGTCGACGGTGCCTAGAATAGTTTACTAATGGCACATCGTCTTCCAATATCACTAAGTCAAGGGAGTCATTCCCCGTTGTTTCTTGGGTGGGTTCTTGGTTTGGTGCTTCGGTTGGTTGCTCGTATGGTTGGAGAAGATGTGAAAAGCCGACTTGTTGAAGTGTTTGAGAGGACTAGTAACGGATGTCAGAAACCATGGAATGGAAATGAGTGGGTACTTCGAGAGGCATTTGTTGAAGCTCCCTTTTGCATGTCATATGAACATCCGCAAAACCATGAGCCTACAACAAAAAAGAGTGAGTGTTAGAAGTGATAATTTATAATAAATCAGTTAAGTATCAATAGACAAGTTTATATAGTATACTTACAAGATATTGGGTGACGCCAAATGGTGCTTGATAAGTCGGTTGTAGCGAGGTCGGGCTAATGAATCGAAGAGTGCGATCACGGTACCAGAGCATGTAAGGGTCATTGTAGTGCATTTCTTTATAATCCTCGATACCATGGAACCTAAATAGCCCTCTCCTAGCCCACATTGCTATGTATGAAGTATGTTTATCCATCCAATTTCGTGTATGGGCACCTCTTTTATCTACTTTGTGTAGATTAGGCTCCGTGTCACATGGTTGGGGAATATCTTGTTTCCACCCAAATTGGCAAGCTACCCGATTAGGGAAATGCCACTTAACAATATCAAACCAAATCATAGGAGCTATGACAACCCAATCATCCGAGTCATCATGAAAAAAGTCGGGTAGAAAAGATAAAACTTGGGTGTAAGGTTGCCATATAAATTGATCATGGCGCATAGTATCGAAAGCATCCCTATACCCAAGTAGTGTTGTGCTTTGTGCTTTCTTCCGATTCACACTTAGCCACCTTCGACCTAATGAGTCAATCCTTAGTAAATGTTGAGTGCCTAACCGGTTTGGTATTTGATGAGTGCGTGTCTCTTTTGGACCTATGATTATAGGTCGACCAATTGGAATCCGCTCCCATGCCCACAATTGCAAAAGAATTAAGGGACCTCCAATGTCTCTGGACTTGATGCCACTCGATATACATAAATTACGATATAATGTAGCTAGCACGACACTACCCCAAGAGTAAGTGTCTAACATGGTCAAATCTCTCAACAATGGCAAATAAACAAGTTGGATATCATTACCACTCTTGTCCGGAAACATGATAGTCGCCATCAAGATAAGCAAATAAGCTCTAACATATTGATGTAGAACCTCTTAATTACCATCTACCGGGAGACCGCTAAAATTATCTAACAACCAACCAATCCTTAATAAATCACCATTGAGATCATTAGCACCCTGTAACACCCCAAGAGTATGAGAAGAAAGTTGTCTCACATCGGTAGAATGTGAGGCTTGTGATAGGTTTATAATAGCTTCCACCCACCACTTAGTAACAAAGCCTTGTGCTTTTGAGCTTAAGTGAGGACAATTAACGGGCCCAAAAGTGCACACCCATCTTATTGGATTTGTGTTACGACGGTGGCGGGTCGGGTTGTTACAAATGTTGGAGCTAGTGTCCTCAACAGTTAGTGCGACAACATGTATAAATCTCTTAAAGGAACACAAGGTATACTTTGTATTTTAGCCAATTGATTCACGTTTATCAATAACGGTTGGCTTGCTAGAAAGTTTGACGTTATTGTCATACAGATGACAGTAATCATCTGGTCCCTAAGAGTCACACCTAAAGGATGGAATCTGAGAGATATGATTAGATGAAAATGTAATCATATTGATACCCTATATGACTAAACGGTTAGTCAATGTAATGATGACATAATTATTTAATACTGATTAAATAATATTAGCTAAGACGAATTAAAATGTTAATTCGTAATTAAATATAAAATGTTATATTTAATTATGTGTAATGAAATTATTTAATAAAGATTAAATAATTTAATTAAATATAAAAGGTTATATTTAATTAGTGGATTATAAATATAAGATATTTAAAAGATAAAACATTACACAAGAGAGAGCGATATAACCGATTCTATAAAGATAGAATTGCGGTCTGAGCAATTATTAAGTTGTTTAGTTGTTATGAAGTGCTGTAGGTAGAACCAAATACTGATTTGGGGAATCCTAGTTGATGTCTAATAGCAAGGTTGTTTGCAGCTATAAATAGGATATTCACTCTGCACTTAAAGCGGACGAGTTACACGACTACTTCCGTCATCTCTCTCTCTCTCTAGCTTTCATCTTACATAAAATTAAAGGTAATTTTGCAATTTCTAGCTCATAAAGGGTATTTCTCAGGACATCTTGGGTGCAACGATTAGGAGGATAACTGGTTTTGATATCTGATCTTAGGCCTTTGCAAAGACAGAAGGTTAATGCTTGATCTCAATCTTTGTATCTTGTTCTTCGTTTATGACTATAAATCATACATTATAAATTAGTTATAATCCTGCATAATACAGATTTTTTTCCACAAGTGGTATCAGAGCATAAGGCTTACAAATTTTATTTTTGTATGATTTTCATAAAAGTTTTGAGAAAAAAAAAACAGCCGTCGCAATTTTCTTAGCCGAAACATATTTTTTTGTGTTTTTCGTTTTACTTTTTGATTTATTATTGTTGTTGTATTAATCAGTTAAGATGACAAAATAATAAATTTGTAGATGTTTTAATTTAATAAGGATTGAGTTAAAACGTAAAAGGGAATCGTTTTGAATGTTATTCAACGAAATAATTTGTTAAACTAGTTTTAATCTCGTGCAAATTGCACGGGATTGCAGGTTTATGTATCCCCTTTCGTCTCCTATCTCTCCAGCATCACTGCTGCCTAGTCGAGTACCGCCATGGTTTCATACTTTTATGGACTGCCTATTAGCCATGGATTAGTAGATTCTAGTTAATTAGGTTCCTTTGAGACACCTTGGGTTAAATTTGAGGTTACAGTCCACTACCTTTGATGCCCGTCGTTGAGGGCACCAAAGATAAGATTTATAATTTCCTAGCTTTGACTATAGATAGTGAAAGTCAGGGTCGAACCACAGAGAGGTGGGGAATGTTTATTGTTTGATGTTAATGTTTTTAGGGTAACAATTTAGGGGGTTTGAATTGGTTGTCACTAAGTCTAGAATAAAAGACAATAAAACAAGAAAATAAGAATGAAATAAAACTTATAATAAAAAGGATGCTAGAATGTTCGGGTAGTAAATAGCTACGATGGTGTAAATCCTAAGTCAACATGTATTGCAGTCGCGTAAGGGGGTGTAACTTATCCTTTCGGTCTATGGTACCTAATAGCTCCTTTCGGCCTATGCTATTAGCTCGTAGGTCTCACAATTATTGGGTGTCAACAATAAAGGTGATTCCTAAATTCTAGGTCACATACCTTTCAGTCTTGAGTAACCTAGCCGTCTTAAGGTGTAAACCAATGCCCTCCCCGTATCTCTCAATCTAGGGTAGGTCATTACTAACATCCTACAAGTCTCCTTTCAGTCTCATTGTAGGTTATTATAGTCTACGAATTAAAACGAAACAGAATACGAACGCGAGTGTAATACTCCGTATTTTTCATTTCGTTTTATTTATTTATCTTAATTTTATTGGATGTCGATGTCGATGGGATATAATAAAAGCGATATTATATTGTCGAACGAGGTGCTTTATGGGTTGTATTTTCGGGTCGTAAGAGTGAGGGTTTAACAAAACCGAGTCCTAGTTACATTATTTGGATATTGGGGTGCGTGAGATGCTGACCCATACACGGAAAATCATGCGTATGGGCCTAGGTTTGCGTGCATCAACACAGCCCACTCATAATGTTAGCAAATCTAAACTAAACCCTATTCTGACCTAAACGACTCTCACTCACTCACACACACCAACAGCCGCCACATCTGAGTTTTCAAAAGGAGGGTTGACACGGTGGTCAGAGGGTCCTAAGGGTGGTCGTTGGCTAAGGCAAGAAGGTATGCTCACAATGTTTCTCGTTTTTTTTCCTGTTGCAGTCATTTTCGATTGAATCGTTCTTTATGGATATGTGCTTGTAGTTTCTGGTTTTCGCATGCTTTTTAATCTTGGATGTATAATAGTTGTTTTTGGATCCCAAAGAGACCGTCGTTTACCGTTATTGACCGTCGGAGGTGGTGGTAAAGTCGTGGTGTCAGAATGCGTTTTAACCTATTTGCAGAATGTTATTCTATGTACGTATGTTCTATTTGAATTCGAGTCCTTATGGGTATGTGTCTGTCATGGGTGTTTGGGTTATTCGAATTAGTACAGTCAGGGGGAACGTAGGGTGGTTATAGTGGTGGCTCGTGGTGGTTGGTAACGGTTTTATACTAGGTTTCGTTTGGGGCAGTAAGAACGTGAAAACAGAGCAGGCTGTGGACTGTCGGGTTTCGTGTGGTAATTTAGGGTGGTGGTTGGTGTTCGACGACCACTGGTTCCACCACAGGGACCACCGCGGCTCAGAGGCGAGCCCGGTGGTGCCACTAGCGTGATCAGGGGTTGAACCTGGTGCGTGGGTGCGGTTGTTGTGAGGGCGGTCAGTTCTGTTTTGGCAAAATTCGGGGGTTGTCGTTGCTGGGTTTGTGACTGCGTATGTTCCTTTATTGATATCACGTTTGGTATGTTGGTAGGGTAATTAAGTGGGTATATTTTCTTACCTATTTTTTAGCACTATTTTTATTAATTAGTATAATTGAGGCATGATTTGGTTATTACTCAATTTAATTATGATTAGTGTGCAAATATCTTTATTTGATATGATAACTATATTTAGATTGTTTTGGTTGATTAAGACTAATATTCATTTTAATGTTGGTATGGTAGACTATAAGTTAGTAATTTTGATGAGACAATTTTGTATGCTATTTTAATAAGGAAACATTGTTATGATAATTTTATCATTTATAAATATAATGAGTTCATAATTAATGTGTGATTATGAGCAAAATTATGGTTATGTATGTAGTACGTTATGAGTGATCGGTTAAGGGGACATGATCAATTAATCGAGTAATAATGTCTAGTTGCCTGGATAGTATTTAATTTTAAGAAATATTTATAGGAACGGAATTCGAAGTGGAATATTTCTAGACGGTGATTTCTATTTGCAGACTGCTTATTCAGGTAGGTAACACTGGTACTATGTTCGATGATTGATTGTGAATGTATGTGGTTATTGAATATCATGGATGCAAGTATGATTTATATGATTATATTATCTGATGGTTAGTTTATTGGTACTGCATTCATGAGCATTCATGTGCATTGGTTATTGAGTATTATTTATGAATCAGAGATTGATTTGATATAAAGCCTAGGGTGGTTCTGCAGACCAGGCCTGGTGTCTTATCAGCTGTTGAGCTGGTGTTCGGTGACTACCGAGTATAGTCTGCCGGGAGGTTCGGTATGGCTTGGTGCAAGGGTATGAGAATGAGATTTTGATTGAGCTCGAGCATGTCATAAGCATTTGCATATCATTATATGTTGCATTATTATTTATTATTGTGTTATCCTACTCAACCGCGAGGTTGACAGTGTATTCGTGTTCACCTACAATGATCCGGAATGGGGAGTAGATCTTTCAGGTCAGAGACAATTGGACTAGGACTTGGCATGGAAGAGAGACATGGACTAGACCTACTTAAATACTAGATCACTTAGCCTCTTCTTAGTTGGAAATTTATTTATATTCAGTTGTTTTGGAAGTCTTGTAGAATATGCCTTGTAATAGATTTCAGTTTAACTTCTTATAAATTAAAGTACTGTGTTTCTTTCACTGTGAGTATCTACTACCCTGGTTATCCAGGATGGTAACAGTCTTATTTACTCTGGAAGTCCTAGTTCAGGCTCCTAGGTAAATGGGGGTGTTACAAAGTGGTATCAGAGCGAACGATCCTCAGGCCTAAACTAAAATGGAAATAATGAGCATAGGAGTGTCTAAATAAAATGAACCCCAGGCTAGTAACTGTTAGGAGCCCTAGGAGATTGGGATGAGTTAGGGGCCCCCTCAAACTAAGCCACTGGCCCTTTCAGTCTATCCTAGTTACCTTGAGAGTTGAAGAGTGTGGGTAGTTTTGGAAAGACCCAAGGCAGATATATATATATATATATATATATATATATATATATATATATATATAGGGTTGGGATCCGGTGAGAACCACCTTACAATGAGAACCGGTGAGAACTCTTTCTTACGGAGTTTTTTTAAAAAAATTAATGACATAATTGGATTCGGCATGGAATTTTATGGCCAGAGAACATATTTCTTGGTCTAGAAAATAAATACTAGTGGCGGAAAAATGATAGATACGAAAACATAGATAGTAGGTGCATGCAAATAAATAAAACGTATCTCACCTTGATTTCCGTCACTAGTATTTATTTTCTAGACCAAGAAATATGTTCTCTAGCTATAAAATGTCATGCCGAATCCAATTATGCTATTAATTTTTTTTAAAAAAGTCCGTAAGGTAGAGTTCTCACAAAGTTCTCATTGTAAGGTGGTTCTCACCGGATCTCAAGTCTATATATATATATATATATATATATATATATATATATATATATATATATATATATATATATATATATATATATATGTATGTTGTACTAACATTTCAGCGCCAAGGGAATGAGGTAAGTTATGATGGATGAGTATATATATGTATACTGTGAAGCATGAAAGTGATGTTACATAATGAATGACATGTATATATTGTTATTTCCAAGCATTGAGAACATGAGTTTATATCTTAAATTTTGGCTGTGAGCGTGATTTGTATGAATAAATGCATGCGATTATGTGATCCCTAAGCCTTTAGGTAGACCTCTAATATGATGTTAATAGGACTTAACCGTATGAAAGAAGTTACATGTTAAGTTCTGTATGTTAACAAGACCAAGTAAGAGTAGGAGTTGACTTAGGATGCTCATAAATTTTGTCACTTGTGTAGCAAAATGCCTCACAGGAGAGAACCCAACACTGCTAATGTATCGCAAGAGGAATTCGATCGCCTAGTAGCTATGAACGCTGCTCTCCTAGCTAGGATTGGGGCAAACACTCAATCTGATGCAATCAAAATAAGAAATAATATCTCTAGGCATAACCCCACCAAGTACGATGGGGAAGGAGCACCGAGTTTACTTGCGGAGTGGTGCCGAGAGTTCGAGAGTATATTCGAACTGCTGTCTGTACCAGAATCGATGAAGGTGGACCAAGCTGTATTGTATCTGAAGGGTATAGCTAGGTTATGGTGGAACAACAATAAAGAAGAGATCAAGGCAGCTGCAGAGGAAATTGGGTCAGAGTATGTACGTTGGGAAGGGTTCAAGGGGATTCTGTCCTCTAAGTTTATGCCGGACCATGTTAAAGGGAAATTGAGAGCTGAGTTCGATTCTTTCAAGATGACCGAAGAAATGACTGTGGAAGCATATCACAGTAAGTTTATGCAACTGGCAGAGAATGTAGCTGACCTGGGCTACACGTCGGAGATGTTAGCTGCTAGGTTTGAGAAAGGGCTAACCATAGAAATCAAGAGAAGTTTTCTAGCAACTAAGCTACGACTGTGGAAGATGTGTACGAGAGGGCTGGCCAGGCAGAAAGAATCGCTGTCATGATTAAAGAGGAAGAGAAAACCAAGGGTGACAAGAGGAAAGCGGAATCTGGGGCCGAAAGCTCAGGGAATAAGAAGCCAAATCACCAGTACCGGTCATTTTTCTCCAACAGTGCACCTGGAGGAAATGGCAATCGAGGTGGAAATCGCTCTGTTTCTGGAACAAGTGGTGCCAATCCTACATGTTACAAGTGTGGGAAAATTGGGCACAAGCAATCCAATTGTTGGTCGGGAACACAAAGTGCTGGGAACAGTTACCATAGAGGCAATCAGAGTGGTGGATTCAGAACACCAAATGCAAACTACTCAAACAACAACAGATCCGGAGGTAACAGCTACCAGGGGAATTTCAGCAACTACAATAACCAGAACCGCTACCAAGGAAATTAGAGTAGTGGTAATGGTAATTTCCAGAAGACTCTGGCAGAGGCTAGTACTCAGAGTGGAGCAGGATCCGTGAACCAAAGTGGGGCTAAGAAAAGTGGGGCTCTGTTCATGATGGGCAAGGAGGCTGTAGAGGAGGATGCACATGTTGTTACTGGTACATTTCTACTACAATCCTTTCTTACTTTTGTTTTGTTTGATTCTGGTGCATCGCATTCTTTCATATCTGCGGAGCATGCAAGGGCTATAGGACTCGATGTATATAGTAGTATAGCTGATTCTGTAACCATACCGTCTGGGGAGTCCATAGCTTGTAATAGAGTTTACCCCAATGTAATGATCCAAGTAGCAGATGTAAGTTTTGAGTCGAACTTGATAGAGTTTCCTTTGGGTGGCTTTGAGGTGAAACTGGGTATGGATTGGCTGAAAAAGTATAAGTCCTACATTGATTGCTACCAAGGGAAGATCACTTTGAGGGGACCCAAGGGAGTGAGGGTATCCTACAAGGGATATTCTGTAAAGCCTAAACTGAAGCTGATATCTATCAATGCACTGAAGACCTGTCTGAAGAGGGGTGATGAGATGCTGTTGTGCCATGTGAGAGATATGACTGCAGAGAAACCCCAAGCCAGAGAGATCGATGTTGTAAGGGATTTTGAAGACGTGTTTCCAGAAGAAATTCTTGGGTTACCTCCAAAGAGGGACTTGGATTTCGGCATTGATCTGAAACCTGGTGCTGAGCCAATTTCTAAAGCACCTTATCGCATGGGACCTAAGGAATTGGAGGAGTTGAGAAAGCACCTGGATGAGCTAGCAAGCAAGGGATACGTGAGACCAAGTGTGTCACCTTGGGGAGCACCAGTACTGTTTGTAAAGAAGAAGGACGGAACCATGAGATTGTGCGTGGATTATAGGGAGCTTAACAATGTGACAATCAAGAATCGATATCCTTTACCTTGCATCGATGATCTATTCGACCAGTTGAGTGGGGCTGGTGTGTTTTCCAAGATCGATTTGAGGTCAGGGTATCATCAGCTAAGAATCAAAGATGCAGATATTCACAAGACTGCGTTCAGATCGAGGTATGGGCATTATGAATTCGTTGTGATGCCATTTGGTTTGACTAATGCACCTGCTGTTTTCATGGACTTGATGAACAGAGTGTTTAGTCCTTATCTGGACCAGTTTGTGGTGGTGTTTATCGATGACATCTTGGTGTATTCAAAGAACAGAGAAGAGCATGCTAAACATTTGAGCTTGGTGTTACAGACTTTGAGGGATCATCAATTATATGCCAAGTTGATTAAGTGCGAATTCTGGCTCGAGAAAGTGGCTTTCCTAGGCCATGTGGTGTCTAAGGAGGGTGTATCTGTTGACCCTAGCAAGATTGAGGCCGTTTCGAAATGGGAGCGACCAAGGAATGTGGCTGACATCCGTAGTTTCTTGGGTTTGGCTGGTTATTACAGGAGGTTCGTGAAAGATTTTTCGAAGATAGCTAAACCGATGACTTCGTTTATGCGGAAAGAGAATAGATTTGTCTGGGATGAGAGTTGTGAGAAGGCGTTCTTAGATCTGAAGGAGCGTCTTACTACAGCTCCTATCCTTGCTTTGCCAGAAGGGAGTGAAAATTTTGAAGTCTATACAGATGCTTCTAAGAAGGGTTTGGGATGTGTGCTGATGCAGAACGGGCGAGTGATTGCTTATGCTTCTAGGCAGTTGAAGCCTTATGAGGAGAACTATCCGACGCATGATCTGGAACTTGAAGCGGTAGTTTTTGCACTTAAGCTGTGGCGACATTATCTTTATGGAGCTACGTTCAAAGTGTATTCTGATCATAAGAGCCTGAAGTATATCTATACTCAGAGGGAACTAAACATGCGCCAGAGGAGATGGATCGAGCTTATTGGAGACTATGACATGAAAATCCTGTACAAGGAAGGAAAGGCTAATGTTGTGACTGATGCATTGAGTAGGAAGTCTGTTCACGCCCTATGCACAACTATGTCTAGGCTGAGTATGTATCGTGAGTTGGGACAGATGGGAATCGCGGTGATAAGGAAAGGTGAGACCGTGGGGGATTTGACGATTGAGCCGGAGTTATATACTGAGATCCGAGAGCGCCAGAAGAGTGATCCAAGAATCCAGAAGTGGCGTGAGGCAGTGAAGAAAGCTAATGATACCGAGCCATATTCTAAGTTCGAGATTTATGGTGATGATAGTTTGAGATTTGATGGGAGATGGTGTACCTGATGATGTGGAATTGAAGAGAAAGATTCTGGTCGAGGCTTATTCTACACCTTATTCTGTCCATCCTGGAGGGGATATGTGGGGAATCAAACGCGTATTCACCCTAAATTTGCAGGATTATAATGAAATATGCAATTGTGAAAATCGTCATAAGATTAAAAACATGAGAAAAGAAGTACAACCTTTAGTCCTCGCGCAAAAGGCCTAAGAACAGGAATTAATGCAAATTCCCTCCTATAACTTGCACCCAAGACTTAGTTTGAGACGTGGCCGCGTGTGCTAGAAATCCTCTCCAATTGCCTTGCAATATAGGGAGAGCCCTTGAGGTTTTAGATGTGAGATCTGAGGTTTTGGGAGAAGAATGCTCTCAAACCCTAATTTTACCCTGAGATAATTTAACAGTGCACCAAGAGTAGCTGACATAAGGAGAAAAACTCTCCTTATGTAGTCTCTAGGTTTCGGCCGAATTGGAGATAGGGTAGGAGTGGGCTTTCCACTCTTACCTTATTCTAATTAGTGATTCGACCCATTTAGCTTTAAGTTGTTCGCGGTATTTTAATTATAAATCGTAACATGTTATCAGATATTAATACAGTCGATATATTAATAATGGTCTGACAAAATACGATATTGTATAATTACCCAAATTAATATAACTGTTTATATTAATACGCGAATACAATATTTAATTAAATATAACCGTTTATATTTAATTTACGAATTAATCATGTAATCCGTATTAGCTAAAATTATTTAATCCGTATTAAATAATAATCTCAACATCTTATTGACTAATTTAATAGTCAATACCTCTGACTAACCGTTTAGTCATATCCGGTAAAATGTGACTGTATTTTCATACCTTCACATCTCTCAAACGTGTCCTATAGGTGTGACGTATAGGGACCAGTTGACCACCGCCATCCGTATGACAATAACGTCAAACTTATCTAGCAAGCCAACCGTTATTGATAAACGTGGATCAACTGGTAATAATACAGAAGTATGCCCTTGTGATCCTTAAAGAGATTTAATAAGTCATTGTACTTAATTGTCAAGGACACCAGCCCCAACAATCTCCCACTTGTCCGTACAAGGGTATGTTCAATGACGTTATCACACTACATGTGGAGGACACAATCTCCAACAAACTCCCACTTGTCCGTACAAGTGTAGGTGCGATAACCGAATCTCATATCCTTTTAAAATTTCTCCCACTCAATGTAAGACAATTTGCAAATCCGCATTCGCAAAGGTCGTATCTCACAAGCGATCTGTATCAAGAGTGGTTTCCCCGACTAGAGAGTAACTTAACTGATAAAACGAATCTGTATTCGAGCATGGCCATGCATTTCAGTTACTACTCCTCGAGTGGCCCTGAGAAATGATAAAATCCTGATAAGGGTTTGGATATTTCCCTCAACTCGAATCCTGCCGATATCGCCCAGCATGAAATAACCCAGAAAAAATCCTCTTGGCCCCTGTTACGGTGACCGTGGGAAAGAAACCAAAGTTACCCAAAATCTGTCTTAATCTCAAGAAACAGTTGAAAGTCAAAAGACTCGACTCTAAGGAACACTATGGAGGTCCTATCCACGACCTGGCACCCAATGTTATAAAACATTTAGGACTCCATAACGCTGTCACGGGGTGTCCTACGAGATATCCGTATAACTCGCCTTTGTGATTGGTCAGTCATCCACGTGACTTATGGCTCGTTGAACCCACCATCAACCAACGTCACAAAATGATTACCTGAGTTATCAGCTCAAGTGGGTAATCAAGGACCAAAACGATGTAATGTTAATCAGTTCACTTTGTGGTGTTCAAAATTGGCGTACAATTCCACATGAGAAACAAAACATTTTATATCATAACAATAAGGTTGAATAGAGTACACGAGAAAATGAATTATTACATGAATTCATAAAAGAGTACTACAACTTAGGAACACATCCAATTCCCATGGAATGAATGTGCCCTTCATGCTTATCACGTGGTAATGCTTTTGTGAGAGGATCGGCTATGTTGTCATCCGTAGCGATCTTTTCAATAAAAATCTCCTTTTGCTCCACGTAATCTCTGATTAGATGAGCTTTCCGTTGTACATGCCTAGCCTTGCTGCTAGACTTATGCTCCTTAGCTTGGAAGATGGCACCGCTATTGTCACAATAGACGGTGATTGGGTCATTCGAACTAGGCACTACTGATAGTCCTTGTAAGAATTGACGCATCCATATCGCTTCCTTAGCTGCTTCTGAGGCGGCATAGTACTCGGACTCAGTCGTAGAATCTGCTGTAACACTCTGTTTAGAACTTTTCCAGCTGACAGCAGCGCCATTAAGAGTAAAGACAAATCCAGACTGAGATTTCGAGTCATCTCGATCTGTTTGGAAGCTAGCATCTGCGTAACCCGTGGCGCAGAGCGTTGAGTCGCCTCCATAAGTCAATCCCCAATCTTTAGTCCTCCGAAGGTACTTAAGAATGTTTTTCACGGCCATCCAGTGTTGTTCACCTGGATGAGCTTGGAATCGACTTGTCATACTCAATGCATATGCAACGTCAGGACGTGTGCATATCATGGCATACATGATCGATCCTATTGCCGAAGCATAAGGAATCCGACTCATGCGCTCTTTCTCTTCCACTGACTTAGCTTCTTGAGTCTTGCTCAAGTGAAGCCCAGAGTCATAGGAAGGAACCCCTTCTTGGAGTTCGTCATGCTGAATCTCTCCAGAATCTTCTCTATGTAAGATTCCTGACTGAGAGACAACATCCGTCGTGATCTATCCCTGTAGATACGGATGCCCAAAATTCTTTGTGCCTCTCCCAGATCTTTCATCTGGAAATGGTTTTTCAACCATGCTTTAACCGAAGATAAGAGAGGTATGTCATTCCCAATCAAGAGTATGTCATCGACATACAGTACTAGGAATACAATCTTACTCCCACTCGACTTGATATAGAGACATGGTTCCTCGACTGATCGAATGAACCCATTCTCTTTTATGACTTGGTCGAAGCGATGATTCCAACTCCGCGATGCTTGCTTAAGTCCATAGATGGAACGCTTAAGCTTGCAAACTTTCTTAGGATGTGCTGGATCGATAAAACCCTCGGGTTGTACCATGTACAACTCTTCCTCCAAATAACCGTTTAAGAAGGCGGTTTTAACGTCCATTTGCCATATTTCATAGTCATGAAATGCGGCGATCGCTAAGATAATCCGAATGGAACGTAGCATGACTACGGGTGCAAAGATCTCATCGTAGTGCAAGCCTGGCACTTGGGTGAAACCTTTAGCAACTAGTCTAGCCTTATGGATATCTTGTTGTCCTTCCACGGCATGCTTTATCTTGTAAAGCCATTTGCATTGAAGGGGACGTACCTTTGCAGGTAGGTCCACAAGATCCCACACGTTGTTCTCATACATGGAGTCCATCTCGGATTGCATGGCTTCTAGCCATAGCTTTGAGTCAGAACTGGTCATGGCACCTTTATAGGTTGTGGGTTCATTACCCTCTAGGAGTAAGACGTCATCTGTATCGTGTTCCTCGACCATACCAATATATCTGTCCGGTGGAATAGAGACTCTTCCTGACCTCCTAGGTTCCTCAGGGATATCTACCGCAGCCTCGGTTGAAGGTACTGTTTCCTCCAATGGTTGCTCGGTAGTTGGTTCTTGAACCTCCGATAACTCGAAGGTTCTATTACTCGACTTGTTCTCGAGAAATTCTTTCTCTAAGAACGTCGCACTAGCCGCAACAAAAACACGTTGTTCGGTAGGCGAGTAGAAGTAATGACCAAACGTTCCCTTTGGATAGCCTATAAAGTATGTCTTGACCGATCGCGGGCCGAGCTTATCCTCGTGTCTCCACTTGACATAAGCCTCGCAGCCCCAAACCCGAATAAAGGACAAGTTAGGGACCGTTCCCTTCCATAACTCGAATGGAGTCTTGTCAACAGCTTTAGACGGACTTCGGTTAAGTATTAGAGCGGCCGACAAAAGAGCATAGCCCCACAATGAATCAGGCACAACGGTGTGACTCATCATGGATCGAACCATATCAAGTAAAGTTTGATTTCTCCGTTCGGACACACCATTTAATTGTGGTGTTCCAGGTGGAGTCAACTGTAGCACGATCCCACAGTCTTTTAGGTGTTGATCAAACTCGCGTGAAAGATACTCACCACCACGATCCGAGCGTAGTGCTTTAATCTTTCTACCCAGCTGGTTCTGTACCCGATTCTGGTATTCTTTGAACTTGTCAAAGGATTCACTTTTGTGCTTCATTAAGTAGACATAGCCATATCTACTCAAATCATCCGTGAAAGTGATGAAATACCTATAGCCATCTCGTGCGTTGATCGACATAGGGCCACATACGTCCGTATGTATGAGTCCTAATAGGTCGGCAGCGCGCATTCCAACACCTTTGAAGGAAATACGAGTCATTTTGCCGATGAGACATGATTCACACGTGCCATATGATTCGAAATCAAAGGGTGAAATAGCTCCATTCTGTATGAGCTGTTTAACGCGTTTCTCATTTATGTGTCCCATACGACAATGCCATAGGTAAGTTTGATCTTTGTCACCTACCTTTATTCTTTTATTATTCACATGTAATATCTCGGTAGTTTGATCTAAAACATAAATTCCATTCATGGAAACTGCCTTGCCATAAATCATATTGTGTAAGGAGAAAATACAGCTATTATTCTCTATTACAAATGAAAAGCCAAGTTTGTCAAGTGCAGAAACTGAAATAATGTTTTTGGACAAACTAGGAACATAATAACAGTTATATAAAAATAACTCGAATCCACTTGGAAGCTGGATTACGTATGTTCCCTTCGAGACTGCAGCCACACGTGCTCCATTCCCGACACGCAGGTCCACCTCACCCTTGATTAGGGGTTCTTGGTTTCGGAGGCCCTGCACATGATTACATAGATGAGAACCACAACCAGTATCAAGTACCCAAGTTCCGCAACTTGCATGGTTAATCTCAATCATGTGAATAAAAGAAGAAGAAGACATACCAACTGGAGTAACACGGCCTGCTTTAATGTCCTCGCGATACACGGGGCATGAGCGCCTCCAATGCCCAGTCTTGTGGCAATGGTGACATTCCATGCTTGTATCCTTGCTCTTTGTCTTGCCTTGTGAGTTACTCGACTCACCAGGCCCACTCTTAGCAAATCCTGGTTTCTTGAACCTGGGCCTACCTACCGCTAGGTCGCCCTGAGCTTTAGCCTTCCCTTTACCTTTTCCCTTACTTGAGATCATGAGAACATCCTGCTTTAGACTCCCACTCAACTTTAGATCCTTCTCAGTCTGTACGAGAAGGGAGTGGAGCTCATGGGGAGTCTTCTTCATGTCGTTCATGTAGTAGTTGGCCCTAAAGAGGGCGAACCCATCATGAAGCGAATGAAGCATGCGATCAACGATGATGTTCTCACTGATCTTGCAGTTTAGGGACTCCAGTTTCTCGATATTCTCAATCATGTTGAGAATATGTGGGCTAACAGCTTGGCCCTTCTGGAGTTTCGCCTCAAAGAAGCGACAGGTATGCTCATAAGAAACGATTCTCGGAGCCTTGGAGAATTCGTTAGTGAGCGTGGTGAAAATCTTGTTTGCACCATGGGTTATGAAGCGTCTTTGCAAATTGGATTCCATTGCATAGATGAGTACGTTCTTTATCGCACCCGCTTCCATAACGAAATCGCTATGAGCGCGAATTTCGTTGGCTCTAGCTCCAGTTCCTGGGTGTGGCGGAATGGGCTCAGTTAAGAACTTGAGCTTTCCGTCAGCAATGGCAGCATTCCGTAGTGCTGCCTCCCAGTCAGAGAAGTTTGACCCATCATTCCTCAGTCTAGTTGACTGATTCATGGAGTCCATGAAGGCTTTTAGCCAGGATTCACGTGCTAGCTTGGCACTTGGCATTGGGTCTTCACCAGCCATTTTAGTTTTACAGCAGTTTTAATGAACGTGTTCTACACTGAAAAGAAGATAAAACAAAACCATATAAGCAACTTATTGTTGTGATTTAAGTCTATATTAAATTGAATTTAAACTCGTAGACTCATGCATTTATATAATTGATCTCCCTCAAGAATTATATAAACGATCCCAAGACTCAATTTCCGTATATTGATAAGCCCACAGTTTGGCTAATTCCAATCGTTGGAACTCTTGGTCGATAGATTTCCGTATATCTATCTATTAGTCCATCTCAGTCACTGGAATATTATCGAGTGACCATGATGTTGAGATAAAATAAATCATCTGTTCCCACTTACCCGACGTAGAAGGGGTCATATTATGCCTACCGACGAAGAAGGGATTCATGGGAGGCTGATTTATAAAGACTAATCTCAATTTTTGGTTATACGAGGAAGACCCCATCAACTCTTATTTATCCATATTTAAGTGAACTAAAAACTAGCATTTGCGTGAATGAATTAAATAAAGTGATGGCTTTTAAAAAGACATGTGACATCTGTATTGTCACAGAAAACTAACGCGTGACCTCTACATGAGTCAGTTTTCAGGCATGATATAGGTGGTTTGGTTTTTAGGCGGAATATGATGCAAGCTATTATCGATAAAAGCGTAAAGATAAATGCAATAAACGTAAATAAAAAGTCCTAGTGTGGCCTATCCTACCAAAATAAACATAAAACAACTTGGAATCCACTGTTGGACCCTAGAAGCTTGTCTTGATGTTCCATCTTGGTCCTTGCAGCGGGAGTGAGCATCCGGTCTCCGTCTTGTCTTTGGTCTTCACAAAATTACTAATTTAAATTACAAGAGTAAACCTAGATACATTCTAATTTAAATACAAAAGTAATTACATGGCAAAAACCCAAAACGGAGATTCAAGATCTCAAAATTACAAGCAAGATCGTGTCCCATCATTACGGTGACACAATCTTCTAAGGCCACACTAAGTTACAACCGTTTGCAAAAATTAAATACGTTATTGAAAGCATTCAAGGCATTCACAAGACGATAAATAAAATGCATCAACTAAAAAAAAATTTATACATGACATAATACTGTTATTATGATTAATAAATTTATACCAAACCACCTTTTAAGATTAAAATTATGTGATTATACCGCTTTAATCACCAATTTTAATAAACATATAATCCATTATTTTAAACTGTTTTAAAACAATATGTATCAAACGAGGGTGAACCGTTTCACTAAACAATACATTATTTCCGTATATAGTATATTATTTTAAGCCATGTGAAAATAAGAAAACAAGTTATTTTCGAAAATAAACACCCCGAAACGAGAGCACTCGATCGAGTAACAGGGGCACTCGATCGAGTGTCAGGGTCACTCGATCGAGTGCAGCAGGGCTCGATCGAGTGGCTCGTAAAATTGCAAATCGCTGCACTTTTAAATCAAAACGAGTTTATAACTTGGATTTAAAACGTGTAAATCATAAATAAACAACAACAAAAGATTCACATATTGCTAAAAATATAAATTAATTAACAATATGCAAATTATAATCGAAAAACAAGATCGATTTCTCACAAAAATCACACGCACGGGCCTGGTACGAGGGCACTCGATCGAGTGCAACAGGGACTCGATCGAGTGCCTGCGACAGAATGTACGGTTTTCAAAAATTTTAAACTTATGAAAGACACAATTGTAAAATTTTCATGGCCTAATGCTCTGATACCACTTGTGGGGAATCAAACGCGTATTCACCCTAAATTTGCAGGATTATAATGAAATATGCAATTGTGAATATCGTCATAAGATTAAAAACATGAGAAAAGAAGTACAACCTTTAGTCCTCGCGCAAAAGGCCTAAGAACAGGAATTAATGCAAATTCCCTCCTATAACTTGCACCCAAGACTTAGTTTGAGACGTGGCCGCGTGTGCTAGAAATCCTCTCCAATTGCCTTGCAATATAGGGAGAGCCCTTGAGGTTTTAGATGTGAGATCTGAGGTTTTGGGAGAAGAATGCTCTCAAACCCTAATTTTACCCTGAGATAATTTAACAGTGCACCAAGAGTAACTGACATAAGGAGAAAAACTCTCCTTATGTAGTCTCTAGGTTTCGGCCGAATTGGAGATAGGGTAGGAGTGGGCTTTCCACTCTTACCTTATTCTAATTCGTGATTCGACCCATTTAGCTTTAAGTTGTTCGCGGTATTTTAATTATAAATCGTAACATGTTATCAGATATTAATACAGTCGATATATTAATAATGGTCTGACAAAATACGATATTGTATAATTACCCAAATTAATATAACTGTTTATATTAATACGCGAATACAATATTTAATTAAATATAACCGTTTATATTTAATTTACGAATTAATCATGTAATCCGTATTAGCTAAAATTATTTAATCCGTATTAAATAATAATCTCAACATCTTATTGACTAATTTAATAGTCAATACCTCTGACTAACCGTTTAGTCATATCCGGTAAAATGTGACTGTATTTTCATACCTTCACATCTCTCAAACGTGTCCTATAGGTGTGACGTATAGGGACCAGTTGACCACCGCCATCCGTATGACAATAACGTCAAACTTATCTAGCAAGCCAACCGTTATTGATAAACGTGGATCAACTGGTAATAATACAGAAGTATGCCCTTGTGATCCTTAAAGAGATTTAATAAGTCATTGTACTTAATTGTCAAGGACACCAGCCCCAACAGGATAAGCTGTACAAGGACCTGAAGAAAGCATTTTGGTGGCCGAAAATGAAGCAGGAGGTGGCTGAGTTTGTCTCTCGATGTATAGTATGTCAGAGAGTGAAGGGAGAACATAAGAGGCCGCAAGGGAAGCTACAACCACTTGATGTACCTGAGTGGAAGTGGGAAAGCATATCAATGGACTTCATCGTACGCTTACCTAGGACTTCGAGAGGGAATGACATGATTTGGGTGATAGTTGACAGGTTGACTAAGTCGGCCCATTTCATACCGATGAAGGAGACTTGGAGTAAGGCTGAACTGGCCAAGGCTTATGTCAAGCATGTGGTGAAACTTCATGGTGTCCCTAAGGACATTGTTTCTGATCGTGATTCCAGGTTCATCTCTAAGTTTTGGCAAGAGTTACAGACATTGATGGGAACTACTTTGAAGATGAGTACCGCGTATCATCCAGCGACAGATGGTCAGACTGAGAGGACTATCCAGACACTAGAGGATATGCTGAGGGCTTCTGTGCTAGAGTTCAGGGGATCTTGGGAGGATAGACTTGACCTGATCGAGTTTTCTTATAACAACAGCTATCATGCTAGCATTGGGATGGCTCCTTTTGAGGCATTGTATGGGAGGAAGTGTAGGAGTCCAGTTTGCTGGGATGATCGAGCTGATACAGTGACCTTGGGACCTGAGATGATTCAGGAGATGATAGCACAGGTCCAGGTGATCCGTCAGAAGATAAGAGCTGCCCAGGATAGGCAAAAGAGTTACACAGATCTAAAACGGAGTGACATCACATTTGAGGCTGGAGAAAAAGTGTTGCTAAAAGTGTCACCCATGAGAGGGGTAATGAGGTTTGGCAAGAGGGGCAAGTTGAGCCAGAAGTTCTTTGGGCCATTCTAGATTTTGGAGCGAGTGGGTGAGGTAGCTTATCGATTAGCTCTACCTCCATCGTTAGCCAGAGTTCATAATGTGTTCCATGTCTCGCAACTAAGGCGATATATCAGTGATCCTTCGCATGTTCTTGATCATGAGGTCATTGAGGTCGATATCAGTTGACCTATGAAGAGAGACCCAAGGAGATCCTCGACAGAAAAGTGAGGAAGACCAGAAATGGGGAGACCGCGCTAGTGAAAGTTCTGTGGACTAATCATAATGTCGAGGAGGCTACTTGGGAGACTGAAGTCTCGATGAGGGAGAAGTATCCTGAGCTTTTTCACTAAGGTATGTTACGAGGACGTAACTTTCTTTTTAGGAGGGTAGAATGTGACATATCGTGTTTCAGAATACTTTTATTAGTTCTTAACTTTTTATGATGTCACTTTCTATGTTTGTTACGTGCGTTATGCTCAGTTTTTTTGACCTTGGGATGGCGAACTTCGGGACGAAGTTCATTTTAAGGGGGGAAGACTGTAATACTCCGTATTTTTCATTTCGTTTTATTTATTTATCTTAATTTTATTGGATGTCGATGTCGATGGGATATAATAAAAGCGATATTATATTGTTGAACGAGGTGCTTTATGGGTTGTGTTTTCGGGTCGTAAGAGTGAGTGTTTAACAAAACCGAGTCCTAGTTACATTATTCGGATATTGGGGTGCGTGAGATGCTGACCCATACACGGAAAATCATGCGTATGGGCCTAGGTTTGCGTGCATCAACACAGCCCACTCATAATGTTAGCAAATCTGAAATTAGAATTTCAGAAACTAATGACTGCCGCCCTATATAAACACCCAAACTAAACCCTATTCTGACCTAAACGACTCTCACTCACTGTAATACCTCGTATTTTATCGATATTAATTTATATGGTTATTAAGGTGTCGATAATCTTTGAACGCTTATATTCGATAATTAATTTATCGAATACGTGTTTTATATCTTTAAATGTTATTGGGGTAATACTTTATTATAATATCAATTGTTTATTTTGACGTAATGAGTATTTGAACATTAGTATCCGATAAATAATGAATGAATAAGTGCTTTATATTTTATATGTGGTTAGTAATATGTCGTATATGCGTGTTAATATAAACCGTTCTTAATGATAGCTTTGGGCCTCGAAATGCGTGTTGGTCATGAGCAGCCCATTTCGATGGGACAACACAAACAGCCATATACACTTTCTGTCGCCCTATTTTTGCTACCACTCAAAACCCTACCTTTAACCTAATACACACAACACAACCCTAACCACCTTTCTGCCGCCACATCAGAGAGCAACAGGGGAGTTTGCACGGTGGTTTAAGGGAGTCCAAGGGAGGTCGATTGCCTTGCGAAGTAGCGTTTTTTCGCGTGGAACATTTCTAGCGAGCTTTGGAATCGTCTGCGCTTCTGCTATTCGAGGTAGGGGAAAACTATGCATATAATGATGAGTAATCTGTTAACATTTGGTGATAACCATGCTTATTGTTGTTATAACGTGATTATTATATCGAATTATTCTGTTTATACATATTCTGAGATATGATACGAGGTGACGAAAAAGGGTCTGTGATTGGTGTGGAGATAAAGGGTCTGTGATTGGTGCGGAGATAAACGGTCTGTGTTTGGTGTGGAGATAAAGGGTCTGTGATATGGTGTGGACTATATTGGGTCTTGTGATCGGTGCGGAGTTTATTTGGTGTTGGATCGGTGCGGAGTTTGTTTGGCGTTGGATCGGTGCGGAGTATATTATATTGTTGTCTTATTTATTTTTCTACTCAACCTCGCGGTTGACCCTGTGTAATCGTGTGACACCTACGATGATCCGAAATGGGGAGTAGATTTTACAGGTCAGTGACAGATGGACTAGGAGCTTGGGCATGGAGAGAGACATGGCATGGACCTACTTAGAGTTAGATCACATTTAGATATCGTCAGTTGTACTTTCATTTTATCAAGTTTGGAACTCGTATTTGTTGTAATACCAAGTTTAAATTTAATCAGTATTTATATAAATTACCTTTGGTTTGTTTACCTTGTTATTCACTACCTCGGATATTCCGGGATGGTAACAGTCCTATTTATTTGAGAACGTCTTGCTAAAGGCTCTTAAATAAATGGGGGTGTTACGAAGTGGTATCAGAGCGAACGATCCTCAGGCCTAAACCAAATGAATAATAATAAATATAGGAAGAGTCTAATAAAATGAACCCCGAGATTAAACTGATAGGAGCCCCAAAAAGGAACGGTATGAGTTAGGGGCCCCCTCACACCAGACCATGGGCCCTTTCGGTTTTGTCTCGGGAACCCAATGAGAGAAGTTGAAGAGTGGGGTAGACTATATAGTGACCTGGTTATACTATGCTAACGCTCTTGCAGGAGAAGAACGAGGTAAGTCATATGTGAATTTTGATTAAGGATATGTGCAATAGAAACTGTGGATTGACATTGATGATTGGATTGAAATTATCAGAGTTTGGGAGTTGTATTTGTTGAGCCATGGTTAGGGTGATGTGGTCATATGATTTTGATATTTGAAGTGTTTATACGATTATCTGGAATTGAATGACTATAGTATCTATGTAATATATTATTGGTATTTGAACACGAATGATCAGATTTATATAAAGTAGTAATCCATGTCTAGTGATATGCGGAATGTGTTCCCTAAGCCATGAACGTATATAGTTATGTGTTGCATATATCGTAATTAAGATTTTTATGCCTTCTCTACGCATTTAAAGTTGTTATGAAGCTCGTAATCAATAAGGGATACATAATAATCCCTAGTTTAAGTTTCCGTACTTGGATAGGTTGTGATGGTGCAATGGGAGAAATTAATTTATATATATACACACGTATAACTACCGAGTTATTTAGCTGAAACTACTTCCAATTTCGAGATCTTTACCGTGTTCTAGATGATAATTAGGGTTGAAATGAGGAATGCGTGTCGATATGGTACAAGTGATGTCTATGTTTCAATTGTATGCCAACATAATTTGAAAAAAAAAAAAAAAAAAAAAAAATTAGGTATGATAAACTGTATGAAACCTTAACAAGTTATTATTTAATTTTGATCTGTGAAAGTTGCCTAAATTTCCGTTGAATGATTGTAAAGTTTTTGTTCTGACCAACTCATTTGTTATAAATGGTTTACCTGGGATATGCATTTGTTTCTCTTTCCTATGCTTAGTTAATTCATTATATTTTCTAAAAATTATTATAGCTCGCAAGATAACGAAGTGGATATTTAATTATAATTTTTGTAAGTTGTTGCATAATGTTTAATTGGTGAAATTATGAGTTATGTAAGTTTCATATAAAAGTTTAATCAAGTGTGAATTTGTGATATGACCACATGATATTCTGTCATGGCATTAGTAACATGAATAATAGGAATATGAAATGAATATGAACCTTACCATATGATGATGTAACCTTGCACATTTCGTAAAGTCTCATAGAAGATAGTTTTATTATACAGACGCTCTTACCTTCTAGTGATATGACCTCATATAATGATGTGATGTTCGTATGCGATGTCAAAATCATAATTATCGGAAAAGAGTCTTGACGAGTGGTAGAATGAAATTTGAATGGTAAACTTATTAGCATGATATGACAATCTAATTGTTATAAGTAATGGTGGTTATTTTGAACAATGTGAATCGTGTTGATGTTCTTTCATGTATTTATGGTATATCGTTGTTTGGTTCACTGAGCTAATAATCTTGATAACACCTTCATGTCTATTGTTATGTCACAAACTGAATTGCATTTGCTATGTTTAAAATCTGGTCATAATATATTGAGTTATTAACCGGTTGACATGTGATTTAAGGAAGTACTAGTCTTGTGAATTCGTTTACTTTTATCGTTAAAATTTTCATAATTCATGAGCTACAATTTACAAGAACAATATTTTAGTAAAGGAGAGTCAGAATGTCTCCATCTAGTCTTGTTTCGATCTATAGCTTGTAGTATTGTCTTTTGATTTATGTTTATAAATTGCCCCCTCAATGTTTCCAAAGTTTCAAAATGTTTTCCAAGTGATGATTATCCATGATAACGCTTGGTGTTTTAATAGTGATTATTTGCAACGTGATAAATTCTGTAGCTACGTGTTGACGTAATCCTGCCCGGAAGCTTAATTACTACATATTATACACACCCCTTAATCTGCAAGTCATATATATCACCAGTTTCATGATAAATGATGTAATGTGAGTGGATGAGAAATGTGCCAAAATGATTTTAACTTATTGATATCTAGGAATGTTAAACGGTCTTGTTAGTCTATGATTTGTGTATATCTTGTGAATATGACAATGCTCCATGTTAAGTACGTTAACTAATTTTGCTTTATGTATTTCCTAAAATATTATTTTGCTTCTATAATATGATTATGAACATGAAATGTTTTAATTTGTCAATTAGGAACTACGAGTTTGTTGTTTGTCTACGTCGGTGTAAATACGTTAACCTTGTGTTAAAACTTCGAGGGTATATCAGTGTTAGCTACTCTGTTCCTGTTTGTTGCGTAACATGAGTCTACCGATCTTATTATTCTTATTCTTGTTCGAGATATATGTATATGTGCTAATCGATTGTCGGAGTCTATGTGCCTAAATATTTATTCAAGCTGACGTGTGTTGGTGACTACTTATATGTTGGTAATTATGGAGGAGTCGGTATTGGAAATTTTATTGAATATACAGAAGTATTCGTATGTCATGAGTCAGATGGAGGATATAGATTTAAAGTACCCAAGCAAATGATTTTATAATTGAATCTGGTGTAGAATATTGACGTTAATTTCTTTAATAATTGTGCGGGAATGTAAGCATTTGAATCGTTGCAGTTGGAAATTTGTTTTACAATATATGAATATTGATAGTTTGGTTATGTTACAAATGAACACGCAGCAAGTCCATTTGAGAATCTTTATATTGCTTGTTTATGACCGAATCGGCGTATATGGGTTACAGGAGATTGATATTTCAGATTGTGTATGATTGGCTTTACTTATTCTTTTATCGTTCTCTTTGACCTTAACTTGTGGGTGAGTAGCTTAAAGTTCATACTTTAAGTGCTGAGCACGGTTCTGTGAACCTTGGCGTCATTGATACTGATATTGAGATGGAAATATTGTTTCACGGTTTATTCCGGCAGTCTACTCACCCCTTGTCCCTGGCTTAAGTTCGACGATGAGAATACGATACTTGGTTACTTAGAGTAAAATATTATGAGATGTAGTAAGGAGTGAGTCGGAGTAGGAGCTGAAAATTTTATAATAGGGTTACGGGGACGTAACCATGTTTTAAGGAGGATAGGATTGTAAAATCTCAATGATTTATAAGATATGGCTAATTGGTATGTCGCGGTAGTTGCAGATACGTGATAATGATTACTTTTGCTATACATGTTGTTGTGTTTCGTGAAGTACCCCTTCCATTCTTTTATACATTGAACTTTGGGGACAAAGTTTTCTTAACGAGGGTAGAATGTAACTGTTCGTGTTTAAGAGTCTTGAGATGTTGTATGATGCTACATTTTGTTTTCGTTATGTGCTTAGTAACCAGTTGTTGGTCATGGGATGGTGAACTTCGGGACGAAGTTCATTTTAAGGAGGGAAGACTGTAATACCTCGTATTTTATCGATATTAATTTATATGGTTATTAAGGTGTTGATAATCTTTGAACGCTTATATTCGATAATTAATTTATCGAATACGTGTTTTATATCTTTAAATGTTATTGGGGTAATACTTTATTATAATATCAATTGTTTATTTTGACGTAATGAGTATTTGAACGTTAGTATCCGATAAATAATGAATGAATAAGTGCTTTATATTTTATATGTGGTTAATAATATGTCGTATATGCGTGTTAATATAAACCGTTCTTAATGATAGCGTTGGGCCTCGAAATGCGTGTTGGTCATGACCAGCCCATTTCGATGGGACAACACAAACAGCCATATACACTTTCTGTCGCCCTATTTTTACTACCACTCAAAACCATACCTTTAACCTAATACACACAACACAACCCTAACCACCTTTCTGCCGCCACATCAGAGAGCAACAGGGGAGTTTGCACGGTGGTTTAAGGGAGTCCAAGGGAGGTCGATTGCCTTGCGAAGTAGCGTTTTTTCGCGTGGAACATTTCTAGCGAGCTTTGGAATCGTCTGCGCTTCTGCTATTCGAGGTAGGGGAAAACTATGCATATAATGATGAGTAATCTGTTAACATTTGGTGATAACCATGCTTATTGTTGTTATAACGTGATTATTATATCGAATTATTCTGTTTATACATATTGTGAGATATGATACGAGGTGACGAAAAAGGGTCTGTGATTGGTGTGGAGATAAAGGGTCTGTGATTGGTGCGGAGATAAAGGGTCTGTGTTTGGTGTGGAGATAAAGGGTCTGTGATATGGTGTGGAGTATATTGGGTCTTGTAATCGGTGCGGAGTTTATTTGGTGTTGGATCGGTGCGGAGTTTATTTGGCGTTGGATCGGTGCGGAGCATATTATATTGTTGTCTTATTTATTTTTCTACTCAACCTCGCGGTTGACCCTGTGTATTCGTGTGACACCTACGATGATCCGGAATGGGGAGTAGATTTTACAGGTCAGTGACAGATGGACTAGGAGCTTGGGCATGGAGAGAGACATGGCATGGACCTACTTAGAGTTAGATCACATTTAGATATCGTCAGTTGTACTTTCATTTTATCAAGTTTGGAACTCGTATTTGTTGTAATACCAAGTTTAAATTTAATCAGTATTTATATAAATTACCTTTGGTTTGTTTACCTTGTTATTCACTACCTCGGATATTCCGGGATGGTAACAGTCCTATTTATTTGAGAACGTTTTGCTAAAGGCTCTTAAATAAATGGGGGTGTTACACTCACTCACACACACCAACAACCGCCACATTTGAGTTTTCAAAAGGAGGGTTGACACGGTGGTCAGAGGGTCCTAAGGGTGGTCGTTGGCTAGGGCAAGAAGGTATGCTCACAATGTTTCTCGTTTTTTTTCCTGTTGCAGTCATTTTCGATTGAATCATTCTTTATGTATATGTGCTTGTAGTTTCTGGTTTTCGCATGCTTTTTAATCTTGGATGTATAATAGTTGTTTTTGGATCCCAAAGAGACCGTCGTTGACCGTTATTGACCGTCGGAGGTGGTGGTCAAGTCGTGGTGTCAGAATGCGTTTTAACCTATTTGCAGAATGTTGTTCTATGTACGTATGTTCTATTTGAATTCGAGTCCTTATGGGTATGTGTCTGTCATGGGTGTTTGGGTTATTCGAATTAGTACAGTCAGGGGGAACGTAGGGTGGTTATAGTGGTGGCTCGTGTTGGTTGGTAACGGTTTTATACTAGGTTTCGTTTGGGGCAGTAAGAATGTGAAAACATAGCAGGCTGTGGACTGTCGGGTTTCGTGTGGTAATTTAATTAGGGTGGTGGTTGGTGTTCGACGACCACTGGTTCCACCACAGGGACCACCGCGGCTCAGAGGCGAGCCCGGTGGTGCCACTGGCGTGATCAGGGGTTGAACCTGGTGCGTGGGTGCGGTTGTTGTGAGGGCGGTCAGTTCTGTTTTGGCAAAATTCGGGGGTTGTCGTTGCTGGGTTTGTGACTGCGTATGTTCCTTTATTGATATCACGTTTGGTATGTTGGTAGGGTAATTAAGTGGGTATATTTTCTTACCTATTTTTTAGCACTAATT
This sequence comes from Silene conica, assembly GCA_029255685.2. Classification (NCBI taxonomy): domain Eukaryota; kingdom Viridiplantae; phylum Streptophyta; class Magnoliopsida; order Caryophyllales; family Caryophyllaceae; genus Silene; species Silene conica. The sequence continues at coordinate 31,145,531 of CM055317.2, read as the reverse complement.
TTATTAATTAGTATAATTGAGGCATGATTTGGTTATTACTCAATTTATTTATGATTAGTGTGCAAATATCTTTATTTGATATGATAACTATATTTAGATTGTTTTGGTTGATTAAGACTAATTTCATTTTAATGTTGGTATGGTATACTATAAGGTAGTAATTTTGATGAGACAATTTTGTATGCTATTTTAATAAGGAAACATTGTTATGATAATTTTATCATTTATAAATATAATGAGTTCATAATTAATGTGTGATTATGAGCAAAATTATGGTTATGTATGTAGTACGTTATGAGTGATCGGTTAAGGGGACATGATCAATTAATCGAGTAATAATGTCTAGTTGCCTGGATAGTATTTAATTTTTAGTAATATTTATAGGAACGGAATTCGAAGTGGAATATTTCTAGACGGTGATTTCTATTTGCAGACTGCTTATTCAGGTAGGTAACACTGGTACTATGTTCGATGATTGATTGTGAATGTATGTGGTTATTGAATATCATGGATGCAAGTATGATTTATATGAGTATATTATCTGATGGTTAGTTTATTGGTATTGCATTCATGAGCATGCATGTGCATTGGTTATTGAGTATTATTTATGAATCAGAGATTGATCTGAGATAAAGTCCATGGTGGTTCTGCAGACCAGGCCTAGTGTCTTATCAACTGTTGAGCTTGGTGCAAGCGTATGAGAATGAGATTTTGATTGAGCTCGAGCATGTCATAAGCATTTGCATATCATTATATGTTGCATTATTATTTATTATTGTGTTATCCTACTCAACCGCGAGGTTGATAGTGTATTCGTGTTCACCTACAATGATCCGGAATGGGGAGTAGATCTTTCAGGTTAGAGACAATTGGACTAGGACTGGGCATGGAAGAGAGACATGGACTAGACCTACCTAATTACTAGATCACTTAGCTTCTTCTCAGTTGGACATTTATTTATATTCAGTTGTTTTGGAAGTCTTGTAGAATATGCCTTGTAATAGATTTCAGTTTAACTTCTTATAAATTAAAGTACTGTGTTTCTTTCACTATGAGTATCTACTACCTTGGTTATCCAGGATGGTAACAGTCTTATTTACTCTGGAAGTCCTAGTTCAGGCTCCTAGGTAAATGGGGGTGTTACAGCGAGTCGGTCGACCGACCAGCTACCCTGGTCGGTCGACCTCCTGCCTGCAACAAATTGATCTCGGAAATTATACTATCGATGCATATTTACTCCCTACATCCTTGTTGGAGTAAGTGTCCTCGACAATAATGTGATCACGTCAATAATATAATTAATTGAAAAATCTCTATAAAAGAATATTCATGGGATGATTCTTTATCATAAGTCAACTGGCCAACATTAATCGGTAATGATTGACTTGCTAGAGTTTGACATTACTGTCGTAATGACGGTGGTGACCAGTTGATCCCTTTAGGTCACACCTTCAGGACAACTCTCTCAATAATAAATGAAATAACTGTACATTGATACGAGTTAGTTCATTTCTAGATTATAAATAATATAAAATGAAAATTTATAATGGGATTATAAATTAAAATTGTTTTAGTGATCGAAATGTCATCACTATTGATTATATGTTTATGAAACATGAAATCACTTGAATGAATTATTTTAGCTACAATTTTTGTAGTAATAAAATGCAATTAAATAAATATAAGTAATTAATTGAATTACTTCTAAATTTACGATAAAGAGTTTAAAAGTTAAAACTATAAATTACGTAAACTAAATTGTCCTAACTAATGTTACGTATGGGTCCATTATATGATATGGACCGTGTGATATAACACACATATACAAACATACATTATTAGAATGGGAACATTAGAGGGACATGTTATTTATTGCACAAGTATGCATGGGAGACATTGTAGGATATAGAGGCATCCATCCATTGGGCACTCCACCCACACCACTCGGCCGAACCATTGAGGAGAACAAAAGAGGTTTTGTTCCGTCATTCAACTTACTCATTCATTCATCTTTGCAATTAGGGTTTTGGCATTAGAAAGTTGAAAGAAAATTCTCTCTAATTCTTACCTCAAAACCGTGCACCCTCCTTTGTAATCTAGAGATTTTTGTATATTGTTCTAGCAAAATAACATACAAAACATTGAGTGTAGTGTGTCTTGGTGTTCATCTTTTGGAGGCCATCTCTTTGAAGGCTCAAGGAGGATCATCTGTGTGATAAGCTCAAGAACAAGTGAAGAAGGTGACTTCACTTGTGCCCTATTTTAGCCGAGACTAGCAATGTAAGGAAGTTTGTTCTTCCTCTTGTATCTCGTTTAATCTTTTGTTAAGTATGCATAAGTTCAAACTAATTATATGATAATAATATTAGTATGACTAAAGAAGGTATTTCAACCTAACAATTGGTATCAGAGCATAGGTTGTTGCATGCTTAATCGGTTTTTAGTTTTTCCGAGTTATGAGACTTAAAAATAAAACTATTAATTTTGAGATTCATATGATAAATCACTCGACATTTTGGCATGTTAATAAATCTGGTCCTAAAATGTTTTTAGGTTATTTAGATAATTTATGAGATTTAAATATTGTTCATTGTATATAATTTTAATCATTTGTATGTATTTTATGAGAAAATCGAATTAAATGGTTAAAATAGAAGGAAAACGTTTCTAGCCTTGTAATTTTCACACGACCTCACATGCTTATTTTACTTAATGTATGTAAAATTTGGTACAATATGATGTTGTATAGCATGTTTTACGATTTTATTAGTGAAAACCGTATTAAGAGGTAATTTTGGCCATATATATATATGATATTTCGAGTTATTTTTCGAATAAAGTGACCAAAATTTTTGACATTATAAATATTAATGTAATATTTCAGAATGTTTGTCAAAATAAAATCCAAATTTCGAAAATTTTATAATTTGTTTGGATTTAATTCGTAAAGAGTTATGTATTTTAAGGCATTATGAACAATATAAACATAATTAAAGGGTTAATTATTATCAAAATTATTTATGACTAATTTTAAATCCTAAAATATGTTAGGATATTATTTAGAACATAAGTTTGTTTATGTTTTAATTTATGCATTTTAACGGGTTAAAATTGCAAAATCTCATAAAACCGATTTATTGTTAACCTAATAAGTTATTAGGGCGATTTGGCATCTAAAATGAACATATTCATAACATTTATATTGCTGCGTTTTTCTTATGAATGTCATATTTTTATTGCATTATTTTGAATCATGTAATCTTTCTAGTATGGCCTTAGTTTAATCGGTAATTCCCGTAATGAAAGAGGTTATTGATTTGGTTGTAATTTTGTGATCTCGTATCACCCAATTGTAATTTATTTCTATTTTATAATGTATAATGTAGACTAGAAAAGTTGTAATTCTTGTAAATTCCGGAGAGCCTTGAAGACGGTGCCATTCGGAAAGGAGTTTCGATCAAGACGGTGTTAGCCTCGATGTGCGTGCCTCGTGAAGTTCAAGGGACCAAAGGAGTTGGTTTCCGAATTTGTACTTTTATTATTTCTTTTCTAGAAAAGGCCATACTAGGAATTTTTTATTATTTGCTTTATTTTGTTTTAATATGTTGCATGCAAAGCCAAATCGCCACTAACATGTCATGCATATCGAGTATCGAGTCTTCAACGTATCATTTTATTATCGATAATTCACCTAATTAGTTCACTTAAAAGGAGATAGATAATATTTGATAAGATCTCTTACGTATAAAATATTGAGACTTAGCCTTACCAAAGAGTATGGACCCATGAATCCCTATTCTTCACAAAATGTAGGCTCGGCTAAACCGGGGTACTAAAATTGTCACGTTGGGTAAGTGGGGTAATAAAGATTACAACTTGAAATTTGGTCGATCTCAACGAAAGTATTCGTAACCGTAGTTGCAATAAGTTCGGGCTAAAAACGATTTTTAGAAAATTGTCGACCGGGAGTTCTAAAAGTAGAACCGATTAAAGGGTTAATCCACCAAATTCTACCTATACGGGTTGAATCGGCTATACCGTGCCCGCATTAGTATGGGTTTGGGTCTCGGGATGATTTACTTAATTGTGTAAGAGATCGTTAAGTAAATACTAAACTTGTTTAAAAATGTTTAACAAGTATTAAAATGATGAACGTTAATTTTTCCTTCATTCCATTTATGTAGTTATTTAATCGCAATGGATTCATTCAACCCTATCACTATTGATTCTTGTCACAATGTTTTCGACGATGTTTGCAACCAAAACAACATTGATACTACTAGAGAAGTTCATTTTGGAACGGGTCCGGATGGCAATGTTAACTTTATTACTTCTCTCCCACCTCCCAAAGGTCCACTTCTTGACAAGGGTTATATAGATGATCTAAATGAAGAACTGGATGCCTTATACTTGAAGGAAAGGGCTTATGATGAAGCTAGTGGGAGCTCTAGCAAGAAAGGTCTTGCAAAGATTAAGAAGAAGAAGAGAAAGTTACAAAAGGGGCGATGCCACTATTGTAGTGTCATGGGCCATTGGAAGAGGAATTGCTCCAAGTACTTACGTCATATCCAAGAAGGTCTTGTGATTCCGTTAGGTAATTCCAAATCCGAAATTTTTGTTATTGACATAAATTTTACATCCAACACAACATGGGTATTGGATACTGGTTGTGGTTCTCACCTTTGTAATCGTTTGCAGGGTTTAAGAGAAGTGGAGAAAGTAGACAAGGGTGATATGGATCTCCGACTAGGAAATGGAGCTCGGGTAGCGGCCACTTCGAAGGGGACTTGCACTCTTGCCTTGTCAAGTGGATACGAGTTACATTTAAATAATTGTTATTTTGTACCGTCTCTTTCCAAAAACATTATTTCTGTTGCAATGTTAGACATTGAGGGATATAATTTTTCCATTAAAAACAATTGTTGTGTAATTTCTAAGAATGACATGGTTGTTGGCCATGCCAATTCAATTAATGGAATCTATGTTTTGGAAACTTCGGACTTTTCTAGAAATGTCTATAACATTAATAACAAAAGGATTAAGACAAGTGACCCAAATGAATCGTATGTTTGGCATTGTCGACTTGGTCACATAAATGAAAATCGCATCAAAAGACTGGTAAAGACCAATATAATTAAACCATTCGAATATGAATCTTATGGTACATGCGAGGCTTGCCTTCTAGGAAAGATGACTCGTAATCCTTTTAGTGGTAAAGGGACACGAGCTAGTGCATGAGTTATTAGGGCTCATACATACGGATGTATGTGGACCACTAACAATCACCGCTAGAGGCAATTATGACTATTTCATTACCTTCACCGATGATTTAAGTAGGTATGGGTATATCTACTTAATGAAGTATAAGAGTGAAGCCTTCAAGAAATTTAAAGAATTTCAAAATGAAGTTGAAAACCAACTCGACAGAAAGATTAAGACACTACGATCCGATCGTGGTGGTGAATATCTTAGCAATGAATTTGATTCACATCTAAAAGAATGTGGCATTGTGTCTAGGGATGGCAACGGGCCGGATCTGGACAGGGTCCAATAGGATCCAGATCCGACGGGTCCAAAAAAATCAGATCCAGATCCGGACCCTGCGGATCCGGGTAGGATCCGGTTTTTACGCTGGTCCCATGAAAAAAAAGAAAAAAAAGGATAAAGGCCCACCTAAGCTAAGAATCATTCATTGTAGCTAAAAACCATTACTATCAATACTTAATCGACATTTGCGTTGCATTCAACCTTAACATTAACAACCTAATGACTTAAACATCATAGTACCGTACCCCGTATTTTCGATGACCCACCCACAACATTAACAATCCATACTTAAGGAGTTACCCTTGTTAATAACATGAAGAAGACTTTATTTCCGATGACCCAAAATCTCCAGGCTCCGTCTATCGGGCAGGTACCACTATACCAACGCAATTCTCAAGTAAAGACTAGACCGTCAAAGGGGATCTACCATCTAAGAAGCAAAAGGTAAGACGACTTTAACACGCCAAAAGACGCGAAATTTTGATAATTGAATTCACACATTCACGAAATTTTGATAAATGAAACAATTGAGAAACATTGATAAATGAATGGTACTTTGATTAGGTTGAAGAGAAAGGTGAGCAGCGGCAGCAGTAAGAGGCAGCGGCAGGAGGCAGGAGGCAGTGGTTTTGATTTAGGGTTTGAGAATTGGGAAGAATTAGAGACAAAGGCAGTGAATAGGAGTAGTCGGGTAGGAAATTAGACATGTATGAGGCACTCACTCCAGGCAAACCGAGGAAATTAGATTTTCTTTTTAATATTAAAAACGGGTCTTAGGGTCGGATCCGGGTCTTGTCAACGAGATCCAGATCCAGATCCGTTTTTAAACTCGTGGATCCAGATCCGACGGGTCCAAATTTTAAGGATCCAGATCCGGTCCAGCAGGGACGGGTCCAATGGATCTGGACCGGATCCAGGATCCGTTGCCATTCCTAATTGTGTCACAACTTTCATTTTGGGGATTTGCGATCCTCACCGCCATCAAATCGTTGAACAATAGTCCAACGAAAGCGACCGATAAGACTCCATATGAGATGTGGAAGGGAAAGGTTCCTAACTTATCCTATATGAAAATATGGGGATGTGAGGCATATTTCAAGGTAAAGACCGATGACAAACTTGCTCCACGATCCGAAAAATGCATTTTTGTTGGTTATCCAACCACCTCACGTGGCTACCACTTTTACAAACCTCATGAAAACAAAGTGTTTGTGTCTTCTGAGGCTGTCTTCTTAGAAAAGGAGTTTATTTCTGAAAGACAGAGTGGGAGAAATGTTGAACTTAATGAAGTTCGAGAAGTTCAAGAGTCACAAACTGAAGCTGAGACAGATGAAGATGTTCCTTCGTCTTCCACTTCGGTACCTATTCAACCCAGGAGGTCGAGTAGGGTTCCACATCAACCTGATAGGTATGTTGGACTAATTGAGGAAGATGTTAGCCTAGACGTATTACTTTTGGAAAGTGATGAGCCTACCACTTACAAAGCTGCAATCTCTAGTCCTAACTCCGCCAAATGGCAAGAGGCCATGGCATCCGAGATGGATTCTATGCATCAAAACCAAGTATGGGACTTGGTAGACTTAACTAAGGAGATGAGACCTCTCCAATGCAAGTGGATCTTCAAGGTGAAGAATGGCATAAAAGGACATGATGATGTCTATAAAGCTAGGCTAGTAGCTAAAGGTTTTTCCCAAGTTCACGGTCTTCATTATGATGAAACCTTCGCTCCGGTAGCCATGCTTAGATCCATTAGGATAATGTTAGAGATTGTCGCATTTCATAACTATGAAGTGTGGAAAATGGACGTCAAAACCGCCTTCTTAAATGGGCATTTAAAGGAGGATGTATATATGATACAACCTGAGGGTTTTGAAGATCCTAAAAATCCTAACAAGGTATGCAAGCTTAAGAGATCCATCTATGGTCTTAAGCAAGCATCCAGGAGTTGGAATCATCGCTTGAATGAAGTCATAAAAGAAAATGGTTTCACTCGAAGTGTCGAGGAACCTTGTCTATATATGAAATTCAGTGGGAGCAATGTTGTATTCCTAATCTTGTATGTGGATGACATACTACTCATTGGAAATGATATTCCAATGCTTTCATCAGTAAAAGGATGGTTAGGTAACCATTTTTAAATGAAAGATCTAGGAAATGCACAATGCATATTAGGTATCCGGATCTATATAGATAGATCCAAGAGGATATTGGCACTAAGTCAAGAATCTTATATCGATAAGATTCTTCGACGATTCAACATGGGAAATTCCAAGAGAGGGTTTATCCCCATGGGAAGTGGAATCATATTGAAAAAGTCTCAATCCCCAACGGAGCCCAAGGATGTTGAACGCATAAAAATGATCCCTTATGCTTCCGCCGTGGGATCTATCATGTACGCCATGATATACACTCGTCCAGATGTCTCGTATGCTTTGAGCATGACTAGTAGATATCAAGCAAATCCAGGTGAAAGTCACTGGATTGCAGTCAAGAACATCATTAAGTACTTAAGAAGGACTAAGGATTCGTACTTAGTGTTTGGAGGGGAAGAAGATTTGTGTGTAAAGGGTTACACAGATGCAAGCTTCCAAACAGATAAAGACGATTTTAAATCCCAAGCTGGATTTGTCTTTATCTTGAATGGTGGTGCCCGTAGTTGGAAGAGCTTCAAAGAACCAGTCGTTGCGGATTCTACAACGGAAGCAGAGTACATTGCAGCATCAGAAGCTGCTAAGGAAGCAGTATGGATAAGGCAATTCCTCGAGGGACTAAGAGTAGTTCCAAATGCTGAAGATCCTATCACCCTGTACTGTGATAACAGTGGTGCTGTCTTTCAGGCCAAGGAGCCAATGTCTAGTAATAAGTCTAGACATGTACCAAGAAAATATCATGTAATTCGGGATTTCATTGATAGGAAGGAAATAGCGATTTGTAAGGTTGGGACAGACGATAATATGGCTGATCCTTTAACCAAACCCTTGTCGCAGGTCAAGCATGATTCTCATGCTCATTCTATGGGTCTTAAGAATTTACCCAATGTGTAATCGATTATACGATATGAAATGAAAAATGTTGTTTTTTCGTTCATATAAGATAATCTTGTTCATCATTTAAAGTTTTATAACTTATTTTATTTAATGTACTTTGTTAAATCCAAACAGGATTGTAAGACAATTGCTGAACCCTGTCAAAGTGAACTGGATTAACTTAGTAATGCCCCTAGTCACTAATATGAGGTGACGTCTCGAAGTGACTAGATTATGATGCGATTGATGGTGAGTTCTAACACCATAGAGTCATAAGGGATGACTAGTCGATCATATAGACAAACTGTAAAGTACACTTGTGTCGGGAAGTGACCGAATATAGTGTTCTTTAGAATTCATTGGAGCCTGGTCGTGGCAAGAGCTGCTATATATATTCTTATGAGTCGATTCTTAGACTAGAGACTGGTTGCTCTAAAAGTGACATAATTCAGAATGACTTTAATTTATGTTCTACGAGCTTCCGTAAAATGGGTCAAATGGGCATATTTTGGGTCACAATGGACGATGTTAGCCAGGGAGAACAGTCGGATAGGAATTGTTTAGCCCCTTGTCAGGGTTATCTTAAATCTCAAGGCCACTCGAGGAGTAGTGAACTGGAAATGCGTGGCCACGCTCGGAGACTATCTATGGTAGATAATTTCGGTCTATCAGTTACACTCCATATCGAGAAAAACCACTATTGATTTGATCACGTGCAAGTACGACCTGTAAGACACCTTGCATTGAGTGGGAGATGATGTAATAGAACAAGAGAATCGGTGATCCACACTTGTGAGGACAAGTGGGAGATTGTTGGAGTAAGTGTCCTCGACAATAATGTGATCACGTCAATAATATAACTAATTGACAAATCTCTATAAAAGAATATTCATGGGATGATTCTTTATCATAAGTCAACTGGTCAACATTAATCGGTAATGATTGACTTGCTAGAGTTTGACATTACTGTCGTAATGACCGTGGTGAGCAGTTGATCCCTTTAGGTCACACCTTCAGGACAACTCTCTCAATAATAAATGAAATAACTGTATATTGATACGAGTTAGTTCATTTCTAGATTATAAATAATATAAAATGAAAATTTATAATGGGATTATAAATTAAAATTGTTTTAGTGATCGAAATGTCATCACTATTGATTATATGTTTATGAAACATGAAATCACTTGAATGAATTATTTTAGCTACAATTGTTGTAGTAATAAAATGCAATTAAATAAATATAAGTAATTAATTGAAGTACTTCTATTTTTACGATAAAGAGTTTAAAAGTTAAACTATAAATTACGTAAACTAAATTGTCCTAACTAATGTTACGTATGGGTCCATTATATGATATGGACCGTGTGATATAACACACATATACAAACATACATTATTAGAATGGGAACATTAGAGGGACATGTTATTTATTGCACAAGTAAGCATGGGAGACATTGTAGGATATAGAGGCACCCATCCATTGGGCACTCTGCCCACACCACTCGGCCGAACCATTGAGGAGAACAAAAGAGGTTTTGTTCCCTCATTCAACTTACTCATTCATTCATCTTTGCAATTAGGGTTTTGGCATTAGAAAGTTGAAAGAAAATTCTCTCTAATTCTTACCTCAAAACCGTGCACCCTCCTTTGTAATCTAGAGATTTTTGTATATTGTTCTAGCAAAATAACATACAAAACATTGAGTGTAGTGTGTCTTGGTGTTCATGTTTTGGAGGCCATCTCTTTGAAGGCTCAAGGGGGATCATCCGTGTGATAAGATCAAGAATAAGTGAAGAAGGTGACTTCATTTGTGCCCTATTTTAGCCGAGACTAGCAATATAAGGAAGCTTGTTCTTCCTCTTGTATCTCGTTTAATCTTTTGTTAAGTATGCATAAGTTCAAACTAATTATATGATAATAATATTAGTATGACTAAAGAAGGTATTTCAACCTAACAATCCTAACATGTGAAATTAGCTACTCATGACTATTGAAACAAAAATAAAAACAGAAGTAAATATGGAGATCATAACGAACATCAATCTAAACATGCCTTAACAATAAAGCCTTGGGATTCTAACTTAAGCAATTCTTAAAATAATGAAACTGAAACTAAAAAGAGAATTACCGGAACAAGGATTAAGGTAGAAAGGAACAAACTTTACTGAGTATCGCGGAAAGATTGATGAAAACGATGAACAAAACTAAAGAAAAGTGTTTGAATAATAAAGAATAACTATGGTATACTAAAACTCTCTCTGAAACTGAATAATTCTTGATGATAAAAACTAGATGATTAACCTTAAACACAAGATTGGCTTAAATAGGCGGAATTAAAGAGTTTCCTAATGACCTAATCACTTGAATGGGCTTTGCGGAAATTTTTGGGTCTGCGCTGAGGTCGGTCGACCTGATGATGAGGTCGGTCGACCTGATGATGAGGTCGGTCGACCGCTTGACGGGCTTGGTGGACTTCTGATCTTTTTATAACAGTCCCCTGGTCGACCGACCTATGTAGTGGGTCGTCGACCTACTTTCATGTAGGTATGCTTTGATTTCTTCTCGGTTTGACTTCTTTGGTACTTGGTTCGCGCTTCGAGTTGACTTGTCTATGTTCCTTGCTCATGAAAAATCCCGAGGGCATAAATTTGGTATAAAATCGTCCCATTTCCGCATAATTCTGCAAAAGAGCATAAAAATACGAAAGTAGACGATTGTTGGGAAATAAAGGCTAAAACATAGTAAATGAGCTCTAAAATGCGTGTAAAAATAGATGTAAAACATCATAAAATAGACACGCATCAACCTTCTCAGTTCCTGCCATTATTCTGTCATTGAACTAAATGGGTTTGAAGAATTTTTAACATTGCCTTCCATAGTCCTTTGAGAGCTGATAAAGTTCTGTTTATTAGTTGGAGTACTGCACCCAGTGAATTTACTAAGCATAAGATAACATTTTCTGTTTGGCATCTTTTGTATTTTAATGTATATCTTGGTAAATGCACTATAATATCTTATTACCTCAAAGGTTCTACATAGGGCGAGTTAAGGGTTAATGGTCAGATGAACATACTTTCACGGTAAATTAGAAAATGAGGTCCAACTAGCAGCGGAGGGGATAAATGTTGCCTCGCCCCGTCCAAAGCAATTAAAAACACGCATATAGCGAAAAGTTTCAAATTTTTTCACACGATCCTAAATTGTTCATTCCATGGTTTAACTTCTCATCCAACATAAACACTCTGCCACAATAATAACACTCCAAAAATGTTGATATTTCAGTGTGCAGGGGCAGAAGTTGGTCATAGTACATGCAAACTCAGACTTGGAGATCATTGTTCAGGACAGGTAATGGTATCTTCCTTTCCTCTTGATTCATTCTCAAGTATCATGACCAAAAGGGTATCAGTCTCTCAATGGAGCAGTTGATGAGGAGTCGGTTCCTTTGCCCAATAAATGGTTAAATCCATGGATTTGTTCATTTTTGCAAGAAAAGAGGTTGTTCCTTTGCCCTATAAACTTATTGCTGCTGCTATAGTGGGGCTATGTTACTGGATTTGGCGTAACAGGAATGTCTGCAGAGTAGAAGGCTATATTATGCACCCAAGTCAATTGGTATAACAAGTAAAAGGAGAATGCACGAGTAGATTTCGGGAAATGTTTGTAGGAAATATTAGCAATACTGATAAGGAATGGTGTAGGATGCATCAATTTTTGTAAAGCTGGATAGGAATGATGTTAGGATAGATTAGACCTGTCAAAACCTGACCCGACCGTAACCCGACCCGTAAGTAACCCTTAAATAACCCGGTTTTCTCAACCCGAACCCGAAAGATACCCGAACCCTTTTTGACCCGTAAACTACAGGTCAAAACCCGACCCGCAGCGGGTTGACCGTTGGGTCAAGATAATATATCATTTTTAAAATATACAATGTCATATATGTATGTATTGATGACTTATAAATTTTCGGCGAGAAATATTTATATATATTTTGTATGTCACGTCATCACCTCAAACAACAAGCCACGTCATCACCTCCAAGTGTGCCACACCGTCACTTTAACCGTAGTACGTCGAATTGCATTCCACGTCAGCACCTCATCACCTCGTGCCACATGCCACGTCATCACATCGAAATATGTGTCACGTCGTCACTTTTAGTGTAGTACATCAAATTACATTCCACGTTAGCACTGCCACCTCATTGTTTTGATAGACCACATGTCACGTCATCACATCGAAATGTGTGCCACACTGTCTGATACGTGTCGTTTCCGCAGTCAAAATTAAATCTATAGTCTCTTACTAACCCTACCAAATAGACAGGGTAAGCAAGGGTCGAACCCTCAAGGACTGAAATTACTATTGATGTTACTTATCAGATTAATTATTTAATTGTAATATATAGCTAGAAAAACGAGGGGGGTTTGTTTAGGTTGTTTCTATGATAACAAATCTAAGGAGTGATAGACTATGAAAGACAAAATAATAGGAACATGTAATTCTCTATAGATATCGGGTAAAATCATCGATTCACTTAAATAATATTGGATAGATCGGTTAACTAGCTAGTCCCTTGAAAACAAGCAAACTACCGGTTTTATATTTCTTACTCGTTAAATCCCGTGAAAACATGCAAATTTAACCCTAATCAAATTATGTCAATTCAACCATGAAAACATGCATTAAACTAACAAACTCGATCGCATTACAATCTCCAATCAATTGAATCAAATAAGACCAGAAAACTGCAACCTTATACAATTCAATTATCATACACAATTCTAGCAATTCGAATTAGACCAGAAAACTGCAACCTAATTAAAATTACTACTAACCCAACAATCGACACATGCAATAAATCTAGATGATCAAGCTAAATGAACTCATGATTACGAAAGTTAAATTGTGAATCGTGTACGAATACCCAAATACTAATTAATCGTTCAAAACAAAATATAATCTCATAAACCACAATATCTAAGAGTCAATTACATACTCCTATTGATAAATTACTCTAAATTGAACATAATAACAGTAAATATAAAAGAAAGATTAGAGAAGCTCATGGATTCGAGTAGAAATCGGACTAAAGATGCCCTTAAACTGCTGCATCTCCTTCGTCTCTGTCTTCTCCCGTCTGTCCCGTCTTCTGTATTCCTCAATTGGGATTTTTATAGAAAATAAACGGAAGTATGAGCCCTTAATTCACTCTCATTATTGCTCATCAATTCTGGAAATTAATGTTGTCTTTTAATTTGCTCTGAATGCATCAACCATTGACTGTACAATGAATCTCGCGTTTTTTTCCGTTCAGTTTCTCTGATCTTCTTTTCTCTCCTTAATTTCTAATTTATTTTGCCATAAACGTTGACTTCAGTGGCTGGAATAAGGTATGGAAATGGGTTGCTGACTTAATTATTTAATTAAGTTTTACGGATGTGCTTCTTTATTTCCGTTATCGCTTTAGTTTTAATACTTTCCGTCTTGGCTACTCCGTTTCAAGTCGCTTAATATATTTGACTTCAATGGTCCTACATAACATAAATATACGACTTGAGTAGATTTTAATCTCAAATAGAACGGGTTATTATTAAATAATTAAAAGTCCGTTAAAAACCCGATTAATTATGAAAATGGTATAAGACGGTTAAATCTCAAAACTCAAAATAATATAATATTTAGCTTAAAAAAAATACGAAAGACGACGTTAAAATATAATATTAAAGGGGTAAAAATACGTATAAATATTAGCTTATCAAATTCCCCCACACTTAGACTATTGTTGTCCTCGACAATAACAACTCTTTAGCTAAAGATATCCGCTCAAAAGATTGACCTCTTAAAGATTTAGACAAACCCAAGCAAGTTCAATCGACGACAAACTAAAACTTTTTTAGAGAGTATTTTTAAGTTGGATTCGGAAGCAATGTATACTAAATCTCGCTCCAATCCAAACTATAGAACCGATGAATTAAATAGCATAGGATGTTTTAAAGCGCTTCTAAACTTAAGTTAAAAACAAACTTTTTATCCTTCACACTTGGTCTAGCTACCTTTGTGCTCGTGTGCATGTGTATTGACTCGTAGAGGTGGGTTTCGGCAATTTAAGGTCTTAGGGGTAGGGGATTTACTTTCTGTACTTTAAGTACGAGGATCGTTCTCCCGAGCATTCAAGTGTACCCGTCCCTCGATCGACTTCCACATTTTCCACTTCATTTTTTTATTCTTGCTTTTTTTTCTCTTGTTTTTTTTCCACCATATCCAACTTCCAAACCCGTCTATCCAATGACCCTTGTAGCGAGCTTTCGATCAATGGATCCCGCCCATCCGGACAAGTCATTAGGCATTCTCCCAATTCATTGATTGGGTTCCCCTAAGGATCTAATTACTCGGGTACCGGATAGACGTGAGGTCAAGTAATCTCCCCGAATCCCTGATTAGGAGTCACCTATGAAAGTAAATTGGATAATAAGACCGACTTATGCCCCACACTCTAGAGTCAACGAAAAGTGTATTAAAGGTAGCCAAACTAAGTGTTGTTCTTTATAGTTTACTTGTAATTTAAATTTAAAGAGACTTAGAACACATATGTTAAGAAAAATTAATCAGTCCAAGTTCAAATGGGAGGAAAAATTCATGTATACACGCTTCAAATTAATACATTATTAGAAGAGTTAAAGTAACAGTTAGAGTTTATCGTCAACTTCCCTTATTCTAGTTAGTGTAATAAAAACATAGGTTAATACTTCTCATCACTTAATTTCACAAAATTTCGGCAGCACAATTTTTTTCAAATTAACCCAACTTTTACCCTCCCCCACACTTAGACTTGACATCGTCCTCGATGTCAAAATGTACATCAAAGAAGCTTATAAAAGAAATAAGAGGGTGGAGGTACTTAGCGGATATAGCGTAGTGGTTATATCATCGTCATATGGGTCAAAATAATAGGTGTCACCAGAAATCATCAATGGAAACATTAAACAGCACCAACAGCAACATCCAGCAACATCCAGCATAAGCAGGAACAGTAGCATTCATCATTTTACTTCTGAACTGGGTAGAACACTTCAAGCATGTAACTCACTGCAAAATAAGCATTCTGACCAAGACAAGTGAAATATGAAGGGAGAGAAATAGCCTGAAAAACAGTAGCAAAGACGAACATGTATTTATTTTCTACTTTTTTTTTTGTGCAACCGACACTATTAACATCCCTGTAACACCCCCATTTATTTAAGAGCCTTTAGCAAGACATTCTCAAATAAATAGAACTGTTACCATCTCGGAATGTCCGAGGTAGTGAATAACAAAGTAAAACAAACCAAAGTACTTAATATAAAATTGATCAAATTTAAACTTTTGATATTACAAGTACTACGCAGTACGCATCAATTAAAGTAAAACTGATAACATCTAAGTATGTGATCTAAATCTAAGTAGGTCTAAGCCACGTCTCTCTCCATGCCCGAGCTCCTAGTCCATCTGTCTCTGACCTGTAGATTCTACTCCCCGTTCCGGATCATCGTAGGTGTACACGAATACACTGTCAACCTCGCGGTTGAGTAGGATTACACAATAAGAAATAATGCAACAATGATGATATGCAAATTCCATGATATGCTCGAGCTCAATCTCATTCTCAATCTCAAACCCGTAACACCCAGCCATATCGAACCTCCCGGCAGACTATAATCGGCCGTCGCCGAACACCAGCTCAATAGCTGATAAGACACCAGGCCTGGTCTGCAGAACCACCCTGCGCTTTATATCAGAACAATACCTGATCCACATCTTTCTCAGTAACCAATGCATATGCAATGCTCATGAATGCAACACTAAAATAAATAACCATTAAGTACCATGCTCATATAACTTATACTTGCATCCATAATATACAAGGCAACCTCCATTCATAACACATCACAGAGTAAACATCCATTCATAACACTTCATAGAGTATAGTGTCAGTGTATCCTACCTGGATAACAATATAATCCAATGGTAAGCCAGTAAGTAACAGAATTATGCCACTTCAAAACCGTCACCTAACAAATATAATATGAATAATAATTACTAACTAATATAACTACGTAAACAAAATATAATATAAGAACTATTCAATATAATTAGTTAATTAATACATCAAGCATATCGAACTATATCAACCGTAATTACACTAATCAACAATTAATTAATCGATATATAAAATAGCATCTCAAGATAAATACAAACAACTAATATAATTATGTAAACAAATGTAATATATCAATTATACAAATTAACGATTTAAATAATATATATTACGCATAACGAAACCGTATCAAACATGACTATTTCAATTATCTTAACCAACCCGACCTTATTACTTTTATAAGTAACTTCAATTAAATAACTAAACATGGGGATATAAACGAACTATTGATAACCGAACATAGAAAATATAAGCGAACTATTGATATCCGTCACATTCTTATTTTGAACTTACTTAACAACTCATATAATTAAATATCATGAACACCATTTACTACTAATAATAATAATAATAATTATTATCTAACCATACTTTAACAATAACAATAATATTACTAATAATAATAGCATTAGTTAAATAATAATAACAGTAATAATAATAATAATAATAGTAGTAGTAGTAGTAGTAATACTACGTAGTACGGACCATTATATTGGTACCAACACACAAACAACCAAAACACAACTCTGTATGCTACGTACCACAGCCCTTCGACCAACACCCAAACAGTCCTCGAATCACCATCCTACACGACACCTATCACCGCCCCACTCACCACCACCGTCAAACTCACACTGCATCCGTCACCACCCCCATTCTACCTCACCGTCACTCCTACTATCTAGCCAACAAAACAGCCCCAAACCAGGCTATTCGAACCCGCGTGAAACCACTATCTCTCTGTTTTCCTTTGCTAGTCACCAAACAAAACACCGGTCACCACCACGTTATCGACCTACCCAGAACCACCTTCCAGCGTAAGGCTTAACCACAACAACTACCACTCCTCTCGTGACCCACACTACACGAAACACGCACTTCAGGCCCACGACCTAACTCCGTTGTTGCCCCTGTTTTCACGATTTATCATAACTTACCGTGGTGGCCACCGCTGCCACCATTGGACACCACCACTGTACCTAAGCCGTCGACCTCAACCTAGTACCACTGGTGTTGACAGACCCCTGCTGCTACTACTCACCCAAACACCCCCGACTCCGTCATTACACAAGACCGCTAAACTTAAACTTATCCTTAATCTCGCATCGACCCCAAAACAATCACCCGAAAGACACTATTAACCCATAAATTCGAACTCAAAGGCATTAAAATAAACATACAGAAATGGACAAAAGAATAACCTGGAAATTCGACATCATCAGTGGAAAATAAGAGGGTCAAATGCGGGATTGAGTTTTGTTCTTGAGACCGTCGCATAAACACCACCGTCGTTCTGAATTGCGTCTTAATTTGAGGGTCTCCTAAATGAAGATGATGATGATCGTTTTTAGGTTTTAGGTAGTTTTTATTATGTAAGTGATATTGTAAATTTTGTATGAGTGGAGGCGGTTACCTAGATAATTAGGGTGAGTTGGTGTTTGGATTAAACGAGTGCATTGCCTTATCATTGGGCTCGGTTTCTCTACTTTAATTCCGAGCCCAATTCTTTTATTACTCGACCCATCACGCATCTTGAGACACTCTGACACACTCTCAACTCGTAACTTAAAATCAACGAGTACGTATAAATTATTTATACTAATTAAATTATGTCATTTAGTAGTAAATATTAATTAAATTAATTATAAAATACTCAACACTTACATAAGAGTATATAAAATTAGGGTTTAAACATAATTACGACTTAAATAATAAAACAAGTATAGATGATAAATAAATATAAAATAGGAAATATATTTAATTATAAATATATTATCAAAATTACAGAAATACGAATAAAATGTTATTTTATGAAATAATCGTCAAATATAAAAATGATTATGAAATACGAAATAATCGTAGAAATACGATTTATAAAATAACAATAGTTTACGTAATATACATTATAAACATTCCATTTGAAATACTTGTATAAAACATGGTTTGACTGTCGTTGACCGAGGCTAATATACGGGATATTACAGTCTTCCCTCCTTAAAACGAACTTCGTCCCGAAGTTTGTCACCCCGCCAGCACTTGAAAAACACAAGTAGTACATATATATAAACTCTAAAACGCGAAGTGTTACATTCTATCCCCCTTAAGAAACTTTGTCCCCAAAGTTTAACATATAACTAAGTTAAAGTATACTTCACGAATCACAATATAATGCATAACACAGGTTTATGGACTATATTCAAACAATCCCGACATATCAATTTTCCATGTCATAACAAGTAGTCGTATCATAAATCATTAAGATTTTACAATCCTATCCTACTTAAAACATGGTTACGTCCCCGTAACCCCATTATAAAATTCTGCATCCAATGCTCAAGAAGACCACATAAACAACAGTCAGAAATCATCAGATAATTTAATTACCCTATACTAGGCAATTATCATCCGGCTTTTAAAGCAATCAAACACAGTTGGCACACCCACGTTACGCACTAAAACAAAATCAAGGTAACTAACACTTATATACCCTTGAAAACTCTTTTAACAATCAGCTAATTCATAGTGCATAATTGACAAATTAAAACATTTCATGCTCATAATCATATTATAGAGGCAAAATCATATTTTAGAAAGGATATAAGGCAAAATTTAACTAATGTAATTAACATGAAGCATTGACATATTTCCCGAGGTTTACACCAATTCAATCTTAGACTAGCAAAGCAGCTTAGCATCTCCACGTATGTAACACCCCCATTTATTTAAGAGCCTTTAGCAAGACATTCCCAAATAAATAGAACTGTTACCATCTCGGAATGTCCGAGGTAGTGAATAACAAAGTTAAACAAACCAAAGTACTTTATATAAAACTGATTAAATTTAAACTTTTGATATTACCAGTACTTCGCATAAAATAAAAGTACAACTCATAACATCTAAGTATGCGATCTAATTCTAAGTAGGTCCAAGCCCTGTCTCTCTCCATGCCCAAGCTCCTAGTCCATCTGTCTCTGACCTGTAGAATCTACTCCCCATTCCGGATCATCGTAGGTGTACACGAATACACTGTCAACCTCGCGGTTGAGTAGGATAACACAATAATAGATAATGCAACAATAATGATATGCAAATGTCATGATATGCTCGAGCTCAAACTCAATCTCATTCTTATTCCCATCTTTCATTCTCAAACCCGTGACTCCCAGCCATACCGAACCTCCCGGCAGACTATACTCGGCCGTCCCCGAACACCAGCATAACAGCTGAGGTCACCAGGTCTAGCCCTGCAGAGCTAGCCTGGGCCCAATAATATCTCATCATCATCTCAATCTGTAACCGTACTTATGCCATGCTTATGAATGCAATAATAAAGAACCAACACTGTATATGCATCTCATAAATAATCATACTTGCATCCATAGCATCCAACTCACATACAAACATAACACAATACCAAAAGTAGTTCCAGTGTAACCTACCTGATCAAGCAAAACTCCGGGCAATCACGTAATCAACAGGAATCATAAATACTCCACCTCAAACTCGTTCCCTATGAATATAACTTAATATTAAATTCTAGTCATACAACCAAACACTTCTAATTAATTCTATGGTCATGTCCCAATTTATTAATCATGACGACATATAAATAATTATCACCAAACAATATCACAATTTACTTATTACCAAAAAAATATATCAATCATATTACCAAATTATAAAACATATAAAATAAAAACATAATAATAATTATAACATATTGGTAATAACATTCAAATCACTAAATAATTATTACCCAACTTAATAAAATAACCTTTTCCAATTATGAATATCAATATTACTACTTCAATTAAATAAACGAACATAGAAAATATAAATGAACTATTGATAACCGTCCCATTCTTCTACAAAACTTACTTAACAACTTGCATAAATAAATATTATAAACAATCTTTACTAAATAATAATAATAATATTAATAATAATAATATTAATAATAATAATTAACGCAAGGCACCACACAGGCATCCATACCCACGAAACAAACACAATCAGACCACGATATCACAATTCGACGACGCAAACAGCCACTGGAACAGCCCCCGACACCCTCCAACACAGCCCCAAAAGACACCCCTTCAGCCACCTGCACCACCACCAGCCCACGGTGGTTGCAACCACCGCACCATGATGCCTCTATTGGCACCAACCACAGCCCCTGACTCGTCCCCAACAACACTCAATATCAATCACAAAACCGTTCCAACAACCTACCTGTAACAGCCATTTCCCGTACTTGCCTCACCCCCTTCTATAAACCCGCCTCTAACTACTTCCTAACACCACCATCACCTCAACCAGTCACCATCCTAGGCACCACACATCACCCACGACCCCCTGATGAAAAACACCAACCATCGACACCCCTCAATTCTCTGAAACAGTCGCTCAAAACCCCTACACCCAAACCCGTGTTTCCACAACCTCCTGGGACACTGTACTTACACGACTTATTCCCATTCGTTCTGACCACTACAGACCCTCCCAACACGACCAACATACCCTACTAACTCCCCCTCATCAAAACTCATGACATACAACAAAAATTAAATCCAATATGAATGTATAAACAACAAGGAACGAGGCTGAAAAATCACGCAGTAAACAGAGTATGGAAAGCGTTGTTTACTGTCAACATTGTGATAATTATTGTAGCAGTCACGGTGGTCATATGACGATCTAAAGACGATAACATGTTATTCACATTACAAGGATGACCCACCACAAAGAGTCTCAGAATCGAAGGTCCTATGGTACGAGAAAAAGAGGGTTAAACTTACCTACACGCATAAATGAAAAAGAGATGGAGGTGGCTGTTCTTCATGTTCGTTTCTTTCTCTTTCCTTCCTGTTGAAACTCACGGCAATTAGGGTTCGGTGGTGAAGGGAGGTAGAGAGGAGGAAGGAGGATGTGTAGGGTTCCTGGTGAGCGTGATGGAGGCAGATAGAACAAGGGTTTTAGGGTTTGTCGATAAGGAGGTAGTATGGTATGTCGATGGATTATGCTTGTGTCGATGGTTATGCCTAGGGTTTCATGTAGTTTACTTTGGTAACCGGGTCCCTTTGCTTATCTTACTCGGCCCGTTATACATATCCATGTAGTAATTCGTTTATATCTCGTTGTCAACCCGCAATTTACAATAACGAGTACGTATAAATAATTTACACTAATTAAATTATGTAACTAGTGCTAGGAAATATTAATTAAATTATAGATGAGAAATACATATAAAATATAAAATAATTTAAATTATAAAAGTATTATTAAAATTACAGGAATACGAATGAAACGTCATTTTATGAAAAGAAATCATCAAATATAAAATAATTATGAAATACGAAATAATCGTAGAAATACGATTTATAAAATAATAACAGTTTACGTAAAATACTTTATAAACATTCCATTAGAAATACTTGTACAAAACACGGTTTGATTGTCGTTGACGAGACTAAAATACGGGGTATTACAACGTATAAAGAAGGTAAACCAATTATTGATTCAATATATTGTGATCAGATTTTAAACATAGCGATATGCAATTCACTTTATGGCATAACAATATACATGAAGAAGATATAAAGATTATTATCGCAGGGAACTAGACAAAGATATACCATTAATATATGAACGAACATCAACAAGATTCACATTGTCCAAAATACTCACAATTACTTATGACAGTTAGATTGTTATATCATGTTAATAAGTTTACCAGTTAAATTCATTCTACCACCTGTCCAGATTCTTCTCTGATGAACATGATTTTAACATTACATACGAACACCACATAATTGAAACTATTTTATATAAAACTCAATGAAATAACAAGGTGATATTATCATATAATAGCGTTCATATTCATATCATATGCCTACTGTTCATGGTACTAATGACATATCAGAGTATTACATGGTTACATCACAAAATTCATATTTGATTACAACTTTTAATATAAAACTTATCATTTCAACAATCATATATCAGGCAGCAACTTCCAAAAAAATCATAATTAAATAACCGTCCATCCATTTTGTGAACCATTATAGTTTTTGAGAAATATAATGAATTCACTAATCATAGGAAGAAGAATCAAATGCAAGACTTAAGGAGATTATTTATAACAAATTTTACAACTCGGTTGGTCTGGACAGAAACTTTACAGCAATTAGACAGAAAATCAGGCAACTTGCAAAAATCACAATTAAATAACTACTCGTTAAGATTTTACGTGGCTTATTATTTTGAAAACATGAATGAATATTCCAAACAGTGGAGTTGGAATTATGCACAAACAATAAATACGTTTTAAATGGTTTCTTTTCCAAAACATGGGTCAAAACGGAACTGTGTAGTGACAATCTGACCACTGTCGACTAAAATATTTATTTCTCTCAAAATATAATTCATATTAACATGGAACCAAAAGCATTGGAAAGCTAAATCAAAAGGTTATCACACATAAAATTTTCACATTCATATAGAGAACACATTTTATATGGTAGTTCGTACAAACAAGGTAACATTCTGAAAATTTATTTCAAATTTTGGTTCCAAAAAGAATTGCTTCACATTATCACATTTAAACATAATCATTCCTTCTCTAAAACATGTGAACATATCATTTGAAGCATTGAAATCACATTGCACCATATTAGCAATTATTCATCATTTCCAA
This sequence comes from Silene conica, assembly GCA_029255685.2. Taxonomy (NCBI): domain Eukaryota; kingdom Viridiplantae; phylum Streptophyta; class Magnoliopsida; order Caryophyllales; family Caryophyllaceae; genus Silene; species Silene conica. Next base: position 31,122,055 of record CM055317.2, on the reverse strand, counting down.
CTAAAATTGTCATCCAGAAAGCGGTAATGATTGTGAAACTGAAAAGTATAATCAATTAAATAACTTAATAATTATATACGTATAAACAATGCATTAGTTTCTACCATCGCAATAATCACAGCAGATTTAGGTACGTAAATATATCCTAGAAATCACGAAGGTGCTACTTATTATCAATTCATTACACATATCATTATAATATATTTCTACCTAAGGGTTCAGGGATCATATAGCCGCATGTATATCACCATATATAAAAGTCAAACTCATATTTCAAACTCATATTCAAAACTCATGTCCTCATACTTGAAGTAATACATATCTCAATCACAGTCAATATCAATCTCATGATTCCCAATATAGATTACCAACCACATTCGTTCATAGCACATCATTAACCATGTATCACATCATTACTTACCACATTCCGCTCCTGCAACTGTTAGTACAATAGATATTGGGTCTTTTCCTTTATACTATACTACCCACGCTCTACATCTCTCAGGGGTAAACAGGTTAGACTGAAAGGGCCAGTGGCTTGGTTTGAGGGGGCCCCTAACTCATCCCAATCCTGGGGGCTCCTAACAGTTACTAACCTGGGTTCATTTTATTTGACTCTTCCTATGTCCATTATTTTTATTCATTTGTTTTTAGGCCCGAGGATCGTTCGCTCTGATACCACTTTGTAACACCCCCATTTATTTAAGAGCCTTTAGCAAGACATTCTCAAATAAATAGAACTGTTACCATCTCGGAATGTCCGAGGTAGTGAATAACAAAGTAAAACAAACCAAAGTACTTAATATAAAATTGATCAAATTTAAACTTTTGATATTACAAGTACTACGCAGTACGCATCAATTAAAGTAAAACTGATAACATCTAAGTATGTGATCTAAATCTAAGTAGGTCTAAGCCATGTCTCTCTCCATGCCCGAGCTCCTAGTCCATCTGTCTCTGACCTGTAGATTCTACTCCCCGTTCCGGATCATCGTAGGTGTACACGAATACACTGTCAACCTCGCGGTTGAGTAGGATTACACAATAAGAAATAATGCAACAATGATGATATGCAAATTCCATGATATGCTCGAGCTCAATCTCATTCTCAATCTCAAACCCGTAACACCCAACCATACTGAACCTCCCGGTAGACTATAATCGGCCGTCGCCGAACACCAGCTCAATAGCTGATAAGACACCAGGCCTGGTCTGCAGAACCACCCTGCGCTTTATATCAGAACAATACCTGATCCACATCTTTCTCAGTAACCAATGCATATGCAATGCTCATGAATGCAACACTAAAATAAATAACCATTAAGTACCATGCTCATATAACTTATACTAGCATCCATAATATACAAGGCAACCTCCATTCATAACACATCACAGAGTAAACATCCATTCATAACACTTCATAGAGTATAGTGTCAGTGTATCCTACCTGGATAACAATATAATCCAATGGTAAGCCAGTAAGTAACAGAATTATGCCACTTCAAAACAGTCACCTAACCAATATAATATGAATAATAATTACTAACTAATATAACTACGTAAACAAAATATAATATAAGAACTACTCAATATAATTAGTTAATTAATACATCAAGCATATCGAACTATATCAACCGTAATTACACTAATCAACAATTAATTAGTCGATATATAAAATAGAATCTCACGATAAATACAAACAACTAATATAATTATGTAAACAAATGTAATATATCAATTATTCAAATTAACGATTTAAATAATATATATTACGCATGACGAAACCGTATCAAACATCACTATTCCAATTATCTTAACCAACCCGACCTTATTACTTTTATAAGTAACTTCAATTAAATAACTATACATGGGGATATAAACAAACTATTGATAACCGAACATAGAAAATATAAGCGAACTATTGATATCCGTCACATTCTTATTTTGAACTTACTTAACAACTCATATAATTAAATATCATGAATACCATTTACTAATAATAATAATTATTATTATTATTATCTAACCATACTTTAACAATAACAATAATATTACTAATAATAATAGCATTAGTAAAATAATAATAACATAGTAATAATAATAATAATAATAATAATAATAATAATAATAATAGTAGTAGTAGTAGTAGTAATACTACGTAGTACGTACCATTATATTGGTACCAACACACAAACAACCCAAACACAACTCCGTATGCTACGTACCACAACCTTTCGACCAACACCCAAACAGTCCTCGAATCACCATCCTACACGACACCTATCACTGCCCCACTCACCACCACCCTCAACCTCACACTGCATCCGTCACCACCCCCATTCTACCTCACCGTCACTCCTACTATATAGCCAACAAAACAGCCCCAAACCAGGCTATTCGAACCCGCGTGAAACCACTATCTCTCTGTTTTCCTTTGCTAGTCACCAAACAAAACACCGGTCACCACCACGTTATCCACCTACCCAGAACCACCTTCCAGCGTAAGGCTTAACCACAGCAACTACCACTCCTCTCGTGACCCACACTACACGAAACACGCACTTCAGGCCCACGACCCAACTCTGTTGTTTGCCCCTGTTTTCACGATTTATCATAACTTACCGTGGTGGCCACCGCTGCCACCATTGGCCACCACCACTGTACCTAAGCCGTCGACCTCAACCTAGTACCACTGGTGTTGACAGACCCCTGCTGCTACTACTCACCCAAACACCCCCGACTCCGTCATTACACAAGACCGCTAAACTTAAACTTATCCTTAATCTCGCATCGAGCCCAAAACAATCGCCCGAAAGTCACTATTAACCCATAAATTCGAACTCAAAGGCATTAAAATAAACATACAAAAATGGACAAAAGAATAACCTGGAAATTCGACATCATCAGTGGAAAATAAGAGGGTCAAATGCGGGATTGAGTTTTGTTCTTGAGACCGTCGCATAAACACCACCGTCGTTTTGAATTGCGTCTTAATTTGAGGGTCTCCTAAGTGAAGATGATGATGATCGTTTTTAGGTTTTAGGTAGTTTTTATTATGTAAGTGATATTGTAAATTTTGTATGAGTGGAGGCGGTTACCTAGATAATTAGGGTGAGTTGGTGTTTGGATTAAACGATTGTATTGCCTTATCATTGGGCTCGATTTCTCTACTTTAATTCCGAGCCCAATTCTTTTATTACTCGACCCATCACGCATCTCGAGACACTCTGACACACTCTCAACTCGTAACTTAAAATCAACGAGTACGTATAAATTATTTATACTAATTAAATTATGTCATTTAGTAGTAAATATTAATTAAATTAATTATAAAATACTCAACACTTACATAAGAGTATATAAAATTAGGGTTTAAACATAATTACGACTTAAATAATAAAACAAGTATAGATGATAAATAAATATAAAATAGGAAATATATTTAATTATAAATATATTATCAAAATTACAGAAATAAGAATGAAATGTTATTTTATGAAATAATCATCAAATATAAACATGATTATGCAATGCGAAATAATCGTAGAAGTACGATTTATAAAATAATAATAGTTTACGTAAAATACATTATAAACATTCCATTTGAAATACTTGTATAAAACATGGTTTGACTGCCGTTGACCGAGGCTAATATACGGGGTATTAAAATCCCCTTACAAAGGTTGCGAAACTAAGGGAGGCACTTAAGCCGACTCAACTATGTAACTCAGAAGGCATATAAAAAAAAAACAAACAAGAAATAGATAAAACATAAGCTTGGGTTGCCTCCCAAGAAGCGCTTTATTTCATGTCGTGGCTCGACATAATGCCAATACTCAATCCTCATAAACGGGATCTTCCAAATCAAAGATATCAATCCTGTTAGCCTCAAATCCCTCATAATATGGTTTAAGCCTATGACCATTCACTTTGAATTCTTTCCCGGAATTATAACACTTAATATCGACAGCACCGTGCTCATATACCTTAGTCACCTCAAAAGGGCCATTCCATCGCGATTTCAGTTTACCAGGAAAAAGCCTCAGCCTCGAGTTATAAAGTAATACTTTATCTCCAACAGAAAAATCCTTTCTAGACAACATCTTATCATGATAGCTCTTTGTTTTCTCCTTGTAAATCACGGAATTTTCATAGGCCTCATTTCTTATTTCCTCCAACTCCTGAATTTCCAGTTTTCTAAAAGCAGCTGACTTTCCATAGTCCAAGTTACATTTCCTAATAGCCCAAAAAGCTTTATGTTCCAACTCTACTGGGAGGTGACACGATTTCCCGAACAACAATCGATATGGAGACATTCCTATTGGAGTTTTATAAGCAGTTCTATACGCCCACAATGCATCAACTAGATGTTTACTCCAATCCTTTCTATTAGGACTAACCACTTTCTCCAAAATCGACTTTATTTCTCTATTTGAAACCTCAGCCTGTCCATTAGTTTGCGGGTGATAGGCCGTCGAAACCTTATGAGTTACATGGTACCTCTTAAACAAAGACTCAAGAATGCGATTACAAAAATGAGTACCCCTATCACTAATTATAGCTTTAGGTACACCAAACCTATTAAAAATTTGGTCTTTAACAAACTAAGCTACCACCTTAGAATCATTTGTTTTAGTTGCTTTCGCTTCCACCCATTTAGAAACATAATCGACGGCTAACAAAATATAAGTATTGCCAAAAGAAGATGGAAATGGCCCCATAAAATCAATACCCCACACATCAAATATATTATGCACATAAATAGAACTGAGAGGCATTTGATCTCTCCTAGAAATATTACCAGTTCTTTGACATTTATCACATGACTTTACAAAAAAAATAAGCATCTTTATGTAAAGTACGTAGGCCAATAAAATCCACATTCCAAAACTTTGTGAGCAGTTCTTTTAGGACCAAAATGACCACCAGATTCAAATGAATGACAAAATTCAAGAATTGACTTAACATCTTGGTCAGGCACGCATTTTCTCACAATATCATCAGAACATATCTTGAATAAGTAAGGCTCATCCCATATATATTGTCTAGCATCATGTTTAATTTTATCTTTTGTAGACCTAGTTAGTTCCTTAGGAAACTCTTTTGACACTAAATAATTAACAATATCAGCATACCAAGGTGATTCACCATTCAAAGCATATAAATGTTCATCAGGAAATAAATTAGACAGAGATGCTGTTTCTTTCTCTTGAACAATCCTACTATGGTGATCTGCAACATAATTTTCAGCACCCTTTTTATCCTTAATTTCTAAATCAAATTCTTGTAAAAGTAGCATCCAACGTAATAATCTTGGTTTAGACTCTTTCTTTTTCAAGAGATATTTTAGTGCGGAATGATCAGAATACACCACAACATGAGTTCCAAGCAGATAAGATCTAAATTTTTCAAGAGCAAAAATAATGGCATACATCTCTTTCTCAGTCACAGTGTAATTACATTGGGCAGGATCAAGAGATTTAGAAGCATAATAAATGACATAAGACTCTTTACCGACTCTTTGTCCAAGTATAGCCCCTACTGCTTTATCACTCGCATCACACATTATTTCAAAAGGCAAAGACCAGTCAGGAGGTCTAATAATAGGTGCAGAAGTTAACTTGTTTTTTAAAGTATCAAAAGCATTTTTGCATTTTTCATCAAAAAGAAATGTTGCGTCTTTAGCAAGTAAAGCACATAAAGGCGATGTTATAGAAGAGAAGTTATGTATGAATCGCCGATAAAAACCCGCATGCCCTAAGAATGAACGAATTTCACGCACACAAGTGGGATATGACAAAGAATTTATAACATCTACTTTGGCTTTGTCAACATCCAGCCCCCTAGAACTGACCACATGGCCTAAAACTACTCCCTTTTCCACCATAAAATGACATTTTTCAAAGTTAAGCACAAGGTTAGTTTCAACGCATCTTTTCAAAGCTAGAGATAAATTATGGAGACACAAATCAAAATCATCACCATAAATAGTTAAATCATCCATAAAAACCTCCATAGAATTATCAAGCAAATCTGAAAAAATACTCATCATACAACGTTGAAATGTTCCGGGAGCATTACAAAGGCCAAATGGCATTCTCCTAAAAGAAAACGTGCCAAAAGGACACGTAAATGTAGTCTTTTCTTGATCCTCGGGTGCTATAGGTACTTGAGTATATCCATAATATCCATCCAGAAAACAAAAATAAGACCGTCCCGCAAGCTTTTCAAGCATTTGGTCAATAAACGGTAAAGGGAAATGGTCTTTTCTAGTGACTTGGTTAAGCTTTCTATAATCAATACATACCCTCCATCCATTTGACACTCTAGTAGGGACAAGTTCTCCTTTATTATTTTCAACAACAGTAATCCCTGTCTTTTTAGGTACTACATGAATAGGACTAACCCATTTTGAATCAGTTATAGGAAATATGACATCTGCATCCCGCCACTTAAGAATCTCTTTTTTCACAACTTCCATCATTGAAGGGTTAAGCCTACGTTGAGTTTCTATAACGGGTTTGACACCCTCCTCAAGAAAAATATTATGCATGCATAAAGTAGGACTAATACCCTTAGTATCCGCAATTGTCCATCCTATAGCTTCTTTATATTTCTTAAGTACATTTAACAACTTAACCTCTTGTGACTCAGAAAGTGAACTAGAAATAATTACAGGTAAAGTATCACGTTCACCTAAGAAAACATATTTCAGATTGTCGGGCAAGGGTTTCAATTCCAATTCAGGGGCACGTTGGATAGAAGGGATCAATTTAGGGGTACCATTTGGCAATGCAATACTCGAGACACATTCAAAAGTACTAACTTCAGGATTCTCATAAAAAGACTCTACCTTTTCGTAGGAAGATAACAATGGCAACAAATCATATAATCATCAAATATGTCACACTCGATTACTATATCAATTCTCTCATGCTGAATTATGTCAATTATATCAACACTCTCTATTAAGTTCACATTCTCAATATCACTAGGATATTTCATAGCATCATATATATTCAGTTTAATCATTTCACCATCAAATTCAAACGAGAGAGTACCGTCGTACACATCAATTTTAGTTCTAGCTGTTTTAAGAAAAGGTCTCCCTAATAACAGTGGCACATCTCTAGAATCATAAGAATTACCAATGTCAAGCACATAAAAATCAACGGGAAACACCAATTCATCAACACGAACTAAAACATCCTCTAACACACCTACAGGATAAGCATGTGATCAGTCTGCTAATTGAATAACTACATCAGTTTTGGAGAGGGGTCCCAAATTAAGAGACTTATAGATAGATTCAGGCATGACACTAATGGACGCCCCTAAGTCAAGCATACATTTATCAAGTTTAAAGTTTCCTATTTTACAAGGTATAATAAACATACCTGGATCCTTGCATTTAGGAGGTATTTTCTTTTGAATAATAGCAGATACATTTTCTCCCATGAACACTTTCTCACCACTCTGGATTTTTCTTTTGTTGGTGCACAACTCTTTTAGAAATTTAGCATATTTAGGCATCTGTTTGATAGCATCTAAGAGAGGGATATTAATTTCTACCTTCCTAAATATATCCAAGATTTCATTATCATTGTCAGTTCTCTTAGATTGAGCAAATCTAGAAGGGAAAGGGATGACACCTTTAACATTTTTATTTGGAAAAGGTTTGGTTATTGTCTTTTCTTTTTCGACCCCATCTACTTTTTCAGCGACTTCAACTCCATTTTCCATATCTTTTTTATCTCTTAGATCATCGCTCTTATCGTTTTGAACTTTTTGATTCACCTCCAACTCCTTCTCTACGACAACGTTATTCTGAAGTGCTTTACCACTTCTCAAAGTCATAGCTTTAGTTTCTTTAATGATAGAAGATTGGTTTTCGTCAATGTTATGTCCAACTAAACTATTCTGAAGGGTAGTAAGAGTAATACACATCAGTTTCATTTGATTATCTAGTTGGTGGAGGTGACTCTCTGTTCGCTCTTGATGATTAAAATCCTTTGAGTGAACATGTCCTATTTGAGTTACTAGCTGTTTTACCATGCTTTCCAAAGACTAATGTTGATTAGTCATAACCTGATTTTGTTTATTCATAATTTCGTAGTGACTAGACATAACCTCTTTCAACTCTTTTATCTGGTCAGCCTGTTCTTTTAACTGTTTTTTCCTTTCCAACTCAGACTCATTCTTTATTCCATATTGTTGGATGTTAATGGCCATGTTAGAAATCAATTTCCTAGCTTCCGTAGGAATTTTATCCACTAATGAACCACCACTAGCAATATCTATCACTCTCTTTTGATCAAGCAACAGACCATCATAAAAATAGTCAATCAAAATATTTTCATTAAGTTGATGTTGGGGACAAGAAATACAAAGTCGATTAAATCTATTCCAATAATCATTTAAAGACTCTTTTTCACCTTGCTCAATAGAAGTGATTTGTTTTCTTATCGCTCTAGTTACATTTATTGGTTGATATTTTTCAAGAAAAGTAGTTCGTAAACAATCCCACGAAATAATTGAACCAACAGGAAGATTTAACAACCAATCTCTAGCTAGGTCATGCAAAGTAAATGGGAATGCTCGAAATTTAATAATGTTCTCATCAACACCATCTAAAGAGTAAGTAGAGCAAGCAAGATGAAATTCTTGTATATGTTTTAAAGCATCTTCTTTTGAATTACCATAGAATTTAGGGAGAAGTTGGATAAAACCTGGATTTAGCTTAAACGATTTTTCCATGGTAGGAAAAATAATGCTTGTAGACGTCTTACCAGTAATTGCTCCCTTAAACTCTTTTCGGTTGTTCCATCAGCCATCTCCAAAATTCTAGTGTCTGTTAACAAAGATTAACAAATGTATATAAAACAATAAAATAACTAAATTAACAAAAATAGAAAATATAATCTGAAATTAACAAATAAGTCCCCGGCAACGGCGCCAAAATTTGATGCGTGTCGTTTCCGCAGTCAAAATTAAATCTATAGTCTCTTACTAACTCCACCAAATAGACAGGGTAAGCAAGGGTCGAACCCACAAGGACTGAAATTACTATTGATGTTACTTATCAGATTAATTATTTAATTGTAATATATAGCTAGAAAAACGAGGGGGGTTTGTTTAGGTTGTTTCTATGATAACAAATCTAAGGAGTGATAGACTATGAAAGACAAAATAATAGGAACATGTAATTCTCTATAGATATCGGGTAAAATCATCGATTCACTTAAATAATATTGGATAGATCGGTTAACTAGCTAGTCCTTTGAAAACAAGCAAACTACCGGTTTTATATTTCTTACTCGTTAAATCCCGTGAAAACACGCAAATTTAACCCTAATCAAATTATGTCAATTCAACCATGAAAACATGCATTAAACTAACAAACTCGATCGCATTACAATCTCCAATCAATTGAATCAAATAAGACCAGAAAACTGCAACCTTATACAATTCAATTATCATACACAATTCTAGCAATTCGAATTAGACCAGAAAACTGCAACCTAATTAAAATTACTACTAACCCAACAATCGACAAATGCAATTAATCTAGATGATCAAGCTAAATCAACTCATGATTACGAAAGTTAAATTGTGAATCGTGTACGAATACCCAAATACTAATTAATCGTTCAAAACAAAATATAATCTCATAAACCACAATATCTAAGAGTCAATTACATACTCCTATTGATAAATTACTCTAAATTGAACATAATAACAGTAAATATAAAAGAAAGAGTAGAGAAGCTCATGGATTCGAGTAGAAATCGGACTAAAGATGCCCTTAAACTGCTGCGTCTCCTTTGTCTCTGTCTTCTCCCGTCTGTCCCGTCTTCTGTATTCCTCAATTTGGATTTTTATAGAAAATAAATGGAAGTATGAGCCCTTAATTCACTCTCATTATTACTCATCAATTCTGGAAATTAATGTTGTCTTTTAATTTGCTCTGAATGCATCAACCATTGACTGTACAATGAATCTCGCGTTTTTTCCGTTCAGTTTCTCTGATCTTCTTTTCTCTCCTTAATTTCTAATTTATTTTGCCATAAACGTTGACTTCAGTGGCAAATAAAGTATGGAAATGGGTTGCTGACTTAATTATTTAATTAAGTTTTACGTACGTGCTTCTTTATTTCCGTTATCGCTTTAGTTTTAATACTTTCCGTTTTGGCTACTCCGTTTCAAGTCGCTTAATATATTTGACTTCAATGGTCCTGCATAACATAAATATACGACTTGAGTAGATTTTAATCTCAAATAGAACGGGTTATTATTAAATAATTAAAAGTCCTTTAAAAACCCGATTAATTATGAAAATGGTATAAGACGGCTAAAATCTCAAAACTCAAAATAATATAATATTTAGCTGAAAAAAAATACGAAAGACGACATTAAAATATAATATTAAAGGGGTAAAAATACGTATAAATATTAGTTATCACTGTCACTTACACCTTATTCCCCATCATCATTGTCACTCATCTCCTAGGACCACATGTCACATCATCACCTCGAAGTTGGTGTCTTACCGTCACTTTCGTCGCAATACGTCCAACTGAACCGCACCTCGTGTCCAACACTTCCACCTCATCACCTCTTATCACATGTCACGTCATCATTGTTATCTTATTTGGGTCTCATTATCGTACTTAGCGAGTTAGTGAAGGTGATGATGTCGATAACGATGGTGATGTTGGTGGTGATGGCGAAAATGGTGACAATTAATTTGACTAAGACGAGCAAGATGAGAGAAAACGTATAAAATGTTAGAATTACGATATAAAAGAAGTTTTAAAAAATGCGAGGACAAGATGTTGACTGACTCGTATATTTACCCGAACCCGACCCGGAACCCGTATAGACTTGACCCGTGTTTTACCCGACCCGAAATATACCCGACCCGTATTTTACCCGAACCCGTATCTACCCGACCCGTAACCCGCCCGTTCAACCCGTTTGATAGGTCTAGCATAGAGTAACAAGGTCAAAATGAGTTGGTTGTAATTGATAGGCATTTGAGGCCTGTCATTAATACTACTTACATTTTACGAAAAAGAAAAAAATATACATTTAAGAGTTATTATATTTAATTAATTTGTTTAAATAATTTCATTTGTTAAAAAAAAACGTCTCAAATAGAGGTACTATTTGCGGCGTTTTTTTAGAAAAACGCCTCAAATAGCCTTTTTTATTTGCGGCGTTTTTTAGAAAAACGCCTCAAATAACCTTTTATTTGCGGCGTTTTTTTTCGCCTCAAATAACTTTTTTCTATTTGCGGCCTCCTTATTTGCTGCTACACTAAAAACGCCGCAAATGGCCTCATTTTTGACGCCTCAAATAAGTATTTTTCTACTAGTGTGAGAATTAAATCCCACGGCGTTTTTTGGGTTTCGTTTTTTTTTTTTATTTTTATTTTAATTGTTAAAATAATTATCATATGATGATACTCATAACAATGATATAGATCAATGTTTATTAAAAGTTCAATCAACATAATTTTAGTATTAGATTGATTTGTTTTGAATTGTTAAGATTAATGAATATTGTTTATATGAATTAAAATTAACCTTAATGACAATATTTGGAAATTTTTAAGATCTAATATGATTAGAACTATAACACATAAATTATGAGATGATTTTTGTGCTACTATGAGTAATTTTAAGAAAGTTCACTAATTAGTAAAGTTTCCAAAATCTATTTCTACCTTCATTATACTATTTAAGGAAATAGTATAATATCTTATAAAGATGTTGATGTACATGATATTATTTGATAATATGTGTTATTGCCTAATTTAATAAAACGTGTGTTTGCCGTGGGAAAAAGGAAATAAAACGAAAATTATTTGATAATTTTTCGGTTATTTAATCATTTATTTATTTTAAAAGGTTTATTATATCTAATTGATGATACTTTCTAGATTCTAAAATTGTTTAGAATTTACTTGGACTATGGTTTACATGTGTGACATGTAATTTTAAGGTTAATGGTGGGTTGAATAATATTGCATTATGAATGTTTTTATTATATTGTTAATGATATTGTTTTTCAATGAAGGTTGAATGTATTATTTTTACAATTGTTGTCAAGTTTAATTATGTAATCTAGTGTGGGTTTAGTTTTTGGGTTACTTTTCCGTAATGGTGGAAAGTAATGAAGTGATGTAATTTATGAGATCTCGCATCTCCGCTTTGTATTTTATTTATTCTTTATTTTTAGATCAAATGTAAATAGGATTTGCATTGTAATAGCTTAGAAAAAAGAAGAAGAAGAAGAAGAAGAAGAAGAAGAAGAAGAAGAAGAGGAGGAGTTTGGTGCGTCCGGGTCTCTATTTCCAGTTTACATCACGAGATGAAGAATGGTGATCCATGAAGCTTCTAGGGTCCATGTGATTGGATTCCAAGTTGTATTTACTGTTTTTCATAGGATAGGCCACACTAGGATTTTATGTTTTATGTTCTTTTCTTCATTGCTTGAATGTTGCATGTCATTATATTCCGCCTAAACCAAACCACCTATATACATGTAAAATGACTCATGTAGATTATTTTGCATTTTGACATATAATGTTTTATTTATGACATCACTTATTCCTACTCATCTCAAAATTGTTCACTTAAATGAGTTTAAAATAGTGATAGGATCTCACTCTACATAAAATTGAGAAATTAGCCTTTCTAGATCAAACAACTATGAATCCCTTGTTCGTCGGTGGGCATATAGGACATGTTGTTATTTCCATATGGACCCCTTCTACCTCGGGTAAGTAGTGTGTTGTGACCTAGTTGAACTCAACACAATAATTCAATCAAGTTATTGAAGTCATTGTGGACTAATAGATAAATTTAAGAAATTTGATGACTGAGAGTTCTAATGTAGAACCAGTTAAAGGGTTAACTCACCAAATCGGGATTTGAGTCTTGGGATACATTATATAATTCTTTGAGTGAGATGGATTACATTATGTCGTATATCTTTGTTTAAAAAGATTTTAGATTCAATGATTTTGCTCATGTTTATTTATTTTCTCATTTGTAGATCATTTAATATCTGCTATTAAAAATGACTGATGCAAATGCAACTCCGGGCCCTAGCGCCACCCTCACCAGGGAGTCGTGGTTATGCTCCATTATGGACCACATCTCCTACAATCAGAACTCCCGCTTTAAGAATGATGGGAGTAACTTTACCGATTGGGAAGTAGCATTACGGAATGCTGCCATTGCTGATGGTAAATTAAAGTATTTGGTTGAGCCAATGCCGGCTAAACAAACCACTAGGACTGGAGCCCAACGAACTGCATATGATGAGTTCGTTCGTAAAGCTAGTGCGATTAAGAACGTACTTATTTATGCAACGCAAAGAAATTTGCAGCGCCACTTCATTACACAAGGTGCAGATAAGATTTTCACCACCCTTACTAATGAATTCTCGCAAGCTCCGAGAATCATGAGGTATGACGCAGCAGTTCGCTTCTTCGAAGCTAAACTGTCTAAGGGCCAAGATTTTAGCCCACACATCCTCAAGATGATTGAGAATGTGGAAGTTCTGGAGTCTCTTTGTTGCAAGATTGAGGAGTCAGTCACTGTAGACCGAATCTTACACTTTGTTGATGGTGGGTTCACCCAGTTTAGGGTGAACTATAACATGAATGACATGAAGAAAAGTCTTCATGAGCTCCACTCTCAGCTCGTGCAAGCTGAGAAGGATCTCAATTTGAGTGGGAGTGCTAAGAAGGACGTCCTCGTTATCGAATCTAATTGGAAAGGGAAAGGAAAGGCAAAGGCTCCCTTAAATGTTAAGAAGCCTCAGTTCAAAATGAAGCAGCAGCCAAAGCCCAAGAGTGGACCTGGTGAGACCAGTAACTCAAAGGCCAAAGCTAAGAGCAAAGGGAAAGAGGGAGAGTGCCACCATTGCCACGAGTCTGGGCATTGGGAGAGGAACTGCCCTAAGTACCTCGAGGATATCAAGGCTGGACGTGTGACGGCCACTATGCAAGTTCAGCGACATGGGTATTTGATACTGGTTGCGGTTCTCACTTGTGTAATCACTTGCAGGGTTTAAGAGACGTCCACAAACTTGAGAAAGGGGACGTTGATCTTCGTGTTGGAAAAGGAGCAAAGGTTGCAGCTGTCTCGATAGGAACTTATGTGCTCAAACTACCTAGTGGTTTCGAGTTGATTTTAAATAATTGTTATTTTGTTCCTAGTTTGTCGAAAAACATTATTTCAATTTCTGTTTTGGATACGGAAGGATTTTGTTTTAATATTAAGCACAACTGTTGTACTTTTTCGTTAAACGATATGATTTATGGAAAGGCTGTTTCCATAAACGGAATATATGTTTTAGACCAAACCACCGAAGTTTATCATATGAATAATAAAAAGACTAAAACAGGTGATAAAGAACAAACATATTTATGACATTGTCGAATGGGACACATCAATGAAAAACGTGTAGAGAAACTCATTAAAAATGGGTCAATACCACCATTTCATTACAAATCAATTGGTACATGTGAATCATGTCTCATCGGAAAGATGACTCGTATTTCCTTTAAAGGTATTGGAATGCGAGCTAGTGATCTTTTAGGACTCATACATACAGATGTGTGTGGTCCTATGACAATCACAACAAAAGACAGCTATAGATATTTCATCACTTTTACGGATGATTTAAGTAGATACGGGTATGTCTATTTAATGAAACATAAGAGTGAATCCTTTGACAAGTTCAAGGAATTCCAAAATAAGGTTGAGAACCAATTGGATAGAAAGATAAAAGCACTTCGATCTGATCGTGGTGGGGAGTATCTTTCGACTGAGTTTGATCAACACCTGAAAGACTGTGGTATTGTATCGCAGTTAACTCCACCTGGAACACCACAATTGAATGGTGTTTCCGAACGGAGAAATCGAACTTTATTAGATATGGTTTGATCCATGATGAGTCACACGGTTGTGCCTGATTCATTATGGGGATTAGCTGTTCAATTGGCTGCTCTAATACTTAACCGAAGTCCGACTAAAGCAGCGGACAAGACTCCATATGAGACGTGGAAAAGAAAAGTTCCTGACTTGTCTTTTATTCGGGTTTGGGGCTGTGAAGCTTATGTGTAACACTGCAAGAGTATGAGAGGAAAGTTGTCCCACATCGGTAGAATGTGAGGCTTGTGATATGTTTATAATAACTTTCACTCACCACTTAGTAACAAGGCCTTGTGCTTTTGGGCTTAAGTGAGGACAAATGATGGGCCCAAAGGCTTAACTCCCATCTTATTGGGGTGTGTTATGACCGTGGTAGGTCGGGTTGTTACATTATGTCAAGTGGAGACACGAAGACAAGCTAGGCCCACGATCGGTCAAGACTTACTTTTTAGGTTATCCAAAAGAAATATTTGGTCACTACTTTTATTCACCTACTGAACAAAGAGTGTTTGTTGCGGCTAGTGCGAAGTTTTTAGAGAAAGAGTTTCTCTCGAACAAACAGAGTAGTAGAACTTTTGATTTGTCAGAGGTTCAAGAACCAGAAACCAACAGTGTGATGGAAGAAAGTGTTCCTTCCACATCTGCTATGGTATCCATTCCAGATGAACCTAGGAGGTCAGTTCGAGTTTCTCAACCCCCAGACCGATACATTGGTATGGTTGAGAAAGGTGGTGTAGAAAACGTTTTACTCCTTGAGAGTAACGAACCAGCTACCTACAAAGGAGCCATGACCTGTTCCGACTCCAAGCTATGGCTCGAAGCCATACAATCCAAAATAGATTCCAAGCAAGAGAATCAAGTATGAGATTTGGTTGATTTGCCTGAAAAGGTAAGACCCCTTCAGTGCAAATGGCTTTATAAGATAAAGCGTGCATTAGATGGACAACCAGATGTTTATAAAGCACGATTGGTGGCAAAAGGTTTCACTCAAGTACACGGGTTGCACTATGATGAGATATTTGCTCAAGTCGTAATGCTTCGATCTATTCGGATTATCTTAGCGCCTGAGGGTTTCATCAATCCTAAACATCCTAAGAAAGTGTGCAAGCTTAAGCGTTCCATCTATGGACTTAAGCAAGCATCACGGAGTTGGAATCATCGTTTTGATGACGTGATAAAACAGAACGGATTTATTCGAATTGTCGAAGAACCATGTCTGTATATCAAGTCAAGTGGGAGTAAAATCGTGTTCCTAGTATTATATGTAAATTACATACTACTGATTGGAAACGACATTACCATGCTCTAGTCGGTTAAGACATGGTTAAAGAACCATTTCAAAATGAAAGATTTGGGTGAGGCACAGAGGATTCTAGGCATCCGTATCTATAGAGATAGATCGAAAAGGATGTTGGCATTGAGTCAAGAAGATAATATAAATAAGATTCTTGACAGATTCAGTATGACAAACTCCAAGAGAGGTTACCTTCCTGTTGTTCATAGGGTGCATCTAAGTAAGAAACAATCACCTACAACACCGAAAGAAATCGAACGCATGAGTCGGATACCTTATGCTTCGGCAGTAGGGTCGATCATGTATGCCATGATGTGCACACGTCCAGACGTGGCATATGCATTGAGTATGGTCAGCCGTTACCAAAATAATCTAGGTGAAAGTCACTGGATAGCCGTCAAGAACATCCTTAAGTACTTACGAAGGACTAAGGATTGGGTTCTGGTATATGGTGGAAACACGGAGCTATGTGCTAAAGGTTAAACAGATGCTAGTTTCCAAACCGATCGTGATGATTCCAAATCTCAGTCGTGTTTTGTCTTTACTCTTAATGGTGGAGCAGTCAGCTGGACGAGTCTCAAGCAGAGCGTCACAACAGATTCTACAACAGAGTCTGAGTACTTGGCAGCTTCCGAAGTTGCAAAGGAAGCTATTTGGATGCGTTATTTCTTACAAGGACGAAAGGTAGTACCTAGTGTGAAAGATCCAATCACCCTTTATTGTGATAACAGTGGTGCCATCTTCCAAGCTAAGGAGCCTAAGTCTACAACAAATCTAGACATGTACTCAGAAAAGCTCATCTGATAAGAGATTACATGGAGCAAAAGGAGATAGCGTTGTGCAAGATTGGAACGGATAACAACATTGCAGATCCGTTGACTAAGGCACTACCGCATAATAAACATGAAGGGCACATCTCATCCATGGGGATAAAACGTGTTCCAGAGTTGTAATAAACATTATTTGATTGATATTAGATCATTTCAAATTATTACTTAATAAAATCATTGAATTTCTTATATTGTATTACTTGTGGATTGTATGACAATTTTGAACACCACACAGTGAACAGTTTTACTTTATATGTCTGCATTGTCCGTAAACACCAATATGAGCTGATAACTCAGGTGATTATTTTGTTAGTTGAAGTATGGAAGGTTCAATATCCCATAAGTCAAACGTCTGACTGATCAATAACAAATATGGGTATATGATATCGCTTAGGACATAGTGACCACAACATAGAGTCCTAAATGTTAAGATACATTATGTGTCTGGTCGTGGATGCGACGTCTATTGTGATTCCTAAAGTCGGTTCTTTTGACCATTGCTTATTTCATGCGATATAGACAGTTTTTGGGTGGTTTAGGTTTCTGTCCTAGGTCGCACCGTAAAAGGAGGCCAATCGGACTCTTACTGGGCCATTTCATGTTGTGCTTCCATCGGCAGGTTATAAGTCAAGGAAAATATCCAGCCTTTCTCGGGTTTTATATACATTTATCAGGGCCACTCGAGGAATAGTAACTTAAACGCATGGCCATGCTCGAATATGATTCGTATCAGTTATGTTACTCTCTAGTCGAGGAAACCACTCTTGATATGATTACTTGGGAGATACGACCTTGTAAGGTGAGACTTTGCAATTTGTCTTCCATTGAGTGGGAGAATAATTTATGGATATGAGAATCGTAATCGCACACACACTTGTAGGACAAGTGGGAGATTGTTGGAGTAAATGTCCTCCACAGTGTGTGATTATTTGAATAAATCTTTTATAGGATCACACAGGGATACTTAGTATATTAATCAGTTGGTTAACGTTTATCGGTAACGATTGGCTCACTAGTAGTTTGACGTTACTGTCATATGATAGCGATAATCAGCTGATCCCTAAAGGTCACACCTATAGTATAGTACTGAGAATTGTGATTATTTGGTGATATAATTACGTAAATGCTAAACTTAGTTAAATGTAGTTAAGTAAATGATAAACATTATATGGAGAAATGAATTAAATGTTAATTCTAATAAATATATATAAATATTATATTTATTAATTATATTTTAATATAGAGTAAATTAATAATAACTCCCTTTTAAAATTCACTTTTCTAAAATTACTCCCTTATATAATTTTTTTTTAAAATTACTCCCTTAAAATGTATTTTTATCAAAAATTGATTCAAAACTCTAATTCAAGTGACTTATTTTACAAGCTTATGAATTGATTTCGTTTCTAACATAGCCAATTTATGCTTTTATAGGTATAACAATGTAGAATAAGTTTAAAAACATACAAAATAGGTAACCTAAATTGAAATTTTGAAGCAATTTTTAATAAAAGTGCATCTTAAGGGAGTAATTTTAGAAAAAAAAATTATATAAGGGAGTAATTTTAGAAAACCCTATTTTAAAAGGGAGTTATTTTTAATTTACTCTTTAATATATGATATTTTAGAATAATATAATTGGGTTAATTAATTATAAGATAATAAATTAATGTTCTCCGGGAATTATAATTGTACACCGAAAATTATTAAAATATGTATGATATTTTAAGGAAATTCGGAATAAGGAAACTGACTTAGAATATTATAATATAAGGAGGTTTCCAGGAAACTGACTTAGAATATTATAATATAAGGATGTTTCCTAATAGAAGTACAATACCAACACAAACCAAAACCCTATAAGAAGGGATTTCGGCCGTGTGGTACAAGGACACGAAAAACATAAGTTGTTTTCTCTCTTGTTCTCTTTGATTAGTTTATCATCTTAAAATCCCAAAACAAATCGTCTAAAATAATTAATAATTTCTCCGTTCAAATCCAAAGTGTATATATGCTTTTTGTACAAATATTAAGAAAGATGTTAAAGAATTACTAAAAGTACAATTGGTAGTGTGTAAAAATATTTTTTTTATTAATTTAAATGTGTGAGGGTGGATTAAAGGTGGGCCATTCAATGACATTTTGTGTAAATAATTGGTGTTCATAAGGATACTTTAGTAATTTTTTTTGCTTTATTAGGAAAGTGGTAGTGTGGATATGAATGGATTAAAATGGAATATGTGTAGGTTGGATTTGAATGGAGGAAGTAGTAATTTAGGAGGAGCTTTGAAGGGATCTTTCTCAGTCATCTTGGGTGCAATCTAAGGAGAACTTCTACCTTGAAGTTTGGGTTTATACTAGGTTGTTTTTAGGCCGATCTCATATAGGACTAAAGGTTAATTCTGTATTCTTGACTGTTTAATTCTTGCAATTGAGGTTTTATTGAATCGCTTTTGATATAATCCTTGGCAGTATTAAATGATTAATACTTTTATAAGTAATTTAAGAAATTATTTCCTACATACCGATGTCCTCCCCTTCCAAGATTGCCTTGCTCCTGTGGAGTTCTTGTCGTGTGAGAAGTTCCAGGTTCACCGGGCCCGCTGGTAGACGGTGTTGACGTTGATCCATGATTCCTGCATAACTGAAATAATGAACAAATTAGCAAAATAAGAAAAATGTGAAAAAAAAAATAAGACACACAAAAAGTAACTATAAGCAATGAATACCTCACTCTCAATGTGCAAGTTTTTTTTTTCTTGTGGCCTACACCACGACACAAGCTACATGAAACCGTGTTCTTAGATTTTTCATCCATTTCATTGGGAAATCGCTTACTCTTCCGTCTACCTTTCCCACGTCTTTTGAGGTCATCACACACTATTGTAGACCCATTGTAAGGACCCCAATAAGCCTCATCTTTCAAAGGTTGAAATTTAGAAGCGTATGAAGCCAAGTGTTCTCCCGTAGAGTAGTTGATGTCCACATATTGACTAGCATTTAAGCCCTTTTTTTACAAACGGCATACACATGAGAACACGGATATTTGTATATTTGGAACTTGTTACAAGTACAAGTTCTCTTTGATAAATCAACAGTGTGTAAATGGTTCCCATATGCCCCGTTCCGTGAACCTCTACGAGTTGTCACTTGGTATACCCCTCCAATATGATCAAAAGCAACCACCTTATGTTATTTCCTCCAAAAATGTAGTCATTTTTTTTACTATAATGAAGGCCCCTCAACAATCGTTTCCTTGCCATCTCATGTCGCTCAACAAAGTATGCATTAACTCTGAAGAAGACACACTTGACAAGAGCGGTTATTGGAAGAAAATGTGCTCCTTTTAGCACATTATTAAATGCCTCGGCCAAATTAGTAGTCAATGTTGGGAAATGTGTCCTCAACAATAGTGCGATCACGTAATTAAATCTCATGACAAGAATGCGCAAGGGATGATACGAAATATATTAGTCAACTGACCAACATTAATCGGTAATGATTGGCTAGCTAGAGTTTGACATTACTGTCGTATGACGGTGGTGGTCAGTTGATCCCTTTAGGTCACACCTTTAGGACAATTCCCTTAATTGATAAAATGATCAAATGTATATTGATACGATTTGATCATATTCCTTAAACCCGTATATCGGGAAATCAGAGGTTAAATCTTATTGTAAGATTTATGTTTAAAATTGAAACGTATCAATTGTTAAACATTGAACGATATTTTATTATATCATTATTAGAATGAATCGGGTTGAAATTAGTACAAAGGTTGTAAATCGTATTGACGATATAATATTATTTTACAATTGTAATTTCAAATTACTTGTTAATTAATAAATGTGATTTATTTAATTATGTACAATATTTATAAGATAAATATTTATATGTTTTACATGTACTAAAACATTTTATTAGTGACATATAAGATGTCACACTTTGTACAAATTGTAAGATTGACAAGTTGTAAAATGAAATCCATTTTATGGATTAAGGGTGCCGGTTTTGGTGAGGATAGTTAATGGCATGGTTAGTGTTTATTAGGGTATAAACATAATCATTAAAGGTGTCTTGAAAGACTACCTATAGCCACCCTAAGAAGCCTTGAGAAGAGAACATGTTCCCTTCTTTTCTCCTTCTCATACCCGGCCACCACTCCCCATACTCGTTAAGTTAATTGTTAATTTAAGACTAGGGTTCACATAATATATATGATATATCACATACCCATTCATTTTCTCTCTTAGCCGAAAAATATACTAAGTGAAAGAGAGATTTTACAACCTCAAAATCCATATTATAAGATAATATAAATATACTATTTGTAGTATTGAAATAATATTCTAATAAGAGAGATTAGAATAGTTTAAGGATAAATCGATTTCTAGTCTAGCATCTACAAGATTTCGGTTGGTTAAGGGATTGTCTTGGTGCATCTTAGAGGAGGTGTTCTTGTTGAGCATTTTGGAAGATCATCCTAGCACTAGATTTGGACCGTGTGTAAGGGTTCTAAATCCCTCTTATTTCCGCAATTTAGCATGCATAAGATCACATTATGAGTTAATTAAAATGTTAATTAATATATATTGTTTAGTATGACTAAAATATTAGTTTATGAGTAACTAAAAACCCTTCAGCCAATATGTCAATACCTATGTCCACCATCATGACAAATTGACCATTTTTCTATTCCAACATCGACAACATATTGTTGTGCCTCTCTATTCAACTCACCTAGGCAATTAAAACATATGTCAAACTTCTTATTTTGATATTGCATTGTCGTTAACCTAAAAATTTCCTTCACTTGCTTATTTCTAAATTTTGTATTAACATTTGAAGCCAAATGCCGAATGCATATTCTATGATAAGCATAAGGCTCCTCCCAACCACCACCAATTTCACTCATTGCTTTCATTATCCCGACATGCCTATCTGATATGACACACGATCCACTTCTTTTGGTCACAAAGGCTCTTATGCAAGCCATAAACCAAGGCCAACTATCAGTATTTTCAGATTCAACGACAGAAAAAGCAACAGGAAAAATTTGGTTATTTGCGTCAATTGACATGACTGTCAAAATAGTGCCTTTGAACTTTCCATATAAGTGTGTCCCATCAATGGTTAACTGTAACATCCCTTATTTTCGTAAGGAATATTTTATTAAAATAAAGTAATTTCCGGAATTTAATAATAATTTAATAATAGTCGTAATTTATATTTTTAAGACTTTCGTTAAGTTTCGTCTTAAAAATCATTTAATCTTGAGATGCCTTGTTTATTTAACATCAACCCGTCTCACATTTCCGTTTCACTTAAATAAAGCAAACCCGACTCAAACTTTTAAAAGGACAACTTAAACCCTTAAAAGGATGCTTTCCATCGACAAACCCTTCACCCTTATTTTCATTTCACTGTTAAACATCCAACTCCATTT
The DNA here is from genome assembly GCA_029255685.2 of Silene conica. NCBI lineage: Eukaryota > Viridiplantae > Streptophyta > Magnoliopsida > Caryophyllales > Caryophyllaceae > Silene > Silene conica. The sequence goes on along the minus strand of CM055317.2, from coordinate 31,099,534 downwards.
TCATCTCACTTTACAAGCTTAAAATCATCATCTCAAGGCCTTCCCGAACTCGTATCGAGGTAAAAGTTACATATTCGGAATCCTCGCAAGATTTATGATCTTTCTATCACTTTCATTTTCAATTTCGTGAAACTTCATTTCGGGACTGTTTTGCCCTAATCACGAAATTAGCCTCCTAATGAGTGTTCTTGTGCTTTTAGGTGGTGCTTGTAGTAACCCGGAGGAAGAGCTCGTGATCATTGAAGAGGAAACAAGTGCATTCGCGAAGTAAAGGTGACGATAATGAGAAAATCGGCCTTTTGTCTAATATTAGCACTTTTCGTTGTTTGATTATATGTTTCACATGGGTTTATGGTTATTGATGTTGGTAGGAACTTAGTAATATGTTAATTACTGATTTATATGTTCATTATATGAGATACTTGATGAAATTGGTGTTTCATATGCTCAAATATGTTTATCTTATGTTGGGTTGAAATTGTGACGGATATGGATGATTAATCGTATGTTGGACGTTTGAGAAGTCGCGAGTCATTGCATATGTATGCGAATGATGTATAATTACTGGGTCATCTATGTTTGGAGTAGAAATCATGTTGTAGGAACGATCCCATGACATTTGGATGAATTCTGATATGTCGAAATGCGTTTTTTTGGGAACAGGGACTCCCAGCCGGTTGGTTGACCGGCGGCCGGTCAACCGGCTGAGAGTCTCGTATGTTGATTTTTGAAGAAAGCTGAGGAAGGACCCTCAGCCGGTCTGCCGGCAGCCGGTCAGCCGGCTGAGAGCCCTTCTTGGTGTTTTGAAGTGTGAAATTGAGAGTTAAGGACTCTCAGCCGGCCAACCGGCAGCCTGTGCTGACCGGCTGAGAGACCTTTTGGTATTTTGAGGTTGTTTTTGAGAGTAAATGACTCTCAGTCGGCCAACCGGCGGCCTGTGCTGACCGGCTGAGAGCGCTTTTGGTATTTTGAGGTTGTTTTTGAGAGTAAGTGACTCTCAGCCGGCCAACCGGCAGCCTGTGCTGACCGGCTGAGAGTCCTTTTGGTATTTTGAAGTTGTTTTTGAGAGTCAATGACTCTCAGCCGGGCCACCGGCAGCCTGTGGCTGACCGGCTGAGAGCCCCTGACGCATAAGAAATTGCTTATAACTTTTGATTTACATGTCGGATTACATTGATTCTTTTTCTGTAAGCTTCGTATGCATGTTTGGAGTCCCCGAAGCTCGGGCGACACTATATTGGGTTCGGGAATAGAGTGAGGATCGAGACCCCCCGGTCGGGCAACCGAAAGGAAAACCGGCTCAACCTCGGCTTAATTCCCGGGGTCAAATAAGTGTTGGTTTGAATATACGTTGCTTGCATGATTGGTTATGAATTGAGAAGTTCAGTAATGGAGTTAAAGAACTGTGATTTGGATTAGGTCATAGTTTTGGTACGCCTTTTTATTTTGAGGTGTGTTGTTGTTGAACTGTGATTTGGATTAGGTCATAGTTTTGGTACGCCTTTGTATTTTGAGGTGTGTTGTTGTTTAACTTTGATTTGGATTAGGTCACAGTTTTGATATGAATTGTTGTTGTAAAACTATGATTTTGATTAGGTCATAGTTTAGTGTGCCTTTGTATTTTGAGGTGTATTTATGCATATGGATATATACTATGAGCTGTTATATGAGTTTTGTCTCTCCAAGATTGTATTTTGTCTTGGTATGATTGAGGAAGGATTATTCCTCGAAAATCAGGTTTCAGATAGTCTGCTTGAGATGGGAGTATCTTAGGATTAGGGATACTTGTCGAATCGAGGAAGGTTTATAGCTCGAGAGTCTGGCCAGATTTAGACTAGGACTGTATATCGTTTCGGTCGTCCTACCAGAGGATTGTATTTGCTGAGGCTAAGTAGACTTGTTGTTGTTATATAATGGAGTCGTCATATGAGTTTTCCTATGTAGTGTATATTGGTATATACTTGCCTGAGTAGGGGTACGGTGTTATATACTTGCTGAATGCTGGTATCTAGGTTATGTGTTAAGATGTCGCCTCTGAACCTTTATACTTGTGAATATGATTTTGGTATTTTGGTTATGTCTTAAGTTGACCGTTGAACCTTTATACTTGCTGTTTTTATACCTGCTTGCCTAGAGTTGGTACGGTGTCAGACATGTATGTTGATATTGATGAGTATAGTACCCTGTTTATAGTATTGTTCATCCAAGGCATTGGATGACTCTTTAATTGGTTTCGTAAATGGTTTGGACTGAAAGACCCCCTGGCCGGGAAACCGGAAGGGAAATCGGCTCTCCTTCCAAATAGTTTCCGAAGTTGGTTGAGAGCCCTTGCATAGTATTCGCATGATGATAAGTGTTGAGATAATGGACTATATGCTTCACATGATTGTTTATGTTGGAGTATAATACTTGTATTTATATGTTCGGTGTTGTATGACAATAGGTGGCTATGAGAGTTCTAGTCACTCCCCACTGACTGTGGCGCACATGTTGTATGTGTGTAGGTACTTGATGCTGTTTTGGCAGGGGGTTACTTTGAGGCTAGCGAGCGATGATCCAGTCATCGATGTTTACCTTTATCGTGTAGCTAGACCTTAGACTTATGTTTCAGTATTTCGGTGCCTGTAGGGATATGCTATCCCGGGCTGCTTTTGTATAGTACTTATATACTTATTTATGTTTCATCTTCCGCATGTTTAGTTTGTTAAAGCACCTCGCATGTTTTATTTATATCATCAAAAGTTTTAATTCCGCTGCATTTTTAGTACTTTGTATGTTTTATATTTTCGCTTTCGCGAGGGGTTTTACAGTTGGTATCAGAGCATTATCGCTCCCGACGCACTCATGTAATCCCCAAACTTAACTTGACCAATAACTTGAATAATGAATGAGAGATTTGGGTAGACTTAAGGACAAGTGGTAGACTGTTTGTACTTGCTAATTGATAAGGTAACACTGTTTTGTCTTTTGAAGGATAGTGAGACCCTCAGCTGCTGAGAATACGATAATGCAAGAACTTCATCAGTTGCTTGAGAACCAGAGGCGTCAGGCTGAGACTGCTCCTCCACCTCCTCCGCCAGGCAATGAGGCCAACCGGCCTGGTGGCTTCTCTTGGATAGCATCACAGATGTCCAGGAGCCACGTGAAGACTTATGGAGGCGAGGTTGATCCGGTAGCCCTTACTGAGTGGTTCCGTGAGATGGAAAAGAGCTTCACCATGTATTCGGTAGTCAGAGAGGATAGAGTGCGGCTAGCCACTCACTTTTTGACCTTAGAGGCCGATAGATGGTGGGCATTGACTGGACCAACTTTCATTCTTGATCCGTTGATTGACTGGGAGGCTTTTAAGGATAAGCTCGAGACGAGGTTTTATCCTAAGGAGCTTAGGTCACAGAGACTTAAGGAGTTCATGGACTTGAAGCAGGGTAAGATGTCCGTTCAGGAGTACACTGACAAATTTAACCAGCTTGCTCATTTCGCATCGAGATTTGTGAGGGATGAGGCTGAGAGAGTTTAATTCTTTCGGGGGAAGTTGGGGCCACGCATCGAGAGTATGGTCCGCCGTGACTCGACTTCTTTCGTTGAGGTTTATGATGATGCTATTTGAGCGGAGAGTTCCATTCGAGCTATAGATGCTGAGGCCAGAGCTTCTTCTGCTCCCAGTTCCCCTCAGGCTCGCTCTCTTGGGAAGAGACCCTTTGACCCTTCATCTGTCTCTCCAGAAGTTCAACATGGGAAGTTCAAGAAAGATGGTTCCTCCAAAGCCAGAGATCCTAGACCTGCACCTGATCCTTCCCTGAAGTGTTTCAAGTGTCGCAAAGCCTTGCATCCTGGTGTTAACTGCGACGGTGATCCTTACTTGTGCTACACCTGCAAGAAGCCTGGGCATCGTTTCTTTGAGTGTCCGGAGAGGAAGACTGTTGTTGGGAGGACTGCCACTGCTGCTGGTGCTGTTTGAAAGCCGAAGACCAAGGGTACTGTGTACGTGATGAGCAGAGCTACTGCAGAGACTTGCCCTTAGTTGATCACTGGTATGTCTTCTTCATTGACTTTTCCCTCCTATCTTCTGCTATGACCCCAAGTTCTTATCCCTATTCCTCTTGTGTATTCCCGTTCTTGGATTCTCTTCCATTGTACCTTGGACATTCCTTACATAGCATCTTGATTCGACCCTACTTCTAAAACTTATCCATTCTCGGCTCGTGTGAATCGTGAAATCCGAACCTATGGGATCATTTGTTCTAAATCATAATCTCTTCAGTGCACCGATTCTCGTTTGTGCACCCGTAAATTCGCCAAGCTACCTTCTTTTCGGTCAATTCCAACTTGTGAGATTTTGCAACCTTTCTCCTTATGAAAATTTTAAAATAAAAGTCTACCTTCGAAAGGATTTTATTAAAAGGAAATTGGTAATCTTTCAACTTTGATAGGTCTCAGTGATAATTTTTCGGAAAACCTGGTTTTAAAGAATTACTTGGCTTGCAATTTGATTGATCTCAGTGTCGATTTGTCATTTGAACTCGTTATTGGAGACGTCTGATAACCTGAACATTGCTTGTCGACACCGGATCGATCTAATTTTAGATTTTAATTGTTTAAATTTTTGGGACTTGTCTCATATTTGGTATGTCGGGCTCTTGAATGTACAACGAGAACCCCAACGTCCATTAACGAAGACTTGTGCCTTGGAAAAATTGCTTTCGAAATCTGTGAAAGAAACCTTGGTTTGTGTAACAAGATCTGTAAAGATTTTGAATTGTAGGCGTTGTCCTTGTAACTGCTTTCAAGTTTCGAGGACGGAACTTTTTGAAAGATGGGGTGATTGTAACATCCCGTATTTTCGTAAGGATTATTTTATTAAAATAAAGTAATTTCCGGAATTTAATAATAATTTAATAATAGTCGTAATTTATATTTTTAAGACTTTCGTTAAATTTCGTCTTAAAAATCATTTAATCTTGAGATGCCTTGTTTATTTAACATCAACCCGTCTCACATTTCCGTTTCACTTAAATAAAGCATACCCGACTCAAGCTTTTAAAAGGTCAACTTAAACCCTTAAAAGGATGCTTTCCATCGACAAACCCTTCACCCTTATTTTCATTTCACTGTTAAACATCCAACTCTATTTTCATCTCAATTTTCAAGCTTAAAATCATCATCTCAAGGCCTTCCCGAACTCGTATCGAGGTAAAAGTTACATATTCGGAATCCTCGCAAGATTTATGATCTTTCTATCACTTTCATTTTCAATTTCGTGAAACTTCATTTCGGGACTGTTTTGCCCTAATCACGAAATTAGCCTCCTAATGAGTGTTCTTGTGCTTTTAGGTGGTGCTTGTAGTAACCCGGAGGAAGAGCTCGTGATCATTGAAGAGGAAACCGGTGCATTCGCGAAGTAAAGGTGACCATAATGAGAAACTCGGCCTTTTGTCTAATATTAGCACTTTTCGTTGTTTGATTATGTGTTTCACATGGGTTTATGGTTATTGATGTTGGTAGGAACTTAGTAATATGTTAATTACTGATTTATATGTTCATTATATGAGATACTTGATGAAATTGGTGTTTCATATGCTCAAATATGTTTATCTTATGTTGGGTTGAAATTGTGACGGATATGGATGATTAATCGTATGTTGGACGTTTGAGAAGTCGCGAGTCATTGCATATGTATGCGAATGATGTATAATTACTGGGTAATCTATGTTTGGAGTAGAAATCATGTTGTAGGAACGATCCCATAAGATTTGGATGAATTCTGATATGTCGAAATGCGTTTTTTTTGGGAACAGGGACTCCCAGCCGGTTGGTTGACCGGCGGCCGGTCAACCGGCTGAGAGTCTCGTATGTTGATTTTTGAAGAAAGCTGAGGAAGGACCCTCAGCCGGTCGGCCGGCAGCCAGTCAGCCGGCTGAGAGCCCTTCTTGGTGTTTTGAAGTGTGAAATTGAGAGTTAAGGACTCTCAGCGGCCAACCGGCTGCCTGTGCTGACCGCCTGAGAGCCCTGTTAGTAATTTGAGGTTGTTTTTGAGAGTAAATGACTCTCAGACGGCCAACCGGCAGCCTGTGCTGACCGGCTGAGAGCCCTTTTGGTATTTTGAGGTTGTTTTTGAGAGTAAATGACTCTCAGCCGGCCAACCGGCAGCCTGTGCTGACCGACTGAGAGCCCTTTTGGTATTTTGAAGTTGTTTTTGAGAGTCAATGACTCTCAGCCGGCCCACCGGCAGCCTGTGGATGACCGGCTGAGAGCCCCTGATGCATAATAAATTGCTTATAACTTTTGATTCACATGTCGGATTACATTGATTCTTTTTCTGTAAGCTTCATATCCATGTTTGGAGTCCCCGAAGCTCGGGCGACACTATATTGGGTTCGGGAATAGAGTGAGAATAGAGACCCCCCGGTCGGGCAACCGAAAGGGAAACCGGCTCAACCTCGGCTTAATTCCCGGGGTCAATTAAGTGTTGGTTTGAATATACGTTGCTGGCATGATTGGTTATGAATTGAGAAGTTCAGTAATGGAGTTAAAGAACTGTGATTTGGATTAGGTCATAGTTTTGGTACGCCTTTGTATTTTGAGGTGTGTTGTTGTTGAACTGTGATTTGGATTAGGTCATAGTTTTGGTACGCCTTTGTATTTTGAGGTGTGTTGTTGTTGAACTGTGATTTGGATTAGGTCACAGTTTTGATATGAATTGTTGTTGTAAAACTATGATTTGGATTAGGATATAGTTTAGTGTGCCTTTGTATTTTGAGGTGTATTTATGCATATGGATATATACTATGAGCTGTTATATGGCTTTTGTCTCACCAAGATTGTATTTTGTCTTGGTATGATTGAGGAAGGATTATACCTCGAAAATCAGGTTTCAGATAGTCTGCTTGAGATGGGAGTATCTTAGGATTAGGGATACTTGTCGAATCGAGGAAGGTTTATACCTCGAGAGTCTGGTCAGATTTAGACTAGGACTGTATATCGTTTCGATCGTTCTACCAGAGGATTGTATTTGATGAGGCTAAGTAGACTTGCTATTGTTATATAATGGAGTCGTCATATGAGTTTTCCTATGTAGTGTATATTGGTATATACTTGCCTGAGTAGGGGTACGGTGTTATATACTTGCTGAATGCTGGTATCTAGGTTATGCGTTAAGATGTCGCCTCTAAACCTTTATGCTTGTGAATATGATTTTGGTATTTTGGTTATGTCTTAAGTTGACCGCTGAACCTTTATACTTGCTGTTTTTATACCTGCTTGCCTAGAGTTGGTACGGTGTTAGACATGTATGTTGATATTGATGAGTATAGTACCCTGTTTATAGTATTGTTCATCCAAGGCATTGGATGACTCTTTAATTGGTTTCGTAAATGGTTTGGACTGAAAGACCCCCCGGCCAGGCAACCGGAAGGGAAAGCGGCTCTCCTTCCAAATAGTTTCCGAAGTTGGTTGAGAGCCCTTGCATAGTATTCGCATGATGATAAGTGTTGAGATAATGGACTATATGCTTCAGATGATTGTTTATGTTGGAGTATAATACTTGTATTTATATGTTCGGTGTTGTATGACAATAGGTGGCTATGAGAGTTCTAGTCACTCCCCACTGACTGTGGCGCACATGTTGTATGTGTGTAGGTACTTGATGCTGTTTTGACAGGGGGTTACGTTGAGGCTAGCAAGCGATGATCCAGTCATCGATGTTTACCTTTATCGTGTAGCTAGACCTTAGACTTATGTTTCAGTATTTCGGTGCCTGTAGAGATATGCTATCCCGGGCTGCTTTTGTATAGTACTTATATACTTATTTATGTTTCATCTTCCGCATGTTTAGTTTGTTAAAGCACCTCGCATGTCTTATTTATATCATCAGAAGTTTTAATTCCGCTGCATTATTAGTACTTTGTATGTTATATATTTTCGCTTTCGCGAGGGGTTTTACAGTTGGCATCAGAGCATTATCGCTCCCGATGCACTCATGTAATCCCCAAACTTAACTTGACCAATAACTTGAATAATGAATGAGAGATTTGGGTAGACTTAAGGACAAGTGGTAGACTGTTTGTACTTGCTAATTGATAAGGTAACACTGTTTTCTCTTTTGAAGATGGTGAGACCCTTAACTGCTGAGAATACGATAATGCAAGCACTTCATCAGTTGCTTGAGAACCAGAGGCGTTAGGCTGAGACTGCTCCTCCACCTCCTCCGCCAGGCAATGAGGCCAACCGGCCTGGTAGCTTCTCTTGGATAGCATCACATATGTCCAGGAGCCACGTGAAGACTTATGGAGGCGAGGTTGATCCGGTAGCCCTTACTGAGTGGTTCCGTGAGATGGAAAAGAGCTTCACCATGTATTCGGTAGTCAGAGAGGATAGAGTGCGGCTAGCCACTCACTTTTTGACCTTAGAGGCCGATAGATGGTGGGCATTGACTGGACCAACTTTCATTCTTGATCCGTTGATTGACTGGGAGGCTTTTAAGGATAAGCTCGAGACGAGGTTTTATCCTAAGGAGCTTAGGTCACAGAGACTTAAGGAGTTCATGGACTTGAAGCAGGGTAAGATGTCCGTTCAGGAGTACACTGACAAATTTAACCAGCTTGCTTATTTCGCATCGAGATTTGTGAGGGATGAGGCTGAGAGAGTTTAATTCTTTCGGGGGAAGTTGGGGCCACGCATCGAGAGTATGGTCCGCCGTGACTCGACTTCTTTCGTTGAGGTTTATGATGATGCTATTTGGGCGGAGGGTTCCATTCGAGCTATAGATGCTGAGGCCAGAGCTTCTTCTGCTCCCAGTTCCCCTCAGGCTCGCTCTCTTGGGAAGAGACCCTTTGACCCTTCATCTGTCTCTCCAGAAGTTCAACATGGGAAGTTCAAGAAAGATGGTTCCTCCAAAGCCAGAGATCCTAGACCTGCACCTGATCCTTCCCTGAAGTGTTTCAAGTGTCGCAAAGCCTTGCATCCTGGTGTTAACTGCGACGGTGATCCTTACTTGTGCTACACCTGCAAGAAGCCTGGGCATCGTTTCTTTGAGTGTCCGGAGACGAAGACTGTTGTTGGGAGGACTGCCACTGCTGCTGGTGCTGTTTGAAAGCCGAAGACCAAGGGTACTGTGTACGTGATGAACAGAGCTACTGCAGAGACTTGCCCTTAGTTGATCACTGGTATGTCTTCTTCATTGACTTTTCCCTCCTATCTTCTGCTATGACCCCAAGTTCTTATCCCTATTCCTCTTGTGTATTCCCGTTCTTGGATTCTCTTCCATTGTACCTTGGACATTCCTTACATAGCATCTTGATTCGACCCTACTTCTAAAACTTATCCATTCTCGGCTCGTGTGAATCGTGAAATCCGAACCTATGGGATCATTTGTTCTAAATCATAATCTCTTCAGTGCACCGATTCTCGTTTGTGCACCCGTAAATTCGCCAAGCTACCTTCTTTTCGGTCAATTCCAACTTGTGAGATTTTGCAACCTTTCTCCTTATGAAAATTTTAAAATAAAAGTCTACCTTCGAAAGGATTTTATTAAAAGGAAATTGGTAATCTTTCAACTTTGATAGGTCTCAGTGATAATTTTTCGGAAAACCTGGTTTTAAAGAATTACTTGGCTTGCAATTTGATTGATCTCAGTGTCGATTTGTCATTTGAACTCGTTATTGGAGACGTCTGATAACCTGAACATTGCTTGTCGACACCGGATCGATCTAATTTTAGATTTTAATTGTTTAAATTTTTGGGACTTGTCTCATATTTGGTATGTCGGGCTCTTGAATGTACAACGAGAACCCCAACGTCCATTAACGAAGACTTGTGCCTTGGAAAAATTGCTTTCGAAATCTGTGAAAGAAACCTTGGTTTGTGTAACAAGATCTGTAAAGATTTTGAATTGTAGGCGTTGTCCTTGTAACTGCTTTCAAGTTTCGAGGACGGAACTTTTTGAAAGATGGGGTGATTGTAACATCCCGTATTTTCGTAAGGATTATTTTATTAAAATAAAGTAATTTCCGGAATTTAATAATAATTTAATAATAGTCGTAATTTATATTTTTAAGACTTTCGTTAAATTTCGTCTTAAAAATCATTTAATCTTGAGATGCCTTGTTTATTTAACATCAACCCGTCTCACATTTCCGTTTCACTTAAATAAAGCATACCCGACTCAAGCTTTTAAAAGGACAACTTAAACCCTTAAAAGGATGCTTTCCATCGACAAACCCTTCACCCTTATTTTCATTTCACTGTTAAACATCCAACTCTATTTTCTTCTCAATTTTCAAGCTTAAAATCATCATCTCAAGGCCTTCCCGAACTCGTATCGAGGTAAAAGTTATATATTCGGAATCCTCGCAAGATTTATGATCTTTCTATCACTTTCATTTTCAATTTCGTGAAACTTCATTTCGGGACTGTTTTGCCCTAATCACGAAATTAGCCTCCTAATGAGTGTTCTTGTGCTTTTAGGTGGTGCTTGTAGTAACCCGGAGGAAGAGCTCGTGATCATTGAAGAGGAAACCGGTGCATTCGCGAAGTAAAGGTGACCATAATGAGAAACTCGGCCTTTTGTCTAATATTAGCACTTTTCGTTGTTTGATTATGTGTTTCACATGGGTTTATGGTTATTGATGTTGGTAGGAACTTAGTAATATGTTAATTACTGATTTATATGTTCATTATATGAGATACTTGATGAAATTGGTGTTTCATATGCTCAAATATGTTTATCTTATGTTGGGTTGAAATTGTGACGGATATGGATGATTAATCGTATGTTGGACGTTTGAGAAGTCGCGAGTCATTGCATATGTATGCGAATGATTTATAATTACTGGGTAATCTATGTTTGGAGTAGAAATCATGTTGTAGGAACGATCCCATAAGATTTGGATGAATTCTGATATGTCGAAATGCGTTTTTTTGGGAACAGGGACTCCCAGCCGGTTGGTTGACCGGCGGCCGGTCAACCGGCTGAGAGTCTCGTATGTTGATTTTTGAAGAAAGCTGAGGAAGGACCCTCAGCCGGTCGGCCGGCAGCCAGTCAGCCGGCTGAGAGCCCTTCTTGGTGTTTTGAAGTGTGAAATTGAGAGTTAAGGACTCTCAGCGGCCAACCGGCTGCCTGTGCTGACCGCCTGAGAGCCCTGTTAGTAATTTGAGGTTGTTTTTGAGAGTAAATGACTCTCAGACGGCCAACCGGCAGCCTGTGCTGACCGGCTGAGAGCCCTTTTGGTATTTTGAGGTTGTTTTTGAGAGTAAATGACTCTCAGCCGGCCAACCGGCAGCCTGTGCTGACCGACTGAGAGCCCTTTTGGTATTTTGAAGTTGTTTTTGAGAGTCAATGACTCTCAGCCGGCCCACCGGCAGCCTGTGGATGACCGGCTGAGAGCCCCTGATGCATAATAAATTGCTTATAACTTTTGATTCACATGTCGGATTACATTGATTCTTTTTCTGTAAGCTTCATATCCATGTTTGGAGTCCCCGAAGCTCGGGCGACACTATATTGGGTTCGGGAATAGAGTGAGAATAGAGACCCCCCGGTCGGGCAATCGAAAGGGAAACCGGCTCAACCTCGGCTTAATTCCCGGGATCAATTAAGTGTTGGTTTGAATATACGTTGCTTGCATGATTGGTTATGAATTGAGAAGTTCAGTAATGGAGTTAAAGAACTGTGATTTGGATTATGTCATAGTTTTGGTACGCCTTTGTATTTTGAGGTGTGTTGTTGTTGAACTGTGATTTGGATTAGGTCATAGTTTTGGTACGCCTTTGTATTTTGAGGTGTGTTGTTGTTGAACTGTGATTTGGATTAGGTCACAGTTTTGATATGAATTGTTGTTGTAAAACTATGATTTGGATTAGGTCATAGTTTAGTGTGCCTTTGTATTTTGAGGTGTATTTATGCATATGGATATATACTATGAGCTGTTATATGGCTTTTGTCTCACCAAGATTGTATTTTGTCTTGGTATAATTGAGGAAGGATTATACCTCGAAAATCAGGTTTCAGATAGTCTGCTTGAGATGGGAGTATCTTAGGATTAGGGATACTTGTCGAATCGAGGAAGGTTTATACCTCGAGAGTCTGGTCAGATTTAGACTAGGACTGTATATCGTTTCGATCGTTCTACCAGAGGATTGTATTTGATGAGGCTAAGTAGACTTGCTATTGTTATATAATGGAGTCGTCATATGAGTTTTCCTATGTAGTGTATATTGGTATATACTTGCCTGAGTAGGGGTACGGTGTTATATACTTGCTGAATGCTGGTATCTAGGTTATGCGTTAAGATGTCGCCTCTGAACCTTTATGCTTGTGAATATGATTTTGGTATTTTGGTTATGTCTTAAGTTGACCACTGAACCTTTATACTTGCTGTTTTTATACCTGCTTGCCTAGAGTTGGTACGGTGTTAGACATGTATGTTGATATTGATGAGTATAGTACCCTGTTTATAGTATTGTTCATCCAAGGCATTGGATGACTCTTTAATTGGTTTCGTAAATGGTTTGGACTGAAAGACCCCCCGGCCAGGCAACCGGAAGGGAAAGCGGCTCTCCTTCCAATTAGTTTCCGAAGTTGGTTGAGAGCCCTTGCATAGTATTCGCATGATGATAAGTGTTGAGATAATGGACTATATGCTTCAGATGATTGTTTATGTTGGAGTATAATACTTGTATTTATATGTTCGGTGTTGTATGACAATAGGTGGCTATGAGAGTTCTAGTCACTCCCCACTGACTGTGGCGCACATGTTGTATGTGTGTAGGTACTTGATGCTGTTTTGGCAGGGGGTTACGTTGAGGCTAGCAAGCGATGATCCAGTCATCGATGTTTACCTTTATCGTGTAGCTAGACCTTAGACTTATGTTTCAGTATTTCGGTGCCTGTAGAGATATGCTATCCCGGGCTGCTTTTGTATAGTACTTATATACTTATTTATGTTTCATCTTCCGCATGTTTAGTTTGTTAAAGCACCTCGCATGTCTTATTTATATCATCAAAAGTTTTAATTCCGCTGCATTATTAGTACTTTGTATGTTATATATTTTCGCTTTCGCGAGGGGTTTTACAGTTGGCATCAGAGCATTATCGCTCCCGACGCACTCATGTAATCCCCAAACTTAACTTGACCAATAACTTGAATAATGAATGAGAGATTTGGGTAGACTTAAGGACAAGTGGTAGACTGTTTGTACTTGCTAATTGATAAGGTAACACTGTTTTCTCTTTTGAAGATGGTGAGACCCTTAACTGCTGAGAATACGATAATGCAAGCACTTCATCAGTTGCTTGAGAACCAGAGGCGTTAGGCTGAGACTGCTCCTCCACCTCCTCCGCCAGGCAATGAGGCCAACCGGCCTGGTAGCTTCTCTTGGATAGCATCACATATGTCCAGGAGCCACGTGAAGACTTATGGAGGCGAGGTTGATCCGGTAGCCCTTACTGAGTGGTTCCGTGAGATGGAAAAGAGCTTCACCATGTATTCGGTAGTCAGAGAGGATAGAGTGCGGCTAGCCACTCACTTTTTGACCTTAGAGGCCGATAGATGGTGGGCATTGACTGGACCAACTTTCATTCTTGATCCGTTGATTGACTGGGAGGCTTTTAAGGATAAGCTCGAGACGAGGTTTTATCCTAAGGAGCTTAGGTCACAGAGACTTAAGGAGTTCATGGACTTGAAGCAGGGTAAGATGTCCGTTCAGGAGTACACTGACAAATTTAACCAGCTTGCTCATTTCGCATCGAGATTTGTGAGGGATGAGGCTGAGAGAGTTTAATTCTTTCGGGGGAAGTTGGGGCCACGCATCGAGAGTATGGTCCGCCGTGACTCGACTTCTTTCGTTGAGGTTTATGATGATGCTATTTGGGCGGAGAGTTCCATTCGAGCTATAGATGCTGAGGCCAGAGCTTCTTCTGCTCCCAGTTCCCCTCAGGCTCGCTCTCTTGGGAAGAGACCCTTTGACCCTTCATCTGTCTCTCCAGAAGTTCAACATGGGAAGTTCAAGAAAGATGGTTCCTCCAAATCCAGAGATCCTAGACCTGCACCTGATCCTTCCCTGAAGTGTTTCAAGTGTCGCAAAGCCTTGCATCCTGGTGTTAACTGCGACGGTGATCCTTACTTGTGCTACACCTGCAAGAAGCCTGGGCATCGTTTCTTTGAGTGTCCGGAGAGGAAGACTGTTGTTGGGAGGACTACCACTGCTGCTGGTGCTGTTTGAAAGCCGAAGACAAAGGGTACTGTGTACGTGATGAGCAGAGCTACTGCAGAGACTTGCCCTTAGTTGATCACTGGTATGTCTTCTTCATTGACTTTTCCCTCCTATCTTCTGCTATGACCCCAAGTTCTTATCCCTATTCCTCTTGTGTATTCCCGTTCTTGGATTCTCTTCCATTGTACCTTGGACATTCCTTACATAGCATCTTGATTCGACCCTACTTCTAAAACTTATCCATTCTCGGCTCGTGTGAATCGTGAAATCCGAACCTATGGGATCATTTGTTCTAAATCATAATCTCTTCAGTGCACCGATTCTCGTTTGTGCACCCGTAAATTCGCCAAGCTACCTTCTTTTCGGTCAATTCCAACTTGTGAGATTTTGCAACCTTTCTCCTTATGAAAATTTTAAAATAAAAGTCTACCTTCGAAAGGATTTTATTAAAAGGAAATGGGTAATCTTTCAACTTTGATAGGTCCCAGTGATAATTTTTCGGAAAACCTGGTTTTAAAGAATTACTTGGCTTGCAATTTGATTGATCTCAGTGTCGATTTGTCATTTGAACTCGTTATTGGAGACGTCTGATAACCTGAACATTGCTTGTCGACACCGGATCGATCTAATTTTAGATTTTAATTGTTTAAATTTTTGGGACTTGTCTCATATTTGGTATGTCGGGCTCTTGAATGTACAACGAGAACCCCAACGTCCATTAACGAAGACTTGTGCCTTGGAAAAATTGCTTTCGAAATCTGTGAAAGAAACCTTGGTTTGTGTAACAAGATCTGTAAAGATTTTGAATTGTAGGCGTTGTCCTTGTAACTGCTTTCAAGTTTCGAGGACGGAACTTTTTGAAAGATGGGGTGATTGTAACATCCCGTATTTTCGTAAGGATTATTTTATTAAAATAAAGTAATTTCCGGAATTTAATAATAATTTAATAATAGTCGTAATTTATATTTTTAAGACTTTCGTTAAATTTCGTCTTAAAAATCATTTAATCTTGAGATGCCTTGTTTATTTAACATCAACCCGTCTCACATTTCCGTTTCACTTAAATAAAGCATACCCGACTCAAGCTTTTAAAAGGACAACTTAAACCCTTAAAAGGATGCTTTCCATCGACAAACCCTTCACCCTTATTTTCATTTCACTGTTAAACATCCAACTCTATTTTCATCTCAATTTTCAAGCTTAAAATCATCATCTCAAGGCCTTCCCGAACTCGTATCGAGGTAAAAGTTACATATTCGGAATCCTCGCAAGATTTATGATCTTTCTATCACTTTCATTTTCAATTTCGTGAAACTTCATTTCGGGACTGTTTTGCCCTAATCACGAAATTAGCCTCCTAATGAGTGTTCTTGTGCTTTTAGGTGGTGCTTGTAGTAACCCGGAGGAAGAGCTCGTGATCATTGAAGAGGAAACCGGTGCATTCGCGAAGTAAAGGTGACCATAATGAGAAACTCGGCCTTTTGTCTAATATTAGCACTTTTCGTTGTTTGATTATGTGTTTCACATGGGTTTATGGTTATTGATGTTGGTAGGAACTTAGTAATATGTTAATTACTGATTTATATGTTCATTATATGAGATACTTGAAGAAATTGGTGTTTCATATGCTCAAATATGTTTATCTTATGTTGGGTTGAAATTGTGACGGATATGGATGATTAATCGTATGTTGACGTTTGAGAAGTCGCGAGTCATTGCATATGTATGCGAATGATGTATAATTACTGGGTAATCTATGTTTGGAGTAGAAATCATGTTGTAGGAACGATCCCATAAGATTTGGATGAATTCTGATATGTCGAAATGCGTTTTTTTGGGAACAGGGACTCCCAGCCGGTTGGTTGACCGGCGGCCGGTCAACCGGCTGAGAGTCTCGTATGTTGATTTTTGAAGAAATCTGAGGAAGGACCCTCAGCCGGTCGGCCGGCAGCCAGTCAGCCGGCTGAGAGCCCTTCTTGGTGTTTTGAAGTGTGAAATTGAGAGTTAAGGACTCTCAGCGGCCAACCGGCTGCCTGTGCTGACCGCCTGAGAGCCCTGTTAGTAATTTGAGGTTGTTTTTGAGAGTAAATGACTCTCAGACGGCCAACCGGCAGCCTGTGCTGACCGGCTGAGAGCCCTTTTGGTATTTTGAGGTTGTTTTTGAGAGTAAATGACTCTCAGCCGGCCAACCGGCAGCCTGTGCTGACCGACTGAGAGCCCTTTTGGTATTTTGAAGTTGTTTTTGAGAGTCAATGACTCTCAGCCGGCCCACCGGCAGCCTGTGGATGACCGGCTGAGAGCCCCTGACGCATAATAAATTGCTTATAACTTTTGATTCACATGTCGGATTACATTGATTCTTTTTCTGTAAGCTTCATATCCATGTTTGGAGTCCCCGAAGCTCGGGCGACACTATATTGGGTTCGGGAATAGAGTGAGAATAGAGACCCCCCGGTCGGGCAACCGAAAGGGAAACCGGCTCAACCTCGGCTTAATTCCCGGGGTCAATTAAGTGTTGGTTTGAATATACGTTGCTTGCATGATTGGTTATGAATTGAGAAGTTCAGTAATGGAGTTAAAGAACTGTGATTTGGATTAGGTCATAGTTTTGGTACGCCTTTGTATTTTGAGGTGTGTTGTTGCTGAACTGTGATTTGGATTAGGTCACAGTTTTGATATGAATTGTTGTTGTAAAACTATGATTTGGATTAGGTCATAGTTTAGTGTGCCTTTGTATTTTGAGGTGTATTTATGCATATGGATATATACTATGAGCTGTTATATGGCTTTTGTCTCACCAAGATTGTATTTTGTCTTGGTATGATTGAGGAAGGATTATACCTCGAAAATCAGGTTTCAGATAGTCTGCTTGAGATGGGAGTATCTTAGGATTAGGGATACTTGTCGAATCGAGGAAGGTTTATACCTCGAGAGTCTGGTCAGATTTAGACTAGGACTGTATATCGTTTCGATCGTTCTACCAGAGGATTGTATTTGATGAGGCTAAGTAGACTTGCTATTGTTATATAATGGAGTCGTCATATGAGTTTTCCTATGTAGTGTATATTGGTATATACTTGCCTGAGTAGGGGTACGGTGTTATATACTTGCTGAATGCTGGTATCTAGGTTATGCGTTAAGATGTCGCCTCTGAACCTTTATGGTTGTGAATATGATTTTGGTATTTTGGTTATGTCTTAAGTTGACCGTTGAACCTTTATACTTGCTGTTTTTATACCTGCTTGCCTAGAGTTGGTACGGTGTTAGACATGTATGTTGATATTGATGAGTATAGTACCCTGTTTATAGTATTGTTCATCCAAGTCATTGGATGACTCTTTAATTGGTTTCGTAAATGGTTTGGACTGAAAGACCCCCCGGCCCGGCAACCGGAAGGGAAAGCGACTCTCCTTCCAAATAGTTTCCGAAGTTGGTTGAGAGCCCTTGCATAGTATTCGCATGATGATAAGTGTTTAGATAATGGACTATATGCTTCAGATGATTGTTTATGTTGGAGTATAATACTTGTATTTATATGTTCGGTGTTGTATGACAATAGGTGGCTATGAGAGTTCTAGTCACTCCCCACTGACTGTGGCGCACATGTTGTATGTGTGTAGGTACTTGATGCTGTTTTGGCAGGGGGTTACGTTGAGGCTAGCGAGCGATGATCCAGTCATCGATGTTTACCTTTATCGTGTAGCTAGACCTTAGACTTATGTTTCAGTATTTCGGTGCCTGTAGAGATATGCTATCCCGGGCTGCTTTTGTATAGTACTTATATACTTATTTATGTTTCATCTTCCGCATGTTTAGTTTGTTAAAGCACCTCGCATGTCTTATTTATATCATCAAAAGTTTTAATTCCGCTGCATTATTAGTACTTTGTATGTTATATATTTTCGCTTTCGCGAGGGGTTTTACAGTTGGCATCAGAGCATTATCGCTCCCGACGCACTCATGTAATCCCCAAACTTAACTTGACCACTAACTTGAATAATGAATGAGAGATTTGGGTAGACTTAAGGACAAGTGGTAGACTGTTTGTACTTGCTAATTGATAAGGTAACACTGTTTTCTCTTTTGAAGATGGTGAGACCCTTAACTGCTGAGAATACGATAATGCAAGCACTTCATCAGTTGCTTGAGAACCAGAGGCGTTAGGCTGAGACTGCTCCTCCACCTCCTCCGCCAGGCAATGAGGCCAACCGGCCTGGTAGCTTCTCTTGGATAGCATCACAGATGTCCAGGAGCCACGTGAAGACTTATGGAGGCGAGGTTAATCCGGTAGCCCTTACTGAGTGGTTCCGTGAGATGGAAAAGAGCTTCACCATGTATTCGGTAGTCAGAGAGGATAGAGTGCAGCTAGCCACTCACTTTTTGACCTTAGAGGCCGATAGATGGTGGGCATTGACTGGACCAACTTTCATTCTTGATCCGTTGTTTGACTGGGAGGCTTTTAACGATAAGCTCGAGACGAGGTTTTATCCTAAGGAGCTTAGGTCACAGAGACTTAAGGAGTTCATGGACTTGAAGCAGGGTAAGATGTCCGTTCAGGAGTACACCGACAAATTTAACCAGCTTGCTCATTTCGCATCGAGATTTGTGAGGGATGAGGCTGAGAGAGTTTACTTCTATCGGGGGAAGTTGGGGCCACGCATCGATAGTATGGTCCGCCGTGACTCGACTTCTTTCGTTGAGGTTTATGATGATGCTATTTGGGCGGAGAGTTCCATTCGAGCTATAGATGCTAGGGCTAGAGCTTCTTCTGCTCCCAGTTCCCCTCAGGCTCGCTCTCTTGGGAAGAGACCCTTTGACCCTTCATCTGTCTCTCCAGAAGTTCAACATGGGAAGTTCAAGAAAGATGGTTCCTCCAAAGCCAGAGATCCTAGACCTGCACCTGATCCTTCCCTGAAGTGTTTCAAGTGTCGCAAAGCCTTGCATCCTGGTGTTAACTGCGACGGTGATCCTTACTTGTGCTACACCTGCAAGAAGCCTGGGCATCGTTTCTTTGAGTGTCCGGAGAGGAAGACTGTTGTTGGGAGGACTGCCACTGCTGCTGGTGCTGTTTGAAAGCCGAAGACCAAGGGTACTGTGTACGTGATGAGCAGAGCTACTGCAGAGACTTGCCCTTAGTTGATCACTGGTATGTCTTCTTCATTGACTTTTCCCTCCTATCTTCTGCTATGACCCCAAGTTCTTATCCCTATTCCTCTTGTGTATTCCCGTTCTTGGATTCTCTTCCATTGTACCTTGGACATTCCTTACATAGCATCTTGATTCGACCCTACTTCTAAAACTTATCCATTCTCGGCTCGTGTGAATCGTGAAATCCGAACCTATGGGATCATTTGTTCTAAATCATAATCTCTTCAGTGCACCGATTCTCGTTTGTGCACCCGTAAATTCGCCAAGCTACCTTCTTTTCGGTCAATTCCAACTTGTGAGATTTTGCAACCTTTCTCCTTATGAAAATTTTAAAATAAAAGTCTACCTTCGAAAGGATTTTATTAAAAGGAAATGGGTAATCTTTCAACTTTGATAGGTCTCAGTGATAATTTTTCGGAAAACCTGGTTTTAAAGAATTACTTGGCTTGCAATTTGATTGATCTCAGCGTCGATTTGTCATTTGAACTCGTTATTGAAGACGTCTGATAACCTGAACATTGCTTGTCGACACCGGATCGATCTAATTTTAGATTTTAATTGTTTAAATTTTTGGGACTTGTCTCAGATTTGGTATGTCGGGCTCTTGAATGTACAACGAGAACCCCAACGTCCATTGACGAAGACTTGTGCCTTGGAAAAAATGCTTTCGAAATCTGTGAAAAAAAGCTTGGTTTGGGTAACAAGTTCGGTAAAGATTTTGAATTGTAGGCGTTGTCCTTGTAACTGCTTTTAAGTTTCGAGGACGAAACTTTTTGAAAGATGGGGTGATTGTAACATCCCGTATTTTCGTAAGAAATATTTTATTAAAATAAAGTAATTTCGGGAATTTAATAATAATTTAATAATAGTCGTAATTTATATTTTTAAGACTTTCGTTAAGTTTCGTCTTAAAAATCATTTAATCTTGAGATGCCTTATTTATTTAACATCAACCCGTCTCACATTTCCGTTTCACTTAAATAAAGCAAACCCGACTCAAGCTTTTAAAAAGACAACTTAAACGCTTAAAAGGATGCTTTCCATCGACAAACCCCTCACCCTTATTTTCATTTCACTGTTAAACATCCAACTCCATTTTCATCTCACTTTTCAAGCTTAAAATCATCATCTCAAGGCCTTCCTGAACTCGTATCGAGGTAAAAGTTACATATTCGGAATCCTCGCAAGATTTATGATCTTTCTATCACTTTCATTTTCAATTTCGTGAAACTTCATTTCGGAACTGTTTTGCCCTAATCACGAAATTAGCCTCCTAATGAGTGTTCTTGTGCTTTTAGGTGGTGCTTGTAGTAACCCGGAGGAAGAGCTCGTGATCATTGAAGAGGAAACCGGTGCATTCGCGAAGTAAAGGTGACGATAATGAGAAACTCGGCCTTTTGTCTAATATTAGCACTTTTCGTTGTTCGATTATGTGTTTCACATGGGTTTATGGTTATTGATGTTGGTAGGAACTTAGTAATATGTTAATTACTGATTTATATGTTCATTATATGAGATACTTGATGAAATTGGTGTTTCATATGCTCAAATATGTTTATCTTATGTTGGGTTGAAATTGTGACGGATATGGATGATTAATCGTATGTTGGACGTTTGAGAAGTCGCGAGTCATTGCATATGTATGAGAATGATGTATAATTACTTGGTAATCTATGTTTGGAGTAGAAATCATGTTGTAGGAACGATCCCATGAGATTTGGATGAATTCTGATATGTCGAAATGCGTTTTTTTGGGAACAGGGACTCCCAACCGGTTGGTTAACCGGCGGCCGGTCAACCGGCTGAGAGTCTCGTATGTTGATTTTTGAAGAAAGCTGAGGAAGGACCCTCAGCCGGTCGGCCGGCAGCCGGTCGGCCGGCTGAGAGCCCTTCTTGGTGTTTTGAAGTGTGAAATTGAGAGTTAAGGACTCTCAGCGGCCAACCGGCTGCCTGTGCTGACCGGTTGAGAGCCCTGTTAGTAATTTGAGGTTGTTTTTGAGATTAAATGACTCTCAGCCGGCCAACCGGCAGCCTGTGCTGACCGGCTGAGAGCCCTTTTGGTATTTTGAGGTTGTTTTTGAGAGTAAATGACTCTCAGCCGGCCAACCGGCAGCCTGTGCTGAGCGGCTGAGAGCCCTTTTGGTATTTTGAAGTTGTTTTTGAGAGTCAATGACTCTCAGCCGGCCCACCGGCAGCCTGTGGCTGACCGGCTGAGAGCCCCTGACGCATAATAAATTGCTTATAACTTTTGATTCACATGTCGGATTACATTGATTCTTTTTCTGTAAGCTTCGTACGCATGTTTGGAGTCCCCGAAGCTCGGGCGACACTATATTGGGTTCGGGAATAGAGTGAGGATAGAGACCCCCCGGTCGGGCAACCGAAAGGGAAACCGGCTCAACCTCGGCTTAATTCCCGGGGTATATTGGATTAGGTCATAGTTTAGTGTGCCTTTGTATTTTGAGGTGTATTTATGCATATGGATATATACTATGAGCTGTTATATGAGTTTTGTCTCACCAAGATTGTATTTTGTCTTGGTATGATTGAGGAAGGATTATACCTCGAATATCAGGTTTCAGATAGTCTGCTTGAGATGGGAGTATCTTAGGATTAGGGATACTTGTCGAATCGAGGAAGGTTTATACCTCGAGAGTCTGGCCAGATTTAGACTAGGCCTGTATATCGTTTCGATCGTCGTACGAGAGGATTGTATTTGCTGAGGCTAAGTAGACTTGCTGTTGTTATATAATGGAGTCGTCATATGAGTTTTCCTATGTAGTGTATATTGGTATATACTTGCCTGAGTAGGGGTACGGTGTTATATACTTGCTGAATGCTGGTATCTAGGTTATGCGTTAAGATGTCGCCTCTGAACCTTTATACTTGTGAATATGATTTTGGTATTTTGGTTATGTCTTAAGTTGACCGCTGAACCTTTATATTTGCTGTTTTTATACCTGCTTGCCTAGAGTTGGTACGGTGTCAGACATGTATGTTGATATTGATGAGTATAGTACCCTGTTTATAGTATTGTTAATCCAAGGCATTGTATGACCCTTTAATAGGTTTCGTAAATGGTTTGGACTGAAAGACCCTCCGGCCGGGCAACCGGAAGGGAAACCGGCTCTCCTTCCAAATAGTTTCCGAAGTTGGTTGAGAGCCCTTGCATAGTATTCGCATGATGATAAGTGTTGAGATAATGGACTATATGCTTCAGATGATTGTTTATGTTGGATTATAATACTTGTATTTATATGTTCGGTGTTGTATGACAATAGGTGGCTATGAGAGTTCTAGTCACTCCCCACTGACTGTGGCGCACATGTTGTATGTGTGTAGGTACTTGATGCTGTTTTGGCAGGGGGTTACGTTGAGGCTAGCGAGCGATGATCCAGTCATCGATGTTTACCTTTATCGTGTAGCTAGACCTTAGACTTATGTTTCAGTATTTCGGTGCCTGTAGGGATATGCTATCCCGGGCTGCTTTTGTATAGTACTTATATACTTATTTATGTTTCATCTTCCGCATGTTTAGTTTGTTAAAGCACCTCGCATGTTTTATTTATATCATCAAAAATTTTAATTCCGCTGCATTTTTAGTACTTTGTATGTTTTATATTTCCGCTTTCGCGAGGGATTTTACATTAACATTGGCGGACAATATATGAAGCCTTCTATGCATGGTTTAAATGTCCAAAAAACTCGCTTGAATATTTCCACATTTGGGTTTGTTGTTGGTGTAGATGAAAATTGGACAATTGTACCAGGATTAGATTCTTTTAAACCATACATGAAACGAGGTAACATCTCATATGATTTATCCCAATCTCCAAATATTTTCTCAATTGCTCGTTGTTTTGCATTCCAAGCTTTGGTATAACAGATTGTGTAACTGATGCGCGGGATTTAGTCGTCGGTTCTCACGATCAAACACATTTATAAAAACTCAAATTAGTAGTATAATAGGGTTATCGTTCGCGAAGACGGTGGGGATAGTTGTATAGTTATGTTCTAATTTAAGGAAGAGTCGGGGTAATAAGTTTTAGGTTGATTAGCGACTAAAGAACAACTAAAGCAAATAAATTGAAATGAAATTGATGATTAAAGGAACTAGGGTGTCGGGGGTCACTAGGTTAGTCGATGTCAAACATGCCAAGGGTTGGTGGTCTCATCTATGTTAAGTCTAGGTCCGTCTCGTCTTTCGATTTGACTAACCTAAGGTCGAGTCCTATTCTAGCTTTCGCTACAAACAAGGTCAACCTAACACATACACATTCCCATGAAAGTCCTAGACTATCGTCTAATGCAAACAACAAAAAGAATCATGCCCAACCGTCGTTGAGGCATTTCATCGAACATCTAGCATGCATACAATGAAAACCTAACAAAGATGAAACCTAAACCCTAACCCCAAACAACAAACATCAATATCAACTACCCAAGTTCTCCCCTAACCCTAGTAAAAGGACTACTCACTCATGGCTAGGAAAAACATGTCAACAAGAGATAAACAAATGCTAAACATCATGAACAAGTAAAGGTAAACAATTGATTCAAAAGAAACTTAAACAAATGTAATAACTAAGTGGAGATTAGAGAGATTATACCAATAGCAAAGGAAAAGGAAGTAACTTGGATAACAAGTTGAAGAGTTCTTTCAAATCCTTCAAAATACAACCCAATAAAACCCTCTTACAATTGCCCAATAAGATTACTAGAGAGAATTGCTAAAGAAAGATTAACTAGATTGAAAGATTAAACTAGGATCTAAGGAGTATTAAATATTTTAAGAGAGTTTTTGAGACTAAGTATGTGCTAATGAAACAGTAAAACCCTAGAAAATATGCTTAGAAATGCGTGATAAGTAGTGTCTCAAGAATAGACTAAGTGCGGGTTTATATAGTGCGCGAAATTCTGAAAAGCGACTCTCAGCCGGACGACCGGCTGTCGGTCTGGGACCGGCTGAGAGTCCAAATATGGACTTCTGCAAACTTCCTTCAAATTCTTCAATGCCCAGGTCCCCTCAGCCGGTGGACCGGCTGCCGGTTGGCCACCGGCTGGGGATGCGTTCTTAAAGGCCTGACTTGAAATGAATAATGGCAAGGGGGAGGGGGGTCCCAGCCAGTCAGCCGGCTGCCGGTTGGCCACCGGCTGAGGACCCAAATTGCAAGGTCTGCAAATTTCTTCAAAAATAGGCTAAATGGGCTCCTAGCCGGCGGACCGGCCGCCGGCCGACCGGCTGAGGACCCCATTGTGTCATTTCAGCTCTTTTCCTCCTATTTTGCCTTGATTTCACCACATTTTGCTCCCGTTTCTTCATTCCCGCGCCAAGTCCTACAACATGGCAACCAAACGTGTAGAAGAGAGATATCGGGTACAAAAAGGGGCGAAATCGTGCCAAGCGGGGGTGAAACGGGATCGAAGTAAAAGGAAAACAAGAGAAAATAATGACCAAATTTGGGCTCATCAGAATTCCCCACACTTAAACCTTACTCGTCCTCGAGTAAGAGATCAAGTAACTACATAACCCGTATTAAGAAACAAAGAAACAACTAACTAAGCTAACTATAAGCCGAATCGGGTTTAGCTACACCCGTAGCCCTTTCAACTCACAATTTGACATTCATGAGGGAGAATGCCCTATTGCAAGGCAAGTAAGGTCTTGCTACAAACCTTTTGATGCCAACAAGTAAGAACAACACACGTATAAACAAGCAACATGCATCGGAAAAAGGAAAACAAAACCGCTTGCCTCATTCAAGCGGGGTTTTGAAAAACTAAACAAAGGAGGTCTATAGCGGAGGATGCCGACTCAAAGTCTAACCAAGGTGTCAAACCCCTAAATCAAGCTCAAGCAACCAAGAATGACATCACCAAAGACCAAGAAACTAATTCAAGGCGGGCAAACGGAAGTACTAAGCTATGCTTCCAAGAATGACACGACACACACATGATTCGACTCCATGCAAGACCCATAGCCGATGAAAGAACCCTAAGTACCGACTCTCACAAGTGACACTCAACACACAAGGAAGGAAAGGGGGGCGATTTTTGTAACAAAAAGTAACCAAAATCACTCACCTACCTCAACTTGCGAAGCATGCCCGCAATCTAGAATGGTACTCCATCCAAAAATCAATGAAAAATGCAAATGCACATGATGAGAACAACCAAAAGGATGTAATGGGGCTTGGGTTGGGTGAAAATGTTTTGGTGCAAGCACCGTTCTAGGATTTGAGGCTCAAAAACAAGAATGATAGCCAAAATCAACACAACACCTTATTACAACAACTAAGCAATGTCTATGCCCTAACTTTGGCTTTTGCAAAACCAAGCAAAAATTGCATAAACCCCACTTAGTTTGGAAAAATCGGACCCATCACAAACTTAGACAAAACGGTCATTATTAGGAACACCGAACAACGTCTACACCCTAACACACGACTTGAAAATCAAATCTCATGCAAAAAATGTGTAAACCCGGCACGCGTGCAAAAACATCAAAAGACCGCATTATTGTAGCAACGGCTTTTTCTATGCCCCCTTGATGGAAGGGACTTGTTGCTAGCACTTATGTACATTTTTCTTTTTGGATTTTTCAAAACTTTTTCAACTTTTTTCTTTGATTTTCTATTTTCCTTCCTTTTTTTCATTTTTTTCTTTTCTTTTCTTTTTCAAACTCTCAACCACCAAACAAAAACAAAGTAAAGACCACAACGGAAGAAGCCACCAACCGGCATCTAAATTCCCGACTCTACCACTAACAAATCACCATAAAAGCAACCATTCTTGATCAAGGAAGGATGTTTTTGGGATGTAGTTCATTTAGTAGTTTAGGCCAAATGAAAAGATTGAGGCTCAAAGTGGTTAAACAAAAGGGAAATAAGATACAAGGGTCAAAACAAGGCTAATTTGGCAAATGTGAAGTTGATTTATTTGGAACAAAAGTTGTCTCACATGCACATGAACATAAATCACGGAAATAAGGAACGAGCGCCATTCTTATGCGTATAGACATAACACACCAAGCAAGGAGGACTACTCACAATCCTAAACTGAGTCGGTTTGATGGACCGACTATAAAGGAGGCTCTATCCTCACATTTGAGTAGCTAATGTCGGTCTTAGGTCGAGTCAAGGTCTAACACGGTCTTATAAGGTGGTCGAAACTTGGTCATTAAGCCTAGACTTCCGGGTCCTTGCAAGCAAAAACCCTAACAAGGTGACATCAACAGTGCAAGCTATTAGGAGGGGAAAGACACAAGCAAGACAAAAAATCATCATTGACGGCATATATCCTCCACTATTCAACCTCCTATGCATATTTACAAACAAAAGCAAAATGGAAAAACCGACTAACACATATTCACAAAACTATGAAAATGAAAAGGCATGTGAAACAAAAGCAAACTAAAACTAAACACAACAAACAAGCAACAACTAGAAGGCTAAACTAACAGCACATCAACCACAACAACCACAAGTTCCCCGAAGGAACATCCAAGGCACAAAAATCCCGTTCTCCTTCATGATATCAACATAAAAAGAAATCGGGAGGGGGAGAAAGAAGTAGGAAAGAGTATACCAAGCATCTTCATTCTCCTAATACCTCGGGTTGTCGTCATATCTGCAACTTGTTAGTCCAACAAACATATATATACAAGGCAAACAAAGAGCTAAAACAAAGGAAATGAAGAACATATTTTTTGAAATTTTTGAAATTTTTCGATTTTTTTGGTATTTACAAAAGCAAACAAATATTCACAAAGTGGATATTTTCCCTCCCCACACTTAAGATTTACATTGTCCTCAATGGAACAAAGTGCAAGGGGGAAATGAAGAAAAAGAACGAAAACAACATGTTTTTGGCTTTTTTGAAAGTTTTGATAAAATAAAAACTTGTTTTTGTATTTTTTTTGAAATAAACGGTTCTTCCTCCCCACACTTATTTATATGCATAATGTGAGGAGGAAAACCGGAAAAATAAAGAACATGTTTTTGAAAGTTTTTTGGTTTTTCAATTTTTTTGGATTTTTGATTTTTATGAAAGCAATAAAAACAAAAAGAAACAAAAGAAATGAAAAACTAAAAACTAAACTAGATGCAAACTAAATGCTCTAAACTACATGTATGCAAGCTATATGTGACAATATGATACAAAATGGAAATCTAATGCATCTAAATGAATGCAACTATATGCATCTAAACTAATGATGTGAAAACATGAAAAGAAAACTAAAACAAACTAACTAAACTAAACTAACTACTCTAAATGCATGCTATGAAGTAAATGCAAATTAAATTTAAGTTTGGATTAAGGGAGTTACTTGCTTTGGATTTTTCAATGGGGAGCATAGGCATCAAACAACCTCTCACTAGTTACCACCACCGTCGTCTCCGGTCTCTCCATGACCATCTCCATGCAAAAAGTCATCCGGGTTCACGTAGTACTCGTTGGAGAACCCAGAAGTGGAAGCAGCTGCAAAGGTCTGAGGAGGCGCATCAAATCTCCCACGCTCACTCACCGGGGGAAAAATCGGCCTAGAGTAGTAGTCCGCAGCAACATGTACATCTCCGGCGAAATGAGGCTCGGAGGAGGGCACATACTCAGCCTCGGGAGGAGTGTAGTAAGAAGGATGGTGCCCAGAACTGTGACGGTACCCCTGCTGAATGCCACGATCATAAGTGGAGAAGTTCCCCCAAGCCTGATCGTGGTACAAATAGTCTATCCTCGCATTGGTGTCAGAGTATCGTACGTCCTCAAGTGCACGCCTCCGAACGGTCTCCTCATGCCTCAGATCCATGCGAGCCATGAAATCAACTATAGTCTGAGGAACATGGCTAGGAGGAGGAGCCGAACTAGAAGAGGCCCCCTGGAAAAAACTAGAGCCGTCGAACGGTGGTAAAGGAAGAGAAGGCTGCTGGAATGCAAGGCTGCTGGAATGCAAGGCCACTGGCGGTGGGCCGGCGCTGGTCTCGGGTGTAGACTCGGGTCGCAGGAGGGCCGGAAGAAGTACCCTCAGGAGGAGCCTCAATAGGGAGGAGATAGGAGGGTTGATCAGGCATCACCCTCATTCTCTCAGAGTTCGGTAAAGGGATGGAGTTTTTATCGACTCCATCCACTCGAATCTGCCAATATGACTTGTTGTCGCTGGGGTTCCACTTAATCCACCCCAATCCCTCCATAAGGTAGCGGCGGGAGAGTACATTCTCCCCTCCAATATAGTCGACCCTAAAGCTCCTCCGGCAAACAGCTGAAGCAATCAAAGTAATCATGCCCCCTACACAAATGGGTGTGGACAAACGGGGCTGATGGCCAAGTCGGGCTAGGTGAAGCACCATATGGTGAGCTATGTTGATCTCAAATTTGGTAGGTTTGGTGATCAAAGCAGAAGCTAGAATCTCAAGCTCGACAGTGGTGAAATTGTGTGGCTCGTCTCGGGAAAAGACGGTCCACCCCAAAAATCTCTGTAGAATCCTAATTGGAGCAAGATGCACCCTATTTGCCGGCTTCTTCTCCCCCCTTGAACTCACCAATCCCGTAATAGAAGTCCAAACCGACTCCAATACAACACTATCAGGGGCATGCAATGGGGCCGCACTATTCAGCCTGAAAATTCCAGCAAAATCAGCAAGGGTCAAATGGTACCCCTTATTCATGAGTCGAAATTGCAAAAAAGTGACTAACCCCGAATCTCTATTTTTGGCTATCCTAAGAGAGCTCAAAAATTCCCATGTCAATCTAGGGGATGTCAATACTGCTTTGGTCTCATACAACTGACTCAGACCCACATCCCTGAACAAATCACCGGTGACACCATCCAAACCCAAGTCTCTCATGGAATTCCTATCAATAAACCGAGTTGGGTTGAGGGGACGTTGAGCAAAAGATAGGAAATTACCTTTTTGGGTGTCGGAATCGAAAACAACCCCGGGAAAATCGGGGTCACCCGAAACAAATGGAGCATCGGGGTTATCAACTCTTTTGCGCCCGGCCATGGGATCATTCCTAGATTTCGATCGCCTTTCGGTTCTCCCCGACATGGTAAAGTTGAAGGATTTTGATGGAGGGTTGAAATGGGTTTGTGTTTGGGAGTGTCTTGGGAGAGTTTTTGTAGTGAGGGAAGGAAAATCTGAAAAATGAGGGGAAATGAGTGGAAAAATGAGGGATATGTAAATACAAAGACCCATCCCAGCCGTTCTCTGAGCCGGTCAGGCCCCGTCCGTCGGTGCACCGGCTCACAGCCCTTTACTCCTTTTCTTCGATTTCTCCGCAAAATACCCAAAATAGGGTTCCCAGCCGGCGGACCGGCTGCCGGCCGTCCGGCTGGTAGCCCTATTCCCTTCTCCTTCCTACGCTCCTCCTCTTCTTCGTACATCTCTCATTCTGGGTTCCCAGCCGGCGGACCGGCTGCTGGCCTACCGGCTGCCGGCCTACCGGCTGGTACCCTCTTCTTCGTACTTTTCCTCTCTTCTTTCCTTCTTCCTTTCTTCTTTCTTTTTTTCTTTTTTTTTCTTCTTTCCTTTGCTAGATCTGGGCTCCCAGCCGGCGGACCGGCTGCCGGCCGACCGGCTGGTAGCCATTTCTTCGTGTTTCCTTCTTTTCTTCCTTTTTCTTTTTCTTCTTCTTCTTTCTCTTGATTGGGCTCCCAGCCGGCGGACCGGCTGCCGGCCGACCGGCTGGTAGCTTTTTTCCTTTCTCTTCTTTTCTTCCTTCTCAAACACATAAGGGACTGTCAGCCGGCCTACCGGCTGCCGGTCACAAACCGGCTGAGAGTATTTTTCTCGCCAAATTCCTGAAACTGGAAAGTAAGTTGTAAAAAACAGAATGCGCATTAAGGGTTCTGAGCCGGTGGTCGACAGGCAGCCGGCCTACAGGCTCAGGGCCCCTATGCACTATTCGTAAAACAACTCAACTAACACAATGAAAACTCAATTGCCAAGAGAAACTTCATCGAATACGCCTAACCAAGCCTACTCACCACAAGATGACCTCTTTCATATGACCAAATTAAATAACAATCTCGCCTCCAAATCTCACATGCAAGCTATAAATCAAACTAAAAACCGAACTAAAAAAGAAACTAACATGCAAGCTACATAAAAGAAAGGAAACTAATACTTACAAACGGTGGTTCTTAAGTGACTCCACCAAACCTTTCATGAGCATTTTTCAATCTTTGTAGGTGGAAACCTCGTCCATGCTAGCTAATGACCTTAAGAAAAGGTCAAAAGCCTCGGCCGTAGCTTCTACCTTGCTTTCATGAGCGAGACCCGCTCCACACATCTTCAACTTTTGACTCTTGACATCCTTTCCGGCAATGAGTTCCTCTAGGTCCCCTTTTTCAACCAAAGGGTCCTTAAAAGAACTAGCACAACTTGGTTTCTCTTGTTCTTTACCACGGTCCTTCTTCTTCTTACAAAACAACTTCCCGCTAGTGAAACTAGCATCATCATTCTTCAAAGTCATACTTTTCATGATTCCCTTTTCATCAAACATCGTAGGGACATCATTCAACATCAAACTTGCAACCATGCCAACATTGTTTCCCTTGTAACTTGTACCGGGAGCTTCCGGAAGTTCAAACTCCGCCACTTCCTTTCCCACGTCGAATAATAGTTTTCCTCTCTTAACATCAATAGTAGCTCCTCCGGTGGCCAAGAATGGCCTACCAAGTATCACAAAAGAGTTGCTATCGACGGGGACATCCAATATCAAGAAATCGGTGGGGATGGATAGATTTCCCACCTTGACAATAGCATCTTCAAGTACCCCTAGAGGAAGTTTTTCGGTACCATCCGCAAGAGTGATAGAAGTTGTAGCGGGAGACAAATTCTTGATGTCCAATTTCTTGGCCATAGCTAGAGGCATGACACTAACGCTTGCTCCCAAGTCACATAAGGCATTCTCAATCTTCTTCCCTCCAACAAAGCAATTTATAGAAAAGCTACTCGGATCTCCGAGTTTGATGGGGAGGGTGCTTGGGACTTTCTTGGCGGACATGATTGCATTCACTTCTCTATTCTTTTCTCGAGAGGGGATTGTTGCTTCCACCTCCTCTACAAGTTTCATCAATTCCTCACAACGAGGATCTCCTTTTGTAATTTTTCGGAAGAACTCACAAACTCTCCTCTCAATGAGCCCTTCTTCATGTTCGGGCTCTTCTTCAACCTCACTTTTTCCTTTCTCAACATTCACTTTCCCTTCAACTCTCTTCGTCTTTGGAAATTCTTTGACTTGTTCCATCACAAATAAATCTTCATTCATCTCATCTTGATCACTAGCCTCCGGAGAAACAACGGGCACCATCACCATTGCTTCCTCCTCAATATCCCCTCCAAAAACCGTCATGAGTTGCTCAAGTGAAGGTTTTTCTCCGCTACTAGTGGTTTCAAGCATTGGTTGCTCATCGGCATTTGTCATGATTGCATTAACCCCATGATGTTTTGAAGCATCTCTCGAGCTTTGACCTTGAGCTAGAAAACCGCCCGGAGGCCTTTGAGGATTGGCTAAGGCTTGGGAAGTGACTCTAGCCTCCATCTCTCTTATCTCCTTTTGGTTGGCATTCCGCAAGTTCATCATCTCTTGATTGTGGGTAGTTTGCATATTCTTCACAAGCTTGAGTAATTCACCCACTTGAGTCTCACTTAATGGTTCTTGATGAGGGGTGTTGGTAAGAGGCAAAGCAAACCCATAGTCATTCCTAGGGACTCCAACTTGAGAGTTCCCCTTTGGCACTTGGCTATTGAGGTTGGGATTTTGTTAAACGAAATTCGGGTCATTGAAACCTTGGTTGTGAAAGTTTTGGTTTTGATTTTGGTTGTTGTGGAAGTTGTTTTGAAATGGGGGTGGATTGAAGTTTTGGTTTTGGTGTTGGTTGTGGTTTTGGTTGTTGTTGTTGAAATTTGGGTTGTTGTTGAAATTCGGGTTGTTGTTGTTAAAATTCGGGTTATTGTAACCTTGGTCATTGAAGTTTGGTGCAAAGCCTTGATTGGCTTGGTTTGATTGATTTCCTTGATAAAAATTGTTGTTGTTGTAATGGTTTCTCGGATTGAAGTTTTCACCCCTTGGTTGAAAACCGGGGGGGTTTTGCACTTGAGGTTGTTGGATTTGATGAGGATTCAACACATTGGTACTTTTGTAACTTATGTAAGGACTCCCTCTAATCCCTTGATGGTAATAGTTTGAATTGGGGTTGAAAGTGTTTTGCCCTCTAGAATTATTGAATGCTTGGAAAGCTTACAATTCTTCCTCACTTCCACTTCCCTCAATTGAGTTGTTTGCACATACTTCAAATGTGTGCCCATTTCCGCCACACAAATCACATGAGGCAACACTATTTACTTGGTACATCCCCGGGACATTGCTCTTGGTTTCTTTGCTAGTGGAGCCCTTAGTCAATTCTTCCAATTTCTTGGTTAACATGTCCAACTTGGCATTGGTTTCCTCGTTCGCCTTTGAATTGGAAAGGTGCTCACTAGGGTACTTGCTACTCTTTCTCAAGACATTCCCCCGAGTACCATAATTTTCCTCCGAATCAACGATCTTTTTTATGAGCTCCGTTCCCTCCTCATGCGGCAAGTGGTCAAAGCTACCCCCCGCCGATGCATTAACCATTTCTTTCGTCCGTGGGAGAAGAGTCTGAAAAAAGGTTTGGGTCGTGTACCAAGTCGGTATCCCGTGGTGGGGACACTTAGCAAGCAAATCTTGGTATCTATCCCAAGCTTCTCCCAAAGATTCTCCCTCGTCTTGCTGAAATTAAGTTATCTCATTCCGTAGCATGGCGGTCTTAGAGGACGGGTAGTACTTGGCAAGGAAGGTCGTTGCCAAGTCGTCCCAAGTGGTGAATGTGTTTGGAGCATGCACATTTAACCACCTATCCGCCTTGTCGGTTAAGGAATAGGGGAAGAGCATAAGCCTTAAGGTCTCCTCGGGCACTCCCGTTTTCTTCATCATTGCGACTTTACCCTTGAACTTTCGCAAGTGTCCATGAGCATCTTCGTGAGAAGCCCCACTAAAGGCGTTCTTCTCGATAGAACTCATTTGTGAAGGGTGTATTTCAAAATTTTGAGGAACGAGAGTACCAAAGTTGATTGGATTTGTGGTGTCATTGTGATTGGGCCGGTCATGATCACGAAGAGCGGCCATTATATGAATTTGATGGTGATTTCGAACGTGTGGTGATGGTGGTGGTGATTGATAAAACGGATTGTCGAAACTTTCGGATGTTGGGCTAGGATTGCTTTGATTGGGGCTTGGTGGTTCGGGTGGAAAGGGGTTGTTATGGCTAGTAGAAGCTTGGGAGGCAATCCTTACTCTTGCAATGGTCTTCCTCCTTAAGGCCCGAAAAACCCTCTCCGGTTCGGAAGTTGACAACAAGGAATTAGAGTCGCCCCTAGGCATAAAACTTAGCACACAAATTAGTCGTCCTAGTGTTTGTTAGACACTAGGGTGAACAATATAGCAACCACTCTACAACTAACTACCAAATCTTTGATCAAAACAAAACAAGCTCAACTAACTCAAGACTAAAACTAAAACTAAACTACACAACTTCTAGCACCATCCCCGGCAACGGCGCCATTTTGATGCGCGGGATTTAGTCGTCGGTTCTCACGATCAAACACATTTATAAAAACCCAAATTAGTAGTATAATAGGGTTATCGTTCGCGAAGACGGTGGGGATAGTTGTATAGTTATGTTCTAATTTAAGCAAGAGTCGGGGTAATAAGTTTTAGGTTGATTAGCGACTAAAGAACAACTAAAGCAAATAAATTGAAATGAAATTGATGATTAAAGGAACTAGGGTGTCGGGGGTCACTAGGGTAGTCGATGTCAAACATGCCAAGGGTAGGTGGTCTCATCTATGTTAAGTCTAGGTCCGTCTCGTCTTTCGATTTGACTAACCTAAGGTCGAGTCCTATTCTAGCTTTCGCTACAAACAAGGTCAACCTAACACATACACATGCCCATGAAAGTCCTAGACTATCGTCTAAGGCAAACAACAATAAGAATCATGCCCAACCGTCGTTGAGGCATTTCATCGAACATCTAGCATGCATACAATGAAAACCTAACAAAGATGAAACCTAAACCCTAACCCCAAACAACAAACATCAATATCAACTACCCAAGTTCACCCCTAACCCTAGTAAAAGGACTACTCACTCATGGCTAGGAAAAACATGTCAACAAGAGATAAACAAATGCTAAACATCATGAACAAGTAAAGGTAAACAATTGATTCAAAAGAAACTTAAACAAATGTAATAACTAAGTGGAGATTAGAGAGATTATACCAATAGCAAAGGAAAACGAAGTAACTTGGATAACAAGTTGAAGAGTTCTTTCAAATCCTTCAAAATACAACCCAATAAAACCCTCTTACAAAGAGAATTGCTAAAGAAAGATTAACTAGATTGAAAGATTAAACTAGGATCTAAGGAGTATTAAATATTTTAAGAGAGTTTTTGAGACTAAGTATGTGCTAATGAAACAGTAAAACCCTAGAAAATATGCTTAGAAATGTGTGATAAGTAGTGTCTCAAGAATAGACTAAGTGCGGGTTTATATAGTGCGCGAAATTCTGAAAAGAGACTCTCAACCGGTCGACCGGCTGCCGGTCTGGGACCGGCTGAGAGTCCAAATATGGACTTCTGCAAACTTCCTTCAAATTCTTCAATGCCCAGGTCCCCTCAGCCGGTGGACCGGCTGCCGGTTGGCCACCGGCTGGGGATGCGTTCTTAAAGGCCTGACTTGAAATGAATAATGGCAAGAAGGAGGGGGTCCCAGCCGGTCAGCCGGCTGCCGGTTGGCCACCAGCTGAGGACCCAAATTGCAAGGTCTGCAAATTTGTTCAAAAATAGGCTAAAGGGGCTCCCAGCCGGCGGACTGGACGTCGGCCGACCGGCTGAGGACCCCATTGTGTCATTTCAGCTCTTTTCCTCCTATTTTGCCTTGATTTCACCAGGTTTTGCTCCCGTTTCTTCATTCCCGCGCCAAGTCCTACAACATGGCAACCAAACGTGTAGAAGAGAGATATCGGGTACAAAAAGGGGCGAAATCGTGCCAAGCGGGGGTGAAACGGGATCAAAATAAAAGGAAAACAAGAGAAAATAATGACCAAATTTGGGCTCATCAGTAACCAAATTTATCTAAAATGTGAGTCACAACAGAGTGCACCTTATATCCCCAATCTCCCTCAACAAGATTACGAATCTCATGATTAATGAAACCACGTTTCAAATTTAAATGATCACGAGGAACCATGTCACAAACACACGACTCTTCATTAGGACCTTTGTATGTGACAATGGTAAATGTTTTACGGAATCGCGAAAGGTCGTCGACGTTTTGCGAAAAATCGTCGACGTAATTCATAATAATTACCAAACCTACCCTTCCTCAACAACAAAACCTCTCTTAATTCAAACACTCACCCAAAGCCCTCACCCACCCACAACCATGCACCACCACCGCACGGCCACCACCCGCGGCACCAAGACCACACCCCCACCACCCACGGCCATCGTACGACCACCCACGGCCACCGTAAGCATTTTTTTTGTTTTTTTAATTAATTTGTTAGTCTTAATTATGGTTGTATTATGTTATTGTTGTTATTGTTTATGTTAATTAGATTAGATTTGTTAGTTTTAATGTTATTTGTTAATGGTTTTGTTATTTTTTTCAAATTTGATTCATAATTTGTTGTTGTTCTTGTTGTTCTTGGTATTGTTGTTTTTGTTGTTGTTGTTGTTAGTGTTGTTATTGTTGGTTTTGTTGTTGTAAGATTAGAACGGGCTAGTAATCGAAAACACGTAGGTTTGGACGTAACATGACACGGTGGGTCTGGGTAGGGACGTGGGAGGGGCACTGCTGGGCTTGGTAGGGACGTGGGGAAGGGGTGGCTGGGTAGGGTAGGGACGTGGGAATGGGGTGGCCTGGGTGGGTAGGGACGTGGGAATGGGGTGGTGGGTATGGGTAGGGACGTAGGAATGGGGTGGTGGGTATGGGTAGGGACGTGGGAGTTGGGTGGTGGTTATGGGTAGGGACGTGGGAGTTGGGTGGTGGGTTACGTTTAGGGTTAAGGGCTTAGGGTTTAGGGTTTATGATTAGGGTTTAGGGTTTAGGGTTTAGGGTTTATGGTTTATGGTTTAGGGTTTTTTTTTACGTTCTAACCGTATGTTTTCAATTTTAATTCTTTTAATTTTTTTTGTTTTCAGGAATGGCAAACATGCCGTTGAACGATGAAACTTGGCTTTCACAACGGATTGCAGAAGCTGAGACAGATCTCGCAAGCCCTGCAGCGCAAAACCTGATGGTGAAAGAGTCTCTTGAACATCAACGCGATTACTGGATCAAGAGGCGTGACGCAGTCCGGTTAGTTAACGAAGCTGCAAGTTCGTACCCTCGACGTCCTGACACTCGCCGCCTTGCTGAAGCGAGAAACATGATACGTCTTGAACCCCCGGTCTTATCTCAACAGGCAATGCATGTGTATTGCAAGATTATGGATGTCATTAGAATGTTTGAAGAGAATCACCCCGACGTTAGCGGTTCTCCTGAGATGCGTGGTTGGTGGGAGTTTGAGAAGATTTTTTTAAAGATAACCGGGGTTACCCCTCCGTATTTTTCGTTTTGGGCCAATAAGGTCTGAAGGATTGGATGTACTAGTTAACAATGAAATCGCTTTGTTTGTTTGAACGTTTTTAATTTTATAACTGTTATCTTTGTAATTTGTTTCACAATGAAATCGCGATTATAATGAACATGAAAATCATTCGAAAAACGGTAACATTTTGAAATTTGAAATCACAACAGTTACATTTAAATATTACAACCTAAAGAATACAAATAAATCTCACCCTAAATAATACAAATATATCACAACCTAAAGAATACAAATAAATCTCAACCCGGGGGAGGCTGTCTTCGGCGCCGAGGAGTTCTTGGTGTTGTTCCCATCAAAGTATGCCATCGTTCGATGTTCGACGTGTACAAATCGGCATAATGTGCAACTGCATCTTCTCTTACCCACGCCCAACAAAGATCGATCGGTGGCATGGGTGCTTCGCTCAGTGGGCCACTATAGTGCAATCTCATCCAATGGTCATGGTAGTGTACGATCCACATGACACCGTACGGCCTCGACTCGTGACCCGTGGCCCTCAGCGGTAAGAATTTATAACAATTCCAATTCCTGACTCCTTTGTTGACGTACTGGCCGATACAACAGATAGTCCAGTTAAACAACGACGCAAAGACAGTCAAATACTCAGAAGACATCCAATGATGTTCACCGCAACCCCCGCTACCCGTAAACTCGATAGCCCTCAAGGTATGATCCCATCTGCTCAAAAGCGGAGGCGTGCGAGGAGACTCATCAAACAATGTCTTGTACACATCGTTTCCCTGAAGCTCTCTAAGACACCACGCTCTCATGACCAAGTGGTCCTGTTCTCGACCCCGGGCGGCATGCGATAACACCCTATAACCACAATGACCATCAGCAACAACATCAGCCCAACCATCAAAGTGTGCCCATAAGTCTAGAGGGACTGCATATTTTTTTGCCCAAGAACACAAAGGTCCCGTTGTGTAACCGACCTCCAATGGTGCACCAACAGGTCCATCTCCGAAAGAAGACACCGTACTGACAGAAGTTGTCGTCGAAGGGCTGGAAAAAACTTGGCACATCTACGGGTAGCATGCTCAAAAGCGGACTTGTTCCGAGTAGTGGAACCCCTCGGTCTCCCCTTAGGGTTTTCTCGAACCTCAGGTGGACGAATATCTTCATCTGCCGGGTGGAGACCATCTCGAAGTTTCTCAATGATTACCCGTCTCTTCGCCGGATCGACCCCTCTAGCCTGCTCTATAAGAGCATCAAACTCATCATCATCGGTCTTCGGCCTATATTCGGGACTGTCGTACACCAAAGTCCTCCAAAACAAGTGAACATCCTGAACGTGGACCCTCCTACGGTTTCTTTGCATCAGAATCATAATGCAGGCACAAGGCAACCCGTGTGTAGTCTGTATCGCACATCCACAATTCTCTTCAAGCCCGTTCCCCAACTCAATCCCTCTCCTAAACTCATCTTCCATTAACCTAATGGCTTTGATAGACACATGATTTCGCAATAAGGAGAAAAAGGGTCCAGCACTTCAAGAGTTGGTCAACGACGTCTGTAACTCATGTCGAATCTTGGAGTGTTGAGCTTCAAGCATGCCGTGAATACGAGTCCACATAGTGTCGAGGTTTAAGTTTTGACTCTTCAACCAAGCTTTAAGGAGGGCATGACACGACTCTACCCGGGAAGTGGCCGTGTTACCGAGATGAAAGTATTCGTTCGTATAGAAAACAACGAACTTCTTCTTGTAATGCGCCCATGTTCTCTGCACATAATCAGACAAATCTACCCAAGTTTCAGAAAAGGCTTCCCATGCTCTCCCAAACTCACTTTGTGTGCTTGCATTGATGACCCGGTACCAACCCGTTTCCTTACTATGCAATATCATGTCTTTGTACATCATCATCTTTCTTGAATTTTTTACTCTGGTCTCAATGGCTTTGTTCACATGCCAACGACACAAAATGTGAGAAGTGTCCGGATAGAGGTCCTCAATAGCCCGGATCAATCCCAACTCTCGGTCAGTGACAAGAGTAGGCATAGGTGACGCCCCCAGAAGCAGCTCCTCTAATCTCCGCAACATCCATCCATAAGATGTATCATTTTCAGACGGAAGGAGAACGGTGGCAATTAAGAAGGAGGATCCGACCGGTGTAACGCCAACTATCTCAATAAGTGCAATCTTCAAAACATTGGTCGAGTAGGTGGCTTCGATAAGAGCGACATATGGGTAAGCACGGAATAGTTTGACGGATTCCGGATGACACATAAACACATGAGTCAACTCTTTCGTATCGGGGTCTGATTCGTGCCACTCCACATATTGGGCAGCAACTGCTACAGCCAACAGTTGTTGAGCAGGATTCCTACTTTCTCTCATCTCACGCCGAACCTTGTTCGACTCGCTATAAATTTGGGTGCTACTTGGTTGGGGTTTTTCTGGGGTCCTTTTATGAAGAGTGTTCTTGATATCCCTCGGTGAAATATTAGCCCGGACTTGTTGCCTCACAAATTCTTTCTCTTCGGCATCCAAGCGGGCAAAATGTCTATCCCCATCTTTATAGGTCGCTACTTCATGGTTGTGAAAACCCGCGTTAGTCGAAGTAATTACGTACCAAGCAATCGTGGGATTCCCATCATTCAAATGAGCGTACTCCTGCACCGCTCGAATCCTAAACAAACATCTGCACTTAGCCGACCCTCTCTTCGTAGAATTCCCCGGATTCTCAGGATCGATCTTCTTTTTGGTTCGGCCGTACCTTGAACAACGGAAGTACGACCCAAGCAACTCCGGTTGTTTGCGTTTTTTCGCCCCATTTGTTGCCTTCACTAAGGCAAAACCATTATCCATAGCTACTTTTTGAGCCCAGTCAAACGCCTCATCCCGACTATCAAAAGATATATCCGTCTCAAATAATCGGTTGTAATCAACCCCATTTCCACCAAATTTCTCAAACGAATCCTGTTAATACGCAAAATTAGTAAGGATTATATTAAAAAATATTAAAAACCAGTTAATTTTTGTTAAAAACTGAGTAAAAATAACGGAAAGTAATGGTCTTGTAAACCAAACGTCCATGCACGGTCTGGACGTGAATAGTGCACGTCCAAACCATGCATGTGTTGGGGCTGGTGTCCTTGACAATTAAGTACAATGAGTTATTAAATCTCTTTAAGGATCACAAGGGCATACTTTTGTATTATTACCAGTTGATCCACGTTTATCAATAACGGTTGGCTTGCTAGATAAGTTTGACGTTATTGTCATACGGATGGCGGTGGTCAACTGGTCCCTATACGTCACACCTATAGGACACGTTTGAGAGATGTGAAGGTATGAAAATACAGTCACATTTTGCCGGATATGACTAAACAGTTAGTCAGAGGTATTGACTACTAAATTAGTCAATAAGATGTTGAGATTATTATTTAATACGGATTAAATAATTTTAGCTAATACGGATTACATGATTAATTCGTAAATTAAATATAAACGGTTATATTTAATTAAATATTGTATTCGCGAATTAATATAAACAGTTATATTAATTTGGGTAATTATACAATATCGTATTTTATCAGACCATTATTAATACATCGACTGCATTAATATCTGATAACATGCATACGATTTATAAACAAAACCCGCGAACAAAGTTTAGCTAAATGGGTCGAATCACAAATTAGAATAAGGTAAGAGTGGAAAGCCCACTCCTACCCTATTGGAAATTTCGGCCAAAAGAGCTACATAAGGAGGAGGACTCTCCTTATGTCAAGTACTCTTGTTTCACTGTTTAAACAAATCTCAAGGAAAAATTAGGGTTTTGAGAGCTTTCTTCTCCCAAAACCTCAGATCTCACATCTAAAACCTAAATAGCTCTCCCAATATTGCAAGGCAGTTGGAGAGGATTTCTAGCACACGCGGCCACGTCTCATTCTAAGTCTTGGGTGCAAGTTATAGGAGGGAATTTGTGTTAATTCCTGTTCTTAGGCCTTTCGCACAAGGACCAAAGGTTGATTTCTTTTTCATGCTTTTTATTAACTTATGACTATAATCACAATTGTATGTTTCATTGTAATCCTGCAAGTTTGGGGCGAATACATGCTTTATTCCCCACAGCATGGACGTGTACTATTCACGTCCAGGCATGGTATGGACGTGCACTATTCACGTCCAGACCGTGCATGGACGTCCAGGATTAACGTCCATGCATGGTCTGGACGTGAATAGTGCACGTCCATACCATGCCTGGACGTGAATAGTACACGTCCATGCGTGGTTTGGACGTTCACTATTCACGTCCAGGCCATGCTTGGACGTGTGGTTTGGCCGTCCTTTCCACGCGAGGACGGCCATTTTTCAAGTCCATTGCAAAAATACGATTGATTTTACGTAGTCTAATTCTATGGCTTCTACGTCTAATTCAACCTAATTTCTACTAAAGGGCTAAAACATTAATTCAACAAAAATTAATTGAAAAAAAAAATTAAGATTTTAATTACATACCGATGAATCGTTGTCGTCGTTTGACATTGAATCGTTGTCGTGGTTTGATGTTGTTGATCGATGTAGAAACCGTTTTTTTGGATTTTATGTTGTTTTTGTTGAGAGAGTTTCAGAGAAAAGAAGGTAGAGATATAAAGAGAAAAGGGCATGCTATGTCTTTTTTATAGAAAACGCCGACGACCTTTCGCAACCCCCATGTTTTAGAATGAAAGTCCTTTTGTGTTGCCCTTAAGCGCCAATTGCAAGGATTAGGTATCCGCCCACACTTAAAGGTTATAGTATTAGGTTTTGATTCCGCAACTTTGAAAAATTGGTTTGCTTTGACGCTATATAAGGTCACCTCATCGCTTATTGAAGACTTATTTGGAAACACTTGTCTTACCGCGAACTCTTTCCCTTGTTCATGTCGAACCATATTCTCCCAAGTTTTCCAACTATTCAACTCTTTCTTATCTAATGAATGGAGTTTATTAAACTCAACAATGGGGGCATTAGCGAAGACAAGGTCATCATCACCATCTTCTTCATTTTCCATCAAATTTTCCTCAAGTCTTACTAACTCCTCATCAATCTCATCACCTTCTAAATTACCCTCAAATTCCCCATCATTTATGTCATTAGCTTCAATAGAAACAAATTGACCAACATCATCTAGACTAATAGATATACTTGGGGTAGGATTGACAATATGAGAAGTAAAAATTTCAACAAATATGTCCATTGAAGGAGCATTTGAATGACGAACACTTGCCCATAATGCTTTTAATTAAGGCCCCATCATTATTAAGAGGTACAACTTTGAAACAACCGAAACTTGGAAATTTCATCTTCACCCTTAATTGACTACTAAAACTTTGAATTTCCATTCCTTTGTATATCCCTTCAACTAATTCAAGATGTGTCATTTTTGTACTAGCTAAAACAAAGCATTGATTCCCTCCTCTATAGCTAACACAACCAT
Organism: Silene conica; assembly: GCA_029255685.2. Taxonomy (NCBI): domain Eukaryota; kingdom Viridiplantae; phylum Streptophyta; class Magnoliopsida; order Caryophyllales; family Caryophyllaceae; genus Silene; species Silene conica. Next base: position 31,057,074 of record CM055317.2, on the reverse strand, counting down.
TTTGCTCCAATATTTCTCCATCCCAATAACAAATAAGTGGAAAATAAAAAATATTCATTCTATACAAAAAAAAAACTTACTTAGTATAAATCAACAATTTATAAACAAACTACAACATAATAATCACCAAAACAATGAACTAGACACAATTTAACAACTTTTACACCAAATTCAATAACTTAGGGTTTCAAATTTTGGGGGTTTCAAAATTAACCACAAATTAACAATATTAAAAGTTAAATCAAGCACAAAAACACCTTAATTAACCAAAATGAAAACATAAAAACTGAAATCTAACATAAAAATTACTAATTAAACAAAAAATATGAGGAGAAAAATACCTTGAAAAAGGTAACTTCGCCGGAGTTTTCGCCGGAGTTTTCACCGGAAGAGAGTTGAGGGAGTGAGGGTTGAAAACTTTAAGGTGGATTGAGATGTGCTTGTGAGGGATTGAGATGAAGGTTAAATGTCGTGCTTGTGAATGATGAGGGAGTGAGGGTTGAGGGAGTGAAGGATGAAGAGAATCAAAGAAGAGTCGTGCAACTTATTAAAAAAACAGTCTGTTTAAACCCGCCATACCACATGGCGTGTCTAAGGAGTGAAACACGCCAGCCCCTATGGCGTGTCTTGAGTTCCCAAGTTTCTGCAAAGTTCTTGTTTCCTATTAAAAATTCCACTAGGTAAACACGCTAACGGTGTGTTTTGGGCCATAGACACGCCATTTCTTATGGCGTGTTAAAGTCGAGCAGGTTCCGAAAAACCGAGCCTACTTGGACACCATTTCGACAAATACTTTCAATTCCAACTCAAAACGACAATTATTTTATTTTTGAGCATTTTTTTGAAAACGGATTCAATTTTGGTTCGATATCAAAAAATTGGATTCAATTTCACTTTCACTCAAAGTTATGGGGACTAATATAACATCCCTTATTTTCGTAAACCTTAATTTTAAATTAATTTAAGTACTTTTCGGAATTTAATAATATTTTATTTAAGTTCGTAAACTTATATTTTAAAAATAACGTATAAGCTCCGTCTTGAGATTCATTGGTCTTGAGATGTAAGAAAAATCCCTTGGTTTTCCGTTTAATTAAATCCCAAACAATAACTTAAAACTCGACTCACCAAAAATAAGATAAAAGCTAATGTTGAGGAAAGTTCCCCTCTATTTCCTCACAAACACATTCTACTTGTTCCCCAAGTTCAATAAAAAATCAGATTTCTCATCTTCCTCATTTCATTTTTTCCCCAATTCACTAAATTACTCACTCCGGTCTCAATTCAACTCCGTTTGAGGTACCGTTTTTGTCTACGCGATCCTTGTCTCATTCCCGTCTTATCTACCTCTTTCAATTTCTAAATCGTTGCATTTGATTTTCGGCTGTTTTGAGGAATATCTCGAAAATCAGTCCTAATTCCTTCTTTTATGTTGTTTTAAGGTGAAAGCTTAGAGCATTAGGAGAAAGATTCGTTTGTCGTTGAAGAGGGAAGCGGTGAAGACGCATAAAACAGGTGATGATAATGAGATTACTCGGCATTGTAGTTATATTAATGTGACATGAGTTTATGTGCTTATCAATGGTGATTTGGGCATGTTTATATGTTGTTTATGTTTGAGAAGTGATTTCAGAATGTTTTTGGCGGTTGTAGTTGAATTTGTGAAGCATATTGGTGAATTTTGTATATCCGTCGCAATTTCGAGTTCTTGTTTAATTGATGGTAAATTGCTTCCAATTCATGTTATTTATGTTTAAGATTGATGAGGAGTACCACTTGGGATTGTTGGGAAGATTATTGTTGGAGTAGTGTCCTCCACAATAATGCTTCTACATAATAAATCTCGTACAAGGAATATGAGGGATTTATATTTTATATGTTTGTCAGCTGGTTAACGTTAATCGGTAATGATTGGCTGACTAGAGTTTGACATTACTGTCGTATGACGGCGGTGACCAGTTGATCCCTTTAGGTCACACCTATAGGATGATGCCCAAATGGAAAAATTAATTATTTGTATAAGATACAAGTTAATTAATTCCTTGTTTAGGTTGACTTTTATTAGTCAAGTGAATTTAATGTTTGATGAAGAGTAAAGTACTCAGGCCATAGGATTTTATTATTCAGTTATATGATAATTGAATAATAAATGTAATACGATATTTAGTAATTAATAGTTAATTTACTAAATATATACGTAGTTTGTATTATTTATGAGGTGGAGGTAATTAGCGAATTAATGTTACAAGAAGTTGTAAAATTAGCCAAACGGGTTTTATAAGACTCATTTGATGTTGAAAGTGATAAAATGACACTTAAATGTTAAGTGTATTTTATTTAATACTTTGTATTATTTAAGTGTTAAATAATCAGATAAATATTTTTATTATATAAGATAATAAAATAAACGACTTGTAAGCATTTGAAGGACAAATGTCGAAAGACGAAATAAGACCCAGAATACTATATGTAAACCGAGAATATGGAGATAATGTGACCATAATAGGTCTTTGTCTTCCACTCATGTTTATGAGTATTATAAGCTCATTTGTTTACATTTGATGACCTATAAATAGGCTACTATTCCACTTGTTCTAAGTGGAAAAAATCTAGAGAATCAAAATCCTCAAAATACATACTTGTTAAGCCATTTAAGAGGAAAAAGAGAAGACTTAAGATCTTCATCTTCAACCTCTAAAATTGATTAAAATTTGATCAATCTTCATCAAAATAAGTTCACAAAAATTAATATATTTCTTATATTATCAAAGTAATAATATTTGTAATATAAAAAAACAAGGTTTACACTAAACTATATCTAGTTAATATACTTAGTGTTTTTGGGCTAGTCTTGGGTGCAACCAAAGGAGGTCACCTATTTTGGTGACTTGGGTTATGGAGGATCATCCTACACTATTATAGCTCAAGAACTACAAAGGTAGGAGACATTTGTAGTGCCAAAAATGTCATCTTACCAATGTAAGAAAATTTCTTCTTATTAATTTTTGCATGCATGTATTATTTAGACAACCTTATGAAATTAGCTTGTAATTTTAATATCATTAGAGAGTATAATGAGGTCTAAATTCCTAACAAGTGGTATCAGAGCATTGTTACATACATGCATGTTGTCTTAAGACGATTTTATGAGTTTATGAGATAAATTAGTAAAGTTAATATTTTGATGTTAAAATTAGTTTTATCAAAAAATATGGTCTTGCATGTATATAACCTGGTCATATTGTTATATGGGTCGAAAATTTAGTTTATGTAAAAATTTATGACTTATTTTTACTTAATATGGCATAAAATTGGAAGAACATGCATTAAAATTGATTAAGAGTTACTTTAATTAAGTTGCATGTTAATTTTATGTATGTTTATTTGGAAATAACCACATGCATGTTCTATTTGTGTTACATAGAAATTTTTAAGTTAATGTGATTAATTTATATAGTTTATTAATTTTTATTCGATAAAAATTGGTAAATAATGGTTATTTTAAAATAAATAAATATTTTATTTTTGGGGCACGAAATTTTTTTTATTTTTACGCTCCTGGAAATATTATAAAATGTCCAAAATTTTTTTTAAATTTATTTTAATTTTTATGATTTAATTTGGAATTAAATCGTAAAATTGCATTTTACCGACAAATATTGTGATATATGTTTGAATCAACTTCATAACCATTTTTTATTTTCACATGCATGGCATATTGGTATAATACCATAATGTATAAAATTTTGAAATTTTATTTTCCATAAATTTTTATTAATTTAATGGATTGTTTTCATAATAATCATGAATTATTATGTTATTTTTATCATAAAATGTATTTTAAACCCATATAATGTTAAATTAATTAGTGTGACTAATCATTTTGAGGTTGGACCAGATTATAATGAGAGATCCATCTTAAAATTGTTTTAAGAATTAATTAGGAATTTTTAATGGTTAAAAATCCCAAGCTTAACAAGCTCGCATGATCGTTGTTGGTAAGTTGGACGATTTGGCATGTCATATTTATTACAATGCATTTTATTATTCATATGGATGAATGTATTTAAATTAATGTAATTTTACCTTATATAGCCATAGGTAGAAATTGGTATTATCCGCAATGTATGGGAATACCGGTTTAATTTGTAATTTATTGCGATTTCGTATCGCTAATTTGTAATTAATTAATAGTTTTATTTTAGTTACAATTTTTATAATAGGATATTGCCATGTAATTTTATTTCTAGTAGTATTATTGATTTTGTAAAAGACGGGGTTTCCTAAAAGACGGCGTTATTTTCGGAAAGGAGTTCCGAAATCCAAAAGAAGGAGGCCATTTCATTGAAGACCCTAGGGACCAAGGAGTTGGTTTCCGAAGTGTAATAGAATAGTTAATTAGATTACCTAGGTGGCCATATAAGGATTTTATTTGTTGCTTATCTTCATGCCAAATTGTCATTACATGTTTTTTTTTTTATTTATTTTTCCGTTGTTATCGATTCAATTGTCTACCATTCACCAATTTTGTTCACTTAAAAGTGATAGACAATTAAATTGATAAGATCTCTCACTTTTAAAATTGAGATAAAGCCTTACCAAATATTAACACCTATGAATCCCTTCTTCATTAGAGGTAGGCTCGGCTCACCGGGGTACTCTCTTTTTACGTTGGGTAAGTAGGGTAATAAAAGCTATTACACGTGAAAATTGGTTGGACTCAACGGGATTAATGTGGGATGAATCGGCCTCACCGTGCCCATGATTAGTTCCGGGGCTAACATATAGTTTTTTGAGAAAATCTGTCAACCGAGAGTTCTAATGGTAGAATCAGTCAAATTGTTGACTCACCAAATTTATATAAATAAGGGATGAATCGGCTCACCGTTCCCGTGTTCATATAAAGATGGGTCTTGGAATCGTTTATATAATTCAGTGAAAGATCATTATATAAATGCCTATTTATTGAAACTTGTTAAAGTTATTTTTCAAGTATTTATTTACGATGAATGTTAAATTTCCCACTTATTCCGTTTATTATTTTATATCGCGCAATGACTATATATTCAACTCGCTCCTCCATTTATAGAATCGATAATCCGTTATACATGAAAAATAGTTTTCTAAGAGTATACGGTAACTTGTTTAATCGATTATTCATCTTTTCTCCGATTTACCACCATAGCTAATTAGAAAAATGCATTTACATTTGATCCTCATATTGTCTGTTGTAAAGATCTCTTATGAAGAGGATAAACTGAATTTTGCTTAAATCAAAAGTGTTTCGATTTTACAATATCATTTTATTTACAACAATATTACTACAATCTTATTGCTCGTGAGATAAATGGTTATACATACTTAAATTGTTTAAGTACTTATTAAATTCGTTGGGAACTGATTGGTAATATGATTTGCAATCGAAATCATGATTAACCAATGACCACATTCATTTTATTAAGTTTCTTAGAAGTGAGTGGGAGCTCTAAGAGGGATGTATATATCTTAATAGTTAAGATTAGGACGAGGTTCAAAAGAGAATTTGGTTTAAGTATTTGGTTTAAGGCAAAGGTTAATAAGGATAAGCTATTGTGAATAGCAACACCAAACCATAGTGCAAGGCCAACCCTAATCAAATTTGTTGATATTTTAATTGAAATATTACATTAATAGAAAAATACCCCTAATTTTTGAATAAGAAAGTTAGGTGTGTGACACCTAAAAGGTTTGTTCTTTTCTAGATATTTATATGATTGACATTAGTTATACTTCTACCACTTCATCAATATTTGATATCGATAGTGGTTATAATAATTGTTATTGGTTCATGAGATGATAGTCGTGTGACGATTAGCTTTTAACTAATGTTAACTATCTCGTAGGAAATGGAACGAGAGTAGTTGTCATTCCATTATGAGGCTTATAAGTGTTATAAATATGTACTTAATCTAGTTTTTTGGTTTAGAATTGTGCTTTAATAAAAGTTTTATGTCAGACACATAGGGTTTTACTTATATGATATAAACAAATGTTGTACCCAAATTTGCCATGATTTGATCTATGGCTATGCCAATCAAAATATTGGTTATTTTTCACCTAAACTAGATAAATTTATATATATCATATAGAATATAAAAGGTTCATAATTTTTTTTTTGGTGACCCCGATCTAATCTTAGTTCTGAATTGAAATTGCATTCATGGACTAGTGTAAACTAAGTCTTCGTGAATCATTTGATTGTGAATCTCATGAGATCAAAGAGTTTTTATTGTAAATATGATTACCAGTAAGACTATAAGATCAAAGTTTCACGATCCGATCGTGGAAAGTATAACTAAAGTGATGATTTTTGTTTGTTACCAAAAGTAATGTGATACAGTATCACAAGTTAAAATCTTTCCGTAACACACATTATTCGATAAGGTGTGGTTGGAAAGAGATAATATAGAACTTATACGATATGGTTTTTTTTATCTTAGTCAAGTTTTATTGAGCCACTTGATTTTATAATTGGGGTTTTTCTATTTTGTCTACTAATTTCTTTTTCCCACTAAGTCAAAGTACCTTTTTAAACAACCATATTCACTCCGTATATTAGATATGGAAAGGTATAGTACCTAATTTGTAAGTTGTCCGAATAAAAACATGTGGTCAATTATCCTACAAGTTCATGAGAATAAAGTGTTTGTGGCTCATGATGCTGTCTTTATAGAAAAGAGGACAATTTCTAAATGACAGAGTGGGAGAAAATATTGAAGAGCCACAAATGACACAAGAAAATTGTTTTCTTATTGTCAAATAGAGTGTATATTTGTTCGGAATATACGAGGTCGGGATAAAATCCATCACTCTTTATAGATGAGTATATAAGTGTTACTTTTTGAAAGTGATGAGAGATGATAAATCGTTATTTAAAAAATTATGATACCTCTTACTTACAAAGAGGTTGTTTAAAAGGTTGTTTCTAGTTTCAACTCTATGCAATGGCTATAGAAGTCATCTTAATCCGAATTAGAATTCAAGTGTAATTATCTGGTAAATAACCTGGTATATTTACATGAAGAAGTTTGACCTCTTCAATGTAACTGACTTGAATAAAAAGATGTTTTCTAGGCTTACTTGGTGAAAAAAAAATTTTTGCACCAGTTTCAATGCTTCTATAAACTCGGATTATACTGGCAATTGTTGCATTTCATAATTGTCAATTTAATAGTAGGATATCAAAACCATCTTCCCGAATCTGATTCGTTCTAGAAGAAAAAGTGTGTTTGACACATTTAGAGGGTTTTTTGTAGATCCTTACAAACTTAAGATTGTAGCAAACTTTTGAAGAAATCTTAAGAGAGCATCATGGAGTTGGAATGATTAATAGATCGTATTATAAAAAATTTCTCAAGATGTTGAGGAATTATGTTTACACATGAAGTTTAGTGGGAGTATGGTGGTCTTATGAGTCTTTATATAGTCTGTATATAAATCATTTGGAATGATGGAAGACTTAGGAGAATATTAATACATCTTAATATATCCAGATTTATTAGATAAATCAAGGAGGGATATATGCGCTTTATTAGGAGTCTTATGTAGGTGAGATTCTTGACAAGTTCAAACAAGTTGAACTCATTAGAATTGATTCTAATTGCTTCCGCTGTCAGATTAATTCTATACGCTATGATGTATTATTGTCTTAACAATTCATATACTTTGAGTATTTTGAGTTTTTATTAATCAAAGTTAAGTGAAGGTCATTTAATATCCAAATTAGTTACTATTTAGTACTTGAGAAGAACTAAGTAAATAAAACTAAGTGTTTTGATATTTATAATTCATGTAATGAGTTAGATGAATGTTTGTTGTTGTTTATGTAAAAGATACATTAAACACCATCCTTTAAAACATTTAGGGATTGTTTGAAATCCCGTATTGGCTATGAGGAGTTGATCTGTTGGAAGAGTTTCAGGCAGTCATACATTGCGGATTTTACAACGGAAATTAAGTACTTCATAACATTCGATGTTGCGATACGAAGTAGCTTGGATTTGACAATAATGCAAGGACTAGTAGTAGCTCATGCAGTCGCATATCCTATCATGATATACTGTGAAAACAGTGGGAGCTATCTTCGAGGTAAGGGTGTCATAGTCTAGAGTTAAGTCTAGACATGTACTTAATTAAGTTACATGGGATTTCAGTTATGTGAAACAATGGGAAATAGCAATTGTTGGTTTGATAAAATGAGGTGTCATTGATTTTAAACCAAGGTTTTGTTGAAGGCTAAACATGATAGTCATGTCGTTTCAATATGATCGAAATATGGCAATTGAATTGCTGCAGATTATATGATGTGTAATAATCTGATAGTGTATCAATTTTTACATATATGATATATAATATCATTTATCGTTTGAGTTTTTCCAACTCTTATATATTCAGGGCTAACTGGATATTAGTTATACTTTGTTTTTATCCAAATAGGTTGTAGTGACAATGTCGGACCCTATTAAGTGAACTGGATTAACATTGTATAGTGTCCCTAGTTACTTAATGAGGTGACGTCTCGGAGTGACTAGATTGTAAGGCGATAGATCACGAGTTCGACTGTCATATGACCATAGAGATGGTTGGTCGATTACATAGGCAGAATGTAGAGACATTTTGTCGGACAGTGACCATTTATAGAGTCCTTTATGTTGCCTGGTCGTGGCGAGGATTTCAATTATTCCTTCGAGTCAATTTTTTAGACTTGCGACTATTTGTCTAAGTTGGTATGGTTTTCCGGTGGCTTTGGTTTTTGTCCAAGGTCGCGCCGTAAAAGGAGGCTGATGGACATTTACTGGGTCATTGTGATCTGTATCGAACGAAGAAAATAGGTCAATAGAATTGTCCATCCATGTCATTATATATATCTCAAGGCCACTCGAGGAGAGGTGACAGGAAATGCGTGGCCACGCTCGGATGTGATCTATAGTAGATTATCCGGTCAGACAGTCATTCTCCAGATCGAGGAAACCACTTTATGATATGATCACGTGCAAGAACGACCTGAAAGACCTCTTGCATTGAGTGGGAGATAATATTGGACAAGAGAATTGGTAGCGCACAGTTGTGTCGGACAAGTGGGAGATTGTTGGAGTAGTGTCCTCCACAATAATGCTTCTACATAATAAATCTCGTACAAGGAATATGAGGGATTTATATTTTATATGTTTGTCAGCTGGTCAACGTTAATCGGTAATGATTGGCTGACTAGAGTTTGACATTACTGTCGTATGACGGCGGTGACCAGTTGATCCCTTTAGGTCACACCTATAGGATGATGCCCAAATGGAAAAATTAGTTATTTGTATAAGATACAAGTTAATTAATTCCTTGTTTAGGTTGACTTTTATTAGTCAAGTGAATTTAATGTTTGATGAAGAGTAAAGTACTTAGGCCATAGGATTTTATTATTCAGTTATATGATAATTGAATAATAAATGTAATACGATATTTAGTAATTAATAGTTAATTTACTAAATATATACGTAGTTTGTATTATTTATGAGGTGGAGGTAATTAGCGAATTAATGTTACAAGAAGTTGTAAAATTAGCCAAACGGGTTTTATAAGACTCATTTTATGTTGAAAGTGATAAAATGACACTTAAATGTTAAGTGTATTTTATTTAATACTTTGTATTATTTAAGTGTTAAATAATCAGATAAATATTTTTATTATATAAGATAATAAAATAAACGACTTATAAGCATTTGAAGGACAGATGTCGAAAGACGAAATAAGACCCGGAATACTATATGTAAACTGAGAATATGGAGATAATGTGACCATAATAGGTCTTTGTCTTTCACTCATGTTTATGAGTATTATAAGCTCATTTGTTTACATTTGATGGCCTATAAATAGGCTACTATTCCACTTGTTCTAAGTGGAAAAAATCTAGAGAATCAAAATCCTCAAAATACATACTTGTTAAGCCATTTAAGAGGAAAAAGAGAAGACTTAAGATCTTCATCTTCAACCTCTAAAATTGATTAAAATTTGATCAATCTTCATCAAAATAAGTTCACAAAAATTAATATATTTCTTATATTATCAAAGTAATAATATTTGTAATATAAAAAAACAAGGTTTACACTAAACTATATCTAGTTAATATACTTAGTGTTTTTGGGCTAGTCTTGGGTGCAACCAAAGGAGGTCACCTATTTTGGTGACTTGGGTTATGGAGGATCATCCTACACTATTATAGCTCAAGAACTACAAAGGTAGGAGACATTTGTAGTTCCAAAAATGCCATCTTACCAATGTAAGAAAATTTCTTCTTATTAATTTTTGCATGCATGTATTATTTAGACCACCTTATGAAATTAGCTTGTAATTTTAATATCATTAGAGAGTATAATGAGGTCTAAATTCCTAACAACTATGTGTTGTTAGTGTAGTTTATATGCTCAAAATCATAGCTTGGAAGTGTTTGTCGAAGTATAGAATGAACTATCGAATTGCAGGAAAAACGCGAGGGGCGCAGGCTGCGCCTCTTATGCGCGGGTTGCGTAGCCCCCATGCGCAGGCTGCGCCCGTGGCCGCTGTAGCTTGTGTTCGTTAATTGCTTGTGGGTTGTTTTGAGTGATTGTTACCCATTTGCTTTAACATGTTTTAGATTTGTTGGGCAGATTGGTCCGAACTATTATAGGGTAGCTCTCAAAATAGGGTCTTAACTTGGTGCAACTCATAATTAAAGCTAGAACATATACAAGTAGTCCATACCTCATTTCAGCATCCAGGAGACTTTTACTTACATAGTAGACTGAGTGTTGTTGTCCGTCCAGCTCTTTGACCAGAACTCCACTAACCGCAGTCTCAGTTACTGAGAGATAAACCGTTAGGGATTTATCTTTTACTGCCTTGGCTAGTAAAGGAGGAGTGGACTGGTAACTTATTAAATCTTCGAAGGCTGATTGGTGATCAGGGGTCCACAGGAAGTCTTTGTTCTTTCTGAGCAGATTATAGAATGACTTGCATCTCTCGGATGACCTTGATATAAATCTGTTCAGGGCTGCTACCCTTCCTGTTAATTTTTGGACGTCTTTGACGCTTTTTGGAGGTTCCAGCTCCAAGATGGCCTTGATCTGCTTAGGGTTGGCTTCTATTCCTCTCTTTGTCACCATGTAGCGTAAGAATTTGTCTGCTGAGACTCCAAAGTGACATTTGGAGGGATTTAACTTCATATTGAATTGTTCCAGTATTTGGAATGTTTTTTCCAGGTCTTTAACGTGATCTGCAATTCTTTTGGACTTGACCACCATGTCGTCAACGAAGACTTCCAGTGTGTCTCAATTTGATCTTCGAACATCATATTGACCAGCCTCTGGTAGGTTGCCCCTGCATTTTTCAGACCAAAGGGCACGACAGTATAACAATATACCTCTTTCAGTAATGAATGTTGTGCTTTCCTGGTCTGAAGGATGCATCTTTATCTGATTAAACCCAGTTGAAGCGTCCATGAAGGTTAGCATTCCGTGCCCTGTTGTGGCATCTACCATGGCATCAATGTGTGGCAAAGGAAACGGATTTTTTGGGCAAGCTTTGTTTAGGTCAGTGTAATCTACACAAGCCCTCCACTTGTCATTCTTCTTTTGCACGACCACCACATTGGCCAGCCAGTCAAGGTACATTACTTCTCTAATCATTCCCATGTCCAGTAGCTTTTCTACTTCTTGGTTGATGATCTCATTTCTTTCGGAGGCAAATTTTCGTCCTTTTTGTTGCACAGGCTTGAAAGATAAATAAATTTAAAAATTGAATGAGAAATGAATTAAAAATGAAGTAGATGATTAAATAAATATCGAAATAAATATATAAATTAAAAAGTTAAGTAAATAAATAAGATATTTAAAAATAAAATAGATAAATAAATAATAGAGATTTGAAGTTTTAATATCTAAAACATAGAACTTAAACAAGTTGGAAGACAAATCCCTAGCTAATGATGCGACATAGGACACCAAATGCATGTTTGATGAGTTGAAACTTGTAAACACAGGTTGGAACAAGTATGATATGGCCATCATTTACGACCAAAGTGCCAAAAACCAATTAGACATCTAATACCAAATTCAGACTTGACACATAAACGTGAATCCTGGTTGTTTTACTTTTGACTTCCATTTTATTTGGAGAATACTGAATACTACCGTATGTAGTAAAATACGTAAAATTAATAATACCCCCTCCATTCCAATCAATTCTATAAATTTTAATTTTTGGATATTATTTATAATTTGAGTAAATTTTCGACACAACTTTTAAGATATAACATAAAAAATAGGCATGTGAGATCTTGTTTAAATTGTCTTACCGAGTATATTGTAAATATCAAAATTTTATAATTTTTATCGATACGTAACTAAAAGATATTAACAAAAGAAAACGGATATTGGCAAACATGAATAACGTAAATGTATAATATTGATTGGAATGGAGGAAATTCATTATATACATGAAATCTCATGTGCCACCGTTTTTCTATGATTTTTGGTAAAGTGTGATCACTTTTTTGGCAAATAATGACCAATTTACGGTAAATAGTACTATCTTGACAAACGTTTTCATTTTTTAGTTATAAAAAATGGTCACTAATTAGCCAAAAATTATCCCTATATATCAAAGATTGGTCATATTTTTTTTGGTCACAAGTGAAACGGATGTAAAATAGAATTTGCGCATTATATATGCTATACTAACCCTAATATTATTACAAATTGTTAACATTATTTTTTTTATAAGATAATTGAAATTCCTCCCCCTTATTGATCATCCTGACAGCTCATAATTTTCTTCTACTTATATAAAAATATATAGATTATTACTGATGCCTATATCCTCTTCGTTGATAATTTACAATTACAAGAGCCAACCAATAATTATTCATAAATAGAAGCTATATTATTTGTTTCATCTTCATTCAACCTTGTTTTCTCTCTTTTCTTTCTGCAACCTCCAACTTTTTTCCCCAATACAAGTTCATCACAGGTTTGGTTTTTTGATTCATTTTCTCCTCTTTGTCGTGCGAATTCGAATTTTATATTCATACGGACTAGGATTGTTATTATTATTATTATTATTATTATTATTATTATTATTATTATGATCACCAAAAACATGGTTTACAATATTAAAATCTTGAGTTTTTAAAATATACTATATAGAATCAACAAGTGCATTTTAATTTGAGACCAACGGGTATCAAACTTAGATTATGATCTTACTTGTTAGCTAAAGTATCTACGTGGTTTCGTATTTGGATGCAACATTTGCCACCCTTTTTTTGTCATCATTATTCGTTCGGGTGGTAATACTAATAACTAATAAGCTACCAAAAGACGAAGCTACCTTATGGGCAATGGCCCGGGTAGGATTTTCAATTTAGTTAATAAAATTTAAAAAAGTAGAATAATTGTCTATTGATAGCAAAGTGGTAAGCATACCATTGTGAAGTAGTTATTATTTGTAGGTCCTGAGTTCGAATCCGGGAAATTTGGATTTCGATTTTTTAATTTGCTTATGTCTAATGTTTATTCCCCATACAATTTTGTTATTTAGCGTAAATTTTAATGTCCTTTGGATCTATTATATTTTTCTCATCAACAACGACATAAATAATATTATCATTTTTACAATTTTAGTCTTACCTATATTTATATTAACAATATCTTATAATAGGTTTATTATCATATATGTTTTCGATGTATTTCATATTATAGATAAAAAGGATCGGAGTAGTACGAGTATTAATTGACTATGGAGTAATTTGTTGAAAAAAAAAGCAATGTCATAATTCATTAATTAAATAAAGATATAGATTAATTTGTATGTGTTGTAAGAGGAAGTACGTTTCAAATGAGTATAGAAATGAACGAAGTACAAATCAGTACAGGTTACTCTTTAACCCTAACTTCGTCTCTAAAGCTACCTAAGCATGAAGAATCATAAACGATTCTTATTTGATATGCAAGCCACTAATTTAACCTTAAAATACAAAGCAACAAAATCCATCAATTAATTTATAGGAACAGATGCTCTATCAATTTTAATTGGATGTATATAAATATAATAGATGAAGAAATATGATTGGGTGGGCAAAAGCGTATAAGGGCAAGTGCAATGGTGAGCAACAAGGTTGTAGCTAGAAATTGTCATTTCATATTTTTAATCTACTCCCCTTTTAAGTTACCATCACACCCAATGGTGAAGCAATAGTCATTGTAATTTAAATGATCCCACAATTTTTTTAACTTTTTTAAAAATTTTAAAGTATACAAAAAACAAAAAACAATAAATCCATATATTAATTGTGGATCTTCTTAAGCAACTAGCTCCATGGAGCTACTAGCTTAGTCCAAGCTAATCCAAATATAGTGGTACAATGGTTTGTGTTGGGTCTATGTCTTGAATCTGTTAGTCGCCGCTTCGAACGACTATGCGGGGGTCTCGCTGCCGGGTTAGCGAGTCTGGGTCCAGGGGCGAAGCGCCCTGGTTTAGGGGTTCGGGGGCAACGCCCCCGAAACCTAAACGGTATCTGATTTCTGTATTGGGTTAGGGTTTCTGTCTGAGCTTTATTAGATTAAGCCTAATCTGTTTTGTATTAGGTTAAGAGTACTATATAAACTCTTAACCTCTACCCTAGCAGTCATACTTTTAATATCGTTCTGAATCTATAATCTGGAAAACTTCTCACATTAAGAAAATTCTCTCTCTTCTGCCCTGTGGACGTAGCTAACACACCGTTAGTGAACCACGTAAATCTGTGCGTTTGTTCTTTATTGTTTGTTTTAGTCTTTCTCTGTGCTTCCGTTATAACAGTTTGGCTACTAGCTTACAAGTTTTCATATTTGTAAGCAAGTCCCTTAGCTAAACCATTGCACTTGCTCTAAAAATGCATGCATAAATACGAGGTATTTTGTGTTTACACGGAAAGTGCATATGCATGTGAATTAAGATTTATGAGTTATGAGTTATGAGTTATGAGTTATGAGTTATGAGTTATGAGATGTGGAATCACGAGCAAGTGAATAAGAATATAATAAGTGTACAAACTTCACGCCATATTCCATGATTATCACAAAATAAATTATTAAATGTGCACATGTTTGTGGGACAAAATAACTAACCTGCCAGAGATTGGGTCCGATCTCATGACATCCAGGCAATTAAAAAATGAGGCCGTACCTAGGGATGCTTGTGTATAACAAAAATCAGCAGGTGTTGTTTGTGACGGGCTAATTCCGTCACAAGTTTGTGACCTCTCATAAAAAGGAGAGGGGATAATGTGGGCTACCCTTTATGTACTTTCTCACTCATCTCTTATGGATATTGTGTGAGAGAAAACAGTATCCGTCACCACCGTCACAAATGAGAATTGGTGAACAAAAATAATCGACTAGCTCAAAACAAAAAAGTTTAAAGTATATCATATAATTATATTTATGTTTTATTTTTTTTAATTGTCCGATATGTTATAATGAATACTAATATATTTAAATATATAAATTATTTAAATAAAATAATAAGTTATGAAACAAAATATTTTTTTTTTTTTCATATTTATTAACTTATTTAGTTGAGTTTTATACTTTTGGGTTAGTCTTTTATTAAAAATTGTTTTATAGAGCAATTTGTGTAAAAAAAAGTTTATTTTTAATATATTTCTGGATGACCTTTGCATAAATTTGTCTTTTCAATACAAAATTTGCATAAACATTTTTTGTTTTAATCGTCAGTTCATGAGCCAAGTGGGTGGTCTAATTAAACTTAAATGTGCAACGGGAGCGGATGCAGGATTTACTTAAAGGAGGACACTGAATTTTTTTTGTTAAAATAACATTTGTTACGTGTCCTTCTATTTCACTCGCAAATCTCCCCATGTGCGAGTTATTATTAGTTTCGACCGACTCTAGTAATTTTCGAATTGAATCATATTTTAATAGATCTAGCTCTTCGGTTAAAATTAACAGTTGATACAACAAGAAGAGCTTATTTTTCATTCGATTTTCAATGTGAAGTTATTATACATAAATAAGATTGTTAGATTATTTCTAATCATCTTTGTTAGCTTTTGTATAGCTTTTTGTATTAAAATTAAAACAAATCAAGTATCATATTTTTTTTTGTACACAGTTGAAAAATATGTTATTTTTCTTTATCTATATATATATCTAGATATACAATATAACCCTATCGATATCAGTAAGGATTTGTGATAAACAAAAGCGAGTGAATATGATATGGACATATTGTAGAGCAAGAGTGAAGCTTTTTTTTCCCTGTTTTTTGGAGCTGCTTTTATTTGGTAGAATCAAGGCTAAAGGATTATGACAACATAAGAGTCGGAGACGGAATTTCAAGTGGATAGAATTTTAGTGTATATATGTATATATATAATCACAAAAAAACATTCGATGCTTTTGTGAGTTTGTCACAAGTCGGCCTTTTCCATCTAACACGGTATCCTTTGGATGTTTAACGTGACAGCTATTGAACTACAGCTGACCGGACCGATCTCGAAGCTTATCAATTACATTCGACCGCCATTGTTATCCAGGACTGTCTTGTCTATTTTGTACATCTTAGAGGTGCACTAAACTGTAATACAAAGACAACAACAAGTTTGAACAAGGAAACAAGAGAAAAGAAAGATGGGGTTTTGGTCACTATTTGAAGTGGCATCAATGCCAATTCTGCAAGTTTTGATTATCAGTGGATTGGGTGCTTTTTTGGCTTCCGGCTATTCTAATCTCCTCACCGCTGATGCTCGAAAGACTTTGAATAAGGTACTCTCGTCATTATTATTTTTGTTCGTTTTTCTTATCATATGATGTTAGGTTAACCACCATTAATTTTACTCCGTTTATACTTTTCTATTCAAGATTTCAAAGTATATTTAGAAAAATTGGATTTATACGTACTTTAATATTGTGTAATATCAAATGAAAAATCAATCACCCTATAATTGGATAAAGTTGAAGAGAAGGTAAGATTGAAATTGCATTTGGAAAATTATTTGTTAAGGCTGCGTTGATCAACCAAACTAAAACATCTAAAATTCAAACTCTAATTAATTAAATTAATGATTGAGTAGTAGACGTACGTTAGTTCTCTTAAAACCTTCATGGGATGCAATTTCTTCCGTGTGATATTGTCTATCATGCATTCACTGAATTCATGAGATATAGTTTTGCGAGTTTGTTCTAGGTGGGGCACTTTGACCATAACTTTTTTATTTTAAAATTTAGGATTTTTTTGTTAAAAACCACCTAATATGTTTGTTTTTTTACAAATAACCACCTAATATGTCTAACTTTACAAATAACCCCCAACTTTTCAGTATAACTAACCAAACTCACACCTTATTTTAAATACGTTAACGGTTTTCTTATTCTCCGACTTGTTTACGAAACTACGACTCATGATTAAGTGAAATACCTATTTTACCCCTCCTTTACTAATTTCCTATGCTCAGTGAAAAATTATCAACACACTAAGGAGTCGTTTGGTTGCACGTAGGAATTCGTATTGCCTAGGAAGTCGTAAAACACGTGATTTTAAAATTCACGTGAATTAGAAAATCTTGTTTGGTTGCTAGGTAGGAAATGCAATTTATGTAGGCATTCTCACTTACCTATGGGGGCCTAGGTAAGTCACTTCCTCCATTATGGAGGAATTGCAAATTCATGGAAAGTACAAATTCACGTGAATTGGGGTGACCAAACAAGAGGTCAATTTAGCAATTCACGTGAATTTAAAATTCCTACGTTTCTTAGTGGGTAACCAAACGACCCCTAAGAACCCTAACTTTACAATCAAGTTCATCTCCAATGACTTTCCTTTTGTTGGTTCTGCAAATTTGTTCAACTACTTGAAGTTGGCTACAAGGAGGAACAAACACAGATATTAAACCCATTTTTTTTTTAAAACTACACGGCTTATGACGGGGTTTAAAACCTAGAATTATCAAAACTATTTTTGTGAATCCTTGTGCCAAAAAACGACATTATTTGATCATGATTAGCTAAAAAGCATAATCATAAGGTAAAAGTCCCCAAATTATTTGGGCAATTTCGTTTGCTGGACGCCTGGACTTGCAAAGTCCAAATTTTCCAAATTTTGATCTAATCAATTACCTATCTAATCGATTACCCATTTAATAATTATATTTTCATAAAAAACTAAGTTAATTAAGAAAACTTACCTTCAAAACATTCTCAATTGAATACAAGTTGATAGCTTTTCATTCTACTACAAATAACTTCCTTCTATATGGAATTTTGGTTGAATATTTAGAGACAAATTGTGCAAATAACTTCCTTCTATATGAAATTTGCAGACGAACAAACAGAAATTAATCGGGGATGAATTTGATTGTAAAAGTTAGGGTTCTTTGTTTTGTTATAATTTTTCACTATGCAGCAATTCATGTTTTTGGGATAATTGGAAAGTTATAAATGAAGGGCAAAATAGGTATTTCATTTAAGCATGAGTCGTATATGAGTCGTAGTTTTGTAAATAACTCGGAAAATGAGAAAACCGTTGACGTATTTAAAATAAGGTGTGAGTTTGGTTAGTTATGGTAAAAAGGTGGTGGTTTTTTGTAGAGTTAGACATATTAGGTGGTTTTTTGTAAAAAGGTGAACATATTAGGTGGTTTTTAACAAAAAAAATCCTAAAATTTAATAGGTAACTAAATTTATTTCAAATCGGTTTAAAATACAAAAATAAATCGTTTTGTATGTAATCATGTCCCGGCCCCAGGATCCCGGATCCATACCATATGAATCCACTTATCCGGGAGTATGTTTTTTTTAAAGACGATGTCACTAATTATGGTACTCTTTTCAACAAAGTTGTAAGATATCCTAGATCAAATAACAAATTTTAATGCGGATTATGGAAATGATTAGTTGCGGTAGTTGTAAGATTTGGGTAGTGATTTTAGTAATGTAAAGAAATGAAAGGAGGAAGAATTTGTGTTAATTAAAAATGGATGCAGATAGTGTTCGTGGTATTCACTCCATCCCTCATGTTTGCAAGTTTGGCCAAGACCGTCACTTTGCAAGACATTATTTCATGGTTAGCTATCTTTCTTCATTTTCCTCTACTTTTATTTAAAAAGTCATGTTTTTCCTTTTGTTTTCTTGTTTATTAATAGGTAATCTCCACGCAAAACAATGTTTTTAATCATTGACTCCAGTTAGTCTCTTCATTTTAATCATTTATTTACATTAATTAAATTAGATTATACTATGTACTTAGGAATGTATGCTTATTGAGTTGGTAGACTCAAAACATAACATATTTCTTAGGAATCATTTAAATTTGCAGGTGGTTTATGCCCATTAATGTAGGGCTAACCTTTTTATTCGGAGGAATCCTTGGATGGATCTTAGTAAAACTGCTAAAACCTGGATTACACCTAGAAGGTTTAATTATTGCATCTTGCTCATCAGGTAATCTACCCAATTGCTCAATTATACTCTTACGTCCGTCCCGGTTAATAGTTATCATCAGACATTGAGTACATACATATACCGCCATTATGTAATTTAATCATGAATTCTGCGAATTAACAGCAAATTTAGGAAACCTTGTTCTAATCATAGTCCCTGCAATCTGCCGTGAGGATGGCAGTCCATTTGGTAGCGACCATGACGCTTGTGCCTCCATTGGCCTCTCTTATGCTTCCTTTTCCATGGCGGTATCAAACTCTTTTTCTCATTTTTTGTTCCTTTTCTCTTTTTGTCCTCCTTGTTTTGCTTTCCAACTACAATGCATGGAGTATTAAATATACACTGATTTAGCGACACCTAGAGCTACCACATTTTGATGATGTTTGTATCACAAGATATTAGACAGTAAGTCAGTAACATATGGAATCTAAGAGGAATACAAAACTCGACTTATCCTTTGTATCCATTGTAAATCTGTAGCGGGAAGTTGTCTTGCACTCTTACTCCAAAACCGCTGCATCCCACTCTTCACTGTTAACTTGACTTGTACTCTAGGATGTAGGATAGATTGATGTATTCTAGCAATCCATATAGCATAGCCGCATAGGTGAGTCCAACAAATCACGCACCAATCAATCTTTTCTATATTTTGCTTCTGCTCCTTCCCCTGCCCCTGCCACTACTATATCATTGAATCATATTGTCAGGTTGGAATCTGATAGCCAAACACTGTTGCAGCTCTGAAATACAGACACTGCTGTATGGACAGTTATAGAATACATGATGCCATGATGGTGGTGACTTCATTGGCTATGTCACAAAGATCACAGATACTATCCTGACAAATCCCCATAGTCTACAGTCTGTCTTTCGTAAGCAGTCTGTTGTGCATACTCATCCAGTAAATGAAACCACCAGGGTTCTGGAGAGACAAACTGCTGGCTTCTCTCTACACTTTTAAGCTTGTTAATTGCTCATTTACTAGTCATTCAACGCATTCGCAAACACTTCTATTATGTGTATGCTACAAAAGTGTCTCTTGTAGTCTTGTTGGTAACCACATGGTAAAATTGTGTATATCCAATCTTCTTTCCTCGGGCCGTGTCCTTAACGCACCATGGAACATTGTTGTATGTTTGACTATAAGGTTTCTGTTCAAGCTTCTGTTAGGACTTTAATGCAATGCAATCTGTGTCATTATCTAATCTATGGCTACAAGTGAAGAAATAATAATCTTAATTAATGAAATCATTGATTTTCAGCTTGGTGGGTTTTTCATATGGACATACACTTACCATCTGGTGAAGAGTTCATCTATAAAATTCAAGGCGCTAATAGCAGCTGAAGAGGAGTCTATAAAACAGCCCAACAAGGACTTAGAAGCCAATGAGAACTCTCATCTTCTTAATGTAAGTTATTTATAAAAATCCAACACTTAATGGATATAAACAAGAGTATGCTGCACTAATCCAGCCAGTATGTTTTCGCTTTTTTTAAAACATTATAGGAACGTCCCCACTTCATCTCTATGACTGATGAAGAACTAAGCAAATGGTGTAGGAGTATATCTCAAAGTAACACTTGTAGTTGTAGATAGGTGCAAAGTTCATAATATTGGATGTCTGAACTTTTTTTTTTTGGCAAAACTGCAGGCATCTCCTAGAAAAGAGGAGCCCATTTGGCGAAAGGTAGTCGATGTCTTCCGTCAGATTCTAGAGGAGTTAATGGCACCTCCTACTGTAGCTGCTGTGAGTTTCTCTGATCCTTTTCTTTTTATGTATAACAATGTAATGTTCTATTTATTTGAATATTGTAGTCTCAAGTAACACTCAAAAGAGCTAACCAAAAAAACGTGATAAATGGATGCCTAATGCAAGTATCTCTGAATAGATGTTGCAAAGGTACATGTTTGATGTTTCTGATGACCTCTAAACTTGATTGTTCATTTATGTCAGGTTTTTGGACTCTTGTTTGGTGCAATTACTTGGTTGAAGCACCTCATTATTGGTGAAAATGCACCATTTCGCGTTATTCAAGACTGCATCAAATTGCTTGGGTAAGCTTCTATATATCCCCTGCCTGTTGTAGTTTTTGTATTACAAGAGTACAAACTAGTAACTAATATAAAAATGAAAACAATATAATTAAGACGGTTAATTACATCCAATGGAATCACTCTAAATGCACTTTCCTTAAAGTAACACGAAATCTTTGTAAGATAAGACGAAGGGTGCAATGTCAGGGAGAGGATAAGTATGGTTTTCAATCCAACCAATTAAAGGCAATATCACTGATAAACAAACTCTTTCACTAATGCTTATACTAAGAATCGGAGAGGGGAGAAAGCATAAATGTAATCGTAGTATTATTGATAATCCTTTGTTCGTATCTCGAATAAGTTATTCCTAATTTTATATTATTACGATTACGGTATAATACAATATACCGTAATATTCTCAACAGCTTATCATTACCATAAGAGCATCCACATTGAAGAGGATTTACCATCCTCTTAGATGAAAGAGAATGTTAAGAGGATGTCCTCTTCAATGTGGATACATCCTCTTAACATCCTCATGGAAGAGGAAGAGGAAGACATCCTCCATTTATAGAGGATGTTCTTGTCTAAGCCCTTGTGCCTTAAATTATTATATAAGAGTGAAATATGATGGAGGGGTTTACTTAAAAGGTAGAAAAGAGAGGAAGTGCACATCCTCTTTGATGTGGAGAAAGAAAGAGGATGAGGATGAAAAATTGAAAAATGTGACAAAGAATAAGAGAAAATACTATATCCAATGAAAAATTAGAAAAAATAATGAAGAGGAAGATAGCCTCCTCTTCAATGTGTATGCTCTAACTGACAAAAAGCTCCATGCCTAATACAATGTTCCGGAAAAAACAATCCAACCCTGATCGGGGACACAACCATTTGTTTAATTATCATTTTTTCTTCTCAAATTTCGCCAAGTATGTAATATACTGTCAACCCCCGAATCAGAGGCGAACCTACACAATAGCTAGAGGTAGCAACTAATCTAAAAGTATAAATGAGGAAGATGAAGTCGTGCAACCCCAAGATCTATAGCGGTAGGAACGGATAAAAACCAACAAAACCATGACATCAATAAAAATGTACTCCAGTGATAAAGTTGCTGACTTTAGATTTTCTCCTAAATTAGCCCGAAACTACAAAATTTAATAGTACCTCGCTATTTCTTATATATGACTACAGTACAATATAGTAGATAGATAGCATAGAGAACGTCATACGAATTGAAACGAAGGACGTAAATTTTTTATTTGTGTGTTCTTTTAATTATTTACTAACCTATTTTATTTGTGTGTTGCTTTAATTAAAGTTAGAAAAATAATTGAGACGAAAGAAGTATATTGTTTTTTGTTACAAATTACAAGTTGTGGCACTTTTTTTAATACTAACATTTAATGGTATATGAATTGTTCAAATAGGTTACTAGAAGTACTAAACTACTCGTAGTAGGACTAACATAGGGCTCAGGAACAATAAGCAACCTCAAAGCAATTAGCGGCTTAGCGCGATAAAAATTTGTCTTTTCAAAATGGAAAAAACGATTACTATAAAAAAAATCATGTTCATCCGCATTTCATTTAAGAGAAAAATGGTACACAATTTTTTCGCTATAGTACGACAACACTCTAAAATAGTGTCTCATATCCACTTTAACCTTGTACTCGATAAATCCGATTATATGAGCGTACCCGCAATACTCTCCTACTCACATTATATTAATTTCGAGCTGAAGTCGATTTTGACACGAAAATCCGAATGCACTTAAATATCCTAGTGATCAAAATCACTAAGAACCACAATTTGTATGTGGCAGTTCTACATGTGGGATCTTCCGATTCTCCAATTGATCTCACGTGTAAGATCGTCTCATAGAAGACTCATTACTAACTAGCAACTTTTGTGTAATAAATTTTGTCGACATATATATGGATCATCTGAAGTTTGGTGCATATATTTACTTATCTGTAGGGATGGAACTATACCATGTATCACTCTTATTCTTGGTGGAAATTTAACTCAAGGTACGTGATGTTTATCATAACAGCTTTGTTTTGGTATGTTTTGGGAAAAAGAATTGTGATGATTGATTTGTGAAATGAGACAGGTTTAAAATCAGCGAGAGTAAAGACACCAGTGATTATCGGTATCATATTTGTGAAGTACATTCTACTCCCGGTAATTGGAGTTGGAGTTGTGAAAGCTGCTGATAACCTTGGGTTTCTCCCTTCAGACCCTTTATATCACTTTGTGCTCATGCTTCAGTTCAGTCTTCCCCCAGCCATGAATATTGGTTAGTACACAACTGTCCGGGCTGTTTCATTTGATGTAGGTCGTTTTAGTGAGTTGTGCTATTAAATCTGGGTTCTAGTATGCATCTCGAAATCAGCCACTGCTGCCTAATCATAGTCCATAAGCATATAAGTAAGTTGTATTTATGAATGCAGGAACCATGACACAGTTATTTGATGTTGGACAAGAAGAATGCTCAGTCATATTTTTGTGGACATATGCTTCTGCAGCTCTTGCACTTACTCTATGGTCTACTGTATTCTTGTGGATTCTTTCCTGAACAACATAGGAGCGTAGGTAGGATGCGTAACATTTTCAACAACTAATTCTTTCAATCATGTATAATTAATTGTATCATATGATACCAAGCATCAATGGAGGCACCCATTTTTTTGCGATTCACAAGAGTGATTCAGTCAAAATGTTGGATGATGTCCGCCTCAATCATGCTCCACATAAACTTCCTAAATCGTCTCAGTTATCACTTATTTTTAGTCCTGTACGACTAAAACTAACAAATTGATTTATCCACACTAATATATTATCCAAACTTCAAATGCTCCAATCAATAACAGGGCCAGGAAAATTCAACTAGGGAAAATGATAATGAAATAATAGAAACTCGAAATAAATGGAAAATTCTATTTCAATTTTTGAATTTTTCATTTTTCAGTGGGGTCAATCAATTTAACTAGTCTTAAACCCGTGTAAATTGTACGGGCAAGCTTTCAAAAATTTGTTACTATACGAAAATGTAAATATTTGAGATTAGTTCAAAACATTTATATATATCATTTATATTCAAACTAACTAAACAAACAATAAAAATATATATCTCATTTAGTTCAAAACTTTTATTTAAATACAAACATAACAAAGACGTGGTCAAATTGTATGGATATGTTATTTTAAATATTGTTATTATTTAGAAGGGATTCAAAAGTTGAATATGTTTTATACCAAGTCATTCAATTTTAAATTTGAGTTTTTGCAATTTAAAGAATTTAGAGAATGTAAACAACGAACCTAACAAAAACCTCGATATTTTAATAAAAATATATTGTTAATGTGTGAAAATATATCAACGATCTTTAACAATTAGCTATCGAAATGAATTAATACCGTGAACCGAACCGCTTTTATGCAATCCACCAAACGAAGCGATAAGTCCGATTGGAGAACTCGTCCAATTGATACGTAAATATCTTGAGCTTATGCATTGACCAATACGAACATCACTTTTTTTTTACACTTTTCTATTTAATTTTAACCTACTTTACCCTTGTCTTCCCACTTCCCACCATCTCTCCCAATCTCCTTTAATGGCTTTAACAAAAATTTACATCCCCAATCTCAACACATATAATGTGCCTCCTTTCCCTACATTACTCCTGACTTTTAGTTCTTATTTCCCTTATAAATTGACCCTCTCACTCAAAATATATGAAATTTTAAACGTCTTTTCCCTCTTACTCAAGATCATCATTAATCAAGCCATTTAATCTAAGGGTTTAATCACTCAAACTATTCTTGTCTAATCTAGACGATGATTCCCCATTCTCAATAGGTAGTTTTGTATATGCATACCATTACCACGTTTTTTCAGTCATTTTTATTTTCAGGGAAATTAATTTTTTTTGCCTTTTTAAAATTCTAATAATTTCTAAAATCTTAATAATTTTTATACTCTATATTATTTTTCATTTGATCCAAATTTAACATATTTAAATATTTTGCACCTTAATTAAAATTTGTTTATGTGAATATTTTACTTATAGCTTTATAGATCTAATACATGTGATGTTGTGAATAATTTACTCACAGATTTAACTAAGTAATATTTTATTCATAAATTTGTTTTTGTGAATAATTTCTATAATTTTTTTTTTTCATTATTATTAGTAGTTGTATTTTTTATTCTTCGAGTCTGTTTTTTCCTTCTTCCATCAAATTGACAAAGTGCTATTTAACAGATTTGAATATTTACTATTGTTTTTATTAAGTTCATGTTACTATGTATTAAATTTGTAGATTGGATTTTCAGCATTTGATTTTGTTATTTTATTTTTTTTATCATAATCAAGTTAACAAATTTGTGTTAATATTGAGCAATTTGAATCTTGTGGCACACTGTTTCATCGAATCAAATTAATTCTCCTAAATTAAATGTAAAGATAGATCATGGTGGGCCCCTTGTATAAAAAAGATTAAAAAATGAACTTTCAACCATAATGCGACACCTAAGCACTGTGGTTGTTACTTTTATATATAAGATATTTTGTAACCATGAAACATACACTCTTGTTATTTATTTTTGATTAAATAATTAGTCTCTCTTGTGACGGGCGCTATCCGTCACAAGTTGAAGACGGAGCAAATAAATACCATATTAGCTAATATGGATATAAGTGGGTCATTTGGGATATTAATATATTATATAGATGATTTGACAAAACACATTAAAAATAAAAAAGAGGGAGAAGACCTCAGAGCACATACAATCAAGGGTTTTGTCCCACCTCTTAACTCTCTCTCTTATTAAGAGGTTACCCTTCTATTGTGGGTAACTCTAAAGTTTCTAAGGGGAAGGAAAAATTTCTTGTTTGGGGAAATTTGCTGTGTTGGTTCTTGTGCACAACTCTTTCTGTTTCATTTTTTTTCTTTTTTAATACTTTTGGTTCTTTTTATAAATGTACTATAATGTGTTTATGGTTAATAATTCAATAGTGCAACTTGTTTTAAACAAAATACAAAAATACTTCATTTTCTTTCCTCTATAAATAGAGTCCTGTTATGAAATATTATAGTATAATATTATATGGATGTCCATATCTTATAATATCTTAGAATGTTTTATCTTATGGAAACTCTACCTCATTGTATATGTATATATACCCCTCATATTGAGATGAGAACATACTTTTGTCTCTCTTACTTTCTCTCTACAATTCTCTCGTCTTTATTTCACAACACGTTATCAGCACGAGTCTCTAGTTGTCTAGTTACGTAACAAAGGAACAAAGTTTATCAAAAGGTTCATATTAGATCTATTCTACTATTCTCAATTGAATAAGGTACGTTTTCTTGCACATGTTATATTGGTTAATTGTAAAACTATAATTATATTGTTATGGAATTTGACAAGATTTTGGTAGGTATAGTCTATTCAAAAGATTTAATAATGTATATGAGATTATTATATCAGTTGTTTAAAATATCATATTATTTCGGAACTGGAATTTCATAGGAAATTTTTTTTGAAATAGTATATTTATATTGTTTAATTAAAGATTAGTTGTTGTACGGTTCCTAATAAAAACCTACATACAATGTTAGTTGTACGAAAAGCAGCATATATAATCTATTGTTTTGACGTTTTATTATGAGCTCATCATCTTGTAACATCCTTATCGTCCTCATAGGGAATTATGAGGGATATGTCAATATATTATAACTTTGACTTTAAGTTCAAAGTTTTAAAGGGGTCACACCAAGGGATATTTCAATATATTATAACTTTGACTTCAAGTTCAAAGTTTTGATGAGTGTAAATTTCACACCGTATATTCTCATAAGGGAGATATGTTTATATGACTTTGACCTGAAGTTCAAAGTTTTAAAAGTGTAAATTTAACACTGTCTCATAAGGGAGATATGTTTATATGACTTTAACCTGAAGTTCAAAGTTTTAAAGGGTGTAAGTCATATGTTTATATTATGACTTTGACCTCAAGTTCAAAGTTATGAGTGTAAATTTCACACCGTATATTCTCATAAGGGAGATATGTTTATATGACTTTGACCTGAAGTTCAAAGTTTTAAAAGTGTAAATTTAACACCGTCTCATAAGGGAGATATGTTTATATGACTTTAACCTGAAGTTCAAAGTTTTAAAGGGTGTAAGTTATATGTTTATATTATGACTTTGACCTAAAGTTCAAAGTTTTAAGGAGTGTAAATTTAACACCGTCTCATAAGGGAGATATGTTTATATTATGACTTTGACCTGAAGTTCAAAGTTTTAAGGGGTGTAAATTTAACACTGTCTTATAAGGGAGATATGTTTATATTATGACTTTGACCTGAGTTTTAAGGAATGTAAATTTAACACTGTCTCATAAGGGAGATATGTTAATATGACTTTGACCTGAAATTCAAAGTTTTAAGGGTGTACATTTAATACTGTCTCATAAGGGAGATATGTTAATATGACTTTGACCTGAAATTCAAAGTTTTAAGGGATGTAAATTTAACACTGTCTCATAAGGGAGATATGTTTATATTATGACTTTGACCTGAGTTTTAAGGAATGTAAATTTAACACCGTCTTATAAGGGAGATAAGTTTATATTATAAGTTTGACCTGAAGTTCAAAGTTGACTTTGACCTGAAGTTCAAAGTTTTAAAGGGAAAATTTAACATCGTCACATCAATACAATATATCCATATTGTATAAATTAATAAGTTTATATTGTATAAGGCAAGTGGCTAGCTATCTAATGAAAGCTAGTGGTCAAAAGTTCACATCAATACAATATATCCATATTTTTTTTAGCCAAAATTTATTTCATTTAAAGTAATGAAAGTCGGGTGAGACTCATATATGCTCGAAATTTGATACGATAAAGGATAAATTATTATGGGTTGAAATTTTGACATTCACACTATGGCCTGAAGTTCATAGCGTTTGCAAATAATGAAATTATGGCTCAAATTATGACGGGAAGTTCATAATGTTTACAAATACTCAAACTTGTGGCCCGAAGTTCACAAGTGTTTGCAATTCATTTTTTGTTTACGGTATTATATTTTGATTATTAAAGCAAGAATAAACTTGGGGTTTATTCATAGTTGCCAAAAGCTCATAAATTATGGCATATGAGATTTAGTAATGATGCAGTATACTTTTTATTTCACTCATATAATGTAGTCTGAAGACACAGTATTGTGAAAAAAAAAAATGTTTTGAGTGAAATTATTATTTTATTGGGAATAAATTAGGTCAATGATAGTCCTTATATATAAGGACGTGGTGCGTTTATTTTGAAACACTTATATTCCTATCAAAAGTGGATATTTACTATACTCTTGAAAGAAAGAGGGTGTGGTGTGTTTATCTTGAAACACTTATATTCCTATCAAAAGTGGATATTTACTATACTATTGAAAGAAAGGTGTTAATGTGACGCTCATAAGGTATTATAAGGTAAATAGTCGTAAAAATACAACTAAATTTTAAGTTGTTGAAACCTTTGTGGTTAAGAGAATAATTGATTTGTAAGTTAAATTATGATCAATTTACAAATCTAATTATCATGTTATACGACACATTAAAAGGATGTGATAAACATGACTATGTCATCATTGTATATGTTGACGATTATAATTATTGGTCATTTGAGAAAACTCAAAGAGGAATATATTTCTTATTAGAATATTGATGAGTCTTGCTTTCATATATGGGATACTTATTGTGTCATTTGTCACATCAATTATCAGGTTGAATAAAGTATTGCTGACTACAAATTTAGCATGAGAAATATAGTCAACTTGGAGTGGCGTTCAATAAGTGAAATTATTGAGATACGGCCGATTTTTATTAAAGTTTGCCATGAATTAATTGTGGGCAACTTAGAAAGTTGACATGAAATAATTCAGATGTGACATATTAAGGCCATCCGGGTTCTTATTTTACCCGTTTCGATAAACCTGAAGTTTATCCTAAGGAAATATAAGTGCTGAAACTCTTTCGTGTAAATTTATTAAAAGCAAGACGTTACACGGAGATTGAGTATATTCGATATTTGAGATCTAACAACTACTTGGAGTGTAATAAAGAACGTAAATGTTCATTTATGGATTGCCATTATATAAAGGGGCTTGTAGCCACATAATGATTTTTTCTAAGTAGTTATTGTGTGGTAATCACAGTTTATTATATGAAATCGTTAGTCTTCAAATTGGACATTGTGATTCAGCACATTTAAAATCCAACTGCATTATATGGTTATTATACAAAAAAAAAAAAATGTCAACATAAATTCTCATCGGTGGTATGAGAAATTAAGGTCTAAAGTGGTTATGGTTTTTACCACCTTAGGGGGAGAATGATAAGGAAAAGCTGGTAAAAACAAACAAGTATATTATCCCCAACTGGACATGATGTTCAGCGGTTTGTTTCAGATATGAAATACATCACATAGAGGTTCATGGAATTAAAATGATGGTATTCATTTAATAATGAAGATGTATTAATAATACCAGTTTGATCATCTTATCAAAAATGTGATATGTTCATACAATGAAATTTATGATTTAATTATAGACATATAACCCTATATGTGGTATAGCGAGCTATAAATTAGTCATAAAATGTTGGTGTAACTAAAATTAGGTTCTTGCCAGTTTGAACAACAAACACACAAGAAAGGTAGTGTGAAAGTCATATCGGTTCAAATATTTTAAGTAATAAGAAAATGGCAAGCATGAGCAGTTGGTACTCTTACAGAGTAAAGAAGTTTGGATGTCCCGGAAGTGACATAGATATCTAAATGATAATAGATGGCCTCTATAGAAAAAGAAATGGTACCGTATATATTCAGATATCACTGATTCAGTACTGAATATCACGAGATATTGAAATTATATCGATATCGTTAAGGAACCGATATGCAATTGCGCGCGGAGTTTAATGGACTAGATAATGGGGATCTTATAAATACGTCCAATTTTATTGTCGACACATAATCAATGATTATGAATGAGCTCAGAGACGTGAAGTCTACTTATTGACCAGAAGGCAATCTAAGCTATGAATATTGAAAACAAAATTGTACAGTTTGCATTATCGAGTCATCATCATGTGCATTTTTAAGATTAAGTTCATCATTGCATTTAGTTTTAATATTTACATTGTTATTTGTTTTAGAATGTTGAATAAAATTGGTTACATGTCATATGCATGCACGTGATTAATTATATTGTTATTATTTGATAAATATTTAAAAAGGAGAAATATTATCTTATGAGATACTTCAACGAGGATAACTTTTTATAGAAGCCTCTTATAAATGATCATCAAATGGTGATGTTTTATTAATTGAGTTTTGGGAACTCAAGATTATATATGAACTTCTACAACACGATTGAAAGGTTATCGTGATTATTTCCAAAATGGAATACTTCAAACTCATCATGCAGAGTTAATTCAAGGAAATGATTATTATGTCAAACTGAAGTTTCAGCATATGAGTATAATAATTTAAATGAGCTTCATGCTAAACATTTGAAATTAGCTTTTGGTCCAGAAGTACCATAACAGTTGAAAAATATTGTAGTTAAAATCTACAACGAGGATGTCAGTCAATACATATATGGTTTAGCAAAGAAAATAGCTCAAATGTATTGAGTGTTTATTCAATGATTATCGTATTGATTCTCCTTAATACGAGGAATTAAGGAATGATGGCTACACTCTTTTTCCCTTCGACTAGGTTTTTGTCCCAACGGGTTTTTCCTAGCAAGGTTTTTAACGAGGTAGCAATATAAGCGCATTATTACGCTATTGTCATGATCGTCATTATTGTTGGAGATGACAATTATTTTCGACATATAATGTTATGTCGTTTTTTGTGGAGAAGTTAAATCATTATTGCGGAAGTATTAATTGAAATGAAGATCCAAGATTTGTAATGAAATGATTATATCCAGAGTGTGAGTTATCAAAGAAATGTGATATCGAAACTGTCATTGATTTCTATTGACCGGAGATTCAAGTCTATTAACTACAATGGGTATTACTTCAACGATCGAGAAGTTATATCAAAGCATGGATCATTTGAAGATTTATTAAGTTATGTAATCATCAGGGGGAGTAACACGCGTTGTACTCTTTTTCCTTAGCTATGGTTTTGTCCCACTGGGTTTTCCATGGAAAGGTTTTAACGAGGCAGCTTTGCTATGCGTGTTTGAAGATTAGTGTACTCTTTTCCTTACTAGTGTTTTCCCACGGGGTTTTTCTAGGAAGGTTTTTAACGAGGCATCTTCTTCAGTGATGGACATCCAAGGGGGAGTGTTATGAAATATTATAGTATAATATTATATGGATGTCCATATCTTATAATATCTTAGAATGTTTTATCTTATGGAAACTCTACCTCATTGTATATGTATATATACCCCTCATATTGAGATGAGAACATACTTTTGTCTCTCTTACTTTCTCTCTACAATTCTCTCGTCTTTATTTCACAACAAGTCCAATATCAATCTAATTTTTCAAATTTCATCTTCTACTATTTTCTAGGGGTGAGCAAAACTGGATATCCGGTCCGGTTTTGAAATTCGGATCGGATATCCAGTTTTAAAAATATCATTTTTGGCGATCCACATCCAAATCCGAATATTCGGATATCCAAAAATTCTGAATCCGAAAATCCGGATATCCACATTTCGGAAACCGGATTAGATCCAGTTTTAAATGCATATTAAAAAATTAACAAATGATATGGTGTATAATGAATTATTCAAAGATTATCACTAGAAAAAAATTCATTTTTCGACTAATGAGTATATTTTATGCTTCAAAACCAAACAAGAAAAAAACAGACAATGTGTATAATGAAAATCCATTTATTTTGTCACACTTACAATCAATATTTATCAAACAACTCAAAAATAATGGTAAAATATTTTGGTTTTTTGGTTTTTTCCATGTTTTTTTATTAATTTTTATGATTCGGATCGGATTCGGATATCCAATTTTAAGAAAATCACAATCCACATCCAATCCATATTATTCGGAAAAAACCGGATCGGATATCCAATTTGAATGATATGCATATATTCGTATTATTTTTTTCGGATTTCGGATCGGATTCGGAAAAAAATGCGTATCGGATATTTTTTGCTCAACCCTACTATTTTCTCTATTTAATTAGTTGATAGTAATCATGAATAATAGTAATCGAAATTATGGAAATAACTCATACTCTCAAGAAAATTCAAACAATCAATTCAACCCAAATAATTTTCAGTTTGATCCGAATTTTCTCAACTCCTCTCAAGGTCAAATTTATTTACAAATGTTAAACGATCCAATGAGGCTAAATTTTCCAAACTACAACCCATATACAAATTTCAATAATCCACTTATGTTCACGAATCAATATACACAACCAAGTTTTCAACAACAAAGTTTTTCACCAAACTCAACTTTTCATATACGACTATACCTCAGCACATAAATCAACCGGTTGACCAATCTCCCGGTGGGGATGGAAGTAGTAATAGAACCCCGAGTGAAGATCAAAGAGAAGGGCGACAAGTAGAAAATACTAACGATGTTGTTGTCGAGTTATTTCCCGAAGAGGCTAAAAATAACCGTTAAATTATTTTTAAATTTATATGCACGTTTAATCAGTTTTAAGTTTATATGTACGTAAGCACGTTATTAATAATAATGTACCTTTAATTAGTTTTAAGTTTATATGAAATTATTTTGTTTTATGATGTTCTTGTTTTTTTTTGAAAGGTGTTTTATGATGTTTATTGAAAACAAATCATGGATGTTTTAATATGGTGGGGTCAAACTAAATTGAAGAGGTTCACCCCTCCATTGTAGAAAAAATTAGGTAAAAGTTAAGAGGTAATGAAAAATGAGTTGGATGAAAGAGAAGATGAGGTGTAAGAAATCCATATATAAGTATAAAAGAAGAACCACTATTCATTAACGGAATTACTTTTTCACATACAAACTTACTCTTTCACATACATTTTTTCATTAAATTTTCATATCTTACCCTTCTCCTTAAACCTAGCCATATTAAATATTATTGTAATACTCCGTAAATTATCGTATTTTATCTTAATATTGAACAGTTAATGTTCGATATTTAACCGAGTATGTTTACGTGTCTAGTGTATTTTTATATGTTATTTGGGTAATGTCGGGTCTGAGTTTTAAGTCCACGTTTGGGGCTTTGTTTTGTGTGCAACTACAGGAATAAGAATGAGTAATAAAATCGGGTCTAAGTGATGACGTGGGCCTCGATATGTGTGCATAAACTACAGCCCACACCACGTTTAACATTCATAACACAATACTTCACAATTCCACTCTCAGCCGCCTTATATAACCTATGACCTAACCCTACCCTAGACACAAAACGAGACTCTCACAATTTCACAACCTACTGCCGCCATATCAGAGTACGCCGGGAAGGATTTACACGGTGGTTGGTGGGTGCTAGGGTGGTTCGAAACCTCAGGAAAATGGGTACGTTCACTGCAGTTTCTGTTTTACTCCGCAGCTCTTTCGTTTTGATCTTTTAATTTCAATCGTTCTTATGATTATAATTTCTATTCCTCCGAATGATATAAATCTATGATAGTAGTACTTGTTATTTTTACCATAGTCGTGCCACAGGAATCACCCATAACCACCAGACACGACCCCCTTTATCGCATGTTCAGACCTTTCTTTTTCGTTTCAGAACAGGGGTTTTGAACGCGGGGATTTGTCTGTGTTTTCGATGTATATTCTGTACTCGTTTATTATGGGCGTTTTGGGCTCTGTCTTGGTTGTAGTTGTGGGGTTTGATTTGTGGTAATTGCGGTGGTCTAGGGTGGTTGGGTTTGCCGTTAGGATAGGTTTTATTTGGGTTGTTTAAGCGGTATTCAGGGAGTGTGTTTGGGGCAGGGAGTTGGAACGGAGATACTGGCTGTTGTGGCGGCGTCGACCACCAAGGCTGACGTCCCTGGGAACCACCATGGCTCAGTGGCGAGCCTGGTGGTGTCGTAGGAGAGGTCAGCAGCGGTAGTTGGTACTGGTGACGACTTTTGTTCAGAGTTTTGGTCACGATTTTACGGCGTGGGTCTGGTCTGGTGCGTGTTTGTCGCGTGGTGCCTCTCGTTTTGTGATTTCTATGCCTACGTCATCATCCTTAGTATTATAATAGTCTTATCTTAATGTTATGGTTAATTTTAGTATCGTTATTCATCTCTTTGTCTTATGATTATTAATATTACATGCTAATTATAGTAGTTGTAGCATTGTGGTTTATTATTACTATTTCATAATATTAATTGTTAATGATAGTAGTACTACTAAGGTTTAATAATTGTATGATAGTATACTTGGTTTTATTGTTGTTATTTTAGGAGGTAGATTGTTAATGTTGTATTTATATTTTTATGAAGACTATGGGTTATATCGTTAAAAGAGTCGTATATGATAATAAGTTAATAATAATGTTTTGGTTGAGTTTATGCTTTTATAATAAGCCTAAAAATAGTAAATTATAACTAGTATAATAATTGTATGTTATGGGCGTGTTTGTATGTGGATGTTTTCACAATGTGTTATGGGTATATCAGTTAGGAACATGATCAAGTTATTATTGTAGCATTGTTTGTATGAGTATGAATTGATATGAATAATAATATATAGGAACAGAATTCGAGGTGGAATACTTCTAGAAGGTGATTTCATTTGCAGACTTGCTATACAGGTAGGATACACTTGTACTTTTACTGTGATGTGCTATTATTGGATGTGGTAATTGATTGTGATGGATGCAAGTATGATTTTTATTACATGAGGATTTATAATTGGTTATTTTATTATCATATTCATGAGCATGCATACGCATTGGTTATTGAGAAATTGTGAATCAGATGTTAATCTGATATAAAGCCCAGGGTGGTTCTGCAGACCAGGCCTGGTGTCTTATCAGCTTTTGAATTGGTGTTCGGCGACGACCGATTATAGTCTGCCGGGAGGTTCGGTATGGCTGGGAGTTTCGGGTTTGAGAATGAGAATGAGATTGAGCTCGAGCATGACATAATCATTTGCATATTACTGTTTGTTTGCATTACTTATTTTGTGTTATCCTACTCAACCGCGAGGTTGACAGTGTATTCGTGTTCACCTACAATGATCCGGAATGGGGAGTAGATCTTTCAGGTCAGAGACAGGTGGACTAGGACTGGGCATGGAAGAGAGACATGGACTAGACCTACCTAGCTACTAGATCACTTAGTTTTGTTTTCGTAGTTGAACATTTATTTTATTTCAGTTGTTTTGGAAGTCCTTTGGAATATGTCTTGTAATAGTTTCAGTTTAACCAGTTATATTTAAAGTACTGTGTTTCTTTCATTATGTATATCTACTACCCTGGTTCATCCAGGATGGTAACGGTCCTATTTACTCTGGAAGTCCTTGTTGGGGCTGGTGTCCTTGACAATTAAGTACAATGACTTATTAAATCTCTTTAAGGATCACAAGGGCATACTTTTGTATTATTACCAGTTGATCCACGTTTATCAATAACGGTTGGCTTGCTAGATAAGTTTGACGTTATTGTCATACGGATGGCGGTGATCAACTGGTCCCTATACGTCACACCTATAGGACACGTTTGAGAGATGTGAAGGTATGAAAATACAGTCACATTTATGCCGGATATGACTAAACAGTTAGTCAGAGGTATTGACTAATAAATTAGTCAATAAGATGTTGAGATTATTATTTAATACGGATTAAATAATTTTAGCTAATACGGATTACATGATTAATTCGTAAATTAAATATAAACAGTTATATTTAATTAAATATTGTATTCGCGAATTAATATAAACGGTTATATTAATTTAGGTAATTATACAATATCGTATTTTATCAGACCATTATTAATATATCGACTATATTAATATCTGATAACATGTTACGATTTATAATTAAATCCCGCAAATAATATTTAGCAAAACGGGTCGAATCACGCAAAGGAATAAGGTAAGAGTGGACAAAGCCCACTCCTACCCTACCCAATTCGGCCGACCGTATGGTACTACATAAGGAGAGTTTTTTCTCCTTATGTCAGTTACTGGTAGAATTACAATCTCAAGAATTAGGGTTTTGAGAACATTCTTTTCCCAAAACTCAGATCTCACATCTAAAACCTCACAAAAGCTCTCCCCATATTGCAAGGCAATTGGAGAGTATTTTCTAGCACACGCGGCATCGTCTTAATCAAAGTCTTGGGTGCAAGTTATAGGAGGGAATTTGTTTTAATTCCTGTTCTTAGGCCATAAGCACAAAGGACCAAAGGTTGACTTCTTTTCATGTTTTTATTTATCTTATGACTATAATCTCAACTGTAATTTTCATTATAATCCTGCAAGTTTAGGGCGAATACATGCTTTATTCCCCACAAGTGGTATCAGAGCCAGGCCATGAAAATTTTACCTTTGTGATTTTCGTAAGTTTGAAAACCTGAAAAATCGTTTTCTGTCGCGGTGTCGGTCGACCGACCTCCTGTCACGGTCGGTCGACCACCTCCTGGCGGTGTCGGTCGATCGACCTCCTGTCACGGTCGGTCGACCACCTCCTGTGAGTTTTTCTGTTTTTTTTTTTAAAACAGTTTCCTTTGTGAGTTTTCGATCTTGTTTTTCGATTCCTGTTTACATGTTGTTAATTAATCGATATTCTTGACAATATGTGAACCCTTGTTGATGTTAATTTTGATTTACTTGTTTTAATCAAAGTTTAAAAGGTAAAAACTTGTTTCAATTTCAAAAGTGCAGCGTTTTGCGTTTTCTGAAATTCGTTTTTACTGTGTACTGGTCGGTCGACCTAATTAATAGGTCGGTCGACCGATTCTTCTGTTGCAGAATTTTTCGTTTTTTTTTTGGCTGATGGTCGGTCGACCACAAGTACTGGTCGGTCGACCAGCCCCCCTGTAACAGACTCGTTTTTTTTATTTTCGAAAATAACTTGCTTCTTATTTTCACATGGCTTAAAATAATATACTGTATACGGAAATAGTATATTATTTAGTGAAACGGTTCACCCTCGCTTGATACATATTGTTTTAAAACGGTTTAAAATAATGGATTATATGTTTGTTAAAATTGGTGATTAAAACGGTATAGTCACTTAATTTTAATCTTAAAAGGTGGTTTGGTATAAATTTATTAATCATAATAACAGTATTATGTCATGTATAAATTGTTTTTAGTTGATGCATTTTATTTATCGTCTTGTGAATGCCTTGAATGCTTTCAATAACGTATTTATTTTTGCAAACGGTTGTAACTTAGTGTGGCCTTAGAAGATTGTGTCACCGTAATGAAGGGACACGATCTTGCTTGTAATTTTGAGATCTTGAATCTCCGTTTTGGGTTTTTGCCATGTAATTACTTTTGTATTTAAATTAGAATGTATCTAGGACTACTTTTGTAATTTAAATTAGTAATTTTGTGAAGACCAAAGACAAGACGGAGGCCGGATGCTCACTCCCGCTGCAAGGACCAAGATGGAACATCAAGACAAGCTTCTAGGGTCCAACAGTGGATTCCAAGTTGTTTTATGTTTATTTTGGTAGGATAGGCCACACTAGGACTTTTATTTACGTTTATTGCATTTATCTTTACGCTTTCATCGATA
Source organism: Silene conica (assembly GCA_029255685.2). Lineage (NCBI taxonomy): Eukaryota > Viridiplantae > Streptophyta > Magnoliopsida > Caryophyllales > Caryophyllaceae > Silene > Silene conica. Next base: position 31,018,787 of record CM055317.2, on the reverse strand, counting down.
ATAGCTTGCATCATATTCCGCCTAAAAACCAAACCACCTATATCATGCCTGAAAACTGACTCATGTAGAGGTTACGCGTTAGTTTTCTGTGACAATACAGATGTCACATGTCATTTAAAGCCATCACTTTATTTAATTCATTCACGCAATTGCTAGTTTTTAGTTCACTTATATATGGATAAATAAAAGTTGATGGGGTCTTCCTCGTATAACCAAAAATTGAGATTAGTCTTTATAAATCAGCCTCCCATGAATCCCTTCTTCGTCGGTAGGCATAATATGACCCCTTCTACGTCGGGTAAGTGGGAACAGATGATTTATTTTATCTCAACATCATAGTCACTCGATAATATTCCAGTGACTGAGATGGACTAATAGATAGGATATACGGAAATCTATCGACCAAGAGTTCCAACGATTGGAATTAGCCAAACTGTGGGCTTATCAATATACGGAAATTGAGTCTTGGGATCGTTTATATAATTCTTGAGGGAGATCAATTATATAAATGCTTGAGTCTACGAGTTTAAATTCAATTTAATATAGACTTAAATCACAACAATAAGTTGCTTATATGGTTTTGTTTTATCTTCTTTTTCAGTGTAGAACACGTTCATTAAAACTGCTGTAAAACTAAAATGGCTGGTGAAGACCCAATGCCAAGTGCCAAGCTAGCACGTGAATCCTGGCTAAAAGCCTTCATGGACTCCATGAATCAGTCAACTAGACTGAGGAATGATGGGTCAAACTTCTCTGACTGGGAGGCAGCACTACGGAATGCTGCCATTGCTGACGGAAAGCTTAAGTTCTTAACTGAGCCCATTCCGCCACACCCAGGAACTGGAGCTAGAGCCAACGAAATTCGCGCTCATAGCGATTTCGTTATGGAAGCGGGTGCGATAAAGAACGTACTCATCTATGCAATGGAATCCAATTTGCAAAGACGCTTCATAACCCATGGTGCAAACAAGATTTTCACCACACTCACTAACGAATTCTCCAAGGCTCCGAGAATCGTTTCTTATGAGCATACCTGTCGCTTCTTTAAGGCGAAACTCCAGAAGGGCCAAGCTGTTAGCCCACATATTCTCAACATGATTGAGAATATCGAGAAACTGGAGTCCCTAAACTGCAAGATCAGTGAGAACATCATCGTTGATCGCATGCTTCATTCGCTTCATGATGGGTTCGCCCTCTTTAGGGCCAACTACTACATGAACGACATGAAGAAGACTCCCCATGAGCTCCACTCCCTTCTCGTACAGACTGAGAAGGATCTTAAGTTGAGTGGGAGTCTTAAGCAGGATGTTCTCATGATCTCCAGTAAGGGGAAAGGTAAAGGGAAGGCTAAAGCTCAGGGCGACCTAGCAGTAGGTAAGCCCAGGTTCAAGAAACCAGGATTTACAAAGAGTGGGCCTGGTGAGTCGAGTAACTCACAAGGCAAGACAAAGAGCAAGGATACAAGCATGGAATGTCACCATTGCCACAAGACTGGGCATTGGAGGCGCTCATGCCCCGTGTATCGCGAGGACATTAAAGCAGGCCGTGTTACTCCTGTTGGTATGTCTTCTTCTTCTTTTATTCACATGATTGAGATTAACCATGCAAGTTGCGGAACTTGGGTACTTGATACTGGTTGTGGTTCTCATCTATGTAATCATGTGCAGGGCCTCCGAAACCAAGAACCCCTAATCAAGGGTGAGGTGGACCTGCGGGTCGGGAATGGAGCACGTGTGGCTGCAGTCTCGAAGGGAACATACGTAATCCAGCTTCCAAGTGGATTCGAGTTATTTTTGTATAACTGTTATTATGTTCCTAGTTTGTCCAAAAACATTATTTCAGTTTCTGCACTTGACAAACTCGGATTTTCATTTGTAATAGAGAATAATAGCTGTATTTTCTCTTTGCACAATATGATTTATGGCAAGGCAGTTTCCATGAATGGAATTTATGTTTTAGATCAAACTACCGAGATATTACATGTGAATAATAAAAGAATAAAGGTAGGTGACAAAGATCAAACTTACCTATGGCATTGTCGTATGGGACACATAAATGAGAAACGCGTTAAACAGCTCATACAGAATGGAGCTATTTCGCCCTTTGATTTCGAATCATATGGCACGTGTGAATCATGTCTCATCGGCAAAATGACTCGTATTTCCTTCAAAGGTGTTGGAATGCGCGCTGCCGACCTATTAGGACTCATACATACGGACGTATGTGGCCCTATGTCGATCAACGCACGAGATGGCTATAGGTATTTCATCACTTTCACGGATGATTTGAGTAGATATGGCTATGTCTACTTAATGAAGCACAAAAGTGAATCCTTTGACAAGTTCAAAGAATACCAGAATCGGGTACAGAACCAGCTGGGTAGAAAGATTAAAGCACTACGCTCGGATCGTGGTGGTGAGTATCTTTCACGCGAGTTTGATCAACACCTAAAAGACTGTGGGATCGTACTACAGTTGACTCCACCTGGAACACCACAATTAAATGGTGTGTCCGAACGGAGAAATCGAACTCTACTTGATATGGTTCGATCCATGATGAGTCACACCGTTGTGCCTGATTCATTGTGGGGCTATGCTCTTTTGTCGGCCGCTCTATTACTTAACCGAAGTCCGTCTAAAGCTGTTGACAAGACTCCATACGAATTATGGAAGGGAACGGTCCCTAACTTGTCCTTTATTCGGGTTTGGGGCTGCGAGGCTTATGTCAAGTGGAGACACGAGGATAAGCTCGGCCCGCGATCGGTCAAGACATACTTTATAGGCTATCCAAAGGGAACGTTTGGTCATTACTTCTACTCGCCAACCGAACAACGTGTTTTTGTTGCGGCTAGTGCGACGTTCTTAGAGAAAGAATTTCTCGAGAACAAGTCGAGTAATAGAACCTTCGAGTTATCGGAGGTTCAAGAACCAACTACCGAGCAACCATTGGAGGAAACAGTACCTCCAACCGAGGCTGCGGTAGATATCCCTGAGGAACCTAGGAGGTCGGGAAGAGTCTCTATTCCACCGGACAGATACATTGGTATGGTCGAGGAACACGATACAGATGACGTCTTACTCCTAGAGGGTAACGAACCCACAACCTATAAAGGTGCCATGACCAGTTCTGACTCAAAGCTATGGCTAGAAGCCATGCAATCCGAGATGGACTCCATGTATGAGAACAACGTGTGGGATCTTGTGGACCTACCTGCAAAGGTACGTCCCCTTCAATGCAAATGGCTTTACAAAATAAAGCATGCCGTGGAAGGTAAACAAGATATCCATAAGGCAAGACTAGTTGCTAAAGGTTTCACCCAAGTGCCAGGCTTGCACTACGATGAGATCTTTGCACCCGTAGTCATGCTACGTTCCATTCGGATTATCTTAGCGATCGCCGCATTTCACGATTATGAAATATGGCAAATGGACGTTAAAACCGCCTTCTTAAACGGTTATTTGGAGGAAGAGTTGTACATGATACAACCCGAGGGTTTTATCGATCCAGCACATCCTAAGAAAGTTTGCAAGCTTAAGCGTTCCATCTATGGACTTAAGCAAGCATCGCGGAGTTGGAATCATCGCTTCGACCAAGTGATAAAAGAGAATGGGTTCATTCGATCAGTCGAGGAACCATGTCTCTATATCAAGTCGAGTGGGAGCAAGATTGTATTCCTAGTACTGTATGTCGATGACATACTCTTGATTGGGAATGACATACCTCTCTTATCTTCGGTTAAAGCATGGTTGAAAAACCATTTTCAGATGAAAGATCTGGGAGAGGCACAAAGAATTTTGGGCATCCGTATCTACAGGGATAGATCACGACGGATGTTGTCTCTCAGTCAGGAGTCTTATATAGAGAAGATTCTGGAGAGATTCAGTATGACGAACTCCAAGAAGGGGTTCCTTCCCATGACTCCTGGGCTTCACTTGAGCAAGACTCAAGAAGCTAAGTCATTGGAAGAGAAAGAGCGCATGAGTCGGATTCCTTATGCTTCGGCAATAGGATCGATCATGTATGCCATGATATGCACACGTCCTGACGTTGCATATGCATTGAGTATGACAAGTCGATTCCAAGCTCATCCAGGTGAACAACACTGGATGGCCGTGAAAAACATTCTTAAGTACCTACGGAGGACTAAAGATTGGGGATTGACTTACGGAGGCGACTCGACGCTCTGCGCCACGGGTTACGCAGATGCTAGCTTCCAAACGGATCGAGATGACTCGAAATCTCAGTCTGGATTCGTTTTTACTCTTAATGGCGCTGCTGTCAGCTGGAAAAGTTCTAAACAGAATGTTACAGCAGATTCTACGACTGAGTCCGCGTAAAAGAAGATATTCATTGATAAGATCGCTACGGATGACAACATAGCTGATCCTCTCACAAAAGCATTACCACGTGATAAGCATGAAGGGCACATTCATTCCATGGGAATTGGATGTGTTCCTAAGTTGTAGTACTCTTTTATGAATTCATGTAATAATTCATTTTCTCGTGTACTCTATTCAACCTTATTGTTATGATATAAAATGTTTTGTTTTTCATGTGGAATTGTACGCCAATTTTGAACACCACAAAGTGAACTGATTAACATTACATCGTTTTGGTCCTTGATTACCCACTTGAGCTGATAACTCAGGTAATCATTTTGTGACGTTGGTTGATGGTGGGTTCAACGAGCCATAAGTCACGCGGCTGACTGACCAATCACAAAGGCGAGTTATACGGATATCTCGTAGGACACCCCGTGACAACGTTATGGAGTCCTAAATGTTTTATAACATTGGGTGCCTGGTCGTGGATAGGACCTCCATAGTGTTCCTTAGAGTCGAGTCTTTTGACCTTCAACTGTCTCTTGAGATTAAGACAGATTTTGGGTAACTTTGGTTTCTTTCCCACGGTCACCGTAACAGGGGCCAAGAGGATTTTTTTCTGGGTTATTTCATGCTGGGCGATATCGGCAGGATTCGAGTTGAGGGAAATATCCAAACCCTTATCAGGATTTTATCATTTCTCAGGGCCACTCGAGGAGTAGTAACTGAAATGCATGGCCATGCTCGAATACAGATTCGTTTTATCAGTTAAGTTACTCTCTAGTCGGGGAAACCACTCTTGATACAGATCGCTTGTGAGATACGACCTTTGCGAATGCGGATTTGCAAATTGTCTTACATTGAGTGGGAGAAATTTTAAAAGGATATGAGATTCGGTTATCGCACCTACACTTGTACGGACAAGTGGGAGTTTGTTGGAGCTTGTGTCCTCCACATGTAGTGTGATAACGTCATTGCACATACCCTTGTACGGACAAGTGGGAGATTGTTGGGGCTGGTGTCCTTGACAATTAAGTACAATGACTTATTAAATCTCTTTAAGGATCACAAGGGCATACTTTTGTATTATTACCAGTTGATCCACGTTTATCAATAACGGTTGGCTTGCTAGATAAGTTTGACGTTATTGTCATACGGATGGCGGTGATCAACTGGTCCCTATACGTCACACCTATAGGACACGTTTGAGAGATGTGAAGGTATGAAAATACAGTCACATTTATGCCGGATATGACTAAACAGTTAGTCAGAGGTATTGACTAATAAATTAGTCAATAAGATGTTGAGATTATTATTTAATACGGATTAAATAATTTTAGCTAATACGGATTACATGATTAATTCGTAAATTAAATATAAACAGTTATATTTAATTAAATATTGTATTCGCGAATTAATATAAACGGTTATATTAATTTAGGTAATTATACAATATCGTATTTTATCAGACCATTATTAATATATCGACTATATTAATATCTGATAACATGTTACGATTTATAATTAAATCCCGCAAATAATATTTAGCAAAACGGGTCGAATCACGCAAAGGAATAAGGTAAGAGTGGACAAAGCCCACTCCTACCCTACCCAATTCGGCCGACCGTATGGTACTACATAAGGAGAGTTTTTTCTCCTTATGTCAGTTACTGGTAGAATTACAATCTCAAGAATTAGGGTTTTGAGAACATTCTTTTCCCAAAACTCAGATCTCACATCTAAAACCTCACAAAAGCTCTCCCCATATTGCAAGGCAATTGGAGAGTATTTTCTAGCACACGCGGCATCGTCTTAATCAAAGTCTTGGGTGCAAGTTATAGGAGGGAATTTGTTTTAATTCCTGTTCTTAGGCCATAAGCACAAAGGACCAAAGGTTGACTTCTTTTCATGTTTTTATTTATCTTATGACTATAATCTCAACTGTAATTTTCATTATAATCCTGCAAGTTTAGGGCGAATACATGCTTTATTCCCCACAGTCCTAGTTCAGACTCCTAGGTAAATGGGGGTGTTACAATTATATGTACCTTTGTAACCCTTCTCCCTAAATTTGAATCGAATTGGTTCAAATACAAGAATTTGAATAATCGATTATACTTATCCAATTAGGGAAGTAATTTTGTTCTTTATCAATTGATATTTTGTTCTCTTGAAATTATTAGGGATTATCAATTAATGAATTAATATGTTTATTTGTTTATCAATTATTATCAATTAGGGTTTATGGTTGGTGGAAGGTGTGGTGGTCGGGGTGGTGGAGAGTTCTGGGCAGTGCACGCCTGCACGGTGGTTAGGGATTAGGTTATTACAATCCGTAAAGCGTAAAGGAGCATGAACAATATAATAAATGCAAATTGAACATCCAACATCCATTGTTGTATATGTGTACGCATGCGACCAATATTTTAGGTTTCATAGTTTTAGGACACAAATATTGAAGCACGCACAATGAACGGAGTAAGGTTGGATGGAGGGTATTGTGAGGGAGAAGAAGGAAGAGGTGAACATGAAGCAAGTTGAAAAAAAGTCAATTGACTGAGAGACAAAAAAATAATAAGGGTAAAATTGTAAAAAACGTATGTGAAAAAGTAAAATTTGTATGTGAAAAAGCACGACCCTTCATTAAACTTGACACGTGTCACGCTATCGTTAATTCATTTCCCGCCTAATCCAAAGCCTAAACATACATATAAATATTTATTTTCAATATTGTCATTTTTTATTAATAACCTTCCTTAAAAAACTACCATATCATTTTTCAAGATTTATATTTTCCCAAAATACAAATTCTTTAGTTTCTAATGTCATACTCTCCAGTTAGTCATACATCAATTTCTATTTTTTATTATAGATGAATTTTGATATAAATTTCCTGCATCGCTAAGTTGATTTATACAAATATTATCATATATCATGTTGTACATTTTCCAGAACGGTGTAAATTTTTTAAAGGTATTTGTTTATCAGAAGTTTTATCAACGAATTTAATTAATATTTTTACTTTTATCATTTAATTTTAAGATATAGAAAAAGATAATGTAAATTATAGGTTTTAATATGTCTTTGCCACTTTATTTCAAAAAAAGAACATACATCAGATTTACTACTTCAGGTCGAACTTTTTATTTTTTATTGAATTATGTGTTTTTTTCTGAGTTTTTAAAGTTTATAAGTTATACTTTTAATTTTTTCTGTCAAAACGCAAATTTAACTTAACTAATATGTAATATTTTTGAGATATATTGTAACTTTTTGTGCATAATCTTTAAATAACAAATTTAGATATTTTATATTAAAATTCATAATCTCTAAAACAAAACTCGAACATTTTATTATAAGATTCAGAAACTGTATGATGGTAGTACATCAGAATATCAGATGCATAATCAACTTCATGTCGAGGTTTTAATAAGTTTTTGTACTTTGTAATATAATTTCACATAGTTTACAATATAAAATATCTTTGGATGATCATTGAATTCATTTACTATAGGGCAGGCCAATTACGTACCCTACTTTTTCTTAACTGCTACATATTTTTGGCAATTTTTGTGTTTTTTAAAATATTTTGTATTAAATTGGATCGACAAATGACATGAAAATTTTACTCTGTAATGTCAAGAAATGGAGATTAATTTTTGATATACCGTTTTAACTTACGACACTTCACAACCCTTTTTCCGTTCCCCTCTATTATAATTTGTTGTTAGAGTCGACTTAAATTAAGATTGTTTTAAATACTTGGATAATGTTAATGATAAAAACGAATCAAAGAGTCTTGCTTGTGACGTATAATATCCGCCACAAGCTGAATACAGACACTTTACTCTCATAATGAAGCAGGTGGACATGCAAGTGGATAGTGGAGATGGAGCATCTTATGGATAATGTCACTTTCGTTATGTGAGAGCGACATGATCTGTCTTCAGCTTGTGACTGATACTGTCCGTCTTTAATGAGAATTTGTGAAAACGAATATACATGTATGAATAAATTGGTATAGTTTTTTTCATATATGGGTAAAAGATAGATGATTATACACACTTAGGCCTGTCAAACGGGTCGGACGGGCTGAGTCTCGGGTCGAGACATAATACGGGTCAGACATATATGGGTCGGGTCATATGGGTATCAGGTCGGGTTCAGATCAGAATACGGGTCTAAGAAAGGTTTATAACATTTTTTTTATTTTATCATTTTATATTAATAATATGATTATATTCATTAATTTTAATAATTATTTTATGAATTAATAATTTAAAAGTTATATAAAATTGACTTTTAAACTAATTTTTTAGTTAATATCTTAAGATTATATTTACTATTTCAAATATAATATAAAAATATTAATATTTTAGTAATATTTTTAATTTATCTTCAAACCATTGGGTCGAACGGGTCGGTTTAAATTTTAACCATAAAATAATGAGTTATTTTGGATTCGGGTCATTTCGGGTTGCGGGTAAAGATTTACATGAAAAATCAGATCAAATCGAATTGGGTCGAGTCATGTTTTGATAGGTTTAAAGTCCACATAAGCTTTTTTATTGGTTTTCTTAATCCTTCTTTTGTTTTCCCGAAACATCAAATTTAATAATACATCCTTAAAAATATTTCTTTTCATCCATGTACTGGGTTTAATTTGGTTTTGGAAGAGGATGTATATACTTGCCAATTTTTATGAGGCGATTTTGAATTCGTTCGGCAAAACTACTTATGGCTGAGCACTCCAGTGATGATCCATCAATTTGTGTTACCTCTCCGTCTTAATTATATGTATACATTTGATTAAAATACAACTCAAAACTTGAAAATAGTAAATAAATAATTAAAAAGGACTATATATAAATTGTTTTGGTCAATTGTTTGCGGCATTATTGAATCAGTTTATAGTTAACGCAGTTCGGCGACATTCTAATTTTAATCTAAAATATATCGTTTACATAAAATATTACTCCGTATATACTTTTATTACTACTGTGATAATATGAAATTGTAAAATTTCATTTATACATGCCCGTGCAACTTTGCACGGGTTTTAAACTAGTGTAGAAGGAAAGAGGAAAACTGAAGGGGAAGAGGTAACCCTTCCAATATGCATGCTCTCATGCAACAATTGGACAGTTGAAGACATTGTGTGACTTGCTCAATCAATCACTTCGTTACTTTTCACCATATCAGTTAATTTTATAACTCAGGTATAATTACATTTTAATACAAATACATATGACACCATATTTATTTATATATTTACCATTTAAAGATTTAGTCAAACTCAATCAAACATAAATATAATGGTAATATTTTTTCGGTACAATATAATATTATAATGTAACAGTAACATGGTGTTGTTAAACTCCTGATCCGGATCGTAGGATCTTACGAATCTACGATTCGAAAATTAGCGGTCGATCCCCGATCCTCGGTAGGATCTTAATTTTGTAGGATCTTAAAATTCAACTTGCGGTAAATTTTTTCAGATTAGAATCTTAACTCGGTCCTACGATCATACGATTATCAACCCGATCCTACATTATTAACATGTAATCTTTTTCAGTTACTGAAATTTTAAATATTACTTTTAAGATATAAATCTACTTTAAATGAGAATAATTAGTAGACACATGCTAAGATAAAAGCGTGTTGAGATTTAAATACGAGATTCTATTATCCGATCCTACCGATTCGATTCTATGAAACTCATCGATCCAAAGTAGGATCCCGATCCTAACAACGTTGGTGACATATGTGTTTGTGTTAAAAATGTTAACAACTTAATTGGAAAATGTACCTATTATACGAGAGGATTGATTTACCTCAAATTTTCTTAAAATGAAAACATATAAAAGTCAATAAAAGTCACCATTTCACAATAAAATTAAAGGCAATGCTGATATTGGGGATTTGTGTAGCAATGTTATCAACTTATTAAGAAAATGTAACCAATATTTGATTCGATTTGAAAGAATCTTAAAATAGAAAGATAGATGAATTAAGAGGGTTACATCATAATTTATTTAGTGATGTTTTCATCTTAGTCAATAAAAGTCACCATTTCACATTGTGTTTTGATTACTTACACAACAAAGAAATATATGAATGTTTAAGATAAGTTTTGTAAATTCACAAAAATAAATTGGATAATGTGAGGGATGATGTCTCACCTTAAAAAAAACAATGATAGATGGTATTTCTCATGCATATCCCATTCAACAGTAAGTCTTGCATAAGACGGGTATTATCCATAAGACAGGTCAAATACTACCAAGTGGGAGTAAAAATGACAAAACATTGTCATTTTCTAGGTGAAAACTTGTTCTTTTCTTGCTTATGTGAGTGTGCTTTAGATTATATTTCTGCCTTTACACTCTTATCTCATGTTGCGTCATATATCACCCTAGCATTTTATGCGTGTTCATGTCTTTTCGATGATTTCAAAAGGGGGAAAGTATACGACTTTGATGTGAATTTGCCTAACCTTGCTCCTTGTCGTAACACGTTGTCTCTTGTGGTCCTTCAATAAGCCATAAATTGGTCTAAGATATCTAGACCATTCATCAATCTCTATTTGCTGAAGGACAATATTATGTTGAGGGGGAACTTCACAACTTAGACACAAGCTTAGAAGACTTTCAATCATAAAAAAGGGGAATTTGTTGAGTCATATATTCCTATACTTTGACACCCGTCGTTGAGGGTGCCAAAGATAAAGATTTATAAACCTCAGCTTAAACTAGATAGAGTAAGTCAAGGTCGAACCACAAGGAGACAAAGTTAATTATGTTTGTGAATTTAAAGTCTATTAAAGTAACTAAAAAGGGGGGGTTTTGTAAATTGATTTGAGACTAACAACTAAGACGATAAAAACAAGATAAAACTAAGACAAGGGTAAAAAGATGATTGAGAACTTCGGTTCACCATGGCTAGGGTAAGTCAAAATTGGGTAAACAACATCCTAAACATAATCTCAAGGAACAAAGAATAAACCTTTAGGTCAAAATTCTACCCAATCCTTACGGTCTTAGCGTTCCTAGAAAAGCACTAAACTTTCGTTCAAAGGGCAATTCCAAACTTGTTGTTAAACTAATTCTACCAATCTTTCGATCTAGAAGAATTAGTTCACCAACAAGAATGGTAATTGGTATAAAAATCATAAAACCATTAAAACCTAATTTTCGCCATGGCTCCCCTAATTCCCAATCATAGGAATTAGGTACTCATAATCGTAAGACTAAAACTAACAAATTTAAAGAATATCATACGAGATAACATAATTGAGAAATAACAATTTAAGAGAACAATAAGTGAATTCAAACAACAACAATAACAAAGATAAGATATTGAAACAATAAAAAGGATGAATTGCATTAAAACTTACAATCGAACGGAAAAGTATCAACGAATCTGAAATTGGAGGTTTTCTCCCTAAGTCTAGAGTGTTTTTCTGCTAATGACTGCTTAACCTCATTCTAATTACCGAGATTCTACTAATAATCTTCTCAAATTACAAGCTTAGGGAAATAAACCGAAATAAAGAAGTAAAACAGCGAAACTTGTGAACTGGTCGACCGACCGGGCATAGAGGTCGGTCGACCACTTATGCTGTAAGTAGATCTTCCTGTAACTGCGCATTGGTCGGTCGACCACTTAAGCAGGTTGGTCGACCGCTTCCTGTATGTTCCAGCTTCTGATCAGTTCGCAAACAACTTTAAGATCACGAGTTCAGACCCTTTGCGTCATGTATTCCCTTAAGACGGCTTCCTGAGGATGGTTAAATCTTAGTTTGGCTCACTTCCGCTTGTTCCTACATTTAAAACATAGAAATGCCAAAGTAAACCGTTTCGGGAGGAAAAGTAACTAAAGGTTACAAATATGCATAGAAATACGTGCTGAAACTATAAATAAAATGTATAGTAAATGCACGTATCAAATCTCCCCAAACCAAACCTCGCTTGTCCTCAAGCAAGCACTAAGACTCAATTAAAAAAGAAAACTTCTACTGGAACGGATTTCATGCTCAGAGCCAAACAAAATGCCATGCCTAACCAATTTAATGCAACTTCCAAAAATCAAGCACATTGTCAAATGCAAACGAATTAAACATGTTGAGGCAAATGCTAAACTTTTGACCTTGCAAGACTCATTCAAATTGGACTCTCACGAGTCGCTCCATCACTCAATCAAGCAAAGGGTAAGATATATGTGAAAGACGAGAAGATAAACAAGAATATAGACTCTCACCTATCTACGACCTATAAGAACATGCCTGCAATCTAACATGAACAAAGTCTCTATAACCGTACACATGCATTCCAACACTGTAATAACCATGACACATGCCGAGGCAATTTGGGATTGTGAGCCTGAAGGTAAGAAAGGGTTAGGATGAATTTGGGAAAGAGGGGTTCAACCGAGCTAACAACCGTCAAACCAAACTTCCAAAACTTTTTCATTCATATTTTCAAACAACCAATGCTACAAAAATTCACAAGCATGGTATCACAAATCCTTTTCTTTTTCTTCCTTTCTCTTTTTTTTCTCTTTTCTTTCTTTTCTTCTCAATTTTTTTCAGTACAAAAGAAAGAGCCTCCTGTACAGCGATAGTGGTCGACCGACCTGGAGTGTCGGTCGGTCGACCACCCCAGATACCAGGCAGCTTCTGTTTTTCTCATTTTTTTTCATTGAGTTCTTTTTTTTTTTTTCATTTCTGAACTCAAAATTTTTCTTTTTCTTTCTTCCCACACATTTTTTCAATGGAGCACAATAACCATAATTATCAAAACATTCCCAACACATCTTGTCACTAGCTCAGTTAGGGTAGGCTAATTAAGGATGTAGTAAATGGGATGAAAAGGCAATTTGGCTATGTGGGGGTTATGGGTCAAACCAGAAAGGGAGGCCTCTACCACATGTGTCAACAAACCACAAACCCGAATGCATATTGGTATCAAGTAGACAAAGTTCATGCTTATGCAAGTTTATGTGACATGCCTTAGGAGGAGAAACTACTCTCAATCCTACATGAAATCGGTCATAAATGTCACAGATTTATTAGGCTCTAAAACTGAGAATTGAAGTAGCTTGCCAAAAAGAGAGTCAAGTCTAGTTATTTAGCATAAAACCAACAAAAACAGATGAGATAAAGACAGATGCAGACTCAACAAAAGGATGCATATACCCTCCCCAAACCAAAACACACAATGCCCTCATTGTGCTCATCAGCATAGAACCACAACAGAAAAAGTTGGGGATAGGTAAAAACAACATGGAATGAAAGAGAAGAAAACTAAAGGGAAAAGAAAAAACAAAAACCATTGACTTACAAGATGCATGTACCTCCCCAAACCGAATGTTGAAGAGGGGAGGTTTGGGCTCAAACCTAATCTTCTGGGTCATACTCAGACCCACTAGCTTCCGCTTCCTCCTCCTCTTTCTCGGACCCACTGCCGTCTCCTGATGCAGCTCCAAATGCCTCCCCGGATCCATGGCCGCCCTCCTGAGGGGTGTAGAAGGAGGGATGAGTCCAGGGGCCTGTGGGGAGCTTGCCAAGCGAGGCATACTCCGACTAAATCGGGTATTGGACGAGGCAATCGTCCAATCTCTTCCTGTTGAACTGCCTGCAAAGATGTGCCATCATATGTGAGAGTGACCTGCTGTCATAGGTAGAAGGTATATCAATGTTAGGTGGGGCAGTGAAGTCAGAAGGGTAACCCGTCCCATGTGCAGTGTGGTGGGTGCTGGGGTCGGCTCCTCTAGAGCCTCTAGAGGTCCCTCCCCTAAGTGGGAGACGGTAGGAAGGAAGGAGTGGTCTGGGCCCGCCCTCTATGTCATCAAAGGGTAGAATGGGAGGGGCGTTAATGATGGGGATGCGGTCACTAGTATATGTGTCAATCTTCCAACACCTTTGACGGTCAACCCACTTCACGGACCTAACATAGGGCATGTCCATGTAGCGGGAGAGAGGATGAAGAGCATCCTCAAAACGGGGGAACTGTAAAATAAGGCGGTTAGCCAAACAAGTGACTAACCCACCGCAAACAATGGTGGTCAATGTCGTCCCCTCCCCAACTGTCACAAAATGAGAGGAGGTTAAGTAAGCTATGTTATAAGACAATGAACCCCTACGCCTCACATTAAGGTATCCCGCCAAAATCGAAAGCTCGATGGTGTTGACGTTTTGGGATTCCTTACGGCCGAAAACAATGTTGGCCAACAAACGCAAAAAGTATCGAGGGGCGGGCAAGTGTATGGAAATGCTCTTCCTTTTTCCGCACCGGGAATCAGAAAGACAAGACCAAATGACATTATAAGACTCAGAAGGGTCAGCAGTAGGACCCTCAGCGCTTAAGCCCAAGAAACCTGCAAATTCACCTAATTTTAAAGCATAGGTGACATTGAACAAACGGAAGGAAATACACTTAAAATCATTTCTCGCCTTGTAGGCCTCAAGGTCGAAGCAAAAGGACGAGAAAAAATCTAGGGTGAGAACGGGATGAGTAAACTCATCCATCACTACTACAAAATATAGATACGAAGACGGTTAAAAACCGTTCTCCTATGAGAGGCGGAACCGTGCTCCCACTGGCCGTGCTCTTTACCTAAGAGAACGGTTCAACCGTGCTCTTAATTACAACACCTACCAGAACGGTTCAGTGGGGAACCGTTCTCTTATCCTGGTACAACCGTGCTATTATATAAAAGAACCGTTCTCTTTTCCTGGTACAACCGTGCTCTTAGTTACACTTACCAGAACGGTTCCCTAGTTAACCGTTCTCTTATGTACATCTAACCGTGCTCTTAGTTACACTTACCAGAACGGTTCCCTTGATGAACCGTTCTCTTTTGTTCATCAAGTTCAATCTTCGCGCCATATTTTTGAATTAATAGAGCACGCTTGAGAACATAACCGTTCTCTTTGCACCTGCTATTTTTTTTTTAATAAATTAATTTATAATTCATCCAGCCTATTATATATAATTCTTCCTGCAAATAAGCGTACAATAACATTGCTCCAACAACTAAGCTACATCATTCATATATACAACATACTTTCCGATCCACAAATTCTAGATACAATACGTATGTACTTAAGCTAAACTTCTAGCTACGACTTAAGCTAAACTTCATCATCGTTCATGGGTGACTTAAACTGGAACGCAAAGTTAGCCCATATATCCCTCACTACAAACAAATTTTCAAAAATTGGTTAGAAAAATTTTATCCAAGACTCCTATATATATAAGTAAAATGAACTAAAAAACCAAAAACATACGTACATTTGGAGTAATAGTAACATATCTTCCTTTGATGACGTCCAACATGTATCGACAAATATAATATCCACATAAAACGGAACCACAAGGCTGCAAAGGGGCCTGAAAGGGTAGCTCATATTATAAATAAATACTTCACGCACATGTACTATACTTAATAAGAGAAACAATATGTTAATATATATATATATATATATATATATATATAGATAGATATATACTATATATACAAGAAGTACCTTAATCTTTTTCCAAACAACGCCATTGGCCTCATATTTTGCAAGTGGATCGATAGAGTTCCTTTCCTCAAAGGCCCTGTATATATAGATAGCCAGGTTTATATATTTATTCAGTTTTAGTTGATAATGAAGCGTTAATTAAAGTATAATAGAAAAACAAGCTAAGGTCTATGATTGATGGCTTTTGGGTGGCTTAACTTTTGTTCCTAGCCTACAGAAACATTTTAAGGCAAATGCAGGGGAGTAACGGGAGGTATAATATATGAAGGCAAAATAAAAAAGATCATAAATAAGTTAGACATACTTGGTAATTGTATCCATGAAAAATTGACGAGGCTCTGTATGTCCGGCAGGATCACACCAATACACTGTACTTTGAGCCGGATTGATCACGCCCAACATCCAATGCTTACTACAAGTTATAGAAAAATACAACGAACATATCAACTTAAATATTGACAAAAAATAATAAAATAATTAATCAAGTCATCAATAATAATACTATGAAAAGAAATTTATAATTACGTACCCCTGGGCATATGGAGCAAATATAAGTTTCCGACCTTTTCCACAATCGGTACATGTCATTGCCTTAGCAACATAATCGGATCGATAATTTTCATCCGGAGCAACGGATTCTGAGGACATTGTCTCTGGGCACAAGAATCCATAGTGACTATTAATTTGCATGGTATCGGCAAGATCACTCAAATACCTACAACAATAAGAATCCATAGTAACTATCTAGTACTAGTTTGCATATTATCAGATATATACTAATGGGATTGCAAAGGGGAAGCTTAAACAAAGAGACCGAACCTCATAAAGAGTGTGATGTGAGAGGCACCAATCATTTGTTCATCTAACAAATGAACAACCTCCTCATAACTAAGGTAGCAAGTTTGTTCATTGTGTAACACATGTTCGTCAATGGGAACACTGATCATTGTCCCACTTGCCTTTAAAACCCGAGCCTCAGTTGCTAATAACTTCAAATCCATGGTCCTCTGCTTTTGCTTAAAATTGGGACTAACTTCAATTCCAAGGAAAGAAGATGGCGAAATCGAGGGCGAACACTTCTGAGGCTTGGACTTCTTTGCTGCTGCTGCTTTATTTTTTCCTTGATCATTCTTTTTCATGGTTATCTAAAATTTGGCATAAATAAGTTGATAAATGGTATAACTCTCAGTGTATCTTATATCATTATATATACTAGCTAGAAATCTTAGTTACCTTCTCAACAGGACTATGTATATGACTTTGCGGCCACTGAATAAATGAATCCTTAGCATGAGTCAATGTTATCATATCACCAACAGGCATTGGTAAATCAACATTTTCCGACCCAGAATAGATTTCCTTGATTGACACTTTTCTAAAACCATCACGAAGGGCACTGCCATGAATGGAAACAAATTCGTCCTTACTTAATAGGTATACCATTCCTGAAGCCACTATCTTCGATGATTTGTTTGGCAGTGATAGCACACAATCTTTCCAAGCCTGAAAATTTAAGTTATAGTAGAATTTCAAACTTTTTTCATTTACTATAAAGTAGCGTCTTTAATGAAAAGCTTACATATATACCTGTTGTGTTACTGGGCCAGGAGTCTTCAAAACATTGGTCACGGGTGGATCCTCAGTCACTGGTAGTGATTGCACTCCTTTTAGTGAGAGTGATTGCATGTGAGACCCCTGCATAGATAGATTAGTGTTTTAAAACTTTTTTCATCGACTTTGAACTAGATAGTGTTTTAAATGCAAAGCTTACAGATCCTTCTTAATGAAAACCTTTTACAACCTGCCGTGGTGATATGGTAGGAATCTTCAGAACATTGGTCTTGGGTGTTTGATAATCCTCCTCTCGGGGTGTCTCCTCTGGGCGTGGCTCTTCACTCACGTGTAGTGATGCAGAATTTGTCGATCCCTCGGTACTCATAGATGCTCCTCCGTGCATTAAATCGTCTAATACTTTAGTGCTTGGCTTCTCACCAGTTAGCCAAAACTGCATCATCACTGATTTCAGCTTTTCCAAGTCATCAATTTGGTGTTGCATGTAATTGATCTTCTCGTACAACTCTTCTCTTGTCGGTTTTTTTGGTCCCTTCCCAAAATACTTTGTTATGGAAATACCGTTAGGAATTCCTCGCACACGGCCCGGATGCTCGGGCTTGCCTATCGCCTTAGCGAGTATGTCTTCCCGTCCTTCGGGCACAAATAATCCAGCCTCAACATCCTTTTCAAGGGATTCCTGCAAATCAGCAATATTAATTAAGTTTTTAGCAGCCAAAAAAAATGAATAAATAGCACTAATAACTTAAACAACTGAACTAAACCGAGTTAAATTACAAAAATGTTCAACTTACAATTTTCAAAGCAACTTCCTTATCATAATCAGTCATGTCCTCTTTCGCTGACTTGTGAGCCCTTAGCCAAGTTAAATATCGATCAACTTTTTCCACTTGTTTTCCCTTGGCAGCTAAATCTTCTTTCTATCAAAAAAGAAGAGAGTTCATGAAAATTCATGCCAACTTTTGACCTGGAAGTTAGCTAAAAAATGAAACCAATACATAGAACTTACGACTTTAACTTAAATCCCTCGATATCCTGCTCGTGAGCCAAAGTATTTCCCCTTTTTTTAGAGGCATTCTCCTTGTTCTTATCACTGATTATTGTGAAAAATGAAGGATGAAAGTACATTTCCAATTGACAAAGAGAAGTGACAATTAGTTTTTGCAAAGACTCCAACTCCTTGGGATCTAACACTTTATTGCATATGACATTGAAGAAAAAGCAAAACCTACTTATGGCGAATCGAACTTTTTTAGGTAAAATCGAACGTATAGCCACTGGTAGTAGTTGTTGCATCAAAGTATGACAATCATGAGACTTTAAACCAACAAGCTTAAGATCTGTCATTGATACTAGGCTGTTGATATTGGAAGAATATCCCTCCGGCACTTTAACACTACTTAAGCACTCACAAAACTCTGTTTTCTCCTTTCTTGAAAGTGTATGAGCAGCCGGAGGCAAATAATATCGTGTTCCTTTCTTTTCTGGTGCCAACTCAGGTCTGATTTTCATATCCACCATGTCCATCCTAGCTGATGTGTTGTCTTTTGACTTATTCGGAACATTCAGAAGAGTGTTGATTATATTGTCACACACATTTTTCTCAATATGCATAACATCTAAGCAATATCTTATAGAAAGGTCACGCCAATATGGAAGTTTTTCAAAAAGAGGAGACATCTTCTTATATCCCCGAGACGCTAATTTAGAACCCTTCTTCCCATAAGTTATCTCAATTTTTTTCACTCTTTCATATACTTCATGACCGGTTAATATCTTAGGAGGAGATCGATGTTCAGGTTTTCCATTGAATGGTTTTTGTAGCTTACGATATGAATGATCAGGGTCCAAGAACCTACGGTATCCCAAGTACGCTTGCTTACGAGAAAACTTCAAATAACAAGAATCGACATCTTCTCCACACAAGGGGCAAGCCTCTTTCCCGTGCACAGTGTGTCTAGATAGATTACCATACGCAGGAAAGTCAGAAATAGTACATAGTAACATTGCTTTCAAATTGAAATAACTATTCTGGTAGGCATCAAACACTCGTATCCCTTCATCCCACAACAATCTCAAATCGTCAAGAAGAGGCTCTAAGTAGACATCTATATCATTACCAGGTTCTTTAGGACCGGAAATCAATAAAGACAACATCAAATATTTTCGTTTCATGCACAGATATGGAGGCAAATTGTAAATAGCTAAAAACACCGGTCAAGTACTATGTTGACTACTCAAATTTCCAAAGGGATTCATCCCATCAGTGGAGAGTGCAAGGCGGAGATTTCTGGGTTCTTTGCCAAACTCGGGATATTTTGCATCAATAAACTTCCAGTCTTTCCCATCGGCCGGGTGTCTCAACTTCCCATCATTTGCTTTTGATGTACTATGCCATGTGAGTAATTTGGCATCATCTTTATTCGCAAATAATCGTATCAACCTAGAAATTATTGGAAAGTACCACAAAACTTTAGCTGGGATCCCCTCATTCTTTTGATATCGCCATTCCTTACACACTGGACAACTAGTGAGATTAGCATATCCTTTGCGATATAATATGCAATCATTGGGACATGCGTGGATTTTTTCATATTTCATACCAATTCCCCTAAGTATCTTCTTTGCCTCATATGTACGATCGGGAAGTACATTATTTTCGGGGAGCATGTCCTTTAATAATTTCAGGAGGTCTGTGAAACTCTTGTCACTCCACCCATTTGTTGCTTTTAAATTATATAACTTAACAAGAGCTGCTAATTTAGTGTGCTTACAACTACTATAAAGAGGCACTTCAGAATCTTTCAATTTCTCCAATACAACACTTGTATCCTCCAAATCATTTTCATCAAGATCCTCATCAGTTTCATCTACAATACCTTCTTGCTCATCACCTCCAAACATATCTCCCCATGATTTATCCAACATATCGTCACACCCATCTCCTGCCTCAGTATTCATATTACAACCCGGATCTTCTAGTGAATTAGACTCATCGGGCTCTTCATCGTCACTCAAGCATGTTTCTCTCTCAATCTCCCCAAATTGGACATCTATTCCATCTAAATTTTTTGATTCTCCATGGAAAATCCAACAAGTGTACTTTGGATTAAAATTTGTCTTATTTAAATGTATTCTTACATCTCCAAAGCTCATATACCTAATATTCCGGCACATATCACAAGGGCACGCCATACTAGATTTGTCTTTCACGTTCTTTATTACGAAGTCGTAAACTTCAGCTAACCCGGCATCATATTCTACTTCGCCCTTTTTCCCATTAATCATCCAAGTACGAGCCATATTCGGCTACATAATTACAACATAATTCAATTATTAAATTCATAATTCAATTATTAACGATAATAATACTATTAGCAATAATAATACTAATAGTAATAATATCACGATAATAATACTAAGGACGATAATAATACTAAGGACGATAATAATACTAATAGCAATAATAATACTAATAGCAATAATAATACTAAGGACGATAATAATACTAAGGACGATAACAGTTGATTTGTGTATGATTTAGACTGTGGGATTTCATTGATAATATGCATCTAATGTCTTGTTAAACAACGAACTAACATATTTCTCACTTTTTTCCTGACAGGATTGCAATCAATTCTATTCTCAACATAAAAAAAAGGAATCAGTGCCAATAACATTATGCTCATGCAATTCTGTGTACTAATGTGTAGGCTGATCAGACTAGAGACACGGGCAGATGATATTGCTCATGCAATTCTGTGTACTTCTATTTCTCTCCGCTCTTCTGTTTAATGCCTATATGATATATGTTGATTTCTATTTTCTCAACGACAAATATTTGAAATATTCTGGATAGTTGGTGCCGAACATTTTTATATGTAATATTATAGAAATTTATAGGCAAATGGTTCAATGGTTATGTATAACCTGATTGTTCAGCAACAACTACCATAGTTCCATCTTCTGCTTTTCTGAATTTCTTCATAGGCACGGTTTCAGATGACCGCGCGTTTGGCATTTATTTGTCATTTCTTTTTACGCCAAGAATTTATCATGTGAGATAGATTTGCATAACCTTTTTTGATGTTAATATGTTGGCTATTTCAACTCTGTCAGCAAATGGACAGTAGGGTGCCGAACGTAGATGCAATATCAGCAATGGGCAGGGACAGTAGGGTGCCGAACGTAGCAGCTTAAATGGGTGTGCAGCTTAATAGTTAATTGGCACTGATTCCTTTTTAGTCTGGCACTAATATTAAGCGTACAGAGGGCAAACTCAATGTATGAACAACGAACTCTGGTTCACGATTTTAGTCTATTTGCTTCTACTCCCTCTGCCTACATTCCTACAACTGAATTGGCCATGATAGAAACCAGGGGTGGCAATTTCAGCCGAGCCTTCCCAACTAACCACTGCTGCCTTTTCTATCTTAGTGATTTAAGGGTGTTTGACTCAGTTGAAAGAGGACAGAAAAAACATCACGAATTTCAGAAAAAACATACAAACCATATATTCAACATCAAAACCTTCATCATATACATTAACCCACAATATACATCATATTCCTCATCCAAATCACATACAAACCATATATTCAACATGAAAACCACAAATTATACATCATATATTATTCAAAATCAAAACCACATAAACATTCATAAAACCTAATAACCCAAATAAAATCAAGAAAAAATTGGTAATTCAAACAAGAGTAAAGGAGAAAGAGGGCGTACGATTATGGTTCAGTTGCTTGGTGAAGAAGAAACTATGGCAGACGATTGATAGCAAGATTGAATTCGCATATTGATAGCAAGAAGAAAATTGGTAATTCAAACAAGACTGAATGTGGAAAATACGCAGACTTGAATTCGCAGAATTTCAAAGGTTTTCGAAGGCTGCAGCTACTGTGTGTTACACGTTATGTTTGTTTAATTTTTATGAAGAGAAAAGAGAACGGTTCACAAAGAAACCGTCTTCTTTTAGAAGCAAAGAGAACGGTTCTAAAGGCAACCGTTCTCTTTTAGTTATAATGAAAAAATTTTATGAACAGAAAAGAGAACGGTTCACAAAGAAACCGTCTTCTTTTAGAAGCAAGGAGAACGGTTCTAAAAGCAACCGTTCTCTTTTAGTTATGATGAAATTTTTTTATGAAAAGCAAAGAGAACGGTTCCCAAGCCAACCGTTCTCTTTTAGTATAATGAGAAGCAAAGAGAACGGTTCTCTATGAAACCGTTCTCTTAGCTTTCTAATTGTTAACATAAGAGCACGGTTAAGTATTTTAACCGTTCTCTTTAGTTTATTTAGAACAAATAAAGATGGGTTATAATGGGAACCGTCTTGTATTTCTGAATTAAAAAATCCCGCGCATCTTTAGTGACACATTAGGACGGTTCCGCAAAAATTCGTTCAATTAGCCCCGTCTCCTAAACCTATATTTGTAGTAGTGCATGGTAACGAGTCCCGAAAGACCCGTACCATTGAGCAAGCCCACAACATGCTCAAGACACCCCAACTCAGTGAGCGTCGGCTCATGGAGAAAGCGGGTCGCTGTCACGTGACAGTAAGTTGCCAAATGTAAAAACCGGGCCTTTTGGTCCGGGGTTTGAAATATAACATGCCGATAGTCCGGTAGACTATCCGTATTTTTCTCGGTCAATCCCCTAGAGCTGCTGGCCCGTCCCCTAGATGTGCTTGCTGCGCCCCTCGAGCTACTCGCTTTGGAAGTGCGAGATCTCTTGTTTCCTCTAAAGCGTACAAACATACTTGAATCTGCAAAAAAAAAAATACAGCAATTCTCTCAATAAATGAACTTCCTTAAAAAATAACCAAGTGATTTAACAAAAGAAACTCAGCCAAAGCACAAATGAAAATTTCCTGTAACAGTGCTCTAGTCGACCGACCACACTACATGGTCGACCGACCTACTAACAAAGTAAGTTGAGTTCCTGCAAAATTTCGATAGGTCAACCGACCTAAAGCACCGGTCGGTCGACTTATCGTTGTACCAGTTCGAACAGGATTCGCAAGTCTCAGCAGTTTTCAAGCAAGGACATTGGTGGAAAAACACAAAACAAACCAAACAACTACAAAAACGGCGGCAAAGAGACGAGATCTAAAGGTAACAAACGGGAAAAAGAACAAACAAAAACTAAAACATTCTCCTAAGTCAAAATAAATAAAAATAGGAAGATGTTCTACTAAGAGATGAATGCAAAGAGGCTAGAAACCGAAAAGAGAGCAGAAAAACAAAGAAAAACATACGTTGATTAGGAAAAATTGAGAGAATGAGCAAAGAGTGAGGTTGAACGAAGGAGAAAAAGAGCTAGGGTTTTGTTGAGGAGAGGGAGTTTAGGTTTTCTGATTTTGAAGAAAAGTGAATAAGGTTTAGTTCAAAAATTAGACTTAAGAAACCCGGCCTCCTCAACACCTGGTCGGTCGAACAACAAGTTCGGTCGATCGACCAGTCCACAATTACCTCGATTTTCCAGTGGCTGTTTTATGCGAGTCTGTGGTCGGTCGACCCAAATTACTGGCATTAATATTCTGATTTTCTGCTCACACTTGAAATTTCCATCAAAAGTAAAAAGAACGAAAGGGACGACTAAAGTAAGAAAAAAAACTATAAAAAGGGAAAACATAAACTACAACACGGGCTGCCTCCCGTGTAGCGCTGGTTTAAGAGGTCTCACACGACCTTTTTACCTCACTATGAAGCACTCGAAAAAGGGTCAAAGTACAAGACTTCAACCTTCCCTATGAACTCATTTGCTCAATGGAAATGCTTCACATACTGGCCATTAACTTTGAACCTCTCACCGACCGAGGTTTCCAACTCAATTGACCCAAATTTCGAGACCGCAGTGATGGTGTATGGTCCACTCCACCTGGATTTCAGCTTACCAGGAAAAAGACGGATACGAGCATTAAATAACAAAGCCTTATCACCTACCTGAAAATCTCGCTTTATTATCCTCTTGTCATGCCAACGTTTGGTTTTTTCCTTGTAAATCCTGGCATTGTCATAGGCTAGCAGCCTAAATTCTTTTAGCTCGTTCAACTGCGACAAACGATTCTCACGAGAAAGGTTAGGGTCTAGATTAAGATCACAAATGGCCTACCAAGACTTGCGTTCCAACTCAACTGGTAAGTGACAAGTCTTACCATAAATCAACCGGAATGCATAGTGACATTCCGATTGGAGTTTTGAACACAGTTCTATAGGCCCATAAAACATCATCTAGCTTAAGACTTCAATCCTTCCTAGATTTAGAAACAACTTTAGTTAGGGTCTCCTTAAGTTCTCTATTAGAGATCTCAACTTGACCACTAGTTTGAGGGTGATATGCTAGACCCCTACGATGTTGGACACCGAATTTAGTTAGCAAGGCACTCAATTGTTTCTCCTTAAAATGCATACCTCCATCACTAATGACAACCCTAGGGACGCCAAAACGAGGAAAAATGATTTTTTTGAAAAGTTTTATCACGTCTTTTGCATCACAATGGGGAGTAGCAATAGCTTCTATTCATTTAGACACATAATGAACGGCGACAAGAATATACCTGTTACCTTGACTGCTCGGGAATGGTCCTTGATAATCAATGCCCCAGACATCGAAAATCTCTACTTCTAAAATACCAACCTGTGGCATTTCATGTCTTTTTGATACATTCCCTGTCCTTTGACAAGCATCACAGCTACTCACAAAATTCCTACAATCAGCATGTAAAGTAGGCCAATAAAAACCAGACTGCAATACCTTGGCCGCGGTCCGAGATGGACCGTGGTGACCACCATAAGCAGAAGAGTGGCATGCTTCCAGAATCTCCTTCACTTCCCACTGGGGAACGCATCTTCGGATAAGTCTATCTCCGCATTCTTTGAAAACATAGAGGTCATCCCAAAAATACTGCTTTGCATCAAATGCAAATCTCTTCTTCTGCTGCCAAGAGAGCTCAGGAGGGATTTTACCTGTGACAGCAAAGTTAGCAAAATCAGCATACCAAGGAGGGGGATACGAACCTGAACTATTGATGATAAATAGACTCTCATCAGGAAAAGAATCATCAATAGGTAAAGGATCTTCCCTATCAGTCAGCTGTAGGCGGGATAAATGGCCAGCTACCACATTTTCCGCGCCCTTCTTATCCCTAATCTCTAGGTCAAACTCCTGCAAAAGAAGTATCCACCTCAACAGCCTCGGCTTTGCATCTTTCTTCAGGAAGAGCCCCTTCAAAGTTGCATGGTCAGTATAAACAATTACCTTATTACCTACCAAATAGGAGCGAAATTTCTCTAAGGCAAAAATCACAGCTAGAAGCTCCTTCTCTGTGGTGAAATAGTTGACTTGAGTCTCATCTAGGGTCCGACTGGCATAATAAATGGCATTCAATGCCTTGTTCTTCCTCTGGCCGAGCACAACACCTACAGCATAGTCGCTAGCATCACACATGATCTCAAATGGGAGATCCCAATCTGGTGGCTGGATGATTGGTGCCGAGACAAGAGCTTCCTTTAACCTGTTAAATGCTAAAAGGCACTCATCAGTGAACTCAAAGACAGCATCCTTAAGGAGCAACTGTGTTAGTGGTTTAACAATCTTAGAGAAGTCCTTAAAGAAACGCCGGTAAAAACCTGCGTGACCTAGGAAACTTCTCACCCCCTTAACATTCACAGGAGGGGTCAATTGCTCAATCATTTACACCTTTGCCTTATCTACATGAATACCCTTATCAGAAATAAGATGCCCTAACACCACCCTTCATTTACCATAAACTGACACTTCTCCCAATTCAGGATAAGGTTTACATCAATACAACGCTGCAAGACTTTATCAAGTTTAGCCAAGCATTGATAAAACTCATTACCGTAAACTGAGAAATCATCCATAAATCTCCATAATGTTCTCAATAAAATCAGAAAAGATTCCTATTATGCACCTTTGAAAGGTGGCAGGGGCATTACACAACCCAAAAAGCATCCTGCGGTATGCCAAAACACCTTGTGGACAAGTAAATGTAGTCTTACTCTGATCGTCAGGATGTATGGGAATCTGGAAGAAATCTGAATATCCATCTAGAAAACAAAAGAATTTATTAGATGCAAGTCTTTCAGTCATCTGGTCAACAAATGGGAGTGGGAAGTGGTCTTTCTTGGTGGCGGCATTTAACTGTCTATAATCAATGCACATCCGCCACCCTGTCACTACTCTAGTAGGTATCAATTCTTTTTTGTCATTTTTAACCACGGTGGTCCCTCTTTTCTTAGGAACTACCTGAACTGGGCTAACCCACTTGGAGTTGCCAACTGTATAAATAATACCTGCATCGAGAAGTTTCATCACCTCAGCCATCACTACCTCCTGCATCGTAGGGTTCAACTTACGTTGACCCTGTCTGCTGTAGAGCTTATGCCCTTCCTCTAACTCTATCATGTGCATATAAACATCAGGGCTGATTCCCTTAATGTCATCCAAAGAATAACCTAAAGCTTTCCTGTTCTTTTTGAGAACAGTCATCAAGGCAGAAAGTTGGTTAGGATCAAGTTTAGCACTAACAATTGCAGGGTACTGCTCAGTATCATCAAGGAAAACATACTTAAGATTAGGAGGAAGTGGCTTACGCTCTGGTACCTTTACCTCAATGGCATGAACATAATCAGTGCCAATATCATACCACGTGTTTACCAGATTAGCATTAGCCAAGCTTGTGAGCTTCTCATCCTCTTCCTCAGTCGGCTCATATTCCTCTATCTTCGCTTCCAAAACATCCAGCTCTTCAGCATTCTCAGCTGGATTACATGTACACTTATCCAAAAATGGTTAGATCATCTAAGGGATCCTTGGTCAAGGATTCCCTCCAATTTTGGATAACATTCCTGTCAACAATTTCAATAGAGAAACACGTATCATCAGTAGGTGTACTTGCCTTATGGGCAAGACTAAACTCGATAGTGTCATCCCCAACCTCTAAAGTAATAATTCCGCGTTTGACATCAATCACAGCCCCAGCTGTGTGCAAAAAAGGTGTACCTAAAATGATAGGTATCTGACTATCCTCAGCAATGTCTAAAATAACGAAATCGACAGGAATAAAAAACTTTCCCACTCTAACTGGGACATCCTCCAAGACCCCTAATGGTCTTTGGGTTGATCTATCTGCCATCTATAGGGTGATGTTGGTGACCTTAAGTCTACCTATGTTAAGTCTCTCACAAACAGAAGACGGCATAACACTGACACTAGCCCCTAGATCACAAAGGGCTTTCCCAATCACATGGTTTCCTATGGTGCATGGTATAGAAAAACTACCTGGGTCCTTCAACTTGGGTGGAATATTATTTTTTGAAAGAACATAACATTCTTCCACAAAAGCAATAACACCTTCATCCTGAAACTTTCTCTTACGACTCAAAAAATCTTTCATAAATTTAGCATAAGAGGGTACCTGGGTAATCAAGTCAGTGAACGGGATGGTTACCTCAAGGTTCTTCACCATCTCCAAAAACTTACCAAACTTTCGATCCTCCTTTGAATTCTTCAATCGTTCGGGATACGGAACGGTGACACTAGCTGTAGGATCAGCTATCTTTGGCTTCTTCAGCTGTAGAATCTCCGTGAGATCATGAATGAGGGAAGAATCTGGCAAATCGGGTGAAGATTCTGCATTCTGCTCAGGAACTGTGGTCGGTCGACCTGGATTGCCGGTCGGTCGACCAGATGAACTGAGATCAGTAGCTTTCTTTTTTACAGAAACTGGCGGATCATCAGGTAAGTCAGTTGGTCGGTCGACCTACTTTACTGGGCACGTTACGAGCTTCTTCGGCAGAAACTTCAGCAGATTTATCCATGGACGCCGGTCTATCATATGAACGACCACTTCTGAGATTTATGGCGTTGATCGTCTCTACGAAACTCTCACAATTGCTCGGAGGACTAGAAATCTGATTAGCAGCTAAGATTGATAGTTGGCTTTCAAAAGTCTTCAAGGAAGCAACTTGAGCCTTTTCTATTTCCAACATTTGGGACATTAGAGCTTGAACTAGCCCTCTCAACTCTACCGTTTCACTCGTGTTGTCAACGTAGTAACTAGGTTCGAACTCTCTTGCTTCAGTTGGGCTGCCTCAAGCTTTTCAAAACGAGATTCAACGGATGTCTCAAGAGCCAAAACTCTACCCATCTCAACATTCAACCTTCGCGAATTCCCACACGAACTCCCAAATTCAGCCCTATGCACTGCCATGTCTTCAATGGTGTTCCAACCTTTCATATCGTTGGTGTTATTTTGAAACCTCCCACTGGCAGCTGCATCTAGAATCACCTTGTAATCATCATAAAGGGCATTGTAGAATTGATTGCAAAGATACCACTGTTGAAACCCATGGTGAGGAATAGACCGGACCAACTTCTTGAACCGACCCCATGCCTCACAAAATTCTTCTTCAGGACCTTGTTGAAAATTGGTGATTTGACTTCTCAAGTCATTAGCCTTCGCAAGTGGGAAATACTTCTTATAGAAAGCTAATGCCAAAGAAGTCCAATCGGTAATCTTCTCAGCCACCCTATCAAGGTAGCGGTACCAATCCCTTGCAGAATCTTTTAAGGAATACAGGAACATCATCGCCTTCACCTCGTCTTGAGTCACCCCATCTGGTATATGTATAGAGCAGTAGTATTCCATGAAGATATGTACATGCTTCAGTGGATCCTCATTGGGTAGACCAGAAAATTGGTTCCGCTCCACCAGAATGATGTAGTTCGGGTGGAGCTCGAAAGAACCAGTAGTAGGAGTAGGCAAAGTGAATCCCTTTGGTAAATCTTGCACCTTCGATTGAATATGATCATGTATGGTGGTCATGATCTCAAAGAATGAGAGTACTCAAGCATTCCTCTCAAAAACCTGTCTTCTATATGCAAAACAAAACTAGAAGAAAAGGTAAGTAACGGTCTTAAGGAACCGAAGTTCCTTAAGACAAGGAAAAAAAACTAAAAATTAACAAATAAAATTTTACCATCTCCCCGGCAGCGGCGCCAAAATTTGACACCCGTCGTTGTGGGTGCCAAAGATAAAATTGATAAACCTTAGCTTAAACTAGATAGAGTAAGTCAAGGGTCGAACCACAAGGAGGTGGGGAGTGTTTACTGTTCTAACCCTATGTCTAAAGTAACTGTTGGGGTTTGAAAGTTTGATGTTGGGTTTGTCACTAAGTCTAATAAATAAAACAGGAACAAAACTGAAAAGAAGATGTGAATAAAAACTATGAATAAAAGAGATGTTAGGATGATCGGTCCGTTATAGTTACGATGCCATATTGTAACACCCCCATTTATTTAAGGGCCTGTACTAGGACTCCTTAGATAAATAAAGGTGTTACCATCTCGGTTTCCCGAGGCAATAGATACAAAGGGAAAGATAGTCAGTACTTTAATTAGAACTAAAGTCATAACATGTTCTTACAACGGTTTCCGTAAGTCTTAACAAAATAAAGAAGTACAACTCATGCTAACTGACTAAGGTGATCTAGACTCTAGTCTGGTCCGGATCCAAGCTCTTTCTCCCATAGCTCCCCCTTAGTCTCAGCCACCTGTCAATCTGCTCCCCAATAAATTGGTTCATCACAGGTGATCACGAATACACAGGGTCAACCACGAGGTTGAGTAAGGAAAAGAATAAATATAACAATATAATAAACTCCGCACCGATCCAACGCCAAATATACTCCGCACCGATCCAACGCCATATATACTCCGCACCGATCCAACGCCATATATACTCCGCACCGATCCAACACCATATATACTCCGCACCGATCCAACACCGTATCACAAAACCCAATATATATATGTATAATATCACAGAATAGTATAACAACTCAATATAGCAATCACATGATGGTATTTAGCAACATGCTTAATGCCAAATAAGAACAGATTACACGTTATTATAAACCAGTACTTTCCCCTACCTGAAATAGCAAGAACGCAGACACAATCTGAGATATGCTTAGAAATGTTCCACTCGAAACTCGCTACCTGATTCGGGGTCGAAACGAAGGGTGTTAGACCGATCCTAAGCCGTCGCAAATACCTCCTCCTTTACGTTTGCAATGGCGGCAGAAATATGGTGTGTTTGTTTTTGTATTAGGTAATATTAAATGAGGTAATCAAGACCTCTTATATGACGGCAGGTGTCATATTCTATATGTGACGGTTTTCCAAAAACGTGGGCTGACTACGAAAGCTACACTATTTCCGAGGCCCATTTCTTATTCACGGTTCCTAATTCGAATCCACAACCACGAGAACTCAAGTTCGAACCCCCACAAGGCACATAACCACTATTAACGATTATATATATATATATATATCAAGCGTCATAAAAAAAATATATCGTCAACCCCTAAAATTATCAACAAAGTTTCGGGTTATTACAGTCTTCCCCCCTTAAAATGAACTTCGTCCCGAAGTTCAACAACGCTCAGATCACACAACAGACAACTCAAACGAACTTGGAACACAAAACATCGCAAAAAAAGTTCACTTAAATCACAGAATGTTACATTCCACCCCCTTAAAGAAAAGTTACGTCCGCGTAACTTATCTCAATTGAACAAGTGTGGATAACGTTCTCTCATGGATGCCTCAGGCTCCCACGTAGCCTCTTTCTGATTATGATTAGTCCACAGGACTTTCACCAAGGACGTCTCCCCATTGCGAGTCTTTCGTACCTTCCTGTCCAGAATCTCTTTCGGAGTCTCAATGTATGCCAATTGCTCATCCACCTCAATCACCTCGTGCTGAAGCACATGTGATGGATCACTCACATATTTCCTCAACTGAGACACATCGAACACGTTGTGGACCTTGGATAGAGCTGGAGGTAAAGCTAATCGGTATGCCACCTCCCCAACTCTGTCCAAAATCTCAAACGGTCCAATAAATTTCTGGCTCAGTTTGCCACGCTTGCCGAATCTCATTACGCCCTTCATTGGAGATACTTTCAGTAGGACTTTCTCTCCAACCTCGAATGAAATATCGCTCCACCATCCTTTGTCGAATAATCTGGACCTGCTCCACCATCTCATGGATCATATCGGGCCCTAAGGTCACAACATCAGCTCGATCATCCCAACACACAGGGCTCCGACACTTCCTCCCGTACAGGGCCTCGAAAGGGGCCATCCCTATGCTGGCATGGTAGCTGTTATTATAAGAAAATTCGATCAACCCCAGTCGATCCTCCCAAGATCCTCCAAACTCAAGAACGCATGCTCTCAACATATCCTCAAGGGTCTGAATTGTTCTCTCAGTCTGACCATCAGTAGCTGGATGGAAAGCAGTACTCATCTTCAATTGGGTACCCAAAGCTACCTGCAACTCCTGCCAAAATCTAGATATGAACCTCGAGTCTCGATCGGAAACAATGTCCTTGGGTACACCATGCAATTTGACCACATTCTGCACATATGACTTAGCCAACTCAGCTTTACTCCAGGTATCTCTCATCGGAATAATGTGAGCAGACTTAGTCAGACGATCCACAATCACCCAAATCATGTTGTTGCCCCTCTGATTTCGAGGCAACCCCACGATAAAGTCCATCGAAATGTTCTCCCACTTCCACTCTGGTACATCTAAAGGCTGGACTTTCCCTTGAGGTCTCTTATGCTCCCCTTTCACTCTCTGACAAGTCAAACACCTCGACACAAACTCTGCGACTTCCTTCTTCATGTTAGGCCACCAGAACGTCTTCTTAAGATCTTTATACAGCTTATCACCCCTGGGTGAACGGAATACGGAGTAGCATGAGCTTCAGTCAGGATCTTCTTCTTTAGCTCATCTACATCCGGAACACACCATCGCCCACTGAACCTCAAACTACCATTAGTATGGATACTGAACTTGGATGCAGTCTCTCCTCCCTCAATCTCCACCATCCTACGCCACTTCTGGATTCTCTCATCAGTACTTTGCAACTCCCGAATCTCACCATATAACTCAGGCTCCACTGTCAAGTCACTAAGGGCATCACCTTTCCGGATCATGAATATTCCCATATCCCTTAATTCACCATGCAACCTCACTCTCGACCTGGCACAACCCAAAGCATGAACTGACTTCCTACTTAGGGCATCAGCTACCACATTCGCCTTGCCCTCGTGGTAGACAATCTGCATATCATAGTCTCCGATCAACTCTATCCACCTCCTCTGCCTCATGTTCAACTCTTTCTGGGTGTAGATATATTTCAGGCTCTTATGATCAGAAAACACCTTAAAAGTAGCTCCATAAAGGTAATGGCGCCACAATTTCAGTGCAAAGACCACAGCTCCCAATTCCAAATCATGAGTCGGATAATTTTCTTCATAGGTCTTCAACTGGCGAGAAGCATACGCGATCACTCTTCCATTCTGCATTAGTACACAGCCCAACCCCTGCTTCGAAGCGTCAGTATAAACTTCGAAGTTATCACTCCCAACTGGCAAAGCAAGGATAGGAGCTGTTGTCAGGCGTTCTTTAAGAGTTAGGAATGCCTTCTCACAACTCTCATCCCAGACGAAACGGTTCTCTTTCCTCATTAATGACGTCAATGGCTTCGCTATCTTAGAAAAATATTTGACAAATCTCCGATAATATCCAGCCAATCCCAGAAAGCTTCGAATCTCACTCACATTCTTCGGACTCTGCCACTTAGTTACAGCCTCAATTTTACTAGGGTCAACAGACACCCCCTCCTTTGAAATTACATGTCCCAGAAATGCTACTTTCTCCAACCAGAACTCACACTTATTCAACTTAGCGTTGAGTTTATGTTCTTCTAGGGTCTGAAGTACTTTCCTTAAATGGTCTTCGTGCTCTTCTGCATTCTTGGAGTACACCAGGATATCATCTATGAATACCACCACAAACTTGTCCAGATATGGGCTGAAGACTCGATTCATCAAGTCCGTGAACACAGTTGGAGCATTAGTCAATCCGAATGGCATAACCACAAATTCATAGTGGCCGTACCTCGTTCGGAAAGCGGTCTTTGGAATATCTTCATCCTTTATTCTCAACTGATGATACCCGGATCTCAAATCAATCTTGGAGAAAACCCCAGCTCCATTTGACTGATCGAACAGGTCGTCAGTTCTCGGCAAAGGGTAACGGTTCTTGATGGTCACATTGTTCAGCTCTCGGTAGTCAACGCAAAGTCTCAAACTACCATCCTTCTTCTTCACAAACAAAACGGGTGCTACCCAGGGTGACACACTGGGTCGAATGAACCCTTTCTCAGCTAGTTCATCCAACTGCTTCTTCAACTCCTCCATCTCCTTCGGTCCCATACGGTACGGCGATTTGGATATTGGTCCCGCCCCTGGTTTTAGGTCAATGGAAAATTCCACTTCCCTCCTCGGCGGCAACCCTGGAACGTCGTCTCGAAATACTCCCTCAAACTCCCGTACCACAGGTATCTCACTAGTCTTTGGAGTCTCGGCCTCACAATTCCACATTTGGCACAAGATCAGGCTCTCTCCTTTCCTCAAGCTAGACTTCAGGGTGTTGACAGATATGAATTTAATTTTTGGTTTGACTCGGTAACCCTTGTAAGACACCCTTACTCCCTTAGGTCCCCTCAACGAGATTTTCTTTTGATAGCAGTCGATGAAAGCTCGATACTTCCCTAGCCAGTCCATTCCCAGAATCACCTCGAAGCCACCCAGTGGAAACTCTATGAGGTCACAATAGAAAAATGTTTCCCCGATTTTTATGGGTACACTTCCATAAACTCTATTACAAGTTATTGACTCTCCTGAGGGTATGGTCACTGAGTCTGCGACCCAGTCGAATCTCTCAAGCCCCAACGCCTTAACATAGTCTCTAGACACAAACGAATGGGTGGCACCGGAATCGAAAAGTACAAAAGTAGGTTTAGAGTTCACAAGAAAAGTACCGGTGACCACATGAGCATCATCCTTCGCGGCCTGCTTTCCCATGGCAAAGAGCTTGCCACTGGATTTGACTCCACTCTGACTGGCACCAGATGTCCCAGCCTGCTGATTCCCTTCTGCTCCTGTCTTTTGGTTGCTTCCACCTCCAATGTATTGATTCTGGTACGAGCGGCTCTGATAATTGTTATAGCTCCTCTGGTAATTACTGCTCCCTCCAGACTTCGCACCCCCACCATAGTTGGGCATGGGTGTGCGATAGCCACTGCTACCATAAGACTGGGTGCGAGATCCCTGGTATCCGGATGTAGGCGTACGATAACCCCCGGACTGGTTCCCTCCAGAAGAGCGACACACTGCCTACTTATGTCCTCTCTTTCCACAGCCGAAACAAACTATTCCCACTGAGCCACCGCCAGAAACTCCACTCATGTGACTGCTCCCACCATGGTTTCTCCCACCACCAGAGGTACTACAACCAAAATATCCACTGAACTTATTTTGCTTTTTCGATCCAGAACCCTCGGTTACTGATTCCGCCTTCCTCTTTTCCGTCTTGGACTTCTTGTCCTCCTTAATCATCTCGGAAAGCCTCTCCGCCGCCCCAGCCCTTAAGTAAATGTCACGGACTGTGGTGGGCGGAGCTGCAATCAATCTCTTCTTGATGGCGATTGATAACCCTCTCTCAAATTTCATTGCCAGCATGGCATCATCGAAACCCATGTCTCCCACGTAGTTCGCCAACTGGATGAATTTCCTGTAGTAAGCCTCTACAGTCATGTCCTCCGACATCTTGAATGTATCGAACTCTTCCCTCAACTTGCTCTTTTGGAATTCTGGTAGAAACACCTCGTACAAGATCCTCTTGAATGCGTCCCAAGCAACAAACTCGGTCTCATCCTCTCTAGCTGCTTCCCGGATCTCTCCCTTGTTCCCGGTCCACCAATCTCCGGCCATACCCCTAAGATAGTGGGCTGCCTGGTCAACCCTCAATTCTTCAGGGCAAGCCACCAACTCGAATAGATTAGTGAATTCCCGACACCATGCCCCCAGCAGATGAGGTTCCCCCTCCCCAGTGAATTGGGTAGGGTGATGCCTCGCGATTATTGTGCTCATTTTTGCCGAGTCCATGCGTTGGGCCTTTAGGGCCTCGTTCTCCGCTAGTAACCGGTCTAGCTCCTCTTGTGTGATGTTTGCAACATTGGCTCTTCGCGGAGGCATACTATAGTACAACAGAAAAAGAAATGAGTCCCGTCTCATATGGGTACCCATTTGAATTAGGGCTATGTTCCCTAAACATTAAAGTCTATAAACACTTAGACTATAAGTAGTCCTTTTTCTATAACATGGCTCAGGGATCACATAACCGCATATCTCTAGACATGATGAGAGAAGAATTACTAACATGTTTCAAATCACTTCACATAGCCATATTAATATGCACTTCTTTATTCAAACAGTTAAAGATTATTTCATGCTCATGCCCCTTCCGGCTTTTCCAACAGTCACTTATACTCAGAATTCTCATAAAATGCTTATCACAGTATACCATTACTTCCATCTTTTCTTAACCTACCCTTTTCTCTCATTTTTCACTCTGGGTTCCCGGGTAAAACTGATAGGGCCAATGGTTCGGTGTGAGGGGCCCCCAGACTCATACTTCTCCTTTCGTGTGCTCCTAACAGTCCTATCCCGGGGGTTCATTTTATTTAGAATCTCCTATATTCATTAGGTTCATTAGGTTAGGCCTGAGGATCGTTCGCTCTGATACCACTTTGTAACACCCCCATTTATTTAAGGGCCTGTACTAGGACTCATTAGATAAATAAAGGTGTTACCATCTCGGTTTCCCGAGGCAGTAGATACAAAGGGAAAGATAGTCAGTACTTTAATTAGAACTAAAGTCATAACATGTTCTTACAACGGTTTCCGAAAGTCTTAACAAAATAAAGAAGTACAACTCATGCTAACTGACTAAGGTGATCTAGACTCTAGTCTGGTCCGGAACCAAGCTCTTTCTCCCATAGCTCCCCCTTAGTCTCAGCCACCTGTCAATCTGCTCCCCAATAAATTGGTTCATCACAGGTGATCACGAATACACAGGGTCAACCACGAGGTTGAGTAAGAAAAAGAATAAATATAAAAATATAATAAACTCCGCACCGATCCAACGCCAAATATACTCCGCACCGATCCAACGCCATATATACTCCGCACCGATCCAACACCATATATACTCCGCACCGATCCAACACCGTATCACAAGACCCAATATATATATATAATATCACAGAATAGTATAACAACTCAATATAGCAATCACATGATGGTATTTAGCAACATGCTTAATGCCAAATAAGAACAGATTACACGTTATTATAAACCAGTACTTTCCCCTACCTGAAATAGCAGGAACGCAGACACAATCCGAGATATGCTTAGAAATGTTCCACTCGAAACTCGCTACCTGATTCGGGGTCGAAACGAAGGGTGTTAGACCGATCCTAAGCCGTCGCAAATACCTCCTCCTTTACGTTTGCAATGGCGGCAGAAATATGGTGTGTTTGTTTTTGTATTAGGTAATATGAAATGAGGTAATCAAGACCTCTTATATGACGGCAGGTGTCATATTCTATATGTGAGGGTTTTCCAAAAACGTGGGCTGACTACGAAAGCTACACTATTTCCGAGGCCCATTTCTTATTCACGGTTCCTAATTCGAATCCACAACCACGAGAACTCAAGTTCGAACCCCCACAAGGCACATAACCACTATTAACGATTATATATATATATATATATCAAGCGTCATAAAAAAAATATATCGTCAACCCCTAAAATTATCAACAAAGTTTCGGGTTATTACACATATAGTCTAGATCAACATGTATTGCAGTCGCGTAAGGGGTATAACAAATCCCCTCGATCTATGTTATCTAATAGCTCCTTTCGGCCTACGCTATTAGTTCCTAGGTCTCACAAATATTGGGTGTCAACAATAAAGGTGATTCCTAAAGTCTAGGTCACATACTTTTCAGTCTTAGTAACCTAGTCGTCTTAAAACGTTAACTAATTCCCTCCCCGTATCTTTCAATCTTGGGTCAGTCATTACTAACATCCTACAAGACTCCTTTCGGTCTCGTCATAGGGTATTATAATTAACGAAGCAAAACAGGTCTGAATATACGCGAGGTTGGTCGACCGACCAAATATCCCAGTCGGTCGACCAACTACCTTAGTCGACCGACCAGTTAAGCCGGTCGGACGACCAGGGTCTACTACAGGTCGTCCTAAATTACGCCATCTACGCCATTACTTACCTACATCCTAACATATGAGATTACCTGCGCATGATAACAGTAAAAACAACAACTACAACGAAAATAACAATAAACATGGTGATTAAAACAGTAAACATGCAATTAACAAGCATTAGGTTTAGGGATTCTAACTATCCGATATAAGAATAATGAAATTGAATAAACTGAATAATTAGAGTAGAATTACCGTAACAATGGAGAAGATGAGAACAGAAAGATTGAGTATTACTGCTAATTGCGTGGAACAGGAAGTTTTTATGAGAATAATGAAGAACTGATTATTGTAAACTAAACTAAAGAGAATTCTAAGTAATACTAGATTAGGGCTCCTAAAGGATGATTAGTACATAGGGGGAACTAAGCTTTTATAAGGATTTGTCGTTGCTTCCCTCAAAACCTAGCTTAATCATGGGCGTAATGAGGCGTGTGAAATCTTCGTTAATGGGCCATATGGTCGATAGAGCGATGATACTGGTCGATCGACCAACTATCGGGTTTATGAAATCTCGTGCATCTGGTACCATGGTCGGTC
Organism: Silene conica; assembly: GCA_029255685.2. Lineage (NCBI taxonomy): Eukaryota > Viridiplantae > Streptophyta > Magnoliopsida > Caryophyllales > Caryophyllaceae > Silene > Silene conica. The sequence continues at coordinate 30,980,574 of CM055317.2, read as the reverse complement.
GACCATAGTAGGTGGTCGATCGACCAAATATCAGGTACAGTAATGCATTCTGACGAATTCTGCAGCGCGCGTTGATCTTAAAACAGCAGCCATTTCTTTGTTGCTTATCGTAATAAAGCGATTCTCGCGGCGTTGGAAACCTAAGAGGATAAGCTTTCACCTCCAATTTGAATCACTCTATTATCAGCTCTAGAAATCGAGATATACACATTTGAAATAGGCTGCAATATCGTGAAGCGATTCTTCCCTTGTTAAAGCCTGTGAACTGTATGCACCCTTGTTTATGCTACCTTCAGGCCTTGAAATGTGCGCTAGGCTTCGTTCCTTCTTATCCTTAGTCATGCAAATCACTTGAGGACGGGTTTGACTCGAAATCGCATTATTTCCGCATAAATCTGCAATAATGCATAAAAATACGAAAGTAGACGAAATAGGAGAAATAATAACCAAAAACTCATAAATCAGCTCTGAAATGCGTGCAAAAATAGATGTAAAACATCATAAAATAGACACATATCAACGGTTGTGAAGGGAACTAGTGAAGTCTTTACTAACATGTTCAAATTATTAGTCTTACTAATTATTTTACATTTTAATTAAACTCATATTAATTTAGTCGATCTTATGCATGCAATGACATATGCGGAATAATAATGAAAAAGGGTCTTACAAACGGTCCGAATGAGTGCTAGGACGATCCTCCACGGAGAAACCAAAATAGCTTGCCTCCTTTACAATGCACCAAGACCTACCCTTAAACACCGAGACACGAGCACGAGCTAGGTGACGGAATCGGTAATCTTAAAACCGTAAACTAATACTCTCTTTTATTAGTCTACTAAAATTACTAAAATAATTTGTAGTATGAAATATTATGTGAATAATATTTTAGAGGATTTTAGGATTTTCTACACTTAGAAAATATAAGCAAAATAGCATGAGCATGAAATGTGAACAACTCACAATATTTAAGGTGGATGGGTGAAAGTGGCGTGTGAGGAGGATGCATGGGAGAGGTCTTAAGCCTTTTATTCTTACCCATATTATATAGGCATGCATACCTATCATTAGGTTTAAGGCTACCTTAATCATTATGTGTAAGGTATTATTTTAACTATTAAAACCCTTAAACCATCCTCCATAAAACCGACACAATTTATGTAAAATGGACATCCATTTTACAAATTATAATTTGTACAATTGTGTGACATGTGACATCCTATATCAAGAAAAACAATTGTATTAATTTAAAATACATGTTTATCAAATAAACATTATTTCTAAATTAATTAAATCACATTTAACAAATTTATTTAGTAATTCGTAATTATCATCCCAAAATATGGTTATTATAATAATCGTCAATACGATATACAACGTTTGTTATAACCATGAACCTTTCTCATTCTCATTTCGATATTTCATAAATATCGATTAATATTTGACAATCGACACATTTCAATTTCAAATATAAATCTTACTTTAAGATTCAACCTCTGATTTCTCGATATATGGTTTTAAGGAAATCGGTCAATTCGTATCATATACAATTGATCAATATATATTTAAGGGGTTAGTCCTATAGGTGTGACCTAAAGGGATCAACTGACCACCACCGTCATACGACAGTAATGTCAAACTCTAGTCAGCCAATCATTACCGATTAATGTTGGTCAGTTGACTATATCAAATATCGGATCGTCCCTTGCATATTCTTTCATAAGATTTATGACAATGATTTTCATCACTGTCGTGATCGCACTATTGTTGAGGACACATTTCCCAACAGGTTGATCTTAAATGTTTTGATAATGTCAAGTCTATCATATGTATATACTGTTCCTCATAATTGGTTGTCAAGTTATTATAGCGTAGCATACATTCAAGAGTTGAAGGACAACAGCTGACAACAAACATTTAAGAAAATCTCACATAGAAATCATATTCTCAAGATCAAGAATGATCAAGAGAAGATCAAGTGAAGATCGGGTTTGAAGGTGTCAAGGATCCTCATCAATCTCCATGAAGATTAGATAAGATATATAATATCTAATAACGGTATAAGATTGAGCTAACCTTAATCAACCAAAGGTATAACTCACAGCTATAACTTTGCTTGTTAAGGGGCTGAAGGTTATAGCTCTCTACTATAACTTTGGACATCACAGAAAAGCGCACATTAAAATGTTTTCTTAAATGTCGAAAGTATATATTCTGTGTCGTAGCATTAAATTAAGAGATTTGAGCTATTAAATCTTTTGTTGAATATATTTGAGAAGTCCATAAGTTAATAGAATAGATAAAATATCTTATAAGTTGTTTATCTTCTATAAACTAAGGAGTCCATATATTCAAACCCTAATAACCTAAGTCTAGGGAAACGTGTGGGAGTTTACGGCCCACGAAGCCACTCCAAACCGCACTTTACTTTGTGATAATTATATGCTAAGTGAATCATATGGATTCAATTAGATATATGTTATCATACTAGAATATAGGATGGAGATTTAGTTACAACATGATTTTATATTATTTCTATTTCTTTAAGGGTGATTAGGAGATAATAATCTCACAAGATATAATAGAAGATATTTCATATGTTCTAGTATAATGTCCTTCCTAAATTTAAAAGATCTAATTGAAGAATATCTTACTAGAATATGAATTCTAGTCAAAATGGTAGTCTCTCGGTTCTAGGGTTTTTGATCCAAGAGACCTAACTCGCTATAAAAAGAAAAGAAATGCTACGACATCATTAAGATTTTTCGTGCTTATAACATACATTCATAAAAGATAGTTTTTCACAGAAAAACGTTTCCATCTCTTCGAAAAATCGTGTGCTAAAACTGTGCTTTAATTCTCTATATCGGTATAAGATAATAGCGCTAAAAATTGTTCTCTCTCTCGTTCAAATTGTGAACAATAGTAAAACATTCATAAGATCTTTCTTATTAACGTAAGATAGTTGAGTATTTAACAATACTCGTAGTGTTTCAATTATTTAACGTTACCTGAGTAGTTAAGTAACCGATACTTAGTCGAGTTACAACTAAACATCAGTTGTACGAGTAGGGTTAGTAAAATTGTAATCCGGAGAAAGGTACTAATTTTATTAACCGAGAATATTGGACGTAGGTTTCGACTTGTGAAACTGAACCACTTCAAAAATCTTGTGTCTCTCTCTCTTTTTTACTTTTTTTTTCTTATGTCTACATACGATTGTGATCTATTATTTGGAGTTTGATTAAATAAACTTTAAGTAATAATTAATCACAAACTAGCTGCATCGTAAAAGATTGAAAAAGTTTGGATACTTAATGAGCCACCAAATAACATAGTATTATTAAAATAAATCTAAGTCTCGCCCTTTATCTTACACACAATAATCCAAACATTTCATCACTCAAACCAAACTCAATGTCACTCCTCTCCCCTAACATCAAGCCACCATCCCAGTTGCTGCCAATCCACCACCACCGTCAGTTGACGATGAACACCACCACCACCACCAGACACCGGTGAACATCACTTACTCCATCGTTGTTCTCATCATTGCATTCTCTCTGGGAAACATCATGACTGTCGTGTTTGTCGTTCCTCAAGTCTCCCCTCTTCGTCACCGTCCTTACCACCACCGACTCTCTCGATCATTACCTCCTTCATCGTCGTTCTCACCGTTTTCGAACTTCCCAGATGCCGTCATTTAACATTTCATACCGTCAACTTTCAAAATCCAAATCTCGACTATGCTCCAGATCTTGATTTTCCAGTGAAAACTCTGGCAGTGCAAGGTGGCCATGTAATTTATTAAAAAATTGTGTGATGATCAATCGTTTACTTGATTTAATCGAATTATCATGCTATTGTTCTTGGATTAGCTTTTGTTTCGTAATAAGTAATGTAGCAATTGGATTTTAAAATAATGTTTGTTTTATGAAGTTGAGAATTCAAGGCTATTAGACCATCCCCAAGCAAGGTCATGAGGTAGGTCATGACCTTGTTTGGTCATGGTTAATGGGTAATTAAGAGAATTAATTGGTGACCAAATTCACTAATTTGTGACCTTATGACCAACCAAGGTCAATTTGTGACCTTTGGGAAACAATCATGACCATATTTGTGACCACTTATGTGGCCACTTTTAATTGGTTGAAAAATAAAAAAACAATAAAAACATTAATTAATGGTTGAATTTTCAATGATTGAGAAGGATGTAAAGTGAAAAATGATTGGGTTGATGACCTAGGTCGTGACCTTTGGCTTGGGAGGGTGAAGGTAGGTCGAGATAATTAAGATGTGATTAACGATAAAACCGGGTCGTGACCTAGTTAGCGTGACCACTGCTTGGGGATGGTCTTAGATAAGCTCAGAGATATGCTAGTTGTTGACAATTTGTCTTATGTATGTAATTAATGTGCCCCAGCTAGAAATGAAGAGAAAGTAGTAGTGGTTTTTAATGGCTTGATGAAATTAATTTTGGAGAGTATAGACAATTTAAATGCAAATTTATTTATTTTTATTGAATTTTAGATTCTGTAATTTAGGATTGTCCTTAGTGTATCTACATAACATATTTGAGTATCTAGAATAATATTTTTTATATAGGTAATCTGTTTTTTATTTAATATTATATGTTGGAAAAAAAATGTACCTAGGATGAAAAAAATTGTACCTACATTCGTATAGAATGCACTTAGAATATACGTAAAAAGTGTATTGACTTTGTTGAAAAATGTATCTACAATTATGAAAAAAAAGTGTATATACAATAGATTTTAGTGTACCTGAGATTTTGTAAAAAGTGTATCTACATCATAATATATGTAAGATACTTTTTTTAGAACGATTTTTTAAAATAATGGTCAAAAATAAAATATTCATCGTTTTGGGTTGGTTTTGAAACTATTTGTTAAAATAGTGTCCACGTAGACTCGGAAAATTCCGAACCTAGAATAAGGATAGACACGCCGTTCAAAATGGCGTGTTTACTATTAAAAATAAAAAATAAGGAGAACACGCCATTGCAGTTGGCGTGTCTATTTCCCTACCCTTTCTCTTTCATAATTTACCATAGCTTGATTTTTTAGCCATTTTCTCATCCATTTACAGTTTTACCCCTTCTCTATTTCCTTGTTCCTGCAACTCTCCTTCCTTTGTTCCTATATCCAACCCAAATATCATGTACTTCTTTTTACTAAAATTTCAAAACCCAGAAAAAAATTAAGCATTTAATATGCCATGGTGTTCTTAATCACCATATCCACCAACCAAAAAATAATCAATTCAGTTGAAGAATGAGGCAAGGAGAGAAGTGGGACTTTCAAGAGAGTTGTTTGCCTCTCTACTTTTAGATAATTGATTTAATCATCAATTATCTTTACCTGTGAATTCACTTACTAATCAAACATTTTCTACAATCCACGTTTTCTTTCTTTTTCTCTTTCTTTTTTCAGATGGTTCATCACCATCATAATCATAATCATCATTCAAGTGTTTAATTGCTTATGATGGTTGATGAATGATGATGAAGATGGTTATTTTATAATGGAAGAAATTAGGAAAAAATGAAAATTTAGTTGATGAAGATGGTGAATGTTAAAAGAAAGAAAAGACGGTGAAAGTTTGAAGAAAATGCAGACAATTAGTTGGGACATACTATACACTAGAGATACACGCCAACCGGAATGGCGTGTCTCTTCCTTTTTTTAAAAAAAAAAAGACAGGAAACACGCCATTGTGAACGGCGTGTCTATCCCGTGTTTTAGGCTCAGAATTTTCCGATCTTACGTGGACACCATTTTGACAAATAATTTCTAAACCAACCCAAAACGATAAATATTTTATTTTTTTGCATTATTTTAATAAATCGTTCCTTCTTTTTTACCAAATTTTGGAATCTATTTACACGTTTTAAGAATGTAGATACACTTTTTGCTATCATAGGTACATTTTTTTACCTGAATTTTATATACACTCTTAAAGCTCGTAGATACACTTTTTGCTATCATCGATACTCTTTTCAGGAGATATAATTAACATATCTGATATTATAATTCACGGATCTAGTATGAATAGTAATTTTAATGTTTCAAAATATAAATTGATAAAAAGCAAATAATTCAGACGAACTAGCTAGTACTCCCTCCATTCAAATCCAAATGGTACTTTTGGATTTTGTACACTATTTACATATCAACGTTCGGTATCAATTTTCTCCTAATACGTAAGAGAAAATATATTCATGCGGGATCTTGTTTGATTCGTCTTCACGAGTACATTGAAAATATCTAACTTTTATAATTTTTGCGAATACGTAGGTAAAGATATTTAGCACGTAAAACGTGCGTTGCCAAACGTGAAAAAGAAAAGGTGCAACGTGGATATGAATGGAGGGAGTAAAATAGAAATATTCACATATACATGATAAACTATGATATACTAAAACCCACTACCTCACCTACACTAATTATTATTTGGGAATACAAAAATGGAGACACACCTTTAGAAAATCAGGATCAAAAACAACAAAAATTGATTTTGCAACAAATCAATGAAGCTTCAAGGACAACGTGAATAGAGCGAATAGAAGATTCAATGGAGCAGTAGCCGGCGGAATCATGATAAATACAACATTGAATATGATGCGAAGAAAAAGCTTCAAGGTTGATGAGATTAGGTTTATTATCGGAGATGACGAATTAGTGGCGCAGTAGCAGTGACTCCCTCCATTGATAAAAGTGTAGCTTTTATGGGTAATTAGCTAATTACCATTGATGAAAATGCAAGTTTTTATGTATAATTAGTTAATTATGGAATAGTTATATGAACATGTGTTATCTGCATTTTCGGGATATTTGTGGACTATTTCGAGTTTCGCGAACTTAGAGTCATTTGTCAGTGCTGCTAGTGAGTTATGATAATCAGGACAGTCGTCGGAGTTGTCGAGGCATCTAAAGACTTGTCGGTGGCTATCCGCGAAAACATGTGGCAAGGATTGAATTTCGATGAGGTTCGTAGTGGTGGCACGATGATTGCCGTGAGTGTTGGTGGCAGGATCTTGAAGTTTATGGATGGGTGGTGTTTGTTTATTGTTTGTTATAATAATTCTTGTGACTAGACAACCGTTCTCGCCAAGTGAAAATACGGTGGAGGCTGTCAGTGGGGGCTGCTATGGTGGGAGTCGGTGGAGGCTACCAGAGTTGCTTCGTGATAGGTGAATTATGAGATGGTGATGTCATTAGTATATGGCTGACATATTGTTAACAATGGTGAACGAAGGAAGCAAGGGGAGGGAGTTGTTGATTTGTTGGGTTAATTAAAACTATATCAGCCGTACATTCACTCAAATCTAAGGGGTGAGAGTTGTTCTCACCGTTTTCACCGAGTGATCGTTTTCACTGGATCTTGCCTATATATATATAGATAGATTTAGGATCGGGTGAGAACGATTATACGGTGCATACGGTGAGAACGAGTCACGTCCGTTGGATTAAAACACAATCAACGGTTAAGAAATACCCACAACCTACATTCTAGATAGATTTTTTGACGGGGTAGATAATTTTTTTTTTTACCTTTTTACAGAAACTTAAATACATTTTTTTACGGAGTAAATACTTTTTTTTTTACCTTTTTACGTAAACCTATATACATTTTTTTTACGGAGTAGATACATTTTTTTTACTTTTTTACGTAAACCTAGATACATTTTTTGACGGAGTAGATACATTTTTTTTTTTTACTTTTTTTACATAAACCTAAATACATTTTTTTGGAGTAAATACATTTTTTTTTTACTTTTTTTACATAAACTTAGATACATTTTTTGAAGTAGTAGATACATTTTTTTTTTACTTTTTTACGTTGACCTAGATACATTTTTTGACGAAATATATACATTTTTTTTTTACTTTTTTTACATAAACCTAGATACATTTTTTGAAAGAGTAGATACATTTTTTAACTTTTTTTACATAAACCTAGATACATTTTTTGAAGGAGTAGATACATTTTTTTACTTTTTTACGTAAACCTAGATACATTTTTTGACGGTGTATATACTTTTTTTTACTTTTTACATTTTTTTGAAGGAGTAGATACATTTTTTTTTTTTACTTTTTTACATAAACCTAGATACATTTTTTGACGGACTAGATATATTTCTTTTTTTTACTTTTTTTACATAAAACTAGATACATTTTTTAACGGATTATTAGATGCATTTTTTTTTACTTAAATCTAAATTCATTTTTTGACGGAATAAATACATTTTTTTTTTTACTTTTTTACATAAACCTAGATACATTTTTTTAGTTTTTTACATAAACCTAGTTCCATTTTTTGACGGAGTAGATACATTTTTTTTACATAAACTTAGATACATTTTTTGACGCAGTAGGTACATTTTTTTTTTACTTTTTTACATAAACCTAGATACATTTTTTTTACTGGGTAGATACATTTTTTACTTTTTTTACATAAAGCTAGATACGTTATTTGACGGAATAAATACATTTTTTTTTACTTAAACCTAAATACATTTTCTGACGGAGTAGATATAATGTTTTTTTACTTTTTTTATGTAAACCTATTTTTGGGATTTGCTTGATTTTAGGTTCTTATTGAGTGCCAGATTTAATCCGATCAATGAGTTTGAGACCTTGGGAATTCTAGTTTCTCATGTCTAATATTTTTGGTTGACTCCAGCTCTGAAAGCTTTAGCAAAGGAGTACATGGAGGCTGATGAAGAGGAACGCCAATCACTTCTGGATGGCATATTGACGACCGATGATGAGACGACCGGTGATGAGGCGGCCGGTGATGAGGAGACCGGTGATGAGCTGACCACAAAGGAACTTTTTCAACTATGGGAGGCTTATGATGATGATGATGGTAACGATTTTCGTCCGACTTTAGTGAAGCTGCTGAGACTGATGACGATATTCATGAATTAGTCTCTGCAAAAGATGTAATTGTGAAGAGGATGTTGCAAGATGAATACTTCAACATGGATGACAAAAAGTGGAATGCAAGGATTTAGGACCGCAACTGTTAATCTCAGCCTTTCAATTAACTCTCATCTAATGGAGGAGAGTCGTTCTCACCGTATGCACTGAATGATCGTTCTCACCGGATCTTGGTTTAGGATCGGGTGAGAACGATTATACGGTGCATACGGTGAGAACGAGTCATGTCCGTTGGATTAAAACACAATCAACGGTTAAGAAATACCCACAACCCACATTCTAGATAGATTTTTTGACGGAGTAGATAATTTTTTTTTTTACCTTTTTACACAAACTTAGATACATTTTTTTACGGAGGAAATACTTTTTTTTTTTACTTTTTTACGTAAACCTATATACATTTTTTTGACGAAGTAGATACATTTTTTTTACTTTTTTACGTAAACCTAGATACATTTTTTGACGGAGTAGATACATTTTTTTTTTACTTTTTTACGTAAACATAGATACATTTTTTGAAGGGGTAGATACATTTTTTTTTTGTACTTTTTTTACATAAACCTAGATACATTTTTTGAAGTAGTAGATACATTTTTTTTTACTTTTTTACGTAAACCTAGATAGTTTTTGACGAAGTAGATAGATTTTTTTTTACTTTTTTTTACATAAACCTAGATACATTTTTTGAAGGAGTAGATACATGTTTTTTTACTTTTTTTTACGTAAACCTAGATACATTTTTATGACGGAGTGAATACATTTTTTTACTTAAAGTTAGATATATTTTTTGACGGATTAAATACATTTTTTTTTTACATAAACTTAGATACATTTTTTGGCGGAGTAGATACATTTTTTTTACTTAAACCTAGTTACATTTGTTGACGGAGTAGATACATTTTTTACTTTTTTACTTTTTTACATAACCCTAGTTACGTTTTTTGACGGGTAGATACATTTTTTACTTAAACCTAGATACAGTTTTTTACATTTTTACATAAAGCTAGATATATTTTTTGATGGGGTAGATACATTTTTTTTAACTTAAACCTAAATACATTTTTTGACGGAGTAGATACATTTTCTTTTACTTTTTTAGTACACCTATATACATTTTTCGACAGAGTAGATACATTTTTTTACTTTTTTTACATAAACTTAGATACATTTTTTGAGGGAGTAGATACATTTTTTGAAGGAGTAAATACATTTTTTACTTAAACCTAAATACATTTTTTGACGGAGTAGATACATTTTTTTTACTTTTTTACATAAACCTAGATACATTTTTTGAAGGAGTAGATACATTTTTTTTACTTAAACCTAGATACACTTTTTGACGGAATAATACATTTTTTTAAAAATTTTTAACATAAAATTTTTTACTCTTCTTTTTTACGGTTTGTATATCAGTTACCTTGTTGTTGGTTTATTATTATATTTAGGGTTTGTTTGTTTGTGCTACATTTCTTGGGTTACTCCAATAATAATAATCAACCAATGTTTTTATTAATCAACTTGTTCTTAGCTGTATAATTCATAATCAGTATTATTATCATCTTAATTATTTTGGGTTTTGTTAATTTACGATAATGAGATTATCGTTTTTCTTGTTTTGATAAATAAACGTGGGTTTAATCAGGGTTACTGAGATAATGATTTACCTCTTACTGGTAAAATCAGCTCAAATGCTTCAATTCCTGCTTCAGACAGGTAAATACTTTCGATTTCAAATTATCGTTTATTTTTCATGATTCTAGTGTTTTGTTAATTTGATGTAATTCAATTCCTGTTTTGAAATAATAATGTGATTGGAATTTGTGCTGTATAGTCTGGTTAGTGAAGACTCGACGGATTTATCTCTTAAATCCGTGTCCGAGCGGGAGAATGACGGAGGAGGATTGGGTCGTTCATTCCTCTTCGTCCAAGCATGAAGAAAGTTTAATTGATAACCTTCAATATCAGTCGTTCATTCCTCTTCATCCAAGGGATAAGGGTCGTTCTCACCGTATGCACCGAATGATCGTTCTCACCGGATCTTGCATCTATGTATATATGTGTGTGTGTGTGTGTGTGTGTGTGTGTGTGTGTGTGTGTGTGTAAAATAGAAAGGCGAGAGATTATCGAGATAAGAGATAAATAGAAAAAAAACTATTCGTGGTGTCATAAATCACTGCCATAAAGTTAAATTTGCCCACTTGATACACATGCCTCATTGTAACACCTCATGAATATGAAAGGAAAGTTGTCCCACATGGGAAAAATATGAGTTTGTGTTGATATTTGTCCCACATTGGTAGAATGTGAGGCTTGTGATATATTTATAATAGCTCTCACTCACCACATAGTAACAAGGCCTTGTGCTTTTGGGCTTATGTGAGGACAAATAATAGGCCCAAAAGTGTAAAACCTCTCGCGGCAGCGAACATATAAACACACAAAATGCATGAAAAATGCATGGATTTAAAACTTTTGATGAGATAAATAAAACATGCGAGGTGCTTTAACAAATCTAAACATGCGGAAGATAAAACATAAATAGGTATTTAAGTATAATACAAAAGCAGCCCGGGATATCATATCCCTACAGGCAAAAAATACAGAAATCATAAGTCTACGATCTAGCTAACGAACGGGTAAAATCATGACGATGAAGGATCATCGCTCGCTAGCCTCAACGTAACCCCCTGCAAACAGCATCAAGTACCTACACACATACAACATGTGCGCCACAGTCAGTGGGGAGTGACTAGAGCTCTCATAGCCACCTATTGTCATACAACACAGAACATATAAATACAAGCATTATACTCCAACACAACAATCATGTGAAGTACTCCATCAATAAATCTTCTTAACATACTCATGTAAATAGATATCAAACCGCAACTCAGGTATATCTAAACACATTTAAACACGTATCAGCAGTATATAACACTGTACCCCAACTCAGGCAAGTATATATAAATCAGCAATATCTAAGTATAACCCCAACTCAGGCAACTTAGATACAACAATCAGCAATATCAATCCATGACCCCAACTCAGGCATGGAAGAATACAAACAAACACAACATGTGAAGATCATATGACGACTCCATTATACAACAACAGCAAGCCAACTTAGCCTCAGGGAATACAATCCCCTAGTAGAACGATCGAAACGATATACGTTCCTAGTTTAAATCTGGCCAGACTCTCGAGGTATAATTCTTCCTCGATTCGACAAGTATCCCCAACACATGATACCTCCAAGACTCGAACTAGCTAGGAACGAGATACCTCCAACTCAGGGCGGACAATCTGACAGCCTGACCGTCAACGCGCAGGAGACGGTCAAACCAAGACGCAACTCAGTCTTGGTGAGACAAGAGTCATATAACAGCTCATAGTATTACATCCACATGCATAAACATTACATCACCCAAAGGCATACTAAAACTATGACCTAATCCAAATCAACAGTTCTACTAACCCATTTCTAAGACTCACTCAACTCTTAACCAACTTCGGAAACCATTTGAGGTGAGAGTCGGTCTCCCTTTCGGTTGCCCGGCCGGGGGGTCTTTCTCCTGAAACACATTTCCGAACCTAGTGTAAGAGCCACCCAATTTCTTGGACTACAACGAACTCATTTGCTAAACAACATACATATGATAGATATCCAAATCAACACTTCAATGACCCCAGGAATTAAGCCGAGGGAGAGCCGGTTTCCCTTTCGGTTGCCCGACCGGGGGGTCTCTATCCTCACTCTATTGCCGAACCCAATATAGTGCCGCCCGAACTCCGGGGACTCCAAACATGCATACAAAGCATACGGAAAAGGAATCAACGCAATCCGACTTAAGAAACGAAAGTTACGAAGTAAATATCACGCATTACCATTAAGTATAAACATAACAACCTATGATACTTAAACATGCTAATAAACTTCTGAAGAAACCATACCACAAAACAATTGAGAAAAGATCAACATTAGACAATTAGCTAACCACATGGCTAAACCTTACTTAGCTCCAACATACATTTAAAACCAAGTAATTATATTCATAAACATCACTTAAACATCACTTAAACAATTGAGAAACAAGCCTCCAAAACAATCACGAAACAATCAAACAACAAAAGGCTACAGCGGTTTTTGCGCAGCCTGCGCAAGCGGGTTGCGCAGCTGCGCCACCATTGCGCAGCCTGCGCCCAACATTGCGCAGCCTGCGCACCTACACGCACAGGTCTGTTTTCGCGATTTCCTGCAATTCGCCATTTCCTTCAAACTTTCGACAAACACTTTTACACTATGATTTCAAGCCTCAATTCTATTCTACCAGCACCTATAATCCCATAACAATCCCAAGTATGTCTCAAACACGATTTTTGAACAAATAAAACACGTAGTAGAATGAAACATCGTATTCGTCTTAAGAACTCAAAATATGAAAAATGAACAATACTAGCATATGAACATCTAAAACTCCAATTATGTAAAACCCCTCGCGAAAGCGGAAATATAAAACACACAAAGTACTAAAAATGCAGCGGAATTTAAACTTTTTAAACATAACATCATGCGAGGTGAATTAAAACTGAAACTGGAAACTTAAACTGATATAAACAAAATAGATAAGTATAACAGTTCTAAGTACGAAAACCGAATATATACAAAGCCTGGGATGGAACATCCCTACAGGCACTAAAACATGAACTGTATCAAAACTAAGAGTCTAGCTAATCGGTGAAGTGTATGTCATATGATGAAAGGATCATCACTCGCTAGCTCTCAATTGAACCCCGTCCAACCTGCATGTACCTACATACATGAAAACATGTACGCCACAATCAGTGGGGAGTGACTAGAGTTCTCCTAGCCACCTTTTGTAACGACACGTAACAAGCAATACAAACAAAATACTCCAACATATATAAACATGTGAAGTATAACAATCTTTCAATAACTGATCATCAACTATCATGCAATTACTAATGGACGGCTCTCAACCAACTTCATAAACCGTTTGGAAGGAGAGCCGGTTTCCCTACTGGTTACCCAGTCGGGGGGTCTTTCAGTCCAACTATTTATGAAACAGATCAAAGAGTCATCCAATGCCTTGGATGAACAAACTATAACTCAAGGAATACAATCATTAACTTCATCATGCATATTTGACACTGTACCAATCTCAAGGCAAGCAGATATAAAACATCAAGTAAAAAGGTTCAACGGTCAACTTAAGACATAACCTGAATACTAACACACTTTCATAATCAAGGACTCAAAGGCCAACTCAAGGCATAGACCAAGGTAACAGTGAACTTAAGACATAGACCAAGGCCAACTCAAGGCATAGACCAAGGTTCAACGGTCAACTTAAGACATAACCTGAATACTAACATACTTAACACATATCCCACTACCAAACAATGTCGGGTCCAGAGCTGAACTTAACACATATCCCAACATGCAATTCAAGTAAAGGGTCCAGAGGTGAACTTAACACATATCCCTAAACATCCACAAGCAAAGGGTCCAGAGGTGAACTTAACACATATCTTAGTGCTACAAACAAGTATTGGGTCCAGAGGTGAACTTAACACATATCCCAATACACAGCTATCGCACACCGGGTCCAGAGGTGAACTTAACACATATCCCGTGTACGACAACCGATCACGTGTCAGGTGTAGAGGTGAACTTAACACATATCCTGACACGCCACAAGCAAAACACGTAATGGGTCCAGAGGTAAACTTAACACATATCCCATCACGCGACATACAAAACACGTAATGGGTCCAGAGGTGAACTTAACACATATCCCATCACGCGACATACAAAACACGTAATGGGTCCAGAGGTGAACTTAACACATATCCCATCACGCGACATACAACTCAACCATTAACATCCAAAGATAGAAACTAACCTATAGCTCTAACTTCCTAAACCACTAAACAACACTTAATTGATCCCGGGAACTAAGATGAGGGAGAGCCGGTTTCCCTTTCGGTTACTCGACCGGGGGGTCTCTACCCTCACTCCATTCCCGAACCCAATATAGTGTCGCCCATCCTCCGGGGACCTCAAACACATATCAAAGGTACGAAGAACGAGTTTCAATCAAAACCGATAAACCGTTTAAAAGTTACGGACTAATTACGAATTCAAAGTAAAAACAATCATCAGGGGTCCCCAGCCGGTCGGCAGGCAGCCGGCCTACCGGCTGGACACTCCTCCCCTATTTCTGTCCAAAACAAACGAACCAAAGATCAAAGGGTTCCCAGCCGGTCGGCAGGCGGCCGGTCCACCGGCTAGGGAACCAAGTCTCCTCTAATTACGAAATACGCAAATTTTGCCAAAGAGGCTCCCAGCCGGTTGGCAGGCGGCCGGTCTACCGGCTGGGCACCTCAACTCCTACACTTTACAAATTACGCAAGAAACCCAAACGAGGCTACCAGCCGGTTGGCAGGCAGCCGGCCTACCGGCTGGCAACCCAAAGCCCATATTCTCAATTTTCGCAAAAACACGAAGATACACTCCCAGCCGGTCGACCGGCGGTCGGTCGGTCGACCGCTCAGAGAGCCTGAACCCAAAAACGCGATTTCCAGCAATAACAAATTTCGACCAAAACGATTCTAAACCTTGATAATTACTAACAGCATACACACCCCAGCATATATATACATCGAATACACTAATTACAATCATCAAATTCCACAAACAAGCCTCAATAAGACAATCACTTGTATCCGTCGCAAAACATAAATTTCTGAAAATGAAATACTAGGCATGTGAAACATCGTCTAAGCACATAAACAACATACACATGTATTCCTAGCATGATTTCTAACTCAATGAACATAAACCATAAGAAAAATCAGAAACTTAAACATCTTAAACATGTAAATTGCTAATATTCACAACAAGGCCGAGTTTCTCATTATCGTCACCTTAAATGCAATCCCGCTCAAAGCTCCTCCTCTACTATGAAGTTATCCACGTCCGGGTCTTCTAAGCCCACACCTACATCACGAAAAACGAGTTTAAAGGACTGAAATACGGATTCCACAAAAACATCCCTATTTTCGAAGTGAAGGGAATGAAAAACAGAAGTGATAGATGGCTTGAAAATTCGATGAGGATTCCGAAAATGTACTTATTACCTCGATTCGGTGAACGGATGATGAAGAAAAATGGAAAAGAAGATGAATATTTATGGAGGTTTTGAGAAATGAAGTTTACTGTATTATTGTTTTTAAGGTTGAAGAGATGTCGACATACTTGGGGTTTAAGGGTTTATGAGTTGTCCTTTCCGTTTAAATGAAAACGGGTTTGGATGAACGGGTTTTAAGTTAAGAAATCAAGTTGCCAAGTTTGAATTCGTCTTAAGGACTTAAGGTTCTTAAGACGGATCTTACTATTTATAAAATACTTTCCGATAAATTATTAAAATATTATTTTATTACTTTAAATAATTAAAAACCCTTTAAATTATATTTATGAAAATACGGGATGTTACAAATTAAACCATGTGAAGAGCATATAAAACACATTCCCAAGATAATCCTATACTCAAACATCATCAACAACTCAAAATCAGAAACTTCAAGCAAGAAACACAAAAAGTGCTATTTTAACAAAAAGGCCGAGTTACTCGTAATTGTCACCTTAAAAACAGGTTATGCTCCAATTTCTTTTTCAATAATGTAGCTACCAACCTCCGGGTCCTCTAATCCCACTCCTACAACAAAAGAAATGAATATTAAGAGCTTTAAACAGGATTTGATGAAAACAGCGTCTTTTTCGAGTTTGATAAAATTGAAATTGAAAGAGATAGAAAGCTTGCAAATCTCGCGAGGATTCCGAAAATGTAAGACTTACCGCGATTCGAGTTCGGGAAGGGGTCGAAATGTTGATTTTTAAGCTTGAAGGAAAGGACAGAAATGCTGTTTTTTTTACAGTGGAAAGAAATGTGAAGGAGATGAGATGTCGTTGCAAGCATTAGGGTAGATGTCCTTTTATACTTGAGTCGGGTTTGCTTACTTAAATAAAGCGGAACATAAGTCGGGAAAAATGCCAAGTGACAACATCTTGAGATTAAAAATAATCTTAAGACGAAACTTAACGGAAAACTTAAATTAAAACTTACGACTTATTATTAAAATAATATTAAATTTCCGAAATTACTTTTAATTTATTAAAATACGTTTTTACGAAAATACGGGATGTTACAATCACCCCATCTTACAAAAAGTTTCGTCCTCGAAACTTGAAGACAGAAATTAGTAAGAAAACAACTCTAGTTATCAAAACGTACTACCCGGGTTATGGTAACCCAAAAGCTTATCTTTCAAAAAGGTTTCAAGTAGAAATAGGTTCTATGGCACAAGTCTTTGTCAATGGACATTGGGATTCTCGTTACGTATTCAAGAGTCCGACATTCCAAATCTGAGGTAAGTCCCAAAATTAAATCAGTCAAAATTCAAAATTCAGATCGATCCGGTGTTGATAAGCATAGCACATGTTATCAGACGTCTCTAATAACGAGTTCAAATGACAAATCAACGCTGAGATCAATCAATTGCAATCAATCAGTTCTTTCAATACCAAATTTCCCAATATAACCTTTATTTTTGATTCCTCAAAAGAGTAAAATTGGAACAACGGCAAAAAGGTCACTTTCAACAAAAGAGGGAGTAGTTTCAAATTCTCGAAACAATTAAGATTTTCCAAAAACAACAAACTTTCAGAGTTAATAATAGGAAACAAATTTCAAAAACAGTCACCGGGAGCGCAGAAACGATCAAAGAGATTACCCTTGACGCGAAGGATCATAAGTTTCTAGTTTCACAGCTGACAGAACATGCAAAGGAGGATCGAAGGAACGAAACAACGAGGTTAAAGGTCAAGGAAGATGGTAACTGTTGCTAAACATGGGGTCACTAACCACTCAATCCGTAATCAAAGCATCTTTACAATGATTACCAATATATCCCAAGAAGGACAATTCAAGTGATCTCTAGACTCTCATTGGTTTCACGATCCCTCTTACCATTATCTCATCCACAGAACAAGGCATTTCCTCACTCGCGGTAGAAGCTTAAGCTCATATTCCAGATCAAGGTTTGCGCACTTACGAAATTCTAAACCAAAAATTCCATTATAACATCAAATTCCAAAAATTAGGACACCAAACTCTCTACACCATGACGCTTCCCAATCAGATAGGCCATAACCAAAATCATCTATAACCTTTAGTCCTACATAGTTCAATTCCATCAAATTCATTCCACAGGTATCTCGAGATACTCAAATCCCAATTTTATTACCATAGTGAACATTCAAGTTAAGGCCTTACTAGAGTAACAACTTCTAAATCCTCTGGTTTCTAACCACTTACTAACAGTATACACTCCAAAGAAAAGTTCCGAAGAAGTAAAAACTTTCACTCCTGCAGTTTCCATAAGACTTAGTCATTCACATTCCGAGATTTCCCAAATGGTATCCATGAACACTTATAAGTCGCAAATCTCTACACTATGATCACCTCAAACATCAATAGCTTCATGTCAACCACTCCTGAAGTATTATTAAGCTAACAGGCTTCCATTATCCAACAAGCTATCATAAACGATCCACCTAGCCAGAGTGCATCTCAAAATTCCATTAAGTATCCCAATAGGTAAACGCTGAGGTTCCATAAGTAACTTAAGGTCAACACTTAGTCAGCTCTATAAGCCCACTTGTAAATGTCTCAACATCCTCACACCGTTACCAATAACTCTAGTTCCTCAAGTATGTGGTTCTTTATGCAATTAAGCGATTCCTCAAGATCAAGTAGCACTAACTTACCTAATTCATCTATTTGAAAGCATCATTATCTTAAGCATGTTCCTCCAAAATCATCTAGGACTCCAAGCATTTTATTCGAATCCTCAAATGGTACTTCCAAATCTACAATTACCACTTACATCTAGCCATCTAACATGAAACTCTCAAGACGGCACAATATCCAATATCACCCCAAAATTACTATCATAAACTCTCTCAACTAAATTCTGACAACGCAAAACCAAGCACTCCTCAAGGCATGTATCACTACTCCAAGAACAAGTCAATCTCGCCACTAATCTAGATGAAAGGGACAGGGCTCACAGAAGAGGAGATGAGATACGAACTTCAGGGACAAACATGATACAAATCTAGATGGAGTTAAACGAAAACGGCTCGAGGAACAACGAGACGACAAGGTAAGGAACTTAGGCTCTGGACTCCAATAAAATTGAAGCCAAGATCAGAAGGAGAAGCAAGGGAGAAGAAACGAGAGAAGCGTTAGGAAAAGAACGATTACAGAAATCTCCCAAGGTGCAGGTCTCTCACTATTCTCACGGGGTTCTCACTTCTTACTTCCCAAATCATGTCATTCAATTGTCGGTTCTCACGAACAATTCCTCGAACGAGTTACACACCCAAATCTTCCAAACTTAGACAATATCATCATTACAGCTACCTATTCCCAAAAGTTTGAGATGTCCCATCTCTGCTAGTCCCTCAAATGATAATTCGATAACACTCTCGGGCTATCAAACCCATATGCTATATCCACTACACTTTGCATTACTGCTCGCTAGATATCCATACTTAAAGCAATACGTTCCCGAACTTACATCTCCCAATGAATTACTTTATTCCAAACGAAAACTGGTGGTGCATCCTCAAATTTCCTTTAAGTTCTTCAATAAATAAATGCTAAGATTCATTAAGCAACCTAGAGTCAAGTAGTGATTCACTTTTTCTAAGCTTAAGTCATAAACTCTTCAAGTATTCAACCATTATTGCCAATGATTCATATTCCTCAACAACGGGCCTTTCCCAGCTTAATTACTCACCTCTGTCAAGTGATACCAACTCACTTCACTCATCCACTCACCATCCTTAGCATCTTAAGCCTATTCTTACAGGTCGCTCTATATTCTCAAGTATCTTATCTAACTCCCTAACCAGTACTCTTCAATCCACAAATTTTCACGATCTAAGCATGGTTCTCAAGATTAAGTTCCACCGAATATTAAGTATACAACTCAGCCTTCAAGCAAGTACCCTATCACTCACTTTCCCTCTCCCAATTGAGTAGACAACTAGATACTTAGATCATCAAAACATGTCTCTCGATACCTCTTAAGTTCTCCCTCAAATAACAACCTTCTCCTCACACGGATTTACTGTTATACTGTGACTAGTTCCTCAAAATTCTATAAAAAAGGAGATTACCTACAAAGCACCTTGAGAAAGCAAGCAACAAGGTTAAGTTGGAAAGGTATGAAGATCTGTTCAAGTAAGATAGACAAATATTCTAAAACAAGGATGTGCATCCAGAGTTATCAAAGAAGGTGATGCACAAAGAAAGATGAGTATCTTCAAGGCTCAGAAGCATTCTCCAACAGTAGCACGGATCTTCTATCTTTGGTAGAAACTCCGGTCTTGATCGCCAAATGGATAAGCTCACGGTTCGTCAATTGGAAGGTACAAAAGTAGAATCAATGACAATCAACAAACACGTTAGAATCTAATAAAAGCAATCACAAAACAGGCTACAACATAAGTCCTTAAATCTACCCCATCTCTCATTTATTATTCAATTATGTGGTCAAGTTAGGTTGGGGGTTACATGAGTGCGTCGGGAGCGATAACGCTCTGATACCAACTGTAAAACCCCTCGCGGCAGCGGAAATATAAACACACAAAATGCATGAAAAATGCATGGATTTAAAACTTTTGATGAGATAAATAAAACCTGCGAGGTGCTTTGACAAATCTAAACATGCGGAAGATAAAACATAAATAGGTATTTAAGTACAATACAAAAGCAGCCCGGGATAGCATATCCCTACAGACAAAAAAATACAGAAATCATAAGTCTACGGTCTAGCTAACGAACGGGTAAAATCATGACGACGAAAGATCCTCGCTCGCTAGCCTCAACGTAACCCCTTGCAAACAGCATCAAGTACCTACACACATACAACATGTGCGCCACAGTCAGTGGGGAGTGACTAGAGCTCTCATAGCCACCTATTGTCATACAACACAGAACATATAAATACAAGCATCATACTCCAACACAACAATCATATGAAGTACTCCATCAATAACTCTTCTTAACATACTCATGTAAATAGATATCAAACCGCAACTCAGGTATATCTACACACATTTAAACACGTATCAACAATATATAACACTGTACCCCAACTCAGGCAAGTATATACAAATCAGCAATATCTAAGTATAACCCTAACTCAGGCAACTTAGATACAACAATCAGCAATATCAATCCATGACCCCAACTCAGGCATGGAAGGATACAAACAAACACAACATGGGAAGATTCATATGACGACTCCATTATACAACAACAACAAGCCTACTTAGCCTCAGGGAATACAATCCCCTGGTAGAACGATCGAAACGATATACGGTCCTAGTCTAAATCTGGCCAGACTCTCGAGGTATAATTCTTCCTTGATTCGACAAGTATCCCCAACACAGGATACCTCCAAGACTCGAACTAGCTAGGAACGAGATACCCCCAACTCAGGGCGGACAATCTGACAGCCTGACCGTCAACACGCAGGAAACGGTGACACCAAGACGCAACTCAGTCTTGGTGAGACAAGAGTCATATAACAACTCATAGTATTACATCCACATGCATAAACATTACATCACCCAAAGGCATACTAAAACTGTGACCTAATCCAAATCAATAGTTCTACTAACCCATTTCTAAGACTCACTCCACTCTTAACCAACTTCGGAAACCATTTGAGGTGAGAGTCGGTCTCCCTTCCGGTTGCCCGGTCGGGGGTCTTTCCCCTCAAACATATTTCCGAACCTAGTGTAAGAGCCGCCCAATTTCTTGGACTACAACGAACTCATTTGCTAAACAACATACATATGATAGATATCCAAATCAACACTTCAATGACCCCAGGAATTAAGCCGAGGGAGAGCCGATTTCCTTTTCAGTTGCCCGACTCGGGGTCTCTATCCTCGCTCTATTCCCGAAACCAATAAAGTGTCGCCCGAACTCCGGGGACTCCAAACATGCATACAAAGCATACGGAAAAGGAATCAACGCAATCCGACTTAAGAAACGAAAGTTACGAAGTAAATATCACGCATTACTATTAAGTATAAACATAACAACCAATGATACTTAAACATGCTAATAAACTTGTGAAGAAACCTTATCACAAAACAATTGAGAAAAGATCAATATTAGGCAATTAGCAAACCACATGGATAAACCTTACTTAGCTCCAACATACATTTAAAACCAAGTAATTAAATTAATAAACATCACTTAAACATCACTTAAACAATTGGGAAACAAGTCCCAAAACAATCACGAAACAATCAAACAACAAAAGGCTACAACGGTTTTTGCGCAGCCTGCGCAAGCGGGTTGCGCAGCTGCGCCACCATTGTGCAGCCTGCGCACCTACATGCACAGGTCTGTTTTCGCGATATCCTGCAATTCGCCATTTCCTTCAAACCTTCAACAAACACTTTTACACTATGATTTCAAGCCTCAAATCTATTCTACCAGCACATATAATCCCATAACAATCCCAAGTATGTCTCAAACACGATTTTTGAACAAATAAAACACGTATTAGAATCAAACATCGTATTTGTCTTAAGAACTCAAAATCTGAAAAATGAACAATACTAGCATATGAACATCTAAAACTCCAATTAAACCATGTGAAGAGCATAAAAAACACATTCCTAAGATAATCCTATACTCAAACATCATCAACAACTCAAAATCAGAAACTTCAAGCAAGAAACAACACAAAAAGTGCTATTTTAACAAAAAGGCCAAGTTACTCGTAATTGTCACCTTAAAAACGGGTTATGCTCCAACTTCTTCTTCAATAACGTAGCTACCAACCTCCGGGTCCTCTAATCCCACTTCTACAACAAAAGAAATGAAGATTAAGAGCTTTAAACGGGATTTGATGAAAACAGCGTCTTTTTCGAGTTTGATAAAACTGAAATTGAAAGAGATAGAAAGCTTTCAAATCTCGCGAGGATTCCGAAAATGTAAGACTTACCGCGATTCGAGTTCGGGAAGGGGTCGAAATGTTGATTTTTAAGCTTGAAGAAAAGGAGAGAAATGGTGTTTTCTTTTACAGTGGAAAGGAATGTGAAGGAGATGAGATGTCGTTGCAAGCATTAGGGTAGATGTCCTTTTATACTTGAGTCGGGTTTGCTTACTTAAATGAAGCGGAACATAAGTCGGGAAAAATGCCAAGTGACAACATCTTGAGATTAAAAATAATCTTAAGACGAAACTTAACGGAAAACTTAAATTAAAACTTACGACTTATTATTAAGATAATATTAAATTTCCGAAATTTCTTTTAATTTATTAAATACCTTTTACGAATATACGGGATGTTACAAAAAGTGCATACCCATCTTATTGGGTTTGTGTTACGACGGTGGTGGGTCGGGTTGTTAAACGCTTTGCAACCAACTTCCCAGGGTTAGCAAGACCTTTGAGTCTAAGGTGTACGACAAAGACTCAGATTGAAGACTACTAATAGAACGTTGTCAAACCCAGCTATGAAAAGGGAAACCGATTGAGAAGACAATGTATTGTGTGTGTTGTGTTTTTGTTTAGAAATATTGTAGGTATGTGGTATTTATAGAAAAGAAGAAAGGATATTAATGGTGTCTCGTAAAATGAAGTTTAGAATATTGCACAATCATAGTTGGTAATCCGCACAATCAATCATAGAAGATTGAATTGTCAATGTACAAAATCACACCAATTAGTCTAGGAAACGGAGTAATCCGTATGGAAAACCGCGACAATCAGTATAGAAGACTGAACTATCAGATTTGGAATTTGTGCAAAAAACACATACAATTCTAACACTTCAGTCTAAAAACACAAAAAAAAAAAACAAAAAACCCTAATTTTGACGCCTCCTCCGCATCCCATCCACTTACTCATTCCCGTTGGTCCTTCTTCCTCTTGTTGGAGATGGGTTCCCCTTTAACCTGTCTCCGGCAATTGTTCCGTGCTTAATCAGAGATGCGTCCGTGTTTTAATTGATCTCACCCCGCTCTTTCTATTGGTTTTATGGCTCCGTTCTGATCACCCGGTGGGCTGCCGGTCTGTGGGAAGGACCTGAGGTCGTTCTGTTTCTCTGTCCTGTCATTGAATATCGTACATGCAACTCAGAGATGTTCCCTCCTCCCTCACCCCTTCTTCTATCTCCGGTAAGATCATTTACTTGTGAGGGTGATGGTGTGTTTGATGACTATAACTCATCTTGTTTGTCTTTTTTCTTATGTGGTTGTGGTTTGGGACGACTTGGAGGTTCCCCTTCCCCTCGCCCCTTTCCCCCTCTAGTCAGGCCCAATTACTTGTTTGTGTGGGTCTTTGTCATCCTCTAATGGTGAGCAGTTTCATGTACAACGATGGTCCTGGGGCGGTTCGTTTAGAATTTGGAGTCTCCGTGGTTTGTTGGTGTGTGTTGTAGTGTCCGTTAGTGATTATGGGACCGTGGGTTGGGTCGGAGTAGTTGGGTGAGGCTGGTCCTGAGTGGGTGTGATCCTCTTTGGTGGTGGCGTGGTGGGTAGGTGGGAGTCTGGTTTGTCGGTAGTGTAGTTGGATGGATTGATGGGGTTGGTTGTTTTCTAATCTTTAATGGTTGTATTTTATGATCCAGTTTGTTTATACGGCAAAAAAATAATGACATTGGTAGCCTTACATTGGGTTTGTGTTGTGTCCATCTTTACATGACCTCATGGGATGACCATGGAGTTGTTCATGTGGGTTCTCTTAGTGTCAGGTCTCTCCTTGCTCGTCGTTTCGAACTACCCCTTACTTGTCCTTTCTAAGTGGCTCCCAAAGTGTAGGAATTTTTGCTCCTCTTGCACTACTACAAAACACGCTTACTACATCGGACTTCTAGCATAATGGACATTGGATGTTGCTGCGAAGTAGAATTCAGTCATATCCATGTGTTTGTAATAGACAACGGATTTACAACCGACGTCCATTACTATATGGATATCGGATTTTCAAAAACTCTCATGTCTGTAGCAACTAATGTACATCGGACTTTCAGGAAATCCCATGTCTATTACGTAAAAATCCCATGTCCATTGTTGTTTTTTACATCAGACTTTCTTAAAAATAATCTCATGTCTATTGTTGTTTTTACCATCATACTTTCCTAAAAATTTCATGTCTATTGCAGTTATGTACATCAGATTTTTACGAATCTCATGTCCTTTATTGTGGCTTTTTTAAAAACAAAAATTAGAATTGGTAATGCTAATGCTAATATAAAAGTGGGATTGTACCAAAACAGAGGCCATTCATTACAAATTACGACAACAAAGGTCGTTCGTCATACATTGTTTGAATTTAAGAACGAACCCAACAAAGGTCATTCTCCATACCATGTTTGTTGGTAGTGTTGTTGGTTGATGCTGTTGGTTGCTGCTACTGCTTGATATTGCTGCTTGATGCTACTGCTGCTTGATGCTGGTTGCTGCTACTACTGTTGTTTGTTGTTGTTATTGTTGTTATTGTTGTTATTTGTTGTTGCTTCTGCTGCTGGTTGTTGTAGGCTCTTGCTGCTGAGTGCTGGCTGGTGCTGCTACTGACTACTGCTGATGCTACTGGCTGTTGTTAATGCTGCTGATGCTGACTGTCGGTTGCTGCTGCTTCTTCTACTGACTGTTGTTGCTGCTATTGATGGTTATTGCATGCTCTTGGTGTTGGCTGTTGTTGCTGCTGATGCTACTAGCTGTTGCTGCTTTTGGTTGCTGTTGGTTGTTTTTGTTGTAGGCTGCTGGCTGCTGCTGTTACTGGTTGTTGTTGTTGCTGGTTACTGTTACTGCTGGCTGCTACGTGCACTACAACACTAATGCTAATGAGCTAATGTACATTACATACTTTTGATTCTAGTCTATACTTACCTTACTTTTACCAAAAAAAGGAGATTTTATGAGAAATTAGACAGTAAGTACTAAGTAAGCCAACGCAGCACTAACAATGAACAAACTGCTTAAGAGTAACCGTACCTGCAACACTGAAGGAATTCCGACAATTGCTGCAAAAATGACGGTAACACCTATTTCTGCCATGTATGGATCGGAACCCATCGTAAGCTCCTTTACACGATGAACACTTCAGAGTGTCCTACTCAAATCTATCCAGCATCTGTCATTCAGACACAATGCACCCCAAATAAACTGACTTACTGGTGCTTAACAAAATTGACCTTCACTCCAGGCCATTTTTTTCATTTTAGGTCAAATGGTAACAGTCAGCCCCACGACTGTTATAACTTGTAAGCTGACAAAATTCATAAGTACATACTTTCCGTTAGCACTGAGGTACCTTGTCAAGTTGATCAAATTTTGTCTTCCCCTTAAATAGTGGCTCTTTGGACAAAAGCGCTGCCATAATGCAACCAAGCGACCACATATTAATGGCTGTTGAATACTCTTTCGCCCCCAACATCAGTTGTGGCTCCCTGCAAATAACCAAGGAGCAGGTTCTCATCTGTTCTCACTTACTTATTATCAGTATCTCGGCTAGTTATCTTCATTTCCCACCAATTATTAACAGAAAAATGCTTCAAAAAACCTTCAACGACACCCCAAATATCGTGTTTAATCGCCTGCAGCAAACTCAAGAGTTTATTGGCACTCATGCCATGTCCAAGCTCACACTCCACTTCTCACACAGATCAACAATGGAGATGGTTTAGACTAATCAATCAGTAAGGGAATTTCAAATTTAATCACTATTTTGGGATACTTGTCATTTCTACTATCTTCTTGACCTCCTTAATAGTATGTCAGAAACTGACTGATCATTCTGATAGGAATAATTTAAAGCACCAACTACTATACCTTATTTACTAACTGATCATTCAGATAGGAACCAGAGAAATATAAAGTTGGTGTTTAAGCTAGCTAGCTAGAAATATGAATACCATATTAATGAGCCAAATGCACTTCAGAAAGCTAATTAGCATGACACGAAGCTATCTATAACAACTTGTTTTAAGTACTGTATCCAAGAAATCTAAAACACGGGGAAAAAATAGATGCATCACCTCACAAGCTGTATAAAAGGAAGGAGAATCAAGCGAGAACCCAAGCTTTACTAATGCCTGAAAAAAAAAAGAGCGAAAAAACTCACCTATCAGCAAGCAAAAACACCATTGGAACACAGGCGTTTGAGATTGATTAGACTCAATTATTCTTCCATTATACTTTTAAATGTTCATTTATTAGTTAGGCGATTGAACGATACTTCCGGGAATTTATTAGACTAATACATGTCCTTTAAAGCTTGACCATTAGAGAGTAAACACACAACAACGTACCTTGGCTGCTCTTCTGGAAATGTACAGATTTTGAAGTTGATGTCGACGTCAAATTTCTGCATCATCTCTGACTAAAGCTCCACCACCAGAGTTCCCTAAGTATCTTAGAAGAGCCTGTAGAAGTTGTCGGACATAATAAGAAGTAAACAAACATAACAAAAAAGCAATATTTACTCATCTACAAGTGTTTTTCTATTGGCAAAGCCATCATATATTCATATCTGATATCCCATCTCACTAAAAGGTTGTTTCCCACCAAAACTCAATCTTTTCAATTAAATGTATCTCTTTACAGTAATCCAAGTGCCTCCAAAGACATTACATCCTCAGCAAAATAAATAAAAAGATACGATCTTTACTCTTTTACCCATATCTTAATTAACTTCAATGATCATTAGGCAATACAAAAAGTAACAACAGTCACCAAAAAGAAAATTTATCAGTTCTGCTGAGAAATGAAAGCTCTACTGTTAATGGGTAAAATAAACTTATGGGATGCACAATCAGCACAAACTATAGAATATAAGACCGTCTTATACAATAATTATTGGACATGATGAATACCTGTTGTTGCTTATTAGTAACTTGTTCCCTGAACTATAAGCATCTGTCAACAATCAACATTGAAATTACAAATCAATAGCTTTTGAATAACTCTTGGAGAACAATTGATTCTTTGCATTGACCTTTAGTCGCGGCGAATACCTACTCATATGGTGAACATATAGCAGTCATAAATACATTTAAATACTCAAAAATGCAAGTTCAGAAACTAAAAAGTAAAAGCCCTAAAACGAAATCCTAATTTAATTTATTATACACCCTAATTTTAGAAATCCTAATTTCGAAATTAGTATAAACCCTAATTCAAAAATTGGGGATGGGGAAGCAATGATAGACGGAAAATGAAAGCTTGGAAACATCCTAGAGCGAAAACTCCGAAATCGTAAAGGCTAACCCTAATTTCGAAAATTAAAGCTAAATACTAACAAATTAAAGAAGAAAAATAAATAAAAATACTTACTTGAAGACGGATGATCCACAATAATGTAATTAAAACAAAGGAGAATAACGAATTTTGACAAAAAAACTCGATTTTTCGCAAACTCTAAAATGTAAATCACTCAAAAAATTGAAGGCGATGAATGGGCGACTGTCATCGAACCAAGATTGAAGACTGAATGTAGCCAAAAGGATTTTCAGAGCACTGACATCAAACCAAGTACGTAACGAGGTAAAACAATCAAATAACCAAAAAATGGTAGTATGTGGGTGAAGATGATGATGGTTTGAGAGCACTGATATGAATAGAAAGAACGAAGGGATTGGAATGAAGGAGAGTAGTGTAAATAGGGTTTGAGAGTAGTGCGTGGTTTGAGAGTACTACTGGGAAAAATGAATAGACGATGATGGTTTGAGCGCAAATGAGTGAGTGAGTGTTACTATTGAAAAAATGAAATGCAATAGACATGAGTTGTATCAGAAATCCGATGTAAATAAGCAGCTAATGGACATGGGATTTACAAAACAACAGATGTCCATTAATATCACCAGTCATGGACATTGGTTGTAAAAATAACCGATGTAAATTAGGGATGTCATTGGGGCGGGTACAAGTGGATACCGCCCCGCACCTGCCCCAGTTGGGGCGGGGATGGGTAGAGTTTTGGCGGGTGGTGGGGCGGGGACGGGTACAAAAATTGTACCCGCCATGGGTAGTGGGGCGGGGATGGTTTTTGCGTGTTACCCACCTCATACCCGCCTACCCGCCAAATATTATAAAAATTAATGCGATTATTACGATAATTTTACTAATATTATTTTGTTATAATGAAGACGTAATGTTAAAATAGGTATTTTATAAAGTATTTTACCGACTTCTATGGTTAATAACTAAAATTATATAAACAGAAATTAGTTGCGATTAAACCATCTTGTACGAAAAAAAGATCGGAAAAATTTATGGTATAACGGGTTAATGGGTAGGTGGGGCGGGGATGGTTTTGGGAACTTATACCCGCCATGGGTGGTGGGGCGGGGATGGTTTTGGAAAGTTGTACCCGCCATGGGTGGTGGGGCGGGGATGGGTACGGGGTTTTCTTGGTGGGTACGGGTACGGGGAAGCCTATATCCAGCACCGCCCCGCCCCAATGACATCCCTAATGTAAATAACTCAATAAGGACATCGGAAATTTGAAAAAACCGATGTCCATAATTACTACATCGATTTTTTTTTTAAAACCGATGTAGTAAGCGTGTTTTGTAGTAGTGTTAGCATAGATTTTCATGGTCTTTGTCCCTCTTTTTCTTTCTACGTCCTTGTGGTGTAAGTGCACTTTGCGTCGTCTACTTGGGTCATGGGGTTTATTGGTTTCCGTGGTTTCTGATGAGTGAAGATCGTACATGTCGTTTGTCAAACTATGTTCGCCCTCTCAAGAAGGTGGAGGTTAAAGATGGTGGTTCCGGGGCTATGTCAGTCGTTAGTCATCAACACACGTTTATTATACGATGTAGTTATTTTTATGTCTTTGTTTATCGTTTAAAAATTAAAAGCGTATTTGACCAAATGAGTCAAATTTCATTTGTATAAACAAACCTTGGTTTTACTCCTATAAAATAAAATAAAATAATTCCAACACTTGCCACCATCATACCAATTATACAAAAGTGAGATAATAAAAGCTTCTTTTAAAGCAACATTTTCAACATAGTGTACTCCATATACGAAAGTGGAAAGTTCTCAAAATACATAACAAAGAAAAAGATATATAGAGATTCTAAAAATTTGTAACTTGATGGTGTCACCGTCATGGTCATGGTCACGAGCCGAGCAGAAGGCTGCGGTGTGCCCGTGGGAAAGCTAGATGCTCTCAACTATTATCTAGTTAACACTAAACAGCCCACGCCTATATATAAAGTTGTAACTCCCCTTTATTCTACCAAGGTGAGTTACAAGTTTCCATACATAAGTTTCCAGAAACATTCAACTTCACCCCACATCGTTTAAAACTGACGAATTTTGTAGTAAAGAAAATGAGAATTTGTATTGTGAAAGAAGGTTTGAGAAGAGTGAAGAGGATTGTCCCTATCATTGCTGAAAGGACGAATAATTAGGGAGTAGTGTATTAAACAATGTAATGAACAGTGTAAATACTCTAGGATTATGTTAATCACCAACCACGTAATGTAAGAAACACGATTTGTCAAAATTTGAAGATTATTTTATATAATAAATTAGAGATTTGGTCTTAAATCAGAATCTTTGATCATAAAGAATGGTGACTACGGCATGCTACTTAATTAGCTGTTACTCTATTAATTACACCATAATAATTCTGACAAAGGTAGTTATATACGTGGACGTATAGATTAACAGTTTGTGGGACAATTAACTTTACTCAAAGTGATACTCTAGGAGCTTGTCTTCCCATGTTCAAAGTTTCAGATGAATTATGTTATCTATGGTGCTTAAAGCATTTGACTCTACTATAAAATATGCCTAGTAAATTCTTTGATATATACACAACTTAAAACCATTTAATTTGAATCTAAAAAAAATTGTGCATTCCAATATATCGTCTAAAGTAAGTATTGTATTAGTAGACTGAGTATCTTACACTTATCCGTTGGACCGGATTACGATGGAGCGGATATTAATCACATTTTTATAGATTCGATGGGTATGAGTGGGATATGGATCTAGAAAAATTTATATGGATATGTATTTGAGCCTTGTCGCCAACATCAAAACCCTACCCAGATCCATATTTTTTAATTTATTTTTAGATCTTTAAATATATATATGAATAACTAACATTCATAGAAGTCATGTTTTCTTATCTTGTATTCAACTCTCTTATGTTAGTTATCTTATTTCATTGCCATTAACAAATTTACATCCGTATTTAAATATTTGAGGAACAACAAATATTTTTTTATCGTACAAATAATAACTTACGTGTTAATGTGTTACTTTTATCATGCTAAATACCGACATGTCTTATATCTATCATTCTATTAACCATTTTATTGTGCTTTATGTAATCATTATTACTATAAAAGAAGAATGTATAACTGCATACGTGGCGCGCTAATATTCCACCGTTCACTCTTTCGCTCACTCACATTCACTCTCACAAAAATCAGTTTTGTAGACCAATGAGAACCCTCAATTTATGTCAAGTCATATATTTTATGTATTATAATATTATTATTATTATTATTATTATTATAATCATTCCAAGATTCCCTAAATATTATACCGAGATTCCCTAAATATTATAAATATTATAATATTATACTAATAACAACCAATCAGATTATACTAATAACAAATCATAAATATTCCATATATATTTCCCACCAATCAAGGTTGTTTACCATAATTCCCTACCTATCATCATTATTACTATAAAAGAATCTTGGAATTATCAATATATGGCACTATGTGGTAACTGGTAACAGCATTAGGCCTTACACACCCTCACATTCACCCACACAAAACAAGTTTTCATCAGCCAATTAAATCCTTACGATTTTGACAAATCATTCTTGAGAAGTCAGCCATTATTAAATATGGAATTTGCACCCATATTTTCAATTAATGGGTTGTAATGTAACGTTTTCATACCAAATTAAATTTGAAATTTCAAGAATCCGACTCACAAAATGATTCTCGAATTATTTAGAGAATATAATAAATAAAGTTGCCTTTAATGGTCTGAAAATATAAATTAAGAATATCATTGAACATAATTAGGGGTTAATTAGGTGAATATAAAGTTCGAGAATCATTGAAGATAATTACGTTGTGAACTAATAAAGTTGCCTTTAATGGTTTGCAAATATAAAGTACTTTTTTATCGAATCCTCTATTTTTCACCATTAACTTATTTTGCCACATAGTTTCAAATTCGTACAAAATATAACAGGTCAATTTAAGAATGTAACAATACCTTATTAAATTGGGTTAATTTAATTTTATTAAAAATATGACGCCCTCACATTCACCCTCACAAAACAATTTTTCCGAAAAATATAATACTTTGGAATTTGACAAGTCAGATTTTCTAATTGATTTAAAAAACGTGTTTTATCTATCAAAAAAGACAACGTAAAACAAGTCAGATTTTCTAATTTGCCTTTTATATTCTCTAAACAATTATTTAGAGAATATTAATTATTTAGAGAATATATAGAAAGATTCCGTATGATACATAATCGTATTATTTAATGACGGGTACAAAATATGACAGATTTAATGACGGGTACACCAAATATGTCTATTATTTTTCTAGCTTATCAGATTTGAGTTAATATTTCAATTTTCAACTCCAATTTTCAATTAGATTTACCAAATAGAACCGAAGGCATGTCTAATACCACTGTCAAACTATCGTGAACCATGCATTGTAAAGAATTTTATTTTATTTAAGCGATATCAATTACTTTCTTAGTGATCCATGATGATTGACACATATATTAATGTGGCATTACGAGGAATATAATATAGCTCCTATGGTATTTTGGAAAATGTGGTATATAATATGATATAATATATTCCATAGCTGAAATTATGTTAATGATTGTTAATATTTCTGAATCTGAATTAAGGTAACATAATATCCTAATTATGCTATTGTACATCGGGGTTATTTTAGTCTTTTTCTTAATTATTTTTGAAAAAAAAGTCTGTAATGTCATTTTTCTCCATTTTCCTTTTTTATGTAACTTCTTCCCTATTTTTCTAACTCATCTTTATCCATCATTCAGTAATTGATTTTTCTCATTAATTATTATATCTCCATCTTTCATTAATTATTATGTCAAGGTAATTTTTTATTTTATTAATCCATATTTTTTTACATCAGCGAATGTTGTTTACAAGGAGGTTTTCGAGAAACTGTAATTTTTGTCATAGATTATCGAATTTTAATACACTCATTTAATTTAGATTTCTACCTGATTAGTTATTTTATTCATCTTATTTGTCTGTCAACTTAAGTTCTGTCACCAATTCAGCAAATACAATAACTTTCCAAATTAATCATTATTAATTATTTAATCTTTTTTTTAATCGTTTATTGTTTTTTTCTTATATATCCTATTCATTCATGT
This sequence comes from Silene conica, assembly GCA_029255685.2. Classification (NCBI taxonomy): domain Eukaryota; kingdom Viridiplantae; phylum Streptophyta; class Magnoliopsida; order Caryophyllales; family Caryophyllaceae; genus Silene; species Silene conica. The sequence goes on along the minus strand of CM055317.2, from coordinate 30,947,059 downwards.
TATCATAATTAATCCAAATATTTCCATCATTGGTAACAGATATTCGAAAATTAGTGTACCAGGAAATTCACCTTTTGACCGAACATATCTTATATGCAAAACAACCCCGTTAAAAATCAATTTGTTCGAATAAATAGAATTGTTATATAATGAAATGAATTTGCCTTTGTCATCTTTAAAAGTAAGTGTACACAACCCCGTGATTTTTCACGGGTGTTACACTAGTTTTAACAGTAAAAATACATCTTGAAGACGAAGAAATTAGAGAATTTTTTAGAAAACTATTGGACTCATTTAAGACCCATGTCCTATAGATCTAGATATGGAACTAAAAATTTTGGACCCTGTGGATATGGGTCAGATATTGATCCTATGTATATAATTTAAATATGGATATGGATCCTATAGAACTCTATCCAGACCCTACCCATTGTCATCTCTACTCTAAAGGCTCTAATTGAACATTTTTCTTTTAAAACCTTGGCATAACCGTAGTCATTTTAAGATCATTTTTTCAAACCTACCCTTATTTTGATTTAAGAAAAAAGATAAATAGATTTCATTTCACTGAGACATTCACTTTGACTGAGCGGGTCAAAGACCAAGAAGCGAATTATCTATACCAAGTATGCTTCTTACAGCTAGATCCAATCCCTTAATCCCTGCGGAAAAGGAAAAGAATCACGTTCTTCCCTTACGATAAGACGGGATTAGAAAAATCCTATTGATATTGCAGTTTCTCTAAACCCTTGAAAAACACGAAAAAATAAGGCAGGATTAGAAGAATTATATTGATATTGTAGTTTTTCTACAGCCTTGAAAAAAGACGAAAAAAGGTGTGAATGGGATTCAATGGTGTTTTCTTCGTGTATATCGAGAGTACGAGAGATTTGAAATAAAGTATTCCTCATATTAACGGCGATGAATAGTTGATTTAACTACATTAGGTATCAATAGGCGAATATGGATTATTTGCATTTGCGATTAATGACACTATCTTTTGACTAATGTGATTTTATTGATATCAATAATTTTTATATTAAAAGGCCTAAAACATTCTTAACTAAAAGATAAAAAAAAAAGAGAAATGTTTCAGTTAGAATAAAGGACCAAATTACTCTCCATGAGCTTTACCAAAATAGAAAGTCAAAACAATTAATGAAACAACAAATATATGTAAACAGAAGGAAAGAAGACTAAAATTTAATTTCGACACAATTAAAACATAGCCGTTAGTCCGTTACTACCCGATTTACATTGTTTTATTAGATGTTGTAACCTAATTAGAGTAGAAAGTTGGGGACACAGGAAACAAACGTAGTCAATCGGAATCTTAGTTTGGATCGAAGAGGGGTGGTAGGATCGGATCGCATGATCGAATTGTAGGACCATACATAAGATCCTACAAATATTTTGATAAACAAGTTTATGCATACAATTTGGTATAATTTGTGATGTATAATGTTAAAATTTAATTTAATGACCTCAAAGTTGTAATACATATCAACATATTGCATATACCCTTAATTTAGAGTTGTAAGTATAAAAGAACAACCAACTCACAAAAATTTAAGACAGATAAGCATTTTACGATCCTGAACGATCCTACCATCAATCATGTACGATCCTGACCGATCATACCACCAAAATGATCCTACGACAATTTGAATTGTTTTCCATTTTTTGGATCATACGCTCGTACGATCCTACGATTCGGATCGTAATTTTAACAACAATGAATAGACGAACTATATGTACCAATTGTATTAAAGATTAATATAGCCAATTAGCAATTAATTTTTTCAGAAATGTGTGATTAATAAATTACTCCCTTATAAAATCACATAATAGAGTTTTCTAGATGATGCTAAAACTAATCAAAACAATAACCATGAATCTCGACAACTTATGGTCATCTACTTTTTAGTAACAACAATTGTTTTTCAAAAAACAATGTATTTCAAAGTAAACAATCCTAAAACATCTTAAACTACAATTACTATAGTTGCCTTGATTTAATCGAGAGTTTTGAGTTTTAGCTTACCCTATCCCTCTATTTTTAAAGATGTTGCACAATAATGAGACGGTTCTAGTATGAATTAAAAAAGTCGATTTGTGTAATTTATTGTTAAAAACGGTACTTTGTGCGTTATATCGTGTAATTGCAGATTACACTTGTTCATTAGTTATTTGAAAGAGTTTTGTAATAGTATTTGAGAAATTGATGCGGAGTTGAAGTAATAATGGTGGAACTTGGTTCTCTAAATTGAAGATGATACTTGGGAACGCTGAAGAAGAGTTAGTGGGTCGGTTTTGTGTGTCAAAGACGAAATCTAAGACCGAAGATAAGAGGGCCCAAAAGCTTATGAAGGCATCTTGAGATGTGTGAGTCAATGTCTCTATATGTCGCTCAAATCGGGCGTGCATGCGACAAACACGCAGACGGCAGCAGCCAAATTGGCAACAGATGCGACCAAGGCGCGACCTACATTTGACACTTTGAAGACTCGTGTTTATGATTACTTTACTCGGTTTGTTCCGATTAGAACCGATTATTATTATTATTATTGCTTTTTATTTACTAGTCTAATTATTTTACAAAATTACTATCTAAGCTTGTTAATTAGTTCTAGAAACGACTTGTGCAACTTTAAGAGAAGAATCCTAATTACTTTTGCTTAGAAATTCTGATGAACTAATCCTCCTTTTTTGGATCAACAGTTGAAGCTATTGAATAATTAATTGGGATATTTTTCTTTTCTTTCTTTATTACTCAAGTATTGTTTATGTCCTTTGGGAGCATCTTATGATTATTGTATCTTCATGCATTGCTAATCTGATTAATTAGTAATCGTTTACTTTACTCTATTGCATGTTTAGAAATTGAATCCTTAATTATTCAATTAATCTACACTAAAATAGCAAACTTTACCCAAACAATTTGTATGTGTTTCATCTTCATTAGGGCGAAGTAGAGACTAAACATACAATTCGAATCATTAATCGTATGTGTTAAAGATCATTATCTTTATTGCTTCCTTGTATTGTTGATGCTCTTGCTGGATTAAATCTAGATTTTTGGCTTAGATTATTCAATCATTAGGATCTTCCAATATCGTGTTTCCATTTAGTTGCCTAAACTTAAGAGGAAGAAGGAAACTCGTGTTTCCACAATAGAGTACTTGAGAGTTGTTGAATTAAAGACCATCGAAGATCATTTAGGTTTGTTGATAGTGGATGTTTGTTGGCCTAAGACCTTTTGCTCATCTGAATTCATCTTATTTTCGTATTCCTTATTTAATCACTACAAGAAAAAGACGAAAAGTGACGGCCATTCTGACGGATATATATATATATATATATAGGCAAGATCCGGTGAGAACGATCATTCGGTGCATACGGTGAGAACGACTCTCAACCATGGATTAAAATCAAATCTAAGCGTCCTGATTAGACCAAGCAAGGACACAACATATTCAATCTCTTATTTCCGAACGCCAACTCCTGTCCCCATCCTCCTCATCTCCAACCACCACTATCACAAGTCGCCGGCAGTGATCGTCGCCATTACCACTCTCGCCAACAACACTAACCACCTTACGTCGGCGACAAATCTCGAAAACCCGATTCTTTCAGGCGACTTTGACGTTGTTGTTTCTTGGTGCTTATTCGTTCTCTCCTCCGGCAACCACCATAACCAATCAATATAAAGAGAACGCGGATACCCATCATCTCTGGCGAACTTCCTCGATGCTGACACAACTCCGACGAAGCCATTGAACATCATAAACCCCTAACATTTTTCGATTAGTAAACCCAGATAAATCGGGATTCAATAGAAAAAACCTTTCGAATTAGTTTCGGCATTCACACAACCGCTGGCGAAATCTCTCGCCGTGTCCTATTCCTTATTAATCAATTTCTGTCAACCCTATCTCTAATATTTATTAGTAAAACATTTCAATCATTAATTAGGATTTAAATTATACCTTGATCAGAGAAATGTGATGTCGAAATTTTGGTATTGACGAAAACGTTGAATTATGGCAGAGAACAAATTCTTTGTTTATTTCATGATTGATGGATGTATTTAATATGTGGACTAAACATTTGAAGTTACAGTGGGTTAATATACAAGGGTTATTGTGCATTTAGAATTGTATATGTGTAGGTAGTACTTTCGTTCTTTAAAGTTTGTATTTGCAAATTTGCTAGATAATGTAGTGTAAGAGACATTAGTAATATTATAAATATATAATAACTATATTTGGGAAATGTGTACCTATGATGAAAAACGTGTATCTAGAATGTTATAAAGTGTATCTGATTTCGTTTAAAAAAAAAAAAATGTATCATTGATAATTTAAAATGCATCTTAAATTTGATAAAAAAAAATGAAGAAAAATGTATCTATATTGTAATAAAATGTAACTAACAGTCATATAAAAAGCATACCTATGTCAAAGTGTATCTGAGAGTTGATAAAAAAAAATGTATCTACCCGTCAAAAAATGTATCTAGGAGCAACTTCCCTTTATAATCGTACTCCACTACAATTATAATTGTTGCTCGAATAAAACATAATTTAAGTTCTGCAAAATCGAATCGTCATAATAAAAAATATATCTTCTCCGTCAAAAAATGTATCTAGGTTTATGTAAAAAAAAAAAAAAAATTATCTACTCCGTCAAAAAATATATCTAGATTTAAGTAAAAAAAATGTATCTACTCCGTCAAAAAATTGTATCTAGCTTTATGTAAAAAAAGTAAAAAAAATGTAATTAAGCGTCAAAAAATGTATCTAGGTTTTAAGTAAAAAAACGTATCTACTCTGTCAAAAAATGTAACTAGGTTTATGTTAAAAGGTAAAAAAAAAAAATGTATCTACTCCTTCAAAAAATGTATCTAGGTTTATATAAAGAAGGAAAAAAATGTATCTACTCCGTAAAAAAATGTATCTAGGTTTAAGTAAAAAAAATGTATCTACTCCGTCAAAAAATGTATCTAGGTTTATGTAAAAAAGTGAAAAACAAAGTATCTAGGTTTTGTAAAAAAAAGTAAAAAAAATGTATCTACTCCATCAAAAAATGTATCTAGGTTTACGTAAAAAAGTAAAAAAAATGTATCTACTCCTTCAAAAAATGTATCTATGTTTATGTAAAAAAAGTAAAAAAAAATGTATCTACTCATTCAAAAAATGTACTCTTTCCGATTTCTTGTGTTGTTCCCTTTTGCTTTTAACACAAGAAATAAGGAAATTAATTTGGACCACACAATACACATGACCCCACATGAAATTGATTTTGGACCACACAAAGTTGTCCGAAAGAGGAAAGAGAGAACATCAATGTTATTAGACCAAAACGGAAAGGGGAACATCATAGGAAATCGGAGGTAGTATCTAGGTTTATATTAAAAAAAAGTAAAAAAAATGTATCTACTTCGTCAAAAAATGTATTAGGTTTACGTAAAAAAGTAAAAAAAAAAATGTATCTACTACTTCAAAAAATGTATCTAGGTTTATGTTAAAAAAGTAAAAAAAATGTATCTACTCCTTAAAAATGTATCTAGGTTTATGTAAAAAAAGTAAAAAAAAAATGTATCTACTCCGTCAAAAAATGTATTTAGGTTTACGTAAAAAAGTAAAAAAAAAATGTATCTACTCCGTCAAAAAAATGTATATAGGTTTACGTAAAAAGATAAAAAAAAAGTATTTACTCCGTAAATAAATGTATCTAATTTTATGTAAAAAGGTAAAAAAAAAATTATCTACTCCGTCAAAATATCTATTTAGAATGTGGGTTGTGGGTATTTCTTAACCGTTGATTGTGTTTTAATCCAACGGACGTGACTCGTTCTCACCGTATGCACCGTATAATCGTTCTCACCCGTTGTGATGTGGGTATTTCGTTTAACTGACGGATTTTTGATGGAAAACTGACGGAGAGAACTACTGACGGATTATCTGTTAGTATCAGTCAGAATATTATGGCAGGTTGACCAAACTCAATGGTGGTAAAAGTTAGTGACGGATTATCCGCCAGATATGTCAACTACTGACGGATAACCCGTTAGATAAGTCCACTATTACAAATCCCGTGTAAAAATGACGCTTTTTGAAGCGTTTTGTGACGTTTCAATTGTCACGTTTCTATTTATCGACGCTTTGAAAAAGTATCACTTTTTGGGCCGTCGTTATTTGTCGACGCTTTTTTTGTCAACATATGTAACGCTTAAAAGTGTCTTCAGCGACTATTGATTGTTTTCTTTGTCAACAAATGTGACGCTTTTATGCGTCTTATGTAATTATTGAAGCTTTTGTTTATTAGCAAAAGTAACGCTTAAAAGTGTCTTCAATGATTATTGACGATTCATTTGTCAAAAAATGTGATGTTTTGAAGCGTCTTTAGTGACTATTGGTGCTTTTTTGTGCGTCTAACCTAATGGGGCATAATTAGGCGTCAAATTTTCTATATTTTGACTCTTGAAATTGTCAATCTTGGCGATGCTTTTGGTTGTCAAAGTACAACTTTCTTAAGTATTACCGTTATTGTGTGTATTAGATTTTTAAAAATTTGATTTCCAAATATAATCATAGAAATTAAATAAACGTATATGTAGTAGTACTTGTAGCTATTACTAATTAAATTATGAAAATAATAAGATATTACCCACGTACTTTTATAAATAATCGTCGTACATCTGAAATATCGTCTTCATCATAAACACTAGCATTAACAATTTAACTATTAATTACTCTATAAACTAGTACTCTACAATACGACAAAATCAAAAATTTCAGTAGGGATTCAAATGATAGTAAAATCCAACAGAATGTTGTAAAAAAAATCGTAAATAGTGCAATACGTAACTAACTAGATGCAAGGACACTTGCTAGGTAGTACTTTGAACGTTGTAGAAGCTTCAATCATATGTAGTTGACATAATGTCAAATGGGCTTCAATCAACATATAAAGGCGCATCATCATCACCATCTGACAAATCTGAAACCTATAACTGTTGGAAAATGTGTCCTTGACGATCACATATTCAAATCTCATAATAAAAATATGCAAGGGATGATTCTTCTATATATATATATAGTCAACTAATCAATATTACCGGTAACGATTGGCTAGCTAGAGATTGACCTTACTATCGTATGATCTCTTTAGGTCACACATATAAGACGAATCTCGAACGGAAAATTTAATCAATTGTATATCGATATGAGTTAATTAATTTCTTAATTTGAACAAAACGAGAAAATGAAATCTTATTTTATTATGATTAAATGAGATTCAAAATTAGTAAATAAAATATTATGTTACTAATTATTAATCGATGTTTAAGAAACATGCGAGATAAGAATATAAGGTTAATTATAATTACAAATGTTGTGAATTATAATTATAATGATTTATTTTACATATATGTAATTATGAATTACTTGTATGATTGTCAATTCTAATTAATTATGAGTTGTAATATTTAAATTGTTAAATATACATAACTAACTATAGTATCATGTAACGTGTCATATGTCACACATTACAATTGACAAAAGGCAAAATTAAATGAAGTCCATATTATGGATAATGGGGCAGGTTTTTGGAAGAAAGAAAGAGGAAACAAAATGATTTTATTTTTGTGAAAAATCAAATCATGCAGAAAGCAAATTTGACTATTGCAATTTTCCAATATTGGGAAAGACAAAAAGCAAGTGTGAGAGGTCACTTTCACTCCCTCTTTTCTGTTCACCCAAATCGTCCGACCCTCCTTATTTGAGGACTTTTGTCCTCAAACTTTATTCTTAATGCTTTTGCATATTTTCTCATTATCTCTCATAAAATTAAATTATAGTTGTTTATTCTAAAATCTAATAATTCATATTTTGCTAAAGTAGTAAAATTAATAATATTAGATTAATAATTAAGGTTAGCTAATAATAATAATTTCTAGACTGAAATTACTATTAGTGTTTGGACTAAGTCTTGATTGCATGTCAATTTAAGGGTTGCTACTTTTGAACCTTTGGAGGATCATTTTTTTGTGATAAAGCTCGAGAATAAAATTGGTAGGAGACCAATTTTGTGCTCTAATTTTCGAAAACTCAAGGTAAGGACATTTTTTCTCTAGTATTGTTTTTCATGTACTAGATCCTAGTTAATAATGAGTTTATTTTAATACATTAGTAGTGCCTAATGAGGTTTATGAAACCAAAACCAACAATTGGCATCCAGAGCTATGGTTGTGTATGCAACATTGTTTATTAGTTTTTACGAGTTATGAACTAAAAATAAAACTAAAATTTGTGATTTATGAGATATAAGCCACGAAATATTTTTGCATGTATTACATTCCGATCGTAAAAATGTTTTAGGTCATAAATTACGATTTATGGATTTTTTTATTGTTAATTAATATATTTTTAGTATAAAATGACTATTTGATGAATAAATTGACTATTTTATGAATAAAATGATATTTTATGACTAAATATAGTTTAACATTGAATATGACATGAATATTATAATTATTTTAAGTAAAATTTCGGATAAAATGAGTTTATTTTGCATGATTTATAATTTGTATGAGATAAAATGTAATAAATTGAGGTTCCAAGGTTATAATTAGTTAAACTTTGCATCTAACCTTGAAATTTTTATATGACCTCACATGCAATTGTTACCTACTTTATCTAAAATTTGAGATAAAGTTATTTTACTTTGCATGAAATATGAATTTTATTAGATAAACTAGCATATAATTAAGAGATTACTAGGTTAAAAATAGCTAAACTATGAATCAGACCATGAATTTTTAAGATGTTGCCACATGGCCCACATGCATTATTTACTCAGTGTATGTAAAATTGATATTAATTGAGCCTATTTTGCCTGATTTATGAATTTTTAATGTAAAAATGACATAAATAGTGACTAATTGGGCAAAAATAGCTAAAACGAATAAAATAACTTGAGAAAATTATTTTATGTTGCATTTATATTATATTCATCAAATATGAAGTTCACTAGATTAATTTTCATATGCTTTGGATGTTTTATTCGATAAAACCGATAATTAGCAACATCGACTTCTCAAAATTAATTCAGGAGTTTTAACCTAAGTTTTAGACATTATGAGTGTCATGGATAAATTTCAAAATGTTCAAAAAAATTAAAATTATTGTTTAATTTGGATTTATTTTCATAAAAGTTATGAATTAAGGTAAAAAAACGTACATATTTGATTTGACAAGTTGAATTATTCTAAAAAATTGCTTAATGACTAATTTGTAAATCCTAAGAGTGTTAGGATACTTCATTTGTACTAAAATTTTGTTTCAGTATTATTTTGCGTTTTAATGAGTTAAATTGCGAGTTTCCATAAAACCGGAGTATATATTTGATATAAGTTAAATATGGCGATTTAACTTTTAATTTGGTATGTCATTTTCATATTTTATTGCTGCATTTTTATTGTTGAATATTCTAATATATAATTTTGAATTATGTAATCTTAGTATGACATTAGTTTTAATCGATATTACCTGAAATGTAAGGGAATATTGATCCGGTTGTAATTTTATGCGATCTCGCATCACCGGTTTGTAATTTAATAGATTTAAATTACATTTCATATAGTATAGTCTTGTATTATTTATTATTTGTAATTTCGGCGATTCTTAAAGACGTTGCTATTCGAAAAGGTGTTTCGATCAAGACAGTGTTGGAAGGCGTATCGCATGAAGTTCAAGGGACTAAAGGAGTTGTTTTACAAATTTGTAATAGATTAGTTGTTTTTAGATTTCTGGGAAGGTCATACTAGAAATCTTTTATTGCTTTGCATTTTTTTAATATGTTGCATGCATAGCCAAATCGCCATAACTAAACATGCATCGTATACATTGGATTTCATGGGAAAAAATGTGTAAAGTTAAGAGGAAAAGGGGGCTAGGATATAGACATTTCGAATCGTTTAATATCGCCATGCTTACAAAACAAATATGGAGGCTTTATAATGATCCAAACTCCTTGGCTGCTCGTTGTTAGTTGCTAGATATTATCCGAATGGAGACATCACTAACACCGAACTAGCTAGGACACCACCCGTCCTACATCTGGAGGAGCTTAATGGAGGCAATGTGGGTGTTCAAGGAAGTAAGCAGATGGCTTAAAGGTGATGGTAAAGGGGTCGACTTCTGGAACGATCCATGGACTATGAGGGGACCATCTTTCCGACTTATTTCGCCAAACACGCACGGGTGAGTGTGGGAGCAAGGTGGCTAACTGGATGATAGAGGGACCGAGGAGGTGGGACGTAGAAAAATTGCAGCGGCACCTACTCCATTTTGAGGTACAAGAGGTGCTAAAAATTCCACTTTGTGAGGGTGGGGAGGAGGATAAATTAGTATGACACTATGATAAGAATGGCGAATACTCTATTAAAACGGGTTATCATTTTATCCAATGGAAAAAAGATCAAAGAGGAGGAAGAGGTTGTGCTAGTGAAGGTTCAAAAGTCTGGGAAAAAATTTGGAAGATCCACATCCCACCAAAAGTGAGGAGCTTTTTGTGGCGAGCATATAGAGGAGCATTACCGTGTGCAATGAATATATACCAGAGAGTTAATGAAGCAAATCCTACTTGTCTCCGCTGCCAAAGACAAATGGAAAGTAATATACATGCGCTTGTTTGGTGTCCACATGCTCAAGCGGTTTGGGAGAAAGCTGAAATTGAAGTTGGGGAGGTATGGGATCAATTCCTTTCTTTAACTGATTTAATTGAATTAGTTATTACTAGATATAATGGTGTGGAACAGAGAAAAGTGTGTATGGTTTTCTGGACCATATGGAATCAGAGGAACAAGAACATCCATGGGGGAGAGACTTGGGATCCAGGAAGGGTGGTAGAAGAGGCTTGGGGATATTTACAGGCTTGGGATGATACACAAGGGATTAGAAAGAAGACACACAAGAGTAAGGAGGGGGGCCGATCAAGATGGAGGCCACCTCAAAATGGATCCATCAAGGCAATGTTGATGCGGCAGTAATGGGGGAGATGGGTTGTGAGATGGGAGTGATAATCCGCAATCATAATGGCCAAGTCCTAAGAGCTGAAGTGCAACAAACTAAGGAGGGGTGGGAGCCGGACATTGCCGAAGCTAAAGCCATGGTGTTTGGCTTAAGAACAACGAGGCAAATGGACTTTACTGACATCGTCACGGAATCGGATTGCGCGATACTGGTGAACATGTTGAAACAGGGAACTTACTAGCGAACTATTTGGGTAATATAGGAAGTTCTATACTTAGCTTAGCATCTTCTTTCAATTATGCTGTTTTTAGTTTTGGTGGAAGGGACGATAACAATGCAACTTATGTATGGCTCATCTCTTGCCCAAAACTCTTTCGACTAGATATTGGGTGGGGATGGTGCCGGACTCTATTTTGAATGTTGTTGAGTCCGATATGTACTCGGAACCGAATAAAGAATAAATAAAAGCTACTATGTTTTCCTAAAAAAAAAAAAACTAAACATGCATATTTATCGAGTCATCGGCCGTGTCAATTACAATTATCAATTATTCACCGATTTAGTTCACTTAAACGAGATAGATAATCAATTGACATGACCTTTATATATAAATAATTGAGAATAGCCTTACCAAAAATTAGACACCATGATCCCCAATTTCATAAGATGGTATTAGTCCAGTGGTCAACACGAACCTTGTTACGTTGGGTAAGTGGGGTGATAAAAATTTATTACATAGAAATTTCGTTTGGCCTCAACGGAAATATTAGGACCAGTGGTCAATGTGTTCCGGGCTAAGATGACAATAATAGTATTTCCTCGACCAATAGTTCTCAAAGTAGAATCGTTAAAAGAGTTTGTTGAGCAACTATTTCCAAAATATGATAATGTTTTAATAATGACAAGTTTAGTAATTATGATTTAATATGAATGTGTATCCCTTGCCTTTAATCGTTTACCTAGTATATATAAAATACATGATCATTAAAGAAAGAAGAGATCAAAACTTACAAGACTTCGCCAAGCGTCAAGATCAAATGCTCAAGGGTTGACCTACAAATCAATCAAGAGAAGATCAAGGGAAGTCAACACAAGAAGCTATCTCGAAGATCTCCAGGAATATCAAGATAGGATAGGTTCTTGGGTCATATAAGTGGTATAACTATAACTTGGCTTTTATAAGGTCAAGGTTATAGCTCACAACTATAACCTTGTGTATAGAGGCAATCAGAGTTATAGCTTAAGACTTAAGAGCTATAACATTGGTTACACGGTGAAGTGCACATGACACCAAAATTGTTTTCAAATCATTTTTACTATTTATATTTTTAAATAAGTAAGAGTGTAAAATGTCTTTTTATGGGTAAATCTTTTTAGGTTGTATGAAGTTGGTAATGCTACGAAGAATGATTAACTTATGAGTTATTATATCTTCTAATTACCATACTAAGTACACACCTATCCCTAATTGTTGTCATCTACTCTAAAACATGATTAGGGTTTTCTTGGATGACAGGAGATAGCGTGTACCTCGATTTGTGCGCCTCTCTAGCAACGGCCCAACGACTTGTTAGGGTTAGCATATATATCGAAATATATGATAGATATTTTATCTTATGAGATTGCTATTTAAGAATCATATATGTATACAAATTAGTTAAGATATTTTAGAATAAAATCTTTTTATTTTATTTCCTATCCTATCTAAGGGAATTAGGAAATTTATTTCTTAAAGATAGTCAATATCTTTATAAGATTATTATTTTCTAAATAAAATATTTAAGATAGAATTTAATCATGAATAATATTCGTGATATTATTCACGACATCCAGGGTTTGTTAAGCAACCTAGGTATTCTATCATTCCTATATAAGAAGACCTAAATGAATTTACATTCACGCTTTTCCAAACACAATTTACGAATACATTAAGGCCCTGTTCTTTTGGATTTCAAGTTACTTAACTTAAGTTCACTTCAGATCCTATAAGTTAAGTTAAGTTCAGTTCAGTTCCTATAAGTTCAATTCAGTTCAGATCCTATAAGTTCAGTTCAGTTCAGTTCCTATAAGTTCGGTTCGGTTCCTATAAGTTCAGTTCAGTTCAGTTCCTATAAGTTTAGTTCATATAAACTCACTTAAGAAAAGTTATATACGGAGTATTATTTTTAACAACCGATATAAACATTTCCTTTAATTATTCGATACACGTCATCTATTAAAAAAAAACTCATTAATAATTTACCCGTCTTTACTCTCTAATTAATGCCAAACTACCATCCTCGTTAATGCCAAAAAACAACAACTCATCATACGACGCCCTCACCCTCACCAATTGTCACTCTCCCATTAATTAATCAGTTTCTTCATCACCATTGTTAGAGAAAATAAATGGTTAGAGAAAATTGTAATAGTGAATTATTTTTTATCGTAATGTAATTGTAGTATAATGTATGAACTATGAACAAACCATTATATATAAAGTTGAAAATATTTTAAACTGCCTTGTGTTTTAGACTAATTTTTTATCAATGTCATCTATTGGATAATAATAATAATAATAATAATAATAATAATAATATTAATAATAATAATAATAATAATAATAATATTAATAATAATAATAATAATAATAATAATAATAATAACAACAACAACAACAACAATAATAATAATAACAACAATAATAAGAAATTCTCGTCTTTGGGAGAGCTAGATGTGGGGGCCGTTACTTTGCTCAAGCGGATTCAGAAATTCTCTGTATCTCAGGATGTCGGGGCTCGTGCTGCCGCTTATATTTTTTTTAGACTTAGCTTTGCTATTGCTAAGGGAGTGGGTGCCCAACTTGTTTCTCGGGTGCCCACTAATTTCTTGTAAACTTTGTTTTTCTTATCTATAATAGTCTCCCGGTTATAATAGTAATAATAATAATAATAATAATAATAATAATAATAATAATAATAATAATAATAATAATAATAATAATAATGATAGTTAACTTAAATTAAAATAAAGTTAATTAAGTTAGGATTTTATAAGTTCAGTTCAGTTAAGTTCAGTTCCTATAAGTTAAGTTAAGTTCCTATAAGTTCAGTTCAGTTCAGTTCCTATAAGTTCAGTTCAATTCAGTTCAGATCCTATAAGTTCAGTTCAGTTCAGTTTAGTTAAGTTTCAGTCCAAAAGAACAGGGCCTAAGTCTTCTGCAAAAATTGTTTTACGTTTTATACTTTTTTTTTTTTTGCAAATCTTGAGTTTTGAAAAGTCGTGTGCAACACTTGTGTCAGTTTTATTATATCGATATAAGACCAATAATACTTAATTTGTTTCCATATTCGTTCTATACGAGAACATCCAGGAACAATTGAAACACTTTCTTATTAACGTAAGATAGATTGAGTATTTAACGATACTCGTAGTGTGTCATATATTTAGCGATATTTGACGTTGTTAGAACATTTAACGGTGCTTGACATAACAAGTATTTAACAGTACTTGTAGAGTTACAACTAACATCAAAGTTGTACGAGTGGGTTGATAATTTTGTAATCCGGAGTAGGTACTAAAATTATTGAAGAGTCTATTGATATGAATATACTCAAGAGGGGGGGGGGGGGGGGGTTGAATTGAGTATGCCTTCTTTTTCGATTCTTCTTTGATGTGTATGTTGGTGTGTTGAATATCGTGCAAAACAATAAATAAAAGAGACACAATATTTTTGAAATGGTTCGGTTTCACAAATCGAAACCTACGTCCACTATTCTCGATTAATAAAATTAGTACCTCTCTCCGGATTACAATTTTATCAACCCAACTCGTACAACTTTGATGTTAGTTGTAACTCAATCTAGATACCGTAAAATACCTAGCTATGTCAAGTATCGTGAAATACGTGAAATAATAATAATACTCAATCTATCGTACGGAAATAAGATAAGCCTTCAATGAGTTTTTCGTGTTCACAATCTTGAACGAGTAAGAACGATTTTTGAGCACTTGAGTCTTTTAACGGAATATGACAATTAAAGTGCGAATATCGAATGAAATAGACGGCGGCGGTTTTTTTTTCCTAGATTTGCGTGCATGTGTAATTTCGTGTGTATTGATGTATTATGAGTATTCTATTTATAAAGAATTTATATCTTAGGTATTCAAACCCTAGATGACTTATGAATATTACTATATCATGACTTCTAGTCTTTAAGTAAATATATCCTTAAATATAATCTTAATTTATTTAGGAAAGATTATGATAGAATATTTAGGTATTATAGATCAACTCAATTTCTTAAATCATATTTAAGAAAGATTTTATCATACACCATTTAATATCCTATTCTAACTCAACCTCGTAAATCTTGTCAAAATATAATAAAGATATTAAATAAAAACATTATATTTATTTAAATCAATCCCTCACAAATATGGAACGTTTATTTTATTTGACAATTATGGTTAAATAAAAATCTCTACTATATTAGAAATAAATAATTAACTCATAAGTAAATTATTTATTCCTTTTCATAACTATTGGATATTTTATATAAACCAATTAAGATTAATAACTCAATATTTAAAATAGACTACTAATTAAACACTAATACTCACGTCGACTTTGGAATCCAAAATCGTTTCAACCATCACTATTCATCCGAGCATTTCTTCTTATAGAGTTATAGCTATGAGCTATAACTTGAAGCAATGTTACACTAAAGTTATAGTTGATAAGTATAACTTTAGTCAACTCCCGTTACTATATACTTATCCTGACTAATCTTTATCAAGACTAGAGAGGAACTTGCGATCTTCTATCGATCTTCGATTAGTCGACTCTTTGACTAATGATCTTAAATCTTTTATATTGATTGACGAGACCTTCCAATCTTATACTGTACACTTAGCACACGATTATACACACGAGTATATAATATATTTAGCTAGACTTGTCATTATCAAAACATAAACATATATACTTAATATATACATTTTAATATATGGTTTCAACAAATTCCCCCTTTTTGATGATGACAAGTCTTGCTTAGAATTGTGTCTAAGTGTTAGTTCCCCCTCAACATAATACGGGTCAATCATAGCATAGATCAACTTAGGGTTTTTATCTTTTAATTAATCTAAATTCTCTAAAAACCCTATGAGACAATGAATTACGACAAGGAGCAAGCTTAGGCAAATTATAATCTAAGTCGCATTCTTTCCCCCTCTTGACATCATCGAAAAGACAAGAACAAAGACATATAACAACTAGAATTGTTAAACCCCTCGCGAAAGCGGAAATAATAAACACACAAAGTGCTAAAAATGCAGCGGAACTAAAACTTTTTAACTTAACTAACATGCGAGGAGAATTAAACTGAAACAGAAACTGAAACTGAAATAAAACAAAATAGATAAGTAACAGTTCTAAGTATCAAAACCAAATATGTACAACAGCCTGGGATGGAACATCCCTACAGGCACCAACAAAACTGTATCAAAAGAACTAAGAGTCTAGCTACTCGATAAATGTATAGGTCATATGATGACAACAGGATCATCACTCGCTAGCTCTCTCGTGAACCCCGCTCCAACCTGCATGTACCTACATACATGAAAACATGTACGCCACAATCAGTGGGGAGTGACTAGAGTTCTCCTAGCCACCTTTTGTAACGACACGTAACACATAAAGCAATACACTACTACATTTTGATTCTATAGCAACACTCACTATTGTTGCATAATGTCATATAAGTGTTGCTATAGAGTTTATGCAACACTTAATGAAGTGCTGTATAAAGTCTCGTTGCATTAGCTCATTGCAACACTTTTTGAACTATTGCAACACTTTTATAAAGTGTTACATATGTTACTTTTATGCAACACTTTTTTCAAATGCAATGGCAACATTTTTATTTTCTAATGCAACACTTTTCGTAGACAAATGCAATACTTTTATATTAAAAAGCAACACTTATATCGAAGAAATGCGACATTTTTATTTTGAGAACGCAACACTAGTTACGTCCGAAAACAACACTTATACTAAACAAACGCAACACTAGTTCATCCAAACACAATAGAGAATTGCAATTCTTAATGATTGTGTATTATTATTGCATATCATTCAAAAATTACAAACGCAACACTAGTTCATCTCAAAAATGAATGTCAATTACATTTCCAAAAAGGATTAAAAATAGAACTTTGCAAATGTTTAAGTACAAAAAGTGTACCAAATGTTTAAAATAGAACAAATGATTTAACGATATTATTATTAAATAAAAGTCTTCATGTCGTTGTAGTACTCCATTATCTCACGGTCTTGATGATGTAAGCTGCTTGCCATCCGAACAAAAAATCATCCGACAACATGCATAATAGTAATACCTCAAATGCAACCTGTTTTGCAAAAGGAAGCACAAAATCAGCAGCATTATTACCTTTTGAAAGCCATTCAAAATAAGGCACAAAGGAAATGAGTAAATTAAAGAATCCCAACTATACAAAATCCACACAACTAATCAGCGAGTACTTGAACTCAACAGTCGTATTTTTGACCCTAAACAATGCTAACCACGTCAAAATACTTCTCAATAACTCCTTAGTTTCATCAGCATGACTTACGGGTGAAAAATGAAAAAAAATTAAGAATGAGCAATGAAGAAGATATATACCTCAAGATAAGTACTCCTTGACAACTTCTGGAGGTAGCCTTTCTAAAAACTTTGTGAGTATTTGGTCTCTGATTAAGTCTCTTTGATTTTCAATATTTTTCTCCATGCTTTCTAACTCAGCTTTTCTCTTGAGATATTGTTCATCCTGTTCTTTGTTTCGTCTGCTCAGTTCGTAGTCCATGTCTTTTCGTAAATCTTCACGTAGACTAGTTTTCAAAGAATCCAAAATATCGTCTGGAACCACATAAGACGTTTGTGTACCATTCACCTCCTTTAACTTTTTATTTGACACACCCCTGCCAAATAATCTACGCCGACCGTCATATTCCTTGCCCATGACACCCAAAAAAGGGTCCGTTGGGCATTCCCCATCATCAGGTACATAAGTCTTCATCTCAGTCTATAAATAGACACTCATCAGTAGTAAAAAAAAATCACAAAGCATCAGAATAACTATAAACATAGCAGAATTGCTTTATTACTTACTATCTTTCTTTCTGTATCGTCATACGTGTCTTTGTACTTGTTTCCTGGTTTTCTTGCTCGAGTATGCTCAAACAATTGAGAAAGAGTAGGGGGCTCGTGGTCTGGATTTCCATTTGTCTGTAAAATGATTAAGAATTTAATTTATGCTTCAGTAATATAAATATCTATTTCCTATGGTTCATATAAGTATATAATTCTTACTCAGCCAGTAAAATTAAATTACCAGTTCCTCTCGTATACGTGCGAAACTTTTTGGGCCAGCGGTGTGCATATTCCTTTGAGCCAACCGACGATCGCGGTTACGACAGCATCGTCTCTGCACATCCATTGAACCAACAGTATAGTAGTAGCAGTAAATATAATCAAAAGCATGATCAAAAGCATGATTTTCCTGATTCTTTTTAATTCGATTGGACTTAAAAAAACATAATCAAAAGCACGGAGTCCAGATCATTTATGAACATATGCAGACTCCAGAAGACTCCAGAAGTCCAGAAGTCCAGTGAGTTCAAGTTTGATTTTGCAGACTCCATTTGCAGACTTGTCAAACAGTGACAATCATTTGCAGACTCCAGAAGTCCAGATCACTCCTGAATGCTGCATCTATCTAATTTCTGACCATCTACAGGCTACATACATCAGTTCAAAATGATAGTGGACCTCATAAAACGCTTGATAAATCACTCCTGAATGCTGACAGCTTCATTGCCTTTTTATTTTTTTCAATTTGTCAATCTCAACATGACAACAGTAAAAACATTCAAATATAGCTAGGATGGACAAAGCAGTATAGCAGTATGTGAGTAGCAGTAGTGCAGACACAGTGGGACTACACAGCAGTAAAGAATAACAGAATGGCAATAGTAATGGTTACGAGCAGTGGCAGTAACAATGCAATGACAACTCCAATTCACTCTACAATTAACATACTATGAACACAACCACTCATTCACATGTTCACAAGCTTATTCAACATAAAATCATATAATTCCATGACCAATTTCACAATAAATATCACAAAAGCTCATGTCAATTGCAGTGGTAAGAACAGTATGCAACAAGTAGAATATGTTCACCTTCTCAGACTTCTTTTTCCATTTGGCAAGTAATTTTAGGAAGTCGTCATCAGGAACTAGGTTAGATCGATGTCGCCACCTACTTTTATCATCTTTATAGGCGTAGAAATGCTTTTTCTTGAAACGACTTTTGTAGACTCTCCATGAATCTCTAATAGTCTTCATTACCCAGTCTTTACCTTCTTCCGGCACCATATATTTTGTCTGCATTAAATCAAACGATTTCGTACAAGTTTGGAAAAAAAAATGGGTACTACTGAATTCGAATAAGCTGCATTTGAAACGAGTCATACCAACACATATTCCCACAATTTTTCTTTTTCTTTGTCAGGTACTTTCCGCCAAGAGTCAAAGACTAAGGGTACATAGGTATAATCTCGAGCTAATGTACCCAAAAAGCGAGCAAATTCACCTACAATGTCTTTTTTCGGAATAACGGGACCAATTGGTTGCCCATACTCGTTCAGAATGATGGCCACCTTGTTCTTCGTTGATCGGTTGTGTACATGGGGTAACATGGATGGTCCTCTAGTGCCACCTTCCGAGATAGCTACGAGCAAATTATAAGAGAACACCCATATAATATACACTAATATACAATAGTTATAAAATGCATATAAGAAACTAGCATTAATTTACCATCTTGTTGAAGATCTTGATTATCCAAGTTTATTTCCTCACTCTCATCTTCTGGATATTCCTCTTCATCACTATCAGCATTCTCGCCTTCAGTACTACTATCTGTTAGATCTTCTCCAAAACATGCTGCTATAAGTTCATCTCGTTGCAGTTGAGATGAATTTCCGTAACACACTGCATGTTTGTTTTAGAAGTTGAAATTAAAAAATAAATGGCCAGATGAACTACACGTTCTGATATTGAACAATTACCTCCCATCGTATCTCCTTCAGTAGGTGATGGCTGGATATCACTTTCTTGCGCCTTTGAGCCAATGTTTGAGTCTTCTGGATCAGAGGTGAAATGTGAGGACTGATGAAAATCCTTACTTAAATCTTTTTCTGTTTGCATCTGGTTTCTCTTCAAGATTAAGTCAGCCATAGTCGGGTTAAGGTCATTATATGCATCTTGCCTTACCCCCGTCTGATCTTTGTCAAAGAGTTGTGGAAGCTTGAACCTTTCTTCGTGTTTCCTAGCTTGACTTTGATTTCTCAGTCTAGTATAGTTGGAGTATCTCGTCACTGACCCTGGTGGTATAAATTGTGAACGTTGCTGACTACCAGACTTAGAAGCCTGAGAAACCTGCATAATCATAAATAGGCAAGTATAAAATAAAAAGCTACTGATAATCATTCAACTACCTTAATCACCAAAAAGCTACTGATAATCATTTAAGTTTGGGATTAGAGTAGAGTGAGAGGCGCACTCCTGTATACAGTAGCAGAGCAGTCTTGGTTGGGCAGACCCTCCGACTATGGACAGTACTCAGTTTCGGTCACTGTCGCCTTTCAGCTTTCGCTGCTAAATGGTGCTAGATGCGGCCAATATTGCATCAAAATGCGGTCACAGTGATCCTATAAATATTCATAAAATGGCCAATCTTGCCTTGGGATAGACTTAAATGCTGTTATTAAAAGACATTGCTGTGTACAGATTACATCATATAAACTTGTTATAGGTGAGGCCCCTAACTTTGTACAATATGCAAACTGGGGGCGCAGCCATAGTACACATTCAGATTGACTAGTTCTTATGTCCAAAGCCCACAATAGCTATTACCGAAAAACTTTTACTAAATGCTACGGAGTACAATACTCACACAGCCACACCAAACTTACGAGTGCATCTCAGATTTTTAGTTGCGATTACAATTTTGTAATGGTCTCCTACACCTACAAGTACAGAATTTAGTCACCAAAATAGATTCCTGGGTCCTCTTCAACCAGTACAGCCTACAGATTCACCAGCCCAAGTCCAGCCTACCCATGAGCCATTACATACCAAACACTATTGCCAGGCTACCTATATTAAATGAAATATGAACTTGTATTTATATATAAATGAAATATGAACAAAGAAAAAGTATGTAGACCATGTAACCTTTTGATAACGAACTTCAGCATTTACTTCAGCGTCCTCTTCCTCATCGTGGCTAGGAACATAATCCAGATCTTCGTTGTTGGAATGATTTGTTCTTCCTGGCATAATTCGTCTTCGTCTTTTGTTCTTGCTACCTTCCACCAGGCTTGTAACCGAACGTACGAGGTTAGGTATCCCACTCTCTTCCAGCCTGGCCTTATTTTGTGCAATTCTTTTAATGCGACCTCTCTCATATTCATTCAAGCTTTCAGTCATACTAAAACTGCAAAATGTAACATTTATTATAACTGACAAAATAAGCCACAACAAAGAGAAACAAAATGTCACATTAATTATTATAACAGAGACAAAATAAAAATTTATTTTAACTGAAACTGCAAAATGTCACATTAATTATCACAAAAGCAACATCAAAGAGAGACTAAAATTGTATAAAAAATAGATTAACGCTACTCATAAGTCCCCATCATTTTGTTCTTACTCAGCTTGCATCCAGTCCCATAAGGTATCATCATTGTCGTCACTGTCACCATTTAAATCACGCAAATTATTAGTGTTAGCCAATACACTATTTGCGTCAACAATCATGGGATCCATATCTTCTCTTGACAATCTGATATTTTCTTCAGGTGCTGTGCTTCCAGAATGCATTATAAGGTCATTATTAGGTTCTTCAGTTTCAATGCTATAATCAAAGATGTCTCTTGGAACCTTAGTCATGACATATTGCAACCCATCTACGATCGGATCTGCCACATAAAAGACTTGATGCACTTGGGATGGCATGACAAACGGATCATCCACTGAACAATATTTGTTCACATTAACACAAGTCAACCCGTAGTCATCTTTCTCCACTTGATACCACTCACAGCGAAACATAACAACAGTAAACCTAGACCAATAGTTAAGCTCTATAATTTCTAGAATTGAACCGTAATACGTAACATCCCCATCAATAGGATTTTTGTCTTTAGAGCTAGCAAAGCTTGAAGTTAAAGCAGAGAGGGTTACTCCACTATTTTGTGTTTTGCATCTGGCATCGCGTGATTTGGTATAAAACTCATAACCATTTGCATAATAACCCTTGAAGCTTTTAGCTATAGGACTAGGTCCTTTAGCAAGCCAAAATATTTGCTCAGAGACACCTTCTTGAGTCGCCTTTTCCTTCAACCAGCTTGGGAAATCATGACTGTGATTCCGAGCACGTTTCCGTTTGCTTTTACTTCTTTGGAGGTTTACAAAAGCTTCATGTTCTCTACATGAAACGGTAAATCAATAAATGCGGAAATAATGAAAGGAAACGTATGTACTTATAAATTAATGAATATGATATAATTTAGTAGTCAAATTATATGTTAAAGTTACTTACTTTATACACTGATCAACCTCTTCACTATCTGAGTTGAATAATGCGTAACGATGCGCCTGTGCAGCTACTTTAGTGTCCAGAGTAAACACCCGTCCATTTCTTTGCTTCTTTCCTCCCAAAGGATGACCACAACTTGAAAAAATTGTAGCGTCAAGTTCTTCTGTTTCATTAGAAGGCATGTCACATGTGCTTCTGTTATCTCTAGTCTTGCCTCCGTCCACATACCGAGAACAAAAATTCATGCATTCCTCAATCAAATAACCTTCTGCAATAGATCCTTCTGGACGACCTCTATTTCGCACATAGGATTTCAATTTGCATAAATATCTTTCAATGAAATACATCCCTCTCCCTTGCACAGGACCCCCAAGCCTAACTTCCTCTACTAGGTGAATGGGCAGATGAACCATGATGTCGAAGAAGCTTGGGAGAAATATTTTTTCTAAGTCACATAATGTGTGGATAATTTCAGATTCTAAGTAATCAAGTTCATCTTGACTTAGGACTTTACTGTACAGTCTTCGGAAAAAATTCCCTAATCTAATCAAAGGAACAGCCACATGCTTGGGAAGGCACCTTCTCACAGCAACTTGAAGTAAGTAATGGAAAATGATGTGAGCATCATGACTTTTATATCCTGAAACTTTCCTTTGCGTTAAATTCACACATCGCGAAATATTAGAGCCGAAGCCATAAGGAAGTTTTGCTTCTTTCAAAGCACGACAGAAGATATCCTTTTCTTTTGTAGACATGGAATAACATGCCTTCGGGAAAAAGACATGTCTCTGGTCTTCTGACAATTGAGGCTGTAGATCCTCTTTGATACCCATATCTAATAAGTCAAAACGAGCATTTGGGTGATCCTTACTCTTACCAGAGATATCCAATAAAGTTCCGAGTACGTTGTCAAAAACATTTTTTTCAATATGCATCACGTCTAGGTTATGCCTACATTTATTGTGCTTCCAGTAAGGCAATTCAAAAAATATAGACTTCTTCTTCCATGGGCACTGACTTTTGTTCTTTTGTTTTTCTTTCTTCCCAAAAGAATTCACAAAGTCAGACAACTCATCTAATACATGAAATCCTGTCAGGGGTCTGGGATGGGGTCTTTCTTCAAATTTTCCATTAAAAGACTTCTTATCACGGCGCAAAGGATTATTAGCGTCTAAAAATCTACGACCACCCATATAGCACATTTTTTTGCTATGCTTCAAATATAAGGAGTCAGTTTCATGGTTACAACTTGGACATGCAAACTTCCCTTTTGTTTTCCATCCGGATAACATTGAATTCCCCGAAAAATCACTAATTGTCCATGTCAAAGCAGCATGTAACTTAAATGTTTCATTCCTAAATTTGTCATACGTATCAAGCCCTACATTCCATAAATCTTTTAATTCCTCAATTAAAGGCTGTAAGTATACGTCAATGTTATTCCCAGGACCCTCAGGACCGGGAATGAGTAGTGATAGCATAAAATATTCAGGTTTCATGAACATCCAAGGTGGTAAGTTGTAATTGACCAACACAACGGGCCATGTACTGTGACATACACTCATAGTTCGAAATGGATTAAACCCATCAGATGCCAATCCTAACCTTACATTTCTAGGATCATTAGCAAAGTTAGGGTATAGAGAATCAAAGTCCTTCCACGCTGACCCGTCCGCAGGGTGTCTTAGATACCCATCTTTCGGACGTTTATCAGCATGCCATGTCATAGCTTCTGCAATTTCTGAATTCATATAAACTCTTTGCAACCTAGGTGGCAGTGGAAAATGCCATAATACCTTTGCAGGTATTTGACGACTATTCTTAGTGTTTGAAGTCTTATTAGATGAATTCTCTTCGCATTTTTTCCACTTAGAGGCATGACATTTAAAACACTCTTCGGCATTTTCAAACTCTTTCCAAAATAGCATACAATCATTAGGACACGCACATATTTTTTTGTAATCAAGACCCAAATCCTTCACAATATTCTTAGCTTCTGTGTAGTTGACCGGAATTTTGGCCTCTGGAACCATGTCTCTTAACAATTGAAGGAGTTCATTGAATGCCACATTACTAATTCCATGAAGTGTCTTGTACAAAAAAAGTCGAATAATGAAAGACAATTTTGAAAAATTCTTACAGCCCGGGAATAATTCTTGTTGACCCTCTTCAACCAACTTATAAAACTTTTTAGCTTCATCATTGGGACCATTTTGTACGTTAGTGGGACCTTCACAACAACTTCTAAATCTGTCCTCTAACAATGTGTCGGTATTGTCATTGAAAATTGGTTCTTCATCAAGGGTTTCAACTATGGGTTCAGTTGATAATGGATTCTCTCCATGAAAGGTCCAAACATGATAATTCTCAACATAACCAAATCCTTTTAAATGATCATACACCTCATGTCTTCGTAACCAATAACGGTTTGCACACCTCTTACATGGACATCTTATTTGACTCCCATGAACACCCTTAGAAAATGACACATTAAGGAACTCAATGACTCCATTTTCAAACTCAGGCAAACGTCTAGCTATATACATCCAACTTCTATCATTCCTCATCCTCTGAATTCTGGATTAAATAAGCACAAATTAATATATACTTAAGCATGTCATGTTATATGTTATGTTCTTTTTGAAAGCAGAAATCGAGCTATAAGAAGCTAGTTATCTAACAGTAGGCCTGCATTTGTATCTCTTTTTTGGTTCTATGATATATATAATTTCTCACATTTTATAAAAAGAGGAAAAAAAAACATAACACAGTATACAAGGCTGCAAAGTAGTGCACTAGACACTGCCACTGATCTGATATCCAACATAAGCATACATCAATTTTTCAACAGTGCTAGAATAAAGAGGAAAGTCCCTCTTATACTAAGTAGTAGTTAACAAGAGATATTAGACTCAGCCAAATCCTTTTCTTTGTGTTGGAAGAAGTAGAACAACCCCCGCCTACTTAAAGCCTACTGATTATATTTTCAATAGTATCCGATCACACCACTCGACTTTTTAAATACAGACTAAGTATAGAACGTGATCAATTGTTCATAATTTGATATAAGAAAGATCATCATGTGATATGCATTAAAGCAATAGTTTATTTCATAATTTGATATAAGAAATAAGCACTAAATGGCCCATCCACACAATGTTTCAAACAAATGAACAAAGAACATCCCAGCACTCAATTCGATCATTGTTCCAAATTGTCAACCGCTTCAGTATACTTGTCTTATAAAGGGGGAGATATTGTATGGACTTGCACTGCGATCTAAAATCAAATATGACCAAGTTTTTTTGATAACCTTAATATTTTATATGAAATGCTAATACGGCATGCTGAATCAGAAATTTTAAAATGATACCTGATTTGCTGAGACTCTCAGAATACACTGACAAACGCTCTGGTGGTGGTGGAAGTCTATTAACATTTATAGATACAATTTGCCACAAAAATACGTTATCATGTCATCGGACAATTCATCTTTCGGATTTGCTAGGAGAAGTTAATCAAGGGAAATTAATATGACTGAATAGCATACACAAAAGCAGACTGAATAGCATTTGACAAAACCACACTAAATAGCCTTACACAAAAGCAAACTGAAGCATTCCGGGAACGATGATGAACGAATAACAGGCATTAATCAATACGAATAGATTAAACAACAATACGAATAGATTAAACAACAATACAAATTATAACAGGCATTAATCAACCACAAAGCTTCATACTCATAGATGAAACAACAATACGAATAGATGAAAAAATACAACAACTGAATTGAAATAATAGCATTTTCACAACACGAATATGATTATATGCAGGGACAAATAGATAAACAACAATTGAATTGAGATAATAACAAAGTGATAACAATAATTGAAATTGAAGTATCATACCTATTAGAAATCCCAATCAATTATACTGAATATGAATTTCGCCGGCTGAGTAAGAATCAATGTTGAAATAAGATGAATATCGCGTCCGCTGATGGAGATTTTTTTGGGTTTTTTTCTGGGAACAACGATGAAGAACGAAGAAGCGCGGGATGAAGATGTACACTGTAGATTTCTGGGTTGTACGATGAAGAACGAATTGAAGACGCGCGTGTATAATTAGTAGGATTTTATTAGCTATAGGGTTTAATTAGCAGCTTATTAGGGTACGTGTTTTACCTTAGGCGCTTAATTTTTTTTACCAAATTTCATTATTGCGCTTAAACGAAAATGTTAAATTGTTTTACCCAAATTTCAATTTGTGTTTTTATTTTAATTGAAAAGTTTAAGCGCTTCAACAAAATTAATTGGAAAATTTTAGAGATACATATATATATTAGGTTTGAAATTGATTAATTAGCTAGGACAAATATATGTTATGTATGTGACGAAAGTGTTGCACAAGTGTTGCTAGAAAATGCAACAATTGTATAAGAATGTTGCAATTAAAGTAATATATTGCAACACTTACCTTAAAGTGATGCATTATGTAGATAATAAGCAACATTTTTAATAAAGTGTTGCATAATTAAGTAAAAATTGCAACACAACGCGTAAGTGTTGCACACGAAATGTTGCATTAGGTCTCTTTTTGTAGTAGTGATACAGAATACTCCAACATATATAGACATGTGAAGCATAAACATCTCATCAACTGATCTCATACTATCATGCAAACTCTAATGCACGGCTCTCAACCAACTTCATAAACCGTTCGGAAGGAGAGCCGGTTTTCCTACTAGTTACCCAGTCGGGGGGTCTTTCAATCCAACTATTTATGAAACCGATCATAGAGTCATCCAATGCCTTGGATGAACAGATTATAACTCAAGCAATATATTCATTAACTTCAACATGCATATCTGACACTGTACCAAACTCTAGGCAAGCAGATATAACATCAAGTAAAGAGGTTCAACGGTCAACTTAAGACATAACCTAATTACCAAACATTCAGCAAGTAAAAAGGTTCAGAGGCGACATCTTAACGCATAACCTAGATACCAAGTTCACAATATCAAGCAAGGACTCAGAGGCGAAAACTCAACGCATGGACCGGCTATCACAGAACACTAGACTCAGAGGCGAAAACTCAACGCATGGACTAGCATTCAATTCACTATCACAAGTAAGGAACTCAGAGGCGAAAACTCAACGCATGTTCCCCTACTACATCACAAGGTACTAGACTCAGAGGCGAAAACTCAACGCATGTTTGTAAAACCCCTCGCGAAAGCGGAAAAGTAAAACATACAAAGTACCAAAATTGCAGTGGAATTAAAACTTTTTAACAAAACTAAACATGCGAGGTGCTTTAGAAATCTAAACATGCGAAAGATAAAACATAAATAAGTATATAAGTACGATACAAAGCAGCCCGGGATAGCATATCCCTACAGGCACAAAGTACTGAAACGAAAGTCTAAGGTCTAGCTACACGATAAAGGTAAAGGTCAACGATGAAGGATCATCGCTCGCTAGCCCCAACGTAACCCCCGCAGAACAGCCTCATGTACCTACACACATACAACATGTGCGCCACAGTCAGTGGGGAGTGACTAGAGTGCTCCTAGCCACCTATTGTCAGTGACACATAACACGTAAACATACAATATACTCCAGCATATATAAAACATGTGAAGCATACAAATCTCAATATCTCATCTTTCATAACATCATGCAATACTATGCAAAGGCTCTCAACCAACTTCGGAAACTATTTGGAAGGAGAGCCGGTTTCCCTTCCGGTTGCCCGGCCGGGGGGTCTTTCAATCCAAACCATTTACGAAACCGGACTAAGAGTCGTCCAATGCCTTGGACGAACAATACTAAAATAACCAAGTATCATGCAATCACAGTCATAACTAAAGCATGCTCAACGTCCAATTAAATCAACAAGAGATAGGTCACCTAGTGACTCGACTCTAACAACTATAGGCCAACCAAGTGACTCTACGAACAAGAGATAGGTCAACCAAGTGACTCGACTCTAACAACAAATAGGTCAGCCAAGTGACTCTACAAACAAGAGATAGGTCATCCAAGTGACTCGACTCTAACTAGATTGGTCAGCCAAGTGACTCTACTAGACTACTATGAGCAGGCCGACAATCGACTCGTCTATATACTACGACATTCCCAATCTCAGACTATACAACCCCCTGGTAGGACGACATCAAAAGACTGTCCTAGTCTAAACCTGGCCAGACTCTCGGAGAGGAACAAATCACGATCCCCGATTCGACAAGTGCACGAGGCACCCCCAGGACCCGAACTAGCTAGGAACGAGATACGCCCGAAGGCGGGCAGACAATCTAAGACCTGACCGTGAGGACCAAGCCACTACGGCCAACCAGCTACACAATGGAGTCAAGTGAGAACTCGAGTACTATAGCAGCGCACAACAGGTTTACACAAATCACAAATGTCATCTCTAAGATGTACAACAACTCAAATTCGAATGACAATCATTTCTTAAATAACTCATCATTAAACACCCATGTAACACTTAGCCAACTTCGGGAACTAATTTGAGGCGAGAGCCGGTCTCCCTTCCGGTTGCCCGGCCGGGGGGTCTTTCATCCTCAAATCCATTACCGAACCCGACATAAGTGCCGCCCAATTTCTTGGGACTTCAAACAAGCATACGAAACATACGGAAAAAGAATCAATCAAATCCGACATGCGAAACATAAGTTATGAGCAAAACAATTCGATCAGGGGCTCTCAGCCGGTCAGCCACAGGCTGCCGGTTGGCCGGCTGAGAGTCCCAATCCCTCATGCTCAAAACCAACAAAAACAACTAAGAGGTACTCCCAGCCGGTCGGCCGGCTGCCGGTCCACCGGCTGGGAACCCTTTTTCCCAAATTCTTACAAACAACAAAGACACAACAAAATGGTCTCCCAGCCGGCCGGCCGGCCGCCGGTCCACCGGCTGGGGACCCTTTTCCCCAAATTTTGCAAAACATCGACAAACAACAAATACCAAATGGGGCTCTCAGCCGGTCCACCGGCCGCCGGCCTCAGACCGACTGGGAGTCCTCTGTCCCAGAATAACGCATTTCGACATCTTTAAACTTCAATCAAACTTCAAGAATTCGTTCCCATACTTTGCATCTACTTCTAAAATCATAAACTACGACATATACTACACTCATACAACATCTTAAATTCATAATCAAAGATCAAACATAAACATTCATACTAAATTAACAA
Organism: Silene conica; assembly: GCA_029255685.2. Classification (NCBI taxonomy): domain Eukaryota; kingdom Viridiplantae; phylum Streptophyta; class Magnoliopsida; order Caryophyllales; family Caryophyllaceae; genus Silene; species Silene conica. Next base: position 30,917,144 of record CM055317.2, on the reverse strand, counting down.
AACCTCCATTTCTCCACATAAACCTATTACCCATCATTAATACGCCATAAATCATGTGAGAAGCATATAATCATCAAACCCTAACATGATACTAACTAATTTACAGCATCACAACCACAATCCACATAACCTAAACATGTTTCTAGTAACTAAACATACTAAAAATCATGTAAAGTGCTAATATTAGACAAAAGGCCGAGTTTCTTATTATCGTCACCTTAAAAGCGGGTTAAGCTCCGAATTCTTCTTCAATAACGAAGCTATCACCCTCCGGGTCCTCTAATCCAACTCTTACAACAAAAGAAACGGGTTTTAGAAGCTTAAAACGGGATTTACCCAAAACAGCGTCTTTTTCGAGTTTGATAAAATTGAAATTGAAAGAAATAGAAAGCTTGCAAATCTCGCAAGGATTCCGAAAATGTAAGACTTACCGCGATTCGAGTTCGGGAAGAGGTTGAAATGTTGATTTTAAGCTCTTAAGAATGAAGAACAATGGTGGAAATGAAGAAGCAGTGGAAATGAAGATGGATGTCGATGGAATAGGGTTTTGGTGGGGTTTATATTGTCCTTTCCATATTTTGAGTCGGGTTACTTGTTTTGTGAAACGGGTTCAAGTCGGGGTTTGATTTTGCCAAGTTAACATCTTAAGAACTAAAACATTCTTAAGACGGATCTTAACGGAGAAACTTAAAATAAATTTACGATTTATTATTAAAATATTATTAAATTCCGTAAACTACTTTTAAATTATTAAAATCACTTTTATAAAAATACGGGATGTTACAATGTTCTAGCACCAAACACCTGCACTCCAGGTAAGGTATGACAACCTGACTGCCCCGTCGTGCAGCTGCTCTACTCGTCAGACTCAGAGGCGAAAACTCAACGCTTGTTCTGACGCGATCAAACAAACATGTCTGGACTCAGAGGCGAAAACTCAACGCATGTCCCAGACACGACAAACAAACACGTATGGAGCTCAGAGGCGACATCTTAACGCATACCTCCATATATGACAAACAATCTACGTATTAAGTTCAGAGGCGACATCTTAACGCATAACTTAATACGCATCACTATAAGCAATCAACTTTAAAACTAACTTTAGTTCTTATCTCTTTATATCACTGATCAACACTTAATTGGCCCCGGAAACTAAGTTGAGGGAGAGCCGGTTTCCCTTTCGGTTACCCGATCGGGGGGTCTCTATCCTCTCTCCATTCCCGAACCCAATAGAGTGCCGCCCGAACCTCGGGGACCTCAAACACACATAAACATAAGAGAAAGGCCAATTATAAATAAGTTAAACTTAACCAACTACTATACATTAAAATATGAGTCCGATGATAAGTATTAACGGACACTTAAGAACTAACTAAATTTAGACAAGTCACTAATCACTTACTAAAATCTTACTTAGCTAAAATATATTTTACTAAGTATTTGATTACGGTCTAATTAACCGGTTCAACCGATAAAGGAAATAAACACGATTTAATTTAAATTAAACTTCATATTATACTACCTATATTTTATACGGGAAAATCGACTAACTAAATTAAATTAATTCGACATGCTTCTAATAAAACCATAACCCATTACTAATTCGTAACGATTTCTAACGTATTATATTTAAACGTAAACAAGCTAGCAAGCACGTACGTAAACTAATTAATTCAAGCAGGCTATCAAGCACGTACGTAAAATAATAATAATATAATAATATAATAATATAATAACAAAATAATACTAAAATAATAAAATGTAGTATGGTCTGACATACATAGTAGTAATAATGATTAATACTAGCAGCAATACGAAGTAGTAACAATAACAATTATATTATTTGTAAACAACAGTAGCGTAGAATAATAATACTCCTAGTATATTAATAATTAGTACCAACAATAATTAATAGTAGTAGTAGTAGCGTAATGTAGTAGTACAAATGTAGTAACAGCAACGACATAAACATCTATTTGTAATTAATCAGAGTATGTAGTAGTAATCTGGTAAGAGTGAGTGTCAAATAAATAATAGTAGAGCATATTAGGAATTGAGATGAGCAGTGGACATCACAACCTTAACCACAGTAAAGACGCACAGAACAACAGGTCTAGACGAGTAGCAGCATTATAGTAGCTAAACAACGGAGGCATCAACATTATAGTAGCTAAACGCAGCAGTGCAGCACTAGCAGGAAGTATAAGCGGTAACCACAAGTAGGAGCGGTAGTAGCAGTATACTAGACAACAACAACGCGCACAGAACAACAGCCAAAGTAACCGCCAAACAGCGGTAAAAACCTTTCGTAGTAGTAGGCCAGCAGACACGCAGAGCAGGAAAACATATGCACAACAGAATGCGGGTACAGAAATCGAAGAGTAAGGTATGTAGGAGTAACTGCCTAGAGTAGCGTGCAGTAGGGAGCGTAGTAGAACATTGCAGTAACTCGAGTGTGCAGAAACAGAAGCATGAGTGCAGAGACAGAAATGCAGAGAAGGACATAACAGTAGAATTATGCAGTACCTCAGAATTTCAGACTTAACAACATTAGAAAGGCAATAACCTTAAGCAACAACAATAGCCCTCAACAACGTGATTTTACTAACCCGTCCATACTAAGAACAAACCCATAACAATCCTCAATATGATTATTACATGTATCCGTCGCAAACATGAAATTTCTGAAAATGAAAGATTAAGTAAATGAAACATCATCCAAGCATGAATTCAACAAGTAAGAACATTCCCAACATGTTACTAAGTCCATTAATCATCAACCTCAAACAAAAATCAGAAACAATAACAAGAACACAACAAAACTTGCTATTTTAACAAAAAGGCCGAGTTACTCGTAATCGTCACCTTAAAGCGATCCGGCTTAAAGATCCTCCTCTACAACAAAGCTATCAACCTCCGGGTCGTCCAAGCCCACACCTTGATTTGATGAACGGATGATGGAGAAATGATCAAAAGAAGATGAATACAATGGAGGTTTTAAGAGAAATGGAGTTTACTGTTTATTTGCTTTTTTTGAAGAAGATGTCGACAAATGGGTCTTAAAAGGGTTTAAGGACTTGTCCTTTCCGTCACAATTGAAACGGGTTAGGATACTTGAACGGGCTTTTAAGATGGGAACTTAAATTACCAAGTTTGTATTCGTCTTAAGACTTGAGGTTCTTAAGACGGATCTTACTATTTATTAAAATATTTTCCGTTAAGTTATTAAAATATTATTTTATAGCTTGAAATAATTAAAAACGCTTAAAATATATTTTATGAAAATACGGGATGTTACAAGAATAATATACTACGAACACGAACAAGCATGCATCAAAGACGTAATACACAAACACAAACAATATCATACACATACAAGTACGAATGTTAGAAATAAACACAACCAAGCCGAGAATACTATGCCAATGGGCCGAATTATAATAAAAACATTAGAAAAATTGGGCCGGCAAAGGATATTGTTTAAATGGGCCGCGGATTGAGCAAAAGATAGAATAAAGTGCAATTGGGCCTCGGATTTACTAAAGCAAAAGATAGTGTTTTAGTTGGGCCATGATAAGAAAAAGAGTTTAATAAGTCCATCCCGGACTTAACCAAAAACGACCGAAAACGATCGAAAACGAAACAAGTTTGAAACAGAGCACGATTATCACCGACGAAGACGAGGATCACTACTTCTTCGCATACGGGTTTACATAATCGGGTCGGGTAAGAAACTCGAGTGTAGAGAGGCGGTCCAAACAACTACTGACGTTCCTTCCCTACTTAACAAAGGCAACTTCGAAGTTAAGCTGTAACACCTCAGGGAAAAATATGAGTTTTGTGTGGAGATTTGTCCCACATTGGTAGAATGTGAGGCTTGTGATATGTTTATAATAGCTCTCACCAACCACTTAGTAACAAGGCGTTGTGCTTTTGGGCTTAAGTGAGGACAAATAATGGGCCCAAAAGTGCACACTCATCTTATTGGGTTTGTGTTACGACGGTGGCGGGTCGGGTTGTTACAAATGGTATCAGAGCGACCCTGCGACCGTGTGGTGAGCCTGTGGTCGGGAGTACCCGGGTCACCCGCCTAGCGGGGGAGGATTCTGGGCTTGGATACGACCAAGTTTGAGGCACAACGAGGACGTTGTGTTCTTTAAGTGGGGGAGTTTGTAACACCCCAGGGAAATATATGAGTTTGTGTGGAGATTTGTCCCACATTAGTAGAATGTGAGGCTTGTGATATGTTTATAATAGCTCCCACCCACCACTTAGTAACAAGGCCTTGTGCTTTTGGGCTTAAGAGAGGACAAATAATTGGCCCAAAAGTACACACTCATCTTATTGGGTTTGTGTTACAACGGTGGCCGGTCGGGTTGTTACATAAGCACTTTCAAGGACAAAGCCTTGACCGCTTCTAGAGCCATGCTAGCATCTGCCCGGAGCAACCCGTGATCTCGGACCAAACCTCCTCCCTGAATGATCAAGTATCGGATAAGATCACTGATGATGAAAAGTTTATCACAAAGAACCTGAACACCGACTCCCACCTTCTCTATCCGTTTATCAACCTTCTCCATCACTGCCCTAAACTCGGCTTCAAAGCTTGGATTACCACTACCACCACTACCACCCACATTTTTCTTTTCCTTCTTTACTTCACACAACCCGAGAATCCTATCCATCTTAGCATCCAACCCTTCAAACTATGGAGAAGCTCTCGGTTGTTGCTCACCACCTACACCTTTTCCAAAAGTAAGATCAACAACATCAGAACAAATGCCCATTAGTTTAAGAAGTTTGTCACACATACGATCCCGCGGAATGACTCTATAACTCGCATCATCAACAACTCCTTTTGATGTGTGCATTTTGTATAGAGTTTTTTGTCTTATTTTGGCACACATTTTCATGTAATTTGAAGACTTATTATCACTTTATGCCCCGTATATGCTACTTTGTGTTTGTATGGCAGTTTTGCAGATATAGACCAAATTGTAGCAGAAACCGAGTTTTTTTTTTACCTCAAAGTATTGCATTTTAGTAGACGATGGAAGAAACGTGGCTGGTTGCGCATTCATCGAGAAGTGTGAGGTGTATAATGAACCATTCGAGGAGAATTCTAGGCAATCGACCAACTTTAGGCATGTCGAGGACCTAATCGAGGAAGAGAAATCCTCAATCGAGAGATTTTCAAGTTATAAAGTGCTCAGTCGATAGTTCTGTTATTCTATCGAGAGCTTTTAAAGATGAAAGAGTCGATCGAGAACCAATTTCATTTGATCGACCAATTTCCAAGGATATTTGCTCGATCGAGAGGCAATTGCTCTCGATCGAGAGCTTTCTGCTGGCTCTTCGTGTTCACAGAACTTAATACAACAGTTTCGTTTTTTCTTTATTTAATAACTCTCTTTGAGTTCATTAGGTTAAGAATTTTACTTTATCATTAGCCTCTCATCATACATTGTTCTTAGTATTTTTATTTTTTCCAGAAACTTGTAGCCGTCACAATACTTCCACAATAATTTTAGTTTTCGCCATTTTCGTTCTCAAGGATCGTGTTACTCAATCTAAGCAATTTTCACTCGTAATTCCTTCTTCGTTATCTCTTTTCTTATGTTTATTTATCATTCGTAATCTTAATCACTGTTTTCATTCTCTGTTTATCGTCACTGTTGCGTTCATACTCTGTTTCGTATACATCGTCGCATCTCGTTCGTTTTCTGTCCTACTCGTTAATTCATGTTTCTGTTTTCCCTTCCCCTTTAATCTCTGATTATTAGTTAAGTTTAGTCATTCACTACCTCCGTTTAGAAATCCCTTATCCTCTCAGTTTTGTATGCTTGTTTTTGTGTCCCGTTTTCGTCTTATAAGCATCGGAATCTGTGTCCCTTCGTCCACTGTTGTCCCATTATTTTCGTGTCCCCTGTCCCTGCTTCCATTTTCTGATTTTATTTCCCGATTCATCATGTCATATGCTAGTTTAAGTATAGTAGTCGTAATCATTGCCAAAACCGTCATGAGTAGCTAAATTCCTTAATATGTTGGGATGAGGGAACTTGTGTCAAATGCATGATAGGTGACAGTTTATGGTGGGAGTAATCGTTAAGTAATTTAATTTATGTTCGGTTTAGTGAGTGCACGCATGAGACCTTACATCTAGTTAATTCTCGACCTAGACCGGAAGGTTGGAAGGGTAAGACTTACTTAACTATTTTAATTAGTTTTTGTGAGAGCGGAAGTTAAGCAAAACAACCTTAGGGCGACTTAAGACCGGAAGGTATAGTCGGGTTTGAGACTTGACCGTAATAACCCAGCCTTTCCTACCAATAAACTGACCTATCCCAATTATACCGATAATGCATAAGACATAACGACCCGAGTTCCCAACATATTTTTTTATTCTTGATTTATTTTATATCATCTCGTGCTTGTTTTCGTAATTTTATTCTCTTTGCATATCTCATATCTCGTAGTTTACTTTACTATTTTCAAACCCCTAATCGTGACCAATAGGTAGAAACCGATAGCTAACAAGTTTGCTTCCCTGTGGAGACTGACCCTATTTACCACTAGCGTATGTTATTTGTGTATTAGGTTTATTTTTGGTGCCTACAAAGACGGACATCAAATTTTGGCGCCGTAGCAGGGGAAGCAACATTGTTTTCTATTTTCGTTTTTATCTATTTTTTTGTCTTAAGGAATTTTAATTCCTTAAGACCGCTCTAATCGTTTTCTTTCAGTTTTGTATGCGCAGGTCTCAAAGGGGAGAATTGGTGCAACCCGATCCTGAACCCGAGAGATCCTTCTTACGAAGAAGGAGAGAACTAGAGAGAATCCGTCGGGAGGAAGACTTGAGTACCCCCGACCAGGAGAGAACCAATTTCCTTGAGGAAAATTCCACAGTCGAACCTAACTTTCAACCCAAAATGCCTAATATAGCCAGTCACTCTGAGCCCACGGCTGAATTCATTCCTAAGGGATTTAGCATAGCCACAGATGAGGACGGTCAAACCTTTGATTTCAGACCCTCTTACATCAATATGGTAGAGAGAAACCAGTATAGAGGGGCTGCGGGAGAGGATCCTAGGAAACATATGGAGCGATTCGCTGATTATTGCTCCTCCATTCCGGCTAATAGAAGGTAACCCAAGACAAAATTAAAGAAGCCCTTTTCCCCTTTTCTCTAACCGATAATGCTAGGGAGTGGTTGTTGGATTGGATAGGGAGGCATCCGGAATCACAGATTGAACATCCTTAGCCCTAGCCTTCTATAAAAAATGTTTCCCACCTCAGCGAACGAATGCCCTAAGAACTCAAATAACCAATTTCAAACAAAAACCATCCGAAAACCTGAGTGAGGCATGGGATAGGTTTAAGGGAATGTTAGAGCCGTTCCCCACCATGGGTTCGAACCATGATTCATTTGCAACCAATTTTATAATGATTTATATGATGATCACCGCGCAATTCTTGATTCGGCCGCAAACGGGAGGTTCCAACGTGAGGTGGATGATGACAAGGGTTGGAGCTTGATAGAGAAAATGCCACACATACATCCGAGTATGGTAACCCTAGGAGTGGTATGACAACCGTTGCTAACATTGAAACCGAGGGTTTAGAGGCTAAATTTGACAAGCTTTTTGCAAAAATTGAGAGGTTGGAGAGTGAAGGTGTTGAGAACCGTCAAACGGTTCATGTTTTACAAAGAGAAGAGGTTATCCTATGTGAAAGGTGTGGCGAACAAGGTCACGGTGCTGTTGATTGCTTTGCAGATAGGGAGCAAGTTTACTCCTTCCAACAATACCGGCAAAGAGGGTACAACCACGGGTAGGTCCACCCCAATCTGAGGTGGACTAGTCAAAATGTCCTTAACCCGTCCCCACCACCGCAACAACAATAACAACCATACGTGCCACCACACAAACAACAGTTTCCAAGGGCCCCACAATTTCCTAATCCTCAACATGGGAGTTCCTCAACCGGAGGAGTTTCCGAGGTTGGTGAGTTGAAGATCATAATTCAATCATTGGCCACGCAGATGGCAAAGTCCGTCTTAGAAAACAACGCAACAATTAAAATGCTTGAGTCGCAAATGGCTCAACTTGCTACCAACCAATCCGCAAGGCAGCCGGGACAATTGCCCTCCCATTCTGAGAAGAGGAAGGAAACACTTAATATGGTGACCCTCAGGTTTGGAAACACGTATTCCAATGCTAAAATTGTTGACCGTACTGTTGTTGTTAATGTTTCAGGAAAAGAAATCGTGAAAGGAGCTGAAAGTGTTGTTGAAGAGCTCGATCGAGAGGATTCTGGTTCTCGATCGAGGGGAATTTCTGAAGAACTGCTCGATCGAGAGTCACAACATCCTCGATCGAGTAGTGTGAATGATGAAAGTGTTCGATCGAACACTGTTGAGGAAAAAGATGCTCGATCGAATAATGTTGAGGAAAAAGATGCTCGATCGAGAAGGGTAGAAGGTCGATCGAGTAATTCTGCTGCTGAAATCGATCGATCGAGATAAATGGAGCCTGAAAGTGCTCGATCGAGCGCCCTCAATCAAAGAATGCTGAACAACGAACTGATTTGTGATACGCATAAGGCAAATTTTGATGTGCAAGTTCCATTCCCAGGACGTTTAAGAAAAGAAAAGAAGACAGAACCGGAATTCGCCAGATTCGGTAAACTTGTCCAGGGCCTGAACGTTCATGTCCCTTTTCTAGACTTGGTGAAAAGGTACCGTCCTACCTCAAGTTTATGAAGGATATTTTGTTACGTAAACGTATAATTAATGAAACTGAGACCTTTGCCTTCACTGAAGAGTGCGCCGCACATCTTCAGTACCGAACCCCGGTTAAACAGTCTGACCCGGGTAGTTTTTTTATTCCATGCGATATAGGACTTCATTTTATCGATAGAACCTTATGTGATTTGGGCGCTAGTGTTAGCGTCATGCCGTTGTCCTTGGCTAAGAGGTTGGGTTTTAATCAGTTTCATTGTACAATCATGTCCGTTCAAATGGCCGACTGATCAATGACCAGACCTCTAGGAGCTTTAGAGGACATACCAGTTAAGGTTGGACGATTCTTTATACCGGTTGATTTTGTCGTACTTAACATTCCTGAGGATTCATATACACCTATAATTCTTGGCCGACCGTTTTTGTACACAGCCCAAGCTATCGTGGATATTGGGTTGCGTACTTTGACCTTTAGAGTTGGGGGTGAGGAGCTTATTTTTGCTAAACCCGCAACCCACAAGGGGCCAATGCGCATATTAGAGTGCAATGTCCTTCATGTCGTAGATTCCGATTCCACTCCCATGGATGTGACACCGTCTACCGACTCTATGATTATTGATGAACCCCCACATGTTGTTACTCTTCCGACCCCACTAACGCCTTTGCCTCGTAATGAGAGCAAGATAAAGGTACATATTTCTATTTTCAAATGTACAAGACCGGGCTGGGGAAATTTTGCAATCGAGCTAAGTACGGAAAAGGAGAAGAGTGTGGCGGAATTGTTCAAGGAATACAAAGAAGAAAGGAAAGCGGAAAATAAACCACCGGTGTGGCGTAGGAAAGTGAAGGCCAATAAAGGTGAAGCTAGTTCGTCGCAACAAAGGCCGGAGGATGGCCAAGATGATTTAATGGAAGATTAGCCGGGTGTGCAACCCCGTGCAAGTTGTAAATAGGATAATTTCTTTTGGATTTACGTTTTTAAACTTGTTGGATTTGTTTTTGATAGGACATCCGTACTTAGACGATAATAGTTGGTTTGAACTGTTTTGGTGTCTCGGACAAAATTTTGTGATTTTGGGGGTTTTTAATACGGTTTTTGCAGGTACAAATAAGCCGCACCAAACATAAATTCATCGAAGTGTGTGCCAGCTGAAAAGTACTCGACCGAGAGGATCAATTCTCTCGATCGAGTAAAATTGGAGGGAGAAGTGATCGATCGAGGGGTTTACTCCTCGATCGAGAAGAAGAAGTGATCGATCAAGGGGTTTAATCCTCGATCGAGTAAAAGGAAGATCGAAGGTCGTTCCCTCGATCGAGAAGTCACTGTTCTCGATCGAGACATCTCAGGTATAAAAATTTCTCGATCGAGCGCTTTTTTGGTCTATAAAGGAAAATTTTCGACCGTTACACTTCACTTTTTCTCGATCGAAAATTTTGTGTTCTTCCCCAAGTTTTCAAACTTTTTGTCCTAATTTGCAAATTAAGCCTTTTTACCCAAATTCATCACTACATTGTGTTACCCACTTTCTATATACCCCAATTTAATCAAAATCCCCTTCTAAAAACTCGATTTCGTGCCCCAATTCGAAATTTTCGACTTCTAGGGTTTCCAATTCGATTTTTATTTGAATTCGTGGTTTTTGTTCTGATTTCTTTGCAGTTCGTGGGTACATGGATCATCGAGTAAGTCTTCTTACTCTTCTTTTGCTTATTTAAGACCCCAATTCCCGATTTTTTTCGATTTGTAGGGTGTTAGTGAGGGAGCTTTGAACCGTGTTCTTTATGTCCTTATTTCGTTTTCTTACTTGATATATGTGTAGTTATGGACCCAGTAGCTAAAACCGCTGCTCCCGAACCTTTTTTCGAGACAATCGTCTCGAGTGTTGTGCAACAAATAACAGAGCAACATGTTGTTGCTGCTATCGAGATGCCGGAGCAGCCCCCTGTTGCTGCCGCTGACATTGCGACGGTGTCTTCCGACACCGTCATTCCTGGGGGTGAGTCTGTCGTGGGTCTACCGGCCGTTGAGGGTACAGTTGCTCCTCAAGCAACTTCTGGTACCCCTGTTTTAGTAGAGGTTGTCGAGACGGCGTCCGAGAGTGGCTCCGAGGAGGAGACCGATTCAGATGAGAGTGAGGATGCTGGCCTGCCGCGTGCTCCGTTTTCTTTGCTAGCCGCGGGTGCCACACCGAGGTACTCCAAGCTTCCTAAGGTCCCTCGTCCTCAACCTATGACCATTACCACCACTCCTCCAAGGCCATTTTTGGCCTTTAGTACGAGCTCCACTACTACTTCCACTGAGCTCACTACTACACATGGGGCCACTGCTGCCGAACCCCGCGTTTCTGAGGCTACTACTGTTACGCCTCCTACTGCTGAGCCCACTTCATCCAGGGCGGTTGTCACTCCACGAGGGACAAACCTCTCTCCTTTGCCTAAGAGGCCTGAGGTACGCTTCATTTCTACAGACCACCGTTCTAGGTTGTCTGCTCTTTTGATTGTTCCCCTTACCCCTACCCGTTTCCTCGCACGTACTGACCTAGAGACTCTAGGTATTTTTGAGGAGGTTTGTAGTTTGTTTAACGGGACGGAGATGTCTGGCTTGATAGGGATGAGGGAGCTTACCTTGGATAGACCGACCTATGAGTTCTTTAGCTCCTTCTCCTTCGACCCAGAGAGTTTTAGGCAAGACCGCAGTCGCCCCTTCATTCATTTTCGACTCCTTAATGAGTCGTTTGACTGGACCTTGGGGCAGTTTGGGGAGGCATTAGGCCTCGTTAGTGATGGACTTATCGAGCCTCCTAGGAAGCTCGTACCTCAGTTATTGGCTGCCCTTTCTCACAATCTGTTTTCTGCTCGGAAGGGAGCCCATGTCCACACCCCTGCCCCTCGTTATTTCCTTCGTTTGTTGGGTGAAAATTGTTTTGGGCGACCTGAGCCCAATAACATCACCAACACTGAGCTTGCCATCTTAGCCGGGTACCTGAACATCGATTCACGTACCCCTTTCGTTCTTAACATTTCTTATTTGGTGGCTCAGTATTAGGGTGGTATTGGGAGGAAGGTCAAGACTGTTGTTGTTTGCGGCGGATTGGTCACTAAGATCCTTCGTCGCGTTCGTCCTGCCTACCTTGAGACCATCGGCCTAGTGGGGGAGATTGGCCAACTTGACATAGAGGCCATGCGCGTTTTTAGATGGCTTGATGGTATGGCGTGGAAGATTTGTGGCTACCCATTTGTGACCTTACCTTGTGTCACACTTCCTTGTCTCTTGCCGCTCCGAACTGTCGAGGGAGAAAGGCCGACTCCTGTCACCTACCATCTCACATTCACCACCGCACCCCCTCTTCTTCTAGCAAGAAGAGGAAGCGCGAGATTGGGCAGGCTTCCCAGTCTCCGACCCAGACACCACCTCAGGCTGGACCCGCGTCTATGCCCACGCCCGCGTCCACGTCCACGTCCACGCCCACGTTCACCTTCATGCCTACACCATCACTCACTCTGACTCCCACTCCTTCTCCCATTGCCACCACCATTACCACTAACTCACCTTCACCTGCACCTACACCTACCCATACTCTTGCTCTTTCTGGGATGGTTTATCCTCCCAATTTTGTTTTACCTCCTGCCTTTGAGGCGCCTGCGGTCTCAGACCAAGGGCGTCGTGATCCTATGCTTGCTGGCATTTGCAGGTACCTCACCGAGATGCGCCGGGACCAGGCTTTGGCCTTGTTTTCTATTTATGAGGACTACATCCGCACGGCACGTCCCCTTCCAGCGGGATGGGTTCACCCCTCTTTCTACCGATACCCAGAGGGTGGGTACCCTGCCTCTCCTTCATCTAATGAGGAGAGGGAGGAGACACCGGTAGCGAGAGAGCTTCGGCTACGTGCAGAGGCAGCAGCGAGGCGTACCACAAGAGAGGAGGAGGCGTCTGGTGGTGATGATTAGGGCTCCCTAGTTCGGTACTGGTTTGGGGAAGCAAATTTTGTGAGTACCACCTTTTTCTTCCATCTTTATAGTTTTTATTTTCTGTTTCTAGGAGAATGTATTAGGTTGTTATCCCCTTTCCTATTGCTTGCTGGTTTTGCTGTGCTGAGAAAACAACGAGGGCGTTGCCTGTTTTGGTTTGGGGAGGGTATGCATCCTTTTGCGTCTGCATATTCATCTAGTTTTGCATTCACGTTTACTATTTTCATGTAAATTTCAAAAATTCCAAAACTATCACGTTTACTTTTGCATTTAGTCGAGTCGGATTGGAGTTTTTGATGATGACAAAGCTTTTTATAGTCAACCATATGTCATGCTATGCCATTTTCGATCTTTGCCTTGTGAGTTTTAAGCGTTGTCTCGAATTTTGTCATGGATTTCATGTTAGATCATTAGAGTTGACTCATAGTTTTGGCAATCTACTACACATTCTGAGCTTAGAGCCTTTAAACTGGTGACATCTAAGACCGGTTACTTTAGGATTGTGAGTAGTACTCCCTACATTTCATGTCTTGCATGTGTATGAGTTTTGGTTTCTTATTAACTACACGCACCGGTTTGAGGTTGGTATTACACGTTAAGAGAACTTTTGCATCACCTTTTCCTCGTTTGCCCATTTAGCTCTACTTTTAGCCAAAACCTGCCTTTTGTTCCCTAACTACATCCTAAATTTTGCCTACCTTTGTGATGAGCTAGGAAGTAGTGAAGTAATTTACATGTTTATGTCAGTTTTGGCCTGTTTTTGTTGTTATTGGAGTGTGTACGAAGGAATTGGGGAATATCCACTGAGTTTTGCTCGATCGAGAGCTTCTAAAGCTCGATCGATTGCTTTTCGGGAATAATATGCTCGATCGAGAGCTTTTTAAAAAACATTGAGCTCGATCGAGTATTTTGGGAAAGAAAAGCTCTCGATCGACCACCAATTTTGGTCGATCGAGAGGAATTACCACTGTTTAACGAAAAAAATTCAAAAGAAAATTCAAAAAAAAGAGAAAGAAAAGGAATTCGAATAAGGAAAAAAAATGATGACGATAAAAAGGAAAAATCAAATAATCGGTTGACAGTTGAGAAGAATAATTTGGGTTGTGTTTTGTTTGCCTAATCAAAGGCAATGTGCTTAATGTCTAGTCAGAAATTTGGGGATGCATTTTTATTTGGTTTGTAGGTTCTAGCTCGGCTTTAAACCTCATTAATCCATACTTTTTTTTGCCCCTTTTGTCCCACTTAGCCTCACTTTCCCAAATTTGCAATAGTTCGGCGTGTAATGGACATTGACAGTGGATGTGCGTGTGTACGGTGCTTGAAACTTTTATTCATACTAGTCTAGCATGCATGATTTGTTGGTCGTAGTTTAGGCGAGAGTCTATACTTCCTTCATCATGTCTTCACAAATAATTTGCCATTTGCTTGATTGAGAGAAGAGAGATCCCGGGAGAGTCCGAAGCTAAATGAGTCTAGCAAGGTCGAAAATCTACATGTTTCCCATGGTATGTGCAAATTCGTTCGCTCATTTCTGATCTTGGCATTGGTTAATTTTGTGCATAATGTGCATTTGGCATTGACTATTTTGTAGCTTTGAGTCTTACTCCATCCATTAGGTCCGTAGTCTACTTTAAGTTTGCATTTAGTTTGCTTGAGGACAAGCAAAGGTTCGGTTTGGGGAAGTTTGATGTGTGCATTTTGTATAGACTTTTTTGTCTTATTTTGGCACACATTTTCATGTAATTTGGTGACTTATTATAACTTTATGCCCCGTATATGCTACTTTGTGTTTGTATGGCTGTTTTGCAGATATAGACCAAAGTGAAGCAGAAACCGAGCTTTTTCTACCTCAAAGTATTGCATTTTAGTAGACGATGGAAGAAACGTGGATGGTTGCGCATTGATCGAGAAGCGTGAGGTGTATAATCAACCATTCGAGGAGAAGTCTAGGCAATCAACCAACTTTAGGCATGTCGAGGACCTAATCGAGGAAGAGAAGTCCTCGATCGAGCTGTCCTGTGCTCGATCGAGAAGTTTTCAAGTTATAAGGTGCTCGGTCGATAGTTCTGTTGTTCGATCGAGATCTTTTGAAGATGAAAGAGTCGATCGAGAACCAATTTCATTCGATCGACCAATTTCCAAGGATATTTGCTCGATCGAGAGGCAATTGCTCTCGATCGAGAGCTTTCTACTACTGGCTCTTCGTGTTCATAGAACTTAATACAGCAGTTTCGTTTTTTCTTTATTTAAGAACTCTCTTTGAGTTCATTAGGTTAAAAAGTTTACTTTATCATTAGCCTCTCATCAGAAATTGTTCTTAGTATTTTTATTTTTTCCAGAAACTTGTAGCCGTCACAATATTTCCACAATAATTTTAGTTTTCGCCATTTTCGTTCTCAAGGATCGTGTTACTCAATCTAAGCAAATTTCACTCGTAATTCCTTCTTCTTTATCTCTTTTCTTATGTTTATTTATCATTCATAATCTTAATCACTGTTTTCATTCTCTGTTTATCGTCACTATTGCGTTCATACTCTGTTTTGTATACATCGTCGCATCTCGTTTGTTTCTCGTTCGTTTTCTGCCCTACTCGTTACTTCATGTTTCTGTTTTCCCTTCCCCTTTAATCTCTGATATTAGTTCAGTTTAGTCATTCACTACCTCCGTTTAGAATCCCTTATCCTCTCGGTTTTGTATGCTTGTTTTTGTGTCCCGTTTTCGTCTTATAAGCATCGAAATATGTGTCCCTCCATCCACTGTTTTCCCATTATTTTCGTGTCCCCTGCCCCCGCTTCCATTTTCTGATTTTATTTCCCGATTCATCATGTCATATGCTAGTTTAAGTATAGTAGTCGTAATCATTGCCAAAACCGTCATGAGTAGCTAGATTCCTTAATATGTTGGGATGAGGGAACTTGTGTCAAATGCATGATAGGTGGTAGTCGGGATGGACAGTTTATGGTGGGAGTAATCGTTAAGTAATTTAATTTATGTTCGGTTTAGTGAGTGCACGCATGAGACCTTACATCTAGTTAATTCCCGACCTAGACCGGAAGGTTGGAAGGGTAAGACTTACTTAACTATTTTAATTAGTTTTTGTGAGAGTGGAAGTTAAGCAAAAACGACCTTAGGGCGACTTAAGACCGGAAGGTATAGTCGGGTTTGAGACTTGACCGTAATAACCCAGCCTTTCCTACCAATAAACTGACCTATCCCAATTATACCGGTAATGCATAAGACATAACGACCCGAGTTCCCAACATATTTTTTTTTTATTCTTGATTTATTTTATATCATCTCGTGCTTGTTTTCGTAATTTTATTCTCTTTGCGTATCTCATATCTCGTAGTTTATTTTTGGTGCCTACAATGATGGGCATCACCTTTCTTGAATAACAACTCCGACACCCACATACCGTAGGGTATGTCGATTGTCGAGCACATCTTTTCTTTAACCAAAACACTCGAAACATGACAAATTTTGAAACAAATCAACAATGCTAAGTTGATTTTCGTCCCTTCCAACCAATTGTATAACACCACGGCTTCACAATATGAGAGTTTATCTCGTCCTCCTCGACGAGGCAAGATTGTGTTCCACAAGAAATTCGCAAACAATTTTAATTTGGGAGAGAAAGAACCGGTTAATAGAGGGCTAGTTTCAGTTGCATTAACATCAAAATAAGTTTTGATTTCCATATTTTGCTCTCGGGTTACGATGCTTCATTATTTACTTGGGTCAAGACTAAGACCCTCCCCATCAAAACGAAAGATGTCACAAATTTCGGACAATGACACACACACATCCCTTCCATTAACGACAGCGGTTATCCCATTTTCACGCGCTTTCACAGAAGCAAAGAATTGAACCAATTCTATTGGAAATATTAGACCCGAAAAATTACTAATATAAGACCACCCTTGAAATGCCAAGAAATCTTTAAAGAATCTTAAGGAATTAGACCCATTAACCCAAGAAGTAGGATAACACCTACCCGCATGTATCGAATAAGGTAACAAGCGGTCAATGAACATACCTTCAGACTTTGTCATTCGGACTCTGTCTAGACCTTCTTTGGTGGCTTAAAGGGAAGCTTTACGGAACAGAGGGCGAGTAGACTTCTCGGCTTGAGCAAACTCCGGTGATTTGTCGACAGAGGGTGACGATTCCTTGTTCAACTTACTGCGTTTTTCGAGCAGTGCATGGGACGGACATGGCGATGGGTGTTGGGGATGGTGAAGGTGACGGTGTAGTGGATGGTGGAGATGGTGGCTTTTGTTTCTTGAGGTTTGAACGTGTAGTTTTCGCCGGAGGCATTATCGGATTTTGGAGGTTTCGGTTTTGTGGTAATAGAGATTTAGGGGAGATGTGGTTATTATTTGGGGATTTTAATTTTAATGGAGTTTGTGTTTGTTGGGGACGGTAAGAATGAGGGAGTAATTGAGGTGAGTGAGGGAGTTAGGGGTAATAATGGTGGGAGGTGGTAAAGTCAAGGGGAGTGGTGGTTGAGTGACACGTGGCAGAAGAGTGTAGAAAGAGGTAGCGTCAGTTTGTGGACACGGTTTTGGGGTGTAATAAAGGTAATTTTTATTTTGTTTTTAATTTTATTTATTTGGAATAATATGTTAAGGCTAATTTGTATAATATGTGTTTATTTAACTTTTGTAAGCTTTGTTGAGTACAATTGTACAAGCCATGCATGACATAGTTGGGTTTACATATCTAATCATCGAGTACACACATAAACATGCAGCGGAGTATACGGACACAGTCATACAATCTTGTCTTAACCGTAGTCAATCATTGGGTTATTTCAACTTTTAAGATTGATTAGGTGCCACCGATTAAACCAATTTCCAATCGCAAAGTCTCAAAATGTTCTCTGGCCAATGGTTTAGTAAAGATATCTCCCCATTGTTTTTCCGTATTACAAAATTCCAATTTTATGTTTTTTCTTTTCAACATTGTCTCGTAGAAAGTGATGTCTAATTTCAATATGTTTAGTTCTTGAGTGCTGGGCTGGGTTTTTAGATATAATTATAGCACTCGTATTATCATATAATATAGGCACACATCCTACATCAACACCATAATCAAGTAATTGTTGCTTTAACCATAGGAGTTGAGAACATACCAGTGCGGCTGCAATATATTATGCTTCGGCAGTTGAAAAAGCGACATAATTTTGTTTCTTGGATCCCCATGATATTATACATGGGCTTACAAAAGTAGCATGTCCCGAAGTACTTTTTCTGTCTAATGAACATCCTGCATAATCCGCATCTGAATATCCTACTAGGTTAGAGTTACAGTCCATAGGATACCATAGATATAACTTTGATGTTCCGATTAAGTATCTTAGTATTCTCTTAACCACAGTCATATGCGATTCTTTTGGTGCAGATTGGAATCTCGCGCAAACGCAGACACTAAACATTATATCTGGATGACTTGCAGTAAGATAAAGAAGTGAGCCAATCATACCTCGGTAAGTTGTTTCATCTACAAACTTACCACCTTCGTCTTTGGTCAGCTTCTTATCTGTGACCATTGGAGTAGGCATTGGATGAGTGGTTTCCATGCCGAATTTTTTAAGTAATTATTTGACGTATTTTTGTTGATGAACTTTGACTCCTTCTTCAGTTTGTTGAATTTTAAGACCAAGGAAGAATTTTAGTTCTCCCATCATACTCATCTCGAATTCAGAAGTCATCAACTCTGAAAAATACTTGCACAACTTTTTGTTTGTTGAGCAAAAAATAATATCGTCAACGTAGATCTGAATGACTAGTAGATCTGAGTTCTCGCTCTGAAGAAATAAGGTTTTGTCTACAGATCCTCTCTTGAATCCACTCTCTAAAAGAAACTTTGATAGTCAGTCGTACCATGCTCTACGTGCTTATTTTAGGCCATAAAGAGCTTTGTCCAATTTGAATACATGATCCTTTAGTTTGTTGTCCGAAAATCCAGGAGGTTGTTCAAAAAATACTTCCTCTTGGAGATAGCCATTAAGAAAGGCAGTCTTAACGTCCATCTGGAAGAACTTCATTCCCTTGTGTGCGGCAAATGCAATGAGTCGCCTTATTACCTCAAGACGAGCTACAGGAGCGAAGGTTTCGTCATAATCGATCCCTTCTTGTTGGTTTTATCCTTGAACCACTAATCTGGCCTTGTTTCGCACAATGACTCCAGTGTCATCTAGTTTGTTTCTAAATACCCATCTAGTTCCAATGACAGATCTGTCCTTAGGTCGAGGAACAAGATGCCAAACTTTGTTTCTTTCAAATTGTTGGAGTTCTTTTTGCATAGCAACTATCCAGTCTGGTTTTGCGAGTGCTTCATTTATATTTGAAGGTTCAATTGTGGAGAGGAAGGAGTAGAATGAGCAAAAGTTGTTTAAACTCCTTCGAGTTTGAACTCCATTTGTCAGTCTTCCTATGACATTGTCCAAAGGATGATAATCCTTATATCTCCAGTTACTTGATTGAGTATTTCCGTTGCCTCTACTTAACTCAGAATTTTGACTTGTTCCCCCTGAATCCGAACTTGGGGTTATAGTAGGGTCAGGTATAACTCTGACCTCTTCCCTTTGGTTTTGATTCAAAGTTATAGCTTCATTAGCTATAACTCTGGGTTATAAGTCATTGGTTTGAGAATGATTTATAGTATCATCAACTATATTTTCAGTTCTCGTACCGTTTTGTCCCAAGTTAAGTTCATCATGAATTCCTTGAATCTCGCCTTCTTCATTCTCTAGCTCAAGAGGATCTTCCCTTGACAACCGAAAGTCCGGTTCGTCTAGGTTTTCCTCTTCGTCCTGTAAGGGCTTTTCAAAGGCATTATCTTCATGAAAGATAACGTGAATACTCTCTTCTATGCATAAGGTACGTTTGTTAAAGACTTTGTAGGCGTTACTATGATCAGAATATCCTATAAAAATTGCTTCATCACTCCTAGGGTCAAATTTGCTTAGTCTGTTTTTACCATTGTTATGAACAAAGCATTTACTCCCAAAACATCTTAGATGAGATATATTAGGTTTACGACCTCGTAGAAGTTCATAAGGTGTCTTTTTAAGGATAGGTCTAATCATAGCACGATTATGAATATAGCAAGCTGTACTAATAGCCTCAGCCCAAAAGTTTTCTAGGTAGACCACTACAAAGAAGCATTGTTCTAACCATATCTTCTAGGGTTCTGTTCATACGTTCTACGACTCCATTCTGTTGTGGGGTTCTAGGTGCCGAGAAGTTATGTCCTACACCGTTGGCCTTACAGAACTGAAAAAAGGCATGATTGTCAAACTTAGTTTCGTGGTCAGTACGAATTGTTCCTAGGTTAGATTTATATTTGTTTTGGACAAGTTTCATAAGACTAACAAATTCATCAAATGTTTCGTCTTTAGAGTGAAGAAAGATTGGCCAAACAAATCTAGAATAATCATCAACTAGAACAAAAACGTACTTGGAACCACCTCTGCTTCTTACCTTCATAGGGCCACACAGATCCATGTATACTAGTTCAAGAGTTTGTTCTGTACTTACCACTCTTTTCGGCTTGAAATATAATCTGACGTGTTTGCAACGAGCACCTGTGTCACACATCTTTTCTTGATCAAATTTGATCTTTGGGAAACCTTCGACCAATTCCCATCTTTTCAGCTTACTCAGAATAGGTGAGCTAATATGACAAAATCTTTTATGCCATAAACATGGATCATCTAACGTAAATTTCATGCAAGAGAGAGAGTTAGTAGGTACGGCATTTAAATCAATCATATAGACCTTTTTCTTTCTATGACCTTCAAGGATTACTTTACTTGTACCTTCCATAATTATACGACATATATCTGCATGAAAAACAATTTTGTTTCCTTTGTCGCATAATTGGGATATACTTATTAGATTATGTTTGAGACCACTTACCAGGTATACATCACTTATAGCATGAGATGATAAAATACCAATCTTAACGACTCCTATGATCTTTCCCTTCTTATTGTCTCCGAAGCTAACTTTTCCTCCGTCAAAGGGTTTTAGGGATAGGAATAGGTTTACGTCGCCTGTTATATGTCTTGAGCATCCACTGTCGAGATACCACAAATTGTTCTCCTTAGCGACGAACTGCACACATACATTCAAAGACAGGATTTAGGTACCCAAGCATACTTGGGACCTTTGTAGTTAGTAATCACAAATACATCTTCTTTTTTAACCCAAACTTGTCTAATGTATGATCTTTTGTGTTTGTAGTGGTTAGGTTTTGATGTTTTTGTGTATATCCTAGGTGATACTTTTGGTGTCTATTTTTTGTGTGTTGGGGTTCGAGGAGTTTGTTTGGTTCTATTTTTCTTTTCTTCGTAGTCAAAGGTCATGTCATAGAACCATTTGTGGTCAATGTTTCTTTCCTCGATGTTGTCTTCATCGCTATCAGTGATAGAAATAGTGTCGTTTGGTATACCTAAGGTTTGACGAATTTAACTCCGGTTTTAAAGTCTTGTGCATGTTTTACGCAGTTTTCCAGAAGATGTCCAGTATGACCGCAATAAGTGCATATCAAATACTCAGGTAGGTCGACATATTTTCTTCTCCTAAAGTCTCGGTCTGTGGGACTTTGTTTACACTTTGAGTGATCTCTTATACCATAACATTCGTGACCTAGTCCCATCTTCATGTTCTTGTCGGATTGTTCAGTCAAGAAGTTTAGTACGTTAGTGCTTCCTTCCCATTTGTCGTGAACTTTCCGTGCATGAAAAATGAGCTCTTTTAGAGAATCTATTTCTTTTTTACAAGTGTTGTGGTCGATGTTGCTGGATTCTTAGTTTTTGAATGTCTTTGTTAAAGTCAGAAACTATATTAACATGTTCCTTCTTGATGTTAGATAAGTTGAATTCTAGATCCATGATTTTCTTTTCGAGGATTTCAACTTTTTCTAGATGAGTCTCATCTTCAACAACCGTTGTAGATTTTTGACTTTTAAATCTCATTAGCCTTTTTCAATTATGAAGTTATAGCTTCATTAGCTATAACTTTGGAATGAAGCTCTTTAATGTTGAGTTTTAGCTTTGAGATTATAGCTTCATTAGCTATAACTTTAGACTCGAGAAACTTTTTCTCAGACATTACTGTTTCCAATTTAACATTGGTTTCAATGTTAATTTTGGATTTAAGTTTCTTAGCTTTGGCTTTAAGAAGTTGATTTTCCTCAACAATATCAAGGATTTGTTCTTTCAACTCATCTATCTCAAGACTTTGTTCATGACATTGGTCTAGGGTTTTCTCAAAGTATTTAATTAACATAGCCTTAGACAGATTCTTGACTTGACTCTTAAGTTGTAAAAAGTTTACCTCTTGGTCTTCGTCATCAGAGTCGGATTCTCCAAGGAGGCACATTTGTGATACGTCGTCTTCATCATGATCGTCGGTGATTAGATCTAGGTTGACGTTGCTTAAGCATAGGTTTGCTACCTCATCCTCTTCCGAGTCCTCGTCATCTTCAGATTCTAATTCTCCCCAACATGAAGCAAGCATCACCTTTTTGAATTCAGTTTTGGTCTTTTCCCTTTTGGATTTATCCTTGATTTTGTCCCAACTTGGACAATCCTTAATCATGTGATCTTGTTGACCGCACTTAAAAGATCCTTTTTTAAAGAATGTTTGTTTGGAGTCAGTTTTCTTTTTGTCAATTGTCTTGTTATTAGGGTTTTTATATCTTCCTTTAAAAACCGCTTTCTTAAATTGTCTTGCGAATAGAACCGTTTCTTCTTCTAGTTCTTGTTCGCATTCCTCGCTTGTCGAGGCTTGCAGTGCGAGCCTTTTTCCTTTAAGGCCATCATCATCCTCGTTGTTTAGCATGATCTCATGAGCCATTAGAGATCCTATGAGTTCTTGGTAAGTCATTTGTGATAGATCACGTGCTTCTTCAATGGCCGTGACTTTGGGTTGCCACTTCTTAGTGAGTCTTCTAAGAATCTTTCAAATGATATCTTCAGAGTCGATCTTCCTACCAAGGTTCCATAGTTCATTAATAATGCAAGAAAATCGTGCAGACATGCTATCAATAGATTCATTCTTTTCCAAAGTGAAAAGCTCATATCTTTGAATAAGCATATCTATACGATGTTTCTTGACTAAGAATGTTCCTTCGTAGGCAAGTTTAAGACCGTCCCATATTTCCTTAGCGGAATTACAAGATGAAAATCGGTCAAATTCTGAAGTTATCATACCGTTTTGTAAGAGACACATAGCCTTTGAATATTTCTCGGCTATCTTGTAGTCGGCTTCCACATAGTCACTTTCCATCTTTTCGTAGGTAGTTCCATTTGCGGCGACCAAGATTTTCTTTGGTCCGGTTTGAATGATCTTCCAACATTCCCAATCACATCCCTTGATGTAGTTGGTCATCATGTTCTTCCATAAACTGTAGTTCTTACCATCGAAGAGAGGACACTTGAGGTGTTTGGAATCCATTGTAGATAGAGTATACAATACAGAATCAATAGCATTATCAATCTCAGGCGGTTAGGCGATCAAGAGCACGAGGCTCTGATACCAATTGAAGAGTCTATTGATATGAATATACTCAACAAGGGGGGGGGGGGGGGTTGAATTGAGTATGTCTTCTTTTTCGATTCTTCTTTGATGTGTATGTTGGTGTGTTGAATATCGTGCAAAACAATAAATAAAAGAGACACAATATTTTTGAAGTGGTTCGGTTTCACAAATCGAAATCTACGTCCACTATTCTCGATTAATAAAATTAGGACCTCTCTCCGGATTAAAATTTTATCAACCCAACTCGTACAAATTTGATGTTAGTTGTAACTCAATCTAGATACCGTAAAATACCTAGCTATGTCAAGTGCCGTGAAATACTTGATTACAACGAGTACCGAAAAATACTCAATCTATCTTACGAAAATAAGATAAGCCTTCAATAAGTTCTTCGTGTTCACAATCTTGAACGATAAAGAACGAGTGCCGTGAAATACTTGAGTCTTGTAACGGAATATGACAATTAAAGCGCGAATATCGAATGAAATAGACGGCGAAGGTTTTCTTTTCTAGATTTGCGTGCGTGTGTGATTTCGTGTGTATAGATGGATTATGAGTATTCTATTTATAAAGAATTTATATCTTAGGTATTCAAACCCTAGATGACTTATTAGGAATATTATTATATCAAGACTTCTAGTTTTTAAGTAAATATCCTTAAATCTAATCTTAATTTATTTAGAAAAGATTATGATAAGATATTTAGGTATTATTGATAAACTCAATTTTCTAAATCATATTTAAGAAAGATTTTATCATAAACCAATTAATATCCTATTCTAACTCAACCTCCTAAATCTTGTCAAAATATAATGAATTATATTTCCATAACATAATCTAGTTTGTTTAGGATATTAAATAAAAAACATTATATTTATTAAAATCAATCCCTTACAAATATGGAACGTGTGACTAAGGCACGGTTTCCAAAACCGTTGCACACAATTCCCTAGATTATTTTATTTGACAATTATGGTTAAATAAAAATCCCTAGTTTATTAGAAATAAATAATTAACTCATAAGTAAATTATTTATTCCTTTTCATAACTATTGGATATTTTATATAAACCAATTAAGATTAATAACTCAATATATCAAATAGACTACTAATTAAACACTAATACTCACGTCGACTTTGGAATCCAAAATCGTTTCAACCATCACTATTCATCCGAACATTTCTTCTTATAGAGTTATAGCTATGAGCTATAACTTGAAGCAATGTTACACTAAAGTTATCGTTGATAAGTATAACTTTAGTCAACTCCTGTTACTATATACTTATCCTGACTAATCTTCATCAAGACTAGAGAGGAGCTTACGATCTTCTATCAATCTTCGATTAGTCGACTCTTTGACTAATGATCTCGAATCTTTTATATTGATTGACGAGATCTTCCAATCTTATACTGTACACTTAGCACACGATTATACGCACGAGTATATAATATATTTAGCTAGACTTGTCATTATCAAAACATAAACATATATACTTAGTATATACATTTTAATATATGGTTTCAACAATTATTAATCGAGAATAGTGGACATAGGTTTCGACTTGTGAAACTGAACCACTTCAAAATTTCGTGTGTTCTTTCTATTTTTGTTTTTCTCGTTGCCTTTATTATTTATCACACATATCAAGTGGGTAAGGTTTCAATCAATAAGCCTTAAACAATTGATTATACGAGTCATTCCCTTAAGAAAAGAAAAAGTTTAAAAAGTTTTTAAATACTCAATTTACCCCCGCTCTTGAGTATATTGGATTAATAGACTCTTCACAGTTAACCCACCAAATATTATTATCGAAGTTGGAGTGCTAGTGACTCACAATCAAGATGGTACAGAATTTGGATCTTTGGATAGTTTAAAAAATTGGGTAGAGGTCATTTTATAAATGCTTAACTTGTTTAAAATGTTAACAAGTCTAAATTAAAACAATAAATTGTTTAATAATTCATTTATTTTTCCGTTTTATACTCAATTAATTAATTTTCAATATCGATTAGTCCATCCACTCATCCTCTCACTAATGCTTCATGGCTTCGGTCCTTTATGGATCGTTGCAAACTTAACAAGAATGAGCCATCTTTTTCTGATTGGGATGCACAGCTCCGTTAGGCCGCGAAAGGTGATGCAAAGCTTCGTTACCTCACCGAGGCCGCTTCCGTTGCGCCTAATGCTAGGTCTACCCCCGCCGTAAGGCATGCTTATAAGACCTGTGTGAAAGAATCGGTCGCTATCAAGAATGTCTTGATCTTCGCTATGGAACCCGATTTGCAAAGGAGTGCTATAAAGATAAGCACGGCCTTTGAAATCTATACCAAGCTTGTGGTTCATGTTTTCACAAGCTACCAGGATTGTCCAATACGAAGTGGCCTCCGCTTTCTTTGAACTCAACATCAAAGCGAGGGGCAAAAAGGTTAGCCCCCTTGTGCTCTAGTTGAGCGAGCTAGTTGAGGTTCTCAAAACCCAGGCGGTAACTATTCTCGAGCATCTCGTAATTGATCGAGTTCTTCATTCCTTGAACAAGGTCAAGGCATATGTGTAATTTAGGGTAAAATACAATATGCAAAACTTGACAACCTCTTTCCATGAGTTGCACAAAATGCTTATGCAAGCCGAGAGGGACTTAGGTATGGATAGTCAGCCATCAAGGATGTGCTCCTTATTTATGGTAAGAGCAAGAGAAGGTTTAAGAAGAGTGCTTCCAAGAGAAAAGGGAAGAAGCCCAATCCTTCAAAAGGAAAAGGGAAGGCCTTTGAGAAAGGCACTTTCAACAAAGGGGTGGCATCCGAAGATAAGTGCCATTATTGTAATGGCGTGGGGCAATAGAAAAGAATTTGCTCCAAATATCTTGGTGACTTAAAATCTTATGAGTCAATTCTTTGACTAAAGACTGTTCGCCCCAGATGGCACCGTTTCAAAGTGACTTTGATTTTTGCTCTACGACTTTTCGTGAAAGGGGTCAAATGGGCATCTTTTGGGTCATAATGAACTGTGGCTAATCGAAGGGAACAAGTGTGATATGAATTGTGCACGCCTTGTCAGGGTTGTTTAATATCTTAAAGCCACTCGAGGAGAAGTAAACTGGAAATGCGTGGCCACGCTCGAAAGGTATTTGTGGTAGATAATTCTAGTCAAACAGTTACTCTCCAGATCGAGAAAACCACTCTTGATATGATCAATTGCAAGTACAACATACAAGACACCTTGCTTTGGTTGAGAGATTGTAATAGGACAAGATTATTGGTGACGCACATTCTCTCAGACAAGTGGGGGGTTTTTGGGATATGTGTCCTTGACGATAGTGCGATCACACACTCAAATCTCATAATAAGAATACGCAAGAGATGATTCTTGTATATAGTCAACTGATCAACATTAATCGATAACGATTGACTAGCTAAATTTGACGTTACTGTCGTATGACGGTGGTGTTCAGTTGATCCCCTTAGGTCACACCTATAGGACGGATCCCAAACGTAAAAGTTAATTAATTGTATATCTATATGAATTAATTAATTCCTTAATTTGAACAAAATGAGAAAATTGAATCTTATTTTAATATGATTAAATGAGATTCGAAATTAGTAAATAAAATGTTATGTTACTACTTATGAATTAGTGTTTAATAAACATGCGAGATAAGAATAAAAGGTTAAATATAATTACAAATGTTGTGAATTATAATTATAGTGACTTATTTTACATATATGTAAGGGTTTTTTTTGTCAAACACCACCTTTAAAAAAAAGTTTTATTCAAAAACCACCTCTAAAAAAAAGTTTGTGAAACACCACCTTTATTTAATAATTTGTTTTTTGTGAAACATAACCTTTTAGCCGGTGTCCGACAGTTTGTATAATTTCCGTTCAATTAAAACTTTCGCACGTGAAACTGTTTTGACTTTCCTTTTTGTTTTCCTCCAAATCACTTTTTCCTTTCTTTATTGTTTCCCTCCAAATCACTTTTGACTTTCTTTATTGTTTTTCCTCCAAACAGTTTCATGTGCAAAAGATGGATAATTTACTTTGGATATGAGCCTTGATTAACTTAGGATAGATGTCTTGATTGACTTAGGATCGATGCCTTAATTTACTTAGGATAGGAGCATTGTTTGATTAACTTAGAATATATGCCTTATTAATTGACTTAAGATAGAAACCTTGATTGACTTAGGACCAATTTGGAAACAACAACACGGTTCCAGTTATACCTCTGCCAAGGTAGCTTTCAATGAGCTAAGTAGGACTAAGGTTTTTTTAAAATAGAAAAAAAAGGATTATCTTTCCCCACCTAAAATTGTTGAGCCATTATGAGCTAACATAGTAAATATTGATTCGTAGATGATGTCACAAGAGAGGTAAAACTAGCTCTACAAAACTTAGCAGATCGTCTTAGGAATTCAGCTATGCATTGGGGGTGACGTAAGCTCATGATCCTTCAACTCCAACCAGGGTCGTCTCAAAAAAAGTAGAAACTCGGTGCAAAAAGAAAATTGAGGCCTTAAATTACAAAATCAAAGGATGTTTATATAAAATATTTTAAGAAAGAAAAAAATTAATGTAAATTACAAATCATTTGAAAATTGATTCTTTTGTATAGTTTTTCTTGAATGTATTATCATTAAATTCATTAAAATTATCAAAGAGTCTTGTTGAGGACGGATCCGTCACAAGGTGAAGATGGATAGTATCTCTCTCAGAACAATGCAAGTGGGAGAACAAGTGGGGCTAAATGAAGCATTTCATGGATCATTCCACTTGCATTTTGTGAGAGTGACACTATCCGTTTTCAGCTTATGACGGATAGTGTCCGTGTTCAATGAGAATTTGTGTAAAATTATAGTTAAATTCATTAAAATTCATCAAAATAAGAATTAATATTGCAACTCCAATTTCTTTCAAACTCGACTACAAATATGAGGTTTCGGCCGACGATTGATACCGACAAAGTGACATTGTTTTGATTCTAATTTCTTTAATTTTAAACTTGGAATTATTTGTGAGAAATGGATTTGGGGTAATTATATAAAAAAAATTAGAAAAAAAAAAGTTAGATAGGTTAAAAATTAAAGAGTAAATTTAATATTTTTGGAAAGAAATTTATTAATTGTATTTAGGGAAGGAATTGATTGAGAAATATGAGGATTAGAATGTGGAGTATTGGAATAAGAATATATTTGCTCTTTAAATTCCTTATTTACATTTTTTTTATCTCTATGGGTAATGTTAAGATTGGGCCCCAAAAATTTGAGGCTCAGTGCAAATGCACATAGAGCGCCCCTCGTTAGACGGGCCTGAGTCAACGACTTATTGAATACTTGCGAGTTTTTACAACCACCAGTACTAATAATCTCCAGTAGTTTTCCTGTACAACGGTCTTAACCCGTGTTTTTTTTTAAAATGGGACCATTTTGCGGTAAAAGATGACAACTTTTTGATAACTAGTGATCACTTTTGAAAAATAGATCATTTTTTAAATAAAAAAGTGGTTACTATTTATTTAATCAAAAGTGGTCACTACTTGTCAAAATGTGTTATTTTTTCTACCGGTCGCATGGGCGACCGTCGTAAAGTAAAATTTATGAATAATCTCGGTTTAATTGGAATATAATCGGTTCATTATATTTTTTTGTATCTGAATGTGATTGGTGTGTGGTGAGCCAATTCAAAGTTGTATGCTCCCAAAGATAATATTTATCACTTAAAACCTTAAACTAATATAGCATATGATAATAAGGAAGGCGATGAAATTTATGTGAATTATAGTATAGAAAATAATAAGTAACAATAATAGGGGGTTTGATTGAATAAACTATAGTCTACTAAATAAATAATAAAGATGACTGAATTCAGACGATTAAAAGGTCTTGGGTCAATAAACATCCACGATCAACAAAGTAATTGGTCTTTGATTGTCTTTAACTCAATTACTCCCAAGTACTTTATGGTGGAAATACAAGTTTCCTTCTTCCTCTTAAGTATAGTCAACTAAGTCGAAACGCGATATTAGAAGACCTTAATTATTGAATAATCTAAACCAAGCGTCTAAATTTAATCCAACAATAACATTAACAATCCAAGGAAACAATAAAGATAACGATCTTTAATACACGCGGTTAACGATTTGGATTATATGTTTAGTCTCAACCTCGTCCTAATAACGATGAAACGCATATAAATTATTAGGATAAAGTTTGCTACTTTAGTCTAGATTAATTGAACAATTACGGATTCAATTTCTAAACATGCGATAAGTTAAAGTAAACAATTACTAATTGATTAGATTAGCAAGAGAAAACAATAATCATAAAATACGAGCAAGAGACATAAACAATACTTGAGAAATAAAAGGGAGAAAGAACAATCTCACAATTAATTAGCCGAAACTTCCGTTTATCGATCCAATAAAAGAGAGGATTAGTTCCTCATAAATCTTAAGCAAAAGTAATTAGGATTCTTGATAATCTAATGATAAACCTAATAATTGTCATCCTCATGAAAGATGGATACTATGTAATATATATAAGTCTTATTCCTAAAGTAAAAGAAATAAAATAAGGAAAGAGGGTTTTGCATTTTTAGCCCTGGGCCACTCGCCCAACACTCTCCCAATAGTTTGGCTACTCTCCTACTACTCTTCTTGTGCGTACCGGTCGCCTACCAGTCCTCCGCCACTAGCCTACCACTCGCCGATCCAATTCTGCTCTCCTACCAGTCGCTCATGACTCTCCTAACTCCTTCTTATTCCTTTGCTATATCTTCCTCCTTAGTTAGCCATTAACCAAGCTTTACTTGGTTCCGCACCATTTTACATACTCGGTCAAATCAGTGTAGATAACTCAATATAACAATATTCAAGTACGATACAAATAGATGTATTCTTCCCCGTAAAATACCGAGTTTAGCTCTTCGGAAATGACTTAATCGACCGTCTTATAATGTAAAAAACCCGTCTTATCAAACTTCCCCAATACACTTAGATCTTTACTCGTCCTCGAGTAAACTCAAAGGACTCATTGCAAGTTCATGCCAAAACCGATCCACAGAAGTGTAAGAAAAGTAATAAAGCTTGTAATAAAGCTTGAACCAGACGGTCTTCAACTTAGCAGTAGGATATCAATATAGCATCGGAATTTTTTTTCTATACCCTATGTCTCTCATTTTGCATAGAGTGCCCGCCCTTGTGGATTTTTACTCTAGCTTATCATTTCTTTCCATTTCACTTCTACTCTCAGTGGCACGCAACTCGTTTCTTCATTTTACCTAGAGCGCCCTTTCGGGTTTTCACTCCGTCCTCGAACACATCCCAATCTTGCCTAGGCCACCTTCCGGGTTTTCTTCTAGCCGGGATTAATCTTTTTATTTGTTTTTCATTTTTTCATTTGTTTTTCATTTTTTTTTAAAATAAAGCACTGAAATAAACACACCACACAATTACAAAAGTATACAAATCAGAACGATTCTCCCTCCCCACACTTGAATGAAACATTGTCCTCAATGCTGCAAGGACACAATAAAAGGGAAGAGAAAAACACACACCTCTTCTAAGGAAGCGCCAATAACGACAAAAACCATCAAACATACCGCAACACGACATGAAAACATGAAAATAGAGCAATCCACGCACCACATCTTCTCCCTACACTTGGCTATTAGCATACTCCATAAAGCACAATTACACAAATCCAACAAAAGATATGAGTGACAGTAACAGAATGCACATAAATAAAGCACTTCCGCCACTCCGAGCTTACAAGGTCAGTCCTAATCTCCTCTCTACACCAAATCAACAATCCATCCAACCGCATTAGCAAGTGCCCACAAAAATGCACCGCGGTTACACCACACCTTAGTTACTATCCTACCCATCTGCCCTTCTAGGTCTCCCTTCTTATGTCGCCAACACCATAACTTACGCAGTTCCGATTTTTTTTTCTTTTTTTTTCTTTGTTGTTTTTTTTGCACACATACACAATCTATGGGTTGCCTCCCAGAAGCGTTGTTGTTTAACGTCGTTGGCTCAACATCTTGCCGAGCGGTGAACCACCCAACTTAAGATAGAGTTTAGAACTTTACCTTTCAAAACCTCCTTCTGGGTGAGTAGTCAAGAGCGGAACAAGTCAATGCCCTTAAGAGTTTATCTATCAAACATACAAGCGACCAAGTTAGATGAATGATAATAACAATAAAATATCAATTTCAACAATTCATGAACAAGAGAGGTACAAGCATATAAGTGATATTTCAAACCTCTGCATTGTTCAAAAATAGCTTCATGATCACGATATTGTTCATTGTAAGATGATTTGGGTCTAAAAAAACCAAATATGAGAAATATAAGATACAGGGAGCTTTAGGAACTAACTCAGGTAGCTCCTTATGAAGAGCCGTGAGTGATTCCTCCTTTCGCGGGAAGAACTCAACTAACTCTTTCCCTTTTACTTCATTTATGCTCTCCTCAAAACCTGCAATCATTAGATCATTCCCTAAAGGCATAAGTTCTTTAACAAGTACTATATCTACTAAATTAGCAATCATGGAATGATCATCTCCAGCAAAACTGAGAACCTTAAGTTCTACCTCATCCAATTCAGTCTCCTCATTTATAAATCCCTCTTGCTCATTCTCAACATTCACATATGAAGAATCAACAAAGCTCAAGACATCACTTACATCATTATGAATCAAGGAATCATCAATAGAATTTGTCATTTCAATATTAGTGCAAGATTAGTTAACAAGCACAAAAACTGATAAAATGGGTGAAAAATGGGTGAAAATGTATCACATTATATTCATCCTCCTCATCATCCCAAAAACCATCATCATCATTTTCAACAACACACTCCTTATAAGAGTGATTTATTTCAGGTTCAAAGGGAATGAGGTCATGACACTTATCAACATGTTCCGCTTACCACTTAAGATAATAAGAATCAAGTTCTTCTTGTGTCACACGCTTATCAAAGTGATTAGTCACTTGTTGAACTCGGTCCTGTAAATCTTGACTAACTAGCTAGGTTAGTCTCACATATAGAAGGAGTGACATTAACACAAGAAGAGTTCTCATCAGATATACAAGCACGTACCATATTCTCGGTAGACATAACTGAGTCATCATAACAATCCAAAACATCAGAATCGTTAGCACATAAAGAAACAACATTGGTCAAAAGGGCATGAATCATGTCTTCAGTAGACATATGTGGGTTATCATATTCATGACAATTCAAAACATCAGGATAAAGGGGTTGGGTTGTATAGGGAGTGAATTGTATCGCTCCCATTCTTCAGTGTCATGAGCTAAATATTGAAAAAGTTTCAACTTTTCCTCATAACTCAACCCATTAATAAAATTTCCCCCACTGAAAGAATTCACATGACCAAGAGTCTCCTTATTCAAACCGTTATAAATTACGTGACAAAGTCCCAAGCTTGATAAGGATGACGACAACGTATAACATATTCATGTAACCTGTTGAAATATTTATAAAACAGTACATTCACATATTGGGGAAAATATTTAGTAGCCATCTATATAAACTATGATAAATAAACATACTAAAATTCTACACTACAAAGCACAAAAATTAACTATTGCCTACCCCGGCAACGGCGCCAAAATTTGGTGAGCCGAAGTCGTATGCTCCCAAAGATAATACTATAACACTTAAAATGTAAAACCCCTCGCGAAAGCGGAAATATAAAACATACAAAGTACCAAAAATGCAGCGGAATTTAAAACTTTTCAACATAAATAAACATGCGAGGTGTTTTAACAAACTAAACATGCGGAAGATAAAACATAGATAAGTATATAAGTACTATACAAAAGCAGCCCGGGATAGCATATCCCTACAAGCACAAAAATACGGAAAACATAAAGCTAAGGTCTAGCTAACGAATGGGTAAAATCATCGATGAAGGATCATCGCTCGCTAGCCTCAACGTAACCCCCTGAAGAACAGCATCAAGTACCTACACACATACAACATGTGCGCCACAGTCAGTGGGGAGTGACTAGAGTTCTCATAGCCACCTAATGTCATACAACACAGAACATGTAAACAAGTATCATACTCCAACATAAACAATCATGTGAAGCATACATATCAACATCTCAAACTCCTATCATCATGCAAGTACTATGCAAAGGCTCTCAACCAACTTCGAAAACTATTTGGAAGGAGAGCCGGTTTCCCTTCCGGTTGCCCGGCCGGGGGGTCTTTCAATCCAAACCATTTACGAAACTGAATAAAGAGTCATCCAATGTCTTGGATGAACAATACTATAAGCAAGGTACTAAACTCATCAACACCAACATACATATCTGACACTGTACCAACTCTAGGCAAGCAGATAACAACAGCAAGTATATAACACTGTACCCCATCCTAGGCAAGTATATACCATATCAGCAATTAGTATCCATGTGCACAATTACACCTTATAAGAACAAAGGCAACCAAAAGCTGTGACCTAATCCTAATCACAGTTTCACAACAATACACCTCAAATACAAAGGCAAACAAGACTGTAACCTAATCCAAATTACAGTCCCACCACAATACATACCCCATAATCCAAAGGCAAGCAAGACTGTAATCTAATCCAAATTACAGTCCTACCACAACATACCCCATAATCCAAAGGCAACACAGAACTCTAACCTAATCCAAATTACAGTCCTAACACAACATACCCCATAATCCAAAGGCAACACAGAACTGTAACCTAATCCAAATTACAGTCCTAACAAATCTCGAAAACAACTTCTTAAGGCACCGGTCTTCGTCAATGGACGTTGGGGTTCTCGTTGTACATCCAAGAGCCCAACATTCCAAATCTGAGACAAGTCTCAAAATTTAAATATCTTAAAATCAAAATGTAGACCGATCCGGTGTCGGCAAGCATCGTTCAGGTTATCAGACGTCTCCAATAACGAGTTCAATGACGAATTGACGCTGAGATCAATCGAATTGCAAGGCAAGTAACTCTTTAAAACTAGGTTTCCTGAAAAATTATCACCAAAACCTATCAAAGTTGAAAGATTATCCACTTCTTTTAACCAAAATCCTTTCGAAAACACACTTACTTTTCAAAATTTTCAGAAAGGGCAAAGTTTGCGAAATCTTACAAGTTGCAATTGATCGAAAGGAAGGTAGCTTGGCGAATTTACAGGTGCACAAACAAGAATCGGTGCACGGGAGAGATTAAGATTTAGAGCAAATGATAAGACCTTGGGGTCTTAGAAGGAGATAGGAGAGAAAGGTCAAAGATGAAGACGCACCAGTGATCAACTGAGGGCAAGTCTCTGCTGTAGCTCTGCTCATCACATACACAGTACCCTTGGTCTTCGGCTTTCAAACAGCACCAGCAGTAGTGGCAGTCCTCCCAATAACAGTCTTCTTCTCCGGACACTCATAGAAGCGATGTCCAGGCTTCTTACAGGTGTAGCACAAGTAGGGATCACCGTTACAGTTAACACCAGGGTGAAGGGCCTTGTGACACTTGAAACACTTCAAGGAAGGGTCAGGTGTAGGGCGGGGATCCATGGTCTTGGGGGAACCAATCTTTTGGAACTTTTCAAGTTGAACTTCAGGAGAATCAGGTGAAGGATCAAGGGGTCTCTTCCCAAGAGAGCGAGCCTGAGGGGAACTGAGAGCAGAAGAAGCTCTAACCTCAGCATCTATGGCCTTAATTGAATTCTCAGCCCAAATAGCATCATCGTACACCTCTACGAAAGAAGTAGAATCTCTCCGAATCATACTCTCGATGCGGGCACCTAACTTTCCTTTGTAGAAGTAGACTCTCTCGGATTCATCCCTTACGAACCGAGAAGCAAAGTGAGCCAACTGATTAAACTTGTCTGTGAACTCCTGCACTGTCATGTCTCCTTGCTTGAAATCCATGAATTCTTTGAGTCGCTGTGATCTGAGCTCCTTAGGGTAAAACCTCGTCTCGAGCTTATCCTTAAAAGCCTCCCAATCGAACAAAGGATCAAGAGTGAAAGTAGGTCCAGTCAATGCCCACCACCTATCGGCCTCAAGGGTCAGAAAGTGAGTGGCTAGCCGCACTCTATCCTCTATACCCACCGCATACAGGGTAAAGCTCTTTTCCATCTCCCGGAACCACTCGGTAAGAGCTACCGGATCAACCTCACCACCATAAGTCTTCACGTGGCTACGGGACATCTGCGAAGCTATCCGTGAAAAACTGCCAGGACGATTAGCCTCGTTGCCTGGCGGTGGAGGAGGTGGAACATTCTCTGCTTGCTGTCTCTGAGTCTCAAGCAAATGCTGAATTGCTTGCAGCACAATGTTATCAGCAGCCCTAGGTCTCACCATCCTTCAAAAGAGAAAACAGTGTTACCTTAACAATTAGCAAGTACAAACAGTCTACCACTTGTCCTTAAGTCTACCCAAATCTCTCATTCATTATTTGATGTTATAGGTCAAGTTAAGTTTGGGGATTACATGAGTGCGTCGAGAGCAATAATGCTCTGATACCAACTGTAAAACCCCTCGCGAAAGCGGAAATATAAAACATACAAAGTACCAAAAATGCAGCGGAATTTAAAACTTTTCAACATAAATAAACATGCGAGGTGTTTTAACAAACTAAACATGCGGAAGATAAAACATAGATAAGTATATAAGTACTATACAAAAGCAGCTCGGGATAGCATATCCCTACAGGCACAAAAATACGGAAAACATAAAGCTAAGGTCTAGCTAACGAATGGGTAAAATCATCGATGAAGGATCATCGCTCGCTAGCCTCAACGTAACCCCCTGAAGAACAGCATCAAGTACCTACACACATACAACATGTGCGCCACAGTCAGTGGGGAGTGACTAAAGTTCTCATAGCCACCTTATGTCATACAACACAGATTAACAAGTTAGGCCCATAAGACAAGTTTTAAGACGGTTTAAGCTATAAACATCGACTTAAGTTAACTACAAACTTAAGACGATATAAATATTTCCGGACTATGAAATTAAATTGCTAAGACAAGGTTTACGCAATTAAATGAAATCTCCTTTAAAATCCCTTAGAATATTTTCACATAAACTAATCAGTTATTTAAATAAAATTACGAAATTCCGAAATATAAATTATTCTCGAAGTAGAACTTAAAATGTTTAAATTTCAAAGTCCCGAAATATTGGGATGTTACAAGGGAACTAGACAAAGATGTACCATTTATATACGAAAGAACATCAACAAGATTCACATTGTTCAACATAATCACGATTACGTATAACAATTAGATTGCTATATCATGCTAATAAGCTTACCAGTTAAATTTCATTCTACCACTTGGCAAGACTCTTCTCTGAAAAACACGATTTTGACATCACATACGAACAACACATAGTTATTTTGAGATCGTAATACTAGACAGTAAGAGCGTCGGTATAATTGAAACGATTCTATATTAAAATTGACGAAATAAAAAAGGTTACGCTATCATATAATGGGATATCACGTGGTCACATCACATAATTCACATTTGACTAAACTTTTATATGAGACTTACAAAACTCTCAATTTTACTAATTAAGCATTATGCAGCAACTTACAAAAAAAAATTCATAATTAAATAACCGCTTAGCTATCTTGTGAGTTATTTTAGTTTATAGAAAATATAATGAATTAGCTAATCATAGGAAAAAGAATCGAATGCATATCTCAAGGGAATTATTTATAACGATTTTTACAACTCAATTGGTCTGAACAAAAAACTTTAGAGCAATTCGACAAAAAATTGGACAACTCGCAAAAATCACTATTAAATAACGACTCGTTAATATTTTACGTGGCTTATCATTTTGAAAACGTGAATGATTATTCTAAACAATGGAGTTGGAATATAAATAAAGAGTAAACACATTTTAAATGATTTCTTTTACAAAAGCATGGGTCAAAACGAAACTGTGCAGTAACAATCTGACCACTGTCAACTAAAAGATTTATTTCTCTCAAAATATAACCCTTATTAACATGAAACCAAAAGCACTGTAATACCAACTCAGAAGGTTATCATACATAAAATTTTCATTCTCATATATGGGACACGTTTAAAATGACAGCCCGTACAAACAAGGTATTATTCTGGAAGTTTATTAAAATTTTTGGTCCCGTTACAATTTTACGTTACTACATCGAAACTCAACCTTTCATCTTCCGGAACACGTTGACATATCATTTGATCCACAGACACCACCATATTAACATGCATGCATCATTCAAACTTTAATTGTCACCTAGAACTCGATAAAGATTTCGAAACTGAAAGTAGAATCAACTAAAAAACTCAATATTTATACATGTATATACGAATGTAACACATAACTATACGTCATTATAGCTTGGGGCAACACATTCCGCATATCTCTAGACATGGATTACTAATACATATAAGTCCGGTCATTCGTACCTTATTACCAACAATATATTACATAGTTACGATAGCCATTTAATAGCCAGATAATCATATTGACAATTCAAACACCAGCATATTATGATCACTTCACTCTAACCAATGCTCAACAAATACACATCCAAACTCTTAGAATTTCAATTCAATCATCCATATCGATCCACATTTTATAACACACATATCCTTCCAACGCACATCATTAATCATAACTCACATATTACTTACCTCATTCTTCTCCTGCAAGACCGTTAGTACAACATAACTGGGTCACTATATAGTCTACCCCACTCTTCAATTACTCTCATTGGGTTCCCGAGACAGAACTGAAAGGGCCCATGGTTTGGTGTGAGGGGGCCCCTTAACTCATCCCGTTCCTTTTTGGGGCTCCTATCTGTTTCATCTCGGGGTTCATTTTACTAGACTCTTCCTACGTTCATTATTATTCATTTGGTTTAGGCCTGAGGATTGTTTTCTCTTATACCACTTTGTAACACCCCCATTTATTTAAGAGCCTTTAGCCAGACATTCTCAAATAAATAGGAATGTTACCATCTCGGAATTTCCGAGTTAGTGAATAACAAAGTAAAACACCCAAAGTACTTTATATGAAATTAATAAAATATAAACTTTGGTATTACAAAACCTACGCAATAGAATAAAAGTATGACTGATGACTACTCTATATGCGATATAATTCTAAGTCATTTCCAAGTCTGCATCTCACATTCCCGTCCCAGCTCCTAGCTCACCTGTCTCTTTCCTGTAGAGTCTACTCCCTATTCCGGATCATCGTAGGTG
Organism: Silene conica; assembly: GCA_029255685.2. NCBI lineage: Eukaryota > Viridiplantae > Streptophyta > Magnoliopsida > Caryophyllales > Caryophyllaceae > Silene > Silene conica. Next base: position 30,878,617 of record CM055317.2, on the reverse strand, counting down.
TCACACGAATACACAGGGTCAACCACGAGGTTGAGTAGGAAAACATAAACAAGACATAAATAATAATAGGTCAGAACACCACTCCGTTTCCATATCACAAGACCTAATATCACCTCACATCATATCACAAGACCCAATATCACACCACACCATATCACAAGACCCATTACCTCCGCACCATATCACAAGACCCATTATCTCCACTCCATATCACAAGGCCCATTATCTCCGCTCCATATCACAAGACCCATTATCTCCACACCGTATTACAAGACCCAAATATCTCCGCATCATAGGAATATACAGTCAATAAATAATATTACAGCATTATCCATTCAATAAGGTGTATATAATTCACAACAATTAATAATCATGTTCCACATTATAAACGAGTTCACAATTGTTTCCCCTACCTCACTTTGCAGAACGACAACCGAACAGCTGCTAGAATTATTTCACTTCGAGCTCAGTCCCTATAGATATTACTTAACATCAATTCTAACCATGCCACCAAACACTACTCAAATAATTCGATCATGCACAAAATTGATTGACTGATCACACATTGTAGATATACATATCAATCGTCATTAACCGAGAACAACGTACTACTTATAGACTTACTAATTATGGTATAAAATCACATAGTCAAATTTTACTACATTGAAAATAACAACAATAACAATAAGTGCTAAATAACATAATACATTGACTGATCATGAACACTATTAACAATGTCTATATACACAACAATTATAACAAAAATAATTGATTATCCTTTATAATACTAACACTCAATACTACTAACTTAATAGGATGACATATTCTAACATTATTACCGAAATCAAGACCAACCATATTAATCATTACTAGCATAAGTAATAATAATAACCTATAAAATACTAATACTTATAATATTAGTATCTTAACATAATAAAAAAATAATGCAACCACAATAATAAAATCATCTTAATTATAATAGTAATAATAGGGATTGTACTAATAATAATAATAATAATAATAATAATAATAATAATAATAATAATAATAATAATAATAATACAACATACAGTACACAACTAGACGCAGCAGCCAACTACGACCTCGAAAACTAACCCAGCAGTTGTGACCACGACCAGCCCTGCCAAACGCCAGTCCCCACGCTAACGACAGCCCCTGGCTTCCCCACTGGCACCACCAGGCTCGCCACTGAGCCGTGGTGATTCCAGGGGAGGAGTCACCAGCCGTCGACCACCACCACAAGTACCAAACCACCGTGCAAAAACCCATACGCAGACACTGCTCTGTTTTAAAACGTGACAACACCCTGAACGAAACCTACTGTTAAAATCACTACGACACCCCACGACCACCGTCACAACCACCCTTTCATCACCCTGACCACCATCTTTATAAAACCTCAACACCCATAACAAAAGGACTCATGAACAACTCGAAATTAACACGCAAACAATAGGTGACAAAGCTCCTATTTTTGAAAATACAAACTCGGCAATTGCACAGGCTGCAGAATCACCCCTCTAGGTGGTCCTAGGTGGTCAACGACGCAACTATTAAGGTCAATACACGATAACTAAACAACATAGATTAGCAATGTATCAAGATCAGAAACTATCGACATGATTATATGCTTGCAATTACTGAGTCAAAACGAAGAGAAAACAGGGAAAGCGAAAATCATGGTGAACATACCCTTTTACCAGCGTGATTGAAGGGCCCTAAACCACCTTAAACCACCGTGTGAACCACTCTTCTTCCCCTCTGATATGGCGGCTGTAGTGTAGGCGTGTTGGTTATGTGTCGTTTAGGGTAGAACTATGTCTAAGTTTAGGTTATATATGGCGGCAGAAAAATGAGGTCTGATGTCTGTGTTAGTTTGTGAGTTGTGTCGATATATGGCTTGTTTGATGTTGCACGCAAATCGAGGCCCAATTGTGTACTAAAACTCGATATTTTAAGTAATACTCACCCGACATTACACCAATAATATATAAAATATAAAATATAAAACACGCATTCGATAAATTAATTATCGAATATAAACGTTCGATTAATATCAACACATTAATAACCATATAAATTAATTACCGATCAAATACGAGGTATTACAGTTATCTTTATTTTTTCCTTGGATTGTTAATGTTATTGTTGGATTAAATTTAGACGCTTGGCTTAGATTATTCAATAATTAGGGTCTTCTAATATCGCGTTTTGACTTAGTTGACTATACTTAGAGGAAGAAGGAAACTTGTATTTCCAGAATCGAAGACCAATTAGTTTGTTGATAGTAGATGTTTATTGACCCAAGACCTTTTAATCGTCTGAATTCAGTCATCTTTATTATTTATTTAGTAGACTATAATTTATTCAATCACAAAACCCCCCATTATTGTTACTTATTTTCTATACTATAATTCACATAAATTACATTGCCTTCTCTAGGGATCGATCCTTATTACCATATGCTATATTAGTTTAAGGTTTTATGTAACAGCCCGTATTTTTCCGTAAAGGAATATTTTAATAAAATAAAGTTATTTACGGAGTTTAATAATAATTTAATAATAACCGTAAGTTTTATTTTAAGATATAACGTTAAAGTTCCGTCTTAAGTTGTTTATTTAAGAGGTCACAGTTATTTGGTAAATTCCGTTTTAAGTTGTCCGCTCCTTACATTTTACAAACCCGACTCAAGTCGATAAAGGACACCCTCCTTCTTCTTTATCACGTTGAAACCCCCTTCACCAAATAATAAAACAGTAACTTGTTTTCCTCCATTTCCACTCTTTTCATCTTCACTAAATCATCATCCATTTTCTCGTTTCAACTCGGTTTGGCTCAAGGTTTTCACCATCGCATTCCTCTCTTCATTTCTGATCTTTCTATCACTTTCGTTTTCAATTTCGTGAAACTTCATTTCGGGGCTGTTTTGCCTTAATCACGAAATTATCACTTTAATCCGTGTTTTTGTGCTTGAAGGTGGAGCTAATAACAACCCAGAGGAGGAGCTTGTGATCCTTGAAGAGTAAACCGGAGAATTCGCGGAGTAAAGGTGACGATAATGAGAAACTCGGCCTTTTGTCTAAATTAGCACTTTATGTGATTTTGGTTGTGTTTGATGAATGTTTGTTTAGTCTTAAGTTCTTTAATGTTCTTATAATGTCTTATAAACTGATTTTGGTGAAGATTTGAGGAAGAAATTGATGAGAAAGTGAATTTAGGAGTATACATGTTAAGACCGGTTTATTTGGGATTTTCTTGTTAACTCTCGAATTGGTTGTTTGAATACATGTTCTTATGTGTAATTGATGTTGTATAAATGTGGGAAATGTTGTGTTGTAGCGTAAAAACATGTTTAAGACGGATTAGTAAAGTATTGAATGAACTGGAAATGGCGAAATTGGCAAAAACGCGATCAGAGGCTCTGAGCCGGTCGACCGACCGGCGGCCGACCAGCCGGCTCAGAGTCCCTCATTGTGATGTTTGTTTTTGTAAAATTTTGAGAAAAGGGGTCCCCAGCCGGCCGGCCGGCTGGGAGTCCCTCAAGTGTAATGTGTGTTGTTTTGCGAGAAGGAGGATGAGTCCCCAGCCGGTGGACCGGCAGCCGGCCGGCCGGCTGGGGGACCCATTATGTTGTCTATTTGTTGTTATCGACTAAGAGTGAAGGACTCTCAGCCGGTTGACCGGCCGCCTGTGGCCAACCGGCTGAGAGCCCCTGATCGTAGTATTTGCTTCATATCTTTTGATTTTCAAGTCGGATTGTATTGATTCCTTTTGCGTATGCTTCGTATGCTTGTTTGAAGTCCCCGAGGTTCGGGCGGCACTATATTGGGTTCGGGAATAGAGTGCGGATAGAGACCCCCCGGTCGGGCAACCGAAAGGGAAACCGGCTCTCCCTCGGCTTAATTCCCGGGGTCAATTAAGTGTTGGTTTAAGTATACGTCGTTGCATAGCTAGTTATAAATTGAGTATGTTCAGTATTGAAATTGTAGGACTACGATTTGGATTGGGTCATAGTTTTGACGTGAAATGTGTTGTAGAACTGTGACTTGGATTAGGTCACAGTTTGGAATGTATTATATTGTTGTAGGACTGTAAATTGGATTAGGTTACAGTTCTGTGTTGCCTTTGGATTATGGGGTATGTTGTGTTAGGACTGTAATTTGGATTAGGTTACAGTTCTGTGCTGCCTTTGGATTATGGGGTATGTTGTGTTAGGACTGTAATTTGGATTAGGTTACAGTTCTGTGTTGCCTTTGGATTATGGGGTATGTTGTGTTAGGACTGTAATTTGGATTAGGTTAGAGTTCTGTGTTGCCTTTGGATTATGGGGTATGTTGTGGTAGGACTGTAATTTGGATTAGATTACAGTCTTGCTTGCCTTTGGATTATGGGGTATGTATTGTGGTGGGACTGTAATTTGGATTAGGTTACAGTCTTGTTTGCCTTTGTATTTGAGGTGTATTATTGTGAAACTCTGATTAGGATTAGGTCACAGCTTTTGGTTGCCTTTGTTCTTATAAGGTGTATTTGTGCACATGGATACTAATTGCTGATATGGTATATACTTGCCTAGGATGGGGTACAGTGTTATATACTTGCTGTTGTTATCTGCTTGCCTAGATTTGGTACAGTGTCAGATATGTATGTTGGTGTTGATGAGTTTAGTACCTTGCTTATAGTATTGTTCATCTAAGACATTGGATGACTCTTTATTCAGTTTCGTAAATGGTTTGGATTGAAAGACCCCCCGGCCGGGCAACCGGAAGGGAAACCGGCTCTCCTTCCAAATAGTTTCCGAAGTTGGTTGAGAGCCTTTGCATAGTACTTGCATGATGATAGGAGTTTGAGATGTTGATATGTATGTTTCCTCTAGTTTTTCCTCACAAAACCCTAACTCCTTCATCCTCTACCTCACTCCTTCATTTTAATTTTCAGATTTACAAACAACAACAAACACCATTTTATAAATTTCTCCTTCAATCTTAAAATGCTCATAGAATCTTCGTTTCTTATCCGATTGAGATGATTTTCGCGGCCACGGATTCCTCTTCTCGCCCTCCTTCTTTCTAGATAAGTTTTATCTCCTAATCTTTCCGTCAAAATTTCGGCCTGCTCTTGTAGTTTCGAAATTCGTGATTAATTTCGATGTTTTGTTGTTTTAGGCGGTGGTTGTGTTAGTCGGAAGAGGACTTGGTGATTATTGAACAAGATCTCGAAGGTTTCACTAAGTAAAGGTGACGATAATGAGAAACTCGGCCTTTATTGTTAAAATAGCATTTTCTTGATGTTTGTTGTGAAAGTTTCTGATTTTGATGATGTTTATTGTTGTTTAAGACTTAGAAACATGTTAGGATTTGATCTTAGATAATATTCACATGATTGGTGTAGTGTTCATATGATTATTTGCTTATTTTCAGATTTCAAGTTCTTAAGACGAATACAAAGTTTGTTCTTCATTTGTGTTTTGATTGTTCAAAATTCATGTTTTTTTTTTGTTAAAAGGTAAGTATATTATAAAGATTCAAAAACTTGGTATCATGTACAAAGTCCTAGAACATTATGAAAGTAGCCTGCATCCTTCCTACTGAGTTTGCCCTTACCAATATTACTGTAATACATGCTCAAGTCCTTGATAATACTCTTACTAACTATCTCAGGTAATTGAAGAATTCCTTCTGTTCTGCACCTATTTCTCTGCTGCCATACATTGTATATACTAGGGATATATACTTGGGATTGTTATGGGATTATATGTGCTGGTAGGATAGATTTATTGCTTGAAATCATAGTGTAAAATCATTTGTCGAAAGTTTGATTGAAATGGCGAATTGCAGGGATTTTCTGAACACTCCTGGTGCGTGTTCAGGTGCAGGCTGCACACCTCCCTGCGCAGGCTGCGCAATTCAGGCGCAGCTGCGCACCCCATTGCGCAGGTTGTGCAAAAACCGCTGTAACTTTCAATTGTTCAATTGTTTTCGTGATTATTTTTTTTTTTTTGGTAGAATGTAAATTAAATAGATAAGAAGTGGCCAAAACATCCATACAAAGCAAAGACTACTGCCAGTCTTAGCTCAAAACAACAAAAGCAACAAAAGCAAGCCTATTACATAAGTTTATTTATCCAAACTTCATCTTTTCGAGCTAAACTGCCTTGTATCTGATGCTTAATACGAATTCTTATGTCTGCCTGAATCTTGCTCACACACACCCCTGGATGTTGAAGTTTTTGCTCATGTTTGCTCAGATTCCGCTGGTGCCAAATAGTATAGATAGCTGCAGTGACGATGCTCTGGAGAATCCCCTTTTTGAGGTTAGTAAAATGAGTCCAATTCTGCCTTTCTGCTATATTCAGTTTCACCCCTGTCCATTGATGTAACTGAGTCAGGATGATTTGGGTATACTGACAGTTACCAAATAAGTGAGCTCAGGTTTCTTCACTTTGATCACATATGCAACATCGATTATCTGAACATATGTTTAATCTGAAAAGTTTATCTTTGGTATTAAAGCCATTGTGTTGATAGAGCCAAGCAATGAAGCCATGTTTGGGGATGGTCCATTTGTTCCAAATGTAATGATGCCATGGAACCACAGGTGTAACATCAGCCAGTCTTTGATATCCCTTAGATACAGTATACTCTTTGCCAGGAACAGTAGACCACAACAGCTGATCAAAATCATCTTTCATCAAGTCCTTGACTTTGCAAATTTTCCTCCATGTCCAGCTTGCTTGAGATGGGGGACTGTAATCCAACCAAGACCTACCTTTAAGATAGACACTATGAACCCACTGGACCCATAATTTGGAGGGGCAGGCATGTATCCACCAGGCTAGTTTACCAATGAAGGCTTTGTTCCAGAGGCTCTCTACTTTCAGACCCAGACCACCATTCTGTTTAGGAGTACAAATCTTAGACCAAGCAACAGTAGGAGTCCTTGTATATTCTGTCCCACCAGTCCACAGGAAATTCCTGCAAATGGCTTCAATTTTAGCCAAAACACCTTTAGGAATGATGAAAATTGATGCCCAATAAGTTTTCGTGATTATTGTTTTAGGGACTTGTTTACCAATTGTTTAAGTGATGTTTAAGTGATGTTTATGGATATATTTACTTGGTTTTAAATGTATGTTTGAGCTAAGTAAGGTTTAGCAAAGTGTTTAGCTAATTGCCTCATGTTAATCTTTTTGCACTTGTTTGTTGTAAGGTTCCTTTTAAGTTGTTTAACATGCTTAAGTAGCATAGGTTGTGATGTTTAAGGTCAAAGTTAATGGGTGGTTAGCAAGCAACGTTTTAGGATGTTGTTTATTAGCTAGAGTTAGTTGTTACTTAATGGTAATGGGTAGTTAGTAAACAATGTTTAGAATGTTGTTTCTCTTCCTAAGTTAATCTTATCCTAGGTTGTTAATGAGACCTAGTGGACCTAGTTAGATGTATAGTGACCCTTAGACTTGTGGAAGGAAAGTCTTAAGTTAGTCATATTTGTTGTTGAACTTGGTTATCTCTTGCTTATGTGTGTTTGAGGTCCCCGGAGGATGGGCGACACTATATTGGGTTCGGGAATAAAGAGAGGATAGAGACCCCCCGGTCGGGTAACCGAAAGGGAAACCGGCTCTCCCTCATCTTAGTTCCCGGGATCAATTAAGTGTTGTTTAGTGGTTTAAGAAGTTAGAACTATAGATTATTTTCTATATTTGGATGATATTGTATTGATGCGTATTAAGGTATGCCTTATGCTGGCCTCTGAGCTTAATACGTGAGCTTGTTGTCATATATGGGGATATACCTTAAGCTGGCCTCTGAGCCCCATATGTGTATGGTTGTCGTGTCTGGGATATGCCTTAAGCTGGCCTCTGAGCCCAGAGATGTTTATTTGTGATCGCGTTGGAACATGCCTTAAGTTGGCATCTGAGTCTGACGAGTAGAGTAGCTGCACAACGGGGCAGTCAGGTCGTAACACCTTACCCGGAGTGCAGATGCTGATGCTAGGACATGCCTTAAGCTGGCCTCTGAGTCTAGTGTCTTGCGATGCAGTAAAGGGACATGCCTTAAGTTGGCCTCTGAGTTCTTTACTTATTGGGTGCTAGTCTATGCCTTAAGTTGGCCTCTGAGTCTAGTGTCTTGTTGATTGGCAGGTCTATGCCTTAAGTTGGCCTCTGAGTCCTTGCTTGCTGAATTATTGGTATTTAGGTTATGTCTTAAGTTGACCGCTGAACCTTTATACTTGCTGAATGATTGTTATTTAGGTTATGACTTAAGTTGACCGCTGAACCTTTATACTTGCTGAATGATTGGTATTTAGGTTATGTCTTAAGTTGACCGCTGAACCTTATACTTGCTGAGTTTTATCTGCTTGCCTAGAGTTGGTACAGTGTCAGATATAGATGTTGATAGTGATGAGTATGATACGTTGACTTTGATAATGTTCATCCAAGGCATTGGGGGACTCTTTAGTCAGTTTCGTAAATGGTTTGGACTGAAAGACCCCCCGGCCGGGCAACCGGAAGGGAAACCGGCTCTCCTTCCAAATGATTTCCGAAGTTGGTTGAGAGCTGTGCATTAGTGATTGCATGATAGTATGAGATTCAGATATGATGAGATTGTATACTTCACATGTTTATATATGTTGGAGTATTCTGTTTGTATTTCTGTGTTACGTGTCGTTACAAAAGGTGGCTAGGAGAACTCTAGTCACTCCCCACTGATTGTGGCGTACATGTTGACATGTATGTAGGTACATGACAGGTGGTTGGCAGAGGGTTGCATGGAGCTAGCGAGCGATGATCCCATTCATCGATTGACTTACACGTTTACGTTAGCCAGACTTTAGTTTACATTTCAGTTTGAGTGCCTGTAGGGATGTACCATCCCAGGCTGTTTGTATATATATTTTACTTTCAGTTTCAGTTTTAATTCACCTCGCATGTTAGTTATGTTAAAAATTTTTAATTCCGCTGCATTTTTAGTACTTTGTGTGTTTATTATTTCCGCTTTCGCGAGGGGTTTTACATCCCTGCAACAATAGTCCCTATAAATTCTCCATGTTTATTGTTATGCCATAATATGAATTGCATATTGCTATATTCAAAATCTGATCACGATGTATTGATTTATTAATTAGTTGGCATGAGGTTTATGGAAGTACTAGTGTTGTGAATTCATTTAATTTTATCATTAAATTTTCATGATTCATGAGCTACAATTTACAATAATAATTTTTTTTTAGTAAAGAGGAGTCAGAATATCTCCGTGTAGTCTGTTTCGATTTATAGCTTGTAAAGTTTTCTTTAGACTCGTGTTAATAAATTGCCACAAATTACCACTTTCAATGTTTCAAAAGTTTCAAAATGTTCTCAAAGAAATGGTTATCCGTGATAACGCTTGATATTTTGATAACTATATTGATTGTTTGCAACATGACAAATTCTGTAGCTATGTGTTGATGAAATCTTGCACGGATATTTAATTGTTGCGCGTTATGTAAACCCCCTATTTTGCAAGTCATATATATTAATAGTACCATGATAAATGATGTCATGTGGGTGGATGAAAATGTACCTAAGTGATTTCTTTAACTTGTTGACATCTCGGAATGTTAAACGGTCTTGTTAGTCTATGATCGGTGTACATCTTGTGATATATATCAATGACCCATGTTTAATTTCGCTAGTTAATTTTGCTCTATGTCTTTTCTAAAATATGATTTTGCCTCTATAATATGATTATGAACATGAAATGTTTTGAGTTGTATTATGAACTATGAGTTGTTGATTGTCTGCGTTGGTATATGCTGAGTTGTGTTAAAACTTCAAAGTTATATAAGCGTTAGCTACTCCGATTCTGTTTCACCGCGTAACACGATTCTACCAATCCTAATAATCTTATTATTGTTTGGGGTTGTTTGTAATATGCTAATTGTTATCTTTGTAAAAAAAAATATGTGATGAAGGTTATGAACATTGATGTACTATTATATATGACTAATAATTATTATTATTATTATCCTGATTGTGCAATTTGCTTTGTGAGATGGGTTGGTCTAGTTTGTGTTTTTGGGTGCCCTATGGGATGGATTTGCTGTTGTTGGTGAATTAGTTTATTTTCTGAGGAGTGCACATGTAATGGTAGAATAGATGTTGGATTTGAGGTTTGTTACCAATTAGATAGAAGATGCATCATTGGTATATGGATGTATTATAATGGCGTTATTTGGATGGATAGCGAGGAAAGTTTTGGTGGTTGTTATGACAAAATTATGCACTTTGAGAATAAATTATGGTGTATGGTGTTTTATGTCGTCATTTTCCTTGGCCGAGACTCGTGGGTGAGTAGCTTGGAGTCTTGTACTCTAAGTGTTGAGCACGATTCTCTGAACCTTTGACAATATCGATATTGAAATTGAGATGGAACTGGTTACTGGTATTGAGTTGTGAGTAGTGGGCCGTTGTGCCATGTTGTGTTTATGGTCCGGAGTGACCATGGCTATTGAGTTACTGAGTTATTTGAGTTGGAATCAATATTGAGATGAAAATATTGTTGTGTGGTTTATCTCCGCCAGTTCACTCACCCCTTGTCCTTGGTCTTAGGTCCGACGATGAGAATACGATACTTGGTTACTTGGGGTGAGATTTTTATGAGGTAAAGTAATGAGTAAGATGGAGTAATGAGCTAGAATTTTTTTTTATGGGGTTACGGGGACGCAACCATGTTTTAAGGAGGATAGGATTGTAAAATCTTGATGATTTATGATATGGCTAGTTGTTATGACATGGCTATTTGGTATGTCGTGATTGTTGGAATATACGTGATAACCCTGCTATTTCCATTATGCGTTTTATTGTGTTTCGTCAAGTATACATTAATTTTGTCATACGTTAAACTTTGGGGACAAAGTTTTCTTAACGAGGGTGGAATGTAACAATTCGCATTTTAAAGCCGATATAGGTGCTACTTGTGTTTGTCTCACTTGTGAACTTCGGGACGAAGTTCATTTTAAGGAGGGAAGACTGTAATACCTCGTATTTGATCGTAATTAATTTATATGGTTATTAATGTGTTGATAATAATCGAACGTTTATATTCGATAATTAATTTATCGAATGCGTGTTTTATATTTTATATATTATATATTATTGGTGTAATGTCGGGTTGAGTATTAGTTAATATATCGAGTTTTAGTACACATTGGGCCTCGATTTGCGTGCAACATCAAACAGCCATATATCGACACAACTCACAAACTAACACAAACATCAGACCTCATGTTTATGCCGCCATATATAACCTAAACCTAGACCTGTTGGGGCTGGTGTCCTTGACAATTAAGTACAATGACTTATTAAATCTCTTTAAGGATCACAAGGGCATACTTCTGTATTATTACCAGTTGATCCACGTTTATCAATAACGGTTGGCTCGCTAGATAAGTTTGACGTTATTGTCATACGGATGGCGGTGATCAACTGGTCTCTATACGTCACACCTATAGGACACGTTTGAGAGATGTGAAGGTATGAAAATACAGTCACATTTATGCCGAATACGACTAAACAGTTAGTCAGAGGTATTGACTATTAAATTAGTCAATAAGATGTTGAGATTATTATTTAATACGGATTAAATAATTTTAGCTAATACGGATTACATGATTAATTCGTAAATTAAATATAAACGGTTATATTTAATTAAATATTGTATTCGCGTATTAATATAAACAGTTATATTAATTTGGGTAATTATACAATATCGTAATTTTATCAGACCATTATTAATACATCGACTGCATTAATATCTGATAACATGTATGCGATTTATAATTAAGAACCCGCGAATTGTATTTTAGCAAATCGGGTCGAATCACGAATTAGAATAAGGTAAGAGTGGAAAGCCCACTCTCACCCTACTCTAATATTTCGGCCAAGTAGTACATAAGGAGGAGAACTCTCCTTTTGTCAGACAACTGAAACTATTGAATCATAATTCTCACAATTAGGGTTTTGAGAGCATTCTTCTCCCAAAACTCAGATCTTACATCTAAAACCTCAATAACTCTCCCCATATTGCAAGGCAATTGGAGAGTACTTTCTAGCACACGCGGCATCATCTCAAACAAAGTCTTGGGTGCAAGTTATAGGAGGGAATTTACTTTAATTCCTGTTCTTAGGCCTATTCAAGCAAGGACCCAAGGTTGTATTCTTTTTCATGTTTTTATTTATCTTATGACAATAATCACAACTGTAATTTTCATTATAATCCTGCAAGTTTAGGGCGAATACATGCTATATTCCCCACAAGTGGTATCAGAGCCAGGCCATGAAATTTTACTTTTTTGTTTTTCAAAAAGTTTTAAAAACTGAAAAATCGTGTTCTGCCGCTAAGTCGGTCGATCGACCCCCTGTTGCGGTCGGTCGACCGCCTCCTGTGTATGTTTCTGTTTCGACAGTCTTTCTTTTGTGAGTAATCGATCTTGTTTTCGATTCCTGTTTACATATTGTTAATTAATCGATATTCTTGACAATATGTGAACCCTTGTTGATGTTAATTTTGATTTACTCGTTTTAATCAAAGTTTAAAAGGTAAAAACTTGTTTTGATTTTAAAAGTTGCAGCGTTTTGCGTTTTCTGAAACTCGTTTTTACTGTCTGGTGGTCGGTCGACCTGATTGATAGGTCGGTCGACCGCTTATGCTGTTGTAGAAAATTCATGTTTCTCGTCTGGAGGTCGGTCGACCCCATGTTGTGGTCGGTCGACCTCCCCCCCTGTAACAGGCGTCGTTTTTTTCCTTTTCGAAAATAACCTGTTTTATTTTCCCATGGCCTTTAGTAATATACTATATACGGAAATAGTATATTATTAATTTTGTGAAACGATTCACACTCGTTTGATACATATTATTTTAAAACAGTTTAAGATAATGGATTATAAATTTATTAAAATTGGGTGATTAAAACGGTATAATCACATAATTTTAATCCCGTAAGGTGGTTTGGTAAAATTTGTTAATCATAATAACAGTATTATGTCATGTATGAATTTTATTTAGTTGATGCATTTTATTTATCGTCTTGTTGAATGCCTTGTGAATGCTTTCAACAACGTATTTAATTTTGCAAACGGTTGTAACTTAGTGTGGCCTTAGTAGATTGTGTTACCGTAATGATGGGACACAGTCTTGTTTGTAATTTTGAGATCTTGCATCTCCGTTTTGGGTTTTTGCCATGTAATTACTTTTGTATTTAAATTAGAATGTAAAGAGGGTTATATTTGTAATTTAAATTAGTAATTTTGTGAAGACCAAAGACGGAGACCGGATGCTCACTCCCGCTGCAAGGACCAAGATGGAACATCAAGACAAGCTTCTAGGGTCCAACGGTGGATTCCAAGTTGTTTTATGTTTATATTGGTAGGATAGGCCACACTAGGACTTTTATTTACGTTTATCGCATTTATTTTATGCTTTCATCGATAATAGCTTGCATCATATTCCGCCTAAAACCAAACCACCTATAACATGCCTGAAAACTGACTCATGTAGAGGTTACGCGTTAGTTTTCTGTGACAATACAGATGTCACATGTCAATTGCAAAGCCATCACTTTATTTCATTCATTCACGCATATGCTAGATATTAGTTCACTTAAAATGGATAAATATAAGTTGATGGGGTCTTCCTCGTATAACTAAAAATTGAGACTAGTCTTTATAAATCAGACTCCCATGAATCCCTTCTTCGTCGGTAGGCATAATATGACCCCTTCTACGTCGGGTAAGTGGGAACAGATGATTTATTTTATCTCAACATCATGGTCACTCGATACTATCTAGCGACTGAGATGGACTAATAGATAGGATTTATGGAAATCTATCGACCAAGAGTTCCAACGGTGGAATTAGCCAAGCTGTGGGCTTATCAATATACGGAAATTGAGTCTTGGGATCGTTTATATAATTCTTGAGGGAGATCAATTATATAAATGCATGAGTCTACGAGTTTAAATACATTTTAATATAGACTTAAATCACAACAATGAGTTGCTTATATGGTTCTGTTTTATCTTCTTTTCAGTGTAGAACACGTTCAATTAAACTGCTGTATATCTAATGGCTGGTGAAGACCCAATGCCAAGTGCCAAGCTAGCACGTGAATCCTGGCTTAAAGCCTTCATGGACTCCATGAATCAGTCTACTAGACTGAGGAATGATGGGTCAAACTTCTCTGACTGGGAGGCAGCACTACGGAATGCTGCCATTGCTGACGGAAAGCTTAAGTATTTAACTGAGCCAATTCCGGCACACCCAGGAACTGGAGCTAGAGCTAACGAAGTTCGCGCTCATAGCGACTTCGTCATGGAAGCGGGTGCGATAAAGAACGTACTCATCTATGCAATGGAATCCAATTTGCAAAGACGCTTCATAGCCCATGGTGCAAACAAGATTTTCACCACGCTCACTAACGAATTCTCAAAAGCTCCGAGGATCGTTTCGTATGAGCATACCTGTCGCTTCTTTGAGGCGAAACTCCAGAAGGGCCAAGCAGTTAGCCCACATATTCTTCACATGATTGAGAATATCGAGAAACTGGAGGCCCTAAACTGCAAGATCAGTGAGAAGATAATCGTTGATCGAATGTTTCATTCGCTTCATGATGGGTTCGCCCTCTTTAGGGCCAACTATTACATGAACGACATGAAGAAGTCTCCTCATGAGCTCCACTCCCTTCTCGTACAGACCGAGAAGGATCTGAAATTAAGTGGGAGCGTGAAGCAAGATGTTCTCATGATTTCCAGTAAGGGTAAGGGTAAGGGTAAGGGTAAAGCTAAAGCTCAGGGCGACCTAACAGTAGGCAAGCCCAAGTTTAAGAAGTCAGGATTTACTAAGAGTGGGCCAGGTGAGTCAAGCAACTCACAGGGCAAAACAAAGAGCAAGGATACTATCATGGAATGTCACCATTGCCACAAGACTGGGCATTGGAGGCGCTCATGCCCCGTGTATCGTGAGGACATTAAGGCAGGCCGTGTTACTCCTGTTGGTATGTCTTCTTCTTCTTTTATTCACATGATTGAGATTAACCATGCAAGTTACGGAACTTGGGTACTAGATACTGGTTGTGGTTCTCATCTATGTAATCATGTGCAGGGCCTCCGAAACCAAGAACCCCTAATCAAGGGTGAGGTTGACCTGCGTGTCGGGAATGGAGCACGTGTTGCTGCAATCTCGAGGGGAACATACGTGATCCAGCTTCCAAGTGGATTCGAGTTATCTTTATATAACTGTTATTATGTTCCTTGTTTGTCCAAAAACATTATTTCAGTTTCTGCGCTTGACAAACTCGGTTTTTCATTTGTAATAGAGAATAATAGCTGTATTTTCTCCTTACACAATATGATTTATGGCAAGGCAGTTTCCATGAATGGAATTTATGTTTTAGATCAAACCACCGAGATATTACATGTGAATAACAAGAGATTAAAGGTAGGTGACAAAGATCAAACTTACCTATGGCATTGTCGTATGGGACACATAAAAGAGAAACGCGTGAAACAGCTCATACAGAATTGAGTTATCTCGCCCTTTGATTTCGAATCATATGGCACGTGTGAATCATGTCTCATCGGTAAGATGACTCGTATTTCCTTCAAAGGTGTTGGAATGCGCGCTGCCGACCTATTAGGACTCATACATACGGACGTATGTGGCCCTATGTCGATCAACGCACGAGAAGGCTATAGGTATTTCATCACTTTCACGGATGATTTGAGTAGATATGGCTATGTCTACTTAATGAAGCACAAAAGTGAATCCTTTGACAAGTTCAAAGAATACCAGAATCGGGTACAGAACCAACTGGGAAGAAAGATTAAAGCACTACGTTCTGATCGTGGTGGTGAGTATCTTTCACACGAGTTTGATCAACACCTTAAAGACTGTGGCATCGTTCTACAGTTAACTCCACCTGGAACACCACAATTAAATGGTGTGTCCGAACGGAGAAATCGAACTCTAATCGATATGGTTCGATCCATGATGAGTCACACCGTTGTGCCTGATTCATTGTGGGGCTATGCTCTTTTGTCGGCCGCTCTAAATCTTAACCGAAGTCCGTCTAAAGCTGTTGACAAGACTTCATTCGAATTATGGAAGGGAACGGTCCCTAACTTGTCCTTTATTCGGGTTTGGGGCTGCGAGGCTTATGTCAAGTAGAGACACGAGGATAAGCTCGGCCCGCGATCGGTTAAGACATACTTTATAGGCTATCCAAAGGGAACTTTTGGTCATTACTTCTACTCGCCAACCGAACAACGTGTTTTTGTTGCGGCTAGTGCGACGTTCTTAGAGAAAGAATTTCTCGAGAACAAGTCGAGTAATAGAACCTTCGATTTATCGGAGGTTCAAGAACCAACTACCGAGCAACCATTGGAGGAAACAGTTCCTTCAACCGAGGCTGCGGTAGATATTCCTGAGGAACCTAGGAGGTCGGGAAGAGTCTCCATTCCTCCGGACAGATACATTGGTATGGTCGAGGAACATGATATGGATGACGTCTTACTCCTAGAGGGTAATGAACCCACAACCTATAAAGGTGTCATGACCAGTTATGACTCAAAGCTATGGCTAGAAACCATGCAATCCGAGATGGACTCCATGTATGAGAACAACGTGTGGGATCTTGTGGACCTACCTGCAAAGGTACGTCCCCTTCAATGCAAATGGCTTTACAAAATAAAGCATGTCGTGGAAGGTAAACAAGATATCCATAAGGCAAGACTAGTTGCTAAAGGTTTCACCCAAGTGTCAGGCTTGCACTACGATGAGATCTTTGCACCCGTAGTCATGCTACGTTCCATTCGGATTATCTTAGCGATAGCCGCATTTCATGACTATGAAATATGGCAAATGGACGTTAAAACCGCCTTCTTAAACGGTTAATTGGAGGAAGAGTTTTACATGGTACAACCCGAGGATTTTATTGATCCAGAACATCCTAAGAAGGTTTGCAAGCTTAAGCGTTCCATCTATGGACTTAAGCAAGCATCGCGGAGTTGGAATCATCGCTTCGACCAAGTGATAAAAGAGAATGGGTTCATTCGATCAGTCGAGGAACCATGTCTCTATATCAAGTCGAGTGGGAGCAAGATTGTATTCCTAGTACTGTATGTCGACGACATACTCTTGATTGGGAATGACATACCTCTCCTTTCTTCGGTTAAAGCATGGTTGAAAAACCATTTCCAGATGAAAGATCTGGGAGAGGCACAAAGAATTTTGGGCATCTGTATCTACAGGGATAGATCACGACGGATGTTGTCTCTCAGTCAGGAGTCTTACATAGATACGATTCTAGAGAGATTCAGCATGACGAACTCCAAGAAGGGGTTCCTTCCTATGACTACTGGGCTTCACTTGAGCAAGACTCAAGAAGTTAAGACATTGGAAGAGAAGGAGCGCATGAGTCGGATTCCTTATGCTTCGGCAATAGGATCGATAATGTATGCCATGATATGCACACGTCCAGACGTTGCATATGCATTGAGTATGACAAGTCGATTCCAAGCTCATCCAGGTGAACAACACTGGATGGCCGTGAAAAACATTCTTAAGTACCTACGGAGGACTAAAGATTGGGGATTGACTTACGGAGGCGACTCGACGCTCTGCGCCACGGGTTACGCAGATGCTAGCTTCCAAACGGATCGAGACGACTCGAAATCTCAGTCTGGATTCGTTTTTACTCTTAATGGCGCTGTTGTCAGCTGGAAAAGTTCTAAACAGAGTGTTACAGCAGATTCTACGACTGAGTCCGAGTACTATGCCGCCTCAGATGCAGCTAAGGAAGCAATATGGATGCGTCAATTCTTACAAGGACTATCAGTAGTGCCTAGTTCGAATGACCCAATCACCGTTTATTGTGATAATAAAGGTGCCATCTTCCAAGCTAAGGAGCATAAGTCTAGCAACAAGGCTAGGCATGTACAACGGAAAGCTCATCTAATCAGAGATTACATGGAGCAAAAGGATATTGTCATTGATAAGATCGCTACGGATGACAACATAGCTGATCCTCTCACTAAAGCATTACCACGTGATAAGCATGAAGGGCACATTCATTCCTTGGGAATTAAATGTGTTCCTAAGTTGTAGTACTCTTTTATGAATTCATGTAATAATTCATTTTCTCGTGTACTCTATTCAACCTCATTGTTATGATATATAATGTTTTGTTTTTCATGTGGGATTGTACGCCAATTTTGAACACCACAAAGTGAACTGAATAACATTACATCGTTTTAGTCCTTGATTACCCACTTGAGCTGATAACTCAGGTAATCATTTTGTGACGTTGGTTGATGGTGGGTTCAACGAGCCATAAGTCACGCGGATGACTGACCAATCACAAAGGCGAGTTATACGGATATCTCGTAGGACACCCCGTGACAACGTTATGGAGTCCTAAATGTTTTATAACATTGGGTGCCAGGTCGTGGATAGGACCTCCATAGTGTTCCTTAGAGTCGAGTCTTTTGACTTTCAACTGTCTCTTGAGATTAAGGCAGATTTTGGGTAACTTTGGTTTCTTTCCCACGGTCATCGTAACAGGGGCCAAGAGGATTTTTTTTGGGTTATTTCATGCTGCGCGATATCGGCAGGATTCGAGTTGAGGGAAATATCCAAACCCTTATCAAGATTTTATCATTTCTCAGGGCCACTCGAGGAGTAGTAACTGAAATGCATGGCCATGCTCGAATACAGATTCGTTTTATCAGTTAAGTTACTCTCTAGTCGGGGAAACCACTCTTGATACAGATCGCTTGTGAGATACGACCTTTGCGAATGTGGATTTGCAAATTGTCTTACATTGAGTGGGAGAAATTTTAAAAGGATATAAGAATCGGTTATCACACCTACACTTGTACGGACTAGTGGGAGTTTGTTGGAGCCTTGTGTCCTCCACATGTAGTGTGATAACGTCATTGTACATACCCTTGTACGGACAAGTGGGAGATTGTTGGGGCTGGTGTCCTTGACAATTAAGTACAATGACTTATTAAATCTCTTTAAGGATCACAAGGGCATACTTCTGTATTATTACCAGTTGATCCACGTTTATCAATAACGGTTGGCTTGCTAGATAAGTTTGACGTTATTGTCATACGGATGGCGGTGATCAACTGGTCCCTATACGTCACACCTATAGGACACGTTTGAGAGATGTGAAGGTATGAAAATACAGTCACATTTATGCCGGATACGACTAAACAGTTAGTCAGAGGTATTGACTATTAAATTAGTCAATAAGATGTTGAGATTATTATTTAATACGGATTAAATATTTTTAGCTAATACGGATTACATGATTAATTCGTAAATTAAATATAAACGGTTATATTTAATTAAATATTGTATTCGCGTATTAATATAAACAGCTATATTAATTTGGGTAATTATACAATATACTAATTTTATCAGACCATTATTAATACATCGACTGCATTAATATCTGATAACATGTATGCGATTTACAATTAAGAACCCGCGAATTGTATTTTAGCAAATCGGGTCGAATCACGAATTAGAATAAGGTAAGAGTGGAAAGCCCACTCTCACCCTACTCTAATATTTCGGCCAAGTAGTACATAAGGAGGAGAACTCTCCTTTTATCAGACAACTGAAACTATTGAATCATAATTCTCACAATTAGGGTTTTGAGAGCATTCTTCTCCCAAAACTCAGATCTCACATCTAAAACCTCAATAACTCTTCCCATATTGCAAGGCAATTGGAGAGTACTTTCTAGCACACGCGGCATCATCTCAAACAAAGTCTTGGGTGCAAGTTATAGGAGAGAATTTACTTTAATTCCTGTTCTTAGGCCTATTCAAGCAAGGACCCAAGGTTGTATTCTTTTTCATGTTTTTATTTATCTTAAGACAATAATCACAACTGTAATTTTCATTATTATAATCCTGCAAGTTTAGGACGAATACATGCTATATTCCCCACAAGACCTAGTTCTACCCTAAACGACACATAACCAACACGCCTACACTACAGCCGCCATATCAGAGGGGAAGAAGAGTGGTTCACACGGTAGTTTAAGGTGGTTTAGGGACCTTAAATCACGCTGGTATAAGGGTATGTTCACCATGGTTTTCGCTTTCCTTGTTTTCTCTTCGTTTTAACTCAGTAATTGTAAGCATATAATCATGTCGATAGTTTCTGATCTTGATACATTGCTAATTTATGTTGTTTAGTCATCGTGTATTGACCCTAGTAGGGGCGTCGTTGACCACCTAGGACCACCAAGAGGGGTGGTTCTGCACCCTGTGCAATTGCCGAGTTTGTATTTTCAAAAATAGGAACTTTGTCATCTATTGTTTGCGTGTTAATTTCGAGTTGTTCTTGAGTCCTTTTGTTATGGGTGTTGAGGTTTTATAAAGATGGTGGTTAGGGTGATGGAAGGGTAGTTTTGACGGTGGTCGTGGGGTGTCGTAGCGATTTTAACAGTAGGTTTCGTTCAGGGTGTTGTAACGTTTTAAAACAGAGCAGTGTCTGCGTATGGGTTTTTGCACGGTGCTTTGGTACTTGTGGTGGTGGTCGACGGCTGGTGACTCCTCCCCTGGAATCACCACGGCTCAGTGGCGAGCCTGGTGGTGCCAGTGGGGAAGCCAGGGGCTGTCGTTAGCGTGGGGACTGGCGTTTGGCAGGGCTGGTCGTGGTCAAAACTGTTGGGTTCATTTTCGAGGTCGTAGTTGGTTGCTATGTCTAGTTGTGTACTGTATGTTGTATTATTATTATTATTATTATTATTATTATTATTATTATTATTATTATTATTATAATTATTAGTACTATCCCTATTATTACTATTATAATTAAGATGATTTTATTATTGTGGTTGCATTATTTTTTTATTATGTTAAGATAGTAATATTATTAGTATTAGTATTTTATGGATTATTATTATTACTTATGCTAGTAATGATTAATATGGTTGGTCTTGATTTTGGTAATAATGTTAGAATATGTCATCCTATTAAGTTAGTAGTATTGAATGTTAGTATTATAAAGGATAATCAATTATTTTTGTTATAATTGTTGTGTATAGAGACATTGTTAATAGTGTTCATGATCAGTCAATGTATTATGTTATTTAACACTTATTGTTATTGTTGTTATTTTCAATGTAGTAAAATTTGACTATGTGATTTTATACCATAATTAGTATGTCTATAAAAAGTACGTTGTTCTCGGTTAATGCGATTGATATGTATATCTACAATGTGTGATCAGTCAATCAATTATGTGCATGATCAAATTATTTGAGTAGTGTTTGGTGGCAGGTAGAATTGATGTTAAGTAATATCTATAGGGACTGAGCTCGAAGTGGAATAATTCTAGCTGCTGTTCGGTTGTCGTTCTGCAAAGTGAGGTAGGGGAAATAATTGTGAACTCGTTTATGATGTGGAACATGTTTATTAACTGTTGTGAATTATATACACCTTATTGAATGGAGAATGCTGTAATATTATTTATTGACTGTATATTCCTATGATGCGGAGATAGTTGTTCTTGTGATACGGTGCGGAGATAATGGGTCTTGTGATATAGAGCGGAGATAATGGGTCTTGTGATATGGAGCGGAGATGATGGGTCTTGTGATATGGTGCGGAGGTAATGGGTCTTGTGATATGGTGTGGTGTGATATTGGGTCTTGTGATATGGTGTGGGGTGATAATGGGTCTTGTGATATGGAGACGGAGTGATGTTCTGACCTATTATTATTTATGTCTTGTTTATGTTTTCCTACTCAACCTCCTGGTTGACCATGTGTATTCGTGTGACACCTACGATGATCCGGAATGGGGAGTAGACTCTACAGGAATGTGAGATGCAGACTTGGGACTGACTTAAAATTATATCGCATATAGAGTAGTCATCAGTTGTACTTTTATTCTGTTGCGTAGTGTTTGTAATACTAAAGTTTAAATTTTATCAAATTCATATAAGTAATTTGGGTGTTTTACTTTGTTATTCACTACCTCGGAAATTCCGAGATGGTAACATTCCTATTTATTTGAGAATGTCTGGCTAAAGGCTCTTAAATAAATGGGGGTGTTACAATAACGATCTTTAACACACGCGGTTAACGAAACGGATTATATGTTTAGTCTCTACCTCGTCCTACTAACTATGAAACGAGTATAAATTATTAGGGTAAAGTTTGCTACTTTAGTCTAGATTAATTGAACAATTACAGATTCAATTTCTAAACATGTGATAAGTTAAAGTAAACAATTACTAATTGATCAGATTAGCAAGAGAAAACAATAATCATAAAATACGAGTAAGAGAAATAAACAATACTTGAGAAATAAAAGGGAGAAAGAACAATTTTACAATTAATTAGCCGAAGTTTCCGTTTATGATCCAAGAAAAGAGAGGATTAGTTCCTCATAAATCTTAAGCAAAAGTAATTAGGATTCTAAATAATCTAATGATAAACCTAATAATTGATTGTCATCCTCATGAAAGATGGATACTAGGTAATATATATAAGTCTTATTCCTAAAGTAAAAGAAATAAAATAAGGAAAGAGGGTTTTGTGTTTTAAGCCATGGGCCACTCGCCCGCCACTCGCCCAAGAGTTTGGCTACTCTCCTACTGCTCTCCTTGTGCGTACCGGTCTCGCACCAGTCGTCCGCCACTAGCCTACCACTCGCCGATCCCATTCTGCTCTCCTACCAGTCGCCCTTGGCTCTCCTAACTCCTTCTTATTCCTTTGCTATATCTTCCTCCTTAGTTAGCCATTGACCAAGCTTTACTTGGTTCCGCTCCATTTTAGATACTCGGGTCAAATCAGTGTAAATAACTCAATATAACAATATTCAAGTACGATACAAATAGATGTATTCTTCCCCGTAAAATACCGAGTTTAACTCTTCGAAAATGACTTAATCAATTGTCTTATAATGTACAAAATCCGTCTTATCAGTGTGTGGGTGTGCGCGCGCATTTCATTGTTATCGATTTAGTATGTTTTTTTTTGCATAAATATTGTAGTATTTGTGTTCATAATGATAATTTGTTTTACATGGAAAAAATGATTGATTGTTTACCAAATGGGAGAATTGGGGAGTGAAATAAAGAGAAGAGTTGTAGTTGTGCTTATGGATATGAAACCTTGAAGCTAAGATCAAGAGCAGCTTAAGTGTGTCATGTATTTATACTTAACAATACTAACAAATATAGAGTTGCATGTATTACTATTTACTATTTATGTTGTACGAAGCCGGTTGAGTTAGTTGATGTTCTTAACATTTGGTTATCACTGTCTCTAGATGATGCAACTGTCCTCAAGAAACAAGCCGAGGTCAAGAAGAAACCATCTGTTAGGAAGAAGTCTGCGTCTTCTGCTCCTTAGCTTCATGCCACTTCTGCTGCATCACTTAAAGATGCTACTGAAACAAAGTCCGAGAAGCAAAAACTGATAAAAGTGAAGGATCCTAACATGCTTAAGCACCCTCTCACTCCTTACTTCATTTTCTTGTAATAATTATATCAACATTAACATTATTGTTGTTCACACAAGTCTTATTTGGTCATCTATATATTTTAAATTTTCGTACAAAATTTTTATTTTTAAAAATTAAAATATGCATATATTACCTCCAATTTTCTATAATGTTCTCTTTCGATTTGGTCTAGTTATAATGATGTTCTCTCTTTCATCTTTTAGACAAATTTATGTGGATCAAAATCAATTTCACGTGGGGTCATATGCATTGTGTGGTCCAAATTGATTTCCTCTTTATTTGTGTTAAAATCAAAAGGGAACAACACAAAAAATCGGAGGAAGTATTTATTACGACGGTTTCTCTGAAAGCGACGTCAAAAAGGTAAACTGTTTTGCCCCATATTCGAAAATAAGTTCACTTTTAATGGTGATTTTTACCAAAAATCGACATTATAATTACTTATAGTGACGGTTCGTTAACAACAACCGTTGTTATACTATCCCTTTCGTGGCGGTTCTTTAATAACAACAGATGTTATAGGGAAGAGTTTTGGAACAAAGTTATTATTAAAATACCTATGGTGGCGGTTTTCAAACATCTGCCACTATAAATGAGTTACAGTGACGGTTCTTATCTAATAACCATCATTTTATATATGTTCATAATGACGGTTTTTATGACAACCGTCACTATAAGAGAGCTATAGTGGCGGTTATACAATCGCCGTAAAGTTTATACGACGCTGAGATATACGACGGAACCTAAATCCCTAAAAACCGGCACAAAAGGTCATTTAGAACTGCACCGTAGGAATTTTTTCTAATAGTGTTCATTCACTACCCGTTCCCCTCCCTTCTTTTCCCTCTACTTTTGGGGGAAGACCTAGGATTTGCGACATGCTGTAGCAAGATAATGTTGTAAAATTAAGGAAACGATAGCTATAATTGACGGTTTTATGAAAATATCGCATACAAATTATCTCTGTATGCCCCTTTAACCAAGATCTTTCACAATTTTACAAGTATATTACCAAAACGAAAGATATAAGGAAAAAAATGGACCCATTTGTATAGACATATATAGAAAACAGGTAACATCGCAGGTCGAAAATATAAACAAACCGTGAAAGAGAAACAAAATCATAAACCCCTACCAAATAAAGAAAAAAAAGTTGAGAACGCACCCAAGAAGCCTTGAACTAGTCTAGATTTTCCGAACGAAAAGTACAACGATTCACGCAGAAAACTCGTTGATTATAATTCATTTGGTACTCCCTTTGTTTTAATTATTTGTTTGTCTTTTTGTATTTTTGTGAAAAATATTTTAGTCAAATGCAATAGAAAGGAGAGTATAGTAGATATTAGAGTTTTCGAGAAAATAAATAAATAATAGATAATTCATAATTCATAATTGTAGTCTAGCTACTTACCAAAGTCTTTAAATTGTGTATACATGCACAATACTAATGCTTTCCTAGGGAGTGTTTGGTTCACTTAAAAAAGTATGAGTTATGAATTTAGAATGGATTAAACCCATATTTTGTATTTGGTTGACAAATGTGGGTTTTATACTCATACCTCAAATTCATGAGGTATGAGTTTCTCATACCGAAGGAGGAGAAGCTGTGGATTGATACCCATGAGAATGAAATTAAATTAAGCAAATACGTAAAACACAAATTATGGCATGATGTAAATTATAACTTTTATATAGTTATCTGATTAAATTTGTATTTTAATGATTTTATATTACTAAAATTTTCGATTTAAACTATTTTATTTTACCGATTTTAACTTTAATTGAACTTCAAACTAGTTAGAATCCGCGTATATTCTAAATGCATTACAACCCCTTTTAATCTCATACTCAACCCTTACCCCAAGATTCCAACTTCATTCCATATGTTCGACATTTTATTACATTTCAAGGTTCAACCATATAATATAAACCAAGTATGAGATTTAGAATCTATTCCATAATGATATGACATTCTAAGTCATTTAATTCATTCCTTTCGAACCAAACGTCCTCTAAGAAGGTTTAGAGACACTGTGTAATTGGCAACCAATTAGTCACTAACGATAGAATTATGATGTAGAGAAAGAGTATTCATTTAATTATTTTCTCGTTAATGGTGTAGCAATTATACCACCTTATTAATGTGTCGGTTTGTCCATGTTTATTTTTTTTATCTAAATACTGTTAAGATATCAAAACCAGAATAATTAGAAAACTAATTATTCCAATATACTCTTGCCGTCAATCACTCTAATTGTATATACTCTCCCTTTATTCCCTCCTTAATTGTAGCAATAGTTATCACATTCACACACCTACTGTACTTATAAAAACTACTTTAATCATTCTTGTAAATTATCTTAAATAAAATACAATTTACATTTCCTATATGGTATCAAGAGAAAGGTTTTATCCTCTCTAAAAAAATTTTCCCATCTCCTTCCTCACCTCGATCGAAAATGTCGGGTGCCACCATCCCAAATCCCAATGATCCAAAAAATCCCTTCATTATTTTGAATGTTCATTCCGTCGTAAAATTCGATGGCACAAATTACCGCCAATGGTGTATTCAACTCGAATCTCTATTTGACGGATATGCCCTCACCTCTCACATCGACGGTACTCCTCCACCATCTGCCACAGTCGCTGCCACAACTGCTGGTGCGTCACCCACTGCCAACCCTGCGTTCGAATCTTGGAAACGGCAAGACAAGCTACTATTCTCTGCTGTTGCTGGCACCCTAACCTCCACCGTGTCTCCGCTCCTCAACCGTCTCACCACTACCCATGAAGCGTGGAGTGCACTTGCTTGCTTCCTCCTACGCACGACCCTCTCGTGGCCACATCAAACAACTCTGACACAAACTCAAACAAATAACCAAAGGTAACTCATCCATTTCCGAATACATGACCCGTATAAAATCTACGGTTGATGACCTTGCTCTTCTAGGCACTATTATTTCTGACTAGGACATCATTGACCGAGTTCTTGAAGGCCTCGATGACACATATCAACCCGTCATCGACGCCATCAATGCTCGTGATGACCCGATTCCATTCAATACTCTCCTTGAAAAACTCATCAACCAAGAACTCCTCCTAGCCCAAACTACCCCACGCACCACTCCTACAACCGATTTTCCCGCTGTTGTTCATCCCACGTACACTCGCAATCATCACCACCATTCTCGTTCCTCCAATTCCGCTGCCCAATCTGACACCACCAATCAAAATCCACGCAACCCATTCAAAGGCAAATGCCAATGATGCCACACTCAAGGTCATACCCTTGCTTACTGCACTATTTTCAAAGCCCTTTACCCGGACATAAAAGTACCACCCTACACCCGTAACCCCACGACCACGACTCAAGCTAACCCCACCGTCCTCAACACTCAAATACCCTCTCCATGGCTCCTTGATAGCGGTGCTTCTCACCATGTCACCTATGATCTCGATAACCTCGCACTTCACCAACCATATGATGGCACAGATGAAATCGTAATTGGCGATGGCTCAGGACCACCAATTCTAAACACGGGTTCCACTTCTATCTCTATTTTTCGACTTCACACTGTTTTACACGTCCCTACTATGCACAAAAATATTATTTCCGTTTCGAAATTCTGTGACAAAAATAATGTAACAAACGATTTTTGTTCTACTTCTTTTGTTGTGAAGGACCGTGAAACAGGAGCAGTGAAATACATGGGCCAGGCCAAGGACGGCGTCTACTATTGGCCATTGTCGTCAAAACCGCAAGCCCAAACAACCACTCTTACATCGGCTGATTTGTATCACCGTTTTGGTCATCCACATTTTTCAGTTTTAAAAAATATTGTTTCAAGTTACGATTCCAAAACAATTATTAATAATAAAGATTGTTCCTCTTGTCATTTATATAAAAGTCACAAACTTCCTTTTACGCAATCGTCACTAAAATCAGACACACCACTTCAAATAATATTCAGCGATCTATGGTCATCTCCGGTTTATTCGATTAACAATTACAAATATTACGTTATTTTTGTACGTTGATCATTTTACTCGGTTCACATGGCTATTTCCTTTTAAAAAAAAATCTGACACACATGCCACCTTCATGTCATTTAAATCTCTTGTTGAAAAACAATTTTCCCGTCCCATCCTAACCTTTTACTCCGACAACGGGGGCGAGTTTGAAAAAATAAAAACTGACTTTGCCAAATTCGGAATTCAGCATCTAACGTCTCCTCCCCATACCCCGGAGCACAATGGTTTTGCGGAACGACGACACCGGCATATTGTAGACACCGGTCTTGCCCTTCTCGCACATGTTTCAATGTCTCTGTCTTATTGGTCTTTTGCTTTTCAAATAGCCACATACCTGATAAACCGAATGTCGACCCCAACATTAAAAAATGACACACCTTGTTTTCGATTATTTAACCAACACCCAAAATATACCAACTTCCATAATTTTGGTTGTCAATGCTTCCCTTGGTTACGTCCATACACTCAACATAAACTACAACCTCGGTCCATTGCTTGCGTTTTCATCGGCTATTCACCATCCCAGCATTTATATCTTTGTCTTGATCCATTAACGCACCGTGTCTACAGCTCACGACACGTTCGATTCGTCGAAAACACCTACCCATTTGTCAACACCGTATCAGCCAACACCAAACCCACAACCGTCGCTGACTGATGTCGCATCTCACTCCCCACCACCACGCTCACTACCCCACCCGAGGACCCAGCACCTGCCTCTCCTACTGGACACTCACCAGAACCCAATTCCCCTGCTCCCGATAATACCGAACCCCATTCCCCTGCCCCTGATGAAAACCCATAACCCAATTCCCCTGCCCATAGCTCTCCTGCTCTCTCCTCTCCACCTTCCACTCCACCTGCCACTACCAAGTTCCAGCCTACACCAAACCCCTCACCACCTGTCTCACCTACACCTCCCCCACTGCATCCTCATGGGACCCGAGCCTCCATAACATCTACAAACCCATTAACAAACTAAATCTCAGTGCTGAACTTCGACCTCCCGAACCCACCACGGCCAAACAGGCCCTCCTTGACCCGACATGGCGCTCTGCTATGGACACCCAATACCAAGCTCTCATCAACAACTGAACATGGGACCTAGTTCCCGCATCTCCGTCCCAAAATATTGTGGGTTTTAAATGGGTTTTCTGGACGAAATACAATCCGGATGGCACCATTAACAAACACAAAGCGCGCCTTGTCGCTAAAGGTTTTCACCAACTCCCCGGCCTCGATTACTCCGAAACCTTCAGCCCTGTCATTAAACCAGTAACAGTCCGTCTGCTGCTTAGTCTTGTCGTTACCAATGGTTGGTCGCTCCGTCAACTCGATATCAACGATGCTTTTCTACAAGGAACATTAACTGATACAGTTTATATGGCCCAACCGCAAGGGTTCGTTGATCCCGACAAACCAACACACGTGTGCAAGCTGCGTAAGGCTCTATACGGGCTAAAACAGGCACCACGAGCCTGGTACACGGAGCTTCGAAATTATCTCATTGGCACTGGTTTCACGAATTCAATCTATGACACCTCTTTATTCATTCGACATGGAACTAACCCCCTATTTATTCTTGTGTATGTTGATGATATAATTGTCATAGGTACAATGTCATCCGAAATCACTGCGTTCATTCAAGACCTCTCTGCCAAATTTTCTCTGAAGGATCTAGGTGCACTAAATTATTAAGTACAAACGTGTGCAAGTGGCATATTTCCAAACCAACAAAAATATACCCTAGACCTTCTGACCCGCGCAACTATGCTCGATTCCAAACCCGCCACGACGCCAATGGATGCCTTACTTACCCTCAACCTTCATGACGGACAGAAATTTGATGATCCAACCAAATTCCGTACGCTTGTTGGTGGACTCCAATACCTTTCCTTAACTAGGCCGGACATTGCTTACGTTGTTAACAAGCTCTCACAATATATGCATGCTCCCACGATTCCTCACTGGAATGCACTCAAAAGATTAATGCGATATCTCGCCGGTACAACGTCGCATGGCATCACGATTTTCAAAAACTCGTCGCTCAGTCTCCACGCCTATTCAGACTCGGATTGGGGAGGTAATCCAAATGATATTACATCTATTGCTGCCTATGTTGTTTATCTAGGCCGAAACATTATATCATGGAGTTCGAAAAAGCAAAGAACGGTCGCCCGCTCATCAGCCGAAGCTGAGTATCGCTCAATTGCTAATGCCGCTGCTGAACTTGCTTGGCTCCATAATTTGTTCACCGAACTACGTGTGAAATCAGTTGCTACTCCTACTGTTTACTGCGATAATCTTGGTGCAACTAGCTTAAGTGCAAATCCCGTATTTCACAGTCGTATGAAGCACTTAGCTCTTGATTATCATTTCGTTCGGGAAAAAGTTCAAGCCGACACACTACGTGTTGTTCCAATAGCTAATGATGATCAACTTGCAGAAGCTCTAATCAAGCCCCTACATCGACCACGATTTACTATGCTTATGTCCAAGATCGGACTTAACTCCAGGTCGTCGATCTTGCGGGGGATGTTAAGATATCAAAACCAGAATAATTAGGAAACTAATTATTCCTATATACTCCTGCCGTCAATCACTCTAATTGTATATACTCTCCCTTTATTCCCTCCTTAATTGTAGCAATAGTTATCACATTCACACACCTAGTGTACTTATAAAAACTATTGTAATCATTCTTGTAAATTATCTTTAATAAAATACAATTTACATTTCCTATAAATACATCATTACTTACTTATTCTTTTAGTTGAAGTGGTGGCAAAAGTTATAAATATTGATCGATACGAATGGAATGATGAACGATGTTACTAGGTACATGCTTATCCTCTCCTTTACAAAATTTGACCGTCTAACTAATTTTTATTATCCAATGAAACTTCATCAATCAGAAGTTACGTGTCCAATTTGTCGTAGCTCATTTTTACAGCTACTATAGATAAGCTTTCCGTAAGAAATAGGGAGTACTCTTGTTGAAGATTAAAAGAGGACAAATAGGAAAGTAATGAAAGATGTACTGCTATTTGTCAAGGAAATGGTTAAATGGTGTTGAGATGGTAAACATTTAACACACATTCTTAGTTGCAACAGCACTATTCGTCGTAAACTTGTGACGGATACCATTTTCTCTCATAAAATACCCACTTTTTCTCTCACTTTAACACTATTCATGTGGCTCCCTTTCTCCACTAACTCATTTTTTATTCATTTTATCTCACAAAATATCCGTCACAAATGGTGACCCGTCGCAAATAAGACTTACTAAACATTTAAAGGTATGCGTATATCAATCATAAATCAAGTGTCCTTTTTGTTTTTTCATTGCAGTATCTAGGACTAAGGCCACTACACATGTACACACATTCCTCCAATTTTATCGGACTTTTTTGTTTTTCTGAAGTCATGCACATGTCGACGTCAATTGAGACTCTCAGTATTTCATTCAATTTTTGATTAACACAAATTTTGATCGAAAATGGACATTATCTGTTATAAGTTGAATATAGATATAATCTCTCTTATATATGCAAGTGACACTATCATAGGGTTCCCTACATACCCTCCCATTTGTCTTATCGTGAGAGAAACACTATTCATTTTCAGCTTGTTACGAATATTGTCTGTCACAAATAAGACCCTTTGTCTATTTATGGTCTAGAATATGTTCTGAAATGATCGATCGGTTAGCTAAATGAAAAGGTTGAGTATGGACAATGAAATAAATATTGCTTTATTAGAAGAAATGAAAAGAAATGTAAAAAATTCTTACTCACTTAGGCTCTGTTTGGATACAATTTTAAGAGGGAAAGGGAGGGGAAGCGGAGTAAGGCGACGGGAAGGGAGGGGAGGTGAGGAAAAATGAATTGTGACTGTTTGCATAACAAAATTGATGAGATTGAAATGGAAGAGGATGTAGGAGGGAGATGATATAATGGAGGGAGATTATCCCAGAAAATATGTCTTCGCATAATTAAATGAAGGTTCAAATAAAGTTTTCTCTCTAAATCTTGCCTTACAAAGAAATGTTTTGGTTTGTTCTAAATGGTCGAAATAAAATCTCTTCATTTCCTTCACCTTTCATTTCCTTCCCTTCCTAAATTGTATCCAAATAAAGGAAAATAAATCTCTCCGTTTTCATCCCCTCTATTTCCCTTCTATTCTCTCAATCCAAACAAACTCTTAGGGTGTGTTTGGATAACAAAAATGGAGGGAAAGGGAGGGGAGGGAGAAGGAGGGAAGAGGAGGGGGAACAAATTACGGGTGTTTGAATACCACTTCCTTCCAAATCTCTTCTATTATGGATAGATTTTGGTTTGTCTTGGAGCCGAGAAAATAGATTCCTCCAAATCTCTCCCCATTTCTCTTCCACCTTTATTTGGGATTCTTAATCTCTTTCTCTCTCTCTTTCTTTTCTCTCCAACACCCTCAATCCAAACACACCCTTAGAACCACACTTTGTTCTCATGTGTCATTTTTTGTGGTAGGTGTTTGATACGGAAAAACTAGTGGTCGTTATTACACTAATTATCTCGCCAAACAAATTATAAAACCTAAACTAGACTCGACTATACTCGAAATAAAAGAAGTAAAGTGCAAGTTAAGGGTCGAACCCAAGAGAAGGGAAATAACTAAAAACTTGCTTACACACGACTAAACAAAGATTTAAAGACAAATTAATGATGCTTAGAGACTAAAGATAAATGACTTATCAACAAACTATGGATATTCACATAAATGAACAACAAGGAGATAACATAAATGCAAGGATTCAATGATTGGGAAAGCATTCATAAAGACAATAAAAGAGCAATAAATGAGAAATGATTTGGGCTTGGCAATAACACAAACACGTAGTGTGCGATAATCAATATGAGAGAAAAACTTGGTGTAACCGTCACAAAGTCACCCGACAAAGACTTGCTCGACTCTAACAACCCCTTAAACTATCCAACCCTAACCAACATCTAAAGAAAGCGAACCACACAACTAAACCGTGTATGTAATTCCGTTAATTCCAAAAGATGTGATGTAGAAACTAAACTCACTAATCATTAAACCATGAAAGCAAGGAAAGTTATGTAATTTCCTACTCATACATATGTCTCATCTAAGCCAACTCAACATACATACAAGTTTGCTTCAATTAACATCAAGTAAACTAAACCGATTACTTAACATATGCGAAAACTAAGCAACTAAGATGCAAGGGTGATCAATCCACACAAATAATTACTTAGAATGTAAAAGATAAACTAAGGAAACAACATTAGATAAAAAGAAAGGGTTATTTGAGTCTTACAAAGTCAAAGTCGGAGACTTTGATCGGAATCACACCAAGAGTAAAGGAGATTAGCTCCTCATTAGCATAATTACAAGCTTGAAAAATAAGGAAAGATTACAACTTAATTAAAGAGTAAAATGTTCTTGTTCTAGAGATAAGATGATGTCTTAAAACATTCTGAAGTTGAGTATTTATACCCCTGCACAAAACCCTAGGATAATTTCATTTTAAAAGCCCAAACACGGATTAGAAAATCCGTGTAAAACAGGGATGCGCAGGGGGCGCAGGCTGCGCAATGAAGTTCTTGCCTGCGCTGGGATTGCGCAGCTGCGCACGACATTTGCGCAGGCTGCGCAGTGCCTCGCAGCTTGCTTTCCTTTGTTTCATTTCTTCAATTTGCATCAAAACTTCAAGTCTTCCCAAGTTCACCTCACAAGTCACTTCTCAAGCAAGATAGATGGACGATGTTGATACATGCGCGTCATTCTTTGACCGTGGAACGGTTTCCCTTGATCATTGAATTCCGATCATAAGAATTAACATGAAACAAGTGTAAAAATGCTATAAAACCACAACATGACCAAATATCAAACACTTGACAAAACGACACTAACGACCCGTAATAAAAGACTAGATTGTGATAAAATCACAATCTAAGACCGACACAACTCTCTACTATCAAATACCCCCACACTTAACTTTTGCTAGTCCCGAGCAAAACCCGAGATAAGCTTTTCCGAAAATCAACAAGAACGTGTGGTGCATTGACCTCTCTTCCCTCACAACACCCTTCTTATGCCTCCCTCGACACAAACCACCGATTAAAAAGAAAAAGGAAAAAAACTAGACTCAAATGTTTAACAAACACTCTTCCCTCACACGCCCTCCTTATACCTCCCTCTACACAAGACTCAACAAGACTCCAACTCCGAAACCGACACTTCCACCCTTCTTATAACTCCCTATCAAGAAATGACCACCTTCACCTCATCCGAGGTGATAGTGAGGTGGCCTCAACCTCCATCAAGATCAACAAAATTCCCACTTATAACACCCCCTTATCACTCCGTAAGATGAAAACCATGTTACTTGGTTGCCCCCAAACACCTAAACATTGACAAGCCAAGTATCACAAGTGAAAACCACCGATTTAAAAACAAAATTTGTGACACAAAAAGAAATTAAACCTATTTCTAACCTCCTTCCAAAACCCTCCTTATCGCTCCCTTCTTATCTCTCCATTTTGGTTTTGACCATTTTTCTTCTCTCATTTTGCCTAAGGTGCCCTTTCGAGTTTTCACCTTAGCTTTTCCTTTCCTCTCATGGTGGCTCGCAACTCGATTTTTCTTTTTGCCCGGAACGCCCTTTCGGGTTTTCATTCCGTCCTCGGCCACCTTCCCAATTTTTGCCTAGGCGCCCACCCTTGTGGGTTTTCACCTAGCCGAGATTTTTTTTTCTTTTCTTTTTCTTTTCTCTTTTTTCGTTTTTTTTTTT
The DNA here is from genome assembly GCA_029255685.2 of Silene conica. NCBI lineage: Eukaryota > Viridiplantae > Streptophyta > Magnoliopsida > Caryophyllales > Caryophyllaceae > Silene > Silene conica. The sequence goes on along the minus strand of CM055317.2, from coordinate 30,844,233 downwards.
TTTTTCTTTTTTTTTTTTTTTAAACAAGAATGAAAATACAAGGAAATTTGCTTTGAAATTACAAAAATACATCCATTTGATAACAACAAGGCTATCTACCTCCCCCACACTTACATTTCACATTGTCCTCAATGTGAAGGAAGTAGTCACTAGCCTTGCTCACTCATGGGAACCCGAGGAACCTCCTTTTTCATAGGTGCCTCGGTTTTTCCTTCTTTCTTCTCTTCTTCTTCTCTCTTGTTGAGCCCGGTTGTAAGTTTCATCAACAAACGTTTGATCCACAAGAGGAGGGGCACTTGGGTTAAGTTGCATCCCAAAGAGGCCCCGAATGATGCCAAGGGAGTCCTCTTGGAGCCGGGAGTCCTCATAAGAGTCATGGAGATACTCTTGATGCCATTGGTTTTGCACCTCAAAGTGATGGCTCATAGAGTTCCTCCAAGTTTCTTGGTCATGCCATCTCTTTAACTCCTCCTCCCGGTATTTGCTTTGTTGCTCTCTCCAAAGACGGTCTTCCTCTTGGCGCCTTTGCATATCTTCCATCAACTTTAGTTGGGCCCTCTCGGCCTCCTCATGCAACCGGGCTCTCTCATCTACCGTGGAGCGCCATGTATTAACCTCCCCTTGCCAATTATGGGCGCTCTCTACCCTCCCACCAATGGACTCCAAAGTACTCTTTGTGGAGTCAAAGTAGTCGAAAAGGCGTTGCTCCCAAGGAGCAAGTGGGTTGTGAGCACTCCCACCAACATCGGGCATAGGAGTATCATGAAAACCTTGCTCAAAAGACTCACGCTCCCTCTCTTCCACAACTTGAGGGTTGGAGCTTGACTCCACGGCTCTTCTCTTCCTTATCCTTTGTTGCGGGGCTCGGATAACATCTCCCTCACCGGGGCAAAAGAACTCCCGCGCCAAAAAACCACTAGGAAGGGGATCATTACTAGGGAGCCTCATGTAAGAAACACCTCCCTCTCCCAACCACACACAACTCCACGGAACCGTGTCTAAAGCTTGGATCATGTGGGTTTCTACAAGACCCGCTTCATTGTAAAGATTTGTCCCAAACAATTGAGGTTGGTCCTCGGGAATTATGTCCACAAAATGGCGGACGAAAAGGGTGATAAGTCCCCCATAATTGATGCTCCCCTTCTTTCCCTTATGCTTGATCCCATTTGTCACGAACAACCTCGCCCAATCCGGCACTCCTTCTCCCTCGGGAAGCATAGCCCACAAGCACTCTCTCACGCTATCATTTACCTTGGTTGGCTCCCCCATTGAGAAAAAGAATGATGCTATCATCCTAGCAAGAATCCGTAGGGGTGGGTTGGTGATAGCGGAAATTTTATCATTGATAGTTTGGTGGGTTTTTCCCGTGATCCCACACCACATCTCATTTAGCTTTCCGGGTGGTGGATTGATGGGGGAAGGAGGTTGGGTAATTCTAAGGATCTCCCTCACCGTCTCAAAGGAAATTGAATGCCACACTGTGTTTAAACGAAAACTCACCGTCTCATTTCCCCTTACTTTCTCGATACTTAGGGTGGCTAGGAACTCCAAGGTGTAAGCGGGGTAGGTGTTACATTGGAGGTTCATGTATCTCTCAAGCCCCACCTTGGTAAGAAATGCCAAGGTTTGATCAAAAATCCCCATATCGTTCAAAGTACTTGGGTGAAGGAATTTTGAGATGTGAAGTGGTTTGTTGTCTAGATTTTTGAAGTGATTTTTGTAAGTGGCATTCAATCCCTCATTTCCCTTAAAAGGCTCGGGTGGGGGTGGTGGTGGTGGAGCATTGGATGACTCTCCTTTCTTACCCTTTCCCTTGGATTTGCCAATACCGAAAACCATCTTGAAAGTGATCCTTGTGATATAAATCAACCAACTTGAAACAACACAAATTTTTGAAAAAATTTTCTAAGGGGCAATTCAACAAACACCTTGAAGGCACTAGTGATAAAACAAGTTCTAAGATGGTGTTTGTTAATTTGTTCCTTCCCTAACAGAAATTTTCCTCAACAATCCTCAACCACAATCAACAAGAAATAATCTAAATCAACTAACAAAGAGTTCATTAGATTAAATCACAAGAGAAAAGTGAGAAAGTTTATACCGTCCCGAGTTCCTCAATGCTTGATGAAATGGAATGAGAACAAGTGAAACCTCCTATGCACCCTTCAAAACTTTTGCAAATCTTGAGAATAACCTGGAAAAGTCTAAGATTTTTGGTTAAAATAGGGGTTTTTTCAGAAATTTGGTTGTTGAAAAATGGTTGTTTGATGGTGGGGAAAGGTTTTACGAAGGATTGAGTGAAAAGATTTATAGATTGTTGATGGTGGGAGTGATTATTGAAGAGAATGGAGTGTTTGAGATGGGTTATTGAGAAGGGTTTTGGGGTTTCCTTGTGTCGATGAAAGCAATGTGGATATTGTATTGGGTAAGAATGAGGATAAAAATAAAGAAAAACCGGGATTTCTTGGCTTGCGCAGGTTGCGCAGGCTGCGCAATTTTTGTGAAGACCTGCGCTGGGATTGCGCAGGCTGCGCTTTGAGGTGCGCAGGCTGCGCCTCAGCTCGACATTTCCTACGTTTTTTTTTCATTTTGAAAACCCTGCGCAAGCTGCGCCCGTGACCGCGCAACCTGCGCTATGCCTCGCCATTCTTTCTTCTCAATTCTTTTTACTCTTCTTCTTACTTAGCCAACCTTCCACCTAACTCGTCTCCCTTTTCCGACTCGGCCTACACCTATTCTCGAGCACGCTTCCTCCAAAGTCTTAAACTAATCACTACACCATTCAACAAATCTCAAGAGTACTTGAATTTCAAAGCAAATAGATTATTTGGACTAAAAGAACAATTAAAGAGCTATGACAAGAAATTAAAACTAGTCTAAGAAAACAAGTAAATAAGGATAGAATATTTACAAACTTTGCCGTTATTTCATGTCGATGGCTCGACCACCTCTTTGCTTCCTCATTCTTGATAAACGGGGTCCTCGAGTTGGATCTCCCCTTCTCCATGCAATTCCATGTTCTTAAGGTAATGTTTCAACCTTTGCCCATTCACCTTAATCACTTTCCCGGTTTTTAGGTCTTCCACCTCAATGGCTCCATGAGGTAGTACCTTTCTAATTATGAAAGGCCCAAACCACCTAGACCTTAGCTTTCCGGGAAAATTCTTGAAACGGCTTTGGAAAACTAGCACCTCCTCTCCTTCCTTGAAAACCCGACGAGTGATCATTTGATCATGCAACCTCTTTGTCTTCTCTTTGTAGATTGCGGCATTGTCAAAAGCATCACATCGTAGTTCCTCCAATTCTTGAATTTGAAGTTTTCGGTGGAGCCCCGACTCATCATAACTTTGGTTGAATGCTTTAATTGCCCAATAAGCTTTGTGTTCAATCTCCACCGGGAGAACGATGACAACTTTTTCCATAGATGAGCCTATAGGGGGACATGCCGATGGGAGTCTTGTAAGCCGTCCTATAGGCCCACAAAGCATCATTGAGTCTCTTGCTCCAATCTTTCCGGTCGGGGTTGACCGTCTTCTCCAAAATGCTCTTAATTTCCCGGTTTGACACTTCCGGTTGGCCATTGGTTTGCGGGTGATAGGCCGTGGAAATCTTATGGATCACTCCATACTTCTTCAAGAGGGAGCCCACTAATTTGTTGCAAAAGTGGGTTCCCCTATCACTTATGATGCATCTAGGAAAGCCAAACCGAGAGAAGATATTGTCTTGCACGAAGGAACTCACGGTTTTCCCATCATCATTCCGTGTGGGGATAGCCTCAACCCATTTGGAAACATAATCTACGGCAAGTAGAATGTAGAGGTTGCCGCTTGAATTGGTGAACGGCCCCATGAAGTCGATTCCCCATACATCAAATATCTCAAGAAAAAGCATGGGTTGTTGAGGCATTTCTTGTCTTCTTGATATGTTGCCACAACGTTGACAACGATCACAGCTCTTCACAAATGCATTAGTGTCCCGGAATAAGCTTGGCCAATAGAATCCGCACTCCAACACCTTCCTAGCGGTTCTCTGAGGCCCAAAATGTCCGCCACACGCATATTCGTGGCAATGCTTAAGGATTGAAGGTACTTCAACATCCGGCACACACACCTCCTAATCATTTGGTCTTGACAAATTTTCCATAGATACGAGTCATCCCAAATGTAGTAACGGGCATTCTTCTTAATCTTGTCCCGTTGACTCGAAGATAGGGTGGTGGGGAACCTCTTGGTCGCAATATAATTCACAAGGTTTGCATACCAAGGCTCAATCACTCGCAACCCATAGAGCGATTCGTGTGGTAAACTCCCATCGACTACTCCCATCTTTCTTGCCACATCTTCATTTATGTGGAGCCGACTCAAGTGGTCGGCCACCACATTTGCACTTCCCTCCTTGTCTTTGATCTCGATATCAAATTCACTCAATAAAAGAACCCATCTCATCAACCTCGCCTTGGTATCCTTCTTATCAACAAGTTGTCTAATGGCCTTATGATCGGTGAAAATGACTACCTTTGCCCCCAAAAGATATGATCGGAATTTTTCTCCGTGGTGGTGTAGTTCCTTTGAGCATCATTCAAAAGTGATGAGGCATATTGGATCACATGTGCCACCTTTCCGTCTCGTTGGCCTAGAATCGCGCCAAGAGCGTAATCGCTAGCGTCCGTCATAATCTCAAAGGGAAGGTCCCATCGTGGAGATTGAATGATTGGTGCCGTCACCAACCTCTCCTTCAAGGTGTCAAAGGCCAACCTACAAACATCATTAAACACAAACTCCACATCCTTGTGCAAGAGCTTGCACAAGGGGTAAGCGATTTTCGAAAACTCTTTTATAAACCTCCGGTAAAAACCCGCATGTCCCAAAACCGACCTCACGTCTCGAGTATTAGTGGGATATGGCAAGGTTTTTATTACTTCCACCTTTGCCACATCCACCTCAATCCCTCTTTTAGACACTATGTGTCCTAACACGATGCCGCTTTTTACCATAAAGTGACATTTCTCGGAGTTCAACACTAAGTGTGACTCCGTGCATCGTGTTAGGACCATAGCGAGGTGGTCCAAACATGCGTCAAAGTGGTCTCCATGGACGGTGAAATCGTCCATGAAGACCTCTAAGACTCTATCTACAAGGTCCGAGAATAGACTCATCATGCAACGTTGGAAAGTACCCGGAGCATTGCATAACCGGAAGGGCATCCTTCGGTATGCATATGTTCCAAAAGGGCATGTGAACGTTGTTTTGGATTGGTCCTCCGGCTTAATTGGGATTTGAAAATATCCGGAGTAGCCATCCAAAAAGCAATAAAACTCTCTCCCCCCAACCTTTCTAGCATTTGATCTAGAAAGGGCAAGGGGTAGTGGTCTTTGAAGGTCACGGCATTGAGGCGGCGATAATCGATGCAAACTATCCACCCGGTTTGAATCCGAGTGGGGATTAAGGCTCCTTCTTTGCCTTCGATTACCGTCACCCCACCCTTTTTAGGTACACATTGAGTAGGGCTTACCCATTGGGAGTCGCTAATAGGATAGATGATTCCCATTTGGAGTAGTTTGATGATCTCTTCTTTCACAACCTCCATCATTGGAGGATTCAATCTCCTTTCCGGTTGTCGAACCGGCTTTGCTTCTCCTTCCAAACGAATCTTGTGCATGCAAATGCTTGGGCTTATCCCTTTAAGATCCGCAATACTCCACCCAAAAGCACCTTTGTACTTTTGCAAAACCTCCACCAATCTCTTCTCTTGGTCACCCTCAAGTGTGTTTGAAATTATAAGGGGTAGGGTATTTTTTTCACCAAGAAAAACGTATTTCAAGTGATCGGGAAGTTGTTTGAGATTGGGGGTGGGTGGTTTTATAGTAGAGGATAGTGGTCTTTCAAGGGAAGCCTCCAAGGGAAGAAATTTTTTTTGGAATGTGCAAGGAATAGTCGAAAAACAAGGCAAAACAGGGCTGGGAAATGCGCAGGCTGCGCTTGGGGTGTGCGCAGGCTGCGCCTGACTTGCGCAGCTGCGCCCGTAATCTGCGCAGGCTGCGCCTATGGTCGCAGTTTGCTCCTTCTTTTCTTTTAATTTGTATTTCGCCCTTGAAATTCCTGCGCAGCTGCGCACCTCCTGTGCGCAGCCTGCGCCCTGGCTCGCATTCTCACTTCCAATTTCTTTCATTTCCTCTCCTTCTTTGGTTTCTTCCAAGGGTTCTTCCTTCTCCAATGCTTTGATAGTTTCCTGCACATCATTAGACAACAAGAAAACGCAACCCTTCTTTCTCCACATCATTAGTGAGAGCCACTTCAAGAGGGCTCCTATGACAAAGTTTATAAACTTGATTTGCTAATGGCTCAATGACATCCAAAAAATAACAAAAGCTCAACTCATCGGCTCTTTTCATGGACTCATACACATTGTATTTTATGATGTTTCCCTCAAATTCCATGGTTAAGTTGCCATCATACATATCAAGTTTGGTCTTAGAAGTTCTCATGAAAGGTCTTCCTAACAAAAGGGGTGTAGCCTTGGAATCCGGCTCCATGTCTAAAACATAGAAATCAGCCGGGAACATGAAGTTGTCAACTTCAACTATGACATCCTCAATAAAACCTTTGGGTTGAATTATTGACCGGTCCGCCAATTGAATGACGACATTTGACTTAGACAAAGGGGGTAACTCTAAAGTCTCATACACGGAGTAAGGCATGACATTTATGGAGGACCCCGAGTCTAACATGGCTCTAGCAAAAGATTCACCCTTAATGGAGCACGGTATAGTTAGCATGCCCGAATCATCACATTTTTCGGGAAGGTTTCTTTTAAAAATTGCCGAGACATGCCCACTAACCGTGACTCTCTCAATTCCTTTTCTTGGCTTCCGTTTAGGGGTACAAAGTTCTTTTAGGAACTTTGCATACCTAGGAACGGATTTGATAATAGTAAAGAGAGGGATGTTGACCTCACATTTCCTAAAAGTCTCATAAAGATCGGAGTCTTTATCAATCCTTTTAGGATTTGTGAGGGCACTTGGGAATGGTACCTCCGGTTCAAGGTCCTTTGAGAGAATCTCCAAAGTGTCATTGGCCTTCTTCCGGGGCTCTTTGCTTACTTCCTTGGTTGGTGGGGTGTTGTTGTCCACCTCCTTCTCTTTTCCTTTTGAGGATGTTTCAACTCTTGGAGTGACCTCTAGTTCCTCCTCCTCCACTTCAATTTCTTCAATTACCCAATCCTTGGACTTAGCTCTTGTCTTCTTGGGAGTGGTGTCTAGAGTTCTTCCCTTCCTCAAGGTCATGGCACTAGCATTTTGCCGAGGAGGAGGGAGAGTGGTGGAAGGAATGGAAGATGAACTCCTTTGTTTGTTCTTTGCCATCTCTTCGGAAATTGCCCCATTTGATTCTCAAGATTTGTAAACCTTGCATCATTCATGGTTTTCTCATTTGCCGACCTCTTGTCGGAATCCGCTTGTCCCTTCAAAAGAGCCTTGAGCATCTCTTTCATTGACATGTCTTCTTCATTAGGCTTTTGTGATGTATTGCCTTGATTTCCACCATTGGGTGGTCTTTGAAAATCTGTGTTTCTTTGAAAGTTTGTTCCTTGTTGATTTTGGCCTTGTTGATTTTGGCCTTGGTCCCTCAAGTGGTTGAATTTTCCATTCACAAAACTCTTTGATTTATCTCCTCCCCAACTAAAGTTTGGGTGATCTCGTGAGCCTATGTTGTAAGTGGCTCCACTTGGGTCATATTTGTAGTATCCACCACCGGAAGGATTCCTTGAGTTGTAGTGTCCTTGCCCCATAGCACTAACATTTTCAACCCCAACATCCTCCACTTGCATGATAGGACAAACCTCTACCGGGTGAGGACCTTGGCAAAAAGAACATTCAACTTGGCCACCTTGGTTTCCACCATCTCCTTGTGAGCCTACCAACATGTTGGCTACAAGAAGCTTAAGTTCTTCCACACTTTTCTCAAGTTTTGAATTTGATGAAGAAGAGGCTCCCATGGCGGAGGTATTCTTTGTAGCTTGACGGGACCTTCCATGCATTCTTGTACTAGCGGCGAGCCTCTCGATGAGCTCATTAGCCTCCACCACCGAATAATTTTCCAATCCTCCACCGGTGGTGGAATTGACCATCCGTTGGTCTTGCTCATTTAGACCATCATAAAAATGAACAAGCAAATCATCTCCACTCAAACCATGGTATGGGCATTGAGCTACAAGCTTCTTAAATCTCTCCCGGTACTCATACATGGTCTCCCCACTCCCTTGCTCAATAGATGTTATTGCCTTCTTGGCATGATTGTGGCGGGAATCCGGATAGTATTTCTCTAAGAAGGCCGCCTTCATATCCGTCCATGTGTTTATGATGCCCGGAGGTAGATAATAAAGCCAATCTTTCGCACCATCGTGAAGAGAAAAAGGAAAAGCCCGCAACTTAAATTGATCCTCGGATACTCCGGTGGGAATGGTGCCTTGGCACATCATGTGAAATTCCGCTAGATGTCGGTTTGGATCATTTCCCGCTAAGCCATAGAACTTAGGAAGGTTGTGGATGAAATAACCCTTCAACTCAAAGTTTCCATTGGCCCCCATTGGTGGATAGGTAATGCATGAGGGTTGTTCCTCATAATTCCGGGCACGAAGCTCCCGAATAGTTCTAGTGTCATCCGCCATTCTTGGGTATTCAACTTCAATTGGGTCAATCTCTATGGTTGAGGGTGAGTTCTCAATGGATGTGTAGCTACTAGGTGGACTTGCTTCTTCCTCTTGACGGTTACGGTGGTAAAAGGGGTTCGAGAAGAGCCACGAATATGCCGCACTTTCCTCCGATTCAACGTTGGTATCCCCTTCTTGTGACCTAGGCATAAGCAAAACACTACACACTAAACAAAACTAATTAGAACTACCACTTACTTACAAAGATATACCAAATTGACTAAAAATGACTAACAACAAATAAGCAAAACACAACTAAAAGTTCAACACAACACAAAACACAAACAAGCTTTAGCTATGTTGCCCTTCCCCGGCAACGGCGCCAAAATTTGATACGGAAAAACTAGTGGTCGTTATTACACTAATTATCTCGCCAAACAAATTATAAAACCTAAACTAGACTCGACTATACTCGAAATAAAAGTAGTAAAGTGCAAGTTAAGGGTCGAACCCAAGAGAAGGGAAATAACTAAAAACTTGCTTACACACGACTAAACAAAGATTTAAAGACAAATTAATGATGCTTAGAGACTAAAGATAAATGACTTATCAACAAACTATGGATATTCACATAAATGAACAACAAGGAGATAACATAAATGCAAGGATTCAATGATTGGGAAAGCATTCATAAAGACAATAAAAGAGCAATAAATGAGAAATGATTTGGGCTTGGCAATAACACAAACACGTAGTGTGCGATAATCAATATGAGAGAAAAACTTGGTGTAACCGTCACAAAGTCACCCGACAAAGACTTGCTCGACTCTAACAACCCCTTAAACTATCCAACCCTAACCAACATCTAAAGAAAGCGAACCACACAACTAAACCGTGTATGTAATTCCGTTAATTCCAAAAGATGTGATGTAGAAACTAAACTCACTAATCATTAAACCATGAAAGCAAGGAAAGTTATGTAATTTCCTACTCATACATATGTCTCATCTAAGCCAACTCAACATACATACAAGTTTGCTTCAATTAACATCAAGTAAACTAAACCGATTACTTAACATATGCGAAAACTAAGCAACTAAGATGCAAGGGTGATCAATCCACACAAATAATTACTTAGAATGTAAAAGATAAACTAAGGAAACAACATTAGATAAAAAGAAAGGGTTATTTGAGTCTTACAAAGTCAAAGTCGGAGACTTTGATCGGAATCACACCAAGAGTAAAGGAGATTAGCTCCTCATTAGCATAATTACAAGCTTGAAAAATAAGGAAAGATTACAACTTAATTAAAGAGTAAAATGTTCTTGTTCTAGAGATAAGATGATGTCTTAAAACATTCTGAAGTTGAGTATTTATACCCCTGCACAAAACCCTAGGATAATTTCATTTTAAAAGCCCAAACACGGATTAGAAAATCCGTGTAAAACAGGGATGCGCAGGGGGCGCAGGCTGCGCAATGAAGTTCTTGCCTGCGCTGGGATTGCGCAGCTGCGCACGACATTTGCGCAAGCTGCGCAGTGCCTCGCAGCTTGCTTTCCTTTGTTTCATTTCTTCAATTTGCATCAAAACTTCAAGTCTTCCCAAGTTCACCTCACAAGTCACTTCTCAAGCAAGATAGATGGACGATGTTGATACATGCGCGTCATTCTTTGACCGTGGAACGGTTTCCCTTGATCATTGAATTCCGATCATAAGAATTAACATGAAACAAGTGTAAAAATGCTATAAAACCACAACATGACCAAATATCAAACACTTGACAAAACGACACTAACGACCCGTAATAAAAGACTAGATTGTGATAAAATCACAATCTAAGACCGACACAACTCTCTACTATCAGTGTTACTCCCTCCATTCTTTTTATATCACCTCATTCCCCCTTTGGACACTATTTACAATCGAGTATTCAACGTCAGTTTTCTCTCGATCCGTTCATGGAAATATATTCATGTGAGATCTTTTTTAATTTGTCTTGATAAGAGGATTAAGAATATCAAAATTTTATAATTTTTAGTAGTATGTAGCTAAAGATATAATCGAAACAAAATGAGTATTGACAAACGTGTAAAAAGAAATAGGGTGATATAAAAAGAATGGAGAGAGTAGCTTTTTCATTAATTGAAGAACATTTAAATGGAATCGCCATATAGTGAATCACGTGGGATTAGGTAGTTAAATTGATAGCATGATATAAAATTTTAAATAATCCAATTTTTTAAATGTCTTGGATTTATTAATAACAAAATCTAAAAGTATTAAATTCAAAGCCAAAAAGTTTTATGGAAACTGATAATTTATGTCACAAATTCCATTTTGTGATAGGTCAAATATTATTCATGTAATAAGGAAAAGACACACACTTTATGATTCCCTAAACATGTCCTTGTGGGGAATAAACATGTATTCACCCTAAAATTTATAAGATTATAACGAAAATTTATACATGTAAATATCGTCATAAGATGAAAAACATATAAAACGAATTGAAAGGATGCACAACCTTAGGTCCTAGCGCGATTGGCCTATGAACAGGAATTAAAAGAAATTTCCTCCTATAACTTGCACCCAAGACTCGTCTGAGATGATGCCGCGTGTGCTAGAAATGCTCTCCAATCGCCTTGCAATATGGGGTGACTTTTTGTGAGTTTTCAGGTGTGAGATCTAGGTTTTTGGGAGAAACTGTTCTCAAAAACCCTAATTCTTGTGAATAATAAAATACCAGTCCGTCTGACAAAAGGAGAGTTCTTCTCCTTTTGTAACACTTGGTCGGCCGAAATAGGTCAAAGGGTGAGAGTGGGCTTTCCACTCTTACCTTATTCTCTTGTGTGATTCGACCCTAAAGCTAAAATATAATCCGCGGGTGACAAATCCACTTTTCAATGCACTAGAAATATTGAACGACCTCAGCGGGAATCCTTTAGAGGTATTCTCCGAATGAACGAGGAAGATCATTTGGGTAAGTATTTAGGATGTCCTATAATAGATAACAGAGTAACTAAAAATACTTTCGAAAGTATTATTCAATCTTCTTGCACCCAATTATCGAAATGGAAAGCAAATTCTTATCACAAGCAGGTAGACTAGCTCTGATCAATGCTAATTTAGCCTCGAAGAGAACTTTTCAAATGCAAAGCTTCCTTCTTCCCTCATCAATCCATAAGAGATTACATAAAATTAATAGAGACTTTCTTTGGAATAAGAATCGTATCCTTCACAACACTCCCTGAATTTGATTGGCTGACATAAAGTTTTCTTACCGAAATCGATTGGTGGACTGGGAATAAAATCTTCTGAAGTCGCTAATAAAGCCCAACAAATGAAACTTCTATGGAAAATCCTTATTGATAAGGAAAGCATATGGGTTTGAGTGATAATTAAAAAATACTTGAGAAATTGTTCACTATTTGATCATAAGCCTAGCTCAGTCTGTTCTTGGCAATGGCGTGAGTTTATGAGTCTTCAGACTCTCTTTAGAAAAGGACTGAGATGGCAGATAGGTAATGGTAGCAACATTAAGTTTTGGTCTGATAATTGGGTTTTCTCACACCCATTTACCAGCATTACGAGTGATGATAATAGTAGCCGTGATCTTAATCTTTTGGTTAAAGATTTCATAACCTCCGAAAAACAATGGGATATTTGTAAATTAGTCAATCTAGTAAATAACGATATTGTAAATCAGATTACTAACATTCCACTACCACATAATGATATTCCAGATACCCTCATATGGGGCTTGTCCGTGGATGGAAATTTCTCTACAAAAACAGCAACTTGGCTAGCGTAAGGTTTGTTCGATCAAGCTCATGACAAATGTAAATTTCAGTGGGTTTGGAGATTGAATATTCCACCAATTCAAAATCGAAATTTTTTATCTGAAAAGCATGTGTTGACGGTCTCCCAACGAAAGATAGACTTCTTAAAAGTCATATTAATGTCCCAGCTCATTGCATTTTGTGCAACTATCCTAGTGAAAACAAAGATCATTTCTTTTATGAATGTCCTTTGATTGGGTCTATTATACAAGAAATGAACATTACTAGCTACAATAATTTTTTTTGTCAAATTATGATAGTATTGCAAGTCAAAGTTTTCTAATGAAGCTTAATTATCTCAAAGACTTAATTCCACGAGATGATTTCGTTAAGATTATTTTTATTTGGTGGAATACATGGTTTTATAGAAATGATATTCTCTTTAATAATGTTAATTCCACTATAAACAAACTTATTACTTTATGTAATAATCGCATTAAGACCTGGAACGAAACTAGACATAAGGATCTCAACAATCTGGAGAAAAAAATGTCAACAAGAAACACTTCGAGTAAGAAGGAAATCTGGTGGGAGAAACCTAAAAATGGCATCCTAAAGCTAAATTTTGATGGATCGAGAACATATGGCAATGAAGCTGCTTTAGGATATTGTATAAGAGATCATAATGGTGTTGTTGGGAGCAAAAAAGTGCGGATCTAATAGTATTCTTGTCGCAGAAGCTCTCGCTCTAAAATAAGGTATTTTAGCCGCTAAAGACTTAGGAATCTCGAAATTAATTGTGGAGGGTGATAATTTATGTGTTATCAACTCATTTCGTAGCACTTGACAGATCCCGTGGAAAAATCTTTAGTATTATTAAGGATGTGAAACTTGATCTTCATTTTTTCGATGAAGTGATGATTAAACATTGCTTTCGTGAAGCCAACAAAGTTTGTTGACTTCATGGCTTCTGTTGGACATTCATGTCCAACTCTTTCGAGATGGGTTGAAAATCGATGGCTTCAACTTACCTTACTCAATCGATAGGATGAGATAGGTTGGCCATATCCAAGAGGATGAACCTAATTTTCTTACCTTATAAAAAAAGGGATTTTCTACAAGGTAACCCCATGTTTTCTACAATTCTACGAGATAACCCTGCCCTTTTATTCAATGCACATGATAACCCTCTACTTTATATAAACTTATTAGCGTGACCTCTACTTTGCATTTTGTCCAATTGGGGCAAAATTTTCATGTTGATAGACAATTAGTAGACAATTAGCAATGACGTGGAAACTCAAATAAAAAGAACACTTAGCCGCTCTCTTTCATTACAATGACATTCACATGCTCCTCTATCTCTTATAATAATCTTATAGAAATCTTGTGGGAAGAAAATTAATAACATTTTTTTTATCCGTGGTGATTTGCTAGTCTTTAAAGAGAAAAATCTTAGCGTTTTTTTTTCTAATGATATAAAATGGTTGTTCACGTACTTTTGTTGCTTGATTGGTTTTCAATTCAGTTCACAATGATGTTCATTTACTTTGAATATAAAGTTTGGAAATCAAACGTTTTATTTTGAAGAATTGTGAAAAATGAGAAATTAAGATTGAAAAAATTGAAGAAAATGTGGATGTGAGAGACAATGGGTTAAATTAGAGGGAAAAAAATTAAGAAGAAAAGGAAATTAGAAGGGAGTTATTAACGGAGGTTAATGTCAGCATACAAAATTAGCATCATACTTACCAATTCAATTTGACAGGATGTAAAGTAGAGGTCATGCTAAAAATTTTTATAAAGTAGAGGGTTACCATGTGTATTGAATAGAAAGGTAAGGTTATTTCGTAGAATTTGGAAAAATACGGGTTACCTTGTAGAAAATCCCAAAAAAAAAAAAAAAATTCAAGCTTGACATGTAGTACGAACTTAAAGAGAGTCAATGTTTTGTCAATTCAAAAATTCTTATTTGCAACGGCACTATCCGTCGCAAGTTTGTGACGGATACCGTTTTCTCTCACAAAATAGCCACTTTTTTTTTCTCTCCAACACTATTTTTGTGGTCCCCTTTCTCCACTAGCTCATTTTATATGCCTTTTATGATAAACGATATTTTCCGATATCGTTTATATTGTGATGTTAGCGTATAATATCTTTGACATATTAGTTAAGTGTATATATATGGTTACCTTATATGTAGGAACTAACCTAGGGATGTTAGTATATATGTACGTGTATTAGGTTTGATTAATGATCAATAATATCAATATCAATCTTTTTCCTTCTTCTTGCTCTGCCGTCAGTTCTATATGGCATCAGAGCCATCCTGTTGATCCATTAAAATTGAAAAAAAAAAAAAAAAAAAAAAAAAAAAAAAAATTGTAACCACACATAAACAATGACGCAAGGAGAAGGAAACTCAAAAATCAATTCAAATAATAATTCCAATACTAAACAAATTCCACAATCCTCACCACTGTACTTGCATCCAAGTGAAAGTCCAAATTTATCATTAACTCAAACCATATTTAATGGAGAAAACTTTAAGTTATGGGCAGATGCAGTTCGAACGGGCCTCGATGCTAAAAACAAATTGAGTTTTATCGAGGGTACCATAAAGAAACCTCTTGTTAAGGAAGGCGAGGAAGAGAGTTTAGAAGTCGTAGCTTGGCGACAATGTAACGCAATGATAAAAGCATGGTTGCGTAATTCTATTGATCCAAAAATCCAGCCCAGTATAGCGTTCTCTGGGACTGTAATGGAGATTTGGAAGGAGTTGCATGAACGCTATTCTAGAGGTAATGCACCGAGAGTTCATCAACTGAAAAGTGATCTCACAGAATGCAAGCAAAAGAAAAACCAATCCGTAGTTGAATACTACACCCAATTGAAGACCATTTGGGATGAATTGGCCAATCTTAGTCGTGTGCCTAAGTGCTCATGTGGTGCTGCTACTGCTCTGTTAAAAGAACGTGAAGAGGAGAAAGTACATCAGTTTCTCATGGGTTTTGACAATGCTCTTTTTGGCCATCTAAGATCAAATCTGTTGATGGAAGATGAGGTACCCTCATTAAATAGGGCATATGGCTTGGTCTTGCGCGAAGAGAGACATCGCACCGTCGTCAAAGAAAAGGAAGATGCAGTAGAGGCAGCCATGGCAGCACAAGTTTCGAATAACAATGCTGGAAGGAGTAATGTTGCTGATCAGACGAAAGTAAGAGGCGAGTCCGAAGTTGTACAATGCACGTACTGCGGCAAGAATTGGCACACCGAAGACAATTGTTGGGACAAGCTAGGTCTTCGTGGCAGAGGCAGAGGCCGCGGTAGGGGTCGTGGCAGAAGTAGCAGAGGACATGGTGGAAGTCAGCACCGTGCCAATGCTGCCAGCACTGCTGAAAGTGACTCACAAAAGCTAGAATTCACTCAGGAAGAGATGATACAGTTGCGTGGTTTACTAAGTAATAAAGGTGATGGTAGTGCAAAGCAAGCAGGTATGAATAATTGTCCTTTTGCAAATTGGTTACTCGACAGCGGGGCATCGCATCATATGACAGGGCAACGTAATTTGCTTAATAACATAAGGACCGGTAAAATGTCTACTGTTGGCTTACCTGATGGATCATGTATCAAGGCTCAAGAGCGTGGAAGTGTGGTCTTGAAAGAAAATTTCATACTTAAAGCTGTTCTTTATGTCCCATCTTTAACCTGTCATTTAATTTCTATTCAACAATTGATTAGAGAAAACAATTGTATTGTGACTTTTTATAATGATCATTGTGTTATACAGGACCAATCTACGAGGATGAAGATTGGGAAGGGTGAGCACAGAGATGGGGTCTATTATTTCAAGGGCGAAAGAGGAGATACGGTGGCGCGTACTAGTCTTAATGGAGATGCGAGATTGTGGCACAGAAGACTTGGACACCCATCATCCAGTATTTTACCTCTTTTCTCGAATTTAGTTGGTTTTAATTTGTCATGGAATGCTAGTGATATTTGTGACCCGTGTTGTCGGGCCAAGCAGACTCGTTCGGTTTTTAATTTAAATAATAAAAGAAGTGATGAACTTTTTGGTATTATACATTGTGATATTTGGGGAAAATACCATGTTAAAAGTTTGTCGGGAGCTCAATATTTTCTTACAATTGTTGATGACCGAAGTAGAGGTGTTTGGGTTTATTTGATGCGTGATAAAGGAGAAGCTAGTCAGTTATTAATGAATTTTTGTAACATGACTAAGACACAATTTGGAAAGGGAGTTAAGATAGTACAAAGTGATAATGGGGCGGAATTCCTTTCCGGTAATATGAAAGACTATTATAATGAACATGGAATAATTATTCAAACTAGTCAAGTAGATACCCCACAACAAAACGGTAGGGTGGAACGGAAACATAGACATATCCTGGAAAAAGCTAGGGCCCTTCGCTTTCAAGGCAATTTACCCGTTGATTTTTGGGGAGAATGTGTTCTGACCGCTGCGTACCTAATTAATAGGACACCCACTCGTTTACTAAATGGTCTTACTCCTTATGAAGTTTTGTATGGAACCCGACCTTGCCTTGATAATATTCGTGTTTTTGGGAGCGTGTGTTATGCTCACAATAAAGACAAGCCCAAAGATAAGTTCAATGAACGAGGAAAAAGGTGCTTGTTTTTAGGATATCCTCATAGCAAGAAAGGTTGGAAGGTTTATGATTTAAAAACAAAGCAATTGTTTGAGTCACGAGATGTAATATTTTACGAGCACGTATTTCCCTTCATGAGTGAATCTGCCACTATACAAGAAATAAATCAAACAAATGACAATGGTTTGCTGGCCTTTGATGATGAGTTAAGTATTAAGCAACAGAATGTGGTTGAAAGTGAAAACACGCATGAGAATATTATTGAAAATGTTGCCACAAATGAAATGAGCCGAGAGACCAACAATGAGGATGTAAATGATGCTGACTGTACCAAAACAGAAGACATAGCAGCAGGGAATAATGAAACAGGGACACAAAATGAAATTATGGGAAGAGGTGCTCGTGAAAAGTTCGATCCGTATTGGAAGAAGGACTACGTTTGCAAGTCGACACGCATCCTAGACCCCAATTCAAATGCTCACTCGACCCAATTAACATCCGTAAAGAAAGGTACTCGTTATCCTATGGTTAATTACGTCACTACAAACTGTTTTTCTACTAATCACAGGAGTTTTCTAGCCAAGATAGATGCAGTAAAAGAACCGCGTAATTACCACGAGGCTGCCCAAAGCAGCGAATGGAGAGAGGCCATGATGAAAGAATACGAAGCTCTCGAGAAGAATGGTACTTGGAAGGTAGTTGATCTTCCAAGTGACAAAAGACCCATTGGGTGCAAGTGGGTTTATAAAGTGAAATATAAGGCAGACGGTTCCATCGAGAGATACAAAGCAAGATTGGTTGCTCAAGGATACACCCAAGTGGAAGGAGTGGACTATCATGAAACCTTTGCTCCGGTTGCCAAAATGACAAGCGTACGTTGCTTACTTACTGTTGCGGTCACAAAAGGATGGTCCATAGCTCAGTTAGATGTCAATAACGCATTCCTTCACGGTGAGTTACACGAGGAGGTTTATATGAGAATGCCACTTGGTTTTGATGGACAAGGATCAAATAAAGTATGCAAGCTAATGAAATCCTTATATGGGCTCAAGCAAGCTTCCCGAAATTGGTTTGCAAAATTGTCGGATTCTTTAGCAAGGTACGGTTTTGTCCAATCCATGGCTGACTATTCGTTATTTACTTACAACAAAAATGATGTTGTTCTTGGTATTTTGGTATATGTGGACGATATGATAATTGTGAGTAATAACGATGAGGCTAGTACTCGTCTTAAGGGTTTTCTTGACCGAAGTTTTGGTATCAAAGACCTCGGTAACCTTAAGTATTTTCTCGGGATAGAAGTAGCCACAGGAGCCCGAGGACTCTTCCTTAGCCAGAGGAAGTATGCCATGGAGATTATAGAAGAAGCTAAGTTAGATGGGGTGAAACCAGTAGACACGCCAATACAACCCAATCATAAGTTAGAATTGGCGACAGGTGCTATTTTACATGATCCTATGAAGTATCGGCGTCTAGTAGGGCGTCTTATTTACTTGACAATCACAAGACCTGATTTGGTTTATGCCGTACATATATTGTCACAATTTGTACATGCCCCAAGAAAAGAGCACTTAGATGCGGTGTATCGAGTAATTCGGTTTTTGAAGGGAATCCCAGGAAAGGGAATTGTGATAGAACGAAATGGTGATTTAAATTTGCATGGATATTCGGATTCCGACTATGGGACGTGTCCTTTATCTCGAAAGTCTTTGACAGGGTATTTTGTCATGTTGGGTAATTCACCCATTTCATGGAAGGCACGAAAGCAGAGTACGGTGGCGAAATCTACGGCCGAGGCAGAGTATCGTGCATTGGCCAACGTGACTAGTGAAGTCATTTGGTTAAAATCATTTCTTGAATCACTGGGAATTAATCATACAAAGCCCATTGAATTATTTTGTGACAACAAAGCTGCTTTGAGCATAGCGAAAAATCCCGTGTTTCATGATAGAACAAAGCACATTGAAATTGATTGTCATTTCATACGGCATCATATAGTTAGCAAGACGATTGCGACTTCTTATATACCAAGCAAGGAGCAAAGGGCAGATATTTTTACGAAGGCGCTTGGAGTTGACACTTTCCGTTATCTACAATTCAAGTTGGGCATCAGACTACCGAGTGCTCCAACTTGAGGGGGAGTGATAAACGATATTTTCCGATATCGTTTATATTGTGATGTTAGCGTATAATATCTTTGACATATTAGTTAAGTGTATATATATGGTTACCTTATATGTAGGAACTAACCTAGGGTTGTTAGTATATATGTACGTGTATTAGGTTTGATTAATGATCAATAATATCAATATCAATCTTTTTCCTTCTTCTTGCTCTGCCGTCAGTTCTATATTTTATCTCACAAAATATCCGTAACAAATGGTGACCCATCGCAAGCAAGACTTACTATTGTCAATTAGCACAAACGAAAGAAAAGTGACGAAAGTACAGAATATTTGTATAAAAAAAACTCATATTAAAAGTAAATAAATGAAAAGAGTGATATAAAGTTTAAAGACATGAAGGATAGGCCACTAAAAAGAGAAAGGCTGCTGCATATTGTCGTAGAGTAAGAATTGGACAAATGCATCGCCCATTTCGATATCACATTGTCTCCCCGATTCCGGACTTACGTGATGCGTGTCGAACTTTCAGTTTCTGGCTTTCTGTACGTAGATAAACTGTACGGGTTGCGGGGTTGTGTTCTACATGTGTCGTCGTCACTAGCTCTGGATTTACATGTTTTGCATCAATTGCTTGACGTCTTTTTTGTTTGTGTCTCAAGACTTGCTTCGGCCCTAATACACCAGTTACGAGTAATTATTATGTGCGGCTTTTACAATGATAAGATTAAGACCAATACACATATTCAAATCTTTTAGAATGAAAGTGTACTATAATAAATGACGGAAGTAGTTAAGATTTTTTATTATGGGACTGAAAATTGTCAATATAAGGGAGAACAACTAATTTCATAAGGTAAATTTCAAAAAAATTAAAAAAAAATTAACTAAAAATTTGTTTTTTTCATTTTCACTATTGAGCCACTACTACAAAAGATAAATCCAAACAATATAAGAAAATGAACAAGTGTATGAAGTGTTAAAGTTCATTATATATATATAGTCGCTAGATGTAAACAACAACAATATAAGAAAATAAACAAGTGTTTAAGTCCGTCCTTAACCGCTAAGACACATTAACATTACAGTTAACTTAAGAATGTCATTTATATAAGATTTGACTTCCCTTGATTAAAAAATAAAATAAAAATTTCATTAATTAAGGGCGCACCCTTGAATCTGTCCCTAGTCAAGACAAACAAGGCATCACATGTGCCCACAACAACAACAAAATTAACTTGGCCCTTCAACAATGACATCTTCAAATGATTTTTGATCCAATTAAAGTGCATGTGTAACGCTCCCAATTTTCGGTTACCAATAGTTAAAAACCTTTGATTCGGAATTCGGGAGTGCTAGCGATGCTACTCCAAATAAAGTTGCGATATCAAATAAATACAAGGATTGAATAATAAAATAACATTGCGGCAGAATAAACTTTAAATAATTATAACTCTTAAAGTTAAATAAACGGAACAATAAAGATCTCCAACATCTTAAAAAAATAATTTTAATTATAGTAGAAACAATAATATACTAGTCTTTATTAACTAATCTAAACGCGTGTATGCTCTCTCCCCCAACTCAAATGTTCCATCATATGATCATATAACATAACCAAAATTTGTCAATTACAGTACTCCCCGCAAAATCGAAAATAGTGATTGAATGGATCATTGCAAGCCCACTAGTAAAAGATTTGGTAGAGGCTCTCGTCGGCCATCTAAAGGGGAGTGATGAGGCCGCTGGTAACAAAGGCGGGGGTAGGGTGGGAAGGCAGTAGGATAATTTATGGAGGGTTTTGAGAACGTATATTACACGATTTTACAATTCATGTGAATTAAGAATGTTGTTTGGTTACATATAGGTATTGTAATTCATGTAGTCATCCTCACTTACCTAGTGGTCTAGGTAAGCAACTTCCTCTATTATGGAGGAATTAAAATTCATGGAAAGATAATTCAAGTGAATTGGAGCACCCAAACAACCTAGCCATTTTGCAATTCACATAAATTAAAATTCATGTGTAATTTGGTGGATAATCAAACAATCCCTTATTTTCCCTATCAATTCGCAATAGAATTATCCAAAAGCTCAAATTTTCCTTAAGATCATCATATGCATTCCTTAATTTGTTTTTTTATCGCAACAAATAGATGAATTAAGTTCTCTTATTGTTGACTAGTTAATACTTCCTCCATTCATATCCAACCTACATATATTCTTTTTTCATCCATTCATATCCACTCTACCACTTTTCTAAAAAAGAAAACAAAATGACTAAACTACCCTTATGGAAACCATTTAACTACATAAAATGTCACTCCATGGCCCACCTATAACCCACCATCACACATTTAAATTAATAAAAAAACATCTTACACACTTCCAAATGTACCTTTAATAGTTTTTTAATATCTTTCTTAATATTTGTGCATAAAGCATATGTGCGCTTTGGATATGAACGGAGGAAGTAATATATATTGTGCACTTGAATTTGCATGAAGCCACGAAAACTATAATTTTAATCTCGTCCGTAATAGATAAAATTATGTAAAATAGTTCTCATGACATAAATTCAACTCTTATTAATATTAAATTTGTCTTTACAACACTATTTATACCAGAAAAAGAAAATACATTTAATTAAAACATGCTACATTTAAACGATGATAAAATTCTAATTTCAGAAAAAAAAAGAATAAATTTGCTATCTATTTAGCAAAAATGCAAAATGCCATTGATAATATCGAATTTGGTATGACCCGTTGACATCGTAGACCGCTTGCCGCTGTCTCATTTCGTTGTTGAGGAAGGCGATTGCTTTGTGCATTCATTTAAAATATTTTACACAGATTCATATTTGTGCCGGCGGTATCCGTCACAAGCTTGTGACGGATACCGTTTTCTCTCACAAAATTCCCACTTTTCTCTTTCTACATTATTCATGTGCTCCCTTTCTCCACTAACTCATTTTATATCCATTTTATCTCACAAAATATCCGTCACAAATAGTGACCCGTTAAAAGCAAGACTAACTAAATATTTTATAAGAATGAAATACACGTGGAAGGAATTAGGATGATTGAAATAGTGGTCCCTCCTGATACTAGTGAAGCACAAGGGTTTTGACGCGTGTACATATCAGCTTGGCCTGCCATGTGCCTTTTACATGCCAACTAGCTTGCTCTCTTTTCCTCCTCTACGGAATCACAACTTCAAGGACCTTACCATTCCAACGAAGTTGTCAAAGAGGTCGCGATTTTATTATGTCACTCTAATTACGTAATTAAGAAACTAATTTTGATGACTTTGTATTGATTTTGGTGACATTGAAGTTCTTAGGGCTAATTTGTGATCTCAAAATGAGTTGATGTCATTTGACGTGTCAAAGTGTTATTATCTTATTATATTATTTGGTGGGGTAGAAAACATATTTAATGATTGGAAATGTTGGAAAATGAAAAATGAGTAGAAAATGATTGGGTTGATGCCCCTAGATCGTGACTTTCTGCTTGGGAGGGTGAAAGTGAGTTGAAAGTGTGTCGAGATAATTAAAGTGAGATTAAGAGCTAAAACGTTGACAATCTAGTTAGCGTGACCTTCTGCTTGGGGATGGTCTTATTATATATGAAGATTTTTTTTAAATAATGGCCAAGAAAATAAAATATTTTTTGGTTTGGTTTGGTTTTAAAAGTATTTGTCAAAATGATGTTTAAGTACGTTTGAATTTTTCACACCTAACACACGGACTAATTAAACACGTCGTTGCAAATGATGTGTTTGGTGTAAATATGTTAAAGGAAAAAAAAAAATTGACGTAAACACTCCATTGAGAATGGTGTTTCTATATATAAAGGTAGACACGCCGTTGTGAATGGCGTGTCTTTTTAACAGTGTTGATCCCCAACAAGGCATCCTAAATGAAAGTTTGGACAATATTCCCAAAGCAAAGCTACCATTTCCTCAAAGGCTCAAACCAATACCTCACTATCTCCTAGATAATCCTAAACGATTACGACCACAACCATCCACGTGTTTGACGCCTTGACGATTTCGCCACCGCAAATCCTCAATCGCACCAACACTTGCTAACCAGTGCCGAATTTTTCTTCCCTACCAATTATTAATAAACCGGAGAGACGAGTATACCAGTGGTGTCATCGGAGACGAGTCACGACACACCGGAGGACAACAAAGAACTGCATTGAGGTCGTAACACAAAGATCGTCCCACAAATCTATTGAATCATGGTGGAGATGTAATATAATTAACAAATGATTTGATTGTCCATTATAGTATACCAATCCTCTTTAAATAATAGAAACTTGAGGTTGTCGATGGCGGTCGATTCATCGGGTGGGTAGATGAGTAACATCAGTGACAACGGCTAATGGTTGATTTATTGCTACTTGTTGGTGGTTTGCTCACAGTGATTTATGTTGATTGCGCGTGAATGACAATTGATTTGGCAGTTTGCACTTTGCAGGAGTTTTTTTTATAGGAGAGAAAGGGGAATTATAGTACCCCAAAAGTTACACAAGAAACTAGTGCATCAAAACAGAAAATAAAGATTACATAAGCACTTTTTAAAAATAAAATTACAATAACCCAAATTAGGGTAATGAGGGCAGAATGGTGACTGATAAGTTGACCACGAGCAACCTCGTCCATGTCAACAACTTTACTAACAATTCCATCTAGCCAACGGGATGGACCGGGTTTACTTACGCCATGAGAGCATAGAAAGAAAAGGGGAAGAAAGAACCAACAAGCTTATCTTCAGCGGAGAAGAATCTCCTACACCGTGGTGATCGACTCCAACAATACAAGGACCAACGACCTAAAGAACCAAGTAAACTGATGAGACTGATTAGAGAGCATACCCCAACTAACCTCCTAGCCAAAAACCTCAAAAGGACCCCACGACTACAATAAAGACTTCTATAGAGTGAGATAATTAATTAGAAGAAAAGGATAAAACATAAAATTAGCTTGTAATGACATTGATTTGAATTAAAACCACAACCTTCATACCAGTCAACCACACTGAAGACCCAACTTAGCCAACTCAAACCCAGACAATCCAACTTAAAATCAAAACACCCAAAACACCAATCCAAAGATAGAAAAATCCAAAAATCTTCAAAGATCATCAAAACATCCCCAAAGGCTCCATGCCTAAGTTGGGCTCGCTTAGATTGAGGTAATTATTACTTCCTCCATTCATATTCATTCTACACATATTCCTTTTTCATCCATTCAAATCCACTCTACCACTTTCCATAAAAAGAAATCAAAATGACCAAAGCGTCCTCATGGACACCATTTATTTACATAAATTGCCACAACATGGCCACCACTAATTCACTCTAAACAATTAACTAATCCTAATCAGGCCTAATTAACACCCCTAACCCAATCAACCCCCACTAACCATTCCCTCGAACAAAATAAAACTCAACCCAATATACCATCATTACTATTTGAAATCCTTTGGATGCCAACTCGGCTTCCCCAAATACACTACCCAATATGCAAACTTCCATACCCAAACCCAATACTCCCTCAAACCCTACCTCGTATATAATCCTCAAACCCTAATTGAAACCCTCATTTTTCGCCTCTCTCTACCTTCCGCCCCCCTCTCTCTCTCCCCCCCCCCCCTCTCTCTCTCTCTCTCTCTCTCTCTCTCTTCCTCCTCATCTTCCCCAAAACGAAACCCTAGATCTGGAATGTTCTACACATTAATCTAATTAGAAACCCGAAGCCTATCATCTTCAACTTCACCTTAACCTTTCTTCGTTCCCTTCTTTCTTCTTCTTTCACATTCACTACACAAATTTCATATTAATCGTTCATTTTACATGGAGAATGAAGAAGTGAAGGAGGTTGGTGTTTGTTCTTGCCTAGATTTACCACCTCATATGTTCTGTGTTCTAGATAGTTTAGATCCTTTTGATTTGGGAACTCAAGTTCCTAAAACGCAATTCAATGATGGCGAGCTTGTAACTAAGGTTCCTGAGAATGAGGTTGAGCCTCAAATTGTGGTTCCTGAGAACGAGTGTGAGCCTCAAACTGAGGTTCCTGAGAATGATGGTAATCCTGAATCTCGCCGTATAAAATATATGAATGGTCATTTGAAAAAAATGGCTAAGAAAAGGGCTAAAATGGACGAGAAACGGGTAAAGGTTGCTAGTAGTCAGATTTTTATTGTATAATTGTTCTTAATAAACTGCTGGGATTTGTTTGCTGTTAGGATTCGATCTTTGCATGTTAGTAGTCAGATTTAGTAATTGTTCTTAATAAACTGTTGGGATTTGTTTGCTGTTAGGATTCGATCTCTGCATGTTAGTAGTCAGATTTTTATTGTATAATTGTTCTTAATAAACTGCTGGGATTTGTTCGTTGTTAGGAGTCGGCATTGCATTAAGATCAAGAAAATCATGAATAACTTGATTAACGATAAGCATCTTTAGTGAATGAAGAAATATTTCCTCTTTGTGTAAGTCACTGAGTTTAGGATAAAGTGGACTGGAATGGAGTTTAAGCAAACCTTCTTTCACCCACGACTGGACCGTGCCAACGAAAACCCCACAATTTTCTGAAACTCTTTTCATTGTATTGCGTTTCGCTGCAAGCCTACAATAATTGACTTAATATGCTCCACATTAGGTAGTACCCTTTGCTTATTTGTGTTTCCCATTCTCTTGCTTTTGACATTAAGTTTTTCTCCGACTAACCATGGTTTTTTTGCTAGTTGACATATGTTTAATACGCTGCATTTCCTTAGGTTGAAGTTTGGTGCTGTTTTTAGGATTTCACCGTGTGAAAGCTTCCCGTTTGCAGACTTTTCCAGAAGGTGTACTGCAACTTCACTACGCAGTTCCTCGGACATGCATTTGTAGTCCATTTCTTCTTTATGTGGCTGACTATTTGGACTGTAAATCTATTTGGACTGTAAAACTATTTGTATTTATTTCTCTGTAACATTTGAGGTACTTTTGTATGTAAATTAGTGGTAGAAAGGTTTTCTTTGTTGTTTAGTTAGTAAATGACCCAAATAAATGGGTTATTTATTGACAATGAGTACTGCAAAAACAGCCTGTCAAGGACACAGTACATGCTGTGTGTATTTTGGTTGGAAAATTGCTGAGTGCATGTAACAGCCCGTATTTTCGTGATTTACATTTAAAGGCTTTTAATTATTTTAAGTAATAAAATAATATTTTGGGTAATTTATTGAAAGGTATTTTAATAAATAGTAAGATCCGTCTTAAGAACCTTAAGTCCTTAAGACGAATACAAACTTGGTAAATTTAAGTTCACATCATAAAAACCCGTTCAAGTATCCTAACCCGTTTTCATGAGACGGAAAGGACAATCCTCAAGTCCCTTAAAATCAAATATGTCGACATATTCTTTCCCTTCAAAAACATAACACTGTAAAAACAATTCCTCTTAAACCTCCATTAAAACTCTCCTTCTTTTGCTTAGTTCTTCATCATCCGTCTACCGAATTAAGGTAATAATAACATTTTCGGAATCCTCGTTTAATTTGCAAGCCATCCATCACTTTCGTTTTTCAAATCCTTCACTTCGAATTTCGGACTGATTTTGTGGAATTCGACTTTCAGCCCCTTAATCTCGTTTTTCGTGCTTGTAGGCGTGGTCTTGGACGACCCGGAAGTTGATAGCTTCGTGGTAGAGGAGGATCTTTAAGCCGGAGTGCATTTAAGGTGACTATAATGAGAAACTCGGCCTTATTGTGAATATTAGCAAGTTTTGATGTGTTCTTCTTAATGTTTCTGATTTTTGTTTAGGAATGATGTTTAATGGACTTAGTAACATGTTTAGGATTGTTCATACTTGTTGAACTCATGCCTTGTTGTTGTTTCACATGTTCTTAAGCTATTTTTCAGAAATTCCATGTTTTGCGACGGATACTTGTTATATTCATTTTGAGGATTGTTATGGGTTTATGTGCTGGTAGATAGTGTTTTAGATGATTTGAGATGATGGGTAAATATTGTATGTTGCTAGAATAAAAGTCTTGTATCGATTAAGGTTGAATTTGCAATGTACTGTAAACGCGATTTGTAGGCTCAGGGGCTCTGAGCCGGTCGACCGACCGGCCGCCGGTCGACCGGCTGGGAGTCCATGGTGTTATTTTTGCGTGTTTTTGAGAACATAAGTAAAGGGAGCCCAGCCGGCAGACCGGCCGCCTGCCAGCCGGCTGGGAGTACACTTGGGGTGGGCTACGAATTTGTGAAGGCTAGGAATTTGGGTTCCCAGCCGGCCGACCGGCTGGGAGTCCCTTTGCATTGTTGTTGTTTTCAAAAGGCGTAGGCTGAGAGGACCACCAGCCGGCCGACCGGCTGCCTGCCGACCGGCTGGGGGCCCCTGTAAGTTGTTTTTGATTTGTGATTCGTTTATAACTTTTAAACGGTTGATCGGTTTTGATTGAAACTCGTTCCTTGTATCTTTGATATGTATTTGAAGTCCCCGGAGGACGGGCGACACTATATTGGGTTCGGGAATGGAGTGTGGATAGAGACCCCCCGGTCGGGTAACCGAAAGGGAAACCGGCTCTCCCTCGTCTTAGTTCCCGGGATCAATTAAGTGTTGATTAGTGGTTTAAGAAGTTAGAACTATAGGTTAGCTTCTATCTTTGGATGTTAATGGTTAAGTTGGATGTCGCGTGATGGGATATGTGTTAAGCTCACCTCTGGACCCATTACGTGTTTTGTATGTCGCGTGACGGGATATGTGTTAAGCTCACCTCTGGACCCGTTACGTGTTTTGCTTGTGGCGTGTCAGGATATGTGTTAAGCTCACCTCTGGACCTGACACGTGATCGGTTGTCGTACACGGGATATGTCTTAAGCTCACCTCTGGACCCGTTGTGCGATAGCTGTGTATTGGGATATGTATTAAGCTCACCTCTGGACCCAATACTTGTTTGTAGCATTGGGATATGTGTTAAGCTCACATCTGGACCCTTTGCTTATGGATGTATGTTGGGATATGTGTTAAGCTCACCTCTGGACCCGACATTTGTTTGTAGTGGGATATGTGTTAAGCTCACCTCTGGACCCATTACTGAATTGTGATTAGGGATATGTGTTAAGCTCACCTCTGGACCCTTTTTTTGAATGGTAAGTATAGGGATATGTGTTAAGTTCACCTCTGGACACTTTACTTAATTTGCATGTTGGGATATATGTTAAGTTCACCTCTGGACCCGACATAGTTTGGTAGTGGGATATGTGTTAAGTTCACCTCTTGACCCATTGCTAGTGTTTGTGTTTTATCTGCTTGCCTAGAGTTTGGTACTGTGTTAGATATGCATGATGAAGTTGATGATTATATTTTTGAGTTATAGTTTATTCATCCAAGGCATTGGATGACTCTATGATCGGTTTCATAAATAGTTGGATTGAAAGACCCCCGACTGGGCAACCAGTAGGGAAACCGGCTCTCCTTCCTAACAGTTTATGAAGTTGGTTGAGAGTCGTGCATTTGAGTTTGCATGATAGTATGAGATCAGTTGATGAGATATTTATGCTTCACATGTTTATATATGTTGGAGTATTCTGTTTGTATTTATGTGTTACGTGTCGTTACAAAAGGTGGCTAGGAGAACTCTAGTCACTCCCCACTGATTGTGGCGTACATGTTTACATGTATGTAGGTACATGACAGGTGGTTGGTACAGGGTTGCATGGAGTTAGCGAGCGATGATCCTATTCATCGATTGACTTACACGTTTACGTTAGCGAGACTTAGTTTACATTTCAGTTTTGAGTGCCTGTAGGGATGTGCCATCCCAGGCTGATTGTATGTTTACGTTTTACTTTCAGTTTCAGTTTTAATTCACCTCGCATGTTGTTATGTTAAAAAGTTTAAATTCCGCTGCATTTTTAGTACTTTGTATGTTTTATATTTCCGCTTTCGCGAGGGGTTTTACAGTGCATTTACCGAGGAAATTAAAAAGTTCAAATGCATTTTGGTGGGAAAATTAATCATTCAACAGTAACTTAATTATACAGAAACTATACACTAAATAAGTATTAACAATAATCATAAAGTAACATACACACTTCTCATTACTTTTATTAACTTTTTAATTTGTCCTTAAAACTTGTGCATAAAGCAATAATACACAATGAATATGAATGGAGGAAATATCTATTTTGATGACGATTAACGAAGAAGAAAAGGGAGGAGGTTAATGTGGTAATTGTGAAAGATGGGAAAAGGTAGAGCTCAGCAAAAACAAACCAATAAGAATTTTTTTCCGAATCCGATCCGAAATCCGAAAATAAAAATCCAAATATATGGATACCATTTAAATTGGATATTCGATCCGGTTTTTTCCGAATAAACTGGATCGAATGTGGATTGTGATTTTCTTAAAACCGGATATCCGAATCTGATCCGAATTTTAAAAAAAATAAAAAAAAAAAAAGAAGGAAATCTGGTCGAAAACCTTCATATGACTTTACAATATCCAATCTTGGTAATCTTAAAAGGATATTGTTTCCATAGATTTTACGTATTTGTAATTTGTTTCTTGATATATTCGTGTAGAACTAACTGAGTGTTAACAGGTTTGATAAATCCTTAAGATGATAATTTTTCAGGGAGTGAGAAATTTGTTAAGTAAAAACAATTGGGAAAAACAATTTGAATGGTGTTAGAGAAACCAAATACAAATAAATACGGGATGCGGAACCATACATAACCCAACAAATGGAGATTTACCAAAAAAAAGTGAATTAAGATGTAAACTGGATCAGATCCGGTTTACGAAATCTGGATATCCGGATTTCTGGATATCCGAATTATTCGGATCGGATCGGATCTGGATCCCAAGAATCAAAATTTTAAAACTAGATATTCGATCCGATTTTGAAATATGGATTGGATATCCGATTTTGCTCTGCCCTAGAAAAAGGAGGTTAATCACATCTCAAAAGATTACCTCCATCACAAGCTAGTCCTTAATATTACTGAATATTTATTTGTACATATTTTTATGAAAGACGTTAGTGAGTGGGACGATAACTTTAATATTTACTCCCTCTATTCCGATTATTTGTTTACCTATCTCATTTTCGGGTGTATGGGTCGGTTGTTTACCTTTATATTTTGGGAATGTTTTTGATAAACAATTTGATCTTTTAGACATCCACATGTTATCAAATAATTGATGCTCTTTTTTTGCCAAAATTAACGATAAACAAATAATATAGGACTGTATGTAATTAATGTCAAATATGTATGAAAATGATTATGGTGAAGTCAAATAAATCATCTTACGTTCTACTCCCTCCGTCTCAGCGGATTTTTTACGTTTACTTTTTCACATTTGTTAAGGTGCATTTTATACCATCAATATCTTTCATTTTGCATTTATAAAAATTATAAAAGTTTGATATTCTTAATGTATTCACAAAGACGAATCAAACAAGATCCTACATGACTATATTTTTTCTTATAGATAGTCGAGAATATTATAAATTCTCTTGACTTGTAAATAGTGTAAAAAAGTAAATATAAAGAATTGTTGAGACGGAGGGAGTAATTTTTTAAACTACACCCAAACAATAAGGGATTAAGGGGTATCATTAAATTTGATCGACGAAGTGGTTATATTCTCAAGGTTGAATTCATCTACTTTATGTTGTTTGGTCAATTAACCCTAATTAATTAAACTTTGACATACTCATCTATTCATTAAAAAATGTTTAAAGCCTTAATCACCAAAGTGTAAGAATCTAAAACTACGTTGTCCAATAGTTTTGATTGACTAATTTTGAAGCACCAACTTTTGTGCTCAACATTGTGGAAAACGATGATGAGATGTTGACAACAATTGTGGAAAGCAACTTCGCAAATGGCCATGCTCATGCCTGCTAGTTGCTTATGTTCTAAATAAAGAAATAAAACACAAATTTATACTCCGTATTAACAAAATTGTCATGCAGAGATTGATTTGTAGATGGGGAGTGTTATACCTAAAATTGACCGCATTACTCATCGATACGTGGCACTAGGTGAGTGGGTCAATTGTCTAGAGGGTCAAGTCAACGAGTCAAGAGGAGTACCAAGGAAGGAAGTGAGGGCGCGGGAAGATCAAGGAAGAAGGAAAAGTATGTAAGTGCAATGCTCGATATTACCCGAAATGGGCAAACAGCGAAGGAGAGCCAGAGGAAAGGAAGAAGAAAAGGAAGCTACAAGAGGAAAGCAGTAGACCGTTGGATAAAAGCTGGATCCAACGGTCCACAAGCAAAAGAGGCCTATAAATATGTTGAAAATACACAACGTAAGGGATCCCATCCCGTGACCTAGAACACTTATCTCACTAAAACCCTAACAAAAATACTTGTAATCCGATATACATTCAGCAAGAACTTTCTAGTGGAACTTGAAGGATATCATCCTTCCTCGGTTTTCCCCTTGGGGTTTCCGCATCACCAATCTCCTTATCTTTATTATTTTTACTTATTTGCTTGTCTACATCTAGTTAACTAATAAATCCTTCTTACCTAGTCATTAAATCATTATAACCTCCAAACTAGACATTAGGTAATTTTTGACCTAAACATTTTGGCGCCCACCGTGGGGCTATAGTGATTATTTGACCAAAAAAGTAAGAGAAACCTAACCTACAATTAACACCTTCAAAATGACGAGCACAACTCCTCAGATGACCTCGCAGTCCACTTCTTACGTGGTGAACACTGCCAGCAGCAGCGTCACCTCCAACTCAATGGGGGCTCTAGAAACTCCGCCAGCAGCGACGATGACGCCCCTTAGCAGTAGCGCCTCCCGGGTGCAGTCAGCCGCAACCTCGGAAGGAGCAGCAGCTAACCCAGGTGACGCCGGTGAAGCAACTCCAACGTTGGCCATGTGGAAAACTATGATGGAAGGAATGAGTGCCCTTCATCAAGCGGTGGACAGCCTAAAGAAAGATAACCAAGAGCTACGAAGCCTGGCCGTGGGCATAAGCCAACCCCAGCCCACCAGCGGGGTGCCAAATGTGGGACCAAGGATCCCACGACCTCCAGGAGGCAGGGGCGAAACACGAGCCATTCGCACGGAGCTGGTCACCAGACTAGATCTCACGGGTGTTACTCCGTCTGAGAGAATAACGCCCAAGGGGCTAGGATATCTTTTCTTCGACTCACCTCCACCGTAGACAGGAGCCTCAGGTAACGAACTCGTAAGATTACCCGTTAGTACTAACTATGGTCATGCAGGACTCTCGTTCAGACCAACTCCTATGTGGGCGCAAGGTGAGGGATCCTCAGTAAGGCACCCACCCACCATGGGGGCTGGGCCGCTAGGGTGCATCCAACCGACATTGCCAATAGTGCACACTACGCCATTTAGCCAACCGGCAATCAGTGAGGCCTCTGGAGCCTGTGGGTATGCACCCCCGTCTTTCCTCCAAATCTTGTTAACCATCTTGCAGGATCCGACCCCTGGGAGCAGAGGTACAGGGAGCTATGGGACATAGTCAACCGTATACCGGGAGTGCCAAGGCCCCTAGAGAAAGCTGCCCCGAATAGTTATGCAAATTCGCCGTTCACCAGCAATATTGTTTCGGTGGACGTACCCAAAGGATTTACCCCCCTCCCCTCCCCCAACATGGCAAACTACGACGGAAATGCTGATCCTATAGATCACGTCAACCAGTATAAGCAGAAGATGATGGTGGTCACGACCTCCGGGCCCTTAAAGGAAGCCTGCATGTGCAAAGGGTTCGGGTCCACTCTTTCAGGAGCCGCACTCCAATGATTCGTCAGCCTGCCGAATTCCAGCATATCCAGTTTCGCTGAACTAGTGAATGCATTCAACCAGCAGTTCGCTAGCAGCAGGAAGCCGGAAAAGCAGACTAACGACCTCTACCAGATCCAGCAGGAAGAAGGGGAATCGACCAGGGACTACCTGGCCAGGTTTAACAAAGAGATGGTATCCATACCCAACTGTGATATGAAGACTGCCATCCACGCCTTCCGCTGGGGGCTGCCACAAGGCTCGGACCTGTACAAAGAGCTGACCAAGTGGACATGCACGGCGTTCGCCCAGGTTCAGCAGAAGGCGTTGGATGCCATTCGGCTGGAAGAGGACGCTGGGCCGAGGAGGATCAACTTCAGCACTGCATCCACCAGCAGGAAGGCGTCGGCGGAAAGGCAGGAGAGGTCGAAACCCTACAGTAGGCTAGTACACAAGGTCTCTGGAGGAAAAAGCTGGAAGAATGACCCGAACCTGCCACCAAAGGTAAAAGAGTATGGTTTTAATGTCAATCTTGCAGGGGTAATCAAGGCCCTAAAGGAACTAGGAGAAAAGATCAAATGGCCCAAGCAATGGGCGGAAGAAAGACGCAAGGATAGAAGGGACACCAGCTTGAGGTGTGACTTCCACAATGAGGACATTGTGCATACCACAGAGGACTGCATCACCCTCCGAAAGGAGGTCAGGTACCAATACGAACAGGGGAACCTGGACCACACCTTGCCCAAGGGAACCAAGGTGAATGCGGCCCGTCAGGTAACACCCTCCAGCCCTCCTATTTGCACTAGAACCATTAACGTGATAACAGGTGGTTCGGAGCTATGTGGGCTCACATACTCCGCCGCCAAAAGGCATGCGACCAGAACAAAGGGAGACAAACCAGAGTTTTCATGCAAAATCAGCACCCAGGATCTGCCAACTGTCAGCTTCGACGAAACGGACGTCGAGGAGGGTGCAGAGTACCACGACGATGCCCTGATCATCACCCTATCCATAGGGAACTGCAGGGTAAAGAAAATCCTGGTGGACACAGGAAGCTCGGTCAACATCATCATGCCGGAAACCCTGAAGAGCATGGGGTTCGGTGAAGAAAACCTGACTAAGAAGACGGTGTCGCTAGTAGGGTTTAGCGGAGAAACCAAACACTCCCTGGGGTGATCCTTATCCCGACCTATGCTGGTGGAGTCAACAAGCAGGTAAGGTACCTAGTGATTGATGGCCCCTCTACCTATAACGTTATCCTTGGTAGGCCTTGGATACACGACATGAAGGCCATCCTCTCTTCGTACCACCAATGCCTCAAGTTTCCCACACCATGGGGAGTCCAGACGATAAGAGGAAGTCAGGAAGAAGCGAGGAGTTGCTACAAGGTGGCACTCAAACCAACAGCCGTTCCTCCTCCAGCATAACAATCACAGGAGAAGTAGTTCAGGGGGACCTACGAAGAACCTCCCCAAGTGGAAATAGAGGAAATTCCCCTGGACCCGCTGCATCCAGAGAGAAAGGTGCTGGTAGGAGCAGAATGTACAGGTACCACTCGGTCAGAACTGTTGGTGTTATTAAAAGCTAACATTGATTGTTTTGCATGGTCCCACGACGACATGGTGGGAATATATCCAAACATAATCTCGCACAAATTAAGCGTGAACCCCGGCTACAAGCCGGTTCAACAAAAGAGGAGGAAGTTTGTTGTAGAAAGAAACCAGGTGATAAACCAGGAGGTAGATGACCTCTTGGCTGCAGGAAAATCAGGGAGGTGAAGTATCCAGAGTGGCTGTCAAACTTGGTGGTTGTTCCCAAGAAGAACGAGAAATGAAGGGTGTGTGTAGACTTCACCGACTTGAACAAAGCATGCCCCAAGGACCCGTTCCCTCTTCCACACATAGATGCCATGGTGGATGCCACAGTAGGCCACGAAATGCTGACATTCCTGGATGCTTGGAGCGAGTACAACCAGATAAAGATGCACCCAAAAGACCAGGAGAAAACCGCCTTCAGGTCTGAGCGAGGTATCTATTGTTATAATGTTATGCCATTTGGACTAAAAAAACGCAGGTTCTACATACCAGAGGCTGGTGAACATGATGTTCAAAGATCAGATAGGCAAAACCATGGAAGTCTATATAGACGACATGGTGGTCAAATCAAAGGCGACCAGCCAGCACGTCCAGCATCTGGAAGAAACCTTCGGCATATTGAGACAATATCAAATGAAGCTAAACCCCTCCAAGTGCACATTCGGGGTGTCCAGCGGGAAGTTCCTGGGATACTTAGTGACGCAGAGAGGAATCGAAGCAAGCACCGAGCAGATCAAGGCACTCCTCTAACTAGAATCCCCCCATAAACCAAAAGACGTGCAGAAGTTGATCGGCAGGGTGGCCGCCCTCAACAGTTGAATCTAGATCCTCTGACAGATGTAAGCTATTCTCTGACATATTGCGTAAAAGTCAAAGGTTTGAGTGGATGGAGGAGCACGAAAAGGCGTTCACATAGCTGAGGCACTACCTCAGCATTCCCCCGCTCCTATCCAAGCCAGAGCCAGGAGAGCCTCTGTACCTATATCTATCAGTGACAGAAGTAGCAGTTAGTGCGGTCGTAGTGCGGGAACACGAAGGAGTCCAGCACCCAGTCTACTATGTCAGTAAGTCTCTGCTTCCTGCAGAGACCAGGTACACAGCCACAGAAAAACTCGTCCTTGCTTTAGTTACGGCCTCGTACAAGCTGAGGCCCTACTTTGAGTCCCACTCTATATCGGTCTTGACTAGCTACCCCCTGAGACCCATATTGGGAAAACCAGAACTATCTGGAAGAATGTCCAAGTGGTCTGTCCACTTGAGTGGCTACGACCTTCAATTTGAAACTAGAACTGCAATAATATCACAAGCTATTGTAGATTTTGTCTCTGATTTTAGCCCAGGACTAGAGAAGGAGGCAGCCAGGGAAATCCTACCTCCAGAAATGGACTCTGAGGAAAACTGCTGGATGTTATACGTGGACGGAGCCTCAAACAGCCGAGGGGCAGGAGTAGGGATGGTGCTCAGATCCCCTCAAGGGGACATCATCGTCCAAGCGGTACGGTGCGAGTTCCAAGCAACCAACAATGTGGCGGAATACGAGGCCCTGATACAAGGACTCCAGCTGGCCCTAGACCTCAAAGTCAGATATCTCCAGGCGTTCAGTGATTCACAACTCATAGTGAACCACGTCAACGGCGAGTATGAAGCCAAAGACCCCAGAATGATAACCTATCTGGAGGTAGTCAGAGACAAGAAAACCAGATTCGTCACCTTCAAGATAGAACAGATACCCATAGAGCAGAATGCAAAGGCAGATGCACTAGCCAACCTGGGGGCTACGTTCAAACCGGGAGACATCTCATCAATCCCGATAACCCACGTGCTGGAACCCTCAACTTCCCAGGAAAACTAGGGAGTTGATTCGTCCAGCACTCAATGGGAGTCAGGGTTGGGTGTCCTCAGCAACGTAGAGGAACAAGAAGAACCCGAGGACTGGAGGAAACCCTACCAGGATTGGCTACAAGGCGGAATCCTTCCATCAGACAAAAAGGAGGTAAGGGGTTCAAGATGAAAGCCTCTTTGTTTATTCTAATAGATGGTGTTCAGGAAATCTCTTACAGGGCCTTACCTGAGATGTATGGGCGAAAAAGAAGGACAGACAGTCTTCCATGACCTCCACAGCGGGGAATGTGGAAATCATGCAGGGGGCAGGAGCCTGTCCAATAAAGCAATCAGGATGAGATACTTCTGGCCGACAGTACGAAGGGATGCGGTGGAACTCGCCAAAAAATGCGAAGCCTGCCAGAAACATGCACCAGTCATACACCAACCTGCTGAACCCCTCCACCCAGTTATATCGCCTTGGCCCTTCATGAAGTGGGGAATGGACATTGTAGGACCATTACCCAGAGCACCGGGGAACGGAACCTACATGCTCGCGCTAACAAACTACTTCTCCAAGTGGATAGAGGCAGAAGCCTTCCCGCAGGTTACAGAAAATCAGTTGATATCTTTCCTTAAATGTAACATAATCTGCAGGTTTGGCATACCCTCCGAAATAGTTTGCGATAATGGCTCACAATTCATATCTAACAAAACAGAAGCATTCTGCGCTAGTTGGAATATTACCCTACTAAAATCTGCTCCCAGGTACCCGCAGACAAACGGTCAGGCCGAATCCAGCAACAAGATTGTCATGGACAACATGAAGAGGAGGCTGGAAGAAGCTGGGTGCAAGTGGGCAAATGACCTACCCCTGGTCCTATGGTCCAACAGAACCACGCCCAAAACAGCAACAGGCCAAACTCCTTTTAGCCTGGTGTTCGGGGCAGAAGCGGTCATTCCAGCAGAAGTAAAAGTGTCAACCCAAAGATACGGTTGCCTGACCGAAGAACGCAATCAGGTAGAAATAGCCAGCAGCCTGGACACAGTCGAGGAACTTAAAACCAGTGCTGCCATCAGGATGGCAGGCTACAAGCAGATGATAGCCCGAAGCTACAACAAGAATGTCAAGATTAGAACCCTCCAAGTAGGAGATCTGGTCCTCAGAAAAGTCTTCCAGAATACAAAGAATCAGAAGGCCGGAAAATTCGCCTACAACTGGGAAGGGTCGTACCAAGTGGAAAGCGCAACAGGAAGTGGGTCTTACAGACTGATGGATATGGAAGGGAATATGGTGCCCAGACCCTGGAACATCCTCCACCTCAAGAAGTATCACATCTGAAGGAAGAGGAACACCTTGGCACACCAACATCATCATCACCCAGAATCTAGGGTATTTACCTACTTTGGCATTACTTTCATCTAAATGTATCGTCCTCAGGATCCAGCTATCCTGACGGAACTATTTTGAGAAATTGCACGACATTATTCCTATGAGTTAATGAAAATTCCACCAGAATCGCAAATTTATGTGCATATGGTTACAATATGTTGCGTCCTTTGAACAAACCACGAATTGAGTCACACTCAAAAAAATACACAGCGTGGGTACAACAAAGTACAAACAGCCGGGACCCTGTCACCCGCGATACCTAGCACCCACGAAAGCCTGACAGCCTCTGACTGAGTTGGGTATACCCTGAAGCCAGCATCCACACTCGGCCAAACACACAGTAGTCATGCATGATAAAAAAACAAAGGCAAAACGCTAAACAAACAGCTCAGCCATGTAAACAAAGAAAAAGACATCCAGACACGAGATGTAAGAAAAGTCATCACATTAAAGTAGCACGAAAGGGCTGCCAGAAGATCCTGGGATGCATAACATCCAAAACAAAGGAAAATAACAAAAGCCCGCCGCGCAGGGCCCAGGGCACAACAACGAAGTAGCAAGGGCACTAACCCAACAAAACAACGAAAAAACCAATCTAGACGCCACCATGGGCACAGAAAATTAACTATCACAGACGGCATCCTCCACCACCAGAACGCTTGGTGGATGAAGATGCCTCCCCAATGGGAACATCAGCTATCAGGTCTTGAACATTGGCGGCAGGAGGAGGAACAACAGGAACGGCATTCTGTATTTCCGGAGTGCCAGGGGCCAGTGACCTGGAGGACCCATTTGATCCTACGTCTGAAAGCTCATGGATCACAAGACGAGTAGGAAATTCGCTCGCCATAAAATCCTTTTCTGCGGCCAGGTCCCAGTCCACGTGCTTCCCCGCTTGGTACTCCCTCATGCAGGCTATCCTCCCCTCCTGGAGAGAATAGGGGGCAATGTTGTGCAAAACCTTCGTCGGGCTTTTCTTCTTCCGGGTCACGGTCCTCAGCTCTGCAATAGCCGCCTCCCTCTCGACTGCCAAAGACTCCTTCTCAGCCAGCAGAGCATCCCTCTCTTCACGCAGCCTAGCATTGGCTTCCTCCAGCTCCACCACCCTAGCCTGAGAGGACTTCAGCTCCTCCACCTTCCGTGCCTGCACCCCCTGCTCAGCATCCAGCCCGGTCTTGAGAGAATGCACCTCCTGAGCCATATCCTCGGTCTTGCGGCATCCAATCAGCATCATCTGGAACGCCTAAGAAAAGGGTTGCACAAGCCAACAGTCGGTCAAAACGGGCATCCACGAAGAATACTACCAGAAAAGGGGCAACAAGAAGTAGAACTCACCGCAAAAACATTCTCAGTGGCATGACGCCACAAAGCCACGACAGGCTGAGGGTTCAGCATCCCCTCAGAACCTGGAAGCAGCAGACGGTTCAGGACCTTCCGGGACTCTTATCACGTCCTCAGTAAGGTCCTCCATCCCGAAGGAGGAAGGCTTGCCAACGAGAGCAGAGAAGGTAGAAGCCTTATTGCGAGTCCTGGACGAAATCGCAGGAAGAGGTAGAGTAAAGGTAGGAACTGAAGGGACGGAGTCCGATGGAGTAGGCAAGACGACCTTCTTGGGGGCCGGCAAAGGCTCACCAGGCTCCATCTTCCTCTTCGACAAAGGCTTAACTGTGGA
Source organism: Silene conica (assembly GCA_029255685.2). Classification (NCBI taxonomy): domain Eukaryota; kingdom Viridiplantae; phylum Streptophyta; class Magnoliopsida; order Caryophyllales; family Caryophyllaceae; genus Silene; species Silene conica. The sequence goes on along the minus strand of CM055317.2, from coordinate 30,804,785 downwards.
AGCGAGAGCCTTCTTTTTGCGTCCAGCCAACATTTCCGCAGAGGTCAAGCTCGTTTGGGCGGAGCTGGTCGACATTTCTTCTTGATCGTCTTGGCTGAAGGGGAGGTTAAAAAGGAAAAGTAAAAGTGAGATGAAGAGTTACTTTTTAAAATTCAAAATCAGAAGATGGGGGACAGTTGGCAGACGGTTGGGAAGCATTAAAAGGGGACTCTGATAGAGCAGGTGCACGTCCCATCAGCGCCACTTGCTTGAAGGTTCTATTCGAAATTCCTGCCTGAAACCCTTGCTTAAAGCCTAAATCCAGAATCTGATGGAGTTCTCTAATAAACACATTTATGCAAGAACTGGGGGCTAATGTTATACCCTAAAATTGACCACATTACTCATCGACACGTGGCACTAGATGAGTGGGTCAATTGTCTAGAGGGTCAAAGTCAACGAGTCAAGAGGAGTACCAAGGAAGGAAATGAGGGCGCGGGAAGATCAAGGAAGAAGGAAAAGTCTGTAAGTGCAATGCTCGAGATTACCCGAAATGGGCAAACAGCGAAGGAGAGCCAGAGTAAAGGAAGAAGAAAAGGAAGCTACAAGAGGAAAGCAGCAGACCGTTGGATAAAATATGGATCCAACGGTCCACAAGCAAAAGAGGCCTATAAATATGTTGAAAATACACAATGTAAGGGATCTCATCCCATGACCTAGAACACTTATCTCACTAAAACCCTAGCAAAAATACTTGTAATGCGATATACATTCAGCAAGAACTTTATAGTGGAACTTGAAGGATATCATCCTTCCGCGGTTTTTCCCCTTGGGGTTTCCGCGTCACCAATCTCCTTATCTTTATTATTTCTACTTATTTGCTTGTCTACATCTACTTAACTAAAAAATCCTTCTTACCTAGTCATTAAATCATTATAACCTTCAAACTAGTCATTAGGTAATTTTTGACCTAAACAGGGAGTATTAGATCTTTCTTTGAGAAATAAATCATTGTTTTTACGAATATACGTAGTAAAAGAGGATATGGCATATGGCACAAGTTTTTACGAATATACTTTAGTTGTTTACTGCGGAGTACAACACTCAAATTTTAGTAAATGTTTATTTAAGCTTATAGTGTAATTTTGTTGCTATAGTTTAAAACAGAGCCGAGGTATTATTTTGTGGTTGAAAATCAGCAATTTAAAGTTGGTTTTGTTTTTGCTAGAAATAAGGACCCGTGTTTTTTTTTGAAGAAATTAGAGCGTGTTTGGCCTAGATTGTTAAAATTGAGTTTTTGTTTTTAAAGCTTAATTTTTTAAAAGTAGTTTTCAAGAATCAGAAAGAAATGTCATATAAAATTGTTTAAAGAAATGGTGTTGACATTACATCTCGAGTTCGCTGTGACTTCGTTCGACTGCATTTGACCTTAGCTAGGCTAAGTTGGGTATCTATCATAGTTTACTCCTTAATAGGTTTTAATCACATTTCCTTGTGCTGCCACACAAGCACCAACTTCTACCATGGCCATTGATAGGAGAATCTCAATATCCTCTTCACAATTTACGTACGCACTTCATCATATTACATTGGGTAATAGATCTCAATATCCACTTACAATTCACAATATTTGTGAACCCATTGATATTGATCGTATTTTCCGTAAGGTATCTGATGCGGGAGCATCCTCTAGTCTTCTAGACCTTTCTCTTAATACGGGGTATAATTCTAATGGGCTCGAATTTGGATCTGATGGGTTATTCAAGCTAGCATTGCAACGGATTAAAGAAGAGTTAAGGAGATTCACTAAGTCATACGACCGCCCTTGGTCAATGTTCTATAACGTAGCCATGGAAGAGTGGCCGAATAAGGTTACAAGGTGGTCTAAGAGAACAAGCAAAGAGGCCCATCGTTGGAGCATTGGGACGTATGAACACAAGTCCGTTCAGTATGATCTAGGGACGTGTGTCTACAAGCCCCCACGGTCAGGCATTGGTTGAAGATCTTACATGATTCATTAGTAGTTAGTTAGCTTATTTTATTTAAGTTAGAATAAAAGAGAACAAGATTATATGTTTCCTAGTCTTAATAGGATTAGTATTAGGTTTCCTAATTGTAATAGGATTCACAATCCTAAGTTAAGTAGGAGTCCTAGTAGAAGTACGTTTCACAATTCTCGTGGAAATAGGAATCCTAATTGTTGTAGGATTCATTGTTCTAGTAGGATATGGAATCCTAATTGTTATAGGATTCGTAATTATGTTAGGAATAGGAGTCTTAGCTGTATTAGGAATAGGAGTCTTAGCTGTATTAGGAATAGGAGTCTTAAATCCTAGTCATACTCTTTGTTTGAGCATAAGTAGGATTACGGTTTCCTAGTAAGTATTAATTAAGGTATTCCTACCTTAATTATAGTAGGGTTTTACACGGTTGTAAGACCTATATAAGGCAGCCGTTTGTTTCGTTTTAACATACAAGTTTGAGTAGAGAAATCAAATAAAAAACATAAGTTTCTGTGTGAGCTTTTGTGAGATATTAATTAAGTTTGCGAGCTTAGTTTTTAGGATCGACTTTACGAGGTTGATTTGCAGGGTGTTAGCTAATTCCATCTTTTGCGAGAGAAGGTTGAGGGTACATCATCTATCCAACGACATCCATCTTCCACCGTTCATCAAGATTTCGTCCATCTTCCATTGTTCACAAAACCGTTCGTCCAAGCCTTGAAGATCAAGCCTTGTTCGTTCATCACAAGCATCGTTCGTCATTCGTTCATCGTTCATCATTGTCTCGTTCATCATCCATAATTCATTCATATTTGTGTTATTTCCATTGAAGTTACTAACAAGTTCTTTATTTATCTTAAGAGTGTAATTCCGCTGCACATCGATTCTTAAGAAAGGATCATCTACCTCAATTCAAGCTAGAGATCCGCATCAAATTGGTATCAGAGCTTCGGCTCTTGATTTAATTCTTATTAAATCTATCTTGGGATGAGATTTTAGTTATGGAGAAAGAAAGAGAGATATTTCGTGGGAAGGAATATTAGCTATGGCCAACGAACTTGCGGCAAGATGCGAAGGGCGAGGGGTCCGTGCGAACACAAGTCACGAGCAGGTTGTCCACGAAGGCCGAACTATTCAAGAAGAGTGTTTTATGATCCGAAACCTACATATAGAAGCCACAACAAAAGAAACCAATAAAAGGGAACAAATCTTCCATACAAGATTCAAGGTAAACAACAAAATTTGCAAACTTATCATAGATAGCGAGTCATGTGTAAACCTAGTAGCCCAAGAACTTGTGGAAAAGCTAAACGTACCAACTAGGGATCGAGTAAAACCCTACAAATTACATTGGTTGGACGGAGATGAAGGGGTAGATGTTAAGAAGCAGGCCCTAGTTACATTCAACATTGGACCTTACCACGACGATTTATGGTGTGATCTCGTTCCCATGAGTGCTAGCCATATACTATTAGGGAGACCATGGCGGTTTGATCGAAGGGTTGAACATGATGAGAGAACTAATTTATATAGTGTCATCAAGGGGAAGACAACCTACAACCTAAAACCCCTATCACTAACAAAAGTCCAAGAAGCTAAACCAAACAAGGAGAACGAGTTTATGAGGGGCGTGGAGCATGGTGATAGTCGGAAAGAAGAGGTTGGTCCCAGTGGTAATGATGCTAATAATGGGGACAAACGAGAAGTTGCAGAGGGTTTAGTTGAAGACTTAATGGCGGGTGATCAAGAATTTATTTTGAATCCATCCAAAGCCGAAACAAACAATGCTACTAATCGGACATTGGGGTTATTAGATGGTGGTGAAGTTCAGAAAGACAAGGATGTTAGTGACGATACTACAAGTCAAAAAAATTCTGATCATTTACCTATCTTGAGTGAAGAATCCTTGAACGAGACCATTGATGGGGATCTTCATATCAACACTTCAGATTCATTATCTATTGGAGTATGCGTTGATCAGAAGCTCCATAGTAAGAACCCTAATCCAATATGAAATGCAAGTCCTATGTTCGTTAGAAGTCAAGCTACTAAATTCCAAACGGCCTATTTTGTTCAAAATATACTTATGCAACAAAAGGGGATTGATGGAAGGTATATGAGGAGAACGAAACAGAAGGACAAATATAAACAAGGTTGGATCGAAGATCAGGAAAGTTGTTTCAAATCCGTGAATATGGGAAGGTTACCTAGGTATGTTATTACAATAAAGGTTCCAATTGGAAGGTGTGATTTTGATCCGGGAGGCAACCTACGTAATCAAGATATAAGGACTAATGTGTATCGTGTGGCAAAGGGTAAGATGAGCTATAATCTAAAACCTATGTCAATCACAAGACCTAAAGACTCCACATCCAAGAAGGAGAGCTTGTTCATAACCCTAGGTAAGGAAAGTGGAGTTCTTGCGAGTGAGAACCGAGGGAGAGGGTTAAGAGAGCAAGGTGAAGGGTTGGTGGTTGGTGGCGAGATACATGAGCTTAGGGGTGGTCACGGTGAAGGTAATGGTCATCAAACGAACCCTGATTTTGTACCAACCCTATGTAAAGGTCTCTTGAGCGTGAGCATTGGTGAGGAGCTCCGTAATGAGAATTTTATTCAAATAGAGTCAAGGTGGGATAGAGTTCAGGAGGTTCGTCTTCAACTTACTAAAACACCTAAGTCCATGGAGTCAAGGATGATTCAACAAATACATTGGTCGGATGACGGTGTTTCGGTCAGAAGTGAGTCTACGAAAAGATTGAGGTCAACTTTTCAAAAAGAAGGAGAGTATGATGCGGGAGCATCCTCTAGTCTTCTAGACCTTTCTCTTAATACGGGTTATAATTCTAATGGGCTCGAATTTGGATCTGATGGGTTATTCAAGCTAGCATTGCAACAAATTAAAGAAGAGTTAAGGAGATTCACTAAGCCATACGACCGCCCTTGGTCAATGTTCTATAACGTAGCCATGGAAGAGTGGCCGAATAAGGTTACAAGGTGGTCTAAGAGAGCAAGCAAAGAGGCCCATCGTTGGAGCATTGGGACGTATGAACACAAGTCCGTTCAGTAAGATCTAGGGACGTGTGTCTACAAGCCCCCACGGTCAGGCATTGGTTGAAGATCTTACATGATTCATTAGTAGTTAGTTAGCTTATTTTATTTAAGTTAGAATCAAAGAGAATAGGATTATATGTTTCCTAGTCTTAATAGGATTAGTATTAGGTTTCCTAATTGTAATAGGATTCACAATCCTAAGTTAAGTAGGAGTCCTAGTAGAAGTAGGTTTCACAATTCTAGTGGAAATAGGAATCCTAATTGTTGTAGGATTCATAGTTCTGGTAGGATATGGAATCCTAATTGTTATAGGATTCGTAATTATGTTAGAAATATGAGTCTTAGCTGTATTAGGAATATGAGTCTTAAATCCTAGTCAAACTCTTTGTTTGAGCATAAGTAGGATTAGGGTTTCCTAGTAAGTATTAATTAAGGTATTCCTACCTTAATTATAGTAGGGTTTTACACGGTTGTAAGGCCTATATAAGGCAGCCGTTTGTTTCGTTTTAACATACAAGTTTGAGTTTGGAAAATCAAATAAAAAGCATAAGTTTCTGTGTGAGCTTTGGTGAGATATTAATTAAGTTTGCGAGCTTAGTTTTTAGGATCGACTTTGCGAGGTTGATTTGCAGGGTGTTAGCCAATTCCATCTTTTGCGAGAGAAGGTTGATGGTACATCATCTATCCAACGACATCCATCTTCCACCGTTCATCAAGATTTCGTCCATCTTCCATTGTTCACAAAACCGTTCGCCCAAGCCTTGAAGATCGAGCCTTGTTCGTTCATCACAAGCATCGTTCATCATTCGTTCATCGTTCATCATTGTTTCGTTCATCATTGTCTCGTTCATCATCCATAATTCATTCATATTTGTGTTATTTCCATTGAAGTTACTAACAAGTTCATTATTTACCTTAAGAGTGTAATTCCGCTGCACATCGATTCTTAAGAAAGGATCATCTACCTCAATTCAAGCTAAAGATCCGCATCAGGATCTCAATATCCACTTACAATTTACAACCTTTGTGAACTCATTGATATTGATCGTATTTTCCATCATCCTTTTGGCAATAGTCACTTTATTATACTCCCTCCTACCCATAACAAATGTCCCATTTGAATAAAATACCCCCACTCATATATTCAACAAATGGGACATTTTGTTATGGGTAGGAGGGAGTATTTTCTTACCGACGCATGTCCATTAATGGAGTCTGAAGCTCCCCGCAGAAGAATATAGAGTGATCTTACTTTTAGGGTATGAGAAACTTATCATCCTTTTAAATGGGGGAGGTAAGTTGAATCTATCGACTTTCAAGCCACCTCGAAAAAGTTAGACAACAATGTCTAATAGAGGCCATAAGGTCATTAACTTTATTGGTCTCACGAAAGCAATCTTTAATAATCATTTTCTCTAAGAAAGGAAGGTCTAACCTCACATCTTTGATAATACTTGAAATTTCCCACGAAATTGACCAAGTATTGTGGATTGAGTTGATGATAACTTTGTAACTGTTGATTTATATATGTAAAACTAATTTATAAAGTGAACATAACTAACACCAATCACTACATTTTTAATAACAACAATATTGTATTTTTCAAAACATTTTAGAATAACTAATTTTAAGAGAATAATAAATCTGTACAATTTACAGAGGCTTGAAACTAGTACTACTTCAATTGAGTAGCAATTTTATTTATATAATTGCAAAATCATTTAGAAGGCTCTGGTTGAGTCACGTCATCAACCCATTTCGAACGTCGTCTGTCTACGAAAAATGTTAATATGTATAACACGAACTTAAATATATATAAGAAAATATAATAATTTCGAACGATATGGCCTAGGCTGTGTCGTGTGGTCCACACGACATGGCCTAGGCTGTGTCGTGTAGTCCACACGACATGGCCATGGCTGTGTCGTGTGGTCTACACGACATGGCCTAGGTCTTGTCGTGTTTTTTACACGACATTGTATTTTTTTTATTTTTTATTTTTAATTTTTATTTTCTTTTCCGTATCTAGCAATGTCAACTCTCGTATTTTTATTTTATTTCTTACACGAAAATTTATTATTAATTTTTTTTAAACGACATTGTATTTTTTTATTTTCCGTCTATAGTATGGAATAATATAATTTGGATGGGAAATTATAAACCGTCTCAAAAAAACGTTTCGTAAACCGTCTAAAAAAAACCCAAAACCCGTCTCAAAACCCGTCTTAAAAACCGTCTCATAAACCGTCTCAAAAAAACGTTTCGTAAACCGTCTAAAACAAAACCCGTCTCAAAAACCGTCTCAAAAACCAACTCCAAAACCGTCTTAAAAACCGTCTCAAAAAAAATACAGAAATCATCATCACCAACGAACGTCAAAACTCAACGCAAGACGCAGGGGCAAAATGGGAATAAATTATAAAATAGGGGGCGTAACAAGTAAAACAGGGGGCGTGATATAGCAATCCCCTAATTTTATCTTATTATCATTCTCTTATTAAATTTTCTCAATATTGCTCATTTGCTTAATTCACTTTTAGCCTATTCAAGTTATTTGTTTATTTTGATAATTTTGTTAATGAATAAAATTGATTACCAATTACATTTTGATTTAACTGGTTACCTAATTAAAATTAATTTTAATTCTTTTTTTCTAAATCCTTGTACTAATACTGAAAGCAATTACATGGAGATGCAAAAAAAAATGTTATTCCTTGACTAAGCAAAACTATATTTTCCGGTTACACCATTTGATTTAGTCCGAATTTGAACGTGTTCTCATAAATACTTATATCAACTAATAGAATATTATTCTAACGTAATCAAAAATCGCTGTCAATTCAAACATCCAAAATACCGCCGTGTGAAAACTCGTTAAGAAAATTTTACCGCTTTAATGATGCTACTAATGAAATATAGCAATCCCAAATAAGTTAATCCTAATCCAATAAGATGTTAACTTTCCAAGCAACTAATCTCGAGCCACGCGTAGTTAGCTAATTGAGGAGCCAAAAAGAGTGGAAAGTGGTACCCAATGACACAACACAACCCATATGATTTGACCAACCCTCTTCAATGGTCCATACCATAAACCGTTCCTTTTTATATTCTTATTTACTAAACCCTAGGTGCCTAGCTGGCTATAGTTTATGATCCCAAACCCTTTAATATTATGTGTTTTTTGGGAAACAATTAATCCAATTTGTCCTTAACCTAATAGAATAAGAAATGCCGAATTAAGCAAGCCAAAATGCACCCTACTTCTACGGTGCTTCCCATAGAGGAATCAGGATTTATGTGTCAGATTAATTATGTGACCCCTCCCATCTATTTTGGGCTGCTACTTTAAATTATAGATTTAAAATCTCATAAACATGTGCTTAGACTACTATTTGTGGGACGAACATACCCTATATTTCCCACTCTTTATTATGCTCTATCTTATCACCATGTTATCCTCAATTCCTTTGATTACCATTACCTCATTAGGGAGCTCCATGTATACACCATATTTGTTGATTGTTATACGGCAGATCATAATTACAGAAATCAGATAACTTTATCCTAAAATATTCAATTTTTTCATGATTTTTTGTGTGGCGTTTAAATTTTGACACCAAGATTTCAAATTTAGGTACAAATTAATCACTCGGGACTTTATTAGGTGAAAATAATAATTTATATATACCGTCAATTGATTGATTACAAACCTAATTAAAATTGGAAGGCGAGTAGTCCCCTTTATTATAATTGAGACTAATTAAGTAGAACAGAAATGACCATATAAAAATCATATTCCTTCTTCCAAATCTTATCACTACAACACGAGGTTTAAAACATTGTTCTTTTTTTTGGTACAAAAGAGGGGCATAGCCCCGAAAAGAGAAAACTAATTATTCGCTATTACGCGGGGAATAGCGACCCCAAATATATCGTCTCTAAGGATAGATCGTAATTCAGCATCTGAAACTTGTAAATGTTGGAGGGTTGTGTTTGAGTGGACGCCGCGATACGGAGATAAAATTATCCAACTAGAAAGCAAGTAAATGCATCGTCAATTCTGTCACAACTTGTAACAAACCTTAGCCAAATTTCTCTTTGTTTAGCATATGCAAGACAATATCCACGTACTAGACGACCTTAACTAGAAACTAAGGGGTCGTTTGGTTGCCTTTTAAAATCACGGGAATTGGAGAATCATGGGAGGTGGAAAAATTGAGTCTTGTTTGGTTGCCCAATTCATGGGAATTACAACTTCCTATGGAAGTTCTAATTCCTACATTATGTAGGAAGTCGCTTACCTAGCCCCCTCTAGGTAATTGGAAGTTCCCGCATGAATTGATGTTCCTACATTCAACCAAACAACATTTACCTAATTCACGTGATTTTTAAGTTCATATGAATTTTATCTTCCCGGGAATTTTATCTTCCCATGCCGAACCAAACGACCCCTAATAATGTAGTTTCTATGCTCACGTTTTCCCATTTCAGGCAAAACCAAAATTGTCTAATACTCACTTTCTTAGACTATACATGCATCCTAACAATTTTAGATGTCTTATAACTTATTAACATAAAACCTAAATAAAAAAGATCACCTTTTATCATTATACGATGAGATATCATTTTACCAGATTAGTAACTATACAACCAGTTCTATACACATGATAGACAAATTTGAAGCTTTATAATAAAGGATCCGAGCTTGCGGTACAGTGAAATTTATGAACATTATTGTAAATTTTATGAGCTCTTTTATATAAACAATGATGTTAAGAAATTATAACAAAACTCAAAAATAATAAACATAAGCTCATTTACATTTTATTTTTAAGGTGAAAAAAAGTATAAATTAACCAAAAAATTTTAAGAGCTCGAAAAGGTTACACATACATACACCGAATTAGATGTGTTATGGTTGCACAATGCTCCTATACAGACTGGATATTATAATCCTATTTGTGAAACCCCTTCAGTGAATAAAAAGTGTTTTTTCTGTTTTCCGTGTCTTTTTTGACATTTGTGAGTCGTGACAATTTTAATTAATATTCAAATTTATAACATTATTAGTAGTTATTTTTATCATGTCACAATATATTTAATCATATATTTATCACGCCATTTAGTATCTTTCCATACCTATTCCACAACTTTAACGTTTTTTTTAACGTGTTCCCTTAAGGAAACACACATTAGCAATCTAATTAAAGAATAAATTAGAAAAATATATCAGAAATCCCCTATATACTAAAAGATTTACACATTAGCAGGCTTGTTTGGTTACCCATTAAAATCGTGGGATGTTGAACTTCCTAGGAAGTGTAAAAGCATGATGTTGTTTGGTTGTCAAGATCATGAAAAATAAAACTCCCCACATGAAGTTACTTCCTCCATTATGTGGGAAGTCACTCACCAAGTCCCCCTTGATCATGGGAACTTCCCACATGAATTCACTTCCATATGCGAACCAAACACTTTTGTGAATTCACATGAATTGGAAATTCATGTGATTTTAAAGTTTCCAGGAACTTTAATTCCTTTATATCAACCAAACAAGCCCAAGTGATATGCTACTAGAGTACTAGACAATATTTTTTTTGGTGAAAGGTAAGTGATATATTTATTTCTTAGTTAATTAATGTTGCTATTTATATTTAATATTTACTCCTAGTTTTAAATTATATTCACCTATTAATCAAAACCCCTCCCCCTACTACTAAGAGAATAAAAATTCTCTTAGTTTTCTCTTCAAATGTTTCTACGTAAGTAAAGAAACAAGTAAAATTTTCTTTCTTTAAACAATTATCTTTCATTAAAATACATTCTTATAATTAAGCTTTAATTTTATAATTAGCTTCAAAATTATGATTTTTTTATAAAAATAAAATATAATTGATGTTAAACTATAAACAAAAGGGGGTAACTTTTCGTTAAATGCAATAATTATAACTTTAGAGAATAACTTGACCCATACTTACCATTAACTTTGTGACAAAAAAATTATCAAAATAATTGGACAAAATTTATTAAATGAAATCCTTAACTTTATAAAAATAAATAGATAACACCCTAAAAATAAAAATAACACCCTAAAAATAATTGTACAAAAATAAATAGATTTCATAAAAATACATCTTTCGTGTCTTTAGTTTTCAACTATAAATAACACCCTAAGAATAAATATTCTATATATACCGCGCATTACGCGAAATCTAAACTAATTTGACTGCGTGAGTATCAACTAATTAATTTATACAATATTTAGTGAAAGATTCTTCTAGTTCTTTCTTTAATTAGATTAATAATGCGTGCCATTGTGTCACAAATTAAAAAGAATCAAACTTTTAATTAGGTCAAGTTGTTTTAGATTTAATTTCAACTCATTTCAGTTTTGTTGAGTTTTATTTCAGTTTTATTCAGTTCATAATAAGTTCAACTCTTCTATCTACAAATTAATTCTTACCTCAATTCAGTTCAGTTCTATTAAATTCAATTTAACTCAATTCAAATAATTTCAATCCAAAATAAAAGGGTCTTATTAGTCACCGAATAGTTTTTCAATAGTTTATTTTATAACGATTCACATAAAATTTACTCTATCAACTCAAAATGTAATGTAATCTAACTTTATATTATTATCATTATATCACCATTTAGTTGATGAAAAGTTAAGGCCCATTTTTTCTTATTGTAAATGAAAAGATAAATTGCATTAAAATAATAGATAATTTGTGAAGAGATGAACTAAATTGAACTACATTTAATAAAGTTGACTAAATTGAATAAAACGGAAATAAAGTGAAATAAATTAAAATGAAGTCGAAAAGATAGGATGGCTCATTTTTAATTTAAAATTCCGAATATTATCCCTTACCCTCCATCCATTATAAATGAAGTCTCCTTAGTTGCGTCCTTGCCTATCGCTCTTCAAAGTTTTCTCCATCCTCTCCAACATAAATGAAGAAAACATAGGAAAGTGAAATGAAGAGAGAGTGACAAGCAAAGTAAGTACTAGTGTTTAAGCATTATTATTATTAATAATTATTATAATAACCAATCATTGCATTATGTCAACTCAAGAAGATGAAGTGGCTCTAATCTCTCAACTCTACTCCGGTTTCTACTCTAATGAAGTTGCTCCACAACAAGGTACAAACTTTAATTTCAATTTATAAATCAAATAATAGTCCATGTCTTAAGATGAGTTTATATGTAAGTGAGTATGCATGCATTTGTTATAGGATTAGGAATAGGAGATAAACCAAAACGACGTCGAAGGAGGAAGAAGAAGGGGGAAGGGAGCGAATCAGAAGCAAAGAAAAGGAAGTTAACGGAGGAGCAAATGAATATGCTTGAAATGAGTTTCGAGGTTGAGCATAAGCTTGAGTCGGAGCGCAAAGAGCAACTTGCTTCGGAGCTAGGGTTGGATCCGAGGCAAGTCGCGGTTTGGTTTCAAAACCGTAGGGCTCGTTGGAAGAACAAGAGGTTGGAAGATGAGTACTCTAAGTTAAGGAAGGAACATGAAAGCCTTATGCTTCATAAATGTCGCCTTGAAACCGAGGTATATACTACACCTTAACACCTACACTCTTTCTTTATCTTATGCTATACCTTTATTTGTCTATAATTTGTATGTACACACTTTTAAATTTACGACTTTCTCTTAACTTCATTCTATTGTCGATTTCATTCATGTTGAATTAATATTCTATAGTTTCTGATATATAGTACGATCATGCACGTGAAACAAAGTATATTGTGTTTCTTCTTTCATCATTTCTAGTACCTTTATCGTAACTAGAATACCTCTCCGTTTCAAATAGTTATTATTTTATTTTGAGTATAAGAAAAAACAGATAACAAATAATTAAGAAAGGATAACCGGAGCACAAATTAAGTTTGTTATAACAATTGATATATAGTAATGTTAACCAATTATAATTTAATAAAAAAAAGCTACATTAAGATAGATATTATGTACTCTAATTTACATAGTTTTCAATTATATTGTGAGTTTTTAAAGCACCATTTATAAAGGTTATTTACTCGGGAACGGGAAAGGAAAAGGGAAAGGGATACAAATTGGATAGAGCGATACTCGTAGTAGAATGCATGATAGAGACAATTAGACAATAGACATGTAGTAGTGCTGGCCTGGTGCATCAAAACAAATTGTCAAGGACACTATAAAATGATCCAGATTAAATGCACAAGTACATTTACTAAAAGTTATTTACGCCAAAATTGTACTACAAAAAGTGCACCATGATGCATAATCATATTTGGAGATCGAATGAGACCTCCTACTTATATGGAGTTAATTAGAGATATACTCCACTATATCGTCACTAAAAGTAATTACGGAGTACATATAAGTACCGGATGTTTTAATATCGTATGTCAATAATGTGTCACACTAATTTGGTGGAACTCGTTATTTTAAAGACTTGATAAATGAAGCCCTCGACTCAAAGTTCATAAATACGAATAAAATTAGATTGGTTAGATGTTGTAAAATCCGGTTCAAGAAAATAGTGGTCCACTTTTTACAATACACAAAATCCTGAGATAAAATCAGAAATCAAAATGTAAACTTCCTTCTTAGTTTCTAGTGTAGTTGACGAGTGCATCAGTATATGAGTATATGGATTATGGGTGGCATGTAGTTGATTGTATGTCTATATTACTTGGTATTTGTTAATGAAGCGCTAATGTATAATTTGCACCAAATTAAAATTGATTTAAAACAGGTGTTAAACTTAAAGGATGAACTGCAAGACGCGAAAAAGGAGATTAAAAAACATGAAGATCAAAGAGAAGCAACATTATCATCATCCTCATTATCTCGAGATGATAATGTATCAAGCCAGAGTCCAACTTCATCAATGCTCACTATAGATCATCAAGATCAACCTAATAATAATAATAATAATAATAATAATAATAATAATAATAATAATGTTACGGACACACAATTACTAGGTCATCAATTTGGTTTCGAAGGTTGCTTTGATCCCATGTTCTACGTTCCTAACACCGACTACGTGCCCACCGTTGAATGGATCGACCTACTTTATGAATTATGATATTGTCAATTAATTTTAATTTATTAAGCATCCATACATTACTAAGCATGAATAGAATAGAATAATAAGCATGAGTAGTAGCGTACATATTTAAGCCTCTTAAATTGTAGATTAATCACATTTCATTCATCTATTTTATCATGTATTCTTCCTTCTCTCTTACTAGTTACTAGAACATATTACATTACACAAATTCTCATTGAATACGATACTATTCATCACAAGCTGAAAACGGATAATACCTCTTTCACACAATGCAAGTGACACAACCTATAAAATGATCCATTTTCTCCCACTTGTCTAAAACTTGACTTGTTGTGAGGGGAATAATATCCATCTTCTGCTTATGACGGATAGTATTCGTCAGAAGCAAGACTTTTGTTTCTTTATGTAGTCTTATATGGAATGAATTTTTTTGGACCGCGGTAACAGACAAACTTACAAATTCATGGCTCGTTTCGCTAGGCAATGAGCCACAAAGCTCAGGTTTCTAGGGATAAAACTAAAGCTAATAGAATGGAAGAGAGTTAAACTAACTTCAATATCAAGAAGGATTCCTTACATCAAATGGTGTTCGTTCTTCAGTCCTGTGATCTGGAATAAGATCTGTAGGCAATCATAAAACACGTCCAAATGTGAAAAACCATTAGCGCTAGCCCATCGTAAGACTTCTCGAATACCCCTTTGCCTCCGCCTGTAGTGCAGATTCAGACCATGAACTACTACCTCCTTCATAGATGATTAACTCATCACGATCATACGCCACCCAGCCTGCAGTACACTTTAAAGAAAAATTCCAACTCGCATCCACTTTCACCTTGATAGTATTACACTTTACACCCTCTGCCCGTGCCAATCACATAAACAAGAGTACTATTATCCAGCTTTTCCTTAACTTCATTATATGGTAAACCAGCATAAAAATTATTCACCCTTGGCCTTCCTTGAGAAGCCTCATAAGCCGTGGTTGCCTCAGCCGTGAAATGAGGATCTATGTATGTTAAGACTCAGGATTGAGATTGTGTACGCTTATAACTAAATTCTACCATTTCAAACCATTTCTTCGTATAAAAGTATCAAAACTACAAATCCTCCACAATTTATTGCATTTCACTCCTCAGACTGCCTTGCATATTCTGCCTCTAATTTTAGCTCACCCAAATAATCCTCACAAATCGCCTCCAGTTTTGGAGCTTACGATTATGATGGAACCTAAGCCTTGTGAGTCATGACTCGAATGGGACGCAAATTCCTCCTCTCTACTCCTTTTGCTGAATCAAATACATAAGTAAAGTATAATTTACAAAATGAAGAGTTAAATGAATACAGATCAAGGACAAACAATAGCTCTTTGAAAACACCACCCTCCTCAAACAAATTGACATTGTGATGACCATAACCTGATGCACCTGTTACTGCTTCTATGTTAAAACTGTTAAACCATGTCCATTCACCTTGTATTATTTGAAGTACATCCCAAATTACATAATGTGTATCGACCGTACATATATACAGCATTATTAATAGTAAAAAATCAAAGAATCTTTAATTGAAGATCGGCATGACCGACCTTTGCTTTATGCCTTTCAAACAGTTCCTGAAGAGCCTCAATGTATTGGCTGTGCACTTCCGCCACCTGGGGACACCCCAAAAACATAAGAGACAGACTACACAACAGGGAAATACCTATAATTATTCATTTAATCTTATGGTTAATGGGATGGCCACACATGTAATTTTAAGAACCATCTCATGTTCTCATATAAGTTTTTTGTGTAACAAATACAAATATTGCACTCAATATTAACAACTTTATTGCTCCAGTAAACAATGCCTACTCGATCGGGGACTTTTAACCACAACAATATTATCCAAGTGCCTCAAAGGTTCGGGATAAAGGGGTAACATCACAAATAGATTGTTCTGGAGGGCACAAAATGAAATTAAACGGTCAAGAATTTTACTGAACGAGTGAATCACATAAGAAGAGGGTGCTCTAACTACAGCAATCTAAATACTGGTCTAAGGTAAAAGTTATCAATACCTCCTCCGTAGTAGGTTGTGAAGATTTCTTGACTTCAATTGGTCGCCCAACCACGATATGCATAGGAACCCGAAATGGTAAAGGGGATCTGCACAGAAGCATAAGGTTGATTATAGCAGGAGTTACCGCCTCTCCCTTGCATTAAAAAAATAATGGAAGTCATCCATCCGGCCAGGTTAAGTCCAAGATGAATTACAAGAGTTTAGATTGAAGTCACCAGTTTAACGCTCTTCGTTGGGTTTACAAAAAGACACTAAACCTAAAATCCATGGGTCTCATACCCCCATACACTAAGACTCTCAGAGTCCTAAGACAATGAAAACTAATTCCTGAGCCTATAACTAAGATACACTCCTATGTTTTTCTTTTGGATCGGGTTTTACGCAGCAAGTAGAGGTGGAGCATTCATGATGAATATGTTACAGGTACCTTGGCTGGGTATCACTTAAATAGGTACAACTCAGAAAATAAATGAGGCCAGAACAATCACTCTAGCAGTAAAAAGTAAAAACTTACCTAAATGGGAGATGTAAACAAATGGTTGAAATGAACATAAAATAAAAAATGTAAAATGGCCGAGACTAAGGCTCAAGGTTGTACTATACTACTATTTAACTAAATATTCCATTAGATGTCTTCCTTTGGAAACCAAAGGGAGAGAGTTGAACCACATACTGAATGATCACGGGGATTTTTATTTTTTACTATATGTGGAACTTAATAAATCTTCTCTTAGTTCTCTGTTTCTAATATATTCAGTAACAACTAACAAGTAACCATAACAGCAACAACTAACGGTCTTAACATCAAGGGAGTTCTTCGTAATATGCAAATGTTTAAACTAAATTCAAAGAGTTCATCATGTCAGAAACTTTTTAAACGTGAATTGGATCTAAAACATACCCAAAAACTCCCCAGAAAATTATTGGGGTGAATCGTATAGCTCTGGAAAATTGCAAGAACAGTTTTCCACCAGGCTTCCACCATTTGTACACTTGTGACTGGAAAAAAAACAAAAAAAAGCCATTTCAAAAAATGAAATGTGAGCGTTCCATCATTTAGGCCATGAAAAAGGCTTGATCTGATGCTTTTGGCAGACCACACAAATTGTTGATAGAGTGCTATAATTAATTGACAGCATGATACATTGATACCTGGCCAAAGCTGAAAACTGGGACAACAGGGCTGCCCGTCTGCAAAGCTAAGCGAACAAATCCTTTCCTGTTGCTTAAAAAGGCTACCTGAATAATCAATAACAGAGTTAAACACTTAAACATCGACTGAACCTACAAGGCTGCAATTGTCTGCCAATCCACTGAACAATAAGCCAACAAATGGTTTAACAGTTCAAAATTTGAGCTGTCCAGTTACAGTAGACGTGACACATGTCCTATGTCCTATTCCGAGCTGACCCAACCCAATCCCATAATAGATCCAACGCCAAACTTACTCGATACGAACAATTTGGCCCAAGTGTCTTTAAACAACATAACCTAATCGTATTCAAATTGACCCGATATTTGCGCACCCAAAAGGATCGAAACCCATTTTAACTCGACTCAAACCAGACCCTAGAGGCCCTTTTTGCCCGGTATAGTTGCGATGAGAAGTGTGTGCTCTTGAGATAAATTAAGGGGTCAATGGGTCCCAATTCACAAGGCCATCATTGGAGGGAAAATATAGAATTTTTTCCAAAATGGGGTTTAATAACGAACAATTTAACGAAATGGGGTGACTTTGAAAATAATTACCCAAAATGGCTCCACATAGGCTCGGTTTTAGCAATGCTAGGTTCACGATTACGGTCGCTCAGCCACCGGAGAGTGACTTGAGGCCAAAACGCTCGGCAGCAGCTGAGCGACTTGATGTGTGAGAAAAAAAAAAGTAGGTACTATATAATGCCAAGCTAAATATAATGATTTATTAAGGCCATTAGAAGAATTTATTTATTGGTAACCATAATAAATGAGTTTTGGGACTTGAACAACAATTACTCAATATTACGTTTAAGTACTAAACTCTAACATATAACTTTACTTGTACTAGTGGTTATGTTCAATAAAATAAGTGTCAATTTTGTGGAAGGTCGTGTGCTTGATTCCGTTCAACAACATTTTTTTTCACTCAAGTAGCTGTGGGGGAGGACAATTTGAGCTGAAATCGCTCACTCCCTCAGCGACTTCCCTTGAAGTAGCATACTGAGGTTTGGGTGAACATTAAGTACCAGTTTAGGTAAGGTCGCTGAGCGAGAGAGCGACTTAAATTCGAACCTAGCTTCGGTGATGATGTGGACCCATTTTGTTAATTTGTTTATAATTTAGCACCATTTTGGAAACAAATTCGAAAATATACGTAGTAACAGAATCAAATCATACCTCAGAACCGTGCTCCATGTGAAATGTTTCTTGTACTCCGCCGGGCACTATGATGCAACTATGACCTGATGACAAGAGGGAAGAAAAATTCTTTCTAGTGGCAGGAGAAAGACCCAACCATGTCCATATATGCCTCAAGAAAGGAGTGTAGAATACCTAAGCATCACAAAAATATAAGACCTTGAAAGACAACATGTTTTATCATGCTGCAGCAGTTAGTGCTGAAGGACTTACAGCAGTGCTCGCAAGAACCTTTATCTTAGAGAAAGGCAAAAATCCAGTAAGATCAGCAAGTGCAACAACCCCAATTGGTAAAACCGAATGCGGCTCATAACCAAACACTGAAAATGGCAGAGCAGAAATCATTACTCGACGTTAAACAGTAAATCATAGTGTACTAAAAGTATCACGTTTCACTTGTACATTATAACAATCTACCCTAACTACACTTGTATACTGCAACAAAATGGGCTTAACAAACAAAAAATCGAACACTCAGTTTAAGAAGGCGCGCTTGGATGAGGAACTAGCCGAAACATTCTATTATAGATCTTTCTTGATTTGATCCCTCAGTGAGCAGAAAAAATACACTTGGGACTCATGAATCAACAATGACGCAAAATCTATCATTAGATGATTTAGATCAAAAGTAACCAAATTGGGCTTTATCACCACAATCGTATTCAGGCCAAGAGATCCGGTTGAAACTTAAAGGGTGTTTGCTTTTGAGTTCTTTTTGGGTAAACAGCAAATAGTAACTATGAATACTTAAGAAGATTTGACAACTCATGTTGGGAAAGTAAAATATATGCAGATTGAACTATATTTGACATATTATATGAACTAAAAACAAGTTGTTTGGACCAATTGTAGAAAACTGGCATGGCCTTTTGATAGCTAACTCAAGATCCTAACAGACCGTAGGCGACGGTTGGTGTGAGACAGTAGGGTAATAATGTGATTGAGCTAAAATAGAGCAAAACTTTTAATTGGCACATGAGGTTAGCTCAAATATAGTAATATGAGCATCAAGTAGTATTGCATAAAGCGGTGTGAGCATGAAATTTGTATAGGACTATTGGTGTTGAATGGCATGATTTCCTTAACAAAATAAGAAATTGTGCATTACCATAAGCGCGATTAGGATGAAAGGCGTCGTAATCCTCGACATGAAGTGTAATTGGAAAATAACCAACAGCATGCTTACAAATATACCTACACCCAACACAATAAAAAAGGAAAAACCCAGAAATTCCTTAAATCAAAATATTTGGAGTTGATTTTAGGCATAAAAAGAGCAAAATGGCATGAAAGATACCTTGCTAGTTTACGTCCATACTTGTCTTTCTCATCAATCGGAATCACTATAAACAGCAGCAACACCAAACAAACTCTACAACAACAGACATAACCAAAATAACTAAAAATACTAAATTCATAAAGATGACTTGTTTTTTAGTGGTGAAAACATAAAAGATGTACAGAATGGACAACACAAGAGTGATTAATCTGTTGGAAGATGAGTGTAGTAAATGAAGTTAAGATATCAAGATATTTGAGTTGGTCAACACTCAACAATGGTAACTTAATGTCCTTTATTTTTAAGTTAAAGGGGAGATATAGAACATACCCAAGAGCTTTGGGGAGAGGGAGAAAGGCGAAAGAAGAAATAACGATGATGACATTGAAATGAATACCGCCTAACCAAATGGCAACCGCCAACACCGTGTCAAACGTTGAATGTCCCTTTTCAGTGAACACTCTCGCCGCCGCCGCTGCAGGGGGAGTACTTGTGGTGTCAGTTTCCATGGATGACTGTTTTCCCGCAAAAAGGCGATGAAATCGATGTGGGGAAAGAGTGCACGGAAATTATTAAATCTAGGAAACCTTCCAGAGAGTTGTAAATTAGTGTCAAGTTTGTCAACTAAACTCATTTTCTAATTTTCAATTATTGTTTGATTATTTTAATTAAGATGATAAGAGTTTGCAGGATGGATTGGAGATAATTACACGGGACACACAGCACATGACACTCATGACACGCACAAGACCACGTCTTTATATCACTTTTCATTCATGTCAATTTCGAAAGACTCAATATCATACTTTCTTACTTTCTTCGCTTCTAATCTTCTCTCACAAATTTTCATTTGTGACGCATATATTCGTCGCAAATTTACGACTAAAGCGGATAATACGCAAATCTCCGTCATAAATGAAAAATTGTGTAATTACACAATTGCAAAGGATTGCCCTATTTTTCTATATATTGGGAATTTGGGCTTGTTGCGTAACAATGAAAAAAAGAAGTGAAAAGTGGTAAATAGAAGGTCGGTAAGTATTCCTTATAACGGATATATTCGTCGCAAAGAAGACTTACTGGTGTAATTAACCCCATAATTATCACTAGTAATTTAATTTCATAACTTGTCCATAGTGTCTAACTAGTATTTCTACCCGTGTCATGCACGTATACTAAATTATTTGTGATATTCATAAAGATTGCCACCATGTAAATCGAAAATAAATCATAATACTTTTTTGCAAACAAAATTTGCCATAGCCTGATATTCAGCTTCAGCAGAGGATAATGACACGATGTGTTGTTTACGAGTTTTCCACGAAATAGGAGACACACCAAGAAAGATATACCACCTGGTGATGGAACGACGGAAAACTGAACACGCGCCCCAATAGGAATTGATGCGTGCATATTATATATACTTTTCAGTACCTTTTGGCACGCATTTCTATGTTTTACCGGTGATTTTATATCACTTTATGCCCCCGAACACGCTACTTTGTGCTATTCTTGCTATTTTTTAGGAATAAGCGCAAAAGTGGTGAAAACCGAGCCAAAGCCAACCCAAGTACATTCATTTAGAAGATGGAAATTGGAACAGGCCTTCCAAGCATTGGAAAGTGTTAATCGTCCAAGTGAAAAGCTACTTGAGGTGCGCACAATGAAGAAAGGAAGCTAGGCAAGCAAGGAAGAGCTTCAATTTACTAGTGCCTACTTTGAAGAGCTATATCTCGAGTTCTACAGTAGATAATCAAGTGATTCCAGTTGGAGATGAAAGCTTGTCATCTTAGCTTTCCAACGCCACCAAAACTCTTGATTTGCACGAGTAACGAAGAAATGGCAGCCGTTTGAAATTCAGTGCGCGAAGTAGGAATTACGCGCCGAGATTTACTCGATCGAGGAGTTTTCAGAAGAAAAGTGCTCGATCGAAGCCTTGCTTTGCTCGATCAGATGGGAAAGACCTCGATCGAGTCCTTACTTTACTCGATCGAGGGGATTTTGGAGATTTTTATTCGGTCGAGTGAAATTGGAGCTCGATCGAGTAATCCACTAATGGGCTTCGGTTTGTCGTTGGACTTTAGGTTAGAAATTTGAGATAGTTTGATCTTTCTTATAAAAGGAGGTCAACTATACATATCACAACACACACCACTTACTATCATCTACTCCCTCTCTACTTTTCACCTACTTTGAATTTTAGATTAGAATCTTCGTCAGACGATTGCTTTTGCTCAATTCCATTGACATTTGTAATCTTTCTTTCTCTCTTAATCATTTTCTTATTTCTTTATTTCTTGCTATCCTTATTCTTTTATTACTTCCTATTAGTTTATATCATGTCTTTTTATGCTATCGTCTTAATGGTTAGTATAGTCCCCAAAGCCATGTGTAGCTAATTTCCTTAGTATGCTAGGATGAGGGAAGTCGCGGTAGTAATGTTGTAGGATTCACATGTTAGTCGTTTCTGTGACGAGGTTTGTTTATAAATAATTTAATCAGAAAACTAGTTAATTGAATGCATGCATGAGACCAGTTTAATTCGTAAGACTCCGCCTGGATCGAAAGATTAGTAGAGTATGCTTGCTTAGAACAATCGATATAACCTTCCTGGATCGAAAGATTGGTTGGGGAGTTTAGGGCGATTTGAGACCGAAAGGAGATAATCACTACCCACCTTATCAAAGATTTGACTGACCTAATATTTTCATGTGGCATAAACTACCGCGGTGACCCAATTCGTGACATACTCCTTTTTAATCGTTTCAACTCAATTTTATAATCATTCTTGTTTTATTGTTTCTTTGTTTTGAGTAGTGAAATAAACAAATTTTTAAACACCCCCCCCCCCCCCAAATTTGTGACCGATCGAACTAGATTTGCATATAGACATTACCTCCCTGTGGAGATCGACCCTACTTCCGCTAACTTTTAGTTAGTAGACTTAAGTTTTTATTTTTGGTGTATAAACGAGATGCATCAAGAATCGCACCATCCGGAAATAGTAAGGGAACTATCAGCTCGTAAGAGAATTCCTTGGCCCTGACTGACTTTGAGATAACGCACAACATGACGTGCAGTGGCCACGTGCTCAAGCGTGGTTGATGGAGAAACCGAGACAAGATGTGGACAGCGTGAGACAAGTCGGGTCGGGTGACAGAGAGAGAAACCAATCGATCCACTAACCGCCTATAGGATTCGGGGTCTGAGAGCGAATCCCCAGTAGCCGCATCCAATTTGTGATGTTGCCCGATGGGAGTAAGAGTGGGCTTGGTCCCAAGCAAACCAGTTTCGGAAATAACGTCAAATGCATATTTACGTTGTGATATATAAATGCCTTCACCACTTCATGAGACTTCAAGACCCAGAAAATATTTGAAGGGGTCCAAATCTTTCATTTGGAAACAGTTCCCCAAATACTCCTTGAATGTTGCAACATCGGAAGAATCTTTACTGGCAATGACTAAGTCATCCACATAGATAAGGATAAAGATACGAACTTGGCCTTGCGAGTAAGAAAATAATGAGTAATCGGAGTAAGACTGTTTAAAGCCGTATTCCTTACGAGCGGAAGTAAGCTTAGAAAACCAACACCGTGGAGCTTGCCGGAGACCATAGAGCGAATTTTTGAGATGACACACCTTCCCTTCCTTTCCGCGACTGAAACCAGGAGGAAGACACATAAAAACGTCTTCATTGAGGACCCCGTGTAGGAAAGCATTATGGACGTCCATTTGATGCAATTCCCATTTTTGAATTGCAGCAACAGCGAGAAAAACACGAATTGCACCCATCTTGACAACTGGAGCAAATGTCTCTTCGTAATCAAGCCCTTCGACTTGATGATTTCCGAACACCATAAGGCAGGCTTTGAGACGTTCGACAGTACCATTTGACTTATATTTTATTTTGTACACCCACCTACACCCAAGGGCCTTCTTATCAGGAGGGAGAGTGGCTAATTCTCATGTCTCATTGCGCTCAAGAGCATCGATCTTTTGTTGCATTGCAGCGCACCAACCAGGATCACGAATGACGTCTTTAAAGGATGGTGGTTCCATTCCATATGTGATGGCTGCAAGGAAATCACGGTGTTTGGCAGAAAAAATATTGCAATTGACATAATGAGCAAGGGTGTAAGGGGTACTTGAGGAGGACGTTGGAAATCTAGGTGTGCTTGAAGGAGGGGACGGACTGTTTGTAGTATCAAGAACATAACCTGAAAGGCGAGAATTAGGGAATTTTAATCGTCGACCTTTACCTATTTCGGTAGTGGATGCGGGGACAATTAGTACCGAAGGTTCTGTCGTGGCAGAGGAAGTTGGGGGCTCAGTCTGAGTGGTGGCCGAAGTGGCTACTGGTTGGCCCTGAGTCGTGGCAGCAGTGATCCTGTCACCCGTGCCATAAAAAGGCTCATCAACAAGTAAGTTTTCAGAGACATGGGATGGATTAGTTGTAGTAGTCGGGGTAGCCAAGGGAAAGACGGATTCATGGAAAATAACATCACGTGAGACATAGAAAGTGTGTGTTTCGGGATCGTAAAGCTTCCATCCTTTTGTTGTAACTTGGATACCCAACAAAAATACTACGACGACTTCGTTTCTCAAATTTATCTCCACCGGTTTGTTGATGATTATGAGCATAAGAGAGACAACCAAACACCCGCAAATTAGTATATGACGGTGCAACCCCATAAAGACATTCATATGGAGTCGAATTGTGAAGCAAAGGTGACGGTGTTCGATTAATTTAGTACACATCGGTCAATATACATTCACCCCAAAATGATTTTGGTAAATGAGCTTGAAAGCGGAGGGCTCGTGAAACATTTAAAATATGGCGGTGTTTACGCACTACAACAAATTGATCACTTGCGCCATATTTGAATCCTTGGCGCAAGTGTCAAATTCCTGTGGCTAAATCTGTTTGCCACGAAAAAACATCCGTGGCCCAAGTGGTCGTGGCTATCAAATAGCCACGGGAAAAATTAACATGTGGCTAATGTTTTTTTTTGCCACGGATTTTAACGTAGCTAAATTTCGTGGCAAAATAATATTCCCGTGGCTAACACGTTTTTAGCCACAGCATGTAAATTCGTGGTAATCAAATATTCCCGTGGCTAACACTTAGTAGCCAAAAAAACTGCTGTGGCTAAATGTTGTTAGGAGATTAATTTTTCCGTGGCAAAATATTTTCCGTGGATAAATGTTGTTAAGAGATTAATTTTTCCGTGGCAGAATATTTATTTCCGCGGCTAAAATTTGTTAAACAAATGTAGCTTTTCCGTGGCAGAATATTGTATACGTGGCTAAATGTTGTTAATAGATGTAGCTTTTCCGTGGCTAAACAATTTTAAAATACAAATAATGGTGTGTCCGATACATTATGGAACTCCTGACAAATAATTATGAGACAAATCTGTAAAAACAATACGTTTATATTACAAAGTATTTAATAAAACATGACAAATATGTCTTTAGTCAAACCAGAAGTTTGACCTCAATCTATAATAAAAAAATATCATTTCTCGATATATAACTAAAGAACTAGTTTTGTACCCGTGACATTCATGGGTTTATATGTTTAGTATTGTTATTTTATCGTATTGTTAAGATTTGTTTGAACAATTAGTTTATCCATTTAAAAATATATAATTTTGACTTTTGAAATACTCAAAAGTTATTTAATTAATGCATAATGTTTGATTATTATTCTGTTTTTTAGAATGATAAATTTTGTAGTGTAAATAACCTAAAACATACTTTTTAATTAAATTAGAGGGTTTTCAATATTTTATTTCATATAAATCATATTTTTTAATAGTAGCATAGTTATGAAGTCTAGTAAATGCTAGTATTAATATATCATCTATATCAATTTGTCAAAAATCCTAAATTTTAATTTTGCAAAAATGATAAATTAAGTTACATAGTAACCTACTAGTCTACTACAAATGGTGAGAGAAATCAAAAAGTCATCCTATTAAATAAAATAAATAAAAGTTAAATAAATATGTAGTTAATAACCAAATTTAGGAAAGGAAAATAAATAGTTTGTATTAATTCATTTTTGTGTTCGCAACTAACATTTTTACTTTATTTTATATTATTTATAAGCATGTGACACTTGATTTTAGATATGACTTTTTAATAACACATGACATAGTAAGATACTTAGTATTGTCTTTTTAACATCGATACTCTAAAGTAATGAACCTTGATTGATATTTATCTCTATCTTAAATTTGATAATAATGATAGAAAAATGCTCAAAAATCATAAAACGTATCCTCAATTGTTTATATTTTTTTGATAGAGGCAAAATTTGTAAGCAATATTTTTTTCAAATCCATATCGTCAATAAAATTGTATGTGCCACTAATATGTCTTGTCTATCTATACAAATCAAGTTAAGTATGTTAAGGTTTTAAATTAATTATATATATTTTTTTTTAATTTTTTTTTATGTAAGATCCATTGTTGGGTTATGAAATATTCATCACATTTTCAAACTTCATCGTACGCGTTTGTTTTGTTCAAATTTAAGGGGCTATCAAGATTTGTGTTATTAATAACGTATTTAGTCTTGTCTTTTTATAATATTGTATAAATCAATCGATAACTCAGTTGATATTTTATGATATTGAATAAATAAATGAATAATCAAGTAATCATTAAAGATGAATTATTTATTAACCAATAGAAAAATAACATGTGGATTAAACTTAAATGCTTTAAGTAGCCTTTTAACTATATTGTAAGCATAAATATTAATAATAATAATGTACATTGAGCCATTATTCATATCAATAAAAATTATTTTGTCCAACTTGTACGTTAATATGATTGAGATCTTTGCAACTCCAATTTCATTCTATAAGAGCTATTTTTCAAAGGGGGAATGATGAATAAAAAACTAACGCATACAAAAATAAAACATACATTTTAAAGTTTATGAAATACTATTTTTTTTCATAAAACTAAAAATAATTAATCATTAACATTCATGTTGTTAGTCTTGTAGTTAGTTTATAATTTAAAATTGAGGAAAATAGGGGAGTATTTGTTTAAGCAATTATAGTATTCTCTTCTTCATACAGTTCTATTTCTCAAATGAATCATCCCTACATAAAAATTCACTAAGCAATTAATAACAAACAAAATTGTAGAATTTTATTTATTTAATATTACATTATGATTATATTAATATAAATTTTTCCTTAAATAATGAAAGAAATATGATATTGATGAATAATAAAAATGTAAGTATATTTACCTTTTAAGAGCACAACTACATAAATATTGATAGCCCCTAAATAACAACAAAATAACATATATGTGAAATTAAAAAATGTCACAGTACTTCATAACCAATAGAAATTAAAAATAAATAAATAAACTATTAATTTAACACTTTAATACACTTATTTTACCGTAATACACTTACAATGATAAGAATGATTATTATGGCGTAAACAAAATACTGGCTTGAATTTTGGCTCACAAATACTGTCTTCCATCAAATATTTATAGCCAATTGATGATGCAACATTTTATGACTTTTGGACGACTCATATTTTTTATTATATATTATTATCAAATTTAATATATACATAAATATGTAGCAATGTTTTGTGACTTTTAATTATCCCTTTTCATTATTAGCAAATTTAATAGACATAAATATAGAGTAGGAAGAAATAAAATGCAAAAGAGTTGCTTTAATTATTATATTACAAAAATTAATTAAATAGGAAAAACTTTTAATTAATTTGGTGGGGATTAAGTATTATGAAGAGTTTTAATCAATTTATTACCATATTTAAATAAAAAAATGAAAAAAATAGGAAAAAATGTTAATAAAAATGGTGGGTGTTAAAGTAATATGAACAATTTTTATTAATTATTAACATATTTTATTTTAAAAAAATATTTTTAACTCTAATTATAAAATTTATTAACATATCTTTCTACAAAAAATTTCAATTAAAATGTCAATATTAATTATAAATTACAAAATTTTTATTTAAATTTTGAAGGGTCACATTAATTTTGGAAAACAATATATTTAATATACAAAATTAATTTAAGAATATTGGTAATATCCTTTAATACTATAGATAATTGAATTAAATTAATTCATAGATAAATGAATTAAATTAATGGCATGTAATAATAAATTGATAATCCATCACATAAAATTTCCATGTCACATTAAAAATATGCTACGTCACATTTAAATATGTCAAGTCACATTTAAATATGTCAAGTCACATTAAAAGTATGTCATGTCACATTAAAATTTGTCATGTCACATTTTTTTAGTTACCCTTTTAATAAGATTTTATAGATATTTCTTGAAATAATCTAATATAGGCGCCTGTTTCATGTGCATGCAACGCGTAACCCGAGTGAGAGTAAAATGTTAACCTGCAAAAAAACTCATAAATGTTAAAAAATTACAAATACGAATTTTTGCGTCGCTCTTTCTAGCCAGATTATCATCTAAAGGTGAGTATATATATCTCTTAAGGTTTAACACGGGTCAAATATACTTATATCGACTAAATTAAACAAATGTAAATTTCATAAAAAAACGTAAAATTTATCTTATAAAACCATATTGAATAATATCTGACATATTTTCGTTTTAGTATTAAGACGGAGGTAACTACTCTTTCTATCCTTTCCACCTAATTATGATTTTATGAGATTACTTATTATATTTTCTAAAAAAATGTAAAGTTTGTACAAACCTTGACGAGACGATCCTATACCATGTAACTTCATCAACTGAGCAAACCTCTCCTCCCAAATTTTGTTATTAGCTGCAATTTTTTCATCAACTTCATTTCTTGCTGCTTTGGCTTCTTTTTTTGCTATTTCAGCTTCTTTACGAGCTTCTTCAGCATTTTTATTAGCAACTTCTACCTCTTTTTTAGCTTCTTCCAAAGTATTTGTCGTGGCTCTCTTAACTAACATAACTTCATTAGCAAGATCCAACCGAGAAGGTTTTACTCCAAAATATTCTGTGATACTTTTACCACGTCCATAACAACACAAATATCCATGACTGTCTTTTCCAAGGACTTCTGCGATAATTTCATCATCTGTCTTTTGATTGTCCTTCATCTATGTCATTCTTTAGCTTTTTTACTTCATCCTGCAATAATGAAAATGATTTAGATAGTGATTTATTTTCGTAAAAATTACAAAATAAAGTGATATTATGTTTCCTTACTATTGCATGCATGTTACAAGCTAAATTAGTAGAATCGACAGACTTCTCTGATGTCTTTTGACGAGTTTCCAGTAACATATCAACTCTTGAAAATTTTCCTCCATTTTTCAGCTTCTACAACTACAACACGATCATATCAATAATTTTATCCCTTCATAGAAATCCCCAAAGGTATTGGAAGTTAGAAACCCAAAAACAACAATGGAACAATGTTTAAAATTCAGAAAGCATAAACGCCTTGAATACAACAATATACATCAGAATGCAGCGCAAAAGCACACTTAAAACCCATAAAAGAGTGAAAAAGCTGCTTCTTTGTTAGTATGCTTGGCCCCTGGATGAAAAATAGCCTCATAGACCAAAACTTTGGAGATAGACGCAAAGGCAAGATAAAGGTTAAGCAGAAACATGCTCGAGCTATTAGCCGCCTTGTCTCACTGGTATGTAGCATAATGCAGAAGTTAAGGGCGCCTTCTTGCCTTCCCTCTCGGGAGAGAAGATAAGGGTGCAGACCTAGTTCTACCCGAAATGGGATGAAGACTGAGATTGCATAAGATAAGGGTGGGAACGGGAATTATGTCTGAAATGTGGGGGAATCATCAAAGAGGGTCTTCTCGTAGCATCTACACTGGGTATGGGATCGGATACATAAACGGCTACACTAATAAAAGCACAGGGGCCCGTGCCATTGTTTAAGAAAGAGGGATCATCTTTGTCGTTAGAGTTATCATCGACGTCAAGATGTCCGGTTTCAGTGCCATGAGCCATTCTAGGTTGATTTTGATCATTTGAATCAACTATTATGTCTTCTATCTCATCTCTAAGATCTGATATATTATGGATACCATCCTTCCTTATTGAAGCTGAAAACTCATCAAGTGTAGATTCTGGATGACTTTGTTGCAATGCATCTGCATCATTATCAAGACATTCGGTCTCTAGAACATCTTAATGATGACGTGCATGAGTCTTGATGACTATGAGCCAATTTGGATCAATCCCATCTTTGACATAAAAAACTTGTTCAGCTTGAGACATTAACACAAAAGGCTTATTTGTGTGCAGTCTCTTTTTAGCATTGACACTGACAAAGCCAAATTTGTCAACCTTTATACCTCTACCTTGATTATGAACATCCCACCAATCACAACGAAATAAATTAACACGTTTTCCATCCAAATACTGTAGAGAAATAATCTCTGTTAGAATCCCAAAGTAGTCATATCCAGACCCCTTTACCATAATGCCACTATTCTGGTTTCTCCTTTTTTTTTCAACATCCTTCGTATGAAACCGGAAACCATTTGCTACGAAACCACTATAACATTGAACCCCCTTGTAGGGACCTGAAGACAATGTTTGCAGAGCCATAAACACTTGATCAGCCCCGTCATTGGATAGACTTGACATCTAATTAGAAAAATGTTTGTTAAGTAATATGTTTATTATCGGAAAATATGATAATAAGACTAAGGAATTAAAATAGCTATACCTTATCACGAAACCATTCAAATAAATCTCCATCAAACATACCTTCGTTGTATTCACTACAAAAAAAAGCATGACTATTAAAAAAAATACATATATAATAGTTTAAGTATACTTTTTATAAAAATATTTTCAGACCTTATATACGATTCGGCTTCCTCGCAATTTTTAAGAATGTAATCTTGAGCCTCCATTAACTCTATAATTGTAAGCTGTCGTGTTTTAGCTTTACCAATAGGAATGCCTGAAGGTTTGAATATCGCTAAACCCTTATAACCATCAGTTTCATTATCCGCATTTCTTTCGGTTTGGTTATATTTTGTCTCAATTTCACCCAAGTACTTTGAACAAAAAAGCATGCATTCTTCAATGATATATCCTTCTGCAATCGAACCTTCTGGTATATTCTTATTGCGAACGTAACACTTAAACCTACGCAAAAGCCTAAGAAAAAATATTTAGAGCGTTAGTCTATTTTAAAGTGACGAAATTGTATAAATTGTCTCTAATAGTTATAAAAGTTCATACCTTTCTATTGGGTACATCCAACGATATTGCACAGGTCCCGCTATTTTTGCTTCCAATGCTTGGTGAACACACAAGTGCACCATAATATCGAAAAAAGAAGGAAGAAATATTTTTTCCATCTCACACAATGTAAGAATGATGTGTTCTTGCATGCGATCTAAAACTTCTAATTCCAATGTCTTTGAACATACCTCCTTGAAAAATATGCTCAATTTAGAAACTACCTCATATACCTTAGGTTGAGATACTTCACGGATAGCAAATGGCAGCAGTTGCTCCAAAATTACATGACAATCATGAGATTTGAGTCCCCATATCTTACGCTTGTCTAAATTTATTCATTTGGAAAAGTTAGACGAGTATCCATCAGGAACCTTTATGTCTTCCAAAAATTTACAAACCTTTTCCTTTTGATCCCTCGGCAAAGTATAAGGAGTTCGTGGCATATGCCATTTCCCATTTACAAGTTTAGGAGCTAAATGTTTTCTAATTTTCAGAAATTTCAAATCATGTCTTGCTTTTGTACTATTTTTAGTTTTTCCTGGGATGTCCAACAAGGTGCCTAAAATATTATCACACACATTTTTTTCGATGTGCATAACATCAAGATTGTGACGTATCAACAAGCTACTCCAATAAGGTAAGTGAAAAAAATACTCTTCTTTTTCCAGTTATCATCTCTATTTGGATGAGTAATAGTTTTACCGTATTTCATACCATCAAAATCATGAACTTGTGATAGAATCTCATGCCCTGTTAACCGTGCCGGAGATGGTCTGCTCTCTTTCTTTCCGTTGAAAGTTTTACAGTACCGCCATGTATGATCAGCAGGCAAAAAACAACGATGGTCCATGAAGCAAATTTTTGAGCAATTAGGCAAACGTGTAGAGTTAGTGTCACTCATACAACAAGGACATGCCTTATAACCTTTAGTAGACCATCCAGATAAGTTAGCATATGCAGGAAAATCATTTATAGTCCACATAAGAGCAGCTCGCATGTTAAAATATTCGTCCGTAACAACATAAAAAGTTGTGGATCCAACTTCCCACAATTGTTGTAATTCCTCAATCATTGGTGCTAAATATACATCAATATTATTTCCAGGTGCACTTTTTCCAGGAATTAGTAAAGTCAGAATGGAGTAAGGTTATGGCTCTAGCAATTGGAAGAACCTAAACCTGGATGCTCTACTAGACTAAGATAGATAGTTATTAAAAAGGCTAGTAAGATACCACCCAATACTTGATTATGTATGCCAGGCAGCCCCAGACCTTTCCTTATGTATGAGCAAGCGAGCTTTTCCCCCTTTCTTTACGGCTAAACAATTATACGAAAACTTTAGGACCATCTCTTCAACCGAGAGACTGACTGAATTTGACTTACTTTCAACGAACGATGAAAAAGGAACTGCTACATCAGAAAGAAAAAGCCTACTTTGATCACTATCAGATCCTTACCGAGGTTGCGATTTCTTCTTATCCGACTACGTCATCTTATCTAAGAGCTACTCTTGTTAGTTGATAGCTCTCATATGGCGTAACATTCCTGTCATTGCGAAAGAGCCTACTTTGATCACTATCAGATGACTTGCCCCAAACGTGTACGTGCCTTTCTTCCCACTCGTCTAACTAACTTAAACCGGCCTAGTAAGTACTAATAATTTTCTTATATGGATCCCATTTTACAAAGTAAAAGGACAAGTAGTAGGGAATGCCTCCATATATGGATGCGTATGTGAAAACCAACCATTCCCTTACCTTAAGAGATATTAAGAAGCAGCAAGCATCGACCGGGGTGGCTGGCGGCAAGACATACATATAAGGGCGGCCTCGTATCGACGAGACTTAATCTTTAAGATAGAAAGAAAAGCAAATAGGAGCAAGACTACCAGGCTAAATAGTATAAGCGGTCCTCTGGGCTATTCTAAAGAGCTTAAGCAAGAATTCAAGACAACTAGAGAGGTGACATCCAGGATAGGATAACACTGGTAAGAAAGGTATATAACAAGAGGTAGGACCAATCCATCTGCGCTCGCAACACACATGTATTATGAAGTCTTTTACCCATACTGGTAACAAGGACATGCCGCTAGATTGGTCCTACCTCTTGCTACATACCTTTCTTACCAGTGCTATCCGACTTTTTATATGTTTACAGCGCGATACTAGAATGCAAATGTGACTCACATTGCAATCATATGCAGTCTTACCTTAGGATTAAGATGCGGATATGTTGAGTAGTAAGCTTTATGAGCTTCTTCTTCCGATGCATCGTATTGTTCTCCCTAAACTGATTAGTAGGCTTATCCAACCATTAACTACGGCTGAGAGAACTTCCCTATTTTACCCTTTAAGACAGTCCCTGCTACTGCCTTGAGTGCTACTACTTCCTCTTCGACTTGAACTATGTAGAATTGTTTTCTTATATATTGATGATGCAGGAACGCCTAATAATTACAGATAGGTATAGCGCTTAACTCATCGACCCTAAAATCCTTACCGAGGTTGCAATTTCTTCTTACCCGACTACGTCATTTTATTTATGAGCTACTCTTGTTAGTTGATAGCTCTCATAAAATTCATCTTGTACCAAAACCATTCTCACTATGATCGGCATCTAATTCAAAACCCCCAAATTCCAAAACATAGCATAAATTGGGAAATTGGGAATTACAGTTTACCTAAAATTGAAAACGAAAAATTAGACAACAATAACAAACTTACCAATTGAAGAGGATGAAGGAGATGAGGATGCATAGAAGGATGCAGCGAAATTGAAGGATGAAAAAGAAGCGGCGCACGGAATCTTTGTGTCGTATAACCCAGGAAGCAAATAAGGAAGAAGAAATAAGGTATAAAGTATAAACATCCTTATTATTGATCTTGGAATTTAAATACGGAGTACACGAGGTCTATTATTTGAGGTAAAATTGAATACTGACTAGTCAATATATATAACATATACACTTTCCAATTTACCATATATAAAGTACATAATATTTTAACAATTAAAAATTATTAATAAATAATTAATAATTAATTAATTAATATAATATTAATAAGAATATTATAGATATGAGAATGTTTTATATTATAGTTATAGATAGTGGTTATTATCTTAGGTGTTTTATATTATAGTCATAGATAACGGGTATTATATTAGGCGTTTTATATTATAGTTTTAAATAACAGTTTTGTGTTTAGAGCGTTCTCTATTAATCTAGGAGGCGCTTATCCAATTAGGGTGTTCTCTATCTAGTGTTACTTATTCCATTAATTGTAGTAGTGATCCATGGCGGTAGATTATATACAACTATCACTACTAGCCAAATGCTATAATCGCTTCTCAATCCGCCAAATGGGTTAAACCCATCACTTGCTAAGCCTAACCTTACATTTCGAGATTCTCCTGCAAATGATGGATACAACTTATCAAAATGTTTCCATGCTTCACTATCAGCGGGATGTCTAAGGACTCCATCATCCTTTCTCCTTTCTAAATGCCATCTCATGTCAAGAGACGTTTTAGATGACATGAATAACCTTTGTAACCTAGGAGTTATTGGAAAATAACGTAACACCTTTGGAGAGCTCATATCACGCTTTTTCTCACATATGCTACATTTTTCAAGATTAATATTTTCTTTCCAAAAGAGCATACAATCATTCTCACATGCCTCTATTTTTATATAATTGAACCCCAAATCAGTAATCAATTTTCTTGCTTCATATTATGAGGACGAAACATCAGCCTCTTTCGGCAACGTATTCTTAAACAATTTCAAAATACTAGAAAAAGCCTTATTGTCATCCCATCCATGCA
Source organism: Silene conica (assembly GCA_029255685.2). NCBI lineage: Eukaryota > Viridiplantae > Streptophyta > Magnoliopsida > Caryophyllales > Caryophyllaceae > Silene > Silene conica. Next base: position 30,769,866 of record CM055317.2, on the reverse strand, counting down.
TTTTATTTGGAATAATTTCAAAATAAAAGACAATTTTGATAATTCTTCACAACCAGGATACAGGGGAAGTTGTGCATCATTTATCAATTTATCTATAATCGGTTCATTGACATGTTTTTTATGAGGCTCTTCTTCATGACAATCATCATTTGTATACTCGCATTCCTCATCTAGTGCATCAACAAACATTATAGGATAACGTGACTCGCGAATCATGGAGATTATATCATCATTATTTCCACCTAATTCAGTCCTAGGTCTTTTGCGAGAGGTTTTAGATTCACCATGATAAACCCAACGAATATATCCACGAACAATACCATTTACCATTAAATCTTCAAATATATCATCTCTTTTCTTATGCCGCTTGTTATTTCATGTATAACAATGACAAGGAACGGTTGGCTCCTCATCCTCATCATTGGTACTATGATTTGAAGACGCATTAGAAAACGCGAAATCAAGAAACTCTTTGACTCCAGTTATATACAACTCGTCTGTTCTATTATTGCATTGCATCCATTCAACCCTTTTCTTCAGTATATACGTATTATCCATATCTAAAAAATTTAAATAAGTAAAATAAGAAAAATTGAGCAATATAGTAAAAATAAAATTGTAATACAACTCTACCTGCTACTTCTAATGCTACTTCTACTTTATAAGAAATTCCACCCTACCTGCTACTTCTACTTTATACCTAGCCTTGCTGTGTTGTAAGTCTATGAATCACAGAGGATATCAGCCCCGTTTAACTTTCTTCAGAGCATGTCCGGTACTGCTCTGGCCAGCGCTTTTCGCTTAAATTCAATTTGTCCTAATTTAAATTCACTCAATCCCTAATTGCCCATATCCAATTCATAATTAGCAGTTCAAAAAACACAATACACAATTCAAAATCCCCAATTTTAATCTCACAATTGACAAAAATCAATTCATAAATCATAATTAAACTAATTGCCCATATCCAATTCACAATTAGCAGTTCAAAAAACAAAATACACAATTCAAAATCCCCAATTTTAATCTCACAATTGACAAAAATCAATTCACAAATCATAATTAAACGTAATTTAATTGAATACTAGAGATAAAACGACTTACTAATGCCACGTACGTTCTTCGTGTATGCACTGATACGTAGGAAGGCAAAAACGAATATCAGAAGACGAAAAAATGAAGAAGACGAAGTAGTATAAGGTTTAGGAGTTTCTGGAGTTTTTGTTATAATGTAAAATTGGGGTTTGTGTTATAGGTAGAATTAGCCGCTAAAACTTTCGCGCAAATCTGTATAGAATACGGTAGTTTCAGGCTGAATAGGATAGTGTTATGGTAACTGGGTCGAGATTGCGTAGATTTGTTTGAGTTGAATACGTTTTTTAATTAATAGCAAGACGTTGACAATAATTAGCTTTGTTTTACATACATTCGTCTTAAGACGGTCAAATACATTTACAATTAATCAAATTTAAGTAGTTTAATTACCGCTTTACGCTTTAACGTCACAAATTTTACGATTTAATTTTTTATATTTCTCGTTTTTATATTTCTCGTGACCCTTGACAATAATAACTTCCTGAATTGATCAAACTTCATATTATAGTATTTGTTATTGTTATTGCACACTACAAGTCGGGTGGGTCAGTTGTACATGTTGGATTAAAATATAGGGCTGCTCAAATACAAGTTGAGTCATACTGGTTACAAGTCGCATTAGCGTCAGAATAAGGGAACAAAAATATTTTATTACTTGACACAATAGCATACCCAAATGTTACGGTGTTATACATGGCACATTATATATAAATTAAATAACTAGATAATAATAGACGCAAATGCCCTTATTTAACGTAGGAAAACTTAGGGTACCAATTCCCACATAAAGTTTTAACATAAATAAAAATAATTAGGCAAGATGTAATTTAATTCGTGGTTATGAGCAATAAACAGGCACTATATACTTTTACTTATGGCGGAAAAACAATAATTAGCCACGGGCGTGGCTAAAAACAATAACTAGTCACTTTTAGCCACGCTCATGGCTAAAAACAACTAATAGCCACGGACGTCGCTTATTTCGTGGCTAAAAACAACTATTAGCCACAAACGTCGCTTATTTCGTGGCTAATCATAATTATTAGCCACGACTGTGGCTAATTTTCTGGCTAACCACATTTTTTAGCAACGAATGTAGCTTAATTCGTGGCTAAAAGCAACTTTTTGCCACGGTTATATTTTTCCCGTGGCATACTTTTTCATACCATTTCATTTTCAAGGAGGGAAACAATTTTTTCCGTGCCTAAGCTATTTTTTGCCACGAATTACAAATTCCCGTGGCATAATTCGTGGCGCAAGAAATGATTTGTTGTAGTGACGCTCGACCCTCCCATTTTGTTGCGGAGTACGCACACAAGACGTCTCATAATTGAACTCAGTTCCATAATCGCTTCTCAAATGTTTTGAGGTTTTAGAAAATTGTGTTTGAACCATATGAGTAAAGCTCATGAATATGTCCGTGACCTCAGTTTTGTCAAGTAGTAAATAAACCCATGTTGCACGAGAGTAATCATCCACGATAGTTAAAAAATATTTCGCACCACAAGAGATACGGTAAGGATGCACGCTTATTGTTTGAAACAAAACTATCGCGTTGTTGTTTGGCCAAACGACAAGCATCACAAACAATATCTTTATTGCAAATTAAAGTACCAAAAGAGAGAATAGTCTTGACCACTTTATGCGACGGATGCCCGAGACACCTATGCCAAAGGTCGAAATTCCCTTGTCCAGTCACCGTGTGCACTGTCAATGTCCTATCCTTTGCAAAAATCGAAAATAGTCCGTCCCGTAGCTCACCTACTCCAGTCGTCGTCCTCGAGGAAGGGTCCTGAATAAGTCAAGTATTCTTATTAAATTCAAAGGAGAAAAGATTATTAATAGTGAGTTGGGAAACATAGACTAAATTGCACGTCAACGAGGGAACAAAGAGGACGTTGCGAAGGGTAAGAAACTCATTAATATAGACCGAACCCATTACGAAGGCCACTACTTGCTGGCCATTCGAAAGTCCAATAATGCGACCCGAAATTTCGATGTGATTCTCCAAAAGAAATAAAGAACAGTGACATTATTTGAAGCACCTGTATCAATAATTCATTCGCACATACCACTTAAACGATCCGCAGCAAGAAGCGACTGAGCCGAGACATTAGTAATGGCAAGATTTTTGCCCCCGGAACATCATATGAACCGAGATAATATGGGCTAAGAGGATCGATTTTGGGCGGGTCTTCGGAGACGGCACCTCTGGTCATGATGGGACAAGGTAGTATATTCGTGAGGAGGGTTGTTTGTTTAGGTTATATTTGGTGAGAGAGGAATCCCTGATACCATGTTACGGAGATAGAAGGGGAAGGATATTTTATTAGTATTGCCAAAGTAAGGCTTACATAGGATACAAGCTATTGAATGGTGCAATGTATAGTACAACGTAAGGAGTAGGCTAAGAGATTGCTAATCAATATAGCAATTAGTAAAATGACATCAATGACATCCTTAATACCCTTAATAAAAGGTACTATACAAAATAAAACGAATGATTTTACCTTTGGATGCAAGCACAAAAAAACCTTAAAACGATATTTAGGCACCTTACATGAAGTACGGTCTTGATTTGATTTGAGTCTGCGTGAATACGTAGGTAGTCCTCCCCAAAAAAAGGATTCAACCAGCTACTTATTCATCTTGTTGGTCACGCGATGCTTTCTTCTACATAAGTGATATCAATTTATATATCTAGTCTTAGTTAAGTCCAAATTAAGCCACCTTTAAACTCAGTCGATCTTAGTAGTCTACTAACATGAGTGAGGATCCACATTGAGTTTTATCTAACAAGGTCATTCAATATGTTGAGTTCAATTGTTGGTCCGCAGTTGGAGTAGCTAGGAGTTGCCTTGTGGTTGTTAATCGTGTCTCTAGCCCTTTGGTTTGGGTGACTCTGAGTCATCACTTGTCTGTTCATTCTTTTACATTTTGAGTCAATTTTGTGTCAACTCCTACATATATAGGAGTTTTGATAAATTGTTGAAGACAAAGATGATTGATATTAAGGCGTAAACTGCCAAGTTTTGTGTTGCTTTTTTTCTTATTCAAGAGTACGTACAAGAGCAACTACTTATACAATCATAGAAGATATGCTAACCTTATTCAACTTTCACATCCCTACAAAATAGATAACAAATAAACTACCTAAAGATACGTACATACTAATACAAGGGAAATATATATTAAGAATATATATTTCCATACTCGCCCTTAAGTTGGCGCTATCGGAGTACGAATGCCCAACTTACGCTGTAGATAGTCGAACGCCTCGTTACCAAGGGCTTTAGTAAAGAGGTCCGCTATTTGCTCTTTGCTCCGAACATGACTTGTAGTAATATTCTCAGACACCAAGTGTTGACGAAAAAAATGACAATCTATTTCAATGTGTTTTGTTCGGTCATGAAAAACGGGATTTCGCGCAATGTGAAGAGCAGCTTGATTATCGCATAGAACACGCATATGCTGAGTGTGCATTATACCAAGGGAGTTGAGGAAGGATATGATCCATATTAGCTCACGTGTTAAAGAAGCTAAAGCTCTATACTCGGCCTCGGCGGAGAACAAGGCAACGGTGTGTTGCTTCTTCACTTTCTAAGAGAGAGGAGTGGGTCCTAGAGATACAAAGTAGCCCGTCAAGGATCTCCTGGTCAGCGGGCATCGGGCATGATCAGAGTCGGAGTATCCGATCAGCTGAAGTGGGGCGTTTCGACTCATAACTGTCCCCTTTCCCGGACTTCCCTTTAGATATCGAATAACTCGAAGAGCGGCGTCCCAATGTTCCCTGCGAGGTTCATTAACAAACTGTGAGAGCGTGTGCACAACGTAGGTGAGGTTCGGACGTGTAATAATCAGATAGACTAGGCGCCCCACGAGTCGTCGATAGATGGATGGATCTTTCAAAACATAACCCTTTGCAAGTGCCAATTGATGGTTCTGCATGATAGGCGTCCCTATCGGCTTAGCCCCCTCCATTTTAGCTTCTTTAATTATCTTCATAGCGTATTTCCGTTGACATAAAAATAACCCGTTCGCACCATGAGCAATTTCAATGCCCAAGAAATATTTGAGTTTTCCGAGGTCCTTAATTCCAAACTTTGCATCGAGAAAATTTTTCAATTTATCACATTCTTTGCCATCATTACTAATGATAATCATATCGTCAACATAGACTAAGACACCAAGGAAAACTCCATTCTTTTGTATAGTAAATAAAGAATAGTCGGCCATGGATTGGGTAAAACCGTACCCTCGCAATGCTTCATTGAGTTTAGCAAACCATTGTCGCGATGCTTGTTTTAAACTGTACAAAGATTTTAATAATCGACATACCTTATTGGTTTCGCTTGCTTCAAAACCCTGTGGCAATTTCATGTACACCTCTTCATTTAAATCACCATGAAGAAATGCGTTAATTCACATCCAATTGAGCAATAACCCAATTTTTTTGAAACGGCAACAACTAGCAAAGTTCTTACACTCGTCATTTTTGAAACGGGTGCAAAAGTCTCGTGATAATCTATCCCTTTAATTTGTATAAATCCTTGGACCATTAGTCTTGCTTTGTGTCGCTCAATGGTGCCATCGGCTTTGGGTTTAACTTTGAAAATCCACTTGCAACCAATTGGTCTTTTTCCCTTTGGTAAGTCGACAATTTTCCATGTATGATTTTTCTCAAGCGCATCTATTTCTTTCCTCATCGCGATTTTCCACTCATCATGCTTGATTGCATGTAAAACCCCTCGCGAAAGCGGAAATATAAACATACAGAAGTACTAAAAATGCAGCGGAATTAAAACTTTTTAAAGATAAACAACATGCGAGTAGAATTAAACTGAAACGGAAACTGAAACTGAAATAAAACAAAATAGATAAGTAACAGTTCTAAGTATCAAAACCAAATATGTACAACAGCCTGGGATTGAACATCCCTACAGGCACCAACAAAACTGTATCAAAAGAACTAAGAGTCTAGCTACTCGATAAACAGGTATGTCATATGATTAAAGGATCATCACTCGCTAGCTCTCGTGTGAACCCCGCTCCAACCTGCATGTACCTACATACATGAAAACATGTACGCCACAATCAGTGGGGAGTGACTAGAGTTCTCCTAGCCACCTTTTGTGACAACACGTAACACATAGAGCAATACAGAATACTCCAACATATATGAACATGTGAAGCATAAACATCTCATCAACTGTTCTCATACTATCATGCAAACTCTAGTGCACGGCTCTCAACCAACTTCATAAACCGTTAGGAAGGAGAGTCGGTTTCCCTACTGGTTACCCAGTCGGGGGGGCTTTCAATCCAACTATTTATGAAACCAAACTAAGAGTCATCCAATGCCTTGGATGATCAAACCATAACTCAAACAAACATTCATTTACTCCTCATTATCAATATCTATATCTGACACGTACCAACTCAAGGCAAGCAGATAAATCTCAGCAAGTAAAAGGTTCAGCGGTCAACTTAAGACATAACCTAATACTAAACAATCAGCAAGTGTAAAGGTTCAGCGGTCAACTTAAGACATAACCTAAACACCAAAACATTCAGCAAGCAAGGACTCAGAGGCCAACTTAAGGCATGGACCCGCCAATCAGCAAGACACTAGACTCAGCGGCCAACTTAAGGCATAGACTAGCATCCAAAAGTAAAGGACTCAGAGGCCAGCTTAAGGCATGTCCCTTCACCACATCACAAGGTACTAGACTCAGAGGCCAGCTTAAGGCATGTCCTAGCACCAAACATCTGCACTCCGGGCAAGGTGTCAGTTCCTTAGCTATCCCGTTGTGCAGCTGCTCTACTCGTCAGACTCAGAGGCCAACTTAAGGCATGTTCCAACGCGATCACAATCAAACATGTCTGGACTCAGAGGCCAGCTTAAGGCATGTCCCAGACACGACAAACATACACATATGGAGCTCAGAGGCCAGCTTAAGGCATATCCCCATATATGACAAACAACTCACGTATTAAGTTCAGAGGCCAGCTTAAGGCATAACTTAATACGCATCAATACAATATCAATCAAAGTCTATGAACTAATCTATAGTTCTACTTTCTTAACTTCTAATCAACACTTAATTGATCCCGGGAACTAAGTTGAGGGAGAGCCGGTTTCCCTTTCGGTTACCCGACCGGGGGGTCTCTATCCTCTCTCCATTCCCGAATCCAATATAGTGTCGCCCATCCTCCGGGGACCTCAAACATATATCAAAGGTACACAAAACGAGTTTCAATCAAAACCGATCAACCGTTTAAAAGTTATATGCGAATTACAACAAAAACAGCCTACAGGGATCCCCATCCGGTCGGCAGGCAGCCGGTCGGCCGGCTGGTGGTCCTCTCATCCTTTCTTTTTAAAACAACAATGATACAAAGGGACTCCCAGCCGGTCGGCAGGCAGCCGATCGGTCAGCTGGGAACCAAAGTTCCTAGCCTTCACAATTTCGTAACCCACCCCAAATGTACTCCCCGCCGGCTGGCAGGCGGCCGGTCTGCCGGCTGGGCTCCCCTCTTCCTTATGTTCTCGCAAAAACACAAAAACAACACAAGAGACCACCAGCCGGTCGGCAGGCAGCCGGTCGGCCGGCTGGCAGTCCTAAATCCCATTTCCTTCATATTTCGCAAAAACACAAGAAAACGCTCCCAGCCGGTCGACCGGCTCAGAGAGCCTGATACGATTTTTCGCAACTTACAGCCTAATCGAAAACTCCATAAATCGACACCAATTATTCAAAATTGCTACAAGTAAAGTTTACCCAACATCTCCAATCATCAAATACTACTTTCTAACAGCAAACAAAACCCATAACAATCCTCAAACGATTAATTCAATGCATCCGTCTTAACTTTGTGAAAACTGAAAATAAGCTTAAGAACATATAACAACATCACAAGGCATGAATTCCTCACATAAGAACAATCCTAAACATGATACTAAGTCCATTGATCATTATACATTAACAAAAATCAGAAACAAATAGAAGAATACATCAAAACTTGCTAATATTCACAATAAGGCCGAGTTTCTCATAATCGTCACCTTAAATGCACTCCGGCTTAAAGATCCTCCTCTACCACGAAGCTATCGATGTCCGGGTCGTCCAAGCCCGCGCCTACAAGCACGAAAAATGATGTTAACGGAGTAAAAACGGAATTTATGCGAAACAGCCCAAATTTCGAAGTCGGTGAAATGCAAAACGAAACTGATAGATGGCTTCGAAATTTGATGAGGATTCCGAAAATGTTATTGTTACCTCGATTTGATGATCGGATGATGAAGAAAAGATCAAAAGAAGATGAATAAAATGGAGGTTTTAAGAGAAATGTGTTTACAGTGTAAATGTTTGAAGAAGATGAATAAATGTCGACATATGTGATTTTAGGGGTTTAAGTAAGTGTCCTTTCCGTATTAAATAAAACGGGTTAGGATACTTGAACGGATATTTAAGTTGGAACTTAAGTTTACCAAGTTTGTATTCGTCTTAAGGACGTAAGGTTCTTAAGACGGATCTTACTAATTAAATTAAAATCTTTCACAATAAATTATTAAAATATTATTTTCTTACTTAAAATAATTTAAAACGCATAAAATAGATTTTACGAAAATACGGGATGTTACAATCACCCCAACTTTAAAACGTTTCGTCCTCGAAACTCGAACGGAGATAAATCTAAACACTATACCTCAATCGAATAGAAAGGGATGCGCAGCACGCATCGACGCCTCAGTCTCCCATGTCTGCTCCTCGACATCACCGCAACGCCATAGAATCTTCACCAAGGGCACCACCTTGCTCCTAAGCTTCCTCTCCTGTCGGTCAAGGATCTTCACTGGACGCTCCTCGAAGGCAAGACTCGGCTCCAGGTTCTCGATCTCCCTATGCAGTACATGACTCGGATCACTAACATATCTGCGGAGCTGGGAAACGTGAAAGACGTTATGGACCTTGCCCAAACTAGGAGGCAAGTCCAACGGTAAGCTACGGCGCAAATCTTTTTCCCGATCACAAAAGGTCCGATATACTTAGGGCTCAGCTTGCCCTTAACGCCAAACCTCTTGACGCCCTTCATCGGAGATACCCTTAAAAAGACACGGTCACCCTCCTCGAACTCTAAAGGTCTACGACAGACATCAGCATAGGACTTCTGCCGGTCCTGAGCGGCCTTCATCCTATTCCTAATGAGCTGTACACGGTCAATGGTCTCAGCTAGCTGGTCAGGTCCAAGGTCGTGCACGTCGTTCGCCTGATCCCAACAGATCGGGCTACGACACTTCCTCCTGTAAAGAGCCTCGTACAGAGCCATACCAATGGAGGAATGGTAACTGTTGTTGTAAGAAAACTCCACCAATGGCAAACACTGCTCCCAAAAACTCTGAAAATCGAGGGCACAAGCGCGGAGCAAATCCTCTAGTGTCTGTATGGTCCTCTCGGACTGCCCATCGGTCGCCGCATGAAAAGCAGTACTCATCAACAAACGGCTACACATAGCCTCCTGTAAAGCCTTCCAGAATCTGGAGAAAAAACGGGGATCACGATCTGAAACGATCTCCCTCGACACACCATGATAGCGGACTATCTCAGCAATATAAGCCCTGGCTAAACGATCCATATCCCATGTCTCTCTGATCGGCACGAATCTGGCACTCTTAGTCAGTCGGTCAACAATAACCCAAATCGCATCTTTGCCTCCCACCGTCTTAGGCAACGCCGTCACAAAGTCCATAGATATGCATTCCCACTTCCACTGGTGGAACGTGGAGCGGCTGCAGTAAACCACCTGGTCTCCTATGCTCTATCTTGACTTGCTGACAAGTCAAGCACCTAGTAACGTAATCCAAGATCTCTCTCTTTATACCAGGCCACCAAAACATAAGTCTCAAATTCTTGTGCATCTTCTCTCCTCCTGGATGAACTGAATACGGTGTCAGGTGAGCCTCATCAAGAACCCTCTTCCTCAAATCTGGCACATCGGGGACATACATCCTACCACGGAATCTAAGGAAACCATCAGCATCAATAACTAAGTCTGGAGCATCACCTCTCGCAATCTTGGCTTCAAACTTCAGAAAAGCAGCATCGGTAGGTAAACCTCGACGAACCTCCCAATATAAAGACGGCTCGGCAGTCATAGCAGCTAAACAATCAAAACCACTACTCACCATCTCTAACCTCAACTTCCGGAACTCGGAACACAACTCATCGGGCAACACACATAGCACTCATCGAATGAGAAGTCTTGCGGCTAAGCGCATCAGCAACTACATTGGCTTTTCCCTCATGATACAATAACTCAATGTCATAATCCTTAACTAACTCTAGCCAACGACGCTGTCGCATATTATGGTCTTTCTGGGTGAAAATGTACTTAAGACTCTTATGATCCGTGAAAATGCGACAATGAGATCCAATCAAGTAATGACGCCACATCTTCAAGGCATGAACAACAGCAGCTAACTCAAGATCATGTGTAGGATAGTTCACTTGGTGAACTCTCAACTGTCTGGATGAGTAAGCCATCACCTTACCACTCTGCATCAACACACATCCAAGTCCTAACATCGAAGCATCGCAATAAACATCAAAGTCAACCCCAATCTCTGGCAAAGCAAGCACTGGAGCGGAAGTCAACCTAGTCTTCAATTCCTGGAAAGAGCTCTCACACTTGTCGGTCCACACAAACTTAGCTTCCTTCTTCAGTAACTGAGTCATCGGGCGAGCTAATCTAGAGAAATCCTCAACAAATCTACGATAATAACCAGCCAATCCAAGGAAACTACGGATCTCTCCAACATCTTTGAGACTCTCCCAATCAACAACAGCCTCAATCTTCGTGGGATCAACCATAACTCCCTCACTAGATATCACATGTCCAAGAAATGCGACCTTAGAAAGCCAAAACTCACACTTAAAGAACTTCGCGAACCACTTCTGTCGACGTAAAATCCCAAGAATCAATCGAAGATGCTCAGCATGTTCCTCGTCGGTCTTCGAATAAATGAGAATGTCATCAATAAACACCACAACACAAGTGTCAAGATACTCACTAAAGGTGCGGTTCATCTGATCCATGAAAATAGCAGGCGCATTAGTCAACCCAAAAGGCATGACCACGAACTCAAAATGCCCATATCTGGTACGAAAAGCAGTCTTCGCAATATCAGCCTCTCTCACTGGAATCTGATGATAACCCGATCGAAGATCAATCTTAGAAAACCTAGAAGCACCTCTCAACTGATCAAACAAGTCATCTATCCTAGGCAAAGGATATCTGTTCTTCACGGTCACTCGGTTCAACTCTCTATAGTCAATGCAAAGTCTCATGGAACCATCTTTCTTCTTAACGAACAAAACTGGAGCACCCCACGGAGAAGCACTCGGTCTAATGTATCCTTTCTCGATCATCTCTTCCAACTGTTGCTTCAATTCCTTCAACTCTGGTGGAGCCATACGGTAAGGAGCTTTGGATATCGGTCCGGTACCTGGAACAAGCTCAATGGTAAACTCCACATCTCTCTCTGGCGGTATCCCTGGCAAGTCATCTGGGAAAACATCTAGATACTCACGAACAATGGCTACATCCTCAAGCTTCGGTAGCGATGACTTTGCAACTGAAACAACACACAGGAAGGTTTGGCAACCCTTCCTAAGAAGATGAGAAGCTTTCATGGAAGAAATCACTCGAACACCCTTTTTAGAGCGAGTTCCCCTATAGGAAACACGAACTCCTGAAGAACTCCTCAAGCAGATTTTCTGGTCGCGACACTTGAAGCGAGCATGGTATCGCGATAACCAATCCATACCGAGGATAATATCAAACTCCTCGAGAGGAAATCTCAGTAAGTCCGCTGGAAATGTGGCTTGACCAATAATAATAGGAACATCGCTATGGGAAGATAAGCAAGAGAATATGTCTCCAGAAGGCAAGGAAATAGAAGTCTCCTCAACCAATGAAGACTCAAGAGCTAAACGGTCTGCGAACTGTGTCGATATAAATGATAAAGAAGCTCCAGCATCGAACAAAATAAGGCACTCAGCGCCAAGGACATAAAAGATACCGGCAACAATGTCTGGATGAGCCTCAGCCTCGGCCCTAGTCATCACAAAAATCTTCCCTTTCGGCTTTCCTCCCTTAGTTGCTGCAGCAGCAGTGGCAGCCTTGCCAAGTGCGGTGTTCCTCTCAGGACACTCATAAGACTTATGCCCAAATCCATTGCAAGTGTAGCACTTGAAAGCATTCTTGAAACAGTCAAAACCCGGATGAGAAGGTTTACCACAACGGTGGCAAACACTAGCAGCTGTGTCGGTGTGAACAATGGTCTTAGCAACCGGAGCAGAGAACCTCTCAAACCGCTTCTTCTGAGAAGAAGGCGAAGAAGTAGAAGGAACAAACAGTCTCTTCCCCTGGTACACTGATCTCTGGTGAGGAGTCACACTAGAAGTAACAGCTCGGGTCTCAGCATCTATGGCACGAATAGAACTCTCGGCCCAAATAGCATCATCATATACCTCCACAAAAGAGGTCGAGTCACGACGAACTATGCTCTCGATGCGCGGTCCTAGCTTCCCACGGTAAAAGTAGACTCTCTCAGCCTCATCTCTGACAAACCTCGATGCAAAATGAGCAAGTTTGTTGAATCGGTCTGTAAACTCCTGAACTGACATCTTGCCTTGCTTCAAATCCATGAATTCTTTGAGTCGCTGTGATCTGAGCTCCTTAGGATAGAACCTCGTCTCGAGCTTATCCTTAAAAGCCTCCCAATCGAACAAAGGATCAAGAGTGAAAGTCGGTCTGGTCAACGCCCACCACCTATCGGCCTCAAGGGTCAGAAAGTGAGTGGCTAGCCGCACTCTATCCTCTCTACCCACCGAATACATGGTAAAGCTTTTTTCCATCTCCCTGAACCACTCGGTAAGAGCTACCGGATCAACCTCGCCTCCATAAGTCTTCACATGGCTCCTGGACATTTGGGATGCTATCCAAGAGAAGCTACCAGGACGATTAGCCTCATTGGCTGGCGGTGGAGGAGGTGGAACATTCCCTGCTTGCTGTCTCTGGGTCTCAAGCAAGTGATGAATTGCTTGCAACATAATGTTATCAGCAGCCGTGGGTCTCACCATCCTTCAAAAGAGAAAACGAGTATTAGCTTAGAAATTAGCAATCACAAATAGACTACAAAATAAATCCTTAGATCTACCCCATCTCTCATTCATTATCTGTTTATTTGGTCAAGTTAAGGTTGGGGGTCACATGAGTGCGTCGGGAGCAATAATGCTCTGATACCAACTGTAAAACTATAATACCCGCATTATCCGTAATAATTTTTAACGGATAATTTTTATTTAAGCTCGAGTACTAATTAAATCCGGGTATGGTTTAATTAAAACCGAGAATTACGTACGTAAAACCGTCGCATGCATCTTTTCCGTCACGTAATCGTTAATCGTACACTCTAGACAAATGGACCAATGCATGCTAAAGGATTTGGCCAATGCATGAGAAGATTCCCTTCCCCTTTGTTCCCCATTTGTGTCGCCACCCCCTTCCCCATATCCCCTCTTTTCCAATTTTCAACACCAATTAAAAGACACCTTCTCCATCCTCCTATAAGCAAATATTCAGATTTTAAACACACACAAACACAACAAAAAAAAATAAGAAAGAAGGAGGAGAGGGAGACGTGAGGGAGAAGAAGAAAGAACAAGGGGAGGAACTTGCATAACACTTGATTTCTACACTAAGTAAGCTTACATTTCTCTTCAAATCTGATTTTATAACCTTTTAATATGCATTCACATATCACTTAACATCTAAACATGAACTTAAGAATCTACAACCATGCATGCAAAGGATTGAACATAGTAAAAACCGTTTTTTTTGTCAAAAACGTAGCATGCATGTAGTAGATCTGAAAACACATGTTAAAATGAGTATTTTCAGAAAACAAAAATTTGGGACTTTCCTTAAGTTGTTATAAAATCACTCACCAAAAATTAGGATGTTTGCATGAACCGTTTAGAAATGAAAAATCATATACTACAGCCTGTTTTCTGTTTGTCCGAATCACTAGATCTCACTTAAAGAGTCATTAAACCATATTTAAAAAAGGAATCAGTGTCTCATATCTTAATATGTTAAACTACATTGAGTCTAGATGATCATAGGCTTTTGAATCAACTCGTTTCGTTTTGTTAAGAGGGGTTTATGATGTAAAACTTTTCATGACTCATTTTATGACCACTGTTTTTAAAACGTGTTTTTAGATCTGAAAAACCCATTTTTGAGACAACATGAATGGCTAACAATATGTATTAGACACATAAAGGAATCCAATAAAACCGACCATGCACGAAAATATGATGTTTTGGATTTTATATGATTTTTACACGTTTCGGCTGTGTTCTGGAAAAATGTTCTGTTTAGTCATACTTGTTAAAAGCTTGCATTTCCATAAAAGGGTAATTTAGTCATACATATAAAAATAATCAGTGACCCATCTCTTCACATGTTAAATTTTAATGAATGTAAAGTATAGTAGGCTTTCGTTTCGACGAGTTTCGACATGTTAAGAGTATTTACCACCCCGTAACGTTTTAAGACTCACTTTTTGACCAACTTTGGTAGACTGTAACTTTGGACCCCTTAAACACGTTTTTAGTCTCTGACCACAGAGAAATTAAAGATGGAAGACTCACTAAGGAACCAAACCCCACTGGTCTCGCCTCAAAATATTTAGTAACGAAGGACATATGACGATTTAAATTTTCTGTTTTGAATCTGTAAAAACCGAGAAAGTATAGCTATCGCGTAATTTACTACAAGTAGCTTAGTAATGGTCGTTCATATAAGTGACTATTATTTTAAACCTTATGTAGAGTCGGGATTCATAGAAGAGGCTCTCTAACCTTTAATCGCTCGTAAGGTAAGGGAAACGCTTATCCGTACACTCTTATTAAACCGTTACGATTTGTTACTATCTTGCATGGTAAGACTTTTGGTTATATTGAAATATTTATATTGGTTGAATTCATTTTACAAAATGATTATGGATAAAGATTTGTTTGTTTTGATCTTTTGAAACGGGATTGTGTTTAATATGGAAAGAAGTGCCTTATGAATTTAAAAGTTTTGGGAACCAAAACCGTTTTGCTTTTCTACAAGCTTATGATGAGTTATCAAATTTGAAGGAATTATCTTGGTTATTTGGAAATGGATTCTCATGTTGGTTTGAAACGGCTTTGGTAGAGGGGTAGGTTGTTCCATAATAAGGGACTTCCTATACAGAGCTTCTGATGGGGGTTAGTTGATCGAGACCCCGTCCTCTTATCTTCCTCTTTGGGGTTGGCCCTTAGAGGGGTGTGCACACTCGGGATTCTAGGACAGTTTAGTACATGATTTGGCGAACCCCGTCTTATCCGGTTTAGGGCGAGAGGATCCTCTTCATACGGCCTCTATCCAAGTATATACCGACGTTGGAAATTGTTGGAAAGAAATGTTTTCTTTGGTTTGGAATTATCTTGAAAGGTTGGATATAGATTTGAATATTTTGGAACACTTATGTTTTTCTTAATCATTTGAAATTATTTGTTCCCATTCAACTAACAGTGGAAATTGTGATACTCTGTTTTCAATCTTTCGAAACACTTTTGTTACACATTATTTTAAAATGTCTTTTAAGTTATGATTTTATATTCCGTTTATTCTTTATTCAGATTGTTTACCTTACTCAACATTATTGTTGACCCTTTTATTTGTTTTGTCCTTGTTGGGACCTGCGGTGATCACAAATTGTGTGAGCAGATCGTGTGACAGGTACTCATGGGAATTAGTCGTGGGATGCACAGGAGAGCGCGCTTAATAGTTTCAATCAAAGACAAATGCTTTGACTCTTTATCTTCTTTTGGATCAATGAACTTTAATTTCGCTTCCGCAAACTTTAAAATTTGGTTGTATCGTATTTTATTCTTTGGATTTTAATTTTGCATTAGACAACTACCTATTTTATTTCATGGTTAGGTACTACTACCACATTTGGTTTAATTGTGACACACCCATTATCCGAATTTTACTTGAAAACCCTATTTACTAATGAATAGGATGATGGGGGTGTTACAAAGTGGTATCAGAGCGGGTTTCCTTCTTGGATAGGTGATTAGATCTTCATATCTCTTCACCGCCCGTACATTGACCGACCATAACAAATATTTGCAAAAGTTTTCAAAAAAAAAAAAAAAAATAGTAAATGACGTCGGTGAGTTGAGTGTGGGATTTATATGGGACGTGTATTGCTAAATGTGAATTGTTGGAATGGACTTAGATATTTGAGCACTGTGAATTGAAAGGGGTACGGAATGGAATGCAATAAAGTATGTTAATATGATGCGAAATGCAATTGATTAATTTTTCATATATTATGGTGTTATAGAATCGAAGTTTAATTGTGATGATATATGAGACACGTATCTTATTGAATTCGTTGTGATTCATACATGTGATTTTATAACGTGAGTTATTTTGTAACAATCATCACTACTAGTAATCTATTGAATCTTTGACAATAACGATATTGAATTGAGATTGGTTATATTTGAAGGTAAAGCGTAACGACTATAATTATTTGATGTTGTAGTCTCGCCACTTGGGTTACCAATGATACCGGTATGAAAAATAGAGAACTTAGAGGATTTTGTATGAATGAATTAACCTATTTATGGTTGCCAATTTAGAGATCTCAAATATAGTGAGTTTTAGAAATGAAAGTTACGTATTGAATTGAGTATTCAAATTGTGAATATGGAAAACTAGAGACGTTACAAAGAGTTAGTCATGTGCATGAAATTGCGGAATGATAATCTAACTACTTAGTTGAGGTATCAATGAATTCATTAATGTTATTATATATGGTGATAAGAAAGTATTGAGATACATAAATGGATAATGTTTCTTGGAAGATTAAGACACAAATGATTCGTTTAACTTGGAGGGTTATTAAGAACTATTTGGAAAAAAAAAATTAAATAAGGGATTTACTTTTATGCAACGATGTTTGATGAAGATGATGATGTTATGTGGGTATCAGTGGTATAGATAGTATGAGTAGAAACTATTTACTGAAAGGTATAAAAGAAAAGAATTAAGGTACTAGGACTTGATCAATTGGAGTGATAGTTACGAATATGAATATTAGGTGATCATTAGGGTTCGAGTTAGTGCAAGGATATTAAGGTGTAATTTTATCATATTGACTTTGTTTAAGGCATTGAGTGGTATTTATGATGTAGTTATGAATGCGTTATCGGGATGTAAAGTTATATATATAAGTTATCAATGCATTTTGTGGAGAACTGCATAGATATGGCATACACTTCTTTTGCATTAGTTATGACAAAGAGATTTCACAGGTACGACATTGGTAATTTTGGTGGCAACGAGACTTTGAGGAAATGAAAAGCTTAGACCAAACAGTAGTGATTCTTACTTGATGAAATTAGTTGAGGTAATTAGTATCAAGGACTAGATTTGAATATTAGTACATATGAGTGGAAAGGACATTAAACCCTTAAGGTGAGCAGTTTATTTGACCCAGAGTGATGTAAATGAATTTTATTGGGGATACATGAAGGAACTAGTTTACATATGGTAATTTCTCCTTGGATTTAGAGAGGAGGTCAAAGAGATTTGTAATATTTAAGGCCTGGATGAGTGATGCACATAATGCTTTAATGGTGATTAATAAGAATGAACAATTTGTCGGGATAAGAGAAATTGTATTATTATACCTGATTGAGAGACTTGTTTATACCTTATAGGCACATTGGTGAGAAAGATAGTTGTTCACGTGCTTAAGCTAGTTATCAGTCATACTATATATAAGACGAGCTTCATTGGATGTGTAAGTAACATATAGAATGAGAAGAGATTATGGATTAGAAAGTAAGATATGTAGTCACAAGGACGTGAGGTGGATAATATGGGAAATTTGAGCTTACGGATTATGAACATGATACCTGTGAGGTATATAGTCTAGTGCGCTATAAAGAGATGCTAAGTGATTTTGATTAAAGCATGAGCGATAATATACCTCACTAGGGGGCGTAAGAGAAAATGATGAACCCGAGGAAAAGTGCGATCTAGATGTGGATTTCGACTAAAAATTTTAAATGGTGATAATCATGAGGATTTCTGCAATATCTAGGGTTGTTATCCAGGCGTTTACGTAGGTGTAGAATAACAATGTCACGAGTAGTAAATGCGTGGTAAGAATACTAGTTATATTAGGAATACAATATACATTAGGATAGTAGCCAACTGAGTGTTATGATCTTGCGTAGTAAGATATTAACGATGTGATCTTAGAAATTAAGAAAGTAGGTTACCAATAAACTTGAAGGAATTCTAGTTAGAATTATTGGACAATGCACTGTGGATTGATTAGCAAAAAGTCATGTGATTATGATCAATTGTGGACATATAATGTAATAATGAAGAGGACTTAGAGGACTTAAAGATTGGTATATATTGGTTTCACAAAGGACCAAGTGAAATTAATATATGTAATGAAGTTAAGATATGATCTTGGAATACATATATTGGGTTGCAACTAATGGACATGACCAAGGAAAGTACATGGTGAATAAAACCAAAGATTGACCTAGTATGATATGAATTGATCTTATTGAGGAACACTTATTATTTGAGGTAAAAGTTATAAGAATTTCGGAAACTTTTGTCGTAAATATTGAATATATACTTGTGGTATGTGGGATATAAGATAATAATGTTTAAATAATTTATGCTCGGAAGACTTAGTACCGGTAAGAGTGAATTTGTGGAAAGAGTTTAATGGCTAATTAGAGATTTAATGTCGATGGAAAATGCTAAATTTATCAGGGTATGTATTGGTTTTAATAGGTATTAAGAGGTTTGACAGATGTAATGGATTCATGGTTAAGAGATGGAGAAATGAATTTGAAGTTTTCAAATAAGGATCGACTATGGTTGCTAAATTGAATTACTGATGAGAGACACGAAATGTTATGAAATTTTGGGAATGATAGTACGACTGTGTAATATGAGAATTAAGTTAAGGGTGACTATAATTTCATGCATATTCGCATTTAGTGACATACCGACATACCGACGTAGTTAGTAGTTTATGATTATTTGACTATTTGAGGATAAATTTATTCCGACTTGAGGTTATAGAGAAAATTTTAAGATTTTGGCTTTAAGGAGTTGTTAGCAACGCAATTGGTTGATGGATACTAATGAACACGTGTAAAGGGTTTGATGATAGATGAAAATGATTAAGGTAGAAGATATATATAGTTGACTAAAGAGAAACATCTAGAGCTCGCACGTAACTTAGGAACGAATAATGACCGATTATTTAATAACAGGTGGAATAAAAAGTGTTGTGGAGAGTATAACCCATTACGAGGGTAATACGATTTTCTTAGAAGGGAAAGAAGTTGAGCCTGAAATATATAAGTTTGTATGGGATCTTGGAACAAATTAGAGAGGTAGTGCTAGAGCTCGACAATTCGCTATCTTATGAGGAGCGGCCTGTTAAGATCTTAGATAGTAAAGTTCGAAAGACCCGAAACGGAGAGACCCGTATAATCAAGGTGCTATGGTCGAACCATGACACCGAGGAGGCCACTTGGGAAGCCGAGGAGGCCATGAAACTTAAATACCCAGAGCTCTTTGAGGTAATTACCTAGTTACGAGGACGTAACAATCCTTAAGCGAGGTAGGATGTAATACCCACATATTTTGCATTTCCTTATTCTTTTCTTTGCTTGATTTGGGATCGTTTTAATAATGGTGTTAGCTTGCGCGTAGAGGGTAGTTTTAAACTTCGAGGACGAAGTTCGTTTTAAGGTGGGTAGATTATAATACCCGCATTATCCGTAATAATTTTTAACGGATAATTTTTATTTAAGCTCGAGTACTAATTAAATCCGGGTATGGTTTAATTAAAACCGAGAATTACGTACGTAAAACCGTCGCATGCATCTTTTCCGTCACGTAATCGTTAATCGTACACTCTAGACAAATGGACCAATGCATGCTAAAGGATTTGGCCAATGCATGAGAAGATTCCCTTCCCCTTTGTTCCCCATTTGTGTCGCCACCCCCTTCCCCATATCCCCTCTTTTCCAATTTTCAACACCAATTAAAAGACACCTTCTCCATCCTCCTATAAGCAAATATTCAGATTTTAAACACACACAAACACAACAAAAAAAAAATAAGAAAGAAGGAGGAGAGGGAGACGTGAGGGAGAAGAAGAAAGAACAAGGGGAGGAACTTGCATAACACTTGATTTCTACACTAAGTAAGCTTACATTTCTCTTCAAATCTGATTTTATAACCTTTTAATATGCATTCACATATCACTTAACATCTAAACATGAACTTAAGAATCTACAACCATGCATGCAAATGATTGAACATAGTAAAAACCGTTTTTTTTGTCAAAAACGTAGCATGCATGTAGTAGATCTGAAAACACATGTTAAAATGAGTATTTTCAGAAAACAAAAATTTGGGACTTTCCTTAAGTTGTTATAAAATCACTCACCAAAAATTAGGATGTTTGCATGAACCGTTTAGAAATGAAAAATCATATACTACAGCCTGTTTTCTGTTTGTCCGAATCACTAGATCTCACTTAAAGAGTCATTAAACCATATTTAAAAAAGGAATCAGTGTTTCATATCTTAATATGTTAAACTACATTGAGTCTAGATGATAATAGGCTTTTGAATCAACTCGTTTCGTTTTGTTAAGAGGGGTTTATGATGTAAAACTTTTCATGACTCATTTTATGACCACTGTTTTTAAAACGTGTTTTTAGATCTGAAAAACCCATTTTTGAGACAACATGAATGGCTAACAATATGTATTAGACACATAAAGGAATCCAATAAAACCGACCATGCACGAAAATATGATGTTTTGGATTTTATATGATTTTTACAAGTTTCGGTTGTGTTCTGGAAAAATGTTCTGTTTAGTCATACTTGTTAAAAGCTTGCATTTCCATAAAAGGGTAATTTAGTCATACATATAAAAATAATCAGTGACCCATCTCTTCACATGTTAAAGTTTAATGAATGTAAATTATAGTAGGCTTTCGTTTCGACGAGTTTCGACATGTTAAGAGTATTTACCACCCCGTAACGTTTTAAGACTCACTTTTTGACCAACTTTGGTAGACTGTAACTTTGGACCCCTTAAACACGTTTTTAGTCTCTGACCATAGAGACATTAAAGATGGAAGACTCACTAAGGAACAAAACCCCACTGGTCTCGCCTCAAAATATTTAGTAACGAAGGAGATATGACGATTTAAAGTTTCTGTTTTGAATCTGTAAAAACCGAGACAGTATAGCTATCGCGTAATTTACTACAAGTAGCTTAGTAATGGTCGTTCATATAAGTGACTATTATTTTAAACCTTATGTAGAGTCGGGATTCATAGAAGAGGCTCTCTAACCTTTAATCGCTCGTAAGGTAAGGGAAACGCTTATCCGTACACTCTTATTAAACCGTTACGATTTGTTACTATCTTGCATGGTAAGACTTTTGGTTATATTGAAATATTTATATTGGTTGAATTCATTTTACAAAATGATTATGGATAAAGATTTGTTTGTTTTGATCTTTTGAAACGGGATTGTGTTTAATATGGAAAGAAGTGCCTTATGAATTTAAAAGTTTTGGGAACCAAAACCGTTTTGCTTTTCTACAAGCTTATGATGAGTTATCAAATTTGAAGGAATTATCTTGGTTATTTGGAAATGGATTCTCATGTTGGTTTGAAACGACTTTGGTAGAGGGGTAGGTTGTTCCATAATAAGGGACTTCCTATACAGAGCTTCTGATGAGGGTTAGTTGATCGAGACCCCGTCCTCTTATCTTCCTCTTTGGGGTTGGCCCTTAGAGGGGTGTGCACACTCGGGATTCTAGGACAGTTTAGTACATGATTTGGCGAACCCCGTCTTATCCGGTTTAGGGCGAGGGGATCCTCTTCATACGGCCTCTATCCAAGTATATACCGACGTTGGAAATTGTTGGAAAGAAATGTTTTCTTTGGTTTGGAATTATCTTAAAAGGTTGGATATAGATTTGAATATTTTGGAACACTTATGTTGTTCTTAATCATTTGAAATTATTTGTTCCCATTCAACTAACAGTGGAAATTGTGATACTCTGTTTTCAATCTTTCGAAACACTTTTGTTACACATTATTTTAAAATGTCTTTTAAGTTATGATTTTATATTCCGTTTATTCTTTATTCAGATTGTTTACCTTACTCAACATTATTGTTGACCCTTTTATTTGTTTTGTCCTTGTTGGGACCTGCGGTGATCACAAATTGTGTGAGCAGATCGTGTGACAGGTACTCATGGGAATTAGTCGTGGGATGCACAGGAGAGCGCGCTTAATAGTTTCAATCAAAGACAAATGCTTTGACTCTTTATCTTCTTTTGGATCAATGAACTTTAATTTCGCTTCCGCAAACTTTAAAATTTGGTTGTATCGTATTTTATTCTTTGGATTTTAATTTTGCATTAGACAACTACCTATTTTATTTCATGGTTAGGTACTACTACCACATTTGGTTTAATTGTGACACACCCATTATCCGAATTTTACTTGAAAACCCTATTTACTAATGAATAGGATGATGGGGGTGTTACAAAAACCCCTCGCGAGAGCGGAAATATAAACATACAGAAGTACTAAAAATGCAGCGGAATTAAAACTTTTTAAAGATAAACAACATGCGAGAAGAATTAAACTGAAACGGAAACTGAAACTGAAATAAAACAAAATAGATAAGTAACAGTTCTAAGTATCAAAACCAAATATGTACAACAGCCTGGGATGGAACATCCCTACAGGCACCAACAAAACTATATCAAAAGAACTAAGAGTCTAGCTACTCGATAAACAGGTATGTCATATGATTAAAGGATCATCACTCGCTAGCTCTCGTGTGAACCCCGCTCCAACCTGCATGTACCTACATACATGAAAACATGTACGCCACAAACATACACATATGGAGCTCAGAGGCCAGCTTAAGGCATATCCCCATATATGACAAACAACTCACGTATTAAGTTCAGAGGCCAGCTTAAGGCATAACTTAATACGCATCAATACAATATCAATCAAAGTCTATGAACTAATCTATAGTTCTACTTTCTTAACTTCTAATCAACACTCAATTGATCCCGGGAACTAAGTTGAGGGAGAGCCGGTTACCCGACCGGGGGGTCTCTATCCTCTCTCCATTCCCGAATCCAATATAGTGTCGCCCATCCTCCGGGGACCTCAAACATATATCAAAGGTACACAAAACGAGTTTCAATCAAAACCGATCAACCGTTTAAAAGTTATATGCGAATTACAACAAAAACAACCTACAGGGATCCCCATCCGGTCGGCAGGCAGCCGGTCGGCCGGCTGGTGGTCCTCTCATCCTTTCTTTTTAAAACAACAATGATACAAAGGGACTCCCAGCCGGTCGGCAGGCAGCCGATCGGTCGGCTGGGAACCCAAGTTCCTAGCCTTCACAATTTCGTAACCCACCCCAAATGTACTCCCCGCCGGCTGGCAGGCGGCCGGTCTGCCGGCTGGGCTCCCCTCTTCCTTATGTTCTCGCAAAAACACAAAAACAACACAAGAGACCACCAGCCGGTCGGCAGGCAGCCGGTCGGCCGGCTGGCAGTCCTAAATCCTATTTCCTTCATATTTCGCAAAAACACAAGAAAACGCTCCCAGCCGGTCGACCGGCGGCCGGTCGGTCGACCGGCTCAGAGAGCCTGATACGATTTTTCTTAACTTACAGCCTAATCGAAAACTCCATAAATCGACACCAATTATTCAAAATTGCTACAAGTAAAGTTTACCCAACATCTCCAATCATCAAATACTACTTTCTAACAGCAAACAAAACCCATAACAATCCTTAAACGATTAATTCAATGCATCCGTCTTAACTTTGTGAAAACTGAAAATAAGCTTAAGAACATATAACAACATCACAAGGCATGAATTCCTCACATAAGAACAATCCTAAACATGATACTAAGTCCATTGATCATTATACATTAACAAAAATCAGAAACAAATAGAAGAATACATCAAAACTTGCTAATATTCACAATAAGGCCGAGTTTCTCATTATCGTCACCTTAAATGCACTCCGGCTTAAAGATCCTCCTCTACCACGAAGCTATTGATGTCCGGGTCGTCCAAGCCCACGCCTACAAGCACGAAAAATGATGTTAACGGAGTAAAAACGGAATTTATGCGAAACAGCCCAAATTTCGAAGTCGGTGAAATGCAAAACGAAACTGATAGATGGCTTGGAAATTTGATGAGGATTCCGAAAATGTTATTGTTACCTCGATTTGATGATCGGATGATGAAGAAAAGATCAAAAGAAGATGAATAAAATGGAGGTTTTAAGAGAAATGTGTTTACAGTGTAAATGTTTGAAGAAGATGAATAAATGTCGACATATGTGATTTTAGGGGTTTAAGTAAGTGTCCTTTCCGTATTAAATGAAACGGGTTAGGATACTTGAACGGATATTTAAGTTGGAACTTAAGTTTACCAAGTTTGTATTCGTCTTAAGGACTTAAGGTTCTTAAGACGGATCTTACTAATTAAATTAAAATCTTTCACAATAAATTATTAAATTATTATTTTATTACTTAAAATAAATTAAAACGCTTAAAATAGATTTTACGAAAATACGGGATGTTACATTGCTTCTCGATAATTTTTGGGCTCTTTGATCGCATCAATGGCAGCTATAAAATTTCTGTGACAAGGAGAAAAACAATTGTTTGTGACATAATTAACTATTGGATAACGAGTACCTTCGGTGAGGACGAAGTGGACGAGGCTTGTGATGAGGACGGTTGAGCCTTGCTTATGACACGGGTGGACTTGCACACATAGTCTTGTTGCTCTGATACCATGATAAATTGTTAAAGACAAAGATGATTGATATTAAAGCGTAAACTGCCAAGTTTTGTGTTATGTTTTTCTTATTCAAGAGTACGTTCAAGAGCAACTACTTATACAATCATAGAAGATATGCTAACCCTAGTCAACATTCACATCCCTACAAAATAGGTAACAAATAAACGTACATACAAATACAAGGGGAAATATATACTCCGTATTAAAAACATTGGGGTCCATTAAGTAATCACTCAAATTTCAGAAAATTTGGACAACGACCCCAATCAGGGGCTTTCATACCTGGCCTCGTACTCAACTATCAACTGCCCTGGGGGCTCTGTAGTCGACTGTCTTCTCAACATCATCTCCCTCTAAGCCTCTAATTGAACCTCAAACCCATGGAATACTGATGAAACAATGACTGTTATTTGACATGACTAACACAAATAGACAATAGAAAAGTAGTTTAAATTTGAAATCAACTTCAACACTACCAATCAATGATTTCCTTGCAGATGATATATATATATATATATATATATATATATATATATATATATAAGCGGCCTGGCCTGGAGGTATTTCAAACAGACGATCTACTAGAACACAGACGGACGGTGTCTGGCATGAATAAGGGAGCTGGAAAGCTCCTGAATATACCTATTATGGCTATCCTTTTATAAATATCCATTTGCTTATTTTCAAACTTACAAAATGTTTTATCACTAATTCACTATCATCAATTCAATTCTAGTAGTCAATAATAATGTATTTTGCAATGGAAATAATATTATACTCAAACTCAACATCATCATCCAATAATAAGTTAATAACACAAACTACCCGTCACGTTGAACCATCTTCACCCATGAAGGTGATAAAACTGGACTAACTATCTCCACCTCGTCGTCCACATCTTCATCTTCTCCCTCGGCATTACCTGACAACTGTGTTGTTCTTATCATGTTCGATTCTGGTAAAACCTTCACTTTCCACACCTTCAATGTCTGATCCGAACCAGCACTATAAACCAAAAACCCCCTCACAAAACTGACATCGTCCTCTAAACAAGCCGCGATGCACTTGACGGGACCTTTATGCCCTTCCAGAACAGAAACACACTCATGGCTCACCTTCACCATTACCCCATCTTTCCGTTCATGACTCCTTTTCCATATCTTGATCATACAATCAGCTGATCCACTAATCACCATATCGTCGATAACAGTTAAGCATAGAACGCCGAATTGATGTCCTTGGATACACCCTCGACGCTTATACTCGCCAGATATTTGTTGTTCCCAGAAATAGATGCATCCCTCGGATGATCCCGAGTATAAGATACTCCCTTCTGACAGTGATGCTTGGCTTAAGGCGAGTGCGTATATAGGGTGTGTTTGGAAATGTAGAGTCATGGTTAATGTATGGAACGTCTCACCTGATACTTTGCTCCACATTTTGACTGTTCCGTCTGAAGAACATGTGAACAAATACCCGTCTTTATTCATCACCATATCATTAATGTTGTCGGCATGGGCGGCAAAAGAGTCAATACACTTACTGTCACTCAATCGCCAGGCTTTCACGGTCTTGTCATACGACCCTGTGTATAATATTCCTTCATTCCAATTGTAAGCTAAGCAAGACACAATGTCTCGATGAATTTGCGCTTTTGTTTTAGGGAACAACACCCTGAATGGACTTGTTTTGGGAAGCGTTGTTATTTTTTGAGGACGTATGTAAGTATTAGAAGGTGCAGATGTTGCAGGGGATGAAACGTTCCAAACGCGGATTTTGTTGTCCTTGTGTGTGGTGAATAGCATGTTGGCATGAGCCAGCATGGATCGGACCTCACCAGACCGCGATTTGACATATCCCTTCTCAACACAGTCAGTTTGTCGCCAGGCTCGTATATAAGAGCTGGTAGAGCCGGTGAATAAGAATCCTCTAGTGACCACGATGGAGTGTATGTTGCCATCGTGGTGACGGAGGGTTAGGACGCAACAACGGGAAAGAGGAAGAGAATGGTGGGATGAGGATATTGAGGTTCGTGGTGGGGAAGAGAAAGACCACCTAGATTGAGGGCTTTGTGGCGGAGTGGATTGAGGGCTTAATAGAATGCCACTACTAGCAGGTGCAGAAGCATTACTAAGACGTGGGAATGTTTCATAGATGTTGGTAAAGGTATCGCGGGAATAACAAGGCCTTGGCGTGGTGGATGTAGCGGAGAAGGAGAGGTGACGGAAGCTTGGGGATTCGGATTCATATGTAGCATCATCATCATGCCGGAGATGAGAATCAGACAAATATGAATGAAGGTTGATATGGTCAGTATTTGGTTCATGGTCTTCGTCTTCCATTTTGAGTAGATTGAAACGGTGTGTCTATTGTGTAGGACTTATTTTTGTGGTGAAGTACTTTGGCTATTCATTTTTAAGGGGAGCTATACGGTTTCCTGGGTTGTCAAAAGAGTTGGGCATCCATAAAAGAAGTAAGACGTAGGTGTAAGTGATAATTTAGGAGATTGAGTTACATGTAACCCTAATTAGTAATACTAATAACCCTACAAGATTTAATATAGAAGAAATAAAGTAAGTAATCTGAAAGCAGGGCCACATAATTAGGCAATTAGCAGAATAGTAATTGACAAAGACGTTAGCTCATTTTAGCTCATAACAAATTTATGTATTTCAAATACCCAACAAATTAATAGGAGCAATAACTTATGCTGCTTTTATAGCCCTCATTACTCATTAACAATGAAATAAACACAGGGCCCAATACAGGTAATCTACTTATTACTCATTAACCATCAAAATAAACAAACACAGGCCCCAATACAACTAATGTAATTAACGGCTTCCCTTACTCAACATACTCTTAAATTAGGACCTTTTATAATCCGCTTTTTAATTTCAATTATTTATACCATTTTTTATCAAATACAACCTTTAATTTTTTTTTTTGCAAACACTATCTATAAAAAAAAATTGTTAACCTTTAATAATTTTTTTTTGTCAAACACGACATTTTGGCCAAAGTTTGAGCAATTGTAATGGGGTGACTCGCAGTCGATGTTTGAAATAGCCAACAAGGCCGGTTTCAGGTATTCTTAAACTCATTGGAAAGGTGGGAGTAAAGACTTTCCAGTGGTTGTCAATATGGTGGTCAAAGGTGGCCTTATGTGGGGTAGATTGGCGCGTAAAGTAAGGCTGGTCACATGGGGTTAATATAAGCCAAAGAATGATTTTTCGTAGGACAATTCACTCTCCTTGAACCACCACTTACAACCAACGACCACCACAAACAACACAACTACGACACACCATGCACTCCTCTCAACCTACATGCCAAATTTCAAACAAACAAAATATCATAATCACATTTAAAGACCCATGAAACCCTCTCTAACAACCCTTTGTAAATCCAAACTTCTAGCCCTTTCTCTAACCAACCTTACTTTAGCACCTATCGATCCCATATACGGTCCCCTTTGGACACCGTGTTAACAACTCCCGGAAACCTATATTCCCACCTTTCTAAGGAGTTTAAGAACATCTCAAACCGACCTCGTTTGCTATCTCAAATATCGACTGAAAGTCACCCTATTACAAGCGCTCAAATTTTAGCCAAAATGTCGTGTTTGGCAAAAAAAATTATTAAAGGTTGTGTTTGATAATTTTTTTTAAAAGGTGGTCTTTGGAAAAAAAAATTTAAAGGTTGTGTTTGATAAAAAAAACCTTATTTATAATGATTGTGAGTACGTCTTAGCTTAAAACCGTAAGAAAAAGAATTTATGTGTAATTAAATATTTTTAACCCAACCAAGTGTTTTTGGACTAGTGAAGATACGGGTTCTCTCAAAACATTCTTAATTGTGAGGTCTTGATGATGAGACTTGGCCAGTGGTGTTGTTGTGTGCCCGGGGATGGTCAAACATCCCCAATCATATCTCAAATGATTCAATATTACTTTCTCGCGCATTTTATGAACGTGCTTACGAAAGTAAACTTGTGATACTTTATCACAATCTATTTGGTGTAAATTACTAGGGTTAATTAGATCATTATCTAATTCCAAGAACATCTTCTTGAGCCAATGCACAACATTCTCAACGTGAATTTCTTGCGCGTTAATTTCCTCAATCGAAGAATTAAAATATCTTTCAAGATTTGAAATTTCACTCACCTACACACCTTAAACTGTTTATAGGGTGAATGACTTGTTTTGAATGCAAGATTCGCATAACCCATGAGATTCCTAACCTCAAATGCGACTTTCAATCGAGAAATGATGGAAAAATTTGGGGCACCAACTAGAGTTTTAGGGTATATATGACATTTTCACCTTAGTTTTGGAATATAACCACCTTGATTCGTATGGCCTTGCCATAAACCAATCTTGGTAAGATTGAGTACAACATTTGTTTCAATTGCCTAAAGGTAAAACCTTTTACCTTTTATGCAAAACTCAAATTATATTTAGAGATGATGTACATAATAACTATTATTTATGTATTACTCTAAATCCAAAACTTGGTTAAGCACAATGTAACATGTATATGTCTTACGGATGAAGTGGAAACTACCTTAGTTCCATTCATGTTTATTATTCTTGACAAATCGTCATACGATTTTCTTCACGTTAGGACGATAGGATTCACAAGAACCCTCGAATTGTGTTATTAACACATTCTCCTCTAAATACCCATTTAGATTAGCGGGTTTTGTCATTCCTTTACCATATTTCAATCACATGAAAATGAAATTACTAACATGATTCACCAATTTGCACTCATATACAAATAATGTAGAATGAAAACTCAATGTCATAAGTATTTCCTAAGAAATATGTTGGAGTCATACTTCCAACATCCTTAGACTTTACAATTTGGAGTTGTATCTAACTTCGTGTCTTACACGATTTTCTTTCAACCTCGTTCTCTTCTTAACTACTTAAGAAAGATTCGGTCTTCTCATAGCTCCCACTTACTTCAAGAATTATTACTAGAAGAAGACTTTTTCTTCAATTAATTCCAAATTAATTCCTCATAGGAGTTAATATCTATGAAGTGAGGTGGTATCGGTTATAATGATTTTCTCAAATCAATTTACCAATTTATATTAACGTTGTCATGTTCTTAACCCTTAAG
Organism: Silene conica; assembly: GCA_029255685.2. Taxonomy (NCBI): domain Eukaryota; kingdom Viridiplantae; phylum Streptophyta; class Magnoliopsida; order Caryophyllales; family Caryophyllaceae; genus Silene; species Silene conica. Next base: position 30,739,598 of record CM055317.2, on the reverse strand, counting down.
TTTTAGACGATAAGTTATTAAATTGAGCAATAAGACTTTAGAACCATGTATGAATAGAAGATTTAATCAACACTTTTTGACTAAAATCACTTCTATTTAAGTTTCTTTGTAAGAAATCATAATGGTTTAATAGGAATTTTAAGATGTTAATCTTATGTTTGCATATGACCTTCCTATCAAATTCTATGGAATAGAATAATTCCTACGGACCTTGTCCATAACCAAAGACACGGTTTTAAGTGAGGAGAAAGAGATTCTATTTGTAAATGATTCCAAGACCCAAACCCATACCACCAAAATCGTGAACCACTGGAACTCCGGCCCAATGATATGGTTTGGTGGGTTAAAATTTTAACCGGTTCTACACTAGAACTCTTGGTTGATGAAAAATCATTATTTATTCATCTTAGCCCGGAACACATTGACCACTGGTCCTCTACACTTCCGTTGAGTACAAACCAAATTTCAATTGCATCGAGATGCGATCCACCCACTGGACTGAATCCACCTCATCGCCCCACTTATCCTACGTAATGGGGTTCGTACTGCCCACTGGACTAGCACCACCCCACGAAATAGAAGCTCATGGGTTCTACTATTTGGTAAGGCTAATTCTCAATTGTTTTTGTTTAATAGAGAGGTCTTGTCAATTTATTATCTATCTCCTTTAAGCGAATTAAATCGGTGAACTCGATAATTATAATTGACACGGTCGTTTTTAACGATCTAAACTAATATGCATGTTTATGGCGATTCGGCTATCACTAGTACAAAAACATTAATTTGCGGCGTCAAAAAAGTGGTCATTTGCGGCGTTTTTGGTGTAGCAGCAAATAAGGGGGCAGCAAATAACAAAGTTATTTGCGGCGTTTAAAAAACGCTGCAAATAACTGCCTATTTGCGGCGTTTTCTTGAAAAAACGCAGCAAATAAGAACTCTTATTTGAGGCGTTTTTTTGGAAAAACGCAGCAAATAACACTCTTATTTGAGGCGTTTTTTCAAAAAAACGCAGCAAATAGTTAAAAAAAAAAGAAAAAAAAAATAATAAAATAAAAATTAATCAAAACAAAATGATTTTAATTTAGCTCTCAAAGATATTCTTCCATATACAATTTTAAATTATTCATACACCAAATTGATACAAGGATCCTAGAAATAAATTACATATATATTCAAAAATAAATACAAATGCAATCTACAACCTAAAAATTTAACTAAATACTCTAGACGTCTGGCAACAACACTTTCTCAGCCGGTTAACACGCCTTGTAGTAAAATAACCATCTTAACACCTTGGCCATTTCACCTGTTAAGCATGAAGAATCAAACGAGCAATTAAGCATGCTAAATACTTCAGGACCTATCAGTCGTTAACTTGGGAGAAATGTCTTCAAAAATCTCAGGACAAAAACGGAGGTAAAATGCCAGACAATTTTGCAACTAGTTTACTATTATTGAATTAGCAGGTGAGACTCTGAGAAGGGAAAATAACTGCATCAGAAAATATAAAATAAGACTGATAAGGGCAGGTGGCGTACCTCGTGAACTTTTGAGGTAGTCCACTCTCTGGTTATCTTCAACTGGGTGACTTCGGAGCGAGAAGGCATATAGGTAAGCATTAAATCTCTTAGCTACCTTTAGTTATTAACATGAATTTGAATAAATACAATGATTAAAATCTCAAAATTCTTGCTATCCAAAACTGACTAGTTCGCCCGTCCCTAAAAGAAAACGGACACAATTTCAAAAAGAAACAACTGTCTCACTTGCAGTATTTAACACCTCCTTTTTCTGTGGATGCGTTTTCACATTCTACACACAACAAAACAATAGCAAGGCTGCTCACTTTTGTAAGATCTCCAAATTATAATTACTCTAGATAGGAATGGTTTTATTCAAAACTATTTTCTAAATATTGTTTTCAGCTACTTTGGGACAACCAATAATGGTTGTACGCAGGGTAAATATCTGATGAGAGCACTTCATCTTGCCACAGATTTATAATCATACAAACTAATGGATTCTCATCCTTCAACACCTTACTGAGAAACAAAATGTTGATAAATGCCACAATTTAAAACCCCTTCTTCAGCCTCAAAAATGATGCATTGTACACACTGCAATTTCCCCCCTCAACAATTTGGTGTTTAAGTATTACTATGTGATCTGAATATGAGATAGCAGTCTAGCACATACAACATGGCGAAATAAGTTAAAACTTACAAAAAAGCATAAATTAAGGCACAAGTAGAACACTGTAAATAGATACCTTAAATTTGGCAGGAAATCCTAGCTTCTGAATAATTCGAGCATACTGAAAAAAGAACAAGGTGTGAGGTAGTGACCAGCATTGGATAACCAGTCGATAAACAAAGGGAAAAAACTAACCTTACGTGCCACCAGTTTGGACTGACTCTCACTTTTTGCTCCAGTACACACCTGAATACAGCAGATAATACTCAAAGATGAGAATACATCATCAAAGATTTGAAGAAACCACTAGCAAAAATCACATTCTTGATGATGTTTGGAAAGGGTTAAAACCCATAAACAGGAGGAAAGAGGCAAGTAAAATAACAGGCATGCAGCCATTAACATACTCCACGCCTTAATCATGGGTCTTAAAACCTTACAGCTTAAAAGGTGCAAGTGCCTTGAGCCAGAAATTGAGAATAAGATACACACTTACCATTTTGCCAGAAGCAAATATTAAGGCCGTTGTCTTCGGTTCCCTAATCCTCATAATAACGGCAGCAAAACGCTACAACTCACAGAGATGACAACAAAGTAAGTATAGCATGGAGAGAGCAGTTAACCTTAAAGTCACAAATTACAACAAATATAAGAGATGCTTCGTCAAAGCCACCTTCGGATTGTACTCAGCATTACGAGCTTGTAGTGCAATGGCTTTCAGTTCCAATTTGCAGTCCAAGTTCACAGTCGAGACAATGTTCCTAAGATGAGATAAATAAAGAACGTGATAAGAACTTTGTAACAGCATTACCCTAGCGCCTTATAGAATTCAAATGAGTCCACGCTCTAACAGAAATGTTAAGCAAAACATACAATTTTAACTGTCCGGTACTGATTATAAAAGAACTGTACACAAACTGAAATAGGAATCAGAATTACCGTAACAAAAAGGCAGAAGGAAAGAACGGAATTGAACTTTATTAAAATATTGCCTGGAACAGAAAGTTTGTGTAATGACAGGCCCATTTAGTTCAATGATAGAATAATGGCAGGAACTGAGAAGGTAGTGGACTGTAACCGCAAATTTAACCCAAGGTGTCTCAAAGGAACCTAGTTAACTAGAATCTACTAATCCATGGCTAATAGGCAGTCCATGAAAGTATGAAACCATGGCGGTACTCGACTAGAATCGAAGCAAATAGAACGAAGACAACCACTCACTGTAACGAATTCCACTCACTGTATCGAGGCAAATAGAACGAATTCCACACTAGCTAGAATCGAAGACAACCAGATACATAAGATAAACTTTATACGCATTCCAATTAACAAATTAATGATTTGATAACAAACCCTAACCAACAACAATCTGAAGAATACTTTATACCGATTAGATAAAACGCAAATTGATGACTAATTAAACCTAATCAACAACCCTAAAACGCAATAGAAGTAAGATACACTTACAAGGCGGCCGAATCTTTCTGTCCAATTGAGCGCAGGTAGGTTTCCGGCGGAGGGAGGTTTCCGGCGGAGGGTCTTTGTGGCGATTGTGCTTCGGTGTTTGTGGCGATTGTGTTTTGTGTTTTGTGTTTTGTGGAGATTGAAGGCGGGTGTTTTGTGTTTGTGATTGTGACTGTGTACTGTTGTTGGGTTATTTGGGAATTATTGAAGGCGGGTGTTTGAGGCGTTTCAATAAAATGCCTCTAATGACTGTTTTGAGGCGTTAAATACAAATACGCCTCAGATAGTTTATTTGTGTTTTTTAAAAATAGATTTAATTTGCGGCTATTAGATAAAAACGCCTCTAATCCATAGCCGCAAATTAACTTTTTTGTACTAGTGTATGCATGCAAACATATAAATAATGCAAAAATAAAAGCAATAAAGCAATAAAATCCTAGTATGGCCTTCCTAGTAATAGAAAAACTAGTTAACTATTACAAATTCGGAAACTAACTCCATGGTCCCTTGAACTTCATAGGCACGCCATCCAAGAAAACACCGTCTTGTCGGAGCTCCTTTCCGTATGGCACCGTCTTTTGGATCTACGGAATTACAATAAAATAATACAACTACTCTATTGTAAAACTGAAGTTTAAATTAAATTACAAACCCGTGATACGAGATCACATAAATTACAACCGAATCAATATTCCCTTTCATTACGGGTAATATTGATTAAAACTAAGGTCATACATAAATACATTCAAATATGACATTCATATTAAATAAAATGCACTAATAAAATATGTATGCACATGCTCAATTTTTAATGCCAAATCGCCTTATGGGAGCAAATATCTCATATTTGTTTACGGTTTTTATGGATATGCGTGACTTTAACTATTAAAATCATCAAAATTACATAAATCTCATTTATGTCCAAGTTAATCATCCTAACATACTTTAGGAATCAATGTTTAGTCTCTACTAATGTTTGATCATGATTCAACTTGATTTTGCATTATTGTTCATAAATTACTTGTATTTTCGGGAAAATAAATTAAACATGGCCACAAGAGTCTATAAAATTCGAAATTTAAAATTCAAGATTTTTAAACTTTCTGGAAATTTCTAAAATTTTCAGAAATTAATAAAATGGTCTTATGCAAAAAGATATAGTTTATTTCTTAAATAAATCGTATAATAGGCGTTTTTATGGTTAAAAATACAATTTAAATTATAAAAACTTGTAACAAATTGCTATAAATTTTTATTCATCTTTAAATACATTTTAGAATCTGGAAATGACCAAAAAATTACAGACCATTCTCGAAATTTTTATTTTTATGACTCAAGAATTACGATTATTAACTATTTAACTCATAAAAATTAATCATAACAACAGAAACTTTTTGATATCCAACTTTTAGATCTGATGTTCCTATTATATAAGACATCTATGGGTAAAATTTTATGCCATAATCTTAAGATTAACTATTTTTAACACAATAAGTCATTATATAGCCGATTTTAACCATTAAAATCATAAATCATGCATTATTCGAGAACAAATTCCCAAACTTTTTATACATTCTGTAAATATTGCATGTGACATTGTGTAAAATTATTATGGCAAAATTCCAACTATAACTATTAAAGTCGAATTTGAGTCACTATTAATGTGATTTTTACTATAAAAATCATTAATCATGCAAAATTAGTCCAATAAGTCCGAAAAATTATATAGGTACTGTATGTATTGCATGTGACTTCTCATAAAATTTTTAAGGTCAGATTCGAAATATAACCTCCCATACCCATTTTAACTCATATTATGACTATTTATCTCATAAAATTCATAATCCATGCATAGTAACTTCATTTGTTACGAAAATTCTTATACAATATATAAAATATGCATGTGAGAACATATCAAAAAATCTCGGCCAGAAACTATGTTTAACTATTTTTCTCATTAATTGTTGTTTAAACCGATTTAAACTTCAATAATAAACAAATAAATATAAAAATGAACAGTAAAAATCCATAAAATTATTTTTATGTCCTAAAATCATTTTAGAAACAGAAACTTTAACATGCAAAATTATTTTGTGATTTATCATAATAAACACAATAATTTCGAAATATACATAAATGTGTTAATATAATTAACACAAAACATGAATCCGATCATGCATGCAACAACCGTAATGCTCTGATACCACTTGTTGGAAATCTAATTTCAGATTTTATACTCATATCTTATATTTGTTTTGTTTCTTTAAGTTTAGTCATAAAAACTTAAAAGGATCTTATGCATGCATGATGATTACATAAGATGAATGAATGTCCTTACATTGGTTTTAGAAGGTTTATACTCAATAATCACCTATTCTATGAGTCTTCAAAAACCGAAATACTCTTAGAACGATCTAACACAAAATCGTCTCCAAAAGATGCGTATCAAGGACCCGATCTCAAACCAACACACACTAGTAGAAAAAGAGTTAATTGCGGCGCCAAAAAAGTGGCCATTTGCGGTTTTTTTGGTGTAGCAGCAAATAAGGGGGCCGCAAATAGAAAAAGTTATTCGCGGCGGAAAAAAAACGCCTCAAATAGAGAAGTTATTTGCGGCGTTTTTTCTAAAAAACGCCGCAAATAGCTTCTCTATTTGAGGCGTTTTTTTGGCAAAACGCCGCAAATAGCTTCTCTATTTGAGGCGTTTTTTTTTAAATAAAAAAATGAAACTTGCACTTCAATAAAGAGATCTTGAACTAAATCATATCAAAAGATGAAGTCAATTCATACATTGCTTATTGCTGACAGAGTGAGGAATAAAAATCATATATCACGTCTTACAGGTATACATTCAAAATGCCAAAGGTACCTAATTTACAAGAAAGAGAAGGGGATATTTATACAATGTTGATTGCTGACAGAGTGAGGAATAAAAATCATGAGAAAAAGCTTAAATTGAAAACTATCAACTTGGAGTTGGCCATCAGTTGCTTCGAATATTGAAGCCGTCCACTCATTGCTCTTTGTGAAATCGATGCCAACGATTAAATTGGACGACTCAAGCCCGACTTCTGCAGCAGTGACCTGTAAGACGTGACAATCGACAAGCAAAGTAAAAGTTTAAAGTGAAGACTGAATCACTAAACACTTTAATTGAAGAGCCTGAATCTTGTAAGAACACTCAAGTGAAGCCTTTGCTAAACATAATTTCATTCGCCACTGACTTGACAGGAACTACGCCTTAATAACAAAAAAAGAGCTTCATAGTTCTCACTATACGATTTATCATTCAACTTTACAGGGGTTAATCATCAGAAAAAGCAGCTGATAACATGTTCCTTGATTATTGTTAGGCAAGTCTTTAAGAAGCTACCTTAAGAACAGGTACAGATTCAAATACAAACATTTCGCCTCACACCAACAACATAGCCATAGGTAAACTAACAACACCTTAATTGGGAAGGACAAAATGTCAGATACTTGGCTAGTCATCAGGAGAGCTGCAAAAAACAGTAGCAGCAGTCTCAACATTTGATTAGTTGAGAGACAAGAAGAAAAACGCAGAAAGGTACACAAAACCCAAATATTCTTGAAAATTATTATTGATGTAAAGAATTCCTTCTAATTTCAATATTTGTACTAGTGTCATGCCACATTTCTAATCATATAGTCATTCATATCAATAAGACAGATGACACAAAGGTCCACTTGTATAATTTGGCACATCACTTCTAACAATTATTGTCATGAGGATCCTAGTGTATGAGAACATAAGATATTATAAGTAGAAAATGAGCAAGTATACCTGATCGCTGGAGAAGATGAGCCATGCTATAGGTTTGCTAGAGAGAATGTTCCCTGTGACCATTCCTGCAACACATCTGAGTATATGTAGCAAGGAATAAGCAGCAAGTATCCCATTAACTACGACCAAGAACCTGTTATAGAAAATGCAATTAACAAAAGTAGCAAAAACATGCGTGATGGTGATAGATATGAGTTGGGTTAAAGTTGTTACACGAGAGCCTTAATGTCAGTGTATTTAGTCTTCTTTTGGATGGAGAAGATGAGTTGGACCTGAGTGTTAGACACAATGAGGGCAGTTGCAAGGACACCCAAACCCACTACCGGGTTTAACTAGGGGAGTGAGCGGAGCACTAACAAGATACTCGCCAATAGCTGGCTGACACTAGCCCTCTAGAAAAAAGATTAACCACCCTAGTAATAGAGGCAATCAAATCGTCAGAGATAGCCACCGCAGCCCCACCCAAGCAATCCATAAAGTGCTGAGCGAGAAAACCATCCCTCCCACAAGAAGTGCCACGCGGGAAACTACGAACCATATCCAACACCACAGCTGAAGAAGCAACAAGTAGAGGATGATCCTCAGGCAAAGAAGGTAAAGATAGCGAGGGGACGACCGCATGCTTCTTCTACAAAGCCTCAAAAGTGGCGATAAAGTAGTGTAACAACCTCATTTATTCAAGAGCCTTTAGCCAGACATTCTCAAATAAATAGGGTTGTTACCATCTCGGAATGACCGAGGTAGTGAATAACAAAGTAAACAAACCAAAGTACTTTAGATAAAAACTGACTAAATTTAAACTTTTATTATTACAACTTACTTAACTCAAACCGAAGTACCAAATTACAAAACTGCTACAGCGGGAACAATAAATTACAAAGCTACATCGTGATAGTCTGATTAAGTGGGCTAATCAACTAGGTAGGTAAGTCAATATCCTCATGCTTCCCCATGAGCTCCCAAAGCAGCTAACTCGAGACCTGTCAAAAATCTGCTCCCCATTACGGATCATCACAGGTGCCACACGAATACACGGTCAACCACGAGGTTGAGTAGGACATAACCAAGCAAATATAATTAATAAATGCAACTACATGAGACCATGCAACCGTTGCACCTCCGCATCCAATTCCACACACAACTCCAAACTCCCGTGATCACATCCCGTAACACCCACCCCGCCATTCCCTAGGCCGAGGTATAACTCGATCGTCATCGAGATCCAGCACAACGACTGAGGTCAGCAGGTCAGATCTGCAGAACCAGCCTGGGCCCAAATCAAAACAGTATCCAATCCATAACTCAAATCTGTATCCAATTCATATGTCATGCTCATGAATGCAACAACACTACTATTCAATCATGTCAATAAATGATGTAATAGTCATACCATTACACATAACGTAACAATCTCATGCCAAGATACATAAATTTTTCAACCAATCATCATATTACAAGTAATACACCAACCAAGATAATCACATTAAACCGAGATTGAGTAGGTATATCCTACCTGGATAGCAATACAATCCAATAGCAAGCCAGTAAGTAGACAAACTTTTTCTACTTCAAAACCGTCACCTAGCAAATAATAAATTATTCGATTACTAATTATCATACCGTCAGTTTCTTATAATTAACTCAGACTACTCATAAATATTAGTTATATAAACAAATACGGAAATGACGTAAACTAATTATGTATTCTAATATCCAACCCGACCCGAACGATATAAAATCCTTTATACATAATTATCTCTTAATATAAAATTAGCGAATAATAAACAACATATCACTAATAATTAAATGACGATTACTTGTCAACACGTATAGCGTAATTTTTTATTCGTAACTAATTAAATAACTTAACTAAGTGATTAAATAAATACCATCACAAGATAGATTAAACAACCAACTAATATAAATACGTAAACGAGTATAATATATCAATTCATCAAATTAATTAATTAATATCTAGTATCTAATAATTAATAACAAATATCCCTTTAACTTATAAGATTAATGAAATATAGACTAAGCACTATTAATTAACTAATAAACTAATATAACACTATTAAAACAGACCAAAACCAAGTATGGGTACGTAGACTCAATCTGACCAAACAAGAGAAAAACGCTACACTAACCCGCAACAGGCTGGAACACCCTCTTTTTACGGCCTGATAACCAACAGCCCAGCCACCCTTAGCCACCACGAAGAGTCGCTCCACCATCCTTGTACTACCTACTACCTATAACGCATCTGACCCACAACCTAAAACCACCATATCAGCCACCACGCATAGCCAAAACAGCCTGCACACAAGCATGCGTACTATGTTTTCAACGCCCTTGCCTCACTCTCTTCTGACGCTTTTTTCTCTGTCCATCATGCCCAACACCATCTTTGGCCACCACCGTTGTTACCACTGATACATGGTGGTTCCAGAGGTGGTCAGCCTCTAGCCTCGCTTCCCCTATAACAGACACACAAGCCCACAAAACTACAGACTCAAACACAACCCTATAAACCCTCTGTCTACCACCCTTGATGCAGGACCTAACTCTAACGGACTTAAACCGATATAAAAAGCCATAGACTAACCCGCTTCTCCTTGTTTTCGTTTCCAAAACCGCCACCTCCACGGTGGTTGGTCACGTCATGGTTGGTCAGGGTAGTCCTTGCATAGTCTAAGGTCTGTGTCAAGTCAGTATTGATAATATTAGGGTCAACTTTAGTCGCATATATCTATCCAACAAAAAAACGATAAGAATGAAGCGATAAGACGATAAAATGATGTACCTTGATAAACAAAACGAGCAACTACATGAAGAGGATGAAGTATACGAATCCTAAGTAGAAGAGTATGGACAGAACGATGGGAAAGAGGAAATGAATTGACGAACGAACTCATGCGAGAATATTGACAGATAAGGACTAACGGGTGCAGCGTATTGCATTATTTGTGAGATTAGGGTTTGGTGAGATTAATTTGGTTCAATGAATAATGGTTGGTATTTATGTCTCGTAAAATACCCTCAATTTAAATATCGTAAAGGTTTGTAGTCAAGTCTCGTAAAATGTTCGCCCTTGACTCCCATTTCCAATACCGTCTCATCATTAATATATAACGTTCATTACGAAATCATAAAACGCGTCCAGCGTAAATAATTATCGTAGTTGCCGTAATATTTGAATTAAATATCGCAATATTTAACACAATAATAAAATTAATAGTAATAATCATATTACTAATAATAAAATCAATACGACAAAATGATAATAATAATAATAGTCATAAGAATAATAATAATAAAAGTAGCAAGACGTTAATGGTAAAATTAATAATAATAGTGATAATAAGAATAATAAGGATAAGAGTAATAATAATAAGAAGAAAAGTAATACGAATAAAACAAAAAACGGGGTGTAAATATCATAAGTATACGTATATAATATTATTTTTAGTTCAAACAATTATATTAATATTTTATATTACGAGATATGAAAATACGGATTATTACAGTCTTCCTTCCTTAAAATGAACTTCGTCCCGAAGTTCGCCCACACCTACGTAAACTATACACCTATCTATATTTAGCTCAAGGTAACGCGCTCTCATTCCAGCAAGTCAGGAGCCCACGAGGTAACCAAATAAGCGTACTATTACATTCTATCCTCCTTAAGAAATTTTGTCCCCAAAATTTAGTATCCAACACAAATACATAACACTGAGAGGCCCAAAATATTGACTGAACATAAGATAACTAATAAAGATACTTCGTAAAACACTTATGTTGGAAATCTAATTTTAGATTTTATACTCATATCTTATATATGTTTTGTTTCTTTAAGTTTAGTCATAAAAACTTAAAAGGATCTTATACATGCATGATGATTACATAAGATGAATGAATGTCCTTACATTGGTTTTAGAAGGTTTATACTCAATAATCACCTATTATATGAGTCTTCAAAAACCGAAATACTCTTATAACGATCTAACACAAAATCGTCTCCAAAAGATGCGTATCAAAGACCCGATCTCAAACCAACACAATTTTTGTTACTAGAAAAATTGTATTAGTAAACTAGAAATAATAACAATATTACTCTTAATATTATTAATTTTAGAAAAGAAACTCACTTAGAAAACTATTTTCTAGGCACCACAAGTATGAATGAAGTTGTAGTATGAATGTGTATTAGCATCAACTAAAAAAACTAGTATTTGAGTGTGTAGTGTAGTGTAGTATATAAGGGGCAATATGAGCTTGTTTCCTCTTCTCTTGGCCGGCCTACACAAGCCTTCTAAGGCCAATGCATGCTTCTCTAGCTCTTACACAAAAGCATGCAAGATGCCTTACAATATCCCTTTTGCATTCTACACTCAATCCCTTTACTTACTTACACACACAACATATACACATACATACTCCATTTACACGGTTCATGTGGGTCTTATTATAGACCCATTTTATCTTTGTCAATTGTGTTAATTTGTAACATGTTACACATGTCTCATAACACATGACCCAATTTGTTAATTATGCAATGTTAACTCTTAAAAATTCATAATTCACAATTTTATAACATTTAAATAATCCTTCTAGTAATTCGAAATTACTATCTTATAAAAATGTAATATCATAATTTTAATTACAACTCTTTGTAATTTTATGATCAACCGCGTTCATTCTCAATTTAATCGTTTCCTAAACGAATAAATAAAACCGTGTAATAAAACTATTTTATTACTTTGACCTTTATTATTATAATCCCATTATAATAATATTCGTCACGTAAAATCATTTCTAAATTTCCAGTTATTAATTACTTCGTATCCAATACGATATTAATTAATATATTCCATTGAGACGGAATTTCCTAAAGATATGACCTTAAGGGATCAACTGATCACCACCATCATATGACAATAATGTCAAACTCTAGACAGCCAATCATTATCGGTAAATGTTGATCAGTTGACTTTAAAAGAGTAACACTCCCAGTTGTGTTTCATTCAAATGAGTTTTAATTATGTCAACACACTATTGTCGAGGACACTTCCTCCAACAACTTCTCCAATTTACACACCCTCAACTCAAAGACCAAAGAATCCGACAACGATAACACAACACAGACCAGAAGCAAAACATAGGTCCCACATAGTTTCATTACTTACTTCAAGTATAGTTAATCCCAGTCAACCAATCACAACTTTCCAACAATCATAACGTATCATCAAAATTTTACAATCCTATCCTCCTTAAAACATGGTTACGTCCTCGTAACCTTCTATTATAAAAACATTTACATGGGATCTATGTGCTAACACATCAGGTAGTAGTTCGTTAAATGCAAGAAAACACAGGGCAAATACATTATTTACGGAATATATGATTCTTGGCACCAGGTCAAATAAGGTTAACTATTTTTTTTGGTTTTAACAGAAAGGAATCAACATACTCAAAGGTTTATCATATTCATGTTGCACGTTGCTCGCAAATAAAAGTTTCAGATAATAACATATATCAAAGAAAACTTATAATAACATCAACGCAATTATAGTTTTAATTAAATGATTCAATTAAACAATTAAATCCCCACACCTTTGATAGCTTTGATAGATTGTAATAGCGTTTGTATAAATGAAACTAACTTTATATAAAACTCACCAATAATAATTAAGGTTATATTATCATATAATAAAGTTCATGTCCATATCGTATGCCTACTGTTCATGCTACTAATGTCATATCAGAATATTACATGGTTACATCACATAATTCATATTTGATTAAACTTTTATATTTAAAACTTTCATAACTTACCGTTTTCAACAATCATACGTCACGCTGCAACTTCCAAAAATCATAAGTAAACAAACGCTTACCCATTTTGTGAGCTATTATAGTTTTTAGAAAATATAATGAATTAAATAATCATAGGAAAAAGAATAAAATGTAAAGCTTAAGTAAATTATTTATAGCAAATTTTACAACTCAGTTGGTCTGAACAAATTTTTTTACAGCAATTAGACAGAAAATTAGGCAACTTGCAAAAATTACTATTAAATAACGACTCTTTAAGATTTTACGTGGCTTATCATTTTGAAAACTTCAATGAATATTCTAAACAGTGGAGTTGAAATTATGCAAAAAAAAAATACGTTTTAAATGAATTCGTTTTCAAAAACATGAGTCAAAACAAGACTGTGCAGTAACAATCTGATCACTGTCGACTAAAATATCTAAATCTCGCAAAATATAATTCCTATTAATATGAAAGCAAAAGCATTGGGAAGCTAACTCAGAAGGTTATCATACATAAAATTTTCATATTCATATATGGAACACATTTTAAATGGAAGGACGTACAATCATATATGGAACACATTCCGCATATCACTAGACATGAATTACTAATGTAAGTAGTAAAATAATAACAAGCATCAATCTCAAAATCCGACTACATTTGCATAGTAAGCCAAACATCATATTTTTGCAAAGAATAAGGCATTCAAATAAGAATTGTATATACGAATAGAATAGTAACAAAAGCACAATTATCGACATCACAAATCACACCTTTCAGCCTACTAGCCTTAACACATAAAACTTACCTTAATTCTGCATCCTGCAACAAGTTTAGAATACATTCCAAATTACAGACATTCACGGTTTCTAACTACAAACACTAACAGATTCCTATGAAATCTAGTTCCTTTAAATCCTCACCTCTCTGTTTTCCCTTCCCAAGGTATTCGCAGTTCAAATCTGAGAGGGCCAGGGTACGAATTAGGCGCACTTTCGTAACCGTACTAAGGGGCTCCTAACAGTTTCTACCTGGGGTTCATTTATTTAGACACATCCTAAGTTCATTAAATTCATTGGTTCAGGCCTAAGGATCGTTCGCTCTGATACCACTTTGTAACACCCCCATTTATTCAAGAGCTTTTAGCCAGACATTCTCAAATAAATAGGGTTGTTACCATCTCGGAATGACCGAGTTAGTGAATAACAAAGTAAACAAACCAAAGTACTTTAGATAAAAACTGATTAAATTTAAACTTTTATTATTACAACTTATTTAACTCAAACCGAAGTACCAAATTACAAAACTGCTACAGCGGGAACAATAAATTACAAAGCTACATCGTGATAGTCTGACTAAGTGGGCTAATCAACTAGGTAGGTAAGTCAACATCCTCATGCTTCCCCATGAGCTCCCAAAGCAGCTAACTCGAGACCTGTCAAAAATCTGCTCCCCATTACGGATCATCACAGGTGCCACACGAATACATGGTCAACCACGAGGTTGAGTAGGACATAACCAAGCAAATATAATTAATAAACGCAACTACATGAGATCATGCAACCGATGCACCTCCGCATCCAATTCCACACATAACTCCAAACTCCCGTGATCACATCCCGTAACTCCCACCCCGCCATTCCCTAGGCTGAGGTATAACTCGATCGTCATCGAGATCCAGCACAACGGCTGAGGTCACCAGGTCTGATCTGCAGAACCAGCCTGGGCCCAAATCAAAACAGTATCCAATCCATAACTCAAATCTGTATCCAATTCATATGCCATGCTCATGAATGCAACAACACTACTATTCAATCATGTCAATAAATGATGTAATACTCATACCATTACACATAACGTAACAGCAATCTCATGCCAAAATACATAAATTTTTCAACCAATCATCATATTACAAGTAATACACCAACCAAGATAATTACATTAAACTGATATTGAGTAGGTATATCCTACCTGGATAGCAATACAATCCAATAGCAAGCCAGTAAGTAAACAAAATTTTGCCACTTCAAAACCGTCACCTAGCAAATAATAAATTATTTGATTACTAATTATCATACCGTCGGTTTCTTATAATTAACTCAGACTACTCATAAATATTAGTTATATAAAAAAATACGGAAATGACGTAAACTTATTATGTATTCTAATATCCAACCCGACCCGAACGATATAAAATCCTTTATAAATAATTATGTCTTAATATAAAATTAGCGAATAATAAATAACATATCACTAATAATTAAATGACGATTACATGTCAACATGTATAGCGTAACTTTGTAATTCGTAACTAATTAAATAACTTAACTAAGTGATTAAATAAATACCATCACAAGATAGATTAAACAACCAACTAATATAAATACGTAAACGAGTATAATATATCAATTCATCAAATAATAATTAATAACAAATATCCCTTTAACTTATTAGATTAATGAAATATAGACTAAGCACTATTAATTAACTAATAAACTAATATAACACTATTAAAACAGACCAAAACCAAGTATGGGCACGTAGATTCAATCTGACCAAACAAGAGAAAAACGCTACACTAACCCGCAACAGGCTTGAACACCCTCTTTTTACGGCCTGATAACTAACAGCCCAGCCACCCTAGAGGCAATCAAATCGTCAGAGATAGCCACCGCAGCCCCACCCAAGCAATCCATAAATTGCTGAGCGCGAGAACCATCCCTCCCAAAAGAAGTGTCACGCGGGAAACTACGAATCATATCCAACACCACAACTGAAGAAGCAACAAGTAGAGGATGATCCTCAGGCAAAGCAGGTAAAGATGGCGAGGGGACGAATGCATACTTCTCCTACAAAGCCTCAAAAGTGGTGATAGAGTAGGGTGCGGTACTAAAAGAAGAGAGCACCCGAACGGCAGCAGTATAATGACCATCGCTAATCTTCCGGCGACATTGGCGAAGATTAAGCTCACTCAAATCAAGCTCCTCATCCACATGATATGAAGGAGAACCCTCCGCCAAACACTCCCGCAACAGCTGCAACCCCCCTCCAGGTGTCCCCCAAGCAAGGATAGCCCCGACAATACTCTCCTCTTGTCGATGACGCCTGATAGCAGACCGACACTCAACATTACTTCGAGGAGTGAAGGTCTTGAGCAGATAAAGAGGCAGAACGAAGAAACGAATCTAGCAGGAGAGCTTACCAGGAGAGTCGACCACCTTATCCAAAATCCCTTTTAGAACCCGAGCAAACCCAAGCCGACACTTAGGAGGTATGGATTTTATAGTACGGAGGCCCAAAGAAAACATACGATCTAACGAAGCTATAGACCACCGATCAAGCTCAACCCCAACATCAGACACGGGACCAGATGGAGACGGAGCCGCGGGTTTAGGGATACCTTGAATGACAAAGCGGACAATACCATTACCACAATCCGGGGGGTCCACAATATCACCCCCATATGCTGACACTAAGAGCGAAAGGCACGGGTCTTAAGACAGACCCCGCAAAGCCAAACCCCCATCCGCTTCAAAGTAATCTCGGCATTAGAATAAACGCCCAAACTATCAGTTAAAGTTTGACGTGTAAGAATCTCAACCCCGTCACAACAATGCCAACTCTGAAAATGATACCGCCAGGAGGATTTCTTGAGACCCCTACCGTTACCATTCGGACACCCATTCAAATGCGAAAAATCACACTGAAAGTGAACCACGGGAGGCATGAAGACCCTACCAAAACCCTACCAAACAGCATGTACGTTGACAAGGCAGCAACACTAAAACCACCAGGCTGCAACTACCAAAACAACAGACCAGACACGGCGGCGATTCGACGGAGCACAAAAACACAACCCTAAGACGAAAAAGAAACAGGAACAAAACAGGAAAGAAAGGAGAATAGACCAAAGACAACAAATCTTTCGGTCTAGGTGTACCATCAAAGATAGAGTGTGCAATGTATTCATAGATGGAGGGAGTTGTACTAATGTGGCCACGAGTACCCTTGCTGAGAATCTTTCCTTACCCACACAAAAGCACCCTAGTCCATAAAAATTGAGGTGGCTCAACAAATGGGCAGAAGTAAGAGTAGATAAGCAATGTATGGTACCATTTTCGATTGGCAAAAACTACAATTATTAGGTTCTTTGTGATCTTTTACCCATGGATGCTTGTCATTTGTTGCTTGGGAGGCCATGGGAGTTTGATAGGGACACTATCCACCATGGGAGGGATAAAATTTACTTGTTCAAATTTGGTTCAAGGAAAGTCATCCTAACATCACTACCACCGTCCATCAAAAGCACTACACCACCGTCCATGCTTGAACCATCAAGACATGTCTTATTGATCAATGAAGCCGAGATCATGCAAGAACTAAAAGGAGAGATGATGTATACCTTTTAGTGGCCAAAACAGGCCGTGGGGAAGGAGAAGAAGGGTTGTCCATGGAGGTCCAAAACCTACTCAAGGCATATGAGGATGTGTTTCCAAGTGAACTTCCTAGTGGGCTGCCTCCTTATAGGGGCATTGAACACC
This sequence comes from Silene conica, assembly GCA_029255685.2. Classification (NCBI taxonomy): domain Eukaryota; kingdom Viridiplantae; phylum Streptophyta; class Magnoliopsida; order Caryophyllales; family Caryophyllaceae; genus Silene; species Silene conica. The sequence goes on along the minus strand of CM055317.2, from coordinate 30,721,777 downwards.
AAATTGATCTTGTTCCGGGAGCTACATTACCAAACAAGGCAGCCTATAGGAGTGATCCTAAAACCACACAAGCGTTACAACAACAAATTGGAGAGCTCATAAGCAAGGGTTTCGTGAGAGAGTTTTTTAGTCCTTGTGCGGTTCCGGCCTTGCTCGTGCCAAAGAAGGATGGTTCATGGAGAATGTGTACGGATAATAGGGCCATCAACAACATCACCACCAAGTATAGGTTCCCAATACCTAGACTTGATGATATTTTGGATGAACTAAGTGGAGCTAAGTTGTTTTCGAAGATTGATCTAAGGCAAGGCTACCACCAAGTGAGAATCAAGGAGGGAGATGAGTGGAAAACCGCTTTCAAAACCAAACATGGGTTGTATGAGTGGCCTGTGATGCCCTTTGGTCTTTCTAATGCACCTAACACCTTCATGAGGCTAATGACCTAGGTGTTTAGGCCACATTTGGGGAAGTTTGTGGTTGTATACTTTGATGACATTCTGATCTATAGTCCATCTAAGGAGGAACATCTTGAACATCTACAAACCTTGTTTGAAACACTTAGAGAGCATAAGTTGTTTGGGAAGCTAGAGAAGTGCTCGTTCATGCAAAGAGAAGTTCAATTCTCGGGGTTCATAATTTCTGATCATGGCATTTTGGTTGATCAAGAAAAGATAAAAGCCATCGAATCTTGGCCCATACCTAAGAATATCACGGAAGTAAGAAGTTTCCATGGGTTAGCATCCTTCTATAGCAGGTTCATCAAGGATTTTAGCACCATCATGGATCCCATAACCGAATGTATGAAGAAGGGGGAGGTCAAATGGACACTAAGGGCATAAACTTCTTTCAATACCATCAAAAGCAAGCTATGTGAGTCTCCTATTCTTTCCTTGCCCGATTTCAATAAGTTGTTTGAAGTTGAGTGTGATACAAGTGGTGTTGGCATTGGGGCTGTCTTAGTGCAGGAGCTCAAGCCCATAACATACTTTATTGAGAAGTTGAGTGGTGCTAAGCTTAACTATTCAACTTATGATAAAGAGTTTTATGCCATCATTAGAACCCTAAACCATTGGAGTCACTACCTAAATCCAAAGCCTTTTGTGTTATAGTCTGACCATGAAGCCCTCAAATACATCAATGGGCAACAAACTTAACCATAGGCATGTTAAGTGGGTAGAATTCCTCCAATCATTCAATTTTTCGAGTAAGTACATTGAGGGCAAGAACAATGTGGTGGTGGATGCATTGTCTAGGAGGTCACTTATGTTAAGCTACATGGAGCAAAGAGTGCTTGGGTTTGAACACATGAAAGAACTTTACCATGAGGATGTAGACTTTAAGGAGGAGTGAGAAATGCTTCATGAGGGTCGTGGGAAGGTGGGAGGGAAGTATTGGCTGCAAGAGGGGTTCTTGTTCCTTAGAAACCGATTGTGCATACCAAGGAGTCCTTATAGGAACTTGCTCGTGAGAGAGGTGCATTCCAATGGTCTTGCCGACCATTTTGGCATACAAAAGACCTATGACATCCTCCAAGAACAATTATGTTGGCCAAAGATGCTTGGGGATGTGCAAGATGTGATCAAGATGTGTGCTCCGTGCCAACAATCAAAATCTCATTTCAAAACAGCCCCTTACACACCCCTACCTTTACCAAATAGGCCATGGGAGGACCTTAGTATGGATTTCATTGTTGCCCTACCAAGGACCCAAAGAGGAAAGGATTCTATCATGGTGGTTGTGGATCGTTTTAGCAAGATGGCTCACTTCATTGCATGCAAGAAAACAGAAGATGCTAGTAGTGTTGCCAAGCTATACTTCAAGGAAATTGATAAGTTACATGGTGTTCCAAGGTCCATTGTGTCGGATAGGGATCCTAAGTTTGTGAGTCATTTTTGGAGGACCCTATGGAAGATACTTAATACTAGGCTCTTGTTTAGCACCTCTCATCACCATCAAACAGATGGGCAAATTGAGGTTACTAACAAGACCCTAGGAAAGATTCTAAGGTGCATAGTGTCCAAGTCATTAAAGGATTGGGATCTCAAGCTAGCTCAAGCCGAGTTTGCTTTCAATAAAGCTCCATCAACAAGCACGGGAAAGTCTCCATTTGAGGTTGTCGATGGTGAGAACCCTCTCATACCTACCGATTTGGCTCTCATCAAGAAGGTTTCCATGGACTATGATGCTAAGAAAAGGCTGGAACAAATGGTTAACATCCACAAGCAAGTGCAGAAACAAATTGAGAAGTCCAATGAGCAATATAAGGCTCGGTCCAAGGGAAATAAGTCCATCAAGAGCTATGAACCATGAGATTTGGTCTGGGTGCACCTAAGGAAGGAAATGTTTCCTCTCAAAAGGAAGAACAAGTTGATGCCAAGGGCTGATGGTCCATTTGAAGTCATCGAAAAGATTGGGCCAAATGCTTACAAGGTGGATCTTCCGGGTGAATATGGAGTCCATGGCACATTCAATGTGGGAGATTTGAGCCCCTACTATGAGGATATGAAAGTTGAGGATGTCACGGATTTGAGGACAAATCCTTTTTGAAGAAGGGGAGATTGAAACAAATGGGGCAAGCCAAGGTGACCCGTCTACCATGTAATGTTGCTTCGTCCAAGTCAAGTAATATCAAGCTATCTTTTGGTTCTACAATCATCTATCCTAAAGGTGGGACGTTTTTCTTTTAAGTAATCCTAAAAGTGGCTGCAAATTCAGAGTTTAAAGAGGCTGTATTGCCGAGGTGCTCATGGGAGTAAGGTAAAGGACTGAATGCTTATGGTCCCTATCTTAGTTTCCTCTTTTGTTGAAGCATCCTAAAAAGCAAAGAGAATCATTTTCCTAAAAGCATGGGATCAGAAAAGGGCTGCAACTTCTGATCTGGTCTCCCAAAAATCTGCCATAAAGCAAAGGACATGTCGCTTCCATGACAGTTTGTGTAAGAGGGCAGCCTGTTTTCTTTGTATTTTGTGATATTCTAGCTGTTGCTTTATGCTTTTGTAAGGCTTTTTCTGAATTCTTTGTAAGCCATTAGATAAAACATGAGATGTATGGTGCGGATTAGTTTGCTTACACTATAAAAGCAAGCCTCCAAACCAGAAACAAATCACATTATGCTTGAATTATAAGAACAAAAACTGAACCAAGTTTTTTTCCTACTTTGCTTTGTGCTTGTAGTTGTCCATTTGCTTAGTGCTTTGGACCCAATTCTTGCTTTGCTTAGTGCTTGTAAGAATCATAGTCCTTAATTAGTGGCTTAGTGCTTAGTTAAGGTCATATCCTTTGCTCTTTACTTGACAAAACGGCCGAGTAAACAATACACTAAACTTTTTGATTTTGCATACAAAATTACTTAAGTGTTGAACATTAGAAGTTTTAGTCCACCTCTTCTCCTCCTCTTTTCCCTTTCCCTTTTCATTCATTTCCTCCTTACTTAGAATCATGCGAAAATCAATGGGTTTTCTTTGTCATTTCCTTCCCTTACAACTCCTCATTCGACCCAACCATTTTTACCCCAGACAAGTTTTTCGCACACCCACAACATCATATGTCATCCTTTGCTCCTCAAATGTTCCGAGACCAGCTCGGGGACCCTAAATCTTGAAAACCGTATATTATACATTTTATCCTAGCCTAAATCACTATCCCCGTTTCTATGTAAACTTGCACCATTTGAAGCTGCTCTGGATCATGATTTTTGGTTTGTTGATTCTGATCACATCATTATGATATTATTCGTTCTTTTTAAATGGATGATGAATTTAGAGTTATCATATTATCATATTATCTTATGATTTTGGGTTTGATAGATAATTGTCACTTTGAGTTTCCCTCTATGAATGAAACAAAGGTAAGTTTCGTTCTCTTTTTGTAAATCCCTCTATTTATAAGGGATATAGAGTAATTGTGTTTCATTTTTCTTTTTTCCTCTCAATAGAAGTTTAGTGATTTTTGGGGTAATAGTATTAATTTTCTTGTCTTTGTTAAATTTTTGTGCAAATATTCTAGTTTTATTGGTTGCTAAGTTGGAATATGAAATTTGATAATTTATATTGTAATGGTGTTCGATTCCTCGCTAAAAAGATCATTATCAATTCCATTGCTCAATTCTAACACAAAATATAATTTTCATCATCATAAGAGTATTTTACAAGATTTACACCAGGAAACAGCGGTGCTAAAGAAATTGAAAATCTATCAGATTAACTTAATCTCCTCGGTCCTAATCGTCAGCTACAAGCTATTCCAAATTTATTAGATCTCTGGTTATTGTTCATAACTTCCAAATATGTCGGTTGGGCGTATATGCTTGTATTTGTGCTCTGAGTTAAACCATCATGCGGATTCTGCAAAACCTTATGATGGGATCCGCTTCAATATATCAACCCCCCCCTCTCTGTAAAACCCCTCGCGAAAGCGGAAATATAAACATACAAAAGTACTAAAAATGCAGCGGAATTAAAACTTTTTAAGTATAAACAACATGCGAGGTGAATTAAACTAAAACTGAAAGTAAAATATATATACAATCGGCCTGGGATGGCACATCCCTACAGGCACTCAAAACTGAAATGTAAACTAAGTCTAGCTAACCTAAACGTGTAAGTCAATCGATGAATAGGATCATCGCTCGCTAGCTCCATGCAACCCTCTGCCAACCACCTGTCATGTACCTACATACATGTAAACATGTACGCCACAATCAGTGGGGAGTGACTAGAGTTCTCCTAGCCACCTTTTGTGACAACACGAAACAGATAAAGCAATACAGAATACTCCAACATATATAAACATGTGAAGCATAAACATCTCATCAACTGTTCTCATACTATCATGCGATACTAATGCATAGCTCTCAACCCAACTTCATAAACCGTTAGGAAGGAGAGCCGGTTTCCCTACTGGTTACCCAGTCGGGGGGTCTTTCAATCCAACTATTTATGAAACCGAACTAAGAGTCATCCAATGCCTTGGATGATTTAACCACAAATCAAATAAACATCAATAACTCATCATGCATATCTGACACTGTACCATCATCAAGGCAAGCAGATAAAACATCCATAACACTAGCAACGGGTCCAGAGGTGAACTTAACACATATCCCATCACTACACTATGTCGGGTCCAGAGGTGAACTTAACACATATCCCAACATACAATTCAAGTAAGGGTCCAGAGGTGAACTTAACATATATCCCTAAACTTACACAACATGAAGAGGGTCCAGAGGTGAACTTAACACATATCCCTAATCATCCAAAAGCAAAGGGTCCAGAGGTGAGCTTAACACATATCCCAATGCTACAAACATGTATTGGGTCCAGAGGTGAGCTTAACACATATCCCAATACAAAGCTACCGCACAACGGGTCCAGAGGTGAGCTTAACACATATCCCGTGTACGACAACCGATCACGTGTCAGGTCCAGAGGTGAGCTTAACACATATCCTGACACGCCCAAGCAAAACACGTAACGGGTCCAGAGGTGAGCTTAACACATATCCCGTCACGCGACATATAAAACACGTAGTGGGTCCAGAGGTGAGCTAAACACATATCCCACTATGCGACAAACAATGTAACCACTAACATCCAAAGGTAGAAACTAACCTATAGTTCTAACTTCTTAAACCACTAGTCAACACTTAATTGATCCCGGGAACTAAGACGAGGGAGAGCCGGTTTCCCTTTCGGTTACCCGACCGGGGGGTCTCTATCCTCACTCCATTCCCGAACCCAATATAGTGTTGCCCATCCTCCGGGGACCTCAAATATATATCACGGGTATACAAAACGAATTTCAATCAAAACCGATCAACCGTTTGAAAGTTACACGCGAAGACAACCCAAAACAGCCTTCAGGGATCCCCAGCCGGTCGGCCGGCTGGTGATCCCTCAGCCTACGACTTTTAAAACAAAGGAAACAACACAAAGGACCCCCAGCCGGTCGGCAGGCAGCCGGTCGGCCGGCTGGGAACCCAAGCTTAGCCTTCGCAAAACTCGTATCCATCCCCATATGTACTCCCAGCCGGCTGGCAGGCGGCCGGTCTGCCGGCTGGGCTCCCATCTTTCCTATGTTCTTCGCACAACGCAACATACGCACAAGTGACTACCAGCCGGTCGGCAGGCAGCCGGTCGGCCGGCTGGCAGTCCCAAGGCTTAAATTCATCAAATTCGCAAAAATTCATAAGACGCTCCCAGCCGGTCGACCGGCGGCCGGTCGGTCGACCGGCTCAGAGAGCCTGTTCTAAAACCGGGATTTTCCAATTAATCTCAAACTTCATAAATCGACACCAAAACTCAAGCATTGCTACAATTGATGTTTACCCAACATTATAAATCATCCCATACAACTTATCTATCAGCAAACAAGTCCCATAACAATCCTCAAACGATTTTAACAAGTATCCGTCGCAAAATGTGAAAAACTGAAAATGAACTTAAGAACATATAACAACACCTTAAGGCATGAATTCTTCACATATTAAACATCCTAAACATGTTACTAAGTCCTTTGAACAATAAACATGAATAAAAATCAGAAGCTAACACAAGAATCACAACAAGAGTGCTAATATACACATAAAGGCCGAGTTATCTCATTATCGTCACCTTTACTTAGCGAAATCTTTGAAATCTTCGAGATTGTCTTCAATAATCACCAAGCCTTCTTCCGGGTTAACACCAACACCGTCTAAAACAACACAAACATCGAAGAACATCACGAATTTCGAAATTACAAGAGCAGGCCGAAATTTTGACGGAAAGATTATGAGATAAAACTTACCTAGAAAGAAGGAGGGCGAGAAGAGGAATCCGTGGCCGCGAAAATCGTCTCAATCGGATAAGAAACGAAGATTCTATGAGCATTTTAAGATTGAAGGAGAAATTTATAAAAATGGTGTTTGTTGTTGTTTGCAAATCTGAAAAATGAATTGGAGGAGGGAGGTAGAAGTTGGTGGGGTTAGGGTTTTGTGAGGAAAAAGAGGGGAAATGGGTCCATTAACAAGTTAGGCCCACAAGACAAGTTTTAAGACGGTTTAAACTAAAAACACCGACTTAAAGTAACTATAAACTTAAGATGATATAAATATTTCCGGACTATGAAATTAAATTGTTAAGACGTAAATTATAAAATTAAATGAAACCTTATTTTAAATCCTTTAAAATATTATCACATAAATTAATTAGTTATTTAGAAGAATTTCCAAAACTTACGAAATATAAATTAATTCACGAACTTGAACCTAAAATCATTAAACTTCCAAGTCCCGAAATATTGGGATGTTACAATCACCCCATCTTTCAAAAAGTTTCGTCCTCGAAGCTTGAAAACAACTTTAACTACCAAAACGTACTACCGGGTTATGGTAACCCAAAACTTTTTCTTTCAAAAATTTCCCAGAAGAAAAAGATTTTAAGGTACCAGACTCTGTCAATGGACATTGGGATTCTCGTTACGTATTCAAGAGTCCGACATTCCAAATCTGAGACAAGTCCCAAATTTAAATCAGTCACAATTCAAAATTTAGATGGATTCGGTGTTGATAAGCACAGCACAGGTTATCAGACGTCTCCAATAACAAGTTCCAGTGGCATTCAACGCTGAAATCCCTCAAAGTTGTAAAACATTCTGCTCTTAAAACCAAGTTTTCTTCAAAATTTACCTTTATCCTCAAATTCTTGAAAGAGAAAAATTTCAACAACGACAAAAAGGCCGCCTTCACCAAAAGAGGGAGCAGTTTCAAATTCTCGAAACAATTAAGATTTTTCCAAAACTACAAACTTTCAGAGTTAACAATGAGAAACAAATTTCAAAAACAGTCACCGAGAGGGTAGAAACATCCAAAAGATTACTTTCGACACGAAGGATTGAGAGTTTCTAGTTTCACAGCTGTCAGAACACACGAAGAAGGGTCGAAGGAGTGAAACAACCAAGTTAGAGGTCAAGAAAAACGGTAATTCTTACTTGTAAAACCCCTCGCGAAAGCGGAAATGTAAAACATACAAAATACTAAAAATGCAGCGGAAATAAAACTTTTTAACATAACTAACATGCGAGGTGAATTAAAAACTGTAACTGAAAGTAAAATACATATACAAACAGCCTGGGATGGTACATCCCTACAGGCACTCAAATTGAAATGTAAACTAAGTCTAACTAACGTAAACGTGTGAGTCAATCGATGAATAGGATCATCGCTCGCTAGCTCCATGCAACCCTCTGCCAACCACCTGTCATGTACCTACATACATGTAAACATGTACGCCACAATCAGTGGGGAGTGACTAGAGTTCTCCTAGCCACCTTTTGTGACAACACGTAACACATAAAGCAATGCAGAATACTCCAACATATATAAACATGTGATGCATAAACATCTCATCACTGATCTCTTACTATCATGTGATTACCATGCACGGCTCTCAACCAACTTCATAAACAAATAGGAAGGAGAGCCGGTCTCCCTACTGGTTACCCAGTCGGGGGGTCTTTCAATCCAATTATTTATGAAACCGAACTAAGAGTCATCCAATGCCTTGGATGATTTGACCACAAATCATATAACAACGATAACATACTATGCATATCTGACATTGTACCATCATCAAGGCAAGCAGATATAAAACAGCAAGTACAAAGGTTCAGAGGCGACATCTTAACGCATAACCTAAATACCAAGTTCACAATATCAAGCAAGGACTCAGAGGCGAAAACTCAACGCATGGACCGGCTATCACTGAACCCTAGACTCAGAGGCGAAAACTCAACGCATGGACTAGCATTCAATTCACTATCACAAGTAAGGAACTCAGAGGCGAAAACTCAACGCATGTTCCCCTACCACATCACAAGATACTAGACTCAGAGGCGAAAACTCAACGCATGTTCTAGCACCAAACACCTGCACTCCGGGTAAGGTATGACAACCTGACTGCCCCGTCGTGCAGTTGCTCTACTCGTCAGACTCAGAGGCCAGCTTAAGGCATGTCCTGACGCGATCACACATACATGTCTGGACTCAGAGGCGAAAACTCAACGCATGTCCCAGACACGACAAACAGACATGTATGGAACTCAGAGGCGAAAACTCAACGCATGTTCCCATACACGACAAACAGTTCACGTATTAAGTTCAGAGGCCAGCTTAAGGCATAACTTAATACGCATCAAAACAATATCATTCAAGTCTATGAACTACTCTATAGTTCTACCTTTAACTTCTAATCAACATTCGATCGACCTCGAGAACTAAGGTGAGGGAGAGCCGGTTTCCCTTTCGGTTGCCCGACCGGGGGGTCTCTATCCTTACTCTATTCCCGAACCCAATATAATGTTGCCCATCCTCCGGGGACCTCGAATACATGTCAAAGGTACACAAAACAAGTTTCAAACAAAACCGATTAACCATCTGAAAGTTACGATTAAATTTCAAAACTCAAAATAGCCTACAGGGGTCCCCAGCCGGTCGGCAGGCAGCCGGTCGGCAGGCAGCCGGTCGGCCGGCTGGTGATCCCTCAGCCTACGCTTCTTTTCCAAAACCGAGAAACACCACAAAGGACTCCCAGCCGGTCGGCAGGCAGCCGGTCGGCCGGCTGGGAACTCCATACCATAGCCTTCACAAAATTCGTATCCATCCCCATATGCACTCCCAGTCGGCTGGCAGGCGGCCGGTCTGCCGGCTGGGCTCCCTGCCTATTCTAAGTTCTTCGCAACAAAACTCAAGGCACAATGACTAAAGGATAACTAACATAGGCTAAGCAAACAACATCTCTAAATGTCGCTTGATAACTACCCAATAACCATCATCGTAAACACTTGAAAATGATACTTAAGCATGACGAACAACTTAGAGTAACAACCTTACAACAACCATTAAAGTATCAAACATAAGGTACTTAGCTAAACACTTGGTCATACTTTTAATTAGTCTAAACATACATTCTAATCTATGTAAGTATACTAGTTTTATGCCCGTACAAAAAATGTACGGGTCTATTTTTAAAAATTTCGTAAATATATTAAAAAAGTAGTACAAATATAATTTAATATGAACTTAAATGAGAAATATATAAATTATGAATTCGGGATGATTTTGACTCCAAATAATTGATTTACTGGTATAATTAATTTTTTTTAATGATTATAGAAATTGAAATAAATAATCATGACATTATAAAATAAATTTGAACCATATAAAATAGATAAAGAAATTGTATTGTATTTCTATATCTTACCCTTAAAATAACTTACTCTCTAAATAAAAGTAAAATGATAGAAATATTTTTAATAGCAGTCTCTTAAAATTTGTGGATGATTTTATAGAGAAAATAATAATGTATTGTTATTAAGACCATCTTTTTACTCGATGTTAACGTAATTTTAATTGACTAATTCTCGAAGGTTGTTATATTTTCTTAAAAATCGTAAAATTATATATTTTTTTGTAATTTAATGGGTTGGGTTTATTTGATCTTATTAAAAAAAAAATTAATCTACGTTTCTTTCATTTTTTAATCTACGTTTTTTTGTTAATTTTTACCTCCTCGTGTATTTTTTTCATTTTTTTTAATTTTATGGGTTGGGTTTATTTGATCTTATTCAAAAATCTTTGATCTACGATTCTTTCATTTTTTAATTTACGTTTTTTTGTTAATTTTTATCTCCTCGTGTATTTTTTTTCATTGTTTTAGATATACGTATGTTTGTTAATTTTTAACCCTTTGTATAATTTTTTTTGTTTTTTTTCGTTTTTCATACCTCTAAATATTTGTTAATTACTTCTAATTGTCCAACTTTTTTTAATATTGTTGAAATTTTATGTTTCTGGGTAGAATTTTAGTGATTTTTTTATTTTCGAATTTGGAGTAAAGTGCTTTTTTTTATTATTATGGAGATAAAAATTATTTGTAACTTTAGAATGTTAAATGGAGAAAAGTAAAATGAAAAAACATTAAAGTTCCTTGTGTGAGTGGTGGGACATGGCGAGAACGAAGGTTTTTAATTTTTCCTAAAGTTAAGCAACCAATGAAAATACAGGAAAAGTTGTTCCTTTTATTGATAAGGGATTTAATCTAAAACCGTATATAATAAAACGACATTGTATATTTTTGTTGACCCCAACTATTTTTGAGCTTGTAAAAATATATATTTTGGGCTAATAGACAACCATAAAAACATGGATCGATATAGATGCATGAGTCGACAATATCACCTAATAATAATTATTACTCGTAGTATTTTATGTAGCCTTAATTTACCATTTCACAAAATTCATCAAAATCTTAAAATTTGGGCCTCGTGTTAAATTTAATGTATATGTTTATATAGTATATAAATTTGCTTTTATACATTTTAATTGTTACAAATTATAGAGTAATAAGGTCTCATTTAAAAAGTTGTTCTTTCAGTGCTAATAAACGATTTTTCTTTTTATATATGTTGATCGTCTTATGGTATGAGAGTATGAGACCGTTCATACAAAAATTCTAATTTAATTTTAATTGTCAAGGTATCCAAGAGGTTAATTTTCCGGAATTGTAATTTTTTTTTATTAAAATTTGTTGTCCCCTATATAGATTTCCGATTTTTTTAAAATTTTCTTTTATTGTAAGGTTGAATGTGATTAATTTTTTTTATCATAAGCTTTTTAACATATGAATATGTATATGAAAAATAATAAGAAATGAGGAGAGAGGGTAATTAATTGGAGAGGGAGTAAGTGGTGAGAGTGGGGTTGGTTAATGTGTAAAAAAAAAAAATTAAAAAGTAAAAATTTCAGCCAATTACAAGCCTAGAAAAGACCTTCCTTTTATAGATAGGGGATTCACAAGCATAGCTAAAACGTCACTTAAACAATTGGGAAACAAACACCCAAAACAATCACGAAACAAAGAAAACAACACGATGATACAGGCGGATTGCGCAGCCTGCGCAATAGGGTGCGCAGCTGCGCCAGACTTGCGCAGCCTGCGCTTAGGGTTGCGCAGCCTGCGCCCCTACACGGGCAGGTCTGTTTCACGATTTTCCTGCAATTCGCTAATTCTTCTACTTTTTGACAAGCGATTTTATACAACGATTTCAAGCTACAAATCCATTCCTATCAGCACGTTTAACCCATAACAATCCTCAAGTATTCATTAACACGATTATAGCACAATCAAACATGAATTTAGGAACAATATTTGTATCCGTCGCAAATAGGAAATTTCTGAAAATGAAAGATTAAACATATGAAGCATCACCCAAGCATGAATTCATCAAGAAGGAACACCCCTAACATGCTACTAAGTCCAATAAACATCATATTTCCACAAAAATCAGAAACTAAGCACAAGAACTCAACAAACTTGCTAATATACACATAAAGGCCGAGTTTCTCATTATCGTCACCTCAAAAGCGATTAAGCTCCAAGATCCTCTTCAACAATGAAACTATCAACACCAAGATCCTCTAAGTTTTCTCCTACAACAAGGAAAACGGGTTTGTAGATGCTAAAAACGGAAATTACACAAAACAGCCCCTTTTTCAAGTTGAACGAAAATGAAATTGAAAGAGACGGATGTCTTGCAAATCTCGCAAGGATTCCGAAAAGGTATGACTTGCCTTGATTCGACTTCGGGAAGACCTCGAAATGTTGAGTTGAAGCTTGAAGAAATAAGAAAAATGGAGGTTGAAGGAAAAGCAGTGGAAAGAGTTGTGAGGGAGAAGAGATGTCGACATAAGGGTTTTGGTGGTGGGGTTTAAGTAGTCCTTTTTCTTACTTGAGTCGGGTCATTAGTTGTGAACGGGTTTTAAGCCGGGTTTGATTTAAGCCAAGTTATTAACATCTTAAGAAATTAAGGTTTCTTAAGACGGATCTTAACGGAACATTTAAAATAACTTAACAATTTGTATTAAAATATTATTTTATTCCGTAAAATAAATTAAAACTCTTAAAATATAATTTACGAAAATGCGGGATGTTACAATCACCCCATCTTTCAAAAAGTTTCGTCCTCGAAACTCGAAGACAGAAATAGGTATGAAAACAACTATAACTTTCAAAATGTACCACACGGGCTATGGTGACCCAAAACTTCATCTTTCGAAAAGGTCTCAAGAAGCAAAAGATTTCAAGGCACAAGTCTTATCAATGGACATTGGGGTTCTCGTTACGTATTCAAGAGTCCGACATTCCAAATCTGAGACAAGTCCCAAAATTAAATCAGTAAAAGTTCGAAATTTAGATCGATTCGGTGTTGATAAACACGTCACATGTTATCAGACGTCTCCAATAACACGTTCTAGTGGCAATCAACGCTGAAATCCATCAAAGTTGTAAAACGTTCTGCTCTTTAAAATCAAGTTTCCTTCAAAATCGACCTTTATTTACTTTCAACAAAAGAGGGAGCAGTTTCCAATCCTCAAAACGATTAAGGTTTTTCCAAAAATTACAACTTTTAGCGTTAACAATAGTGAACACATTCCAAAAACAGTCACCGGGAGCGTAGAAACGATCATAGAGATTACTTTCGACACGAAGGATTGAGATTTTCTAGTTTCACAGCTTACAGAACACACGAGGAAGGATCGAAGGAATGAAACAACCAGGTTAAAGGTCAAGAAAACCGGTAACTCTTGCTAAACATGGGGTCACTAATCACTCGATCCATAATCAAAGCACCGTTACAACGATTCCCAATATATCCCAAGAAGGACAATTCAAGTGATCTCTAGACTCTCCATGGTTTCACGATCCCTCTTACCATTATCTCATCCACAGAACAGGGTATTCCTCAACAAGAAGTCTTCCAAAAGGCTGAACCGGAATTCCATTATCATAACAACGAACCTCAAAACCCAAGATATGGTATTCATCGTCCTATAACCTTAAATTTTAACGGTTCGATCCTAGCAAACCTATTCCACAAGGCTCGATATATTAAATCCCCAAATTTTATAACCACAATGAACATTCAAACCAAGATCTTACTAAGTTAGCAACTCTTAAATCCTCTGGTTTCTAACCACTTACCAACATTATACATCCCAAAGAAAAGGTTCCAAATAAGTAACAACTTTCACTCCTACGGTTTCCATAAGATTTAGGCACTCACATTCCGAGATTCCTCAATTGATATTTATGAACACTTATAAGTTTCAAATTTCTACTCTACGATTACCTCAACATCAACGGTTACCTGTAAGTACATCAATAGGCAAATGCCGAGGTTCCATAAGTAACTCAAGGTTAACACTCAGTCAGCTCTATAAGTCCACTTGTAAATGTCTCAATATTCTCACACCGTCACTAATGATTCTCGCTCCTCAAATCCGGTCCTTTCTGCATTACAAACTCAAGCTTAAATAGCACTAACTTACCTCATTCGACCAATTAACCACATCATCATCACCCAAGGTACATTTCTCTAAATTCATCTAGAACTCCAAGCATTCTATTCCAATCCTCAAATGGTGCTTAGAAATCTACAAGGATCACTTACACACAATCCATCTAACATGGACTCTCAAGACGGCACACTGCCCAACATTGCCCGAACATTATTCTCACCAACTCTCTCAGCCAAATCCTGACAACGCAGAACCAAGCATTCCTCAAGGCATGTATCTCTACCCCAAGAACATGTCGATCTCGCCACTAATCTAAATGAAAAAGGACAAGGCTCACGGAAGAAGAGATGAGATATGAACCTCAGAGACAAACACGATACAGGTTCCGAGAGAGTCATAAGAAAACGACTCGAGGAACAACGAGATGACAAGGTAAGAAACTTTAGGCTATGGACTCCAATGAAATTGAAGCCATGATCAGAAGGAGAAGCAAAGGAGGGGAAAGGCGAGAAGCGAAATGAAATAAACGATTACGGACATCTCCCAAGGTGCAGGTCTCTCACCATTCTCACGGGGTTCTCACTTCTTACTTTCCACATCAAGTCATTCAATTATCGGTTCTCACGAACAATTCCTCTAATGATTCATATATCCTTATCTTCCAAACTTTAAACGATATCATCATTACAACTACCTATTCCCAAAAGTTTGAGATGTCTCATCTCTGCTAGTCCCTCAAATGACAATTCAATAACACTTTCAGGTCATCACCCCTAAATGCTATATCCACTTTACTTACTTCACTGTCCACAAGTTAACAATTTTAACCATCAAGTTTCTGAGCTTTCATCTCCAAATGAACTTCTCTATTCCATCCACATACCGTGGTGCATCCTTAAATTTCTCTTAAGTCCTCCATTAGGCCAACGCTAAAATCCATTAAACAACCTAGGGTCAAGTAGTGATTCACTTCTCCTAAGCTTAAGTCAAAACTCTTCCAGTATTCAACCGCTATAGCCAATGATTCACATTCCTAAACAACAGACCTTTCTCGACTTAATCACTCACCTAAATCAAGTGATACTAACTCACTTAACTCATCTATTCTTTTTCATTAGCATCTTAAGCCTATTCTTCTAGGTCGGTCTATATCCTCAAGTATCTTATCTAACTCCTTAAACAGTACTCTTCAATCCACATATTTTCACAATCTAAGTATGGTTCTCAAGATTAAGTTCCACCGAATGCTAAGTAAACAACTCAACCTTCAAGCCGGTATCCTATCACTCACTTTCACTCTCCCAATTGGATAGACAACTAGACCCTTAGATCACCAAAACATGTCTCTCGATACCTCTTAGGTTATTCCTCAAATAACAGTATTTCTCATAACACAGCTTACGATTATCCTAAGACTAGTTCCTCCAAATCAATTAAAAGGAAAGATTACCTAGGGGCACTTTAAGAAAGCAAGCAACAAGGTTAAGCTGAAAAGATATGAAGATCTGTTCAAGTGAGATAGACAAATATTCTAAAAGAAGGATGTGCATTCGAAGTTATCAAAGAAGGTGATGCACAAAGAAAAAGGAGTATCTTCAAGGTTCAGAAACATTCTCCAACAATAGCACGAATCTTCTATCTTCGGTAAGAACTCCGATCTCCACCGCCAAATGGATAAGCCCACGGTTCGTCGATCGAAAGATATAAAAGTGAAGTTAATGACAATCAACAAACACGTTAGAGCCTAATAAGAGCAATCACAAAACAGACTACAATATAAGTCCTTAAATCTACCCATCTCTCATTCATTATTTGTTTATTTGGTCAAGTTAAGGTTGGGGTTACATGAGTGCGTCGGGAGCAATAATGCTCTGATACCAACTGTAAAACCCCTCGCGAAAGCGGAAATGTAAAACATACAAAATACTAAAAATGCAGCGGAAATAAAACTTTTTAACATAACTAACATGCGAGGTGAATTAAAAACTGTAACTGAAAGTAAAATACATATACAAACAGCCTGGGATGGTACATCCCTACAGGCACTCAAATTGAAATGTAAACTAAGTCTAACTAACGTAAACGTGTGAGTCAATCGATGAATAGGATCATCGCTCGCTAGCTCCATGCAACCCTCTGCCAACCACCTGTCATGTACCTACATACATGTAAACATGTACGCCACAATCAGTGGGGAGTGACTAGAGTTCTCCTAGCCACCTTTTGTGACAACACGTAACACATAAAGCAATGCAGAATACTCCAACATATATAAACATGTGAAGCATAAACATCTCATCACTGATCTCTTACTATCATGTGATTACCATGCACGACTCTCAACCAACTTCATAAACAAATAGGAAGAAGAGCCGGTCTCCCTACTGGTTACCCAGTCGGGGGGTCTTTCAATCCAATTATTTATGAAACCGAACTAAGAGTCATCCAATGCCTTGGATGATTTGACCACAAATCATATAACAACGATAACATACTATGCATATCTGACATTGTACCATCATCAAGGCAAGCAGATATAAAACAGCAAGTACAAAGGTTCAGAGGCGACATCTTAACGCATAACCTAAATACCAAGTTCACAATATCAAGCAAGGACTCAGAGGCGAAAACTCAACGCATGGACCGGCTATCACTGAACCCTAGACTCAGAGGCGAAAACTCAACGCATGGACTAGCATTCAATTCACTATCACAAGTAAGGAACTCAGAGGCGAAAACTCAACGCATGTTCCCCTACCACATCACAAAATACTAGACTCAGAGGCGAAAACTCAACGCATGTTCTAGCACCAAACACCTGCACTCCGGGTAAGGTATGACAACCTGACTGCCCCGTCGTGCAGTTGCTCTACTCGTCAGACTCAGAGGCCAGCTTAAGGCATGTCCTGACGCGATCACACATACATGTCTGGACTCAGAGGCGAAAACTCAACGCATGTCCCAGACACGACAAACAGACATGTATGGAACTCAGAGGCGAAAACTCAACGCATGTTCCCATACACGACAAACAGTTCACGTATTAAGTTCAGAGGCCAGCTTAAGGCATAACTTAATACGCATCAAAACAATATCATTCAAGTCTATGAACTACTCTATAGTTCTACCTTTAACTTCTAATCAACATTCGATCGACCTCGAGAACTAAGGTGAGGGAGAGCCGGTTTCCCTTTCGGTTGCCCGACCGGGGGGTCTCTATCCTTACTCTATTCCCGAACCCAATATAATGTTGCCCATCCTCCGGGGACCTCGAATACATGTCAAAGGTACACAAAACAAGTTTCAAACTAAACCGATTAACCATCTGAAAGTTACGATTAAATTTCAAAACTCAAAATAGCCTACAGGGGTCCCCAGCCGGTCGGCAGGCAGCCGGTCGGCCGGCTGGTGATCCCTCAGCCTACGCTTCTTTTCCAAAACCGAGAAACACCACAAAGGACTCCCAGCCGGTCGGCAGGCAGCCGGTCGGCCGGCTGGGAACTCCATACCCTAGCCTTCACAAAATTCGTATCCATCCCCATATGCACTCCCAGCCGGCTGGCAGGCGGCCGGTCTGCCTGCTGGGCTCCCTGCCTATTCTAAGTTCTTCGCAA
Source organism: Silene conica (assembly GCA_029255685.2). NCBI lineage: Eukaryota > Viridiplantae > Streptophyta > Magnoliopsida > Caryophyllales > Caryophyllaceae > Silene > Silene conica. The sequence continues at coordinate 30,703,826 of CM055317.2, read as the reverse complement.
CAAAACTCAAGGCACAATGACTAAAGGATAACTAACATAGGCTAAGAAAACAACATCTCTAAATGTCGCTTGATAACTACCCAATAACCATCATCGTAAACACTTGAAAATGATACTTAAGCATGACGAACAACTTAGAGTAACAACCTTACAACAACCATTAAAGTATCAAACATAAGGTAATTAGCTAAACACTTGGTCATACTTTTAATTAGTCTAAACATACATTCTAAACTATGTAAGTATATTCACAAGCATAGCTAAAACGTCACTTAAACAATTGGGAAACAAACACCCAAAACAATCACGAAACAAAGAAAACAACACGATGATACAGGCGGATTGCGCAGCCTGCGCAATAGGGTGCGCAGCTGCGCCAGACTTGCGCAGCCTGCGCTTAGGGTTGCGCAGCCTGCGCCCCTACACGGGCAGGTCTGTTTCACGATTTTCCTGCAATTCGCTAATTCTTCTACTTTTTGACAAGCGATTTTATACAACGATTTCAAGCTACAAATCCATTCCTATCAGCACGTTTAACCCATAACAATCCTCAAGTATTCATTAACACGATTATAGCACAATCAAACATGAATTTAGGAACAATATTTGTATCCGTCGCAAATAGGAAATTTCTGAAAATGAAAGATTAAACATATGAAGCATCACCCAAGCATGAATTCATCAAGAAGGAACACCCCTAACATGCTACTAAGTCCAATAAACATCATATTTCCACAAAAATCAGAAACTAAGCACAAGAACTCAACAAACTTGCTAATATACACATAAAGGCCGAGTTTCTCATTATCGTCACCTCAAAAGCGATTAAGCTCCAAGATCCTCTTCAACAATGAAACTATCAACACCAAGATCCTCTAAGTTTTCTCCTACAACAAGGAAAACGGGTTTGTAGATGCTAAAAACGGAAATTACACAAAACAGCCCCTTTTTCAAGTTGAACGAAAATGAAATTGAAAGAGACGGATGTCTTGCAAATCTCGCAAGGATTCCGAAAAGGTATGACTTGCCTTGATTCGACTTCGGGAAGACCTCGAAATGTTGAGTTGAAGCTTGAAGAAATAAGAAAAATGGAGGTTGAAGGAGAAGCAGTGGAAAGAGTTGTGAGGGAGAAGAGATGTCGACATAAGGGTTTTGGTGGTGGGGTTTAAGTAGTCCTTTTTCTTACTTGAGTCGGGTCATTAGTTGTGAACGGGTTTTAAGCCGGGTTTGATTTAAGCCAAGTTATTAACATCTTAAGAAATTAAGGTTTCTTAAGACGGATCTTAACGGAACATTTAAAATAACTTAACAATTTGTATTAAAATATTATTTTATTCCGTAAAATAAATTAAAACTCTTAAAATATAATTTACGAAAATGCGGGATGTTACATTGCTAAACATGGGGTCACTAACCACTCGATCCATTATCCAAGCACCGTCACAACGATTTCTAATATATCCCAAGAAGGACAATTCAAGTGATCTCTAGACTCTCAATGGTTTCACGATCCCTCTTACCATTATGTCATCCACCGAACAAGGTATTCCTCAACCAGAAGGTTTCCAAAACTCTCACTCAGTTCACACTAAAATCCGTTCAACCACGGTTAAGGGTCTCTCACTCAAGGTGGAAGCCTAATACACATACTCCAGACCAAGGTTCACGCACTTTCAGCACTTCAAACCAGAATTCTATTACCCTGACACCGAACCTCGAAACCCGAAATATTGCATTCATCAACCTATAACCTTAACTTTTAACAGTTCGATTCTAGCTAACCTATTCCACAAGGTTCGACATCCTAAATTCCCAATCTTATTACCACAATGAACATTCAACTCAAGACCTTACTAAGGTAACCACTCTTAAATCCTCTGGTTTCTAACCACTTACCAACAATAAACATCCCAAGGAAAAACACCAAAGAAGTAACCACTTTCACTCTCACAGTTTCCATAAGGTTTAGTTATTCAAATTCTGAGATTCCTCAAATGATATTTATGAACACTTATAAGTTGCAAACCTCTATACTATGAGTACCAAAAATGTCAATGGTCACCCATCGATCACCATGGAGTACTATTAAGCCGACGGCTCCCATTACCCCACAAGTTATCATAAACGATTCACCTAACAGTGGGTGCATCTTACAATTCCTCAAGTATCTCAACAGGTAAATGTTGAGGTTCAACAAGTAACCTCAGGTCCAACACTCTGTCAACTTCGTAAATTAAGTCGTAAATGTCTCAACACTCTCACACCGTTATCAATAACTCTCGTTCCTCAAATATGTGGTATTTTCTGCATTACAAAAATTCCTCAGGGTTAAGTAGCACTAACTTACCTAATTTATCAATTTAACCACATCATCATTCTCTAAGGCACATTCCTCTAAATTCATCTATAACTCCAAGCATTCTATTCCAATCCTCAAATGGTGCTTAGAAATCTACAAATATCACTCACACACAATCCATCTAACATGGACTCTCAAGACGACACACTGTCCAACATTGCCCGAACATTATTCTCACCAACTCTCTCAACCAAATCTTGACAACGCAGAACCAAGCATTCCTCAAGCACGTCTCTCTGCCCCAAGAACAGGTCGATCTCGCCACTAATCTAACTGAAAAGGAACAAGGCTCACAAAAGAGGAGATGAGATACGAACTTCAGGGACAAACATGATACAAGTTTCGAGAGAGTCCTAAGAAAATGACTCGAGGAACAACGAGATGACAAGGTAAGGAACTTTAGGTTAAGGACCCCAATCAAAGTTGAAGCCAAGAGCAGACGGAGAAGCAAAGGAGAAGAAAGGAGTGAAGCGACGTGAAAAGAACGATTGCGGAATCTTCCAAGGTGCGGGTCTCCCACTATTCTCGCGGGATTCTCACTTCTTATTTTCCAAATCAAGTCATTCAATTATCGGTTCTCACGAAAAGTTCCTCCTATGATTTATATACCCTAATCTTCCAAACTTTAAACGATATAATCATTACAACTACCTATTCCCAAAAGTTTGAGATGTGACATCCCTGCTAGTTCCTCAAATGACAATTCAATAACACTTTCGGGTCATCGCCCCTATAGGCTATATCTACTTTACTTACCTTACTGCCCACCAATTAACAATTCTTAAACCATTAGATTTCTGAACTTCCATCTCTCAATAAAGTACTTCATTCCATCCACATACTGGTGGTGCAACTTCAAATTTCTTTTAAGTTTTTTCAATAAATAAACGCTAAGATTTATTAAGCAACCTAGGGTCACATAGTGATTCACTTCCTCTAAGCTTAAGTCAACCTCTTCGAGTATTCCACTATTATAGCAAATGATTCGTATTCCTCCACAATGAGCCTTTCTCAGCTCAATCACTCACCTAAGTCAAAGGTACTAACTCACTTCATCATACACTCATCATCATTAGCATCTTAAGCCTATTCTTCTAGGTCGCTCTATATCCTCAATTATCTGATCTAACTCCTTAACAGTACTCTACAATCCACAAACTTTCAGGATCTAAGCATGGTTCTCAAGGTTAGGTTCCACCGAATACTAAGTATACAACTCAACCTTCAAGCAAGTATCCTATCACTAACTTTTACTCTCCCAATTGGATAGACAACTAGACCCTTGGATTACCAAAACATGTCTCTCGATACCTCTTAAGTTATTCCTCAAATAACAATATTTCTCATAACACAACTTACGGTTATCCTAAAACTAGTTCCTCCAAATCCAATAAAAGGAAAGATTACCTAGAGGGCACCTTAAGAAAACCAGCAACAAGGTTAAGCTGAAAAGATATGAAGATCTGTTCAAGCAAGATAGACAAATATTCTTAAAGAAGGATGTGCATTCAGAGTTATCAAAGAAGGTGATGCACAAAGAAAGAGGAGCATCTTCAAGGCTCAGAAGCATTCCCCAACAGTAGCACGAATCTTCTATCTTCGGTAGAAACTCCGATCTCCACCGCTAAATGGATAAGCCCACGGTTCGTCGATTGAAGGACATAAATAAAATCAATGGCAATCAACAAACATGTTAGAACCTAATCAAAGTAATCACAAAACAGACTACAATATAAGTCCTTAAATCTACCCCATCTCTCATTCATTATTCAATTATATGGTCAAGTTAAGGTTGGGGGTCACATGAGTGCGTCGGGAGCGATAACGCTCTGATACCAACTGTAAAACCCCTCGCGAAAGCGGAAATATAAACATACAAAAGTACTAAAAATGCAGCGGAATTAAAACTTTTTAAGTATAAACAACATGCGAGGTGAATTAAACTAAAACTGAAAGTAAAATATATATACAATCGGCCTGGGATGGCACATCCCTACAGGCACTCAAAACTGAAATGTAAACTAAGTCTAGCTAACGTAAACGTGTAAGTCAATCGATGAATAGGATCATCGCTCGCTAGCTCCATGCAACCCTCTGCCAACCACCTGTCATGTACCTACATACATGTAAACATGTACGCCACAATCAGTGGGGAGTGACTAGAGTTCTCCTAGCCACCTTTTGTGACAACACGAAACAGATAAAGCAATACAGAATACTCCAACATATATAAACATGTGAAGCATAAACATCTCATCAACTGTTCTCATACTATCATGCGATACTAATGCATAGCTCTCAACCCAACTTCATAAACTGTTAGGAAGGAGAGCCGGTTTCCCTACTGGTTACCCAGTCGGGGGGTCTTTCAATCCAACTATTTATGAAACCGAACTAAGAGTCATCCAATGCCTTGGATGATTTAACCACAAATCAAATAAACATCAATAACTCATCATGCATATCTGACACCGTACCATCATCAACGCAAGCAGATAAAACATCCATAACACTAGCAACGGGTCCAGAGGTGAACTTAACACATATCCCATCACTACACTATGTCGGGTCCAGAGGTGAACTTAACACATATCCCAACATACAATTCAAGTAAGGGTCCAGAGGTGAACTTAACACATATCCCTAAACTTACACAACATGAAGAGGGTCCAGAGGTGAACTTAACACATATCCCTAATCATCCAAAAGCAAAGGGTCCAGAGGTGAGCTTAACACATATCCCAATGCTACAAACATGTATTGGGTCCAGAGGTGAGCTTAACACATATCCCAATACACAGCTACCGCACAACGGGTCCAGAGGTGAGCTTAACACATATCCCGTGTACGACAACCGATCACGTGTCAGGTCCAGAGGTGAGCTTAACACATATCCTGACACGCCCAAGCAAAACACGTAACGGGTCCAGAGGTGAGCTTAACACATATCCCGTCACGCGACATATAAAACACGTAGTGGGTCCAGAGGTGAGCTAAACACATATCCCACTATGCGACAAACAATGTAACCACTAACATCCAAAGGTAGAAACTAACCTATAGTTCTAACTTCTTAAACCACTAGTCAACACTTAATTGATCCCGGGAACTAAGACGAGGGAGAGCCGGTTTCCCTTTCGGTTACCCGACCGGGGGGTCTCTATCCTCACTCCATTCCCGAACCCAATATAGTGTTGCCCATCCTCCGGGGACCTCAAATATATATCACGGGTATACAAAACGAATTTCAATCAAAACCGATCAACCGTTTGAAAGTTACACGCGAAGACAACCCAAAACAGCCTTCAGGGATCCCCAGCCGGTCGGCCGACTGGTGATCCCTCAGCCTACGACTTTGAAAACAAAGGAAACAACACAAAGGACCCCCAGCCGGTCGGCAGGCAGCCGGTCGGCCGGCTGGGAACCCAAGCTTAGCCTTCGCAAAACTCGTATCCATCCCCATATGTACTCCCAGCCGGCTGGCAGGCGGCCGGTCTGCCGGCTGGGCTCCCATCTTTCCTATGTTCTTCGCACAACGCAACATACGCACAAGTGACTACCAGCCGGTCGGCAGGCAGCCGGTCGGCCGGCTGGCAGTCCCAAGGCTTAAATTCATCAAATTCGCAAAAATTCATAAGACGCTCCCAGCCGGTCGACCGGCGGCCGGTCGGTCGACCGGCTCAGAGAGCCTGTTCTAAAACCGGGATTTTCCAATTAATCTCAAACTTCATAAATCGACACCAAAACTCAAGCATTGCTACAATTGATGTTTACCCAACATTATAAATCATCCCATACAACTTATCTATCAGCAAACAAGTCCCATAACAATCCTCAAACGATTTTAGCAAGTATCCGTCGCAAAATGTGATAAACTGAAAATGAACTTAAGAACATATAACAACACCTTAAGGCATGAATTCTTCACATATTAAACATCCTACACATGTTACTAAGTCCTTTGAACAATGAACATGAATAAAAATCAGAAGCTAACACAAGAATCACAACAAGAGTGCTAATATACACATAAAGGCCGAGTTATCTCATTATCGTCACCTTTACTTAGCGAAATCTTTGAAATCTTCGAGATTTTCTTCAATAATCACCAAGCCTTCTTCCGGGTTAACACCAACACCGTCTAAAACAACACAAACATCGAAGAACATCACGAATTTCGAAATTACAAGAGCAGGCCGAAATTTTGACGGAAAGATTATGAGATAAAACTTACCTAGAAAGAAGGAGGGCGAGAAGAGGAATCCGTGGCCGCGAAAATCGTCTCAATCGGATAAGAAACGAAGATTCTATGAGCATTTTAAGATTGAAGGAGAAATTTATAAAAATGGTGTTTGTTGTTGTTTGCAAATCTGAAAAATGAATTGGAGGAGGGAGGTAGAAGTTGGTGGGGTTAGGGTTTTGTGAGGAAAAAGAGGGGAAATGGGTCCATTAACAAGTTAGGCCCATAAGACAAGTTTTAAGACGGTTTAAACTAAAAACACCGACTTAAAGTAACTATAAACTTAAGATGATATAAATATTTCCGGACTATGAAATTAAATTGTTAAGACGTAAATTATAAAATTAAATGAAACCTTATTTTAAATCCTTTAAACTATTATCACATAAATTAATTAGTTATTTAGAAGAATTTCCAAAACTTACGAAATATAAATTAATTCACGAACTTGAACCTAAAATCATTAAACTTCGAAGTCCCGAAATATTGGGATGTTACACACACTCTCTCTCTCTCTCAAAGGCTCGTCAATCTAGCCCCCTGGAAACCAAATAAATAATAAAAGGATAAGGGATTAGATAAAACGGAGATTTGACCTGTAAACAATCACAATGCAGATGAAAAGAGTCTACAAAGAGTTTCTTTTCTTTTCACAACTGTTTTTTTCTATTCGGTCCTTCTAAAGTGGTTATTCACATAATTTTCTTGTCGACTAAATTTAGCTTAACCACTACAAGGTGCTCATGACTGTCATGATGTTACAAACAGTAAGCGTGAACGCAGTAATATAAAATACTTTTACAGGCCTAGCTCATGATCAATATTCATGAGATCATGACACTGTTTTAGGTGAAATCAAAAAACTCATTAATCTTTGCGTAGGCAAAGCTAACCTATAAATCATGCATCACTAACGGGATAATTAATTAACTTACAGTCCAAATCTTAAAACACGTGAGCCTGAAGTAGGTCCACATATCTCAGTATTGCAAGTTTGAAGCTCAACATTGATTTAACTGCAAAAGTTTTAAACTTGAAACTGCCTTATATGGGTTTACTTGTAGCTAAAGAAGTTTAGCTTCATTTACCCGTGTTGGAATAGTGTCCTCTACAATAGTGCGTCTACATAATAAATCTCGTACAAGGAACATGTCAGGGATTTATTTTACATATATGTCAGCTCGTCAACGTCAATCGGTAATGATTGGCTGACTAGAGTTTGACATTACTATCGTGTGATGGCGGTGACCAACGGATCCCTTTAGATCACACCTATAGGATGATACCCCAATGGAAAAACTAATTATTTGTATTAGATATAATTAAATTAAATCCTTGTATTACAGGACTTTTAAATAAGTCATGTGAATATATATTTGATGACATACAAGTTACGAACTTAGGCCAAGGGGATTTATTATTAATTATTTGATAATTAATTAATAAATATAAATGAGATTTTATAATTAATAGTTAATTATATAAATTTCTACGACATGTAAATATGTTTGAGGCGGAGATAATAGCTATTTAAACTTACAACAGATTGTAAAATTAGCTAATAAGGGTTCATCAGTTATATTTTATACTGATAAAATAGTCTAATAAGAACTTAATTGTTAAGTGGTTATTAATTGTTGATTTGTATTATTAATTGTTAAATGATCAAATTAATAATTAATTATATAAGATAATTAAATATAAGACTTATAAGCATTTGTGGGACAAATGCCGGAAATCGAAATGGACCGAAATGGGTCCATTTGAACCATAATATACAAGGTCTTATAAGACATTTTTGTCAAAGTTTGGTGGTGTAAACACATGGGATGTTCCCATGAATTGTTTACATTTCAAACCCCTATATATATATTCCTCATTTGTACACTTAAATCCTCTTAATTTTTAAGAGAGAAAAATCCTCTTAATAATATATATATATATATATATATATATATATATATATATATATATATATATATATATATATATATATATATATATATATATATATATATATATATATATATATATATATATATATATATATATATATATATATATATATATATATATATATATATATATATATATATATATACCATAATATTATTAGTGTAATAATGTTATCACATAATACAAGGTTTACTACTAAATTTACCTAGTTAGTATAACTTAGTAGTTTTTTGGGATGATCTTGGGTGTATCCTTAGGAGACCACCTTTTTGGTGGTTATTAGTCTTGGAGGATCATTCTTATTCCATAGCTCATGAACAACAATAAGGAAGGAGTCCTTGTGTTGTGCCCATAATCTTGCCTATACGATGTAAGAATTTTTATCTTAAGATGGTTGAATACCATCTTTTATACTTTTGTATGCATGCATGTAGATTTAGACCATTTTAGATTATATTGTATTTTTACGATCACAATATGAGTATTAACATGGTATAAATAACTAACAAGTGGTATCAGAGCATTGTTACATACATGCATGTTGTCTTAAGACGATTTTTAGTAATTTATGAGATAAATTAGTAAAATTGATATTATGTCATTAAAATTAGTTTTTATCACATAATATGGTCTTGTATGTATATAATATGGTCTTAGAATGATATGGGACGAAAACTTGATTTTTTGTTAATTTTTTTTATGACTTAAAATGGTATAAAATTATGTTAAAATGCATTATAATTAATTAAGAGTTAATTATATTTGGTTGCATGTTAATTTTATGCATGTTTATTTAGAAATAACCACATGCATGTTCTATTTATTAAAAAATAGAAATTTTAAGTTAATGTGATTAATTTATTTAGTTTAATGATTTTTATTTGCTAAAAATGGGCAAATAGTGGTTATTTTTTAAATAAATATTGATTTAATTTTTGGGCTCGTGTAACATCCCGTATTTTCGTAAAATCTAATTTAAGCGTTTTAAATTATTTTAAGTAATAAAATAATATTTTAATAATTTATTGTGAAAGATTTTAATTTAATTAGTAAGATCCGTCTTAAGAACCTTAAGTCATTAAGACGAATACAAACTTGGTAAACTTAAACTCACATCTTAATATCCGTTCAAGTATCCTAACCCGTTTAATTGACTCGGAAAGGACACTTACTAAAACCCCTAAAAACCCTTTAGTCGACACATTTTCATCATCTTCAACATTTCCACTGTAAAAACAATTCTCACAAAAACCTCCATAAACATCATCTTCTTTTGATCTTTTCTCCATCATCCGTTCATCAAATCGAGGTAACAATAACATTTTCGGAATCCTCATTTAATTTCCAAGCCATCTATCACTTTTGTTTTTCAAATCCTTAACTTCGAAAATGGGGCTGTTTTACATAAATTCCGTTTCCTAAGCCTAAAAACCCGTTTTTCGTGCTTGTAGGTGAAGGATTGGACAACCCGGACATCGATAGCTTCGTGGTGGAGGAGGATCTTTAGCCGGAGTGCATTTAAGGTGACGATAATGAGAAACTCGGCCTTAATGTGAATATTAGCAAGTTTGATGTGTTCTTATGTTAGTTTCTGATTTTTGTTAAAGTATAATGTTTAAAGGACTTAGTAACATGATTATGAATGTTTTATTGTGATGAATCCATGCTTGTTGATGTTCACATGCTCATATGTTGTTTTCTCAAAATTTACACATTTTGCGACGGATACTTGATATAATCGTTTGAGGATTGTTATGGGATTTGTGTGCTGTTAGAATAGTAGTATTGGATGATTTATAATTTTGGTTAAACATCAATTGTAGCAATGCTTGAGTTTTGGTGTCGATTTGTGATGTTTTCAAACAAGCTGAAAGTCGCGTTTTCGTATCAGGCACTCAGAGCCGGTCGACCGACCGACCGCCGGTCGACCGGCTGGGAGCTCGTCTTGTGTGTTTTTCGTGTTCTGAAGAAATAAGGTTAGGGACTGCCAGCCGGCCGACCGGCTGCCGGCCGACCGGCTGCCTGCCGACCGGCTGCCGGCCGACCGGCTGCCTGCCGACCGGCTGCCGGCCGACCGGCTGCCTGCCGACCGGCTGGTGGTCTCCTTGTGTTGATGTGTTTTGCGTAAGCCATAGGTAGAAGGGAGCCCAGCCGGCAGACCGGCCGCCTGCCAGGCGGCTGGGAGTACATGTGGGGATGGTTTACGAGTTTTGTAAAGGCTAGGGGATGGTATTCCCAGCCGGCCGACCGGCTGCCTGCCGACCGGCTGGGAGTCCTTTTGGTTGTTCTCGGTTTTAAAAAGAAAGGGAAGCTGAGTGGGTCACCAGCCGGCCGACCGGCTGCCTGCCGACCGGCTGGGGACCCCTGTAGGCTGTTTTGTTGTAATTCATTCGTAACATTCAAACGGTTAATCGGTTTTGATTGAAACTCGTTTTGTGTACCCGTGATATGTATTTGAGGTCCCCGGAGGATGGGCAACATTATATTGGGTTCGGGAATGGAGTAAGGATAGAGACCCACCGGTCGGGTAACCGAAAGGGAAACCGGCTCTCCCTCATCTTAGTTCTCGGGGTCAATTAAGTGTTGATTAGAAGTTGAAAAAAGTAGAACTACATGTTAGTTCATAGACTTGGATGATATTGTATTGATGCGTAGTAAGTTATGCCTTAAGCTGGCCTCTGAACTTATTACGTAGGTTGTTTGTTGTGTATGGGAACATGCGTTGAGTTTTTGCCTCTGAGATCCATACATGTTTGTTTGTCGTGTCTGGGACATGCGTTGAGTTTTCGCCACTGAGTCCAGACATGTATGTGTGATCGCGTCAGGACATGCCTTAAGCTGGCCTATGAGTCTGACGAGTAGAGCAACTGCACGACGGGGCAGTCAGGTTGTCATACCTTACCCGGAGTGCAGGTGTTTGGTGCTAGAACATGCGTTGAGTTTTCGCCTCTGAGTTTAGTACCTTGTGATGTAGTAGGGGAACATGCGTTGAGTTTTCGCCTCTGAGTTCCTTACTTGTGATAGTGAATTGGATGCTAGTCCATGCGTTGAGTTTTCGCCTCTGAGTCTAGTGTCCTGTGATAGCCGGTCCATGCGTTGAGTTTTCGCCTCTGAGTCCTTGCTTGATATTGTGAACTTGGTATCTAGGTTATGCGTTAAGATGTCGCCTCTGAACCTTTATACTTGCTGAATGTTTGGTAATTAGGTTATGTCTTAAGTTGACCGCTGAACCTCTTTACTTGATGTTATATCTGCTTGCCTAGAGTTTGGTACAGTGTCAGATATGCATGTTGAAGTTAATGAATATATCGCTTGAGTTATAATCTGTTCATCCAAGGCATTGGATGACTCTTTTATCGGTTTCATAAATAGTTGGATTGAAAGACCCCCCGACTGGGCAACCACTAGGGAAACCGGCTCTCCTTCCTAACGGTTTATGAAGTTGGTTGAGAGCCGTGCACTAGAGTTTGCATGATAGTCTGAGATCAGTTGATGAGATGTTTATGCTTCACATGTTGATATATGTTTGAGTATTCTGTATTGCTTTATGTGTTACGTGTTGTCACAAAAGGTGGCTAGGAGAACTCTAGTCACTCCCCACTGATTGTGGCGTACATGTTTTCATGTATGTAGGTACATGCAGGTTGGAACGGGGTTCACGAGAGGGTTAGCGAGTGATGTGTTGGGGCTGGTGTCCTTGACAGTTAGTACAATGACTTACTAAATCTCTTAAAGGATAACAAGGGCATACTTTTGTATTATTATCAGTTGATCCACGTTTATCAATAACGGTTGGCTTGCTAGATAAGTTTGACGTTATTGTCATACGGATGGCGGTGATCAACTGGTCCCTATACGTTACACCTATAGGACACGTTTGAGAGATGTGAAGGTATGAAAATACAGTCACATTTATGCCGGATATGACTAAACAGTTAGTCAGAGGTATTGACTATTAAATTAGTCAATGAGATGTTGAGATTATTATTTAATACGGATTACATAATTTTAGCTAATGCGGATTACATGATTAATTCGTAAAATTAAATACAAGCAGTTATATTTAATTAAATATTGAATTTGCGTATTAATATAAACAATTATATTAATTTGGCCAATTATACAATATCGTATTTTATCAGACCATTATTAATATATCTACTGTATTAATATCTGATAACATGTGTGCGATTTATAATAAATACCCGCAAATTATATTTTAGCAAAATGGGTCGAATCATGCATTGGAATAAGGTAAGAGTGGAAAGCCCACTCCTACCCAAGACCAATCTCGGCCGGCCAAGTATTACAAAAGGAGAGAACTTCTCCTTTTGTGAGACTACTGATTGTTTTACTGATTAAAACAGATCTCAAGAATAATTAGGGTTTTGAGAACATCTTTTTCCCAAAACTCAGATCCCACATCTAAAACCTCATAAGGCTCTCCCCATATTGCAAGGCAATTGGAGAGTATTTTCTAGCACACGCGGCATCATCTCAATCAAGTCTTGGGTGCAAGTTATAGGAGGGAATTTACTTTAATTCCTGTTCTTAGGCCATAAGCACAAATGACCAAAGGTTGATTTCTTTTTCATGCTTTTAATTAACTTATGACTATAATCACAATTGTATGTTTCATTATAATCCTGCAAGTTTGGGGCGAATACATGCTTTATTCCCCACAAGTGGTATCAGAGCCAGGCCATGAAAATTTTACCTTTGTGTTTTTCGTAAGTTTTAAAACCTGAAAAATCGTCTTCTGCCGCTAAGTCGGTCGATCGACCCCCCGTTGCGGTCGGTCGACCGCCTCCTGCGTGTTTTTCTGTTTCGACAGTTTATCTTTTGTGAGAAATCGTGTTCAGAAACTCGGTTTCGTGTTTTGTGGTCGGTCGACCTGTTTTTCTGGTCGGTCGACCATTCTACTTTAAAAAAAAAAAAAAAAAACAAATTTTTTTTTTTCGCCAGGTGGTCGGTAGACCTGTTTATTGGGTCGGTAGACCACCCTTGTAACAGACTCGTTTTTTTTTTATTTTCCGAAAATAACATGTTTTATTTTCACATGGCCTTTAGTAATATACTATATACGGAAATAGTATATTATTAATTTTGTGAAACGGTTCACCCTCGTTTGATACATATTATTTTAAAACGGTTTAAAATAATAGGATTATAAACTTATTAAAATTAAAGTGGTTAAAACGGTATAATCACATAATTTTAATCCTAAAAGGTGGTTTGGTAAAAATTTGTTAATCATAATAACAGTATTATGTCATGAATGAATTTTGTTTTAGTTGATGCATTTTATTTATCGTCTTGTGAATGCCTTGAATGCTTTCAATAACGTATTTAATTTTTGCAAACGGTTGTAACTTAGTGTGGCCTTAGTAGATTGTGTTACTGTAATGATGGAACACAGTCTTGCTTGTAATTTTGAGATCTTGAATCTCCGTTTTGGGTTTTTGCCATGTAATTACTTTTGTATTTAAATTAGAATGTATCTAGGACTACTTTTGTAATTTAAATTAGTAATTTTGTGAAGACCGAAGACGGAGACCGGATGCTCACTCCCACTGCAAGGACCAAGATGGAATATCAAGACAAGCTTCAAGGGTCCAACAGTGGATTCCAAGTTGTTTTATGTTTATTTTGGTAGGATAGGCCACACCAGGACTTTTATTTACGTTTATCGCATTTATTTTATGCTTTCATCGATTATAGCTTGCATCATATTCCGCCTAAAACCAAACCACCTATTACATGCCTGAAAACTGACTCATGTAGAGGTTACGCGTTAGTTTTCTGTGCCAATACAGATGTCACATGTCAATTGCAAAGCCATCACTTTATTTCATTCATTCACGAATATGCTAGATTTTAGTGCACTTAATATGAATAAATATAAGTCGATGGGGTCTTCCTCGTATAACCAAAAATTGAGAATAGTCTTTATAAATCAGCCTCCCATGAATCCCTTCTTCGTCGGTAGGCATAATATGACCCCTTCTACATCGGGTAAGTGGGAATAGATGATTTATTTTATCTCAACATCATGGTCACTCGATAATATCCAGTGACTGAGATGGACTAATAGATAGGATTTACGGAAATCTATCGACCAAGAGTTCCAACGGTGGAACTAGCCAAACTGTGGGCTTATCAATATACGGAAATTGAGTCTTGGGATCATTTATATAATTCTTGAGGGAGATCAATTATATAAATGCATGAGTCTACGAGTTTAAATTCAATTTAATATAGACTTAAATCACAACAATGAGTTGCTTATATGGTTTTGTTTTATCTTCTTTTCAGTCTAGAACACGTTCAATTAAACTGCTGTATAACTAAATGGCTGGTGAAGACCCAATGCCAAGTGCCAAGCTAGCACGTGAATCCTGGCTAAAAGCCTTCATGGACTCCATGAATCAGTCCACAAGACTGAGGAATGATGGGTCAAACTTCTCTGACTGGGAGGCAGCACTACGGAATGCTGCCATTGCTGACGGAAAGCTCAAGTACTTAACTGAGCCCATTCCGCCACACCCAGGAACTGGAGCTAGAGCTAACGAAGTTCGCGCTCATGGCGACTTCGTCATGGAAGCGGGTGCGATAAAGAACGTACTCATCTATGCAATGGAATCCAATTTGCAAAGACGCTTCATAACCCATGGTGCAAACAAGATTTTCACCACGCTCACTAACGAATTCTCAAAGGCTCAGAGAATCGTTTCTTATGAGCATACCTGTCGCTTCTTTGAGGCGAAACTCCAGAAGGGCCAAGCTGTTAGCCCACATATTCTTCACATGATTGAGAATATCGAGAAACTGGAGGCCCTAAACTGCAAGATCAGTGAGAACATAATCGTTGATCGAATGCTTCATTCACTTCATGATGGGTTCGCCCTCTTTAGGGCCAACTATTACATGAATGACATGAACAAGTCTCCTCATGAGCTCCACTCCCTTCTCGTACAGACCGAGAAGGATCTGAAATTAAGTGGGAGCGTGAAGCAAGATGTTCTCATGATTTCCAGTAAGGGTAAGGGTAAGGGTAAAGCTAAAGCTCAGGGCGACCTAACAGTAGGCAAGCCCAAGTTTAAGAAGTCAGGATTTACTAAGAGTGGGCCAGGTGAGTCAAGCAACTCACAGGGCAAAACAAAGAGCAAGGATACTAGCATGGAATGTCACCATCGCCACAAGACTGGGCATTGGAGGCGCTCATGCCCCGTGTATCGTGAGGACATTAAGGCAGGCCGCGTTACTCCTGTTGGTATGTCTTCTTCTTCTTTTATTCACATGATTGAGATTAACCATGCAAGTTACGGAACTTGGGTACTAGATAATGGTTGTAGTTCTCATCTATGTAATCATGTGCAGGGCCTCCGAAACCAAGAACCCCTAATCAAGGGTGAGGTTGACCTGCGTGTCGGGAATGGAGCACGTGTTGCTGCAATCTCGAGGGGAACATACGTGATCCAGCTTCCAAGTGGATTCGAGTTATCTTTATATAACTGTTATTATGTTCCTTGTTTATCCAAAAACATTATTTCAGTTTCTGCACTTGACAAACTTGGTTTTTCATTTGTAATAGAAAATAACAGTTGTATTTTCTCATTACACAATTTGATTTATGGCAAGGCAGCTTCCATGAATGGAATTTATGTTTTAGATCAAACCACTGAAATATTACATGTGAATAATAAGAGATTAAAGGTAGGTGACAAAGATCAAACTTACCTATGGCATTGTCGTATGGGACACATAAATGAGAAACGCGTGAAACAGCTCATACAGAATGGAGCTATCTCGCCCTTTGATTTCGAATCATATGGCACGTGTGAATCATGTCTCATCGGTAAGATGACTCGTATTTCCTTCAAAGGTGTTGGAATGGGCGCTGCCGACCTATTAGGACTCATACATACGGACGTATGTGGCCCTATGTCGATCAACGCACGAGAAGGCTATAGGTATTTCATCACTTTCACGGATGATTTGAGTAGATATGGCTATGTCTACTTAATGAAGCACAAAAGTGAATCCTTTGACAAGTTCAAAGAATACCAGAATCGGGTACAGAACAAGCTGGGAAGAAAGATTAAAGCACTACGTTCTGATCGTGGTGGTGAGTATCTTTCACACGAGTTTGATCAACACCTTAAAGACTGTGGCATCGTGCTGCAGTTGACTCCACCTGGAACACCACAATTAAATGGTGTGTCCGAACGGAGAAATCGAACTTTACTAGATATGGTTCGATCCATGATGAGTCACACCGTTGTGCCTGATTCATTGTGGGGCTATGCTCTTTTGTCGGCCGCTCTAATACTTAATCGAAGTCCGTCTAAAGCTGTTGACAAGTCTCCATACGAATTATGGAAGGGAACGGTCCGTAACTTGTCCTTTATTCGGGTTTGGGGCTGCGAGGCTTATGTCAAGTGGAGACACGAGGATAAGCTCGGCCCGCGATCGGTCAAGACGTACTTTATAGGCTATCCAAAGGGAACTTATGGTCATTACTTCTACTCGCCAACCGAACAACGTGTTTTTGTTGCGGCTAGTGCGACGTTCTTAGAGAAAGAATTTCTCGAGAACAAGTCGAGTAATAGAACCTTCGATTTATCGGAGGTTCAAGAACCAACTACCGAGCAACCATTGGAGGAAACAGTTCCTTCAACCGAGGCTGCGGTAGATATTCCTGAGGAACCTAGGAGGTCGGGAAGAGTCTCCATTCCTCCGGACAGATACATTGGTATGGTCGAGGAACATGATATGGATGACGTCTTACTTCTAGAGGGTAATGAAACCTCAACCTATAAAGGTGCCATGACCAGTTCTGACTCAAAGCTATGGCTAGAAGCCATGCAATCCGAGATGGACTCCATGTATGAGAACGACGTGTGGGATCTTGTGGACCTACCTGCAAAGGTGCGTCCCCTTCAATGCAAATGGCTTTACAAAATAAAGCATGCCGTGGAAGGTAAACAAGATATCCATAAGGCAAGAATAGTTGCTAAAGGTTTCACCCAAGTGCCAGGCTTGCACTACGATGAGATCTTTGCACCCGTAGTCATGCTACGTTCCATTCGGATTATTTTAGCGATCGCCGCATTTCACGATTATGAACTATGGCAAATGGACGTTAAAACTGGCTTCTTAAACGGTTATTTGGAGGAAGAGTTGTACATGGTACAACCCGAGGGTTTTGTTGATCCAGAACATCCTAAGAAGGTTTGCAAGCTTAAGCGTTCCATCTATGGACTTAAGCAAGCATCGCGGAGTTGGAATCATCGCTTCGACCAAGTGATAAAAGAGAATGGATTCGTTCGATCAGTCGAGGAACCATGTCTCTATATCAAGTCGAGTGGGAGCAAGATTGTATTCCTAGTACTGTATGTCGACGACATACTCTTGATTGGGAATGACATACCTCTCTTATCTTCGGTTAAAGCATGGTTGAAAAACCATTTCCAGATGAAAGATCTGGGAGAGGCACAAAGAATTTTGGGCATCCGTATCTACAGGGATAGATCACGACGGATGTTGTCTCTCAATCAAGAGTCTTATATAGATAAGATTCTAGAGAGATTCAGCATGACGAACTCCAAGAAGGGGTTCCTCCCTATGACTCCTGGGCTTCACTTGAGCAAGACTCAAGAAGCTAAGTCATTGGAAGAGAAAGAGCGCATGAGTCGGATTCCTTATGCCTCGGCAATAGGATCGATCATGTATGCCATGATATGCACACGTCCTGACGTTGCATATGCATTGAGTATGACAAGTCGATTCCAAGCTCATCCAGGTGAACAACACTGGATGGCCGTGAAAAACATTCTTAGTACCTACGGAGGACTAAAGATTGGGGATTGACTTACGGAGGCGACTCGACGCTCTGCGCCACGGGTTACGCAGATGCTAGCTTCCAAACGGATCGAGATGACTCGAAATCTCAGTCTGGATTCATTTTTACTCTTAATGGTGCTGCTGTCAGCTGGAAAAGTTCTAAACAGAGTGTTACAGCAGATTCTACGACTGAGTCCGAGTACTATGCCGCCTCAGAAGCAGCTAAGGAAGCAATATGGATGCGTCAATTCTTACAAGGACTATCAGTAGTGCCTAGTTCGAATGACCCAATCACCGTTTATTGTGATAATAAAGGTGCCATCTTCCAAGCTAAGGAGCATAAGTCTAGCAATAAGCAAGGCTAGGCATGTAAAACGGAAAGCTCATCTAATCAGAGATTACGTGGAGCAAAAGGAGATTTTCATTGATAAGATCGCTACGGATGACAACATAGCTGATCCACTCACTAAAGCATTACCACGTGATAAGCATGAAGGGCACATTCATTCCATGGGCATTAGATGTATTCCTAAGTTGTAGTACTCTTTTATGAATTCATGTAATAATTCATTTTCTCGTGTACTCTATTCAACCTCATTGTTATGATATATAATGTTTTGTTTTTCATGTGGAATTGTACGCCAATTTTGAACACCACAAAGTGAACTGAATAACATTACATCGTTTTAGTCCTTGATTACCCACTTGAGCTGATAACTCAGGTAATCATTTTGTGACGTTGGTTGATGGTGGGTTCAACGAGCCATAAGTCACGCGGATGACTGACCAATCACAAAGGCGAGTTATACGGATATCTCGTAGGACACCCCGTGACAACGTTATGGAGTCCTAAATGTTTTATAACATTGGGTGCCGGGTCGTGGATAGGACCTCCATAGTGTTCCTTAGAGTCGAGTCTTTTGACTTTCAACTGTCTCTTGAGATTAAGGCAGATTTTGGGTAACTTTGGTTTCTTTCCCACGGTCACCGTAACAGGGGCCAAGAGGATTTTTTCTGGGTTATTTCATGCTGCGCGATATCGGCAGGATTCGAGTTGAGGGAAATATCCAAACCCTTATCAGGATTTTATCATTTCTCAGGGCCACTCGAGGAGTAGTAACTGAAATGCATGGCCATGCTCGAATACAGATTCGTTTTATCAGTCAAGTTAATCTCTAGTCGGGGAAACCACTCTTGATACAGATCGCTTGTGAGATACGACCTTTGCGAATGCGGATTTGCAAATTGTCTTACATTGAGTGGGAGAAATTTTAAAAGGATATGAGATTCGGTTATCGCACCTACACTTGTACGGACAAGTGGGAGTTTGTTGGAGACTTGTGTCCTCCACATGTAGTGTGATAACGTCATTGCAAATACCCTTGTACGGACAAGTGGGAGATTGTTGGGGCTGGTGTCCTTGACAGTTAGTACAATGACTTACTAAATCTCTTAAAGGATCACAAGGGCATACTTTTGTATTATTATCAGTTGATCCACGTTTATCAATAACGGTTGGCTTGCTAGATAAGTTTGACGTTATTGTCATACGGATGACGGTGATCAACTGGTCCCTATACGTCACACCTATAGGACACGTTTGAGAGATGTGAAGGTATGAAAATACAGTCACATTTATGCCGGATATGACTAAACAGTTAGTCAGAGGTATTGACTATTAAATTAGTCAATGAGATGTTGAGATTATTATTTAATACGGATTAAATAATTTTAGCTAATGCGGATTACATGATTAATTCGTAAAATTAAATACAAGCAGTTATATTTAATTAAATATTGAATTTGCGTATTAATATAAACAATTATATTAATTTGGCCAATTATACAATATCGTATTTTATCAGACCATTATTAATATATCGACTGTATTAATATCTGATAACATGTGTGCGATCACTACAAAAAAAACGCGGTGTTCTGACCGAAAAAATCCGTCAGAAAAGAGGAAATCCGTCAGGAAAATCGCGTTTCTGACGGATAATCCGTCAGAAATTTCCGTCCCAAATATTCGTCACGAAAATCAAGTTTGTGACGAATTATCCGTCAGAAAAATAATTGTGACGGACTTCTGACGGTCTACCCGTAGAAGAAAAAATTCCACGGTCAAATTTTTTTTGACTTATAGTGACGGATAATCCGTCAGTACTTGGCCATTTGTGACGGATAATCCGTCAGGAATTTTGTCAAAAAAGTCAATATTTGACTCAATTTCTGACGGATTATCCGTCGGAAATTTGGTCAACTGTTGACTTTTGTGACGGATTATCAGTCAGGAATTTAGTCAAATTTTGACTTTTTTGACGGGTTATCCGTCAGAATTTAAAGCAGTATAGGCAGGAAACAGCTGCTTGCTGTCCAGCCCAATGCGATAGCATTGTTCATATTTACAACCTCAAAATCACTAAATCCTGCAAAACATTCATCATCCGCCAAACGGAGATTTATATTTCCAAGTCGACCGCTAAGCGGGAACCAACACAATTAACCAACAACAAAGAAAAAACATGGGTAAGAAATTGAATTACATAAAATAGTCTTCATAATTCATACACTAACATAAAATATGTTCTAAAGTTAATAAGTCATAATCTCAGTTTGCATTTGACTAAACTATGCTAAGTGGTTGGAGGATCAACTGATATGTTATTGCATCCAAAGCCATGAGGGTCGTCCGAGAAGTCATCACGTCGGTGATAATTTGGCATACTTGAGCATGACTGAGTGGAAAAGAAAGCCTGCATATCACTCCAAGCTTTTTTCATTTCCGCCATTTCCTCTTGAATTTGTTTTTGAGATGCTTGAGTGCTTTCAACTTGTTCTTTAAGACGCATATTCTCAGTTTGCATTTGACTAAACATGCTTGGTCGATAAGAACAAGATCGACGATCTCCTCTTTTGTCCCTAGGATTCTCATACCATACCTCTTCACCCAATGGACCGATCCCAAAAAAACCTCCTTTTTTGTCAAATCCTCCAACAGCTTCGTGGTAGGTCTGAATCTCATCCCGAGGCTCTCCGGTTGGCGTTGGTTGACCCAAAAGTTCATTGTAAGCAGCCTGAAAAAAAGAGAAATTATTAAATAAAAAATAAATAAAATATATTGTTGATCAACAACAACAACAATTAACAAATAATAATTCAAAATTAACAACTAATAACTATCACCAACAACAACAACAACAATTAAGAAGTAACAACACTAACAACAAATTATTAGCAACTATCCTAAGTCAATTTTTCTATCTAACAGGCTACTATCCTAGGTCACTTTTTCTATCTAATTGGCATTATCCTAAATCAAAATTTCTAACTAATTATCTATTAACCTAAATAAGTTACACTAATTACTTTCTAAACTAACACATTCTTAAATAAATAATTAAGTAATAAACATAAACAATTACCTAATTAATTTTGCAAAGCAGTGTTGGCGCGGGGTTGTCACGGTGGTGGAGGTTGTCACGGTGGTGGTGGTTGTCACACTACAATGTACAAACAAAATCAATAATGAATTGAAATAAATCGAAAAGAAAACTGTAAATTAATGAAAAAAACATAAAAACATTACCTATTAGCAAGATGGAGTTAGTAGTGTGTTGGTGGTTGTCACGGTGGTAGGATTGGTGGGGGTAGAAATCGGATTTTGGGAGGGTTGGTGGTTGTCGAAGGGTTTTGGGGTTAAAAAAAAAGAAAGAAAGTGAACGCGTGAGGGGCTTCTGTTTCTTTTTTTTAAACAAAATCCTGACGGATAATCCGTCAGGAATACAAAAAATATAATCTGTGACGGATAAGGCGTCAGGACAGTGGTTTATTTTGGGTTAAAAAAGTAAAAGAATAAAAAAAAAACGTACTGACGGATAATGCGTCAATAAAATATTAGGTGGCATTTCTGACGGATAATCCGTCAGAAAATGGTTCTACTTTTTCAGTTGTGTCAGCCTTTTGTCAGTAATTTTCCTGACGGGGAATCCGTCATTAACAATTACTGACGCACTATCCGTCAGAAAATGCAACCAAAATTTCGCGCCTACCCATTTTGTTTTCGCGGTATGCTATTTTAACGGATTTGTGACGTTTTATCCGTCAAAACAAATTTCTGACGGATATTCCGTCAGAAATTTGTCAGTACACCGAGTCATCTGACAGACTGTATAATCCGTCAGTATTTCGGTCAGTACACCGTGTTTTTTTTGTAGTGGATTTATAATAAATACCCGCAAATTATATTTTAGCAAAATGGGTCGAATCATGCATTGGAATAAGGTAAGAGTGGAAAGCCCAATCCTACCCAAGACCAATCTCGGCCGGCCAAGTATTACAAAAGGAGAGAACTTCTCCTTTTGTGAGACTACTGATTGTTTTACTGATTAAAACAGATCTCAAGAATAATTAGGGTTTTGAGAACATCTTTTTCCCAAAACTCAGATCCCACATCTAAAACCTCATAAGGCTCTCCCCATATTGCAAGGCAATTGGAGAGTATTTTCTAGCACACGCGGCATCATCTCAATCAAGTATTGGGTGCAAGTTATAGGAGGGAATTTACTTTAATTCCTGTTCTTAGGCCATAAGCACAAAGGACCAAAGGTTGATTTCTTTTTCATGCTTTTAATTAACTTATGACTATAATCACAATTGTATGTTTCATTATAATCCTGCAAGTTTGGGGCGAATGCATGCTTTATTCCCCACATGATGATCCTGTTGTCATCATATGACTTACACTTATATCGCCTAGCTAGACTCTTAGTCTTTTGATACAGTTGTTTTGGTGCCTGTAGGGATGTTCCATCCCAGGCTGTTGTACATATTTGTTTTTGATACTTAGAACTATTACTTTTCTATTGTGGTTTTATTTCAGTTACAGTTTCCGTTTCAGTTTAAGACTTCTCGCATGTTGTTTATCTTCTAAAAAGTTTTAATTCCACTGCATTTTTGGTACTTTTGTATGTTTATTTTTCTGCTTTCGCGAGGGGTTTTAAAGTTGGCATCAGAGCATTATTGCTCCCGACACACTCATGTGACCCCAACCTTAACTTGACCAAATAAACAAATAATGAACGAGAGACGGGTAGATCTAAGGATTTATTTTGTAGTCTATTTGTGAATGCTAATTGCTAAGCTAAAACTTGTTTTCTCTTTTGAAGGATGGTGAGACCCACGGCTGGTGATAACATTATGTTGCAAGCAATTCATCACTTGCTTGAGACTCAAAGACAGCAAGCAGGGAATGTTCCACCTCCTCCACCGCCAGGCAACGAGGCTCATCGTCCTGGTAGTTTCTCTTGGATAGCTTCGTAGATGTCCCGTAGCCATGTGAAGACTTATGGTGGTGAGGTTGATCCGGTAGCTCTTACCGAGTGGTTCAGAGAGATGGAAAAGAGCTTTACCATGTATTCGGTGGGTAGAGAGGATAGAGTGCGGCTAGCCACTCACTTTCTTACCCTTGAGGCCGATAGGTGGTGGGCGTTGACTGGACCTACTTTCACTCTTGATCCTTTGTTCGATTGGGAGCCTTTTAAGGATAAGCTCGAGACGAGGATTTATCCCAAAGAGCTCAGATCACAACGACTCAAAGAATTCATGGATTTGAAGCAAGGCAAGATGTCAGTTCAGGAGTTTACAGAACGATTCAACCAGCTTGCTCACTTCGCATCGAGATTTGTCAGAGATGAGGCCGAGAGAGTCTACTTTTACCGTGGCAAGCTAGGACCGCGCATCGAGAGCATGGTTCGTCGTGACTCGACTTCTTTTGTGGAGGTATATGATGATGCTATTTGGGCCGAGAGTTCTATTTGTGCCATAGATGCTGAGACCCGAGCTGCTACTTCTAGTGTGACTCCTCACCAGAGATCAGTGTACCAGGGGAAGAGACCATTTGTTCCTTCTACTTCTTCGCCTTCTTCTCAGAAGAAGCGGTTTGAGAGGTTCTCTGCTCCGGTTGCTAAGACCACATTTCACACCGACACAGCTTCTACTGTTTGCTGCCGTTGTGGTAAACCGCTTCATCCAGGGTTTGATTGTTTCAAGAATGCCTATAAGTGTTATACTTGTAATGGATATGGGCATAGGTCCTTTGATTGTCCTGAGAAGAATACTGTTCTTGGCAAGGCTGCCACTACTGCAACGACTAGAGGAGGAAAGCCAAAGGGGAAGATCTTTGTGATGACTAGGGCTGAGGCTGAGGCTCATCCAGACATTGTTGCCGGTATCTTTTCTGTTCTTGGCGCTGAGTGCCTTATTTTGTTCGATACTGGAGCTTCTTTATCATTTATATCGACTCAGTTCGCAGACCGTTTAGCTCTTGAGTCTTCATTGGTTGAGGAGACTTCCATTTCCTTACCTTCTGGAGACGTGTTTTCCTGCTCTTCGTCCCATAGGGATGTTCCGATTATTATTGGTCAAGCCACATTTCCAGCGGACTTACTGAGATTTCCTCTCGAGGAGTTTGACATTATCCTCGGTATGGATTGGTTATCGCGATACCATGCTCGCTTCGAGTGTCGCGACCAGAAAATCTGCTTGAGGAGTTCTTCAGGAATTCGTGTTTCCTATAGGGGAACTCGCCCTCAAAGGGGTGTTCGTGTTATCTCTTCGATGAAAGCATCTCATCTTCTTATGAAGGGTTGCCAAGCCTTCCTATGTGTTGTTACAGCTGCTAAGCCATCGCTACCGAAGCTTGAGGATGTAGCCATTGTTCGTGAGTATCCAGATGTTTTCCCAGATGACTTGCCAGGGATACCGCCAGAGAGAGATGTGGAGTTTACCATTGAGCTTGTTCCAGGTACCGGACCGATTTCCAAAGCTCCTTACCGTATGGCTCCGCCAGAGTTGAAAGAGTTGAAGCAACAATTAGAAGACATGATCGAGAAAGGTTTCATTTGACCGAGTGCTTCTCCGTGGGGTGTTCCAGTTTTGTTTGTTAAGAAGAAAGATGGTTCCATGAGACTTTGCATCGATTATAGAGAGTTGAACCGAGTGACCGTGAAGAATAGATATCCTTTGCCTAGGATAGATGACTTGTTTGATCAGCTGAGAGGTGCTTCTAGGTTTTCTAAGATTGATCTTCGATCGGGTTATCATCAGATTCCAGTGAGACATGCTGATATTGCGAAGACTGCTTTTCGTACCAGATATGGGCATTTCGAGTTCGTGGTTATGCCTTTTGGGTTGACTAATGCACCTGCTATTTTCATGGATCAGATGAACTGCACCTTTAGTGAGTATCTTGACACTTGTGTTGTGGTGTTTATTGATGATATCCTCATTTACTCTAAGACCGATGAGGAGCATGCTGAGCATCTTAGATTGATTCTTGCGATTTTACGTCGACAGAAGTGGTTCGCGAAGTTCTCAAAGTGTGAGTTTTGGCTTTCTAAGGTTGCATTTCTTGGACATGTGATATCTAGTGAGAGAGTTATGGTTGATCCCGCGAAGATTGAGGCCGTTGTTGATTGGGAGAGTCCCAAAGATGTTGGAGAGATCCGTAGTTTCCTTGGATTGGCTGGTTATTATCGTAGATTTGTTGAGGATTTCTCTAGATTAGCTCGCCCGATAACTCAGTTGTTGAAGAAGGAAGCTAAGTTTGTGTGGACCGACAAGTGTGAGAGTTCCTTCCAGGAATTGAAGACTAGGTTGACTTCCGCTCCCGTGTTAGCTTTGCCAGAGATTGGAGTTGACTTTGATGTGTATTGGGATGCTTCTATGTTAGGGCTTGGATGTGTGCTGATGCAGCGTGGTAAGGTGATAGCTTACTCATCTAGATAGCTGAGAGTTCACGAGGTGAAATATCCGACACATGACCTTGAGTTGGCTGCAGTCGTTCATGCTTT
Organism: Silene conica; assembly: GCA_029255685.2. Lineage (NCBI taxonomy): Eukaryota > Viridiplantae > Streptophyta > Magnoliopsida > Caryophyllales > Caryophyllaceae > Silene > Silene conica. Next base: position 30,677,572 of record CM055317.2, on the reverse strand, counting down.
GAAGATGTGGCGTCATTACTTGATGGGATCTCATTGTCGCATTTTCACGGATCACAAGAGTCTTAAGTACATTTTCACCCAGAAAGACCTTAATATGCGACAGAGACGTTGGCTAGAGTTGGTTAAGGATTACGACATCGAGTTGTTATATCATGAGGGAAAAGCCAATGTAGTTGCTGATGCGCTTAGCCGCAAGACTTCTCATTCGATGAGTGCCATGCGATTGTTGCCCGATGAGTTGTGTTCCGAGTTCCGGAAGTTGAGGCTAGAGATGGTGAGTAGTGGTTTTGATTGGTTAGCTGCTATGACTGCCGAGCCGTCTTTATATTGGGAGATTCGTCAGAGTTTGCCTACAGATGTTGAGTTCAAGAAGTTCGAAGCTAGGATTTCGAGTGGAGTTGCACCTGATTTAGTGATTGATGCTGATGGTTTCCTTATGTTCCGTGGTAGGATGTATGTCCCCGATGTGCCAGATTTGAGGAAGAGTGTTCTTGATGAGGCTCACTTGACACCGTATTCAGTTCATCCAGGAGGAGAGAAGATGCACAAGGATTTGAGGCTTATGTTTTGGTGGCCTGGTATGAAGAAAGAGATCTTGGATTACGTGAGTAGGTGCTTGACTTGTCAACAAGTCAAGATAGAGCATAGGAGGCCAGGTGGTTTGCTTCAGCCGCTTCCCATTCCTCAGTGAAAGTGGGAGTGTATATCTATGGACTTCGTGACGGCATTGCCTAAGACAGTTGGAGGCAAGGATGCGATTTGGGTTATTGTGGATAGGCTAACTAAGTGTGCCAGATTTGTCCCTATCAGAGAGACATGGGATATGGACCGTTTAGCCAGGGCTTATATTGCTGAGATAGTCCGCTATCATGGTGTCCCGAGAGAGATAGTTTCAGATCGAGATTCGAGGTTTTATTCCAGATTTTGAAAGGCTTTACAGGAGGCTATGGGTAGCCGTTTGTTGATGAGTACCGCTTTTCATGCCGCGACCGATGGTCAGTCCGAGAGGACTATTAAGACACTAGAGGATTTGCTCCGTGCTTGTGCACTTGACTTTCAGAGTTCTTGGGAGCAGTGCTTACCGTTGGTTGAGTTTTCTTACAACAACAGTTACCATTCATCTATTGGTATGGCTCCGTACGAGGCTCTTTATGGTAGGAAGTGTCGTAGTCCGATCTGTTGGGATCAGGCGAGTGACGTGCACGACCTAGGACCGGACCAGTTAGCTGTTACTATCGATCAGGTTCAGCTTATCAGAGGTAGGATGAAGGCCGCGCAGGATCGACAGAAATCCTATGCTGATGTTCGCCGTAGACCCTTAGAGTTCGAGGTGGGTGACAGAGTCTTCTTGAGAGTTTCACCGATGAAGGGAGTTAAGAGGTTTGGAGTTAAGGGCAAGTTGAGTCCTAAGTATATTGGGCCTTTTGAGATCGTGAAGAGGATTGGTGTTGCTGCTTATCGTTTGGACTTGCCTCCTAGTTTGGGCAAGGTTCATAGTGTCTTTCATGTTTCTCAGCTCCATAAGTATGTTAGTGACCCGAGTCATGTTCTGCCTAAAGAGATCGAGAACTTGGAGCCGAGTCCTGCTTTGGAGGAGCGTCCAGTGAAGATCCTTGACCGTCAGGATAGGAAGCTTAGGAGCAAGGTGGTGTCGCTAGTGAAAATCCTTTGGCGTTGCGGTGATGTTGAGGAGCAGACGTGGGAGACCGAGGCATCGATGCGTATCGCGCATCCTTCTCTTTTCGATTGAGGTAGAGTTAGTTAGAATTTATCTTCGTTCGAGTTTCGAGGACGAAACTTTTTGAAGTTGGGGTGATTGTAACATCCCGTATTTTCGTAAAATCTAATTTAAGCGTTTTAAATTATTTTAAGTAATAAAATAATATTTTAATAATTTATTGTGAAAGATTTTAATTTAATTAGTAAGATCCGTCTTAAGAACCTTAAGTCCTTAAAACGAATACAAACTTGGTAAACTTAAACTCACATCTTAATATCCGTTCAAGTATCCTAACCCGTTTAATTGACTCGGAAAGGACCCTTACTAAAACCCCTAAAAACCCTTTAGTCGACACATTTTCATCATCTTCAACATTTCCACTGTAAAAACAATTCTCACAAAAACCTCCATAAACATCATCTTCTTTTGATCTTTTCTCCATCATCCGTTCATCAAATCGAGGTAACAATAACATTTTCGGAATCCTCATTTAATTTCCAAGCCATCTATCACCTTCGTTTTTCAAATCCTTAACTTCGAAAATGGGGCTGTTTTACATAAATTCCGTTTTCTAAGCCTAAAAACCCGTTTTTCGTGCTTGTAGGTGAAGGATCGGACAACCCGGACATCGATAGCTTCGTGGTGGAGGTGGATCTTTACCCGGAGTGCATTTAAGGTGACGATAATGAGAAACTCGGCCTTAATGTGAATATTAGCAAGTTTGATGTGTTCTTATGTTAGTTTCTGATTTTTGTTAAAGTATAATGTTTAAAGGACTTAGTAACATGATTAGGAATGTTTTATTGTGATGAATTCATGCTTGTTGATGTTCACATGCTCATATGTTGTTTTCTGAAAATTTACACATTTTGCGACGGATACTTGATATAATCGTTTGAGGATTGTTATGGGATTTGTGTGCTGTTAGAATAGTAGTATTGGTTGATTTATAATGTTGGGTAAACATCAATTGTAGAAATGCTTGAGTTTTTGTGTCGATTTGTGATGTTTTCAAACAAGCTGAAAGTCGCGTTTTCGTATCAGGCTCTCTGAGCCGGTCGGCCGACCGGCCGCCGGTCGACCGGCTGGGAGCTCGTCTTGTGTGTTTTTCGTGTTCTGAAGAAATAAGGTTAGGGACTGCCAGCCGGCCGACCGGCTGCCTGCCGACCGACTGGTGGTCTCCTTGTGTTGATGTGTTTTGCGTAAGCCGTAGGTAGAAGGGAGCCCAGCCGGCAGACCGGCCGCCTGCCAGCCGGTTGGGAGTACATGTGGGGATGATTTACGAGTTTTGTAAAGGCTAGGGGAAGGTATTCCCAGCCGGCCGACCGGCTGCCTGCCGACCGGCTGGGAGTCCTTTTTGTTGTTCTCGGTTTTAAAAAAAAGGGAAGCTGAGTGGGTCACCAGCCGGCCGACCGGCTGCCTGCCGACCGGCTGGGGACCACTGTAGGTTGTTTTGTTGTAATTCATTCGTAACTTTCAAACGGTTAATCGGTTTTGATTGAAACTCGTTTTGTGTACCCGTGATATGTATTTGAGGTCCCCGGAGGATGGGCAACATTATATTGGGTTCGGGAATGGAGTAAGGATAGAGACCCCCCGGTCGGGTAACCGAAAGGGAAACCAACTCTCCCTCATCTTAGTTCTCGGGGTCAATTAAGTGTTGATTAGAAGTTGAAAAAAGTAGAACTATAGGTTAGTTCATAGACTTGGATGATATTGTATTGATGCGTAGTAAGTTATGCCTTAAGCTGGCCTCTGAACTTATTACGTAGGTTGTTTGTTGTGTATGGGAACATGCGTTGAGTTTTCGCCTCTGAGTTCCATACATGTTTGTTTGTCGTGTCTGGGACATGCGTTGAGTTTTCGCCTCTGAGTCCAGACATGTATGTGTGATCGCGTCAGGACATGCCTTAAGCTGGCCTCTGAGTCTGACGAGTAGAGCAACTGCACAACGGGGCAGTCAGGTTGTCATACCTTACCCGGAGTGCAGGTGTTTGGTGCTAGAACATGCGTTGAGTTTTCGCCTATGAGTTTAGTACCTTGTGATTTAGTAGGGGAACATGCGTTGAGTTTTCGCCTCTGAGTTCCTTACTTGTGATAGTGAATTGGATGCTAGTCCATGCGTTGAGTTTTCGCCTCTGAGTCTAGTGTTCTGTGATAGCCGGTCCATGCGTTGAGTTTTCGCCTCTGAGTCCTTGCTTGATATTGTGAACTTGGTATCTAGGTTATGCGTTAAGATGTCGCCTCTGAACCTTTATACTTGCTGAATGTTTGGTAATTAGGTTATGTCTTAAGTTGACCGATGAACCTCTTTACTTGATGTTATATCTGCTTGCCTAGAGTTTGGTAAAGTGTCAGATATGCATGTTGAAGTTAATGAATATATCGCTTGAGTTATAATCTGTTCATCCAAGGCATTGGATGACTCTTTTATCGGTTTCATAAATAGTTGGATTGAAAGACCCCCCGACTGGGCAACCACTAGGGAAACCGGCTCTCCTTCCTAACGGTTTATGAAGTTGGTTGAGAGCCGTGCACTAGAGTTTGCATGATAGTATGAGATCAGTTGATGAGATGTTTATGCTTCACATGTTGATATATGTTGGAGTATTTTGTATTGCTTTATGTGTTACGTGTTGTCACAAAAGGTGGCTAGGAGAACTCTAGTCACTCCCCACTGATTGTGGCGTACATGTTTGTTGGGGCTGGTGTCCTTGACAATTAAGTACAATGACTTATTAAATCTCTTTAAGGATCACAAGGGCATACTTCCGTATTATTACCAGTTGATCCACGTTTATCAATAACGGTTGGCTTGCTAGTTAAGTTTGACGTTATTGTCATACGGATGGCGGTGATCAACTGGTCCCTATACGTCACACCTATAGGACACGTTTGAGAGATGTGAAGGTATGAAAATACAGTCACATTTATGCCGAATATGACTAAACAGTTAGTCAGAGGTATTGACTATTAAATTAGTCAATAAGATGTTGAGATTATTATTTAATACGGATTAAATAATTTTAGCTAATACGGATTACATGTTTAATTCGTAAAATTAAATATAAGCAGTTATATTTAATTAAATATTGTATTCGCGTATTAATATAAACAGTTATATTAATTTGGGTAATTATACAATATCGTAATTTTATCAGACCGTTATTAATACATCGACTGCATTAATATCTGATAACTCGTATGCGATTTATAATAAAAATCCCGCAAATAATATTTAGCAAAACGGGTCGAATCACGCAAAGGAATAAGGTAAGAGTGGAGAAAGCCCACCCTTACCCAAGACCAATTCGGCCGCCCCTTATAGCTACATAAGGAGAGTCTTTCTCCTTATGTCAGTGAGAGGAATCACAAATCTGATAATTAGGGTTTTGAGAGCATTCTTCTCCCAAAACTCAGATCTCACATCTAAAACCTCAATAACTCTCCCCATATTGCAAGGTAATTGGAGAGTACTTTCTAGCACACGCGGCATCATCTCAAACAAAGTCTTGGGTGCAAGTTATAGGGGAGAATTTACTTTAATTTCTGTTCTTAGGCCTATTCAAGCAAGGACCCAAGGTTGATTTCTTTTTCATGCTTTTTATTAACTTATGACAATAATCACAATTGTATGTTTCATTATAATCCTGCAAGTTTAGGGCGAATACATGCTTTATTCCCCACAAGTGGTATCAGAGCCAGGCCATGAAAAATTTTACTTTTGTGTTTTTCATAAGTTTTAAAATCTGAAAAATCGTGTTCTGCCGCTATGTCGGTCGATCGACCCCCTGTTGCTGTCGGTCGACCGCCTCTCGCGTAGGTTTTCTATTTTCAACAGTTTATCTTTTGTGAGAAATCGTTTTCAGAAACTCGGTTTCGTGTTTTGTGGTCGGTCGACCTGTTTTTTGGGTCGGTCGACCATTCTGCTGTTAAAAAAAAAAAAAAATAAAATAAAAAGATTTTTTTTTTCGTCAGTAGGTCGGTCGACCACATGTTGTGGTCGGTATACCACTTCCCTGTAACAGTCGCTTTTTTTATTTTTCGAAAATAACATGTTTTATTTTCACATGGCCTTTAGTAATATACTATATACGGAAATAGTATATTATTAATTTTGTGAATCGGTTCACCCTCGTATGATACATATTATTTTAAAACGGTTTAAGATAATAGGATTATAAATTTATTAAAATTGGGTGATTAAAACGGTATAATCACATAATTTTAATCCCGTAAGGTGGTTTGGTAAAAATTTATTAATCATAATAACAGTATTATGTCATATATGAATTTTATTTAGTTGATGCATTTTATTTATCGTCTTGTTGAATGCCTTGTGAATGCTTTCAATAACGTATTTATTTTTGCAAACGGTTGTAACTTAGTGTGGCCTTAGAAGATTGTGTCACCGTAATGATGGGACACAGTCTTGCTTGTAATTTTGAGATCTTGAATCTCCGTTTTGGGTTTTTGCCATGTAATTACTTTTGTATTTAAATTAGAATGTAAATAGGGTTATATTTGTAATTTAAATTAGTAATTTTGTGAAGACAAAAGACGGGGACCGGATGCTCACTCCCGCTGCAAGGACCAAGATGGAACATCAAGACAAGCTTCTAGGGTCCAACAGTGGATTCCAAGTTGTTTTATGTTTATTTTGGTAGGATAGGCCACACGAGGACTTTTATTTACGTTTATTGCATTTATTTTATGCTTTCATCGATAATAGCTTGCATCATATTCCGCCTAAAACCAAACCACCTATAACATGTCTGAAAACTGACTCATGTAGAGGTTACGCGTTAGTTTTCTGTGACAATACAGATGTCACATGTCAAATGCAAAGCCATCACTTTATTTCATTCATTCACGCATATGCTAGATTTTAGTTCACTTAATATGAATAAATATAAGTCGATGGGGTCTTCCTCGTATAACCAAAAATTGAGAATAGTCTTTATAAATCAGCCTCCCATGAATCCCTTCTTTGTCGGTAGGCATAATATGACCCCTTCTACGTCGGGTAAGCGGGAACAGATGATTTATTTATCTCAACATCATGGTCACTCGATAATATCTAGCGACTGAGATGGACTAATAGATAGGATTTACGGAAATTTATCGACCAAGAGTTCCAACGGTGGAATTAGCCAAGCTGTGGGCTTATCAATATACGGAAATTGAGTCTTGGGATCGTTTATATAATTCTTGAGGGAGATCAATTATATAAATGCTTGAGTCTACGAGTTTAAATTTCAATTTAATATAGACTTAAATCACAACAATGAGTTGCTTATATGGTTCTGTTTTATCTTCTTTTCAGTGTAGAACACGTTCAATTAAACTGATGTATAACTAAATGGCTGGTGAAGACCCAATGCCAAGTGCCAAGCTAGCACGTGAATCCTGGCTAAAAGCCTTCATGGACTCCATGAACCAGTCTACTAGACTGAGGAATGATGGGTCAAACTTCTCTGACTGGGAGGCAGCACTACGGAATGCTGTCATTGCTGACGGAAAGCTTAAGTATTTAACTGAGCCAATTCCGGCACACCCAGGAACTGGAGCTAGAGCTACCGAAGTTCGCGCTCATAGCGACTTCGTCATGGAAGCGGGTGCGATAAAGAACGTACTCATCTATGCAATGGAATCCAATTTGCAAAGACGCTTCATAGCCCATGGTGCAAACAAGATTTTCACCACGCTCACTAACGAATTCTCAAAGGCTCCGAGGATCGTTTCTTATGAGCATACCTGTCGCTTCTTTGAGGCGAAACTTCAGAAGGGCCAAGCAGTTAGCCCACATATTCTTCACATGATTGAGAATATCGAGAAACTGGAGGCCCTAAACTGCAAGATCAGTGAGAACATAATCGTTGATCGAATGCTTCATTCGCTTCATGATGGGTTCGCCCTCTTCAGGGCCAACTATTACATGAACGACATGAAGAAGACTCCTCATGAGCTCCACTCCCTTCTCGTACAGACCGAGAAGGATCTGAAATTAAGTGGGAGCGTGAAGCAAGATGTTCTCATGATTTCCAGTAAGGGTAAGGGTAAGGGTAAAGCTAAAGCTCAGGGCGACCTAACAGTAGGCAAGCCCAAGTTTAAGAAGTCAGGATTTACTAAGAGTGGGCCAGGTGAGTCGAGCAACTCACAAGGCAAAACAAAGAGCAAGGATACAAGCATGGAATGTCACCATTGCCACAAGACTGGGCATTGGAGGCGCTCATACCCCGTGTATCGTGAGGACATTAAGGCAGGCCGTGTTACTCCTGTTGGTATGTCTTCTTCTTCTTTTATTCACATGATTGAGATTAACCGTGCAAGTTACGGAACTTGGGTACTAGATACTGGTTGTGGTTCTCATCTATGTAATCATGTGCAGGGCCTTCGAAACCAAGAACCCCTAATCAAGGGTGAGGTTGACCTGCGTGTCGGGAATGGAGCACGTGTTGCTGCAATCTCGAGGGGAACATACGTGATCCAGCTTCCAAGTGGATTCGAGTTATCTTTATATAACTGCTATTATGTTCCTTGTTTGTCCAAAAACATTATTTCAGTTTCTGCGCTTGACAAACTCGGTTTTTCATTTGTAATAGAGAATAATAGCTGTATTTTCTCCTTACACAATATGATTTATGGCAAGGCAGTTTCCATGAATGGAATTTATGTTTTAGATCAAACCACCGAAATATTACATGTGAATAATAAGAAATTAAAGGTAGGTGACAAAGATCAAACTTACCTATGGCATTGTCGTATGGGACACATAAATGAGAAACGCGTAAAACAGCTCATACAGAATGGAGCTATCTTGCCCTTTGATTTCGAATCATATGGCACGTGTGAATCATGTCTCATCGGTAAGATGACTCGTATTTCCTTCAAAGGTGTTGGAATGCGCGTTGCCGACCTATTAGGACTCATACATACGGACGTATGTGGCCCTATGTCGATCAACGCACGAGAAGGCTATAGGTATTTCATCACTTCCACGGATGATTTGAGTAGATATGGCTATGTCTACTTAATGAAGCACAAAAGTGAATCCTTTGACAAGTTCAAAGAATACCAGAATCGGGTACAGAACCAACTGGGAAGAAAGATTAAAGCACTACGTTCTGATCGTGGTGGTGAGTATCTTTCACACGAGTTTGATCAACACCTTAAAGACTGTGGCATCGTGCTACAGTTGACTCCACCTGGAAAACCACAATTAAATGGTGTGTCCGAACGGAGAATTCGAACTCTTCTCGATATGGTTCGATCCATGATGAGTCACACCGTCGTGCCTGATTCATTGTGGGGCTATGCTCTTTTGTCGGCCGCTCTAATACTTAACCGAAGTCCGTCTAAAGCTGTTGACAAGACTCCATACGAATTATGGAAGGGAACGGTCCCTAACTTGTCCTTTATTCGGGTTTGGGGCTGCGAGGCTTATGTCAAGTGGAGACACGAGGATAAGCTCGGCCCGCGATCGGTCAAGACATACTTTATAGGCTATCCAAAAGGAACGTTTGGTCATTACTTCTACTCGCCAACCGAACAACGTGTTTTTGTTGCGGCTAGTGCGACGTTCTTAGAGAAAGAATTTCTCGAGAACAAGTCGAGTAATAGAACCTTCGACTTATCGGAGGTTCAAGAACCAACTACCGAGCAACCATTGGAGGAAACAGTTCCTCCAACCGAGGCTGCAATAGATATTCCTGAGGAACCAAGGAGGTCGGGAAGAGTCTCCATTCCTCCGGACAGATACATTGGTATGGTCGAGGAACATGATATGGATGACGTCTTACTTCTAGAGGGTAATGAACCCTCAACCTATAAAGGTGCCATGACCAGTTCTGACTCAAAGCTATGGCTAGAAGCCTTGCAATCCGAGATGGACTCCATGTATGAGAACAACGTGTGGGATCTTGTGGATCTACCTGCAAAGGTACGCCCCCTTCAATGCAAATGGCTTTACAAAATAAAGCATGTCGTGGAAGGTAAACAAGACATCCATAAGGCAAGACTAGTTGCTAAAGGTTTCACCCAAATGCTAGGCTTGCACTACGATGAGATCTTTGCACCCGTAGTCATGCTACGTTCCATTCGGATTATCTTAGCGATAGCCGCATTTCATGACTATGAAGTATGGCAAATGGACGTTAAAACCGCCTTCTTAAACGGTTATTTGGAGGAAGAGTTGTACATGGTACAACCCGAGGGTTTTATTGATCCAGAACATCCTAAGAGGGTTTGCAAGCTTAAGCGTTCCATCTATGGACTTAAGCAAGCATCGCGGAGTTGGAATCATCGCTTCGACCAAGTGATAAAAGAGAATGGATTCGTTCGATAAGTCGAGGAACCATGTCTCTATATCAAGTCGAGTGGGAGCAAGATTGTCTTCCTAGTACTGTATGTCGATGACATACTCTTGATTGGGAATGACATACCTCTCTTATCTTCGGTTAAAGCATGGTTGAAAAACCATTTCCAGATGAAAGATCTGGGAGAGGCACAAAGAATTTTGGGCATCCGTATCTACAGGGATAGATCACGACGGATGTTGTCTCTCAGTCAGGAGTCTTACATAGATAAGATTCTAGATAGATTCAGCATGACGAACTCCAAGAAAGGGTTACTTCCTATGACTAGTGGGCTTCACTTGAGCAAGTCTCAAGAAGCTAAGACATTGGAAGAGAAAGAGCGCATGAGTCGGATTCCTTATGCTTCGGCAATAGGATCGATCATGTATGCCATGATATGCACACGTCCAGACGTTGCATATGCATTGAGTATGACTAGTCGATTCCAAGCTCATCCAGGTGAACAACACTGGATGGCCGTGAAAAACATTCTTAAGTACCTACGGAGGACTAAAGATTGGGGATTGACTTATGGAGGCGACTCAACGCTCTGCGCCACGGGTTACGCAGATGCTAGCTTCCAAACGAATCGAGATGAGTCGAAATCTCAGTCTGGATTCGTTTTTACTCTTAATGGCGCTGCTGTCAGCTGGAAAAGTTCTAAACAGAGTGTTACAGCAGATTCTACAACTGAGTCCGTGTAAAAGGAGATATTTATTGATAAGATAGCTACGGATGACAACATAGCTGATCCTCTCACTAAAGCATTACCACGTGATAAGCATAAATGGCACATTCATTCCATGGGAATTAGATGTGTTCCTAAGTTGTAGTACTCTTTTATGAATTCTTGTAATAATTCATTTTCTCGTGTACTCTATTCAACCTCATTGTTATGATATATAATGTTTTGTTTTTCATGTGGAATTGTACGCCAATTTTGAACACCACAAAGTGAACTGATTAACATTACATCGTTTTAATCCTTGATTACCCACTTGAGCTGATAACTCAGGTAATCATTTTGTGACGTTGGTTGATGGTGGGTTTAACGAGCCATAAGTCACGCGGATGACTGACCAATCACAAAGGCGAGTTATACGGATATCTCGTAGGACACCCCGTGACAACGTTATGGAGTCCTAAATGTTTTATAACATTGGGTGCCAGGTCGTGGATAGGACCTCCATAGTGTTCCTTAGAGTCGAGTCTTTTGACTTTCAACTGTCTCTTGAGATTAAGGCAGATTTTGGGTAACTTTGGTTTCTTTCCCACGGTCATCGTAACAGGGGCCAAGAGGATTTTTTCTGGGTTATTTCATGCTGCGCGATATCGGCAGGATTCGAGTTGAGGGAAATATCCAAACCCTTATCAGGATTTTATCATTTCTCAGGGCCACTCGAGGAGTAGTAACTGAAATGCATGGCCATGCTCGAATACAGATTCGTTTTATCAGTTAAGTTACTCTCTAGTCGGGGAAACCACTCTTGATACAGATCGCTTGTGAGATACGACCTTTGCGAATGCGGATTTGCAAATTGTCTTACATTGAGTGGGAGAAATTATAAAAGGATATGAGAATCGGTTATCGCACCTACACTTGTACGGACAAGTGGGAGTTTGTTGGAGCTTGTGTCCTCCACATGTAGTGTGATAACGTCATTGCACATACCCTTGTACGGACAAGTGGGAGATTGTTGGGGCTGGTGTCCTTGACAATTAAGTAAAATGACTTATTAAATCTCTTTAAGGATCACAAGGGCATACTTCTGTATTATTACCAGTTGATCCACGTTTATCAATAACGGTTGGCTTGCTAGATAAGTTTGACGTTATTGTCATACGGATGGCGGTGATCAACTGGTCCCTATACGTCACACCTATAGGACACGTTTGAGAGATGTGAAGGTATGAAAATACAGTCACATTTATGCCGAATATGACTAAACAGCTAGTCAGAGGTATTGACTATTAAATTAGTCAATAAGATGTTGAGATTATTATTTAATACGGATTAAATAATTTTAGCTAATACGGATTACATGTTTAATTCGTAAAATTAAATATAAGCAGTTATATTTAATTAAATATTGTATTCGCGTATTAATATAAACAGTTATATTAATTTGGGTAATTATACAATATCGTAATTTTATCAGACCGTTATTAATACATCGACTGCATTAATATCTGATAACTCGTATGCGATTTATAATAAAAATCCCGCAAATAATATTTAGCAAAACGGGTCGAATCACGCAAAGGAATAAGGTAAGAGTGGAGAAAGCCCACCCTTACCCAAGACCAATTCGGCCGCCCCTTATAGCTACATAAGGAGAGTCTTTCTCCTTATGTCAGTGAGAGGAATCACAAATTTGATAATTAGGGTTTTGAGAGCATTCTTCTGCCAAAACTCAGATCTTACATCTAAAACCTCAATAACTCTCCCCATATTGCAAGGCAATTGGAGAGTACTTTCTAGCACACGCGGCATCATCTCAAACAAAGTCTTGGGTGCAAGTTATAGGAGGAAATTTACTTTAATTCCTGTTCTTAGGCCTATTCAAGCAAGGACCCAAGGTTGATTTCTTTTTCATGCTTTTTATTAACTTATGACAATAATCACAATCGTATGTTTCATTATAATCCTGCAAGTTTAGGGCGAATACATGCTTTATTCCCCACAATGTTTTCATGTATGTAGGTACATGCAGGTTGGAGCGGGGTTCACGAGAGGGCTAGCGAGTGATGATCCTGTTGTCATCATATGACTTACACTTATATCGCCTAGCTAGACTCTTAGTCTTTTGATACAATTGTTTTGGTGCCTGTAGGAATGTTCCATCCCAGGCTGTTGTACATATTTGTTTTTGAAACTTAGAACTATTACTTATCTATTGTGGTTTTATTTCAGTTACAGTTTCCGTTTCAGTTTAAGACTTCTCGCATGTTGTTTATCTTCTAAAAAGTTTTAATTCCGCTGCATTTTTGGTACTTTTGTATGTTTATATTTCTGCTTTCGCGAGGGGTTTTACAGCTCGAAATTTTTGAATTTTTAGCTCCTGGAAATTTTTCCAAAATATATAAAATTTGATTTTAAAGTTATTTCAATTTTTATGGTTTGATTTAGAATTAAATCGTAAAAATTGTCCGTTTTACCGATTAAATTATAAAATCGTTTTAAATAAATTTCAAAACTAAAATTTTCACTTGCATGAGATATTTGGTGTAAGACCAGAATGTTCATGGCTTTGAAATTTAATTTTCCACAAGTTTTTAAATTAAATGGAATTTTATACGATAATTTTGGATTATTGTATTTTTTTATCATGATTATATTTTAATTCCCATATAATTTCAATATAATTGTTGAAAATAATTATTTTGGTAATAGACCAGATTATTATGATGAGTAAGTGTTAAAATTGTTTTAAGAATTAATTGTGAATTTTTATTGGTAAAAATTCTGTCATTACGAGCTCAAATGATCGTTGTTGGTAAGTAAGACGATTTGGCATGTCATTTTTACATAATGCATTTTTATTATTCATTTATATGGATGTTTCTTAGCATTATAATTATGTAATTTTCCTAATATGGCCATAGGTAGAAATTGGTATTTCCCGTAATGTAAGGGAATATCAATTTGTTTTGTAATTAATTGCGATTTCGTATCGCCTAATTTGTAATTTATTAATAGTTTTATTTTAATTTTATTACAAATTGTATAATAGGGTATTGCAATGTAATTTAATTAATAGTAGTTAGATGAAGCATCTAAAGATGGATTTTTCATGAAGACGATGTTTTTCGGAAAGAAGATCCGAAATCCTAAAGAAGGAGGGCAATTTGGGAAGACTCAAGGGACCAAGGAGTTGGTTTCCGATGTCTAATAATTTTAGTTAATTAGATTAACTAGTTGGCCATATTAGGACTTGCTAATTTACATTTATGCATTCAGGCCAAATCATCACTACATGTTTATTTATTTATTTTTCGATGTTATCGATTCAATTATCTACCATTCACCATTTTTCTTCACTTAAAAGTGATAGACAATTAAATTGATAAGATCTCTCACTTTTAAAATTGAGATAAAGCCTTACCAAGTATTAGCACCTATGAATCTCTTCTTCATTAGAGGTAGGCTCGGCTCACCGGGGTACTCTTTTTTTTACGTTGGGTAAGTAGGGTAATAAAAGTTATTACACATGAAAATTGGTTAGACTCAACGGGATTAATATGGGAATCGGCCTCACCGTGCCCATAGTTGATTCCGGGGCTAAATTGATAAATTTTAAGAAAATTCATCAACCAAGAGTTCTATTCAGTAGAATCAGTGAAAATGTTAACTCACCAAATTTATATAAATATGGGATGAAACGGCCTCACCGTGCCCATGTTTATATTATAAAGATGGGTCTTGGAATCGTTTATATAACTCAGTGGGAGATCATTATATAAATGTCAACTTGTTAAAATTGTTTTACAAGTATTTTTACGATAAATGTTGATTTTCTTCCATTCCCGTTTTGTAGTAAATCACAATGGCTTCTTCTAGTCAAACCGCTACGATTTCTAAAGATACATCGCTAAGCCAGTTCATGGACAAATATTTTTTAAATGCTAATGGTAGTAATTTTAAAGATTGGGAAGAACAACTTCGATTAGCTGCTGCAGGTGATGGTAAATTACGCTACCTTGTCGATCCTTCTCCCCCTCTACCAAGTACTAGGGCTACTCCCGATGTTAGGGACGCATATAATGATTATCAAAGACAATCCACCACCATTAAAAATGTTTTAATATTTGCGATGGAAGCGTCCCTACAAAGGCCATGTGTTTGCTTCAAAGATCTATATGAGGTATACTCGAGGCTCTCTACTATGTTTTCTCAAGCCCCGAGGATACTTCAATATGATGTTGTTGTTCGCTTCTTTGAGGCTAACCTTAAGGAAGGGCAATCTGTTAGTGCCCATATACTCAAAATGATTGACTACGTGGAAACTCTAGAAGGGCTGGGATGCAAAATCCCCGAAGAGCTTATAGTGGACCGAGTGCTTCACTCCCTCTCTATGGTCAAAGGATTCACCCAATTTCGAGTAAATTATAATATGACCAACATGACGAAAAATCTACATGAACTCCATTCTTTGCTTGTGCAAGCAGAGAAAGACAAGGGGTTAAGAGGGAGCATTAGGAAAGATGTCCTAGCTATTAATGTAAAGGGGAAGAAGAAGTTTAAAAGGAGTGGTGGTAAGAAACCCGTGCAGGTTGAAGCTAAAGAGAAGGCTATTGCGAATGGCCCTTCCAAACCAAAATCTAAGAAGGGAAATCAACTCAATGATACTTGTAATTACTGTAATATCAAGGGACATTGGAAGCGTAATTGCCCCAAGTATCTGGATGACATCAAAGTTGGTATTGTGAAGCCAACATGTAAATTTTCAATCAATCTTTTATGATAGACATAAATTACGCTACTGCTACAACTTGGGTATTAGATACTGGATGTGGTTCTCACCTGTGTAACCATTTACAGGGCCTAAAAAGCGTAAGGAAGCTAAAAAAGGGTGACGTGGATCTACGGATGGGAAATGAATATAAAGTAGCTGCCGTATCTGTTGGAACCTATGTACTTAGTTTAGCGTCGGGTTTGCAGTTGTATCTAAATAATTGTTATTTTGTGCCAACGTTGTCTAGGAATATAATATCAGTATTTGTATTAGACACGGAAGGGTTTCGTTTTGTAATTAAGGACAAGTGTTGTACTTTTTCCCTTAATGGGATTGTATATAGTCAAACTATTTCTATCAATGGTATTTATATTCTAGACACTTGCAACGATGTTTATCATTTGGATAATAAAAGACTCAAAACTGGTGATACCGATCTATCTTATTTATGGCATTGTCGATTGGGACATATCAACGAGAAACGCATTAAAAGACTAGTGTCGACTGGTGTTATTAAACCTTTTGATTTCGAATCATTTGGTACATGTAAATCTTGTCTTCTTGGCAAGATGACTCGTTCACCTTTTCAAGGAAGAGGATCTCGAGCTAGTAAGTTATTGGGTTTAATACATACCGATGTATGTGGTCCAATGACAGTCACTGCTAGAGGTAATTATGACTATTTCATTACTTTTGCCGATGACATGAGTAGATATGGGTATATCTACTTAATAAAGTATAAAAGTGAAGCTTTTGATAAGTTCAAGGAGTTTCAGAATGAAGTAGAAAACCAATTAAATAAGAAGATTAAAACATTACGATCAGATCGTGGTGGTGAATATTTAAGCAATGACTTTAGAGATCACCTTAAAAACTGTGGTATTGTATCTCAGTTAACTCCTTCTGGTACACCACAATTGAATGAGGTGGCTGAGAGGAGGAATCGAACTTTATTAGATATCGTTCAATCAATGATGAGTCAAACTGAATACCTGAGTCATTTTGGGAATTTGCTATCTTATCTACAATATGTTCTTTGAACAGGAGTCCCACGAAAGCTACCGACAAAACACCATATGGGATATGGAAAGGGAGGATCCCTAATCTACAATACTTGAAAGTATGGGGTTGTGATGCTTATGTCAGAAACAAGTGTGACGATAAGCTTGCACCTCGTTCTGATAAATGTACTTTTGTAGGTTACCCTAAGGAAACCCAAGGTTATTACTTCTACAATAGTCACGAGAACAAAGTGTTTGTGGCTCGTGAGGCTGTCTTTCTAGAAAAAAGAGTTTATTTCTAGGAGACAGAGTGGGAGAAAATTTGAACTTGATGAAGTTCAAGAGCCACAAACTGAGGTGACTGCACAGGAAAATGTCCCTTCTTCGTCAGATCCGGTTATTATTCCTTCTGAACCTAGGAGGTCAGGAAGGGTAAGTCACCAACCTGATAGATACCTTGGTATCATTGAGGAAGATGGTGACTATGAGGTATTAATTTTAGAAAGTGACGAACCTAAAACCTACAAAGCAACTATTGCTAGTTC
This sequence comes from Silene conica, assembly GCA_029255685.2. Lineage (NCBI taxonomy): Eukaryota > Viridiplantae > Streptophyta > Magnoliopsida > Caryophyllales > Caryophyllaceae > Silene > Silene conica. The sequence goes on along the minus strand of CM055317.2, from coordinate 30,660,493 downwards.
TGACTCTAAGTTATGGCTTGAAGCCATGCAATCCGAAATGGATTCCATGTATGACAATCAGGTATGGGATCTGGTTGAATTACCTAAAGATGTCCGACCTCTTCAGTGTAAGTGGATTTTAAGATTAAAATCAGCATGGATGGACATAAAGATGTCTACAAAGCTAGACTTGTGGCGAAAGGGTTCACTCAGGTTCATGGTTTACACTATGACGAGACCTTTGCACCAGTTGCTATGCTGAGATCTGTTCGGATAATGTTAGCGATTGTTGCATTTCATGATTATGAGATATGGGAAATGGATGTCAATACCGCTTTCCTTAATGGGTTTCTGGAGGAGGAAGTGTATATGACACAACCTGAAGGTTTTGTGGATCCTAAAAATCCTAACAAGGTATGCAAGCTTAAGAGATCCATTTATGGTGATCTTAAGCAAGCATCAAGGAGTTGGAATCATCGTTTTGATCATGTGATTAAATAGAATGGTTTTTCTCGAAGTGTTGAGGAACCGTGTTTATACATGAAGTTTAGTGGGGGGTAAAGTTGTTTTCTTACTTTTATATGTCGATGAAATACTACTCATTGGGAATGATATAGATATGTTTACTTTTGTTAAGAAGTGGTTAGGAAACCACTTCCGAATGAAAGATTTGGGAGAAGCACAACGCATCTTGAGTATCCGGATCTATAGAGATAGAACCAATAGAATATTAGCATTGAGTCAAGAAGCTTATATTGATAAAATTCTCGATCGATTCAATATGAAAAACTCTAAGAAAGGTTTTCTGCCAATAGGTAGTAGGATTACCTTGAGTAAATCACAGTGTCCCACGGAACCTAAGGATATTGAACGCATGAAGTCAATTCCCTATGCTTCCGCTGTTGGATCGATCATGTATGATATGATGTGCACTCGTCCTAACGTCTCGTATGCTTTGAGCATGACAAGTCGTTATCAGAATAATCCAGGCGAGAGTCACTGGATAGCCGTGAAGAATATTCTTAAATACTTGAGAAGGACTAAAGATTCATTCTTAGTGTTTGGAGGAGAATCTGAGTTATGTGTAAGAGGTTATACGGATGCCAGTTTCCAAACGGATAGAGATTATTTAAAATCCCAAGCTGGTTTTGTCTATATAATAATGAACGGATGGGCGGTTTGTTGGAGAAGTTTTAAGGAGTCTGTGACTGCTGATTCTACAACGAAAGCTGAGTACATTGCAGCATCTGAGGCTGCTAAGGAAGCTGTTTGGATTAGGCAATTTTTGGAGGGACTGAGAGTAGTTCCGACCGCCGAAGATCCTATCACTTTATATTGTGATAGCAGTGGGGCAATTTTGCAAGCTAAAGAGCCCAAGTCTAGTAACAAGTCTAGACATGTAATTAGGAAATTTCATGTAATTAGAGATCTAATTGAAAGGAAGGAAATTATAGTTTGTAAGGTTGGGACAGCTGAAAACATCGCTGCTCCTTTAACCAAACCATTGTCTCAAGCGAAACATGACAGTCATGTAGTTTTCATGGGGTTGAGACGAATGACATAACTATTGTAAATTATACGATATGTAATAATTTTGTACCAATGATTTCATATATGATAATTACATTTATCGTTGCATTTAGTTGTTGTCTGAATTTATACACTTTGTTTTATCCGAATAGGTTGTAATGACAACGTCGAACCCTATTAAGTGAACTGGATTAATATTGTATTTTGTCCTTAGTTACTTAATGAGGTGATGTCTCAGAGTGATTAGATTGTAAGGCGATAGATGACAGGTTCGACTGTCATATGGTCATAGTGATGATTGGTCAATTACATAGGCAGATTGTGAGACAATTTGTCGGACAGTGACCGTTTATAGAGACTATTTGTCTGAGTTAGTACAGTTTCCGATTGACTTTAGTTTTTGCTTAAAGTCGTGCCGTAACAGGAGGCTGATGGGCATCTTCTGAGTCATGGCGATTTGTGATTGAACAAAGAAAATAGGTCAACAAGATTGTCCACTTATGTCAAATTTTTATCTCAAGGCCACTCTAGGAGAGGTGACTGAGAATGCGTGGTCACGCTCGGTTAAGGTCTATAGTAGATAATCCGGTCAGACAGTCATTCTCCTGATCGAGGAAACCACTTTATGATGAGATCACATGCAGGAACGACCTGAAAGACATCTTGCATTGAGTGGGAGATAACTTTGGACAAGAGAATCGGTGGCGCACACTTGTGTCAGATAAGTGGGAGATTGTTGGAGTAGTGTCCTCCACAATAGTGCGTCTACATAAAAAATCTCGTACAAGTAATATGTCAGAGATTTATTTTACATATATGTCAGCTGGTCAACGTTAATCGGTAATGATTGGCTGACTAGAGTTTGACATTACTGTCGTGTGACGGCGGTGACCAGCTGATCCCTTTAGGTCACACCTATAGGATGATACCCAAATTGAAAAATTAATTATTTGTATTAGATACAATTAAATTAAATCCTTGTATTACAGGACTTTTAAATAAGTCATGTGAATATATATATTTGATGACAAGTTACGAACTTGGGTCAAGGGGATTTATTATATAATTATTTGATAATTAATTAATAAATATAAAAGAAATTTTATAATCAATAGTTAATTATATAAATTTCTACGACATGTGTATATGTTTGAGGCGGAGATAAATAGCTATTTAAACTTACAACAGATTGTAAAATTAGCTAATAAAGGTTCATAAGTTATATTTTATACTGATAAAATAGTCTAATAAAACTTAATTGTTAAGTGGTTATTAATTGTTGATTTGTATTATTTAATTGTTAAATGATCAAATTAGTAATTAATTATATAAGATAATTAAATATAAGACTTATAAGCATTTGTGGGACAAATGTCGAAAATCGAAATGAACTGAATGGGTCCATTTGAACCATAATATACAAGGTCTTATAAGACATTTTGGTCAAAGTTTGGTGGTGTAATTAAACACATGGGATGTTCCCATGAATTGTTTACATTTCAAACCCCTATATATATACTCCTCATTTGTACACTTAAATCTTCTTTAAGTTTTAAGAGAGAAAAATCCTCTTAATAATATATATATATATATATATATATATATATATATATATATATATATATATATATATATATATATATATATATATATATATATATATATATATATATATCATAATATTATTAGTGTAATAATATTATCACATAATACAAGGTTTACTACTAAATTTACCTACTTAGTAACTTAGTAGTTGTTTGGGATAATCTTGGGTGTATCCTTAGGAGATCACCTTTTTGGTGGTTAGTAGTCTTGGAGGATCATTCTTATTCCATAGCTAAAGAACAACAATAAGGAAGGAGTCCTTGTGTTGTGCCCATAATCTTGCCTATACAATGTAAGAATTTTTATCTTAAGATGGTTTAATACCATCTTTTATACTTTTGTATGCATGCATGTAGATTTAGACCATTTTAGATTGTATTGTATTTTCAAGATCACTATATGAGTATTAACATGGTCTAAATAACTAACAACCCGTTCCCTCGACAAATTGTTGAAATTCTGAAGCAAGAAAGCTTTGGGATCCATCTGACCAGGAGGCTTCCAATTCCTGATGAAAGTCCAAAATATAAAAAACCCAAATGAAAAATAGATCTTAATTTCTACAATATTATTACTAAAACCCCAAAAGGAATCAAACTTTTTCATGAAAACAACATGATTAACCGAAAATAGAACAAACCCAAGTGAGAAATAGAGACATCGTACCAAAAGGAGCGATACACAGATGCCCTTATCCAGGAAATAGCCCTAAAATTCATATAATTACAATTGGTACTCTAGTCTCGGATTACAAGTTAATATACAAATTCCTGTGGAAAATGAAGATTAAATTGTAGTTTTTCAAGGGGAAAAGGGGGATGAAATTTAGAGGCCAAAAGCAAATGTAAACTACAAGAAATCAGATGAATACTTGACTATGATACTATATTTCAATCTTATACACAACTTCGTAACAACCTGAACAATAGCAAATGAACACAAGAACAGTACAAATATATAATTAACATGTTTATCAGTGTCTCTCATCAATAAAAAGGTAAAAAAAAATTGTGTGAATAATTGAGGGGAGAGGTAGTTGTGGAAAAGATGGAGGAGTACTATGAATATGATATACGAGGGATCAAGACAAATGTGACATCGTAGTTGTGGAAGACAAAGTAGAGTGCTAATTAGTTACACCAAAGGCAATCGAAATAAAAGTAAAGAAAGCCCAAATAAACACGGCCCATGAAAGACGATCCATTAAAGTAGAGTAGACTAAAAGTAAGAAAAGCCCAAATAAACACGGCCCATGAAATACGACCCATGAAAGTAGAGTAGAAAAGTTACTATTCATTATGAATAAAAACTTGTCTTACCCATATTTTAGTAAGGGCTATATTACCCATATTTTAGTAAGGGGTATATATATACACTTTCTTTTGTTTTTAGTTTTATAGCTTTTATTATATTCGTTATAACTACTGTTACTTTAACTACTTTCGCCAAAATTATTGGTAAGTAACTATTGTTATTTTCACTTTGTCACATCAATATTGATAATTTCACTACTCCTGTTATTACTTTTATTACTTTCACTTTCTCGTTCGTTGTTATATTGTTACTTTGACTATCATATTACAATATCCAATGTTACTACAATTGTTTTCATTACTAACAAAATTATTTTTTACTATTTATGCATGAAGTTTTAAAGGCTTATACATTTATATGAATATATTACATGTATGCATTAAATAAAATCAAAATAATTATGAAATATTATATTTTATTGAAATCTAGGTTAATTTTTTTACCTCTTAATATTTTCCAAAATATAACATACTTATATTATTTTCGTATATGTTACATAATTAACATCTTTATACTAATTAATATGGGTAATTAATATCATAAGTGAGACATGTTTATTTTTAAGGGAAATAACCATATTATGTTGTTCTCTAAAACTATAAAATATTTACATTAATGCCCCTTGGTCGGGTCCATCACACATTGCTATAATTAAAAGGGTTATTTCATAAGAATAATCCAACCTATACCAAAAAGTAAGTCTAGGTGACGTGCTTACTTATCGAAAATAAGAGTTCAAAAATAGACAAAGTTCAATGAAAGATAATTGAGGTCATAGGTTGGATTTTTCTCAGTTAGTCGTTAGTAGGGATTAATATGAGCGCATATTAATCCCTACTAACGACTAACTGAGAAAAATCCAACCTATGACCTCAATTATCTTTCATTGAACTTTGTCTATTTTTGAACTCTTATTTTCGATAAGTAAGCACGTCACCTTGACTTACTTTTTGTTTTTCCTTCTTCCTGGACAAAAAGTAAGTGAAGGTGACGTGCTAACCTACCGATAATAAGGGTTTAAAAATAGTCAAAGTTCAATGAAAGATAAATGAGGTTATAGGTTGGATTTTTCTTAGTTAATCGTTAGTATGGATTATTATGAGAAGATGGGACATAGGTTGGATTATTCCCATGAAATAACCCTAATTAAAAACTATATAGTATAATTAATTTGTATAGATTTATTTAATTGCATTAAAGTCTTTTGGTTTCGGAAATATATAAATACTAGATTTCATGCTCGGGCATTGCCCGGTAATATCTTGACATGATTTCAAAATAATTATCGTAACAGTTAATCTTCTAAAAATTCTTAGTATAATAGGCATATATAGAGCATAATTTAAGTATGATTGTTTTTTATGGCTAATGAAACATCAGATGTATGTATCGTCATCAATGGAACAACATGGAACGTTGTAAGTGCCTGAAACATTAATGGAAACGAAAACATGTACCTCCGATTCAATGGTCTTGGAAAGACGTATACACATTACGCATCACTGTCAAAATAATTTTTTATGCATATATATTTTTTTATAATAACTTGTATACTTTTCATTTGAGGATAATCTTGAAGAAATTTTTTATCCAATATTTCTAATATATGAAGATAGTTGAAACTCATATTCTTTTACCTTTAACTCGTATTTTTTTTTACGTTAGATCGTATTCTTTTTACTTTAACTCATATTCTTATCTTAGTAGCTCGTATTATATTCTTATTAGCTCGTATACTTTTACATTAACTTGTATTCTTATCTTAATAGCTTGTATTATATTCTTATCTTATTAGCCCGTATTTTTCTTACATTAGCTTCTATTCTTTTTACACTAGTAGAATAATAGCTTTTTGCGGTGTTTTTGGTGTAGCAGCAAATAAGGGGGCCGCAAATAGAAAAAGCTATTTGCGGCGTTTTTAATACGCATCAAATAAAAGCTATTTGAGTCATTTTTTCAAAAAAAAAACGCAGCAAATGAGATTGTTTATTTACGGCGTTTTTTTCAAAAAAACGCAGCAAAGTAAAAAAAAAAATATTTTTAATTTTGTTTTTTAACAAAAAGAATCGAAAACGAACCTGATTTGAATAGAATAACTCTCAAATATATTTTTCCATAAGACAATCTTTCAAGATTTTTGTAAATATTCATACATCAAATAGAAACAAAACACATACAATATATACTTGGAAACTAATTACAAGACACTAAAATTAGATCGACTTGGGAATGAAGTGGCTGCTATAGCCAATGAAATTAGTCGATGATATACTATTTCATCTAAAAGCTACATTGAATAAAAAACTACTTTGTAAACTGCATTCTTCCCTAATGCAAATTCTTTGTTGACATCAATTGCTCCCAATTGTTTTCCCCTTTTATTCAAGCGACACCTCTGTTTGGGTCAATCTACCTGCTGCGACCTTCTTGGTCATCCTTGTCCGTTACTTCTCAATGGATTTTGAGATGCGACGAAAAGCTGTTATAGCAAAACTAGGTTTAAAAGTCCTTTGATACTAACCTTCTCTTTTTGCTCAACAAATGTCATCAACTCATAATATTAAAAACCCTTATGTACAAAATTCAATCCAACAAATAAAACAAGTGCTGTCATCGGTCGTGTCCTATGTGGCATTGCTGAAGAAGAAGCTTCTGTCCTGCAATTATAGTTACAAGAATTATGAAACATAAACTGTAGCAAATGACTGATGCAAATAAGAGTATCCCATAACTTAAGAAATAATCTCTATACCCTCTCTATCTAATTTAATAGTTTGTGTTTGCATTCTGCTCTTTTTATAAGTGCCTATTCAAATAAGAGTAGCGAGTTCAGCAACCATTCTCCACCATACAAAACATGCTTATAAAGTAAACGTAAACTACTTGATGAATCATAACAAAATGAAATACACAAATTAACTGATGCAATAGAGAAAGTACCATTTTTCTCCCGTGTGCGGGCTGTGCCAACAAGTATCCTGATTAGTCGTCTAGATGACTAGAGTTGCCTCAATACCTGCACGAAGAGGGAAGCGCACGTTATGATCACATCTAGTTCTTCCTTTGTAGCAGTACTAACCCAGTAGTGTAACAACCCGACCCGCCACCGTCGTAACACAAACCCAATAAGATGTGTGTGCACTTTTGGGCCCGTTATTTGTCCTCACCTAAGCCCAAAAGCACAAGGCCTTGTTACTAAGTGGTGGGTGGAAGCTATTATAAACATATCACAAGCCTCACATTCTACCGATGTGGGACAAATTTCCTCTCATACTCTTGGGGTGTTACAAACTCCCCCACTTAAAGAACACAACGTCCTCGTTGTGCCTCAAACAAACTTGACCATAGCCAAGCCCAGAATCCTCCCCGCTAGGTGGGTGACCCGGTACTCCCGACCACAGGCTCACCACACGGTCGCAGGGTCGCTCTGATACCATTTGTAACAACCCGACCCGCCACCGTCGTAACACAAACCCAATAAGATGGGTGTGCACTTTTGGGCCCGTTATTTGTCCTCACTTAAGCCAAAAGCACAAGGCCTTGTTACTAAGTGGTGGGTGGAAGCTATTATAAACATATCACAAACCTCACATTCTACCGATGTGGGACAACTTTATTTCCTCTCATACTCTTGGGGTGTTACAAGTAGTTTATGACTTTCTGCTTCATATGCTCCTAATGTCGGAAAATGAGCTAATCACATTAATTTGTAGAGCGTACTTGATTGCACAAGTACATTGAACTGTAAAGTAGGCTCACAATTTATTTGAGTTGATTTATAGAACAAAAACAATTTATCAACTTCTGTAAACGGTCCTAGTACGAGAGTATGAAACCTACGATATTCTTGATCTAAAATATGCGCCAAATAAAAGCAACTATGGTCATAGTTCCATACCTGTAATTGTCCTCAACGCACATGCCTGCAACTGGATTTAATTGCCAACTCATTGATTGCCTCTAGTCAATTGGAGCTACTACTGTGGTCTGTGGAACACAAACACAACCAACAAAAACTAATTCTAATCCCAGAACCAGAGAAATAGTATTCGTAGCAATATTAAACACTCCATACATAACTAAAAGGGCCTATTGAAATTAGTAATATAAACTGGTGAATCAGTGCAAATTCGGGTGAATAATCATAAACTTGATTCTCAACCCTCAAACTCTAGATAAGATTCAACATGACTATAATAGAAGGGACGAATACGTTACAGGAAAACGCAATTAACAATGCTAAGAATCACGTACAAGTCCCATTGATAAACCAGGTTGCAATGTGATACAATTAGCATATTAAAGAACACAATTATCAATCTAAAAGAGAAACATAATTTTTAGATCCAGTGAACCAAATTAGAACAAACAAAAAAACAAATCAGAAACAACCACATTGAAAATAAAAAACACTTTATGTTGTTTTAGTTCCTTGCAGCAGCTAAAATCCCAACCATAAAGGACTTCAGTTCAGCAGTCTTGCAACTGTGATGTTGAAGAACTTGTTTAACCCAGTCAAAGAACTGCAGTGCACTCGTTCCTGCCAGTGCATCAGCATCTGCCACATCTACTTTTGCAAGTGATCAACATCTCATGTTCATGAAGCTTAAATCCATGGAAAGTTCTGACCCTAACATGGAATTGAATCTGTCTTAAAATGTTCTGCCAAGTATTTTCTTTGCCTTAAAAAATATAAATGGAGTGGGGGTGTGGGGGTGTAGGAGGAGTCTACATGCCCTAATCAACAAGGTAGTCACCCAACCTCTCGACAACCAAGTTGCACTGCCCTGGAGTGATTGACTCGTCATATATATAACCCAAATATCAGTGCTGCCCCTGTCTTCTTAATGCATACTCCTCCGTCTCCCTGCACTCACCGACACCCATTGCCATTTTGATATACAATACAATATATACATATATTTAAATTAGGAATTGATGATGTATACCTTCTTTCCACGAATTGAAATAATAATCGATAATTGAACCAATAAAGACTAATATAACAACTGGTGAACAGTCCATAAGCAATTAATTGGGACGAACAAAACAAGATATTCATTAGGCTATAACATCTGCTTCAATTACATTAACCATATATCATCAGTTAATACTGATATCTAAACGAAACCATCAACATGACATTTAAAAAGCAATCTCAGATCTGAAGCTAACCCTATAAATAAAACAAATCATAAAAATCATAAAAATCGTAAAAGATCGAAAAATCTAAAAAGGAAAGTAAGATTGAGAGACCATAAAAATGAATTGAATTAATCGTATTGTATTTCGCTAATTCAAACTCCAATTAATCGAAAATAGTTAACCCTAAAAGCCAATGCACATACCTAATTTAGAATAATGGGAATAGAGGAGATGGTGAGGTGGTGAGTTCCGTCAATTGGCGTCGATTTCCAGTGGCGGTGAGGCGGTGGTTGGCAGATTTGCGGTGGTTGTCGAGGGAGTTCGGGAGGGAGATTCAGTAATGATGTGTATGTTTATTGTTTTATTGTTTTGGGAATGAATAAACACGAAATGAGTAAACACACGGAATGCGCCTAATTCAATAATGTTTTAGGGACGTACTTTTTCCCATACGAATTTTACTCTTTCACATACGATTTTTACCGTACTATCCTTTTCATTCTTTCTTTCCCTCACACAATTTATTTTTTTCTCCCTTCCTCTGCCTCCTTTCACCACCAAGACAATAACACCAAACATTCACCACCTCCGTTCAGCACCAACTTTATAGCCCCTACCCTGCTCCGACCACCGCTTCGACCACCGCCATTCAACATCGAATTTTTGATGCGCCCACCGTGCCACCACCAGCTACGACCGCCGTACTGCCCTCTAGTGACCTATACATGCACTTATTTCCCCAGATCTGGTCGACTAACCGAGTACAATAGGTTGTAGTGGTTGTTGGTTGTTGGTTGTCGGCTGTGACGTTGCACGATGTTGCTTAGTTTCTTTTTTTCATATGAATTAATGTAATTAATGTATTATCAGGATGATTCAATTATCAAAAACTCAAATTGAGTAGTGCATGTGAGAAAGAGAAGCAAGTACTTCAGCTTCATGAATTTTGAGAGCAAGAAGCATACTCTCTTGGTTTGTGTATGGAGAGAAGTCAAAGAAAGCAAAAAATGACACGTGATGTCACTCTGGGGCCAGCATCTTCAGCCTTTTGTATTAAGGGGAAGAGCTCCTGCTACTCCGATGTGTAAATAAGTTAAAAGCAGAAGATAAGCCCGGAGGGTAAAAGGATATTATAATCTTTCATTAGTCGCACGCTTCTTACATTGAGGCGTCCTTACCTTTCGATGAATATTCATGAATTGACATCCTCCATTAAATAAAAGGTTCGGATCCAGGCTTTCTCTCTCTAAATTGTATACCCTGATTGGATTTAGGAAAAGAGGCGGTGCATTTCTGTCAATCTTGACAATCTTTGTGGGGTTGGTGGTAAAGGGAAGCTGCTCCAAATTTGGGAAAAGTTTGATTAAGTTTTTAGAGGGAGAGAATAGAATTTTGGTTTTTTGGGTAAGGGGTAATGAATGGAAAACTAATGAAAAAATGTATGTGATTGAGTAAAATCCGTATGTGAAAGAGTAATTCCGATGTTTTATTCTATTTTTTTTAATATATACTTAATTGCGGCATTTTTCACAAAAACGCCTCAAATGACATATTTGAGGCGTTTGTTTACAAAACGCCTCAACTGACCCATAAACTATTTGCTGCTATTGGCCTAAAATGCCTCAAATAGATAGCCGTAAATAGTTGTTTTTCTACTTGTGTTATATTAGCCCGTATTCTTATATGCTCATGTTTGTAAGGTCGTGATCCTCTTATATGCTCGTATGTGTTTTTTACATTAGCTCGTATTCTTATCTCAGTAGGTCGTTTTTTTTTTTACATTAACTCGTATTCTTAGCTTAATAGCTCTATATTAGCTCGCATTCGTACGTGTTAATAGCTCGCGTTCTTATGTGCTCGTATTTTTTAGTTCCTGATACTCATAAGTTCTTATTTCTTTTACATTAGCTCGTATTTCTTATATCGTATATTGTACCTCGTATTCTTTTAATTATACCTCGTAATCTTAAGTGCTTATTTTATCATGAAATTTGACGTCTTGCAAATCTAGTTCTATTTTTTTAGCTCGAGAAGTGTTTCAATTAACTCGTGTTTTCGTATTCTGTTGACATTAGCTCGTATTCTCATCTTAATAGGCCGTATTCTTATGTGCTCGTATATTTAAGTTGTGATCCTTTTAATCTCGTATTCGTATTCATTTGTGCTCATATTTTGAAGCTCGTCTTATCTTAATAGCTCGTATTGTTTTTTCATTAGCTCGTATTCATTTGTGCTCGTATTTTAAAGCTCGTCTTATCTTAATAGCTCATATTGTTTTTACATTAGCTCGTATTCTTTTTATATTAGCTCGTATTCTTAGGTTAATAGCTCGCATTCTTCTGTGCTCGTATTTTTTAGCTCGTGATTCTTTTAATCTCTTATTCTTTTTACGTTAGCTCATATTCTTATGTGTTCGTATTCTGTAGCTCGTATTTTTTTAAATTATACACGTAAACTTAAGTGTTTTATATAATCATCAATACATCTATTTATGCATTTAATTAAATAAGAGAAAGGAAACAACAAATTATACCATAACTTTACCGTAGCCAAAACTCTTAGTTTACAATCAATTATTTTATTAATTAATTCAATAATTATCCAGCTGATATTTTATTACTTTTTAATTAATTTTTTACTTATATACTTAATTTATTTAACCAGAGTAATAGTCAATGTAATCGCTCCAAAAAAATAATTATCTAACTGATATTTTATTACTATTTAATTATCTTTTTATTTATATAATTTATTTATTTAACTAAAGAAATAACCAATGAAATTGTTCTAAAACAATAGCCAATGAAATCAATTATTTTATTAACTAATTCAATAATTATCCAATTAATATTTTATTAGTATTTAATTATCTTCTTATTTATATAGTTAATTTATTTAACCAAAGTAATAGCCAGTGTAATCGCTCTAAAAATAATAATTATCCAACTGATATTTTATTACTATTTAATTATCTTTTTATTGATATAATTACTTTATTTAACCAAAGGTAATTTACTTTTTTAATTATCTTTTTAAAAATTTCAATAGATATCAGCTAATTTTTAAAAATTGTTTTTACATTAGCTCGTATTCTTATCTTAATAGCTCGCATACTTTTTACATTAGCCTGATTCTTATCTTAATAACTGGTATCTTATCTTATTAGCCCGCATTCTTCTTATGTTAACTCGTATTCTTTTTATATTAGCTCGTATTCTTATATGTTCATAGTTTTAAGTTCGTGATCCTCTTATATGCTCGTATTTTTTTTACATCAGCTCGTATTCTTATCTTAATAGCTCATATTCTTAGCTTAATACCTCCATTAGCTTGTATTCGTAGGTTAATAGCTCATGTTCTTATTGCTCGTATTTTTTAGTTCGTCTGTTAAGTTCTTATTCTTTTTACATTAGCGCGTATTTCTTATATATTCGTAGTTTGTAGCTCGTATTCTTTTAATAATACCTCGTTAATTTAAGTGCATAATATATCATGAAATTTGAAGTCTCGCAATTCTGGGTCTATTTTTTAGCTTGAGAAGTGTTTCAAGTCGCTCGTCTTTTCATATTCCGTTTTCATTAGCTCGTAGTCATCTTAATAGGCTGTATTCTTATGTGCTCGTATATTTAAGTTTGTGATTCTTTTAAACTCGTATTCTTTTTTACATTAACTCGTATTTAATTGTGCTTGTATTTTGAAACTCGTATTATTTTATTATCAGTAAGACTCACGAAAGTCTTAAGACTCTGCCACATTAGCTTCCCACTAACTTTTATTATTATTCTATTGTTCAGACCCACCTCAGATTTTATGCATTATCCCTCAGACTCACCTCAAACTCTACTTTTCCACTACACTTTTTTTATGGGGTTTTAGATAAAAAGGAAAATAATAATCCTTTAATACATGACAAGTCAACCATTTGTTGGTTGTCATTTATAAACGGTGGGGTCAAGATTTTGTAGAGCCTTAAGTTGAGTCTTGGATTTCCAAGACTCTACTTAAGACTTTGTCAAGATTTGAATAGATTATTGGGGGTCTTGAGTGAGTCTTATCTCAAGACTCATGTGAGTCTTGTCTTAAGACTCACCAATAAACTTACCCTTAATATATCATCAAAATTTAAATAGATTTTGGTATGCTGATTATTAAACTGCATCCAAGAAATATAAGAAATTTACTTAGATCACAATGGCAACCTAGTGTTGTTTATATCCAATGTAAGACCATTTAGAAATTCACCTTGATCAATTAGTTGTTGTATGTCCCTGGAGAGTTGTGCAACGCCATGCTTGATTTGTACATTCGGCAAAAGAGATCTCATGTTTTTGAGTTTGTTGCTAATAGTGTGAATCTCGACCATGCTTGATGCTTTGAGTAACAGTTGTTGTATGATGATGTAATACACCATCTGTGAAACTGAATATATAATAAATATTAAATACTAATGAGTCTCGAAATTTATTATATTTTTCAATTGAATAAACTCATGTATGGAAAAAACGTTTATACATCTAGCAAGACCTTATTCTTTTGTCCTATCTATATATTAGGATGTATCAAAGTAAAAAAAAAAACTTCAATCGAATTTGCATAATTATATTAAGAGGAACAAATAAAGCTAATACAATTGTAGTATATAAAAGCATCGATAACGTCAATCAAGACCACCATTCATTTTGTTATCTTATTTTTTTTTTTGACAGTTGATTAGGATACATCTCATACTAATGCCTTAGCAATAGTATGAGCTGATCTGTTTAAGTACCTAGGGCAATGACTCAACGAAAAACAGTGACAACTAGAAATAACATTAAGAAAAGACGTGACGGTTGACTTGACATCTTTATACATTAACCCGCATCCATTTGCTTGGAGCACCAAATTAAAGCAGTCCGAAGTCGCATCCAAATGAAGAAATCCCATGTTGATTGCATGTTGACAGGCCAACACAAGAGCTACGGATTCCGCGTGCGAAGGCGAAATTGCCCAGAAGACCGAACCTCCTTGACCCAAAGAAGAGCCATTCTTATCTCTGAAAATCCAACCTGCTGAAGACTGCCGATCACTCTTCCATGCCACATCACATTTGACTCGAACAGAATCCGAGCACATTTTTGATCCCACAAGGAAAACTGGATAATGATTGATGATTCGCATAGCAGTCGTCATCTCCTCATCCTGAAAGATCCCATTATTTCCTCCCGTACGATTAGAGAGCATCGAGAACACAGTTGTATTATCCGAAGCTAGGAGATTGATCTTGTTAATGAGGATAGTAGGAGAGAGGTTGGAGTTGTACATGTTGAAAATTCTTTCATTGCGATTACACCAAATCACCCAAAGTGTCGAAATAAACGAGGATATAGCCACCAAGCTGTTAGATTGTTTATCCAGAAATCGTATCCAATTGGCAACCCAAAGCTGAATAGGTATATGTTGGACAGTTGTTGTGCGAATTCCCAAAGGCGCTGCATTCCAAATTCGTGACGCAATTGGGCAATCCCTAAGAATATGCTCAGTAGTTTCAGAAATCTGATTTCCATAACAAAAAACACACAGACCATCCGAGTTACCATTCCTCTTCCTTATCTCTGCAGCACAAGGGAGGGAGTCTGTCATAATCTTCCAAAGGAAGAGTTTCCATTTGTTACAAATCTTCATGTTCCAAAGTTTTTTACATTGCATAGCAGAGAAAAATTTGGATTGTCTCGCCCTATCTTTAATAGTTGCATTATCCTTCCACCAACTCCCAAACGCAATCACATATCCAAATTTTGCGTAATACAGTCCATTTTTGGTAGGCGACCACACCATAGTATCCACATCATAAGGAGACGGAGAAGGTAAAGAAAGAATGTCAGTCATAATCTCGCCAAGGCCGAACGAAATAATTTTACCAGGGTCCCATATCCCGTCATTATTTTGTATGTCCGAGACCTTAGCAGCCGGCAAAAAAACTTCATTTAGATTCAAAAGGCTGATGAGGTTATTATTTTTGATCCATCTATCCCTCCATAAGTCTAGATTGGAGTTATAACCCACCTGCCATGATACGTTACTGTGAAGAAGTTGAAGTCCCCATGAAATACTTTGCCCTCCCCAAGACATTTGTCTCCCCCTCACAATATGATTTCGATTATGAAAGTAATCGGCTACTTTATACTTAGCCCCCACCACACGACTAAGCAGAGATTCCGGTTGTGTGAGGATTTTTCATCCTAATTTTGCTACTAGACATTGATTAAAACACGATGTACGTCTAATACCTAAGCCCCCTTCAAATTTTATTAGGTGCAAAAAACTCTTGCTACACCAGTGAAAGCCATTTCCACCTCGAGTATTTCCCCACCAAAATTGTGAAATTAAAGAATCAATCTTCGACGTCACACTTACCGGCATACGAAATACCGATAGAGAGAATAAAGATAGTGAGGAAAGAACCGAAATGATAAGAGTTAACTTACCCGCAGCAGATAAGAGTTTGTTGTTCCAAGAAAAAATCCTCTTTCGTACCTTTTCAATAATAAGGGCGTTAAATTCCTTTTTTGACCTACCACTGTCGATGGGCAGGCCCAAGTAAACACCCATTTCCTGTGGCATTTTGTTATCTTATTAGCAATGATAAACTATCAAGATCCACATGTTTGAAAAAATGCTTCAAAAAACTATTCGTTTCAAGATTCACATCTTGTATTGTTAGTATATTGATTATGATTCATTATCAATAACAAACTCTTAGAATCAAAAGCGCTTTATACTGACATGGTACATAAATTATGATTCACATCTTGTATTGTTGTATACGAAAATAACCCCTTAGAAAATTTAAGGCAAACCAAAAAAGGTACATAAACATAAGTTTTATACTGACCTTATCATATCATATTGGTTTGATTGTCATTGTCTTAAACAACATAATTCTGTATAAAGAGCCACAAATGTCATTAGTCGTGTTACAGTTATAACATATTAGTGATAATCAGAAACATAAATTATAAACATATATGTTCATCCTTTTAGCATTATACAAAACTTCACAAAAATAAAGCATTATAAGACGAAGGGCAATTGGGCATAACTAAAAATAATAACGATAATATATTAGTGTCATATTAGTGTCATTGCATGATTACGTATACATTGAGGATGATAAAAGGTGTTGGGAGCATATATATATATATATATATATATATATATATATATATATATATATATATATATATATATATATATATATATATATATATATATATATATATATATATATATATATATATAATAGCATAAGCAAACTATTCAAGCCAAAGTATAATACCAATGTTTCATAGGAAAGTGGTTTAAACCATTATTAACTTTTAGAGTTCTAGTGTTCCTCTGTTATTTTTGATTTCAAATAGAGTATTAGGCTTTTAGGTGTTCATTGTCTATCAAATTCATGGGCGGAGTATTTACCAATTTGTATAGTTGTATCTCATAGCACATAAATATCACTCAAAAAGTTCATCTTTTAAGTATATACTCCCTCCTATTCGTAATAACCTTCCCTATTCGGGGAAGGCACGGAGAATAAGGAGGGGATTATTATATTGGAAAGTATTGGTGTGAGGTTGGGTAATTGGAGAGAGGGTATGTATTGTGGGGTAATTGTTGTGAGTAAGGTGATTAAAATAAGTATAAAGTATGAGTATGGTGGGGTATTTGGTGGGGTGAGGTGAATAAAATATGTATAAAAACTTTACTAAATAAGGAAATAGGGAAGATATTGTGAATAGACGAAAAAGGAAATAGGGAAGGTTATTATGAATAGGAGGGAGTACTAGAATTCAAGCCCGGGCGTTGCCCGGGTAATATCAAAACAATAGCTTTCAAGTATTTATCCCGTATTTTACATCCAGAACTGACTATTTACCCACACTTAATAATTATTTATAACTTGTTTTGACAATGCACAAAAACTAAAAAACATCATGGATTAATTACTCTTGAAATTGGAACAAAAACGTCATAATTTTTTATGCTAAATCTGAAGACAATTAGACTCTTTTCTTTTAAACTTAATTTCAGCTCATTTCAATTCAGTTCAACTTTATTCAATTCAGTTTAGCTTCATTTAGTTTAGTTCGATGAGTTTAGTTCAGCTCTTCTCTTCAAAACTTAACTCTTATTTCATATAAGTTCAGTTTCATTAAGTTCATTTTAGTTCAGTTATTAAACTCCACTAAGTTCAGTTCTGATATTTCCAGTTCAAAAGAACAACACCGTATACAATCTCGTGATTTGTATCGAAAAGTCAATTAAAATTAAACTCTAAATTTTGGATGATGAAATTGCAAAACATGAATTTCTTTGTACTCGGACCACGATTCTGGATTGAATGAGTATAAGTAAGAATTTGTGAATTACGATAGTTACGTATTTAACAAATAGACGAAAAATGTCAAACTGAAAGAGATATAAAAAATTTTATTTGTAATATTAGTGTTGTAGTAATACTCGTAATAGATAAAGTTTATCCTTTTACCTTTATTTAATCTGTTTCTAACTTCTTTTTTATAATTTCTTAAATAATTTTTTTATGTTTACTCATAGTATTAAAGTCAAAAAGATTAGTTTTTGTATTTCGAGTCTTGAAACTCTAATACTTTCGTATTTGGTTATTTCGTTTTTATTATTGAAACGCTAATACTCAACCGAAGGAAACTTATTATAAGCTATTTGTCGCTTACGTCCCCTAGCTAATCACTACTACAAAAAAAGCGTTGTTGTTGATTTCGCTTTCTCGAATATCTAGATATTTAAACCATGTATTATTATTATAATATTTAAAAGTCAATAGGGAAAATCTTGCTTGAGTTAGAGCGCAATCAGGTTCACTAATTAATTCAACACGACAACCAAACTTTAATTTTATGTGCATAATATTGCTAGCTAAATTTGTATATCATCCACTTTACTTTCCTTCCTTGATTTGGCTTTTTAACGTGTTAATGTGTTCCTCATCCTGCTTCGTGATTCTTTCCCCGGGATTCCTCATCCCCTTTTGACATCACCCCCATACCCATATCCTCTTCCCCTTTGATAGTGTATGTCAGTATGTGTGATTTGGTTATGTACCTGCGTCCAACATCCCTACCCAAGTTTGAGTATCATCTTGGATATAATTCACATAGGATATGCACATTATTTGAAACTAATAGAGAATATATACTATTGCAATAGGAATAAATCTTCAGTCAATTATATAACACATATTCTATATTTCTATTCACAATAGGCTCTAAATGAGTGCGTAATATATAGAAATTGGTTTTTAAGCAAGCAATATGGAAGAATACAGTAAACTTACCATTCATCACATCTTCTATGGCCCTTTATCTATAATTTCATCCTGACATCGTCTCAGATGAGAATTTGTGCTTATTGTAATTTGAAGCGCAGTTGTCACTACTTGACAAATGTATGGTTGGATTCGTAGACTTAACATCCTGAGAACTTGAAACATCCCGCTGTTCATTTCTTCCTTGTTTAGAATTCATGTGATCCAATGTAGATGCACCAATACGACTGTCATTACTCTGCGCCAAACGCTCATTCTCTGTCGGTTCCATTCGTTCATTTGACTCCAAATAAGTATTAAATGAAACTTGATGCCCGTCGTTGAGGGTACCAAAGATAAATTTATAATTCCTAAACTTAAACTATAGATAGTGAAAGTCAGGGTCGAACCACAAGGAGGTGGGGAATGTTTATTGCTTGATGTTAATGTTTCAGGTAACAATTTTTAGGGGTTTGATTTGTTGATTACTAAGTCTAAAGCAGGGATTAGAAATAAGACAAGAAAATAAAGATGAGATTAAAGCTATATTAAAAGAGATGCTAGGATGTTTAGGTAATAAATAGCTAAGGTAATATAAATCCTAAGGTCAACATGTATTGTAGTCGCGTAAGGGGTGTAACATATCCTTTCGGTCTATGGTACCTAATAGCTCCTTTCGGCCTATGCTATTAGTTCCTAGGTCTCACAATTATTGGGTGTCAACAATAAGGGTGATTCCTAAATCCTAGGTCACATACCTTTCAGTCTTAAGTAACCTAGCCGTCTTAAGGTGTAAACCAATGCCCTTCCCGTATCTCTCAATCTTTGGTAGGTCATTACTAACATCTTACAAGTCTCCTTTCAGTCTCATTGTAGGGTATTATAGTCAACAAAGAAAGACGAAACAGAATACATACGCGAGTGGGTCGACCGACCAGCTAGCCCAGTCGGCCGACCACAGCCTTGGTCGACCGACCCATTATTTGAGTCGGCCGACCACGGCTCTGCTACAGGTCAGTCTCGGAATTTTATTACCTATGCATATTCATCCCCTACATCCTAACATATGGAATTTAGCTACTCATGGAAATTGAAATAATAACAATAACATTAATAAAAACGGAATTCATGATGAACATCAATCTAAACATGCAATCAATAATAAAGCTTGGGATTCTTTCTTAACCGAATACAAGTAATTATAAGAACAATAATAAAACTTAAATTAGGAGAGTAATTACCGGAAATAGGATTAAGGTAGAACAGGAACAAACTTTATTGATGAATGTTGAAAGATTGAAGAACAAACTAAAAGTACTTGAGAATTATTGAAAGATTACAACTTAAAGAGAAAACTAAAATTAGGAACTTGGTGATAGAAGATTTCTAGATTAAGAACTGAATGATTAACCCTAATCACGTAATTTTGCTTAAATAGGCGGAAATAAAGAGTTTCCTAATGACCTAAACACTTTAATGGGCTTCGCGGAAACTTCTGGGTCTGCGCTGAGGTCGGTCGACCTAAATAGTGGGTCGGTCGACCTGTTTACGGGCTTCAAGAATTTTCTGGGCTTTTCCAAAGCAGAGGCAAAGTCGGCCGACCCAAATAGTAGGTCGGTCGACCTAAATAGTAGGTCGGTCGACCTATTGTCGGGACTGCAGCGCGCGTCGATCTTAAAACAGCTGCCATTTCTTCGTTACTTATTGTAATCAAGCGATTCTTGCGGCGTTGGAAAGCTAAGAGGATAAGCTTTCACCTCCAACTAGAATCCCTCCATTATAAGCTCTAGAACTCGAGATATAGCCATTTGAAACAGGCTGCAATGTCGTGGATCGATTCTTTGCTATATGCACCTTTGCTTATGCTATCTTCAGGCCTTGAAATGTGCGCTAGGCTTGTTCTTTTGTGTCCTTAGCCATAAAAATCAGTTGAGGACGGATTTGGTTTAAAATCGCCCTTTTCCGCATAAATCTGCAAAAGAGCATAAAAATACGAAAGTAGACATTTGTTGGGAAATAAATGCTAAAACATAGTAAATGAGCGACAAAATGCGTGTAAAAATAGATGTAAAACATCATAAAATAGTCACGCATCAAATTCCCCAAACCAAACCTTGCTTGCCCTCAAGCAAGAAATAGACTCGATCTTAACTAATGGAACGATTTCAATCTCAGAGCGAAATTTACATGTAAGCCTAAACCAATGCCAAGTACAAAATGAGAAAGTATTTAAATCATGCAAACGAGTTATGGTGTCGTCAAACTTTGCAAGACTAGAGACTATAGAGACTTTATACCATGGACTCTCGCGATACGCTCGAGACACTCATGAAGCAAAGGGTGAGTATATGTAAAAGATAGAAAGAAGTAATTTTGTAGAGACACTCACCTAACTGCGACCCATGAAACATGCCTGCAATCTAACATGAACAGAAATTCTACAACTATGTATAACGAACCCATTAAGTGACCCAGATACATGCAATTGAGGTAATGAAAGATATGTGAGGTAAAAGGTAAAAGTGGTTAAGATGTTTTTGGATTTGTGGGGTTAGTAGCCAAGCTAGTAAAACCGGTTCCCAACGACATATTTCACAACTTTTGACATTAAGAAGGTGCTCTTTTGTAGCACAACTCTCACATTATATATAAGAAAGGACCCCCAAATATTTTGAATGAAGTACGGGAGTGATAACGCATAAAAGAAAGGGATTTTAGAACGAAATTTTGAATTCTAACACTGTCAGGTGGTCGGCCGACCTATGAAGGGGGTCGGTCGACTGACTTTTTGCTGTATATTTTGATTTTTTCATTTTTGTTTTTCTTTTCTTTCTTTCTTTTTCTGAATTTTTCTGTTCTTTTTCTTCTCTTTCTTTCTTTTCTTTCTTTCTTTTTCTATCTCTTTTTGCTCAAGATAGCATATAAACCAAGATGCCTCAAAAGTTAAACCAAAGACCACAAATACTAGCTTGGAAGGGTAGGCTAAATATGGGATGTAGTTTTGGGGGAATAAAAAGGCAAATTTGGCTATGTAGGGCTTACGGGTAAATAAGAGAAAAGGGATCCCAAATGCACGTATCAAGATTCACAAAACGAGATAGTAAAACAAGTATATAGCAATTCAAGTTCATGTTTATGCATATTGATTTAACATGTTCCAAGGGGAGTACTACTCACATCCTAGACAACTGGTTTAAAAATGAAACCAGTAATAAGGCTCTAAAACTTAGAATGTATAGTAGGTTGCCAAGGTATAAGTCAAGTCTCAAGATATACAAATAGTTTGACAAAAACTCGTAGATATGCAAAAGACTTTCATACTAAAACAAGTTGGCAAGGCAAGGTAAAGGCATAAACATGTAGGATAGCAAAATCATCCTTGAAATACTCTCGTTCCGACTCGACCTATATGCTAAAATAAACGTGCATTTTTTTGGAAATTTTGAATTTTTTTTCATTTTTTTGGATTTTTTGTATATGCAAGGAAAAGAAAAGAACGATGCAATACGGAAATGCAATAAACGTGTGACAAAATGCAATGCATGTGACACGAAACCATTCCCTAAACCAACCCGCACAATGTCCCCATTGTGCATTAGCCTAAGTAAAGGTTTCACAAAATTAAAGAAAAGATGCAAGGAAAATAAAAACCAAGGAAAAACTGGAAAGAACTCACTGGATTATGAAGCGAATGAGAAAAACCTCCCCAAACCAACGTAAGCTGGGAGGTTTTGGTGGCTAGCAGTCCCACTCAAGTACCCAAGATGGTTGCACGATTTCAAGGAAGAAACGAACATACTGTGACAGATGGGCAGGTCGACCGACCCATGTATTAGGTCGACCAACCTTCCTGCAGAATGCAGGAACTCCAGGAATGCAGAGACTAGGTCGGCCGACCTTCATCTCTAGTCGGTCGACCCCTCTGCTGCACAACACCCTTCTTTTCTTCGGAAATAACTTGTATTAACCAAGTCATTCTTCTTTAAACCTGAAAAATCATCATATATGCGCCCAACAAATGCGCAAGATCCCAGAACCAAGTCTAAAAAAAGTCTCAAAACATAGCAAAAAAAACAAAGAGAGCCTAAGTCTAAAAACAAGAACAAAAAAATAGTCCAACAAAAAATTGAAATAAAACGCTTGACTAGCACTACGACTCAGCAGCAAGATACCCTAAAGTAGGGCACTTGGCTAAAAGAGGTTCTTTCAGCAGTATGGACCGCTACGCTGGGCTTCCAGACAACAGGCCTAGATGGAGGAAGAGTGTCTGGTGTCGCGTAAGCTATGACACGCTTCTTTACTTTGCCCGGCCTATCTTCTTCAGCAACTTGCTCCAATTTGTCTCACTAGTATCACCAGGATCTCCTATGCCCTCTTTACCATGACCTTCAGCAACAGAAATAATAGGATGGTCCTCCAATTTTCTCTTAAGCTTAAGGCCCTTGACGATCTCCAAGATTTTTCCGAACTGATGCTCCAATTTTACTTTCTCCAAATGATCCGGATATGGGACTGCAATGCTTGTCACAGAATCAACAATCTTTGACTCTTTTAACTTCAGAATCTCCGTCGAGGCATTGATGAGAAGAGAGTCGGGTAGCTCAGGAGGCGAACCCACAATCTGCTCAGGTAACGTGGTCGGTCGACCGGGTATACTGGTCGATCGAACAGGTGCTGTATTATCGAAATTTTCCTGTTCTGCAGAAACTAATCTCACATCAGGTGTCGAGGGCAGTCGACCTGATGTTGTGGTCGGTCGACCTTCTGACCTGTGCACGGGATCAGTTTCTTCGTTCTGAACTACGGTAGAATCATCCTTTGGGGTTGAATTGGTACCTCATAAGCTTTCTCAAGTTCTTCGGAACGGGCGTTATTGGATGTTTCAAGTGCGGCAACATGACATATTTCAATACTTGTTTTCAGTGAATTCCCACGTGAATTTCCATTTTCAGTTCTATGAACCGCCAACTCCTCAATAAAATCCCAACCCTTGTCATAAGCTACATTATGAAAATGAAATCCACCGTTTGTAAGGATGGCTCTGTAGTCATCATACAAAGAGTTATAGAATTGGTTGCAAAGGTATCACTCCTCAAAGCCGTGGTGAGGAACGGATTGAACCAACTTCTTAAAACGGGCCCACGCTTCATGAAATTCCTCATCAGGTCCTTGCTGGAACATAAAAATTTGAACTCTCATAGCATTGGTTTTCGCTGGCGAAATGTACTGTTTGCAGAAAGCTAATGCCAGAGATGTCCAATCTGTAACTCTAGCCGCAACCTTATCAAGGTAGCAAATCCATTGACGCGCAGAATCTTTCAACGAGAAAATAAACAACTTCTCCTTAACCTCATCTTGCGTTACTCCAGCCGGTACGGGTATGGAACAACAATAATCTGTAAATAGCTCCAAATGCTTTAGAGGATCTTCATCCGGTAGACCTGCAAACTGTTTTTGCTCCACCAATTCGATATAGGAAAGTTGAATTTCAAAGGGGAGAGTAAATCCCTGGGGAAGGTGGTGTGCTGCTGGCTGAAGATTATCAGAAATAGTAGACATGATCGCAATTGCACTGAGAGTACTCAAGTCTTCCTCTCAAAAACCTGTCTTCTAAAACAAAACTAGAAGAAAAGATAAGTAACGGTCTTAAGGAACCGAAGTTCCTTAAGACAAAGAAAATAAACTAAAAACTAACAAACAAAATTATACCGTCTCCCCGGCAACGGCGCCAAAATTTGATGCCGTCGTTGAGGGTACCAAAGATAAATTTATAATTCCTAAACTTAAACTATAGATAGTGAAAGTCAGGGTCGAACCACAAGGAGGTGGGGAATGTTTATTGATTGATGTTAATGTTTAAGGTAACAATTTTTAGGGGTTTGATTTGTTGATTACTAAGTCTAAAGCAAGGATTAGAAATAAGACAAGAAAATAAAGATGAGATTAAAGCTATATTAAAAGAGATGCTAGGATGTTTAGGTAATAAATAGCTAAGGTAATATAAATCCTAAGGTCAACATGTATTGTAGTCGCGTAAGGGGTGTAACATATCCTTTCGGTCTATGGTACCTAATAGCTCCTTTCGGCCTATGCTATTAGTTCCTAGGTCTCACAATTATTGGGTGTCAACAATAAGGGTGATTCCTAAATCCTAGGTCACATACCTTTCAGTCTTAAGTAACCTAGCCGTCTTAAGGTGTAAACCAATGCCCTTCCCGTATCTCTCAATCTTGGGTAGGTCATTACTAACATCCTACAAGTCTCCTTTCAGTCTCATTGTAGGGTATTATAGTCAACAAAGAAAGACGAAACAGAATACATACGCGAGTGGGTCGACCGACCAGCTAGCCCAGTCGGCCGACCACAGCCTTGGTCGACCGACCCATTATTTGAGTCGGCAGACCACGGCTCTGCTACAGGTCAATCTCGGAATTTTATTACCTATGCATATTCATCCCCTACATCCTAACATATGGAATTTAGCTACTCATGGAAATTGAAATAATAACAATAACATTAATAAAAACGGAATTCATGATGAACATCAATCTAAACATGCAATCAATAATAAAGCTTGAGATTCTTTCTTAACCGAATACAAGTAATTATAAGAACAGTAATAAAACTTAAATTAGGAGAGTAATTACCGGAAATAGGATTAAGGTAGAAAAGGAACAAACTTTATTGATGAATGTTAAAAGATTGAAGAACAAACTAAAAGTACTTGAGAATTATTGAAAGATTACAACTTAAAGAGAAAACTAAAATTAGGAACTTGGTGATAGAAGATTTCTAGATTAAGAATTGAATGATTAACCCTAATCACGTAATTTTGCTTAAATAGGTGGAAATAAAGAGTTTCCTAATGACCTAAACACTTTAACGGGCTTCGCGGAAACTTCTGGGTCTGCGCTGAGGTCGGTCGACCTAAATAGTGGGTCGGTCGACCTGTTTACGGGCTTCAAGAATTTTCTGGGCTTTTCCAAAGCAGAGGCAAAGTCGGCCGACCCAAATAGTAGGCCGGTCGACCTATTGTCGGGACTGCAGCGCGCGTTGATCTTAAAACAGCTGCCATTTCTTCGTTACTTATCGTAATCAAGCGATTATTGCAGCGTTGGAAAGCTAAGAGGATAAGCTTTCACCTCCAACTGGAATCACTCCATTATCAGCTCTAGAACTCGAGATATAGCCATTTGAAACAGGCTGCAATGTCGTGGATCGATTCTTTGCTATATGCACCTTTGCTTATGCTATCTTCAGGCCTTGAAATGTGCGCTAGGCTTGTTCTTTCGTGTCCTTAGCCATAAAAATCAGTTGAGGACGGATTTGGTTTAAAATCGCCCTTTTCCGCATAAATCTGCAAAAGAGCATAAAAATACGAAAGTAGACAATTGTTTGGAAATAAATGCTAAAACATAGTAAATGAGCGACAAAATGCGTGTAAAAATAGATGTAAAACATCATAAAATAGGCACGCATCAAAACTAACATGGCAGAAGTAAGGGGGTTAGCACTTAGCAGGGATTGTCACCCCTCAAGCAATACAATCTTTGAAATTTCCATCAATATTTCATCTGAAATTTTGGCCCCATAACTACAAATTCTGGTTTGGCGGAATACAGAAATAAAAACTGATGAATGATGTGATGATGATAATGAGTTAGAGGAATTGACTTACAATGGGAATTATTGCAGTTGTCATGGGTTGAGTGGGAGCTAGCAGGTTGATGATTAATCATGATGGAATTCGGAGGTACAGTAGCTTAAATTAAACTACTCCATATAAGATTTGATTCAAACAATCAAACATATATTCATCGGAGAGATCGTGAATTCGTGATACAACTGCACAACTAATTTTCTTTTCTTCTTCATTCTTCTCTCTTGAGGGACCTGCAACTCCGCAAGTAAGCCGTTAAGACAATAGCATAGCAGTATATAATAATTTGTTTTACAAAAATCTAAGACATGGGAAGGGATTAAGGGAAGGGGAAACAGGTGTGTGTAATACCCCGTATTTTATTATAATTATATTTGTTGTTTATATTGATCGTGCTTGAACATTAGTGTTCGATAATTATAGTTAATCTTCATATTTGCGTGTTGGGACGGTTATATTCGATAATTTAATTATCGAATATAAGTGATATGTTATATTTTACATAAATATTTTATATTCTTTTATACGACTTTAATAAAGGACCGTGTATGCGAATTATTATTCGTCGAATATGGTACTTATAAAATAAGTATTGTTTTTTGTGGTCCGTGGGATTCGAACTAGGGACCGTAGACACACACACACCAGTTTGGGCCTCGTTATGCGTGTTACCAAGAGCAGCCCAAAACCGAACACAAAACCACACTTTGACACAAGTGCTCACGCCTCATCCTCCTGTTGTCAGATAAAAACACCCTCATAACCCTAGTTTTGCCCTAGTCGACGCTCAAACAACCCTCAATACTCACTGCCGTCACATCCGAGAATACTGGGAAGAGTTTACACGGTGGGTTAAGGGGTGGCAGGCCTTTCGTTTTCGTAAGAGAAGTAGGTAGGTGCTCTATCGTTCTTTCATTCTCAGATTATGCTGGTTGTTTTCTTTAATTTGTTTATCAGTCGTTATTCGTGTTCATCGCCTTATTGTTATACCTCGTGTATCTATGGTGTTAAGTCTTGTGTTTTGAACCCAGTAGAGTCGTCACCGACCACTAGGAACCACCAATCACGGTTGTTTTATATCGCCTGTGCTGGTCGTTGCTTCGTTTCAGAACAGAGTTGGTAAACACGAGATGTTGAACTTGAATTCGAATAAACTACGGGTTATGTTCCTATGGGTGGTTTGGGTTTCTGGGTTGGTTGATAATAGGAGTTCAATCGGGTGGCTTTCACGGTGGTTGTGGGTTACCGTGGTGGGTTATAAACCGGGTTTCGTTTGGAGTAGTGTAACGCGGAAAAACAGAGCAGGCGGGTTGCTGGGCTTTGGTGTCGATGTTAGGGGCGGCTGTGGGTTGTTCACGGCCACTGGCTCCCCTTCCTGGAACCACCGTGGCTCAGAGGAGAGCCTGGTGGTGCCAGTGGGGAAGCTAGGGGTTGCGTTAGGTGTCGGAGGTGGGTTTTGAGAGGGTGGTTGTGACGCGGTGGGGGCTGTGTCGTATTCGGGTTCACTGTTTGTTTTGTTCGTGCTTTTCGTGGGTCTCGGCTGCTTACCTTTGTGGGCATTGTTTTATTATTATTATTATTATTATTATTATTATTATTATTATTATTATTATTAGTATTAGTATTAGTATTATTATTATTGTTGTTGTTGTTGTTGTTGTTTTATTCATCATCATTGTTATTGGTCAATTATTATTAAGGTGATTTTACAATTATAGGGTAATAATGTTATTCATATTAGTATCATTATTATATTATGGGCAAATGTTATAATTGTATATCATGCTTAATAAAATTTGAGTTCTTATTATTGTTTTATTACCCATCATTTTATTAGTAATTGTTGTGGTGGATATTATTGTTAATATTGTTACTAGTAATATCAATAATAATATCTTATCAAATGTTATGGTTGTGTTTCATGTGCCATTATTATTATTATTCCATATTGTTTTATCATTGTCATTATTCACATTTATTTGTAAGAGTAGTATTTGTATGATATATACTAGTTATGTTATTACTGTCTATATATAGTAAGTCTATAATTAGTAAGTTAATTGACAAGTGATGATTTATATGAATGAGAAGTTCACGATAATGGATGTGAGTTTGGATAGGGTCAAGTAATTTTAGTAATGCGATTGTATGGGTAGAAATTGATATTCAATGCTAATTATAGGAACTGAGTTCGGTTGTTCAAGGTGGAACATTTCTAGCAGCTGTTCGGCTGTCAATCCGCAATTGAGGTAGGGGAATTATATTATGATTCATGTTATGACATGACATGTGTAAGTGATGCTTATTACGAGTTTAATATAATTGATTATTACTGTACTGTGGATTGTATTATTATTATTGATCACTGTGGAGATCGGGAGGTGTGAAATGGGTCTTGTGATATGGGTCTTGTGATATGGGACTTGTGATATGGCCATGGGAGGTGTGGTGTGATGGGATGTGTGGTGTGACGGGATGTGTGGTGTGATGGAGGTGTGATGTGGCGGAGTTGTGGTGGATGATCGTATGATATGGAGATGGAGGAGGATACGGTTCTACTGTTATTTATGTTTTATCTGTTTTACCTACTCAACCTCGCGGTTGACCCTGTGTATTCGTGTGACACCTACGATGATCCGGAATGGGGAGTAGATTTTACAGGTCAGTGACAGATGGATTAGGAGCTTGGGCGTGGAGTGAGATATGGCTTGGACCTACTTAGAGTTAGATCACACTTAGATACCTTCAGTTGTACTTTTACTTTATCAAAGTTTGGACCTCGTAGTTGTTGTACTATCAAGTTTAAATTTAATCAGTTCTTTTATATAAAGTACTTTGGTTTGTTTACTTTGTTATTCACTACCTCGGATATTCCGAGATGGTAACAGCTCTATTTATTTGAGAATGTCTTGCTAAAGGCTCTTAAATAAATTGGGGTGTTACAAAGTGGTATCAGAGCGCAACGATCCTCAGGCCTAAACCAATTGAATAATAATGAACGTAAGAAGAGTCAAATAAAATGAACCCCGAGATGAAACTGATAGGAGCCCCAAAAAGGAACGGGATGAGTTAGGGGCCCCCTCACACCAGACCTGGGCCCTTTCGGTTCTGTCTCGGGAACCCTATGAGAGTAATTGAAGAGTGGGGTAGACTATATAGTGACCTTGTTATACTGTACTAACGTCCTTACAGGAGAAGAATGAGGTAAGTGATACATGATTTACGGTTAATAATGTGGGTGGAAAGTTATGATTGATATTAAAATGTGGATCGAGCAGGATGAATGAATTAAAATTTGAAGAGTATGGATGTGTAATTGTTGAGCAATAGCTAGAAGGGATGTGATCATATGATTTTGGTGTTTGAAGCGTACATGTGATTATCTAATTATTAAATGATTACCGTAACTAGGTCGTATATTGTTGGTATTTGGATATGAAAGATCAGACTTATATATATTAGTAATCCATGTCTAGTGATATGCGGAATGTGTTGCCTCAAGCCATGAATGATATATAAATATGTGTTACAATGGTATATACATGCAATGTACAAATTTGAGTAATTAGTTGGTTCTACTTCTAGCTTAGAAATCTTAACGTGTTCTAGATGACAATTACAGTTTGAGTGATGAATACATGTTAATATGGTAGTGTTTATGCCTCAATAATATGTCAACGTGTTATGGAAGAAAAATGGTTGAGCTTCGTAGTAGAATGTGAAGTTGTAAAAGAACTAAAATTTTTAATAAGTTTTCAAAATGTTACCTCGCTTGCAAAAGCTGCCATCTAAAATGTGTTCTCTATATGAGTGTGAAAATTTTATGTATGATAAGCCATGTAGATCTTAACGAGTCGTTATTTAATAGTGATTTCTGCAAGTTGTCCAATTTTCTGTCGAATCGCGGTAAAGTTTTCTTCAGACCAACTGAGTGTTTGAAATTGTTATAAATAATTCCCTTAGGATATGCATTTGATTCTTTTTCCTATGATTAGTTAATTCATTATATTTTTCTAGAAACTATTAAAACTCGCAATATAGTTGAGCGATTACTTAATTGTGATTTGTTTACAAGTGCTGCAGCATGCTTATTGGTGAAATTATGGGTTAGATAAGTTTTTTATAAAAGTTCAATCAATTGTGGATTATGTGATGTAACCACGTCACACCCTGTTATGGCTTTAGTAACATGAACAATAGTCATATGATAAGAATATCGACCTTACTACATGGTAATGTAACCTTGCTTATTTCGTTGGGTTTTATATAAAATAGTTTCAATTATACAGACGCTCCTACTTTCTATTGTTATGACCTCAAAATATTTATGTGATGTTAAAATCATGTTTATCAGAGAGGAGTCTTGACAAGTGGTAGAATGGAATTTAACTAGTAAGATTATTAGCACGATGTCATGAGTAAAAGTTATATAGCAATTTAATTGTTATAATTAATGGTGGTTATTATGAACAACGTGAACCTTGTTGCTATCCTTTCGTATATTAAAGGTACATCTTTGTCTAGTTCCCTGATGTAATAACCTATGACTCCGTCATGTATACTGTTGCGCCATAAAATGAATTGCGTATTACTATGTTCGAAATCTGATCACGATGTATGGAGTTATTAGTTAGTTTGGCATGTGATTTAGTGTTGTGCATTCGTTTACTTTTATCGTTAAATTTCATGATCCGTGAGCTACAATTTGTGAGAACAACGTTTTAGTAAAGAAGAGTCAGAATGTCTCCGTGCGGTTTCAAGTCCGATATGTAGTTGAAAAATAGCCCTTTGCTTGTGTTTATAATTGTCACAAACTACCATTTCAGCGTTTCAAAAGTTTTTCCAAAGGTTTCAAAAGTTTTAAATTTGTATTTCAAGATGATGAATAACCATGTTGACGCTTGATCTTTTAATAATTGTAGTAATTGTTTGCAATATGACAAATTCTGTACTTACGTGTTGATGAAAGCCTGCCCGGATATTTATTTGTTGCGCGTTATACGAACTCTTATATTACAAGACATGTATTTTATTAGTCTCATGATAGATGAAGTAAGTTGAGTTATACCTAAGTGATCTGGTTAACTTATTAATACCTAGATATGCTAAACGGTCTCGTTAGTCCATGATTTGTACATATTTTGTGAAACATGTCAATGCCCCATGTTTAATTATGTTCATTAAAATTTTGCTCTATGTCTGTTCCTAAAATATGGTTATGCTTCTAAAATATGATTATGAACTATAAGCTTCTTGTTTGTTACATTGTTGTTAATATATTAAATTTGTGAGAAATTTCAAGGGCATGCAAGTGTTACCTATTCCGATTCTGTTTTACTGCGTAACTCGATTTCTACAGACCCTAATACTCTTGTTATTGCTCAAGGTTATATGATTACATGATACTTGTTATGGGCCTCTTTTGTGTACTTATTTGAGTGGTATATTAGTAATTGTCCTTTTATTTTGGTAGTTAAAAATTCTCTAATTATAAGATAATTCTTTTGTTTGTGAGATGGATAAGCTTTTGGTAATTGATTATTTTGTGTTATGTGTAATAATTCTGTACTAGACTCGTCTGGTATAGTGTACAAGCTCTTGTTTCATGAGTTGTGGAATTGTAAGTGTACCTACAAACGTGTCGATGAATTGGTTAACATACGTACATTGTCATGTCCATTAGCTGTTGGGCTAGAGTTTGGTGGGATAGAGTTGCTCGTGATCTTGGAACAAAGACCATGGTTGATTTTTGTACTGAGATTGAGTTTGCAGTTCAGTGTCTTATTGAGTTGTCGCAATCTTTGACCTTGACTTGTGGGTGAGTAACTTAGAGTTATTTCATTAAATATTGAGCAGTTCCTCTAAGGGAATATTTGATAGTATTGATATTGAAATCGAGATGAGAATTGGTCATTGGTACCGAGTTATAAGTTATCTGGCCGTAGTGCCATATGGTGTGTATGGTCCAGTGTGACCTTGATGATTGAGTTGTAGTATGAGTTTGAAATCGATATTAAGATGAGGCACTGATTCGCGGTTTTATTCCGCCAGTTCACTCACCCTTGCCTTGGTCTTAGATTCGACAATGATAATACAATACTTGGTTACTTAGAGTGAGTTTTAGGAGATGAGATAATGGGTAAGACCGAGTAATGTGCTGGGAACTCTTATAATGGGGTTACGAGGACGTAACCATGTTTTAAGGGGGATAGGATTGTAAAATCTCAATTCTTTATGATATGGCTGGTTGTTATGACTTGGCTAATTGGTATGTTGTAATTGTTTGAATATATTAAATAGTCCTGATTACTCATGTTAGGCATTCTTTTGCGTTTCGTAAAGTATCCTTTAATTTAGTTATACGTTAAACTTTGGGGACAAAGTTTTCTTAACAAGGGTAGAATGTAACATTTCGTGATTTAAAATGTTCTGATTAGTTTGATTAGTTTTAAAATGTTCTGATTAGTTTGATTAGTTTTAAAATGTTCTGTTTAGTTTCGATGTGATGGGGTGTCACACTTCGAATTCGTTATCGGTTTGTTAACCGCTGGGTGAGAACTTCGGGACGAAGTTCATTTTAAGGGGGGAAGACTGTAATACCCCGTATTTTATAACTATATTTGTTGTTTATATTGATCGTGCTTGAACATTAGTGTTCGATAATTATAGTTAATCTTCATATTTGCGTGTTGGGACGGTTATATTCGATAATTTAATTATCGAATATAAGTGATATGTTATATTTTACATAAATATTTTATATTCTTTTATATGACTTTAATAAAGGACCGTGTATGCGAATTATTATTCGTCGAATATGGTACTTATAAAATAAGTATTGTTTTGTGTGGTCCGTGGGATTCGAACTAGGGACCGTTGACACACACACACACACCAGTTTGGGCCTCGTTATGCGTGTCACCAAGAGCAGCCCAAAACCGAACACAAAACCACACTTTGACACAAGTGCTCACGCCTCATCCTCCTGCTGTCAGATAAAAACACCCTCATAACCCTAGTTTTGCCCTAGTCGACGCTCAAACAACCCTCAATACTCACAGCCGTCACATCCGAGAATACTGGGAAGAGTTTAAACGGTGGGTTAAGGGGTGGCAGGCCTTTCGTTTTCGCAAGAGAAGTAGGTAGGTGCTCTATCGTTCTTTCATTCTCAGATTATGCTGGTTGTTTTCTTTAATTTGTTTATCAGTCGTTATTCGTGTTCATCGCCTTATTGTTATACCTCGTGTATCTATGGTGTTAAGTCTTGTGTTTTGAACCCAGTAGAGTCGTCACCGACCACTAGGAGCCACCAATCACGGTTGTTTTATGTCGCTTGTGCTGGTCGTTGCTTCGTTTCAGAACAGAGTTGGTAAACACGAGATGTTGAACTTGAATTCGAATAAACTACGGGTTATGTTCCTATGGGTGGTTTGGGTTTCTGGGTGGGTTGATTATAGGAGTTCAGTCGGGTGGCTTTCACGGTGGTTGTGGGTTACCGTGGTGGGTTATAAACCGGGTTTCGTTTGGAGTAGTGTAACGCGGAAAAACAGAGCAGGCGGGTTGCTGGGCTTTGGTGTCGATGTTAGGGGCGGCTGTGGGTTGTTCACGGCCACTGGCTCCCCTTCCTGAAACCACCGTGGCTCAGAGGAGAGCCTGGTGGTGCCAGTGGGGAAGTTAGGGGTTGCGTTGGGTGTCGGAGGTGGGTTTTGAGAGGGTGGTTGTGACGCGGTGGGGGCTGTGTCGTATTCGGGTTCGTTGTTCGTTTTGTTCGTGCTTTTCGTGGGTCTCGGCTGCCTACCTTTGCGGGCATTATTATTATTATTATTATTATTATTATTATTATTATTATTATTATTATTATTATTATTATTATTATTGTTGTTGTTGTTGTTGTTGTTGTTGTTGTTGTTTTATTCATCATCATTGTTATTGGTCAATTATTATTAAGGTGATTTTACAATTATAGGGTAATAATGTTATTCATATTAGTATCATTATTATATTATGGGCAAATGTTATAATTCTATATCATGCTTAATAAAATTTGAGTTCTTATTATTGTTTTATTACCCATCATTTTATTAGTAATTGTTGTGGTGGATATTGCTGTTAATATTGTTACTAGTAATATCAATAATAATAATATCTTATCAAATGTTATGGTTGTGTTTCATGTGCCATTATTATTATTATTCCATATTGTTTTATAATTATCATTATTCACATTTATTTGTAAGAGTAGTATTTGTATGATATATACTAGTTATGTTATTACTGTCTATATATAGTAAGTCTATAATTAGTAAGTTAATTGACAAGTGATGATTTATATGAATGAGAAGTTCATGATAATGGATGTGAGTTTGGATAGGGTCAAGTAATTTTAGTAATGCGATTGTATGGGTAGAAATTGATATTCAATGCTAATTATAGGAACTGAGTTCGGTTGTTCAAGGTGGAACATTTCTAGTAGCTGTTCGGCTGTCAATCCGCAATTGAGGTAGGGGAATTATATTATGATTCATGTTATGACATGAAATGTGTAAGTGATGCTTATTACGAGTTTGATATAATTGATTATTACTGTACTGTGGATTGTATTATTATTATTGATCACTGTGGAGATCGGGAGGTGTGAAATGGGTCTTGTGATATGGGTCTTGTGATATGGGACTTGTGATATGGCCATGGGAGGTGTGGTGTGATGGGATGTGTGGTGTGATGGAGGTGTGATGTGGCGGAGTTGTGGTGGATGATCGTATGATATGGAGATGGAGGAGGATACGGTTCTACTGTTATTTATGTTTTATCTGTTTTACCTACTCAACCTCGCGGTTGACCCTGTGTAGTCGTGTGACACCTACGATGATCCGGAATGGGGAGTAGATTTTACAGGTCAGTGACAGATGGATTAGGAGCTTGGGCGTGGAGTGAGACATGGCTTGGACCTACTTAGAGTTAGATCACACTTAGATACCTTCAGTTGTACTTTTACTTTATCAAAGCTTGGACCTCGTAGTTGTTGTACTATCAAGTTTAAATTTAATCAGTTCTTTTATATAAAGTACTTTCGTTTGTTTACTTTGTTATTCACTACCTCGGATATTCCGAGATGGTAACAGCTCTATTTATTTGAGAATGTCTTGCTAAAGGCTCTTAAATAAATGGGGGTGTTACAGTGTGCGTGTGTGAGAAGGGAGGGTTTCACGCGTGAGATGATTATAATAGCATTAGATTAGAGATTGGAGTTTCAATTCAATTGTAAGTCTAACACGATAAGAGTAATTTCATAAATTTTGGACTCTTAGATGGCTTAAAAACTTTTTAATACACATTATTTATTAAACAAAGCAGTGACCAATTAAAACGCTTAAAAATTTCATTCTTCATGCCCGGCCGTTGGCCGGGTAATAACAAAATGAATTTGTAAATATTTATTTTAAAATTGTTGCTTTGAAGACATTTTATAACGAATATATTAGAATAATTTGATTTAGCTTATACTTTTATGCAGTTTATGACTATTAGAAATCCGATTTAAACCGAAATCGGTGCTTCATATATAATGAAAATTGTCCTCTGAAGTGTAGCCAACTACTACTATTAGAATAATTTTTTTATGTTGAACGCTTCTAAATTTTTTGAATTAGTTTTGTACTGTTGAGAGGCTTAGATAAATTGTTGACTATATAATTACATGATGTTAGTTTTCATGTATGTTTGTTTGCAGATTGAAATACTTAGTATGACTATGGAGTTAATTTGGATCATCTCCATTTCCTCTCTAACATACTCTCATTCTAATATATACTCTCTCTTCATTCATTATTTCATTAAAACATTAGTTTTATAAAATAATTACAACCACTAAATCATACTAAGATTTAATCTGGACCGTTCAAAAGTAA
Organism: Silene conica; assembly: GCA_029255685.2. Lineage (NCBI taxonomy): Eukaryota > Viridiplantae > Streptophyta > Magnoliopsida > Caryophyllales > Caryophyllaceae > Silene > Silene conica. The sequence goes on along the minus strand of CM055317.2, from coordinate 30,624,033 downwards.
TGGAGATTTTTTTCTTTTAAGTAATAGAGAGGATCTCCACTCGTAGGGAGTAATGTTTATGGCTTATAATTTTTCATTTAAGACATCTAATACGGGTCTTGAGAGTGAGTTGCTCGTTTGGTATATTCAACTCTTTTACTTAATTAACTGATTTTGAGTATTGTATTTCAAGTGAGATTTAAATAAATAAAATTAGATATATATAATTGGGTTATGCTAGACATTGAACACTTTTAAATTATCTCTTAAATTTAATTTTAAACTAAAATAACATAATATATTTGCACTCATACAGTTTTTTAATCCATTACTTTCATTTATTCAACTAATTGTTTATATTGAATTAAAATACTCTTCATAATAAGAATGTAAATATCTTGTGGAGTCCGAAAAAGTATTACTTGTGCAATTTCATTTAAATCATCAAAAAAGGATAACATAGGCACAATTACTTTTCCAAACTTATTGTAAAAAGGATCGATGAATCTTAGTTTGACTCAATATTAGCTTCTTTTTGTAGTATGAATAAGAGAAAATTATCCTAATCAAACTCATTACTTCATGGATAAGAAGATATAGTCCTACTCCAATTCCAACTCCGACTTTTTTAGTATAATTTTTAAATTTTAAGCCAACTCTGACAATTTAACAGGTAAAAATTATTTGTACGCGGAAAAATAAAATTAAAAAATCATAATGACGACTAGTTTCATTGCCATGGTGAATGCATGAAACTCGTCAATGTTAAATCTAAAAAAAATTAGATTATTTACAAATTATAACGATATTTAATAAAATATTATGCTTTTAATCAAGTAGTCAAATGTCATGCAATTTTTTTTATGTTGTAGTTTGTTAACTTTCAATAGAATTAGGTGAATTATTAGATCGATAAGACTCCTACGATAAAAACTATTAAAAATATGATTCTTTCATAAATTAAATACTCAGTAATCCATATCTATTATCATATTTGTGTAGATGAGCAAGCAATTCTCACATATGGTGTCGATGAGTTTAATGTCTAATAGGAGTTTGTAAAAGAGTTTGTCATGTGGTGTGTTACAATTTATATGACTCCTTAGCTTGATAATTTTAGATACTTCAAATTATTTCAGTTATTAACTTTTGAAGTGATATTATTGGTTCAAATTTTGTGAATTATTTAAATAGTTATACTTATAGAATAAACAGAAAGTTATAAATCAAATATATTAAAATAAAAAACAAAAATAAATAAACCCGAACCAAACTATCCTATACTAGAAATGGCCTTATGTGAGCCTTACCCAAACCCAAATGACATACAGCGAGCATTGGACTTAGTTCTCATCTTATCCGACATACATAATTTACATATAAGAAGGGAAGAGAGAAGGAAGATTAATGGGACGACTTAGATGGAGCTACTGGACCAGCCTCTTTACTTTCTTTAACTTATTGGAAAACCTTAGTCATTTCCATTATATAGTAAAGTCAACCTCCTTCAGATTTTAATGTAAAACTCGTACCTTACGTTTTGTCTTTATAAATCAGGTGACTTTGGAGAATTGGAGGCACCAAGGGTTCTTAACCTTAATAGTAACATAAACTATTCTGGAATCTGGTCTTTGTATAACATCAGGTTGCGTTTTGCATTCATAATAATGTCTACCGAGGAAGATTCTCCGTTTCTGACTATCAAGTTATCCATTATGTCATATTTGTGTAGATGAGCCTGCAATTCTCACATTCGGACTACTAATCAACGATATCATATATGCTGCAAAAAAATATAGAACTTAATATCAAATTTATAATAAAATATACCAAAAACAATCAGCATCAACAATTCAACATTGATATCAATACTGCAGAGTATTATAGTAACAAAAGCAAACGATACAAAAGTTCAAAAATTTAACATAGAACAATTTAAAAGCATGAAAAACTAAAAACGTGTAATTTTAAGGAAGCATTGGGTGGGAAATTGGGATGACTAATAACATTATAAACTATTTATAATAGTTATTATCAATGAGTTCAATGTCTAATAGGAGTTTGTAGAAGAGTTTGTCATGTGGTGTGCTACAATTCATTTGACTCCTTAACTTGATAATCTTAGGTATTGATTTTTATTTTTATTTTAATATATTTAATTTATAATTTTCTATTTATGCTATAACTATAATCCAACCGATATTTTATTACTATTTAATTATTATTTTTATTTATATACTTAATTTATTTAAGTAAAGTAATAGCCAATGTAATCAATTTAAAAACAATAATTATCAAACTAATATTGTATTACTATTTAATTATCTTTTTATCTTTTTATTTTATATACTTGATTTATTTAACAAAGTAATAGCCAATGTAATCGCTCTAAAAATACTAATTATCCAACTGATATTTTATTACTATTTAATTATCTTTTTATTTATTTATAATTTATTTAATCAAAGTACTGACCAATGTAATCTCTCTAAAAACAATAATTATCAAACTGATATTTTATTACTATTTAATTATCTTTTTATTTATATATACTTAATTTATTGAACAAAATTAATAGCCAATGAAATTGCTCTAAAATAATAGCCAATAAAATCGCTCGAAAAGTTCCTCTTTTAAGTATATATATTGATTGATATATATATATATATATATATATATATATATATATATATATATATATATATATATATATATATATATATATATATATATATATATATATATATATATATATATAAAATTGGGATCCTATGAGAACCACCAACATAATGAGAACCTTGAAAACTCTACCTTAGTGACTTTTTCAAAAAAAATTAATGACATATTTGGATTCGTCATAGAATTCTATGACTAGAAAACATATTTCTTGGTCGAGAAAAAATATATTAGTGTCGGAAATCGAGGCGAGATACATTTTATTAATTTTCATGCACGTACTACTGTTTTTTTATGTATCTAACATTTTTCATGCACCTATAACTCTTTTTCATGCACCTAGAGCATGTTATTTCATGCACGTAGAAGGTTTTTTCGTGCATCTATAGCCATTTTAGTATACCTAATTGTATTTTTGTACATTAAGTATATATTTTGTTAATAAAATCAATAAATTTTGTTTAATGATAGTAAAGAATGTGTGTGAATAAACTAAACTAATGGTAAATGATCCATTAAAACTTTCGAAACGAGATTAGGTGGAGATTTAGTGAAGGTTCTCATGGTTCTCATTATAGTAGTGGTTCTCACCGGATCCCGACCCTATATATATATATATATATATATATATATATATATATATATATATATATATATATATATATATATATATATATATATATATATATATATATATATATATAGGGTTGGGATCCGGTGAGAACCACCTTACAATGAAAACCGGTGAGAACTCTTCCTTACGGAGTTTTTTTTAAAAAATTAATGACATAATTGGATTCGGCATGGAATTTTATGGCCAGAGAACATATTTCTTGGTCTAGAAAATAAATACTAGTGGCGGAAAAATGATAGATACGAAAAAATAGATAGTAGGTGCATGCAAATAAATAATATGTATCTCACCTTAATTTCCGTCACTAATATTTATTTTCTAGACCAAAAAATATGTTCTCTAGCTATAAAATGTCATGCCGAATCCAATTATGTTATTAATTTTTTTTTAAAAAGTCCGTAAGGTAGAGTTCTCACAAGGTTCCCATTGTAAGGTGGTTCTCATATATATATATATATATATATATATATATATATATATATATATATATATATATATATGAGAACCACCTTAAAATGAGAACCGGTGAAAACTCTTTCTTACGGAGTTTTTTTAAAAAAATTAATGATATAATTGGATTCGGCATGGAATTTTATGGTCAGAGAACATATTTCTTGGTCTAGAAAATAAATACTAGTGGCGGGAAAATGATAGATACGAAAAAATAGATAGTAGGTGCATGCAAATAAATAATATGTATCTCACCTTAATTTCCGTCACTAATATTTATTTTCTAGACCAAAAAATATGTTCTCTAGCTATAAAATGTCATGCCGAATCCAATTATGTTATTAATTTTTTTTTAAAAAGTCCGTAAGGTAGAGTTCTCACAAGGTTCCCATTGTAAGGTGGTTCTCATCGTAAGGTAGACACTATTTTTAGACTTACTATTTTTGGACTCACTAAAAAAAATAGCATACGATCAATTAATCGAATATCAAAATACTCTTCAATAAAATAATAACAATAATAATAATAACAAATTCTAATACATTAATAACTCATAACAATAATAATAATTACACTACAAAAATTAAGACATTAACAACAATAATAATTGGTACAATTCTAATTACTCATGACAAAATTAATAAAATAAAGATGTATCCTAAAGATAATATTATTAATAATAATATTAGACCCAAAATTAATAATCGTCATGACCATGATTAATCACCCTAATAGAATAATATTAAGTACACAAGCTAATTCAACACGTTATGAAAAACAACGCATAACAGCAAAAAAAAAACGAACCCATCACAGCCTGACCACCCCCTTACCGCCAGTCCCTGCACCACCGACAGCCCCTGGTTTACCCACTGGCACCACCAGGCTCGCCTCTGAGCCACGGTGGTTCCAGGGGAGGAGTCAGCAGCCACCGACCACCACCCACGAGACCAGACAACCGTCTCAAACATGACAACACCGCCACTGTATCTATCTCACGGTTTACTACCCACAACGAAATTCGATTTAAACAGAAACGTGACAGCCACGAACCACCGTGATATCCCTCAAGACAAACCTCATACCACCCTCTAACGATCAACTCTAATATCCATACCAACCGTACACAGAAACACATTCGAAATCCGGCATAAAAATACATGTTACATACTCTGTTCCTAAACGTAAATTCGCGCATCTGAACAGTCGGTAAACAACCCCATATTGGTGGTCCTACGTGGTCAACGACGACTCTATAAGGGTCAACACACGACTATCATACAACCTAGATGGTCATTACGCAAATTACTTGAACTATAACACGATTTTTAAGACTGAAATAGCGAATTGAAAAGGGTAGAAAACCTGCGAATTGAAAGAATGTTGGTGAGTGTACTACCTTTCAGATGAAAACGAACCACCGCCGGCAACCCTTAAGAACCCTGTGAACCCTCCTCTTAGATCTCTGACACGGCGGCAGTAGTGTGGGTGTGTTGTTTTGTGATGATAGGTCAAAATAAGGTCTAACTTGGTGTATAAATAAGGCGGCTGGGAAGTGTCTTTCTGAAATTTCTGATTTCAGATGCAAAAGTCGTGTATGGGATGTAGTTTGCACGCAACCCTAGGCCCATTGGCATAATTATACGGTTATGGGTCTAGCCCTTCACGCATCCCAAGACACAATTAACATTAATCAAATACGGTTTTGTTAAGTATTCGCAAACACGACTCAATTACTAACGCATAAAACACCTCGTTCACCAACTCGTTTTCGCTTAAAACCCGTCGTCATATAAATAAGTATAACATTATTATTTAAAGCGAAAATAGAAAATACGGGGCACAAATATCAGAACACAAATATCCACACAACTACACATACACCATCCACACGCCACCAACCAGCACCACCCACCAACCACACCCAGAACCGTTGAACAGACCTGGGAAAAATACAGTGTAACGAGGCACAAACCAGACCACAGCGAAACCCACCAACACCGGACCCAGCTCTGACGCACAGAACAACACCGGAACGACGAACAGCGACGCACAATCAGACCATGAATGGTCTACTCATGACAAGAAAAAACAAACAGATAACAAAGGAAAACAACAAACCTGAAAGCAAAGCCGACTGAAATCAAAGCCGACTGCGAAGAGGAGACGATAATTACGATTTGAAACAAGAAAACGAGAGTAGGAGATGATGGGTCCTCGCCGGCGACCCAAGAAAGGCGACGTGAACAGTCGCCGGCGAGGGATTCAAAACAAGGGTTTTTTTAATTTGGGGGTTTTTTAATCTGGGGTTTTCTCTCCTTTCTCTCTCTATCGGGTATCACTTGAAGTTAGTGTTCCTCTATTATTTTTGATTTCAAATAGAGTATTAGGCTTTTAGGTGTTCATTGTCTATCAAACTCATGTACGAAGCATTTACCAATTTGTATAGTTGTATCTCATAGCACATACATATCACTCGAAAAGTTCATCTTTTAAGTATACATATATTGATTGATGATTGATAGTATTAATTGATTGATAAGAACGTGATATAAACTAATGTATAAGTTTAGGGGTACATCATAATATTTGAAAAACATACAAATAAAACATAAAAATCGGAAATTTAGAGGGTAAAACATAAAATTTCCCATAAATAAATTAACCATCTTATTCCTACCCATTTGTGACAGAGCTTTAACATCTGTATCAACTGTATGTAATCTATCCTATGCATTGCAATTGAAGAGATGATTGAAAACATGTATCTAGTGAGAGAAACAAAAAAACCATCTATGAGACAGTGCCACCACTAGCTAGACCAACAAATCAACTACTCCCTCCGTCCCACATCCCAATCAATTGTCCACCTTTAAGAGAATTTTAAATAAAAATAAACAAATAAGTGAAACATACGGAGTACATAATAAAATGAAGAATACGTAAGCATTTGGGACCGCCTTAAACAAGTTGAGACCGTCTCTCCCACAAAACTCGCTGGAGGAGAAACGGGACAGGCTATCAATCCTCAGGTTTATCAAGGATTTTGCCGAATAGCCGCAAGTCTTCCATAGCACTTTGTATCTTCTCTGATATGGTCGAATACAGCCATCTTTGAGCCGCTTCATCTAGCTTATAAGGTGAGATATTTGGCCAGCCAAGCCTAGGAGAGGAGTCATCACGAGATTCTGTTAAAGCAATCTCCCTAAGTTTCGGAAGATCAAATTCTATCGGGTCACCAACCACTATCTTAATGTGCTTATTGCTAAGCGGAAATGGTGGTCTCCTACCGAACATGTAATCCTCTGGCATTACCTGAAACACATGAAAGCAAACAACATCCCGGAATGAACACAACAATGATGAACCCATTTTTATTCCCTCTATGTGGCTCTATCCCCTTTCATCATCTTATTTGACTTAGCTGGTCAAGCTAGGTCAACTTTAACCAATACATTTTTCACAATATACCTTTGCTTTAACCTTTATAGATGATACTATGAATATAGATATCAGGATAACTGAACTAAGACTGATTTTTACACTGTAACTCGGAAAATACACATTACAACGAATACCGCAAATGGCAGGGTGAGGGAAGGTCATAAAATGGCGGCCTGCCGGCCTTACTTACTCCTGTCACACAGAATGGTCGTACGGCTGTCGGGCTGTATACAGATGACCAATACCACAAATTGCATCAAATGTACCCTTCTTCACAATTTAAAGAGCTATAACTAGTTAGAGCCATGCGTTGTAACTCTACATCTATTTGGAAAAATTAACGGTCATCGTCTATACATCATAAAACAGTAAACGAGTAATAGATGGGTTCCCTGAGGGGTTACCTGATGGAAGCCATGATGGACAATAGGTAATATTATTGGAGTCACTGGTGCACGGACAATAAGGCTAGCAGTTCCCCATTTCAAGCGTCGTATAGGAGTGTCCTCTTGTGACACCTTCCCTTCAGGAAATGTGTGCAGCTGTTCAGGAACGATCAAGGACATTTTCAAGGTAAGCAGCAAACAAGGATATATGAAGAAAGGCTACAGTTTCACGAAAGGAGTTTATGTATTTGCTACTGTCAAACAGCTTTGCCAATGTGATGTATAATTAAAGAGTGGTAATCTGCATCAAATGAATATTCAACAAATTCCTCGGTACTCTTACACTCACGAGTTCAGTAATTTAAATATATTTCAATAAACTTTGGTTTTATATATTATACATAACGAAACGATTACTCCAATTCTCCTGTGGTAGGGTAAGTGTGAGGTAAGAGGTAAGATGTATGTTGTCTTACACAAAGTGGCTGCTTCTGACCCAAATATTGCATTACAAATGCATCAACACTTGGCGAAAGTTTATCAAGTCTCTATACGTTATTCAAACATATTCCCCAGTTGAAAAAAACAGAAACTTTGGCCCCATTTTAAACAGAAACATTAGTATCTTTGACTAAGAATTTAAAAATTCATCATTTTGTAAACCACAAATATTTTGTTTTCCTCTATTAGTACTAAAAGAGTTTATGACAATCTACTAAAGATGAATAGCTTTACAAATATCAGGATTTGTATGGCAGTAAAAAAACAGTTGTTTTGAAAATCATGTGCGTGAAGACAATCATGGTCCAGTGGAAATACTAAGCAAGATAGCATCAATAATAAGCAAGTTCGGAAGGGATGCTTGCAGGCAAGTCGAGATGTATTTTAAGCATAAGGATTGCGAATAGCATGGTCATACCCATTCTCCATCAATTAAACGCTCAAGGGCTTCATTCATGTGTTCTTGATATATTCCACCACCTCTGGTTATTGGAATGCATTTTCCTGTGTCATTTACTCTGTTCAGACTTCAGATGAAAGCCCAACTCACAGCATTTCATCCACGAAAATCTGCTAAAGCTAAAGAAAATTTTCAGTTATCAGGAGCATAGTTCTTTGGTGAAAAAACCCAACAATAACATGATGCAATACGTCTCCTTGCCAACTGAAAAACACCGCAACTAGCAAATGAGACCTCCAATGTACGAAAAACAAATAAAGTTTTATGTAGGGAAGCCCAATTTCCACTGGCCTAATATCTTATGCCACTGGAATATTGGATTTGATGCACCCAAAATACCGCTCAATATACCTCACTGCCCTATAATATCTTGACAATATGCTTGCCCTTTACGTAATCACTTCCCAAATGACATTTTCCACAAATGTAGGAAAAGCAAAAAACAGGCAGCATTTAAAAAACTTAGGCTGTCCTTTGGGCCCTGTTGAAAACTTTCATCTTAGGCTCTTGAATTCTCTTAAAAACAGTTAATCAAAGACAGTGTGCACAGGATTCGAACCCGCATACCTCGTCACTGAAATTTATGATAGTCTTACCCCTATACCATATAAAATGCTAGATTCTCTCACACACACAGAAGCTACGTACAACAAAACTCTCAAAGGGACTGCCATATTTTCTGAGAACCTAATAGAACATCCATAGACAATCTTGTTAAATGTACAAGTTTACTTTACCAAACAACAACCTCAGGTCCTTCAGTCACAAATATCCCACATGGAGCAAATAAACACACTAAAATACACAAGCTTACCTTACTTCGATAGACAAATTAAGTACAAATTGAACTCACATTACTCCTAGACTGAAACAGTAATTGTACATGTTTTTAGTTTGATGTAGCTATCTATTCCCTCAAGTTACTCTCTTTAGTAGATCAATGCCCTCATAAAATCTTGAATAGCTAGATCATTACACAAGAACAATCCCCTTCAATGAAAAGCAAGATATGAGACCTCTGAGAGTCTCTGACTAATAAGCCACACTTGAGATGTTACAGCAACTAATATAATCCAACATGACTTAGCTTTAATTATGTGAGGCACACTGAGGCGAAGGAGACCGTGACGACGACGCGCAAGGCGGGACTCGGGAGCAAAGGTGAACCTCTCATAGGCATGAGGTGCACCGTTTTGCCAACAACTTTGCAGTGTCAGAATAAAAGTTTGTATAACAAAACCTATTTTTTTGAATATTAAGGAGAGAAAGCTAGGCCCAAGGATAATGTTTCAAAAAGAACGACAAGATAAAAAGAACTAGAAGGGAAGGTGTGAAAATAGCATAGTTGCGCGCCTACGCATTGTCTAAAAGGCATGCTGAAGCGTTTTGGTTAGTTTCTCATTGAACCTTGGGCTTAAGCGCACCCAATGTAACGGTTCTAAACTAAGCAAAAGTTCACGCTATCCTAGTTTAAGAGTTCATTGTATTTTTTAAAATAATGCATAATCATACCAAACTATACATTTCATATGCTTGAAATAATGATATACTCCGAATAAAACAAGTGTACGTGCAGTGTTGCTAAACCAATTTTTGTGTTAGATTTAACAGGGAGAAAATGAAAATTCACCAAGAGGATACCACGCATTGCACATAAAGACAAAATCCGAATGCCACAAAGGAAAACAAGATAAAATTCATGCTTGCCATAACCGAAACGACAGGTGACATTATAAACCGCTCACCAATCCGAAAACAATATGATAACACTTTATTTTTAAAGCATATGTCTTCAGCAGCAAGTACCCATCTAGCCAACCTTGCATCTGTTATCGGGAATCCCTTGAAGCCCCACATTAATGGATCATCTAACCTATCAAAATAGCAGGTACGACAATCAAGCAAGTCTCTCTAACAAAATACAAACAATGCTAAGCGATGTCACGCATTATGAGTACACAAAATTTTGCTACTTTTATTGTCTTTCGTTGTTTTCTCAAGCCTGTACTGATAACTGTGATAAGTGATAAATTGATAATCTGAAACCATTTGCAAATCCTCTGAAGTGAGCAAATACATGTAAGAAACGGTCTACCAAGTCTTCAAAAAGAAACAACAAAGGATCTACTTCTACCATTTGAAGGCAAAGAAGATGAAGTCTTTCTTCAAGAAAACTAAAAAACCTTATGCTACAGACAGTGTCAAGACTTTAGCTCCACCCTTTCCAGCTCCTAAGACTCAAATATATTGATAGGGTAAATTAATTTTCCCACAAGCTGAAGCGCTGCCCTCAAACAAATAAAATGAAATTAGTCCAATGGCAATGGCGGTTGGGTTGGCACCCTTGGTTTCGACACTCATCTTGAGAAATATGATCGTTATATACTCAAGAAGTATATTGTGCGATCGAATCGGCCAGTACAACAAATCTGACTCCCCTCAATCAACAGTTCAAGACACAACGGCTACTTTTATCAGTATAATTATCAGTATAATTGTATGCATTTAGAACAACATGAGTGATTAAAAGAGCAATTACACGAAAACAAAGCGGCATAATAATTGACATAATCAAACAAGAAGAAAAGATTGAATAGGAGAGAAAAGGAGACAGACGTGGACATGTGATTACTGACGGTGAGGAGAGGAACGCCGACAGGCCGAGATCGAACTAGATGGAGAAGAGTGTCCGCGTTGTGTACACTTGTGTTGTTCATCACCGCCGTCACCGCCTTCGCGAACGTACCGATCGCCGTTATGATAGTCTTACGAGGAACTCCGGCGAGGTGTCCACTACGCGCCGCCCATTCCATCGTCCTCCTCCCCACCTCTCTCATTTTTTAAAACTCTCTTTTTACGCGTAGAGGTGGTTGTTGGTTTGGGCGGGGGAACCGCACCTACATGTTCTAGTGCAATTTAATCTACTTCCCCTTCTTCTTCAAAAATTGTACTCTTTTGTCTCACAAATACGAGTAAGTTTTAAGTAGCAAATTGTAAATTAACACCTACGAGTAGTATTTATTGTATTTTACAAATTATCTCCTTGTATTTGATTGGATAGGGTTGGTAAATATAGTCACTAGATGTAGTTGGCGTTTTTCATAAAAAGACGAAAATGCCTTGACCACTTTCTCTCTCTAGAAAAAGTCTCTGAAATTAATGCGAGAACCCGATTAATTCATGTAAAACTCGAAAAAATTAAAAACACCAAAATCATCTAAAATTTATGGCGGAATCAAATTCAACCAATTCTTCGGTTGTGATATTTGTTCAATTTAGAAAACAGGACAATTTTTCTCTCTCTAACTCTTGAGAGCTCCCTTCTCTCCTAGCGAGAGCCTTAATCATTCCAACCCTAAAACTTCCTTTTCCTTATTGGTTTCTTGATTTATTCAAGATTCACATATCCTTCTCTATATTTTTTTACGTATTCTCCAAGCTATAATCATTAGCTACTCCTAATCTAATTGGCTCTTATGAGATTATCATCTTCCTATATCTGGTTTACCCTATCAATTTCTCTGACATGAAGATTATGGAGGATTGTAATCATCTCTTAGCTGGGTTCTCTGGTATTCCTGTGGGCGCTATCTGGCTATAAGTAGTCCTCATTTAATGCTTATTCTCTCATCCTTCATCTTATAATCATCTCATCATTTAATCATCATCATCTAATCTTCGTTGTTGTTTTTAGTGTTTATTTTTTCAGTTTCTATGGCTTTCTCATCGCATGCAGAGGGTAACTTTATGGATCATGATAATCAACACCATAGAGATACTTTTGTACCTGTTAGCAATTTCTTTAATCAACCACAGTATCATCAAACCTATCCTAATGCTTCCTTTCGGCCTTCTAATGCCATGCATGCAGGTTCTTGGAGGTTCCCAAGGACTGGGCCGGTGTTTCAACTGGATCCGGATACTTTGGGTAAGAGTCGGAGCTTCTGGAATAAGTGCGTTCTTAGCTTCTTGGTTGATTATCGGCTATTCGGAGTTTAAAAGTTAAATCATATGATAAGACTTAACTGGAAGACAAGAGGTCGTGTTACTGCTATTATGTTGGGTGATCTTTACGCCCTTCATTGTGAATCAGAGGAGGATAAGGAAGAATTATTAGCTTAAATGTATACCACGTTTCATGGTGCCTTGATGGTGTTTTCAGTGGTTTCCTGATAGTGTTCCGCGTACAATTCGGTTTCCTTATGCTGATATTTGGGTAAGAGTGTGTGGTCTACCTTTCGAATATCTGAACATAAAGATGGCTAATATTGCAGGGCATTTGTTAAGTCAACATTATTCTGTTGATGAATTTAATTTGGTTCCTGATAAGGATTATCTCAGACTTAAGGTAAGGATAAAGCTCAATGAGCCTCTTGTCCCTGGATTGTTCTTGTCTTTGGATGCAGGTTATCTCCTTTGGGTACAATTTCGTTACGAAGATGTCTTCAAATACTGCATAAGATGCGGTAAAATTGGTCATGTGGGTTCTTGTTGCCGAGAGAGTATCACTACTATAGTGTCCAGTGTTAACGGCATGCTTGACCAAGCATCGACAAAAGGCTTTATTATTTATCAGGCTGACAGTTCACATACAATGTTCAACTTAGATCTTAGGGCAACTCCATCCACTACCAAGTATGTTACTTCAAAAGTTAGATTGGGACCTGTTGCTGAGGCGTTTGATAATCCGTTTGAAGAGGAACATATCATCGATTTTAACTTAGGTACAACTCCGGGGGGTAAGGTTTTACCTGGTATGCGTTTCGTCGTTACTACTCAGCCATTCGTCGGGCCTGTTCTGTTCAACATAAGTAAAAATTTAAATGCTGTTGCGGGTTCTTCTGATATGAATGTCGATACCCCTGAGGAGAATGTTATTAAGGTTTATGTACCTGATATTGATCTGTCCCTTCTTAACAAGGGAAAGTGTGCTGAGGATACTCCTGGGTTTAATTCTGAACTGCCTAATAAACAAACAACTGTTGTTGGTGGTCTCTTTGAGTTTGGTAAAAGTTCCCGTGCTAGGGATGTTGATGGTTCTGATGAAGCTTTTCATGATGCAAATAATAGTTTTAATGATGAACAACTTAATCTATCAAGGAATGAGAATGTGACAGTGAAGGCTCTTGGCCATTTTAATATGGAGAATGATCCATTATCTCTTTATTCTAACTATGCAGGTTCAACTACCCCTTTTGACAGAGACATTAATATTCAAGAGACTATACTTAGAAGAGTTGAGAGTGACTTTAATTGGGGACGTCTGGATGATGAAGGTCGTGGTTACAACCAAACTTTTGATCCACCTCCCGGTGGTTTATCAATTGTTTATCACTATCAGTTATACAATTCAAATGACACGACAATGGCTGATCAATCACAAGTTAATGCTGCGGCTAATGAGGTGCCCGTTAATTGCAATGGGAATGATAATGTTCATGGAAATGATGAATTTTCTCAGGCTGGTGTGCAGGAAGAGGGTACTTCTGCAACTGATTTACTTCATAATCATACTCATCTGCATTTCCGTCCTAATGACAGTCCAATTCTGGTGATTAACATTGATGATGCGTCTGATTCAGTTTACTCTACTCCAGAGTGGCCCTTCTCATCTGATGATTCTGAGAATAATATTTTTCATGGTTTCGACATAACTGCTCCACTGTTTATTGATAGGAGTGAGAATCATTCTTCTATTACTATTTTTGATAGTTTGGCTGATGCTACTATTGTTATACCAGATGGTCTTATGCTTAACAAAAAATCTGAATCATGTCCGGGGATGGTGGAAGCATCTGTTGGTGATGGAATGGAAATGGCCACTGCAAACAGAAAAAGGAAAAAATGTTGCTCAGTTATCGTAGAAGATGGTGTTCCAGAGGATGCATTAATCTCTATTGGACATGCTAAGTCCTACTTAGTGCATTTGGCAAAGCGTTCCCGTTCTGTCTCTACTTGGTCCAGATTGGAGAATTTGTGTACTAGCACCTGCGGATTTCATTTACAACTTGAGGATGAAATAATGGAGAGTTCCAGTGACAGTTCGGTTGATAATGTTCGTATGAAGGGTATTGCGAAGGTTGGCCCAAAGCAACCTTCTCCGACAAAATGAAAGGATTATCGTGGAATTGTAGGGGTATGAATAACGAACTCGCCTCTATTTTTCCAAAGCTTAGAGCTCTTATTACTATTAATAATTATGATTTTGTGTTTTTAATGGAGACAAAATGTTGTAGTAGTAAGATCAGTCCTTTTTTTAGAAATTTAAGGTATGTTGAATCTGCTAGTGCTGATGCAATAGGACTGTCGGGGGGTATTTGGGCTGGATGTGTAACACCCCCATTTATTTAAGAGCTTTTAGCAAGACATTCTCAAATAAATAGAGCTGTTACTATCTCGGATTGACCGAGATAGTGAATAACAAAGTAAAACAAATCAAAGTGCTTTATATAAAACTGATTAAATTTAAACTTTTAATATTACAATTACTACGCAACGGAAAATAAAGTACAACTGATAAACTCTAAGTATGTGGTCTAATTCTAAGTCGGTCCTTCCAAATGCTCACGCCATCCCATGCTCCTATAGAATCATCTTTCCTGTCAAATCTGCTCCCCATTACGGATCATCACAGGTGTCACACGAATACACGGTCAACCTTGCGGTTGAGTAGGATAATAATCAAACAACAATAAATGATAAATGCAACTACATGAGACCATGCAACCGATGCACCTCCGCATCCAACTACACACACAACTCCGAACTCCCGTGATCACATCCCGAAACTCCCACCCCGCCATTCCCTAGGTCGAGGTATAACTCGATCGTCATCGAGATCCAGCACAACGGCTGAGTTTATCCGGAGACAGGTCTGCAGAACCAGCCCGGGCCTTAACCAGGACAAAGCCCGAGGTTATCCAGAGACAAGCCTGCCAGAAGCAGCACCAGCCTGGGCCTTTATCAATATCACAACTCCGACACCGACACCGACACCGACACCGTATGAATGCATATCATGCCAATAAATAATGTAACACTGATGCCATTATGCAAAACGTAACAATATTATGCCAATATCAATAATAAATAAATAAGTCAATCAATCATCGCATTACATGTAATATGCCAACAAAGATAATCATATTAAACAGAGATTGAGTAGGTATATCCTACCTGAATAACAATATAATCCAATAGCAAGCCAATAAGTAATCAGAATTATGTCACTTCAAAACTGTCACCTAGCAAATATAAATTATCCAATTACTAATTTATCATACATCGGTTTTTTTTATAATTATTCACAATGCTCACATATTACTTATTATTATCATTAATATTAACTACTATAATTACGTAAACGTGGTATAATATATCGATTAATTAAATTAATTAATTACCACATTACGTAACAAATTTAGTTAAGTTAATTAGTCCGCTAATAAAAGATATCATCACAAAAAGAAATAACCAACCCAGCTTAGTTAATTAAATTAATTAAACAAATTGAACAAGAGAAACAAACAGGAACTAACTAAGTAAATAATATCTAACTATAACTATTAACAAATAGTTAATACAAATGACTAAGAAATATTTAGAGTAAATTAATAATTACTCCCTTATATGTTTCACTTTTCTAAAATTACTCCCTTATAAGTTTGTTTTTTTAAATTACTCCCTTAAGTTTGTCTCAGGTCAAAAATTGCTACCAATTTGCAGCTCCGACGAGTATTTGCGTCAATTTTGGAATTTTACCTCTATTTCCCTAAATTTATGACTAAATTGCCCCTGAGTTTCACTCTATCATGTTATAAGTTTTGCTTCTCCAAACTATTTACCAATATCTTCATCTCTACCTAATTCCTCACTATATAATTTACCCAATCTCTTCATTAAAAGTAATTTATCAATCTACTTGCTCAACTTTTGAAGTTTCCATTTTTTTCAAGGTAAGTAAATCTTTGTTTTGGGTATGTGAATCATATTATTGTTGTATTGAATTGAAAATTGAAATTAGGGTTTGAATTGATTTGGGTATTTTTTTGATTTGGGAAAAAAATTTGTATTGTTGATAACATCTTTTTGCCAATCCATTTGAGTGCGATCATGCCAACAAAACTAGTCACAACCAACTGAACCGGTCTTATTTGAGTTTGAGAATTTACACTTCTCAAACCGTCTTCCAGGATTGTTAGTCGTCCATGAAGTTAAAATTGCTACAGGAATTCCACATAAGCATTTCTTCGGATGTTGGCTAGTACTATGGTAGCTGCTTTCCCTTGAGTGACTTGACATTCTACAAAACAACAATACAGATTTTTTTCCCAAATCAAAAAAATACCCAAATCAATTCAAACCCTAATTTCAATTCAATTTCAATTTTCAATTCAATACAACAATAATATGATTCACATACCCAAAACAAAGATTTACTTACCTTGAAAAAAATGGAAACTTCAAAAGTTGAGCAAGTAGATTGACAAATTACTTTTAATGAAGAGATTGGGTAAATTATATAGTGAGGAATTAGGTAGAGATGAAGATATTGGTAAATAGTTTGGAGAAGCAAAACTTATAACATGATAGAGTGAAACTCAGGGGCAATTTAGTCATAAATTTAGGGAAATAGAGGTAAAATTCCAAAATTGACGCAAATACTCGTCGGAGCTGCAAATTGGTAGCAATTTTTGACCTGAGACAAACTTAAGGGAGTAATTTAAAAAAACAAACTTATAAGGGAGTAATTTTAGAAAAGTGAAACATATAAGGGAGTAATTATTAATTTACTCAAATATTTAATCTTTAACTTAAGTATACAGCAACACAACCAAACCACGACAACATCAACATTCCACGACAAGCAGAAACCTAACTCAACCCACTCTACTCGTGCACCGGACTTCACGGCCTGTCCACCACCATCCAGACCACCCACAACCACCGCTGAGGGTTCCTACATCATCCTTGCACCATCAACCACCTATACCACATCTGAGCCACCACCTATAACCACCAAAACGCCACTAATTATGTGCCCCAAACCGCCTGCACACAACCGTGGGTAAAACAGAGTTCCCCTGTTTACCTCCGGCAGCCACCACAACAACAACCAACAACCACCATCTAGGTCATCCACCTAGGACCGCCCCTGACCGTCTAGTTCAACTACCCCATGCCCAAGTGCCATCGTGGTCCCTACTGCATTCTACACTCGTCTTAAGCCTAGCACATCCACGCCTTTCTCCCTCTGCCACCACCACCGTGATAGTTCCCTGGCCTACTGGCTACTACACCACCCCCACGACCCTCCTCGCTATCCCTAGCCACAGTTTGAGTCATCTCTCTGTCTCATGGGTTAGATATAAAGGGATTACACAAGTGTATAAATAAGACGGTCGCAAATAATAAAACGATAAATGAATTAAAACGATCAAAAGCAATATATAATCCGTACCTTGTTGAATGGCGTATAAAATAAATGGGGAAATTTTTTGAAGAGGACAAGGAAGAAGAACACACGGCAGAAGAATAAGAGGGAAATAAGGAAGAAGGAAGACAATCCAGAAAATGAAATGACGGAAGGAGGAGCGTTACATGTATATGTTCATTTCATATTGAATAGTGCGGATTGTACGTACGTAATAATGAAAAGAAGGCATAAAATGTATTGAGTATTATTAATATCACTCATTCAATATCAATTGATTTCTCGATTTTGTACATACGTTGAACTATTAAGAAAATTTAATGTATATCCTTAATTCCTATCTCATAAATATTCATAAACGACCATCGAAAAGCTCGTTGTCAAGTTTCGTAAATATCGGACTTCTCAACTCAATTCCCACACACAACCTGACCAACCCAACCGTCACATTAACTATATAACGCTTTCCACGTAAACGTAAATGCTTCCAAAATAATCGTAATATCAAACACGTTAGATTGTATATATAAAGAATATTAATTAATAAAATCACGAGTTTGTAAGGGAAAATTTATTAATAATAATATTCATAATATTAATATGGTATATAAAATATCCTCGTATATTTGTAAAATATCACACTTATTAAATATAAAACCATCTTGAGTCAAAATAATTATGTTAATACTTATTGTTACACGATATGAAAATGCAGGCTATTACAATATTTCTCCCTTAAATGAATTTCGTCCCGAAATTCACCCACACCTATTGAAACTAACACCTAGCTATACTCACCACAAGGTAACTCGCTCCCATTCCGACACTGACCCCAAGAGGTAACTAACTAAAACAAACTATTACATTCTACCCTCCTACATGAGAACTTTGTCCCCAAAGTTGGCATAAAACAAGAATACAAGACGCTTAAAGAACTACAACATTGACCAAAACATAACAGAAACTGCTTAGAGTATTCCAAGTATTGTCAATCTTAATTAACAAATCACGACATGGCAACCAAACATATAATATCATCACAATTTTACTATCTTATCCTCCTTAAAACATTGTTACGTCCCCCGTAACCCCATTATAATTTCACATCCAGTGTTCAAACATATTTCACCGAAACAACAGTCACAGTAATCATGCTAGTTAACTACTCTATATGGGGCATCTAGTATCCAACTACTAGACCAACAAAACACACTTAACAATTCTAAGCTACACAGTTACGGGTCAAAATCATAGTCATTTGCATTACATATACTCGGCAATTTTGACACTAAATTAACACTTTTACATCAATACAGACAATTAGTTCAGCCATAGTTCATGCTTGACAAAGCAAAACATTTCATATTTATAATCATATTATATAGTAAAATTCATATTTATACACACAAGGTTCAACACATGACATCAGCTAAAATTTAATTAACGTAACTAAATATGGAGGAACAACATAGTTCACAATATCTGATCTACGTATACTAATCATAGACTAGCACGATAGCTTAGCATCCCTTGGTGTAAATAAGTTAAAGTCAATCAGGTATATTTCCCATCTACTCACATGACATTATTTAACATAAAATTAGTAACGAGTATAAATTCAAAATATTTCACAATTAATTAACCGTTTCATTTATGATGAAGTCTTTATACTTTTTAGGAAATCAGGAATTTTATAAAAAATATGGAAAAGGTAGAATTCATAAGCTGATCCTATAATTTATGAAATTTACAACAGCAAAGGAAACACACAAAAGGTTTACAGAATCTAGGTCATGTTAAAATTCATCGTAAATATCGCCATTTTAGTTTTAACATGGTTTATCGTTTTGAAAACATTTTAAAAACTTACTAAACAGTGGAATTGGAATTTTGTGGCAAGGCATAAACACAATTTAAATCATAAGCACAAATAAATTGTAGCTCGAAAAACAGTACGACACAGTAATACTCTGATCAACGTCCACTAATATATATATATATATATATATATATATATATATATATATATATATATATATATAGACTTGGGATCCGGTGAGAACCACCTTACAATGAGAACCTTGTGAGAACTCTACCTTACGGACTTTTTAAAAAAAAATTAATAACATAATTGGATTCGGCATGGCATTTTATAGCTAGAGCACATATTTTTTGGTCTAGAAAATAAATACTAGTGACGGAAATCAAGGTGAGATACGTTTTATTTATTTGCGTGCACCTACTATCTATTTTTTCGTATCTATCACTTTTCCGCCACTAGTATTTATTTTCTAGACCAAGAAATATGTTCTCTGGCCATAAAATTCCATGCCGAATCTAATTATGTCATTATTTTTTAAAAAAAACTCCGTAAGGAAGAGTTCTCACCGGTTCTCATTGTAAGGTGGTTTTCACCGGATCCCAACCCTATATATATATATATATATATATATATATATATATATATATATATATATATCCTATAATCGTAAACTGAACAAGTGTGGAATTGGTGGAAAGAAAGCTGATTCACACAGCTAGCACTCATACCATTTCATGATTAGGTATTAATTAGATCAAGCATAGAATTACGACAAACAAGGGTAAAATTTCTAAGACATCTAAAGATTCTAAACTATTTATATTTGTGATTCAAATTTTAAACATAATATTACTCGACAAGATCATGTGATTCCCTTGCTAGAAAAATCAAGAACATGTATTACACCACTTAAGCTAATTAGTTATGAAGAAATTATAGAAATTACTATGACAAGAAACTAAACATAAACAATCAGCTATTATATGAATTAAGAAGTCATTACCACCATTTCAAAATACTCACAACTAACAGTAAACAACTAGATTGTTATCTAACTTGACTCTTGCCTTCATGCTAGCAAGTTTACCCATTTAATTTTTCAGTCTACCACTCGTCAAGATACATTTCTAATAAGGTGCTATTAATATCACATATTATCACCATGTAAGAATATTACAAGGTCACGTTAACAGAACTCGAGATACGATAAAACTATTTTAATAATCTTGACATAAACTCGTATCTTTCGAAAGTCACAAACCATGCCCCAACTTCTTAAAGATCATAATAAATAACCGTTTCACTATATTGTGAGTTCTTATTCTTTTCGGAAAATACGGAGAATCGAATAAACATGAGAGTAAAAATCAAGTTCAAAACTCAAAGAGCAGTTGATAAAGAATTTTACAATTTAGTCGGTCTAAATGTAAATTTAAAACTAATTTTTTTTTTATATAAAATACTCACTGAAATAAAAAGATATTATAATTGATATACAAGGTGCCCTCTTGCAAATCGTTTTAAATAAAGGAATAAAATAGAATATTTACTAGGTCTTCGATTAAATTTGTCAGAAGTTAGTTCAATTTGCAAAAACTACGTTTAAATAATCAACACATCAAGATATCACGTGGCTTATCATGTCGAAATCTAGGCGACCCCTTTTATTTGAACAATAGAGTTGAAAATATGCATAAGAAATTCGTATGTTTTAAATGACAAATTTTACAAAACAAGGGTTAAAAACATGATTGTGAAGGAACATTTGACCATTGGTCAATCAGACATTTATTATTCCAAAATGTAATTCATTTACGCATAAAACCAAGTACATGTGAAAACTAACTCATGAGACTATTATGCTTAAAATGATGGACATAGACAGTAAATAGAGAATAAATGGCAGCCAGTTCAAGCAGGTGTAAATATCAGGTAAACAAGTTTCAGCTCTACGTTACTCTTTTGCAAACTTACAGGCTCTTATAGGTACCATACTATCTTAGCTAATCCCCTTACATATCCAAATGTCTATCCTATAACATCCTTTATAACTCATTTCTTACATGCTAACCAACAAATATGATAGAAATAAGGCTTGCAAGTCGATAAAGCTTCTCGTTATGGTAACGACATTATACTATCATGGCTTCGGCGAATACATACCGCATATAACTAGACGTGATACTAAAGCATACAATCACAACGT
Source organism: Silene conica (assembly GCA_029255685.2). Taxonomy (NCBI): domain Eukaryota; kingdom Viridiplantae; phylum Streptophyta; class Magnoliopsida; order Caryophyllales; family Caryophyllaceae; genus Silene; species Silene conica. The sequence continues at coordinate 30,602,042 of CM055317.2, read as the reverse complement.
TCACGGAATTGCACATTCGTAACAAGTTAGACACCAAGATTGTAATGTAACTACGAAATAGTCATTTCATAAGAAGATAATTGTATGTACATTTCCAGAATACATCAAAATACCAATCGTATCCTCATATCACTCTAATTATTGATCAATCAATATGCACCCAATTTTACATACCTTACCCCTTCCCTGTAGAAAAGTTAGTACGATAGTATATCAGGTCGCTATATAGACTACCCCACTCTTCAATAATTACTCTCATTCAGTTTCCGAGTCAAAACTGAAAGGGCCCATGGTTTGGTGTGAGGGGGCCCCTAACTCATCCCATCCCTTTTTGGGGCTCCTATCAGTTGCATCTCGGGGTTCATTTTATTAGACTCTTCCTATGTTCATTATTATTCATTTGGTTTAGGCCTAAGGATCGTTCGCTCTGATACCACTTTGTAACACCCCCATTTATTTAAGAGCCTTTAGCAAGACATTCTCAAATAAATAGAGTTGTTACCATCTCGTATTGACCGAGATAGTGAATAACAAAGTAAAACAAACCAAAGTGCTTTATATAAAACTGATTAAATTTAAACTTTTAATATTACAATTACTACGCAACGGAAAATAAAGTACAACTGATAAACTCTAAGTTGTGGTCTAATTCTAAGTCGGTCCTTCCAAATGCTCACGCCATCCCATGCTCCTATAGAATCATCTTTCCTGTCAAATCTGCTCCCCATTACAGATCATCACAGGTGTCACACGAATACACGGTCAGCCTTGCGGTTGAGTAGGACAATAATCAAACAACAATAAATGATGAATGCAACTACATGAGACCATGAAACCGATGCACCTCCGCATCCAACTCCACACACAACTCCGAACTCCCGTGATCACATCCCGAAACTCCCACCCCGCCATTCCCTGGGCCGAGGTATAACTCGATCGTCATCGAGATCCAGCATAACGGCTGAGGTTATCCAGAGACAGGTATGCAGAATAGCCCGGGCCTTAACCAGGACAAAGCCTGAGGTTATCCAGAGACAAGCCTGCCAGAAGCAGCACCAGCCTGGGCCTTTATCAATATCACAACTCCGACACCGACACCGTATGAATGCATATCATGCCAATAAATAATGTAACACTCATGCCATTATGCAAAACGTAACAATATTATGCCAATATCAATAATAAATAAATAAGTCAATCAATCATCACATTACATGTAATATGCCAACAAAGATAATCATATTAAACAGAGATTGAGTAGGTATATCCTACCTGAATAGCAATATAATCCAATAGCAAGCCAGTAAATAATCAGAATTATGTCACTTCAAAAATGTCACCTAGCAAATATAAATTATCCGATTACTAATTTATCATACATCGGTTTTTTTTTAATAATTATTCACAATGCTCACATATTACTTATTATTGTCATTAATATTAACTACTATAATTACGTAAACGTGGTATAATATATCGATTAATTAAATTAATTAATTACCACATTACGTAACAAATTTAGTTAAGTTAATTAGTCCGCTAATAAAAGATATCGTCACAAAAAGAAATAACCAACCCAGCTTAGTTAATTAAAGTAATTAAACAAATTGAACAAGAGAAACAAACAGGAACTAACTAAGTAAATAATATCTAACTATAACTATTAACAAATAGTTAATACAAATGACTAAGAAATATTTAATCTTTAACTTAAGTATACAGCAACACAACCAAACCACGACAACATCAACATTCCACGACAAGCAGAAACCTTACTCAACCCACTCTACTCGTGCACCGGACTTCACGGCCTGTCCACCACCATCCAGACCACCCACAACCACCGCTGAGGGTTCCTACATCATCCTTGCACCATCAACCACCTATACCACATCTGAGCCACCACCTATAACCACTAAAACGCCACTAATTATGTGCCCCAAACCGCCTGCACACAACCGTGGGTAAAACAGAGTTCCCCTGTTTACCTCCGGCAGCCACCACAACAACAACCAACAACCACCATCTAGGTCATCCACCTAGGACCGCCCCTGACCGTCTAGTTCAATTACCCCATGCCCAAGTGCCATCGTGGTCCCTACTGCATTCTACACTCGTCTTAAGCCTAGCACATCCACGCCTTTCTCTCTCTGCCACCACCACCGTGATAGTTCCCTGGCCTACTGGCTACTACACCACCCCCACGACCCTCCTCGCCATCCCTAGCCACAGTTTGGGTCATCTCTCTGTCTCATGGGTTAGATATAAAGGGATTACACAAGTGTATAAATAAGACGGTCGCAAATAATAAAACGATAAATGAATTAAAACGATCAAAAGCAATATATAATCCGTACCTTGTTGAATGGCGTATAAAGTAAATGGGGAAATTTTTTGAAGAGGACAAGGAAGAACACACGGCAGAAGAATAAGAGGGAAATGAGGAAGAAGGAAGACAATCCAGAAAATGAAATGACGGAAGGAGGAGCCTTACATGTATATGTTCATTTCATATTGAATAGTGCGGATTGTACGTACGTAATAATGAAAAGAAGGCATAAAATGTATTGAGTATTATTAATATCACTCATTCAATATCAATTGATTTCTCGATTTTGTACATACGTTGAACTATTAAGAAAATTTAATGTATATCCTTAATTCCTATCTCATAAATATTCATAAACGACCATCGAAAAGCTCGCTGTCAAGTTTCGTAAATATCGGACTTCTCAACTCAATTCCCACGCACAACCTGACCAACCCAACCGTCACATTAACTATATAACGCTTTCCACATAAACGTAAATGCTTCCAAAATAATCGTAATATCAAACACGTTAGATTGTATATATAAAGAATATTAATTAATAAAATCACGAGCTTGTAAGGGAAAATTTATTAATAATAATATTAATAATATTAATACGATATATAAAATATCCTCGTATATTTGTAAAATATCACACTTATTAAATATAAAACCATCTTGAGTCAAAATAATTATGTTAATATTTATTGTTACGCGATATGAAAATGCAGGCTATTACAATCTTTCTCCCTTAAATGAACTTCATCCCGAAGTTCACCCACACCTATTGAAACTAACACCTACCTATACTCACCACAAGGTAACTCGCTCCCATTCCGACACTGACCCCAAGAGGTAATTAACTAAAACGGACTTTTACAGGATGGAAGCCGGGTAGCAAGTTTCGAAGCTTCTGTACTAAAAATAATTATCTCGCTCTTTTGAATGAATCGAATATGATGTTTCCTTGGTATCTCGTGTTGTTCTATGGTGAATCTGAATTTGCTAAGCGTATGGATGTCTTCAATGAACTTGGTACTTTCCTCTCAACTTTGGATCATCCATTTCTTATTCTTGGTGACTTCAATCAAATAGAATTCGCAATGGATAAAACTGGAAGGAATTCTACTAGTTTACCGGGAGCCATTGATTTCCACAATTGGAGAATTAGTCTTGAACTTGGTGATATTCCATTCAAAGGACCAAGATATACTTGGTGTAATAATCGAAATGGTGAGGATAGAGTTTATGAACGGCTCGATAAAGCTCTATGTTCTTCAAATTAGTTTACCTTATTTCCTAATGTCGGAATCAAGCATTATCCTATCCAAATCTCGGATCATGCGCCAATTGAGCTTGATCTTAATCTTGTGTGCAATAAAGCTCGTAAGCCTACAAACTTGAAAGTTGGTGTTTGGAAAATAAGGATGGCTTCTTGTTAGTTAAAGATAACTGGTTTCTTAACGTTGTTGGTACTCACTCTTTTAAACTCGCTCGTCGTCTTTCAAATATTCGATCCATTTTTAAGAAATGGTGTCTAAATTGGAAATCTGCTCGTTCTATTAAATGGGATGATTTTGATGTACGTATTTCTGAGGCTATGGACCTTGCGGTGAATTCTGGTAACGATTCTGCGTATTCAAGGGTTCAAAATGAGGTTAAGGAATTTGCTATTGCATCAAGTATTTATTGGAAATAGAGGGCCAAGTTAAAATGGAATGTCGACGGCGAAACGTGTACAAAATTTTTCTTCAATTGGGTAAAAGGTAGGGCGGGTCATAATTTCATTCTTGCCATTAAGGATGATCATGGTAATTGGGAGATGGACTCTTCTAAGGTGGCTGCTCTTTTTCATGACCATTTTTGTGCTCGTTTTGCTTCTTCTGCAACAGTTGCTTCTATTTCTCCGCATGATCATAATGATACTATTTCTTCCCGTTTACTTAGTAAAATTACTGTTAAAGTTTCAGATGATGATGCAGATTATCTTCGTAAATCTTTTACCCGTAAAGAGGTAAGAAAAGCTGTTTTCCAACTTAGTCCTCTCAAATCACTTGGACCTGATGGAATCCCCGCAGTCTTCTATCAAAAATGTTGGTATACGGTTAAAGATGATGTTACTAATGCTGCTCTGGAAACTCTCAATAAAGGTAAAGTATTAAAGGAACTCAATCGTTCTTTTATTACTTTGGTCCCTAAAATTGACTCTCCTGAGAAAGTTGAAGATTTTAGGCCGATTAGTCTATGCAATATCATTATGAAGATCATCACTAAATGTATTGCCAACCGTCTTTTAAAAGTTATGAAGTATCTGATTGGTGATTCCCAAAATGCTTTTGTTTCCGGCAGACATATCTCTGATAATATTCTTATTGCTCATGAAGTGCTTCATAATATTGAGAAGCATAAATATGGGAATTCTGGAAGATTTGCCTTCAAAGCCGATATGAGTAAGGCATTTGATCGTATTAACTGGGATTTTTTAAGGGGTACTCTTATTGCTTTTGGCTTTCCGGTCTTTTTATGTAACATTATTATGGAATGTGTTACGTCAGTCTCTTATGAAGTTATTTTTAATGGTGCGCCTTTAAGACAATTAAAACCATCATGTGGTCTGCGACAGGGTGACCCTCTTTCTCCTTTTTTGTTTATTCTTTGTATGGAAGTTCTCTCCCTCAACATTAAAGCAGCCGAATGTGAGAGTCTTATTCGGGGAATTTCTTTAGGACGAAATTCTCCGACTATTTCTCATCTTCTTTTCGCTGATGATTCGGTATTTTTCCTTAATGATAAGGATGATGCTTTTCACAATCTTAAGAAACTTCTTGATGATTTTTGTGTTGCCTCTGGTCAAGCTATAAACCTTTCTAAATCTGGTATTGTTTTCAGTCCTAGTACTTCCCTGGGTTTTGCTGCCAATGGTTTAAAAACTTTGGAAATCTCAGGCTCTAAGGGGATTGGTAAATATCTGGGCATCCGTACGGAGATGGGTTTCTCTAACACTACAACAAAATTACACTTGCGTCACGCTTAAATACGTGGCGCAAGTGATAAATTCCCGTGACTATACAATTTTGCCACGGGAAATCAGTCGTGACCCAAGTGGCCGTGGCAAAATTTTAGCCACGAGAAAAACTGCAACGTGGCTAAAATTAGCAACTTTGCCACGGTATTTCCCGTGACTAAAATAACGTGGCTAAACAAGTTTCCCGTGGCTAAAATTATTTTTGTCACGAGTTAATATTGTGGCCAAATCAAAAAAACTGCGTGGCTAATTACCACTAGCTACAAAATAATAACGTAACAAAAGAGAAATTCTCGTGGCTAAATATTGACAACTCACAAAATTTATTTTGACTAAAACATACTAGCCACGAAAAAATAACGTGGCAAAAATAACTAGAATTAAGGCAATTGACAACAATTATAAATGGTCATTGTCATCGGTTGTTATATTCTTAGCAACCGATGCCACATTTTCTTATAATTTTTTTCGTGCATACGAGTATTAATTTACGTGCATACAAGGTACTTGAAAATTGATGGCACAACCCTTAAAAATTCAACAATCCAAACTCAACAAATAAATAGTTGTGTTATCAAATTTACTCACAACAAAACCGATTCCAATACATGTATTCACAATCACATACATCCAAACCCTTCACTATATATTCTTTTCTACAAAAAATATACTTGAATACGGAAATCAAACGATAGTACATATATGTTTTTTGTACAATATAAAGCATAAAGCTCTCGAGCATAAAGAATTTGACGAGGTACAAGGTTCCATGCATTTGAATACCTGAAATACACTACATAAACGAAAACAAGAATGATAATGGTAGATGGTCAAATAATATACATTTATATTGCTATATATTTCATCAAATTGAAGATGCATAAGGTAGAAATGTTATCAGATGATGAAAAGGTTAAAATGCCTACCTGCAAGCCATGATAGACATCAACTTTTATCAGCTCCATGATCTCAAATCCATGTACAAGGACTTAAACTTATTATCTCTTTAGCATTTAAAATTTGAATGTGAATAATAATTCAAATACTAAGATGTTAAGTGACCCATAACAGAAACCGATAAGACTAGTATAAATGACTTCTTGAAGAAGGTTTTTGAGCTTACATACAGTTGATCATACAATGCTTTATCCGGGATTAGGAGAACTGGTTTGGCGATGCAGATGTTCCGGTATCAAACGGATAAGTAGTTCCGGCGAAACTCCAGCCAACTACAACATGAATCTTGTCAATTTACATTGATCCCGAATTTACCCATATAAGATCCAACAAAACTAACCCAGACCAAATGATTTAATCCGATCAAATTCATACCCCAACATAATAAACTGATGTGACAAAATCCTACTGACTCAAACTTCATTGATCCCGAATTAACCTACTCCCGGGAATGACAAGATAACAACCCATGAAACATATCGAACCAGAAATGACCCAACTCAAACCAGAATAAAAGAACATCTGTATGACTTGTTTCTAATCTAAACCACCCTTATGCTAGGTCTAGTCTAGAACTAAATTAGCCTTCGAACCTGGCCTATACACATCCCGAAAATCTATAGATTCTATACAGGCCACGCCAATGCCCAAAGTGCCGGGAGGTAAGAGGGGAGGACAATCTAATGGATAAAAAGCATTATGTAATGCATAAAAAGCTCTAAAAGGAAAGTCAGGGTAACGACATACTTCTTGTTTAAAGTTGAAAAGAGGTGGAAATGGTCGACCATTTGGAAGACGTGCACTAGGTTCACGGAGCTCATCAAAGAAAAGATGCACAGCTGAAAGGGGGCAATAAAAACAAAACAAAGGTCAGCTTAAAACTTACCAAAAGATTAAATGACATTTTGTTTAAATAATCTTTTTCTTCAAGTTGAGGCGTAAACGAGCCGAGCCAACAAGCTACATGAATTGCTCTCGATTCAAATTGAGGTCATTAAAATTCTCTTAATTAGCTCATTTTTGTAAGATTTATTCTTACTCTAGATTATAATTATATTTATTTCCAATTAAGTTAAGAAGTATACAAAATAATAAGAGTGGCCCCTAGCTCAAGCCAAGCATCATTTTCCATCCCCAAAGCTTCTCTTTTTGGGGGGGCTGAAAGAGCTGCAAACCAAGGCCAAGCTTAAATTTTCGAGTTGATGTCGGACCCGTCCAACCATTAACTCAAATAAAATTGGTGACATCACTATTTATAATATTTTGGGTTATCAATGGTACTCGTTTTGGTTGGGGGTGAGAAATGGTAAACTAAGACGAGCAACTTACAACAGTGCATCAAAGACTGGGAGAATACCGAAGCAGCTGTGAAGCAAGATCAATGGCTTCAGGTGGCATTCTCTTGTGGAAAACATGCACCAGGAAGTTTCAAAACTAGCATCAACTTGAAAAAAAGAAGAAAGCTACAATCCTTTGATATTCTCTCATCAAAGGTAATGAGTGCACCATTTATTGGGATCAGATGATGCTCACAGGTTACACTAAGTGAAGCACTACAAGATGTACTCAGTTGTACGAATGATCACAAATTCTTGCACGAGGATTTCTTATAATTAATAATCTTAAGATTGCTTTGCTCAAAAATTAAGGCAGCTCCTTACATATTTTAGTAACCATTTTGTAGTAACCTTTTTATTGACTAACTAATTACTCATTATGCCATTGATAATGATCCTTATTATTCACTTAAAAGCAAAAATCTTACTCTCAATTTTGAACTGGTCTTACGCTAACTTATTATAAGACTACCCCAAAAGTGGCTTATTCATGAAAGATAAAGGCCAAAATGGTTTTTTGAGAACTCCATAATGAAAAGTCAATCTACCGCAAGACAATACCACAAATTAATACCTTATGCCAGGGATGAGCCTTTATTTGTAGGAATCTGAAATCCGTATTGTTAGGATTCATACATCGAATTTCTTCTCTAGTAGGAGTACCAAGAACCTAGAAATGAACATTTTACAACAAATTGTTTAAGCCTTTTGGTTTATATGACTTTGCAGCTACTTTAGTTCGAATATTTCAGTATATACCTTGATAATCTCCACAAGTTGGTCTACTGCATTTTCTCCAGGAAACAATGGCTGAGAAACAAAATGAAGGAACAAGAATGAGAAAGAGAATAAACATGATCACCTTTGGGAAATAGGGGAAAAGTGTCGGTATGCACTTCAGAATGCAAGTAGTTAGGTAACTAGACTAACTTGGCCAAGAAGTTCAGCTAGGACACAACCAGCAGACCAGATATCAATGGAGGTTGTATATTCTGTAGCGCCAAATATTAGTTCTGGTGCACGGTAATATCTTGAACTATATGATAGGTTTGGTTCTCCCTTGACCTGTTTCAAGGCACGGAAATGAATCTTAGGAAAATACACAAAATATCGAGTTATTAATGGTATACAATCGCCTATTAAATAAAGTTAAAGGAAGGACGGACACGATCTAATGGAAAGAGGAAGACCCTAGAAAGTAAAAAGGAATGCTCGTTTGTCCACGTAAACACTGGCTAATGACAGATGTGCTTATTCTGTTACTAATGAAAATGCATAATTCAAAAAATTCCCAAAATTAACTAACATTATAAAAATTAAAAAACACATAAAAAATCAAAAACTCAAACAACACCCATTTAAACAATATTCAAGGCGTTCATTATATGTGTATGGATGTTCATGCCAAATATTGCCCTTATCAATGAGTACACCAATAAAGAGACAGTTCGTGAGCGGGAATTAACAAAGATAAGGAAATGATGGAACAGAAAATATCAAAAGTGCGCATCTTCATTGAATTAAACATACCTAGTTAAAAGATTGAATCAGTATACATCGAAATAATACTGAAAATAATAATAAGGAAACAAGTAGGGTATTAGTTTAGATATAGAGAAACTACAATAAAATTAGCAGAGGACTCAATGCTTTTCAAAGTATCAAGCTTATTCTGCTACACAATAACCACTTCAGTTGGAGTTAGAAAATAACAATTTATAAAATACTATCATTAACATAATGAATTAGAAGATTACCTATTTAAATAAAATAGGATAGAAAAGGAGAAGGAGGTGGCAGTCATTAGTGGTGACCAAAGGTGGCAGACGTGGTGGCAGTGATGTCAAGAGGCGGTCGGAGTCGTAGGTGGAAACCGACGACAGAAAGATAAAGAAGAGAAAAAGGAGTCAAGAGGATGATGAGGTGGTCGACGTTAAGGTGGCCGAAGATCAGAGGTAGCCGGCGTCGAGAGGAAAGTAGGGTTTCTTTTGGCGGTTAGTGTTTGGGGAAAAATCAATTTGGGATTATAATATGAGATTATGAGATAATGAATTAATGAGGGGGAGTAATAGGTAAGATAAAGGACTCAACTTTTGGTTTTTTTTACAGGTAAGGGACCCAACTTTTAAATTGTACAGTTAGAGAACTCAAAGGTTAAAACTAACGGAATGCCCAAATTTATTGACAAAAAATGTACCGTCATCTAAATAATTGCAAATAAATCATCCTTGTCCAAAATATATGTTTCATGAAAGATTATTAAAGCATATATAATTATTTTTATACATAAAAAATTGTTATTTAAGAATATATGAAGAAATTTAAAGAAACACACATCCTAATAACTCCATATAAAATAAGGGATTTATGTAAAAAATAATTGAAATACATTAATTTCACAAAAGAAACTTAAATTGAACAACAAAGTAGAAGTAATTATCAATTACTTGATTGTTTTCAAGGATCGATAATTTTTATCTAGGATTTGATTCTATTTGTGGGATGCCATGGTTTTTGAGTTTGGAGAAGATGAAGAGGATTTTGTGTAAAATAATACGTACTCCGTATCAGTTTAGGTTTGATTTAACGGCAAAGATAACGGTATTACTAGAGAGTCCTCTAACTGTGCAATTTGAAAGTTAAGTCCCTTATCTGTAAAAAAATTCAAAGTTGAGTCCCTTATCTTACCTATTACTCGAGGGAATTATCGGTCATTTTCTTAATCGTTTCTTAATATATTAACCATTTCTTACTTTTTAACGGAATATTATCAGTAGTCCGCACTTCCATATTTTTTTTGATGGAAACAGAAATTAGCCCGGCAATAGAAGCGCCACTTAGACTACAGAAGGCTCCAATTTAATATGTTACCAATTGTATTAATAAGACAAAAATGAAAAAAAATCTAGTAATATAAAAATGTTTGTGTTATCTATACAAATGAGTTATTATTTGACACGTCTTAAACTTAAGTACGAATATTTTTCACATCTCGCAATAATACGGCGCAATCATCTTGATGTGACAGTAAACATCATGTTGCACTAATAATTTTGTACTATTATTTGTTATCATATCAAAAAATTTAGTCACGGTAAAAATCCAGTGCGTAGCTAAGAGCAATAATTAGTCACGGGTAATTTACTTGTGACAATAACTCACAATTAGCCACGGTAAGAATTCAGTGTGTGGCTAAGAGCAATATAGTCACGGATAATTTAGCTGTGACAGTAAATCATAATTAGCCACGTTAAGAATTCAGTGTGGCTAAGCACACTAATTAGTCACGGTTAACTTACCTGTGACAATAAATCATAATTAGCCACGACATTGTGACTAAAAATAATTATTAGCCACGTTCGTGACTTGCTGCGTGACTAAACACATTTGTTAGCCACGGTCATGGCTTAATTCGTGACTAAAAACAATTATTTGTCACGGATATATTTTCCCGTGACATCAAATTTTTTACCAATTAATTTTGAAGCAAGGAGACTTTTTTTCCCGTGACTAAGCAAATTTAAGTCACGAATTATGAATTCCCGTGACATAAATCGTGGCGCAAGTGTCATTTTGTTGTAGTGTAAGCAACTTATTTACGCTGACATGATTGACAAGGTTAAGAAGCGACTATGTTCGTGGAATGGTATTTTCTTATCGCCAGCTGGACGACTCACTTTGATTAACTCTGTACTCTCCTCCCTTTCCAATTTTATTCTATCGGTTTTTAAAATTCCGATAAGTGTGATTAAAAAGATTGAGTCTTTAATATCGCATTTTTGGTGGGCGGGTACAAAAAACATCAACTCGGGTACTATTCACTGGTGCAGTAAGATCTTCCTTAGTCTTCCGAAGTCAAAAGGGGGATTAGGGATCAGAAGTTTGAGAATTCTCAATCAAGCTCTCCTTGGAAAAATTGCTTGGAAAATTATGAGTAAAAGAACCTCCCTCTTAAGCCGTGTCTTTTTTTTTTAAAGATTTTTAAGGATGATTCGTCTTTTTCGATTAAATCTTTGACTGGATCTTCGTGGGGTTGTCGGAGTATTGCTTATGGATCTACTCTTATTATTCCCCATTCCTCATGGAAGATTGGGACTAGCTCGACTCTCAATATTTGGTCGGCCAAATGGATTAATGGTATGGTTCCCTCTTCTCTCACTAGTTTTGGTTACCACTATCCGCCTTCATTGGAAAACTTGACTGTTAAGGAACTCATCCTACCCAATTGCCAATGGAACAAAGATCTTATCCTTGAAATTTTCGAAGAATCGTGGGGAACACATATCCTTGCTAATCCGTTATGTTCTACGACTGAGAATGACTATTTAATTTGGTCTGCCTCTTCTACAGGCGATTATACGGTTAAGAGTGGTTATGCAATTGGTCTTAAATATTTTCTTTCTGAAAATGCATCTTCTAAAGATAGATCTCGATTATCTATTTGTGCTCGTTCTTTCTGCAAAAGGATATTATGGCTTCTACCAGGTCCTAATAATTGGAAAAATTTCGTCTGGAAGATTTTGACGGGTACCTTACCAGTGAAAGACGAATTTCGAAAGAGAAACTTTACTTTGGATCCCTCTTGTTCTCTTTGTGGTATGTGTACCTACAATGAAACTCTTGAACATTTATTTAGAAACTGCGATACTACAAAAAGGATCTGGGCATCTTCTGATTTAGGTATTCGGGTTAACAGCATGGATTCTGTCCCAATTTCTGACTGGATCATTAATTGGCTATGTTTCTTTGCTAAAAAAGAAGACTCTCTTTTTAAAATCATTACTTTCACCTCTATCATTTGGAGTATTTGGATCTTTCGAAATAAATCTATCTTTGAAAAAGCGGCTTTCGATTACGGGTTTCTTTAACTATCAAAATAATATAGCGAAGGGTGCAATTGATGCTATTAATCATGATGGTTTTGTTAAAGAAAATCTTCTTTCTTTCCTGCCCCCGAAGGAAAGTTCGTCAGTGGATCTTCTAAGGAATGGGTATCCTTTCTTTGCTGTGGGATTTGACTCCATCTGCAATCCTATCAAGATTGTGGAGATGCCAGTTGGGTTTCCACGCTTCAGGGTGCTGGTGGGTGGATTTCGTATGATCCCTATGGAAATATTTTGTTTCAGCATTCTTTCTCTTTTCTGGCTGAGTCTCCTTGTCAGACTGAAGCTTGGGTTATTCGCGACATTCTTCTGTGGGCAATCAAGCATAATGTTTATCATCTTCAAATTGCTTCGGATTGTCTTCAATTGCTTTTGCAGATTTCAGGATGTGAGCAATACCATTTGCTGACGAAGGATCTAATTATTAATATCGCTAGCCTTTTTTCTCATTTTCATTGTTTAAGTTTTCGATTTATCCCTCGGAAGCTAAACAAGATTGCTCATAATCTTGCTAAAAGCGCGAGGGTGTCTTAGGGTTTAGGTTAATCATTTTACAGCTGTCAAAAAAAAAAAACAATTCTTCGGTTAGTTATCAAATTCTTAACATCGTTTATTAATTATGTTAGGTTTAATTTATAGTTTCGTGTTAGATTAATGGTAGAAATCGATTTTTTCAATGCGTTGCGAACATAGCATTTACGGTCTGTCCATAAAACAGACATTGACATTCAATGTCTGGCCATGGATTAGACAATGATATTCAATGTCTATCAATGGACATACATTGCATTGAATGTCATTTTCTAGTCCATGGCCAGACATTGACATTCAACGTCCAGCCCATGGCCAGACGTTGAATGTCAATGTTTGGTCCATGGACTGACTTTTTTTTTAAAATTTCGATTATTATTCCCCGTTTTTACGTAATTTAGTACTTTGTTTTCCGTTTAAGTTAATTTATGATGCTTAATTTAAAATATATATGCTACCAAATAATAAATTTTCATTTAATAGGATTCGTTCGAGGAATTTGGCGAGAATTTGGTTGTTTATAATCTTTTGTTCTTTACGGATCGTGGATTTGAAAGTCGTGATGAAGCATTTGGTTGGGCAAAATCGATTGCGTTTTCGAACGGTTTTGCTTTGGTAAAATCAAGTCAAGGGTGTAAAAGTCGAAAGAAGACGGTTTGTTAGCATGTTATTTTCGATGTTCAAGGCAAGGTTTACCTCTTCCAAGTGATGATCCCGAGAGGCGTACGAGGTCAAGTTGTCCATTTAGAATTCGAGCCGTTCGAAACAACGTTATCAAGAATGAAAAAACATCGGTAGTCTGGAACATTATTACCTCCGAGGTTTGTTCATAAGCAATATTATTACAAAACCCGTTAACTGAGTGCACGCAGGAGACCGATTTAACTAGTAAAACTTTACCTGAATCAAAAGATTGGTAGGGTAGGCTTGCTTAGGACGATCGATATAACCTTCCTGGATCAAAAGATTGGTTGGGGAGTCTAGGGCGATTTGAGACCAAACGGAGACAATCACTACCCACCTTATCAATGACTTGGCCGACCTAGTATTTTTGTATGACATGGATTTTAGAATGCCTTTTTCACTCGAAAAACACTATTTTGTCAACGAAATCCGCCACTCAAACCTGTAATAAAAATTTAACGACTCAATAAAATTCGTGAACAGTACGTACCTCGTCTGAATTTTTACGTTTTTTTAAGATTGAATCCAAATAAATAAAATATTGCAAACCAATTAATATCAACATATTAATCATGCAAATTTAAGTAATTTAAACAAAATTTAATCAATCAATTAATATCACCATATTAATTATGTAAATTATTCTATGTTTAAAGTCTATCCCTTAAATGAATAAAAATAACAATCTAGCATATAACTATGATCTTATGCAAGTCGCTCGGATAATGCAAATGCTGTAGGATTGTGTAGTTGGGTTTAGAACTTTAGATGGAATTGAAATGTGTTTCTTACGTACGTACGTACTCCTATTCTAGGTAGCACGGACACTTCTATTAATTAGCCGTCCCGTATTCGACACTCGGACACCGACACTCGTTGGACACATGGCTAAATATGTTATAGTTTAGACGAGGAATAGAATTTTAAAAAAGATCGATTAGAAGATGAGTTCGAGTAAAAAAATGAGAATTAGTTATAGTAAAGGTTAAATTGTACCTTTACTTGTTTAGATTTAGCTTCAAATACATAATAAAAATACGTATTTGCTAAATCCCGCACACTAATTTGCTTAATCCAACACAATTTTATACTAAATTTCCATAATTGTCCTTAGCAAAAAAAATCTAAAAAAAACCCTTAAAAAAATTAGGGTTTTTCCCATTGATGCCCCTGTGGTATTCACTTTTCCCACTTGTACCCCTGCGTATAGCACTTTACTAGTCGTACCCCTAAACTTAATTAGTTAATCTCATTAGTAGCCATACATGTTTATGCCGTCTATTTTAGACGTTAAGTGCCATGTTGGCACTTTATTTGCCAAATAAGCACCTGACTTGGCAAAGAGTTTTTCCCATTGATGCCCTTGTGATTTTTCCTTTTCCCACTTGTATCCCTGCATTTTTGCATTTTCGATTTCGATGTTGAGCTTATATCTTTAAAACCGTATTGCTTATTATACCTCTTTAAATTAATAAAAAATTGTAATATATCATTTATTATATCTCTTTTTATATCACATGAGATAATACCGTTATATATTACCTTTTATTTTATTCAAAAAAAATAATATCTAACATTCACAACTTATTTATATTAAGTGGACCAGGACGAGTGACATTACTTGTCAATGCTCATGTTGATCATGCGGCGTCACCAACTAAATTTTAGATTCTCAATCCTCCTTTTTTTTATCTATCATAAATATTTCCCATATTTTTTCGGTTTTGATAAATTTTGTATTTATAGTCCTTTATAGCTACTTTGAGGTTGGATAAATTTTTAATTTTTTAATCAAAATATTTCTGACACTTTTACTATTTAAGTAAATTTAACAATTGAATGTTTCGGTAAATCTCGGGTTATTAACAATAAGATATATTTGTAATGCCTTGGATTAAACATCGGAAAATTTGAACTTTAAATCGGATATCCGACTCATATAATTTCAACTCCAACAATTTTTTCATTCCTTTTAATTATTTTTTACGCAGGGGTACAAATGGGAAAAATGAAAACCACAAGGGCATCAATGGGAAAATCCTTGGCCAATTCAGGTGCTTATTTGGCAAATAGAGTGCCAACATGGCACTTAACGCCTAAAACAGACGGGATAAACATGTTTGGCTACTGATGGGATTAACTAATTAAGTTTAGGGGTACGACTAGTAAAGTGCTATACGCAGGGGTACAAGTGGGAAAAGTGAATACCACAGGGGCATCAATGGGAAAAACCCAAAAAATTAAAAGGACTTTTCTCCCTCTAAACCTAATCGATCTCTTATTTGTTTGAAAATTATGTATCGTAATTCGCAGATATTAAATGTAATTTCGTGTTTCATCTTCGGTTTGGTTGAATATGTTGATGAGCAAGATTTGCCTTTCGATGAGCAAGATTTGCCTTTAGTTGTATTAAAATTACTGCTTAACCTTTCTTCTTATATGCCCAAGAATTAGTTAATTAGATCTCAGAGTTAATTAGCCTTCTTCTCGTATAATAAGGAACTTACTGGTAAAGGGTACTTTCATGGTTAGACTTGAGGATGCCTTCTTCTACCATATTAAGTTCTCTCAAATAAACATTCATCTTCCATGCTTAGTTTTTTCCAAATCAGGCGGCAACTTGGCTGAATTATTAACGGAAAGTAATGTCATACTGACCCGAGAAATGCTCAAGAAATGTTCTCGCCGGAATAACATAAATAAAGTTGGGTGAGATAAGAGGGGAAGTTGCGGTGTCGTTACAGGTGTACGGATAGACGCGGGGATGGGGTGTAGAGAGGTTACTGCCGGAGCAATGGATGTGGTGGGAGGTGCGGTGCCAATGAAATTTAGGGTTTTTATTATTCTTGTTTCTCTCTCTTATTTTACAGTTAGGGTAAAAAATGAAAAGGGTACACCCGGAATAAGAGTGAAAATTGTGCGGGATTAAGTATAATGTTGTGCGAGATTTAGCACGTCCCTAAAAATAAAATTATACGTTATTTATAGCCATAAAATATATATTTTATTATATTTAAATATCGTATCCGGTGTCCTAAATTTTATGGGATGTCGTATCCCGTATCTGTGTCCGTTTTGGTGCTACCTTGCTCTATTGTGAAGGACTGAAGGGGCCAAGGGGGGTTTGAAAGTGGTTAGTGATTCATTTTATAGCTAAAGATAGTATAATGGCTACTTGCCTATTAAGCTTGTTATAGAAACGATAGGCTGTCAGAGTGGGACAAAGAATATATATACGAATAAATTGTCATTAAAGACGGACACTATCCGAACCTCTTACAAAATGCAAGTGGTAAAATTCATGAAATGTCCCATTTTCTCCCACTTGTATAATTGTGAGAGAAATATATCCGTTTTCACCTTATAACGAATAGTATCTATTATAAGCAAGACCCATTGTTTATACAAACATGTTGCTTCTTCTGCTGATTGAAATGATAATCGAGACCATATATACATTATTGAGAAAAAATATTACTGCTTTTATCTTATTGACTAATTTACATTTCATTTCTTTTGTGAAAAGAAAATAAAGTAAATGTAAATACAAAAATTTTAGAGAAACGTTCTTTTTATAACATTATTGAAAGATCTCTCAAATGACGGACTAAGGGAGCCATTGAAATTTTTGTTTCCCTATTATGTCTTCACTAAAGTAGTGAGGGACAGTCTCTCACGAAACCTATTGAAACGTAAATTATTAACAAGGATGGATGAGGGAGTACGTATCTGTTATCAACATTTTGAGTAACCTAGGTTTAATTAAGCTTCTTATTGTTTTACATCTAGGTAGTGTACAACGTAATAACACTTAGCTTAGAGAATTTATTAAGGACTGATCTAATCTAACATGCATAAACATCATTTGGATCCAATCAAATTTATTACATATTTCTGACAGTAGCAACATAAACACAATATCTACATACGGAGTAGAATATGCATACGCGTATATATAAACATAATGTGATCAATGAACGGCACCACCTCGCCCTTTGGTCACCGTATTCCTATCTTGGGATCCCTTGAGTTTTAACTCTCGCGTCGTACTCTCACTGTATACTTGAACCTGCTCACGTTTAATTATATACCCAAATTAATTACTCCTTTAGATAATACTCCAGCAGCTTACAACTTATTATTATTTCGCGAATGCATCAACTAAATTAAACGGAATACATTATTAGATACATTACTTATAAAAGCAAACAATAATAGAAATAGAGATAGATAGAATCGTGGTATTATTGATGGTTGTTCGTTCGTGTCTCAAATCATTACATAGAATTGATATTTATAGTACTATCGAGATCTAAATCGTATCACTATTATAAGTTACATATAATAAGTTTATTCCGAATATTATATTATTCTGATTATGGTATATTTCAATATACCGTAATAATCTCCAACGATTACGTTATATTTCAATATACCGTAATAATCTCCAACAAACAATGGTCAGATCATACGCGGTAAAAGACAAGCGTTGGCAATTGTTAACAAAAGAGTACGTAGATTAAGAGAAAAATTAAAAGGCATAAATAAACTTACATGATTAGTGACCCAAATTTGTTCATGGGTAGTGGTGGAGAGGGAGTCGATGTCATGACTAGGGCTCATAATATTGTTGGTTTTAAGCTCCTTATTTTTTGGAGCAGGAGAATAAAGTGAAGAATTTCTAAAGCAATAAAAGTGCTGAAAAAATCCTCCATCAAACCTTATTTTCTTACTTTCTTTTGAATTATTCATGATATTACAAAAATATAACCTCTGCTTTGTTTTTGTGAATGTTGTTCTCTTCACCTAATTAATGATTTGTGTTAGGAAAATGTTCATGTTAAAGGATTCTTTTATAATCCCACACTATTGGTGGTATTCAATTTATTTTATTAGGCAACGTTCACATGCCCATAACCAATACACAAAATACACATTCAAGTTGACTTATTTTTTTCCCAATTAGAGGCCGTAACAAGCAATGTATTTGCTAACACTCTATAGGATTTATTATTTCTACCATATAGACTTTATTACAAATCATTATCTAATACTCTCTTTGATCCACGCCAATGATAACACAAATTTACTTTTCTACTTATAAATATTGGGTCTATGCTATCACTGGTGTGGATCAGAGGGAATATAATCTACTAGGTATCATTATAACTATAAAAGAATAATGGTTTCCGCCTACGTGGCGCAGTCACATCGCAGCATTGGGTGTTTCGAGGTCTCACATTCAACCTCAGCATTTTCACTTTTTATAGACCAATCAGATTCCGCCACGTCATAATAATTTAATAATTTAATAATTTAATAATAATTAACTTATTTATTTATTATTAAATTATTAAATGTATATACAAAATATATACAGAATAAAATCTTTCCACTTTTGACCATGTTCATTATTATATTGTTCTGCACAAAATATCCAAAAACCTAATTCATTTCTGTTCTACACAAAATCATTCCCAGCCGTTTCACTGCGTTCTTCCCTTTTTTACCCATCTATGTTAAAGGAAGCAGGCAGAAAAACCATTATACAATTCCATCTCTGCAACACCTATTTACAAAAATATTACTGTCAGTAATCATTCCCAAAATCACGATTGTTCTACACAAAATCATTCCCAGAATCACGATGTGTATGGAATTGATTTGAGTAGGTTGTTCCTTCTGCTGATGCAACCTCAGACGACAAGGCAAAGGAATCTTCTCCATCATCCCGAAAAAGGTGTGCATTGTTAAAATTGTAATGCTGATAAACTTTAATGTATCATTCTTTATCCTAAATCTTGATGCCGTGTTGATCAACAAGCCGTAATTACTGCTTTCAAATTAATAGATACTTAATTTAAATTTGCATAAACTGAGAAATTATGTCACCCAACACTTTCCACCGTACGAACTATGAAGTAACAAACTCAGATAAGTGTCCATGGTATACGAGATTACAACTACTCCCTCCTTCCCGGTGAATGTTTTACGTCTAATTTATCTTTGGCGGTGAAATACTCAAAGACAGTTGTGATATCTTAAAAATGTCCGCCTCAGAAATCAGACTCCTCCTTGGAGTTACTCTTTGTCGAAGAGTTCCCCTTCGTTTTGTTTGTCGAACATCAGAAGGTTTACGTTCGTGTTTCTGGTAATGTGGGGTGTAGGATTAGTTTGCAACTATTCAAGATCAATGGGATGTTCTTCTACATTTGTATTGTAGTCTTCATGTTTGAAAATAATAAGACGGAATTTTAGACTATTCTAATAAAATAAGTAGTTTTAGAATCCATCCCATGAAAAATCTTCATTACAAAACAGACTATTCTAATAAAATAAGTAATTTTAGATAGGCAAACAGACTATTCTAACAAAACAGTAATTTTAGGAATATTCTACACGGATGTTTTAGCAAATAATTTAATAAATATAATTAAATTATACATAATGATTATAAATCATATATATCAATAATTATTCTATGCCATAATATTATATTTAATAACGTGTATTTAAAATTAAATATCTTTTATAATCTTTCCATACTTATATTCTTTAGCAAATATTTAATAAAATATTATAAATTATAATTCGAGTTTATTAGGATTTTACTATATACGAAGAAAATATGCTTTTAAAAAATAATTCGGATCATGTGAAACAAACAATTTAGGGGTTGTATCTTTCCATAATTATATTCTTTAGCATATAAAATATTAAATATTAATATTCCATAAATATTAATATTCCATAAACAATAACTAATATAAAATATTAGCTTAATTTTAAAAGATATTCCATAAAATCTTCCCATGATTTACTCAAACCGTTTCTATGAATTTAGGTATATTCCATAAAATCTTTCCATAATCAATTGTTTTTTTAGGAATTTAGAGACACCAGTCAATATAATTGACTATATACAAAGAAAATAATCTTTTAAAAAACAATACGTATCTTACCATATGTGAATAAAATCTTTCTATAATTAATATTATCTATATGTAGAGTTTTACCTTCAATAGACTTTCACTTGATAAAAACCATCCCCCAATTATAAATAAAGGCTTCTAAATTACCTGCATCCACAATATATTTTTCAGTCCTAATATACAGTACCTGCTATCACACATATTCATATCAATGGCTATGACGAGTTTTATGACTATTAGCGACCTCAAGTACGGGGTTCGCGTTACTCAGATGAACGTAAGAGTGGTACACAAATGGGAGAGACCCGAATTTGCTTTCAAAAACAAGAATTTCGAAAAAAAATCAGATACTTCAAACAGAAAGAAACTCGATGCTATAGAGTTGCTATTCGTGGATTCCAAGGTTTGTCTTTCTTCTACCATTTATTCTACAATAATTTTATACCTTATGTGTTCTTTTTTTATATACAAAAACTGATCTGAATTTTATTTATGTTGTTTTCAGAATGATTTTATCCAAGCCACGATAAGAAAACAACTAATTTCACACTTTGGAACACAGTTGCGTGTCGGTGAAATTTACACTATTCGAAACATTACCGTCGACAACAACACAGGCCTTGACAAGGCAACACCTCATCCTTATAGGTTGAGGTTTGAATACTCAACACGAGTGCAGAAAATCAGTGATCCTACCATACCAAATAGTCTATACCGTTTTTCAGCTTTTAATGACATATTGGACGGTATTATTCCACCCACACATTATATAGGTACGACTCTTACATATTATATTCATTTACTCTATTTTACTACTCTATTTTGTTAATGGTCGACTATGATTTTAATTGTTTTCATATTTGAAAATCCAGATGTTATAGGAAAACTCTACGAGATTGGTCCTATAACGGAAACTCCGAGTAAGCATGTGTGTCGCACAATAAGACTTGAAGACTATCAGTAAATTCATCTCTACATCACTATTTAAATCATTTTCTTATATTTCGAATATTCTTTAATTGTCGCCTATCTATTTACAAATTTTGATTTCGTTTTAGGGGAACAAAGCTCCCATGCACCTTATGGGAACCATTTGCAAGTCAAGTACCCGATCTTATAAACAAACTCCCCAATCCCGAGCAGTCTAAAGTAATCGTCATCCAGTGTGTGCAAACAAAAAAGTTTGAAGGTACGTATAATATAAATTATTCATTTTTATTTCTATATTATTTCTATAATATAAAGCATGACCTCGGTATAAACATAGATGGGTAATCAGTTAAGACAGTCAGGCTTAAATACTTACCTTTAAATTATGACCCTTTCTTCTGCGCGCCAACAAATCCTACAGCAGTAAAACGAACAGATCAGGCTAAAGCTACTCTTAATCTGAAATTTAAGAAGTGTCAACAAATTTTAAACACAACTGTTAAAAAAATAGCAACTAAAAAGGCTCGGTTTACAACAAATTTACTAACATCGCCTTATATATGAAGTATTTGTGTAAAATATTAAAAAGGGAAAAAAAAAGTGGTGATGGAAATTTTAGATTTGTTAACTTCCGAGTCCAAGTAGGACAATATAACCGTTGTGTTTTCCGTAGGTAATAAAACGCGGGAAAAGCCAAAATAGAATTACAGCTTATCAAATTTTAACAACACAAAACACTTGGAAGATAAGGACAACTGTACAAACGTTTACTCTTGATTTCACCGCTTTTACCTACACACAACTATATAACTTTCACTCTTGATTTCACCCCCATTTACTACTCACATCAAACCCTAGGATTTTTTGGCACTTATGACACTTTTGATCCCTTGGTTAGTCATATACGTAAGATGAGATCATAAACATAGTTAAAATAAAATTACCATATACGTCACTTCTTACACGTACATCTCAGGTTCTTGGCGGATCCAGACGACCTTCAACGCCACGGTGTTTAACCTCAAACCTGATTTACCAGAGCTTACGGAGTTTGAGCCTAGGTATTAATTTTGGTTATTATCTTAGAGAACTAATATATATCAATCTGCCAAACTCATTTATTTTATACTCTGTTTTCAACAATTCATATTGTTACAGTCTTTCGACTACCGATGCAAGTAACTCTTTACAAGTTATTGAAATTGCCGATGACGCTGATACTGACGACATGACATTGGATTCCATAAAATCCATTGCCGATTTGAAGGAGAATAAAAAGGTATATTATAACCAGATTCTTTTAGTTTTGATACCCAATTTTTGTTATTAGAGTATAAAACTATATCTGATTTGCAATAGTTACAAAAACTGGATAAATATATCTGATTTACAATCGTTACAAAAACTGGATAAATTATATTTACTTCAATGAGCAACTAGGGTTTAGGGTTTGAAATTAGAATAGCATTGCCACCAACAGATAAATGTAACATATAGGAAAAAATTACCAAGTGGAACAGGGGTGAATATATGACTTACATTATGCTACTAATTCTAATAATAACGTATATTTAAATTATGTATTAAAATTTCAGGCAGGATATTACTACGTGCATGGAACAATCGTCGACATTGACTGCACGGCTGGATGGTTTTATGACAGCTGCAAGTTATGCTGGATGAAATCTACCAAGAATGACAATGGGAAATGGATTTGTAAAAATAAGGGTTGCGAT
Organism: Silene conica; assembly: GCA_029255685.2. NCBI lineage: Eukaryota > Viridiplantae > Streptophyta > Magnoliopsida > Caryophyllales > Caryophyllaceae > Silene > Silene conica. Next base: position 30,578,716 of record CM055317.2, on the reverse strand, counting down.
GGACATATCAATGCTTTTACATCTAGAGTCCCAAGGTCAAACATTTTTGCTATTTAAATCAATATTAAACAGTACTTTAATTATTCGGTCAAATCTAAAATACTTATATAGATGTTCATCGATACAGATTCCAGATAAAATTCCAGGTGTCAGACCCGTGCAACGATACGGTCTATCTCACAGCATTTGATGGTCAGGTGAACCAATTTGTGCGCCAACCAGCGTCTGTCCTACTAGCAAAGATTGAAAAGGTAGGTCTCATACATGTTTAAGTTTCTTATTTTCAATACTTAAATAATGAAAATATGTATTGCTAATTTATTCTTAAATTTTTTTTATAGAGTGGTGGTGATCCGGAAGACATGCCTCGCGACCTAGAAGTGTTCCTTGAAAAATCATTTGTTTTCAAAGTTAATATACATCCTTACTATAACGTCGATCAGGGTCAAACTAGCTACACCGTTGCCAGTATGACTGACGATAGGGACATTGCCGACAAATGGCACAAAAGATACACGGAGATCTTTAAGGTACTATGACTACTGATTTGGTTCCAGTTTCATTTACACATGATATTCATCAGCTTTAATTTTATCATCTAAAAAATAAACAAAATGTGGTTCCAAATGTTTCACTGACAATATCTTGCAATAAATCAGAAGGGATAATATAAAAATCCATTATAAACAGTGACATAGAACTACATTTCATGAACAAACCCATGGATAAACAAAATGCAAATCAACGTTTAATAATCGTTCAGTCCAATGATGTTTCGTTTTACCTATGATGTTCTTATAGGCCGATTTCAGCGATTTTAAGTCCAGGCATAACCTCTCCATTACTGGTGGAAGTTCATAGGTATATGACTAACTTTGTGTCACATGTTAAAATTAATATGTTAAATTAGAACTTGCATATGTTGTTCATTATTATCAAGATTAACACAAACACTATATCAAGTTTAATATAAACACATTATATGACTAACTTTGTGTCAATTTTAATTAAGCAGGCCAAGGATTTGGTTGTCCATAGCATTGATGTAGAGGTAAATACGTTCACCAATTTAATACTTAATACCAAAGAGCCATAATTTATTTAGATAAAATCTAAAACGTTACCATTTCAAGCAGGAGGTAGATTCCCAAACCGAAGACAGTAGTCCAAAGATAACTCCTTTGAAACGTCCAATCCCAATTGATGACGAAGATCAATCATTTGATGCAAGTTCTGCAACAAAAAAGGCCGCTATCGTTAAGACGGAAAAATGAATTCCACGTGTTTATCTTAAAGTAATCAACTATTCTGAATGTTGTTGAGTTTTGGTAGGACTCCTTTGATTTAAGCATGCGTTTCAGCAATTAACTTTAAGCTTTCAAGTTTTATTTTATTTACCTAGACGATAGTGATTCTATCTATGTAGTGCAACTCATAGAGTTAATTTACTTATTTTAATTGTCATCTTTAACTATGTGAGAAACACGGGAGCAATTGCAATATTGTGACTGTCCATTTGCTTCTTATCATCCTATTAGTTCAACTTAAAACGACGAAATTTCTTATACAGACACACCTTTCACTGGATGGACTAGCAGACACACTCTCAAATACAATGTCCGTTTTAAATTACTGGTCCGCGTATTAAGGCACACAAAGTCGGATTATCTAGCTAGGGGCAGCAATCATTAGTTAGTGATCCCAACATTGAGGTCGTGTCAGATTGAGTAAAATACCTGAATATTGTAAAACTTTTGTTGTGATCCCAACATTGAGGTCGTCTCCATCCTCCACGTCATATCATGAACAATCATAAAAAAAAAAAACAATCATTAGTTAGTGATCCAGTAAGAGGCTGGACATTCAATCTACGAATATAAATTATAGGACCTCAAAAATAAATACAATATAAGCTATTGTCACAAAAATATTACTGTCAGTAATCATAGACTTCAAATTAAAACGTCAGAAATAATAATTCATATGGCAGCATAGTTGTATAAAACGTCTGTTTTCAAATAATTATATTGCTGCCGGAGCTTAAAAATTTCACCAAATGAATTATTTCTGACCATTCGAATTATATTTGCATCATTATAATTATTTGAAAAAAGGATTTGAATATCACGGTTAAGATAAACAAAATTAAAAGTGAAAATTCAAGACTAATAAAACATATAAGCATCATTTGAATCTTGGCACACTTAAAATTTACCAAAAATAGATGAGCCCATGATACACATAAAATACCATTAGAAGAATAATAAGCCCACACTTCTCTGAAAACCCTAAACGTAAACAAAATCATAAACCCTATTAATACCACAGCATAATATCTAATATTCACTTCTCTTAAAACTAAATATTATTAACAACCTATCAGGAATCCCATGGCAGAAAATCATGGCCAACCAAAAAACCCTAAAAGAAAAAGTAATGAACGTGATAAAGGTCAGTTAATTTGTTAAATAGTTTTTGTGTAATTTCAATTGTTCTTCATTATATTCCTTTTCTAATGTATATTTTACATCTTTCAGGAAATACAGTTTTTGCCCTACGTGAAATAACAAACACACATCAGCAGAGAAATGTGAATTTTCCGTCAGAAAACAGTAAACAGCCACTTTATCGTCCTACAACAGGTATTGATTTTAATTATTTTACTTACTAAATGCAATTACAGGTCATTGTGGTTGCTACATAGTCAAGTAGTTTGTTATTTTTCGAATAAAGATAGATTTGTAAGACTGTTTTGTATTAAAATAAAAAAACTGTATGACCTCTCAATAAATTGTGCATCATGTTTAATTAAACCATACGAGACTTCTCAACAACATGACCTAAAAGATAATGAAATAATTCAAGGCTAAAACCCTAATATGAGCAGTTTAAATCTGACTTAAATTAAACACAAAAACTCACATCAACCAACCTAAAAGGGTAAGACTATATGCCATAAAAATCGTTATTGTTATCTATTCAATTACTCTGATTGTTATTGTTATCTATCCTAAACAGTCTTACAAATCAAGCATAAAAATAACAAACATAATTTTACCCGAGTCAATAACTAACTTAAAATGAAAAACAGAAATTCTCTAGAGGTAGTCCATGGTCAAACAAAGAAAGGAGGAGGTCTACCATAACATGAATTAACAAAGTCAAACAAAAATGGAAGCGTTTGGTTAGGCCGATTAATTCTAATAATGTGTCAAAAAAATCAATCAGAAATCAGAATGCCTTCAATATAGATAAATTTAGTTAGGCAATAAGTTACGAATCAGATTATTCCATTTGATACAAACAGCCACAAAATACAAAAATGGAAGCATTCAACAGTTAGTTGCAATGGTCTCACCTTTCTTCTCCTGCATATGCAATCAGCATGCTCTCTATACCAATTTCTATTCCCATATTGTTCAACTTGAGTCTGCCCGTCATGCGTATCCTCGAAAACAGAGAAAAATAATTAACGTTTGTTTAGGAGGTATATAAAACACTGTCTAAATGTTTAATAGGTATATAAAACGTCTGTTTAGGCTGATTAAAAGTAGAATAAAGTGTCATAAAAATCAATCACAAATCACAATGCCTTGAATTGAACACTGTCTAAATGTTTAGAAGGTATATAAAACTCTTCAAGTTATCATGTAACGTTTGATATCTTTACAAATAAATAAGGATCTAAAAATGTAATTAAAATTCCATATTATACACATTAAAAACAGCCTAAAAGGGTCAAAATAAGTAGTTAAAATTCTATCTAATACCGATTAAAATTATCATAACCAACAATTATAATCAACGATACGTAGACAACGATACATTCAAAAACTCACATCAACCAACCTAAAAGGGTAAGACTATATGCCATAAAAATCGTTATTGTTATCTATTCAATTACTCTGATTGTTATTGTTATCTATCCTAAACATATACTATCAAGCATAAAAATAACAAACATAATTTTACCCGAGTCAATAACTAAATTAAAATAAAAAACAGAAATTCTCTAGAGGTAGTCCATGGTCAAACAAAGAAAGGAGGAGGTCTACCATAACATGAATTAACAAAGTCAAACAAAAACGGAAGCGTTTTGTTAGGCTGATTAAAAGTAGAATAAAGTGTCAAAAAAATCAATCAGAAATCACAATGCCTTGAATTGAACACTGTCTAAATGTTTAGTAGGTATAAAAAACTCTTCAAGTTATCATGTAATGTTTGCTATCTTTACAACTAAATAAGGATCAAAAAATGTAATTAAAATTCCATATTATACCCACTAAAAACAGCCTAAAAGGGTCAAAATTTCCAATTAAAATTCTATCTAATACCAATTAAAATTAGCATAACCAACAATTATAATCAACCATACATTCCAAAATAGGACCCAAGTAGACAACCAGAGAGATAGAGACCTTAATGTGTGATTAGTTATTCTCATGTGTCTTATCATTAAAGGTGCAACATAAACACATCGTATAAATATAGATAAATTTAGTTAGGCAATAAGTTACGAATCAGATTATTCCATTTGATACAAACAGCCACAAAATACAAAAATGGAAGCATTTAACAGTTAGTTGCAATGGTCTCACCTTTCTTCTCCTGCATATGCAATCAGCATGCTCTCTATACCAATTTCTATTCCCATATTGTTCAACTTGAGTCTGCCCGTCATGCGTATCCTCGAAAACAGAGAAAAATAATTAACGTTTGTTTAGGAGGTATATAAAACACTATCTAAATGTTTAATAGGTATATAAAACGTCTGTTTAGGCTGATTAAAAGTAGAATAAAGTGTCAAAAAAATCAATCAGAAATCACAATGCCTTGAATTGAACACTGACTAAATGTTTAGTTATGTTAAAATACTCAATTATTAACACATATGTTTAGATCTACTCTTTATAAACAACTTAGTTATGTTAAAATACTCAATTATTAACACAAATGTTTAGATCTACTCTTTATAAATAAATAAATCCAATTAAAACAACATGCAAATGAATAGATCTAAGTAAAATGACATACAAATCAATAAATCTCCTACTAATCGACATAAAAATCAACAAATCTAAATAAACGACATACATATTCAATTAATCTCCTTCAAACCGACATGCAAACGAATTTACCAAATTATTAACACAATTTACAACTTATTTATGTTAAAATACTCAATTATTAACACAAATGTTTAGATCTAATTTTTATAAACAAATAAATCCAATTATAACAACATGCAAATAAATAGATCAAAGTAAAGCGACATAAAAATCAATTAATCTCCTTCAAACCGACATGCAAATGAATTTACTAAATTATTAACACGATTTACATCTTAGTTTTGTTAAAATAATCAATTATTAACACAAATGTTTAGATCTACTCTTTATAAACAAATAAATCCAATTAAAACAACATGCAAATGTATAGATCTAAGTAAAACGACATACAAATCAATAAATCTCCTACTAATCGGCATAAAAATCAACAAATCTAAATAAACGACATACAAGTTCAATTAATCTCCTTCAAACCGACATGCAAACGAATTTACTAAATTATTAACACAATTTACAACTTATTTATGTCAAAATACTCAATTATTAACACAAATGTTTAGATCTAATATTTATAACCAAATAAATCCAATTAGAACAACATGCAAATAAATAGATCAAAGTAAAACGACATAAAAATCAATTAATCTCCTTCAAACCGACATGCAAATGAATTTACTAAATTATTAACACGATTTACATCTTAGTTATGTTAAAATAATCAATTATTAAGACAAATGTTTAGATCTACTCTTTATAAACAAATAAATCCAATTAAAACAACATGCAAATGTATAGATCTAAGTAAAACGACATACAAATCAATAAATCTCCTACTAATCGGCATAAAAATCAACAAATCTAAATAAACGACATACAAGTTCAATTAATCTCCTTCAAACCGACATGCAAACGAATTTACTAAATTATTAACACAATTTACAACTTATTTAGGTCAAAATACTCAATTATTAACACAAATATTTAGATCTAATATTTATAACCAAATAAATCCAATCAGAACAACATGCAAAAAAATAGATCAAAGTAAAACGACATATAAAAAAATGGCCGAAGATCAATAGTGCAAATAACCTGGAAACCACCACCGTAATGGCCGAAGATCAATAGTGCAAATATAAAAAAACCGCTCCTTCAAATTTTTAAGTTAGGAATCAAATTTGATAATATTTCACATTTACTAATCATTTGTAAATTTCTACTTTAAACTAATGAAGTATGAATATTATGATATGTCATATGTCGTTCATAAATTTTAGTTTATTACATTATAACTCGACTATTTTGTGAATATTTTGATAAGTTGATTTTAAGAACTACTATATTTTATGAATATTAGTTTGTAGAATTTGAGTTTCTGAACATGAACATTGTAAAATTTCTGACTAGGTTTTCGAATTATTGAAGAGAAATAGAAGGGTTTAATTTTAATTGTTTTAGAGAGATAAAGGGGAGGATTTTAGAGAGAGGGGCGGTGTGGAGGAAATGAATTAGGGTTAGGTTAGAATGTCGGGTGAGGGCAGTATATATATGGGGGGTGATTTAGGGTTTTAAAACTGAAAACATTAGAAATTGCATGGGCTTCGTCTCAACAGATTTTGGGCTATTTTATTCGAGTATTTAGCCCAGTTTTATACCCATTGTTTCGTCCTTTGGGCCATTTTATTCGAGAATTTTAGCCCAGTTTAATAATGAAAAATACGGTCCGTTTATATGGGCTTCGTCTAAACATTTGATATGGGCCATTTTATTCGAGAATTTTAGCCCAGTAATATCATTGATTCGGCCATTGGGCCGTTAACTTAATTGAATGTTGTATATTTAATTAGCCTATAATTTAATCATAAGTAAAAAATCATAAACAAATGATTTTTTCGATTTAATTACACATTAATTATTAAATGATTTATTACATTCGATTTTTATATTATTCCCAGTTTTGTAATATATAAAACTAGAATTGTTTTTATATTTTTTTTATGTTAAATATCTTAAATTATCTATTTACTTTTTAGTTAAATTTTAAGCTTTTAAGTATATAAATTTATATGTTATAAATGACTTAATTTAAATATCTTAAATTAATTACATTTTTTAGTTTTATAATATATAAAACTTAATTCAATATCAACATCGACCTGAACGTGGATTCGGTTTACTTAAATAACCTAATTATTTTCCTCATATTCATATCGTTTTACTCCTCACGGGTTTTTGTTGCAGTGATTGATTTTTCGCAACCTTTACAACCACGTCCAGACATTCAACTGCAAGCATCATCTCCACCTACTAATGGTAAAACAATATTGCATTCATCTCAAAATGATATGTCTCTCAAATTAATTTCTCTTGGTTTGATAAAAGAAATGATGTATACACGTGAAAAGAACAGATTGTAAAAGACTTAATCATGTCACATTCTTACTTATATTTGTCTACACCTTAATTGATGTCTCATTGTTCTATTTTACGCAAGTATTTCAAACACCTAATGTGATTCGAAGACAAACATCAACTCCACAAAATAAGGGTAAAGCACCTTTGTATCAACATCAATCTGGTAGGTGGCTTTGGTTTATTTAATTAGCTTAATTATTTTCTTCATAAATTACTTTTTTATTCCACACGATTTTATGTTGCAGTGATTGATTTTTCGCAACCTTTTCAACCATGTCCAGACATTCAACTGCCAACATCATCTCCACCTACTAATGGTAAAACAACATTGTATCCATCTCAAAATGATATGTCTCTCAAATTAATGTTTTTGGTTTTGAAAAAAAAATGATGTATACACGTGAGAAGAACAGATTGTAAAAGACCTAATCATGTCACATTCTTAATTATATTAGTCTGCACCTTAATTGATGTCTTATTGCTCTATTTTACGCAAGTATTTCAAACACCTAATGTGATTCGAAGACAAACATCAACTCCACAAAATAAGGGTAAAGCACCTTTGTATCAACATCAATCTGGTATGTGGCTTTGGTTTATTTAATTAGCTTAATTATTTTCTTCATAAACTACTTTTTTATTCCACGCGATTTTATGTTGCAGTGATTGATTTTTCGCAACCTTTTCAACCAACTCCATATACTCAAGTGTCATCATCACTCCGACCTACAACTGGTAAAACAACGTTATATCCATCTCAGAGTGGTATGTTCCTCACACAAATTATTTGGTGTAATAAAATATGTTTATGTATACATGCGAAAAAAACAGCTTGCAAAAGACTTCATTATCTGACATTTTTACTTATTTATCAACATCAATCTGATACGTTGCTTCTATTTATTTAACCTGCTTCATTATTTCCTCCTATACATACTGTTATAGTCTACACGATTTTCTGAAGCAGTGATTGATTTTTCTCAAGCTTTTCAACCAAATCCACACATTCAACTGCCATCATCATCCCGACCTACCACTGGTAAACCAACATTATTTATATCTGATTTATATTATTCTTGCTTTCAAACCACGCCCAAATATTGATGTTATGTTACACATTAACTAATTAAATATTTATCTCCAACTATTTTTACTCAAGCTTTACAACCACCTCCAAATATACAAATTAAATCACCAGTTCAACCGAACAAGGGTAAATCAGCACTGTATCAACATCATTCTGGTACGTCTGTCAATTCAAGGATTTGTTTTAATCTTGCAAAACAAATTTTCACATTAATGTTTTTATGTTATATGTGTGAGATTCAATATTTATTTAATAGTCAAAGATGTCAAAGTAATTTACTGTACACAATCTCTTGAATCTGTTCCAGATCATGCGAAAAGCAAACTGATGGCAGCCTCTATAAGCAATTATTGGAATGGTTATTTTCCTCTCCCCTCTTTAACAAAAACTTGACATACAGCTGTTGTACTAATTATTTATAATCAAACTATTTATGATGGAAATATATTATAGATTTTCAGTTGGAAAAAGGTGTAAACGAGTACCTCACTGCACAAACATCTAGGAAACAACGGAAAGATAAATTGTCCCTGAAAAGATCTAATGAAAGTGTCCAAGTTGTCACGGGACAGAATAGTGCCTTAACCCAAATGCAGGAGGCATCTAAGTTAGCAAGGCGTAAGAGGAAGCTTATGGTATCTCATAGTAGGATTGAGAAAGAGCAATCCAGCTCAACACCCACCACTTCATTCAGCACGATCACTCTTGGTAATTTGGTCAAAACAATTTTATTTTTTTTTATTCACATTAAATAAAAAACTCAGTACATAATTAATATGGGTACATTTTTTTAGATGACTAAAAACCATCTATCATGTATACTACTAAAAATGTAAATTTTTGTTCCTTTGTTTCCTAGATGTTAATGGGCAACAGGTTATGGAAAGTGAAAGAGAAACAACCGAGACCAATTCACTACAACGGAATATTCAAAGACAAAATATGATCCGAGAAATAGCAAGGGATCTTTCATCAACATATGAAACATACGAATCAAATAATCGTATAACAATTGTTGATGATAACATTCAAGGTAATATTAGTGATGTTTATCAATTAAAACTGTCATTCCATACTATTTTTATATTATTATAAACTTTACTATTTCTTATCAGACTTTGAAGGTTACGATGATATCGGAGACCCTATTTACAATTGCACAAAGTGTGGTGCTCAGATGTGGTACGGTGAAAGGAATCGCATGGATAGCAAGCCCGTTGTGCCTTCTTTTAGTATGTGTTGCAAAGATGGAATTGTAGAGCTTCCCTTCATCAAAAAACCTCCTAAACTGCTTTGTGATCTTCTGATGCGTAAGCATCCCAAGAGTAAACATTTCATTGAAAACATTCGTCAATACAATAACATGTTCACGTTTACATCTATGGGTGGCAAAATTGATCACTCGGTGAACCGAGGAAGGGGTCCCTACACATTCAGAATTGGTGGGGAAAATACACATCTAATTGGAAGCTTACTACCTAATAATGATGCACCACCAAAATTTTGTCAACTTTATATTTACGACACAGAGGAGGAGTTGAGGCATAGAAAGAATGCGTTAAGGTTTGACCTTATTTTTTCAACGAAGTTTTATAAATTTCAGCTAATTATTTATCAGTTAAAAATATTAACCCATAACAATTTTTTACGCAGTTCTGTTAGTAGTATTCAATTTGATGATGGTCTAATGACGGATTTGAAACAAATGCTTGATCGTCACAATGTTTTGGTAAAATCGTTTAGAATGGCTAGAGATCGGATACACCAACGACCTGAAGGTGAGGTGAGGTTGCGGCTCATTAGTGCACGTCATACAGATGGCAGAACATATAATTTACCCACCGTCTCAGAGGTGGCTGCCCTAATTGTCGGAGATATGGAGAACACAGTTGATAGTAGGGACATTGTGGTAGAGGAACGATCTGGGAGACTACAACGTATATCAGAGCTACATGCTTCTTATTTAGCCTTGCAGTACCCTATTCTCTTTCCACACGGAGAGGACGGTCATAGACTAGGGATTCCTCATAGTAAGCCTACACAAACATCCACAAGTAGAAATCAAAACGCTCGGGATAAGTTAACCTTGAGGGAGTGGTTTGCTTTTCGAATTCAAGACAGATCACTAGACAAAGAATATCCAACTATTTTGATGGCAGGTTAATTACTTGATCCCTAATTTAATTGTTAATACAAATACAAAATTTTCATTTAATGGCAGGAAAACTATTTATTGTAAGAACATTTATTCAATTCCCTAATTTGAGTATATTACTTCTGTAAAAAAAAAACACTGTCCTAAATTTATCTAATTTTCAGGTAAAGCATTTCAACAATTCATTGCTGATGGTTGCACCATGATAGAGTCTGATCGTCTGAAGTATATCCGTTTCAACCAACCAAAGTTGCGTTCTGAAAATTTCAAGAATCTAGCAAATGCTGCCGCATTAGGACAAACCGACCCGTAAACCGCTGGTGTTCGTTTCATTGTCCCTTCGTCTTTCGTTGGTGGTAAGGGTTACATGCGAGAAACATATCAAGATACAATGACCATTTGCAGGTGGTGTGGGTATCCTGATCTGTTTATTACCTTCACATGCAACCCAAAATGGCCTGAAATTACTAGGTTTGTTCAAAAAAGAGGAATACGGCCAGAGGACAGACCTGATATAGTCAGTCGAGTATTTAAGTTGAAACTATATGAGCTCATGAGAGACTTCAGAGAACTACATATTTTTGGACGGACAAGGGCAGGTGAACTTATCATCACAGTTATTATACGTTTGAAACCATCATCTATAATCTATAATCATTTTTCTAATGCGATTAAGTAACTCTATATAATACTGACTTATGTTTTCTTACGTTTCTCTTTTCAGTTGTTTATACCATTGAATTCCAAAAACGTGGCCTGCCTCATGCTCATATTTTGTTATTTTTACAAAGGGATGACAAGTTCCCTGAAGCTGTCGATGTTGACCGTATTATAAGTGCAGAAATCCCAGACCCTCTTGAAAACCCGGCACTTTATGCGGCAGTGAAAGATTGTATGATTCATGGTCCATGTGGAGAACTTAACCCAGATTCACCGTGCATGATTGATGGTATTTGCTCCAGAAAATTTCCAAAGAAGTTTAACGAGAGAACTGCTGTAGATGGTGACGGTTATCCAGTTTATATGAGAAGGGATAATGGAAGAACAATTGATAAAAATGGTAAACGAATTCACAACGGATATGTTGTTCCATACAATGCAGATCTGTTGTTGAAATATCGTGCTCACATAAATGTCGAATGGTGCAATCAAGCGAGATCGATCAAGTACTTATTCAAGTACATTAATAAAGGATATGACCGTGTCACTGTTAGTGCAACTCGCACCAACCATGGTACTAAATTATATCAAATTTACTTTTGCTTCATTTTGTTTCACTTAATACTTTTAGAAATTATATCACATATTTTCTTATTTTTATCTTTATCTTTTTTTATAGGTAGTCAAGACCCAAATCAGGTTGATCAAATCCAGCAATACTACGATTGCCGTTACATTTCACCGTGTGAAGCTGTTTGGAGAATCTTCGCATTTCCTATTCACTATAGGACCCCCCCTGTTTTAAGGTTAGATTATCACCTACCTAATGAGCAAAATGTTATTTTCCATGATGAAGACCCAATCGACGAAGTGGTTGAGAGGTCTTCCGGTGGTAGAACAAAATTCACCGCTTGGTTGGAGTATAATAATTTAAAATCTGATGGTAGAGATCTAACGTATTGGGAGTTTCCTCAAAAATATGTGTGGAAACAAAGAGAAAGGGTATGGACTCCAAGGCACAAAGGATTTACTCTTGGCCGAATGTATCACATGTCTCCAAATGGTGGTGAGAGGTACTATTTGAGAACCCTACTCAACTTTGTTAAAGGCCCTAAATCATATGAGGACATTCGTACGGTAAATGGTGTCACTAACCCCACTTTTAAAGAGGCCTGCTACGCTCTAGGCTTACTTGGTGATGATAAAGAGTATATTGATGCCATTAAAGAAGCAAGTTTCTGGGGGACTGGGTTCTATCTTAGGAACCTTTTCGCAACTCTTTTGCTCACAAATAGCTTGGTGAAGCCTGAGTTGGTGTGGGAAGAGACGTGGAAGCTACTGTCAGATGATATCTTATACAGAAGACGAAATGAACTCCGTAACCCAGGTAATTTATCAATCTTTTTTTTTTTAACACTTTTACATATATTGATATTTAAACTCATCTTAACAACATTCTCATTTATATATTGATATTTGTTCACTTTTCGTGTACACAGATCTCCAACTCACAGAAGAGCAACTGCAACAGTACGCACTATCCGAGATTGAATCATGGTTGCAAAGAAATGGCAGTTCATTGCGTAAGTTCGACAACATGCCATATCCAGACGTTGACATCCTTGCTACGTGCTCGAATAGGCTCTTGGCAGATGAGTTATCTTATGATAGGGATGATTTGAATAGGCAACATGAAGTATTCACTTCTTCAATGACCGACGAACAGAAATCAATTTACAGAAAAATCATGAGCTCGGTGAATTGTGGTCAAGGAGGTGTTTACTTCGTTTATGGGTATGGGGGCACCGGTAAGACCTTTCTATGGAAAACCTTATGTGCTGGACTAAGGTCCAAAGGTGAGATCGTTATAGCGGTTGCTTCAAGTGGCATTGCAGCTATCCTTCTTCCAGGAGGGCGGACAGCCCACGCACGACTAAGCATACCTATCAATGTCGATGAAAATTCCACATGTCATGGAATACGACCAGGAACAGATTTGTCGGGACTGTTAACGAGAGCAAAACTGATAATATGGGACGAGGCACCTATGGTCAATCGTTATTGTTTTGAAGCTCTTGATAGAAGCATGAGAGATATTATGAGAACTTCACCGGAAGGAGACCCAGAAAAACCATTCGGTGGGAAGGTTGTGGTGTTTGGCGGTGATTTCCGACAAGTCTTGCCTGTTATACCTAAAGGAAGCAGGCAAGATATTGTAGGTGCTGCTATTTGTCCTTCACCTTTATGGAGATATTGCAAGGTTAGATCCTATTTTTAAAAATTCACCAGAGAATTAGCTAAATTTCATATGTAATACTTACTTTTAAATAGTTGTACATTTTTGACCGTTTCAGATATACTTTAAATTTCAGGTTTTGAAGCTCACGAAAAATATGAGACTTCAGGTAGGAAGTGCACAGTCAAATGTTGATGAAATACGAGAATTTTCAAAGTGGATTCTCGAAGTTGGGGATGGCTTAGCAGGTGGGTCAAATGATGGAGTAGCAACCATCGAGTTACCAGAAGATATACTTATTCATCCTGGTGTAGATCCAATATCTACTATTGTAGATAGCACTTATCCATCTTTGAAAGATCACTTAGGTGACCCTCTGTATTTCACTGAAAGAGCTGTACTAGCACCTACTCACGACGTGGTCGAGGAGGTAAACGACTATGTCTTGGATCAAATTCAAAAGGAAGAAAAAATTTACTTAAGCTCTGATGAAATAAGCAAGGAAGAGACTAATTGCGGGGTCAGAGAACTTTACTCTACAGAGTTTCTTAACTCTATCAGATGTTCCGGTTTACCTAACCACAGCTTAAGACTGAAAGTTGGAGCTATAGTGATGCTTTTAAGAAACATTGACCAAGCAAATGGTTTGTGCAATGGCACCCGAATGGAGGTAAGGCAACTAGGAAATTGCGTTATTAGTGCAACAGTTATTTCTGGCAGTCATATCGGAAGCAATGTCTATATTCCCCGCATCACCTTGACTCCTTCCGATCAAACCAGGTTCCCAATTAAGTTTGAAAGAAGACAGTTTCCTTTAGCGGTTTGTTTCGCTATGACTATCAACAAAAGTCAAGGTCAGTCTCTATCCCGTGTTGGACTTTATCTTCCAAGACCGGTCTTTACCCATGGCCAACTGTACGTTGCTATATCGAGGGTCACCAGTAAGAAAGGTCTAAAAGTGCTACTTCTTGATGAAGAAGGACGGATGACTAATACAACAACAAATGTTGTTTACAAGGAGGTTTTCGAGAAACTGTAATTGTCGTGTTGGGTTATCTAATTTTAATACATCCATTTAATTTATATTTGTTATTTAATATTTTTATAGTCGTCTATTGTTTTTTCTTATATACCTTATTTATTAATTTTATCGTAAGTAATCCAAATATTATCATCATTACTAATAGCTATTCGAAGATTAGTGCACCAGAAAATTCATCTTTTCACCTAATATATCTGAAATTCAAACATCCCGTTAAAAAATAATTCGTCCGAATAAACAGAATTGCTATATATTCAAATAAATTTACCGACGACGTCTTTAAAAATAAGTGTACACAACCCCGTGATTTTTCACGGGTGTTACACTAGTTTATTTGTAAAGATGTATGAAGAAACAGTGTGGTAGATTGTATATATTGCCATAAAATGGGATTAATAATATCATATATTTATCTAATGCAGTTGCCAATCGCTGATGTGTCATCTCAAGTTTTAATCTCGGTCTGATGTGGCAGAATTATAAGAGGGGTTAAATTTACTAAAAAAACTAATAATATGAGGAGAGGAAAAATCGCAACACACAATATCTTTGATAGAATATTCCATTTTTATATTTTACAACGATTTAATAAAAATATAAATAAAATTATATTTTGCTAAAATGGTAGAGATTCTTTCCAAATTTAATAATTACGTATGATAACTTAACATCTCATTACTAGCAACAAACTAAGATTTCTGAATATAGTACAGAATATAAAAATCATAATAATAATAATGATCATAATCTCAGTATTTTTGTAAATTATATTTTCCATTTCCGCAAAATAATTGACCCAAAATATCTCAATAGATAAACAATGGGTTATAATTATTGTTATATTTGTTATTAACTCGAAATAGTATATATTTTGATGTACAAAAGTTATAGTGTGAGACGGTCTTACTCGCTAAAACGATAAATTTGAATAAGAAAATTATGAGTTATAATTATATCTTCACCATGATTAAATCGTTATATCTTTACTATGATTAACGATATTTATGTAAAACTTTAAAAGCAGACCCGTGAATTTCACGGGTTCAAACCTAGTTCAGATAAATGCGAAAGACGTTTAATAAAAAAGTAATAGAATTTCCCAATAACCCTTGATTCTCTTTATCTCATCTCAATATTAATTACTTTAATCTTCCCGAAGGTATAATGCAATCTTATTATAGAATCTGGTTTACTATACAGGTTAACTTCCATGCAACGAGCTTATAAAATTAGGTGTATGATACTTGTCCATAAATAAGTGAGGTTCCATCCTAAAACCAATACGATTATAGGCTAATAGCTTCACTATTATTCTACCGTTATGGGACAATACCCCTCACACACATATGGGAAGTGACCTCAACAGTCTCCCCCTGCATAAAACTAGCCCATAAGCAAGTGAGGTTTCATCCTAAAACCAATTGGTGATAAACTGATAGGAGGAATATCCCAGTTACTTATAAGGTAAAATCTTCACCATTATTCTACCGATGTGGGACAATACCCCTTGCACACATATGGGAAGAGAGCTCAACAATACATATTTTGAATGGATAGATTGATTAGGATTGAATTTCAAAAATCTAATCGTAGAATCGTGAGATTCTACAAAATATTTGTAAATTTAATTCCCTAGTAAAACATGTTAATCGAAACATATATGTAAAAATGATATCAGTATTAAAAGCATTTAATAAACGGAAAAAAATGCTCATTAATAATATAATTATTTTCTCTAAACTTCTATGAAAAATATATATTAAAACTCTAGAATCAAATCATTCAATCCTACGATCGTATATTGGTTCAACTATTGAGCTTGTTTGAAAAAAAATAGATCATAAGATCTTATAAATTCAAGATTTATACTAACAATTAAGATTGGTCATGACTTTTAAATCGTCAAATTATAAAATCGCAGATGTCAAACTAAAATATTATAATCCTTGAATTATACACCATATTCACTCACAATTTATCAAAACATTCATCAAAATAATGATTTTTAGTTAAAAGGGAGCTACATAACAATACAATGTACTATATTATATTCTGATACTATTGGACCATCTAGTGTGTTGTGATTACATTAATTTCTAGAAAGTCAAGGTATGTTGTCATTGTCTCATATAAGTCATAAGTCAAGGATTACATTTAAAAATATTGTCACATGCAACATAATTTTGCTAGATTATCCATCAAATGTAAGAAATACTATAAACCGTGTTTAATGTTCAGAGCCTCAGAGGTTCATTAAGAATATATTAATATTGTCTTAATCAGTTCATACGGACAATAATAATTAACATATACGAGTACTTAACATATTAAGTTTCACTACTTATCCATCTATTGATTATTGTTGTTCTGTCGTGTAAGAATTGAACATAGTGTCACTACTTATCCATCTATTAATAAACATACTATATTTTTGCCCGTGCGACGCACGAATATTAAATTATTTCTGATATTTATAAAACATGTCACCATGTAATCAAAAATAAATCATAATACATTTTTTCTTGATAAAAAAAATAATATTAGTTTGTTCTATAAATGTGGTATTTTGTTAATAAAATTATCTTGTTTATATTTATTTATGTCATTAATGCTATCATCATCCATACACTTATCATGGGTTATATCACAGATACATCTAACCATCCAACTCGTCGCAATCATCTTCAGTACCACACGAAAGAATTCTTTAAATTATTACTCTTTCCCTTTGAACAACACATGAAATGGTCCACAATCCGAAGTCGCGCCTACTAACCTATCATGAAATTAACCACCAAATGCGATGGAGTCATCTTTATTCCTACCTCAAGCAACCAACGAATTCATCATTGACACCCTTCTTCTAGTTTACAATACACATATAAAATAATTATTAAGTCACCCATTCTTCACGAAATACTGCACGCAGATTTATTCCTCAAAGTTAGCTCTCCCTTCGAAAAGTCCATCCATCTAGCTATCAGAAACTTAACTTTTACCTTCAAAACTGACGTTGTTCGAATGAGAAGTGCTTGACGGGGAAAACAAAGACATGCAATTTTTTGTTTAGTTAACAAATGAGGTAAGAGAGAAGTGGCAAGTATCTAATGATGATGCAACCCTCGAGATGTTACATTGAAATTGGCTGTAAAATTTAAATCTTGATGTTTTTTAATCGATCACTAAGAAAAAAAATAGCCTAGTTAAAAGTTAATCACAATTTATTGACATGACATTTATTAACATTTGATTATATATTTTTGCGTTTCACAAAGGAAAACAAAATCGAGTTTACAAACACGATGTTTTAGAGATTTTTAACCAATTTTCATTGCATATATGCCTATGTGATTTACACATATAAAATCTTGAAATAAAATCTATCTACTTCCTCAGTTTTCTTATTACATACCCCTCATTTCCCCCCACCATCCAGGCATTCATCGTACCCTTTTCACCGGACTAACCAACTTGACCAACAGAATCGACCGTATGCGTCACTGAACAATCACTAGTAGAAAACACATGTACGGTGGCGGTCATAAATGACCTTTTGTGGTGGTTTTGAGAGGTTTAGGGTGTTGGGAAATGTGTCTTCAACAATAGTGCTGTAACACCCCCATTTATTTAAGAGCCTTTGGCAAGACATTCTCAATAAATAGGACTGTTACCATCTCGGAATATCCGAGGTAGTGAATAACAAGGTAAACGGACCAAAGTACTTTATATATAAAAAACCGATTAACTTTAAACTTGATATTACAGCAACTACGAGACCCAAACTTTGATAAAATAAAAGTACAACTGAAGATATCTAAAGGTGATCTAATTCTAAGTAAGTCCAAGCCATGTCTCTCTCCATGCCCAAGCTCCTAATCCATCTGTCACTGACCTGAAAAATCTACTCCCCATTCCGGATCATCGTAGGTGTCACACGAATACACAGGGTCAACCGCGAGGTTGAGTAGGTAAAGCAGACAACACATAAATAACAATACTATCATAAATACATTGGGATCAATCATCCCTTCTCCGCACCGATCCAACACCAAATAAACTCCGCACCGAACACAAGACCCAGTATACTCCACACCAATCACAAGACCCAATATACTCCGCACCAATCACAAGACCCAATATACTCCACACCAATCACAAGACCCAATATACCCCGCACCAATCACAAGACCCAATATACTCCGCTCCATATCACAAGACCCATTTCACACCTCCCGATCTCCACAGTGATCAATAATAATAATACAATCCACAGTACAGTAATAATCAATTAGATCAACTCATAATAAGCATTACTTGCACATTTCATGTCATAACACGAATCATAATATGTTTCCCCTACCTCGAATTGCCGAATGACAACCGAACAGCTGCTAGAATTATTCCACCTCGAACTCAGTTCCTATAAATAGCACTTAACATCAATTCCTACCCATGCAACCACATTACTAAAATTACTTGACCATGTTCATCGTCATATACTCATAACACCTTATAAATGCATACTTAAAATATGCTCATATACATATCAATAATTATTAACCAACTACAACTTACTAAATATAGAATTACCCGATATAGCATAACCCAAACAATCGGTCATTACTAATTTTGTAGAATACATACTCCATAAATAAACAAGGAAAGAAATATTAATTAACGTTATTCATACTATCGTACAAACAATAAAAGGACGACCCATACTTATAACAACATTAATCATTTAATTATCATACTATAAGAATAATCATAATAATAATACTAATGATAATAATAATAATATTATTATTATTTTTTTGTAAAAGTAGTGGTGAAAACCTAAAGAAAAGGAATTATAAACAACCCAACACAACACGTAACAACAACCACAAAACACAAACACGTAACAAGCAACCACAACATGAACAGCCTACGCCCCCAGCCTACTTTCCAGCCCTTTCGACAACCTCCTGCTGCCCTAACCACCACCACTCCCTCGTGACCACCTTCCTTGGACTACGGTGCATCCACCACCACCTACTACTACCCTAGGAACCACCCCTGCGGCCGTCGACATTGTCCCCAAAACCCCTGGTCACACAGCCAACCCAGAATCCCTGCGAACCCTTGTGTCAACCCCCTGTAACCACGCTCTCATTCCCCAACTAACATCACTCCTAGCCCAACCAACCACCAGCCTAGACACCTCACACTACACACCAACCCTTGGTCCCAGACACCCACCTTCGAACCCTCTCCACCCTTCACACAACCATTACCAAACCATCGCGCGCACTCACCTTACCCCCCTGTTTCTGTACCCTTTTTGACACTGTCTCTCTCTCTCAATATATGCTTCTCAACCACCACGCACCACCTCCCTTACCACCACCACCATGATCCACAAACATCACCCTTCCACCTATGACAGACTCACGTTCATAAACAACCCAGAATAGCAACGACACAACCACAAAATTCTACGAACTGAGCATAAAAACACCTCACTGACGACATTCACGGTGGTTACGGTGACCGTTACAGTGCCCCGGTGGTTGTTAAGAAAAGACAAACATGTTCTATATACTTCATAGATTAATAATTTGCGAAGAACAAGACCCATAGACCCACGTAACTGATGAATAACACGACTTAAAACAAGTGAAACCAGAGAAGCAATATGAAAACACGGTGAACATACCCTTTTCCAGCGTGTTTGAAGGGCCCTGAACCACCCTAAACCACCGTGTCAACCTCCCTTCTTAACCTATGATGTGGCGGCTGTAGTGTAGGCGTGATGGTTATGTGTCGATTAGGGTAAAACAAGGTCTACACATGCCTTATGTGAGGCGGCAGAGAGTGAGGGTGAGGTTTTGAGTGATTTTGTGTTGTGTCAAGTTTTGGGCTGTTTCAAACCCTTGCACGCAAAACGAGGCCCAATCCGTAACTTGACACGATATATACTAACTTCCGAATTCGACCCCTCAATAACAACATATAAAACATGGCCACTTATTCAATAGAATTATTATCGAACACCAACGCTCAGAATAATTATATACACATCAACAATTATTATAAAATATTAAAATAAAGTATAATAAAATACGCGGTGTTACAGTCTTCCCTCCTTAAAATGAACTTCGTCCCGAAGTTCACCATCCCGTCCATAACAAACTGGTCACTAGGCACGTAGCGAACATACCCACATAGCATCAGAAATTAATAAAGGTACTTTTAAAAATACGACATGTCACATTCTACCCTCGTTAAGAAAACTTTGTCCCCAAAGTTTAACGTATAACGAAGTTAAAGGAATACGTCACGAAACACAAAAGTATGCATAACAGAAACACTCAGGATTATGTCCCATACATTGACACAATCACCACATACCAAAATAAAAAAAAAACATGTCATAAAATATTAAGACTTTACAATCCTATCCTTCTTAAAACATGGTTACGTCCTCGTAACCCCATTATAAGAATTCCAACACATTACTTCCTCGTATCCAGTACTCTATCTCATAAAATCTTACTCTAAGAAGCCATGTATTGTACTATCATCGTCGAACCTAAGGCCAGAGACAAGGGGTGAGTGAACTGGCGGGATAAAACCGCGGATCAATACTTCATCTCTACATCGATTTCAACTCATAATACAACTCAATAACCAAGGTTACACCGGACCGTAATCACAATATGGCACAACGGTCAAATAACCCATAACTCAGTACCAGTGACCAATTCTCGTCTCGATTCCAATATCAATATTATCAAATATTCCATTAAAGGAACTGCTCAACACTTAGAGAGTAAGACTCTAAGCTACTCACCCACAAGTCAAGGTCAAAGAAGGCGATAACTTGATAAAACACTGAACCGCAATCTCAACCTCAATAAAACATCATTCATGGACTTCGTTCTAGCCTCATGAGTAACTCAATCTCCTCAAATTCTATCCCATCAGTTAATTAACATGCCAATATACATATCTCAACCAAATACATTAACAAGCTCGTATGTATCCTTATAATTCCACCGTTCATAAAACAAGAACTTGTAAGCTATACCCAACCAAGCTAACACAACATCATCATAAACAACTCAGTTAATCAATTAACAAAAGTTTTACCCGCCTCACACTCAACCCGTCTCACAAACAAAAGAATTACCTCCTCAGAAGAAAATATTAACAACCAAAATAAAAGAATAAATACTAATATTCAACTCAAATAACTACTCGTGAGAAACCCATAGCAATAAACATATAAACATATATAACCTCGAGCAACAATAAAGTATTAGGATCGGTAGGATCGTGTTACGCAGTAAAACAGATTCGGAAAAGATAACACTTACACACCCATGAAATTCCAACGCAAGCTAGTATTGACAACTACATAAATAATCAGGAAAACTCACAGTTCATAATTGGCAATTTAAAACGTTTCATGTTCATAAACATATTTTTGAATTAAAACCATATTTAAGAAAAGACATAGAACAAAATTATTTAACGTAATTAAACATGGGACATGGACATGCCACACAAGACATACATAACTCATAGACTTCGCAAGATCGTTTTATATTCCCAGATATCAATTAGTTAGTATATGTCACTTAGGTACATTCCCCGTCCACTCATATTACATCATCAAAATTAACGATAAAAGTAAACGAATTCACCAGAATGGTGCTTCCATAAATCATATGTCAACAATTGATAATTTAACACATCGTGATCAAATTCTAGGTATAACATTATGAAATTCACTGTATGGTATAACAATATACCCGAAAAACAGTTATAAGGACTGTAATCACAGAGGACTAGACAGAGGTAAACCATCCATATACGAAAGAACATCAACTAGTTTCACATTGTTCAAATAATCACGATTACATATAACCATTAGGTTGCTATATTATGCTAATAAATTTACCAGTTAGATTTCATTCTGCCACTTGGCACAGATTAACATGCTTTTAACATCACATACGAGCAGCACATATTCATTTTGAGATCATACTATAGGCATATAATTGGAACGATTTTATATTAAACTTGACGAAATAAACAAGGTTATGCTATCACGTAATGAGGGTCATACTCATACCACATGTCTACTTTTCATGTCACTAATGCCATATTAGGATATTACGCGGTCACATAGCATAAGCCACACTTGATTAAACTTTTATATGAAACTTTTATATTTCACGATTTCAACAATTAAACGTTACGTAGCAACTTACCAAATCATAATTAAATAACAGCTTAGCTAACATGCGAGCGATCATAGTTCTTAGAAAATATATAAAGGACGAGTTAAACATTGGAAGAGAATTCGAATGCATATCTCAAGGAAATTATTTAATATCATTTCTATAACTCAATCGATCTGAACAAGAACTTTACAGGAAGTCAACAGAAAATTAGGCAACTTGCAAGAATCACAACTAAATAACGACTCATTAAGATTTTACATGGCCTATCATCTTGAAAACGTAAACTCATATTCTGAACAGTAAAGGTGAAATTATGCATAAACAATAACCAAGTTTAAAACGATTTCTTTGACACAAAGATGGGTCAAAACGGAACCGTGCAGCAACAATCCAACCATGGTCAACTAGAAGATTTATTTCACTCAGAATATAACTCCTATTAACATGAAACCAACAACATTGTAACACCAACTCATGAGGTTGTCATACCTAAAGTTTTCATACTCAAATATGGACACATTTAAGACGACATCCGGTATAAACAAGGTAACATCCAGGAAACTTATTAAAACAATTTGGTTCTTTTACAACTTCACATTGCTACTTCGAAACTCAACCATTCTTTTTCTGAAACACGTTGACATATACTTGGAGCATAGACATCACTTTGTACAGTATTAACAAGCATTTCTTATTACCACGATACTCGTTATCTGGTTCACGGTAAAGATTTCAAAACTGAAAGTAGGATCAACTAACTAACTTGATTATAAACTAGTTTCTACCATCACACAAACACAACTTATCCAAATACGAAAATATAACCTAGGAACTACTACGTATTCCTTTATTGATGATAAACTTCATAACGAATTTAAATGTATATAACAGGCATAAAATTTTAAATACGATATACGCCACACATGACCATATACATTCACAGCTTAGAACACACATTCTACATATTACTAAACATGGATTGCTAAAGCAATTAGTAAAATAATAAAATCATAAATCTCAAATTCCGATCACATATGCCTGGTATGCAAATCAGTAAACTCTTGCAAGGTATAAGGCATGCATATAAGAAGTGTATACACATAGAATAGTACAGGCAATTGTCAACGCGCACGGCCTCCGGTTTGGTCTACTAGCTTTACCCATAAGACTTAACTGGGTTCCACATCTTATAACGACATATCATAGCTGGCTCTACTAACCATTCCAGTTAATCATGATCATATCTCTCCTACATCTGTCCTTTTAGGTGACTATAGCTCATCAACTTATTACACATATCATTACACTATATCTCTACCTAACGGTTCAGGGACCATACAGCCGCATGCATAGCACCATATATATACAAGTAAAGCTCATATTCAAAATCTCTTGTTCTCAATACCAGAAATGGTATATCTTAGTCAACATTCAACATCAATCCCATGATTCACGGTATATATTACCAACCATATTTCACATCATAACTTACCTCATTCCTTCTCCTGCAAGAACGTTAGTACCAGATAACTAGGTCACTATATAATCTACCCCACTTTTCAATTTCTCTCATTGGGTTCCCGAGACAGAACAGAAAGGGCCCAGGTTTGGTGTGAGGGGGCCCCTAACTCATCCCGTTCCTTTTTGGGGCTCCTATCAGTTTCATCTCGGGGTTCATTTTATTAGACTCTTCCTACGTTCATTATGATTCATTTAGTTTAGGCCTGAGGATCGTTCGCTCTGATACCACTTTGTAACACCCCCATTTATTTAAGAGCCTTTGGCAAGACATTCTCAATAAATAGGACTGTTACCATCTCGGAATATCCGAGGTAGTGAATAACAAGGTAAACGGACCAAAGTACTTTATATATAAAAAACCGATTAACTTTAAACTTGTTATTACAGCAACTACGAGACCCAAACTTTGATAAAATAAAAGTACAACTGAAGATATCTAAAGGTGATCTAATTCTAAGTAAGTCCAAGCCATGTCTCTCTCCATGCCCAAGCTCCTAATCCATCTGTCACTGACCTGAAAAATCTACTCCCCATTCCGGATCATCGTAGGTGTCACACGAATACACAGGGTCAACCGCGAGGTTGAGTAGGTAAAGCAGACAACACATAAATAACAATACTATCATAAATACATTGGTATCAATCATCCCTTCTCCGCACCGATCCAACACCAAATAAACTCCGCACCGAACACAAGACCCAGTATACTCCACACCAATCACAAGACCCAATATACTCCGCACCAATCACAAGACCCAATATACTCCGCACCAATCACAAGACCCAATATACCCCGCACCAATCACAAGACCCAATATACTCCGCTCCATATCACAAGACCCATTTCACACCTCCCGATCTCCACAGTGATCAATAATAATAATACAATCCACAGTACAGTAATAATCAATTATATCAACTCATAATAAGCATTACTTGCACATTTCATGTCATAACACGAATCATAATATGTTTCCCCTACCTCGAATTGCCGAATGACAACCGAACAGCTGCTAGAATTATTCCACCTCGAACTCAGTTCCTATAAATAGCACTTAACATCAATTCCTACCCATGCAACCACATTACTAAAATTACTTGACCATGTTCATCGTCATATACTCATAACACCTTATAAATGCATACTTAAAATATGCTCATATACATATCAATAATTATTAACCAACTACAACTTACTAAATATAGAATTACCCGATATAGCATAACCCAAACAATCGGTCATTACTAATTTTGTAGAATACATACTCCATAAATAAACAAGGAAAGAAATATTAATTAACGTTATTCATACTATCGTACAAACAATAAAAGGACGACCCATACTTATAACAACATTAATCATTTAATTATCATACTATAAGAATAATCATAATAATAATACTAATGATAATAATAATAATATTATTATTATTTTTTTGTAAAAGTAGTGGTGAAAACCTAAAGAAAAGGAATTATACACAACCCAACACAACACGTAACAACAACCACAAAACACAAACACGTAACAAGCAACCACAACATGAACAGCCTACGCCCCCAGCCTACTTTCCAGCCCTTTCGACAACCTCCTGCTGCCCTAACCACCACCACTCCCTCGTGACCACCTTCCTTGGACTACGGTGCATCCACCACCACCTACTACTACCCTAGGAACCACCCCTGCGGCCGTCGACATTGTCCCCAAAACCCCTTGTAATACTTCGTATTTATTTTAATTTTATTCTTTTTATATCGATGTTTTGTATGGTTATTCGATAATTTATATTCGATAATTTATTTATCAAAGAATGCTTTTATATCCTATAATAATTAAGCGAAGGGTCGAGAATGGGTCGTATTTATCAAATACGTGTTTTGATATTTTATATGTTATTAACGTAATGTCGGGATCGAGCATTAGGGAATAGGTCGTGTTTTAATTTGAGGATGGGCCTCGATTTGCGTGCCAGCATAACATAGCCCATCTCGACTTTTCACTTATGCAAACACATCACCATACTTCCCTTATGCCGCCTGATAAAACACACACAAACCTAGACCACCTAAACCCTAATCGACATTCAGACGTTCATCGACAAACACCTGCCTCCATCAACACAGCCTACAAACCCTACTCAACCTACAATCGGCTGCCACCGTGAGAACCCAAAACGTGAACGAAGAACCACCATCATCACCATTTTCATCCGTAT
Source organism: Silene conica (assembly GCA_029255685.2). Lineage (NCBI taxonomy): Eukaryota > Viridiplantae > Streptophyta > Magnoliopsida > Caryophyllales > Caryophyllaceae > Silene > Silene conica. The sequence continues at coordinate 30,552,084 of CM055317.2, read as the reverse complement.
GCCAACATAGGTAAATTTAACACCTCGTTCTGTTTACGTTTTAGACCGTCGCCTGTGAGTAATATGTTATATATAATATTTGTAGTATGAGTAACTTGTTCATCGTCATTAAGCAACCATAGGACCACCGTGGCATCATTAAAACCACCATGGAAGTCGACATCAAGGGCGCGTTATATATACTCTGTTTTCCGTATGAATTATTCTGTTCGTTTTTGCAATTCATTCGTTATGCTTTGGCTAATTCGGGTCATGGGTCATGAGTCATGTTAATGGTGTCATAATAGATGAGGTTTGGGGGTGGTAAGGGATGCGTGGTGGCCGGAGCAGGCTGTTTTGACAGCCTGTCCGTGAATGCAGGAACAGGGGAACCGTGAGTTGCTACGGGTTTGAGGATGGTTGTTTCAGAGGGAGGTGTGGACTCGAAGGCTAGTGTTTGGCTTTAGGGGGTAGTGGGAGATGCGGGGTGTCTTGGGAGGTGGCTGGTTGGGTTAGTGGTGGTGTTAGTAGGAAGTTATGGGGTTGTCTTTAAAGGTTCGGTATAGCGTTGCATCGTAATGTTGCTGATGACCGGTGAGGTTTGGGCTAGTGTCGAGGCCTGTTTGGGTGGTGTCAAGGGTGGTGGTAAGTGTCTTTAGGTACGTCATGGTGCAGTGGTCACAACTACCAGGGATGGGTGGTGGTTCTAGCTCGGTAAGGCTGTCGTTAGGGCGCTGTAAGTGGGCTGTTTGAGGGCTGTTAAGGGCATGGGCTGTTGGGGTTTTTGCGGTTATGGGTCGTGGGTTTTGTCGAGTTGTAGGAGTGTTATGGTCTCTTGGTTTTATTATTATTATTATGATTCTAATCATTTTAACTAATGATGTTTTTAACATTATTCATAATAAGACTTTATCAAATGTTATGGTTTTTATCTCGTTTGACAATATTAATATTATTAACTTTGTTTATGTTTTCTGAGTGGTGCGTTATGGTTATTACGGGTTATATATGGTATATGATAATATAATATTTATGTTGCTATTGTTAGTAGTGATATTGTTAATCAAGTATGGTTACGAATTTTGTGAGGACGACTAGTTAGCTATGTTGTTGTTGGTTATGGGTATTATAAAAATTGGTTAATTGATCATATGCCATATTTAGTAAGTCAATATATAGTAAGTTTGTGATTGGCTGGTGGATGATAGACTAATGGCGATTGATATGAATGAGTTGTTAGCATTAATTGGTATATGAGTGATATTGATGTGTATATCTACAGTGTGGGATAAGTGTATGAACTATAAACGTGATCGAATAATTTAGTAGTGTTTGGTGATGTGATTAGATTTTGATATTAAATCCTATTTATAGGAACTGTGTGCGAGGTGGAATAATTCTGGCAGCTGTTCGATTGTCTTTCTGCAATTCGAGGTAGGGGAATACTACGTATATGAGATGTGTAATCTGTTTATTGGTTGATATTAATCATGTTCCTCTATATTGTTATATGATTGGTATATTGTGATATATAATCCTGTGATATGATATGGTGCGGAGTAAATGGGTCTTGTGACTGGTGCGGAGTAAATGGGTCTTGTGACTGGTGCGGAGTAAATGGGTCTTGTGACTGGTGCGGAGTTAATGGGTCTTGTGATTGGTGCGGAGTTAATGGGTCTTGTGATTGGTGCGGAGTTAATGGGTCTTGTGATTGGTGCGGAGATAAAGGGTCTGTGTTTGGTGCGGAGATAAAGGGTTTGTGTTTGGTGTGGAGTATATTGGGTCTTGTGATCGGTGCGGAGTTTATTTGGTGTTGGATCGGTGCGGAGTATTTTATATTGTTGTCTTAATTATCTTTCTACTCAACCTCGCGGTTGACCCTGTGTATTCGTGTACACCTACGATGATCCGGAATGGGGAGTAGATTTTACAGGTCAGTGACAGATGGACTAGGAGCTTGGGCGTGGAGAGAGACATGGCATGGACCTACTTAGAGTTAGATCACATTTAGATATCGTCAGTTGTACTTTCATTTTATCAAGTTTGGAACTCATAACTGTTGTAAGACCAAGTTCAAGTTTAATCAGTATTTATATAAAATATCTTTGGTTTGTTTACCTTGTTATTCACTACCTCGGATATTCCGGGATGGTAACAGTCCTATTTATTTGAGAATGTCTTGCTAAAGGCTCTTAAATAAATGGGGGTGTTACAAAGTGGTATCAGAGCGAACGATCCTCAGGCCTAAACCAAATGAATAATAACGAATGTAGGAAGAGTCTAATAAAATGAACCCCGAGATGAGACTGATAGGAGCCCCAAAAAGGAACGGGATGAGTTAGGGGCCCCCTCAAACCAGACCTGGGCCTTTCTGTTCTGTCTCGGGAACCCAATGAGAGAAATTGAAGAGTGGGGTAGATTATATAGCGACCTAGTTATCTTGTGCTAACAATTTTTGCAGGGGCGGAATGAGGTAAGTAATTATGTGTACATGATTAATGATGCATTGTATTCTATGAGTTTGATATCGGAAAGTGATTGAGAAATGTATTACTTTAAGTATTGAGGACATGAAAATTGAAATACGAGTTTGAAATATAAGCTTGGCTAGTAGGATGATATGCATAAGAAGAATGCGACTGATATTGAAACGCTGATTGATATAAATGATTGAATCGAAATTTTCAGGAATGAGTGTATATTTATTGTATACTGAATTAGAGTGATATGATCATGTGTTTTGGTGTCTCGAATTGTCTATAGGATATCTGGTTATTAAATGACTAACGTAACTTTTGCAATATATTGCTTGGTATTTGGATATGACCTATCAGATTTAAATGTTATAGTAATTCATGTCTAGTGATATGCGGAATGTGCTGCCCCAAGCCATGAGTGTCATATAGTTGTGTGTTACATTAGTATATACATGTATAAATATCCAGACATTTAGATGATCTACTTTTCTGTTACGCAACCTTTACCGTGTTTTAGGTGACTATTACAGAATGAAATAATGAATAAATGTTAATATGGTACAAGTGATGTCTATGCTTCAAATATATGCCAACGTGTTTCGAAAGAAGAATGGTTGAATTTCGATGTAGTAATGTGAGATCAAAACTATATGCGTTCACGCTTTCATATGATGAGCCATGTAAAATTTTAATGAGTCGTTATTTCATTGTGATTCTTGCAAGTTGCCTAATTTTCTGTTGAATTGCTGTAAAATTCTTACTAGATGGATTGAGTTATAAAATTGTATTAAATGATTTCCTTGAAATATGCATTCGATTCTTTTCCTATGTATATCTAGTCCTTTATATCTTCTCAAAACTATAATCGCTCACACGTTAGATAAACTGTTATTTAATTATGGTTGGTAAGTTGCTGCATAATATTTAATTGGTGAACTTATGAGATATGTAAGTACATATAAAAGTTTAATCGAATGTGAATTATGTGATGCGACCACGTGATATCCTGATATGACATTAGTAACATGAATAGTAGGCATATGGTATGAGTATGAACCTCATTATGTGATAGCGTAACCTTGTTTATTTCGTCAAGTTTAATATAGAATCGTTCCAACTATACGTTTAATATTATGACCTCAAAATGGATGTGTGCTGCTCATATGTAATGTTAAAAGCATGTTTATCTGTGCCAAGTGGCAGAATGAAATTTAACTGGTAAGCTTATTAGTATGATATAGCAACCTAATGGTTATACGTAATTGTGATTATTCGACCAATGTGAATCTTGTGGACGTTCTTTCGTATATTGATGGTTATCTCTGTCTAGTTCCCTGTGATTATAATCTTCATAATTTTTCAAGTGTATTGTTATACCATACAGTGAATTGCATATTGTTATATTTAGGATCTGATCATGATGTGTTGAATTATTAATTGGTTGACATATGATTTATGGAAGTACTAGTCTGGTGAAATTGTTTACTGTTATCGGTAAAATATATATATTTTTTTTTTATATACTCCATGAACTACATGAACAATGTTTTAATAAAGAAGGGTCAGAATGTCTCCGTATAGTCTTGTTTCGATCTATAACTTGTAAAGTTGTCTTTGTTTCGTGTTTATAACTTGCCACCAACTACCTTTTAAGGTTTCAAACGTTTCGACATATTTGTAAAGTGATAAACCAGGATAAAGCTTGATGTTTGATAATTATGGTGATTGTCGTAATATGATAATTTTGTAGCTAGATGCCGATGAAATCCTGCTTGAATGTTAATTGTTGTGCATTGTATAAAACCCTTATGTTGCAAGTCGTATATAGTAATAGCTCATGATAGACGATGTAAGGTGAGTGGACAGAAATGTACATAAGTGATTTTGTTAACTTATCGATATCTGGGGATGTTAACGGTCTTGTGAGTCTATGATTTGTGTATACCTTGTGAAATATGTCAATGTTCCATGTTTAATTACGTTAATTAATTTTGCTCTATGTCTTTTCCTAAAATATTATTTTGCTTCTATTATGTGATTATGAGCATGAAACATTGCAATTTGTCAAGTATAAACTATGAGTTTCTTGATTGTTACATTGTTGTAAATATATTAAAATTGTGATAAAGTTTCAAAGGTATGTAGGTGTTTGCTACCCTGATTCTGCGTTACTGCGTAACACAGTGTCTACCGATCCTAGTACTCTTGTTGTTGCCCAAGGTTATATATGTTTGCATGATAATTGATATGGATTTCTTACGAGTACTTATTTGAGTTGAAAAATTGTATTTGTTCCTTTATTTTGATAGTAAATATTTTCTACTGATAAGACAATTCTTTTGTTGTGAGACGGGTTGAGTTGTGTGATGGTAAACTTTTGGTAATTGATTGGTTGTTATGCATAATAGTTTTGTATTAGGTTGGTTGGTATAGCGTCCACATCCTTATTTTATGATATGTGGAATTGCAAGTATACATACAAGTATGTCAATGAACTTGGAAGGTAAGTGCTGATGTGATTGAGTTGATGAGATTGAGTTGCTCGTGAGTTTAGAACAAAGACCATGGTTGATCTTGTATTGAGATTGAGATTGCATTTCAGTATTTTATCGCGTCGTCGTATTCTTTAACCTTGACTCGTGGGTGAGTAGCTTAGGGTTGACACTCTAACTGTGGAGCAGTTCCTTTAATAGAAGGTTTGACAATATTGACATCGAAATTGAGATGACAATTGGTTACTGGTGTTGAGTTATGAGTTGTTAGGTCGTTGTGCCATGTCGTGTTTTCGGTTCAGTGTGACCTTGGTTATTGAGTTATATTCCGAATTTGAAATTTATTTTGAGATGGAAGTATGGATTTGCGGTTATTCAGCCAGTTCACTCACCCCTTGTCTTTGGTCTTAGATTCGACGACGAGTGCGGTACTTGGTTACTTGAAGTAAGATGGTATGAGATAAAGTAATGAGTAAGACGGTTTATGAGCTGAGATTTGCATAATGAGGTTACGGGGACGTAACCATGTCTTAAGGAAGATAGGATTGTAAAATCTTGATTAATTGCGATTTGGTGAATTGATATATTATGATTGGTTGACTGAGATCTCCTGTTTGATTGCTATGTGGTGATCAATGTCATGGTCCTTTAAGTGTCAGGTATTTTCTTTAGTATGTTAAACTTTGGGGACAAAGTTTTCTTAACGAGGGTAGAATGTAACATTTCGTGTTTTAAAGCTTATGTAAGTGCTACTTGTGATGACTTTATGTTTGTTATATGTTTCGTTACTGTTATGGGATGGTGAACTTCGGGGACGAAGTTCATTTTAAGGGGGGAAGACTGTAATACTTCGTATTTATTTTAATTTTATTCTTTTTATATCGATGTTTTGTATGGTTATTCGATAATTTATATTCGATAATTTATTTATCAAAGAATGCTTTTATATCCTATAATAATTAAGCGAAAGGTCGAGAATGGGTCGTATTTATCAAATACGTGTTTTGATATTTTATATGTTATTAACGTAATGTCGGGATCGAGCATTAGGGAATAGGTCGTGTTTTAATTTGAGGATGGGCCTCGATTTGCGTGCCAGCACAACATAGCCCATCTCGACTTTTCACTTATGCAAACACATCACCATACTTCCCTTATGCCGCCTGATAAAACACACACAAACCTAGACCACCTAAACCCTAATCGACATTCAGACGTTCATCGACAAACACCTGCCTCCATCAACACAGCCTACAAACCCTACTCAACCTACAATCGGCTGCCACCGTGAGAACCCAAAACGTGAACGAAGAACCACCATCATCACCATTTTCATCCGTATGCCAACATAGGTAAATTTAACACCTCGTTCTGTTTACGTTTTAGACCGTCGCCTGTGAGTAATATGTTATATATAATATTTGTAGTATGAGTAACTTGTTCATCGTCATTAAGCAACCATAGGACCACCGTGGCATCATTAAAACCACCATGGAAGTCGACATCAAGGGCGCGTTATATATACTCTGTTTTCCGTATGAATTATTCTGTTCGTTTTTGCAATTCATTCGTTATGCTTTGGCTAATTCGGGTCATGGGTCATGAGTCATGTTAATGGTGTCATAATAGATGAGGTTTGGGGGTGGTAAGGGATGCGTGGTGGCCGGAGCAGGCTGTTTTGACAGCCTGTCCGTGAATGCAGGAACAGGGGAACCGTGAGTTGCTACGGGTTTGAGGATGGTTGTTTCAGAGGGAGGTGTGGACTCGAAGGCTAGTGTTTGGCTTTAGGGGGTAGTGGGAGATGCGGGGTGTCTTGGGAGGTGGCTGGTTGGGTTAGTGGTGGTGTTAGTAGGAAGTTATGGGGTTGTCTTTAAAGGTTCGGTATAGCGTTGCATCGTAATGTTGCTGATGACCAGTGAGGTTTGGGCTAGTGTTTAGGCCTGCTTGGGTGGTGTCAAGGGTGGTGGTAAGTGTCTTTAGGTACGTCATGGTGCAGTGGTCACAACTACCAGGGATGGGTGGTGGTTCTAGCTCGGTAAGGCTGTCGTTAGGGCGCTGTAAGTGGGCTGTTTGAGGGCTGTTAAGGGGATGGGCTGTTGGGGTTTTTGCGGTTATGGGTCGTGGGTTTTGTCGAGTTGTAGGAGTGTTATGGTCTCTTGGTTTTATTATTATTATTATGATTCTTATCATTTTAACTAATGATGTTTTTAACATTATTCATAATAAGACTTTATCAAATGTTATGGTTTTTATCTCGTTTGACAATATTAATATTATTAACTTTGTTTATGTTTTCTGAGTGGTGCGTTATGGTTATTACGGGTTATATATGGTATATGATAATATAATATTTATGTTGCTATTGTTAGTAGTGATATTGTTAATCAAGTATGGTTACGAATTTTGTGATGACGACTAGTTAGCTATGTTGTTGTTGGTTATGGGTATTATAAAAATTGGTTAATTGATCATATGCCATATTTAGTAAGTCAATATATAGTAAGTTTGTGATTGGCTGGTGGATGATAGACTAATGGCGATTGATATGAATGAGTTGTTAGCATTAATTGGTATATGAGTGATATTGATGTGTATATCTACAGTGTGGGATAAGTGTATGAACTATGAACGTGATCGAATAATTTAGTAGTGTTTGGTGATGTGATTAGATTTTGATATTAAATCCTATTTATAGGAACTGTGTGCGAGGTGGAATAATTCTGGCAGCTGTTCGATTGTCTTTCTGCAATTCGAGGTAGGGGAATACTACGTATATGAGATGTGTAATCTGTTTATTGGTTGATATTAATCATGTTCCTCTATATTGTTATATGATTGGTATATTGTGATATATAATCCTGTGATATGATATGGTGCGGAGTAAATGGGTCTTGTGACTGGTGCGGAGTAAATGGGTCTTGTGACTGGTGCGGAGTAAATGGGTCTTGTGACTGGTGCGGAGTTAATGGGTCTTGTGATTGGTGCGGAGTTAATGGGTCTTGTGATTGGTGCGGAGTTAATGGGTCTTGTGATTGGTGCGGAGATAAAGGGTCTGTGTTTGGTGCGGAGATAAAGGGTCTGTGTTTGGTGTGGAGTATATTGGGTCTTGTGATCGGTGCGGAGTTTATTTGGTGTTGGATCGGTGCGGAGTATTTTATATTGTTGTCTTAATTATCTTTCTACTCAACCTCGCGGTTGACCCTGTGTATTTGTGTACACCTACGATGATCCGGAATGGGGAGTAGATTTTACAGGTCAGTGACAGATGGACTAGGAGCTTGGGCGTGGAGAGAGACATGGCATGGACCTACTTAGAGTTAGATCACATTTAGATATCGTCAGTTGTACTTTCATTTTATCAAGTTTGGAACTCATAACTGTTGTAAGACCAAGTTCAAGTTTAATCAGTATTTATATAAAATATCTTTGGTTTGTTTACCTTGTTATTCACTACCTCGGATATTCCGGGATGGTAACAGTCCTATTTATTTGAGAATGTCTTGCTAAAGGCTCTTAAATAAATGGGGGTGTTACACCCCTGGTCACACAGCCAACCCAGAATCCCTGCGAACCCTTGTGTCAACCCCCTGTAACCACGCTCTCATTCCCCAACTAACATCACTCCTAGCCCAACCAACCACCAGCCTAGACACCTCACACTACACACCAACCCTTGGTCCCAGACACCCACCTTCGAACCCTCTCCACCCTTCACACAACCATTACCAAACCATCGCGCGCACTCACCTTACCCCCCTGTTTCTGTACCCTTTTTGACACTGTCTCTCTCTCTCAATATATGCTTCTCAACCACCACGCACCACCTCCCTTACCACCACCACCATGATCCACAAACATCACCCTTCCACCTATGACAGACTCACGTTCATAAACAACCCAGAATAGCAACGACACAACCACAAAATTCTACGAACTGAGCATAAAAACACCTCACTGACGACATTCACGGTGGTTACGGTGACCGTTACAGTGCCCCGGTGGTTGTTAAGAAAAGACAAACATGTTCTATATACTTCATAGATTAATAATTTGCGAAGAACAAGACCCATAGACCCACGTAACTGATGAATAACACGACTTAAAACAAGTGAAACCAGAGAAGCAATATGAAAACACGGTGAACATACCCTTTTCCAGCGTGTTTGAAGGGCCCTGAACCACCCTAAACCACCGTGTCAACCTCCCTTCTTAACCTATGATGTGGCGGCTGCAGTGTAGGCGTGATGGTTATGTGTCGATTAGGGTAAAACAAGGTCTACACATGCCTTATGTGAGGCGGCAGAGAGTGAGGGTGAGGTTTTGAGTGATTTTGTGTTGTGTCAAGTTTTGGGCTGTTTCAAACCCTTGCACGCAAAACGAGGCCCAATCCGTAACTTGACACGATATATACTAACTTCCGAATTCGACCCCTCAATAACAACATATAAAACATGGCCACTTATTCAATAGAATTATTATCGAACACCAACGCTCAGAATAATTAAATACACATCAACAATTATTATAAAATATTAAAATAAAGTATAATAAAATACGCGGTGTTACAAGTGCGATCACATAATTAAATCTCATGACGAGAATGCGCAAGGGATGATATGAAATTATATAGTCAACTGACCAACATTAATCAGTAATGATTGGTTGGCTAGAGTTTGACGGTACTGTCGTGTGACGGTGGTGGTCAGTTGAGCCCTTTAATTAGGTCACACATATAGGACAATTCCCTTAATTGATAAACTGATCAAATGTATACTGATACGAGTTGATCAGATTCCTTAAATTCGTATATCGAGAAATCAGAGGTAAAATCTTAATGTAAGATTTATGGTTGAAATTAAAACGTGTCAATTATCAAACATTAAACGATATTTATGAAATGTCGTAATTAGAATGAATCGGGTTGGATATTATTACAAGTGTTGTAAATCGTATTGACGATTATTAAAATAACCATTTTATATTACTCCCTCCTATTCAACATAACCTTCCCTATTTCCTTTTTCGTCTATTCACAATACCTTCCATATTTCCTTATTTAGTAAAGTTTTTATACATATTTTAATCATCTCACCCTACTACAATACCCCACCATACTCATACTTTATGCATATTTTAATCACCTTACTCACAACAATTACCCCACAATACATACCCTCTCTCCAATTATCCAACCCCACACCAATACTTTCCCATATAATAATTCCCTCCTTATTCTCCGTGCCTTCCCCAAATAGGGAAGGTTATGTTGAATAGGAGGGAGTAGTAATTATGAATTACTAGTCAATTTGTTAAATGTGATTTATTTAATTTATAAATGATATTTATTTGATAAATATGCATTTTAAATTAAAACAATTGTTACTTATAACATTATGACATAGTGTATGTCACATATGTACAATTGTACAAAAATGACAAACATAAAATGGATGTCCATTTTATCTCAAATGTGACGGTTTGGGGGGGTGGTTTAAGGTGTGTCTAAGCATCTTAATTACCCTAAAAACATAATGATTAAAGGGTGCCTTGAGAACTAAAGCCTAGAGCCACCCTAAGAGCATGGGAAAGGGAAAATGTTCCCCTTTTGTAGCTTCCCAAGGCCGGCCACCCCAATACCCATGCAACCCTCTTATAACTTGTGATTTACTCATAAGTTAACCATTCTAACTCTCTTAATGCTAATTGAAATGACTGTATAAGGATACGAGTCAGTTCAATCCTAGTTTGTGAAATGGATTAGGAAGGTTTCATGGCTCTCGATCATCTAGGTCATCTCTTCAAGTGACATAGACGCGGCCCGGATCATAGCCGGAGTCGCATTGGGTGGTAGGTTCGGAGTGGTGTTTCTTTTGGGTGCCATCGTAACTAATAAGAATAAGAAGATAAACGTAAGCACACAGCCTACGGCTCTTGGAACACATATAGAACTAGAACGAACAGTTACTGACTTTTACCACTCGGTCGAGTAACTAACACTCGGCCGAGTCACTAACACTCGGTCGAGTAACTAACACTCTGTCGAGTTCTCACAACTCGGTCGAGTTCACCCCACAAGGCCGATTTTATCCCACTCGGTCGAGTTCCATACGCTCGGTCGAGTACTTCCTACTCGACCGAGTTCCTTAACACAGTAGGTTCCAAAAACCTCAAACATTACCCAACATACACTTGCATACGCAACCATACAATTACACGGGGACACACCCTATCCTACCCTTAGTGGCCAAGTATCAAGATGAAAGCAATTTCGCGGTTCAGGGACGTCTCCCAAGCCTTTGCAGTAGCCTTACAACCTAATACTTGGTGTTCAATTTAATTAAGACTCTTCCTACATTCATTTGGTTAATTGGTTTTAGGTGCCAAGATCATGCTTTGATACCATTTGTGACACTCTTATACCCCAAGACCTTTAAATAGGACCATTGGACCATGAGAACGTCACCATCTCAGTTTCATGAGGCATAGTAAAAGATAATCATCCAACAACGTTATATAAAGGTATGATGAAACGGTAAAAGTCATGAAATACATTGTCTACCAAAACTCCAACAAAACTGTATAATCAAAACTATTATAAATTATAAGCGGAAGCTAGACTCCTGACTCGACTCTGGTGATCATCCCTCCTCCCGAGCCGACAAGAAACTCATCTATGTACCTGAGACTCTGCTCACCACCACGTGGATCATCACAGCCAAACCATATCAAGTGTCAGCAACAGAATAACGCAACTGATATATACCAAATACAACATAACAACACTATTATCACGGTTATCATTGTTCCATCATATCACCATACTGATTCCCCCACTTACCGCAGAAAGCAGGTACCTAGACCACCAATGTGCACATCCTCCCCGTGGCTGGTCCCGCGGAGAGCGATCATACGAGTGAGATCCGTTCCCCGCAACGGTCTCACACATTACCATATCGATCAATCTCAACAATATACCATAACGTAGAGATACTAGCTTAAAACCCGTGCAAATTGCACGAAAATGCATAGTTGAATAGTTCGTAGTTCTATATAGATAAATGTTTAAAATGTATACAAAATCAGAATAATAGTGTAGTCAATAGGTTAAAATAGTTAGGTACAATTCGTTATTTGTAATTTAAGGTTTTGAGTAATATTTGGTCTTATCTTTTATCTTTATTTATAAGCTCCTATTTTCTGTTACTCGACTATCACAGTTTATCCTTTTATTATTGACATATTTCAAAATATTTTAGAACAATAGTTGTTACAGATCCAAAAATAGGCTAACCTAAGATCCGACATTGACCCAAACTACAACACCAGAATGTGACTCAAAATCCGAATTGATCTGACCCGCTTGATTTGATAACTGATCCAACCCGAAGTGGCAGATCTAAAACCACCCAGATCCAAAATTATGATTTCGCTCTTGATCATTAACCCGAAAATGACCCCGCCCACTTAAAGCGACCAACACATCAAAATAAATCTGAAACCCAAAATGACCGACACAACCTGAATTATTCCGAAATAATGATGAACTAAACTTAACCCGACCCAAGTTGGTCCGACGGAACTTGATTCGACCCATTTACCAAGTATAGTATGAAAAAGTATAACAAAACAATGAGGGCAAAAGTAAAAGGGTGTAAATAAGGAAATACATCATGTCATAGTTTTGGACTGATATTGTCGTATTGGTAGACTTTGCATAATTTGTACGGTTTTCATTTACGGAAAGTATGTGTTTTGTGGGAAAATACCGTAGTAGTATGTTCTATTTATTTGCCGTAAAATAAGTCATCAAAATTAATATCTCAGTAGAATATTGTCGTGGAACGTTTAATATATTTCCGTTCTTTTTCAAAGTCTTCCTATTGTAAAATATTGTCAAAAAAAACTTGAAAAATAAGTCATACAAAATTAATGTCTTAGTATAATCATTTATAAACCTTGAACAGGGAATCTAAGTTCTAAATTTTTGCAAGTATAAAAAATATTGGGTTATTGAATTACATTAGCAAATGTTTTATACTTCTTTACAAATAAGAGATTATTGACCGAGTAATACTACGTAGACATTTAAGTACTCAAGTAAAATCAAATAAATAGAAATTCTACATAATCAAATCATAAAAGATAAATAACTTATAAATGGATATAGATAACATGATTAGCTAAAATTATAAAAAGAGAAAATATAATAATACTATAATATAATAATCACAATTAATATTAACTTGAAACTAAGCAATAATTGTAACATCCCGCATTTTCGTAAATTATATTTTAAAGGTTTTAATTTATTTTACGGAATAAAATAATATTTTAATATACATTGTTAAGTTATTTTTAAGTCTTCCGATAAGATCCGTCTTAAGAACCTTAAGTCCTTAAGATGTAATAACTTGGCAAGTATTCAAATCCGACTCATCAAACCCGTTCACATCAAATAACCCGTTTCATTTAACGGAAAGGACTACTTAAACCCTAAACCCAAACCATTATGTCGACACAATTGTTTTTCCAAAAAAATAAGAACACTGATACTTCCTTCTCATTTCTCCTTCAACTTTTCAATCTTTAAATCGATTTTCAGAGATCATCCGAATTCCAAATCAAGGTATGTTATACATTTCTGAAATCCTCGCGAAATTTCCAAGTCATCCGTCTCTTTCGATTTCAGTTTCGTTCAACTCGAAAAAGGGACTGTTTTTGGTGAATTCCGTTTCTAGCTTCTAATAATCGTTTTTCTTGATGTAGGAGTGGGTTTAGGAGATCCCGAGGTGGTTAGTCTCGTGATTGAAGAGGAGCTAGGAGCATAATCGCTTTAGAGGTGACGATAATGAGTAACTCGGCCTTATTGTTTATATTAGCACAATATGTGATTTTAGGTTGTGTTTCATATGTGTCATGAACTTGGATGATGTTAGGATTTAGCGACATGATGATTTATTGTTTATATGTTGAATGTATGTTAAGTCTTATGAATTTGGGTGGTTAGTTTCTGAAATATGAAGTAATGTAAATGCTTCCTGTGCTTTCTGCTAAATGCTACTACTTTTTGTACTCACTACTATATCCCATTACTTATGCTACTTACTACTATGAACTACTACTGCCCTATCTTATTGCACTACGTTCCTACCCCATTTTACTCTACTGTACCCCCCTACACTGTGTTCTGCGTCTGTTTTAGTATGTGTACTGGTCTGGTTTTTACGGGTCTGTTTAGGTCTGTACTGGTCTGGTTTTTACGGGTCTGTTCAGGTCTGTACAGGTCTGATACGGGTCTGATATACGGTCTGTTTTCTAGTCTAGTTCGAGTCTATTTTCGGGTCTGATATGGTCTATGTTCTGGTCTGTTTTCAGGTCCGTTCTGAGTCCGTTCTAGTCTGTTTTTACGGGTCTGTTCAGGTCTGATATGGGCTATTTTCTGGTATGTTTCTGGTCTATTTTGGGTCCGTTTTCAGGTCTGTTTCGGGTCAGTTCTTGCGTCTATTTCAGGTCTGATACGGGTCTGATATACGGTCTCTTTTCTGGTCTGATACGGTCTGTTTTCAGGTCTGATAAGCTTCTATTTCTGGTCTGTTTAAGGGTCTGATACGCGTCTGTTTTGTGCGTCTGTCCATGTCAGTTTTCTGGTATGTTTTAGTCTGTTTACGGGTCTGATATGCGTCTTCCCGCTGTGTGTCTGCTGGTCTGCACCGCGGTGCTGCTGTGCTACCTAACGGTTGTTGCTGGACTGGCGCTGTTTTTGCTTACTCTGCCTATTGCTGCATCATGGTCATTGTTGCTGCGTTTTATTGCTGTTCTACTACTGTTATCTACTGCTCTTGTTTGTCAAGGTTGTTATTCCTAATACTACTAATAGTTAATTATTATTATTATTACGTGCGTATTCGTACTACATACTTCCTGTAACATTTGTTTTATTAGTATTATTATATTATTATTTTATTATTTTATTATTTTATTATTATTTTACGTACGTGCTTGCTAGCCTGCTTGAATTAATTAGTTTACGTACGTTCTTGCTAGCTTGTTTACGTTTGAATATAATACGTTAGAAATCGTTACGAATTAGTAATGGGTTACGGTTTTCTTAGAAGCATGTCGAAATAATTTAATTTAGTTAGTCGATTTTTCCCGTATAAAATCTAGGTGATATAATATGAAGTTTAATTTAATTAAATCGTGTTTATTTCCTTTATCGGTTGAACCGGTTAATTAGAACGTAAGCAAGTACTTAGTAAAATATATTTTAGCTAAGTAAGATTTAGTAAGTGATTAGTTACTTGTCTAAAATTTGTTAGTTCTTAAGCGTCCGTTAATACTTATCATCGGACTAAGATATTTTAATGTATAGTAGTTGGTTAAGTTTAACTTAATCGAATTGGCCTTTCCCTTATACTTGAATGTGTGTTTGAGGTCCCCGAGGTTCGGGCGACACTCTATTGGGTTCGGGAATTGAGAGAGGATAGAGACCCCCCGGTCGGGCAACCGAAAGGGAAACCGGCTCTCCCTCAACTTAGTTCCCGGGATCAATTAAGTGTTGATTAGAAGTATAAGAAAGTAGAACTAAAGATTAGTTTCTATATTTGGATGATATTGTATTGATGCGTATTAAGGTATGCCTTAAGCTGGCCTCTGAGCTTAATACGTGAGCTTGTTGTCATATATGGGGATATGCCTTAAGCTGGCCTCTGAGCCCTATATGTGCATGGTTGTCGTGTCTGGGATATGCCTTAAGCTGGCCTCTGAGCCCAGACATGTTTATTTGTGATCGCGTTGGAACATGCCTTAAGTTGGCCTCTGAGTCTGACGAGTAGAGTAGCTGCACAGCGGGGCAGTCAGGTCGTAACACCTTACCCGGAGTGCAGATGCTGATGCTAGGACATGCCTTAAGCTGTTCTCTGAGTCTAGTGTCTTGTGATGCAGTAAAGGGACATGCCTTAAGTTGGCCTCTGAGTTCTTTACTTATTGGGTGCTAGTCTATGCCTTAAGTTGGCCTCTGAGTCTAGTGTCTTGTTGATTAGCAGGTCTATGCCTTAAGTTGGCCTCTGAGTCCTTCCTTGTGAATTTGGTATTTAGGTTATGTCTTAAATTTACCGCTGAACCTTTATACTTGCTGAATGATTGGTATTTAGGTTATGTCTTAAGTTGACTGCTGAACCTTTATACTTGCTGAATGATTGGTATTTAGGTTATGTCTTAAGTTGACCGCTGAATCTTATACTTGCTGAGTTTTATCTGCTTGCCTAGAGTTGGTACTGTGTCAGATATAGATGTTGATATTGATAAGTATGATACTTTGACTTTGGTTTTGTTCATCCAAGGCATTGGATGACTCTTTAGTCAGTTTCGTAAATAGCTTGGACTGAAAGACCCCCCGACCGGGCAACCGGTAGGGAAACCGGCTCTCTTTCCAAATGGTTTCCGAAGTTGGTTGAGAGCCTTGCATTAGTGATTGCATGATAGTATGAGATTCAGATAATGAGATTTGTATGCTTCACATGTTTTATATATGTTGGAGTATATTGTATGTGTATGTGTTACATGTCGTTACAAAAGGTGGCTAGGAGAACTCTAGTCACTCCCCACTGATTGTGGCGTACATGTTTACATGTATGTAGGTACATGACAGGTGGTTGGCAGAGGGTTGCATGGAGCTAGCGAGCGATGATCCTATTCATCGGTTGACTTACACGTTTACGTTAGCTAGACTTAGTTTACATTTCAGTTTGAGTGCCTGTAGGGATGTGCCATCCCAGGCTGATTGTATATTTATATTTTACTTTCAGTTTCAATTTTAATTCACCTCGCATGTTAGTTATGTTAAAAAGTTTTAATTCCGCTGCATTTTTAGTATTTTGTATGTTTATTATTTCCGCTTTCGCGAGGGGTTTTACAGTTGGTATCAGAGCATTATTGCTCCCGACGCACTCATGTGACCCCCAACCTTAACTTGACCATATAACTAAATAATGAATGAGAGATGGGGTAGATTTAAGGACTTAAATTGTAGTATGTTCTCTAATTGCTTTTATTAGGTTCTAACATGTTTGTTGATTGTCCTTGGTAATACTTTATTGCCTTCCAATCGACGAACCGTGGACGTATCCGTTTGGCAATCAAGACCGGAATTTCTACCGAAGATAGAAGATTTGTGCTACCGTTGGAGAATGCTTCCGAACCTTGAAGATGCTCCTCTTTCTTTGTGCATCACCTTCTTTGATAACTCTGGATGCACGTCCTTCTTTTAGAATATTTGTCTATCTTGCTTGAACAGATCTTCATATCTTTTCAGCTTAACCTTGTTGCTTGCTTTCTTAAGGTGCCCTCTAGGTAACCTTCCCTTTTATTGGATTTGGAGGAACTAGTCTTAGGACAACCGTAAGCTGTGTTATGAGAAATATTGTTATTTAAGGAATAAATTAAGAGGTATCGAGAGACATGTTTTGGTGACCCAAGGGTCTAGTTGTCTATCCAATTGGGAGAGTAAAAGGTGAGTGATAGGATACTTGCTTGAAGGTTGAGTTGTATACTTAGTATTCGGTGGAACCTAACCTTGAGAACCATGCTTAGATTGTGAAAGTTTATGGATTGTAGAGTAATGTTAAGGAGTTAGATAAGATAATTGAGGATATAGAGCGACCTAGAAGAATAGGCTTAAGATACTAATGAAAAAGAACAGATGAGTAAAGTGAGTTAGTGTCAATTGACTTAGGCGAGTGATTGAGCTGAGAAAGGCTCGTTGTTGAGGAATACGAATTATTTGCTATAATAGTGGAATACTCGAAGAGGTTGACTAAGCTTAGAGGAAGTGAATCATTATGTGACCCTAGGTTGCTTAATAAATCTTAGCGTTTATTTATTGAAAAACTTAAGAGAAACTTGAGGATGCACCGCCAGTTTGTGAATGGAATAAAGTAATTCATTGAGAGATGTAAGTTCGGAAAAACTTGATGGTTTAAAAATTGTTAACTTGTGGACGATGAGGTAAGTAAAGTGGATATAGCATATAAGGGTGATGACCTAAAAGTGTTATTGAATTGTCATTTGAGGGACTAGCAGAGATGAGACATCTCAAACTTTTGGGAATAGGTAGTTATAATGATGATACCGTTTAGAGTTGAAAGATAAGGGTATATAAATCATTGGAGGAATTGTTCGTGAGAACCGATAATTGAATGACTTGATATGGAAAGTAAGAAGTGAGAACCCCGTGAGAATAGTGAGAGACCCGCACCTTGGGAGATGTCCGTAATCGTTTCTTTCATATCGCTTCTCTCCGTTCCTCTCCTTTGCTTCTCCTTCTGATCATGGCTTCAATTTTATTAGAGTCCATAGCCTAAAGTTCGTACCTGGTCATCTCGTTGCTCCTCGAGTCGTTTCTTAGGATTCTCTCGAGATCTGTATCATGTTTGCCCTTTAAGTTCGTATCTCATATGATCTTCTCTTCTGTGAGCCTTGTTCCCTCTCTTATGGAATGGTGGCGAGATTGACCGTTCTTGTAGTAGTGATACATGCCTTGAGGAATGCTTGGTTCTGCGTTGTCCGGATTTGGTTGAGAGAGTTGGTGAGAATAATGTTCGGGCGATGTTGGACAGTGTGCCATCTTGAGAGTCCATGTTAGATGGATTGTGTGTAAGTGATCTTTGTAGATTTCTAAGCACCATTTGAGGATTGGAATGGAATGCTTGGAGTTATAGATGAATTTAGAGGAATGTGCCTTAGATCGTGATGATGTGGTCAAATGGATGAATGAGGTAAGTTAGTGCTACTTGATCTTGAGGAATTGCTTAATCGTAGGAAGCATCACTTACTTGAGGAATGAGAGTTATTGGTAACTGTGTGAGAGTATTGAGACATTTATAAGTGGACTTATAGAGCTGACTGAGTGTTGACCTTGAGTTACTTATGGAACCTCGGCAATTGCCTATTGATGTACTTACAGGTAACCGTTGATGTTTGAGGTAATTATAGAACAGAAATTTGAAACTTATAAGTGTTCATAAATATCAATTGAGGAATCTCGGAATGTGAATGCCTAAGTCTTATGGAAACTATAAGAGTGAAAATTGTTACTCCTTTGGAACTTCATTTGGGATGCATGTTGTCGGTAAGTAGTTGGAAATCAGAGGATTTAGAAGTTGTTACCTTAGTAAAGTCTCGATTTGAATGTTCACTGTGATAATAAAATTTGGAATTTAAGATATCGAATCTTGTGGAATAGGTTTGCTAGGATCGAATTGTCAAAATTTAAGGTTATAGGATAACGAATACCATATCTTGGGTTTTGAGGTTCGTTGTTATGATATTAGAATCCCGGTCCAGAGTTTTGAAAGCCTTCTTGTTGAGGAATACCTTGTTCTGTGGATGAGATGATAGTAAGAGGGATCGTGAAACCATTGAGAGTCTAGAAATCAATTGAATTGTCCTTCTTGGGATATACTAGGAATCGTTGTAACCATGTTTTGAGTATGGATTGAGCGGTTAGTGTACCCGTGTTTAGCAAAAGTTGCCGTCTTCCTTGACCTTTATCACAGTTGATTCGTCCCTTCAGTCCTTCCCTGTATGTTCTGTCAGCTGTGAGACTTGAAACTCTCCATCCTTCGTGTCGAAAGTAATCTCTATGATCGTTTCTACGCCCTCAATGACCCTTTTTGAAATTCGTTTCCCATTGTTAATTCTGAAAATTTGCAGTTGTTGGAAAATCTTAATTGTTTCGAGAATGTGAAACTGCTTCCTCTTTTGTTGAAAATAAATAAAGGTCGATTTTGAAGGAAACTTGATTTTAAAGAGCAGAACGTTTTACAACTTTGATGGATTTCAGCGCTGATTGCCACTGGAAAGTGTTATTGGAGACGTCTGATAACCTGTGCGGTGTTTATCAACGCCAAATCGATCTAAATTTTGAACCTTTGCTGATTTAATTTTGGGACTTGTCTCAGGTTTGGAATGTCGGACTCTTGAATACGTAACGAGAATCCCAATGTCCATTGACTGAGACTTGTGCCTTAGACTCTATTCCTTTTTGAAACCTTTTCGAAAGTTCAAGTTTTGGGTTACCATAACCCAGATAGTACGTTTTGGTAGTTAAAGTTGTTTTCGTACTTATTTCTGTCTTCAAGTTTCGAGGACGAAACTTTTTGAAAGATGGGGTGATTGTAACATCCCGCATTTTCGTAAATTATATTTTAAAGGTTTTAATTTATTTTACGGAATAAAATAATATTTTAATATACATTGTTAAGTTATTTTTAAGTCTTCCGATAAGATCCGTCTTAAGAACCTTAAGTCCTTAAGATGTAATAACTTGGCAAGTATTCAAATCCGACTCATCAAACCCGTTCACATCAAATAACCCGTTTCATTTAACGGAAAGGACTACTTAAACCCTAAACCCAAACCATTATGTCGACACAATTGTTTTTCCAAAAAAATAAGAACACTGATACTTCCTTCTCATTTCTCCTTCAACTTTTCAATCTTTAAATCGATTTTCAGAGATCATCCGAATTCCAAATCAAGGTATGTTATACATTTCTGAAATCCTCGCGAAATTTCCAAGTCATCCGTCTCTTTCGATTTCAGTTTCGTTCAACTCGAAAAAGGGACTGTTTTTGGTGAATTCCGTTTCTAGCTTCTAATAATCGTTTTTCTTGATGTAGGAGTGGGTTTAGGAGATCCCGAGGTGGTTAGTCTCGTGATTGAAGAGGAGCTAGGAGCATAATCGCTTTAGAGGTGACGATAATGAGTAACTCGGCCTTATTGTTTATATTAGCACAATATGTGATTTTAGGTTGTGTTTCATATGTGTCATGAACTTGGATGATGTTAGGATTTAGCGACATGATGATTTATTGTTTATATGTTGAATGTATGTTAAGTCTTATGAATTTGGGTGGTTAGTTTCTGAAATATGAAGTAATGTAAATGCTTCCTGTGCTTTCTGCTAAATGCTACTACTTTTTGTACTCACTACTATATCCCATTACTTATGCTACTTACTACTATGAACTACTACTGCCCTATCTTATTGCACTACGTTCCTACCCCATTTTACTCTACTGTACCCCCCTACACTGTGTTCTGCGTCTGTTTTAGTATGTGTACTGGTCTGGTTTTTACGGGTCTGTTCAGGTCTGTACTGGTCTGGTTTTTACGGGTCTGTTCAGGTCTGTACAGGTCTGATACGGGTCTGATATACGGTCTGTTTTCTGGTCTAGTTCGAGTCTATTTTCGGGTCTGATATGGTCTATGTTCTGGTCTGTTTTCAGGTCCGTTCTGAGTCCGTTCTAGTCTGTTTTTACGGGTCTGTTCAGGTCTGATATGGGCTATTTTCTGGTATGTTTCTGGTCTATTTTGGGTCCGTTTTCAGGTCTGTTTCGGGTCAGTTCTTGCATCTATTTCAGGTCTGATACGGGTCTGATATACGGTCTCTTTTCTGGTCTGATACGGTCTGTTTTCAGGTCTGATAAGCTTCTATTTCTGGTCTGTTTAAGGGTCTGATACGCGTCTGTTTTGTGCGTCTGTCCATGTCAGTTTTCTGGTATGTTTTAGTCTGTTTACGGGTCTGATATGCGTCTTCCCGCTGTGTGTCTGCTGGTCTGCACCGCGGTGCTGCTGTGCTACCTAACGGTTGTTTCTGGACTGGCGCTGTTTTTGCTTACTCTGCCTATTGCTGCATCATGGTCATTGTTGCTGCGTTTTATTGCTGTTCTACTACTGTTATCTACTGCTCTTGTTTGTCAAGTTGTTATTCCTAATACTACTAATAGTTAATTATTATTATTATTACGTGCGTATTCGTACTACATACTTCCTGTAACATTTGTTTTATTAGTATTATTATATTATTATTTTATTATTTTATTATTATTTTACGTACGTGCTTGCTAGCCTGCTTGAATTAATTAGTTTACGTACGTTCTTGCTAGCTTGTTTACGTTTGAATATAATACGTTAGAAATCGTTACGAATTAGTAATGGGTTACGGTTTTCTTAGAAGCATGTCGAAATAATTTAATTTAGTTAGTCGATTTTTCCCGTATAAAATCTAGGTGATATAATATGAAGTTTAATTTAATTAAATCGTGTTTATTTCCTTTATCGGTTGAACCGGTTAATTAGAACGCAAGGAAGTACTTAGTAAAATATATTTTAGCTAAGTAAGATTTAGTAAGTGATTAGTTACTTGTCTAAAATTTGTTAGTTCTTAAGCGTCCGTTAATACTTATCATCGGACTAAGATATTTTAATGTATAGTAGTTGGTTAAGTTTAACTTAATCGAATTGGCCTTTCCCTTATACTTGAATGTGTGTTTGAGGTCCCCGAGGTTCGGGCGACACTCTATTGGGTTCGGGAATTGAGAGAGGATAGAGACCCCCCGGTCGGGCAACCGAAAGGGAAACCGGCTCTCCCTCAACTTAGTTCCCGGGATCAATTAAGTGTTGATTAGAAGTATAAGAAAGTAGAACTATAGATTAGTTTCTATATTTGGATGATATTGTATTGATGCGTATTAAGGTATGCCTTGAGCTGGCCTCTGAGCTTAATACGTGAGCTTGTTGTCATATATGGGGATATGCCTTAAGCTGGCCTCTGAGCCCTATATGTGCATGGTTGTCGTGTCTGGGATATGCCTTAAGCTGGCCTCTGAGCCCAGACATGTTTATTTGTGATCGCGTTGGAACATGCCTTAAGTTGGCCTCTGAGTCTGACGAGTAGAGTAGCTGCACAGCGGGGCAGTCATGTCGTAACACCTTACTCGGAGTGCAGATGCTGATGCCAGGACATGCCTTAAGCTGTTCTCTGAGTCTAGTGTCTTGTGATGCAGTAAAGGGACATGCCTTAAGTTGGCCTCTGAGTTCTTTACTTATTGGGTGCTAGTCTATGCCTTAAGTTGGCCTCTGAGTCTAGTGTCTTGTTGATTAGCAGGTCTATGCCTTAAGTTGGCCTCTGAGTCCTTCCTTGTGAATTTGGTATTTAGGTTATGTCTTAAATTTACCGCTGAACCTTTATACTTGCTGAATGATTGGTATTTAGGTTATGTCTTAAGTTGACCGCTGAACCTTTATACTTGCTGAATGATTGGTATTTAGGTTATGTCTTAAGTTGACCGCTGAATCTTATACTTGCTGAGTTTTATCTGCTTGCCTAGAGTTGGTACTGTGTCAGATATAGATGTTGATATTGATAAGTATGATACTTTGACTTTGGTTTTGTTCATCCAAGGCATTGGATGACTCTTTAGTCAGTTTCGTAAATAGCTTGGACTGAAAGACCCCCCGACCGGGCAACCGGTAGGGAAACCGGCTCTCTTTCCAAATGGTTTCCGAAGTTGGTTGAGAGCCTTGCATTAGTGATTGCATGATAGTATGAGATTCAGATAATGAGATTTGTATGCTTCACATGTTTTATATATGTTGGAGTATATTGTATGTGTATGTGTTACATGTCGTTACAAAAGGTGGCTAGGAGAACTCTAGTCACTCCCCACTGATTGTGGCGTACATGTTTACATGTATGTAGGTACATGACAGGTGGTTGGCAGAGGGTTGCATGGAGCTAGCGAGCGATGATCCTATTCATCGGTTGACTTACACGTTTACGTTAGCTAGACTTAGTTTACATTTCAGTTTGAGTGCCTGTAGGGATGTGCCATCCCAGGCTGATTGTATATTTATATTTTACTTTCAGTTTCAATTTTAATTCACCTCGCATGTTAGTTATGTTAAAAAGTTTTAATTCCGCTGCATTTTTAGTATTTTGTATGTTTATTATTTCCGCTTTCGCGAGGGGTTTTACAATAATTTTACCATAAATGATGAAAAAACTAATGGACGAAAAAATATTTAACCAATGACTGACATGTGTCCAATGATTTATATATTATAGTTATATATGAATCATATTGCATTCTATACGTACAATAACTGTATGGTACAATATATTCCCTTCTACCCAACTTAAATGTCTCATTGTACATTTCCGTCTATTCAGGATATTGTCCCATTGTCCATTTTTGGTAAGTCTTTTTACCAAATTTTTACCATTCTACCTTTATTAATTTTCATTTATTACTCACCCACCCACCCATTACCCCACTTACTTTATACAAATCATAACACCCTCTCTCCAATCTACATACCCCTACTCAACCAAAATATTAAACATCTTTTACGGCTACAATATTTTTTATGGATTTCATCATATTGCATTCTATACCTAGAATAGCTGTATGATACAATATATTCCACTTTTACCTTAAGTTATTATATGACATGTATTATACTCAAATATAAATTTCAATAAATCTTGTATTTTTGTTTTTTGGTTTGTACATCTATGCGATTTACACAATCTTTTACGCAATATATATTCCAGTCAATAACTTGATTAACTCAAGATTGCTTATCTTTTATTGATTGGTTATTTAAATATTATTTGCCGTTTTTTTCCGAGTGTATTTCTCTGATTGATTATTTAAAGATTAGTTGTCGTTTTTCCTAGGTGTATGTCTTTGATTGTTTATTAATAATTATAGAAATTTTTTTTTTCCGTATTGAATATAGATTGGAAGGAAAATGAAATTTACCAGATTAGTTGCCGTATTTTTCTGTATATTTTATAATAATAATTATATAAATATTCATTTCAAAAGTTAATATAAATGGGAAGGAAAAGTAAATTTATTAGATTAGTTGTCGATTTTTTAGTGTATTATATGGATTAATTATTAAAGGATATCTAAAGAATAATTTGCAATATTCTGTATATCTATTAGTGATGTGAGAATATTTTTTTCCAATATTTTGTATACATTAATTAATGAGAATATTTTTTCAAAACTTTAATCACATCAGGGCAATTTGGGCGGGAAATTTTTTAATGTGGTAGCGACATGTGTCCAATTCATGTATGGCGGTTCTTCTTATATACTTTTATATAGATACATTAACATAACAGTACCGTCACAATCATATTATATCGACTGAGTAGGGAAACCCTACCTCAACAACTATCGCTGCGGAACAGGAAGCACAAAGATCCTACCAACGTTTTTCTACGAATCCTCCTCCTACGGATTATACAAAAGGGGGAAAATTACTTCACTAAACAATCACAATCTACAATATACCACGATAGAACGGTACTTACTTGACATAATATGGACTAGGTAGATGATCGGCGCGACTAAGATCCTTGGTAAACACCTTAAAATGATTGAAGGGTATGAGGGGGAAGAACTAGGGTTGTAGGTTTTGTTTTCTGATTTAGGTAAAAATGAGAAATTAGTCACGGTTAACTTTATATAATAACCGCTAGGATGAATTAATAGATGAATAAAGGATGTATATATTAATACCTTTAGATGAAAATAGGATGAATTAGGATGATGGAGATCAATTAATAGAACCAGATATGGACCCATTTGAGGGAGAAATTGGAGTGTCGAAAATTAGGGTTTATGGCTTTTGATGGGGATTTTCGGGTTGGAGAGGTATTGAGTGAATGAGAGAATGAAGTCCGCGATTTTTTTTATATAAAGACCAAAGCCGCTAGGAAGCTAGGCGGCTTTGCCTCTCTTTTTAAAAAAAATCCACTAAGGCCGCTAGGATTCTAGGCGGTTTTTAGCTCTGTCTTATTTTTTTCCAACTCCAGAGGCTACTGGATTGGATGCGTGCAATTTTAACTTACCATTTACTGAAGCTGCTAAGGACCTCGGCGTTTTCAGTGAAAATCGCGTAAAAAATAAAAAGTGTCCACGTGGACACTATAAACCCAAATACTTTCAAATTTTCAATTCAGCACTAATTACCCAATTAATTGAGTACTCAGCAGTAATTAACCAAAAAATGCTCACTTCAAACATAACTAGTCTTAAACCCGTGCAACTTGCACGGGATGTTACATAGAATATTATTATTAACTAAGTTATATAAAAATGTTCAAATTTTATGTTATAATTAAGATTTTAGATTTGAATTATAAATTACATTACCAATCAAGATATTGTATATGTCGGTCATAATAAAATGTGATGATTTAACAATAAATTTCGCATTTAGATAGATATACAAAAAAAATTAGCATCAATGTTACGATGTTAAAAATATTGTGCAAATGATATTAACAAATTTGGATAATTTATTCATGAATTTAAATATATGTATGCATGATTTCTTCATTTTTAAAGATAAGATATTATTGTAGTTTTTCAAACTTATTAACCAATGTCGTATTTGTAGACTTGTCAAAATTTGACTTGAGCCATAAATCTAACTCGAGCAGACCCTATTTTTCCAAGATCAAAATATGTAAATCTTAAACCGTGACGACCCGTTTAATCCAAATCTGCAATGATCCGTTAGTTATCTAAATTATAACATAAAATTTTAACATTTTAACATTTTTAAATAAGTACAATTGATTAAACTAAATTAATATATTATTATTTCTAAATTTCTAAATATTTTTTTTGTTTAATTGAAGTTTCAGATAACTTTCTATTATAAGCAAATTAATGAATGATTAGTAGTTTGTTAAATTTGAAAGAAGAATCTCGTAGTGAGATTGTATTGTGATTATTATTGATTCTAAGATTTATATATTTAAGTTGTAATTTGATATTTTTCAATTGCTGATTTTTATATGACCATAATATTAACATATCAAATTAGTAGTAGTAACTACATTTATAAAGTTAATTAGCAATGAACAATTTACATTAATCACAATTCGCATATCTAACCTAATTGATTTTGTAAATAAATGAGTTGGAGAATATGGGATAGGGTGGGCCATATATTTAAAAATAAAGTAAAATAATGAACTTTCAAACCCAGAGGGACACGATCAAAATGAATAAGATTCGCTACTTGCAATATATATCTTCTTAAATAGAATAGTGAATAAGAGATTCGAATTAATCAATTCATTAAAAGACATTGAACCAATGTTATATCAAAATGATAGATCTTATATACAAATTAGATTTTGATGACAATAAACTTAATATAGAAAGGATCTTATTTAAATCCTTCAATCATCATCCGCTATATGAATGAACTGCACCGCCTCTCCCTGTTGTCACCGTTTTTCTCTGCTGAGGTCTCTTTACTGCTTGGCGTCCTTTTACCGCTCTGCTTTGTACCGTTATCTTCTCACTGTAAACCTGAACCTGCACAAACATAATCATACATAAGTTAGGAGGGAGGAAAAACTATTTTGGACAATCATCGATGCATACAAATTATAATAAAGCGCTACAGGGTGACCTTGTGTTTTAGTACCATCTTCTCACATACATAAATACATGGAGGAGAATTGTGTACGACCTAGCGTATGCATGTGAAAGAGTAGTACGGAAACTTGGTATCACCCGGGAAAAAAGAAAAATTGTGATTAACAAAGACATTAGATTATGAAAAGGCATAAGTATGAAAAATAAGAACAACTTACATGATCAGTGATTAATATTTGTTCAGTCTTTGTGATGGAGACAGAATTTTGAGTAGGGTTTATAGTTTTATTTGTTTTCAAGTCTTTTTTGGAAGCAGGAGAAGAATTTTTAAGGCCAGAAATTTGAACTCTACGTTTGTTGAACATTATTAAGCTCTTCATGATTTTACAAACAAAACCAATTTTGTAAATTTAAATTTTGCTCTTGTTTTTGTGGATTTTCTCTTCTTACCAAGTAGCTTATATGATGTGATAGAAGTATATATGTGATATTGTGATTATAACTTAGAGTTGAGTGGGAGAAATGCACATGTTTTTAGAGTAGATTTATAATAGGAGACGATACATCCCAACAACTGCGTAGTTGTAGTACGTAGTCATTTGACTCTCTACGTGTGGAAAAGCTACATTCGTAGGAAGTTTCACTTTAGAGTTTAAAAAAACACCCAATAATTGGTACTGTTTCTAAGTGTTGCCTGTTATGGATTTATCTCATCTGAATTAGGACTTTCACGAGTGTGTCGTTGGGAGTGGCTTTCGTGATCGAGTGATTAATCTTATAAAAAATGGTTGGGAGACTAAGGATCAAATTATGTTGTTGAACTCAGGCTTATGTTGTGAGTATCACATTTAATGATTTACTAGTTTTTGAACCCGTGCACTGCACGGGTGGAAACGAAAGTATTATTAAAAGTAATAACTTACATATCTTTTGGATTTAAAAAATCATTAAATTTTAGACAATTTCACTTTTTCTACTACACATACAGTTTTGATAAGTTTGTGTTACATAATTTTATTTGAAATACTATGATTTGTTTTTCTTAAATTTGGATAAGTTATTGACAAATGGTCAAAATAAGCGACTTAGGTAAACACTTGTCATAATCGAGCTAATCCCAATAACCTCACCCGACTTCCAAATTCATGACCCAAGCTTGAAATGAACCCGAATTGTGTAAAAAAAAATGGATAACTCCTTATATGAGACTTCATTTCTGCCACAAATCTATTTACTTAATTTATTTTGGGTGTCTCAATTAATTGTGTGTCTGTCTGTATATATTAGGAATGTCTTTGATGAATAATTTGGTACTTTACACTCAATTTGATTCACTTGTTATTTTATAATTGACATTCTCCTCATTCTTTGGCATTTATGTCTAAAACAAAGGTAAAGGAATGATCGGGAAGAAAGGACGCAATGGGGTATGAAACTTTAATTTAACTTCATATTTTATTTACCCAATAATTGTTATTACACAAACTGGAACTACAATGCAACACATGTTATTTTCCTACCCCGTGGACATGTTAATGTCAATGTCAATGTTTACGTTCTTATACGCATCCAGATAAAAATGTACAAAATGGTTTTCCTACCCCAATGGCATATCAATGTTCACGTTCTAAATTCCAACACCCCGTCTTAAAATTAAAACAGGTCATATAAAATACATAGGACAAACATAATATGTAGGGCTTAATAATAAACATATCACATGCATCCAAGTACGGAGTTATTTAACCGCATCTTAAGAAATGTCAACTATGCATTTATAACATGAAGTATCAAAATAGTTGGGGGTTC
Source organism: Silene conica (assembly GCA_029255685.2). Classification (NCBI taxonomy): domain Eukaryota; kingdom Viridiplantae; phylum Streptophyta; class Magnoliopsida; order Caryophyllales; family Caryophyllaceae; genus Silene; species Silene conica. The sequence continues at coordinate 30,523,068 of CM055317.2, read as the reverse complement.
GATTCTCATCCGCGACATAGTGCGCTCATTAGAACCAAAACAAAAATAGTGGTAAATACAACCATAACCGTTGTGACGACATCATTGGTAAGTGTTGTATTATCACTTGTGTAAAATTGTATGGTAGATATATATATATATATATATATATATATATATATATATATATATATATATATATATATATATATATATATATATATATATATATATATAGAAATTGAATCATGTGAGGCACCCTCCTTAGGGTAAGGCTGTTGTACTCATCTTAGCCATTGGATCTAAAAAATATAGATCCATTAGATTTTGCCACGTGCCCCTACAAAACTCCAAGTATCACAAATTTCCTTGTATTTTCCCAAATCTATTTTCCCAAATCTACTCACCCAGACATCTACTTTCTCCTTTTTCTCTCTCTCTTTTTAGCCTGCTGCGCTCATTTCACCACTCTTATCCCCGACGACATTTCCGATTCTTCGCAGTCTTCGCCACTGCATCCTCTATCGTCACTGATATCGCCACCACCAGTGACATCTCCTTAATTTCATTTTCGTAAGTATCATTATCGATTTCGTCGAATTTAATTTATTAAATTCTGATTTTTATTTATTGAATTCTGATATTTTTTTTGTTTTATATTCCGTCGTATGTTAATTCGTGCGCGAGTTTGAAAATATATTCAGAGTTGATTTGATAGTAATATTAACTTGAATGTCCCCAGTTAAATTAATCGCATTTTAGGCGAATCGTAATCGTTATGAGATGATGATTTTGGAGTAGGTTAAATTTTCGTCATGATTGTAAGGTTTTTCTCGTTGTTGATCAAAATGTATTATATGACTTAGGAAACATAGTATTAAAAATCGGTTTCGGTCACTGTTGTGGTTTGGTATTGTTTGTTGCGGCCAAATCTAGCTAAATGTTACCAATATCGTCATGATTGTAAGGCTTTTAATGTAATTGAAGGCAACCAAAATCTCCCAATTTAATTGATCCGACTTCGACTCTTTGAAACTGGTAAAAACTCGAATTATAAAGTAGCAACTGTGATTTTGTGATATAAATGTTCTATAAGTTTATGCTTATATTTACTGGGCATAAATAGTGGACGCAGATGCTCCCTCTACCATTTTTTCCTTTTCAAATCTGTAGCTTAATATGAGTACTATGGACCAAATCAAGTTAAGAAGTTATATACATACTCAAGTTAAGGTGTCGGTTGTCTCAAATTCCAATTTCATTGCGTGATATTAAGGCTATTAGCTTAAATGGTAGAGCATTGTACAATTTGTACAAAGTGTGGGTTCGACTCCTACATAGCCTATTCATTGCTACTCAGTGTTGGTTCAAGGTGTAACACAAAAGACTGGTTGCCGTTACACTTAATTTGTTATTGTAACATATAGAGTTGTTACTGTTACAATTGCTTTCATAATAGAGCTCTTTAAGACCAACATAGGTGATTTCGACCATTTAAGACCAAGTTTAACAATAGTGTCTTTTAATTTCTCAATAGAATTTCTGGAATTCACAAAATAAGATCTATGATTCACAAAATAAATAAAAAAAATAAGTGATTTTGACTATTATAACCAAGTTTCACAATAGTGTCTTCTAGTTTCACAATAAAAGTTATAGGATTCACAATATAAAGTCACAATAGGTGATTTCGACAATTTATGATCAAGTTTCAGAATATTGTCTTCTAGTTTCACAATATAAACTCTCGGATTCACGAAATAAGATTTATGATTCACAAAATAAGAAAAAGAGTAAAATAGGTTATTTCGATCATTCATGACCAAGTTTCAAGACCAAGTTTCACAATAGTGCCTTCTAGTTTCACAATAGAAGTTCTAGGATTCACAAAATAAGGTCAATGATTCACGAAATAAGAAAAAGAGCAAAATAGGTGATTTCAACCATTTATAATCAAGTTTCACAATATTGCCTTCTAGTTTCAAAATATAAGCTCTCGGATTCACAAAATAAGAAAAAGAGCAAATTAGGTGATTTTGACCATTTATGACCAAGTTTCACAATAGTGTCTTCTAGTTTCACAATAAAAGTTCTAGGATTTACAAAAAAAGAAAAAAAAAAGAGCAAATTGGTGATTTCGACTATTTATGACCAAGTTTCAAAATATTGCCTTCCAATTTCCCAATAAAATTTCTAGAATTCACAAAATAAGATCTATGATTCACAAAATAAATAAAAAAAGAGAAAAATAAGTGATTTTGACCATTATGACCAAGTTTCACAATAGTGCCTTCTAGTTTCACAATAAAAGTTCTAGGATTCACAAAATAAAGTCTACGATTCATAATAGGTGATTTCGACCATTTATGATCAAGTTTCAGAATATTGCCTTCTAGTTTCACAATAAAAGCTCTCGGATTCACAAAATAAGATCTATGATTCACAAAATAAGAAAAAGAGTAAAATAGGTGATTTCGATCATTCATGACCAAGTTTTGAAAATAATGCCTTTTAGTTTCACAATAGAAGTTCTAGGATTCACAAAACAAGGTCTAGGATTCACGAAATAAGAAAAAGAGGAAAATAGGTGATTTCGACCATTTATAATCAAGTTTCACAATATTGCCTTCTAGTTCAAGTTTTAAGTCCAAGTTATAAACATTTTGTGAGTAAACAAACATTTTAAGTCCAAGTTTCACGAAATAAGGTCCCGGTTTCACGAATTAAGGTCCAAGATTCACGAAATAAGAAATTAAACATTTTGTGAGTAAACAAACATTTTAAGTCCAAGTTTCACGAAATGAGGTCCCAATTTCACAAATTAAGGTCCAAGATTCACGAAATAAGAAATTATAAATTTCGTGAGTAAACAAACATTTTAAACCCACGTTTCACAAAATAAGGTCCCGGTTTCACGAATTAAGGTCCAAGATTCACGAAATAAGAAATTAAACATTTTGTGAGTGAACAAACATTTTAAGTCCAAGTTTCACGAAATAATGTCCCGGTTTCACGAATTACGGTCCAAGATTCACGAAATACGAAATTAAACATTTTGTGAGTGAACAAACATTTTAAGTCCAAGTTTCACGAAATAAGGTCCCGGTTTCACGAATTAAGGTCCAAGATTCACGAAATAAGAAATTAAACATTTTGTGAGTGAACAAACATTTTAATTCAAAGTTTCACGAAATAAGGTTTCGGTTTCACAAATTAAGGTCCAAGATTCGCGAAATAAAAATTTATATATTTCGTGAGTAAACAAACATTTTAAATCCAAGTTTCACGAAATAAGGTTTCGGTTTCACAAATTAAGGTCCGAAATTCATAAAATAAGAAATTATCCATTTTGTGAGCAAACAAACATTTTAAGTCTAAGTTTCACGAAATAAGGTCCCGAGTTCACAAATTAAGGTCGAAGATTTACAAAATAAGAAATTAAACATTTTGTGAGTAAACAAATATTTTAAGCCCAAATTTCACGAAATCCTCTATCTATAAAAGGAAGCTTATTTAAAGCATTTTGATTGGTTGTTGAATTTAATAAAAGAAATTGATTTTTATTGATGTAGGGTCCACCATGATCACCAAATTAATTAATTAGTCTCTTTCCTTCTATTTTTCTATTTTTCTTCTAATTCAATGATTTATTTCTTTTTAATTCAATAAATTTTAAAATCCTTAACATTAATTAACTTTCAATAATCATTAGATTTCAATAACTTTAATTTTTAAAAAACAACAAGTAAATAGCCGAGAGAATTTAATATTCGTCGTCCTTTTGGCTACTGCTAAATACGGTCGCTCAAAAACGTAATTTTTGTAGTGCATTTAGATAGTATGACTATTGTTCGTCGTATAAAGAGCATTATTCATTTGATAATTACCAATATTTTTAAAATTACAGATATATCTTTACAACAAAGATAAACAACAAAAATTTAAAATTTATGAAAAGAGAGTAGCAAAAATTTTTAAAGGTAGTATATTTTGAACACGTATTTTATATCAAATTTAACGAGCCAAAAAAATGAAAAAAGTAGATATATAATATATAAATATTGAAAAAAAACGATAAAAAATTGCAACAATAAATACGCAAAATAACAATCCGTATTATATATTTGACGGAGAAAAATTAAACTTTTCATTTGATTCCTTCTCTTGCGTTAAACATTAATTAGCAATCAATTGAGCAATTTAATTAATTCAAAGAATATTGATGGAATTGTAAAAACATAAAGAGGTAATTTATTGAGTTTGATAACAAAGGTGAGCGTTGTAACGAACCCCGAATAGATTTTAGAGAGGCGACATAGTAGTTAGATTAAAGGAAAAGCAGTGAGGGAGAATTAGAGAGTGAAAAAAAGGCAAAGTTGTGAGTTGAAATGAGGTTAGGCAGATGTGGAGTTTATTAAATAAACGAACATATAATTTTTCACTTTGTTATATGCTTATATCCCTATATAAAGGTTCACAAATTCTCATTGAAAACGGACCAATTTCGTCAACTTAAGAAGACGGGCCAAAATGTCACCTTTTTTAGGACAACAGGTTTTTTTGGGTAGTTAGAGAGTCGACCAAGACTAATTAGGTTGATTATGATAGTTAGGAATTTAGGATTTAAACCATAAGTATAATTTTCAGATTTATATATATTTTTATTGGCTATTTTTCCGTTTTAAGTTTAAAATAATTTAATTTCAGCCCCTTAAATATATAGGACAAATATTTTAGTTTTCCTTTACATAATGTTACTGTTTTTTCTTATCCATCTTACATATATATTTGATCTATCTTAAATAAGATTTATTTTTGTTTATCATGTCGAGCTAATGTGTGTTTTTAATTACGTCCAAGTTAAGCGTATAAATTATATTTCACATTAGTATAACTGTAATACTAAAATCATATTTTTATTAAATATATATTCACCTTTTTTTTCATTTTCAATTTAATAAAATTAAGCCCGTGCATTTTTTGCACGGGCGTAAAACTAGTAAGAAAAAGAGCAAAATGGATAATTTTTTTAGATAGAGAAAATATTTGGGCCAAATGAGTTGTTATAAATGACCCATAAATTTCATCCCATTGAAATTAGTCCAATAAACATTGAAAATCATGTGCAACATAGTAAGGGTTCGGCGGCCTCACCGTAATAGACGGCCTCACGTGATCCGGCCTCTATATATATATATATATATAAATATATATATTAACCTTACTTAAAGTAACTTCAAATTAAAAGAAATATTGTGAAGAGTAGATTAGAGCACAAAAAAAATGAATCAAATGGATGATTTATTTAACGTATATATATCAATTTTGTACGAATCAAATAATTACCTTATCTAAATCAATGAGAGTTCAATGAGCACATGTTAAGAAGTCATTTAAGGAATGAAATACACCATTAATTCTCCAATTGTGGTAATAAATACTTCCTAATTCAAAATCTCGTGAGATAATGATGTATTTTTTTTTCAAAATGACTTCTTAACTTAGAAAAAACTTTTTTTAAAGATATTTTAATCAGAGATAAACAAAAGATCAAAATAGAAAAAATTACTTCGTTCCGGCATAAATTGGAGAGATAATTGTCAACAATATGTTAATGACAACAATAGAAATACATTAGTTCATGGTATTTTTTTTGCGTAATAAATTCTTTGAAAATTACTTGAGTGACTCCAAGTCTCCAACACACATGACATTTGCTTGATCGTTTTGCTTACAACTTTGATCGAACCAATTTCCGATTATGAATTAAGAATATTGAAATTACAAAGGTGGCTTCTTAATAAAGAGACCAATTTTATGTGTGCTTTATGTAGTGATCATAATTCTCAAATAATTCGATCTTTATCAAGAATTACATTTTACCGCCAAGTTGGCTCAAGATTCAAACAGGCCTCGGATGCACAAACATCAAAACAAATAATGGACTTAAGTATGAATTATTAACGTAAATTTTATTACAGCGTATAAACATAGGCGTAAAATATGGGTAAATATTTTAGATACATCAAGCATCGGCAACTTCTAAAATAAAACTTAGATTCAAGAAATCGTACTTCTTCATTTATTTGTGCAAGTTAAAAATTAGTGGAGCTCATTACCTTGTAAGAGTTGCAGCGCATATGGCCGGTAATTGTAGTTACTTTTGTTTATCTAGATTCATAACTCGAAAAATACGATGATCTTACAACATTCAAGAAAGATTTTTACTATTAATTTTTGACTTACATTTTAATTTTTAGGCGTTAAATTTAAAATATAATTGAGCTTATATGTTTTATTTTTTAGTTTCAATATACTTTTTTCAGTTAAATTTTTTTATAAAGGTGCTTGAATTCTTTTCAATAAAGCTCGTAAAATCTAAGCTCAAATTATTTAGTATAAAGCTCCAAATCTATATTATAGATATATACAACCGGTTATATAGTCAACTAACTATAAATGAAATAATATGTGATTGAGTCCTTCAAATTGAAAAGAAGTCAACTTTTTAATTGGAGGCATTGAATATTAAAATATCCGATTTAAATAATTGATAAGAATTACGGAGATAGCTTCAAACTTGCCATAAATTTAGGTACATTATTATTAGAGATAATTCGGTCATAATTGACTATTTTTTATGTTATGGAAAGTTTTATAGTATATTAATTATGAAAAACACATATTTTAAAACCTGAAAATGAGCAAATTCAATTAAAAATGAGGAAATAATATCTTTTGAAGTATTATTTTTAACCATTCACGTAAAAAATTAGATTTTTTGGTTGTTTATGGAGTAATTTTGGTAGTATCTTTGGAAGTGTTGTTATTTTCTTAAATTTGGGATGTCTCTTAATTGTTTATGTCGATCAAAATAGTTTTAAATGTGCATTAAAATGTTGCAATAATAACCTTATTTTCATATTAATTTTAAAATTTAAAATATGAAAATAGTGTTAAATTTAGGCAAGATAAGTTAATTAGGTAGGGTGATACTTGGATAACTTTACATATTTTTAAAAATCACACAATTGATTTTGATTTACTTGCTTTTTATAGTCAATCAATTACCACATTTATAATACTGTAATTAATTAAAATGATTTTCTTTTTAAAATTACGATTTACAATTATAGCAGCTAACACGTGACATATGATTAGGCTACGTCAAGTTTTTGATTTAAGTTGAATATTATAAACGGAATATTACAAAACGGAATATTATAAACGGAATTACTCCTTTAAGTCGAAAATTAAGGTTAATATTGTTATTGAAATTAACATGTTTCTAATTTCACCAAATTTGGTCGAAAATTAAGGAGAAAATTAAGGTTAATAATGTAAATGAACGGAATAATATTTTCTGATTTTAGGGATATTTTTTTAAAAATATATATATCTATTTTTTTAAAACAGTATACCATATTTGTCGTCAATTAAATATGACAATCATTTAAATATGACAATCATATATATATTTTTGATTTGCAAATCATGCGTACACAATCATGATGCACATATCCGTCAGAAAACTCCACATGCCTGGCGAATTTTATTTTTTAGGACTTGACATGTGGCATATTAATAGTTATTGATATGCGGCGCATGAATATGTGTTGACACGTGGCGATCAAATAAGCTTTTTGTATTTGCTTTAATATAATATGATTAACTAAATTAGTTGACATCTTTCATAAAAGTATTATTTTGGTATTTACAAGTAGAGATGGCAATGGGTATGATCTTGTCATGATTCTATAGGATCTAGATTCAGATCCATTTTAAAATGGTATATCTAGACCCTACTTTTATCCTTATGTCCGAAATTTGTAGATCCATATCCGCATCCTAAGGATCTGGGTAAAATCCAGATCCGTCAATCTCCAACGATACATTCAAATGAAACTGCACCAAGTCATTATTATACACTATTTCACTTTACTTGTCAATTAAAGACGATGTTTTAGTCGAATTACCCTCTATTAGTTTCACTGGTCTAAAAATCATAGTCTAAAAAAACAAAAAGAGTGTACAAAGTGTTAAAAAGTCTTATAGCAACTTAGAAATAAGGTTTGCAAAGCACAAAATAATTATTATTCCAACAATTCATAATAAAACAAATTGTTCAAACAAAATAAACACTAATCTATCCAAAAATTACTCCTTATAGAAATTTAAAGAAGGTCCAAGGGTAGGATCTCGATCTTAATAATGGTGAGATCCAGAACCGACCCTCGTACTCGTATAAGGATATGGATCTGATCCGGATCCTAAGGATCTAAAATAATGAGATCCATATCCTACCCTTGGGTATAGAGTCTGGTGGATTTGAATAGGTTCTGGAATCCGTTGCCATCTCTACTTACAAGTAACAAGTTGTTTATAAATATAATTTTTTGTTTTAAGCCATGTCTAAGGTATGATAGGGCATGATGAAAATGTAGTTTCTTAGACCATCCCCAAGCAAAAGGTCGATTTAATCGAGTCAATAACATATTGACCCTTAATCTCACCTTATTGACATTGACCCTCTTTTACCCTCCCAAGCAAAAGGTCGATTTAATCGAGTCAATAACATAGTTTTTATTTTCTTTTTTTTTCTTTTTCTAATTTATAACCCATGAGAATTTGCCACATAAGGGGTCAATAATGAGTCAATTTACTCCACCTTGGGTCACAAATTGACCCTCAACACCCTTGGGTCAATCCTAATTTTTTATTAATTGTAATTAACTTGACCCAATCAAGCAATTGACCTAGCAATTGACCTTGCTTGGGGATGGTCTTAAAGTGGTTTGGGTGGTCGGACCTTATCTATAAATGGGATGCGTGAGGACTAAGGAGTAATGTCAAAAAACTGCTTCGTACAGTATAATTACATTTGGTAAAATAAGACAAAATCTGAAAAGTAAATGCAAAATAATCGAATTGATAACTGATTGAACACCGACATTCGTAACTTGAGCAGCATCCGCAACTCGACTCAATCTGAATCAAACCAAACTGAACCGAATTCAGTAACAATTGAATGATAGCCGAACCTAAATATATCTTAATTGTAGACCCAAATTATAAATAATTTTTTCCTAATAAGAAAAACCACATTTTTTGGGTTTTTTTTCATTATTTTATTATTTATTAATAATATTATGAATTATTCTATTCAAATTGAAGAGCATACGATACATTTAACCAATTATTTGGCTTTTACTCATGAATAGTACAATCCGAAATTAACCTGAATTGATATTGACCCAACTGGAATAGGACTGACTAGAAATAGCACAAATCAATTAAAGTGGCTAACCGAAATGAACTCGATCGAAATCGAACTGAAATCGAAATTATAGTCAACCGGATTTTAACTGAATCTGAAACGCAACCAAATGACGCGTTTACAAGGTCTAAGGCCCTGTTCTTTTGGACTGAAACTTAACTGAACTGAACTTATAGAATCTGAACTGAACTTAACTGAACTTATAGGAACTGAACTGAACTTATAGGAACTGAACTGAACTGAACTTATAGGAACTGAACTGAACTTATAGGATCTGAACGGAACTTAACTTATAGAATCTGAACTGAACTTATAAAATCGAACTTAATTAACTTTATTTTAATTTAAGTTAATTATTATTATTATTATTTTTATTATTATTATTATTATTATTGTTATTATTGTTGTTGTTGTTGTGGTTGTTGTTGTTATTATTACTATTATTATTATTATTATTATTATTATTATCATCCAATAGATGACATTGATAAAAAAGTAGTCTAAAACACAACGTAGTTTAAAATATTTTCAACTTTATATATAATGGTTTGTTCATAGTTCATACATTATACTACAATTACATTAGATAAAAAATAATTCACTATTACAATTTTCTCTAACCATTTATTTTCTCTAACAATTGTCATGAAGAAACTAATTAATGAGAGAGTGACAATTGGTGAGGGTGAGGGCGTCGTATGATGAGTTGTTGTTTTTTGGAATTAATGAGGATGATAGTTTGACATTAATTAGAGAGTAAAAGACGGGTAAATTATTAATGAGTTGTTTTTTTTTATCGATGACGTGTATCGAATAATTAAAGGAAATGTTTGTATCGGTTGTTAAAAATAATACTCCGCATATAACTTTTCTTAATCGAGTTTATATGAACTAAACTTATAGGAACTGAACTGAACTGAACTGAACTTATAGGAACTGAACTGAACTGAACTTATAGGAAGTGAACTGAACTGAACTGAACTTATAGGAACTGAACTGAACTTATAGGAACTGAACTGAACTTATAGGATCTGAACTGAACTGAACTTATAGGAACTGAACTGAACTTATAGGAACTGAACTGAACTTATAGGAACTGAACTGAACTGAACTGAACTTATAGGATCTGAAGTGAACTTAAGTTAAGTGACTTGAAGTCCAAAAGAACAGGGCCTAATTATAATTACAAATTGTCTAGAATGAAAACATTTAGGGGGCGTTTGTTCGAAGGGAGAGATTGAAATGGATTGGAATGTCATGTTATTATGGAATGGATTCTAAATCCCATACTTGATTTATATTGTTTCGTTAGAATCTTGAGATTAAAGATTGGGTATGAAATTAGAGGGGATTGGAATGAATTTACAATCCATCTGAATTCTAATTTCATTTCTTTTCATTCCGACTCCCCAACCAAAGTAAATTTTTATAATTATAGGACGGATTTAACCTTCAAATTTGCAAACTAGATAATAACTCTTATACTCCGTAAAGGTAAACTAAAAATTAATTTAATGGGAGATCTACGTACTGCTGAGACATAACGCACGACAACGAGAATGGATCAATAATAGAACACTAATAACAATTTATATATATAAATAATGGCACGTTCATCATATATTTGTTAAATTATGGGTTAAGTGGAAATGTGGAATAAGCCCAATATAATGTGAGAATTACTTTATTAATTTTATGGAGGAGTTGTTATCCTATCAATTTCTACTGACAATGTGACAATGATAAAAGAATGGCTAGTGTCTGTCAATTATATTCTCTTTAGTTGCACACTTCTGACCAAGTAGACATAAATGTGCACAATGTGTTGGCTGTTGCTGTTCCCAGTCATCTTTGGCTTTTTTAAGTATGACATTTTTTTTACACGAGGGCTCATATTATGAGACGATTATACTCCGTATTATACTTTCTTTATTTATATCCAACTTACGCATATTTTATTTTAATTCATTCATATTTAAACTATATCTTTTTTAATAAAGTCAAAAAATTTACTAAAATATTCTTATAAACATCAATTATTTACACAAAATATCATCAAATAGCCCACTATTACCTCACCACACAGAATATAAAAAAAAAAAAAAAACACTTTCCATTGTATATTCAATCATATTTTAATAAACTATTAAAATTTGTGCATAAAACATAAATACACTATGGATTTGAATGAAGGAAGTATAAGATTAATAATTGACCACAGTCTTATAAATATTATAAGTTCTCATTTCAAACCGTTATTATCCATCTTAAGCATAAGACGGGTCACATACATATCAAATCACTTCACTTGTCACCTAAAAAATGACAATTTTTTTATCTTTATCAATAATGACACTTGATAATATTTAAGGTTATTTGATAGGAATAATCCAACATATACCTTATCTTCTCATATTAATCCTTACTAACGATTAACTGAGAAAAATCCAACCTATGACCTCAATTATCTTTCATTGAACTTTGTCTATTTTTGAACTCTTATTTTCGATAAGTAAGCACGTCACCTTGACTTACTTTTTGTTTTTCCTTCTTCCTGGACAAAAGTTAGTGAAGGTGACGTGCTAACCTACTGATAATAAGAGTTTAAAAATAGTCAAAGTTCAATGAAAGAGAAATGAGGTTATAGGTTGGATTTTTCTTAGTTAATCGTTAGTATGGATTAATATGAGAAGACGGGACATTGGTTGGATTATTTTCATGAAATAACCCTAGTATTTAATCGTCTTAAACTTAAAACGGATAATACACGTATTAAACAAGACTTACCGTATAAATATATACAAGTACTACTTTGCATACCACTATAACCTTTTATTCAATTTTTTGTGAAACGTTTTTCTTAGATATAAGTTTTTATTAAAAACTACTAAAGGGTAATTTCAAGCAAAAAAAAGTCAAATTCTGGCATTGATCATCAATGGACGTGATTAAAATTTTCTTGTCTTGATCCCAACTAATTTGTCACCACAACCACACATATTATCGCATCAGCCTTTGCCTCAACAACCCTTCACTCTCTTATAATTGTTCTATGTTTTATTGTACAAGATTTGAGAAAGTGAATTTTGACTAATAAGAGAGGTAAAGAAAAAAGATAATTAGAAGTAGCACAAATTCCCATTAGTGTAGATGGACATATCCGTTACAAGTTAAAGACGAATCAAATAATAACCAAATTATTAGATAAGACAAAAGTATAAAGCTACTCGCTAGGCAAAATGATTTTGTCTTATCTAACAACTTGTGTATTACTTGACCTGTTTTCAGCTTATTCGGTAAGACTAATTGTAAGAGGAGAGAAAGAGGGAGAGATTTATAATGAATAAGAAACTTGAAAGGAAACCTGAAAATGGGAAAAAGAGAAATAGACTCCGTTTGACAAGTTATTTTAGCTACCTGATGATTTGTCTGAAGTAACTTTTTTGTCAAAATAATGAGGTAGTTTATTAAATTTTTAGTGTTTGGCAACTACCTGTTTTGAGTGAAAAAGAACCTGAAATAAAAAGCTACCTCATATAACATTTGACAAATCATGTATCTGATTCAATTTTATCTCCCTGTTCTAACCTCAGATTTTATAAGGTTAATTAATAAAATTAAACACCATACAAAACCCTTACGTACTTCCCAAATATACTAATTTTATATCAATAGTATATTTTTAAGGTTATATTGTTTGATTTTGTTTTTACCTAATCGTTATATATTAATCTGTGAAATTCTTTTGGCATGAATCATGCGTATATAAAAGCTAGTAGTTGAAGCTATATCTATTAAAACAGTTAAAACAGTTGAATAGGGAGAGATTTGATAATGTGGAGGTCAATGCTGACAAGGCTTGTTACCAACTGGAACAGTTACAGCTTCAGCTTCAACAGGACCCTTCAAACCCAGTTTTAGTCAGACAGGAAGTTGCGGCACTAAAGGATGTTAGACACTGGTCTGCAGCCAGGACCAGTTTTCTGCAACAGAAAGCTAAGGAGAAATGGACTGATGATGGAGACAGCAATACTGCTTTTTTCAATAAAGCTATTAAGGCCAGATGCACCAGGAACAGAGTCACTCAAATTAAAAACACAGAAGGGTTGGTCTGCACTGATACTGACACCATTCAGGAAGCTTTTCTGGATTTTTATGAAAATTTACTGGGCAGACAAGGAAGTACTGAAGAAGTGAAGGGAGAGGTTCTATTGACAGGAAAGTTTTGTACTCCTGAACACTGTAATACCCTCACCACTATGGTTACCAAGGCTGAGATAAAGGAGGTGGTCTTCAGCATTCCTATTGATAAGGCCCCTGAACTTGATGGCTTTACGAGTGGTTTCTTCAAAGATGCTTGGGAAGTAGTGGGAGATGATGTATGTCATGCTGTCATGGATTTCTTTCATCACGGCCAATTACTTACTCAAATAAATGCCACAAATATTGCTTTAATTCCCAAATGTGACAGACCTATATCAGTTAGCCAGTACAGGCCTATAGCCTGTTGTAACATGGTTTATAAGGTTATAGCTAAACTCCTCTGCAACAGGTTATCACTTATACTTCCTGATTTAGTCCAGGAGAATCAGGGTGCCTTTATAAAGGGCAGGTCCATAATGGAGAACATACTCATCTGCCAGGATATCATTCATTTATATGAGAGGAAATCAGTTTCTCCCAGATGCCTCTTCAAGATTGACCTGAAAAAAGCTTATGACACTGTCGAATGGTCCTTTATAGAACAACTTCTATAGGGTCTGAATTTCCCTCTGAAGTTTATCCAGTGGCTTATGCAATGTATATCCACACCTTCTTTTACCCTCACTCTGAATGGGACTTCTTTTGGTTACTTTAAGGGTAAAAGAGGCTTAAGGCAAGGAGACCCTATTTCACCTCTAATCTTTACCTTGTGTACGGATTACCTCTCTAGGTTGATCAATTATGCTACTTCTAAATGGCCTTTTCAGTACCATCCTTTGTGCAAAGAACTGAAACTTACCCATCTTATGTTTGCTGATGATCTCCTTATGTTTTTCAAAGGAAACCCTCCTTCAATTTGGCTTTTGATGAGGGCTTTCTCTTCTTTCTCCAAGGCTACAGGTCTGACAATGAACAATACCAAATCTGAAATCTATTTCAATGGGGTGGATGATGACACCAAGGAAGGAATTAAGCAGGTCACAGGATTTCAGGAAGGTGCATTCCCTTTCAAATATCTAGGGATGCCCATAAAGCCTAGCAAATTGACCAAAGTAGAGTGTGCAGCCATCACTGAAAAGATGGTTACCAGAATTAGAAGTCTGGGGGCCAAAAGATTATCTTATGCAGGGAGGATCACGCTGATTAATGCAGTGCTGAACACTCTTTACAATTATTGGGCTCAACTCTTTGTCTTACCTAAAGGAGTAATCAACAGGATTATGGCCATTTGCAGGAACTTTCTTTGGGATGGTTCTTCAGAATACCATAGAGTCCCTCTTGTAGCATGGGACACTGTCACCTCAGCCAAAGAAGAAGGAGGCCTGGGTATAAAAAATGCAGCTCTGTGGAATATAGCAGCTGTAGGTAAGCTAGTAAACTGGATTTACTGTAAGGCAGATCGTCTCTGGATCAAATGGATAAATGCTATATATATCAAGCAGCAAAACTGGCATGACTACACCTGTCCATCTGATGCAACCTGGGTCTGGAAAAGTATATGCAAGGTTAAGGAGAAACTCAAATCTGGCTATGTTAATGATGAATGGATAAGCAATGGGAAGGGTTACACAATCAGGGAGGGGTATAAGTGGCTACAACCTACAAAACCTCACCAGAGATGGAGCAATATTATTTGGAATCATTGGAATATACCAAAACATGCTATTGTGACATGGCTTAGTATGCAAGGGGGTATGAATGTGAAAAGTAAGTTGTTCAGGATAGGATGTGTTCCTGATGACCTGTGTGTTCTGTGTCAGTCCTATTCTGAAACTATTGACCATATTTTCATCAGCTGCCCTTATTCAGTCTTGATCCAGAGACTCTTGCAGCATTGGTATGGAGGGTCCTTTCCTTCTATACAGAGTTTGAGTGAGGTTCATAGAAAGGATGGGGTATGGAAGATCAGAGTGGCAATGATGAATGCATATCATTATCATGTCTGGACTCAACGAAACTGTGCCAGGATAGATGGGTGTCTTCTGAGACCTGAAAAAGTGTTGGACAAGATTACTCAAGAGGTGAAAGGGCGTGTGAAATGCAAGGCTCGTGTGGATATTCATCAAGAAGATGTTGACTGGCTACATAACTATTCTTAAGTTGTTGAGATGATGTCTTTTAATGTGCTTGTAAGGGGTTCGAACCCTAAACCTTCTTGTAATTATCCTATATTTTTTATATTACTCACATTTCACCAAAAAAAAAAAGAAGCTATATCTATTTCTATAACTTGATTTTAATGGCCAATTGATTCAAAACAGTGTGCATGAAGAAATCATGAAAGTAGCAATACAAGCATTTTCCAGTACCATTTTAAATGCACAACTCTATTAAGAAGTTACTACTTTATTTGTTTCAGTCATTTGCTTACAATAACACAAGAATAATAATAAAAGCGTAAAAGATATCAATAATAAACCATGTCCTTTTACGTCATTTTGTCAAATATTAGCTACATTTTCAGCTAGTTTCCAAACAGTTTTAACAAAAACCAGCTACCTTATCAGGTCTTAATTTTTAGCTACCTTTTATGATTTCAGGTAGTTTTTCAGATTTTAGGTACCTTTTCGGCTAGTTTTGTCAAATAGAGCTATAGACACAAATAAGTTGGGTATAAGGCAAACAAAATTTGATAACATTCTCCAGGGGTCAATGCCGGATTTTTTACTTTTTTTTTGCCTGAAATTGCATTTTGGTAATTTTTTTAATAGGGTTGAGCAAAATTGTACGACCCAACTTTCTTATACGTATCCGACATGTTATAAGAATTTACTTATACGGATTTTCGGATATCCGATAGGATTTTTCGGATATCCGATATGTTTTTTTTTTAAACGTATAGGATAAGGATCAGTAAAATATAAAATCAGATATACAGTTGCCTTTCTTCTAGAATAAAATATTAAAATATATACATAAATCACAAATTATCCAATATGTTGTTAATTAAACATTATCGGTACTCGTATTAAACTTTATAAGTTATTTACTCTTATAACTTTTTAAAACGCTTTTAAACAACTGGAAAAACCAACAATGACACATAGAAAAGAAAACATATATTCCCCTCCGTTCAAATCCACACCGCATGCTTGCTTTTTTACGTTTGTGAACGCACATTTTACGTGGTAATATCTTTAACTACGTATTTGCAAAAATTATAGAAATTATATATATTTTCAATGTACTCGTAAAGACGAATCAAACAAGTCTTCAAATGAATATATTTTCTCTTACATATTAGGAGAAAATTGAGATTGAATGTTCACTTTTGAATAGTGTCCAAAATAGAAACATGCAGTGTGGATTTGAACAGAGGAAGTATTAAATTACATAATTGCGGTTGAAAACCGGATATCAGATAAATGATTTCCGAATATTACAGAAAAACCGGATATACGGTTTCTGTATATATCGAAAAGCCATATCGAAAAAGGATAAGAAAAAACAAGATTTAAAAACCTCGATATCCGATACGATTTTAGAAACCGTATCGGATATTTGATTTTGCTCACCCCTAGTGTTAGCATCAAAAGATATTGTTTAGTGAGTGTTACAAAAAAGTGAATAAAAATAATATTCAACCATTGTTCCATGATATAAAAATACAATTTGTTCATACTATTCTAGCTCTAAATATGATACTCATGATGTGAAACTGTTTTATCCTTATGTTTTATTTTTTATTTTTTAAGATTTAGTCAAATTAATGTCGGAACATTTGTGAAGTTTTGTCTCTGGTACACGACATCTATGGAATATTGGAATGTCTTACCGTCTTATCGGTCTACCACTCCACTTCATTATAAATTTTTAAATCTTGAATGGATGGTGTGAATGTGTGATCTTCAATGGAGTATTATATGCTCGTATTATTTGGGATGTCATCGATCAGTTTGTGTACTTCTATTGGGATACAAGACTCATGCATCATACGTATATTATAACTATATTTTGTTATAATATATGAACTTGATAAACGGGTTATTTGGTTTAATTTCTGATTGTGTCAAATAAGTGCGATTTAATTCGAGTTGAATATTGTTTCGATTTTAGTTTGATTTCGACCCAGTTCAGTACAATTGTCAACTTTATTCGATTTGTGCTTTTTTGAATCCGGTACCATCCATGTCAGGTTTATTTCAGTTCGACTAGGTTTCAGATCATAGTTTGCCCGAATTGAGAGTTAAAAATGGCCTAAGTGGACCTTATACTTTTCATTTTGAATGTAATAATTTATAATACTATTAATAATTAAATAATCAATAAAAAACACCTATATTTGAGTGTATTTATGAGGAAATAAACATTTTTCTTTCAGTTCAATCGGTTCTGTTTATATCGGTTCAGATATATCCAGGTTCGGATTTCATTGGCTTATTATGGAGTTCCATTCAGTTTTGGTTCCACTCGGAAGGAGTCGGATTTCGGGTACTATTTAATTAATTTATTCATATCAATCGGGTGTTTGATCGGTTATCAATTCAAATGCTTTTGATCGGTTTCCCGGGTTCAGTTTTATTTTGCCAGGTTTAATAATAATATACTCCCTATGTCTTGGTAATATGTTTACACTTGCTTTATTTCTCTCTTATATAAAATAAACTAAATGTAAACAAATCAATGAGACATGGAATATATGTAGATGTTTATCCATGATATTAACAAATAAACATAAACATTATATATATATATATATATATATATATATATATATATATATATATATATATATATATATATATATATATATATATATATATATATATATATATATATATATATATATATATATATATATATATATATATATATATATATATATATATATATATATATATATATATATATATATATATATATATATATATATATATATATATATATATAAACATAGGCTCGGGTTCCCGTGAGAACCGAGTTACCGTGCGAACCTGCGAACCAAACAAAATAAGAAAGTTTACTTTCACGCGTCACCTTCTTCCTACTGTTAGCTTCTTCAAAAACCCAAAACAATCGCTGTCTCCTTCAACCTCAGGCATCCCGCCGACGAATCCCAGCCTTAAATTAACCTCTACAAAAGCAAATTCGAGATTCAAAAATCAAAGTTCATCGTTTATTCATCAAACAAAGGTTAGTTCAGAAAATAATGTATATTGTTGGTTTGTATTTACTACCATTGAACATATATAAACTATAGTTTTTACGAGTTTAATTTTATGCAGAATGTCAAATTAATTTGGGGAATTAGGGTTTTGGGGGAATTAGGGTTTATAATCAATTTCAAAATTGCAAAACAATTGGGGTTTACAAGCTAATTGCATTGTATCCGTACGAATTCAATACTATATGAATTTGATTTATATCTATGAAATTGGTGTAATCTCTCTTTCCTTTTACTTCCCTACACATTCTGATTGAATATTAGTGTATTGCTGGGGTTTTAGTCAAAATATTTGATTTTGTAATGCATCTGTTTGATTTGCTGGGTTTTAGTGGAAAGAAATGTATGTACAATATATTCAAAATGTACCTATGGCTCTTCTGAAACGTACGTAGTCAAAAGATTTGATTTTGTAATGCATCCCGACGTTCCGTTCATGCATTCTAATTACTGACCAATGTCCTGCGTATTCCTTTTGTGTATTTCTTCTCTTATTGCTTCGTATACCCTGCTTCTCTTCTTCCTTCGTATATGATGCTTCTCTTATTTGTTCGCAATTTATTCATTTGCATTCATCTCGACGTTATTTTGTTGTGTTGTTTATGTTTGTTGTTGCTGAATAGACAAAAGAAATAAATTACTAGACTTGTTTCTTGCAACTTTTTTCATCTAGGTTTCTGTTAAACTAGATTAGTACAGTTTCTGTTTCATGGGCATAATTTTGCTTTATTATGTTTTTGTTGCTCTCTGACAATACGACAAAGTAAATGGTCTCATGATTATTTTCATTACAAGTGGTAACATTGATTTCATATTTTGATACATTTATGAATATCAGAACGAATCATGCTGGAGTGCAACGAGTTATGTGATAATCAAACAATGCCGGGTGCCGAAGGTGATGCTATAGAAGAAGATATATTATTAATTACTAATAGTACTGGGATTTACTTCTTCAACAGATATAGAAGAAGATATATTATTAATTACTAATAGTCCAGACCAATTATTAGTCAATAATGTGACAGGTAATATAATTTCATTATTGATTGCATTTTGCTAGTATGACGAAGATTATAGCTTATAAAGTAATTATTTTTAATTTGTTTGTTCAGGTCCTGAAAGCCTGGAAGTTGTTGTTCGCAACGGAGTGCCTCATTGTTCAGAAAATCTTAAACCATATGTTGGAAAGAAATTTGAGAACTTGGAGCAGGGTTTGAAATTCTACGAAGAGTATGCCAAAGCTTGTGGTTTTGTTATGAGATTGGGTTCAAACAAAATGGCCAATGGAGTTATTACACATAAGCGTTGTGTCTGTAACAAGCAAGGTGATATCAATCATAAAGGGAAAAAAAGAAGGAGGGTATTAACAAGAATTGGGTGTACTACAAGAATTAATTTTAAAAGGCTTCCATCTGGTGAGTATGAGGTGTATGGCTTTATTGAGGTTCACTCACATGTAATGGTAACTCCAACTACAATGCAGCACCTAAAATCATGTAGGGAGCTCAACCTTGTGCATAAGAAAATGATAATGGATAACTCCCGTGTTAACCAGGGGCCTGTCAAGACATTTCGTATGTTCAAAGAGTATGTTAGGGGGTACAAAAATGTAGGGGCGTCTTTAGAAGATTTTAAGAATTTTTCAAGGGATGTAAAGAAATTTATCAAAGAGTATGATGCGGAAATGCTGATAGAGGGCTTTATGCAAAAAAGAGCTAGGTGTCCTTCATTTTATTTTGACTTTGATGTTGATGATAATAAAAGACTCACTAAGGTTTTTTGGGCTGATCCAATTGGGATTAAGAACTATGCTCTTTTTGGTGATTCTGTCTCTTTTGACACCACATTCGATTTTAATGAATATCGTATGGTGTTTTGTCCTTTCACTGGGGTTGACAACCATAAAAGATGTGTCACTTTTGGGGCAGGTTTGATAATGAAAGAGAATGAAGAGTCTTTTACCTGGCTTTTTGAATGTTTTATGAAGGCAATGGGTAATTGTTATCCTGTTACACTAATTACCGACCAATGTCTAGGCATCAAAGCCGGGGTAAAAAATGTGTTTGCAGGAAAAACACAACACAGATTCTGTATGTGGCATATCATGAAAAAATTGCCTGAGAAGGTTGGTTCAACCATTTACCAAGACACGGATTTTCTAAAAGAAATATGTTCTACAGTTTGGAATGAGGATATTGAGCCAACTGAATTTGAGTCGAGTTGGTTGACAATCATTGAAAACCATGATTTGTTTGCAAATGTGTGGCTGACATACATGTTTGAGGACCGCAAAACATGGATTCCTGCATATTTTCGGGACACTTATATAGGTGGGATTATGCGGACAACTTCGAGGTCAGAATCTGAGAATAGTTTCTTTGGCAACTTTACAAACCCTAACCTATCACTTGTTGAGTTTTGGATGCGATTCCAGTCTGCAATGGATGCTCAGCGCTGGAAGCATTCTAAGTTAACTGCTGATGCTAAAAACTCATCTCCTGTCGTGTCGACTCCTCTTTCTATGGAAAAGAAGTGTGCTGAATTTTACACACCAACCGTGTTTTATGAATTTCAAGAAGAGTTGAAAGCTGCTTGTTACTCTTGTAATGAAGACAACAAAGGCACAAAAGAAAAGAACTTGGAGTGTGTATTTGTAATGGATCGTGAGAGAAAGAAAGTCTATGTTGTTGATTTTACTGGGGAGACTTGTGTGTGTTCATGCAGGAGGTTTCAGAGACTTGGGGTACTTTGTAGACATTGTGTATGGGTGTTGCATAACAAAGGATTTGATGAAATACCTTGTGAATATCTATTGGGCAGGTGGAGTAAGTGTGCAACATTTCGTCCTATCTTTAATGTTGTTGGGACGTCTTTAGAAGCTGATTGTGCGTCAATTGACACAAGACAAAACAGTATAAGTGAGTTATGGTCAGAGGTATTCACTTCAGTGTGACTTGTGGAGGATGATGAGGAGAAGGAAAAAGAGTTATTCGAATTGCTTAAGAGTTTCAATGAGAAGTTGATGATTTCAAGCGGTGGCGGGAAGTCAAAGAGCAAGAAAGCTCAAATCGAGACACTTCTTGGCGCTAAAATACCTACTGAAGTTCATATTCTACCTCCGAATCAAGCAAAAAATAAGGGATCGGGACGAAGGATGACTTCTGAAAAAAGAAAAGGCAATGGAGGAGCATGCTAAGCCGTTAAGGAAATGTCGTGCTTGTGGAGAAATGGCACACCATGATAGTAGAAATTGTCCAAGTCGGCTTTGTGATAAGTAATCTCACTAAATGGTAAGTTTTTTTCTAGTCGTTATTTTAAGGTTGAATTAGAAATAATTTTGTGTCCATTTTCCTGATCTTAATCGCCAGTAGCTTAAGAACTTTGAAGCTACTGCATTTTCATATTTTTTGTTCTCTTCATGTGTCTTTTCTCTGTTCTGATGTTGATGCTTTTGGCTGCAGAAACTCTCAAACTACTTGACTGACAAATTCTGGAAAGTTTATCTTTTCAAAACCCAACTTCTGCTTCTTAATTCTGTCCATTTTGTGTCCATTTTGAAAATATGCATTTGCATTTGCATTATTAATAATTGCAATAGGATTCATTGTAATTATTTCTGAGTATTCATTGTAATTATTATACGGCTGTATTAGAAATACAAAGTTGGTTATGGGCTAGTGGGGTTAAGGTGGTTATGGCTACTGATCTTTTGGCATTGACTGTGTTGAAGCCTCCTGGTGAAATGGGGGCTGATATTGTCGTTGGTTCCGCTCAGAGGTTTGGTGTACCCATGGGTTATGGTGGTCCTCATGCCGCTTTCTTGGCTTTAATTTTTCTGTTTAATTTTCGGCTTATACGGCTTTCATAAAGTTTTGAGACTGTCCGTTTGATGTTTGTTTGTCAGTGTATTTGCTTGGGCTGAAGATGCTGGAAGGGGATTAGAGTTGGGTTTGATGTTGCAGAATGTCGGGGTTGCGCTGTTCTTGTGGGGAATAAAACGTGTATTCGCCCTTTATTTGCAGGATTATAATGAAAATTACAGTCGTGAATATCGTCATAAGATTAAAAAGCATAAGAAAAGAAGTACAACCTTTAGTCCTCGCGCAAAAGGCCTAAGAACAGGAATTAACACAAATTCCCTCCTATAACTTGCACCCAAGACTTAGAATGAGACGTGGCCGCGTGTGCTAGAAATCCTCTCCAACTGCCTTGCAATATTGGGAGAGCTATTTAGGTTTTAGATGTGAGATCTGGGTTATGGGAGAAGAGTGCTCTCAAACCCTAATTTTCTTGAGAATTGTTTAAACAGTGAAACAAGAGTCACTGACATAAGGAGAGTCCTCCTCCTTATGTAGTTGTTTTGGCCGAAAATTCTAATAGGGTAGGAGTGGGCTTTCCACTCTTACCTTATTCTAATTCGTGATTCGACCCATTTAGCTTTAAGTTGTTCGCCATATTTTTAATTATAAATCGTAACATGTTATCAGATATTAATACAGTCGATATATTAATAATGGTCTGACAAAATACGATATTGTATAATTACCCAAATTAATATAATTGTTTATATTAATACGCGAATACAATATTTAATTAAATATAACCGTTCATATTTAATTTACGAATTAATCATGTAATCCGTATTAGCTAAATTTATTTAATCCGTATTAAATAAAAATATCAACATCTTATTGACTAATTTAGTAGTCAATACCTCTGACTAACCGTTTAGTCATATCCGGCAAAATGTGACTGTATTTTCATACCTTCACATCTCTCAAACGTGTCCTATAGGTGTGACGTATAGGGACCAGTTGACCACCGCCATCCGTATGACAATAACGTCAAACTTATCTAGCAAGCCAACCGTTATTGATAAACGTGGATCAACTGGTAATAATACAAAAGTATGCCCTTGTGATCCTTAAAGAGATTTAATAAGTCATTGTACTTAATTGTCAAGGACACCAGCCCCAACAATCTCCCACTTGTCCGTACAAGGGTATGTTCAATGACGTTATCACACTACATGTGGAGGACACAAGCTCCAACAAACTCCCACTTGTCCGTACAAGTGTAGGTGCGATAACCGAATCTCATATCATTTTAAAATTTCTCCCACTCAATGTAAGACAATTTGCAAATCCGCATTCGCAAAGGTCGTATCTCACAAGCGATCTGTATCAAGAGTGGTTTCCCCGACTAGAGAGTAACTTAACTGATAAAACGAATCTGTATTCGAGCATGGCCATGCATTTCAGTTACTACTCCTCGAGTGGCCCAGAGAAATGATAAATTCCTGATAAGGGTTTGGATATTTCCCTCAACTCGAATCCTGCCGATATCGCCCAACATGAAATAACCCAGAAAAAATCCTCTTGGCCCCTGTTACGGTGACCGTGGGAAAGAAACCAAAGTTACCCAAAATCTGTCTTAATCTCAAGAGACAGTTGAAAGTCAAAAGACTCGACTCTAAGGAACACTATGGAGGTCATATCCACGACCTGGCACCCAATGTTATAAAACATTTAGGACTCCATAACGATGTCACGGGGTGTCCTACGAGATATCCGTATAACTCGCCTTTGTGATTGGTCAGTCATCCGCATGACTTATGGCTCGTTGAACCCACCATCAACCAACGTCACAAAATGATTACCTGAGTTATCAGCTCAAGTGGGTAATCAAGGACCAAAACGATGTAATGTTAATCAGTTCACTTTGTGGTGTTCAAAATTGGCGTACAATTCCACATGAGAAACAAAACATTATATATCATAACAATAAGGTTGAATAGAGTACACGAGAAAATGAATTATTACATGAATTCATAAAAGAGTACTACAACTTAGGAACACATCCAATTCCCATGGAATGAATGTGCCCTTCATGCTTATCACGTGGTAATGCTTTTGTGAGAGGATCAGCTATGTTGTCATCCGTAGCGATCTTATCAATAAAAATCTCCTTTTGCTCCACGTAATCTCTGATTAGATGAGCTTTCCGTTGTACATGTCTAGCCTTGCTGCTAGACTTATGCTCCTTAGCTTGGAAGATGGCACCGCTATTGTCACAATAAACGGTGATTGGGTCATTCGAACTAGGCACTATCGAGAGTCCTTGTAAGAATTGACGCATCCATATTGCTTCCTTAGCTGCTTCCGAAGCGGCATAGTACTCGGACTCAGTCGTAGAATCTGCTGTAACACTCTGTTTAGAACTTTTCCAGCTGACAGCAACGCCATTAAGAGTAAAAACGAATCCAGACTGAGATTTCGAGTCATCTCGATCCGTTTGGAAGCTAGCATCTGCGTAACCCGTGGCGCAGAGCGTTGAGTCGCCTCCGTAAGTCAATCCCCAATCTTTAGTCCTCCGTAGGTACTTAAGAATGTTTTTCACGGCCATCCAGTGTTGTTCACCTGGATGAGCTTGGAATCGACTTGTCATACTCAATGCATATGCAACGTCAGGACGTGTGCATATCATGGCATACATGATTGATCCTATTGCCGAAGCATAAGGAATCCGACTCATGCGCTCTTTCTCTTCCAATGACTTAGCTTCTTGAGTCTTGCTCAAGTGAAGCCCATGAGTCATAGGAAGGAACCCCTTCTTGGAGTTCGTCATGCTGAATCTCTCCAGAATCTTCTCTATATAAGACTCTTGACTGAGAGACAACATCCGTCGTGATCTATCCTTGTAGATACGGATGCCCAAAATTCTTTGTGCCTCTCCCAGATCTTTCATCTGGAAATGGTTTTTCAACCATGCTTTAACCGAAGATAAGAGAGGTATGTCATTCCCAATCAAGAGTATGTCGTCGACATACAGTACTAGGAATACAATCTTGCTCCCACTCGACTTGATATAGAGACATGGTTCCTCGACTGATCGAATGAACCCATTCTCTTTTATCACTTGGTCGAAGCGATGATTCCAACTCCGCGATGCTTGCTTAAGTCCATAGATGGAACGCTTAAGATTGCAAACTTTCTTAGGATGTGCTGGATCGATAAAACCCTCGGGTTGTACCATGTACAACTCTTCCTCCAAATAACCGTTTAAGAAGGCGGTTTTAACGTCCATTTGCCATATTTCATAATCATGAAATGCGGCGATCGCTAAGATAATCCGAATGGAACGTAGCATGACTACGGGTGCAAAGATCTCATCGTAGTGCAAGCCTGGCACTTGGGTGAAACCTTTAGCAACTAGTCTAGCCTTGTGGATATCTTGTTGTCCTTCCACGGCATGCTTTATCTTGTAAAGCCATTTGCATTGAAGGGGACGTACCTTTGCAGGTAGGTCCACAAGATCCCACACGTTGTTCTCATACATGGAGTCCATCTCGGATTGCATGGCTTCTAGCCACAACTTTGAGTCAGAACTAGTCATGGCACCTTTATAGGTTTTGGGTTCATTACCCTCTAGGAGTAACACGTCATCTGTATCATGTTCCTCGACCATACCAATGTATCTGTCCGGTGGAATAGAGACTCTTCCCGACCTCCTAGGTTCCTCAGGGATATCTACCGCAGCCTCGGTTGAAGGAACTGTTTCCTCCAATGGTTGCTCGGTAGTTGGCTCTTGAACCTCCGATAACTCGAAGGTTCTATTACTCGACTTGTTCTCGAGAAATTCTTTCTCTAAGAACGTCGCACTAGCCGCAACAAAAACACGTTGTTCGGTAGGCGAGTAGAAGTAATGACCAAAAGTTCCCTTTGGATAGCATATAAAGTATGTCTTGACCGATCGCGGGCCGAGCTTATCCTCGTGTCTCCACTTGACATAAGCCTCGCAGCCCCAAACCCGAATAAAGGACAAGTTAGGGACCGTTCCCTTCCATAATTCGTATGGAGTCTTGTCAACAGCTTTAGACGGACTTCGGTTAAGTATTAGAGCGGCCGACAAAAGAGCATAGCCCCATAATGAATCAGGCACAACGGTGTGACTCATCATGGATCGAACCATATCAAGTAAAGTTCGATTTCTCCGTTCGGACACACCATTCAATTGTGGTGTTCCAGGTGGAGTCAACTGTAGCACGATCCCACAGTCTTTAAGGTGTTGATCAAACTCGTGTGAAAGATACTCACCACCACGATCCGAACGTAGTGCTTTAATCTTTCTACCCAGCTGGTTCTGTACCCGATTCTGGTATTCTTTGAACTTGTCAAAGGATTCACTTTTATGTTTCATCAAGTAGACATAGCCATATCTACTCAAATCATCCGTGAAAGTGATGAAATACCTATAGCCTTCTCGTGCGTTGATCGACATAGGCCCACATACATCCGTATGTATGAGTCCTAATAGGTCGGCAGCGCGCATTCCAACACCTTTGAAGGAAATACGAGTCATCTTGCCGATGAGACATGATTCACACGTGCCATATGATTCGAAATCAAAGGGCGATATAGCTCCATTCTGTATGAGCTGTTTTACGCGTTTCTCATTTATGTGTCCCATACGACAATGCCATAGGTAAGTTTGATCTTTGTCACCTACCTTTAATCTCTTGTTATTCACATGTAATATCTCGGTAGTTTGATCTAAAACATAAATTCCATTCATGGAAACTGCCTTGCCATAAATCATATTGTGTAAGGAGAAAATATAGCTATTATTCTCTATTACAAATGAAAAGCCGAGTTTGTCAAGTGCAGAAACTGAAATAATGTTTTTGGACAAACTAGGAACATAATAACAGTTATATAAAAATTACTCGAATCCACTTGGAAGCTGGATCACGTATGTTCCCTTCGAGACTGCAGCAACGCGTGCTCCATTCCCGACTCGCAGGTCCACCTCACCCTTGGTTAGGGTTCTTGGTTTCGGAGGCCCTGCACATGATTACATAGATGAGAACCACAACCAGTATCAAGTACCCAAGTTCCGCAACTTGCGTGGTTAATCTCAATCATGTGAATAAAAGAAGAAGAAGACATACCAACAGGAGTAACACGGCCTGCCTTAATGTCCTCGTGATACACGGGGCATGAGCGCCTCCAATGCCCAGTCTTGTGGCAATGGTGACATTCCATGCTTGTATCCTTGCTCTTTGTCTTGCCCTGTGAGTTGCTCGACTCACCTGGCCCACTCTTAGTAAATCCTGACTTCTTAAACTTGGGCTTGTCTACTGTTAGGTCGCCCTGAGCTTTAGCTTTACCCTTACCCTTACCCTTACTGGAGATCATGAGAACATCTTGCTTCACGCTCCCACTTAATTTCAGATCCTTCTCGGTCTGTACGAGAAGGGAGTGGAGCTCATGAGGAGTCTTCTTCATGTCATTCATGTAATAGTTGGCCATAAAGAGGGCGAACCCATCATGAAGTGAATGAAGCATTCGATCAACGATTATGTTCTCACTGATCTTGCAGTTTAGGGCCTCCAGTTTCTCGATATTCTCAATCATGTGAAGAATATGTGGGCTAACAGCTTGGCCCTTCTGGAGTTTCGCCTCAAAGAAGCGACAGGTATGCTCATAAGAAACGATTCTCGGAGCCTTTGAGAATTCGTTAGTGAGCGTGGTGAAAATCTTGTTTGCACCATGGGTTATGAAGCGTCTTTGCAAATTGGATTCCATTGCATAGATGAGTACGTTCTTTATCGCACCCGCTTCCATGACGAAGTCGCTATGAGCGCGAACTTCGTTAGCTCTAGCTCCAGTTCCTGGGTGTGGCGGAATGGGCTCAGTTAAGTA
This sequence comes from Silene conica, assembly GCA_029255685.2. Lineage (NCBI taxonomy): Eukaryota > Viridiplantae > Streptophyta > Magnoliopsida > Caryophyllales > Caryophyllaceae > Silene > Silene conica. The sequence goes on along the minus strand of CM055317.2, from coordinate 30,494,738 downwards.
CTTGAGCTTTCCGTCAGCAATGGCAGCATTCCGTAGTGCTGCCTCCCAGTCAGAGAAGTTTGACCCATCATTCCTCAGTCTTGTGGACTGATTCATGGAGTCCATGAAGGCTTTTAGCCAGGATTCACGTACTAGTTTGGCACTTGGCATTGGGTCTTCACCAGCCATTTAGTTATACAGTAGTTTAATTGAACGTGTTCTAGACTGAAAAGAAGATATAACAAAACCATATAAGCAACTCATTGTTGTGATTTAAGTCTATATTAAATTGAATTTAAACTCGTAGACTCATGCATTTATATAATTGATCTCCCTCAAGAATTATATAAATGATCCCAAGACTCAATTTCCGTATATTGATAAGCCCACAGTTTGGCTAATTCCAATCGTTGGAACTCTTGGTCGATAGATTTCCGTAAATCCTATCTATTAGTCCATCTCAGTCACTAGATAGTATCGAGTGACCATGATGTTGAGATAAAATAAATCATCTGTTCCCACTTACCCGACGTAGAAGGGGTCATATTATGCCTACCGACGAAGAAGGGATTCATGGGAGGCTGATTTATAAAGACTAGTCTCAATTTTTGGTTATACGAGGAAGACCCCATCAACTTTTATTTATTCATATTAAGTGAACTAATATCTAGCATATGCGTGAATGAATTAAATAAAGTGATGGCTTTGCAATTGACATGCGACATCTGTATTGTCACAGAAAACTAACGCGTGACCTCTACATGAGTCAATTTTCAGGCATGATATAGGTGGTTTGGTTTTTAGGCGGAATATGATGCAAGCTATTATCGATGAAAGCATAAAGATAAATGCAATAAACGTAAATAAAAGTCCTAGTGTGGCCTATCCTACCAAAATAAACATAAAACAACTTGGAATCCACCGTTGGACCCAAGAAGCTTGTCTTGATGTTCCATCTTGGTCCTTGCAGCGGGAGTGAGCATCCGGTCTCCGTCTTTGGTCTTCACAAAATTACTAATTTAAATTACAAAAGTAGTCCTAGATACATTCTAATTTAAATACAAAAGTAATTACATGGCAAAAACCCAAAACGGAGATTCAAGATCTCAAAATTACAAGCAAGACTGTGTCCCATCATTACGGTGACACAATCTTCTAAGGCCACACTAAGCTACAACCGTTTGCAAAAATTAAATATGTTATTGAAAGCATTCAAGGCATTCACAAGACGATAAATAAAATGCATCAACTAAATAAAATTTATACATGACATAATACTGTTATTATGATTAATAAATTTATACCAAACCACCTTTTAAGATTAAAATTATGTGACTATACCGCTTTAATCACCAATTTTAATAAACATATAATCCATTATTTTAAACTGTTTTAAAACAATATGTATCAAACGAGGGTGAACCGTTTCACTAAACAATATACTATTTCCGTATACAGTATATCATTTTAAGCCATGTGAAAATAAGAAACAAGTTATTTTCGAAAACAAACTGCCCGAAACGAGAGCACTCGATCGAGCAACAGGGGCACTCGATCGAGTGTCAGAGTCACTCGATCGAGTGCAGCAGGGCTCGATCGAGTGGCTCGTAAAAACTGCAAATCGCTGCACTTTTAAATCAAACCGAGTTTTTATCTTGATATAAAACTTGTAAATCAAAAATAAAAACAACAAAAGATCCACATATTGCTAAAAATATCGATTAATTAACAATATGCAAATAAGAATCGAAAACAAGATCGATTGCAACCCTAAAATCACACGCACGAGGCCTGGTACAAGGGCACTCGATCGAGTGCAACAACGACTCGATCGAGTGCCAAGGCAGAATGCACGGTTTTTCCAAAATTTTAAATCTTATGAAAGACACAATTGTAAAATTTCATGGCCTATGTCTCTGATACCACTTGTGGGGAATAAAACGTGTATTCGCCCTTTAATTGCAGGATTATAATGAAAATTACAGTCGTAAATATCGTCATAAGATTAAAAAGCATAAGAAAAGAAGTAAAACCTTTAGTCCTCGCGCAAAAGGCCTAAGAACAGGAATTAACACAAATTCCCTCCTATAACTTGCACCCAAGACTTAGAATGAGACGTGGCCGCGTGTGCTAGAAATCCTCTCCAACTGCCTTGCAATATTGGGAGAGCTATTTAGGTTTTAGATGTGAGATCTGGGTTATGGGAGAAGAGTGCTCTCAAACCCTAATTTTCTTGAGAATTGTTTAAACAGTGAAACAAGAGTCACTGACATAAGGAGAGTCCTCCTCCTTATGTAGTTGTTTTGGCCGAAAATTCTAATAGGGTAGGAGTGGGCTTTCCACTCTTACCTTATTCTAATTCGTGATTCGACCCATTTAGCTTTAAGTTGTTCGCGATATTTTTAATTATAAATCGTAACATGTTATCAGATATTAATACAGTCGATATATTAATAATGGTCTGACAAAATACGATATTGTATAATTACCCAAATTAATATAACTGTTTATATTAATACGCGAATACAATATTTAATTAAATATAACCGTTCATATTTAATTTACGAATTAATCATGTAATCCGTATTAGCTAAATTTATTTAATCCGTATTAAATAAAAATCTCAACATCTTATTGACTAATTTAGTAGTCAATACCTCTGACTAACCGTTTAGTCATATCCGGCAAAATGTGATTGTATTTTCATACCTTCACATCTCTCAAACGTGTCCTATAGGTGTGACGTATAGGGACCAGTTGACCACCGCCATCCGTATGACAATAACGTCAAACTTATCTAGCAAGCCAACCGTTATTGATAAACGTGGATCAACTGGTAATAATACAAAAGTATGCCCTTGTGATCCTTAAAGAGATTTAATAAGTCATTGTACTTAATTGTCAAGGACACCAGCCCCAACAGTTCTTGGATTGCAGTGTTTACATTACCATTGTCATCTTGGATTGCAGAATTTTGTAACCTGTAGCGTGAGAATATTGGGTGAATTACGATTTGGGATAGTAGTTTTGTTTTAGCTTAAGGCATACATCTCAATGTCGAACAGGTACCGTTTGTTACAACTAGCAATCTTCAGAAACAAATTTGTGAATGTAGTTAAACCAGATTTCGAATATGTATGGTGTTCTACTGACTGTTCTTAGTAAAGGTATCCAAAGATTGCCTTCAATAACTCGAAACTTGGCGTGAATGAAGCTGGCAGGACGTGACTGTTTCATGGAATATCCTCATCGCTGCCTATGTCCGACACGATTGTATTCCCACTGCCCTCCACTTGTTTGATGTTATGCCCTATAGAGATATTGTCACTTGGAATACCTTGTTCTCTGCTTTCCAAAACAAGCAGGACTACCACTCCGCCTTTCAATGTTACCGTCTTCGACACTCGTCTGGTTTCCGCCCTAATCACTACACTTTCTCCATCGTCATCACCTCCTTTTTAGCTTCTTCTGTCGATATTATCATCCCTCAGCTTCATGCCCAAACTGTTTCTCTAGGTTATAGTTCTGATGTTTTTGTCGGGTCAGCTTTGATTAGAGGTTACACAAAACTTGCCTTCAATAAAAGTATTCATTTAAACTTAATACTCTTCGTTGCTTCATTTGATATGATTTTGCATCACATCATAAGTCAGTTCATCACCATTCACTACCTACAAGGCAATTTTGTAACTGTTCAGTACAACAATTGTGAATTGTGATAAGAGTAGCATTCGATCTTGAATTCTTGATAAACATTGGCCCAAAACTAAGTATACTGACACTACACAGTGGAATTAAATGCAAATCCTACTCACATGGCCTCCATCCTGAAGTTCAAATAAAAAACAACCAATTCCCGGATAAATCCATCTTAAAATTAAAACATTAAAAAAATCTCATTTACATAAATTGGACAAGATTTCCGCCTAAATATAGACATTGTGATTTTTTCTTATCCATGTTATTTACTCAGTTTTAAATTTCAGACGGATACTCTCGTCTAACTGTCGTACGGAGGAGACGTACCTACTATACGTTCAGAACGTACCTACTACCTTTTCGAAATGTACCTAGTACCAAAAGACGTAACTAGTTCATAAAATCTCTCCTAAATGAAGACGAGACGGGTTTTGGGTTGTATAAGGTGGTCCTCTACCGCAGAGTCGCTTAACCCAACTCAAAAACCTTTAGCCTTACTGTTTGGAAGGGGTATACGGAGGAGACGTACCTACTATACGTTCAGAATGTACCTACTACTTTTTCGAAATGTACCTAGTACCAAAAGACGTAACTAGTTCATAAAATCTCTCCTAAATGAGGACGAGACGGGTTTTGGGTTGGATAAGGCGGCCCTCTACTGCAGAGTCGCTTAACCTAACCCAAAAACCCTTACCCTTACTGTTGGGAAGGGGGTATACGAAGGAGACGTACCTACTATACGTTCAGAATGTACCTACTACTTTTTCGAAATGTACCTAGTACCAAAACACGTAACTAGTTCATAAAATCTTTCCTAAATGAGGACGAGACGGGTTTTGGGTTGGAAAAGGCGGCCCTCTACCGCAGAGTCGCTTAACCCCAACCCAAAAACCCTTACCCTTACTGTTGGGAAGGGGGTATACGAAGGAGACGTACCTACTATACGTTCAGAATGTACCTACTACCTTTTCGAAATGTACCTAGTACCAAAACACGTAACTAGTTCATAAAATATCTCCTAAATGAGGACGAGAGGGGTTTTGGGTTGGATAAGGCGGCCCTCTACCGCAGAGAATAATAGTCGATAAACAAATTATAATATTAATTAATCGGTGAAGATTACATGATATCAAGATACAAAATTCCATCACAATAAATTTATATCTTAGATCAAACTACATTTATATATACTACTAATACATGATCAAAATTTGTTAGTTAATGTCTATTAACTACCTCAATACATTACATTCCGTTTCATACAGGCTGAAAAACCATCTTTCAGCCCATAAAAAAGGCCCATTAAAAGCCCAATTTAATAAGGATAATGCATCCTGCCACCCATGAACCCATAGCCCATTCGAGAAGAAGAGCAAGGCTTATCAACCACCACCTTCAAGGCCCTCCTAAGTAAGATTTTCGCCTAAATATAGACATTGTGATTTTTTCTTATCCATGTTATTTACTCAGTTTTAAATTTCAGACCGATACTCTCGTCTAACTGTCGTACGGAGGAGACGTACCTACTATACGTTCAGAATGTACCTACTACCTTTTCGAAATGTACCTAGTACCAAAAGACGTAACTAGTTCATAAAATCTCTCCTAAATGAGGACGAGACGGGTTTTGGGTTGGATAAGGCGGCCCTCTACCGCAGAGTCGCTTAACCCAACCCAAAAACCCTTACCCTTACTGTTGGGAAGGGGGTATACAAAGGAGACGTACCTACTATACGTTCAGAATGTACCTACTACCTTTTCGAAATGTACCTAGTACCAAAAGACGTAACTAGTTCATAAAATCTCTCCTAAATGAGGACGAGACGGGTTTTGGGTTGGATAAGGCGGCCCTCTACCGCAGAGTCGCTTAACCCAACCCAAAAACCCTTACCCTTTCTGGTGGGAAGGGGGTATACGGAGGAGACGTACCTACTATACGTTCAGAATGTACCTACTACCTTTTCGAAATGTACCTAGTACCAAAACACGTAAATTTTGCTCTAATAATTCTGTCTTGGTCATAGCGTCAGGTTTGAATATTATCCCGTCAAAATATGAGTCCAGTGTGATATATGTTGTTTCTCATATTCTCCAGACTTGAATTAAACAACAAATTCAGACTAGCTCAATAAAACCTTACAATGTTGTTGAACAAAAAGAATAAAACATCCTGTGCTAAGAATAAACAAAAAGTTCTCTGTCAGTATATGAAATAAATATATAAGTTTCCTGTGCTAAGAAATTCTTCAATTCTTCCATCCAATTCTTCAATTCTCCCATCCAATTCTTCAGTATATGAAATAAATATATAAGTTTCCTGTGTCTGCACAGAACTTTCAAAAATGAGATAACAGTAAAAGCATGATGTTAAATGGCCGTACCAGTTGCATCATCCTAAGTCCTAACAATCACAAATCATGGGTGCGCACAGTAACGTGGCGGCACATCTTATGTCGAGCCTTTACTTGCCTTTTATAAGCCAATGGGCCAAGTACTGGCAAGTATCGGCCGTATTTGTCAAATACGGGCCAGCTATCTGTTAAATCTGTGAATCGGAAAATTACGTATGAAACGTTGAAAATTCTTTAGGGAACGGCTGATACGCTGTGCAATGGCCAATAGTTCATCCGAAGAGTGAAAAAAAAGACATGGACATAAAATCATGGGAGATGGAAAGCAAACCGCATTCAGAGGCCCAGAACAAACAAGCAAGCAGAATTTTCAGTAGCAAAATTTAACATTAAAAAAATGCACCGATTTTCGCAACATCCTCTACTGTTTTGCAAGAGACAAAATAAACAAAAAGAGAGAAAAAACTTGCCTCTTCATGTTCTTGTGCCTCAATGCAACTTGATCTTGGCCTGATTTGTTTATCTCATGTAAAGAGCTGCATAAAAAATCAAATGCTAAGAAAAAGCTATAATTTGGGTGACATTATATTCTGGAAATAAGTCAATTAGACTATTAAATATACACTTATCAAAATATTACCTTTATTGTATTCTTGTCCTATTTTAAAAGTTCAAGCATAATATACTCTCGATAAGCATCCATATTCTGAAAAAAAACATCACAACACCAAAATAAGCACGCTTAAATAGGACATTATGTTTCAATGAATGTGTCACTACTGGCTGACATAGAGAGCTATGAATGTGTCACTACTGGCTGACATAAAGTTGCGGATCAATATACTCTTACTTAGTACATATACTCTTACCTTGTAGTGTTGCTTGTTTCCCAATAAAGTCTCACCAGTTGTTACAGCTTCTAAATACTTAATAACAAACATTCCACAGTCATGCCTACAGAGGAATAGAGGATAGTTGCAAGAAATAATTAGATGTTACACACAAATAAATTTTGCCATAGAATAACAAATACTGTAGACGGAAACTAACACATTGGATTGCTGAGGGATATCCACATTGACAGTTTTAAACAAGACCATATATTTAAATTGTGTATACCCATTTTCCTTGCCCAAGACATTTGCAACGTTGTACACCTGCCATGATAATTTTGTATATCACATAAATGCAGCCACCAACCAAAATAAATACTGTAGACGCTGATAAAGACCCGTCTGTATCCAAATCATACAGTAAATCACAATAAATTGAGAAACAGTATCGACATTCAGAACCAGAAAGCGCGTCATTGACAGCCTTAAAGCAACTACCAGGTGAAGAAACTTATGAAATTTCTAAGATGCAGGAAGAAAAAAAACTTACAATTTCTGCCACATATTCATTTCGCTCTATAAGTGGTTTCCCCTTTCGTGGCTTAAGGGAATCTAATATATAATGTTCCTTTTTGTTCAGATCAGACAGTAAGGCAAACCAATGATTATCCTTATTAATTGTCCAAAACACCTGCAACATCAATTAAAAGGATGTGTCATAACATTTGAAATTGAATTCATACAATTTATCTTTCCAATGCGGGTCTATCAGTTTATGTGTAGTGAGAAAATGACACAAAATTTATAACTAGTAATCAGATTACCTTATCAATAGTGCTTGCATTCTCAGGCATATAGTTCATCTTAAGATAAGGGCAAATAATACGATTGTTATTTGTTGAATCAACTTTAACATCCTGCCATTTTTTTGTGAAAAAGCCATGTTTGCAACTAAATATCGATAAATAAATTAAATATGTAACAAATTTTTAAGACACTCTGATTTATCACCTTCACTGCTACGGGCAAGTAAAAAATATTCGGCTTATCCAATGTCCACATCACTCCAACCGCATCAATAACCTACAAAATATATACAAGTTTGAAAATGTATAGGTTACACAAAATGAAAGAATGTCTAATATACAACTATGAACAAATTTGTGGAGTCCTTACAGTGTCTATTAACCAGCTGCGCTTTTTGAAAGTTCTTAATTCTTCTCGGTTGACTTTGATCCACTTTGTGTCAACTAGAACCTCATACAAGTATCTGACAAAGACAAGTTAAAGTTCCATGTCAGTATATGTAGAAAATTATAGGTGTTAATAAAAATCAGTAGTAAAAAGATGTCAGTAAATTGAGATTTTACGGTAAAGTTCTGCGGTTGTCGAAAACCAGCTTCAACAGCTCATCGTCAGTGTATGGAAATGGAGCTGGTGGTATTTTCAAATTTTTCTTGCTGAAACGCAAAATTGATAACATGAGCATCAAATGAAAAAAATATGTACAACTTTCAAGTACAAAATTTATTATATGTATTATTACCCGACACGTGGACAGAGAGCATGAGCATCATATAAAATTTTTGTCTTTGAAGCGATTTTCAGTGGAAGTTACTATTTGGTAACAGACCCTTGCACCGAAAATTTTGAGCTGCTGCTTCTACAAAATACAAGAGAACATCCAACCATTTTGGTAGTAAAAACGCTTTATCTACTGTTAAACTTAATATAATACTTTTTGGTAATGAACTTACATTATGTAGATCACTCGAATTATCTTTTTTATCGCCTTTATAGGTCTCTAACAAGCGCAATAGGTAAGTCCCAGTATCAGCTTCATCACCAATAACTGATTTAGGAACTTCCTCAAGTGATTGCCCAAATACATTCTGGACAGTAGGCATTTTCTTTTTCAAGGCCGTAGACACAAATTTTCTCTACAAAAAAGATCACACAAATAATATTGATTACCGGTTAACATTACTATTTAATCCATATACATTTGATAAAAATGAAACACATACTGCTTGTTCAACATGATCTGCATAGTTTAAGGAATTCTTCTCCATATGGTGTAAGACTTGTAACTTTTGCTTGGGGAAATTAAAACAAAACACAAATGGTTGTGGGCAGACGTATGGAACAAAAATCTGTAGATAGAAAGAAGTCGTAAAATAAATTGAGCTACAAGAAATATCAGATATTAATAAGTAACATTGTCGTTTATAAATACTCACAAGGGCTGCTCCTGAAAAATCATCAATATCCCTTCTAGGCTGAAATTTTTACAAAATTCATAAAATCATGATTTAAATAACATAAAGAAATAAGAATAAGAATTAAAAGACTAAAATGGCACTTACGTTACAAAATCTAAGAGGCATATAGAATCTTGACGGTGAGTTACGTGATTTTGATTTATCAGTCTTGTTCAAAATGTGACACCACACACATGTAACTGTCTCAGCCACTATCTCACCAGAGAGTATAGTCTTCAAATCTGCCCGTGTAAGTGAATGGATGTCGTTCTTGAAAAGAATTTCACTGCAAGAAAGACAAGACAAATATCAGGGATTGAATACTGGAAATCATCCTATTGTAATATTTGATAAGCATACATAAATTTACTAGAAACCTATAGCTATATACCTGTCATCAAACGACTGCCCAAAAACATACTTCAATACTTCCTTTTCAGATTGATTCAAGTCCCCCACGACACAAACATTCCTTTGTAGAAATGGTGATCTAAAAACCTCAGTAGGCACTCTACTCCTCTTATTTGGCATAATATCAACTGGTGGTGGTAAGGAAGAGAGGGGTGAAATACAGATAGGTGGTGATGTAGGGGGGACACTTGTGGCGATCTTTCACATGAAGGTGATTTCGGAGAGTCACCTTCTTGTGACTCTGAACTTAATAATTTAAAGGAAGGTGGCATAATAATAGGAGGTGTCAACCGTGGAGACTGTCTTGGTGTAGTTGTTTTAGCTTGCTTTTGCTTTCCAAAGTGTTGGACGCTTTCAGTCTCCTCGGGTGCCTCTCTTGCGGTCTCTTTGGGTACCTCTCTAGCTGGACGCTTACCCAAAGCGATCTCAAGTTTCAGAAGAGCTGCCAATAACTCGTCTTCACTTGAGAATTCGCGCTTCGCAAATTCTCTAAGTGGATCAGAGCCTATATCTTCAGCCTGTCTGCATTCATCCCTGTCCTTTTCAAACCCCTTCCCTTTCACCTCACATGTTTTCTCTCCAATCCCCTTCCCTTTCACCTCACATGTTTTCTCTCCAATCCCCTTCCCTTTTTCATCATTTGTTTTATCTCCTTGGCTCAATGCTTCTGCCATAGATACCATCTGCCGCACAACATTACATTCGGGCCTCTCTGTTTTAGCCTCAGCCAAGACTTTGAAAAATGTTTCATAGGCTATAGCAAATCCATTTGCAGCATCCACCAACTTTTTAACAATAAGGCAGCCCTTCTTTCCTTGATCAAAGATCCCCGCGGTGTGCATGGGTTCCTGCCCAGAATGCCCAGAAGGTCCAGGAGGTATGTGTATCGACTCTTCACCAATATTAGGCAGTAGTACAAGACGGGGTTGAACAACCCCCTTCCCAAACCCCACCTTAAGCTCCCCTTTCATCCTCTTTGAAATAGCTGTTCTTGACCATGAAGCCAATGTAGGGAACACTCTTGGAACTTGTTCATATTTGAATCTAACTCGGTCCAAATAAATAAAAGGGATATTCTACATGGTACCCCTCAATTTTTTGACTTTCTACATGGTACCCCTACACGTTTTAAAACATACATGGTACCCCTAATTGTGGTCATTATCACTACGTGTACCCCTAAACTTTATTTTCCGTCAATTAAACTCAATTTTGGGCGTTAAATGATTACCTATGCGCATAACCAAACTTGACATTTATCATCCATGACATAAGGACTCTATTAGAATTAATATTCATTCTTTGGACGTGATAATTTGGCAAAGATCAATAATTTTTCCGTCAACATTTTTTTAGCCCATATATCTATAAATATTTGGATCGAGATGGATAATGAGCCTAATAGAGTCCTTATGTCATGTGATAGTAACTGACAAGCTTGCTTGAGCGTTCAAGTTATCACTTAACGCTTAAAAATGAGTTTAATTGATGGAAAATAAAGTTTAGGGGTACACGTAGTGATAATGACAACAATTAGGGGTACCATGTATGTTTTAAAAAGTGTAGGGGTACCATGTAGAAAGTCAAAAAATTGAGGGGTACCATGTAGAATATCCCTAAATAAAAACTAAAAGCATTATTGGACCCCCAAAGTTAGCTGTGTCAGAACCACTTTTTTTCCAAGAATCTACCGCTTTAACTAATTGCTTTAGTGTAAATCCACACCAATTCAACGATGAAACACAAGCAACATCCCCCAGAACCTTCAAAATCCGAAGACTAGCTGTAGTCCCTTTGACACCCATCAAAAAAGTTGAGACTATAAAACTGCAAAGTTCCGTTTAAAGTCATCCCCCCCTTGTTGTTGTGTAATCATCAAATCATATACTTCTTGTGTCTTAACTTGTCTGTGATTATCACTAAACTGCCTCAACCAATTACTTTTCAACTCCAAAAAATCTTCATTTTGGTCATATAAAGTGGCTATTTCTATTTCCGTGGGACCCTTGGGGATACCAGTAGATAGGTAAACATCATCCTCGGTTATCAGAAGTTTTTCATCCATAAGAGATAGTGAACAGGTGTTAAATGTGGAAACTAACCAGAAAGTCAAAAAGCCAGGAACCATGTCAGTTTGAAGCATTAGCAAGCCCCCAAAACCTATTGACTGTATATCTGCCTTTTGTTGATCACTCATATGTTGTTTGATGAATGTTAACAACAACTTTGGTGACATTCTTGTTCTCAAAAAGGTAGAGGTCGCAACTTCACTTGTACTTGCACCAATACCTTTTACCATTAGTTCCTTTGTATCTGTTCATATATAAAAAGCACATATTATGTTAAAAACCAAGAGTAGCAGCAAAAAAAGATATATATTAATGCATTCTAAGAGATATACTAATGCATTCTAGCTGGCAGAGAAAGTGACCTTGAGCTAGAACAATAGTGGAATCATTACCTCTTTTTCTTTTCCTAGAAGGAGAGCCCTTTATCGTCTTGCATGGACTTGGAATAACAGTTGTCGCCTTTAGTTTCTTCATATCTGTTCATATATAATAGCAGTTTAGTGATTCCAAAAAATATACTTGAGGCTAAAGCTGTTGACATAATATCTGTTCATCTGCTCGTATCCAACTGGAAAAGGGTCGGTCTGCCCTTAATTATTACTTATATTATAGACGAGATTACTTGCTTTAATTTATTGTTGACAGAATATCAGCTAAAATAAAAAATTCCAGGAGCACAGTGACTAAATCACTTGGTAGGCATTGCAAAAGTTTCACAAAAAGGTACCAAAGTTGACAATGCAATGCTTTTTCACATTTAAGTAGTACATATATAATGAATCACCATTCTTATATTATATCTGTGCAGTACTGCAGCTCCATCCATAGGTATAAAGCGATGAGGATGTCAAGTACATTCAGTTACTAGTGGGAAGGGGGTATACGGAGGAGACGTACCTACTATACATTTAAAATGTACCTACTATACATTTAAAATGTACCTACTACCTTTTTGAGACGTACCTAGTGCATCCAATACAACAAAGAGAGGAGGAATAACTTGCTACCAATACAATTAAGAAAATTAACCTAGCTAGGATCAAGCAGCACCAAATATTAAATACAACTTCTCATAATACAACAGTAACAACATTACTACTTCTAATATGATTGAATGGAGTTCAACAAGAAATATGATTCATATTAAAGCTGGTGTAAAACAAACCACCCTGAACATTATTCAGACACTTCCATAATCCATCAATCAAAGTAAACAGTAAACTCGGCTCGAATAGCAGGAAGGGACAGGAACAATAACATAACAATCACAAAAATGCCATAAAAATGAGATTATCAAGTTAATTTGTATCCACAGAAGGGTGGGAGGAATAATCATGAGTGTACATGGTGCCAGACAAGCTACAACAATCAAAAGTGGTTTGTCTAAAAAATGGCAGGGTACATATTACCCGCGGCCGCTCCTAATCCAAGACCACCACAATACTAAAAAATTACCCTAGTCCCTAGTGCCTCAAGGACTCGTGCCTACGGCAGGAACTAAAGGGTCCAGTATACACAACCTTATCATGTGTTGGAACGACAACACACAAGCTATTTCTGCATCACTAAATTACGTCGATAATTACATCAATAAGCACTTCCAGTTGGCTGAGTCATTTTTATTTATTTAATCATATTCTTTATTCGATGAGGCTAATTGCTCAACTTCTTATGAGATTCACTAAAACCCCATTACCTCTGAGCTTAAGTCGAGTAAGGGTTCCAAAGCACTTGGATCAAACTTACGAGCAAAAAGATAACACAATGTTGTTCTTTCCGAGTTATACAAACACTCAGTCCCATTGTTCCTAATCTTCTGTACCTACTATACATTTAAAATGTACCTACTATACATTTAAAATGTACCTACTACCTTTTCGAGACGTACCGAGTGCATCCAATACAACAAAGATAGGAGGAATAACTTGCTACCAATAAAATTAAGAAAATTAACCTAGCTAGGATCAAGCAGCACCAAATATTAAATACAACTTCTCATAATACAACATTAACAACATTACTACTTCTAATATGATTGAATGGCAGCTTTAATATGATTCATATACTGCCGTACAGCCTCATAGCTTGTTTATTTGGACATGAACATGAGTACCTTATTGGTGTGACACTGACAGAAGAGGAAGCAACATTTTACTCCCAACCCAAAAAATCAGTCCCACCATTGTTCTACCCTATTTGTCCTAATCATTTCATTTGTTTACCTTTTATTAAAATACGATCCCGGCTCCTTCCTTCCCTCCTAAAAGATAAACAAATATGATCGGCATCGGGATGGGGAAATACAAGAACATTACTAGTACTCGTATGTGATTGTAATGATGAAGCATGGGAATAAAATGTTAAAATAAATATCAACTCTGTTGGTTCAAAGGAACCCTTAAACTAAACCACAGGTAAGCTCACAAAACAGCACCAACATTCACCCAGAAAACACACATGCAAATATGCAAAACAGGTAGGAAACAGAAAGCAGACAAAAACATACCCATAACATTAAAATAAACCTAATACAACTCAAAACCCTTACCCTTTATATTGGAAACGTGGCATAGGGAAGAAACGTACCTACTATATATTTAAAATAAACCTACTACCTTTTTGAAACGTACCTAGTGCATCCAATACAACAACCGTGTGTGACGTGACATTTTCTTTCAAAATACTACTGATAGCATCAAATTAGACTTGAATTTGCTGACACTACCATCTGAAGAAGAAACTACTACACATGTAGCTCAACCCTAAGGCAGTTGGCGAAGATAATTTCAGAAATCGAAATAGGATAAAAATCGAAATAGGATGAAAATTAGGAAAATTTATATTAGTAATTAGTAGACTAAACTAGATTAGAACAGGAAAAAATCGAAATAGGATAAAAATCGAACAGGAAAATCTAATTAATACTGAAAATCTAATTATTACTTAAAAGGTAACCTAAATAAACATCACAAAAATCATTCTGGTGGTTCCAATACTTACTCAGGTTGCAATTCCCGATGTAGAATCCCTCTCAAATTCTGAACATAATTCGATAAACTAAACAAAATTAAGCAGGTAAAAACAAAATTAAGCATGCAAACTAGAATAATGCAGAATTCCTCTCAAATTAGTAATAATTAGTAGACTATAGTAGATTAGAACAGGAAAAATTCGAAATAGGATAAAAATCGATCATCTGTAAATCGAATTGTTTATATTACCTGCGACGGAGCTTCGACGGTTGATGACGGTGGTGGTAGTGAATGTCGGAGATGTCTGGGAGTGGTAGTGACGGTGGTGACGGTTGATGACGGTGGTGGTAGTGACGGTGGTGGAAGAGGAAGGACGGAGATGTCGAGGGTGGTTGTGGGGAAGAGGAAGGACGGGAGTGGGAGTGGGAGTGGGAGTGGGAATGAGATAGAAAAGATTCTTTCTATTACAGTGGTTTACAGATTGACGGTTCTGATTTAGTTCGCACGGTTCTCATGGTAATTTGGTTCTCACGAGATCCTGAATCTATATATATATGTTTATAAATATATATAGATTTAGGATCGGGTGAGAACAATTATACGGTGCATACGGTGAGAACGAGTCACGTCCATTGGATTAAAACACAATCAACGGTTAAGAAATACCCACAACCCACATTCTAGATAGATTTTTTGACGGATTAGATAATTTTTTTTTTTTTACCTTTTTACATAGAATTAGATACATTTTTTTTACGGAGTAATAGTTTTTTTTTTCACCTTTTACGTAAACCTATATACATTTTTTTGACGGAGTAGATACATTTTTTTTACTTTTTTACGTAAACCTAGATACATTTTTTGACGGAGTAGATACATTTTTTTTATTTTTTTACATAAACCTGATACATTTTTTTGAAGGAGTAGATACATTTTTTTTTACTGTTTTTTTTACATAAACCTAGATACATTTTTTTTAAGGAGTAGATACATTTTTTTACTTTTTTACGTAAACCTAGATACATTTTTTGACGGAGTAGATACATTTTTATTTTTTATTTTTTTTACATAAACCTAGATACATTTTTTGAAGGAGTATATACATTTTTTTTTTACTTTTTTTACATAAACCGAGATACATTTTTTGACGGAGTAGATACATTTTTTTTTACTTTTTTACGTAAACGTAGATACATTTTTTGACGGAATAGATATATTTTTTTTGACTTTTTTTTTACATAAATCATATCTTAAGCTTGGTTAGTTGGTTAAACAATTATATTATATTATATCGCGTGCATGCATGACTTGGCTTCATGCTTTTACGTTTCTAATTTAATGCACTCTTTTCCGACTTCTTTTCTTCTTCTTCTTCCCCTACTTAATTAATAATTACTTCTATATTAAGTTTTTCCTTGTTTTTTCCTTTTAATCAAAATATCCTCTATTTCTTAATGGGTTTGTAAACCTAGATGCATTTTTTGATGGGTTAGATACATTTTTTTTTTTACTTTTTTACATAAACCTAGATACATTTTTTGACGGAGTAGGTACATTTTTTTTACTTTTTTAGATAAACCAATATACATTTTTTGACGGAGTAAATACATTTTTTACTAATTATAGACCACTATAATTTTTTTTTTTTTTTTTACTTTATTTCTAAGTACATTTTATAAACATGCGGGTACGTCTTTTTGCATCTAGGTGCATATTTTTTCAATATAACAAAAATCATGAATTAGCTAGGTATACAAATTATTAGTCTAGATACAGAAAAGAGAAAACTAACATCCAATTAAATAAAAAAACAAATTACACTTTTTTCGTAGTATATTACAACAATTCACTGTATCCCTTGGCCACTAAGAACATGGTTGGGACTGAGTTGGGCGTAGAGCCAACAATGGTGTTTACTCCGATCATCATCGAAACCACCATATGTAATCAGCCAAAAATGATATTTTTGGACAGAAATCCTCTGATTAAGCAAGTATTATGATTGGTTTTTTGAAAATCAATTAGTCAGGTATTTAGTTTATCTAAAAAAAGGAGAGAATGGTGATATTCGATATTGATCTGATAGTCGACAACAATGGAAATGAAAAGTTAAAGAGAGGTTTTTGGTGGCCGGAAAGTCGCGGAAAATAAGGTTAGCAAGGTTGTGATAACCGCAAATCGGCGGTGGATTGGGGCGGTTTAGGATAGGCCGTGATATTGTCGTCGCTGTTTAAGATGGTCTGTCACGTTGTCGGTGGTTTCTGGGGTGGATGGTGAGGTCGCCGACGTTGCTTGTGGTGAAGTCTGATGACGGGTGGGTGTGGTCATGGTGGTAGGCAGTGTTAGTTGTGAGAAATGAGGATGGTCTGGATGGAGACGGGAAATATGGGGTGAGTTGTGTAACTTGTGAGAGATCTCAGCCTTTTATTTTACTTTAATCCAAGGGATGAGATTCGTTCTCACCGTTCTCACCGAATATTCGTTCTCACCGGATCTTGCCCCTCTCTCTCTCTCTCTCTATATATATATATATATATAATCCTAAGTCAATGTTTTCTCTCTCCTCTCATTTCCCTCAAATTTCCAGCCACGTTCGTTCCACCTTAATTGACGGCGACCACCACGACTAGTCACCACCACAGCCACCATCAATAGACGACGCCGATGTACACAATAACTACCACCATACGCCGGTGGCTGTTTTTGCACCCGTCTCTTTATATTTGTCGTCGAAAACATCTCATCTAATTTTGCTCCACTGTTGAAGAAGAGGGTGTGCTCCGACGAGATGGTCATGTGCTCCGGCAAGGCGACGATAAGCTTAGATCACATAAGGTAAATTAAGAGCGAAATTTCCGACTTTCCCAAAAAAAAATTAAGAGCAATTTTTTTCCTTAACAGCGCAATGCCAACTAACATAAATGGAGCACATTGTGTACAATGGCATCAAGGGTTCTATACAAATATAAGACATTACATTATAATTTATAATCACACTCCATATCTGCATGTATATTGTATATAATATATTTTAAACCATGGCAACAAGGCATGTATACAAACATACGACAATTGAAGATACATGCTGAATATAGCAATTCCGACTCGATATGTTGCAACGAGTTGAGGTTGTAGATAAGGAGTAAATACATTTTTTTTACGGAGTAGACAAGGTATATACTCCGTCAAAAAATGTATCTAGGTTTATGTAAAAGAGTAAAAATATGTATCTACCCCGTCAAAAAATGTATCTAGGTTTATGTAAAAAGGTAAAAAAAAATGTATCTTAGTCCGTCAAAATATGTATCTAGGTTTATGTAGAAAAGTAAAAAACACTTATCTACTCCGTCAAAATATGCATCTATGTTTATGTAAAAACGTAAAAAAAATATATCTACCCCTTCAAAAAATGTATCTAGGTTTACTTAAAAAAGTAAAAAAATGTACCTACTCCGTCAAAAAATGTATCTAGGTTTATGTAAAAATGTAAAAAAATGTATCTATTCCGTCAAAAATGTATCTAGGTTTATGTAAAAATTACTCCGTCCAAATATGTATCTAGGTTTATGTAGAAAAGTAAAACATGTATCTACTCCGTCAAAATATGCATATATGTTTATGTAAAAAGTAAAAAAAATGTATCTACTCCTTCAAAAAATGTATCTAGGTTTACTTAAAAAAGTAACAAAAAATTTATCTACTCCGTCAAAAAATGTATCTAGGTTTATGTAAAAAGTAAAAAAAATTGTATATACTCCATCAAAAAATGTATCTAGGTTTATGTAAAAAAGTAAAAAGAAAATGTATTTACTCCGTCAAAAAATATATATATATCTAGGTTTATGTAAAAAAGTAAAAAAAAAATATATCTACTCCGTAAAATAATGTATCTAGATTTATGTAAAAAGTGAAGAAAAATATATCTATCACGTCAAAAAATGTATCTTGAATTTTAACGCAAAATTGAATTGGGGAACTCTTTTTTCTTTATTGTGGAAAATTTAATTGAGAATTGTATATTGGGGAAAAGTAACGTAAAATGGGCAAAAATAATGAGAGGAGAGAGAAAGAGATGGGAGTATAACAATGTTTTATCCTAAAACTTATGTGGGTTGTGGGTATTTCTCAATTGTTGATTGTGTTTTAATCCAATGATTGTAGGTCGTTCTCACTGTTCTCACCGAATGAACGTTCTCACCGGATCTTGCCTCTATTTATATATATATATATATATATATATATATATATATATATATATAAACCATTAGATCTTACAAAATTAAAGGCTGAGATTAAAACAAAAAAACACTCAGCAAACATGCAATTAATACTTTGTCTATCATAATTTCATTTCTCATTTATCTAATTAATTATTTTAGTCCTCTATTTTTTTTATGAGAGTAACTCCACTGTTTTATGAGTGTAACTCCACTGATTTATGAGTGTAACTCCACTGTTTTATGAGTTGTAACTCTAATTTATGAGTGTAACTCCACTCCAATGTTTTAAGGGTGGAACTCCACACAGTTTTGTGGGTGGAATTCCACTGTTTTATGGGTGGAATTCCACTGTTTTATGAGTGGAATTTCATTGTTTTTAGGGTGGAATTCTACTGTTTTTAGGGTGGAACTCCACTGTTTTTAGGTGGAACTACACTGTTTTATTAGTGAAACTCCATGTTCTATTAGTTATTAGTGAAAGACCATGTTCTAATAGTCAAATTCCATTGTTTTAAGGGTGAAATTTTATTGTTTTAAGGGTAAAACTCTTGTTTTATGCGTGGAACTTTATTATTTTTTCCATGAAACTCTATGTTTGTTTTATGCATAGAACTGTACTATTTTTTTTTTGCGTGGAACTCTATTGTTTTTTGCGTGAAACTATATTGTTTTATGAGTGGAACTCTATTATTATTATGGGTGGAACTCCATTGTTTTATGTCATTGTTTTATGGATATAACTCCATTATTTTATGTCATTCTTTTAGGGTGGAACTCCATTGTTTTAGGGGTGGTTTTAGGGATGTAACTCCATTGTTTTAGGGTATTTTATGTCATTGTTTTAAGGGTGGAACTCCACTGTTTTAGGTGTGTAACTCTACTGTTTTAGGGGTGGAACTCCACTGTTTTAGGGGTAGAACTCCACTGTTTATAGGGGTGGTACTCCATTGTTTAAGGAGTGAAAGTCCATTGTTTTAGGGGCGTAACTCCATTGTTTTAGGGGAGTAACTCCATTGTTTTAGGGGCGTAATAACTTTAGTCTTTCAAGACTATGTTTTGTCCACTGTCCTCTACCACACTACCCACAACAAAGTAAAACGGAAAAAAAAACTGAGAATTTAAAAAAACCTCACACCACCGTCCTCCACCAATTACCACAGCGCCATTACGACAAAAAAAAACTGAATTTTTTTTAAAAAAATAACACAACCACCGTCCTCCACCAACCACCGTGCCATTAGCACAATAAAAAAAATACATGATCTGAAAATTTTACAAAAACTCACCCCATCACCATCCTCCACCAACTACCGCGCCACCAACCACAACCACAACCACAACCACAAACACTACCACAAACACAAACACAACCACAACCACAAGAAAGTAGATCTGAAAAACAAAAAAGAATAAAAAATAAACCAAGATCTGAAAAAACCCAAAAAAAAGACCAAGATCTTAAAAAATCTCAAAAAAAAAGAGAGATGAAGACGGTGGAGCAGCGACGGCGGCGAGAGGAGATGAAGTGATGGCGGCGAGGGGAATCAGGCCTGGTGGTAGTAGGGATGGAATAGAGACGACGGTGAGGGCGAGGGCGACGGTCGTAGGTGACGGTTGTGGAGAACGAGGAAGGGGGGAGGTTGGTGAAGAGAGAAGAGGGAGAGAAATGAGAGAGAAGTGAATTGGTGAGGGATAAGGAGGCAGTGAGAATGAGAGAAATGAGGGAGGGGATTAGGGTTTGTGTTTTGAAATTATGGGAGACAACACATTAATTACATGTTGGGTGGATGTTTTTTTGTTTAATCTCAACCATTCATCCTCCTAGATCCAATGACTTATAATAGGACTGTAGGACTCAACATTAAAAATGGACTTCTATGATCTGATTTCTATAATATATATGTTTATGTTTAGGATCCGGTGAAAACCAACATTACCGTGAGAACCGTGAGAACCAATTATCAGCCCTTGGATCATACTTACAACTGAAAATAAGAAAATTTACTTTTTACTTTTTCATCGTCCTCCCCAAACACCGACTCTACTCATTTCTGCAAAAACCGTTTCTTTTTTTTTTCTCTCTCTCTGCGACACCGATCATCATCTCCGATCATCGAACTTCTCAAATTCGCTTCTCAAGTTAGTTTCAAGTCCTTCATCACCACCATTTTCGGACTTCTAATCCACTTCAACCGCCATCAACGAGGTTCAAGTCTTGATATATAATAAGGTACTTTTCTGATCAAATTAATTGAGATCTCACTCCATGTTTCGCTTAATTTCTTCGTGCATGCAGTTTTAGCTTATATTCATCAGTTTGTTTTATGCTATTAACCCTAATTTTTGTAGTTTCTGTAATTAACCCTAATTTTTGTAGTTTCTATAATTAAGCTAATTACTTGTTGTAGCTGACTTTTATGTTTTGAAATTAGTGAACTTTTGATTACTTCGTTTTTTTTCCAGTTTAAATAGTATGAACACTTGATTTGCTGCTAAAATTGTCTACATTTTGAGTTGGAATCGATGTTTTATTATAATATTAAGCTCAATTTTGTCGAATAGCTCCTGAAATTGTTGTAGCTCCTGAAATTGTTTGCATTTGGAGTTGTTAATGACGCTGGCTTTTATCGACCTACTGCTGAAATTGCTTGCATTTCTTGTATAAACAATTCATATTTAGGCTACCACAAATTTTATATATTTTGAACTGTGTTAAAATACCACTCAAAGTACTGACTAACACATGATAACTCAGGTAATATTCCAAAAGGATATAAGGCGACTAAGAGTAGTCTTAGGATGGGGAAGAATGATGTGTGCATTTTGTATAGACTTTTTAGTCTTGTTTTGGCACACATTTCATGTTATTTGGTGATTTTATATCACTTTATGCCCCTTATATGCTATTTTGTGTTTGTATTGCTGTTTTGCAGATATTAACCAAATAGTAGCGGAAACCGAGCTTTGTCTACCTCAAAGCATCGCTTTTTAGTAGACGATGGAAGGAGCATGGTTGGATGCGCATTTATCGAGAAGCGTGAGGTGTTTAAACAACCTTTAGGCCTGTCGAAGACCAAATCGAGAAAAGGAGTCCTCGATCGAGCTGTCCTATGCTCGATCGAGGGGTCTCGAGGAAGACAAGTCCTCGATCGAGCTGTCCTGTGCTCGATCGACAGGTTCCCAAGGAAGAGAGTACTCGGTCGATAACTGTTTTGGTCAATCGAGAGGATTCGAAGAAGGAGGAGTCGATCGAGTAACTACAAGTCTTCGATCGACCAGTTTTAAAGACAATTGTGCTCGATCGAGAGCTTTAGCTGACCCTTCGTATTCACAGAACTTAATGCATCAGCTTTGTTTTTCTTTATTTAAAGAACTCATTTTGAGACCATTAGGTCAAGTAATTTTTACCTATCATTAGCCTCCTTTCAGAGTTAGTTCTGAGTTCTTTATTTTTCCAGAAATTGTAGCCGTCACAATAATACTTTTCACAATAAATTTAGTTTTATACATGAGACACAATGACCCGAGTTCCCAACATATTCCCTTCATCCTTGATTTAATCCATCTCTTCCATGTTTGTTTTATAATTTTATTCTTTTGCACATCTTATATCTCGTAGTTTAGTGACATTTTTCAAACCCCCAATTTGTGACCAATAGGTAAAAACCGATAGTTAAGCAAGTTCGCTTCCCTGAGGAGACTGACCCTATTTACCACTAGCTAATGTTAGTCGTGTACTAGGTTTTTTTTGGTGCCTACAACGATAGACATCAAATTTTGGCGTCGTTGCCGGGGAAGCAACACTGTTTTCTATTTTTGTTTTTATCTATTTTTGTCTTAAGGAATTTTAATTCCTTAAGACCGATCTAAACGTTCTCTTTCAGTTTGTATGCGCAGGTCTCAAAGGGGAGAATTGGTGCAACCCGATCCCGAACCCGAGAGATTATTCTTACGAAGAAGGAGAGAACTTGAGAGAGCCCGCCGGGAGGAAGACTTGAGTACCCCCGACCAAGAGAGAACCGTTTTCTTTGAGGAAATTCCCACATTTGAACCCCACCTTCAACCAAAAATGCCTAACATAGCCAGTCATTTTGAGCCCACAGCCGAATCCATTCCTAAGGGATTTAACATAGCCACAGATGAGGACGGTCAAACCTTCGATTTCCGACCCTCTTACATCAATATGGTGGAGAGAAACCAGTATAAAGGGGCTGCGGGAGAGGATCCCAGGAAGCATATGGAGCGATTCGCTGATTATTGCTCCTCAATTCCAGCTAATAGGGGGTAACCCAAGACAAAATCAAAGAAGCCCTCTTCCCATTTTCTTTGACCGACAATGCTAGGGAGTGGTTGTCGGATTTGGATAGGAAGGCAGCTGGAATCACAGACTGGTCATCCTTAGCCTTAGCCTTTTATAAGAAATATACCCCAACGAACAAATGCCCTAGGAACTCAAATAACAAATTTGAAACAAAAACCATCTGAAAACATGACTGAGGCATGTGATAGGTTAAGGGTTATGTGAGAGCCGTACCACCCGGCCCAAACCTAGGACCGGAAATGTTGGCCATGGTAGCTCGCCAGGCTATGTACTGGACACACAGACCAACACGAGTCCTTTCCAGCGCATTTTGTCCTCACTCATGCGCATCCCGGGAACCTTCCCAGGAGGTCACCCATCCTAAGACTACTCCTAGTCAAACACACTTAACTTTGGAGTTCTTTCGCATGGATAACCAGAAAAGAAAGTGCACTTTGTTAATATGAGTAATATGAGTAGTACTTTCAATACCTTTAAGCACTAGTCATATAAGCCTATCAATGAACCTTTTCAAGGGGTTACCCCACCCGAATATCCTATTCGGTTCAATGTATTATTACACACCCCCACTTGAAGAAGGCAACGTCCTCGTTGCGCCTGGCAGCATCCGACCGCAACCGAGCCAAACCAGGAATCCTCCCCCGCTTGGTTGGTTGCCCCGTATACTTAAACCAACACTTAATTTATAACTAGCTATGCAACGACGTATACTTAAACCAACACTTAATTGACCCCGGGAATTAAGCCGAGGGAGAGCCGGTTTCCCTTTCGGTTGCCCGACCGGGGGGTCTCTATCCTCACTCTATTCCCGAACCCAATATAGTGCCGCCCGAACCTCGGGGACTTCAAACAAGCATACGAAGCATACACAAAAGGAATCAATACAATCCGACTTGAAAATCAAAAGATATGAAGCAAATAATACTCTCAGGGGCTCCCAGCCGGTTGGCCACAGGCGGCCGGTCAACCGGCTGAGAGTCCTTTTACTCTCATGCCAATTAACAAACGAAATAACACACAGGGCCTCCCAGCCGGCCGGTCGGCTGCCGGTCCACCGGCTGGGGACCCCCTCCTCTTCTCCATTCGCAAAATACCACAAAAGCACAAAGGGCTCCCAGCCGACCGGCCGGCTGCCGGTCCACCGGCTGGGGACCCAAAACCCAAAAATCTCGCAAAACTTACTCAACGCACATGGGGCTTTGAGCCGGCCGGTCGGCCGCCAGTCGGTCGACCGGCTCAGAGTCCCTGAACCTCAATTCGCATAATTCGACAATAGAAATCATTCCCAATCTTTTACCAATCCTTCCTATACATGTTTCTAAGTAACAATTCAACATTTCCAGCATAGATACCACACCAAATGAACACAAGAACATGTATACAAACAAACATTTCGTGACTTAACAACAAAATCACAATTTAGACCGGTCTTAACATGTATACTCTTAGATTCACTTTGTCATCCAACTCATCAATAAAACTTCATAAAATCAGTTTATAAAGCATCATAAGAACATTAAGAACTCAAAGATTAACTAACATTCATCAAAACATAACAAAAATCATATAAAATGCTAATTTAGACAAAAGGCCGAGTTTTCTCATTATCGTCACCTTTACTCCGCGAATGCTCCGGTTTACTCTTCAAGGATCACAAGCTCTTCCTCCGGATCGTTGCTAGCTCCACCTAAAAGCATAAAACACGCATTAAAGGGGCAAATTCGAGTTCTCCTGAAAATAGCCCAGAAATCAACTTTGACGAAACGGAAAAAGAAAGAGATAGGATGAACGGAAATGAGGAGAGGAATGCGATGGTGCAAACCTTAAGCTAAACGGAGTTGAGATGAAGAAATGGATGATGATTTAGTGAAGATGAAAAGGGGTAAAAATGGAGAAATGAAGTCACTGTATTTTATTTTTGGTGAAGGAGGAGTAACGTGGGAAAGGAGGTAAAGGTGTACCTTATATTTGACTTGAGTCGGTTTTGTACAAATGTAAGGAGCGGAAATTCTTAAAACGGGATTTACCAAGTAAACGTGACATCTTTCAATTAAACAACTCAAGACGGACTTAACGACATTTCTTAAAATAAAACTTACGGATTAAAATTAAAATGTTATTAAATTACGAAAACTACCTTTTAAATTATTAAAATCCCTTTTATAAAAAATGCGGGCTGTTACAATCACCCCATCTTTTAAAAAGTTTCGTCCTCGAAACTTGAAAGCAGTTACAAGGACAACAATAACAACTAAAACTTTTGCTATCACTTTGGTATACAAAACTTAGGTCTCCTTTCAAAATTTCAGAAGTAAAAACCATAGTCCAGCCTCCATCAAGGAACGTTTGGGTCCTCGTTGCGCATTCAAGAACCTGACATTCTAATCCGAAGGTAAAACTAAGCTGAAAATCGAAGAAAAGTTTCAAAATTCAGACCGATTCGGTGTTGATAGGCATAGCACAGGTTATCAGACGTCTCCAATAACGAGTTCCAATGACAAATCAACGCTAGAATCCATCAAAACAGCAAAATTATCCAACTTCTTAAAACCAAGTTTTCCTAAAAACAACCTTTTTAGATCTTTCAAACCTTTGAACAACTAAAATTGTGAAACCAAAGAGGTTTACAACCACCAAAAAGGGAAGAAATTTCTAAAGAAGTCCCGGAACAGAAAAAGGAAACGGTTAAAAGAAGTAAATTTCAGTGTGAGACACGGAAGAAGAACAAGATTGAGCTCGGGACAACGTCTTATCAGTAAAAGAGAACATCAATGGAGTCATACCGGTGACCAGGTGAGGGTAAGCCTCGGCTGCAGCACGACTCATCATATACACAGTACCCTTGGCCTTAGGCTTTCGAACAACACCAGCAGCAGTAGTTGTCCTTCCAACAACAGTCTTTTTCTCCGGGCACTCGTAGAAGCGATGCCCAGGCTTCTTGCAGGTGTAGCACAAGTAGGGATCACCGTTACAGTTAACACCAGGATGAAGGGCCTTGTGACACTTGAAACACTTCAGGGAAGGATCAGGTGCAGGTCGAGGATCCATGGTCTTGGAGGAACCAATCTTTTCACTACTACAAATATAGGTTTAGGAGACGGGGCTAATGGAACGAATTTTTGCGGAACCCTCCTAATGTGTCACTAAAGATGCGCGGGATTTTTTAATTCAGAAATACAAGACGGTTCCCATTATAACCCGTCTTTATTTGTTCTAAATAAACTAAAGAGAACGGTTAAACTACTTAACCGTGCTCTTTTGTTATCAATTGGAAAGCTAAGAGAACGGTTGCCTAGAGAACCGTTCTCTTTGCCTTGAGAGAAAATAAAAGAGAACGGTTGCCTTGAGAACCGTTCTCTTTGCTTTTCATAACAATTTTTCATTATAACTAAAAGAGAATGGTTGCCTTTAGAACCGTTCTCTTTGCTTCTAAAAGAAGACGGTTGCCTTGTGAACCGTTCTCTTAGCTTTTCATAAAATTTTTTCATTATAACTAAAAGAGAACGGTTGCCTTTAGAACCGTTCTCTTTGCTTCTAAAAGAAGACGGTTTCTTTGTGAACCGTTCTCTTTGCTCTTCATAAAAATTAAACAAAACAAACATAACGTGTAACACACAGTAACTGCAGCCTTCGAAAACCTTTGAAATTCTGCGAATTCAAAGTCTGCGTATTTTCCACATTCAGTCTTGTTTGAATTACCAATTTTCTTCTTGCTATCAATCTGCGAATTCAATCTTGCTATCAATCGTCCGCCATAGTTTCTTCTTCACCAAGCAACTGAACCATAATCGTACGCCCTCTTTCTCCTTTACTCTTGTTTGAATTACCAATTTTTTTTGATTTTTTTTGGGTTATTAGGTTTTATGAATGTTTATGTGGTTTTGATGTTGAATATATGATGTATAATTTGTGGTTTTGATGTTGAATATATGGTTTGTATGTGATTTGGATGAGGAATATGATGTATATTGTGGGTTAATGTATATGATGAAGGGTTAGATATAATGTCTATGCCTAGTATGTTTTTTCTGAAATTCGTGATGTTTTTTCTGTCCTCATTCAACTGAGTCAAACACCCTTAAATCACTAAGATAGAAAAGGCAGCAGTGGTTAGTTGGGAAGGCTCGGCTGAAATTGCCACCCCTGGTTTCTATCATGGCCAATTCAGTTGTAGGAATGTAGGCAGAGGGAGTAGAAGCAAATAGACTAAAATCGTGAACCAGAGTTCGTTGTTCATACATTGAGTGTTCATATGACGACTTATATAGCATAGACTGTTAACTATTAAGCGGCTTAGAAACGGGTTGGTATTACCTATTAAGCGTACAGAGGGCAAACTGTTACGAGATGACGAGCTGAAATTGATATTGGCTCTGGGTCTGCCTACTACCCTGATGACTTCAAATAGGATTGTTTATTTCATATGACTTCAAATAGAATTGATTGCAATCCTGTCAAGAAAAAAAGTGAGAAATATGTTAGTTCGTTGTTTAACAAGACATTAGATGCATATTATCAATGAAATCCCACAGTCTAAATCATACACAAATCAACTGTTATCGTCCTTAGTATTATTATCGTCCTTAGTATTATTATTGCTATTAGTATTATTATTGCTATTAGTATTATTATCGTCCTTAGTATTATTATCGTCCTTAGTATTATTATCGTCCTTAATATTATTATCGTGATATTATTACTATTAGTATTATTATTGCTATTAGGATTATTATCGTTAATAATTGAATTATGAATTTAATAATTGAATTATGTTGTAATTATGTAGCCGAATATGGCTCGTACTTGGATGATTAATGGGAAAAAGGGCGAAGTAGAATATGATGCCGGGTTAGCTGAATTTTACGACTTCGTAATAAAGAACGTGAAAGACAAATCTAGTATGGCGTGCCCTTGTGATATGTGCCGGAATATTAGGTATATGAGCTTTGGAGATGTAAGAATACATTTAAATAAGACAAATTTTAATCCAAAGCACACTTGTTGGATTTTCCATGGAGAATCAAAAAATTTAGATGGAATAGATGTCCAATTTGGGGAGATTGAGAGAGAAACATGCTTGAGTGACGATGAAGAGCCCGATGAGTCTAATTCACTAGAAGATCCGGGTTGTAATATGAATACTGAGGCAGGAGATGGGTGTGACGATATGTTGGATAAATCATGGGGAGATATGTTTGGAGGTGATGAGCAAGAAGGTATTGTAGATGAAACTGATGAAGATCTTGATGAAAATGATTTGGAGGATACTAGTGTTGTATTGGAGAAATTGAAAGATTCTGAAGTGCCTCTTTACAGTAGTTGTAAGCACACTAAATTGGCAGCTCTTGTTAATTTATATAATTTAAAAGCAACAAATGGGTGGAGTGACAAGAGTTTCACAGACCTCCTGAAATTATTAAAGGACATGCTCCCCGAAAATAATGTACTTCCCGATCGTACATATGAGGCAAAGAAGCTACTTAGGGGAATTGGTATGAAATATGAAAAAATCCACGCATGTCCCAATGATTGCATATTATATCGCAAAGGATATGCTAATCTCACTAGTTGTCCAGTGTGTAAGGAATGGCGATATCAAAAGAAGGAGGGGATCCCAGCTAAAGTTTTGTGGTACTTTCCAATAATTCCTAGGTTGATACGATTATTTGCGAATAAAGATGATGCCAAATTACTCACATGGCATAGTACATCAAAAGCAAATGATGGGAAGTTAAGACACCCGGCCGATGGGAAAGACTGGAAGTTTATTGATGCAAAATATCCCGAGTTTGGCAAAGAACCCAGAAATCTCCGCCTTGCACTCTCCACTGATGGGATGAATCCCTTTGGAAATTTGAGTAGTCAACATAGTACTTGGCCGGTGTTTTTAGCTATTTACAATTTGCCTCCATATCTTTGCATGAAACGAAAATATTTGATGTTGTCTCTATTGATTTCTGGTCCTAAATAACCTGGTAATGATATAGATGTCTACTTAGAGCCTCTTCTCGACGATTTGAGATTGTTGTGGGATGAAGGGATACGAGTGTTTGATGCCTACCAGAATAGTTATTTCAATTTGAAAGCAATGTTACTATGTACTATTTCTGACTTTCCTGCGTATGGTAATCTATCTGGACACACTGTGCACGGGAAAGAGGCTTGCCCCTTGTGTGGAGAAGATGTCGATTCTTGTTATTTGAAGTTTTCTCGTAAGCAAGCGTACTTGGGATACCGTAGGTTCTTGGACCCTGATCATTCATATCGTAAGCTACAAAAACCATTCAATGGAAAACCTGAACATCGATCTCCTCCTAAGATATTAACCGGTCATGAAGTATATGAAAGAGTGAAAAAAATTGAGATAACTTATGGGAAGAAGGGTTCTAAATTAGCGTCTCGGGGATATAAGAAGATGTCTCCTCTTTTTGAAAAACTTCCATATTGGCGTGACCTTTCTATAAGATATTGCTTAGATGTTATGCATATTGAGAAAAATGTGTGTGACAATATAATCAACACTCTTCTGAATGTTCCGAATAAGTCAAAAGACAACACATCAGCTAGGATGGACATGGTGGATATGAAAATCAGACCTGAGTTGGCACCAGAAAAGAAAGGAACACAATATTATTTGCCTCCGGCTGCTCATACACTTTCAAGAAAGGAGAAAACAGAGTTTTGTGAGTGCTTAAGTAGTGTTAAAGTGCCGGAGGGATATTCTTCCAATATCAGCAGCCTAGTATCAATGACAGATCTTAATAAGCTTGTTGGTTTAAAGTCTCATGATTGTCATACTTTGATGCAACAACTACTACCAGTGGCTATACGTTCGATTTTACCTAAAAAAGTTCGATTCGCCATAAGTAGGTTTTGCTTTTTCTTCAATGCCATATGCAATAAAGTGTTAGATCCCAAGGATTTGGAGTCTTTGCAAAAACTAATTGTCACTTCTCTTTGTCAATTGGAAATGTACTTTCCTCCTTCATTTTTCACAATAATGGTGCATTTAACTGTACACTTGGTTAGAGAAATCAAATACCTTGGTCCAGTTTATCTAAGGTATCAATATCCTTTTGAGAGATTGATGAAAGTGTATAAGGATTATACATCTAATAGATATCGTCCTGAAGGGTCTATTGCTGAGCGTGCAATCACGGATGAAGCACTTTTTTATTGCTATGCACACTTGTGAGATTCTGAGCTACCTGGGATTCCTAAGAATAGACACAGTGAGTGGATGATGGGCAAAGGTCTTAGGGGTCATGTTCGTCTAGATATGGCAACTGAGAAATGGCATATAGCACATACATATGTTCTTCATAACGAGGATGAGGTACAGCCGTACATTGAGGAACACAAGGCATTGTTGAAGGCGAAGCATCGAAATAAATCAGAGATGTGGATCGCAAGTGAGCACAATAAGACTTTTAGAGTTTGGTTCAAGGGTCGAGTTATAGAAGACTTGCAACAATATCCTGAGTATACTTTTTCTAGATTACAGAGGCTTTGTTTTGGGCCTAAGACTTTTGCATCTTCTTATACTGGTTATGCCGTTAATGGATCCACCTTTTACACTCGTGGGCAATATGACATGAGCACGATGCAAAATAGTGGTGTTAGTGTAGAGGCAGAAGGCATGCATTTTGCTAGTTCGAAAGATAAGAAACCAGTTTTAAGTCAAATGCATTATTATGGATTCATTGAAGAGATTTGAGAGTTAGATTACACAGATTTTCTAATACCTATATTTGGATGCAAGTGGATTGAAACTACTAGTGGAGTTCGCAAGGATGAACTAGGATTCACCTTAGTAAATCTTAATAAATTTGGTCATAAGGAGGATCCTTTTATTATAGGGACACAAGCGAAACAAGTATTTTATGTCACCGATCCATCGGATAAAAAGTGGTCAGTTGTGCTATCTGTAAGAAGTAAGACCACAATGGATAGTTGCGATGACGATGTGGTATTTGAGGGCTTTGATCCTCGTGTACCACATTTAGATGATACGGATACTGTAATAACCCGTGTTATTACTTTATATTTAAAGTAATCGCGACTCGACATCGGATATATATATATATCGGAAATTAGTTGGATACGAATCGTTTACATTGTTTCATACATGTTCTAGCTTCGATAGGTGCTTTGTTTCATGTTATTGTTATATGTTTTTGGTGGGGTTTGATCCTATGACCACCTGGTAACCATGAGACGAGAGGTCTTGGGCCTCGTTTTGCGTGCAAGGCCATTAGAGCGCATGATCACGTCCAACCCTAACAACCCTAACAACCCTAAGACTTTTACATTATAACACCCTTCTTCCCAGCCGCCATATAAGAACCTTTTCTAGCAGCCTTACCCTATCACGTTTACTCAATCATCACCTCGAGCCCTTAGCCGCCACATCAGAGATAAGAACGGAGGGTTGAAGCAGTAGGTCTAACCACCCTAGGGACCGTCGTTTTGGCCGTGAAGAAGGTAAGTCACACCACCATTTTCTGGGTTATGTTTGTGGTATGGCTTTTGTGTTGCTTTCGTTTGGTCTGTGTTCAGTGTTGTCATGCTCTGTTGACACGGTCGTGTGGGTGGTGTTGGGAAATAAGTCCTCAACAATAGTGCGATCACGTAATTAAATCTCATAACAAGAATGCGCAAGGGATGATACGAATTATTAGTCAACTGACCAACATTAATCGGTAATGATTGGCTAGCTAGAGTTTGACATTACTGTCGTATGACGGTGGTGGTCAGTTGATCCCTTTAGGTCACACCTTTAGGACAATTCCCTTAATTGATAAAGTGATCAAATGTATATTGATACGATTTGATCATATTCCTTAAACTCGTATATCGAGAAATTAGAGGTTAAATCTTAATGTAAGATTTTTGTTTAAAATTGAAACGTGTCAATTGTTAAACATTAAACGATATTTTATTATATCGTCACTAGAATGAATTGGGTTATGATTAATACAAAGGTTGTAAATCGTATTGACGATTATTATAAGTGACCATTTTACATCTAGTAATTTCGAATTACTTGTCAACTTGATAAATGAGATTTATTAATTTATGAATAATATTTATTTGATAAATATGTATGATTAAATTAAAACAATTGTTATTTTATGACATATTGGATGTCGCATAACATAAAATTGTAATGTTGATAAAAATGTAAAATTAGGTCCATATTAGTGTATGTGTGTACCGGTTTTGTATGGTTTAAGAGCATGTTGAGTGTTATTTAATTAACACAACATAATGATTAAAGTTTACTTAACTTTAATTAGGGTGTTACCTTGAGCCACCCTATTTTACATGGGAAAGTGTTGTTGTTCCCTTTTGATCTCTCCATGCCCGGCCACACACACAACAACCCACAACACTCCTTAAATTAATAGGTTAATTTAAGTTTAGGGTTAGTGAGATATATAAGCTCTCTAATACCCATTTTTATTCTAGTGTTAGCCGAAAAAATAACAAGGAAGAGAGATTATTTTTCTACCTCTAAAATATATTATAAAGATAATATTTACATACTAGTAGTAGTATTTGTATTTTATATTCTAATAAGAGTGATTAGAATAAGTTTAAGGAATAACCGATTTCTTGTCTAGCACTAATAAGGGTTCGGTTCTTAAGGGATTGTCTTGGTGCATCCGGAGGAGGTATTCTAATTTGGGTACTTTGGAGGATCATCCTTGCCAAGCTTGGACCGTGTGTAAGGGCTCGTTTTCTCCTTACTTCTGCATTTAGTAGCATGCATAAGATCTAATTAACGAGTTTATTATTTTGTTAATTAAAAGTTAATTAAAGGTTTTGTTAGTATGACTAAATTAGTTTATGAGCAACTAGTTAAACCTTTCAATTGGTATCAGAGCAAAAGGGTTGTTTGCATGCTTTCCGTTTCGTTTTTACGGAGTTATTAGGATAACAAAATAAAACTTGATAATTTTCGTTTTGATATATGATATGCACGAAATTAATTTAGCATGATACCTACTGTTTTCTAATATGATTTAGAATATTTGGAATATATTTTGCATGAATATTGATCATTGGTATTTTAATTTCGGTTTTTAATACGTTTTAATGGTTAAAAATGATTAATTTCGGGAAAAATAGTTAAAATAAACTTCTGGCCGAGATTTTTCAGTATGATATCACATGTATTTTCTATAACATGAATATGAATTTTCGTAAATTATAGACCCTTAAATCGTGTGATATGAATTTTAAGTGTTAAAATGCAAAAAGATGAATAAAAATGGGTTAAAATAGTTATATTATGAATTTGACTATAAAAATTTATGAGGATGTCACATGCAATATTTAAAATTAATGTTGAATTTTCCAGAAATTTATCTCGAAATATTGCAATATTATAGATTTTTAGTGTAAAAATCGGGTAATTAGTGACATAATTTCGACTTTAATAGTTTAAGTTGGAATTTGGCCATAAAAATTTAACACGATGTCATATATATTATTTCCAGCATGTATAAAATTTTCGAGAATTTTATCTTATTTTATGCTTGAGAAATAATTTTAAATGTTAAAATCGTATGATATATGACGTAAATCGTTAAAATTTGCAAATGTTGTTAAAAATGGCCGAAAATGTAACCCATATTAGTCATATGTGATATGTTCATCATGAAAATATTCTTGGGAGCCTAAAGTTTCAGATTTGATTTGTATTGATTTAATTTTGTTTTGTTAAAAGTAGCATTTAAAATTAAATAAAAGGAGGCATTCTTTAAAATTTCGGCTATGGGGCAATGTGCCATTTAATTTTCTGTCCATCTTGTGTTCTTAAAATGTTTTGGAAGGTATAAAAATATTATTAGTATTTAATTTGCATTTATGAAGTTAATTATTGAATTTTCCGACTTAAATTGCTCATTTTACGTGTTATTTTCGAAATAATAATAAAACCGTATAAAATACTAATATTTTAACTTTCTGAAAATTTTAAGAACATTCTGGATTTTTCAAAATTTGATTTTTGAATTTTCGAAATTTTAATGTCTCTTTTGAATTTTATATTATTTTTCCCGAAAAACCGAGTAATACCGATCAATATTATAATATATTAAGTTAATTCATGTTCAAAGTTTGAGTAAGACTAAATTTTGAATCCTATGCGAGTTAGGATGATTAACTTAAGGATGAAAACCGTTTCATTTAATGCATAGTGTTGTTAAACGTTAAAACACGCAATTCCATAAAAACCGAGGTTTACGAT
Source organism: Silene conica (assembly GCA_029255685.2). Lineage (NCBI taxonomy): Eukaryota > Viridiplantae > Streptophyta > Magnoliopsida > Caryophyllales > Caryophyllaceae > Silene > Silene conica. Next base: position 30,460,365 of record CM055317.2, on the reverse strand, counting down.
AACTATTTAAATAAGTGTTTTAAATAGGACGATTTGGCTTAGGATTTGCATGTTAATTCATATTTATATAAGCATTGCATATTTTATATTATGAATGTCATGATTTTATTTACGTAATTTTGGGAATTATGTAATTTACTTAGTATGGCCTTAGTTTTAAATCGGTATTTCCCGTAACGTAAGGGGTTACCGATTCGGTTGTAATTTTGTGATCTCGTATCACCCAATTGTAATTTATTTCTATTTTATAATGTATAAAGTAGACTAGAAAAGTTGTAATATTTGTAAAATCCGGAGTTCCTTGAAGACGGTGCCATTCGGAAAGGAGTTCCGAGCAAGACGGTGTTTACCTCGAAGTGCGTGCCGCGTGAAGTTCAAGGGACCAAAGGAGTTGGTTTCCGAATTTGTACTTTATTATTTCTTTTCTAGGAAAGGCCATACTAGGGTTTATTTATGCTTTTATTTTGCTTTTATATGTTTGCATGCATAGCCAAATCGTCATACATCGTATCATGCATGTTTCGACCTAGTCGACCTAGTCTTTTATTTTATCGAAAATTCACCGACTTAGTTCACTTACACGGAGATAGATAATAATTTGACTAGATCTCTTACATATAAATATTGAGACTTAGCCTTACCAAAGAGTACGGACCCATGAATCCCTTCTTCACAAGAACGTAGGCTCGGCTACACCGGGGTACTAAAATTGTCACGTTGGGTAAGTGGGGTAATAAGATTACACCTTGAAATTTGGTTGATCTCAACGAAAGTATTCGTAACCGTAGTTGCAATAAGTTCGGGCTAAAGATAATTTTAAGAAAATTGTCGACCGAGAGTTCTAAGAGTAGAACCGATTAAAGAGTTAATCCACCAAATTATACCAATACGGGTTGAATCGGCTACACCGTGCCCGGATTAGTATGGGTTTGGGTCTCGGGATTGTTTACTTAATTGGGTAAGAGATCATTAAGTAAATACATAACTAAACTTGTTAAAGTTTTTAGTTTAAAATTATGAATTTAAAATGATGTTGTTTTTCCTTTTATTATTGTAGTTTAATTTTCAACATCGACTATGGCAACCAACGCTCCACCTCTCACTAACGTATCATGGCTTCGATCCTTTATGGATCGTTGTAAACTCGATAAGCATGGTTCCAATTTTAAGGATTGGGATGCGCAATTACAATTGGCCGCTCAAGGTGACGATAAGAGTCGTTACCTATCTGAAGCCGCTCCTCCCGCACCGAACGGTCGTTTGTCCGTCCAAAATCGTGAGGCTTATGAAGCTTACATGAAAGAGTCTTCCGCTCTTATGAATGTGCTCATCTTCTCCATGGAGCCGGATCTCCAAAGGAGTATGATTAAGTTGACCACATCGTATGAGATATACACCAAGCTTGCGACCATGTTTTCGCAAACTCCAAGAGTGATTCAATACGAGGCGGCTTCCGCCTTCTTTGACATAACATTCAAGGAAGGGCAAAAGAGAAGCCCTCATGTACTCAAACTCGTTGAGCTCGCGGAGACTCTAAAAGCTCAAAATGTTGATGTTCCCGACTCTCTTATCATTGATCGAGTTCTTCACTCGCTCAATAAGGTTAAGGCGTATGCTCAATTCCGGGTGAATTTCAATATGCGAAACCAAGAGACCTCGTTAGACGAGTTGCATAAGATGCTAGTCCAAGCCGAAAGGGACATGGGACTTCATGAAAGTTCCACCAAGGATGTTTTAAACATCGAAAAGAAAGGGAAAACGAGCTTCAAGAGGAATGCCTCTAAAGGCAAGGGCAAGAAAACGTCCAAGCCCAAAGCGACCAAAGAAAAGACCTTTTCGAAAGGCGCTTCCACCTCGTCTTCTAAAGAGCAAGACAAGTGCCATTATTGCACGAGGATCGGTCATTGGAAGAGAAATTGCCCCAAATACTTAAGCGATCTCAAAAATGGGAAGGCAACCGCCGTAGGTAATAATTCTCGCGTATAATTCATGTCGTTTATCAACTTATGTATAGTGATACAAATGTGTTGATATTTACCCTTTTTAAATTGTTTTAAAGGGGCATCTTATAAAGATAAGGGCAAGGAGAAGGAAGCTTGAGGTTCCTTACTTGGATGGCTCCGGTAGCCTCCAATTGATCGAAGACTTGAAGAGCTAGGCTCTAATTTTTCATATCGTCTTCTTTCATATTTTGCATTTATTTAAGGAACAATTTAATTTTCTTGTAAGACAAGGATTAAAATCCTAAAACAATTGTTGTAATTTTGGATATTAGTGACTTGGTTTTTAACCTGAGTCACTACTTTTGTTCTTAATCAATGTTTTGATTTATCAAATAAATTGCATACCTTGTTTAAAACATGAATAAAAGTGATTATATCACGCAATAAACATTGATACGATCAAGTATAACATAATCAAAGAGTTGATTAAAACGGAGAACAATACCACATGAGGTACTTTCAATCATTTTGAGAAAATGTTAATTCATTATACGATGATCATTTTAAGTGAAAATGAGAATGAATTAATTATACCATAAAATTATATACATTGGTCCGATCGAAAGAAGCTATCCTTGTGCAAATAAGAGTTATTTCAAAGGATAGAGTGGGAGAAAATATTTCGACCTACAAACCAATGATATAACTATAGGATCTTAGAGAAGATTCCTGAAAGGGTTCTCAAGAAGAAACCTATAAAGACACTGAAGAAACTACGGGAGGACACTCGAAGAAAGAAAGGTTCTTTATGTTCATTGTTTCAGTGGGAAACCCCGTATGAATTCGGAAGGTAGATCGGCTCCATGAGAATAGTGATTTTTCAAAGATTATAAGATAATAGAGGAGAAATTATCTATCTGTTCGGAGGGAGAGATCGATTCCTTGAAATAATGATTTTCTATGATTATAGGATAATAAAGGAGAAATCATCTCAGTCAAGTGTGTCTAAAGGTATGATAAGATAAGATGGATCACTATAGAGATAGTGATAATGATTCGAGTAATAGTTTAACATGCGTGAAATGAAAGGTTCATTTAAGACATCGAGAGATATTGTTTTTAGTGGGAGCGATATTCAAAAGAATTTAAACCTACCATTTTGAGAGAATGGGTGATTCTTTAAGAGTAAAGAATAAGAGGTTCTAAATTCAGAGATATTGTTTTTAGTGGGAGCGATGTTCGATAAGAATTTAAACCTACCATTTAGAGAGAATGGGTGATTCTTTAAGAGTAAAGAATAAGAGGTTCTAAATTTAAATGAACAATTGATTTATATCATGTGATGATGGAGTTTTAACGGGAAGGTTTATTATATGGATAATAACAGGTCGCCCATTAGATATCAAATTGACTTGATATGCTATATATAGCCAAGATGAGTGAAAATTATTAAGAATGATGAAATCATAAATAAACTACAATGTAGATTTCAGTACATAAGTGACAAAAGGAGTGATGCCCTAATCCCTCCAAGTATATCGATACGTCACAAGTTATAAGATAACAGTGGGAGCTTTCCTCCGGAAAGGAAACTCAAAATCTAGAAAGAGTTCTAAGATATGTACTCAAATAGAATCATATTATACGGGATAATATGAGATTGAAGGAGACCAAAATTTGTAAGTTTTGCAATCATGAATAAAGGGTTATTCGCAAAACACTAATACAAATAGATGATTGTGCATCAAAATGCAATGTAATAGTGTTGACTATTGTTGCATGACAACATCATTTGAGTTATGATTAACTCAAGATAAAAGATACTTTATCAGAATCCAAATGGGTTGTATGAGACAATATTGAACCCCATAAGTGAACTGGATTGACTTAGTATGGCCCCTAGCCGCTTACATGAGGTGACGTCTCAAAGCGACTAGAGTGTGAGGCGATTGATGGCAAGTTCAAGAGCCATAGAGTCATATGTGATGACTAGTCGATCACACAGGCAGACTGTAAGAGACACTCTGTCGGGCAATGTGACCGCTTATAGAGTTCTGGAAATTTTATAGCCGGGTCGTGGCGAGAGCTGCTATAGTATTCTTGTGAGTCAATTCTTTGACTAAAGACTACTCTCCCAAGATGGTACAGCCTAGGCATAACCTTGATCCATTCTCTACGACTTTTCGTAACTGGAGTCAAATGGGATTGTTTTGGGTTGTGACTAACTGTGACTAGTTGAAGGAAGTAGTGCGATAGAAATTGTCCACCCCTTGTCAGGGTTGTTCAAATCTCAGGGCCACTCGAGGAGAAGTTAACTGGAAATGCGTGGCCACGCTCGGAAGGTATCTATGGTAGATAATTCCGGTCAGACAGTTATTCTCCAGATCGAGGAAACCATTCATGATATGATCAAATGCAAGAACGACCAGAGAGAGACATCTTGCATTGAGTGGGAGATTGTAATAGGACAAGAGAATTGGTGACGCACACTTGTCGAGGACAAGTGGGAGATTGTTGGGAAATGTGTCCTCAACAATAGTGCGATCACGTAATTAAATCTCATAACAAGAATGCGCAAGGGATGATACGAATTATTAGTCAACTGACCAACATTAATCGGTAATGATTGGCTAGCTAGAGTTTGACATTACTGTCGTATGACGGTGGTGGTCAGTTGATCCCTTTAGGTCACACCTTTAGGACAATTCCCTTAATTGATAAAGTGATCAAATGTATATTGATACGATTTGATCATATTCCTTAAACTCGTATATCGAGAAATTAGAGGTTAAATCTTAATGTAAGATTTTTGTTTCAAATTGAAACGTGTCAATTGTTAAACATTAAACGATATTTTATTATATCGTCACTAGAATGAATTGGGTTATGATTAATACAAAGGTTGTAAATCGTATTGACGATTATTATAAGTGACCATTTTACATCTAGTAATTTCGAATTACTTGTCAACTTGATAAATGAGATTTATTAATTTATGAATAATATTTATTTGATAAATATGTATGATTAAATTAAAACAATTGTTATTTTATGACATATTGGATGTCGCATAACATAAAATTGTAATGTTGATAAAAATGTAAAATTAGGTCCATATTAGTGTATGTGTGTACCGGTTTTGTATGGTTTAAGAGCATGTTGAGTGTTATTTAATTAACACAACATAATGATTAAAGTTTACTTAACTTTAATTAGGGTGTTACCTTGAGCCACCCTATTTTACATGGGAAAGTGTTGTTGTTCCCTTTTGATCTCTCCATGCCCGGCCACACACACAACAACCCACAACACTCCTTAAATTAATAGGTTAATTTAAGTTTAGGGTTAGTGAGACATATAAGCTCTCTAATACCCATTTTCATTCTAGTGTTAGCCGAAAAAATAACAAGGAAGAGAGATTATTTTTCTACCTCTAAAATATATTATAAAGATAATATTTACATACTAGTAGTAGTATTTGTATTTTATATTCTAATAAGAGTGATTAGAATAAGTTTAAGGAATAACCGATTTCTTGTCTAGCACTAATAAGGGTTCGGTTCTTAAGGGATTGTCTTGGTGCATCCGGAGGAGGTATTCTAATTTGGGTACTTTGGAGGATCATCCTTGCCAAGCTTGGACCGTGTGTAAGGGCTCGTTTTCTCCTTACTTCCGCATTTAGTAGCATGCATAAGATCTAATTAACGAGTTTATTATTTTGTTAATTAAAAGTTAATTAAAGGTTTTGTTAGTATGACTAAATTAGTTTATGAGCAACTAGTTAAACCTTTCAGGTGGTGCTCGGGGTCGTGTCAAGGGGGCAGTGTCAGTAGGTTTGGGTGGTTGTGGTGTCGTCAGAAGGGGAGGCCGTGGAGCCTGTTCACCACGGGTTTAGGATCAGAGTCAGGGGTTCGGTGGTAGTTTCGCTCAGGGGGTAGTTTGGGGGTGGTATTACTGTCGACTCGGGGGAGGTCAATACAGTAATACCACCGTGGTTGGAAGGTGGTTGTCGGAGGTGTGGTTTGGTGGAGTTGTGGGTGGTGTTAGGGGTGCAGATAGGGGTTCGAATTGGGGCTTTGTTCAGGCGGTCAGGGACTCGTGCGTGGTCAGGCCTGAGTTTAGCGAGTCGTGTCGGACTCGCCGGCGGTGGTCGCTCAGGTTGGTGGTGTCAGTGAGGTAGTGGGGTGTCGGTAGTGTCATGGGGGGTGGTCTGATGGTGGTCGAGGTGGTGGTAGGCGGCGAGGTAAGGGTCTGAAGTGGGGTTGGAGGCTGTCGGTTTTGGGGCTGTTTGATTGTTCTTGTTTTTCTTATTCTTTTTACACTTTTTATTATTATTATTATTACTAATATTTTTATTGTTCTTATTATTATTTCTATTATTATTTGTATTGATGATTTTAGAATAATTGTATTTATGAGGTGATATGTTATTTATGGTATACATATAATTAGTATTTATGGTAAAGATTTAGATTTGAATTTCAAAACCCAAGTGTTATTTAATTGTGGTAGTTACTATTTTTAGAAGCTACTATATTTAGAAAGTTACTATTTTTGGGTGACTCGGTTGTTGGGAAACTTTCTAAATATAGGAAGTGTCTATAAATAGAATGTGTGCATGTTACATGAGAATTATGAAAGTATTAATTTAAGTAATATACTTTTAGGAGGAAGTTTTCGTGTGGAGCACTTTTGAGAACAGTCGTGCAGTTTGCCTTTTCTTCTGCATTTACGAGGTAGGGGAAATACGATGCATATTACAATGATTACTCAGTTGTTATTGATGATTACTATGAATGTTTTATACTAATACTTGGTTGGTATATTATGATATTTGATTATATATATTCTGTGATACGATATGTGGTGCGGAGATAAAAGGGTCTGTGTGGCGCGGAGATAAAGGGTCTGTGTTTGGTGCGGAGATAAAAGGGTCTGTGTGGCGCGGAGATAAAGGGTCTGTGTTTGGTGCGGAGAAAAAGGGTCTGTGATTCGGGGTGGAGAAGTTCAACTTTCTATTTATAGTAATGTGGTTTAAATTACAGTTTTCTCTACTCAACCTCGTGGTTGACCCTGTGTATTCGTGATCACCTGTGATGAACCAATTATTGGGGAGCAGATTGACAGGTTAAAGGCTATGGGAGCTTAGGGAAGGGAGAAGCATGGACTCGGACCTGCCTAGAGCTTAGATCACATAAAAATAGTCTATGAGTTGTACTTTCTATTGATCCGAACAGTTTTATCATTTAGATATGTAAGAACATGTTTGAGTTTAAATTTAATTTAAAGTACTGTTTATCTTCCTTTGTATCTACTGCCTCGGGAAACCGAGATGGTAACACCTGTGTTTATCTGAGGAGTCCTAGTTCAGGCCCTTAAATAAATGGGGGTGTTACAAAGTGGTATCAGAGCGAACGATCCTCAGGCCTAACCTAATGAACCCAATGAATGTAGGAGAGTCTAAATAAAATGAACCCCCGGGATAGGACTGTTAGGAGCACACAAAAGGGGAAGTATGAGTCTGGGGCCCCCTCACACCGAACCATTGGCCCTATCAGTCTTACCCGGGAACCCAGAGTGCATATACGAGAGAAGAGGGTAGAATAGGAGGTGGTGAAAGTGATAGCATACTGTGAAAAGTATATTATGAGAATTCTGAGCATAAGAAACTTTTGGAAAAGCCGGAAGGGGCATGAGCATGAATGAACCTTTATTGTTTAAATAAAAGGTATATCTTGTTGTGGTATGTTAAGTGATATGAAACATGCTAGTAATTCTTCTTTCATCATGTCTAGTGATATGCGTTTATGTGAACCCTGAGCCATGTTATATAAGAAAAACTACTCTATATGATAAGTGTTTATAGATTTTGAATGCTTAGGGAGCATAGCCCTAAACCAAATGGGTACCCATGTACGTCGGGACTCATTCTTTTCTTGTTTTATAGTATGCCTCCGCGAAGAGAGAATGCCGTTAACATCACCCAAGAGGAGGTGGACCGTTTGATAGCTGAAAATGAGGCCCTAAAGGCCAAACGAATGGACTCCGCGAAAATGAGCACAATTATTGCAAGACACCACCCTACCCAATTCACTGGGGAGGGGGAACCTCATCTGTTAGGAGCTTGGTGCCGGGAATTCGATAACCTGTTCGAGTTGCTGGATTGCCCTGAAGAATTGACGGTAGACCAGGCTGCCCACTATCTGAGGGGTATGGCTGGAGATTGGTGGACCGCGAATAAGGGAGAGCTCCGGGAAGCAGCTATAGAGGCTGGATCCGCGTTTGTTCCATGGGACGCATTCCAGGGGGTTCTGAACGAGGCGTTTCTACCAGAATTCCAAAAGAGCAAGCTGAGGGAGGAGTTCGACTCATTCACGATGTCGGAGGACATGACCGTAGAGGTTTACTACAGGAAATTCATCCAGCTGGTACACTATGTGAGAGATATGGGATTTGACGATGCTATGCTAGCCATGAAATTTGAGAGGGGACTATCAATCGCCATCAAAAAGAGACTGATTGCAGCTCCGCCCACCACAATCCGTGACATCTATTTACGGGCTGGGGCGGCGGAAAGGCTTTCGGATATGATCAAAAAGGACAAACAGTCCAAGTCAGAAAAGAGGAAAGCTGAAACAGTAGCTGAGGGTTCAGGATCGAAAAAGCAAAGTAATAACAAGTACAGTGGGTATTTCGGGAGTAGTGCCCCTGGGGGTGGAAGGAATCAGAGTGGGGGCAACTTCAGGAGTGGGGGTTCAGGCAGTGGCTCGGTGGGAGTGGTCTGTTTCGGCTGCGGGAAGATTGGGCACAAACAGGCAGTATGTCGTTCTTCTGGAGGGAATCAGTCCGGGGGTTATCGCACGCCTACATCCGGATATCAGGGATCTCGCACGCAGTCCTATGGCAGCAGTGGTTATCGCACACCCATGACAAACTATGGTGGGGGTGCGAAGTCTGGAGGCAGCAGTAACTACCAGAGGAACTACAACAACAACAATCAGAACCGTTCATATCAGAATCAGTACAATGGAGGTGGGAACAGCAACAAGACGGGGACGGCAGGAAATCAGCAGACTGGGACATCTTCTGCCAACCAGAGTGGGGTCAAGTGCAGTGGCAAACTCTTTGCCATGGGAAAACAGGCCGCTCAAGATGACGCTCATGTGGTTACTGGTACTTTTCTTGTGAACTCTAAACCTACTTTCGTACTTTTCGATTCCGGTGCCACCCATTCTTTTGTGTCTAGAGACCATGTTAGAGTTTTGGGGCTTGAGAGGTTCGACTGGGTCGCGGACTCAGTGACCATACCTTCAGGAGAGTCAATAGCTTGTAATAGAGTCTATGGAAGTGTACCCATCAGAATCGGGGAAGCAATGTTCTATTGTGATCTCATAGAATTTCCGCTGGGAGGTTTTGAGGTGATCCTAGGGATGGATTGGTTGGGAAAGTATAGAGCTTTTATCGATTGCCACCAAAAGAAAATTTCCTTGAAGGGACCTAAGGGGGTGAGGGTGTCTTACAAGGGATACCGAGTCAAGCCAAAAATCAAATTCATATCTGTCAATACCCTGAAGTCTAGTTTGCGGAAAGGAGAAAGCTTAATTTTGTGCCAAATGTGGGATTGTGAGGCTGAGACCCCCAAGACTAGTGAGATACCTGTGGTACGGGAATTTGAGGGAGTTTTTCGAGACGACGTTCCAGGGTTACCGCCGAGGAGGGAAGTGGAATTTTCCATTGATATCAAACCAGGAGCGGGACCAATATCTAAATCACCGTACCGTATGGGGCCGAAAGAAATGGAGGAGTTGAAGAAGCAATTGGATGAGCTAGCTGAGAAAGGGTTCATCCGACCCAGTGTGTCGCCCTGGGGAGCACCTGTTTTATTTGTGAAAAAGAAGGATGGGAGTTTGAGGTTGTGTGTTGACTACCGAGAACTGAATAATGTAACCATCAAGAATCGTTATCCGTTGCCGAGAATTGACGACTTGTTCGATCAGTTAAGTGGGGCTGGGGTTTTCTCCAAGATTGATTTGAGATCCGGGTATCATCAATTGAGGATAAAGGATGAAGATATTCCGAAGACCGCTTTCCGAACGAGGTATGGCCATTATGAATTTGTGGTTATGCCCTTTGGATTGACTAATGCTCCAGCTGTGTTTATGGACTTGATGAATCGAGTCTTCAGCCCGTATCTCGACAAGTTCGTGGTGGTATTTATCGATGATATCCTGGTATATTCCAAGAATGCGGAGGAGCACGAAGATCATTTGAGGAAGGTACTTCAGACTTTGGAAGAACATAAACTCAATGCTAAGTTGAGTAAGTGTGAATTCTGGTTGGAGAAAGTGGCGTTCTTGGGGCATGTCATTTCCAAAGAGGGGGTATCTGTTGACCCTAGTAAAATTGAAGCTGTGACTAAGTGGCAAAGTCCGAAGAATGTGAGTGAGATCCGAAGTTTTCTGGGGTTAGCAGGTTATTACCGGAGATTCGTCAAAGACTTTTCGAAGATAGCAAAACCGTTGACGTCGCTAATGAGGAAGGAGAACCGTTTTGTTTGGGATGAGAGTTGTGAGAAGTCATTCCTAACCCTAAAGGAACGCCTGACAACAGCTCCTATCCTTGCTTTGCCAGTAGGGAGTGATAACTTCGAAGTTTATACTGACGCTTCCAAGCATGGGTTGGGTTGTGTGCTAATGCAGAATGGGAGAGTGATCGCGTATGCTTCTCGCCAATTGAAGACTTATGAAGAGAATTATCCGACTCATGATTTGGAATTGGGCGCTGTGGTCTTTGCACTGAAATTGTGGCGTCACTACCTTTATGGGGCCACTTTTAAGGTGTTTTCTGACCATAAGAGCCTGAAATATATCTACACCCAGAAGGAGTTGAACATGAGGCAGAGGAGGTGGATAGAGTTGATCGGAGATTATGATATGCAGATTGTCTACCACGAAGGCAAGGCAAATGTGGTAGCTGACGCTCTCAGTAGGAAGTCAATACATGCTTTGGATTGTGCCAGATCGAGAGGGAGGTTGTATGGTGAACTAAGAGAGATGGGAATATTCATGATCCGGAAAGGGGACACTCTTGGTGATTTAACAGTGGAGCCTGAGTTGTATGGGGAGATTCGGGAGTTACAGCAGAACGATGAGCGAATCCAGAAGTGGCGTTTGATGGTGGAGAATGGAAATGGTGATGAGACATCCAAGTTCAGTATTCATACCGATGGTAGTTTGAGGTTCAGTGGCGATGGTGTGTACCGAGTGTTGAGGAGCCAAAGAAGAAGATCCTGACTGAAGCTCATGCTACTCCTTATTCTGTTCACCCAGGGGGTGATAAGTTGTATAAGGATCTTAAGAAGACGTTTTGGTGGCCTAATATGAAGAAGGAAGTCGCAGAGTTCGTGTCGAGATGTTTGACTTGTCAGCGAGTGAAAGGGGAGCATAAGAGACCTCAAGGGAAAGTTCAACCGTTAGATGTGCCAGAGTGGAAGTGGGAGAACATTTCAATGGACTTTATCGTGGGGTTGCCTCGAACTCAGAGGGGCAACAACATGATTTGGGTAATCGTGGATCGTTTGACCAAGTCAGCTCACTTTATTCCCATGAAAGATACCTGGAGTAAAGCCGAGTTGGCTAAGTCATATGTTCAGAATGTAGTCAAACTACATGGCGTACCCAAAGACATTGTTTCTGATCGAGACTCGAGGTTTATATCCAGATTTTGGCAGGAGTTGCAGGCTGCTTTGGGTACCCAGCTGAAGATGAGTACAGCTTTCCATCCGGCTACCGATGGTCAGACTGAGAGGACAATTCAGACCCTCGAAGATATGTTGAGAGCTTGTGTACTTGAGTTCGGAGGATCTTGGGAGGATCGACGGGGGTTGATCGAGTTTTCTTATAATAACAGCTATCATGCAAGCATAGGCATGGCCCCTTTCGAGGCGTTATACGGGAGGAAATGTCGAAGCCCTGTGTGTTGGGATGATCGAGCCGATGTTGTGACATTGGGGCCAGATATGATTCAGGAGATGGTGGAGCAGGTCGGTTCAGATTATTCGACAGAGGATGAGGGCCGCTCAGGATCGACAGAAGAGCTATGCAGATCTAAAAAGGAGTGATATTTCATTTGGGGTCGGAGAGAAAGTATTACTGAAAGTCTCTCCGATGAAGGGAGTGATGAGATTCGGCAAGCGTGGCAAGCTGAGTCAGAAATTTATTGGACCATTTGAGATTTTGGACAGAGTTGGAGAGGTGGCATATCGCTTAGCTTTACCTCCAACCCTATCCAAGGTCCATAATGTGTTCCATGTGTCTCAGTTGAGGAAATACGTGAGTGATCCGTCTCATGTACTTCAGCATGAGGTGATTGAGGTAGATGAGCAGTTGGCATACGTTGAGACTCCGAGAGAGATTTTGGACAGGAAGGTACGGAAGACTCGTAATGGGGAAACATCCTTGGTGAAAGTCTTGTGGACAAATCATAATCAGGAGGAGGCTACGTGGGAGCCCGAGGCATCTATGAGGGAACGTTACCCACATTTGTTTGATTGAGGTAAGTTACGCGGACGTAACTTTTCTTTAAGGGGAGTGGAATGTAACATTCTACGTTTTAAGTAAATCTTTTGTGATGTTTGAGGTTCCAAGTGCGTTGAGTTGTTTGTTTTTGTCATCTGAGCATTGTTGAACTTCGGGACGAAGTTCATTTTAAGGGGGGAAGACTGTAATAACCCGTGTTATTACTTTATATTTAAAGTAATCGCGACTCGACATCGGATATATATATATCGGAAATTAGTTGGATACGAATCGTTTACATTGTTTCATACATGTTCTAGCTTCGATAGGTGCTTTGTTTCATGTTATTGTTATATGTTTTTGGTGGGGTTTGATCCTATGACCACCTGGTAACCATGAGACGAGAGGTCTTGGGCCTCGTTTTGCGTGCAAGGCCATTAGAGCCCATGATCACGTCCAACCCTAACAATCCTAACAACCCTAAGACTTTTACATTATAACACCCTTCTTCCCAGCCGCCATATAAGAACCTTTTCTAGCAGCCTTACCCTATCACGTTTACTCAATCATCACCTCAAGCCCTTAGCCGCCACATCAGAGATAAGAACGGAGGGTTGAAGCAGTAGGTCTAACCACCCTAGGGACCGTCGTTTTGGCCGTGAAGAAGGTAAGTCACACCACCATTTTCTGGGTTATGTTTGTGGTATGGCTTTTGTGTTGCTTTCGTTTGGTCTGTGTTCAGTGTTGTCATGCTCTGTTGACACGGTCGTGTGGGTGGTGCTCGGGGTCGTGTCAAGGGGGCAGTGTCAGTAGGTTTGGGTGGTTGTGGTGTCGTCAGAAGGGGAGGCCGTGGAGCCTGTTCACCACGGGTTTAGGATCAGAGTCAGGGGTTCGGTGGTAGTTTCGCTCAGGGGGTAGTTTGGGGGTGGTATTACTGTCGACTCGGGGGAGGTCAATACAGTAATACCACCGTGGTTGGAAGGTGGTTGTCGGAGGTGTGGTTTGGTGGAGTTGTGGGTGGTGTTAGGGGTGCAGATAGGGGTTCGAATTGGGGCTTTGTTCAGGCGGTCAAGGACTCGTGCGTGGTCAGGCCTGAGTTTAGCGAGTCGTGTCGGACTCGCCGGCGGTGGTCGCTCAGGTTGGTGGTGTCAGTGAGGTAGTGGGGTGTCGGTAGTGTCATGGGGGGTGGTCTGATGGTGGTCGAGGTGGTGGTAGGCGGCGAGGTAAGGGTCTGAAGTGGGGTTGGAGGCTGTCGGTTTTGGGGCTGTTTGATTGTTCTTGTTTTTCTTATTCTTTTTACACTTTTTATTATTATTATTATTATTACTAATATTTTTATTGTTCTTATTATTATTTCTATTATTATTTGTATTGATGATTTTAGAATAATTGTATTTATGAGGTGATATGTTATTTATGGTATACATATAATTAGTATTTATGGTAAAGATTTAGATTTGAATTTCAAAACCCAAGTGTTATTTAATTATGGTAGTTACTATTTTTAGAAGCTACTATATTTAGAAAGTTACTATTTTTGGGTGACTCGGTTGTTGGGAAACTTTCTAAATATAGGAAGTGTCTATAAATAGAATGTGTGCATGTTACATGAGAATTAGGAAAGTATTAATTTAAGTAATATACTTTTAGGAGGAAGTTTTCGTGTGGAGCACTTTTGAGAACAGTCGTGCAGTTTGCCTTTTCTTCTGCATTTACGAGGTAGGGGAAATATGATGCATATTACAATGATTACTCAGTTGTTATTGATGATTACTATGAATGTTTTATACTAATACTTGGTTGGTATATTATGATATTTGATTATATATATTCTGTGATACGATATGTGGTGCGGAGATAAAAGGGTCTGTGTGGCGCGGAGATAAAGGGTCTGTGTTTGGTGCGGAGATAAAAGGGTCTGTGTGGCGCGGAGATAAAGGGTCTGTGTTTGGTGCGGAGAAAAAGGGTCTGTGATTCGGGGTTGAGAAGTTCAACTTTCTATTTATAGTAATGTGGTTTTAATTACAGTTTTCTCTACTCAACCTCGTGGTTGACCCTGTGTATTCGTGATCACCTGTGATGAACCAATTATTGGGGAGCAGATTGACAGGTTAAAGGCTATGGGAGCTTAGGGAAGGGAGAAGCATGGACTCGGACCTGCCTAGAGCTTAGATCACATAAAAATAGTCTATGAGTTGTACTTTCTATTGATCCGAACAGTTTTATCGTTTAGATATGTAAGAACATGTTTGAGTTTAAATTTAATTTAAAGTACTGTTTATCTTCCTTTGTATCTACTGCCTCGGGAAACCGAGATGGTAACACCTGTGTTTATCTGAGGAGTCCTAGTTCAGGCCCTTAAATAAATGGGGGTGTTACAGATATATTCGAGCCTTCTAGTTTATATGTTCGTGATGACCATGACGAAGGGATATGGACCAATACCGAGTCTTCTTCTAAAAAACGCCCTCGCGGTTTTGACGCATGATTAGGTACAATTTATTATTATTATTATTATTATTATTATTATTATTATTATTATTATTATTATTATTATTATTATTATTATTATTATTATTATTATTATTATTATTATTATTATTATTATTATTAAATGCTTTTCCTTTTTTTTACTATGGGCAGCAACGACCTGACTTCAGTCCAAGCAACGCTTCAGTCCAAGCAACGCTTCAGTCCCATTATTACTATTATTATTATTATTATTATCATATAGAATAATTTAGTTTTCTTGGTTGTTTATTTTTGCTTAGTGGCAGTATGAGACTTGCTGTATGTACATCATCTGCTGAAATTCTTGTAATTGGCTCTATTATTGATGTTTTAATATAATTTCTCACATTTTACCGCTTTTCATCAGAAGCATTCCTCATCTACATTTCTTATATGCTTTCCTATCTTGCATGTTCCAGTGACTTGCTTTCCCTGTTGTGACTTGTTTTCCCTGTTGTGACTTGCTATCCCTGTTTTTTTTGTACAGTTGAACAATGGGCCCGCAAAAACGTAAAAGAAGTCGAAAGAACAACTCTGTTGAGGACGCAAGCGGAAAGAAGGGGATATCTTCTCACAGGGGCCGAACTGTTTTAGATATGGCTGCAAGAGCTATTAAAGAGAAACAACCCATACAACTTGAGTGGGACAAAGAAGATAAATTGCCGACAGGAAAATATGCATCTAAGTTTAGTTCATGGATAGGCGTGACTGTTCGGGGGAATGTTAGTCCCGCACTGGAGAGTTGGGAGGATGTGGATCAACCGACGTTGAACCTTATGCTGAGTGAACTGACGGTATGTTATTTTAACCATGTTCTAAGTTTTTTTTGCTTCATGTTCTAAGTTTTATGAATGTGGGTTGTACAGATATAAGGCCTATATAATGATCCTCTTATTATTTCAATGAAGTTGAAGTATGAGTTAATTTAGTGAAGAAATAAGCTTAATAGAACGGACTCAAACTCTGCCAAAATGTAATTGATGAAGGGCTTATTAGTTTGCTTGGGTTTGGGTGTTAACAATTTATGAAATACCATGTCACATGTACTGCTGCTCTATGCTACTACTTATTACTGCGTTTTCGAATGCTTTTATTAGTTAACTGTTGTACATCACTACTCATATGATCCTATTGTTGCTACTACTTCCTACCTTCGTGCATCATGACTATTAGTTAGCCTGTGGTTGAGCATGTTATAGTTGAGAAATGACTCATTGAGCATGTTATGTTATTAAAAGGTACAAAATCAAGAGTAAAAAAGATCATCTTCTACAATGTTGGTTCTAATTTGTGTATTAGCTTTACTAGTTACTAATTTAGTAGTGCCTCGGTCCTCGTGCATATTTGCATTGGTTCTACTAGTTTTATCTATTGTTGCTACACATTACTCTTTTGCCATTCTTTATTTCTGCACCTACTCCTACAATACTACCTGATCTGTCCCATTTTTGATAATATTTCAATTTAGTTGTGGTGTTACTCGAATGCGTCTATTACAGGTCTGATATGCGTCTATAACATGTCTGATATGGGTCTGTTACGGTCTCTTTTCTGGTCTGATACGGGTCTGATATAAGGTCTGTTTCGGGTCAGTTCCTGCGTCTATTTCAGGTCTGCTTCAGGTATGATTTATGCGTCTATTTCAGGTCCATTTTCTGGTCCATTCTCTGGTCTATTTTGGGTCTGTTTGGGTCTGGGTTTCACGTCTGTTTTCAGGTCCGTTTTGCGTCTGTTCTAGTCTGTTTTACGGGTCTGTCTGGTATGTGTTCTACGCCTGTGCAGGTCTGATATAAATGGTCCGTTTTCTGGTCTGTTTGTGGGTCTGAAATGCGCCTGTTTTTACGGGACTGATACGCGTCTGATACTGCCTCATCTGCATACCCCTACTCGCTCACTGTATCCTACATTACTACTGCTACATACCACACGCACTACTATCTGCTACTGTACTATATTGTCTATGTATACCGACTGCATATATACTTCACTCATGCTCACACGCACTACTACCTGCTGCTACCGTCACTCATGTTTGGGTCTGTTTGGGTCTATTTTTGGGTCTGTTTGGGTCTATTTTTTGGTCTGTTTGTGTCTATTTCAGGTCCATATCAGGTGGTGTTTGTTTATGTTGCAAGGGCCAACTACTGTGATCTTAAATAGTATGCCTATAGTCTATACGTGCTACTGCCTAACGTAATTGGGTTACTGGCCAGTGTTCATGACGTAATTGGGTTGCTGGCCAGTTCTTCCTGTGAACACCAGGCCAGTGTTCATGACGTAATTCGATGAATGCAGTAAGGTGGTGCAACGAGGATAATGGTGGTCCGTTGAACTTGGGTTATATGCTGAATTTTATCAGGGAATGTAGGAGATGGTGGCCGGGACTGGAAATTACGTATATGGGCAAGAAGTCGAATTCAGTTGCAGATCGTCTTTCAAACTTCAATGCTTGTTCAAACTTCAATGCTTGTTGCTTACTTCTTTCTTACACTCTCTCTGATGCTCATAGACATGGAATAGGCTCATCGAACTTCTTAGATGAATGGGAACTTCAATATATAGGTTGTTTATTAAATTGATGAACATACAAATGTAAAAATGAGTCTCAATATCTCATTTAACACTTTATCTTAGCCATAAAATTGCTTATTTCTCATGAACAGCTGAGATCATACAGTCGTGCAGATTAGCTTCAAAAAATTTGATTATAAATTTGATTGCTTACCATAGTAGGTTATTTAATTCATGGCAATTGTTAGTCTCGTTAAATAATGTGTAAGGTTGTCTAAGCTAATTAAAAGTTTGTTCATATTTCAGGGTGCTTTCCATGTCATTGAAGAGCGTCACGATTGGTGTCTCCAAAAGATGGCTGAATTATGGAGAAAATGGAAATGCACTTTGGTTCGTGAGTGGATGTATGATGAGACGGGAGCTATCCAGAAGACACCACCACCCTTGTATAAGCAGATTACACAAGATGATTGGAACAAGTTTCTGGCATCTCACACTAGTGAAAAATTCAAGGTAATATTTCTATTTTTGTAGACACGCAAATTATTTCATGATAATATATATATGTATATAGTATCTCGTACTATTTTTCACTCTATATGATTTATGTTATTAGGCGATCAGTGATAAGAACAAGGAGAATGCCTCTAAAAAAAAGGGGAAATACTTTGGCTCACGAGCAGGATATGATAACATTGACTCATGCTAAGGGTTCATTTATTCAGTGGCCGCAAAGTCATATACATAGTCCTGTTGATAAGGTAACTAAGATTTCTAGCTAGTATATATAATGATATAAGATACACTGAGAGTTATACCATTTATCAACTTATTTATGCCAACTTTTAGATAACCATGAAAAAGAATGATCAAGGAAAAAATAAAGCAGCAGCAGCAAAGAAGTCCAAGCCTCAGAAGTGTTCGCCCTCGATTTCGCCATCTTCTTTCCTTGGAATTGAAGTTAGTCACAATTTTAAGCAAAAGCAGAGGACCATGGATTTGAAGTTATTAGAAACTGAGGCTCGGGTTTTAAAGGCAAGTGGGACAATGATCACTGTTCCCATTGACGAACATGTGTTACACAATGAACAAACTTGCGACCTTAGTTATGAGGAGGTTGTTCATTTGTTAGATGAACAAATGATTGGTGCCTCTCACATCACACTCTTTATGAGGTTCGGTCTCTTTGTTTAAGCTTCCTCTTTGCAATCCCATTAGTATATATCTGATAATATGCAAACTAGTACTAGATAGTTACTATGGATTCTTATTGTTGTAGGTATTTGAGTGATCTTGCCGTTAGTATGCAAATTACTAGTTACTATGGATTCTTGTGCCCAGAGATAATGTCCTCAGAATCCGTTGCTCCGGATGAAAATTATCGATCCGATTATGTTGCTAGGGCAATGACATGTACCGATTGTGGAAAAGGTCGGAAACTTATATTTGCTCCATATGCCCAGGGGTACGTAATTATAAATTTCTTTTCATAGTATTATTATTGATGACTTGATTAATTATTTTATTATTTTTTGTCAATATTTAAGTTGATATCTTCGTTGTATTTTTCTATAACTTGTAGTAAGCATTGGATGTTGGGCGCGATCAATCCGGCTCAAAGTACAGTGTATTGGTGTGATCCTGCCGGACATACAGAGCCTCGTCAATTTTTTGTGGATACAATTACCAAGTATGTCTAACTTATTTATGATCTTTTTTTATTTTGCCTTCATATATTATACCTCCCGTTACTCCCCTGCATTTGTCTTAAAATGTTTCTGTAGGCTAGGAACAAAAGTTAAGCCACCCAAAAGCCATCAATCATAGACCTTAGCTTGTTTTTCTATTATACTTTAAATTAACGCTTCATTATCAACTAAAACTGAATAAATATATAAACCTGGCTATCTATATATACAGGGCCTTTGAGAAAAGGAACTCTATCGATCCACTTGTAAAATATGAGGCCAATGGCGTTGTTTGGAAAAAGATTAAGGTACTTCTTGTATATATAGTATATATCTATATATATCTTAACATATTGTTTCTCTTATTAAGTATAGTACATACATGTGCGTGAAGTACTTATTTATAATATGAGCTCCCCTTTCAGGCCCCTTTGCAGCCTTGTGGTTCCGTTTTATGTGGATATTATATTTGTCGATACATGTTGGACATCGTCAAAGGAAGATATGTTACTATTACTCCAAATGTACGTATGTTTTTGGTTTTTTAGTTCATCTACTTACTTACCTCTATCATTTTACTTATATAGGAGTCTTGGATAGAATTTTTCGCTAACCAATTTTTGAAAATTTGTTTGTAGTTCATGCTTAGAGCCCCATTGACATATTCGCTTGAGCAAATTGACGAGGTGAGGGATATATGGGCTAACTTTGCGCTACAGTTTAAGTCAGCCATGAACGATGATGAAGTTTAGCTTAAGTCGTAGCTAGATAGAAGTTTAGCTTAAGTACATACGTATTGTATCTAGAATTTGTGGATCGGAAAATATGTTGATATATATGAATGATGTAGTATGTTGATATATATGAATGATGTAGTTGTTGGAGCAATGTTGTTGTACGCTTATTTGCAGGAAGAATTATATATAATAGGCCGGAAGAATTATAAATTAATTTATTAAAAAAAAAATAGCAGGTGCAAAGAGAACGGTTATGTTCTCAAGCGTGCTCTATTAATTCAAAAATATGGCGCGAAGTTTGAACAAAAGAGAACGGTTCATCAGGCAACCGTGCTGGAAAGTGTGGTCAAAGAGACTGTTGAACAGGTGCAAAGAGAACGGTTGAAAATAGAACCGTTCTGGTATGTGACCTAAGAGAACGGTTTAAAAGGGGAAAGAGAACGGTTGGGCAGGACAAAACAGAACGGTTCAAAATAGAACCGTTCTGGTAAGTGACCTAAGAGAACGGTTAAAAAGGGTAAAGAGAACGGTTAAACAGGGCAAAGAGAACGGTTGAGCATGACATAAAAGAACAGTTCGTGTCAGAACCGTTCTGGTAAGTGCACAACTAAGAGCACGGTTGAACCGTTCTCTTAGGTAAAGAGCACGGCCAGGGGGAGCACGGTTCCGCCACTCATAGGAGAACGGTTTTTAACCGTCTTCGTATCTGTATTTTGTAGTAGTGTTTGGAACTTTTCATGTTGAACTTCTGGAGAATCAGGTTAAGGATCAAGGGGCCTCTTCCCAAGAGAGCGAGCCTGAGGGGAACTGAGAGCAGAAGAAGCTCTAGCCTCAGCATCTATGGCCTTAATTGAATTCTCAGCCCAAATAGCATCATCGTACACCTCTACGAAAGAAGTAGAATCTCTGCGAATCATACTCTCGATGCGGGCACCTAGCTTTCCTTTGTAGAAGTAGACTCCCTCGGATTCATCCCTTACGAACCGAGAAGCAAAGTAAGCCAACTGATTAAACTTGTCCGTGAATTCCTGCACTGTCATGTCTCCTTGCTTGAAATCCATGACTTCTTTGAGTCGCTGTGATCTGAGCTCCTTAGGGAAAACCTTGTCTCGAGCTTATCCTTAAAAGCCTCCCAATCGAACAAAGGATCAAGAGTGAAAGTAGGTCCAGTCAACGCCCACCACCTATCGGCCTCAAGGGTAAGAAAGTGAGTGGCACTAGTAGAAAAAAGTCTTTTTGAGGCGTCAAAAATATGGCTATTTGAGGCGTTTTTAGTGTAGAAGCAAATAAGGAGGCCGCAAATAGAAAATTCTATTTGCGGCGAAAAAAAACGCCGCAAATCAATAGCTATTTGAGGCGTTTTTATCAAAAAACGCCGCAAATAGTGGTGCTTATTTGAGGCGTTTTTGTTAAAAAACGCCGCAATAAGGGGGTTCTATTTGAGGCGTTATTCTCCAAAACGCCGCAAATGAGGGGTGTCTTTTTGAGGCGTTATTCGCCAAAACGCCGCAAATGAGGATTCTTTTTTGACGTGTTTTTGAGGCGTTTATTTTGAAGCCGCAAATAGATTTTATCGATTTAAAAATATATTTTAATAATTATTTGGGCCCATTTAATTTGATTCCTGCAATAGCAACAATTTCGATCTACATACCAGATTTCGTCCCACAATTATTACACAACTCGGCTTTGCCCAAATAAACCCGCCACTAATCATCACCCCTACTGACTGTATTATATCAGTCAGTACATGTAAGTCTGTGAATAGCTTCATATATACTTAATCAGCATCCAAGGACATCACTTACCATCAATGAAGATTTATATTCATTGCATTAGTCTTTGAGTATGGACTGGCCAGAAGCACCAACATGCATTCTTACTAGCTAGCATTCAACACGATAACCATGCTCAATTGCTACTTAAACAACAGACCCAATGCAACATGTATATATGTCAACCCGAATGCCATTGCATATATATAATAACGAAATTAAAACCAATTTCATCCAATACATACACTTCAATTCATTATATCTATTAAAACTACCATATATACTAACTATTACCATCAACATTCTTCACAACTAACATTAAAAATCCATAAAAAGTCGGGAATGATGTCCTCTAGAATCGTTTAGGTAGAAAGAAAAGTCGGTACATACGAGTTAATCTCTAAGTAACACATCGGCTGGTGAAGTATGTAGCCCACTTGTCCCGCACTTCATTTATCTCACCATTCGTGTATGACTCTTCTCCTTGTGATGAGTAGAAAACCTAAATATAACATAACACAAGCAAGTTAGCAACCGATTAAATTTCGGTTTAAGAGAGTTCATCAAAAGTCATAAAATCATGGACTTAGAATTTAATAAAAGTAGTAAGTAGTAGCAGCACTTAACGTTTAGGTAGAAAGCAACTAGGGGCAGGGGTAAAACAAAGGCAAAGGGCTGATTTGAGGCTATAGGGGTATGTATCTAAGCTTGAATGTTTCACTTCTTCTAGCTTCACTATATATCTAAGCTTATGTTACTCCAGCTGTTCATTACTTTTACAACATAAAACTTGAGCATTGTTCTGGATGAGTAGAATGGTTGCGGGATGACTGATGATGGTGTATTGCAGTGGCTGACGCAACTGATTCTGCAAGAAGGGCATCTAATATTGTCCTTATACTGAACCTGGTTTGAGTGTGCAGTTCTGACCAGCAGAGCTATCTTCAAAGGATGAAAAATTATACAGTTTGTACCCCCTATATTCTCTAGATCAGACCAGCAGTTACATTCAATCTTTTGATCTTACTCCTACAACAAACATTCAACTCAACCCCCTTCTTTTCATTTTCCTCATCTTTTACCGTTGAATACGCGATAAGGCTTTGCTGAGTCTAACCATAAGAAAGATGGTGGCATACAATAGTTTAGGTGACATAAACCAGCAATATGACAACAATACACATCATAAGTCCACAGGAAGTCTAAAAAGACTAGCAACAAAAGCATCTAGTAATACTCAACAGCCTAAGGTGTATAAGGTCTAGCCCATTCATTTCCGGCAGCTTGTTCAAGAGCTTACTGGTGCACAAAAACCCGACCCTAGACGCGCTACCCTACAGAGTGTTGCACCACCCCCTCTACCGCTTAACCCTCATCGCCTTCATTTTCAGACTCAGACTCAAACTGAAACTGAAACTCAGAATAAGCCCACGGAAAAGCCGTCCGCTACACTGGACTCCAAATCATTTGATAAAAATCAAGGATGGGAAGGCATTAGTGAACTAAACCTATCACCAAACTTTCAGGCTTGGTTTAACTTTGCTATGTTGAGTCCAGGACCAGCTCCCGTATCTCACTAATAGCAGAATAAGCAGATGATGGATGATGTAGAAAACATACATCCTAGTGTATGTATGGGTAATAACAGACCATACCATGCCAGAGAGGTATAAAAGAAAGAATGTGCAGTAGAGGGGAGGGGGGGGGGGGGGGGGGCGGAAATGGTCTGAAATAGCATCAGAGCTGGCAATAACAGAAGTGGGCAGTAGCAGTAAGTAGCTGCAGTACATACAGTAGCAGCATCAGACACACAAGGAGTAAGTAGTTGCAGTACATACACACAAGTTGCTGCAGTACATACACCCATATTAAAATCTGACTCATGGAAAACAATGGAAGACAATGACACATACCTTCTCCAAATCAGTTATAGTTGTGCAACTCTTCACTATGTCATACATGAAACGCATGACGAAATAGCCAGACTCCACGCTCCCGTTTTGTTGAGGGCACTAGTACATTATATTAAAAAAAATGATGATAGTCACAATTGAAATACGAGGTAATGATATAAAATGCGCTTAATGTATTTTTGAAAATGTGTCTATCACCTTAATAGATTTCCACAATGGCTCTTTCCTTTTCACCTTTATTTCGCCACCCGACATTTTGTACCTTTTTAAGGAGCTACCATACAAAAAATTAACAAGGTTAGCTGACATACAAAATTTACAAGGTTAGTTGACAAAAATTTATAAGTGACGCTCATGTAGCTACCATTACTTGCCTGAGAACTATCATCTTCATGTATAACTTGCGACCTTCTCTAAGGCCAGCCGAGTCAAACTCATATATGGTATACGTTCGCGGAGAAATAGCGAGTAGAACCCAATGCTTACTGCATATAGTAGCAAATTCGAGAACTCAGTAGCAGCAATCGAGTCAGCCAGAACTCTCCTATGCTAGTTAGTGGTAAAGTACTATAATAGTTTTACCTGTCAATAACTGGGGCCAAGCTGAATTCGTGGTCATTCTGAACTGACTTCTGAAATGCACTAGTAATATACGCAATTGCAATCTCCGCTTTTTTAATCAGTTTGACATCTGAAGTTGCATCAGGGGACAACCATCCAATCCGAGGTTGAGGAACGACTTTGGCTAGATCATCTCGAAGTGCCCTGCATGTACATACGGGTGATTAAGTCTATCGATATATTACATAATTCAAAGAAAATTTCAAATAGCTCTAGATAATTTACAGGACCTTATGAATATTTGCATGATCGAGATATTAAGCTCACACCCCTCGAGAAATCTGCTTAGATCATCTTTGTATACTACCGTCTTTTCATCTGTGTTGTGATAAAATAAATCGGCATCTAAGCAAATGTCATAAGTCTCTCCATCAATCATTGTACTAAAAAGTACTTTGAGCCATTGCAAGTCCGGACTTAAAGACTCCACTATGGGATCCTCATCAGCTGGTGCTTTTGTTGGCGTGACCGATAATTTCGTATGGTGTGAGTTGCTTCCCATTACTTCAAGTTGAGAAGCGCGTTTGTCCTGCTCATCCAAGTCAAGTAATGCACTGATATCAAGAGAAATGCAGGAAAAACTGACCATCCATAAGTTACTGACACCTAGACTTTGTAAAAAGAAAGAAGCATCATTAGTACCTCATGTTCAACTCTCACTAACGCAAGTGGCCACAATACAATACTTCCAATCGCATCCTTTAATGTAAAAAGATCATAGGCTGACACCGGAATAGGTAGTGGAACCGTCTCGAACTCTTCAGGAACAATTGAAACTTTTACCCTTACTTTATCTGATCCAACGTACTCACTGAGGAGAATCAGCGGGATGTCTTAGCTTTCCATCTTTCTTCCTTCCATCCTTGTACCACCTTAAAAGTTTGGCAACTTTCTTGATTGAAAAGAAGCGTTTCAAACGTGGTATAATTGGAAGATACCATAGAGGCTTTGCCGAAGGATACTTCTTAGTCCCATCAAATATAATCTGGTCTCCTAACTTGTAGCGTGGTTTACCACAACGAGGACATTTATGTAAATCGGCATACTCATTTAGAAACAGTAGGCAATCACCTGGACACGCATCTATCTTTACGTACCCCAAATCTAAGGGACACAACAACTTCTTAGCATAATAGTTCGACTTAGGAAGTTGGTTTCCTTCAGGAAACATGTCTTGCAAAGCTTCTAACAATTCCGTGAAGCTTGTGTTGCTCCAACCATGTTTAGATTTTATGTTAAATAATGTTAAGACCCCAGATAATTTTGTGTACTTATCACATCCATGATACAACGGAAGTTCACATGCTTCCATCAAACTTTCGAATCCAGAATGGGTACGAAACTCATCGTCAACTCCACCTAACATCTCATTTAATTGATCGGCTTCCTCATCACCATAATCATCATTAATATTTTCCTCGTCAATATCAACTCTATTACTCTCATTGAAATTATCCTCATCAATCTCAAGATTTGGTTCCACCTCATGGAGTTGAACCTGGTGCTCAGTTTGTAGAGGGTTTTCGTTTTCTACAAGTTGCTCGGATGAATGATAATTGATATTGGAATTTGTCCTATATATTCCTTCTTCACCATGCCATATCCAAATATGATAACCTAGTCTAAATCCACGACAAATAATATGTTCTCTTAACAACTTTATACTATCAACTTTCGTCACATTGGAGCAATCCACACAAGGGCAATAAAACCCTTCATCATTCGTAGTTTTCGAATATTCTAAAGCGATTCTACAAAACTCTTCAACGCCTTTTTGAAATTCTATCGAACTACGTTTACCATACATCCAACTTCGATCCATCTTATGCAAAACCTAGTAAATACAAGGTAAGAAGTATATGGAAAGGTAAGAACAACATGAAGTCAAGGAAACATATATAGAGTAACTAGAAAGAAAGTGGCACTTCTAGATATTTGATTGGTGGAAAAAGTTATGTTTCTTTATTTTCTAATGGTATTTATTGTAGTATTAAATTTTCTAACACTTTCTTAATTCATGTAAAATATTTTAAAATGACATATAAAACCAAACGGAGAGAGTAGTATAGAAGAATAGTTATTTTTGAAAAATAAAACCCCTTACGATATAAATCGTCTTATTTTATAAATTATTTGTTTAGTAGGTCGAAACTCGCAATATCAATCCACACAAAAAAAAACCACACGGTAAGAGTTTCCTTCAGAAGCCTACATTTTTCATCATCCTTTGTTATAAATCAGAGAGAGTTTCAACTAATCAGCTTTATCGCAAAGCCTGAAAGCGAGGAAACAAGGCCAAACTCAAGATTAACTTAAGGTACTTATAATCACTAAGATATAAAATGTCTCCATATTTTCATATCTTAAACATGTATCTCCATACTCGGCCATCCTTAAAACATGACGTCCAGCAAATACAAGAAGCAAAAAAACACAATCTTTTTGTACAAATGGACTTAGAAGTAGCAGTATCAGTAAGCAGTAGCAACGGAACATTGGAATTATGGGTCGGATGTAGGCGGTCTTACTAAGCAGTAGCATTAAGGCAGTAGCATTAAAGAAGTAGCAGTATCAGTAGCATCAAAAGAGGTCCCATACATACAAAAAAAAGGCAGTAACAACGGAACACTGGCATTAAGGCAGTAACAACGGAACACTGGCATTAAGGCAGTAACAACGGAACACTGGAATTATGGAGCATCATTCTCCCCTTCCTCCACATCTCTCCCTGAACCAACAACCCCCTTCAATAAATACCCTAATCGTATTAAAAACATCGAATATTGATAAACCCTAACAGTAACATTGAAAATTAAAAAGTGTTTCGTTTCAGGCGATTTACATAAGCCCTAACAATAACTAATATCCAATAACATAGAATTTAATCGAAAACATAAATAATGACCACAGATTAACATACCTAATATCCAATAGCAGAAGGCAATAGAAAACCGGTACTGTTTTATTCGAAGGAAATGGGGATGCAGAAGAAATTGGGGATGTTGAATAAATGATTCGAAGGAAATAAGCCGGAGATTCGAAGGACAGTCGCCGGAGATTCGAAGGAAAGTCGCCGGAGATTCGAACGAAGGCACTGTATACTGTGTTTTGTTTTTGATTGAATTGGTAAAGGAATTGGGGATGCAAAATAAGCAACGGAATTGGGGATGCAAAATAAACGAAGAAGCAGGAATGAAGCGCGATATACTGTGTAGTGTTTTATTTTATTTTTTTATTACAATGTAATATTTGCTGCGTTTTCTCCATAAACGCCGCAAATGATCTATTTGAGGCGTTTTTTACACAAAACGCCGCAAATGGTTAAATGTAATTTATTAAAAAAAAAAATTATTTGCTGCTATTTGTGTAAAACGCCGCAAATAAGTAGCCCCAAGTAAGTATTTTTCTACTAGTGTGGCTAGCCGCACTCTATCCTCTCTACCCACCGAATACATAGTAAAGCTCTTTTCCATCTCTCTGAACCACTCGGTAAGAGCTACCGGGTCAACCTCGCCACCATAAGTCTTCACGTAGCTACGGGAGATCTGCGAAGCTATCCATGAGAAACTACCAGGACGATTAGCCTCGTTGCCTGGCGGTGGAGGAGGTGGAACATTCCCTGCTTGCTGTCTTTGAGTCTCAAGCAAGTGATGAATCGCTTGCAACAATATGTTATCAGCAGCTGTGGGTCTCACCATCCTTCAAAAGAGAAAACAGTGTTAACCTAACAATTAACATTCACAAACGGTCTACCACTTGTCCTTAAGTCTACCCAAATCTCTCATTCATTATTCAAGTTTTTGGTCGAGTTAAGTTTGGGGATTACATGAGTGCGTCGGGAGCAATAATGCTCTGATACCAACTGTAAAACCCCTCGCGAAAGCGGAAATATAAAACATACAAAGTACAAAAAATGCAGCGGAATTAAAACTTTTTAACATAAATAAACATGCGAGGTGTTTTAACAAACTAAACATGCGGAAGATAAAACATAAATAAGTATATAAGTACTATACAAAAGCAGCCCGGGATAGCATATCCCTACAGGCACAAAATACGGAAAACATAAAGCTAAGGTCTAGCTAACGAATGGGTAAAATCATCGATGAAGGATCATCGCTCGCTAGCCTCAACGTAACCCCCTGAAGAACAGCATCAAGTACCTACACACATACAACATGTGCGCCACAGTCAGTGGGGAGTGACTAGAGTTCTCATAGCCACCTAATGGCATACACAACACAGAACATGTAATTACAAGTATTATACTCCAACATAAACAATCATGTGAAGCATATATCTCAACATCTCAAACTCCTATCATCATGCAATTACTGTGCAAAGGCTCTCAACCAACTTCGGAAACTATTTGGAAGGAGAGCCGGTTTCCCTTCCGGTTGCCCGGCCGGGGGGTCTTTCAATCCAAACCATTTACGAAACTAACTAAAGAGACATCCAATGCCTTGGATGAACAATACTATAAACCAAGTAATACACTCGATCATATCAACATGCATATCTGACACTATACCCACCCTAGGCAAGCAGATACCAAAACAACAAGTATATAACACCGTACCCCTACTCAGGCAAGTATATGCAATATCAGCAATTAATATTCACATGCACAAATACACCTTATAAATACAAAGGTAACCAAAAGCTGTGACCTAATCCTAATCACAGTTTCACAACAATACGCCTCAAATACAAAGGCAAGCAAGACTGTAACCTAATCCTTACAGTCCCACCATAATACACCTCAAATACAAAGGCAAGCAAAACTGTAACCTAATCCAAATTACAGTTCCACCAAAACATACCCCATAATCCAAAGGCAACACAGAACTGTGACCTAATCCCAATCACAGCCCTACAACAATACACCTCAAATACAAAGGCAAGCAAAACTGTAACCCAATCCAAATTACAGTTCTACCAAAACATACCCCATAATCCAAAGGCAACACAGAACTGTGACCTAATCCCAATCACAGCCCTACAACAATATTTCACATCAAACTATGACCTAATCCAAATCATAGTCCTACAATTTCAATACTGAACATACTCAATTTATAACTAGCTATGCAACGACGTATACTTAAACCAACACTTAATTGACCCCGGGAATTAAGCCGAGGGAGAGCCGGTTTCCCTTTCGGTTGCCCGACCGGGGGGTCTCTATCCTCACTCTATTCCCGAACCCAATATAGTGCCGCCCGAACCTCGGGGACTTCAAACAAGCATACGAAGCATACGCAAAAGGAATCAATACAATCCGACTTGAAAATCAAAAGATATGAAGCAAATAATACTCTCAGGGCTCCCAGCCGGTTGGCCACAGGCGGCCGGTCAACCGGCTGAGAGTCCTTTTACTCTCATGCCAATTAACAAACGAAATAACACACAGGGCCTCCCAGCCGGCCGGTCGGCTGCCGGTCCACCGGCTGGGGACCCCCTCCTCTTCTCCATTCGCAAAATACCACAAAAGCATAAAAGGGCTCCCAGCCGACCGGCCGGCTGCCGGTCCACCGGCTGGGGACCCAAAACCCAAAAATCTCGCAAAACTTACTCAACGCACATGGGGCTCTGAGCCGGCCGGTCCGTCGCCTCGGTCGACCGGCTCAGAGTCCCTGAACCTCAATTCGCATAATTCGACAATAGAAATCATTCCCAATCTTTTACCAATCCTTCCTATACATGTTTCTAAGTAACAATTCAACATTTCCAGCATAGATACCACACCAAATGAACACAAGAACATGTATACAAACAAACATTTCGTGACTTAACAACAAAATCACAATTTAAACCGGTCTTAACATGTATACTCTTAGATTCACTTTCTCATCCAACTCATCAATAAAACTTCATAAAATCAGTTTATAAAGCATCATAAGAACATTAAGAACTCAAAGATTAACTAACATTCATCAAAACATAACAAAAATCACATAAAGTGCTAATTTAGACAAAAGGCTGAGTTTTCTCATTATCGTCACCTTTACTCCGCGAATGCTCCGGTTTACTCTTCAAGGATCACAAGCTCTTCCTCCGGATCGTTGCTAGCTCCACCTAAAAGCATAAAACACGCATTAAAGGGGCAAATTCGAGTTCTCCTCAAAACAGCCCAGAAATCAACTTTGACGAAACGGAAAAAGAAAGAGATAGGATGAACGGAAATGAGGAGAGGAATGCGATGGTGCAAACCTTAAGCTAAACGGAGTTGAGATGAAGAAGTGGATGATGATTTAGTGAAGATGAAAAGGGGTAAAAATGGAGAAATGAAGTCACTGTATTTTATTTTTGGTGAAGGAGGAGTAACGTGGGAAAGGAGGTAAAGGTGTACCTTATATTTGACTTGAGTCGGTTTTGTACAAATGTAAGGAGCGGAAATTCTTAAAACGGGATTTACCAAGTAAACGTGACATCTTTCAATTAAACAACTCAAGACGGACTTAACAGCATTTCTTAAAATAAAACTTACGGATTAAAATTAAAATGTTATTAAATTACGAAAACTACCTTTTAAATTATTAAAATCCCTTTTATAAAAATGCGGGCTATTACACCCACTACGTCAAAGGATGTGATTGGGAATGCTGGAAGATAATTCAATCTGGACCAAAGAAGATCTTGGTCGCCGCTGCAAATTGAACCACGTATGAGAAGATTGAAAGTGATTATGTGGAAGCAAATTACAAGATTGCTGAGAAAAATTCAAAAGCCATGAGTCTACTTCAAAACGGTATGATTACTTCTGAATTTGATCGTTTCTCTTCTTGTTATTCAGCCAAAGAGATATGGGATGGCGTAGAACTTGCCTACGAAGGAACTTCCGTAGTCAAGAAACATCGCATAGACTTGCTGATTCAACGATATGAACTTTTCACTATGGAAAAAAATGAATCGATTGATAGCATGTCTGCACGATTTTTTTGCATATTAAATGAACTACGGAACCTTGGTAGGAAGTATGATTCTGAGGACATAGTGAGAAAAGTCCTTAGAAGCCTTACCAAAAAATGGCAACCAAAAGTCACTGCAATTGAAGAAGCTCGTGATCTCACGACCTTGACCTACCAAGAACTCATTGGATCTCTAATAGCTCATGAGATCATGTTGAACAAAGATGATAATGATCATCCTAAAGGCAAAAACATTGCCTTACAAGCATCTACAAGCGAAGAGTGCGAACCTGAACTGGAAGATGAAACAATTCTATTAGCAAGGCGCTTCAAAAGGGCGGTCTTCAAAGGAAGATTTACCAAAGCAAACAACAAGACCTATGATAAGAAGAAGAGTGATTCTAAACAAATCTTCTTCAAACGAGGATGCTTCAAATGTGGTGATCAAGGCCATATGATCAATGACTGTCCAAGCTGGGACAAAATAAAAGACAAATCTAAATGAGAAAAGACTGAATTAAAAAAGGTTATGCTCGCATCTTGCTGGGAGAGTTAGATTCCGAAGATGATGAACACTCAGAGGAAGATGAAGTTGCAAACCTGTGTCTAAGCAACATCAGTTTAGATCTAATTTCCGACGATCATAACTCATCACAATTTTGCCTCTATGGAGAATCAGATTCAGACGATGAAGACCAAGAGGTAAATTTTTTACAGCGTAAGAGTCAAGTTAAAAATTTATCTAAGTCTGCATTAATTAAATATTTTGAACAAACCCTGGACCAATGTCATGAACAAAGTCTTGAAATAGACGAGTTGAAAGAGCAAATCCTTGACATTGCAGAGGAAAATCAACTTCTAAAGGCCAAAGCTAAGAAACTGAAATCCAAAGTTAACATTGACGCAAATGTTAAATTGGAGACAGTAATGTCTGAGAAAAGGATTCTTGAGTCTAAAGTTATAGCTAATGAAGCTATAACCTCAAAATTAAAACTCAACATTAAAGAGCTTGAGTCTAAGGTTATAGCCAATGAAGCTATAACCTCAGATTTAAAAAGAGCCAATGAACTTCTAAAGAGCAAACCTACACCAGTTGTTGTAGATGAAACTCATCAAGAAGAAGTTGAAATCCTCGAGCAAAAAATCATGGATCTGGAATTCAGCCTGACCAAAGTTAAAAAGAAACATGCCCAAATTGTGTTCAATTTTAATAAAGATATTCAAGACTTGAAAGAATCTAACAATGTTGACCACACCTCCTGCATAAAAGAAATAGATTCTTTAAAACAACTTCTTCTTCATGCTCAAAGGTTCACGAAAAATGGGAAGGAAGTACTAACGTACTAAACTTCTTAACTAAACAATCTGACAATAACATGAAGATGGGTCTAGGTCATGAGTGCTATGGCAGGAGGGACCATTCTAAATGTCAACAAAAACCCACAGACCGTGACTTTAGAAAAATAAAGTATGTAGACTTAACGGAGTACTTAATTTGTACTTATTGTGGTCATATTGGACACCTACGAGAAAATTGCGTAAAACACGCACTCGACTTCAAAACTGGAGTCAAATTTGTAAAAGCTCTAGTTATACCAAACGACTCTATCTCCATCGTCGATAGTGAGGAGAATGATAAAGACAATGTTGAGGAAAGGAATAATGACCATAGATGGTTCTATGACATGTCTTTCGATTATGCAGAAAAGAAAAATAGGACTACCCAAATTCCTAAACCTACAATACATAGGAAACAAAATTCAAAAACGTATACTAAATCAACAAAACCCAACTACCACAAGTCCAAGAGATCTTTAGTAAGACAAGCTTGGGTTAAGAAAGAAGACGTTTTTATTATCACTAACTCTAAAGGACCAAAGAATGCTTGGGTACCTAAAACCTGTCTTTAAATTTATTTTGTACCTCGACAGTGGATGCTCCCGACACATGACTGGAGATGTCAACCTATTCACAACCTTGAAACCATTTGACGGAGGAAAGGTCACCTTCGGAGACAACAAAAAGGGAAAAGTTATAGGTGTCGCTAAGATAGGCATATCATCATCTCATACTATTAGCGATGTATATCTGGTAAGTGGCCTCAAACATAACTTAATTAGTATATCTCAGTTATCCGACAAAGGAAACAAAGTTGTCTTTCATATAGATATTTGTCGTATAATTATGGAAGGTACAAGTAAGGTAATACTTGAAGGTCGTAGGAAGAAAAATGTTTATATGATTGATTTAAACATTGTGCCTACTGACTCTCTCTCATGTATGAAAGTTACGTTAGATGATCCATGTTTCTGGCATAAGAGATTTGGTCATATTAGTTCTCCTATTCTTAGCAAATTGAAGAGATGGGACTTGGTCGAAGGTCATCCCAAGATCAAGTTTGATCAAGAAAAGATGTGCGACCCATGTGTACGATGTAAACACGTCAGATCATCCTTCAAACCAAAAGAATAGTAAGTACTAACCAAGCTCTTGAACTAGTACATATGGATCTCTGTGGCCCTATGAAGGTAAGAAGCAGAGGTGGTTCCAGGTACGTTTTCGTTCTAGTTGATGATTATTCTAGATTTGTTTCGCCAATCTTTCTCCATTCTAAAGACGAAACATTTGATGAATTTGTTAGTCTCATGAAACTTGTCCAAAACAAATGAAAATCTAACCTAGTAACAATTCGAACTGACCATGGAACTGAGTTTGACAACCATGCTTTTATCGAGTTCTCTAAAAAACCAACGATGTTGGACATAACTTCTTTTCACCTAGAACCCCACAACAAAACGGAGTAGTAGAACGCATGAAAAAAACCCTAGAAGACATGGCTAGAACAATGCTTCTTTGTAGTGGCCTACCTAGAAACTTTGGGGCTGAAGCTATTAGTACAGCTTGCTATATTCATAATCGTGCCATGATCAGACCTATCCTTAAAAAGACACCTTATGAGCTTCTACGTGGTCGTAAACCTAATATATCTCATCTAAGATGTTTTGGGAGTAAATGCTTCGTTCATAACAATGGTAAAAATCGTTTAAGCAAATTTGACCCCAGAAGTGATGAAGCGATTTTCATAGGATATTCTGATAATAGTAAAGCCTATAAAGTTTTTAATAAACGTACCTTGTGCATAGAAGAGAGTATTCATGTTATCTTTGATGAGAATAATGCCTTCGAGAAGCCTTTACAGGACGAAGAGGAAAACCTAGACGAACCAGACTTTCGTCTGTCAAGGGAAGATCCTCTAGAGACAGAAAATGATGACAAAGGCGAAATTCAAGGAATCAACGATGAACTTAACTTGGGAGAACACGGTACGAGAACTGAAAACACAATTGATGATACTGTTAACCAGTCTCAAACCAATGACTTGGAACCCAAAGTTGTAGCCAATGAAGCAACAACTTTGAATCAAAACCAAAGGGAAGAGGTCATAGTTATACCTGACTCTCCTATAAACCCTGGATTGGATTCAGGGGGAACAAGTCAAAATCCCGAGTCAAGTAGTAGCAACGAAAACAATCAATCAAGAAACTGGAGATATAAAGGCTCTCACCGTCTGGACAACATCATAGGAAGCCTTATAGAAGGATTCCAAACTCGAAGAAGCTTAAACAACTTCTGCTCATTCTACTCCTTTCTCTCCACAATTGAACCTACCAACATAAAAGAGGCCCTTGCAGAACCTGACTGGATAGTCGCCATGCAAGAAGAACTTCAAAAGTTCGAAAGAAATAAAGTATGGCATCTCGTTCCTCGTCCAAAAGATAGATCAGTAATTGGAACAAGATGGGTATTCAGAAATAAACTGGATGACTCTGGAGTCATCGTACGTAACAAAGCAAGACTGGTCGTTCAAGGATACAATCAGCAAGAAGAGATTGATTATGACGAAACCTTCGCTCCAGTGGCTCGCCTTGAGGCGATTCGCTTGCTCATAGCATTTGCTGCACATAAAGGAATAAAATTATTTCAGATGGACGTTAAGACTACATTTCTTCATGGCTATCTTTAGGAAGAAGTCTATGTCTAACAACCTCCTGGATTTCCTGACAACAAACTCAAGGATCATGTATTCAGATTAGACAAAGCTCTTTACAGGCTGAAACAGGCCCTTCGAGCATGGTACGACAAATTATCAAAGTTTCTATTGAAAAGCGGATTCAAGAGAGGATCAGTGGACAAATTATTATTTCTAAAGAATGAAAATTCCGATCTATTAGTAGTGCAGATCTACGTTGACGATATAATATTTGGCTCAACCAACAAAAAGCTGTGCCAATACTTTTCAGAGTTGATGACATCCGAGTACGAGATGAGTATGATGGGAGAATTAAAATTCTTCCTTGGACTTCAAATCCAACAAACGAATGAGGGTATCAAAGTGCATCAACAAAAATACGTCAAGGAATTAATAAAGAAATTCGGAATGGAATCCTCTCATCCCATGCCTACTCCAATGGTAACAGATAAAAGCTCACTAAAGACGAAGACGGTAAGTCAGTAGATGAAACCACTTATAGAGGTATGATCGGCTCACTTCTTTATCTCACTGCAAGTCGTCCAGATATAATGTTTAGTGTCTGCGTCTGTGCTCGGTTTCAATCTGCACCAGAAGAATAGCATATGATTGCGGTTAAGATAATTCTACGATATCTAATTGGAACATCAAAACTATATTTATGGTATCCCCTAGATTGCAATTTTAACCTACTAGGATATTCAGATGCGGATTATCCAGGTTGTTCTTTAGACAGGAAAAGTACTTCTGGACTTGCGACCTTCGTTGGACCATGTATTATATCATGGGCATCCAAGATACAAAATTCTGTCGCTTTGTCAACCGCAGAAGTAGAATATATTGCAGCCGCACTGGTATGTTCCCAACTCCTATGGTTAAAACAACAACTGCTTGATTATGGTGTTGACGTGGGATGTGTACCTATCTTATGTGATAATACGAGTGCTATAATAATATCTAAAAACCCAGCTCAACACTCGAGAACAAAACACATAGAAATTAGACATCACTTCTTACGCGACCATGTAGAAAAGAAAAACATTAAATTGGAATTTTGTAGTACGGAAAAACAATGGGCGGATATTTTTACTAAACCTTTGGATAGGGAACGATTTGAGACTTTACGATTGGAAGTTGGTTTAATCGGTGGCACCTAAGTATATACCGCTGTATGTCTTTGTATGTTATTTTAATTAAATGCTCGAATCTTGATTATATTATGCTATATGTTATACGAACGAACACAACCAATTTCTCAATCAAAATCATAATATTTAAATATTAACAAATCTATGCCTAATATTATTAAATCCTCATATTATATCTAAAAACACATAATTGCGTACCTGAAGTACGTAATATATCAAAACCTCATCGCAAATAAATTACGTACCAAAAATTATGTATCAAATAAAATCGTAACAAACATTTACGTTTTATCTAAGTTAATTACCTAACCTATTACTACCTACCCCACGTGAACCCACCTTCACCACTCTAACACTGAAACCCATCTTCCCATAACCGTCCCCTCACAATTACACTAACCTCACAACTCACCTATCTCTATCAAATCCATTTACCCCAAAACCATAACCCCAAATTAAATCTTACAACCAAGAAATCCATCTTTAAAACAACCATAACTTCCGACCAATAATCCGATAATCACCACAAAATGCCGCCACTTTCCGCTCGACATTCTACCCGTCACAAACA
Source organism: Silene conica (assembly GCA_029255685.2). Classification (NCBI taxonomy): domain Eukaryota; kingdom Viridiplantae; phylum Streptophyta; class Magnoliopsida; order Caryophyllales; family Caryophyllaceae; genus Silene; species Silene conica. Next base: position 30,423,489 of record CM055317.2, on the reverse strand, counting down.
CCACACTCCGACACCAACACCATCCCCACCACCATCACCTGAACCTATAACCGTTACTGTTCCCAAGTCCGAAGCAAGCAAGCGCAGAAAACTAGACAACGGTAAGACTGTAATGGAAGAAGACTACTCCGATTCCGATCACTCACCTCGCCCCCTGTTCCGTGACATCTCCGGTGAAGCTACAAAGGAAGGCTTGGAAAAGGTCCGCATGACCAAACAAGAAGGTATGCTAATTGAGCGTTTACTTCCTTATTCAATGCACGCGGGTCGTTTTTATCCAACTTCATGGATTGATGGGTCTCGGTCCCTAAGCTTTTTCAAACATTTCTTGATTTTTCAAGATTGGGTCTATATTAGTAATTTTTCTGGGTTGGTGTTTCCGGTCGAGGTAGTACAGTTCTTTGCGTCTGTAAAATCTATCGAGAATGAGGTAAGGGCGGTAGTCAATGGTAGAGATGTGGATATTATGTTTGATGATGTGTGTCGGGTGTTTAAGATGAAGAACGAAGGGCTCGCTCTTGATCCGAGTAAAGAATGGGCTAATGTTTCTAAAACTGAAAAAATGGAAATTAAGAAATACTTTGATGATGATGCGACGGAAGTGAGTCCATTGTAAACAAACTCGTTTAATCCAAAACTAAAATTTCTTGTTAATTTTCTTTGGAACTTAATTTTGCCTCGACGAGGAGGTCGAGACAAGTTGAGTTGTAGTGAGGCTATTGTTCTTTACAATTGGATGACCGATGTTAAGGTAAATTTGGCTCCTTTGTTTTGCGCGAAAATCGTTCATGTCTCGAAAATCTTGGTAAAGGAGAGGTTTTGCACAACCTTGGACATACCTTATGGGATGTGGGTCTCGGAGTTGCTATTCCATACCGGAGTTGTGGACGTGAGTAGCTACGGAGTGGTACCCCGGGACCGTATGAATGATAAGTTGTTGAAATTAATGGGAATTCTTGTTAAGAATGGAGATTTGCTGTTTGGGCGAGAGAATGGCGAAAAGACGAAGGTGAATGGTAACTTGGAGGCTTTAGAAGAGAAGGTGGATCAACTGTTCTCGGCAATTTCTGGGTTGAAGGGTGCTAAAACCGAGAGTGGTCACGGGTCGGGTTTAAATGTCGAGTTGCGAGAATGGATGAAAAAGATTGATGTAAGTCTCGCACATCTTTGCCGTGATTTGAAGGACGTTAAGGAGGAAGTCATAGTTGTCAGTGACCGTCACCAATTCCTAACCACTCAAGGTGGTGCTTTAGTTCGTGATAGTCGGAGTTTGCGTGAGGACGGGAATCAGTGCTTGGCCGCGGTGAAGGCGTTCTCTCTCAAAGTTCTTAATTTTGAGCGCGCGGTGGATGCTCAAGCTCGTAACATTGGGAGTTGTCTAGATCGTTTATCGACCTTGGAGTATCGCACAAGACCCGAATTCGTTAACCCTCACATTATTCGACACCCCGAATAAGATCAATTTCTGTTTCTGTTTTGTTAACTCTGTTTTGCGTGCAGGTTGGCCTTGGTACAGTGGTCGTGGTTGGTTTGGGCCTTCGTGGTGGATTCGGTTTCCATAACCCACTAGCCTTTACCTTTTATTACCTTATTTTGCTTCGCCTCTGAAACTTTGATGGCCCATTTTCTCGAAACATCATTCGGCCCATTGGCTTATATGTCTATTACTAACTTTCGGATATCTTCTTACCTATGCTTACACAATTCGGCCCATTAGGCTATGTTCCTTGACATTCGGCCCATGTGGCATTATTACTTACATTTGTGTAAATATTCGGCCCATAGGCTTTACTACTTGGGTGTGTGTTGTTTTCCCGTTCGTATATTCTCGTATATGCTTGATACTAATCAGGTTTGTGTATTTAGTTTAGAATCGCGTGCTTAGGTTTTATTTCGTTTTATATCATTCTAGTTGTTTTATGTCTTTGTTTCTGTCTTTTCAATAATGTCAAGAGGGGAAAACAATGCGACCTAGATTACGAATTTGCCTAAGATTGCTCCTTGTCGTAACGTATTGTCTCTCATGGTTCTTTAAGTATTTGGTTTAATCTAAAATTAGAAACCCTAGTTGATCTACATTATGAATAACCAATATTATGTTAAGGGGGAACGTTACACTTAGACATGATTCTAGATAAGACTTGTCATCATTAAAAATGGGGAATTTGTTGAGTAATATATTTTGTACATTTAATATATTGTTTTATGTTTTAATAATGACAAGTCTAAATGATTATATTTTATATACATATGCGTGTAATCGTGCGATTAAGTGTACAATTAATTATAGAGCGAAGATCTTGTTTTAGCAAAGTATAGAGTCAATCGTGGATTGAAGAAAGATCAAGCTCGTATCAAGTCTTTTTGAAGATTTACAAGAATAAAGTCTTAATGCGGAATCAAATAGCTCATAGTTATAGGTCGTATCTATAACTCTATGAAGAAATGAGAAATGCGTGAAATAAGTAAAGCGTGGAAATATATGTGTATAGTTGTCATATTGTCATATGTTAAATTAGTAATCTTCAAACGGTTTTTAGAATAAAAATATTCTTGGTTAAAAAGGATTAAATTAATTATCCTACGAGATAATTATTTATTCTAATATACTAAGAATTTTGTTCTAACCGTTATCGTCAAAATCCAAACTCCTAGGGAAACGTGCCTCGAGAAACATGCCTCGGGAAACGTGCCTCAGGAAACGTGCCTTGGGAATCGTGTACGACGTTTTACTCGGTTAATAACACGTTTTTCTATTGTATTTTGGTTTGATTAAATAAATATTATGTGTTTATTTAATTTCCTTAAGTCAAACTAGGATTTGGTTAAAGATATAATTTATGATATCTTGACAAGTATTAGGAATTGATTCAAAATAGGATGTTATATTTTATGGTATAAGTTATTTCCTAAATCGGTTAGGTTTGGGAAATTCAATCTTATGTCCTAATATAATAATATCTTATATAAAGTCTTTCCTAAATCAAATAAGATTAGTTTTAGAATATTACCTAGATATAAGAATTCTAGATAAAGTAATATTGCTAAACTATCTAGGACTTAACCTAGATCTAATTTACTATATATAGGACATCATACCACACGTTACAAACTAACAAAAATATACACGCCTCACACTTTCCAAGAAAACGTACGTAACCTCACGTACGTCTCGATATTCGTGACAATCATTGTCATATTTCGTAATGAAGACTACAAGCATTGAAGATAACTCTCATACTTTCAAGATTGTTGAACACAAGAGTTCATTGAAGATTTTATCTTATATAGTTAAGATAGCTCGAGTATTTAGCGGTACTCATTGTAGTCAAGTATTTCACGGTACTTGACATAGCTAGGTATTTAGCGGTATCTAGTTTGAGTAACAACTAACATCAAAGTTGTACGAGTAGGGTTGATAAAATTGTAATCCGGAGAGGTACTAATTTTATTAATCGAGAATAGTGGACGTAGGTTTCGATTTGTGAAACTGAACCACTTCAAAATATCGTGTCTCTTCTTACTTTATTGTTTCTACTCGTTACTTGCTACTATCACGCCTCATCAGCATACATCGAAGAAGAATCGAAAAAGTTGGCATACTCAATTCAACCCCCCCTTCTTGAGTATATCTAGATCAATAGACTCTTCAATCCCAAATAGCTCAACGTGCTACTAACCAGTCAGCAAGACAGTCGGGCCATCTACCCTCCCAGTCTGAAAATAGGAAGGAAACACTGAATAAGGTGACCCTCGGGTCAGGAAAAACGTATTCCAATGATAAAATTGATGACCATACTGTTGTTGTTGATTTTTCAGGAAAAGAATTCGAAAAAGAAGCTGGAACTGCTGAGGAAGTGGTCGATCGAGAGGTTTCAGACTCTCGATCGAGAAGAAATTCAGAAGAAATGCTCGATCGAGTGCCACAACATCCTCGATCGATCGATATTAATGATGATAGTGTTCGATCGAACACTGTTGAAGAAAATGTTGCTCGATCGAGAACGATGGAAGGTCGATCGAGCAAAGTTGCTGCTGAAACCAGTAGATCGAGCGAGTTGGAGCTCGAAAGTGCTCGATCGAGGGGACCTAATCAGAGAATGTTGAATAATGACTTGATTCGTGATACACACAAAGCAGATTCTGATGTGGAAGTCCCATTTCCGGGACGTTTAAAGAAAGAAAAGAAGACCGAACCAGAATTCGCCAGATTCGGCTAACTCGTCAAAGGCCTGAATGTTCATATCCCGTTCTTAGACTTGGTAAGAAAGGTACCATCCTACTTAAAGTTTATGAAGGATATTTTGTTACGGAAACGAACAATCAATGAAATTGAGACTGTTGCCTTTACTGAAGGGTGCTCAGCCCATTTACAGTACCGAACCCCACTTAAACTGTCCGACCCGGGTAGTTTTTTCCATTCCATGCCATATAGGACTTCATTATATCGATAGAGCATTATGCGATTTGGGCGCTAGTATTGGTGTCATGCCGTGGTCCTTGGCTAGGAGGTTGGGTTTTCATCGATTTCATTATACGAGCATGTCCGTTCAAATGGCTGACAGATCAATGGCTAGACCTCTAGGAATTTTAGAGGACATACCAGTTAAGGTTGGGCGATTCTTTATACCGGTTGACTTTGTCGTGCTTGACATTCCGGAGGATTCATATACACCTATTATACTTGGCCAACCATTTTTGTACACAGCCCAAGCAATCATCGATGTTGGGTTGCGTACTTTGACCTTTTGACTTGGGGGTGAGGAACTTGTTTTCGCTAAACCCGCGACCCACAAAGGGTTAATGCGCATTTTAGAGTGCAATGTCCTACAAGCCGTTGATTCCAATTCCATACCCATGGACATGACACCGTTTACCGACTCCATGATTGTTGATGAACCCCCGCATATTTTTACTCTTCCGACCCCACTAACGTCATTGCCTCGTAATGAGAGCAAAAGAAAGGCCGGCATTTATATTCTCAGGTGCACATGACCTGGATGGGGAAATTTTGCACTAGATCCGAGCACGGGAAAGGAGAGAAGCATGGCGGAATTATTCATGGAGTACAAAGAGGAGAGGAAAGCAGAAAATGAACCACAAGCATGGCGTAGGAAGGTGAAGGCCAATGAAGGAGAATCAAGTTCGTCGCAACAACGACCGAAGGATGACCAAAATAATTTGATGGAAGAATAGCTTGCAACCTTGTGCAAAGTTGTAAATAGGATAATTTCTTATGGATTTACGTTCTTTTTAGACTTGTGGATTTGTTTTTTTAGTTAGACGATCGTAGTTAGTTTGAACTGTTTTTAGTGACTCGGACAATGGTAATTTTGGGATATTTATAATATGTTTTTTTGCAGGTACGAAAAGCCGCACCAAACAGAAACTTATAAAAGTGTGTGCCAGCTGAAAAGTACTCGACCGAGAGGATTAATTCTCTCGATCGAGTATAATTGGGGGAAAAGAAATCGATCGAGTTGTTTACTCCTCGATCAAGAGAGGAGGAGCGGTCGATCGAGAGGTTTACCTCTCGATCGAGAAGAAGAAAGATTGAAGGTCGCGGATCCCTCGATCGAGAAGTTACTGTTCTCGATTGAGCCTTATCAGGTAACAAAAGTCCTCGATCGAGGAGATTTTTCTCTCGATCGAGCACTTGTTTTGGTCTATAAAAGGAAAATTTTTCGACTTCTCTCCATTTCTTTTCGACTCAGAATATGTGTTCTTCCCCAATTTTCAAAACTTTTCACCCAATCTTGCAATTTAAGCAATTTTTGCCCAAATCACTCACTACATTGTTTTACCCACTTACTTTATACATCAATTTTAACAAAAGCTCTTTCAAAAACCTCGATTTCGTGCCCCAATTCGAAATTTTCGATTTCTAGGGTTTCAATTCGATTTTTCGAATTTGTATTTTTGTTCTGATTTCTTGACATTCGTGGGTATAAACGACTTCAAGTAAGTGTTCTAACTCTTCTTTTGCTTAATTAAACACCCCCATTCCCATATTTTTTTCGATTAATAGGGTGTTAGTGAATGAGCTTAGAACTGAGATTTCCCTTTTTCAATTCGTTTTCTTGCTTGATGTTTGTGTAGTTATGGACCCAGTAGCTCCAATCCCTGCTCCCGAACCATCTGTCCAGATGATCGTCTCGAATATCGTGAACGAGATAATAGAGCAACACTCTGTTGCTGCTGTCACGGTATCGAAGCAACCCCCTATTGCTGCCACTGAGATTGCGACGGTGTCTTCCGACACCGTCTTTCCTGGGGGAGGGTCTGTCGTGAGTCCACTGGTCGTAGAGGGTACAGTTGCTCCTCAAGCAACTTCTGGTGCCCCTGTTTTAGTCGAGGATGTCGAGACGGAGTCCGGAGAGTAGCTCCGAGAAGGAGACCGACTCAGATGAGGATGCTGGCCAGCCGCGTCCTTCATTCTCTTTGTTAGCCGCGGGTGGCACACCTAGGTACTCGAAGCTCCTTAAGGTTCCTCGTCCTCAACTCTTGGCCATCACTACCACTCCTTCTCGACCTCCTTTGGTCGCCACTGCTGTCGAGCCCCAAGTTTTTGAGGCTACTACTATGCCTCCTACTGCTGAGCCCACTGCATCTCGGGCCGTTGACACTTCACGAGGGACAGACCTCGCTCCTTTGCCTAAAAGGCCTGAGGTACGCTTCATTTCTGCAGACCACCGCTCTAGGTTGTCTACTCTTTTAGCTGTCCCCCTCACCTCGACCCGTTTCCTCTCGCGCCCTGACCTAGAGACTCTAGGTATTTATGAGGAGGTTTGTAGTTTGCTTAATGAGACAAGGATGTCTGGTTTGATTGGGATGGGGAGCTTACTTTAGATCGACCGACTTATGAGGTCTTTAGCTCCTTCTCCTTTGACCCCGAGAGCTTTAGGGAGGACCGCACTCGCCTTTGTATTCATTTTCGACTCATGAACGAGTTAAAATTAATTCATCAGATGGAAGCCTCTTAAAATTAATTCTTGCAGGACACCCAACTCTTGTTAATACCCTCCTTCTTTTTTACCCTTCGTGATTGATATCACCTTGCTTGTTACACAGACAACGCTTGTGTGTAATAACTCTATTGACCAAATTGTAATATCCCGCATTTTCGTGAATAATATTTTAATGATTTTAAAGTATTTTTCGGAAAATAATATTATTTTAATAATAAGTCGTAAATCTTATTTTAAGTTTTCCGTTAAGTTCCGTCTTAAGAATATTTAATTCGTAAGATGTCGTTCACTTGACACGTTTTAATCCCGACTTGAATCCGTTTCACAAAACAAGTAACCCGAGTCAAATAAGTGAAAGGACAATATAAAGCCCCACATAAACCCTATTCATGGACATATCATCTTTCACAATTCATTTTACAGTAACATCCCCAAACTCCATTGTTCTTCATTTCTGAAGCTTAAAATCGACATTTCGACCCCTTCCCGAACTCGAATCAAGGTAAGCCTTACATTTCGGAATCCTCTCGAGATTTGCAAGCTTTCTATCTCTTTCAATTTCAGTTTTATCAAACTCGAAAAAGACGCTGTTTTGGGCAAATTCCGTTTTAGGCTTATAAATTCCGTTTCTTTCGTTGTAGGAGTTGGATTAGAGGGCCAAGAGGTTGATAGCTTTGTTATTGAAGAAGAAATTGGAGCATAACCCGCTTTTAAGGTGAAAATTACGAGTAACTCGACCTTTTTGTTAAAATAGCACTTTTTGTGTTGTTTCTTGCTTGAAGTTTCTGATTTTGAGTTGTTGATGATGTTTGAGTATAGGATTATCTTAGGAATGTGTTTTATATGTTCTTCACATGGTTTAATTGGAGTTTTAGATGTTCATATGCTAGTATTGTTCATTTTTCAGATTTTGAGTTCTTAAGACGAATACGATGTTTGATTCTAATACGTGTTTTATTTGTTCAAAAATCATGTTTGAGACATACTTGGGATTGTTATGGGTTAATATGTACTGGTAGAATAGATTTGAGGCTTGAAATCATGGTTTATAAGTGTTTGTCGAAAGTTTAAAGGAATTGGCGAATTGCAGAAAATCGCGAAAACTGACCTGTGCGTGTAGGTGCGCAGGCTACGCAATGGTGGCGCAGCTGCGCAACCCGCTTGCGCAGGCTGCGCAAAAACTACTGTAGCCTTTTGTTGTTTGATTGTTTCGTGATTGTTTTGGGGACTTGTTTCCCAATTGTTTAAGTGATGTTTAAGTGATGTTTATGAACATAATTACTTGGTTTTAAATGTATGTATGAGCTATGTAAGGTTTAGCCATGTGGTTAGCTAATTGCCTATTGTTGATCTTTTCTTAATTATTTTGTGGCAAGGTTTCTGTACAAGTTTATTAGCATGCTTAAGTATCATAGGTTGTTATGTTTATACTTAATCGTAATGGGTAGTTAGTAAGCAATATTTTAGGATGTTGTTTCTTATCTAAAGTTAGTTACCTCTTGATGGTAATGGGTAGTTAGTAAGCAATGTTGTAGAATGTTGTTTCTTATCTTAAGTAAATCTTTATCTTAGGTTGTTGATGACACCTAGTGGACTTAGTTGGTTGTATAGGAACCCTTAGACTTGTAGAAGGAAGTCTTAGGTTGTCCTTAGTTTTTATTGAACTTGGTAATCTCTTATATGCTTATGTGTGTTTGAGGTCCCCGAGGTTCGGGCGACACTCTATTAGGTTCGGGAATGGAGAGAGGATAGAGACCCCCCGGTCGGGTAACCGAAAGGGAAACCGGCTCTTCCTCAACTTATTTCCCAGGGTCAATTAAGTGTTGTTAGAGGTCTAGAAAGACTAGGACTAAGGATTTGGTTGAAGAACATATCGGAATATGTCTGAGTTGGGACCGCTAGAGTACGATATGTATTGATGTTTGGTGCGTGTCAAGTTATGATCTGAGTTGGGATCCTCTAACTTGACATGTGAGTGTTTGTGGCGTGACGGCCATGTCTGAGTTGGGACCATTGGACCGTCTCGTGTATGGTTGATGCGGTAGGAGGTGTCTGAGTTGGGACTACTGTTTTACCGTGAGTTTGTATGACTGTAGTGGGTTGGGTCTGAGTTGGGATCCCGATTTCACTACGAAGAGTAATGGTCACGACTGAGTTGGGTCAATGAACCATTATTAGCTGATTCGTATCCAACCGTGCCTGAGTTGGGGTTCACGGGTGTATGCTTGCTGATTTGTGTACCAAGTTTACCTGAGTTGGGGTGTGACTTGGACAATGGTGATTTGCATCTGCTTGCCTGAGTTGGGGTACAATGTCAGATGTTGCTGATTGATTGTGTAGATAGAGTGTATTGATTTTAGTACTGTTCATCCAAGGCATTGGATGACTCTTTGGCTAGTTTCGTAAATGGTTTGGATTGAAAGACCCCTTGGCCGGGCAACCGGAAGGGAAACCAGCTCTCCTTCGAAATAGTTTCCGAAGTTGGTTGAGAGCCTTTGCATGGCATTGCATGATGATATGAGATTGAGATATTGATATATATATATATGCTTCACATGTTATATATGCTGGAGTATGTTGGATAGTTTTGTGTTACGTGTCGTTACAAAAGGTGGCTAGGAGAACTCTAGTCACTCCCCACTGATTGTGGCGTACACGTTTTCATGTATGTAGGTACATGACAGGTTGCGGATGGGTTACATGAAGGCTAGCGAGCGATGATCCGTTTCATCATTAACTTACCTTTATATCGTATAGCTAGACCTTATAGTTTTACTTTTACACTTGAGTGCCTGTAGGGATGTGTCATCCCAGGCTAATTTTGTATTTATATTTTTCATACTTAGACTGTTATACTTATCTATGTTTTTGTTTATATCAGTTTGTTCAGTTTTGTTTTAATTCACCTCATTTATCATGCATGTTAAAGTTTAAATTCCGCGTAAATTTTGGCATGTTTGTATGTTTTATTTTCCGCTGCGACGAGGGGTTTTACAAATTTGTTTTAACCCAATCTCATAACAAAACCACAAGCTTTGGCATACTCTTCATAGAATTTCAACCCCCGCTCTAAGTTCTCAATGTTCTTTCCAACAGATGGTTTAAGATATTTTGAACAATGAGGCACTCCGTTGCGACTAGCAACAACTTCCATGCTTTCAGGACTAGCAACAACTTCAAGGCTTTCAGGACCTGAACAAAGAAATTAACAACAATTACTTATAAGCTATCATTTTCATCATACTAGCAAAATGTAATCAATAACGAAATTATATTACATGTCACATTATTGACTAATAATTGGTCTGGACTATTATCTCCTTCTATATTTGTTGAAGAAGTAATTTCAGTACTATCACGAACAATAACATCACCAACAAAGGCAACAATAACATCACCTTCGGCACCCGGCATCGTTTTGTCAGTAGCAGCTGTAGCACGAAGTGGTATAGCTAAGAAAACAAATCTGAGGAGTACTCAATCGAGTATAACTTTTCACTCGATCGTGGTGTCTGGTTCTCGATCGAGCTAATATTTCACTCGATCGAGGTGTCTTGTTCTCGATCAAGCAAATGCTTCACTCGATCAAGGTGTTTTGTTCTCGATCGAGCTAATGTTTCACTCGATCGAGAATCCTTCGCATGAATAGTTTCCTTCTCGCATTATAATTTATTGTATCTCCTGACTGATTATGTATGCTCGTATAATTTTAATTTTATTATACTGTTAACATATTTATAGTATTGGTATCAATTGAAAGAGACCTTCGCATTATGGCAAGTTGGAATTCACCACAGTGAATTCATATAGTACACGATCAATCTCATAATAGAATCTCATTGCATATTCGCATTAGGTTGAGGATCACCACAGTGGACTCAAATTATGTAGTGAATATCCGACTAAACATCTAATAAGGTAAAGTAACTTGTATTAAGGTTTTGCCCACAGTTAACCTAACATTAAAATGAAACACCCATTAAAGAGAGCAAAGTAACTTGTATTAAGGTTTTACCCACAGGTAACCTGACATTAAAGTCAGACGCTCATTCAGAAGAGTATAGTAGATTATGCAATTAAGCATGTGTAGGTTGTCCACAGATACTATACTTGCCTGATGAATGATTATGAGTTACTCATTTAAGTTTCTAGTCTTAGTCATAATTGATATTGCGTGTTAAACTCAAAGCCTAATGTTTTGAGCATTATTCATAATACAGTACCGTTGCAAAGATCTCTTAATAACTGTGTCCAAGCAGTTCCACAACTTGATGGTACTAATTACTCTGAATGGAAAGAGCATCTCGAGTTCTATTTAGGAATTCTTGAACTTGATCAAGTGCTTACCGGGTTAGCTCCAGCTGAACCAGCTTCTAATGCGAGTAAAGAAGTTCTTGAAGAGTATAACTGGTGGAAGAAATCTGATAGTCTTTGCCTAAAGTTTTTGCGCCTTACCACTACGCCAAACATTAAGTCCTCCATTTCGGAGACAGGCTGTGACACAGCTAGTAAGTACATGGAAATCATTAAGGAACGCGTTCAGACTACCTATAAAGCGGTAGTTGGAAGGCTTATGTTTAAACTTACCACTGCTAAGTATAATGAGAGTGTAACCACCATGCAACAACATGTGTTACACATGACGAATCTGGCAGCTAAGTTGGGAAAACTGGGCATGAAAGTTGAGGACCCGTTCCTTGCCCAGTTTATCAACAACTCTTTGCCTGACAAGTTTGATGCTTTCCATATCCATTACAACACTGTTAAGGAAATTTGGAGTGTTAATAAATTGACCAATAAACTGGTTCATGAAGCAGCAAGAATCAAACAGAAAGATGAGGCTGATGCCTCAAGTAAGAATACTGGCTTATCCCAGGCACATCATGTGCATCATGTAAGCGGAAATCAAAAGGTAAGTTTGAAAACAGAAAGGGCATGAAGTCTGGCGCTTCTGATAAGCCGTCTACATCTGGCGTAAAGAAGGATATTATGAAGCAGGAAAGTTGCTTTTTTTGTAAGAAACCTAGGCATTTTCCGAATGACTGCATAAAGCGTAAGAATTGGTTTGAAAATAATGGTAGTGTGCTGGGCAGATGCGTAGTTCAGTGGGTTAGTGCAGTCATGGAATAAGGATAAGAAGTGCTAGAATTAGTTGCGTGTTTGTTGCGATCTCTGGTCGTGTTCAACGGAAGACTACATGGAATTTTTTAGGGCAATCTTCGATTGTTTACGAATACCTTGTATTAGATGTAGTCTCATATTGTACATTTGTTTTTGATATAATATATACTTACCTTTTACCAAAAAAAAAGGGTAAGCCTTTTGCTTTAGTATGTTTTGAATCAAATTATGCCGAAGTACCTTCTAATACTTGGTGGCTAAATACAGGCTCTAATCTACATGTTTCGAATTCCTTGCAGGGATTCCTTACGACAAGAACCATAAAGCCAAATGAGGCCTCCTTATACATGGGAAATAAAGATAAAGCCTCCTTATACACTTTATGTTCCCTCCTTCGGACGCATTTTAATTTCAGTTTTTAAGTTAGATAATGATGGTTTTAAATTAAGTTTTGGACAAGGTTGTTTTAGTATGTTTCGAGACAATGTTTTTGTTGGTTCTGAGATTTTGGAAAATGGATTGTATCGAATTTATTTAGATAAATTGTTTTCAGAATCTCTATGTGTTTCTCATAATGTTTCCCTGCATAATAATGTTATTTCAAATCGTGGAAGGTCTAATGAAAGTTCCTCCTTGTGGCATAAACATTTGGCCCATATTTCAAGAAAAGAATAAACATATTGGTTAAAGACAATATACTACCTTCTCTTGATTTTACGGATTTTGGGACGTGTGTGGAATGCATTAATAAGGGTAAGCAAACCAAGCACACCAAGAAAAGGGCCCACAAGAAGCACTGCTCTTTTAGAAATTATACATACAGACATCTTTGGTCCATTTGACGTTCCCTCCATGAGCGGGGAGAAATATTTCATCACTTTCATCGACAATTATTCACGTTATTGTTACCTTTACCTTTTGCATGAAAAATCTCAATCAGTGAACGCTTTAGAAGTTTACATTAAGGAGCTGAAAAGACAATTAGGAAAGAAAGTAAAAATCGTTATGTCAGATAGAGGTGGTGAGTATTTGGCAAATACGATGAATCAAGACAACATCTTTGTCCTTTTGCAAAAATCCTTGAAAGTTTGGTATTCTCCCTCAGTACACAACTCATGGTTCTCCATGGATGAATGGTGTTGTTGAGAGACCTTATCGAACCCTATTAGAAGTTGTGAGGACAATGATGAGTAATACCAATTTACCCATGAAGTTGTGGATGCATGCCCTAATGACTGTTGTGTATGTTGGAAACCGGGTTCCAAGTAAGGCAGTTTCAAAGACACGATTTGAACTGTGGAAAGGGTAGAAACCGAGTCTTCAACACTTATATGTGTGGGGATGCCCAACAGAGGCACACATTTATAATTCACATGAAGGAAAGCTTGATCCTAGAACCATTAGTGGGTTCTGTATCGGCTATCCGGAAAAGTCCAAAGGGTATTGGTTTTACTGTCCTGCAAGCAAGACTAGTATTGTGGAAACCAGAAATGCCAAATTCGTTGAGAATGGCGAAGTTAGTGGGAGTGATCAAATAAGGGAAGTCGTCGTCAATGAAGTTAGGATGACAATTCCAGTCCCTTTGCTCCTAATTTCTATTAATGAGGTACCACATAATGAAAATGTGACCCGGTCAGTATTGTGGAACCTAATATTTATGACCCTCCACTCTAGAATGATAACATCGCCACTGAAGTTGTTGATACAGTACCTGAGATAGCATTAAGAAGGTCCACAAGACCTAGAAGGTAAACTATTTCAGATGACTATGAAGTATATCTACAACAATGTCAATTTGACATTAGTGTGGGTAATGATCCGTTTATGTATTCAAGCTATAAACAGTAATGATTCCGATAAATGGATTAATGCCATGAAAGAAGAGATGGAGTCTATGGCTAAGAATGAGGTCTGGGAGTTGGTCAATTTACCAATAGGTTATAAGGCCGTCGGCTGCAAGTGGGTCTTTAAAACCAAGCGCGACTCCTTAGGTAATATTGAACAACATAAAGCCAGATTGGTAGCTAAAGGATTTAATCAGAAAGAAGGCATTGATTATAGTAAAACCTTCTCTCCAGTTTCTTAGAAGGACTCCTTACGGATCATACTAGCTTTAGTAGCTCATTTTGACTTAGAGAAGAAGCTCATGTGAAAACGGCATTCTTGAATGGGAGCTTGGAAGAAGAAGCCTACATGGGTCAACCTAAAGGCTTCATTATTGATGGCACGGCGGACAAGGTTTGTAGATTAAAGAAGTCCATTTATGGACTTAAGCAAGCTTCTCGCCAATGGTATATTAAGTTCTATAGTACCATTCCTCTTTTGGGTTTCAAGAAAACACTGTTGATTAGTGTATCTACCTGAAGATCAGTGGGAGTAAGTTTGCATTTTTGGTCTTATATGTCGATGACATACTTATCGCGAGCAGTGATTTGGGACTATTACATCAAACTAAATATTTCCTATCATGCAACTTTGAGATGAAAGATATGGGAGAGGCGTCCTATGTGATCGGGGTGGAAATATCTCGAGATAGATCACAAAGGACATTACGGTTGTCTCAGATAGCCTATATCATGAAGGTCTTAGAAAGATTTAACATGGTAAAATGTAATCCCAATGATGTTCCTATTCAGAAAGGGGATCATTTCAGCTTAAGTATGTGTCCTAAGACCGAACTAGAACGAAATGCCATAAAAAACTTTTCATATGCATCTCTGGTTGGAAGCTTAATGTATGCTCAGGTTTGTACAAGACCCGATGTTGAGTAATATTTTAATAAGTATATATTTATGTTTTAAGGATGACAAGTCTAGGCAACATATAGTATATACTCTTGCGTGTAATCGTGTGTTAAGTGTACATATAGTTTAGCAAATGAAGGTCTCGTTAATCAACAAGAAGTTAAAAGAGTTAATCAAGCTTGGACTAATCGGAGATAAATGGAAGATCCCAAGATCCTTTAGTCTTTATGAATATTAGTTAGGATAGATAATCGAGTGACGGAATAATGTTGAGTTGAAACTTCAGCTATAGCTTTGGTAGGTAAATATGTTCAAAGTATAGCTCGCAGCTTTAACTTTGTGAAGCGACGAGAAGTGCACCATTAAGTACACGATGATTTTTTGTAACATCCCGTAATTTCGGAAATTATATTTTAATATTTAAATTGATTTCGGAAATTTATATTTTAATTTAATTAATTTCATAAATGTATTTTAAGAAAAAAAGTTAAGTTCTATTTTATGGGAAAATTGAGCCCTAAGTACATTGGCCCATATGAGATCGTTAAGAAGATTGGTGTCGTGGCTTACAGATTGGACTTGCCTCCTAGTTTGGGCAACGTTCATAGTGACTTTCACGTCTCGCAGCTCTAGAAGTACGTTTGTGATCCGAGCCATGTTCTTCAGCAAGACATTGCTAACTTGGAGCCGAGTCTTGCCTTTGAAGAGCGTCCACTGAAGATTCTTGACCGCCAAGATAGGAAGCTGCGGAGCAAGGTGGTGCCTCTAGAGATGATCCTATGGAAGTGCGGTGATGTCGAAGAACAGACATGGGAGACCGAGGCCTCGATGCGTGCCACTTATCTGAACCTATTTGATTGAGGTAGACTTCCTTAGTTTTCCTTAAATTCTTTTAGACTGCTTTCGTTCAAGTTTCGAGGACGAAACTTTTTGAAAGGTGGGGTGATTGTAACATCCCGAATTTCCGAAATCAATTTAAATTTGTAACATCCCGAATTTTCGGAAATATATTTTAATAATTTAAATTGATTTTGGAAAATTATATTATATTTTAATAAATTTATTTTAATGAAATAGTTCAAGTTCCGTCTTAAGGGATTTAATCCTTAAAATGTTGAAGTTCACTTGGCATATTCGTCTCACAAGAAATCCGACTTAATTCCCGACTCAAATTAAAACCCCTCTTCTTAAGTTGTGATAAAAAGAAAGTAGGAAAGGAACCTTCCCATAACTTTCCTCACAATTCCACTTCCTTCTTCCCCAAGCATAAGAAAATCAGATTTTCCCCATTTCTAAACTTCAAGCTCACTAAAATCGACTTTGTGAACTCGTTTCAACTCCAATCGAGGTAAGATTTTCGCCATTGTGCTCCTTACATCCTCCCCGTCATTTCCATCTCTTTAATTTCAAAAATCGTGTAAGTTGATTTTTGGGCTGTTTTCCCAAATTTCGAAAATGGTGATGCTAATCCGTGTTTAATGTTTTAGGTGGTGATTTAGAGGATCCGGACATTGACTCTTACATTGTTGAGGAGGAAATAGAGGTGTCGCGCTTAATAAGGTGACCTTGATGAAGAAACTTGACTTTTGTCTTAAATTAAGCTGACATGAGTTTTTGTTGATGTTTATTGTGGATGGATGATGTTTATAGCATGATTTTGTTATTGGTAGTTATTATTTTGAAATTCACATGTTAATATTGAAGGAATGGTTATAATCTGAAATGGGACTAATGTTTGGTGAGATTATGTTGTGTTGCTCATTAATGGTAGAGTTATTGAAGTAGGATTGATGCTTGTTGCTTGTTCATGTTTACATTGCATTTTCAGATTTGTTATGGAAGTAAATTGTTAAGATTATGAAAAGTGTTCATGAATATTGAGTATCCGTCACAATTTCTGATTTGTGCATCGATGTCTTAATGCTTGTTCAATTCATGAGTTTGTTGCTTGTAATCATGTGAATATGCTTAGTAGATGATATGTGATGAACACACTTGAGAATGATGCTTTAAGTGCTGCTTAGAGTAGTGAATTCATGCTTAAAATCGTTGTTTATAAGTGCTCGACGAAGGGTAGAAAACATTGTTCAATTGCAGGAAATCGCGTAAGAGAAACTGTGCTCATAAGGGTGCGCAGGCTGCGCCCATAATTGTGCAGGCTGCGCTCTGACTTGCGCATGCTGCGTTCGTCACCGTTATAGCTGTTGTTTGTTAATTTTTCTCGGGCTGTGTTGGGTAATTGTTACCCATTTGCTTTAGCATGTTTCAAGTGATGTTCTATGATATAAATTGATGTGTGCATTTTGTATAGACTTTTTAGTCTTGTTTTAGCACACATTTTCGCGATAATTGGTGATTTTATATCACTTTATGCCCCGTATGTGCTACTTTGTGTTCGTGTTGCTATTTTGCAGATATTAACCGAATAGTAGCGGAAACCGAGCTTTTTCTACCTCAAAGCAGTGCATTTCAGTAGACGATGGAAGAATCATGGCTGGTTGTGCATCAATCGAGAATTTTGAGGAGATTAAACAACCTAATGGCCCGTCAAAGACCATTTCGAGAAGGGAATCCTCGATCGAGCTGTCCTGTGCTCGATCGAGAGATCAAGAGGAAGACAAGTTCTCGATCGAGTAATCCTTTGCTCGATCGAGAGGTACCCAAGAAGAAAAGTACTCGGTCGATAGCTGAACTGATCGGTCGAGAGGAGTCAAAGAAGAGGAGTCGATCGAGCAACCTATTATCTTCGATCAACCGGTTTTTGAAGACTATAGTGCTCGATCGAGAGGAAATGTCTCTCGATCGAGAGCTTTTCTGACCCTTCATGTTCACAGTAGTTATTACTTCAGTTCACTTTTTGTCTATTTAAAGAGCTCGTTTGAGATCATTAGGGTAGGCATTCTTACCCTAACATTAGTCTCGGCAGTCCTCTGCTCTAAGTTGATTATTTTCCAGAAAATTGTAGCCGTCACATTTTTGCAATATTTTAGGTCTTCTTCATCTTCTCCGTTCTGAGTATTTCATATTCCGTTCTTGCCTCTTCTTTACTGTGATTCTTCCTTTCCTATCTTTTATATTCTGTTCTTATCGTTAGTATTCGTCGTATTTTTTTCTCTGATTTCCGCCGCATTCGCATGATGTACTCTGTTTTTGTATGCTAGTGTTCTTCGCTGTTTCCGATCGTTTTTCCGCTCTTGTTTCATACCCTCTGATTCTATCCCTTTCCCCCTTATAATCTCTGATATTAGTTTTAGTTCACTCGTTTTAAATCCCTGTTAGTCTTCCTTATTTCATCTCGTATCGTATGCTTGCTTCATGCTTTTGTATCCGTCTTAAGAATATCGTAATCGCGCCTTGTCCCCTTACTGTTTTTGTTGGTCTCATATTTGCTGCCCTATTCTAATAATCTGTTTTAGCTCGCATTTCAATATGTCGTATGCTAGTCTAATTAGGCGAGTCGTTATCGTTATTATTGTTCATCTTTTAATCACGTGTAACTAAACTTTGTACTAAGATTTATGGTAGCCATGGCATAGGTTGGTTTGCTAGTTTTTGGTACCCGAATTTCGGTTTGTATGTATCCGTCGTATTTTAATTCTGTTAATTGTTTGAGTCGACGCACTCAATTGACTGTTTAGAAACCCTCTTGGCCTAGATCGGAAAATTAGTTTAGGGATAGTTCTGCGACGATCATTAGAACTATGCTAATTAGGGCGGAAGCTAAGTTAGTATGACTTTAGGGTGAATAGCGGACCAGAAGGACCTTTTCTGTACCCACAAACCGCAATAAGGTTGACCTGAATTTGTAGACCGGACCTAATAGCCATGGTGAACCAAAAATCCTAGTGCTCCCTTTTATTTTTTTTCCCTCTTCCCTTCCTTTCGTAGTTTAGCGACAAACTTCACTAAAACCCCAATTTTGGTTACTTATGACAAACTTGGTCAGACTATAAAATCCCTATCTCCCTGTGGGTTCGATACCCGACTACCTCCGCTACATTTAGTTGAGACTGATTAGGTTTTATTTTTGATAGGGTTGCGACAGCCGTGTCAAATTTTGGCGCCGTTGCCAGGGAGACGGTGTATTTTAAGTTTAATCGTGTTCGTCTTCTTGTCTCAAGGAATTTATTCCTTGAGGCAGTTCTTACGTTTTGTCCTAGTGTTTAGTGCTTGCAGGTATGCCCAATATCGCGGGTCATTCTGAACCTAGTGCAAACGAGTTGCCCAAGGGACTTATCCTTCCTACATCTAAGGATGGGACATTTGGTATTCATCCGTCTTATTTGCAGCTTGTGGAAAGGAATGTATTCAAGGGCAACATGGATGAAGACCCGACCAAGCATGTTGAGCTTTTTACTGATTATTGCTCAACTATTCCACTAGTCGCCGCAGTAACTCGTGATAAGGTTAAGGAATTTTTATTTCCTTTCTCCTTAGTAGACGATGCCAAGGACTGGTGGAGAGATCTTGCCATGGTAGCTGCCGAGGTTGTGGATTGGAACACCTTGGTGTTGAACCATATATTCAAATGCATATATTAAGTATATATGTTTAAGTTTTGATAATGACAAGTCTAGCTATATATATTATATACTCGTGCGTATAATCGTGTGCTAAGTGTACAAAATATTAGTTTAGAAGATCTCATCAATCAAGTATAAAAGATTCAAGATTATTAGTCAATGGATTGACTAATCAAGGATTGAAAGAAGATCACAAGTGCATACAATGAACTAAAGAGAAGATCACAAGTGCATACAATGAACTAAAGTTATACTTATCAACTATGACTTTAGTATGAGATTGGTTCATGTTATAGCTCGTAGCTATAACTCCATAAAGAAGAATTCTATTTTTAGAATATGGAATTATTAATCTTAATGGGTTAATATAAAATATATTTTAGTGAAAAAGGAATAAATAATTTTCTTATGAGTTAATTATTTATTTCTAATAAACTAAGGATTTTTATATAACTTAATTGTCAAATAATATAATTCTAGTAATTGTGAGAAACGGTTTTGGAAAGTCGTGTGCTATGACACGTTCCATAATCGTGTAGGGTTTTTTAAATAAATAAATATGTATTTATTTAGATATCCTAAAACAATTTAGATTATATTATGGTAATATAATTTATTCTATTTTGACAAGGTTTAGGAAGTTGGTTTTAATGAGGTTGTTATTTATTTATTATATAAAATCTTTCCTAAATATGAATTAGGAAATTGATTCCATATATAATACTTAAATATCTTATTTAAATCTTTCCTAAATAAAATAAGATTAGATTTATGGTAGTGTTACCTAAAGACTAGAATTCTAGTTTAAGTAATATTCCTAAATCATCTAAGGTTTAATAACCTAGACATAATTCCATATAAATAGATTACTTGTGATGCATTGAAGATTACGAAATCATACACATATACACGAAAATAAAGAAAGTTACCGCCGTTACTTTTCTACAAGATCCGAGCTTTAATTGTCATATTCGTCTCAAGATTCAAGTGCTCAAGCATTGATCTTATTCATTCAAGATTGTGAACTAGAAAAAACTCATTGAAGACTTATCTTATTAGCGTAAGATAGATTGAGTATTTAACGGTACTCATTGTAGTTAAGTATTTAACGGTACTTGACGTAGCTAGGTATTTAACGGTATCTAGTTTGAGTTACAACTAATATCAAAGTTGTACGAGTAGGGTTGATAAAATTGTAATCCGGAGAAGGTACTAATTTTATTAATCGAGAATAATGGACGTAGGTTTCAAAGTGTGAAACTGAACCACTTCAAAAATATCGTGTCTCTATTTATTTCTTGCTATACTCGACATCCATCATACAAACGGACACATAGAAGAAGATTTTAAAAAGAAGGCATACTCAATTCAACCCCCCCTTCTTGAGTATATTCATATCAATAGACTCTTCAATTGGTATCAGAGCCTCGTGCTCTTGATCGCCTAACCGCGGGAGATTGATCCTACTATTGATTCTATATTATATACTCTATCAACAATGGATTCCAAGCATCTCAAGTGTCCTATCTTCAATGGTAAGAACTACAGTCTATGGAAGAATATGATGACTCACTATATCAAAGGATGTGATTGGGAATGTTGGAAGATCATGCAAACCGGACCAAAGAAAATTTTGGTCGTCGTTGCCAATGGAACAACCTATGAAAAGATGGAAATTGATTATGTAGAAGCCGACTACAAAATTGCTGAGAAGAATTCAAAGGCGATGAGTCTCCTACAAAACGGCGGTATGATAACTTCAGAATTTGATAGATTCTCATCCTGTAATTCCGCTAAAGAAATATGGGATGGTCTTGAACTTGCCTACGAAGGAACATCCGTAGTCAAGAAACATCGTATAGATGTGCTTATTAAAAGATATGAACTTTTCACTATGGAAAAGAATGAATCTGTTGATAGCATGTCTGCACGATTTTCTTGCATTATCAATGAACTATGGAACCTTGGTAGGAAGATCGATTCTGAAGATATCATTCGAAAGATCCTTAGGAGTCTCACCAAGAAGTGGCAACAAAAGGTCACGGCCATAGAAGAAGCATGTGATCTATCTCGAATAACTTACCAAGAACTTATAGGATCTCTGATGGCTCATGATATCATGCTAAACAAAGAAGATGATGACGACCTTAAGGGTAAAAGCGTCGCACTTCAAGCCTTCACTAGCGAAGCATGCGAAGAAGAACTTGAAGACGAGACAGTTCTATTCGCAAGACGATTTAAGAAAGCAGTTTTCAAAGGTAGATACAAGAACTCTAACAACAAAACTTTTGACAAAAAGAAAACTGACTCCAAACAAACATTCTTCAAAAGAGGATGTTTCAAGTGTGGACAACAAGACCACATGATAAAGGACTGTCCAAGTTGGGATAAAAACAAAGACAAATCTAAGACGGAAAAGACCAAAACGGAATTCAAAAAGGTAATGCTTGCGCCATGCTGGGGAAAATTAGAATCTGAAGATGACGAAGACTCAGAATTGGATGAAGTAGCAAACCTTTGCTTAAGCAACGTTAGTCTTGATTTAATCTCAAACAACCATGTTGAAGATGATGCATCTCATATGTGTCTCCTTGGAGAATCCGACTCAGACGACGATGACGAAGAGGTAAATTTTCTTCAACTTAAAAGTCAAGTTAAAAATCTGTCTAAGGCTATGTTAATTAAATACTTTGAGAAAACCCTATACCAATGTCATGAACAAAGTCTTGAGTTAGATGAATTGAAAGAACAGATCCTCGATATTGCTGAGGAAAATCAACTTCTAAAATCCAAAACTAAGAAACTGAAATCCAATGTAAACATTGAAACCTATGTTAAGTTGGAAACAATTATGTCTGAGAAAAAGGTTCTTGAGTCTAAAGTTATAGCTAATGAAGCTATAACCTCAAAACTGAAACTCAACATTAAAGAGCTTCAATCTAAAGTTATAGCTAATGAAGCTATAACTTCAGAATTGAGAAAGGCAAATGAGCTTCTACAGTCTAAATCTTCGATAGTTGTTGAAGATGAGACTCATCTCGAAGAAGTTGAGATTCTCGAAAGCAAAATCATGGATCTAGAATTCAACTTATCTAACATAAAAAAGGAACATGCTAAAATTGTTTCCGACTTCCATAAAGACATACAAAACCTGAAAGAGTCTAGCAACATCGACCATAGTAAATGTCAAAACGAAATAGACTCCTTAAAAGACCTTCTTCTTCACGCTCGGAAAGTTCACGATAAATGGGAAGGAAGCACCAACGTTCTAAACTTCCTGACTGAACAATCCGACAACAACATGAAAATGGGATTAGGTCATGAATGTTATGGAAGAAGGGATCACTCAAAGTGTACACAAAACCCAACAGACCGAGACTTTAGAAGAAGAAAATATGTCGACCTACCTCAATATTTAATATGTAGTTATTGTGGTCATACTGGTCACCTCCGAGAAAACTGTGTAAAGCACGCACAAGATTTTAAAACCGGAGTTAAGTTTGTTAAATCCTTAGGTATACCAAACGACACTATTTCCGTCTCTAACAGTGATGACGACAAAGTTGAGGAAAGAAATATTGACCACGGATGGTTCTATGACATGACATTCGACTACGAAGAAAAGAAAAATAGAACCAAACAAACTCCTCAATTCACAACACACAAAAAATGGTCACCTAAAGTACAAACTAAGACATACACAAAAACATCAAAACCCAACTACTACCATTATAGAAAAACTTATGTAAGACAAGTCTGGGTGAAAAAAGAAGATGTATTTGTGATTACTAACAACAAAGGACCCAAGTGTGCTTGGGTACCTAAATCCTATCTTTGAATTTATATGTGCGGTTTGTCGCTAAGGAAAATAACTTATGGTATCTCGATAGTGGATGCTCAAGACATATGACAGGCGACGTAAACCTATTTTTATCCCTAGAACCCTTTGACGGAGGAAAAGTTATCTTCGGTGATAATAAGAAAGGAAAAATTATAGGGATTGGTAAGATTGGTATTTCATTATCTCATGCTATAAATGATGTATATCTGGTAAGTGGTCTCAAACACAATTTAATAAGTATATCTCAATTATGTGACAACGGAAACAAAGTTGTTTTTCATGTAAATATATGTCGTATAATTATGGAAGGAACTAGCAAAGTAATCCATGAAGGTCATAGAAAGAAAAACGTTTATATGATTGATTTAAATGCAATACCTACTAACTCTCTCTCTTGCATGAAAGTTACGCTAGACGATCCATGTTTATGGCACAAGAGATTTGGACATATTAGCTCACCTATTCTAAGTAACCTGAAAAGATGGGACTTGGTCGAAGGTCTCCCAAAGATCAAGTTTGATCAAGAAAAGATGTGTGACACATGTGCACGATGTAAACACATCAGATCATCTTTTAAACCAAAAGAGTGGTAAGTACAGAACAAGCTCTTGAACTAGTACACATGGATCTATGTGGCCCTATGAAGGTAAGAAGCAGAGGTGGTTCCAGGTACGTTTTTGTTCTAGTTGATGATTACTCTAGATTTGTTTGGCCAATCTTTCTTCACTCTAAAGACGAAACGTTCGATGAATTTGTTAGTCTCATGAAACTTGTCCAAAACAAATATAAATCAAACCTAGTAACAATTCGTACTGACCATGAAACCGACAATCATGCATTTATTGAGTTCTGTAAGACCAACGGTGTTGGACATAACTTCTCGGCCCCTAGAACCCCAAAACAGAACGGAGTCGTAGAACGAATGAACAGAACCTTAGAAGACATGGCTAGAATAATGCTTCTTTGTAGTGGACTACCTAGAAACTTTTGGGCTGAGGCTATTAGTACAGCTTGCTATATTCATAACCGCGCTATGATTAGACCTATCCTTAAAAAGACACCATATAAACTTCTTCGAGGTCGTAAACCTAATATATCTTATTTAAGATGTTTTGGGAGTAAATGCTTTGTTCATAACAATGGTAAAAACAGATTAAGCAAATTCGACCCTAGAAGTGATGAAGTAATTTTTATTGGATATTCCGATCATAGTAAAGCCTACAAAGTTTTTAACAAACGTACCTTATGTATAGAAGAGAGTATTCATGTTATCTTTGATGAAAATAATGTCTTCGATAAGCCTTTACAGGACGTAGAGGAAAACCTAGACGAACCTGACTTCAGATTGTCAAGGGAAGATCCTCCTGAAATGGAAATTGAAGAAGGTGAACCTCAAGGAATTCATGATGAACTTAACTTGGGAGAAAACAATTCAAGAGATGAAACTACAGTTGATGATACTGTAGATAACTCTCAAGCCAATGACTTGGAACCCAGAGTTACAGCTAATGAAGCTATAACTTTGAATCAAAACCAAAGGGAAGAGGTCAGAGTTATACCTGATCCTACCATAAACCCAGGTTTGGATTCAGGGGGAACAAGCCAAAACCCCGATTCAAGTTGAGGTAATGCAAGTAATCAATCAAGGAACTGAAGATAAAGGGGCTCTCATCCTCTGGACAATGTCATAGGTAGCTTGACTCATGGAGTTCAAACTCGAAGGAGCTTAAACAACTTTTGCTAATTCTACTCCTTTCTCTCCACAATTGAACCTTCAAATATCAAGGAAGCCCTCGCAGAACCAGACTGGATAGTTGCCATGCAGGAAGAACTCCAGCAATTTAAAAGAAACAAAGTTTGGCATCTTGTTCCTCGACCGAAGGACAAATCTGTCATTGGAACTAGATGGGTATTCAGAAACAAATTGGATGACCCTGGAGTCATTGTGCGAAATAAGGCCACACTAGTGGTTCAAGGATACAACCAACAGGAAGGGATCGATTATGACGAAACCTTTGCTCCTGTTTCTCGTCTTGAGGCAATAAGACTACTCATTGCATTTGCAAGCTTTTTCAGATGGACGTTAAGACTGCCTTTCTTAATGGCTATCTCCAATATGAATTATTTGTTGAACAACCTCCTGGATTTCCTGACAGCAAACTCAAGGATCATGTATTCAAATTGGACAAAGCTCTTTATGGCCTGAAACAAGCACCAAGAGCATGGTACGACAGGTTATCAAAGTTCCTATTGGAGAGTGGATTCAAGAGAGGATCTGTGGATAAAACCTTATTTCTTAAAAGCGAAAACTCAGATCTACTAGTTGTTCAGATCTATGTTGACGATATTATTTTTGGCTCAACTAATAAAAAGTTGTGCAAGTACTTCTCCGAGTTGATGACTTCTGAATTCGAGATGAGTATGATGGGAGAACTAAAGTTCTTCCTTGGACTTCAAATACAACAAACTGAAGAAGGAATCAAAGTTCATCAACAAAAATACATCAAGGAGTTGCTAAAGAAATTCGGCATGGAAACCTCTCATGCAATGCCTACTCCAATGGTCACAGATAAGAAGTTAACCAAAGACGAAGATGGTAAGTCTGTAGATGAAACAACTTACCGAGGTATGATTGGCTCACTTCTTTATCTTACAGCAAGTCGTCCAGATATTATGTTTAGTGTCTGTGTTTGTGCAAGATTTCAATCTGCACCAAAAGAATCGCACATGATTGCGGTTAAAAGAATACTAAGATATCTAATCGGAACATCAAAGTTATATCTATGGTATCTTATGTTCATTAACGTTAACCTAGTAGGGTATTCAGATGCGGATTATGTAGGATGCTACTTAGACAGAAAAAGTACCTCGGGTCTTGCTACGTTTGTAGGTCCTTGTATTATATCTTGGGGATCCAAGAAACAAAATTTTGTCGCTCTCTCAACTGCCGAAGCAGAATATATTGCAACCGCACTGGTATGTTCTCAACTTTTATGGTTAAAGCAACAATTATATGATTATGGTATTGATGTTGGATGTGTGCCTATCTTATGTGATAATACGAGTGCAATTATTATATCTAAATGTAACACCCCCATTTATTTAAGGACCTGATCTAGGACTCCTCAGATAAATAAGGGTCTTACCATCTCGGTTTCCCGAGGCAGTAGATACAAAGGAAGATAAACAGTACTTTAAAATTTACTTTAACTCAAAACATGTTCTTACATATCCAAAAGTCTTAACAACATAAATAAAGTACAACTCTTATTAAACTGACTAAGGTGATCTAGACATCTAATCTGGTCCGGATCCAAGCTCTTCCTCCCATAGCTCCCCCTTAGTCTCAGCCACCTGTCAATCTGCTCCCCAATAATTGGTTCATCACAGGTGATCACGAATACACAGGGTCAACCATGAGGTTGAGTAGGGAAAACAATAATTATAACAATATAGTAAACTCCGCACCGATCCAACGCCAAATAAACTCCGCACCGATCCAACGCCATATATATACTCCGCACCGATCCAACACCATATATACTCCGCACCGATCCAACACCATATATACTCCGCACCGATCCAACACCGTATCACAAGACCCAATATATATATATATATATATATATATATATATATATATATATATATATATATATATATATATATATATATTCACATCGTAACAATGTCTCAAAAGATATAAATAGTACAATATAACGTTCACATGAGATTATAACATAAACATGCTTATTAACACATAAGAACAGATTACACATTATTGTAAACCAGTATTTTTCCCTACCTGATATAGCAGGAACGTAGACACAACTCGAGATATGCTTAGAAACGTTCCACTCGAAACTCGCTCCCTAAACAGATATATGTAACCAATTAATAACTTACACGAACCCCTTAACGAATCATAGTTACTATAAATGGCAACTACCATAAGTGGAAAGTTTCCATAAATAGAAACTTTCCAATGTATCAACTTCCAAATATAGCAGCTTCTAAATATAACAACTTCCAAAAATATTACTTTGGTTTTGAAATTCAAATGATTCAAAATATACATTATTACCCATATTAAAACTTCCCTTAATAAATAATAAAATCTTTACCTTTAAAAACAAAATAAGTACCATAAATAACCATCATACAAAATAATAAATTAATAATAATAATATCAATAATAATAATAATAATAATAATAATAATAATAATAATAAGGCAAATTTAACAAATATAATCCCAACTATCACACTTCTTCTCAAAATAATCTCAACTATCAATATTCTCGCAATAATCCCAACTTTCATACCACCCTTCTCAAAATAGTTTACTGTGACTGATAAGTCTTAAAAAGGTTATGATTTTTGCGGAAATATTAATAGTTGATATTATTTTGAGAAGAAGAATGATAGTTGGGCTTATTTTGAGAATAGTGGTATGAAAGTTGAGATTATTGCGGGAATATTGATAGTTGAGATTATTTTGAGAAGAAGAGTGATAATTGGGATTATATTTGTTAAATTTCCCTAATAATAAAATTAAAAAGATGAAGAGGATGATACACAACACTACACACCCGACAGCCCCCACACGACAACAGCCGACAACAGCCCCTCCACCGCTGCCTACCGCCACTTCGACCACCCACCAGTACCGACTCCCAACACCACCGACCACCAACCGTCACTACAACACCACCCCACCAGTCGACACCCCCTGTCGACTCTGACCAGAGACCTTAAACCCAGCCTGACCCCTCGCCTGAGTCCCAACAGCCCAAAACAGACACCAATCGATCCCCTGTAACCACCCTAACACCAACCATAACACCCACCAGACTAAACCTCCGACAACCCCCACTCGGACCATGGTGGTGCCACTGCTTAGACCTCCCCCGAGTCTTCAGTAGCACCACCCCAAAACCACCTTCCCTGAACATACAACACTGACCGTGAACTAAACCAACCAACAGACACCACGAACCCCCCTTTTTACACCACCCACGATACACGACAACCACCGTGAACAACCCCCGACAACCCCTTAACCACCACAAGAAAAGAAAAGCATAAACCATGACAACCACGACACTGAACACCCCCTCGAAAGAGCATAAACACCAGCAGTTTAAAAACAGAATTACAAACGACACTATACAGGCTGCGGCTTACCTGTTTTCTGCCTCAAATCGAGAGAACCTAGACTGGTCAAACAACCGTGAAAGACTCCTCCTTCTGGGGTGTGGTGGCGGCTGAACAAACTAGGGTAGAGGTGATATGTGTAGGTAGGTCAGAAAGTGTGTCGAAGGCTCTTATAGGCGGCTGAGTGAAGGGGTGTGTGTGTGAGGGTTTCATTCCCTCATAGTATGCGAGTCTTGGGCTGCTTGTATTGACACGGAAATCGAGGCCCAAGACTCTCATCCAACAACCCCTAGTTCGAACCCCACCAAGAGCATGTCACATAAATAAGTGATCCCCAATTCGAGTCCCATAACAAGCATGATACGTACGCGTAAACTTATAAACGAACTAATTACTTATCATCCTATTTAACATCGTAACAAATAAGATCCCATACAAACATAAAACCGTTTGGCTCCTAAGACATCGTGCCAAAATTCGAGGTATTACAGTCTTCCCCCCTTAAAATGAACTTCGTCCCGAAGTTCAACAACACTAACAAACAACTCAAACGAACTGTGAACACAAAAATATCACAAAATATCACAACAGTCTACTTGAATCACATAATGTTACATTCCACCCCCCTTAAAGAAAAGTTACGTCCGCGTAACTTACCTTAATCGAACAAATGTGGATAACGCTCTCTCATGGACGCCTCAGGCTCCCACGTAGCCTCCTCCTGATTATGATTTGTCCACAAGACCTTCACCAAGGACGTCTCCCCATTGCGAGTCTTCCGCACCTTCCTGTCCAGGATTTCCTTCGGAGTCTCAATGTATGCCAACTGCTCATCTATCTCAATCACCTCGTGCTGAAGCACGTGTGATGGATCACTCACGTACTTCCTCAACTAGGATACATGGAACACATTATGGACCTTGGATAGGGTTGGAGGTAAAGCTAAGCGATATGCCACTTTTCCAACTCTGTCCAAAATCTCAAATGGTCCAATAAATTTCTGACTCAATTTGCCACGCTTGCCGAATCTCATCACGCCCTTCATCGGAGAGACTTTCAGTAGCACTTTCTCCCCGGCCTCGAATGAAACATCGCTCCTCTTCAGATCGGCATAGCTCTTCTGTCTATCCTGAGCGGCCCTCATCCTCTGTCGAATAATCTGAACTTGCTCTACCATCTCCTGGATCATATCTGACCCCAATGTCACAACATCAGCTCGATCATCCCAACACACAGGGCTCCGACACTTTCTCCCGTATAGAGCCTCGAAAGGGGCCATGCCTATGCTTGCATGGTAGCTGTTATTATAAGAAAACTCGATCAATCCCAGTCGATCCTCCCAAGATCCTCCGAACTCAAGTACACAAGCTCTCAACATATCCTCAAGAGTCTGAATCGTCCGCTCAGTCTGACCATCAGTAGCCGGATGAAAAGCTGTACTCATCTTCAATTGCGTCCCCAAAGCAGCCTGCAACTCCTGCCAAAATCTGGATATAAACCTCGAGTCTCGGTCTGAAACAATATCCTTGGGTACGCCATGCAGTTTGACCACATTCTGAACATACGACTTAGCCAACTCAGCTTTACTCCAGGTATCTTTCATCGGAATAAAGTGAGCTGACTTAGTCAAACGATCCACGATCACCCAAATCATGTTGTTGCCCCTCTGAGTTCGAGGCAACCCCACGATAAAGTCCATCGAAATATTCTCCCACTTCCACTCGGGCACATCTAATGGCTGGACTTTCCCTTGAGGTCGCTTATGCTCCCCTTTCACTCTCTGACAAGTCAAACACCTGGACACAAACTCTGCGACTTCCTTCTTCATGTTAGGCCACCAGAACGTCTTCTTAAGATCTTTATACAGCTTATCACCCCCTGGGTGAACGGAGTACGGAGTAGCATGAGCTTCAGTCAGGATTTTCCTCTTTAGCTCCTCTACATCCGGAACACACCATCGCCCACTGAACCTCAAACTATCGTCGGCATGAATACTGAACCTGGTTGACGACTCTCCACCCTCACTCTCCACCATCTTGCGCCATTTTTGGAGTCTCGCATCGTTCTTCTGTAACTCCCGAATCTCTCCATACAATTCAGGCTCCACTGTCAAGTCACCAAGAGTGTCCCCTTTCCGGATCATGAATATTCCCATCTCCCTTAGTTCACCATACAACCTCCCTCTCGATCTGGCACAATCCAAAGCATGCACTGACTTCCTACTTAGAGCGTCAGCTACCACATTCGCCTTGCCTTCGTGGTAGACAATCTGCATATCATAATCTCCAATTAATTCTATCCACCTCCTCTGCCTCATGTTTAACTCTTTCTGGGTGTAGATATATTTCAGGCTCTTATGATCAGAAAACACCTTAAAAGTGGCTCCATAAAGGTAATGACGCCACAATTTCAGTGCAAAGACCACAGCGCCCAATTCCAAATCATGCGTCGGATAATTTTCTTCATAGGTCTTCAACTGGCGAGACGCATATGCTATTACTCTCCCATTCTGCATTAACACACAACCCAATCCATGCTTCGAAGCGTCGGTATATACTTCGAAATTATCACTCCCAACTGGCAAGGCTAAGATAGGAGCTGTTGTCAGGCGTTCCTTAAGTGTCAGGAATGCCTTCTCACAACCCTCATCCCAGACAAAACGGTTCTCCTTCCTCATTAACGACGTCAACGGCTTCGCTATCTTTGAAAAATCCTTGACAAATCTCCGATAATATCCAGCCAACCCCAGGAAGCTTCGAATCTCACTCACATTCTTCGGACTTTGCCACTTAGTCACTGCCTCGATCTTACTAGGGTCGACAGACACTCCCTCCTTTGAAATTACATGCCCCAAAAACGCCACTCTCTCCAACCAGAACTCACACTTACTCAACTTAGCATTGAGTTTATGCTCTTCCAAGGTCTGAAGTACTTTCCGCAAATGGTCTTCGTGCTCTTCTGCATTCTTGGAATATACCAGGATATCATCGATAAATACCACCACAAACTTGTCCAAATATGGGCTGAAGACTCGGTTCATCAAGTCCATGAACACAGCTGGAGCATTAGTCAATCCGAAGGGCATAACCACGAATTCATAGTGGCCATACCTCGTTCGGAAAGCGGTCTTCGGAATATCTTCATCCTTTATTCTCAACTGGTGATACCCGGATCTCAAATCAATCTTGGAGAAAACCCCAGCTCCACTTAACTGATCGAACAAGTCGTCAATTCTCGACAAAGGGTAACGGTTCTTGATGGTCACATTGTTCAGCTCTCGGTAGTCAACACACAACCTCAAACTCCCATCCTTCTTCTTCACAAATAAGACAGGTGCTCCCCAGGGTGACACACTAGGTCGGATGAACCCTTTCTCAGCTAGTTCATCCAATTGCTTCTTCAACTCCTCCATCTCTTTCGGCCCCATACGGTACGGTGATTTAGAGATCGGTCCCGCTCCTGGTTTTAGGTCAATGGAAAACTCCACTTCCCTCCTCGGTGGTAACCCCGGAACGTCGTCACGAAAAACTCCCTCAAACTCCCGTACCACAGGTATCTCACTAGTCTTGGGGGTCTCAGCCTCACAATCCCACATTTGGCATAAGATTAGGCTCTCTCCTTTCCTCAAGCCAGACTTAAGGGTATTGACAGAAATGAATTTGATTTTTGGTTTGACTCGGTATCCCTTGTAAGACACCCTCACTCCCTTAGGTCCCTTCAAGGAAATCTTCTTTTGATGACAGTCGATGAAAGCTCGATACTTCCCTAGCCAGTCCATCCCCAGAATCACCTCAAAACCCCCCAGAGGAAACTCTATGAGGTCGCAATAGAAAATTGCTTCCCCGATTTTGATGGGTACACTACCATATACTCTATTACAGACTATCGACTCGCCTTATGGTATGGTCACTGGATCCGCGATCCAATCAAATCTCTCAAGTCCCAAAGCCTTAACATGATCTCTAGACACAAACGAATGGGTGGCACCGGAATCAAAAAGTACGAAAGTAGGCTTAGAGTTCACAAGAAAAGTACTGGTTACCACATGCGCATCCTCCTGAGCTGCCTGCTTTCCCATGGCAAAGAGCTTGCCACTGGACTTGACTCCACTCTGGCTGGCAGAAGATGTCCCCGCCTGCTGATTTCCTCCCGTTCCTGTCTTTTGGTTGCTTCCACTTCCATTGAACTGATTCTGGTACGGGCGGCTCTGGTAATTGTTATAGTTCCTCTGATAATTGCTGCTCCCTCCAGATTTCGCACCCCCACCATAGTTTGTCGTGGGTGTGCGATAGCCACTGCTACCATAGGATTTAGTACGGGATCCCTGGTATCCGGATGCAGGCGTACGATAGCCCCCAGACTGATTTCCTCCAGACGAACGACACACCGCCTGCTTATGTCCCCTCTTTCCACAGCCAAAACACACAATTCCTGCCGAACCACTGCCAGAAACCCCACTCATGTGATTGCCCCCACTCTGATTTCTCCCACCACCAGAGGCACTACTCCCGAAGTATCCACTGAACTTGTTAGAGCTCTGCTTTTTCGATCCTGAACCCTCAGCTACTGATTCAGCCTTCCTCTTTTCAGACTTGGACTTTTTGTCCTCCTGGATCATCTCTGAAAGCCTCTCCGCCGCCCCAGCCCTTAGGTAGATGTCACGGACTGTGGTGGGCGGAGCTGCAATCAATCTCTTCTTGATGGCGATTGATAACCCCCTCTCAAATTTCATTGCCAGCATGGCATCGTCAAATCCCATGTCTCCCACATAGCTCACCAACTGGATAAATTTCCGATAGTAAGCCTCTACATACTGTCATGTCCTCTGACATCTTGAATGTATCAAACTCCTCTCTCAACTTGCTTTTCTGAAACTCTGGCAGAAACACCTCATATAAGATCCTCTTGAATGCAATCCAAGCAACATACTCGGTCCCGTCCTCTCTAGCTGCCTCTCGAATCTCTCCTTTGTTCCCGGTCCACCAATCAGCGGCCATACCCCTCAGATAGTGGGCTGCTTGGTCAACCCTCAATTCTTCAGGTCAATCCACCAACTCGAATAGATTACTGAATTCCCGACACCACGCTCCCAGCAGATGAGGTTCCCCCTCCCCAGTGAATTGGGTAGGGTGATGCCTCGCGATGATTGTGCTCATTTTTGCGGAGTCCATGCGTTTGGCCTTTAAGGCCTCATTCTCAGCTATCAAACGATCCAATTCCTCTTGCGTGATATTAGCGAGATTGTCTCTTCGCGGAGGCATACTATAATACAACAGAAAAAGAAATGAGTCCTGACTCATGTGGGTACCCATTTGGATTAGGGCTATGTTCCCTAAGCATTAAAGTCTATAAACACTTATCATATAAAATAGTTCTCTTCTATAGCATGGCTCAGGGATCACATAACCGCATTTCACTAGACATGATGAGAGGAGAATCACTAACATGTTTCAAATCACGTCACCTATCATATTAATATACACCTCTTTATTCAAACAATTAAAATTCTTTTCATATTCATGCCCCTTCCGGCTATTTCAAACAGTCAATGATACTCAGAGTTCTCATAAATTACTTATCACTGTATACCATTACTTCCATCTTTTCTTAACCTACCCTTCTCTCTCGTATATTCACTCTGGGTTCCCGGGTAAAACTGATAGGGCCAATGGTTCGGTGTGAGGGGGCCCCAGACTCATACTTCTCCTTTAGTGTGCTCCTAACACTCCTATCCCGGGGGTTCATTTTATTTAGACTCTCCTACATTCATTAGGTTCATTAGGTTAGGCCTGAGGATCGTTCGCTCTGATACCACTTTGTAACACCCCCATTTATTTAAGGACCTGATCTAGGACTCCTCAGATAAATAAGGGTGTTACCATCTCGGTTTCCCGAGGCAGTAGATACAAAGGAAGATAAACAGTACTTTAAAATTTACTTTAACTCAAAACATGTTCTTACATATCCAAAAGTCTTAATAACAAAAATAAAGTACAACTCTTATTAAACTGACTAGGGTGATCTAGACATCTAATCTGGTCCGGATCCAAGCTCTTCCTCCCATAGCTCCCCCTTAGTCTCAGCCACCTGTCAATCTGCTCCCCAATAATTGGTTCATCACAGGTGATCACGAATACACAGGGTCAACCATGAGGTTGAGTAGGGAAAACAATAATTATAACAATATAGTAAACTCCGCACCGATCCAACGCCAAATAAACTCCGCACCGATCCAACGCCATATATATACTCCGCACCGATCCAACACCATATATACTCCGCACCGATCCAACACCATATATACTCCGCACCGATCCAACACCGTATCACAAGACCCAATATATATATATATATATATATATATATATATTCACATCGTAACAATGTCTCAAAAGATATAAATAGTACAATATAACGTTCACATGAGATTATAACATAAACATGCTTATTAACACATAAGAACAGATTACACATTATTGTAAACCAGTATTTTTCCCTACCTGATATAGCAGGAACGTAGACACAACTCGAGATATGCTTAGAAACGTTCCACTCGAAACTCGCTCCCTAAACAGATATATGTAACCAATTAATAACTTACACGAACCCCTTAACGAATCATAGTTACTATAAATGGCAACTACCATAAGTGGAAAGTTTCCATAAATAGAAACTTTCCAATGTATCAACTTCCAAATATAGCAGCTTCTAAATATAACAACTTCCAAAAATATTACTTTGGTTTTGAAATTCAAATGATTCAAAATATACATTATTACCCATATTAAAACTTCCCTTAATAAATAATAAAATCTTTACCTTTAAAAACAAAATAAGTACCATAAATAACCATCATACAAAATAATAAATTAATAATAATAATATCAATAATAATAATAATAATAATAATAATAATAATAATAATAATAATAATAATAAAATTAAAAAGATGAAGAGGATGATACACAACACTACACACCCGACAGCCCCCACACGACAACAGCCGACAACAGCCCCTCCACCGCTGCCTACCGCCACTTCGACCACCCACCAGTACCGACTCCCAACACCACCGACCACCAACCGTCACTACAACACCACCCCACCAGTCGACACCCCCTGTCGACTCTGACCAGAGACCTTAAACCCAGCCTGACCCCTCGCCTGAGTCCCAACAGCCCAAAACAGACACCAATCGATCCCCTGTAACCACCCTAACACCAACCATAACACCCACCAGACTAAACCTCCGACAACCCCCACTCGGACCATGGTGGTGCCACTGCTTAGACCTCCCCCGAGTCTTCAGTAGCACCACCCCAAAACCACCTTCCCTGAACATACAACACTGACCGTGAACTAAACCAACCAACAGACACCACGAACCCCCCTTTTTACACCACCCACGATACACGACAACCACCGTGAACAACCCCCGACAACCCCTTAACCACCACAAGAAAAGAAAAGCATAAACCATGACAACCACGACACTGAACACCCCCTCGAAAGAGCATAAACACCAGCAGTTTAAAAACAGAATTACAAACGACACTATACAGGCTGCGGCTTACCTGTTTTCTGCCTCAAATCGAGAGAACCTAGACTGGTCAAACAACCGTGAAAGACTCCTCCTTCTGGGGTGTTGTGGCGGCTGAACAAACTAGGGTAGAGGTGATATGTGTAGGTAGGTCAGAAAGTGTGTCGAAGGCTCTTATAGGCGGCTGAGTGAAGGGGTGTGTGTGTGAGGGTTTCATTCCCTCATAGTATGCGAGTCTTGGGCTGCTTGTATTGACACGGAAATCGAGGCCCAAGACTCTCATCCAACAACCCCTAGTTCGAACCCCACCAAGAGCATGTCATATAAATAAGTGATCCCCAATTCGAGTCCCATAACAAGCATGATACGTACGCGTAAACTTATAAACGAACTAATTACTTATCATCCTATTTAACATCGTAACAAATAAGATCCCATACAAACATAAAACCGTTTGGCTCCTAAGACATCGTGCCCAAAATTCGAGGTATTACAGTCTTCCCCCCTTAAAATGAACTTCGTCCCGAAGTTCAACAACACTAACAAACAACTCAAACGAACTGTGAACACAAAAATATCACAAAATATCACAACAGTCTACTTGAATCACATAATGTTACACTAAAAACCCAGCCCAGCACTCGAGAACTAAACACACTGAAATTAGACACCACTTTCTACGAGACCATGTTGAAAAGAAAAATATAAAATTGGAATTTTGTAGTACAGAAAAACAATGGGCAGATATCTTCACTAAACCATTGGCTAGAGAACGTTTTGAGACTTTGCGATTCGAAATTGGTTTAATCGGTGGCACCTAATCAAATCTTAAAAGAAATAATAACTCAATGATTGACTACGGTTAAGACGAGATTATATGACTGTGTCCGTATACTCCGCTGCATGTTTATGTGTGTATTGAATGATTAAATATGTGAACTCGATTGTATTATATATATCTCGTACGTTTGTGCTCAACCAAGTTTTAAAAAAATAATAAACACATATTATCTTAACCTACTCCTATTAATATTATTACCTATCAAAATAAAAATAAAATCAAAACAAATCACCCCATACCTAAACCGTGTTCATCAACACAAGCTATCCCACACTCCCTGCCACGTGTCATCTCACGAACAAACTCAAATCCCTAAATAATTACCTCACCCTCACACAACCTCCAAAATAAAATCACCAAACTCCGTTAAAATCCGATCAAAACTTAGACCCCACCTTTCAAACCACCATGCTGCCATCATGCGCCACTCGCTCACACCATCACCTCCACCGTCCCTAACACCCATCTCCGTGTCCATTCCGACGACCAACACCGAGAAACGTCGCAAATTTAACCAAGACTCACCTATAGTCCCTGAGTATTCGCCGGAGTTCAATTGGTTGGTCGGGACAAACTCTCTTGTTGTGAAGCTATGGTGTTGTACAATTGGTTGGAAGGGACGAAGGTAAATTTAGCTTCGTTGATTTGGTTCAAGATTTGTCATGTCTCTAATGTGTTGGTTAAAGAAAAGGTGTGCTCGACAATTGTGGGTGTCGAAACTATTGCTTAAGAAAGGAGTCGTTGATGATGCGAGTTATGCAGTCATACCGAGAAACCGTATGTGTGACAAAATACTCAAGCTCATGGGTATTTACTTTGATGGCAGTGATTTAACTTTTGGCAAAAGAATAGGTGGTGAACAAAAACCGAATGTTTCTCCATCGTTTGAGGGATTGGATGCTAAGATGGATGAGATTCTTGGTTTAAATGAAGTTAAAAAGGAGAAGGAAAGCATGGGTGGTAGCGGTAGATGTGGCAATCCAAGTTGTGAAGCCGTGTTAAGGGCGTGGATAAAAAAAAATAATAATAATAAATAAAAAAATTGATAAGAGAGTTGAGAAAGTTGGTGTTCGTGCTCAGACTACTGTGTTGATACTCTATTCTTCAATTTGTCTCGTTTTCGGTTGTTGTGGTTAAGTCCGGAATGGACTTCTTAAATTTTTTCTTTACCGTAGCCCAACTAACAACTTTATCTCTTGATTTGGTTAATCAGCGGCCAATTTAAACAAAACCGTTTGCCGACCCAATTTTCTATTACTTGTATTATCATTCGGCCCATTGTCATAGTATTTTCGGCTTGGTTGTGGATTTTTCTTTCATTCGTACTTGTTTACGTATGATATTGTTTGTGTTTGTGTGTTACGTCTTTGGTGCATGCTTATTCGTGTTTCGAAGTATATTATTCTAGTCGTTTTATGTCTTTTTTCTTGTCTTTTCGATGATGTCAAGAGGGGGAAAAATGCGACTTAGATTAGAATTTGCCTAAGCTTGCTCCTTGTCGTAATTCATTGTCTCTTAGGGTTCTTAAAGGATATGGGTTAGAAAGAAGATAGAAACCCTAAGTTAATATTTGCTATGAATGACCCTTATTATATTGAGGGGGAACTAAACACTTAGACACGAATCTAAGAAAGACTTGCCATCATCAAAAAGGGGGAATTTGTTGAACCATATATTCAAATGCATATATTAAGTATATATGTTTATGTTTTGATAATGACAAGTCTAGCTATATATATTATATACTCGTGCGTATAATCGTGTGCTAAGTGTACAGAATATTAGTTTAGAAGATCTCATCAATCAAGTATAAAAGATTCAAGATTATTAGTCAATGGATTGACTAATCAAGGATTGAAAGAAGATCACAAGTGCATACAATGAACTAAAGAGAAGATCACAAGTGCATACAATGAACTAAAGTTATACTTATCAACTATGACTTTAGTATGAGATTGGTTCAAGTTATAGCTCGTAGCTATAACTCCATAAAGAAGAAATGATCGAAATATTTGTGATGGTTGAAACGATTTTGGTTTCCAAAGTCGTCGTGAACAATTAATGTTTAATTGGTATTCTATTTTAAGAATATGGAATTATTAATCTTAATGGGTTAATATAAAATATCTTTTACTGAAAAAGGAATAAATAATTTTCTTATGAGTTAATTATTTATTTCTAATAAACTAAGGATTTTTATATAACTTAATTGTCAAATAATATAATTCTAGTAATTGTGAGAAACGGTTTTGGAAAGTCGTGTGCTATGACACGTTCCATAATCGTGTAGGGTTGTTTAAATAAATAAATATGTATTTATTTAGATATCCTAAAACAATTTAGATTATATTATGGTAATATAATTTATTATATTTTGACAAGGTTTAGGAAGTTGGTTTTAATGAGGTTGTTATTTATTTATTATATAAAATCTTTCCTAAATATGAATTAGGAAATTGATTCCATATATAATACTTAAATATCTTATTTAAATCTTTCCTAAATAAAATAAGATTAGATTTATGGTAGTGTTACCTAAAGACTAGAATTCTAGTTTAAGTAATATTCCTAAATCATCTAAGGTTTAATAACCTAGACATAATTCCATATAAATAGATTACTTGTGATGCATTGAAG
Organism: Silene conica; assembly: GCA_029255685.2. Taxonomy (NCBI): domain Eukaryota; kingdom Viridiplantae; phylum Streptophyta; class Magnoliopsida; order Caryophyllales; family Caryophyllaceae; genus Silene; species Silene conica. Next base: position 30,384,118 of record CM055317.2, on the reverse strand, counting down.
ATTACGAAATCATACACATATACACGAAAATAAAGAAAGTTACCGCCGTTACTTTTCTAAGAGATCCGAGCTTTAATTGTCATATTCGTCTCAAGATTCAAGTGCTCAAGCATTGATCTTATTCATTCAAGATTGTGAACTAGAAAAAACTCATTGAAGACTTATCTTATTAGCGGTACTCATTGTTGTCAAGTATTTAACGGTACTTGACGTAGCTAGGTATTTAACGGTATCTAGTTTGAGTTACAACTAATATCAAAGTTGTACGAGTAGGGTTGATAAAATTGTAATCCGGAGAAGGTACTAATTTTATTAATCGAGAATAGTGGACGTAGGTTTCAAAGTGTGAAACTGAACCACTTCAAAAATATCGTGTCTTTATTTATTTCTTGCTCTACTCGACATCCATCATACAAACGGACACATAGAAGAAGATTTTAAAAAGAAGGCATACTCAATTCAACCCCCCTTCTTGAGTATATTCATATCAATAGACTCTTCACTTGGCAATAGCTTTCTATAGAAGATATTTTCCTCCTCAACGAACTGCTGCGTTGAGAGGGCAAATTACAAAATTTTCTCAAGCCAAGACCGAAAATTTGAGTGAAGCATGGGCACGATTCAAAAAGCTGGTTCGCTCAGTTCATCATCACGGGTTCGAGCGCTGGTATTTATGCACTCAATTTTACAACGGATTGCAATATGAGCATAGGGCTATCCTTGATGTTGCCGCGCTAGGAAGGTTCCAGCTGAATGTGGCTGACGACAACGGTTGGCAACTAACAGAGAATATGGCTACTTACACAGCCAACTATGGGAACCCGAGAAGTGAGCAAGTTGCTTTTCCTAATGTCGTCGTTGAAGAAGTTCACGTGGATAAAGTGGAAAGTGAAAATCAATGTAATCAAGTTTGTGCTACGGAGGTAGTATGTGGCCGATGTGGTGAAGAGGGTCATGATCCTATCTCTTGTATGGCCGAACCCGAGCGTGTCTACGCATACCGAAGATATAAGCAAGGGAGTTCGTTTTCTGAGCTATACGCGGATTTAACCTCTTCAAAGAACCAACCACCAGCTGATAATAGCCAAGTACTCATTACGCAAGCCCAGTACAACAATCTTAAATCAACTATTCACGAGCAAAAGGTTGAGCAGAAATTGAGCGCGGATGCCTTCCGCACATTACTTGAAAAATGTGAGACCTTGTTTCCCGACAAGGACCCGGTTCTTGCGATCAATTTGAGGAGCGGACTCAGTTATGACGGTCCAATTTACAATCCAGCCGGCACAGGTGCCGAGGTGGAAAAAGAAGTACCTGTAACAGACGAGGGACAATTGACAAGGGGTCGATCGAGTGATAATTCGTCTCGATCGACCAGTCTTGAAGAGTAGAATTTTCGATCGACTGATAATGGTGAAGAAAATCTTCGATCGACTGAAATAAGTCCTCGATCGACCGGTGTAGAAGAAGAAGCTGCTCGATCAACCGGGACTACGCCTCGATCGAACAATTTAGAAGACCCTAACTCTCGATCGAGAACCACTGCAGACGAAAGCTCTCGATCGAGAAGTATTGAGCCTCGATCGAGAGCGAACCAGTCTGACCTTGTTGTCCAGGGTCCGTGAAAGACTGAGTACATACCCTCCCCTGCTGTGGGGGTACCGAGGAATAATACAGGAAAGGAGAAAGTTGGGGACCCACTTCCAATGATTAAACTTCCCTACCCAAGTCGGTTGCGCGATACAAAGACGGAGAGGCAATTCAACAAATTCGTGGAAATGGTGCGCGGACTACAGGTAAGTATTCCACTTGTTGAGTTAATTACCCAAGTTCCGTCTTACGCAAAATTTATGAAAGACGTCATTACGCGTAAGAAGGACTTTGGAGAATTTGCTACAGTTGCCTTTATGGAAGAATCTAGTAGCTTGATTCTAGGTAAATCCCCTCCCAAATTAAAAGACACGGGTAGTTTCTTAATTTCCTGTGTCATAGGGGATGTGACGCTAGATAGGGCGTAATGTGACCTTGGAGCCAGTGTTAGTGTCATACCCTATTCTATCTATTCCAAACTTAATTTGGTCGCCTAAAAACGACCAATATCACCCTTCAGATGGCCGACAGATCTGTTCGACGACCCTTAGGTATCTTGGAAGACGTGTCTGTTAAGGTGGGCAAATTTTTCATTCCAGTGGACTTCATTGTTCTAGATATTGCTGAGGATACCCGTACCCAGATCATTTTGGGTAGACCATTTCTGTGTACATCTGGGGCCATAATCGATGTTAGACTTGGTCGTTTGACTCTAGCGGTAGGGGATGATTTGATCAGATTCAATTTACCCGAGACCTTGTCTAGACCTATGATAGAGGACACCTGTTATTCAGTGGATTTTATTGACGAGTCTTCTTATGAGGTTTGGTCGGATTCCTTGACCAGGGATCCGTTAGAGTCCCTAATGTTATTAGCTGAGTGCGCATATATTGCAGATCATGAGGATTGGGATTCTGTGGAAGAGCTATTCGGCGTTGTTATCGACGAGACAGAGGTGTCTGATGCGATCACATTGATTGACGCCGAATTAGAGCAAGTAGCGAGCCTAGCACACCCTTTGTGCTCTGTTGAGGTAAAGGTCCTAGAGCGTAAGACACTTCCCTTTCATCTTAAGTATGCTTTTCTTGATGATACTGAGCAATTTCCTGTTATAGTGAATGTTACACTTAATGATGATCAACTAACTGCTCTGTTAAGTGTCCTTAAGAAGAACAAGAAAGCAATGGGCTATTCGCTGGATGACATTAAGGGCATCAGCCCCGATGTTTGCATGCATAGGATAGAGCTGGAGGAAGGGCACAAACCGTGCAGACAAGGTCAGCGGAAACTGAATCCTAAGATGGAAGAGGTAGTGACAGCTGAGGTCATGAAACTACTCGATACAGGTATAATCTATTTAGTAGGCCACTCAAAATGGGCAAGTCCTGTTCAGGTAGTGCCTCAGAAAGGAGGCACCACTGTTGTGACCAAAGAGAAAAATGAACTTATACCTACCCGACTTGTGACCGGGTGGCGGATGTGCATAGATTATAGACAATTGAATACCGCCAGTAAGAAAGATCATTTTCCCCTTCCCTTCATTGAGCAGATGATAGAGAGGCTAGCTTCGCATGAGTTTTTTCTGCTATCTGGATGGATACTCAGGGTTCTTTCAGATCCCTATTCATCCAGATGACCAGGAAAAGACTACTTTTACTTGTCCCAAGGGTGTCTTTGCTTATCGTAGGATGCCTTTCGGTTTATGTAATGCCCCTGCCACCTTTCAGAGGTGTATGATGGGGATATTTTCTAAGTATATAGAGTCTATCATGGAGGTCTTCATGGACGATTTTAGTGTGTATGGGAATGATTTTGAGCATTGTTTAGCTAACCTTGACAAAGTTTTGCAGCGCTGCATTGAGGTTAATCTGGTGCTAAACTAGGAGAAGTGTCACTTTATGGTTAAGGAGGGTGTAGTCCTTGGGCACTTGGTCTCCAATAGGGGTATTAAGGATGACAGAGCAAAGGTGCAGGTGATCGAGCAATTGCCCCTTCCAGTTAATGTCAAGGGGGTGAGAAGTTTTCTTGGTCATGCTGGATTTTATCGCCGGTTTATCAAAGACTTCTCTAAGATTGCCCGACCGCTTACACAATTGCTTCTGAAGGATGCTCCTGTTGTTTTTACTGATGATTGTCTTCTGCTTTTAATAATTTGAAGCAGGCTTTGGTGTCAGCACCTATCATTCATCCTCCAGATTGGACGCTACCATTCGAGATCATGTTTGATGCTAGTGATTACGCACTAGGAGCAGTGCTAGGACAGCGAAAAGACAAGGCGTTGAGTGCCATTTACTATGACAGCCGAACTCTAGATGAGGCTCAAGTCAGATATGCCACCATGGAGAAGGAGCTTTTAGCTGTTGTTTATGCTCTGGATAAGTTTAGATCTTATTTATTAGGTTCTAAAGTGATCATTTTCACTGACCATGCAGCTCTGAAGCATCTCTTAAACAAGAAGGAAGCCAAACCCCACTTGTTGAGATGGATACTCCTTTTGCAGGAGTTTGATTTGGAAATAAAAGATAAGAAGGGCGCCGAAAACGTTGTAGCAGACCATCTGTCGCGTTTAACGCAACAGGAGAGGGAGGATTCTCTTCCCATTAACGATTCATTCGCTGATGATTCCCTTTATTATATTGATGCTTTCTCTATGACTTCTTTGCATTCTAAAGGTGGTGTTGAACCTTGGTTTGCAGATTATGCCAACTTTGCAGTTAGTCAGAAGCTACCACCAGGCTTGTCTTATCAGCAACGGAAGTGATTCCTTCATGATGCGCGGCAGTACTTCTGGGATGACCCTTATCTTTTCAAAGAGTGTGCGGATGGAATCTACCGACGATGTATTCCACAGTGGGAAACCCGTGCTATTCTGGAGGGTTGCCATTCAGCTCCGAGTCGAGGACACCACGGCCCATCGCGGACCGTGGCTAAGGTATTGCAGTCCGGTTTTTATTGGCCTACTCTTTTTGCTGACACGAAGGTCTTTGTTTCTAGCTGTGATGCTTGCCAACGGACGGGAAATATTCCTAAGAGACACGAGATGCCGCAAAATGGCATTTTAGAGGTGGGGATTTTCGATGTATGGGGCATCGACTATCAAGGCCCATTCCCGTCTAGTCAAGGTAACAAGTATATCCTAGTAGCTTTAGATTATGTGTCTAAGTGGGTGGAAGCCATTGCCACTCCCAATTGTGATGCCAAGACCGTGATTAAGCTTTTTCGTAAGATCATATTCCCGCGTTTCGGGGTTCCTAGAGTCGTAATTAGTGACCGAGGTATGCATTTTCGTGACCGAAATTTAGAAACTTTATTGTCTAAATATGGGGTCAAACATCGTCGAGGTTTGGGGTATCACCCTCAAACTAGTGGACAGGTAAAGGTCTCTAATAGGGAACTAAAGGTAATTTTGGGTAAGTTTGTGTCTAAATCGCGGAAAGATTGGAGTTCTAAACTGGAGGACGCATTATGGGCATATAGAACCGCTTTTAAGACACCCATTGGTGCTTCACCTTATCGTATGGTTTACGGGAAGTCTTGTCATTTGCCCGTAGAGATAGAACATTAAGCTTCGTGGGCTGTTTGTCAGCTTAACTATGATTCTAATTTGTGTGGTGAGAAACGTTTGTTGCAGCTAGACGAGCTTGAGGAGTTTCGCCTGAATGCTTATGATAGCTCCCGTGTCTACAAGGAGAAAACAAAGCGTCAGCATGACAAGCGAATCATACCACGAGAATTTCAGATTGGCCAAAAGGTGTTGCTGTTTAACTCTAGGTTACGACTGTTTCCCGGGAAGCTGCGATCGCGATGGAGTGGACCATACATGGTTACCGGTGTCAACCAATTCGGTTCCGTTGAGATAGAGGGATCTGCCGGAAATCGCTTCAAAGTTAACAGTCACCAACTTAAGCATTATTATGGACCGGATGATGTTGTGGGATGCGTCGAAGAGTACTTTTTCGACGAGTTTGAAGAGCTTGCTGACTGACGCTCGTAGGTCGTGCGGGACCTCGTAAACCTACGCTTTCCGGGAGGCAACCCAGATGTTTTAGTTGTTAATTTTTGGACAATTTTCGTTTCTTTTCGAACAATTTTTCTTCTGTTCGTTCGTTTCAAACATTTTAGAATATCTTAGACGTTTTGTGCAGTAACCTCTCGATCGAGTGTCTGTTCTGGTCAATCAAGAGGTTTCTTTTGTGGTTCTTCCTCGATCTTTTGCTACAGGAGCTCAATCGAGACATCTTCAACTACAGCGCACTCGATCGAGTGATTCTTCTCTCGATCGACACCATCTTCAACCTCGTCTTCTAATTCGGTTTGGGGAGGCCCATTTTTGCACACCTTTTTGTAAGTTTTTCAGCTCCCTTATCCCATCTGCATTTTCTTTTTCTTTCCATTTTGTACAATGAGGGCATTGTACGATTCGGTTTGGGGAGGGTATGCATCCTTTTGCGTCTGCATTTGCATCTCGTTTTGCATTCAAGTTTATTGCTTTCATGTAAATTTCAACAAAATTTTCAAAATTTCAAAAATATTCAAAAATATCACGTTTCCTTTTGCATCTAGTCGAGTCGAATTGGAGTTTTGATGATGACAAAGCTGTTTATAGTCAATTACATGTCATGTTATGCCAAATTTCGATCCTTGCCTTGCGAAATTTTAAGCGTTATCTCGAATTTTGTCATGGACTTCATGGTAAATCACTAGACTTGACTCATAGTTTTGGCAACCTACTACACATTCTGAGCGTAGAGCCTTTAAACTGGTGACATCTATGAACGGTTACATTAGGTTTGTGAGTAGTACTACCTATATTTCATGTCTTGCATGTGTATGAGTCTTGGTTTCTTATTGCCTACACGCAATAGCTTGAGGTTGGTATTACACGTAGGAGTACTATTGCATCACCCTTTTCTTCGTTTCGCCCATTTAGCTCCACATTAGCCAAAAATTGCCTTTTGTCCTTTAACTACATCCTAAATCTTGCCCACCTTTGTGCTGAGCTAGGAAGTAGTGGAGGAATTTTGCCATTTTATCAGTTTTTGGCCTGTTTTCACTGATTTTGGAGTTTATTCGAAGGAAGAAAGAAGTTCCCACTCGGTTTTGCTCGATCGAGAGCCCTTGATTCTCGATCGAGGGGTTTTCTTGATATTCCTGCTCGATCGAATATATTTTTGCTCGATCGAGTAATCGGGGAAGAAAAGCCCTCGATCGACCACCCTTTTTGGTCGATCGAGAAGATGTTGCCACTGTTCAAATAACCGAGAATGAATTCATCAATATTCAAAAGGAAAAAAATCAGAAAATTCAAAAAGAAAAAGTTGAAACAATAAGAAATAATTGCCCGGTTGGCAGTTGGGAAAATTTTGGGTTTTGTTTGTTTGCCTAGCAAAGGCATTAAGCTTAATGTATAGTCGGAAAATTTTGGGATGTATTTTCATGTGATTTGAAGGTTCTAGCTCGGCTTAAACCCTCACTAATCCATACTTGTTTTACCCCTTTTTGTCCCACTTAGCCTCACTTTCCCAAAACTTGCAATAGTTCGGCGTGTAATGGACATCGTTGGTGATTATGTGTGTGTACGGTGCTTGAAACTTTTATTCATGCTAGTCTAGCATACATGTTTTGTTGGTCGTAGTTTAGGCGAGAGTCTATACTTCCTTATTCTTCTCTTCTCTTCACATATATTTTGCCATTTGCTTTGATTGAGAGAAGAGTGATTCCGGGAGAGTCCGAAACTTTATGAGTCTAGCAAGGTTGAAAGTCTACATGTTTCCCATGATGTGTACAAATTCGTTCGCTTATTTCTGATCTTGGCAATGTTGATTTTGGGCATAATATGTATTTGACATTGACTATTTTGGTAGCTTTGAGTCTTTCTCCGTCCATTAGGTCCGTAGTTTACCTTTAGTTTGCATTTAGTTTGCTTGAGGACAAGCAAAGGTTCGGTTTGGGGAAGTTTGATGTGTGCATTTTGTATAGACTTTTTAGTCTTGTTTTAGCACACATTTTCGCGATAATTGGTGATTTTATATCACTTTATGCCCCGTATGTGCTACTTGGTGTTCGTGTTGCTATTTTGCAGATATTAACCGAATAGTAGCCGAAACCGAGCTTTTTCTGCCTCAAAGTAGTGCATTTCAGTAGACGATGGAATAATCATGGCTGGTTGTGCATCAATCGAGAATTTTGAGGAGATTAAACAACCTAATCGCCTGTCGAAGACCATTTCGAGAAGGAGAATCCTTGATCGAGCTGTCATGTGCTCGATTGAGAGATCAAGAGGAAGACAAGTTCTCGATCGAGAATTCCTTTGCTCGATCGAGAGGTACCCAAGAAGCAAAAGTACTCGGTCGATAGCTGAACTGATCGGTCGAGAGGAGTCAAAGAAGAGGAGTCGATGCAGAAACCTATTATCTTCGATCGACCGGTTTTTGAAGACTATAGTGCTCGATCGAGAGGAAATGTCTCTCGATCGAGAGCTTTTCTGACCCTTCGTGTTCACAGTAGTTATTACTTCAGTTCAGTTTTTGTCTATTTAAAGAGCTCGTTTCAGATCATTAGGGTAGGCATTCTTACCCTAACATTAGTCTCGGCAGTCCTCTGCTCTAAGTTGATTATTTTCCAAAAACTTGTAGCCGTCCCATTTTTGCAATATTTTAGGTCTTCTTCATCTTCTCCGTTCTGAGGATTTCATCTTCCGTTCTTGCCTCTTATTTACTGTAATTCTTCCTTTCCTATCTTTTATTTTTTGTTCTTATCGTCATTATTCGTCGTATTTTTGTTCTCTGATTTCCGCCGTATTCGCACGTTGTACTCTGTTTTTGTATGCTAGTGTTCTTCGCTGTTTCCGATCGTTTTTCCGCTCTTGTTTCATACCCTCTGATTCTATCCCTTTCCCCCTTATAATCTCTGATATTATTTTTAGTTCACTCGTTTTAAATCCCTGTTAGTCTTCCTTATTTCATCTCGTATCGTATGCTTGCTTCATACTTTTGTATCCGTCTTAAGAATATCCTAATCGCGCCTTGTCCCCTTACTGTTTTCGTTGGTCTCATATTTGCTGCCCTATTTTTATAATCTGTTTTAGCTCGCATTTAAATATGTCGTATGCTAGTCTAATTAGGCGAGTCGTTATTGTTATTGTTCATCTTTTAATCATGTGTAACTAAACTTTGTACTAGGATTTATGGTAGCCATGGCATAGGTTGGTTTGCTAGTTTTTGGTACCCGAATTTCGGTTTGTATGTATCCGTCGTATTTTGAATTCTGTTAATTGTTTGAGTCGACGCACTCAATTGACTGTTTAGAAACTCTCTTGGCCTAGATGGGAAGATTAGTTTAGGGGTAGTTCTGCGACGATCATTAGAACTATGCTAATTAGGGCGGAAGCTAAGTTAGCATGACTTTAGGGTGAATAACGGACCGGAAGGACCTTTTCTGTACCCACAAACCACAATTAGGGTGACCTTAATTTTTGGACCGGACCTAATAGCCATGGTGAACCAAAAATCCTAGTGCTCCCTTTTTTTTTTTTTTCCTCTTCCCTTCCTTTCGTAGTTTAGCGACAAATTCACTAAAACCCCAATTTTGGTTACTTAAGACAAACTTGGTCGGACTATAAAATCCCTATCTCCCTGTGGATTTGATACCCGACTACCTCCGCTACATTAAGTTGAGACTTGTTAGGTTTTATTTTTGATAGGTTTGCGACAGCCGTGTCATAAATACTTAGTTTAAAATGTTATTTAGCTAGGTGAGAATTAGCAAAGTGATTTGTTACTTATCTTAAGTTGATTAAGTCTTAAGTGCTTGATTATAAAGTTTATCGGACTAAGTTAATTGACTTATAACAATAGTTTAGACTTATTAGATATGAGTCTTAGGTGGTGAATGAACTTGATTTAAATGGGTTATTGTCCATATGCTTGTGTCGTATAATGAGTCGTAAGGTAGCCTAGTAAGTTAAGTTAGAATTGAATGCAAATTGTGATGATGTGTATTAAAGTATGCCTTAAGCTGGCCTCTGAGTTTAATACATGAGTAGTGTGTCACATATTGGAGTATGCGTTAAGATGTCGCCTCTGAGTCCAATATGTGTATGAATGTCGTGTCTGAGACATGCGTTAAGTTTTCGCCTATGAGTTCAGACATGTTTATGTGATCGTATCACAACATGCGTTAAGATGTCGCCTCTGAGACTGATTCGCATAGTGGTTCCACATTAGGGTAGCTATGGTGTTGATGTTGTGCCTAATGTGAAATCGTTTGGATGCTAGTCCATGCGTTGATATGTCTCCTCTAAGTCTAGTGTCTTGTTGTGTAGTAAAGGAGTATGCGTTGAGATATCGCCTCTGAGTCCTTTACTTATTGAGTGAATTGGTACTAGGTTATGCGTTAAGATGCCGCCTCTGAACCTTTTACTTGCTGAATGTTTTGGTATTGGGTTATGCATTAAGATGTCGCCTCTGAACCTTTTACTTGTTGATTGTTGGGTTTAGGACATGTGTTGAGTTTTCACATCTGAGTCTTTACTTGTGAAATGCGTAATACTTGGTAATGTGTTAATATGTCGCCTATGAACCTTTTACTTGTTGAATGTTATGTTTGGTTATGTCTTGAGAGTTGACCGCTGAACCATTTATAGAGAGTGAACTTGTACGCATGCTTATGAGAGTGTTATATATGAGTATTGCATGACTAAGATGAATATTAAGTAAGCTCATGATGGTTGTTCATGAGTAGCGTACTTCTCATATTATGATTTATGTTGGAGTATGTATGATTGATATTATATGATTGCATATTTTATGTTTATGACAATATAACTGGCTGGGAGAACCTCTAGTCACTCTCCACTGACTGTGGCCTAGAGGTTTCATGTATGTAGGTTGGTACAGCTTGTACAGGGGGATCCGTCGCGGCTAGCGAGCGATGATCCTTCATCGATTTGACATTTACCTTTATCTTGTAGCTAGACCTACCTTTTGATATTTCAGTTTTGTGCCTGTAGGGATATCCTATCCCGGACCGTGGATTTTGTAATTAAAGTTTATACTTATCTAAGTTTTACTTCTTCCGCATTTCAGTTATCGTATTACACCTCGCATGTTACTTTAATCATGTTAAAAGCTTAAATTTCGCGCAAATTTCATGCATTTGTATGTTTTAATATCCGCGGCCGCGCGGGGTTTTACATTTTTATTTTTAAAAAATCGACGTAAAATTGCTTTGTTATTATTGTCTTATCTTAAAAAGATGTTGAACTATTAAATCTTGAATGGATATTAAAAGTAAGAGTTCTGATGTGTGCATATTTTATATACTTTTTAGCATAATTTGGCACGCACTTCATTCCACGCATTTTCATGCGTTTTATGTGCTATTTTTCCCCTATTTTACTTCTTTGTGTATTTCATGTTGTTTTTGCAGGAAAATATGCAAAAGTCGCGGAAACCATGCGTTTACTATCAAAAGTAGGCTATTTTTAGAGGATGGAACAAAGTCAAGGAACCTCATAGCCCCAGAAGTGCATTTTGGATTGATATGGGCCTTAACTGGGAGAAAAATGAAGGACAGAGGCAGCTGGACAACAAAGAGGCGTTTTGATCTGATAAGAGCTAGATCGAGCTCTGGCTTTTGCTCGATAGAGTAGATGCAGCAAAGAAAGTGCTCGATCGAGTAGTTGCTTACTCGATCGAGGAGACTACAAGAAGAACAATGGTTTTGAAGGTTCATAAGTTACTCGATTAAAGGGATGCAGGATGAAGAATGCTCGATCGAAGAGTTTTGGAAGGATAGTTACTCGATCGAGTGATTCAGGCACTCGATCGAGTGATTCAGGCACTCGATCGAGCAACTCACTTACTGTTCCGGATTCCGCATTTTGTGTTTTAGCTTTTAGGATTAAGTAGTTAACCTAATCCCTATATAAGGATTAGGTTAACACTAATCAGACTGATCTTTTACTAATCATCTTTTACTTAGCATTTTGCCTACTCATATTCAAAAAACATTTTTAGTCAGTAACTTTATTCTTAGCATTTTCATTAACACACTCCATCATTTCTAGGGTTTATTCAATCTTGTAGTTCGTTTACGGATCTCCGCTCATCATTCCTGCCAAGTTTATTGTAATTCCTTTTTACCTTTTCTCTTATATTCATTCTCGTTATCTATTGTTTATGTATGACACACACAATCTCTTTGTATACTTACACACACAACCATCACACATACATACTTCATTTACACGGTCCAAATGGGTCTTGTTATAGACCCATTTTATCTTTGTCAATTGTGTTAATTTGTAACATGTCACACATGTCCCATAAGACATGACCCAATTTGTTAATTATGCAATTTTAAATCTTTAAAATTCATAATTCACAATTTTATAACATTTAATTAATATCACTAGTAATTCTCATTTACCATATTATAAAATGTATTATCATAATTTTAATTACAACTCTTTGTAATTTTATGATCAACCGTGTTCATTCTCAATTTAATCGTTTCCCAAACGAATAAATAAAAACCGCGTAATAAAACAATTTTATTACTTTGACCATTATTATTATAATCCCATTATAATAATATTCGTCACGTAAAATCATTTCCAAATTTCTAGTTATTAATTAATTCGTATCCAATACGATTTAATTAAATATTCCATTGAGACGGAATTCCCAAAAGATATGACCTTAAGGGATCAACTGATCACAACCATCATATGACGACAATGTCAAACTCTAGACAGCCAATCATTACCGGTAAATGTTGATCAGTCGACTTTAAAAGAGTATCATTCCCAGTTGTGTTTCATTCAAATGAGTTTTAATTATGTCAACGCACTATTGTCGAGGACACTTCCTCCAACAACATGTTATTAATTTCGTTATTGTTAGCGTAGATCCCGAAACCATGTGTAGGTAATCCTGTTAATATGTTAGGATGAGGGAAGTCGCGGTAGTAATGTCGTAGGAATCACATGTTAGTCGTCTCTGCGACGAAGTTCATCTATAAGCAATATAATCAGAAAACTAGTCGAACGAGTGCACGCAGGAGACCGGTTTATTTAGTAAAACTAAACATAGATCGAAAGATTGGTAAGGTAAGCTTGCTTATGATGATCTATATAACCTTCCTAGATCGAAAGATTGGTTGGGGAGTCTAGGGCGTTTTGAGACCTAAAGGAGATAATGAATAACAACAACAACAAACCCCCCATTGTGACCAATGAACTGACCATTAGTTAAAACTCTGCCTCCCTGAGGATTCAAGCCTACTACCACTAGCTTCAACTAGTAGTAACTAGGTTTTATCTTTGACCGTGTTTACGACGACCCGTGTCAAATTTTGGCGCCGTTGTCGCGGAGGTAATCGGTTTTAATTTTTTTAGTTAGTTTTTTGTTTCGTTGTCTTAAGGAATTATTTTTAATTCCTTAACACAGTTCTTATTTCTTTTCCTTAGTGTTGTGTATGCCCAGGTTTTCCAGTTCCGAATTAGTAGAAGCTAATCTGGAGCCCGAAAGAGCCTTCCTACGCCTGACACGGCTGTCGCAACCCTATCAGAAATAAAACCTAACCGGTCTCAACTAAATGTAGTGGAGGTAGTCGGGTATCGAATCCACAGGGAGATAGGAATTTTATTGTCTGACCAAGTCCGTCTTAAGTAACCAAAATTGGGTGTTATTGAATTTTGTTGCTAAAACTTCGAAAGGAAGGGAGGAGGAAAAATAGGAAAAAAGGAGCACTAGGATTTTTGGTTCACCATGGCCACTAGGTCCGATCTACAAATTTAGGTCATCCTAATTGCGGTTTGTGGGTACAGAAAAGGTCCTTCTGGTCCTCTATTCACCCTAAAACCATATTAACTTAGCTTCCGCCCTAATTAGCATAGTCCTAATAATCGTCGCAGAACTACCCCTAAACCAATCTTCCGATCTAGGCCAAGAGGGTTTCTAAACAGTCAATTGAGTGCGTCGACTCAAACAATTAACAGAAATCAAAATGCGACGGATACATACAATGTAACAACCCGACCCGCCACCGTCGTAACACAAACCCAATAAGATGGGTGTGCACTTTTGGGCCCGTTAATTGTCCTCACTTAAGGCCAAAATCACAAGGCCTTGTTACTAGATGGTGGTTTGGATCCATTATAAATATATCACAAGCCTCTCAATCTACCGATGTGGAACAAATATCCACACATCTCAATTTCAACCTCATAATCGGATGGGGTGTTACAATCTCCCCCACTTAAGAACACAACGTCCTCATTGTGCCTTAAAACCTGACCGCAACCAAGCCCAGAATCCTCCCCCGCTAGGTGTGTGACCCGGGTACTCCCGACCACAGGCTCACCACACGGTCGCAGGGTGGCTCTGATACCATTTGTAACAACCCGATCCGCCACCGTCGTAACACAAACCCAATAAGATAGGTGTGCACTTTTGGGCCCGTTAATTGTCCTCACTTAAGGCCAAAATCACAAGGCCTTGTTACTAGATGGTGGGTTGGATCCATTATAAATATATCACAAGCCTCTCAATCTACCGATGTGGGACAAATCTCCACACATCTCAATTTCAACCTCATAATCGGATGGGGTGTTACAGAAGCTCAAGTGAAGTCAAGACAAGAATTTATTCCGAAGATCTCCAGAAAGATCAAGATAGAATAGGTTTTTGTGTCATATAAGTGGTATAAAAGCAACTCGACTTTTATATAGTCAAGGTTATAGCTCGCAGCTCTAACCTTACGTATAGAAGATATCAAAGTTATAGCCCTGAACTATAACCTTGATTACACGAGAAAGAGCATGCGGCAAAATCTTAAATTTCTTTTTCAAATCTTTCAAATTATATTATTAAAGGTTTACAGTTGTGAAATATCTCTTTATAGATAAAATCTTTTTGGTTGTACAAATTTGGTAATATTAGAGAGAATAATTAACTTATGAGTTATTGCCTCCTTGAATTACCATATTGCGTTTGTGTCAAACCCTAGTTGTCTTCATGCACCCTAAAATATGATTAGGGTTTCCACGGATGAAATGAGACAATTGTGCTTAGGTTTGCGTGTCGTCTTACTCATGGCCTAATAAGTCATGGATTGACATTCAAACTCTATTATGTGATAGATAATTTATCTTATGAGATAAATATTCATAAAACCATATATAAGCATAAATTAGTTAAGATATATTGAATAAAATCCTTTTATTCTTTTGTAATCCTATCTAAAGGGTTAAGGAAATATAATAATCGCTTTAAAGATATTTCATATCTTTTTAGATATTGATAATTCCTAAATATAATATTTAAGATAGATTATCACATACGAATAATATTTTTATTATTATCGAAAATATAGGGTTTATTAAAACCTAGATAATCTACTCTTTCCTATAAAAGAAGAGTTTAAATGAAACTACAATTCACGTCTTTCACGCGTAACTAGAAGCTTTTTGCGAAAAACATTTTACAGTTTTACACTTCTTATTTTTGCAAGTTCTTTGATTTTTGAAGGTCGTGCGCTTTAATCGTGTCGGTTATTTTTATATCGTTATAAGACTATAGTGCATATTTAGTTTCCTAATTCGTTCAAATTGTGAACATGAAGGAACAATTAAAACACTTTCTTATTAAGGTAAGATAGATTGAGTATTTCACGATACTCGTAGTGCGTCAAATATTTAACGGTATTTGATTGGTAGAGTATTTCACGGTACTCGAGAGTGAAAGTATTTCATGGTACTTGTTGAGTTACAACTATACGTAAGTTGTACGAATGGGTTGATAACTTTGTAATCCGGAGTAGGTATTAAAATTATTAATCGAAAATAGTGGACGTAGGTTTCGACTAGTGAAACTGAACCACTTTAAAATTCCTTGTATCGTTTTCTTTTTGCTCTTCTCGTTATTTTGTTCTTAATTATTCATATAGAAATTCCAAGGAGTGGATTGCAGATATCTCGGGGTTAAGGTTCTTTGAAGAATTTTTGAATTTTCAAGAATGGGTGGAAATCCCGAACTTTTCGGGTCCTATTTACCCGATTGAGGTATTTTAATTCTTTGCCTCTATTCAGTTTAAGGAAGATGTGTTGTTTGCGTTTGTTAATGGAAAGGAAAAAAGTATTTCCGTCTCGGATTTTTGTCCGGCCTTCTTTGTTCCTAATAAGGGGTCGGAATTGGATTAAGAAGAGAGTGAAGCAATGTTGAGGATTCCCTGAAAATTGAGGTAAAGTATTACATTGATGAGAATGCTATTGAATCAAGCCACGTCTTGACCGGTCCTCCTCTCCCAAAAATAAAGTTCTTCTTGAACTTCTTGTAGAACACAATTGTTCCTAGGCGCAAGGGACGCAATAAACTGTCCAGCTATGAGATGGTTATCTTATTCTCTTGGTTGGAAGGGTGGAAATTGAATTTAGGTCACTTCGTTCTTAATCGAATTGTGCAGATTAACGAGGTGGTTAGGAAAGATAATGTGTTGACGACTGATGAGCCCAAATTTAGTCATTATTTTCCTTGCTTTTCCTTTCATTTCGATTCCGTTCGCCCCCGTTTTACATACTATTGCTCGATTTTATGCCCGATATCTCTATTCTACGTATTTGGTTTCTATTTGTAGGACTTGAGGCGGGAATCAAGAAACGGGAGCAAACAAGGCGAAATCAAGGCAAAAAGAGGAGAAAAAGTGAAGAAATGGCAAAATGAGGTCCTCAGCCGGTCGACCAGCAGCCGACCTGGCCGGGAGCCCTTCAACCTATGACGAGTTCAGAAAATTCCAGTACCATGCTTTGGGGCCCTCAGCCGGTGGCCAACCGGCAGCCGATCAGCCTGTTGGGACACCCTCCTCGCTCCTAGCCAATTTTCAAGTAAACAAGAAATCAGTAGCAGCAATCACGGCCCTCAGCCGGTGGCCAACCGGTAGCCGGTCCACCGGCTGGGGAGGAAGCTAATTTTGAGCAGAAATCCAATAGCAAGGAAAAGGGTCATCAGCCTTTCCCCGACCGGAAAGCCTGCCGACCGGCTGGGAACCCCTTCTCAAGAAATCGCACAGTATATAAACCTGCACTTAGACTATTTTCATTAACGCAATTTTTATTTCTTAAGCATGCAGCCCTAGGGTTTCTACTGTTTTATTGCACTTCATTTTAGACTCAAAAACTCAACTTACTCGCATAATCTTTCTTTAGTTTTCATAATCTTCTAGCTTATCTTTTAGTTTATCATCTCTAGTTTGTTCTTAGCACTTTCAATAGTTTACTTTTGGGATTTTGGTTGTAATTTGTAGTGCTTTGAGAATATCCTTCCTTCTGTAATCCAAGTTGCATACTTTATTCAAGTAATTGGTATAATCCTTCTCTTCTTTACCTTGTTATTTCAATAGTTTGTATTTCCTTTACGTTTCCATTATTCAATTGTTTACATTTGCCTTGTTCAACATGTTTAGCAGTTATTCTTCATATGTTTACATGTTTTGCCTAAGTATGAGTGAGTAGATTATATCTAGGGTTAGGGGGGACCTATGTTGGGTAGTTACTGATGTTATATGCTTAGTCTTTAACTAAATTACTCATTTGTAAAGGTCATTTATAGGTTCGTATCCTAGGTGTTCGATGTATTGTCACAACGACGGTTGGGCCTTAAATTTTCACCTTTGTTAGTCTTTTGTGATAGTTCGAGACGCACTTGTGATTGTTCCTATATTGATTGAAGGAATCCATATCGATAGTTAGGTTAACCTCGACCTAAGGCAAGTCGACTCGAAAGACGAGACGAGCCGAGACCGATACTTTGTGTAGTTTAGTTGACCGATTTGCATGTTTCATTGACCACCCTTCATAGCAACCCCGACACCCTAGTCTTCCTTTTATTGATTCTTCATCTAGCATATTTTATTTCCTTTTACTTAGTAGTTTATCATCATTCTCAAAATCCTATTACCCCACTAGACTTTTACTTGACCGAACTAAACAATTATCCTCACCATTTACGCGTTCGATAACCCGATTATATACTTAATTTGGTTTTACAAATATTGTTTGATAAGCGGGAACCGACGGCTTTAACCTCGCTCATCAAAATGGCGCCGTTGCCGGGGATGGTGCTAGAAATTGCATAGTTTAGTTTTAGTTTTAGTCCTAGTTAGTTGTGTGTTTGTTTGTTCTTGCATTAAGTTTTTTTAGTTTCTTGTAGAGTGGTTGTGCTTATTATTCTCCATAGTGCCTAAAAAACACTAGGACGACTAACATTTTGTGCTAAGTTTATGCCAAGGGGTGAGACATTTTCTCTACTTTCTAGTTCCGAACCGGAGAGGCTTTTTCGAGCCTTAAGGAGCCGAACTCTAGCTAGCGTGAGAATTGCATCCGAAGCTTCAACTAGCCAAAACAAATCCTCTACTTCGCCCGAACTACAAAGCCCAAACCAAGAACAAGCTCACCCAACATTCGACAATATTGAAAACCCTTTCTATACTTCCGAGGTAGAAGAGGATTCACCACCACCCACACCTCACATCCAAAACCCAGTTATTCTCCATGTCATGGCGGCTCTATGAGATCATAACTGTCCAAACCATAATGACACAACAAATCCTATCAACTTTGGTAACCTTGTCCCCCAAAACTTTGAGATACACCCCTCATAAATGAGTTCCATTGAGAAGCATGCATTCGGTGGGGCCTCTCACGAAGATGCTCACGGAAATTTGAGAAAGTTTAAGGACAAGGTGGCAATGATAAAGAAAATCGGGGTCCCGGAAGAGACCTTGAGGTTGATGTTATTTCCGTATTCACTCACCGATAAGTCGGATCGTTGGCTAAATATCCATCCTCCTAACACCTTCACTACATGGGATGATTTAGCCAAAGCCTTCCTTGCAAAGTACTACCCCTCCTCAAAACGGTGATGATCCGAAATGAGATTACCGATTTCCAACAAGACGACGGAGAAAGTTTAGGAGAGGCATGGGATAGATACCAAGATCTAATAGCTCGATGCCCTCATCATGGCATCCCGACATGGTATACTACTCAAACATTTTTCCAAACTCTTCTCCCGAGAACTAAGGAGATGGTGAATGCGTCGGCGAGAGGAAGTTTTGACCACATACCGGATGAGTAAGGGACGGAATTAATCAAGAAGATCGTGGATTCCGAGGAAAAATATGGCACAAGAGGGAGTGTGTTGAGGAGGAATAACAAGTACATAAATGAGAACCTCTCTAATGCCAAGGATAATGAGGAAACCAATGCCAAGATCGACTTGTTGACCAAGAAGCTAGAGGAGCTAACCAAGGGTCAAAAAAGCAAGGCGAGCGGGAGTCATGGCTCGGGGATGTACCAAGTCAACAATGTTGTTTCATGTGATCGACTTGTGCGGTGGTAGTGGCCACACATTTGAGTTGTGTGCTAACAACAACTCATTAGAGGGAAGTAGAGGTGAAGAAGAGTTGTACGCTTTCCAAGCTTTCAACAACCCAAGGAATTCAAATACCTTCAACCCCAATTCAAACTACTACCATCAAGGCATGTCAGGCCACCCTAACTTGAGCTACAAGAGCACTAATTTCCTTAATCCTCACCAACTCACACAATTACAAGCTCAATATCCACCCGGATTCCAACCGAAGGGCGGAAACTTCAATCCAAAAAAACAATTTCCAAAGTCAAAACTTCAATCCAAAAAACAATTTCCCACAATCAAGAGATGATGAACTTGAGGAACGCCAACCAAAAGGAGATATGAGAGGTGGAGGCTAGAGTCGCTTCCCAAGCCTTAGCCAATCCTCAAAGGCCTCCGGGTGGTTTCCTAGCTCAAGGTCAAAGCTCAAGAGACGCTTCAAAACCTCATGGTGTCAATGCAATTATCACAAATGCCCAAGAGCAACCAATTCTTGAAACCAAGAGTAGCGGTGGGAAATCTTCACTTGAACAACTCATGACGGTTTTTGGGAGTGAATTTAGAGGTAATAGTGAGGAGGAAGTAATGGTGATGGTGCCCATTGCTTCCCCAGACGCTAGTGACCGGAATGGGATGAAAGAAGATCAATTTGTGATAGAACGGATTGTGGAACCTCCAAAGAAGAGGAGTTATGAAAAGAAATAAATTCTTGATAAAGAAAAAAATGTGATTGCGGAAGAATCCGAATATGAAGAGGGACTCATCGAGAAAAGAGTTTGTGAGTTCCTTCGGAAAATCACTAAAGGATATCCTCTTTGTGAGGAGATGATGAGACTCGTTGAAGAGGTGGAAGCAATAATCCCGTCACAAGAGAAGAAAGAAGTGCATGCAATTTCATTGTCCGCCAAGAAAGTCCCAATCACCCTACCAATCAAACTCGGGGATCTGGGTAGCTTCTCGATAAGTTGCTATATCGGAGGGAAGAAGATCGAAAATGCGTTATGTGACTTGGGAGCGATCGTGAGCGTCATGCCACTAGCAATGGCCAAAAAGTTGGACATCAAGAATTTGTCTCCCGCTACAACCTCTATCACTCTTGCGGATGGTACCGAGAAACTTCATCTTGGGGTACTCGAAGATGCAATTGTCAAGGTGGGGAACCTATCCATCCCCACTGACTTCTTCATATTGGATGTCCTCGTAGGTAGTAACTCTTTTGTGATACTTGGTAGGCCATTCTTGGCCACCGGAGGAGCTAATATCGATGTGAGGAGAGGGAGGCTATCGTTTCAAGTAGGAAAGGAAGTGACAGAGTTCGAACTCCCGGAAGCTCCCGATACAAGTTATAAAGCGAGTAATGTTGACATGGTTGCATGTCTGATGGTGAATGATGCCTCTATGATGCTTGATGAAAAAGGGGTCATCGAAAGTATCTCTTTGGAAAATAGAAAGAAAGGGTTGAATAAGATAGCTACTACTTTGAAAATTGAGGATGCTAGTTTTGCAAATGACAAGTTTTTTGTTCCGGAAGAGAGGAATCGTGATGGAAGACAAGAAAAGCCAAGTTCGAGTAGTTCCTTTAAGGACCCCATGGTTAGAAAAAGGGAGTTAAGGGAATTACTTGCCGAAAAAAGAGTCAAAGTTCAATGTTTGATGATGTGTGAAGTGGAATTCGCCCATGAAAACAAGGTTGAAGCTCCGGCCGAGGCCTTTGACCGTTTCCTAAGGTCCTTGGCTAGCATGGACGAGGTTTCCGGTTACAAAAAGTTAAGGTTGATCATGAATGGTTTGGTGGAGTCCCTCAATAACCACCGTTTTTAAGTATTTGATTTTTGTTTTGCATGTAGTTTGCATTTTAGTTTGCATTGAGATTCTTGGATGTGTGATTACTTGTTTAATTTTGAAGTGTGCGAGCGGTCAACTCGTGGTGGTTAGTGTTGGTTTAGGCATATTTAATTTGACGATTTCCGTATGCCAAAATGATTTTAATTTGTAAGTTAAGTTGTTTTCCGAAAGATGTATAGGGGTCCTGAGCCTGTAGGCCGGTCGTCGGTCCCTAACCGACTCAGAACCCCATATGCACCTACTGTTTTTTACAATTTAATTTCCAGATTTCAGGAATTTAGCCAAAAAGGGATATCAGCCGGCATCCGGCCAACCGACTGGGAGTCCATCTTATTGAAGAAAAGAAAGATGAAAAACAACGAAGAAAGGGTCACCAGCCGGTCGGCCGGTCTGCCGGTTAGGAGCCTTATTTGAGATAACGAAAACAACGAAGAAAGAAGGGAAGAAATGGTCACCAGCCGGTCGGCCGCAGTCGGTTCGCCGCCTGGGAGCCCTATTTGAGATAAAGAAAACAACGAAGAAAGAAAGAGAGAAAGGGTCGCCAGCCGGTCGGCCGGCAAGCCGGCAGCCAGTCCGCCGACTGGGAGCCCTGTTCGCAAAAAAAAATCCAAATTTGGTGTTTTTGCTCCCACTTCGAAAATCCAAAGACAAGTAATCCCTTAAATCTAAATTTCTCATTCCTTTGCATTTTTTTCGTTTTCGCGTGCACGCATTTAGTTCAGTTTAGGTAGTTTTAGTTCATACTTCATCATTTCACATGTTTAGTATACTTGCATGTAGTTGCATTCATATAGCTGCCTTAGATTTCAATTTTTGTAACATATTGTCACATATAGATTGCATTCATGTAGTATAGAGCATTGTAGACTTGCATTTTACTTTAGTTTTTGTTTTTCATTTGTTTTGTTCCTTTTGTTTTTATGCACTTTCAAGAAACCATAAAATCCAAAAAAAATTGAGAAACCAAAACTTTCAAAAATATGTTATTTTATTTTTGGTTTTCCTCCACACATTATGTACATAAATAAATGTGGGGAGGAAAACCCGTTATTCCAAAAACCACAAAAACAAGGTTTTCATTTCTTAAAAAATTCAAAAAATCCAAAAACATGTTTGTTTTCAATTTTTCTTCATTTTTCCTTGCACTTTGTTCCATTGAGGACAATGTAAATCTTAAGTGGGGGGAGGGAAAATATCCACTTTGTGAATATTTGTTTCTTTTTGTAAATATGAATAATTTTGAAAACTAAAATAAAAATGCCTAAAAATCAAAAAATTTGAAAAATTCCAAAAAAACATGTTTTCTCCTTTTCTTTGTTTATGTCTCTCAGTTGCATTGTATATATATTTTTTTTCGACTAACAAGTAGCAGACGCAACAATGGTCCGAGACATTTGAAGAATAGAAGACGCTTGGTATACTCCTTCCTATCTCTATCCCCCGTCCCTCTTTCTTTTTATGTTCAAAGCATGAAGGAGAACGAGATTTTTGTCCCTTGGATGTTCCTTTGTGAAACTTGTGATTGATTGTTGATGATGTGCTGCTAGGATAGTCAATACGTTTGTTGCATGATTGTTAGTTTAGTTGTAGTTTCACATGCTTTCCTTTTCGTAGTTTAGTGAATATGTGTTAGTCGGTTTTCTCTTTTTGCATTTGTTTGTAAATATGCTTAGGAGGAAGAAAAGTGGAGGATATATGTCGTCAATGATGATAACTGTCTTGCATGATGTCACCCGGTTAAGGTTCTTGTTTGCGAGAACCCGGAAGTCTAGGCTTAATGACCGAGTATCGACCACCTTGTGAGACCTTGTTAGACCTAAGACTTTACCTAGGACCGACATTAGCTACTCAAATGTGAGGATAGAGCCTCCTTTACAGTCGGCCCATCAAATCGACCCAGATTAGGATTATGTGTAGTCCTCCTTACGTGGTATGTTATGTCTAAACGCATAAGTATGGCAATCGTTTCTCTAATCCGTGGATATGTTCATGTTCATGTGCATGTTGAAACAACCTTTGTTCAAAATAAAGTAACTTCACTGATGTGTGCATTTTATATAGACTTTTTAGTCTTGATTTAGCACACATTTTCATGTAATTTGGTGATTTTATATCACTTTATGCCCAGTATATGCTACTTTGTGTTTGTATTGTTGTTTTACAGATATTAACCAAATAGTAGCGGAAACCGAGCTTTTTCTACCTCAAAGCATTGCATTTTAGTAGACGATGGAAGAATCGTGGCTGGTTGTGCATTTATCGAGATGCGTGAGGTGTTCAATCAACCTAAGGGTATGTCGAAAGACCAAATCGAGAAGAAGAGTCCTCGGTCGAGCTGTCCTGTGCTCGATCGAGCTGTCCTAAGCTCGATCGAGGGGTCTCGAGGAAGACAACTCCTCTATCGAGCATTCCTGTGCTCGATCGAGAGGTTTCCAACGAAGAGAGTACTCGGTCGATAGTTGTTGTGCTCGATCGAGAGGATTCGAAGAGGGAAGAATGGATCGAGAACTACAAGTCTTCGATCAACCTCTTTTGAAGACAATTGTGCTCGATCGAGAGGAAATATCCCTCGATCGAGAGCTTAGCTGACCCTTCGTGTTCACAGTACTTATTACTCCTCTATCGAGCATTCCTGTACTCGATCGAGAGGTTTCCAACGAAGAGAGTACTCGGTCGATAGTTGTTGTGCTCGATCGAGAGGATTCGAAGAGGGAAGAATGGATCGAGAACTACAAGTCTTCGATCGACCTCTTTTGAAGACAATTGTGCTCGATCGAGAGGAAATATCCCTCGATCGAGAGCTTAGCCGACCCTTCGTGTTCACAGTACTTATTACTTCAGATTCGTTTTTCCTCTTATTTAAGAACTCATTTTGAGATCATTAGGTTAAGCAACATTTACCTATCATTAGCTTCTCTGCAGACTTTTGTTCTAATTCGTATATTTTCAGAACTTTGTAGCCGTCACATTAT
This sequence comes from Silene conica, assembly GCA_029255685.2. Classification (NCBI taxonomy): domain Eukaryota; kingdom Viridiplantae; phylum Streptophyta; class Magnoliopsida; order Caryophyllales; family Caryophyllaceae; genus Silene; species Silene conica. The sequence goes on along the minus strand of CM055317.2, from coordinate 30,360,294 downwards.
CATTCACAATAATCTTAGTTTCTTCACCATTATCGTTCTAAGGATTCTACTGCTTGTTCTTGCCTTTTTTTTACTAGTAATTCTTCCTTTCTCATCTCTTTTATTCTGATATTATCAATCGTAATCTTAGATACTGTTTCCGTTCTCTGATTTCCGTCATAATCGCGTTTAGTACTCTGTTTTCGCGCGCTTGTTTTCATCACTGTGTTCGTCCGTTTTCTGCTCCTGTTTCATACTTTCTGATTCTGTCCCTTCCCCTTTATATCTCTATTATTAAGATTAATTTAGTCGTATAATATCCCCGTTTAGTATTCCTTATTCATCTCGTTTTGTATGCTTGTTATCGTACTTTTGTATTCGTCTTAAGAACACCATAACCGTGCCCCTTTTCCCCCTACTTTTTATCGCCATTTGTGTCCTTTGTCCCTGATTTTTATAATCTGATTTCATCTCTTATTTTAACATGTCGTATGCTAGTTTATATATAGTAGTCGCATTTGTCGTCAATTCCGTCATGAGTAGCTAAACCCCTTAATATGTTGGGATGAGGGAATTTGTGTCAAATGTATGATAAGTAGTAGTCGGGATGGACCGTTTTTGGTGGGAGTAATCGTAAAATAATATAATTCATGTTGGTTTAGTGAGTGCACGCATGAGACCTTACAATTAGTTAATTCCCGACCTAGACCGGAAGGTTGGAAGGGTAAGATTTGTTTTAACGATTTTAATTAGTTTTTGTGAGGGCGGAAGTTAAGCAAAAACGACCTTAGGGCGACCTAAGACCGGAAGGTATCGTCGGGTTTGAGACTTGACCGTGATAACCCAGCCTTTCCCACCAATAAAGTGGTCTATCCCAATTACACCAATTATACATAAGACACCACGACCCGAGTTCCCAACATATTCCTTTTATTCTTGATTTTATCTCATCTCGTGTTTGTTTTCGTATTTTTATTCTCTTTTGCACATCTTATATCTCGTAGTTTAGTTATCATTTTGAAAATCCCCAAATTGTGACCAATAGGTAAAAACCGATAGTTAAGCAAGTTCGCTTCCCTGTGGAGACTGACCCTATTTACTACTAGCGTATGTTAGTCGTATACTAGGTTTATTTTTTGTGCCTACAACGACGGGCATCAAATTTTGGCGCCGTTGTCGGGGAAGCAACGTTGTTTTCTATTGTTGTTTTTATCTATTTTTGTCTTAAGGAATTTTAATTCCTTAAGACCGTTCTAATCGTTCTCTTTAGTTTGTATGCAGGTCTCAAAGGGGAGATTTGGAGCAACCTGATCCCGAACCCGAGAGATTATTCTTACGAAGAGGGAGAGCACTTGAGAGAGCCCGTCGGGAGGAAGACTTGAGTACCCCCAAACAAGAGAGAACCGTTTTCTTTGAGGAAATTCCCACATTTGAACTTAACCTTCAAACAAAAATTCCTAACATAGCCAGTCACTCTGAACCCACAGCCGAATTCATTCCTAAGGGATTTAGCATAGCCACAGATGAGGACGGTCAAACCTTCGATTTTCGACCCTCCTACATCAACATGGTGGAGAGAAACCAATATAGAGGGGATGCGGGAGAGAGGATCCCAGGAAGCATATGGAGCGATTCGCTGATTATTGCTCCTCAATTCCAGCTAATAGGGGGTAACCCAAGACAAAATTAAAGAAGCCCTCTTCCCATTTTCTTTAACCGACAATGCTAGGGAGTGGTTGTCGGATCTGGAAAGGGAGGCAGCTGGGATCAGAGACTGGACATCCTTAGCCTTAGCCTTTTATAAGAAATATTTTCCACCCCAACGTACAAATGCCCTACGCACCCAAATAACAAATTTCAAGCAAAAACCAACCGAAAACCTGACTGGGGCATGGGATAGGTTTACGGGTTATGAGAGAGTCGTACCCCACCATGGTTTATTTGCAACCAATTTTATAATGGCTTGTATGATGATCACCGAGCCATTCTTGATTCTGCCGCAAACGGGAGGTTCCAACGTGAGGTAGACGATGTCAAGGGTTGGAGCTTGATAGAGGAAATGGCCACACATACATCTGAGTATGGTAACCCTAGGAGTGGTACGAGAACCGTTGCCAATATTGAAACTGAGGGTTTAGAGGCAAAATTTGACAAGCTGTTTGCGAAAATTGAGAAGTTGGAGAGTGAAGGTGTTGGCACTGTTGGGAACCGTCAAACGGTTCATGTCCTACAAAGAGAAGAGATTATCCTTTATGAAAGGTGTGGCGAACAAGGCCACGGTGTTGTTGATTGCTTCGTGGATAGGGAGGAAGTTTATTCATTTCAACAATATAAGCAAGGAGGGTATAACCACGGGTGCGTCCACCCCAATTTGAGGTGGACTAGTCAAAATGTCCTTAACCCGTCTCCACCACTGCAACAACAACAACCGTACGTGCCACCACACAAACAACATTTTTCGAGGGCCCCGCAATTTCCTAATCCTCGACATGGGAGTTCCTCAACCGGAGGGATGTCCGAGGTTGGTGAGTTGAAGACCATGATATAATCATTGGCCATGCAGATGGCAAAATCCGACCAAGCAAACAATGCAACAATTAAATTCCTTGATTCGCAAATAGCTCAACTCGCTACTAACCAGTCAGCAAGACAGCAGGGCCATCTACCCTCCCAATCTGAAAAGAGGAAGGATGTAAAACCCCTCGCGAAAGCGGAAATTTAAATCACACAAAGTACTAAAAATGCAGCGGAATTAAAACTTTTTAACAAACTAAACATGCGAGGTGCTTTATAAATCTAAACATGCGGAAGATAAAACATAACTAAGTATATAAGTACTATACAAAAGCAGCCCGGGATAGCATATCCCTACAGGCACAAAATGCTGAAACATAAAACTAAGGTCTAGCTAACGAATGGGTAAAATCATCGATGAAGGATCATCGCTCGCTAGCCTCAACGTAACCCCCTGCAAACAGCCTCATGTACTTACACACACACAACATGTGCGCCACAGTCAGTGGGGAGTGACTAGAGCTCTCATAGCCACCTAATGTCATGCAACACCGAACATATAAGCAAACACTATACTTCAACATAAACAATCATGTGAAGCATTTTCATCTCATCAACTGTCTCAACTATCATGCCATACTAATGCATAGCTCTCAACCCAACTTCATAAACCGTTAGGAAGGAGAGCCGGTTTCCCTACTGGTTACCCAGTCGGGGGGTCTTTCAGTCCAACTATTTATGAAACCGATCGAAGAGTCACCCAATGCCTTGGATGAACAATACTAAAGTCAAACATCAAACTCATCATTTAATATCATCTTAAACATCATCACAAACATCTAGATCTGACACCGTACTGTTACTAGGCAAGCAGATACTAAACAATCAGCAAGTATAAGGTTCAGCGGTCAACTTAAGACATAACCTATATACCAAAACATTCAGCAAGTATATAACACAGTACCCCTACTCAGGCAAGTATATACCAATCAATACACACACGCGAACCACCCACGGAGGGGTTCGACCACAAAACACTGAACCACCCACGGAGGGGTTCAACACGAAGAAAGACAGAACCACCCACGGAGGGGTTCGTCAGGAAGGCAGAACCACCCACGTAGGGGTTCGCACGAAGGAATCAGAACCACCCACGGAGGGGTTCGACACGGAGAAAGCAGAACCACCCACGTAGGGGTTCGCACGAAGAAGACAGAACCACCCACGGAGGGGTTCGACCGAACAAACACGATGAACCACCCACGGAGGGGTTCAACAACCAAATCTCCAAAGGAGGCTATTCAATACACCACAATCAATTCTTTGAATACAACACTCAACACTTAATTGACCCCGGGAACTAAGACGAGGGAGAGCCGGTTTCCCTTTCGGTTGCCCGACCGGGGGGTCTCTATCCTCACTCCATTCCCGAACCCAATATAGTGCCGCCCGAACTCCGGGGACTCTAATCATGCTTACAAAGCATACGGAAAAAGAATCAATGCAATCCGACTTGAAATTCAGAAGTTATTAAACAAACAACACAAACAGGGGCTCTCAGCCGGTTGGCCACAGGCGGCCGGTCAACCGGCTGAGAGTCCTTACTCTCCAGCCGACACAACCGAAAAAAACAACATAATGGGCCTCCCAGCCGGCCGACCGGCTGCCGGTCCACCGGCTGGGGACCCCCTTCTCCCTTTCTCGCATAAACAACACAAACAACACACATTAGGGACTCCCAGCCGGCCGGCCGGCTGCCGGTCCACCGGCTGGGGTCCTTTCCCCAAAATTCTCAAAATCAAAAAAATATAAAGGGGACTCTGAGCCGGCCGACCGGCTGCCGGTCAGCCTGCCGGCTCAGAGCCTCTGCTCGCATTTCGCCATTTTCGCAAATTCTCAAATGTTTCAATTCTTTACCAAACCGTCTTAAACATGATTTTACGCTACAACACAACATTTCCCACATGTATACAACACCAATTACACATATGAACATGTATGCAAACATTCAATTCAAGAGCTAACAAGAAAATCCCAAATAAACCGGTCTTAACATGTATACTCCTAAATTCATGTTCTCATCCGATTCTTCCTCAAATCTTCGCCAAAATCAGATTATAAAACATTATAAGGACATTAAAGAACCTAACAATCATACTAACTTCATCAAAACACAATAACATCACATATAGTGCTAATTTAGACAAAAAGGCCGAGTTACTCATAATAGTCACCTTAAGAGCGTTTCCTCACTTCAAGTCTTGAACAATATACGAATCCTTATCCGGGGCGTCAATATCGACACCTACAAACAACCAAACACGATTATAAGAGGGTAAAAACGAGTGAACCCCAAAACAGCCCGGAAATCAACTTTGACGAAACGGAAAAAGAAAGAGATAGAAAGAACGGAAATGAGGAGAGGAATGTGATGGTGCAAACCTTAAGTCAAACGGAGTTGAGATGAAGAAATGGATGATGATTTTGTGAAGGTGAAAAGAGTAAAAATGGAGGAAACAAAGTCATTGTATTCTTTTTCTTGGTGAAGAAGGAGTAACGTGAAAGAGGGGTAGGTGGTGTACTTTATATTTCACTTGAGTCGGTTTTGTACAAATGTAAGTAGCGGAAATTCTTAAAACGTAAATTACCAAGTAAACGTGGCATCTTTAAATTAAACAACTCAAGACGGGCTTAACGGCACTTCTTAAAATAAATCTTACGGGAATGTTATTTTATTACTTAAAATAATTTAAAATGCTTAAAAATATATTTTACGAAAATGCGGGCTGTTACAAAGGAAACGCTGAATATGGTGACCCTCAGGTCAGGAAAAACGTATTCCAATGATGAAATTACTGACCATACTGTTGTTGATTTTTCAGGAAAGGAAATCATGAAAGAAGCTGGAAGTGCCATGAAAGAGGTCGATCGAGAGGTTTCAGACTCTCGATCGAGAGGAATTTCATAAGTTTTGCTCGATCGAATGCCACAACATCCTCGATCGAGCGTTATTAATGAGGAAAGTGTTCGATCGAACACTGGTGAAGAAAATATTGCTCGATCGAGAACGTTGGAAGGTCGATCGAGCGAAGTTGCTGCTGAAACCAATCGATCGAGCGATTTGGAGTCCAAAATAGCTCGATCGAGAGGACCAAACCAAAGAATGCTGAATAATGACTTGATTCGCGATACGCACAAAGCATATTCTGATGTGCAAGTCCCATTTTCGGGACGTTTAAGAAAAGAAAAGAAGACCGAACCAAAATTCGCCAGATTTGGCCAACTTGTCAAAGGCCTGAATGTTCATATCCCGTTCTTAGACTTGGTAAGAAAGGTACCATCCTACTTAAAGTTTATGAAGGATATATATCTTGCTACGAAAACGAACAATAAATGAAATTGATACCGTTACCTATACTGAAGGGTGCTCAGCCTATTTACAGTACCGAACCCCACTTAAATTGTCCGACCCGAGTAGTTTCTCCATTCCTTGCCATATAGGACTTCATTTTATCGATAGAGTATTATGCGACTTGGGCGCTAGTATTAGCGTCATGCCGTGGTCCTTGGCTAGGAGGTTGGGTTTTAATCGGTTTCATTACACGAGCATGTCCGTTCAAATGGCTGACAGGTCAATGGCTAGACCTTTGGGAATTTTAGAGGACATACCTGTTAAGGTTGGGCGATTCTATATACCATTTGATTTTGTCGTGCTTGACATTCCGGAGGACTCATACACACCTATTATACTTAGCCGACCATTTTTGCACACAGCCCAAGCCATCATCGATGTTGGGTTGCGTACTTTGACCTTTAGAGTTGGGGGTGAGGAACTTGTTTTCGCTAAACCTGCGACCCACAAGGGGCCAATGCGCATATTAGAGTGCAATGTCCTACAAGTTGTTGATTCTGATTCCATTCCAATCGATGTGACACCGTCTAAAGACTCTATGATTGTTGATGAACCCCCGTATGTTGTTACTCTCCCGACCCCGCTAACACCATTGCCTCGTAAAGAGAGCAAAAGAAAGGCCCGCATTTCTGTTATTAGGTGCACAGGGCCAGGATGGGGAAACTTTGCATTAGAGCCAAGCACGGGAAAGGAGAAGAGTATGGCGGAACTATTCAAGGAGTACAAAGATGAGAGGAAGGCGGAAAATGAATCACAAACATGGCGTAGGAAGGTGAAGGCCAATGAAGTAGAATCAAGTTCGTCGCAGCAAAGGCCGAAGGATGGCCAAACAGATTTGATGGAAGAATATCCGGGTTTGCAACCCCGTGCAAAGTTGTAAATAGGATAATTTTTCGTGGATTTTCGTTCTTTTTAAACTTGTGGATTTGTTTTGATAGGACAACCTTAGTTAGGCGATCGTAGTTAGTTTAAACTTTTTTTAGTGACTCGGACAAATTTTGGTGAATTTAGGATATTTTTAATATGCTTTTTGCAGGTACGAATAAGCCGCACCAAACAGAAATTCATCAAAGTGCGTGCCAGCTGAAAAGTCCTCCACCGAGAGGATTAATTCTCTCGATCGAGTAAATTTGGGGAGAAAAATCCATCGATCGAGTGGTCCACTCATCGATCGAGAGAGAGAAAGTGGTCGATCGAGAGGTTTACCTCTCGATCGAGAAGAAGGAAGCTTAAAGGCCGCAGATCCCTCGATCGAGAAGTCACTATTCTCGATCGAGCCATTCAGGTAACAAAAGTCCTCGATCGAGGGGATATTTCTCTCGATCGAGCAATTGCCTTTGGTCGATATAGAAATTTTTTCGACTTCTCTCCTTCATTTCCTTCGACGGAGAAAAATTGTTCTTCCCCAAATTTCAAAACTTTTCACCCTCACTTACATTTTAAGCGATTTTTGCCCAAATCACCTACTACATTGTATTACCCACTTAGTTTAAACATCAATTTCGACAAAAGCCCTTTCAGAAACCTCGATTTCAAGCCCCAATTCGAAATTTTCGATTTCAAGGGTTTCAATTCGATTTTTCGAATTTGTGTTTTTGTTCTAATTTTTTGCAGTTCGTGGGTATAAACGACATCAAGTAAGTGTTCTAAACTCTTCTTTTGCTTAATTAAACACCCCCATTCCCATATTTTTCGATTTATAGGGTGTTAGAGTAAGAGCTTAGAACCGTGATTTCCCTGTTTCAATTCGTTTTATTGCTTGATGTTTGTGTAGTAATTGACCCAGTAGCTCAAACCCTTGCTCCCGAACCTTTTGTCGAGACAATCGTCTCGAATGTGGTGCATGAGATAACAGAGCAACACTCTGTTGCTGCTGTCGCGGTATCGGAGCAGCCCCCTGTTGCTCCCATTGAGATTGTGACGGTGTCTTCCGACACCGTCATTCCTGGGGGATAGTCTGTCGTGATTCCACCGGCCGTAGAGGGTACAGTTGCTCCTCAAGCAACTTCTGGTCCCCCTGTTTTGGTCGAGGATGTCGAGACGGAGTCCGAGAGTAGCTCCGAGGAGGAGACCGACTCAGACGAGGACGCTGGCCAGCCACGTCCTCCATTTTTCTTTGTTAGCCGCGGGTGCCACACCTAGGAACTCGAAGCTCCCTAAGGTACCTCATCCTCAACCATTGACCATCACCACCACTCCTTCTCGACCTCCTTTGGTCGCTTCTTCGAGCTCCACCGCCACATCTACTGAGCTCGCTTCTACACCTGGGGCCACTGCTGCCGAGCCCCGTGTTTCTGAGGCTACTACTACGCCTCCTTCTGCTGAGCCCACTTCATCCAGGGCTTTTGTTACTTCACGAGGGACAGACCTCTCTCCTTGGCCTAAAAGACCTGAGGTACGTTTCATTTCTGCAGACCACCGTTCTAGGTTGTCTACTCTTTTAGCTATTCCCCTCATCCCGACCTGTTTCCTCGCGCGCCCTGACCTAGAGACTTTAGGTATTTATGAGGAGGTCTGTAGTCCGCTTAACGGGACGGGGATGTTTGGCTTGATTAGGATGGAGGAGCTTACATTGGATCGACTGACTTAAGAGTTCTTTAGCTCCTTCTCCTTTAACCCCGAGAGCTTTAGGGAGGACCGCACTCTCCCTTGCATTCATTTTCGACTCATGAACGAGTCGTTTGACTGGACCTTGGGGCAGTTTGGGGAGGCATTAGGCCTCGTTAGTGATGGACCCATCGAGCCTCCTAGGAAGCTCGTACCTCAGTTATGGGCTGCCCTTTCTCACACTCCGTTTTCTGCTCGGAAGAAAGCCCATGTCCACACCCCTGCCCCTCGTTACTTTCTTCGCTTGTTGGGTGACACACTTTTTGGGCGACCTAAAACCAATAACATCACCAACACTGAGCTTGCCATCTTGGCCAGGTACGTGAACATCGATTTACGTACCCCTTTTGTTCTTAACATGTCTTATCTGGTGGCTCAGTATTGGGGTGGTATTGGGAGGAAGGTCACGAGTGCCGTGGTCTGTGGCGGATTGGTCACTAGGATCCTCCGCCACATTCGCCCTGCTTACATTTAGACTGTTGGCCTAGTGGGGGAGGTTGGCCGACTTGACATAGATGCCATGCGAGTTTTTCGATGGCTAGATGGGATGACCTGGAAGATTTGTAGTTACCCTTCAGTGACCTTACCTTGTGCCATACTTCCTCGTCTCCTGCCGCTTCCTACTGCTGAGGGAGCGAGACCGACCCCTACCACCTACCATCTCACATTCATCACCGCACCCCCCCCCCCCCCTTCTTCTTCTGGCAAGAAGAGGAAGCGCGAGATAGGGCAGTCTTCCCAGTCTCCGACCCAGACACCACCACCTCGAGTTGGACCCACGCCCGCGTCCACGCCCACGTCCACGTTCACCTTCATGCCCACTCTATCACTCACTCGTACTCTCACTCCTTCTTCCATCACCACCACCATCACCACTCATTAACCTTCACCTTCACCTACCCCTACCCCTGCTTCTTCTGGGATGGTTTATCCACCCAATTTTGTATTACCTCCTGCCCTTGAGGCGCTTGCGGTCTCAGACCAGGGGCGTCGTGATCATGTGCTTGATGGCATTTGCAGGTACCTCACCGAGATGCGCCGGGATCAGGCTTTGGCCTTGTTCCCTGTAACACCCCCATTTATTTAAGAGCCTTTAGCAAGACATTATCAAATAAATAGAGTTGTTACCATCTCGAAATGTCCGAGGTAGTGAATAACAAAGTAAAGCAAACCAAAGTACTTTATATAAAACTGATTAATTTTAAACTTCTGATATTACAATTACTATGCATAAAAAAAAGGTACAACTGATAAATCTAAGTATGTGATCTAATACTAATTAGGTCCAAGCCATGTCTCTCTCCATGCCCAAGCTCCTAATCCATCTGTCTCTGACCTGGAGAATCTACTCCCCATTCCGGATCATCGTAGGTGTACACGAATACACTGTCAACCTCGCGGTTGAGTAGAATAACACAATAATAAATAATGCAACAATAATAATATGCAAATGTCATGATATGCTCGAGCTCAATCTCATTCTCAATCTCAATCTCAAACCCGAAACACCAATCTCAAACCCGAAACACCAAGCCATACCGAACCTCCCGGCAGACTATAATCGGTCGTCACCGAACACCAGCTCAATAGCTGATAAGACACCAGGCTTGGTCTGCAGAACCACCCTGGGCTTTATATCTAATCAATATCCGTTCCGTAACTTTCTCAGTAACCAATGCATATGCCATGCTCATGAATGCAACAATACTCTTAATCAATCATGCTATTAAATAATGAAATGCTCATGCCAATAATAATAATCAACACTCAATCCAACCAATATCATTCTCATATTACTCATGCTCAGCATCCATAACACACAATCCAACAACCATTCATAACACATCATAGAGTATAGTGCCAGTGTATCCTACCTGGATAGTAATATAATCCCATAGCAAGCCAGCAAGAAAACAGAGTTATGTCACTTCAATACCGTCACCTAACAACATAATATACATAATTACTAACTAATATAACTACGTAAACCAATATAATATATCAATTATTCACAATAACGATTTAAATCATATATTACGCATAACGAGACCGTATAAAACATGACTACTTCAATTAACGTAAACAACTTGTCCTTATTACTTTTATAACCAACTTCAAGTTCATTATTAAGTCTTACTCAAAATTCTAATTTAATCATATATTACGCATAACGAGACCGTATAAAACATGACTACTTCAATTAACGTAAACAACTTGTCCTTATTACTTTTATAACCAACTTCAAGTTCATTATTAAGTCTTACTCAAAATTCTAATTTAACTAGATATCGTATTCTCATCATCGACCCTAATACCCGGATACGGGGTGAGTGAACTGGCTAGTAAAACCGCGAAATAATATCTCCTTCTTAATATCAATTCTACCTCAAAACATAACTCAACAGGAAACAACAACAATTACACGATAAGAATGTATAATTAATCACCGAATATAGTCTAACCTTATACCAAAAGTTTGTAGCAAGTAAAAATATATTAGTTCAGAGATCTTTGATCTCTTGTAGCATAAATCCAACTTAAACTACCAAAGTGAACACCAATTAGACGCACAACTAGCATAAACAGTCACCATTAACATAATTTTCCTACTCATTATTACTTACATCGAAATCTTACCTAATAAAATCTCAATTTGTGAAGCAAATCTTACTGTCAAACACGAGATCAAAACAACTCATCTCACAAACTAAATACTAACGACAACTTATTATTTACTTACTATAATTATACTAACAACAAGAATTTTGCCATAGAGTATTAACGAATTCGACAATAACACATACACATACACGTACAACCTCGCAGAATAATGGGAATAATAGATCATGTTACCTTTATTAGAAACTACTCAAGGAGTTATGCTAAACTCATGCTTATGAAATTCATCAACGGTGGACCATGTCGTTCGAGTCGGAAGATCAAACATAGACAAAACTGATTGTCGAACTACACTAATATAAGTAAGATTATAAGAGCACAAACAAAAAATACAATTGAGTAATTATTAAGAGGTCTATGAATGATGGGTTGTTGTTAGACGGCTGCTAAGAACAAAACAAAGGGGAAGCAACATCAATTATTCACAAGAAACATAAGAAAATTATATAAGGTTAGGCGGCTGCTAGAAAAGAAAAGAAAGGTAAAGCCTTGAGCAATAGCAACCCTAAATTGTATACGATTTTATTTTGAAGTTCCCTTTCCTTTAATAGAAAAATATCTTAGTATTATAAAACAATAAGAATTTGCTTGAAATATCAGGAGTATTATAAAAATAATAACACTCATAACAATAATAACAGTAATGAGAGTAATAATAATAATAATAATAATAATAATAATAATAAGATTACGATATATAAAATATCCTCGTATATCTGTAAAATATCACACATGAAATATAAAATTATCTTTACTCATAATAATTATATTAATATTTTATTGTTACAGGATGTGAAAATACGGATATTACAGTCTTCCCTCCTTAAAATAAACTTCGTCCCGAAGTTCACCACCCCGTAACGGTAACGAAACTCCCCACAAGCATAAGACAAACACATGCAGTACATATATATAAGTTCTAAAACGCGGAGTGTTACATTCTATCCCCTTAAGAAACTTTGTCCTCAAAGTTTAACATACGACAGAAGTACATGACACTTAAAGTATCGCAATATTGATTGAAACATAACAAATTAAAACAGCAGACTTCATGCGGATTCAAATCTCAGTCAGCCAATCACAGCTACCACTTAGCCAGATCGTAAACGACCATCAAGATTTTACAATCATATCCTCCTTAAAACATGGTTATGTCCCCGTAACCCCATTATAAAATTCCACATTCAATGCTCAAGAAGATCACCGAAACAACAGTCACAAATCATCTGATAAGTTAATTAGTCTATATTGGGCAACCAACATCCGGCTTTTGAAGCAACAAAACATATTTGTCAATTTCATGCTACGCAGTAACACAAAATCAGGTAACCAACACTTATATACCCTTGAAATTTTTAACACCAACTTAACATATTTACACTAATGTAGACAATCAACTAACTCATAGTTCATAATTGACAAATTAAAACATTTCATGCTCATAATCATATTATAGAAGAAAATAATATTCTAGAAAAGACATAAGGCAAAATTTAACCAATGTAAATAAACATGGAGCATTGACTTATTTCACGAGATATACATCAATCTTAGACTAGCAAGACAACTTAGCATCCCTAGGTATAAGACCAATTAGTTACATTTCCCATCTACCCACATTACATCATTTATCATAAAACTATTAATATATATGACTTGCAAAATGAGAGGTTTATATAATGTGCAACAATTAAATATTCAAGCAGGATTTCATCAACACGTAGCTACAGAATTTGTCATATTGCAAACAATCACTATAATTATCAAAACAAGCTTTATCATGGATCATCACTTTTAAATCATTTCGAAACTTTTGAATCATTGAAGTGGTAATTTGTGACAATTTATAAATACGAATTAAATGACAATTTTACAAGCTACAGATAAAAAACAAGATTATACAGAGACATTCTGACTCTTATTTACTAAAACATTTTTCTTGTAAATTGTAACTCATGAACTATGAAAATTTAACTATAAACGTAAACGAGATCACAAGACTAGCACTTCCATAATTCACATGTCAACTAATTAATAATTCAGTATATTGTGATCAGATTTTAAACATAGCAAAATGCAATTCACTTTGTGGCATGACATTAGTGTCGGTATGAATGAAACTAACTTTATATAAGACTCACCAAAATAAGTAAGGTTACACTATCATATAATAAAGTTCATATTCATATCATATGCCTACTGTTCATGTTACTAATGTCATATCAGAGTGTTACATGGTTACATCACATAATTCATATTTGATTAAACTTGTATATAGAAAACTTGCCTAACTTACAATTTCGACAATCATACATCACGCTGCAACTTTCAAAAATCCTAATTAAATAACCACTTAACTATATTATGAGCTATTATAGTTTTTTTTTTTTTTTTTTTTGAAAATATAAAGAACTAACTAATCATAGGAAAAAGAATCAATTGCAAAGCTTTAGGAAATTATTTATAACAAATTTTACAACTCAGTTGGTCTGAACAAAAACTTTACAGCACTTAGACAAAATTTGGACAACTTGCAAAAATCACTATTAAATAACGACTCGTTAAGATTTTACGTGGCTTATCTTTTTGAAAAATTAAATGAATATTATAAACAGTGGAGTTGGAATTATGCATAAAAACTAACTACGTTTTAAATGATTTCTTTTTCAAAAACATGAGTCAAAACAGAATTGTGCAGTGTCAATCTGACCACTGTCGACTAAAATATTTATTTCTCCAAAAATATAATTCGTATTAACATGAAATCAAAAGCATTGGAAATATAATTCAGAAGGTTATCATACATAAAATTTTCATATTCATATTTAGAACACATTTCGAATGGCTGCCCGCACAAACAAGGTAACATTACGAAAATTTATTACTATTTTTGTTCCTTAAAATTTACTTCACATTATCACATTTAGACACAACTATTCTTCCTCCAAACATGTTGGCATATCCTTTGAAGCATAGAAATCACATTGCACCATATTAGCAGTTATTCATCATTTCAAACTATAATTTCCATCCAGAAAGCGGTAAAGATTGCGAAACTGAAAAAGTAAAATCAACGAAATAATTCAATAGTTATATGTGTATAAATAAATGATTTGGTTTCTACCATCGTAACAATCGCCACATAATAAAGTACGTAAATATAAACTAGAAATTACTAAGGTGCCATTTATTGAATACTAACTCTATAACTAAACTAAATGCGTATAATTAGGCATAAAAAAAATTGGCATGTAAATTTTAAGTATGAGCTATGTAACACAAAACTATATAACATTCAAGGCTTAGGGCAACACATTCTACATATCACTAGACATAAATTACTATAACATATAATCATAAAGTTAACAAAATTACTCATCCATAACGAGTTAAACACCAAAATCATATATAATTACGTTAGTCATTTAATAACCAGATAATTGTATGAACATTTTCGAACACCAAAATCATATTATCCTATCACCCCAACTATTGCTTAATAAATATACATCTGTTCTCTTAAAATTTCAAATCAATCATTCAGATCAATCAGTATTTCAATATCAACCATATTCTTCTAATGCACATCATTAACCATAATTCACATTATTACTTAACTCATTCTTCTCCTGCAAAAATGTTAGTACAATATAAACAAGGTATGTTCCTTTATTTCATTACTACCCACTCTCTGCATCACTCAAAGGTTTCCAGGTTAGACTGATAGGGCCAGTGGCTTGGTTTGAGGGGGCCCCTAACTCATCCCAATCCTGGGGCTCCTAACAGTTACTAGCCTGGGGTTCATTTTATTTGACTCTTCCTATGTTCATTATTTTTCATTTGGTTTAGGCCTAAGGATCGTTTGCTCTGATACCACTTTGTAACACCCCCATTTATTTAAGAGCCTTTAGCAAGACATTCTCAAATAAATAGAGTTGTTACCATCTCGAAATGTCCGAGGTAGTGAATAACAAAGTAAAGCAAACCAAAGTACTTTATATAAAACTGATTAATTTTAAACTTCTGATATTACAATTACTATGCATAAAAAAAAGGTACAACTGATAAATCTAAGTATGTGATCTAATACTAATTAGGTCCAAGCCATGTCTCTCTCCATGCCCAAGCTCCTAATCCATCTGTCTCTGACCTGGAGAATCTACTCCCCATTCCGGATCATCGTAGGTGTACACGAATACACTGTCAACCTCGCGGTTGAGTAGAATAACACAATAATAAATAATGCAACAATAATAATATGCAAATGTCATGATATCCTCGAGCTCAATCTCATTCTCAATCTCAATCTCAAACCCGAAACACCAATCTCAAACCCGAAACACCAAGCCATACCGAACCTCCCGGCAGACTATAATCGGTCGTCACCGAACACCAGCTCAATAGCTGATAAGACACCAGGCTTGGTCTGCAGAACCACCCTGGGCTTTATATCAAATCAATATCCGTTCCGTAACTTTCTCAGTAACCAATGCATATGCCATGCTCATGAATGCAACAATACTCTTAATCAATCATGCTATTAAATAATGAAATGCTCATGCCAATAATAATAATCAACACTCAATCCAACCAATATCATTCTCATATTACTCATGCTCAGCATCCATAACACACAATCCAACAACCATTCATAACACATCATAGAGTATAGTGCCAGTGTATCCTACCTGGATAGTAATATAATCCCATAGCAAGCCAGCAAGAAAACAGAGTTATGTCACTTCAATACCGTCACCTAACAACATAATATACATAATTACTAACTAATATAACTACGTAAACCAATATAATATATCAATTATTCACAATAACGATTTAAATCATATATTACGCATAACGAGACCGTATAAAACATGACTACTTCAATTAACGTAAACAACTTGTCCTTATTACTTTTATAACCAACTTCAAGTTCATTATTAAGTCTTACTCAAAATTCTAATTTAATCATATATTACGCATAACGAGACCGTATAAAACATGACTACTTCAATTAACGTAAACAACTTGTCCTTATTACTTTTATAACCAACTTCAAGTTCATTATTAAGTCTTACTCAAAATTCTAATTTAACTAGATATCGTATTCTCATCATCGACCCTAATACCCGGATACGGGGTGAGTGAACTGGCTAGTAAAACCGCGAAATAATATCTCCTTCTTAATATCAATTCTACCTCAAAACATAACTCAACAGGAAACAACAACAATTACACGATAAGAATGTATAATTAATCACCGAATATAGTCTAACCTTATACCAAAAGTTTGTAACAAGTAAAACTATATTAGTTCAGAGATCTTTGATCTCTTGTAGCATAAATCCAACTTAAACTACCAAAGTGAACACCAATTAGACGCACAACTAGCATAAACAGTCACCATTAACATAATTTTCCTACTCATTATTACTTACATCGAAATCTTACCTAATAAAATCTCAATTTGTGAAGCAAATCTTACTGTCAAACACGAGATCAAAACAACTCATCTCACAAACTAAATACTAACGACAACTTATTATTTACTTACTATAATTATACTAACAACAAGAATTTTGCCATAGAGTATTAACGAATTCGACAATAACACATACACATACACGTACAACCTCGCAGAATAATGGGAATAATAGATCGTGTTACCTTTATTAGAAACTACTCAAGGAGTTATGCTAAACTCATGCTTATGAAATTCATCAACGGTGGACCATGTCGTTCGAGTCGGAAGATCAAACATAGACAAAACTGATTGTCGAACTACACTAATATAAGTAAGATTATAAGAGCACAAACAAAAAATACAATTGAGTAATTATTAAGAGGTCTATGAATGATGGGTTGTTGTTAGACGGCTGCTAAGAACAAAACAAAGGGGAAGCAACATCAATTATTCACAAGAAACATAAGAAAATTATATAAGGTTAGGCGGCTGCTAGAAAAGAAAAGAAAGGTAAAGCCTTGAGCAATAGCAACCCTAAATTGTATACGATTTTATTTTGAAGTTCCCTTTCCTTTAATAGAAAAATATCTTAGTATTATAAAACAATAAGAATTTGCTTGAAATATCAGGAGTATTATAAAAATAATAACACTCATAACAATAATAACAGTAATGAGAGTAATAATAATAATAATAATAATAATAATAATAATAAGATTACGATATATAAAATATCCTCGTATATCTGTAAAATATCACACATGAAATATAAAATTATCTTTACTCATAATAATTATATTAATATTTTATTGTTACGGGATGTGAAAATACGGATATTACAGTCTTCCCTCCTTAAAATGAACTTCGTCCCGAAGTTCACCACCCCGTAACGGTAACGAAACTCCCCACAAGCATAAGACAAACACATGCAGTACATATATATAAGTTCTAAAACGCGGAGTGTTACATTCTATCCCCTTAAGAAACTTTGTCCTCAAAGTTTAACATACGACAGAAGTACATGACACTTAAAGTATCGCAATATTGATTGAAACATAACAAATTAAAACAGCAGACTTCATGCGGATTCAAATCTCAGTCAGCCAATCACAGCTACCACTTAGCCAGATCGTAAACGACCATCAAGATTTTACAATCATATCCTCCTTAAAACATGGTTATGTCCCCGTAACCCCATTATAAAATTCCACATTCAATGCTCAAGAAGATCACCGAAACAACAGTCACAAATCATCTGATAAGTTAATTAGTCTATATTGGGCAACCAACATCCGGCTTTTGAAGCAACAAAACATATTTGTCAATTTCATGCTACGCAGTAACACAAAATCAGGTAACCAACACTTATATACCCTTGAAATTTTTAACACCAACTTAACATATTTACACTAATGTAGACAATCAACTAACTCATAGTTCATAATTGACAAATTAAAACATTTCATGCTCATAATCATATTATAGAAGAAAATAATATTCTAGAAAAGACATAAGGCAAAATTTAACCAATGTAAATAAACATGGAGCATTGACTTATTTCACGAGATATACATCAATCTTAGACTAGCAAGACAACTTAGCATCCCTAGGTATAAGACCAATTAGTTACATTTCCCATCTACCCACATTACATCATTTATCATAAAACTATTAATATATATGACTTGCAAAATGAGAGGTTTATATAATGTGCAACAATTAAATATTCAAGCAGGATTTCATCAACACGTAGCTACAGAATTTGTCATATTGCAAACAATCACTATAATTATCAAAACAAGCTTTATCATGGATCATCACTTTTAAATCATTTCGAAACTTTTGAATCATTGAAGTGGTAATTTGTGACAATTTATAAATACGAATTAAATGACAATTTTACAAGCTACAGATAAAAAACAAGATTATACAGAGACATTCTGACTCTTATTTACTAAAACATTTTTCTTGTAAATTGTAACTCATGAACTATGAAAATTTAACTATAAACGTAAACGAGATCACAAGACTAGCACTTCCATAATTCACATGTCAACTAATTAATAATTCAGTATATTGTGATCAGATTTTAAACATAGCAAAATGCAATTCACTTTGTGGCATGACATTAGTGTCGGTATGAATGAAACTAACTTTATATAAGACTCACCAAAATAAGTAAGGTTACACTATCATATAATAAAGTTCATATTCATATCATATGCCTACTGTTCATGTTACTAATGTCATATCAGAGTGTTACATGGTTACATCACATAATTCATATTTGATTAAACTTGT
Organism: Silene conica; assembly: GCA_029255685.2. Taxonomy (NCBI): domain Eukaryota; kingdom Viridiplantae; phylum Streptophyta; class Magnoliopsida; order Caryophyllales; family Caryophyllaceae; genus Silene; species Silene conica. Next base: position 30,341,338 of record CM055317.2, on the reverse strand, counting down.
ATATAGAAAACTTGCCTAACTTACAATTTCGACAATCATACATCACGCTGCAACTTTCAAAAATCCTAATTAAATAACCACTTAACTATATTATGAGCTATTATAGTTTTTTTTTTTTTTTTTTTTGAAAATATAAAGAACTAACTAATCATAGGAAAAAGAATCAATTGCAAAGCTTTAGGAAATTATTTATAACAAATTTTACAACTCAGTTGGTCTGAACAAAAACTTTACAGCACTTAGACAAAATTTGGACAACTTGCAAAAATCACTATTAAATAACGACTCGTTAAGATTTTACGTGGCTTATCTTTTTGAAAAATTAAATGAATATTATAAACAGTGGAGTTGGAATTATGCATAAAAACTAACTACGTTTTAAATGATTTCTTTTTCAAAAACATGAGTCAAAACAGAATTGTGCAGTGTCAATCTGACCACTGTCGACTAAAATATTTATTTCTCCAAAAATATAATTCGTATTAACATGAAATCAAAAGCATTGGAAATATAATTCAGAAGGTTATCATACATAAAATTTTCATATTCATATTTAGAACACATTTCGAATGGCTGCCCGCACAAACAAGGTAACATTACGAAAATTTATTACTATTTTTGTTCCTTAAAATTTACTTCACATTATCACATTTAGACACAACTATTCTTCCTCCAAACATGTTGGCATATCCTTTGAAGCATAGAAATCACATTGCACCATATTAGCAGTTATTCATCATTTCAAACTATAATTTCCATCCAGAAAGCGGTAAAGATTGCGAAACTGAAAAAGTAAAATCAACGAAATAATTCAATAGTTATATGTGTATAAATAAATGATTTGGTTTCTACCATCGTAACAATCGCCACATAATAAAGTACGTAAATATAAACTAGAAATTACTAAGGTGCCATTTATTGAATACTAACTCTATAACTAAACTAAATGCGTATAATTAGGCATAAAAAAAATTGGCATGTAAATTTTAAGTATGAGCTATGTAACACAAAACTATATAACATTCAAGGCTTAGGGCAACACATTCTACATATCACTAGACATAAATTACTATAACATATAATCATAAAGTTAACAAAATTACTCATCCATAACGAGTTAAACACCAAAATCATATATAATTACGTTAGTCATTTAATAACCAGATAATTGTATGAACATTTTCGAACACCAAAATCATATTATCCTATCACCCCAACTATTGCTTAATAAATATACATCTGTTCTCTTAAAATTTCAAATCAATCATTCAGATCAATCAGTATTTCAATATCAACCATATTCTTCTAATGCACATCATTAACCATAATTCACATTATTACTTAACTCATTCTTCTCCTGCAAAAATGTTAGTACAATATAAACAAGGTATGTTCCTTTATTTCATTACTACCCACTCTCTGCATCACTCAAAGGTTTCCAGGTTAGACTGATAGGGCCAGTGGCTTGGTTTGAGGGGGCCCCTAACTCATCCCAATCCTGGGGCTCCTAACAGTTACTAGCCTGGGGTTCATTTTATTTGACTCTTCCTATGTTCATTATTTTTCATTTGGTTTAGGCCTAAGGATCGTTTGCTCTGATACCACTTTGTAACACCCCCATTTATTTAAGAGCCTTTAGCAAGACATTCTCAAATAAATAGAGTTGTTACCATCTCGAAATGTCCGAGGTAGTGAATAACAAAGTAAAGCAAACCAAAGTACTTTATATAAAACTGATTAATTTTAAACTTCTGATATTACAATTACTATGCATAAAAAAAAGGTACAACTGATAAATCTAAGTATGTGATCTAATACTAATTAGGTCCAAGCCATGTCTCTCTCCATGCCCAAGCTCCTAATCCATCTGTCTCTGACCTGGAGAATCTACTCCCCATTCCGGATCATCGTAGGTGTACACGAATACACTGTCAACCTCGCGGTTGAGTAGAATAACACAATAATAAATAATGCAACAATAATAATATGCAAATGTCATGATATCCTCGAGCTCAATCTCATTCTCAATCTCAATCTCAAACCCGAAACACCAATCTCAAACCCGAAACACCAAGCCATACCGAACCTCCCGGCAGACTATAATCGGTCGTCACCGAACACCAGCTCAATAGCTGATAAGACACCAGGCTTGGTCTGCAGAACCACCCTGGGCTTTATATCAAATCAATATCCGTTCCGTAACTTTCTCAGTAACCAATGCATATGCCATGCTCATGAATGCAACAATACTCTTAATCAATCATGCTATTAAATAATGAAATGCTCATGCCAATAATAATAATCAACACTCAATCCAACCAATATCATTCTCATATTACTCATGCTCAGCATCCATAACACACAATCCAACAACCATTCATAACACATCATAGAGTATAGTGCCAGTGTATCCTACCTGGATAGTAATATAATCCCATAGCAAGCCAGCAAGAAAACAGAGTTATGTCACTTCAATACCGTCACCTAACAACATAATATACATAATTACTAACTAATATAACTACGTAAACCAATATAATATATCAATTATTCACAATAACGATTTAAATCATATATTACGCATAACGAGACCGTATAAAACATGACTACTTCAATTAACGTAAACAACTTGTCCTTATTACTTTTATAACCAACTTCAAGTTCATTATTAAGTCTTACTCAAAATTCTAATTTAATCATATATTACGCATAACGAGACCGTATAAAACATGACTACTTCAATTAACGTAAACAACTTGTCCTTATTACTTTTATAACCAACTTCAAGTTCATTATTAAGTCTTACTCAAAATTCTAATTTAACTAGATATCGTATTCTCATCATCGACCCTAATACCCGGATACGGGGTGAGTGAACTGGCTAGTAAAACCGCGAAATAATATCTCCTTCTTAATATCAATTCTACCTCAAAACATAACTCAACAGGAAACAACAACAATTACACGATAAGAATGTATAATTAATCACCGAATATAGTCTAACCTTATACCAAAAGTTTGTAACAAGTAAAACTATATTAGTTCAGAGATCTTTGATCTCTTGTAGCATAAATCCAACTTAAACTACCAAAGTGAACACCAATTAGACGCACAACTAGCATAAACAGTCACCATTAACATAATTTTCCTACTCATTATTACTTACATCGAAATCTTACCTAATAAAATCTCAATTTGTGAAGCAAATCTTACTGTCAAACACGAGATCAAAACAACTCATCTCACAAACTAAATACTAACGACAACTTATTATTTACTTACTATAATTATACTAACAACAAGAATTTTGCCATAGAGTATTAACGAATTCGACAATAACACATACACATACACGTACAACCTCGCAGAATAATGGGAATAATAGATCGTGTTACCTTTATTAGAAACTACTCAAGGAGTTATGCTAAACTCATGCTTATGAAATTCATCAACGGTGGACCATGTCGTTCGAGTCGGAAGATCAAACATAGACAAAACTGATTGTCGAACTACACTAATATAAGTAAGATTATAAGAGCACAAACAAAAAATACAATTGAGTAATTATTAAGAGGTCTATGAATGATGGGTTGTTGTTAGACGGCTGCTAAGAACAAAACAAAGGGGAAGCAACATCAATTATTCACAAGAAACATAAGAAAATTATATAAGGTTAGGCGGCTGCTAGAAAAGAAAAGAAAGGTAAAGCCTTGAGCAATAGCAACCCTAAATTGTATACGATTTTATTTTGAAGTTCCCTTTCCTTTAATAGAAAAATATCTTAGTATTATAAAACAATAAGAATTTGCTTGAAATATCAGGAGTATTATAAAAATAATAACACTCATAACAATAATAACAGTAATGAGAGTAATAATAATAATAATAATAATAATAATAATAATAAGATTACGATATATAAAATATCCTCGTATATCTGTAAAATATCACACATGAAATATAAAATTATCTTTACTCATAATAATTATATTAATATTTTATTGTTACGGGATGTGAAAATACGGATATTACAGTCTTCCCTCCTTAAAATGAACTTCGTCCCGAAGTTCACCACCCCGTAACGGTAACGAAACTCCCCACAAGCATAAGACAAACACATGCAGTACATATATATAAGTTCTAAAACGCGGAGTGTTACATTCTATCCCCTTAAGAAACTTTGTCCTCAAAGTTTAACATACGACAGAAGTACATGACACTTAAAGTATCGCAATATTGATTGAAACATAACAAATTAAAACAGCAGACTTCATGCGGATTCAAATCTCAGTCAGCCAATCACAGCTACCACTTAGCCAGATCGTAAACGACCATCAAGATTTTACAATCATATCCTCCTTAAAACATGGTTATGTCCCCGTAACCCCATTATAAAATTCCACATTCAATGCTCAAGAAGATCACCGAAACAACAGTCACAAATCATCTGATAAGTTAATTAGTCTATATTGGGCAACCAACATCCGGCTTTTGAAGCAACAAAACATATTTGTCAATTTCATGCTACGCAGTAACACAAAATCAGGTAACCAACACTTATATACCCTTGAAATTTTTAACACCAACTTAACATATTTACACTAATGTAGACAATCAACTAACTCATAGTTCATAATTGACAAATTAAAACATTTCATGCTCATAATCATATTATAGAAGAAAATAATATTCTAGAAAAGACATAAGGCAAAATTTAACCAATGTAAATAAACATGGAGCATTGACTTATTTCACGAGATATACATCAATCTTAGACTAGCAAGACAACTTAGCATCCCTAGGTATAAGACCAATTAGTTACATTTCCCATCTACCCACATTACATCATTTATCATAAAACTATTAATATATATGACTTGCAAAATGAGAGGTTTATATAATGTGCAACAATTAAATATTCAAGCAGGATTTCATCAACACGTAGCTACAGAATTTGTCATATTGCAAACAATCACTATAATTATCAAAACAAGCTTTATCATGGATCATCACTTTTAAATCATTTCGAAACTTTTGAATCATTGAAGTGGTAATTTGTGACAATTTATAAATACGAATTAAATGACAATTTTACAAGCTACAGATAAAAAACAAGATTATACAGAGACATTCTGACTCTTATTTACTAAAACATTTTTCTTGTAAATTGTAACTCATGAACTATGAAAATTTAACTATAAACGTAAACGAGATCACAAGACTAGCACTTCCATAATTCACATGTCAACTAATTAATAATTCAGTATATTGTGATCAGATTTTAAACATAGCAAAATGCAATTCACTTTGTGGCATGACATTAGTGTCGGTATGAATGAAACTAACTTTATATAAGACTCACCAAAATAAGTAAGGTTACACTATCATATAATAAAGTTCATATTCATATCATATGCCTACTGTTCATGTTACTAATGTCATATCAGAGTGTTACATGGTTACATCACATAATTCATATTTGATTAAACTTGTATATAGAAAACATGCATAACTTACAATTTCGACAATCATACATCACGCTGCAACTTTCAAAAATCCTAATTAAATAACCACTTAACTATATTATGAGCTATTATAGTTTTTTTTTTTTTTTTTTTGAAAATATAAAGAACTAACTAATCATAGGAAAAAGAATCAATTGCAAAGCTTTAGGAAATTATTTATAACAAATTTTACAACTCAGTTGGTCTGAACAAAAACTTTACAGCACTTAGACAAAATTTGGACAACTTGCAAAAATCACTATTAAATAACGACTCGTTAAGATTTTACGTGGCTTATCTTTTTGAAAAATTAAATGAATATTATAAACAGTGGAGTTGGAATTATGCATAAAAACTAACTACGTTTTAAATGATTTCTTTTTCAAAAACATGAGTCAAAACAGAATTGTGCAGTGTCAATCTGACCACTGTCGACTAAAATATTTATTTCTCCCAAAATATAATTCGTATTAACATGAAATCAAAAGCATTGGAAATATAATTCAGAAGGTTATCATACATAAAATTTTCATATTCATATTTAGAACACATTTCGAATGGCTGCCCGCACAAACAAGGTAACATTACGAAAATTTATTACTATTTTTGTTCCTTAAAATTTACTTCACATTATCACATTTAGACACAACTATTCTTCCTCCAAACATGTTGGCATATCCTTTGAAGCATAGAAATCACATTGCACCATATTAGCAGTTATTCATCATTTCAAACTATAATTTCCATCCAGAAAGCGGTAAAGATTGCGAAACTGAAAAAGTAAAATCAACGAAATAATTCAATAGTTATATGTGTATAAATAAATGATTTGGTTTCTACCATCGTAACAATCGCCACATAATAAAGTACGTAAATATAAACTAGAAATTACTAAGGTGCCATTTATTGAATACTAACTCTATAACTAAACTAAATGCGTATAATTAGGCATAAAAAAAATTGGCATGTAAATTTTAAGTATGAGCTATGTAACACAAAACTATATAACATTCAAGGCTTAGGGCAACACATTCTACATATCACTAGACATAAATTACTATAACATATAATCATAAAGTTAACAAAATTACTCATCCATAACGAGTTAAACACCAAAATCATATATAATTACGTTAGTCATTTAATAACCAGATAATTGTATGAACATTTTCGAACACCAAAATCATATTATCCTATCACCCCAACTATTGCTTAATAAATATACATCTGTTCTCTTAAAATTTCAAATCAATCATTCAGATCAATCAGTATTTCAATATCAACCATATTCTTCTAATGCACATCATTAACCATAATTCACATTATTACTTAACTCATTCTTCTCCTGCAAAAATGTTAGTACAATATAAACAAGGTATGTTCCTTTATTTCATTACTACCCACTCTCTGCATCACTCAAAGGTTTCCAGGTTAGACTGATAGGGCCAGTGGCTTGGTTTGAGGGGGCCCCTAACTCATCCCAATCCTGGGGCTCCTAACAGTTACTAGCCTGGGGTTCATTTTATTTGACTCTTCCTATGTTCATTATTTTTCATTTGGTTTAGGCCTAAGGATCGTTTGCTCTGATACCACTTTGTAACACCCCCATTTATTTAAGAGCCTTTAGCAAGACATTCTCAAATAAATAGAGTTGTTACCATCTCGAAATGTCCGAGGTAGTGAATAACAAAGTAAAGCAAACCAAAGTACTTTATATAAAACTGATTAATTTTAAACTTCTGATATTACAATTACTATGCATAAAAAAAAGGTACAACTGATAAATCTAAGTATGTGATCTAATACTAATTAGGTCCAAGCCATGTCTCTCTCCATGCCCAAGCTCCTAATCCATCTGTCTCTGACCTGGAGAATCTACTCCCCATTCCGGATCATCGTAGGTGTACACGAATACACTGTCAACCTCGCGGTTGAGTAGAATAACACAATAATAAATAATGCAACAATAATAATATGCAAATGTCATGATATCCTCGAGCTCAATCTCATTCTCAATCTCAATCTCAAACCCGAAACACCAATCTCAAACCCGAAACACCAAGCCATACCGAACCTCCCGGCAGACTATAATCGGTCGTCACCGAACACCAGCTCAATAGCTGATAAGACACCAGGCTTGGTCTGCAGAACCACCCTGGGCTTTATATCAAATCAATATCCGTTCCGTAACTTTCTCAGTAACCAATGCATATGCCATGCTCATGAATGCAACAATACTCTTAATCAATCATGCTATTAAATAATGAAATGCTCATGCCAATAATAATAATCAACACTCAATCCAACCAATATCATTCTCATATTACTCATGCTCAGCATCCATAACACACAATCCAACAACCATTCATAACACATCATAGAGTATAGTGCCAGTGTATCCTACCTGGATAGTAATATAATCCCATAGCAAGCCAGCAAGAAAACAGAGTTATGTCACTTCAATACCGTCACCTAACAACATAATATACATAATTACTAACTAATATAACTACGTAAACCAATATAATATATCAATTATTCACAATAACGATTTAAATCATATATTACGCATAACGAGACCGTATAAAACATGACTACTTCAATTAACGTAAACAACTTGTCCTTATTACTTTTATAACCAACTTCAAGTTCATTATTAAGTCTTACTCAAAATTCTAATTTAATCATATATTACGCATAACGAGACCGTATAAAACATGACTACTTCAATTAACGTAAACAACTTGTCCTTATTACTTTTATAACCAACTTCAAGTTCATTATTAAGTCTTACTCAAAAATTCTAATTTAACTAGATATCGTATTCTCATCATCGACCCTAATACCCGGATACGGGGTGAGTGAACTGGCTAGTAAAACCGCGAAATAATATCTCCTTCTTAATATCAATTCTACCTCAAAACATAACTCAACAGGAAACAACAACAATTACACGATAAGAATGTATAATTAATCACCGAATATAGTCTAACCTTATACCAAAAGTTTGTAACAAGTAAAAATATATTAGTTCAGAGATCTTTGATCTCTTGTAGCATAAATCCAACTTAAACTACCAAAGTGAACACCAATTAGACGCACAACTAGCATAAACAGTCACCATTAACATAATTTTCCTACTCATTATTGCATAGTAATCTACATTACTTACATCGAAATCTTACCTAATAAAATCTCAATTTGTGAAGCAAATCTTACTGTCAAACACGAGATCAAAACAACTCATCTCACAAACTAAATACTAACGACAACTTATTATTTACTTACTATAATTATACTAACAACAATAATCTTGCCATAGAGTATTAACGAATTCGACAATAACACATACACATACACGTACAACCTCGCAGAATAATGGGAATAATAGATCGTGTTACCTTTATTAGCAACTACTCAAGGAGTTATGCTAAACTCATGCTTATGAAATTCATCAACGGTGGACCATGTCGTTCGAGTCGGAAGATCAAACATAGACAAAACTGATTGTCGAACTACACTAATATAAGTAAGATTATAAGAGCACAAAAAAAAAATACAATTGAGTAATTATTAAGAGGTCTATGAATGATGGGTTGTTGTTAGACGGCTGCTAAGAACAAAACAAAGGGGAAGCAACATCAATTATTCACAAGAAACATAAGAAAATTATATAAGGTTAGGCGGCTGCTAGAAAAGAAAAGAAAGGTAAAGCCTTGAGCAATAGCAACCCTAAATTGTATACGATTTTATTTTGAAGTTCCCTTTCCTTTAATAGAAAAATATCTTAGTATTATAAAACAATAAGAATTTGCTTGAAATATCAGGAGTATTATAAAAATAATAACACTCATAACAATAATAACAGTAATGAGAGTAATAATAATAATAATAATAATAATAATAATAATAATAATAATAATAATAATAATAATAAGATTACGATATATAAAATATCCTCGTATATCTGTAAAATATCACACATGAAATATAAAATTATCTTTACTCATAATAATTATATTAATATTTTATTGTTACGGGATGTGAAAATACGGATATTACATTCCCTATCTATGAGGACTACATCCGCACAGCACGTCCCCTTCTAGAGGGGTGGGTTCACCCTTCTTTCTACCGATACCCAGATGGTGGGTACCCTGCCTCTCCTTCATCTGATGAGGAGAGGGAGGAGACAGCGGTAGCAGAGGTCTACGTGCAGAGGCCGCAGCGAGGTGTGCTACTAGAGAGGAGGAGCAGGATCCCACGTATAGGGAGGAGGAGGCACCTCGTGATGCTTAGGGCTTCCCTAGTTTGGTACTGGTTTGGGGAAGCCAATTTTGTGATTACCACCGTTTCTTTCCATCTTTTTGTTTTACTTTTTATTTTTAGGAACATGTATTAGGTTGTTCAGCCTTTTCCCTTTGCTTGCTGGTTTTGCCGTGCTAAGAAGACAACGAGGGCGTTGTCTGTTTTTGTTTTGGGAGGGTGTGCATCCTTTTGCGTCTGCATTTGCATCTCGTTTTGCATTCACATTTATTGCTTTTATGTAAATTTCAAAAAAAATCAAAAATTTCAAAAAATTTCACGTTTCCTTTTTCATTTAGTCGAGTCGGATTGGAGTTTTGATGATGACAAAGCTGTTTATAGTCAACCATATGTCATGTTATGCCATTTTCGATCTTTGCCTTGCGAAGTTTTAAGCGTTGTCTCAAATTTTGTCATGGACTTCATGCTAGATCATTAGACTTGACTCATAGTTTTGGCAACCTACTACGTATTCTGAGCGTAGAGCCTTTAAACTAGTGACATCTATGACCGGTTACATTAGGTTTATGAGTAGTACTCTCTGCATTTCATGTCCTGCATGTGTATGAGTCTTGGTTTATTATTGCCTACACACACCGGTTTGAGGTTGGTATTACACGTAGGAGAACTATTGCATCACCCTTTCTTCGATTCGCCCATTTAACTCCACTTTAGCCAAAAATTGCCTTTTGTCCCTTAACTACATCTTATACTTTGCCTACCTTTGTCCTGAGCTAGGAAGTAGTAAAGGAAATTTGCCATTTTATCAGTTTTTGGCCTGTTTTCATTGTTTTTGGAGTATGTACGAAGGAAGAAGGAAATTTCAGCTGAGTTTTGCTCGATCGACAGCCTCTGATGCTCGATCGAGGGGTTTTTCTGGTATATTTTGCTCGATTAAGAGCTTCTTTGGGAAATAATGCTCGATCGAGACCCTTTTTGCTCGGTCGAGTAGTTTAGGAAGAATAGCTCTCGATCGACCACCATTTTTTGTCGATCGAGTGGATAATTGCCACTGTTCAAAACAACCGAGAAAGAAAAAAATTCATCAAAATTCAAAAGAAAAATTCAAAAAAAAAAAGAGAAAGAAAAAAAACAGAAATAAAAAAAAAAAGCAAAAAAATTGATGAAAGATGAAAATATATGAAAAATCTAATATCCGGTTGGCAGATGGAAAAATTTTGGGTTGTGTTTTGTTTGCCTATCAAAGGCAATGTGCTTAATGTATAGTCGGAAATTTGGGGATGCTTTTTCATTTGGTTTGTAGGTTCTAGCTCGGCTTAAACCTCACTAATCCATACTTGTCTTGCCCCTTTTGTCCTACTTAGCTCACTTTTCCAAAACTTGCAGTAGTTCGGCGTGTAATGGACATCGATGGTGGTTATGCGTGTGTACGGTGCTTGAAACCTTTATTCATACTAGTCTAGCATGCATGATTTGTTGGTCGTAGTTTAGGCGAGAGTCTATACTTCCTTCTTCTTCTCTTCACATATAATTTGCCATTTGCTTTGATTGAGAGAAGAGTGATTCCGGGAGAGTCCGAAACTTTATGAGTCTAGCAAGGTCGAAAGTCTACCTGTTTTCCATGGTGTGTACAAATTCGTTCACTTATTTATGATCTTGGCAATGGATGATTTTGGGCATAATATGTATTTAACATTGACTATTTTGTAGCTTTGAGTCTTACTCCATCCATTAGGTCCGTAGTTTACTTGTAGTTTGCATTTAGTTTGCTTGAGGACAAGCAAAGGTTCGGTTTGGGGAAGTTTGATGTGTGCATTTTATATAGACTTTTTACTCTTGATTTAGCACACATTTTCATGTAATTTGGTGATTTTATATCACTTTATGCCCCGTATATGCTACTTTGTGTTTGTATTGCTGTTTTGCAGATATTAACCAAATAGTAGCGGAAACCGAGCTTTTTCTACCTCAAAGCATTGCATTTTAGTAGACGATGGAAGAATCGTGGCTGGTTGTGCATTTATCGAGAAGAAGAGTCCTCGGTCGAGCTGTCATGTGCTCGATCGAGGGGTCTCGAGAAAGACAACTCCTCGATCGAGCTGTCCTGAGCTCGATCGAGGGGTCTCCAGGAAGTCAACTCCTCGATCGAGCTGTCCTGTGCTCGATCGAGAGGTTTCCAAGGAAGAGAGTACTCGGTCGATAGCTGTTGTGCTCGATCGAGAGGATTCGAAGAGGGAAGAATCGATCGAGAACTACAAGTCTTCGATCGACCTCTTTTGAAGACAATTGTGCTCGATCGAGAGGAAATATCCCTCGATCGAGAGCTTAGCTGACCCTTCGTGTTCACAGTATTTATTATGCAGTTTCGTTTTTCTTCTTATTTAAGAACTCATTTTGAGATCATTAGGTTAAGCAACCTTTACCTATCATTAGCTTCTCTGCAGACTTTTGTTCTTAGTCGTATATTTTCAGAACTTTGTAGTCGTCACATTATCATTCACAATAATCTTAGTTTCTTCACCATTTTCGTTCTAAGGATTCTACTGCTTGCTCTTGCCTTTTCTTTACTAGTAATTCTTCCTTTCTCATCTCTTTTATTCTGTTATTATTAATCGTAATCTTAGATACTGTTTTCGTTCTCTGATTTCCGTCATAATCGCGTTTAGTACTCTGTTTTCGCGCGCTTGTTTCCGTCACTGTGTTCGTCCGTTTTCTGCTCCTGTTTCATACTTTCTGATTATGTCCCTTCCCCTTTATATCTCTATTATTAAGATTAATGTAGTCGTATAATATCCCTGTTTAGTATTCCTTATTCATCTCGTTTCGTATGCTTGTTATCATACTTTTGTATTCATCTTAAGAACACCGTAATCGTGCCCCTTTTCCCCCTACTGTTTCTCGCCGTTTGTTTCCTTTGTCCGTGATTTTTATAATCTGATTTCATCTCTTATTTTAACATGTCGTATGCTAGTTTAATTATAGTAGTCCCATTTGTCGTCAATTCCGTCATTAGTAGCTAAACCCCTTAATATGTTGGGATGAGGGAAATTGTGTCAAATGTATGATAAAGTAGTAGTCGGGATGGACCGTTTTTGGTGGGAGCAATCGTAAAATAATATAATTCATGTTGGTTTAGTGAGTGCACGCATGAGACCTTACAATTAGTTAATTCCCGACCTAGACCGGAAGGATGGAAGGGTAAGACTTGTTTTAACGATTTTAATTAGTTTTTGTGAGGGCGGAAGTTAAGCAAAAACGACCATAGGGAGACTTAAGACCGGAATGTATAGTCGGGTTTGAGACTTAACCGTGATAACCCAGCCTTTCCCACCAATAAACTGGCCTATCCCAATTACACCAATTATACATAAGACACAACGACCCGAGTTCCCAACATATTCCTTTTATTCTTGATTTGATCTCGTGTTTGTTTTCGTATTTTTATTCTCTTTTTCACGTCTTATATCTCGTAGTTTAGTTATTATTTTTAAAACCCCCAAATTGTGACCAATAGGTAAAAACCGATAGTTAAGCAAGTTCGCTTCCCTGTGGAGACTGACCATATTTACCACTAGCGTATGTTAGTCTATACTAGGTTTATTTTTAGTGCCTACAACGATGGGCATCATTCACATTTGCCAAATTAGCATTGTTTTGACCCTTGCATTCTATCCCTTCCTTTTGATTAACCACTCTGAGCCGTAACCTATTCATTTGGTTTAACTACTAAATAAGCTACATCCCAAATACATCCTTCCTTGATCAAGAATGGTTGTGTTTGTGGTACTATGTTTGTGGTGAAGTCGGAATTTGGATGTTGGTTGGTGCACTCTTCCGTTGTGGTCTTTTGGTAGAGTGTAGTAGACGTTGTTCGTTGTGTTTAAATAATGACCATTTCATAAAGGTTGTGAAAGGTTTGATTTTTTCCAAAGTAAGTTGGGGTTTATGCAATTTTTGATTGGTTTTGTCAAAACCAAAGTTAGGGCATAGACGTTGCTTAGTTGTTGTAATAAGGTGTTGGTTCGATCTTGGCAATCATTCTTGGTCCTTGAACCTCAAATGCTATAATGGTGCTTGCACCAAACCATTTTCGACCAACCCAAGCCCCATTATATACTTGTTGTTCTCATCATGTGCATTTTACATTTTCTCATGGATTTTTGGATGGAGTACCATACTAGATTGCGGGCATGCTTCGCAAGTTGAGGTAAGTGAGTGATTTTGGTTACTATTTGTCACAAAAATCGCCCCCTTTCTTTCCTTGTGTGTTGAGTGAAACCCGTGAGAGTCGGTACTTAGGGTTTTCTTATCAGTTAAGGGGCTAGCATGGAGTCGAATCATGCGTGCGTCGTGTCAGTCTCGGAAGTATAGCTTAGTGCTTACATTTACCCGCCTTGAATTCGTTTCTTGGTCTTTGGTGGTATCATTATAGGTTGCTTGAGCTTGATTTAGGGATTTGATACCGTGGTTAGACCTTGAGTCGGCATCCTCCGCTATAGACCTCCTTTGTTTAGTTTTTCAAAACCCCGCTTAGATGAGGAAAGCGGCTGGCCTTTTTTCTCGATGCATGTTGTTTGTTTATATGGGTTTTGTTTTCACTTGTTTGCATCAAAAATTTTGTTGCAAGACCAAACTTGCCTTGTAATAGGGCATTCTACCTCATGGATGTCAAATTGTGAATTAAAAGGGCTACGGGTGTAGTTAAACCCGATTCGGCTTTTAGTTAGCTTAGTTAGTTTAGTTCTTGTTTTCGAATAAGGGTTATAGTTTCTTGATTACTTATCGAGGACGAGTAAGGTTTAAGTGTGGGGAATTCTGATGAGCCCAAATTTAGTCGTTATTTTCCTTTCTTTTCCTCTCATTTCGATTCCATTTCCTCCCCGTTTTACATGCTATTGCTCGATTTTATGCCCGATATCTCTATTCTATGTATTACGTCTCTATTTTATAGGACTTGATGTAACACCCCCATTTACCTAGGAGCCTGATCTAGGACTTCCAGAGTAAATAGGACTGTTACCATCCTAGATAAACCAAGGTAGTAGTAATCACAGTGAAAGAGACATAGTACTTTAAATATAAATGGTCAAACTGAAAAATGTTACAAAACATAGTCCAACTAAACTTTCAAAATGAAAGAAATAAAACGAGTGTACAACTGTGAAAGAGACTAAGTGATCTAAGCTAGGTAAGTCCAATCCTTGTCTCTTCTCCAAGCCCAGTCCTAGTCCACCTGTCTCTGACCTGAAATGTCTACTCCCCATTCCGGATCATCGTAGGTGAACACGAATACACTGTCAACCTTGCGGTTGAGTAGGATAACACAATAATATTAATAATACACAATTATGATATATGCAAATGTCATGACATGCTCGAGCTCAACCACCATCTCAATCTCAAACCCGTGCACCAACCCATACCGAACCTCCCGACAGAGTATAATCGGTCGTCGCCGAACACTAGCATAACAGCTGAGGTCACCAGGTCTAGTCCTGCAGAACTAGCCTGGGCCCAATAATATCTCGTAATCTCAACTCCGTATCCAATGCATATGTCATGCTTATGAATGGAATACAAGAATGTTCAACCAATATATATATATATATATATATATAATTCTCATAATAATCACATTTATATCCACAACATTCAATATACACAACCATTCATAACACGTTATAGATCATGGTACAGTGTATCCTACCTGGAATAGAAAATATGGACAAGGAATCACCGTCTAGTAATACTCCACCTCCAATTCCGTTCCTATAAAAATTACTTAATATCAACTTCTATCCATTCAAACAATCATTGATGCGGATCTCTAGCTTGAATTGATGTAGAGGATCCTTCTTAAGAATCGATGTGCAGCGGAATTACACTCTTAAGATAAATAACGAACTTGTTAGTAACTTCAAGGGAAATAACACAAATATGAATGAACTATGGATGATGAACGAACGAATGATGAACAACAATGGTGAACGATGAACTTGATGAACGAATGAAGTGATGAACGACGAACAAGGCTCAGTCTTCAAGGCTTGGACGCACGAACTTGTGAACAATGGATGATGGACGAAATCTTGATAAACGGTGGAAGATGGATGTCGTTGGATAGATGATGTATCCTCAACCTTCTCTCGCAAAAGATGGAATTGGCTAACACCCTGCAAATCAACCTCGCAAAGTCGATCCTAAAAACAAAGCTAGCAAACTTAATTAATATCTCTCAAAAGCTCACACAGAAACTTATGATTTTATTGAATACTCAATGCTCAAACTTGTTGTTTAAAACGAAAGAAAACGGCTGCCTTATATAGGCCTTAAACCGTGTAAAACCTACTATAATTAAGGTATGAATACCTTAATTAATCCTAACTAGAAAACCCTAATCCTACTTAGGTTCAAACAAATAGTTTGACTAGCATTAAGACTCATATTCCTAATATAGTTATGAATCTTATAACAACTAGGATTCCTTATCCTACTAGAACTATAAATCCTATTACAATTAGGACTCCTACTTCTAATAGGATTGTGAAACCTACTTCTACTAGGAAACTTAAATATTAATCCTACTAACACTAGGAAACATACCTTCCCAATCATATTTTATTCTTTAACTTAAATAAAATAAACAAAACAAAAACCCTAGCTTGGTCGAAACCCTGGACGTGGCCGTGCCTTAGGCGCGCGTCCCTAGGTGATCTTCGTGCTCTAGGTTTACCTCCTTGGAAGCTTCATACACACCTTCCTTCATGTAGCCTTTAGGAAATATCAACCAAGGATGTTCCAAGGTCTTCCGGAACCTTCTAGAATCTTCTTGTATTCCTTGTAAAGCTAACTTGAATAGTCTTACGGATCCATGTTCGAACCCATTTGGTGTGAACCTTGACTTGGACTTGTTATTAGGAAAGTTTAGACATGCTCCCGCATCAATCACTACTACTACATACTTGATCATTGTTCCTAATTGATTTATTTATAACACATTGTGAATATACACAAACATAAGCATGCCCATAACATACAATATCATTGACTAAATACAACTTACTATTTTTAGACTTACTATAAATAGCATAACTCAACCAAACAATTATCATTAACTCCTAACATTCGTGACCATTCCTAATATCAATGTAAAATATACCATCACAATAAACAATTATTATCACCCAAATTATATACTCGAGAACACGTAGTTGTCATTAACTATTTTAACCCAACATTATACTAATTGGCTATACGGTTTATAACACTTAACCCAAAACGTAACATCATGTTTTTTTTTATTATATGAACCATGTTAATAAAAAAACTAATGTTAGGATTAACAATCTCAAACAACAACACCTATATGCGAAAGTTACGACTCATTAAAACCAAGATACTAACAATTATAATAATTAGTGTCATTCTAATTAATCATGGAATTAACAATGAGGTAGTGATGTAATCTAATGATCATAATATTAATAATAATATCTGACCCAATTAACAAAACAGCAGTAACGAATTCAACACGAAAACACGCAAAACAGACCACCACCGCGTCCAAAACCTGCCTGAGACACCAACCGCGACCACCACCTTCACCCATGGCACCACCAGACTCGCCAGTGAGTCGTGGTGGTTCCAGTGGTGAAGGTAACAGTCGCAACCATCGTGAAAAAAACCCACCAACGCTGCAATTAAAACTCAGACTCGCGACAACAGGGCTTACACCACGACATGTGACAACCGCCATACTCCACCGTGCGACACCACGACCCGCAGTTACAACCACCCATCGACTCCCTAGACTACGACCAATCAACAGACACCAAAACACAGATTACATAACAACAGAAACGAGATCGAAAACCACATACACATGCACAAGCCGCAGACTCTGTTCTAATAAAACCAAACGAATAAACAAACCCAGACTTAAACCATACCCAGAAACGAATCACCCTAAACGATGACCTTAAATGATAAAAGATGACATGTTGATGAACAAAACATGATGACTACATAACATAGTTTACGAAATTGCAGAGAGACGTGACTATTAGCATTTGAGATGATCATAAACTATATAAAAACACAAGGCAGAACACGAAATCAGAAAACAAACGAGACATGTATGGTGTTCATAATTCCTTGCCCTTGCCAATGGCCACCCTATAAACCCTAGAACCACCGTGAGAAACACCCCTTTACAGACTCAGTAGTGACGGCAGGCGATGTGGTGTGTGAGTGTGTGTGATTAGGTCAGAAAGAAGTCCATATAGGTGTGTGTATATATAAGGCGGCTGGAACCAGTTTTCTGAAATTCTGATTTCAAAAGTGTAAAAATCGTGTGTGGACTGGGTTTGCACGCAACCCTAGGCCCAATGACACGGCTATCCACGCATGGTTGAGGCCCTTCACGCACCCCAATACCCAAATAACATGAATCAAATACGGTTTTTGTTAAGTATTCGCAAACACGACTCAAATACTAACGCATAAAACTCGTCGTCATATAAATAAGTATAGCATTATTAACTAAAACGAAAATAGAAAATACGGGGTATTACACTTGAGGCGGGAATGAAGAAACGGGAGCAAACGAGGCAGAATCAAGGCAAAAAAAGGAGAAAAAGTGAAGAAATGGCAAAATGGGGTCCTCAGCCAGTCGGCCGGCTTCCAGTACCAAGCTTTGAGGTCCTCAGCCGGCGGCCAACCGGCAGTCGGTCAACTGGCTGGGACCCCCTCCTCAACACTTAGCATTTTTCAGAGAATGAAGAAAACAGTAACAACAATCAGGGTCCTCAGCCGGTTGCCAACCGGCAACCGGTCCACCGGCTGAGGAGTTAGCTAACATCGAAGAAAATTCCAGTAGCAGCAAAAAGGGTGCTCAGCCGGTCCCCGACCGGCAGAGAGCCCTTTCTTAGGAAACCGCACACTATATAAACCCGCACTTAAACAATTTTCATTAACGCAATTTTTATTTCTTAGCATCCCTAGGGTTTCTACTGTTTTATTGTTCATCATTTTAGACTCAAAAACTCAACTTACTCACATAATCTTTCTTTAGTTTTCATAATCTTCTAGTTAATCTTTTAGATTATCAGCCCTTGTTTGTTCTTAGCACTTTCAATAGTTTACTTTTGGGATTTTGCTTGTAATTTGAAGTGGTTTGGGAAGATCCTTCCTTTTGTAACCCAAGTTCCATACTTTATTCAAGTAATTGGTGTAATCCTTCTCTTCTTTACTTAGTTATTTCAATAGTTTGCACTTCCTTTAAGTTTCCATTATTCAATTGTTTACATTTGCGTTATTCAACATGTTTAGCACTTATTCTTCATATGATTACATGTTTTGCCTAAGTATAAGTGAGTAGATTATATCTAGGCTTAGGGGGCCTATGTTGGGTAGTTACTGATGCTATATGCTTAATCTTAAGCTAAATTACTCATTTGTAAAGGTCATTCATAGGCTCGCATGCTAGGTGTTTGATGTATTGTCGCAACGACGGTTGGGCCTTAAATTGTCACCTTTGTTAGTCTTTAGCGATAGTTCGAGACTCACTTGTGCTTGTTCCTATGTTGGTTGAATGAATCCATAGCGATGGCTAGGTTAACCTCGACCTAAGGCAAGTCGACTCGAAAGACAAGACGAGCCGAGACCGATACTTTGAGTAGTTTAGTTGACCGATTTGCATGTTTCGTTACCACCCTTCATAGCAACCCCGACACCCTAGTCTCCCTTGTATTGATTTTTCAGCTAGCATAATTCCTTGTACTTAGTAGTTAATCATCATTCTAAAAACCCTATTACCCCACTAGACTTTTACTTGAACCGAACTAAGCAATTATCCCCACCATCTTCGCGATTGACAACCCGATTATACTACTTAATTTGGTTTTACAAATATTGTTTGAAAGCGGGAACCGAAGGCTTTAATCTCGCTCATCAACAACCATAAACCTTCCGTACGGAATATGGTTGTCGAGATTTTTTGAGATAAACGAGGTGGTAAGAGTATAGAGTTTTGGAGTTTCTCCCAAAGATTACATGAATGATAAATCGTTGAGCTTAGTGGGATTAATGTCGATAAATGGCGAGTTGATTTTCGGAAGAGGAGACATGAGTGTGGATGTTAGTCGAAAAATAGTAAATGAGAAGGAGAAGGGCGGTAATGTTGAGATGGATGGTGATTTGACCGCGAAACGTGATGCTTTCTTGGCTCAAATTTCTGAGTAATTTGAGGTCCAATCGTCTATCATGCAAAGCATAATTTCTGAAGTCGGGAATAGGTCATCAAATGACAGTGAGAATTCGGAAACCATCACCATGCTTCGTTCCCTAAATGAACAAATGGTTTCATTGGAGCAGACGGTCAAAACAATCCTAAATGAAGTATTTGGTATCGCGGAAAAGGTGGCTTTAATTTCTAGCGACGGGCGTGCAGTGGCCAAAGTTGGCCGTGAAATACGAGCAGAAATTATCCGTGTGCAACCCAGGCTCTATATCTCAAGGTTGTAAATTTCGAGCATAGTGTTCGTGCTCACGGTATGCTCCTTCGTGATTGCACAAATCACTTGGGTGCACTTGAGCAACGAAACAGACCCGCCCAACCAACCTACCCTGGCCAACCCTCCCAGCAACACCGTTATTAGCCCATTTCTGTTCAAACCACAAACTGTCCCAACCATCTCTATTTTTAGCCTTGCATCCTCAACCTTCCTTTTTTTGGGCCTGCTTTAATTTTTTTTTCTTCATTCGGCCCAAAGGCATTTTGTATGTGTATATATATTTTTTGACTTTTATCTACATGTTTTCTTATGACTATTCTCTCGTCTTGACAATCGATCTTCGTGTTTATTCTATGCTTCCTCGTATATTATTTTGGTCATTTCACGCTTGTTCTTTTCTTTTCGATCATGTCAAGAGGGGCAAAAGAACGACCATGGTAAGAATTTACCTAAGCTTTCTTCTTGTCAAGACACTTAATCTCTTATGGTCCTTAATTACGTTCGACTTTAGCTAATTATGTTTTGATGTTGAGTTAATCAATGCTTCGAAAGGACGATCATATATTGATGGGGAACATTCCGCTTAGTTATAATTTCTAAGAGACTTGTCATCATCAAAAAGGAGGAACTTGTTGAGTAATTATTTCCTAATATGATAATGTTTTAAAAATGACAAGATTAGTAATTATGATTGTGTATCCCTTGCCTTTAATCGTTTATTTATTCTATATAGAACACATGATAATTAAAGGAAGAAGAGATATTATGACCACAAGACTTCACTAACCATCAAGATCAAATGCTCAAAGATCAATGATGCCCGTCGTTGAGGGTATCAAAGATAAAATTTATAATTCCTAAACTTAAACTATAGATAGTGAAAGTCAGGGTCGAACCACAGAGAGGTGGGGAATGTTTATTGTTTGGTGTTAATGTTTAAAGTCACAAAATTGGGGGTTGATTGGTTGTTGTTTACTTGGTCTAAAGCAAGGATTAAAAATAAAACAAGTAAATAAAGATGATAATAAAACAGTAAAAGAGGGATGCTAGGATGTTTGGGTAACAAATAGCCAAGGTAATATAAATCCTAAGATCAACATGTATTGCAGTCGCGTAAGGGGTGTAACATATCCTTTCGGTCTATGGTACCTAATAGCTCATTCCGGCCTATGCTATTAGTTCCTAGGTCTCACAATTATTGGGTGTCAACAATAAGGGTGATTCCTAAATTCTAGGTCACATACCTTTCAGTCTAGAGTAACCTAGCCGTCTTAAGGTGTAAACCAATGCCATTCCCGTATCTCTCAATCTTGCGTAAGTCATTACTAACATCCTACAAGTCTCCTTTCAGTCTCATTGTAGGTTATTATAGTCTACGAATTAAAACGGAACAGAAAACATATGCGAGTGGGTCGACCGACCGGCTAGCCCAGTCGGCCGACCACCGCCTTGGTCGACCGACCCATTATGTGAGTCGGCCGACCACGGCCCTGCTACAGGTCGGTCTCGAACTTTATATTACCTACGCATATTCATCCCCTACATCCTAACATATGAATTTTAGCTACTCATAATTATCGAAACAACAATAAAAACAGGGATAAACATGGCAATCATAACAATTATCAATCTAAACATGCAATTTACGATAAAGCTTTGGGATTCTATCTTAAACCGAATACAAGTAATTATAAGAACAATAATAAAACTAAATTAGGGAAGAATTACCAGAAACTGGAATTAAGATGAAAAGGAACAAACTTTATTGAATGCTTGAATGATTGATGAACAACTAAAGTGCTTCGAGAATATTGAAAGATTGTAATTAAACTAAAGACTGAATAAAACTAAATAAAGCTGAATGATTCTGAATGTAGAACTCTATCAATAACCCTAAACGAAAGATTAGTTTATATAGGGCGGCAATTAGGAGTTTCCTAAAGTCTCCAACACTTCTAATGGACTTCTGAAAAACTTCTGGGCTGCGCTAAGGTCGGTCGACCTACTATGTGGGTCGGTCGACCTCTTTACGGGCTTCAGGAAAATTCTGGGCTTTCATAACAGATATCTGGTCTGCCGACCCAAGTAATAGATCGGTCGACCCGTTTCCGCGTTAGATTGCTTTGATTTGCCTCGGTTTGACCTTTGGTACTTGATTAGTGATTACAGTTGACTTTCTTCGTTCCTTAGTTATGAAGAAAATCTCGAGGGCATAAGTTTGGTGTAAAATTGTCATTTTTCCGCACAAATCTGCAAAAGTGCATAAGAATACGAAAGTGCACAATTGTTGGGAAATAAGGGCTAAAACATAGTAAATGAGCGACCAAATGCGTGTAAAAATAAATGTAAAACATCATAAAATAGACACGCATCAAATTCCCCAAACGAAACCTTGCTTGCCCCCAAGCAAGAAATAGACTCGATCTTAACTAATGGAACGATTTCAATCTCAGAGCGAAATTTACATGTTGGCCAAAACCAATGCTAAGTACAAAATGAGAAAGCATTTAAATCATGCAAACGAGTTATGGTGTCGTCAGACTTGCAAACTAGAGACTATAGAGACTTATTACCATGGACTCTCGCGGCACGCTCGAGACACTCATGAAGCAAAGGGTGAGTATATGTAGAAGATAGAAAGAAGTATATTGTAATGACACTCACCTAACTGCGACCCATGAAAACATGCCTGCAATCTAACATGAACAAAAATTCTACAACTATGTATAACAAACCCATTAAGTGACTCGGATACATGCAATTGAGGTAATGAAAGATATGTGAGGTAAAAGGTAAAAAGTGGTTAAGATGTTTTTGGATATGTGGGGTTAGTAGCCAAGCTAGTAAAACCGATTCCCAACAACATATTTCACGACTTCTTGATATTAAGAAAGTGCTCTTTTGTAGCACAACTCTCACATTGAATATAAGAAAGGACTCCCAAATATTTTGAATGAGGTACGGGAGTGATAACAAATAAAAGAAAGGGATTTTTGGAACGAAATTTTGAATCTGATGATGCTGTCAGGTGGTCGGCCGACCTATGAAGGTGGTCGGTCGACCTTTTTTCCTTTACGCTTTGACTTTTTTCGTTTTTTCTTTTCTTTCTTTCTTTTTCTGAATTTTTTTGTTCTTTTTCTCTTTTCTTGCTTTCTTTCTTTCTTTTCTCTTTTTGCTCAAGATAGCATACAAACCAAGATGCCTCAAAATAAACCAAAGACCACAAATACTAGCTTGGAAGGGTAGGCTAAGTATGGGATGTAGTTTTGGGGGAATAAAAAGGCAATTTTGGCTATGTGAAGCTTATGGGTAAATATGAGAAAAGGGATCCCAAATGCACGTATCAAGACTCACAAAACGAGAAAGTAAAACAAGTATATAGCAATTCAAGTTCATGTTTATGCATATTGATGTAACATGTTCCAAGGGGAGTACTACTCACATCCTAGACAACTGGTTTAAGAATGAAACCAGGAATTAAAGCTCTAAAACTTAAAATGTATAGTAGGTTGCCAAGGTATAAGTCAAGTCTCAAGAAAAACAAGTTGACAAAAACTCGTAGATATGCAAAAGACTCTCAGACTAAAACAAGTTGACAAGGGAAGATAAAGGCATAAAAATGTAAGATAGCAAAGATCATCCTTGAAATACTCTCGTTCCGACTCGACCTATATGCTGAAATAAACGTGCATTTTTTTGAATTTTTGATATTTTTTTCATTTTTTTGTATTTTTTCTTTTGTATATATAAGGAAATAAATAAAAACAATGCAATACGGAAATGCAATAAACGTGTGATGGAATGCAATGTATGTGACACGAAACCATTCCCCAAACCAACCCGCACAATGTCCCCATTGTGCATTAGCCTAAGTAAAGGTTTCAGAAAATTAAAAGAAAGATACAAGTAAATAAAAACTAAGGAAAAACTGGAAAGAACTCACTGGGTTATAAAGCGCGTGAAAAACCTCCCCAAACCAGCGTAAGCTGGGAGGTTTTGGTGGCCAGCAGTGCCACTCAAGTAACCAAGATTGGTGCACGATTCCCGAGGAAGAAACGAACATGCTGTGACGGACGGGCAGGTCGACCGACCTATATTTTTGGTTGACCGGCCTTCCTGCAGACTGCAGGAACTCCAGTAATTCAGGGGCCAGGTCGATCGACCCATATTTCAGGTCGGTCGACCCCTCTGCTGCACAGCGGTCTTCGTTTCTTCGTAAAACCTGAAAAAGTATTTTTATATATCCAACAAATGCGCGAGATGCCAGAAACATGTCCAAAATCCTAACTACGCAAGCACAACGGAAAAAGTTCTAAAACTAAAAGCAAACTTAAAAAGTCTCAACAATAAAAGTAAATTGTCTTAAAAACTGAAAATTGGAACAACTATCCGCTAAAGATGCGGAATATCTCCGACCACAGATTTTGATGACATGCCGTAGTCTCCACAGCGTTTGCTTGAATAGCAAAACACATCTCCTCTCCGCCGCAAAGCATACGCGACGGACTCTTCTCTTGAGCTTGTCCTCTCTTTTCTTTGTCCTCTTTATCCTTCATATCTGGGTCTTCATCTTCCTTGTAGCTTAAGAATCTCATTCCTCCTCTTTGCACGGTAGCCTCCTTTATTTTGGGTTTCCCCAAACCAACTCCTGCATTAGTTACAATAGAAATATCCTCCATACTGCTCCCAATCTGGGGCGGAGGTGTAAAAACAGGTATAGGAGTAGGCAACAAAATAGGAGAAGTAGTGATGACCTTGTACTTCTTCTCATAAGCAATAGCATTACAGGTAATAGGGGTCATAGCATCCTTTTTCCTATAAGATAGGCCATAAATAATGGAATGCTTTCCTACTTTGAAAGTTAAAGTCCCAGTGCCCACATCTATGATGGCTCCCGCAGTGTGGAGGAAAGGTCTTCCTAGTATTATATGTATATGGGCATCCTCAGGGATGTCCAAAACTACGAAGTCTACAGGGAAGAAAAATCTATCTATGCGCACAGGGATGTTTTCCAACACCCCTACGGGTTCCATAGACGTACGGTCCGCTATCTGGACAGTCAAACTAGTCATGGCAAAATTGGTCATCCCAAGTTTTAAGGCTACACTAAGGGGCATAACATTGATACTAGCTCCTAAGTCGCAGAGGGCCTTTTTCACAGGGAAAGTTCCTATATTGCAGGGGACAGAAAAACTGCCAGGATCCTCAAGCTTATGAGGGGCAATGACATGTGATAGGAAACTGGAGGACTCCTCAGTTAGGGCAACTGACTCAACTTTATCTAAAGACCGTTTTCTTGACAAAAGTTGTCTCATAAATTTAAGATAAGCAGGAATCTGCTGAACTAATTCTAAAAACGGAACTTGAACATTTAATGAACGAATTACGTCTTTGAATTTGTCAAAAGATACATGTTCCTTTGTAGGTATGAGTCTCTCCGGGAAAGGAGGGACTGAAGAGTCAGTATTTGCAGCCCTTCTCAGAAATCCAGGGGTCTTGTCACCCCGAAAAAGAAATTCTCTTAAGTTGTTTGGCAATTCGGGACGAAAGGCAGCTTCCTGTTCCGCATCGGGGGTCGGTCGACCCTCTTCCTCGGTCGATCGACCTGTTTCCTGTACAGCGGAAATTTTCCAGACTCTGCTCAGAGGTCGGTCGACCTGGCTCCTGGGTCGGTCGACCTTCCTCGCTGTCAATCGGCTTCGGCTGTTTTCCTTTTTGCTTCTCAGCTCCCACCTTAGCTCCACTTCTTAAGGATATGATGTTTAGAGTCTCTTTTTTCTGGTCCGTCTTGGTCGGAAGTTGACCCGGAGCCCTGGTATCGTTCTTGCTCGCGATTTGAGCAATTTGAGATTCTAACATCTTCATCCCCGCTTCCCTAGCCTGAGATTCCTTCTGGACCAACCCAATGAGATTCTGGATAAGAGCTTCTGTGTTGGGTGGTGGGTTGGAAGGTGGTTGAGGGTTGAAGGGTGGTTTTTGGAAACCTTGCTTTTGTGGAGGGATGTATGTGGGATTTTGCTGAGCTTGCAGGTGTTATGGGTTGAGAACATTCTGGCTTGTCCACCTCATGTTGGGATGGACATTATTGTTATTCGGGTCATAAAAGTTGTTCCCTTTATAATGCTGAAAGGCGGCACATGTCTCATTAGATGAGGTGCAAAATTTTGACACATGCCCATCTCCACCACACCTCTCACAAGCAAAGGGTCCGTCTTGAACGGCATTCACCTGATACATACCTCCTTTGCTCCCTATGTCTAACTTCCCACCACTCTCTAGCTTCTCTAACTTGGCCATCAAGGCATCAATAGCAGCCACGTTATACTCAGCTTTCCTTTGATTACCTCAGGAAGTTCCATGTTCAGCACGGTGCACAGCAACATCCTCTATTAACTTGAGACCCTTAGTCTCTCCGGAATTGTCCTTGAACCTTCCATTGGCCGCAACATCTAAGTAGGCCATGTTGTCATCATAGAGGCCATTATAGAACTGGTTACAAAGAAACCATTGTTCGAATCCATGGTGTGGCATGGATCGAACAAGTCTCTTGAACCTGTCCCAAGCCTCACTAAAATCCTCATTAGGCCCCTGCTTGAAATTTGTAATATGCGCCCTTAAAGCATTTGTCTTGGATGCAGAGTAGTATTTTCTGTAGAATGCTAAGGCTAGGGTATTCCAATCCGTGATTCCCGCAGCAGTGCGGTCTAGGTCTCTGTACCATTCCCTTGCAGAGTCCCTAAGAGAGAAGATAAACATGGTTTGTTCAATATGGTCTTGTGTCACTCCTTCTGGGGTGCAATAGAGCATATGTAATCTGTGAAGATTTCAATATGCTTTGTAGCATCCTCATTGGCCGAGCCTCCAAATTGGTTTCTCTCAACCATAGTAATATAGGCAGGCTTGGCCTCGAATGGCTTCCCAGTACCTGTAGGTAAAGTGAACCCTTTGTATAGGTCCTTTGCCTGAGGCATGGAGTGACTGACAATAGTAGCTTCCTTTGTCATGTTTTCTTCTTCTTTTGGGAAAACTTGCAAGTTGGTATAAGATGATGTTTTTGGTGAAGGTGGATTGTTGGGTGAATTTGGTTGTGAAGTTGCTGTTTTTGGTGAAGATGGTAATGGTGGTTGTTCAAAGATGTCCTCTTGGAATAAGGAAGATGGTGAACCTCCTTCCTTACTCGCTAAAAGTTGCTTCCTCTTTTCTCTTAAAGTCCTCTCAAGCTCGTGGTCAAGTGGTAGGAGTTCTCCTTTGACTGACTTGCGCATAAGATGGAAACTACAAGAAAAAAGTGAGAAGGTTTAAGGAACAAAAGTTCCTTAAACAAAAGAAACAAAAAACAATAAACAATAAACACTGGCGTCACCTCCCCGGCAATGGCGCCAAAATTTGATGCCCGTCGTTGAGGGTATCAAAGATAAAATTTATAATTCCTAAACTTAAACTATAGATAGTGAAAGTCAGGGTTGAACCACAGAGAGGTGGGGAATGTTTATTGTTTGGTGTTAATGTTTAAAGTCACAAAATTGGGGGTTGATTGATTGTTTACTTGGTCTAAAGCAAGGATTAAAAATAAAACAAGTAAATAAAGATGATAATAAAACAGTAAAAGAGGGATGCTAGGATGTTTGGGTAACAAATAGCCAAGGTAATATAAATCCTAAGATCTACATGTATTGCAGTCGCGTAAGGGGTGTAACATATCCTTTCGGTCTATGGTACCTAATAGCTCCTTTCGGCCTATGCTATTAGTTCCTAGGTCTCACAATTATTGGGTGTCAACAATAAGGGTGATTCCTAAATTCTAGGTTACATACTTTATCTTAAAGACATGCTAACATTAAGAACGAGACTTACTTGATGACAACGACACTAGGCTAGATAATCGGCACGACTTATAATTGCTAAGAACATCTAAGATTCTAGTTTTTGGGAGCAATGTATGAGAGAAAAAGGAAAAAGTGGCAGAAGGTTTTAGGGTAAATACTATTTTAACTAGCGGATTTTGTTTTATAAGTAACTGTGACGTTGAACACGGAACAGCTAACTCGGTCGACTTCGACCAACTCGACCGAGGTTGACTAACTCAACCGAGTACTTGAGTCACAACTCAGCAACTAACATACTTTGGATCAACTCGACCGAGTTACTCATACGACAAATAAAGGGGTGTTACATTACATATATAATCAAACCAACTTTATATCCTTTTCAAATTGGAGTAAATACCATTATTACCGAAAGAATTTATCATTTTCAGCTAAATAAACCTCATTTTCACACAGAATTAACACTAGATTGTACAGGTATTTAGATACAGAATAAAATAAATTGTATATATATGGTATATATTGTGCAAGATTAGACAATTTACCCATAAAAAATAGAGAGTTTATACCACAAAATGGTTTTGAAACTTTAAATGACATTATTCGAAAGAATTTAAGATTGGTTAAATGTTATACAATTTGTGTATAGCACAAATATATACTTCCTCCGTTCGAATTCAAAGCGCACAGATGCTTTTTGCACAAATATTAAGAAAGATATTAAAAAACTATTAAAAGTACATTTGGAAGTGTGTAAGATGTTTTTTTATTAATTTAAATGTGTGATGGTGGATTATAGGTGGGCCAGGTAGTGGCATTTTATGTAGATAAATGGTTTCTATAAGGGTAGTTTAGTCATTTTGTTTTCTTTTTTAGGAAAGTGGTAGAGTGGATATGAATGGATGAAAAAGGAATATATGTAGGTTGGATATGAATGGAGGAAGTATATTTTTTTGTATTTAGTTTTAATTAGTAAATTATATAGTCAGTTATATACATCTAATATTATAAATTTAGAACTTTCCGGCAAAATATTTTACCTCTTTGTTATATTTTACGCGAGCTCAAATTTGTGTTAGACATAAATGAAGCGAGTTTGATTGGATGGGGGACGTTAAGACCAACCACAATGGTCTCTTCACCATTTTTCATGAAAATAGTGAAGAGGAGAGAGAGGATTTATGGTGTAAAAGAGAGGAAAGAGAGTGAAAAATGGGGAAAACTTTCACCTGTGTGAAAACAAATAGGGTACAGATTTTTTATTTTTTAATAATAAAAAAGGACCACAATAATTAGTGTACAACAACATTTACATTTGCTGAATGAAATAATTAATTTATATATTTTGTTTTTAGAAATGCTATTTGGGTATTATCAATTATTTTGCACATTTTTTTTCACAAAAAAAATTTATAATCTATATTTTTTTCCCCTCTATAAAAAGAGTCTAATATCAATATATTTCATCTGATTTCTTCTACTTTTTTTCTACTTATTTATCAAATTATATATAATTATTAATTATTTTACACAAATACTCCCTCCTTTATTTACATAAAGTTCCCACTTTTCGTTTTCGTCTAGTCACGATAATGTCTCATTGTCCATTTTTGGTAAACTTTTATACTTATTTTAATCACTTTAACTCACAACAATACACACCTTACCCCACAACACTACTTATTTTAATCACCTCTACTCACAATAATATTCAATAATATCTTCCCTCTCTCCAATCTTCTTATCACATACGGAGTACAATACTTTACATTATTTAATTCGATTTCTTAACTACCGTGCCAACACTCAAATGAGAACCTTATTTAGAATAGGAGGGAGTATGAATTATAATAATATAAATTCAAATATCAATAAAAGAAATAAATTACAAACCCACAAATTTATATGATTATTAATAGTTATAAAGAAGTAAAAATAAATATAAGTGTGAATATTGTGAGGTATATTAGAGTATGAAAAAAATGTTGAATATTTGTTGATGTGGGTATTTTGTTGGTGTTTTTTAGTGAATTTTGGTGGTGATTGAAAAGGTGAGGTGGTAAAGCTGAATGATTCTGAATGTAGAACTCTATCAATAACCCTAAACGAAAGATTAGTTTATATAGGGCGGCAATTAGGAGTTTCCTAAAGACTCCAACACTTCTAATGGACTGCTGAAAAAATTATGGGCTGCGCTGAGGTCGGTCGGCCCGTTTCCGCGTTAGATTGCTTTGATTTGCCTCGGTTTGACCTTTGGTACTTGATTAGTGATTCCAGTTGACTTTCTTCGTTCCTTAGTTATGCAGAAAATCTCGAGGGCATAAGTTTGGTGTAAAATTGTCCTTTTTCCGCACAAATCTGCAAAAGTGCATAAAAATACGAAAGTGCACAATTGTTGGGAAATAAGGGCTAAAACATAGTAATTGAGCGACCAAATGCGTGTAAAAATAGATGTAAAACATCATAAAATAGACACGCATCAATCAACTTATGAATCGGACAAGAGAAGTTCAAATGAAGTCAAGACAATAAGTTATGCCGAAGATCTCAAGGAAGATCGATCAAGATAGAATAGGTTCTTGCGTCATATAGTGATATAAAAGTAACTTGACTTTTATACGGTCAAGGTTATAGCTCGCAGATATAGGGCTTGATAATTAAAGGAAGAAGAGATATTATGATCACAAGACTTCACTAAGCATAAATATCAAATTCTCAAGGATCGACTTATGAATCGCACAAGAAAAGGTCAAATGAAGCCAAGACAAAAAGTTATTCCGAAGATCTCAAAGAAGATCAAGATAGAATAGGTTCTTGCGTCATATAGTGATATAAAAGTAACTTGACTTTTATACGGTCAAGGTTATAGCTCGCAGCTATAACCTTACGTGTAATAGAGATCAAGGTTATAGCTCAGAGCTATAACCCTAGTTACACGAGAAGAAGCATACGACAAAATGTTTATTTTGTTTTTCGAATCTTTCAAAACATCTTTTCAAAGATTTAGAATTGTAATAAATCTCTTTATGGATGAAATCTTTTTGGATGTACGAAATTGGTATATCTAAAGGGCATAATTAACTTATGAGTTATTGCCTCTTTAATTTTTTATATTACGTACAAGCCAAACCCTAGTTGCTCTCATCCACCCTAAATTATAATTAGGGTTTCTTGGAATGAGTAAGGCAATAGTACATGGGTTTGTGTGCGCCCGCCCTTGCTCACGGCCTAAGATACTACTTGACTCCTTTTATGAAAAGTCGTGGGGCAAATATCAAAGTCAATCTTAAACTGTGCCACATTGGGCGAATAATCTAGTCAAAGACGGATGATAATATTGCTCCAATGTGGCACAGTTTAAGATTGACTTTGATTTTTACCCCACGACTTTTCGTAAAAGGAGTAAAGTATAGGCATCTTTGGTTCATGATGAGTTGTGGCTATTGAAGGGAGAGTGCGGTAGGAATTTTCCACCCCCTTGTCAGGGTTGTTCAAAATATCAAGGTCACTCGAGGAGTAGTGAACTGAAAATGTGTGGCCACGCTCGG
The DNA here is from genome assembly GCA_029255685.2 of Silene conica. Lineage (NCBI taxonomy): Eukaryota > Viridiplantae > Streptophyta > Magnoliopsida > Caryophyllales > Caryophyllaceae > Silene > Silene conica. The sequence goes on along the minus strand of CM055317.2, from coordinate 30,309,680 downwards.
AAGGTATTTATGATAGATGATTTAGGTCAATCAGTTACTCTCCAGATCGAGGAAACCACTCTCGAAATGATCAATTGCAAGTACGACCTAAAAGACACATTGCATTGAGTGAGAGATTGTAATAGAACAAGAGAATTGGCGACGCAAACTTGTCTCAGACATGCGGGAGATTGTTGGGATATGTGTCTTCAATAATAATGTGATCACGTCATTTAACTATCACTTATAAATCTCATATAAAGAATATACAAGAGATAATTCTTATATCATAAATTCTACTCTACGATAGTCCCACGTGCGACCAACCTAAAAGTGACTAGTTTTTTATAAATAGTTACCAGTTTTGATTAAATAGTTATCACCTTTTTTGGTAAAAAATGACATATTTTTTCAAAGTGATCTCTATTTATCAAAAAATGGTTACTTCTTACCAAAAGATGGTCACATTTCGCAAAAAATACGGGATGAGACCATCACACAGGATAACTAATTGTTCTTATATATAGTCACCTGATCCACATTAATTGGTAACGATTGGCTAGCTAGAGTTTGACGTTACTGTCGTATGACGGTAGTAATCATTTGATCCTTTAGGTCACACTTATAGGACGGATCCCAAAACAGAAAAGTTAATTGATCATATATGGATACGGATCAATTAAATCCTTATTTTGAAAGGAGATGAGAAAATGAAATCTTATTTTATATGATTAAATGAGATTTGAAATTAGTAAATAAAATGTTATATTACTAATTATAAATCGATGTTTAAGAAACATGCGAAATTAGAATAAGCGATTAATTATAAATACAAATGTTGTAAATTATAATTAAATTGACTTTTACGTATATGTAATTATGAATTACTCGTATAAGTCGTCAATTGTTATTATTTATGTATTATGGTATTTAATTTGTTAAATATGCATAATAAACTCTAGTAACATGTTATGATGTGTGCATTTGTTATAGACTTTCTAGTCTCTTTTTGGCACACATTTCTATGCAATTTAGTGGTTTTATATCGCTTTATGCCCCGGACACGCGACTTTGTGTTTTTCTTGCTATTTTGTAGGAATAAGCGTGAAAGTAATGGAAACCGAGCCAAAGTTGTCCCAAGTATGCTCTTTTATAAGATTGAAGTTGGAATAAGACTTACGAGCCTTGGGAAGCGCCAATCGTTCAAGTCAAAAGCCATTTTGAGATGTGCATAGAAGCAACAAAGTCTATCAAGCAAAGGAAGAGCTTCAATTTGCTAATGCCTACTTTGAGGAGCCATATCTCGAGTTCTAGAACAGATAATTAGGTGATTCCAATTGGAGACGAAATCTTATCCTCTTAGCTTTCTAACGCCACCAAGAACGCTTTATTTGAGCAACTAACGAAGAAATGGCAGTTATTTGAAGTTCAATGCGCAGTGTAGGAAATACGCGCTGAGAAGTGCTCGATCGAGTACTTTATTTGTTCGATCGAGAGCCTTTCTTCTCGATCGAGATATTTTCTTCTCGATCGAGAGGTTTTGGTTCTTAATCTTCTCGATCGAGAACTTTTCTTCTCGATCGAGAGGTTTTGGTACTTATTCTTCTCGATCGAGAGCTTTTCTTTTCGATCGAGAAGATGAGTGACTGTTGGGCTGCACTATGTCGTCGGTTTTTGAGAATTGTTTTGTTATAAAAACAATTCGAGGAACCGACAGAAGTATCAATCCTCACATTTCAGAACTCATGTCCTACTGCCGCTTCTTATTTTTCTCTTTAGTTTAGAATTTGCTACTCTATTTTACTCGGATTTGTTCTTCCTTTCATCATTTTGCTATACAATCCGGTATTTCCGTTCCCCTGTTCTTATCTCATTTCTTTTTCATTTTCTGCCATGTTACTAATTATTCACTTTGTAGTTATAATCGTTATATTAACAATTATGCGTAGCTAATTCCTACGCTAGGATTTAGGGTAGCCATGGCGTAGGATGAATTATTAGTTTAGGATACGCGTAATTTGGTTTGTATGTATCCGTTGCATATAATAGTTGTTAATTGTTTGAGTAGACGCACTCAATTGACTGTTTAGAAACCCTCTTGGCCTAGATCGGAAGATTGGTTTAGGGGTAGTTCTGCGACGATTACTAGGATCATGCTAATGAGGGCGAAAGCTAAGTTAGTATAGTCTTAGGGAGAATAGCGGACCGGAAGGACCTTTTCACTACCCACAGACCGAGTTTAGGGTGTTTTATGACTATTAGTTCAGATTTTAGTAGCCATGGTGAACCGACGATCCTAGTGCTTTTTCTATCTGTTCTATTTCCCTTTTTCTCGTAGTTTTTAGAATTTAAATCAATCAAACCCCTAAATTGTGACTTTACGAACTAGAATTGCATATAGATATTACCTCCCTGTGGAGATCGACCCTACTTGCCGCTGACTTTTGTCAGTAGTTATTAGGTTTTATTTTTATTACTGAAACGACGGTATCATGTTACATGTCACATGTTACATTTACAATTGACAATTGATAAAAGATAAAATGGAAAGTCCCTTTTATGTTTTAAGCGGGGCAACACTTAAGAAAAAGAGGAAAATTGTGATTTTATTGTATGATAAATCAAATCACATGGAAAATGAAAAATGCTCATTACATTTTCCTATTATTGAAAAGAGAAAAAGCATGTATAAGAGGTCAGTATCATGCTCCCCTTTCTCTCCTCCCAACCGGCTATCACCCTACATATAGAGGAGTTTTGTCCTTAATTTTATTCAAATGTTCACATTTTATTATATCTCATACTTCATGAAATAGTTTTATGTTTAGTTTCTCCAAAAATCTAATATTACATACTGCCTCCTATTCTTAATAATTGTCCTATTTTATTAAAAAACTCCACCCATATATTCAAATAATGGGGCATTTTATAAGAATATGAGGGACTAATATTTACTAAGGTATAATAAATATCAATATTAGTTAATAAAAATTAATGTTTCTATTCTACAATTTCTAGACTAAAATTACAGTATAGGTTTTGGGCTAAGTCTTGAAAGATAGCTAATTTGGTATCTTAGAAGATCATCCTTTGTGGTTTTAAGCTCAAGAACAAAAGCAAAAGGAGTTTGATTTTGTGCCCTATATTTCAATACTCAATGTAAGAACATTTTTATCTTGTGATTTGTTTCCCTGTACTAGAACCTTAAAATTAAATAGTTCAATCTTTCATTAATAAAGATTAATGGATGTTTATGAAACCAACAATAGGTATTACTAACCATAGGTATAAAGTACTTTATCTTAAAGACATGCTAACATTAAGAACGAGACTTACTTGATGACAACGACACTAGGCTAGATAATCGGCACGACTTATAATTGCTAAGAACATCTAAGATCGAGTTTTTGGGAGCAATGTATGAGAGAAAAAGGAAAAAGTGGCAGAAGGTTTTAGGGTAAATACTATTTTAACTAGCGGATTTTGTTTTATAAGTAACTGTGACGTTGAACACGGAACAGCTAACTCGGTCGACTTCGACCAACTCGACCGAGGTTGACTAACTCAACCGAGTACTTGAGTCACAACTCAGCAACTAACATACTTTGGATCAACTCGACCGAGTTACTCATACGACAAATAAAGGGGTGTTACATTACATATATAATCAAACCAACTTTATATCCTTTTCAAATTGGAGTAAATACCATTATTACCGAAAGAATTTATCATTTTTAGCTAAATAAACCTCATTTTCACACAGAATTAACACTAGATTGTACAGGTATTTAGATACAGAATAAAATAAATTGTATATATATGGTATATATTGTGCAAGATTAGACAATTTACCCATAAAAAATAGAGAGTTTATACCACAAAATGGTTTTGAAACTTTAAATGACATTATTCGAAAGAATTTAAGATTGGTTAAATGTTATACAATTTGTGTATAGCACAAATATATACTTCCTCCGTTCGAATTCAAAGCGCACAGATGCTTTTTGCACAAATATTAAGAAAGATATTAAAAAACTATTAAAAGTACATTTGGAAGTGTGTAAGATGTTTTTTTATTAATTTAAATGTGTGATGGTGGATTATAGGTGGGCCAGGTAGTGGCATTTTATGTAGATAAATGGTTTCTATAAGGGTAGTTTAGTCATTTTGTTTTCTTTTTTAGGAAAGTGGTAGAGTGGATATGAATGGATGAAAAAGGAATATATGTAGGTTGGATATGAATGGAGGAAGTATATTTTTTTGTATTTAGTTTTAATTAGTAAATTATATAGTCAGTTATATACATCTAATATTATAAATTTAGAACTTTCCGGCAAAATATTTTACCTCTTTGTTATATTTTACGCGAGCTCAAATTTGTGTTAGACATAAATGAAGCGAGTTTGATTGGATGGGGGACGTTAAGACCAACCACAATGGTCTCTTCACCATTTTTCATGAAAATAGTGAAGAGGAGAGAGAGGATTTATGGTGTAAAAGAGAGGAAAGAGAGTGAAAAATGGGGAAAACTTTCACCTGTGTGAAAACAAATAGGGTACAGATTTTTTATTTTTTAATAATAAAAAAGGACCACAATAATTAGTGTACAACAACATTTACATTTGCTGAATGAAATAATTAATTTATATATTTTGTTTTTAGAAATGCTATTTGGGTATTATCAATTATTTTGCACATTTTTTTTCACAAAAAAAATTTATAATCTATATTTTTTTCCCCTCTATAAAAAGAGTCTAATATCAATATATTTCATCTGATTTCTTCTACTTTTTTTCTACTTATTTATCAAATTATATATAATTATTAATTATTTTACACAAATACTCCCTCCTTTATTTACATAAAGTTCCCACTTTTCGTTTTCGTCTAGTCACGATAATGTCTCATTGTCCATTTTTGGTAAACTTTTATACTTATTTTAATCACTTTAACTCACAACAATACACACCTTACCCCACAACACTACTTATTTTAATCACCTCTACTCACAATAATATTCAATAATATCTTCCCTCTCTCCAATCTTCTTATCACATACGGAGTACAATACTTTACATTATTTAATTCGATTTCTTAACTACCGTGCCAACACTCAAATGAGAACCTTATTTAGAATAGGAGGGAGTATGAATTATAATAATATAAATTCAAATATCAATAAAAGAAATAAATTACAAACCCACAAATTTATATGATTATTAATAGTTATAAAGAAGTAAAAATAAATATAAGTGTGAATATTGTGAGGTATATTAGAGTATGAAAAAAATGTTGAATATTTGTTGATGTGGGTATTTTGTTGGTGTTTTTTAGTGAATTTTGGTGGTGATTGAAAAGGTGAGGTGGTAAAGCTGAATGATTCTGAATGTAGAACTCTATCAATAACCCTAAACGAAAGATTAGTTTATATAGGGCGGCAATTAGGAGTTTCCTAAAGACTCCAACACTTCTAATGGACTGCTGAAAAAATTATGGGCTGCGCTGAGGTCGGTCGGCCCGTTTCCGCGTTAGATTGCTTTGATTTGCCTCGGTTTGACCTTTGGTACTTGATTAGTGATTCCAGTTGACTTTCTTCGTTCCTTAGTTATGAAGAAAATCTCGAGGGCATAAGTTTGGTGTAAAATTGTCCTTTTTCCGCACAAATCTGCAAAAGTGCATAAAAATACGAAAGTGCACAATTGTTGGGAAATAAGGGCTAAAACATAGTAATTGAGCGACCAAATGCGTGTAAAAATAGATGTAAAACATCATAAAATAGACACGCATCAATCAACTTATGAATCGGACAAGAGAAGTTCAAATGAAGTCAAGACAATAAGTTATGCCGAAGATCTCAAGGAAGATCGATCAAGATAGAATAGGTTCTTGCGTCATATAGTGATATAAAAGTAACTTGACTTTTATACGGTCAAGGTTATAGCTCGCAGATATAGGGCTTGATAATTAAAGGAAGAAGAGATATTATGATCACAAGACTTCACTAAGCATAAATATCAAATTCTCAAGGATCGACTTATGAATCGCACAAGAAAAGGTCAAATGAAGCCAAGACAAAAAGTTATTCCGAAGATCTCAAAGAAGATCAAGATAGAATAGGTTCTTGCGTCATATAGTGATATAAAAGTAACTTGACTTTTATACGGTCAAGGTTATAGCTCGCAGCTATAACCTTACGTGTAATAGAGATCAAGGTTATAGCTCAGAGCTATAACCCTAGTTACACGAGAAGAAGCATACGACAAAATGTTTATTTTGTTTTTCGAATCTTTCAAAACATCTTTTCAAAGATTTAGAATTGTAATAAATCTCTTTATGGATGAAATCTTTTTGGATGTACGAAATTGGTATATCTAAAGGGCATAATTAACTTATGAGTTATTGCCTCTTTAATTTTTTATATTACGTACAAGCCAAACCCTAGTTGCTCTCATCCACCCTAAATTATAATTAGGGTTTCTTGGAATGAGTAAGGCAATAGTACATGGGTTTGTGTGCGCCCTTGCTCACGGCCTAAGATACTACTTGACTCCTTTTATGAAAAGTCGTGATAATCTAGTCAAAGACGGATGATAATATTGCTCCAATGTGGCACAGTTTAAGATTGACTTTGATTTTTACCCCACGACTTTTCGTAAAAGGAGTAAAGTATAGGCATCTTTGGTTCATGATGAGTTGTGGCTATTGAAGGGAGAGTGCGGTAGGAATTTTCCACCCCCTTGTCAGGGTTGTTCAAAATATCAAGGTCACTCGAGGAGTAGTGAACTGAAAATGTGTGGCCACGCTCGGAAGGTATTTATGATAGATGATTTAGGTCAATCAGTTACTCTCCAGATCTAGGAAACCACTCTCGAAATGATCAATTGCAAGTACGACCTAAAAGACACATTGCATTGAGTGAGAGATTGTAATAGAACAAGAGAATTGGTGACGCAAACTTGTCTCAGACATGCGGGAGATTGTTGGGATATGTGTCTTCAATAATAATGTGATCACGTCATTTAACTATCACTTATAAATCTCATATAAAGAATATACAAGAGATAATTCTTATATCATAAATTCTACTCTACGATAGTCCCACGTGCGACCAACCTAAAAGTGACTAGTTTTTTATAAATAGTTACCAGTTTTGATTAAATAGTTATCACCTTTTTTGGTAAAAAATGACATATTTTTTCAAAGTGATCTCTATTTATCAAAAAATGGTTACTTCTTACCAAAAGATGGTCACATTTCGCAAAAAATACGGGATGAGACCATCACACAGGATAACTAATTGTTTTTATATATAGTCACCTGATCCACATTAATTGGTAACGATTGGCTAGCTAGAGTCTGTCGTATGACGGTAGTAATCATTTGATCCTTTAGGTCACACTTATAGGACGGATCCCAAAACAGAAAAGTTAATTGATCATATATGGATACGGATTAATTAAATCCTTATTTTGAAAGGAGATGAGAAAATGAAATCTTATTTTATATGATTAAATGAGATTTGAAATTAGTAAATAAAATGTTATATTACTAATTATAAATCGATGTTTAAGAAACATGCGAAATTAGAATAAGCGATTAATTATAAATACAAATGTTGTAAATTATAATTAAATTGACTTTTACGTATATGTAATTATGAATTACTCGTATAAGTCGTCAATTGTTATTATTTATGTATTATGGTATTTAATTTGTTAAATATGCATAATAAACTCTAGTAACATGTTATGATGTGTGCATTTGTTATAGACTTTCTAGTCTCTTTTTGGCACACATTTCTATGCAATTTAGTGGTTTTATATCACTTTATGCCCCGGACACGCGACTTTGTGTTTTTCTTGCTATTTTGTAGGAATAAGCGTGAAAGTAATGGAAACCGAGCCAAAGTTGTCCCAAGTATGCTCTTTTATAAGATTGAAGTTGGAATAAGACTTACGAGCCTTGGGAAGCGCCAATCGTTCAAGTCAAAAGCCATTTTGAGATGTGCATAGAAGCAACAAAGTCTATCAAGCAAAGGAAGAGCTTCAATTTGCTAATGCCTACTTTGAGGAGCCATATCTCGAGTTCTAGAACGGATAATTAGGTGATTCCAATTGGAGACGAAATCTTATCCTCTTAGCTTTCTAACGCCACCAAGAACGCTTTATTTGAGCAACTAACGAAGAAATGGCAGTTATTTGAAGTTCAATGCGCAGTGTAGGAAATACGCGCTGAGAAGTGCTCGATCGAGTACTTTATTTGTTCGATCGAGAGCCTTTCTTCTCGATCGAGAGATTTTCTTCTCGATCGAGAGGTTTTGGTTCTTAATCTTCTCGATCGAGAACTTTTCTTCTCGATCGAGAGGTTTTGGTACTTATTCTTCTCGATCGAGAGCTTTTCTTTTCGATCGAGAAGATGAGTGACTGTTGGGCTGCACTATGTCGTCGGTTTTTGAGAATTGTTTTGTTATAAAAACAATTCGAGGAACAGACAGAAGTATCAATCCTCACATTTCAGAACTCATGTCCTACTGCCGCTTCTTATTTTTCTCTTTAGTTTAGAATTTGCTACTCTATTTTACTCGGATTTGTTCTTCCTTTCATCATTTTGCTATACAATCCGGTATTTCCGTTCCCCTGTTCTTATCTCATTTCTTTTTCATTTTCTGCCATGTTACTAATTATTCACTTTGTAGTTATAATCGTTCTATTAACAATTATGCGTAGCTAATTCCTACGCTAGGATTTAGGGTAGCCATGGCGTAGGATGAATTATTAGTTTAGGATACGCGTAATTTGGTTTGTATGTATCCGTCGCATATAATAGTTGTTAATTGTTTGAGTAGACGCACTCAATTGACTGTTTAGAAACCCTCTTGGCCTAGATCGGAAGATTGGTTTAGGGTAGTTCTGCGACGATTACTAGGATCATGCTAATGAGGGCGAAAGCTAAGTTAGTATAGTCTTAGGGAGAATAGCGGACCGGAAGGACCTTTTCACTACCCACAGACCGAGTTTAGGGTGTTTTATGACTATTAGTTCAGATTTTAGTAGCCATGGTGAACCGACGATCCTAGTGCTTTTTCTATCTGTTCTATTTCCCTTTTTCTCGTAGTTTTTAGAATTTAAATCAATCAAACCCCTAAATTGTGACTTTACGAACTAGAATTGCATATAGATATTACCTCCCTGTGGAGATCGACCCTACTTGCCGCTGACTTTTGTCAGTAGTTATTAGGTTTTATTTTTATTACTGAAACGACGGTATCATGTTACATGTCACATGTTACATTTACAATTGACAATTGATAAAAGATAAAATGGAAAGTCCCTTTTATGTTTTAAGCGGGGCAACACTTAAGAAAAAGAGGAAAATTGTGATTTTATTGTATGATAAATCAAATCACATGGAAAATGAAAAATGCTCATTACATTTTCCTATTATTGAAAAGAGAAAAAGCATGTATAAGAGGTCAGTATCATGCTCCCCTTTCTCTCCTCCCAACCGGCTATCACCCTACATATAGAGGAGTTTTGTCCTTAATTTTATTCAAATGTTCACATTTTATTATATCTCATACTTCATAAAATAGTTTTATGTTTAGTTTCTCCAAAAATCTAATATTACATACTGCCTCCTATTCTTAATAATTGTCCTATTTTATTAAAATACTCCACCCATATATTCAAATAATGGGGCATTTTTTAAGAATATGAGGGACAAATATTTACTAAGGTATAATAAATATCAATATTAGTTAATAAAAATTAATGTTTCTATTCTACAATTTCTAGACTAAAATTACAGTATAGGTTTTGGGCTAAGTCTTGAAAGATAGCTAATTTGGTATCTTAGAAGATCATCCTTTGTGGTTTTAAGCTCAAGAACAAAAGCAAAAGGAGTTTGATTTTGTGCCCTATATTTCAATACTCAATGTAAGAACATTTTTATCTTGTGATTTGTTTCCATGTACTAGAACCTTAAAATTAAATAGTTCAATCTTTCATTAATAAAGATTAATGGATGTTTATGAAACCAACAATAGGTATTACTAACCATAGGTATAAAGTACTTTATCTTAAAGACATGCTAACATTAAGAACGAGACTTACTTGATGACAACGACACTAGGCTAGATAATCGGCACGACTTATAATTGCTAAGAACATCTAAGATCGAGTTTTTGGGAGCAATGTATGAGAGAAAAAGGAAAAAGTGGCAGAAGGTTTTAGGGTAAATACTATTTTAACTAGCGGATTTTGTTTTATAAGTAACTGTGACGTTGAACACGGAACAGCTAACTCGGTCGACTTCGACCAACTCGACCGAGGTTGACTAACTCAACCGAGTACTTGAGTCACAACTCAGCAACTAACATACTTTGGATCAACTCGACCGAGTTACTCATACGACAAATAAAGGGGTGTTACATTACATATATAATCAAACCAACTTTATATCCTTTTCAAATTGGAGTAAATACCATTATTACCAAAAGAATTTATCATTTTTAGCTAAATAAACCTCATTTTCACACAGAATTAACACTAGATTGTACAGGTATTTAGATACAGAATAAAATAAATTGTATATATATGGTATATATTGTGCAAGATTAGACAATTTACCCATAAAAAATAGAGAGTTTATACCACAAAATGGTTTTGAAACTTTAAATGACATTATTCGAAAGAATTTAAGATTGGTTAAATGTTATACAATTTGTGTATAGCACAAATATATACTTCCTCCGTTCGAATTCAAAGCGCACAGATGCTTTTTGCACAAATATTAAGAAAGATATTAAAAAACTATTAAAAGTACATTTGGAAGTGTGTAAGATGTTTTTTTATTAATTTAAATGTGTGATGGTGGATTATAGGTGGGCCAGGTAGTGGCATTTTATGTAGATAAATGGTTTCTATAAGGGTAGTTTAGTCATTTTGTTTTCTTTTTTAGGAAAGTGGTAGAGTGGATATGAATGGATGAAAAAGGAATATATGTAGGTTGGATATGAATGGAGGAAGTATATTTTTTTGTATTTAGTTTTAATTAGTAAATTATATAGTCAGTTATATACATCTAATATTATAAATTTAGAACTTTCCGGCAAAATATTTTACCTCTTTGTTATATTTTACGCGAGCTCAAATTTGTGTTAGACATAAATGAAGCGAGTTTGATTGGATGGGGGACGTTAAGACCAACCACAATGGTCTCTTCACCATTTTTCATGAAAATAGTGAAGAGGAGAGAGAGGATTTATGGTGTAAAAGAGAGGAAAGAGAGTGAAAAATGGGGAAAACTTTCACCTGTGTGAAAACGAATAGGGTACAGATTTTTTATTTTTTAATAATAAAAAAGGACCACAATAATTAGTGTACAACAACATTTACATTTGCTGAATGAAATAATTAATTTATATATTTTGTTTTTAGAAATGCTATTTGGGTATTATCAATTATTTTGCACATTTTTTTTCACAAAAAAAATTTATAATCTATATTTTTTTCCCCTCTATAAAAAGAGTCTAATATCAATATATTTCATCTGATTTCTTCTACTTTTTTTCTACTTATTTATCAAATTATATATAATTATTAATTATTTTACACAAATACTCCCTCCTTTATTTACATAAAGTTCCCACTTTTCGTTTTCGTCTAGTCACGATAATGTCTCATTGTCCATTTTTGGTAAACTTTTATACTTATTTTAATCACTTTAACTCACAACAATACACACCTTACCCCACAACACTACTTATTTTAATCACCTCTACTCACAATAATATTCAATAATATCTTCCCTCTCTCCAATCTTCTTATCACATACGGAGTACAATACTTTACATTATTTAATTCGATTTCTTAACTACCGTGCCAACACTCAAATGAGAACCTTATTTAGAATAGGAGGGAGTATGAATTATAATAATATAAATTCAAATATCAATAAAAGTAATAAATTACAAACCCACAAATTTATATGATTATTAATAGTTATAAAGAAGTAAAAATAAATATAAGTGTGAATATTGTGAGGTATATTAGAGTATGAAAAAATGTTGAATATTTGTTGATGTGGGTATTTTGTTGGTGTTTTTTAGTGAATTTTGGTGGTGATTGAAAAGGTGAGGTGGATGGTGAATAGAAGAGAGAAAAAGCGAAAAAATATAGGGTGAAAATTGGTAAGTATTCACAAATGCTGATAGTCTAAGACCATCCCCAAGCAAGGTCATGGGGTAGTTCATGACCTTGTTTGGTCATGATTAAGGGAGTAATTAAGAAAATTAATTGGTGACCAAGTTTGTTAATTTGTGACCATATGACCAACCAAGGTCAATTTGTGGCCTTCGACAAATAATATTGACCATATTTGTGATCACTTGTAATTGGTTGAAAAATAAAAAAATAATAAAAACATTAATTAATGCTTGAATTTTCAATGATTGAGAATGAGGTAAAGTGAAAAATGATTGGGTTGATAACCTAAGTCGTGATCTTTTGCTTTGGAGGGTGAAGATGGGTCGAGATAATTAAGATGTAAATAACTGTAAAACCGGGTCGTGACTTAGTTAGCGTGACCACTACTTGGGATCGTCTAAGAGAGTAGACGAGAAAAGGTGAAATGTTAATGAAATAGGGTATTGACTTATTACATTATGTCTAGGAAGAGTAAAAACATTGATGAGACTGACAAGATGGACAGTAAGGAATGCAGGATTGACGAGAAAAGACAAACTAAATTGACTGCTACATCCTTAATTACTCAAGGTACCCCTCCTTTATCTGTTTTAATCTGACCTCCGTTGACCATACTCCATCGCCACAGGTTGTTCTCATTTCACTAAACCTGGTTGAGTGGTTGTATACTTGTATTATATAGGCATGCTACAAGTCTACAACCCTCGTTAACAACATAAGTCTCTTCTACTACGGATATATCCGTGGTAAATTTATAACGGGTTAAGTTTTCCCACTTATCTATATAAGATAAAATATTGAAAATCTTAAATGTTTGTCTTTTCCTACCCAAATGGGCATTACTCGACCCGTCGCAAGCTTTAGACGAATATGTCCGTCACAAATGAGAATTTATATGATAACAAATTAACAATATACTACTCGTACAAAGTTTCATTTAAAATGGTACACTCTTAGCGATTTTATGTTTAAGATAAATCAAGCACGATATTATTTATCAAGAACTTTTGTTTTAGACGGTCTGAAATAAGATGGATTAAAAATCACTATTTTTGTAATAAAATGTAAACATTTAATGACAAAATGTTATACTTAAAGTATCATTTTTTATGCTGAAAATAATGGTAACATTTTATCAGAACATAGTAATATTTTATCGTAAAATGGTTACTTTGAGTTCATTTTATTTTAGACGGAAGATAGCGTGTCTGAAGTAAGAATTTGCGACTATTTATACAATATAGTTAAAAGACTAATTAACGCATTTCTAATCCACATGTCATTTTTATATTGGTTATACTAATTCATTTATGCTTCATTTTAATTCACATGTCAATTTTTTATTGGTTAATACTAATTCATCTATATTTCTATACAATATAATTAACAGGCTATCTAAAATATTTAATTTTAATCCACCTGTCAAATTAAAAATTGTTAATATTAATTCATCTATATTTAATTTTAGTCAATGTGCCAATTTTATATTGGCTAATAAGTATTCGTCTATATTGGTTATTTGATTATGTATCTATTTATACAATATTATACATAAAAAAAGTAAAATGTAAAGTATATCATTAAGTGACGTGTCATATTCACCAAAAGAACTAAGTCATCTATAGAATATTATAAAAAAGGGTAAAATCAAGTATCTCACCAAATCACGTGTTGAGACGGTATAGTAAATATAGATAATGAGATCGATTAATTAGTAAATGTAGTCGGTGTTTTTAGTATAAATGACGAGATTGCCCCTGGACCTAATATTGACATTTTCTCTCTTTAGAAATTTTCACTGAAATTCACCAAAAACCCAATTAATTCATGAAAAAAACCCAATTAATTCATGAAAAAACCCGATAAATAAAAAAACTCAAAAATCATCTAAAATCACAAATTTTCTTAGCGGAATCTAATTCAGCATATTTTTCGGTAAGTTAACAACTTCTTAACAATTCACTCAGAGTCAGGGAGATAGAGAGTAACTATTTCAAAATATGTAAACTTGACGAACGAGATCTTCGATTCAGTTTCGGTCCATATTTTCTCGAATTAAGGATAAAAAAAATAGCTTAAGTGTACCTTGTAGTTTTCAATTTAAGTGTAATATTCCTACTATTCCATATATTGTTCCCCTTTGAGTTGGGCACAAAGAATACGGTATGGAATAAAATAAGTGTAAAAGATTAAGTGAGATTTGTTAATAGAGGAGAGATGAATAATTAGAAATTAAATAAGAAATTGTGGGTCACAAACATTAAAAAACAATGAAATAGGAGTAAAAGAGTTGGACGAGGTTTGATAATAGGAAAGAGAAATGAATAAAATAAGAATAAAAGTTTCAAAAATAGGAAGGGGAAGAAAACTTGAATAATCCGTTTTAGAAAATAGAGAAGAATATATGACATAAGAGAGTGTAATTCATAATATCTGTAATAAATAAAGAATCAATAAAAAAAAATACCTAAATATGAGTTATTTATGAGAAAAAAATAACAGTTTTTATTCAGGTAAATCGATCTTTTTATCGATTAAGATATATTTGGTCCAGGTATCATTCAATTATTATTGAATTCGATTTAGTTTCGGAGTGAGTTTGATTTTGAGTACCATTTAATTTAGGGATACAAAAATTCTTATTTGCAACCGCACTATCCGTCGCAAGCTTGCGACGGATACCATTTCCTCTCACAAAATATCCACTTTTTATCTCTCTCCAATACTATTCATGTGGTCCCTTTTCTCCACTAACTCATTTTCTATCCATTTTACCTCACAAAATATCCGTCACAAATGGTGACCCGTCGCAAGCAAGAAGGGATATGCTGAATCTCGCACACAATTTTACTTAATCTCGTACTGTTTATTGCTTTTATTCCGAATTTGCCCCTCCTATACAATCAAGAGAGAGAAATGAAAAACCTAAAAATAAAAAATCCCAAAAATTACCCCATTGATTTCCAGTGTCTCACCTTAGACGGATCAACGAAGAGAGAGGGAAAGGGACATCGACGACGAAAGTTGGTCGACTCTGCGCGATATTTGCTGGTCGATAGTACAGGGTGGGTGGAGGTTTTTTATGAATATGTCAGAAGTGAGGTGGGAGGCAAAGTTGATGAAATTCCATGATTTACCACCCTTTTATAATTTCCATTTTCCAACGATCAAAACTAAACTTTGTTAGTATTATTCAACAACCCCTTTAACCGTTCCATAAATGATAACTTGAAAACGTGAATTCTTTGTTTAGATTGGTGAAGGTAAGGGCCATCATCGTACACCCAGTGTTTGGAAACTGTGCCAATGGAGTACAACGTTCACCCAATGTTTGGCCACTGTGCCAACGGACTACACTATACACCCTACGGTCACCGCAAAACACCATGCTCCGATTAAATTGACGACCGTTAACAGCTACAAAAATCAAAACCCTAATTATAATTTTTTTTTTTAAAGCACAGTCATTAAATCGATTAAAATACATGTATTAATAACATTGTTTGTAAAAAGAGAATGTAAGATCTATATTTGACGAATTATTAGTAATGAATTGATTTAGTTTTAATAGGGAGAGAAGAGAGATAGTTTTCTAATTTTTTTCAAAGAAGGGTAAAATTGGAATGATTTTGGTAAAGTGTGGGGAATTTAGTAAATCATTGTGCGGGATTTAGCAAGTAATTGACATCCGGTGTTTAATGACTTAGGCCCTGTTCTTTCTGGCTTATTTTCAGCTCGTTTCAGTTCAGCTCAGCTCTATTCAGTTCAGTTCAGTTCAGTTCAGTTCAGCTCAGCTCAGCTCAGTTCAGTTCAGCTCAATTCAGTTCAGCTCAGCTTCATTCAGTTCAGAGTTCAGTTCAGTTCAGTCCAGTTCAGCTTAGCTTCATTTAATTCATTTCAGTTCAGTTCAACTCGACTTTATTAAGTACATCCCACATTCTTCTTCTTCTTCTTATTATTATTATTATTATTATTTATTGTAATAATCGGGGCCTTTTATTATAAAATACTGGAGAAATTACATGAAATTTGTGGGCACCCGCGAAACTAGCTGGGCACCCACCCCCTAGCAATAGCAAAACTAAGGCGGGAAAAAAATAAAAGCAGCTGTCCGCGAGCCGGCATCCTGGGACACAGAAAATTTCTGAATCCGCTTGAGCAAGGAAACAGCATCGTCCCCTAATTCCCCCAAAGAAGAGAAGGAGAAAGGCAAGAAGTCATAACCATGCCCGGTGCTCAAGTCCCTGTACTTGGCGCACTTCCTCCGAGCAACATCAACCACCGCCCCTCCTGGAAGAAAATCAGCCATGCTCGACTGGGTCAAAGGAGATGACCCAACCAAATCGACAAAAACATCGCGCCCCCTGTCCCAAGAATACAGCAGCAAATCAGCAGGCCGCAAAGGCCTACCCGCTCCATCGAGCAACCCGATATCCACCTCCCGACCCGTAGAGATTCCCGACCGGTAGCAAATATCCAAAAGAGTATCACGAACTAGGTTATGCCGATGTTTGACACCAACAGCACTAACGCAAGAGACAGCGTGATCCCCGAAGATATCTCCATCAAAAACCCGGTTGCAAGCCGAACAAGGCAAGGACACCGGAAACAGCGGAACACCCAAACGATAGCTGAGCACACACCGGTAAGTCCTATTGTTCATAGTTTGCCCCAACCCAGATATAGGGACAACCTGCAACCAATCAGATGAGCAACCTCCCAGTTGGGACTTCCAAAGCACTACCTGACGAGGGGTCAAAGAGAAAACCGACCCCGCCGAAGCAACAACCCTTGTGAAATAAACATCTGCCAATTTCTTCATAAGTTTGGTGGCAGTGATCTCACTTGGGTTGCGCAGAAAGCCAGAACCCGTAACCAAAGCAAAAGCATCCAAAGCTGACTGAAACGATGGTCCGGGGTCATGGACACCTCATACCTGAAGGAGCCTATTCAGCAGATCCACAGACTGCAAACGAGAAGCCAGGAAAGCATAGTGCAGAACATCATGGGCAGCGTACACACCAAGCCCACCGAAGGAGAAAGGGAGGGTGGTAAGCCGCCATTGCCAGTCACCAAACCCCGGTCATGAAGCAGTGACAATACGCTCTAGATGAGTACGCAAAGTCGCATAAAAAATAGGCGCAGCGGACCCGAACGCATCAGGGGCACAAGTACGCAAAGCGAAGTAGAGCTTCGAGATACCGGTACATGCCCGGAGCAAAAGAAGCTCACACTGCGGATCATCAATCAGAGAGACGGAGTCCATTAGCCCAATAGTCCGCTCCACTCTCCCCATCATAACCTCACTGCGAAAATCTGGACACACACTCACCGGGCCACCAAGGACCTGGACACCGCGCAAAGGGCGAGCAATATCAGAAGGAAAAACACCCACTTCCCGGCTTCGGGGATCTTCAGAAGGCCAAAAAACCTCGGTCTTGCCAATATTAAGATGGAGACCCGATCGCGGCCCATCCTCCATAATCATCTCCAAAACCTTCCCCAAAACCACAATGTCCCCGACAATAGTACCATCGTCCAAATACCAAGCCTGTAAACTCAAGTGGAAAGAGTCACGAATCTTACAAGCCAAAGGATGTAAAACCAGCGAGAAGAGCAAAGGGCCCAAAGGATCACCCTGCTGAACCCCCTGACAAGATCAAAAGCTATGCTCTCCATAAAATAAACGAGCAGGTTGGGAATAACAGAACTCCACCCAACAAGAAAGAGCGGGGCACTAACTACCTACCTCATTTAACATGACCTCCCTATCAACCATGTTAAAAGCGTTCTGGAAATCAACCAACAACATCGAAAGACCCACTTCATCACCCCGACTCTCAACCAACCGGTTCAAGGCATGCAGGATAGCCTCGCCCCCACCAGAAACACCAACCCCAAACTGAAGCCCATCAAAATAACCACTCAAAGATGGACCAATCAAAAAAGCACCAATCTTGGATACAATACGCTTCCAAATCGTACCCACGACAATAGGACGGATACCACCACCCGGCTTAACAAGCGGGGTCAGCGGCGCACTGGCGATATACTCACTAAGAACCAGCGGACACCGGCCCTCAAGAAAGAGATTAACCACCCCAGTGATAGAAACCAACAACTCATCAGAAACGGCAGCCGCAGCACCACTCAAACAATCCAGAAGATGCTGAGCACGTAAACCATCCCTCCCACACGAAGTACCACGCGGAAACCCCTGAATAATTCCTAGGACAGCGGAGACGGAGGCAACAAGAGGTGCAGGACCCGTAGGCCGAGAAGACAAAATAGGTGAAGGGACAATGGGGTGCTTATCTGCCAAAGCCGCAAGAGTAGCCGTATTGTAATTATTATTGTATGGAACAAGTGGTCCAAACCCAAACATACCTTTATTACTTGGCTCCATTACCATTCAGGGCTCCTTACACGAGACAAGCTGCTACAATGGGGGGTGATCACAAACTCCAACTGTTGTATTTGTGATCAAGCTCCAAAAACTGATCAACACTTGTTCTTCAGCTGTCCATACACAAGCCAAATCATGGCTCATCTTTCTCAATGGACGGGCATTACTTTACCTAATGCAGACTATGTAACCTGGCGGAAAGCTAAGAGATATTCCAAGCTCAAAAAAAGGATAATTGATAGCATTCTAAATGCTACTGTCTACTACATATGGCATCAGAGAAATCAGAGCAGGATGGATGGGGTGTTGTATACTCCTATGAAATGTACTCGGCTTATTAAGCAAGATATTATTCAGACTATCATTCCTAAACTGAAGGGGGAGCTTCATAGAAAAGATTTAAGGTGGATTGATCATCTTAGAAGAGAGTAATTGGGGTCAAATTTATTAGCATTTCTGATATATATGTTTTTCATATGGAAATGGTGATGTAAGTCCTTCTAGGACTATATTCTATGATGTAATGGTTCTTTTATGATTCTAATATATTTTTTACATTTTCCCAAAAAAAATTATTATTGTTATTATTATTATTATTATTATATTTATTTATTTATTATTCTATTTATTATTATTAATTAATAATTCTTATTATGATTATTATTGTTATCATCTTGATGTGCTTCATCTTCGAGGTCATTATGGACACCAATATCGCAACTCTTTTTTCAATTTCTTTTCGAACTTTGTCCATGAATTTCTTCGTTCTTTATCATCCATGTTTGAATCCGTTCTTTCTTGAATACTTCGATGTTGTATAACTGGAATACCAGGTTTATGCATCCGAATGAAATTATGAAGTGTAAAAGCGGATACGATAATTGACATTTGATATTTCGTGTCATTCGTGGCATGTTTTTTAACACCTTCCACCTTATCTTCAGCTGACCAAATGTCATTTCAACCGTCATCCTCAAAGATGAATGTCGACAATTAAAATGTTCAAATATTCCGCTAGGAGGTGCATGCTTATATTCAGGCACATGGTTTCTCACGTTTGGATGGCTAATAGGAGACAAATACCCAAGTGTATTCGGGTATCCCGAATCCACCAAATAATATTTACCTATAATGTTTATATATTAAAATAATTAATGTTTAGATAATAAAAAAAATGAAATACATGCCACATTTATCACATTTAGACGTAAAATGTTTAGATAATAAAAAAAACTAATTAATGTTAATTAGACGTAAAATATTCAAATGTTGCTTTTGTTAATTGTAAAACACAAGAAAAGAAAAAAAGCAAAGTCCATTAGAGTTTACTACAAAAAAAATACTTAAAAATTAATTTTTTTAATATAATTGTTTTTTAAAAAATCGCAAATTTGTATTAATTAAACATTTTTTTTTATATTATTATTATTATTATTAGTTAGTATACTTTAATCAAACTTAAGTTATTTCTATTAATTTCAGCTTCATTCAGCTCTGTTCAGTTCAACTCGATTAAATTCAGTTCAGCTTAACTCAGCTCGATTCAGTTCAGCTCAGCTCAGTTCAGTTTAGTTCAGCTCAGCTCGATTCAGTTCAGCTCAGTTCAACTCAGTTCCATTCAGTTCAGCTCAGTTCAGTTCAGCTCTAAAAAGCCAGAAAGAATAAGGTCTTACTTCCAATTAAGATGTTTTCAATTGGTTCTGGTGAAAGACTTAATATACGACTTATTATAAGTTCACAGATTCTCATTGTGTAGTAAGTTTACGATGGGTTAAATAAAACTCATTTGGAGAGATAAAGATAAATAATTTGTGATTCTCTATGTACTATGTACTTTTATCTTTGTTTAAATAAATGCATGTATTTGGTCCGTCGTAAACTTGTGACGGATATACGGAGCAACTTAGTCGTAGAAGAAACAAAAAAGAAGGGGTTGGTTTTGGGGAAGAGTGAGAAATGAAGAAAAAAGGTGAGTAGCTGACAGTGGCGGCACCGCTTAAGTTTGATGTGCTCATGTCCCTTCAACATTCTTACACCACTCCCCATTGGAATTGTAGGCCATTTTTTAGGCTTTTATATAATCTTCTTCCCAAAATACCCTTTTACTTATAATAAAACCCTTTAACTTAAGTACAGTATTTCCTTTCTTTTCTTGGAAGTATGAGCCTTTGAGGGTTTGTTATATATATATATATATATATATACCTCAAAATATAAGCATAGTAGTGTTTGAAGAAAGCATTTAAAATAAAAGTAGTGAAGTGGTTTTTGTAGAATTGAATGAGTTTGATTGTGATTAGAAAGTCTTAGGAAAAAGTAGTAGGAATTATAAAGAAGGAAGAATGTCAAGTGGAAAAAGAAGTGGGTTCGGAGATTGGGACAAAGGTGAGACAATATCCCAAGATGTTGGGTTGGGTTTAAGGTTACAACAACATCCTCACCAAAATCATGTCTACTCTTCTTCAGGTTTGCTTTGCTTTGCCTTGGCTTTTCATTTTACTCTTTAAATTATTTTCTGTTTTCATTATTATTTCTTTAATCTTTCTTATCTTCTCTAATAATCCTTATATAGCTTACTACTAATAAGTAATAACACTAACATAGTAGCCTGACCCTGTAGGCTGTAGGTGGGACTGGGATTACGACATTGTTGATGTTGTTATGTTACATAATCCTTAGGATTGACAGTCTCTCTGTCTGTGTGTGTAGGAGAAGGAATGACAGCTAAAGTAGTATTCACAGCAAACCAAAGGGAAGAACTTGAGAGACAGACAATGATATACAAATACATGATGGCATCCATACCAGTTCCTCCTGAACTCATCATTCCGCTTTCCAACTACCCTAATTTACCACCTTTACTCCACCGCAATGACCACTCATCTCTTAGGAAAGGGTTGCAATTGAGGTATGCCGGTCGTGGTGGTGCTGTTGGTATCAATGGCGATCTAGAGCCATGGAGATGTAGAAGAACAGATGGAAAAAAGTGGAGGTGTTCAAGAGATGTAGCTCCTGATCAAAAATACTGCGAGAGACATTCCCATAAAGGCCGTCCTTCAGCTCGTTCAAGAAAGCCTGTGGAATCCTCTCTACTATCTTCAACCTCTACTGCTACTGCTACTGCTACTACAAGTACCACTACTACTAGTAGTAACCCTAGTCCACTCAACCCTTTCCAACATCATCCTTATAACTATGACTCACCGTCTTCTCTTACTCAATACAACAACCACGCTTCCTTCAGGTCACTTCTTTTTTCATTTATTTATGTTTTCATTTCTCATTCTTTTACAGTTGATGTCAACTAGTTCAATTGGTACAGTGAAGGTTTAAAACGCGTCTATATCAGTTACCCCCCTCCCTTTGAAAACAGAGAGTGAATAATGGATGATTTGTTACTTGACTACAAGAGTCTATTGTTACCTCTCGCCCCTCGGTAATCGTCGAGTATTTTAAAAACGTAAAGAATCTAGGAAACAAAAGGGAGTAAAAGAAGAAAAGTTGTAGTATAGTTTTTGAATTACCATATTCAAATTGTTCTTATCCAATTGGAGTATTTTTGGAAAGAATGATATAGGGTAGTACTCCGTATTTACTTAGTACCACATAATATCTCCTTTGTTTGTTAGTGATATTTGTTTTTGTGGTTGGGGAGTAATACACATTAATGGTGGGTCTTTGTATTTATGGCAGCTTCCCCCACTCTCATTTGTTTTTGCACAACTAAATGGTTTAGGTAGCAGCAATAATAACTGCACAAATTTTAGAATAACACCTCCTTTCCTATAAAAGTTCATTCATTTATTGCTATCAATAAAACTGTAATTTTATACAAATGGACCGTCTTACCACGTGAGATCGTCTCACACAATAATTACTGGATTATTCGAGTTTGAGCGTCTGACTCTTGAATCTTTCCCACCTTTTTAATAATTTTGTAGGTATCCTGACTGGTTCATGAAGGAGGAGCATCTTGTACCATCTGCTCAAGTTTTGTACTCACAACAAATGCAACAGTTTTCTGGTGAAAATAGAGGACATTCACATGCCACTCATTTCAGCCCCAGAACTAGTCAGTCGGCTCAAACTACCCGTCCACTCCCTCGCCCTTTTATTGATGCTTGGTCACTGGAGGATGTACACAAGGTTGCTAATACTAATCTTACCCTCCCCACTGAAGTTACCAGCAGTAGCAAGTGTTCTAATCATAATTCCTCACCAATGAATGCTAATTTGCCACTTACATTATCCATGTCGGCCGGGTTTGACCCTAATAATGTCCAAAACAGCGCTAAAGACGAGGATTCTATGACCCTAAGAGGAATCAGGTCATCTTGGGTTAATTTGCCATCTGGTGGTCCCTTGGCCGAGGCCTTGTGCCTTGGAATGTCGGGAACTGCCAATGCTTGGGGAACTCATTCGGATGAGTTGGTGTCGCCCAAGGGACATAGCACTAGCTCTACCAGTACTACCCTGAGTAGTAAGGGCTCTCATGCTAGTGGTGATACTGGTGGTCAAGGTTTCCATCTACGATGAAGTCGATACGACTTGTGATGTTTGACCTGTTGGACTTTTGTGCTCAATGGCCGAGTCAGTGGACCTTCTTCAATTTAGGTAGCAATGATCTCTGTTAATTTGTTGTAGGCTGAACTCTTTGATAAGATTTTGGAAACGAGATTGAAGGCAATCTCCAGGTCTTGGAAAATTTGTAAACAATTTCGCTATTGTCATGCTGTTCCTTTTTATCAGCGTTGCACCTAATATTTCCTTGAGCTAATGTGCTTACCTTGCGAGTTCTATCGTTATAGGACATAACGGCTTAGTTAAGTACTCTTATTAAATGCAATACGTTTTCACTAGATTGTTGACAAAGGTGGTGTCTGTTTTGCTCTCTAGATTGTTCACACATTCACTAGGTTAAGACTTCCCAAAATGGAGAATTATAGCATCATGGTAGTTGTAAAAGATTGACAATTATGTTCCTGGAAGACTAATAAACTCAACTGGAAGGATAGAAAAAGTTCAGGTAATCACAAAGCTGTCGGGTAACTTTGAAGGTTTAATATGTATAATCACCCACTCCCTTATCGTGTATGGTCAGTCGGTTTAATATGTATAATCACCCACTCCCTTATCGTCTATGGTCGACTGACGGACAATTTAGAAGGTCTAACATGGATGGCTCAGGGGATAGGTATAGGAAAGAGTAGTTTGACTAAAAAATAACCTAAGAAAACCGATGCAGGAAAAAAAACTCCTTAATCTAAAGCTGAATCCACATTATATGAATCTAGTAATGTTCAATGAAAAAAATAAAAAATAAAAGCCTCTCCTACGAGACTGTTGTATATAAAAACGCAATTTCATTCATTGCATTCCTCATTTTACAACAGAATTACTGACTAATTCTATCTATACAACGGTTTAACACAGGGTTAGCTAGTCCAATAATATAATGGTTGTAAGACGGCGAGTCTTGTCAGTTGCCTCGTTCAGATTTTCTTTGCTTTACAAATAGCGTGCATGACTAGTGCATATTTACAGGTTATATTGTTTGTTATCTTCCAAGTGGAGATGAATGTTATCAGCGTGTTTTACTTAGAAAAGACGAGGACGCACCAAAGTAGCAGGACGTACCTGGAATTGCGTCCATTTCAAGGTTCATATCCAAATTGCCTGAGAATTTACTTTGGAATTAAATTAGTTAAGTGAAGATTCCAAAGATTTGAAAGTATGGAGTTGCATGCCTTGATGAATGTCGGGTAGCGTCATTAAGTTAAAGCAACTCAGTTGAGATGTTTGTCTTGCATACTGCTGGAAGGTACTTGAAACAGAGCTTATCAACGTGCAGCTCAGAAATGACTGAAAGCAGAGCAGTGTGACACGGAGACCGGAGCGAAGATAATGATCATGTCACAGGGAACAGTGGAATTAACGTGTTTATGCTCACCACCTATGAAACATTTAAACAGCAGTTTCCTTAGTACGTCAGACACAACACGCGCATTTGTTTCTCAATCAACACAATAAATTTACTGTATTTAGTGACTTGCTCCAAACTTGGAAAAAAATGAATCTCCGTAAACCCATTTGATAATAAGTTTCAGCACTACCCCAATTTGTTAATTATTTTAGTTTTGAACATTATTTAAACAAAAAAACATTCATACAACAATACAGCCAGAATTCAGATGGTATCATCTCTGGCGAGGGAAAAGGACTGGCATCTTAACCCCCCCATACGTATTGACGTGGGTAAACTGGTAAGGCTAGATCCTGTCAAACACAGTTGGGTCGAGAAATTCTTTAACCCGTCTAAGTTGGGTTGGCTCCTCCCCTTTGTGTGATAGTCTGTCCAGTTCCTCCATAATATTTTCCTACTGCCTAAGACAACAAATTCCAGTGTCTAAACTCCCATTTGTGACGGCTAACAATTCTAAGACGTGAACTTACTGGGAGGGTGTTCAAAATTTCAAATGTGCAAGAAAACAAATTCCTCAAAGGATAAAATATTTAGTAAGAGATTCACTAACCTTTTGTTTAAGCAGTTCCTGTAATTAATCTCTCTCTTTGATCAAATCTCTTGACCTTAATAACGCCAAATAAAGCTTGAAGGCTAAAAAGTGCACAGACAGTGAAAGCAGTAATAGCAGGCACCTGAAATGGGCAAGTAAATTCAATCATTTGAGTTTGATACTTTCTGCAAGTGACAATGATACTGTAAAAATCTCAAAGGATTACTTACTCGAATTGAATGAAGGTACAAAATTGTGGCCAAGTTGATCAAGGTCCCAGCAACTATGGCCTGTTAACATGATAAACTAAATCTCTAAAAACATGATTTTAAGTTTGACCTCCACATACAGTTCAGCTCTCATGGGGGTCTATTAAATAAAAAAACCATGCTGACACTGAAAAAATAAAAAAGACAAGAAACAAAGTTCACTAAGCCATTTTTCTTTCCTCCAACATATCCAAAAACCATAGAATAGTGAATCTTTTACTTT
This sequence comes from Silene conica, assembly GCA_029255685.2. NCBI lineage: Eukaryota > Viridiplantae > Streptophyta > Magnoliopsida > Caryophyllales > Caryophyllaceae > Silene > Silene conica. The sequence goes on along the minus strand of CM055317.2, from coordinate 30,284,082 downwards.
CCTGGATATGGAGAAAATGCTAATCACACTAAATATGTTGAGATAAAAATTCATCTGATGACTCACACTTCCTATCGTCTTCTGAACTGCAGCTACTCGTTGGAATGCCCTCTCAGACTCCAGAGCCCTAACACGAAGCTTCAGGTCCCCCTTTTCCTGTCAGATTATTATTGCCACGTACGTGGTAAGGTACAGAAGCAACATGAAATACTAATACTCCCTCTATTTCATAATAATCTTCCCACTTTCATTTTACACGGAAAACAATTTATATAATTATGTAATGAAAAGCATCGAAAACGGGACAAAGTTTAGATGGAAACAAACAGCTTTTAGTATTGAAAAAATATAGTTGGGAATAATTCGAGATGACTAAAACAATATGGGAAAATAATTTTGTAATTTTGAGATGGAGGGAGTAATATGTCTTGAGATCATTGAAGGATGAGTACCAGCCGTTCAATAATGTCAGCGAGCTTCCCAACTCTATCTGCCTGTCTAAACAGGTTATAGACTGCACTGGATTGTCTGTCCCATCTTTTCCGGAAGTCCTAAAAAGAAAAAAATCAGCCTTTTAGAATATAGGAAAGCACTAGGCCTACGACACAAAAGGACTCAAGACTAGTAATCCAGTACCTTCAAAACAACTTCAACGCCAGCTTCACGAAATTTCAGCAATTCGAGGGCATAGCTGGAGGACCAACATTAATGTGTTAGCTATGATTCCATAAAATAAAATATATCGCCTCCATTTGAGATCAAATGTGAAAATAGCTTAGAATAGGGGATGTGAATCCACTCTTACGGTTTGGCGATTTCAGTGATATCAAAACGTGGATCAAGCCCCTTGCCAATGCCATCTAGCACTGAAAATATTTGAAGACGGAGACGTAAGTTTAATTTCAGTAGGCCCTGCGCAAAGAAGTATAAAAGGTACAAGTCATTTGTCAAATACCAGAAAATGCCCTGACCACAAACGTGAAGGTAGAGGGAAATCTGAATGGTTGGTCAGCAGCGATTGCCAACAAATCTTCCCCTGCAATATAATGCCGTAAAATAGTCATAATCAGCAGATTTACACCAATTCAGTGATAGTCAGAAGATACATCAAATCTAAAAGCAAAGAGTGTAGGAGTCCAAGGGCAACAGATGAAATGGATAGAAATCCACTACATTTTCCTTTTTGGTCTATGACTCAATTCATACCAATTAACTAAATTACCTTCGATGGATAGAAATGCACATACAAAAAACGAGACGGTTCCAATTTTCTTACTCGTCCACTAGCCTAAATAATACTCCGTAATAAGGCAGCTTGTCTCAAAACCAGGTAACTAGCGATTATTATTGACATTACTACTTTCCGCTGCCTTAGCAGTAGTATCATATCTAAATGTCTTCTCCAGACTAATCAAATGGACGAGACGAGGAGTGATTCAAATACAAGTCTAACACGAAGCTTAAACTTAACTTATGACTCAGCACGCATGATAGCTGAGAATAATATAATGTCTTCCAGATATTTTTCGACAACACTAACAGTGCCAGTTAAGATAAACAGCTCCAGTTAGTTCTTTTAGAGTTGGAAAAAACAAATATACATGCAAATCAAGTTGAAGGTCTTATACACGACATTTTATTGCTATACTTGAATCGTACCTATAGCAGCTAGTCGTTGCTTTTTCTTCTCGAGTTTCTCTTCCTTGCTCAATTGCTTTTTGAATCCAAGTTCTGCTTCTGCTTTTTCTCTCTCTCGCCTTTGTGCTGCAAGACGCTCCTCAAAACTGCATAAGAAGAGTTAATGGGTGTCATAGAGTCACTCTGATAAAAATGAAACTTCTTTCTTACTTCGTAGTTATCTTTAGGATTCCCGATAAGTTGATAGTCAAATGAGTATGTAAAGATGCTATGTTTGCTAAGTAAAAGGGCACCTAAATTTTGAATGAGAAAAAGATGTACAGAGCATATCATAGACAGATAGTCTAAATTTCAATGTCTTTCAAGCTGGCAGAGCGGGCCCTATTTAACATTATGCTCTAACAACTTTCAGATGAATGGTTTTGGACCACAAGAAAAAAACACTAATAACTTAACATGTACTGTATGTTTCTATCCATATATCTGATGAAATTACCTGTCAAGGAAGAATTTTGCGGTTCTTCTGACAGCAGTCATATCTCCAGTAGGCACCAGAACACCCATTTGAATCATAGCTTGAAGGACCTGTATGTGAGGGTAAATTTCACATATGCACAAGAATAGCGACAAATAATAAGATTCAGAACTTCAGATAGCTTCACCACCAGTAGGAATTTCTGAAAACCATGATGCAAAATTTCAATATAACCTTGTCAGGATCTTTCTCATAGACTCCGTAAAATGTCTCTAACAAGCCTTCTCTAATGTTTGGACTTATGCTGCAAGATATAAAACTTCTTTACTATATTATCACAACTCCAGAAGTAGATGAACAACAGATGGAGGATTTATTACCTTCCCATCATTCCAAAGTCATAAAATATTAGTCTTCCACCATTTACATCATCAACTGCAATGTTCCCAGGGTGCTGCAAAGATAATTAATAAACATTTCAAACAATATCGCCTAGAAAATAACTAATGCAACTTTCAACCAATGAGCCTTTAAAAAGCAGAATTGCAGTAAATGGCTCTCAACAACTGATAACTACCAGGTCTACCACTATAATTAGTCTCCCTAGATTATACATAGTGCCGAATCAGGACAAAATAAATATTTTGGTCATTAGTCGTTCCAACAGGACCACAAGTATATAGATGACGTATAATCATGTTCGACAACACATCTCCTAGAGGATAAATTTGTGTTAACTCCTAACAAATAGCCTCTTCTGGGGTTTCAAAACATACAGAAATATAAACAAAGAATACTCACCGGGTCAGCATGGAAAAACCCGTGAGAAAGTATTTGTTCCAAATAAGATTCAACAGCGTAACGACTTAACCTGAGAAAGTAACCAATAAGAGTGGTAACGAGTTGCTCTCCGTAAACTAATACTCCCCCTATTCTATATTTTCTTTATTTAGTTATTTCGGTTTTCTTCCCTATTTCCTTTTTTAGGATGCTTTGTGTGGCCCAAATTCAATGACATGTGGGGTAGTGTGTTTTGTGTGGTCCAAATTTAGTTTCTTATTTCTTATGCAAAAAGTAAAGGGGAAGAAAATATAGAATAAAAGGGAGTATCTTTTTATCCAAAGTCATCTGGTAAGACGAGCAATAAGATGCTGTTTGACATTAATTGGGTCATACTTTTTGCGATCAACACCCAATTGGTCTAATGCTTGAATCCTGTTTATCTTAATTCCCGGAACATACTCCATTGTCAAAATCTACAGCAATAGAAATACATGTCAACTAGAAAGCATGGAACTAGAATATAGGGGAAAAAATTGCTTTGACAATATTCTTAATACGCTATGCAACAAAACCTGTGGAGTAGTGTATTCCCAGAATATTGTAGGAACCTTGACATAATCCATATTTCTGAAATTACTAGCAAACAAGTCTGCATTAGCAGCTTCCTTTGTGTAGTCAATTTCCTGAAAATTCTCACAGTTACTCCATCAATCAGTGCAAAATAGCAAATTGCACCATAGAACAAAAGATGCAGACAAAACTAATAGAACTACAAGTGACTATAAGCTTCGCCAAAGGCACATAACTTACCTTGTAGGTTGTAGCTAATGAAACACAAATTTAATTATTTATACATGACAATCATATAAATAAAAATAGAATTATTCTTGAATAATATACAAACTCCCCCCGTAGCCAAACTAAATGCACTAGGGGACTATAAATTTCAGTCCTCACCCAGCTTATTTGCAATTTTTATTTTTCTATGCTAATGGTTAATCGTCAATGGTCAATAGTACTTTGCCTTTCTACCATTTATATCAATATTCTTGAACATAGTTGCACAAGTAAGGAGCATATTCCATAGAAATGTCAATTTAAAATCCACTCAGGCAATCACCAAAAACAATTATTATACACAATTCATTCATACAACAAAATTCTCATCGCTTGAACTTCGAAACCACAATAATGTCATCAGGTCATATGCATGTCTAGCCTATTTCTTTATCATACAATTATAAGCCTAGACTAATGCAGACTTTCAAGCAATCCTGTTATCTACAGCATAGGATGGAAAATGTGGAACTTCAAAAGTAACTGAAATGACAAATAAAATACTTCAAAGTGGCATAAGTGAATGCCAACCTGGTATAGCACGTTAGCACACTCATCATATATTGCAACCCAGTCCCTCTTTGCACCATCTGACTTTGGATCAATCTTCTGAAGGTATTCAGCTATCACCTACAGACATACCACCAAATTAATCGAAGTATCAAACAACATGAAGTCAGAATATCAGGTTTGATTCAGACAAATAAAACATCACTATATTCTTTTTTTTTTTACTTGGGTCATATCTGCGTAGGGTTAACCATCACTAACATCATTAAGTTCTCAGGGTTAATAACAAAGATAAGTTAGCCAAACTGTGAAGTAACACATAAGATAACTCAAGTTCTTTTCTCCTCAAATTCTCAGAATACTCAAGATAGCTAAAAGTTTAACACTGGGAAGTAACTTCAGCCTTTGTCTGCTGCTTCATCTAAGATAACAAATCCATGTAACATCACTTAGGGATCACTTCCAAGCAAGTCCTCATCTTTCCTTTCATAAACTCAATAATAGTGAGTTTACCAGTGACATAAGTGAACGGCAATTTTTTTTTTTCATCCAATCCTAATCCCCCACAACAATATGTCCCGTAAAATGTGTAAGCAACCTACATAATTCATATAGAAATGCTGGCTTTAGGTTCTTATGCAAGCAATACAGGCTCACAAACCCTTTTCTTTTTCAGCATTATTTCACTATAAAGCAGCAATAGATAATGTGGATAGCAGGCCTACAAATTTTCATCACTCTAGCATAAATGTTCCCAATACTTTGAACTCTTTCATCCACATTCAGGATAATAAAGCATGCTTCTTTCAAAGGGAAGAAGGTTCTTTAGATAAATAGCCAGCATAAATAAACCAGTTGAACAGAGCTAGAAGCGAGAGATATAAATATCAAGTATACAACACGTGAATAAATATAACACGAACCCTTAGATTTTTAAGATCGATGTCAAAGAGATCTTTGAGTCCAGGCCTCTGTACTTTAACAACTACTTCTTGTCCTTTCAGTCTAGCTCGGTGAACCTGACCTGCAAATCAGATATTTTACACTGCTATGGCTAATTAAATCAGTCAGAGAAGATAGGAGGGGGCGTAATAATTACCAAGACTTGCAGCTGCTATGGGCTCATAATCAAACCGCTCGAATACATCACCCAAGGGAGATCCAAGCTCCTCTTGCACAATAGAAAGTGCTGTTTTTGATGGGAAAGGAGGAACTTGGTCCTGCACATGAACAAAGGTTGTTGAAGGGTTAGCTTAAGACTAAGGCATTGTTTGGATAGGTGGATTTGAAGGGAAAGGGAGGGGATAGATTTGGAGGCAGCAAATATCCTTACTTTGGATAGCAAAGTGGAGGTGGATGGATCGGACAGGAGGGGATATGGATCCCTCCGTTTCTCTCCTCCAAGCCAAAATATTTCCCCTCCAACAAAGGAAAGATTTGGAGGGAAAATTACTCTCTCCATTTTCCCTCTCCTCTCCTTCCCTCCCTTTCCTTTCCCTCTACCCCCTTTCCCTCCAATTTTTGTATCCAAACAAGGCCGAAGAAAATTATAACATCTCTGCCTCTAGATCATACAGAGTAAGAACCTTCATTATCTAACACAAATATATGGACTTGTGATATTTAAGTTGTGAACCTAGTTTCTTATTATTGTGCAGTCAATACAAGTGAATTATACACAAACGATGACGAAAGAAGGGAAGAAAAACAGTTTGCATACTGATGGCAAGATATAGAAAGCCTCATAAACAACCTTATATTTGACTTACTTTAACTATTAAAAATGGTTCTATAAGACCAACAAGGAAACAATTTTACAAGGAAAAATTGGAGCCACAAGAGAGATCATGCAAAAGAATATCATAATCAAATAAAGAAAATCTGAGCCTCTCAATGAGAAAGTATGACACAACCGCATGAAGATGTTCTCTAAAACTCGATTTTCAAATTAATGGGATAACATTTACCTGAAGTTCTGAAAGTTGATCGACGTATTCTTGAGCAAGAATATCGACTCTTGTAGAGAACTGTTGTCCAATTTTTATGAATGTTGGACCTAACCTCAAAATATTTTCCTTCAACCATTTTGCAAGAACTATCCGCTTTAGCCGTTTCTTCTCTTCAGTCATCCCCCCTGCAAAAGAAATTTGAGTTGTTATACATTAGCTGATTAACATACAAGGAATATGACAAATAACATAAATTGATTCCTGATGCATGAAATGTCCAGTGAAATGGGTTATACCACAGTACCAATATACCAATATCCCAGAAGGGGGAATTAACCCTACACAGGACAACAAAACACAAGAAGGCTTTTCACTTTGGTGATTGGTTAAAATCGGTATAGTGCGATCAACAGGAGTGCTCTGATAAAGGTATATATACCAGGACAAGGGGGGGGTTGTGTCATAAACCCTACACAAAACTACAGAAGGACAACAAGACACAAGACGTTTCACTTTGGTGACAGGTTAAAATCGCTATAGCAGTATAGCATAGTGCTGGTCGGTATTGGCAACCCGGACCCGACCCGCCACTGGACCCGTGTCTGACCCGGCCCGCCTCACCCGGGTCCAAACCCGGCCCGGACCGGATGGTTGAAGGGCCAATTTCTGGAGCCCGGCCCGGAAGCTGACCCGTAGACCCGCCCCGGGCCGGGTCCGGGTTACACTTCCCAAGAACCGGGCCCAACCCGTCCCGGACCGCCCTAACCCCGGGCCGTGTCCGGCTCCCCATACCTTGAACCCGCACCGCCCCTCGACCCGTCCCGGACCCGGCCGACCCGCACTATTGACCACCTCTAGTATAGCACGATCAACAGAAGTGATCTGATGAAGGAATATTAACTTAAGTTCTGCATAAGGCGTAACTGAGAATCAAAGTCCCATTTTACTTGTCTACAAAGGACAGAAAAGAATACTTGTAGGCAGGCATCCATGCACATAAATGTCTTAGTGAGACATAACAGAAAAAGATTTACTAGTTTTACTAGTTTTACCTTTGTAAGAGAATTTCTGATTGTTCAACCAGACTCTAAAGACAAAAGTCAGAACAAATCCCCAAATTTCTACAGTCCTTTGAATCGTAGAATATGTTTTAAATCTGCTCCAGCGGCCTCCAGGAGCAACAGAGACCTACAAAAGGCAGCGAAGTGCATGTTATAACAGAAATTAGAGCATTGATGAATAAACCCCAGTTATACAATTAATTATAAATAAGACATCGCATAGAAACATGCTGCAGATATAATACATACAAGGACGGACTAGGAAATAACTGTAAAAATTTTCTAACTGAAAGGTTTTCTTTGATAGAATCATCGTCAAATGTTTCTTATAAAAGAACTAGAACATTGAGACGTAACCTCAATCTTTGTACTAATCCGTTCATTTCCATCATACTCTCTGGCCTCCATATATAAGAAGAATAAAACAAAAACAAAAACAAAAACAAAAACAAAACAAAAAATTACTCACGCGGACAAGTAAACATGCTCTAAATTCAGGCCTAAATGCACGACTTGAAGCTATAGCACTTCTAATCTATTGAAAAATATAGCATTATATAAGTCTGTGCTGTCATATGCCTAGGAAATTCATCCAGAGAGAGAGAGAGAGATAGCAAACGGCCAGTAACAGACTCTGTCTAATATGGAATGACATAATTGTCCCAACATATTATCAGCTTCTTAAGGGGAATTAATTATCCTTGTCATAGTACGTATATCAGTATATGTATACGATAGGTACTCCGTAATAATTTCCCCGGATCCTAAAGCATTACTTGCCATTTGCCACATAAGAGTATATACGGATTGCACGTATTGGACGCTCTATTACAATATAAAACTATGAGATGCCTCTAACTCTCTAACTTTCTGTCTCCTCAAAAACAGCTTTCATCAAAATAGTCAGCTGAAACACATCTATAAACTACTCTTCGAATCGCGAAAAAAGAAACGAGTGTTGTATCAAGCAGCTCAAATTCTGCCGTCCTTTGTTGCTCGAACCCTCAGTTCATCAGATACTGAATAACTGAACCACAAACTTGTGCTGTTTATTTTGGCATGGGGTTGTACCAGTGCTACCACTAACCTTGGAACTTGGAAGCCACATTTCAAATTCATCATGGTAGGTTACTAGGATTACCTAAATTGATAAGGAAGATACAGTTACATGTTACATGTCCTTGTGCTGCTTTATGTTAGTTGAGCTCAAAATCAGTGAATAAAGCTTCACTGTTATACTGGTTGTGAAAAGATAATTATGTCAAAACTCAAAGAACTTCCGTCTCATTTATTTATTTACTTTTAATTAATACGTCTCACGAATAATAAAAGAGGGGGATGACGTAGAATTAAGAAAACCAAGGTCATGTTCCCGTGCTTTTCGGCTGAAAAAACTTAATTGTCAATTAATTGGAGTAGAACTTAATTGAACTGAATTGAGTGTAAACTTGGTGAAATGAATTTAGTTGAACTAAAAGTTAATTTTAGGAAGATATTAATTGAACCTAAATATAACTTAACAAATACAACCCTTGGAAGGAGCTAGCCTCAGTGAGAAAATACCTCCAAACGATCACGGTCACCTTGCTTAAACCAAGCATCTTCTTGACCGATCTCCTCCACCGTCTTCTTCTTCTTCTTCTCCTCCTTCTCCAACACTCCTTTCTCAACCGCAACTTCCACAGTTGTTGCCGCCGCAACACCGCCATTGACCTTAGCATCACCATTAACATACTTCATCAAGCTTCCATTAGCATTAGCATTAGCATTACTATTGAGAAAGGTTTCAATCGATTTGTTTCCATTTCCATTGAATTTAATAGTATCAACTCCATTGATCACAACTTTACTTTCTCTCTCCTCCGCCGACGACTCCCTGACCGCTCGAAATTTCGCGAATCTTCGTCGTCTAGGGTTTCGAATTGCGCTAATTTGACGGCAATTCAACTCGAGTTTGGGAGAGTTTAGTGGAGAAAAGTGGAGGGAGAAGTGTGACGAAGAAATCAAAGAGAGAGAAAACGCCATTAATTAAGTGAAGTTAGCAAAGTGTGAGTTTCAATGGTGGATTAGTAAGCTTCGGTGTAGATGATTTTCATGGCGAATGAGTAGAGTGATAGACAAAGAAGACAAATGGAAGAAGAAGGTGAAGAAAAGGAAAAGGAATAATGAGGAAGGGGTGGTAAAAGAAATGACACGTCTGAAAAGGAAGATGAGGCTGGGATTTTTGAGTGTTTTCATTGGTGCACATTTGTGATCGTTATGTCCGCGCCACAACTCATAAGGCCCTAATTCAAGGGTACGGTAACTCGTAGTATAAGCTAGGGAATAGGGATTGTAACGGGTCAAGTTTGGGCCGGGTTTAGTAAGATACGGAGCTGACATGTGACCTAAATTACTGGACTCATACTCGATCCAACTCTATAGAGTTTAAAGTTAATGGACCCATATCTATACCCATTGGGCCACATATTCGGGTTTACCTCCGCGTTTTACTTAATAGACCCAAATTTTGTATCTTATATCTTATATAAAAAGAGAGGAGTAATACGTAAGTTAAGGGACTCGACTATGAGTTTTGTTTACAAATAAGGAACTCAACTTTCAAATTGTACACTTAGGACTCTCTTGTAACACTGTTATCTTTGCCGTTAAATCAAACCTAAACTGATATTATTTTACACAAAACCCTCTTCATCTTCTCCAAACTAAAAAACAATGGCATCTCAAAAATAGAATCAAATGCTGGAAAAATTATCGTTCCTGGAGAAACAATCGAGTAAGTGATACTAATTACTCCTAATTAGTTGTTCAATTTAAGTTTTCTTTTGTTAAATTAATCTATTTCAATTATTTATTACATGAATCCCTTATTTTATATGGAGTTCTTAGGATGGGGTTTCTTTAAATTTCTTCATATCTTCTTAAGTAACAATCTTTTATGTATAACAATAATTATATATGCTTTCATAATCAAACTAGTTTTAAACCCGTGCAAAATTGCACGGGTATCCTTTTAAAAAAAATAGTACATAAATATTATTAACAAAACATAAACGATATAATTGGGCGGAATTTTAGTATTAAATTTTGTAACTTTGCTGATGAATTTTAGTCATTTGATGAAAAAAATCTGACCACGGTAACTTTAAAATCGGGAAAAAGAAATTTATACTTCTCGTAAGTATACTAAAACTCTTTTTTTTATATAGAACTAAGACGTTTGCTATTATAAAATGTTAAAAACTTTTCCAAAATTAATTTCTTGGAATTAAAATATTTTGTTCTATAATTTTGTAGTTCATTTCTGGTTACATTTTAGTATTTAAATTTCTTATTCTTATTAATTGGGGTGGTAATTTATTATTAATGTTATTTTAATCAAAATACTGCGATTTCTGAAACAACATTAATATTTTCGTACGTACGAAACATAAAACGTAATTATTTACGCACACAATATAGACCTAGCAGTTTTTCAGAAATTAAATTCATTTTCTTTGCTGCGGAGCCCGCATTTACTTTAAAAAAAAACTAAATTTAATGAGGTGGCTTCATGAGAATGGGTTAAATATTTTCCTATTTAGAAAAGGAAGGAGAAGGAAGATAAAGATAATGAGGAACAATCAGGAAAAATCAACGCAAGATAAGGAGGAAGAAGAGGAAATTTCAACCAAGAATATGAGAAAGAAGACAAACATGACACTGCTCATCACACCTCTTACACGTGAACCACTGCTCTACTGTTCACAATTTCCCAAGTTTGCACATTTATAGGGGTTGTGCCTAGCACGCAAAACACTGGCCTACTGTTCATATTTTCCAAACTTTGCACATTTATAGAGGTTGTAGATAAGATTAATATTTTATTATCTAATAACTTTAGTCAAATACTGTAATTTTTGTAATACCATTGATTTTTATCAATTGTTGTAATTTTGTGTACCTTATTTTTATTGTTATCGTAATGTAAGTTTTTTTTTGACAAATTTCTTTTAGATTAAATTAATTACATAATAAAAAAACAAAACAACAACAATAATAACAATAATTGTGAGAAAACACTAATAAATGTTACAAAAATCGTGGCAAAATACTAATAATCCGTGACAAAAATTCAATAAATTGTGGAAAAATAAATTTCGACTATATATTATGACAATAAAGTTATTTCATTAATAATTTTTTTTCTTAGGAGTCCGTTTTGTCATCAGGGTTCATTGCAGCAACAAATCAGCGTGATAATATAATTAATCTCGTGGATTTCACGGGTATATTAACTAATATATTTTAAATATTAATCATTATATCAATATTGTAAAAAACTCTCATATGCAGGAAGATTGGTTCTGGTCAAGTCTGTCCTGGGTACGCTTCATAACTATTGGGCATCCATCTTTGTACTTCCAACAGGTACGATAAAGCAGATTGATGCACTTTGTAGGAACTACCTCTGGGATGGGGGGACTGAGTATACCAAAACTCCCTTGGTTGCTTGGAATAAGGTCTGCACCCCTTTCTCAGAAGGGGGATTAAACCTGATCCAAAGCAGCAAATGGAATATAGCAGTCATTGCAAAGCTGGCCTGGTGGATACATACTCAGCCTCACAAGTTATGGGTGCAATGGGTTCATTCTGTGCACTTAAAAGGAAGAGAATGGAGGGAATACAAACCTTCTCTTGACTCTAGCTGGGGGTGGAGGAAGATATGTAAGGTGAAAGACTTATTCCAGCCTGCTTTTGATACTGAAGATTGGTTAGGCAGTGCAGGGTACACTACTGCCAGGGGTTATCACTGGTGCCGGGACAAAAAACCAACAGTGAGTTGGGGGCCTCTCGTATGGAGTAGGTGGACAGTGCCTAAGCATAGGTTCACGGCATGGCTACATCAACATCAAGCTATGAACACGAAGGAGAAACTCAGGAAACTCAACATTGTCCAAGATGACTTATGTTGTATTTGTCAGAACAGTTCAGAATCAATGCTGCACTTGTTCTGCCAGTGTGAGTACAGTCAGCGTATCTTGGATGCAGTAGGGGCTTGGTTGGGAGTTAAGATGGTAAGCAGTATACCTAACCAATGGAGACAGAGACTTAGAGGCTCTAAACTCTAAAGAGCAGTAACTAATGGGGTAGTTAATGCAGTGCTATACAAGCTTTGGCAGCAGCGAAATCAATGCAGACTTGAGGGGGTATTGGTTCATCCAACCAAAATCAGTCATCAGATCATCAAGGATGCCCAGTTGTTCATTAAGGGTAATGCAAAGGGGAAACTTACAAATAGAGACAAAGTCTTTATGGATAGAATTAATTCAGTTACTATCACTGCCTAGACAGTGCCTATTGTACATGGATATGATTTTTGATCTTTGATTCTAATATATACTTACCTTTTACCAAAAAAATATTGTAAAAAACATATCCGTGCAATTTTGCATAGGTTGAAAACTGATCTTGGCCTGATATTGAGGGTCACGCTGACCTGCCCAAATTTTATCGAGGCCTTGACGATAGGAAAATGAAGTTGGACATCTTTAAAGACTCCCCTTTCCTATCATTGTTGTCCGCTGAACCCAAAACTAAGTCTATTTCGTCGTTTAAGATTTTGGTTAGATCATACTATGCTAACAGAGATGTTTTTTTTCTTGCCGAAAAATGGCTTAAATTTTGCGTCGACGAAGCGGCGGTAGTTCTAGGTTTGAGGAATGAAGGGGCAGATCCTCCTACTTTAGGTATGGACGTCAAAAAAAGCTTAACAAAGTTTTGAGAGATGTGGTGATCGATGATGAGAACAAAACCATTTTCAAAAAAATAATGTATGTATACCTCCTCAAGTTTGTGTTTGTTGTGAAAACAACGGTAAAGTCGATTGGTTATTCGGGATTTTCTCTTGTTGATACCGACATAAACGGCTTTGAGAGAACTAACTGGGTAAAGGAGGTGTATACGAGAGCCATGAATGATGTGAAACGGATGCACAAAAATAGAATTGACCGCATTAAGTTAGTGAACTACAATCTCACCTCATTCTCACAGTTACTCGATGTTTGCTACCGTTATCATATTATTAGTGTCGTGGCTGACAACCCCGACTTCCATTCAAATGTGTCAATTCATGTTTATCGTCCGTCATCAAGGCTGGTGCAAATGGAGAAGTCATAAAGGCTGGTGCAAATGGAGAAGGAGTTGAAGACAACTCAAGTAACTTAATTTTTCTAAATAGCTTTTTTTCCATTTGTAAAAAGTAACAAATTTCATCAATCAATATATATATATATATATATATATATATATATATATATATATATATATATATATATATATATATATATATATATAGGGCTGAGATCCGGTGAGAACCATCTTACAATGAGAACCGGCGAGAACTCTTCCTTACGGAGTTTTTTTAAAAAAATTACAATGAGAACCGGCGAGAACTCTTCCTTCCTGGCCATAAAATTCCATGCCGAATCCAATTATGTCATTAATTTTTTTAAAAAAACTCCGTAAGGAAGAGTTCTCGCCGGTTCTCATTGTAAGATGGTTCTCACCGGATCTCAGCCCTATATAGACTTGAGATCCGGTGAGAACCACCTTACAATGAGATCTTTGTGAGAACTCTACCTTACGGACTTTTTAAAAAAAAATTAATAACATAATTGAATTCGGCATGACATTTTATAGCTAGAGAACATATTTCTTGGTCTAGAAAATAAATACTAGTGACGGAAATCAAGGTGAGATACGTTTTATTTATTTGCATGCACCTACTATCTATTTTTTCGTATCTATCATTTTTCCGCCACTAGTATTTATTTTTTAGACAAAGAAATATGTTTCCTGGCCATAAAATTCCATGCCGAATCCAATTATGTCATTAATTTTTTTAAAAAAACTCCGTAAGGAAGAGTTCTCGCCGGTTCTCATTGTAAGGTGGTTCTCACCGGATCTCAAGTCTATATATATATATATATATATATATATATATATATATATATATATATATATATATATATATATATATATATATATATATATACAGCGGAGATCCGGTGAGTCCAGGGTTTTAAATGAGTCCGTCCTACCATTTCAGACCGTTGGATCTAGATCATGGACGCACAGGATGATGCCACGTTGCTGTTATTGTAACGCTTACTAGCTGTTATTGTAACGCGTACTAGCTGTTATAGTAGCGCTTACTAGCTGTTATTGTAACGCTTACCAACGATTATAGTACCACTTACTAAAAGGTGTGTGTTGTTCTTTAACATGGATATTTTAACTAAAGGTAAGCAAATGTTTGGGATGAAGACACTGTAATTTTTTGTCGTAATATACTGGCTAGTTATGGCAACATATTAACATGAGTTTTACTGTAACTCGCTCCATGCACGTCACTGCTGCATAGCCGACTCCAATCATGACCTGCACGTCTTTAATTTTGCAATCCCGTGTATTATTATTGTTTTTATTTATCAATTTTTTTTACTACATATCTCGTTTCAACAAATTCTAAACACCAGATTCTTAAATTAACTAGGCTATATGGGATTCGAACCCATACCTTTGTACAAAATTTGCACATTGCTCTCCCTTTTGAGCTAATAGCCTTTACAAAATTTGCACATTGCTCTCCCTTTTGAGTTAATCTTAATATTCGAATCAGGAAAAATGTTTTAATAACTATATAATACATGTTACAGTAGTCTAATATGTATGTTATAATAACACAATCCATTATCTTAGCATGATGCTCAGGAAACTGTTATAAATAACTGTATAACACATGTTACGGTAATGTACCATGTATGTTATAATAACACACATGTGTATGTTATAATAACACACATATGAAGTCTTAATTGAGAATCAGTAAAATGTTATAGTAGCTGTAAAATACATGTTACAGTAGTCTAATATGTATGTTATAATAACACAATCCATTATCTTAGCATGATGCTCAGGAAACTGTTATAAATAACTTTATAACACATGTTACAGTAATGTACCATGTATGTTATAATAACACACATGTGTATGTTATAATAACACACATATGAAGTCTTAATATGAGAATCAGAAAAATGTTATAGTAGCTGTAAAATACATGTTACAATAGTATAATATGTATGTTATAATGATACACGTGTGAAGTATTGAAACTGAATTTCAAAAACTTCTTGTCCAAAACAACAAAATAATTCCACCGAGAAGCAGAAGATCTATCTAGCAGTAGTAAGCTCAGATTTCCAGAATCATAAAAATGAACAAAACGCAGGAAATCATGAATCCTGGAAACCAGTAATTGGACAATCGACGGATGAATGGATCGCACAGAAATAATGGATAACGACGGTAAAAAAGTGCAGAAAATAATTCCACCTGGTTACAATTGAAACATGTAAGCCAATCTCCACATCGATTAACAAGTAATAACACGATTGGTTGTAAGCCACGCGCAAAGAAAAGCAGATACACCAATAATTATGCAAGTACCATGAGCTGAGATAGTGACAAGAGGTTCACACATAGTCAACTGTAACTGGACATACAATTATTGTTTACTGAAGCGGAATTAGGAAAGACGATAATTAAAGAGAGAATAAGTTTTCAAGATATTAAATTTAACAAACTATAAATACAGTGTTCGAGAAACTCCTAATGGTGGCGTTCCTAACCTTTAGTTATGAGTAATATGGCATGCGAGTATTAGAATATGCGAGACTACACAAACGGAACTTCAGAAGGAGAACTTCGCATGAATGGATCGACGGATGAATGGATCGCACAGAAATAATGGATAACGACGGTAGAAAAGTGCAGAAAATACCTAAATCAAAAGAATCGCAGAAACAATCAATCGCAGATGAGAATGATGCTTCGATTGAGATTTTTTCAAAACATTAACAAGCTTTTTGAATGATGAAATAAACAGTTTTTTTTTTGTGAATGTCGAGGGAGAATTTTGAGGATAGAGAAAGAAGAGAGAGAAAGTTTTTATGAATTATGAGAAAAGTTACACATACAATGATGTTTATATAGTAGTAAAATAAATAATAGTATATGAGATTAAATCTCAACCATAGGATTAAGATAATCGGATGGCTAGGAATGGTAGGACGGATTCACCCTAATACCCTAGACTCAATAGATCCTAGCTCTCTCTCTCTCTCTCTCTCTCTCTCTCTCTCTATATATATATATATATATATATATATATATATATATATATATATATATATATATATATATATATATATATATATATATATATATATATAGGCAAGATCCGGTGAGAACGATCATTCAGTGCATACGGTGAGAACGACTCTCCTCCATTAGATGAGAGTTAATTGAAAGGCTGAGATTAAATTTTTCACAATGTACTCCTTTCTCCTTACTGTATGACTAAGTGAAGTTTCCGCTTCTGTTGAGGAAGCATTGTCAGTGGTTGAATGAACGCGCTACCAAAATTTTGCAGAAATCCCGACTATAGAAAACTTAATACGGAGTACAGTGGACTCATCCGTCATCACTGCTCTTGTCACTTTTGTAAAAATGCAACATAGCAAGGATCATTCCTCCAATCAATGTCAAACATATCATATGTCGGTCGCCACAGTGCTTTCAATTTCAACTAGATGTTTTCTTAAGAGGACTACTCTAAGAAAATTGTGACGATTTTCAGCGGTGAAAAATGTCTCTAAATTGAATATTTTCTTTTATATCTGATTTATTCCGTAAAAAAATGTATCTAACCCGTCAAAAAATGTAAATAATTCGTCAAAAAAAGTATCAACTTCGTCAAAAAATGTATCTAGGTTATGTAAAAAAGTAAAAAAAAAATGTATCTACTCCGTCAAAAAAATGTATCTACGCTTATGTAAAAAAGTAAAAAAAAATGTATCTACTCCGTCCAAAAATGCATAGGTGTAAGAAAAAATGTATCTAATCCGTCAAAAAATGTATCTAGGTTTATGTAAAAAAGTAAAAAAAAATGTATCTACTCCGTCAAAAAAATGTATCTACGCTTATGTAAAAAAGTAAAAAAAAATGTATCTAGTCCGTCAAAAAATGTATATAGGTTTATGAAAAAAAGCAAAAAAAAATGTATCTAGGTTTATGTAAAAAAAGTAAAAAAAATGTATCTATTCCGTCAAAAAATGTATCTACGTTTACGTAAAAAAGTAAAAAAAAATGTATCTACTCCTTCAAAAAATATATCTAGGTTTATGTAAAAAAAGTAAAAAAAAATGTATCTACTCATTCAAAAAATGTATCTAGGTTTATGTAAAAAAAGTAAAAAAAATTTATCTACTTCGTCAAAAAATGTATCTAGGTTTACGTAAAAAAGTAAAAGAAAATGTATCTACGACTTCAAAAAATGTATCTAGGTTTATGTAAAAGAAAAGTAAAAAAAATGTATCTACTCCTTCAAAAAATGTAACTAGGTTTATGTAAAAAAAGTAAAAAAAAAATGTATCTACTCCGTCAAAAAATGCATCTAGGTTTACGTAAAAAAGTAAAAAAAATGTATCTACTCCGTCAAAAAAATGTATATAGGTTTACGTAAAAAGGTAAAAAAAAAAAGTATTTACTCCGTAAAAAAATTTATCTAATTTTAGGTAAAAAGGTAAAAAAAAAAATTTATCTACTCCGTCAAAAAATCTATCTAGAATGTGGGTTGTGGGTATTTCTTAACCATTGATTGTGTTTTTATCCAACGGACGTGACTCGTTCTCACCGTATGCACCGTATAATCGTTCTCACCCGATCCTAAATCTATATATATATATATATATATATATATATATATATATATATATATATATATATATATATATATATATATATATAAATATAGGGTTGGGATCCGGTGAGAACCACCTTACAATGAGAACCGGTGAGAACTCTTCCTTACGGAGTTTTTTAAAAAAATTAATGACATAATTGGATTCGGCATGAAATTTTATGGCCAAAGAACATATTTTTGGTCTAGAAAATAAATACTAGTGGCGGAAAAATGATAGATACGAAAAAATAGATAGTAGGTGCATGCAAATAAATAAAACCTATCTCACCTGTTCTCTAGCTATAAAATGCCATGCCGAATCCAATTATGTCATTAATTTTTTTTTAAAAAGTCCGTAAGGTAGAGTTCTCACAAGGTTCTCATTGTAAGGTGGTTCTCACCGGATCTCAAGTCTATATATATATATATAGATAGTAGGTGCATGCAAATAAATAAAACGTATCTCATCTTGATTTCCGTCACTAGTATTTATTTTCTAGACCAAGAAATATGTTCTCTAGCCATAAAATGCCATGCCGAATCCAATTATGTCATTAATTTTTTTTTAAAAAGTCCGTAAGGTAGAGTTCTCACAAGGTTCTCATTGTAAGGTGGTTCTCACCGGATCTCAAGCCTATATATATATATATATATATATATATATATATATATATATATATATATATATATATATATATATATATATATATATATATATATATATATATATATATATATATATATATATATATATAGAGTCAAGATCCGGTGAGAACGAACACTCGATGCAAACGGTGAGAACGACCCTCCTCCATTGGATGAGAGTGAAATAAACGGCTGATTATATAGTTAAACCCATAAATTATATCCATAAGCCTTTGTTTCTTCGTTTTGATACCTTGTCAATTCCCAGTTTAAACAAACCACAAGACAACTTCAATTTGTTCACCAATTCCTTTCAATACACCAATTAACCATTAAAGTCAACAACAGCCCAAATAATCGAAGCTCGGACAAAAATGTGATCAATTAAATACATGAAAACCATTACTCACGGATCCAATTATTATACTTGTCCATCGCCGAAGCTCCGACTATATCCTCATCAGACGACGTTACATTTCAACAGAACCACCATCGTCGTCAACCTCGACAGCATCATGCCAAGTCGCACCATTACCACCACCACCCTAAGTGCTCGGCGACACCAATCCATCAGATGTGAAAATTAGTATATTTCTTATACTGACTCGTTCTTCGATCCAGCTCGGTTCCCAATGGTCTATTAATGTATCTGGTTTCTAAATTGATGTATCTCAAACCACTTTTAATGTACCTAGAATGTAATTTTGTGTATATATGATAAGATACATTAAAATAGCGGTTAGATACATCAAATATTTGTGTAGATACGTCAAACTAGGTGTGAAACCAAACAAAGAGGACGAGTTCGATAGAGGCCTGATTTTCGTCAGATATTAATCGGTGTCCGGCGAAAGAAGGAACAGTGAGATTACAAAAGGAAAAGTGTTATCACCGACCAGACGGTGATGTAGTTATTGCCGCCGATTGAAGGAGATAGTCAGCGTTGATGGCGATATGACCGACGATTGGTGGTGATAGATGGTAATGACGGATGGTGGATGAGTGTGACTCTGCTGAGTGAAATAAAAGGACAAAGACTATGTATTTTATTTAATGAAATATGGGCTTTTAACATCCATGGGCCATGGCTGGGTTATTTTTTGATTGATCACAACCGTAATTTGTTTTTAATCTAATGGTTGGAACTCGTTCTCACCGTTCTCACCGAATAATCGTTCTCACCGGATCCTAAATCTATATATATATATATCTATATATATATATATATATCTATATATATATATATATATATCTATATATATATATATATATAGATATAGGGTCGGGATCCGGTGAGAACCACCCTTATAATGAGAACCATGAGAACCCTCACTAAATCTCCACCATATCTCGCTTCGAATGTTTTGTTGGATCATTTACCATTAATTTAACTTATTCAAATACACACTTTAGTATGAATAAACAAAAAAATTTGATTTAATTAACAAAATATATACTTAGTGTACGAAAATACAATTAGGCGTACTAAAATGGCTATAAATGCACGAAAACAACCACTACGTGCATGAAATTTTTTACATGCATGAAAATGATTACTAGGTGCATGAAATAAGAGGTTGTAGGTGCATTAAAACGAGTTCTAGGTGCATGAAAAATGATAGATGCGTAAAAATCGGTAGTAAGTGCATGAAAATTAATAAAACGTATCTCACCTTGATTTCCGTCACTAGTATATATTTTCTAGATCAAGAAATATGTTCTCTAGCCTTAAAATTCCTTGCCGAATCCAAATATGTCATTAATTTTTTTTTAAAAAAGTCCGTCAGGTAGAGTTCTCACGGTTCTCATTATATTAGTGGTTCTCATAGGATCCCAATTCTATAGATATATATATATATATATATATATATATATATATATATATATATATATATATATATATATATATATATATATATAGATATATAGATATAGAATTGAGATCCTATGAGAACCACCAATATAATGAGAACCATGAGAACTCTACCTTACGACCATTTTTTAGAAAAATTAATGACATATTTGGATTCGGCATGGTATTCTATGGCTAGAGAACATATTTCTTGGTCTAGAAAGTATATACTAGTGACGGAAATGAAGGTGAGATATGTTTTATTAATTTTCATGCACCTACTACCGATTTTTACGTATCTATCATTTTTCATGCACATAGAACTCGTTTTAATGCACGTAGAACCTATGATTTCATGCACCTAGTAATTATTTTCATGCATGTAAAAAATTTCATGCACGTAGTGATCGTTTTCATGCATTTATAGTCGTTTTAATATGTCTAATTGTATTTTGGTACACTAAGTATATATTTTGTTAATAAAATCCAAATTTTTTTTTTAATGATACTGAAGTGTGTATCTGAATACGTTAAACTAATGGTAAATGATCCATCGAAACTTTCAAAGCGAGATATGGTGGAGATTTAGTGATGGTTCTCATGGTTCTCATTATAAGGGTGGTTCTCACCGGATCCTGACCCTATATATATATATATATATATATATATATATATATATATATATATATATATATATATATATATATATATATATATGTATATACAAGGTCAAGATCCCCTGCGAACTTAGTTACGATGCGAACCGAACGACCGAACGAATTTTTTTTGAACGTTGGTTCGTGCGGTTCGCACCGTAAGAAAGTTCGTACGGGATCTTGATTCTACATATACATTATATATATATATATATTAATAAAACAAAGTTACACCATTCATACAAAAATCAATTCCAACGAAGATTTTGCAAAAGAAACACAAAAAACCAATATTAAACTAAACACTCCTTACAAACTAAGGAAAAACACGTCATTACGCCCTCGTTATCTAATCGACTTAGAACACAACAACATCTTTAAAATGCAGATTGCAAGCATTTAATAATTTTGTTTTTGATTAATTACAGTTTGTGCATCGGTGCCCTTCATTTGAGGCGATGAAGGTAGAGATGGAGCGTGAACTTACTTGCTGCCTCCAATTTGGAGGGTGAAGGCGATGTAGCTGTGCCTAGAACTTTTGAGATCCAAAAAAATTGCGACTTCGAAACGCAAACACTTCAGGTCTACCTTGAAGATGCAATCACCTATGCAAAAGTGCATAATTTCATACCTTCATAACTATTTAACGCATAACTTCGTATTAATAAATGCGTGACCCCACAAGACTATAAATAATTTGCCTTTATTGTTAATAAGCCTCAAAAATACATATTATGACCAAATTTCAATGAAATGCTCTCAATAGGTTGAACATCGAGAGGCTTCGGAGGATGAGTTGGTTGCGGATCCTTGGAAGATTCAAGAGGTAAGTTTTCTTTGATAATCTAAAATCTTCCTCTTTGTCTTCATACGTATATAACTTTAGAAGTTACATTTCATAAGTACATAATAAAAGTATAACTACATGTCTACCCAAGTGCACAATTGCATAGCTTCTTAACTACTGTAATATTTAACACCATTAGACACCGTACTAATAAATGCATAGCCTTATAAATCTATAACCCCACAATGTCATAAATGCATAACTCCCCAAACCTGACCCCCTGTCCCCATAAGAGACAAATCTAGAGATTGTAATTGTGTGGGCGGGTTGGGTTCGGGTCGCTAAGGGGTCACGTTACTCGGGTCAAATTTTATGTTGGTTTCAGGTCATTCAGGTTGAGTTGTCGGGTCAGCTGGGTCGAGTCGTGTTCGGGTCGAATTATGTTTTGTTTGGCCCCGTCTGTTTTAACCATCAATTAATTATCCGTCTTCTATGAAATACTTCAAATTCTACTCAATTTAACAACAAAAGTAAGTGATCCATTGGTTTATATCTTGTTAATTAAAGTGTAAACATGTGGGTGTTGGTGCGAGAGTGCCAGGAACGAACTCAACAAATTTATTCTAAAATTTTATGGGGGGCATATGCCTCTCAAGCTCCACATGGGTCCTCTCTAAGGGTGTGTTTGGATAACAATTTGGGAGGGAAAGGGAGGGGATGAGAATGGGGGGAAGGGAAAGGGAGGGGGAATGAAGATGAGTTGTTTGGATAGTTTCCTTCCAAATCTTGCCAACAATGGAGAGATTATAGTTTGGTCTAATGAAGAGAAATTATTGAATCCTCTCATTTCCCTTCCCTTTCATTCCCTCATTCTATATATTGTAACCAAACAATGGAAATTAAATCACTCACTTTCCCTCCCCTCCCCTTCCCTCCAATTCTCTCAATCCAAACACACCCTAAAGGTGGATATCGGACAGGTTGGTTGAGTTTGGGTCGATTTTTACAAAAGATTTTAATATATTTTAAAATAATTTATTTAATATTTACAAGTAATTTTTTTTGTTTTCTGAACGAAGTTTGATTGTTTGGTTAAGAATATCTATAAATAAAATTCTCGTACTAAATAGTATATATTTTTATTAATATTTATAAGTTTTTTTTTATTGGATCAGGTCGGGTCGTTTTCTGGTTGGGTTAGCTTTTGGGTTGCGTCGGGTCGGGTCAAATAATTTTTTATTGTAATTTTATTTGTTTTTTTATCTTATTCTAATAATAAACGTAAAAATTTAAAATTTATTATATGTATTTTTTAATTATTTTTTAATTTATTTTAAAATTAAATAAACTAAAACTTTAATGTTTATCATGCTATTGCATTTAATGATTACAATTTTATTTTTCTTTTCCTTTTTTCTTTTCAAAATAAGGGATGGTGATGTGGCTAGATAAATTACTCTTAAATAGTGGAAAGGTGAATTGTAATGCATTTGATTGTCTTTTTATTATATTTATAGATATACAAAAATCCATCTATTAAATTTGTAAGGCGTTAACCATAGTTTTAGCTCTAAGACCAAAACTATGGATGAATTGTGATAATTGGTCAATTTTGGACATCGTTGTTGTTGTTGGCTTGGTTGTTCATAGATATTTACTAATTTCATTTATTAATGTATACTAATCTCCTTTCACATGTTCATATTCATAGATTATAAGTGAAATTGGAAGCATCCTTACTTATTCATCACGGAGTCTATTGGCTGCCGCAACCGAAACTTAGCTATGAGGGAGGTAAGCTTACAATATATAACAACTTGCCATTATAAGTAAGTGCTTCTTATTTAAGGGATTTGATAAGCAGTTAGGGTATAGAAATATCATCAAGGTTTATTATTTAGACCCTCTGAAAGATACGGTTATATTCGTGTATAATGATGATAGTTTTGAACCAATCGTAAAGTATTTGCGTGATGGGAAAATTGTGCATATGTACATTGAGCATGAGAACGATATTGGTTTGAGTGATTTGGAAGGGAATATATCTTTTATAGAATTATTGACTAGGCAACAATTGAACAACATTGATTATGATGAGAATGGCACTGATTTGGATGATGACGAGATTGTCGATGCTAGAATTAAATATGGGGAGGCTACAACATTAGAGAATGAATTACAGGAAGAACTTGATAAGTTGGGAAAACAGCTCAAAAGAGATAATTTAATATGCGAGATGAAAAGTGATTATGAGAATGGGTCTGACATGGATAGTCCTCTAGAGTCATCGGATGAAGATGAATACGGGCACGTGACTTCTCTACCTTCTAAGAAGCAACATCGCCAATCTCAGGAAAAAAAATTTGATGACACTAAATGGACTGACACATCTTTTTCTCTGGGTGAAAATTTTGATAATGTTGTAGCGTTTAGAGAGAAATAGTCGATTATTGTGCCAAAAATGGTATTGACGTTAAGTATACGAAAAATGTTAAAGAGAAGGTAGGGGCTAAGTGTAAAGATGAAATTGTGAATGGAAAATTTGGGCTTCAATTGGTAAAAATACAAGAGATTTTGAATTGAAGTCATACCATGGAGTTCATTCTTGTGGAAGAAAAAATAAAGTTACAAAAGTGACATATAAATGGATTGCTGCACAATACTTGAAGAAGTTCAAATCCAATCCTTATATGAAACTTCAAGAGATAACTCAAGCTGTTTGGACTGATTATGGGCTTAAAGTGTCATCGCATATGGCTTTTAGAGCTAAAAAATGTGCAGTAAGCTTGATTGTTGGAGAATACAAAGAACAATACGCTTTACTCAACAATTATGCAACCGAGGTAATAAAGTCTGATAAGAACAATACGATTAAATTTCAACTTGATTGGTGTGTTTTCTGTAGAATGTACATTTGTTTTGGAGCACTCAAGAAAGGTTTTCTTAGTGGTTGTCGACCATTTATTTCCATTGATGGTTGTTGGCTAACAGGTCCTTTGGGGGACAACTACTGGTAGCGGTGGGAAGAGATGGAAATAACCAAATGTTTCCGATTGCGTAAAATACGTACACCTGATCAATATAACGATTTCGTTCTGCGGAGCTACCTGATGCTGTTGAAAATCCTCATTTATTTTCGGCGGTCATTCGTCATATGATGCACGGTCCGTGTAGTACAAAAAACCCTACAAATCCCTGCATGAAAAATAGTCGTTGTAAAAACCATTATCCTCGTGAGTTTGCAGATATAACAACCAGTGATCGCGATTCTTATCCTATATATCGTCGAAGGCGGACAAGTATTTATGTAACTGTTCGTGGATCCAAGCGATGAGCAAAAAAAATCCGATACGAATTTTTAACCGAATCCGATCCGAATTCCGAAAAAAAAAACCCGAATATCTGGATACCAGTTCAATTGGATATCTGATTCGGTTTTTTCCGAATAAACTGGATCGGATGTGGAACGAGATTTTCATAAAACTGGATATCCGAATCCGATCCGAATTTTAATAATTTATATAAAAAAAAGGAAAAATTAAAATTAAAATCCCGTCCAAAAGACAAACCTTAATGGGCCTAATCTTATAATCCTCATTTCCTCACTTAGCCACTCACTCCCTTAGTTTCTACTTCTTATTCCTACCCGGCTCCACAAAGCTCAAACCTTAATCTTAAATTTCCTACATGTCTCCCTCTCTTTCAACCGTAGTTTCATCTACTGGCCTCCTTCTCTTTCAATGTCTCATCATCAATTCATCATATTTCATCATCAATTTCTTTTGTTTTCTCATCATCATTCATAAGATCGCTAACAGATGTCACATCCGACATTGATATTGGCTGGGATTTTCGGTCGGCTTCCAGAAGTCTTCATGAACACCGCTACATACAGAGGCAGGACTAGGTGGTACTTCAGTTAAGTTCTCTTGCAATGAGACGACAGACGGGGGATCAACTTTGGCCATATTAGAATAACCAAGATCATCATTTATTTTATCTATCATTAGTCTTCTAAAAGTTGATCTTATAGAAAAACAATTACCTCATAGTAAAATCAACCCAATTAAGCTACAAATCCCCCACCAAGAAACCTATTAACCCACCAAAACGGGTATAGAAAAAATAACCACATCACAGTATGTGACTCTCATTTGAGTTTATCCTAAGTTGCAAACCTCAAGGTAAATAAACAGTAACCACTTAAAAAACAAGGTTATCGCCAATCCTCACCAATAGGCCAATCGTACCGCTGCAAAATGCAAATCGCCAAATATGGATAAAATCCAGTTTCCGAAATCTGGATATCTGAATATTCGGATTCCAGGTTTTCGGATATCTGGAATATTCGGATTGGATGTGGATCATGAAAATTGAAAATTTTAAATTCGGATATCCGATCCGGATTCCAAAACCGGATCGGATATCCGATTTTGTTCAGGCCTACCGAGCTTAACAATCGATGGGTTGTTCCATACAACCCGTTCTTGTTAGCGAAATATGATTGTCATCTAAACGTTGAGGTATGTTCAACAATTAAAGCGGTAAAGTATATGTACAAGTACGTATACAAGGGGCACGACCGCGTTTCATTTATTGTAGCTGATCCTAGCATTCAATTATCATTTGATGAAATAACAGCCTACCAATCCGCAAGATGGATCTCACCTCCGGAAACAGCTTGGAGAATTTTTGGATTCACTATGAATAAGATACATCTCAGTGTAGTTACTTTACAAGTACACCTACCAATCATGCTAACAGTGAGTTTTCATCCATGGGAAAACCTTGGAAACGTTTTGGACGACAATGCTCGTAAAAGAACTATGCTAACGACCTTTTTTAAGCAAAACGAAACTAATGTTTTGTCTCAGACGTTGCGATACAGTCAGCTTCCAGAATATTACGTTGTTATGCCTTAGGCCGGCTGGTTTACGCAAATCCTTCTGAAGGAGAACGATATTACTTACGTCTTCTACTCTCAAACATTCGCGGTCCCAAGTCTTTTGAAGACTTCCGTTCAGTAAATGGCGTTTTGTATAGTTCATTTCGAGAGTCTGCATATAGGCGTGGTTTACTTGAAGCAGACAACTCCATTGAACATTGTTTGGAGGAGGCAGCTCGATATGAAATGCATGCAGCACTTCGTACATTATTTACAACCTTGCTCATTTTATGTCAAGCAAAAAATCCTATATTTCTTTGGGATAAATATTACGATGCTCTATCAGAGGATTATGCCTACAATTTTCCTTTCCAATGATATAAGGTATTATAAATGACTCTTGCAAATATTTGTTACATACTTGAATCAATGGGTAAGAGTTTCAGTGCTTTCGATTTTGATGATCTTAGGTTGGATACCATTTATTTTGGTCAATCAAAAATGAAGGAGATTGAGGAAGAACTTAATATTCCTATAAGTTATGAAGACATAATGTTGTAAATATGTTAAATAGCAAACAACGATATCCTTATGATACAGGGTTATTTTTTCTTAGATGGACCCGAAGGCAGAGGAAAAACATTTCTATACGCAACACTCCTTGCAAATCTCAGAGTTATGGGAATTATTTACCTTGCTGTTGCGAGTTCGGGTATTGCTGCAGCTAATCTTGCAGGTGGTAGAACGACAAACTATCGATTCAAGATCCCTCTTGATATAGAAGAAAACCAGCGTTCTCAAATATCCAAGCAAAGTTCTTTGGCAGAACTCATTCGTGCATGTAAGTTAATCATTTTGGATGAAGCGCCAATGGCAAAACGAAAGTCGATTGAACACTTTGAAAGCACTATGCGTGACGTTTAATTTGTTCAAGTACCCTATTGTTCGGTGGCAAAATAGTTGTATTTGGGAAAATTGTTGGGAAATGTGTCCTCAACAATTGTGCGATCACGATAGTGATAAAAATCATTGTCATAAATCTTATGAAAAGAATATGCAAGGGACGATCCGATATTTGATATAGTCAACTGACTAACATTAATCGGTAATGATTGGCTGACTAGAGTTTGACATTACTGTCGTATGACGGTGGTGGTCAGTTGATCCCTTTAGGTCACACCTATAGGACTAACCCCTTAAATAAATATTGATTAATTGTATAGGATACAGATTGATCGATATTCTTAAAACCGTATATCGTGAATTCAGAGGTTGAATCTTAAAGTAAGATTTATATTTGAAATTTTAATGTGTCAATTGTCAAATATTAATCGATATTTTAGAAATATCGAAATTAGAATATGAATGGTCAATGGTTATAACAAACGTTGTTAATATATCGTATCGACGATTATTACGATAACCATATGTTGGGACGATAATTACGAATTACTAAAATAATTTGTTAAATATGATTTAAGTAATTTAGAAATAATATTTACATGATAAATATATTTTAAATTAATACAATTGTATTTTTTGACATAGGATGTCACATATCACACAATTGTACAAATTACAATTTGTAAAATGAAGGTCCATTTTACATCTAATGTGTCGTGTGGTTTAGTAAGGTAAATGGGTTTGCATTTTATAATTAAATCATTCCAAAAAATATAATGATGATGTAGGTATGATGCCTAAGTGTAGGCATGCAACCCTAAGACTCTAAGTAAGACAAAGAGCATCTAACCCTTATGAAATGCACTACCACACGCCTAAAACCATTCACCAACAATATATATATATATATATATATATATATATATATATATATATATATATATATATATATATATATATATATATATATATATATATATATATATATATATATATATATATATATATATATATATATATATATATGTGAGTTGTTCACATATACTATTACACTTGAATTCCAACCTTCATGCAAAATATTCTAGTGTAATAAAATTAAAACCTCTAAAAATATTATTCACATAATATTCATACTACATATTCTTGTAGTATTTTTAGTAGACTAATAAAGAGAGTATTAGTTTACGGTTTTAAGATTACCGATTCCGTCACCTAGCTCGTGCTCGTGTCTTGGTGTTTAAGGGTAGGTCTTGGTGCATCGTAAAGGAGGAAAGCTAATTTGGTTGCTCCGTGGATGATCGTCCTAGCACTTTTCGGACCGGGTGTAAGAATACAATTCTCCTTAGTTCCGCTTTTATTTTGCATGCATAAAATCTTGAGTATAAATTAATAAGAGATTAATTAAAACATAAATAATTAGTAAGACTACATTATTAGGATAACAAGTATGGATCTCGTTTTTCCTTCAAGTGGTATCAGAGCATTAGGTTGCTTGCATGCAACTCGATTTTTACGTTTTTGCGAGAAAATGCGATTTTAATTAAAAACGAAAATGAGTAGTACATATAGGATATGCACGAAAATCATATTGCATGTATACTTTCTGGTCTTAAAATAGTTTTAAGTCATTTTGATGATTTATGGAATAATATTGTTCAATATAGTAATTAAATTGTTTAATTTATACTTAAAATCGGTTAAAAATGTTTTATTATGGGAAAAATAACTAAATAATGTTTCTGGCCATGAATTTTAAATATGTTCTCACATGCATTTAACATATTATGAATATATAATTTTCGAAATTATTTAAGTTTTATGCATATGAATTTTTAATGGTTAAATAGTCATAAAATGAGTTAAATATGGGTTAAATAGTTATATTATGAATTTAACTATAACATTTTTTGTAGATGTCACATGCAATATATAAAATATATGATAAATTTTCCAGAAATTGTTTCTTTCATATTGCATGAATATTGATTTTTATCGTAAAAATCGTAATATTAGTGACATATTTTAGCTTAATAGTTTAAGTTCGAATTTGACCATAAAAATTTAATATAGTGTCACATATATTATTTCTAGCATGCATGTGAATTTTGAGCTATTAATCTCGAATCTTGCATGAGAAATGATTTTAATCGGTAAAATCGCGTAATATATGACACGAATTATTAAAAATAGTAAAAGTTACTTAAATGGTCCGAAAAATTCACCCATATTAGTCATATTATGTATGATCGTCAACATATTTTTATTTAGTGCCAAAAGTTTCTGAAATTTTAAGTTTTAATTTTAAAAGGTTAAAATTGGAGATTGAGTGAAGAAAGAGTCATAATCATTATTTTTCATATCTTAAACAGTGTGCACCTGATTTTTCCTTGCATTTTCAGATACTTTGAGTGTCTAGGAAGATGTAAAAATTATATTGGTATTTTATTACATAATTTTTGAATTAATTTTGAATTTTTCGAAATATTATGCATATTATACGGCTATTTTACGAAATAAATGGTGTATTTGGAAAATATTTATTTTTTAAGGATCTGAAATTTTAGAAAAATTTCTGTATGTTCAAAATTTTGAATTTTGAATTTTCGAAATTTTTATGACTCGGTTGATTATTTTAATTCTATTTCCCGTAAAACCGATTAAAACCGAACAATATTAAAATAAAGTTAAGTAATTTTCGAAATTTGAGTAAGACTAAATTTTGAATCCTAAAATGTGTTAGGATACTTAACTAAATCATGAATAATGATTCATAGAGTGATTAGTGATTTTAAAATTGTTTAAATCACGTTGTTCCATAAAACCGTGTTATTACGAATAACGATATTTAAAACGTGTTTAAATAGGACGATTTGGCTTAGGTTTTGCATTTTACATAAGCATTGCATATTTAATTATTGTTTATGAATGTCATATTTTATTTACGTAATTTTGGAATTATGTAATTTACTTAGTATGACCTTAGATTTTAATCGATATTTCCCGTAATGTAAGGGTTTATCGATTCGGTTGTAATTTAATGTGATCTCGTATCACTTTATTTTATTGTTTTATTTTATTTTATAATGTATAAAATAGATAGAAAATTTGTAATTATTTGTAATTCCGGAGATCCTTGAAGACAGTGCCATTTCGGAAAGGAGTTCCGACCAAGACGAAGTTTGCCTTGGGATGCGTGCCGCGTGTGAAGTTCAAGGGACCAAAGGAGTTGGTTTCCGAATTTGTAATTCACTTTATTTTCTATTTTAGGAAAGGCCATACTAGGGGTTTATTTATGCTTTTAAAGTTTTATGCTTTTATTTATGCTTATCATGTTTGCATGCATAGCCAAATCGTCATCCAAACTCATGCATTTCATCGATTTTATCGACCGTGTCAATTAAATTATCGATAATTCACCGACTTAGTTCACTTAAAGGAGATAGATAATAAATTGACAAGATCTCTTACGTTAATTAAAAATCGAGACATAGCCTTACCAAAAAGTAAAGAACCCGCGAAGGATCTTCTTCATAAGGGAGTAGGCTCGGCTAAACCGGGGTGCAAACCTTATTACGTTGGTGAAGTGGGGTAATATGATTACGTTCTCGAAATTTGGTTGATCTCGACGAAGATATTCGAGCCACCATAGTGGTAATAAGTTCGGGCTAAGATAAGAATTAGTGTAATTTTATCGACCGAGAGTTCTAAAAGTAGAATTGATTAAGGGGTTAATCTACCGAGTCATATTAATGAGGGATGTATCGGCTAAACCGTGCCCGAGTTAGTGTGTATTTGGGTCTCGGGATCATTTACTTAATTGGGTAAGAGATCATTAAGTAGATGTTTAACTTGTTTAAAAATTTACAAGTTTATTTATTAAAACAATAATTGTGTTTTAATTCCTTTATTTTATTGTAGCTCAAATTTCGACTTTCAATCATCAATGGCAAATAACGCTCCACCACTCCCACATCACGTTTCATGGCTTCGGTCTTTTATGGATCGTTGCAAGCTTGAGAAGCACGGCGCCAATTTTAAAGATTGGGACGCCCAATTGGTGTTGGCCGCGGAACCCGACGATAAGACTCATTATCTTACCATTGCCGCTCCTCCCACTCCCGGTGCTCGTTCATCGGAAGCGACTCGTGAGGCCTATGAGACCTACATGAAAGAATCACATGCTTTAAAGAACGTGCTTATATTTTCGATGGAGCCGGATCTCCAAAGAAGAATGATTAAGCTAGCCACGGCTAATGAGATTTACACTAAGATTGCGACCATGTTTTCGCAAGCTCCTAGGGTAATCCAATATGAGGCGGCCTCCGCATTCTTTGATTTGACCTTAAAGGAAGGTCAAAGGGTTAGTCCTCATGTGCTCAAAATGGTTGAGCTAGCCGAAACCTTGAAGTTGCAAGGGGTGAATGTTCCCGACTCTCTTATTATTGACAAAATCCTTCACTCCCTCAACAAAGTGAAGTCGTATGTTCAATTTCGGGTAAATTATAACATGCGCAATCAAGAAACCTCCTTGGACGAGTTACATAAGATGTTGGTCCAAGCGGAGAGGGATATGGGACTTAATGAGAGTTCCACAAAGGATGTTCTAAATATCGAGACGAAAAGCAAAGGGAAATTTAAGCGCAAGGCTAACAAGGGTAAAAATGTCAAAGCCTTCAAACCCGCATCTCCTAAAGAGAAGACTTTTACGAAAGGTGCTTCTTCATCGTCATCAAAGGTTGATGACAAGTGCCATTATTGCACTAGGATGGGGCATTGGAAGCGCAATTGCCCGAAGTATCTCAATGACCTCAAAGCCGGAAAGGTTCTTGCAGTAGGTATTAATTCTCGTCTAATTCATGTTAATTAATAAATTTTTGTATAGTGATACAAGTTATTGATTCTTACCCGTTTATAAATTGTTTTAAAGGGGCTCCTACCAAAGACAAAGGCAAGGAGAAAGCGAAGGACGCTTAAAGCTCCTTTCATGGAAGGCTATGGTAGCATCCAAGATTGAAGACATAAAAGAGCATGGCTCTATTTTTTCATTTTGATGTCTTCTTTCCTTTTGCATTTTAATTTAAGAACTTTATATTTCTTGTACGACAAGAATCTTGTTGAAACAATGGTTGTAATAGTGGTGACTTGGTTTTCAACCCAAGTCATCGTTTTGTTCTTTATCAAACATGTTGATTTTAAAATGCTTTTATATAACATGAGTAATATGATAGGATCATTATAAAAGTAATACGACTTACTTAAAAACGAGAATTGCATCCCGTGAAATACTTCAAATTCAAACATAAGAACATCAGTTCGTTATAAAATGATTACCTTAAACGAATGAGAGTACTAATGTCTCACTACTCACTTAATTCTTTATCCAATACATTGTTGTCGGGCGAAAATGCTATCCTTCTTAAATAACGGTTATTTT
The DNA here is from genome assembly GCA_029255685.2 of Silene conica. Classification (NCBI taxonomy): domain Eukaryota; kingdom Viridiplantae; phylum Streptophyta; class Magnoliopsida; order Caryophyllales; family Caryophyllaceae; genus Silene; species Silene conica. Next base: position 30,250,878 of record CM055317.2, on the reverse strand, counting down.
AAAGGATAGAGTGGGAGAAATTATACGCCCGCAAACCAATGAAATAAACATAGGATCTTAGAGAAGAGTCCTATAAGGAGTCCTTAAGAAGAACTCTAAAGGATTGGATATAAGAAACTACGAGAGGACACAGAAGAAACTACGCGAGGACACAAAAGGGAAGTGTTCCATATGTTGTCAATAGTTCCCAGAGAGGACAAAGGGAACCACGAGTGTTAACGAAAGAAAATCGTTTCCATGATGTTAATGTTTCTGTTTTATAAAGATAATAGAGGAGAAATCATCTTCCGTTCTCGTGGGAAGGAAAATGAAAATGAAATGTTCATAGCGAGTTGAGAAAATGTTTGAAGTAAATCAAAATGAAATGTTCATTATGAGTTGATAAAATGTTTGAAGTAAATCAAAATGAAATGTTCATTATGAGTTAAGAAAATGTTTGAAGATGTTACCAAAATTACCATGAAGTCAGTGGGAGTTGTTAAACTATAAGATAGATGGTGATTCTTTAAAAGTCAAGGAATATGAGGTTTTCAATTCTAGATCAATGTATGTTAAGAACATAAATCGTAAGTGATTTTATTATATGATAATGAAACGTCACCGATCAGTTAACGAGGTTTGGATTTGAATCCGAGATATGAAAATGTTAATTCATATAACCTTGATTAAAATGCCAAAGATTGAAACAAAACCTTATTTCGATATAAGTTTCTCGAGGAGAACTAATGGATCGAATCTAGGTTAACTACAATATGAATTCTAGTACTTGTTGGGGCTGGTGTCCTTGACAATTAAGTACAATGACTTATTAAATCTCTTTAAGGATCACAAGGGCATACTTTTGTATTATTACCAGTTGATCCACGTTTATCAATAACGGTTGGCTTGCTAGATAAGTTTGACGTTATTGTCATACGGATGGCGGTGATCAACTGGTCCCTATACGTCACACCTATAGGACACGTTTGAGAGATGTGAAGGTATGAAAATACAATCACATTTATGCCGGATATGACTAAACAGTTAGTCAGAGGTATTGACTATTAAATTAGTCAATAAGATGTTGAGATTATTATTTAATACGGATTAAATAATTTTAGCTAATACGGATTGCATGATTAATTCGTAAAATTAAATATAAACGGTTATATTTAATTAAATATTGTATTCGCGTATTAATATAAACAGTTATATTAATTTGGGTAATTATACAATATCGTAATTTTATCAGACCATTATTAATACATCGACTGCATTAATATCTGATAACATGCATACGATTTATAAACAAAACCCGCGAATAAAGTTTAGCTAAATGGGTCGAATCACAAATTAGAATAAGGTAAGAGTGGAAAGCCCACTCCTACCCTATTGGAAATTTCGGCCAAAAGAGCTACATAAGGAGGAGGACTCTCCTTATGTCAGGGACTCTTGTTTCACTGTTTAAACAAATCTCAAGGAAAAATTAGGGTTTTGAGAGCTTTCTTCTCCCAAAACCTCAGATCTCACATCTAAAACCTAAATAGCTCTCCCAATATTGCAAGGCAGTTGGAGAGGATTTCTAGCACACGCGGCCACGTCTCATTCTAAGTCTTGGGTGCAAGTTATAGGAGGGAATTTGTGTTAATTCCTGTTCTTAGGCCTTTCGCACAAGGACCAAAGGTTGATTTCTTTTTCATGCTTTTTATTAACTTACGACTATAATCACAATTGTATGTTTCATTATAATCCTGCAAGTTTGGGGCGAATACATGCTTTATTCCCCACAAGTGGTATCAGAGACAGGCCATGAAAATTTTACCTTTGTGTTTTTCGTAAGTTTTAAAACCTGAAAAACCGTCTTCTGCCGCTAAGTCAGTCGATCGACCCCCCGTTGCGGTCGGTCGACCGCCTCCTGCGTGTTTTTCTGTTTCGACAGTTTATCTTTTGTGAGAAATCGTGTTCAGAAACTCGGTTTCGTGTTTTGTGGTCGGTCGACCTGTTTTTCGGGTCGGTCGACCATTCTGTTTAAAAAAAAAAAAAAAAATTTTTTTTTCCGCCAGGTGGTCAGTAGACCTGTTTATTGGGTCGGTAGACCACCCCTGTAACAGACTCATTTTTTTTTATTTTCCGAAAATAACATGTTTTATTTTCACATGGCCTTTAGTAATATACTATATACGGAAATAGTATATTATTAATTTTGTGAAACGGTTCACCCTCGTTTGATACATATTATTTTAAAATGGTTTAAAATAATAGGATTATAAACTTATTAAAATTAAAGTGGTTAAAACGGTATAATCACATAATTTTAATCCTAAAAGGTGGTTTGGTAAAAATTTGTTAATCATAATAACAGTATTATGTCATGTATGAATTTTAATTTAGTTGATGCATTTTATTTATCGTCTTGTTGAATGTCTAATGAATGCTTTCAATAACGTATTTAATTTTGCAAACGGTTGTAACTTAGTGTGGCCTTAGAAGATTGTGTCACCGTAATGATGGGACACAGTCTTGCTTGTAATCTTTAGATCTTGAATCTCCGTTTTGGGTTTTTGCCATGTAATTACTTTTGTATTTAAATTAGAATGTATCTAGGACTACTTTTGTAATTTAAATTAGTAATTTTGTGAAGACCAAAGACAAGACGGAGACCGGATGCTCACTCCCGCTGCAAGGACCAAGATGGAACATCAAGACAAGCTTCTAGGGTCCAACGGTGGATTCCAAGTTATTTTATGTTTATTTTGGTAGGATAGGCCACACTAGGACTTTTTATTTACGTTTATTGCTTTCATTTTATGCTTTCATCGATAATAGCTTGCATCATATTCCGCCTAAAACCAAACCACCTATATCATGCCGGAAAACTGACTCATGTAGAGGTTACGCATTAGTTTTCTGTGACAATACAGATGTCACATGTCAATTGCAAAGCCATCACTTTATTTAATTCATTCACGCATTTGCTAGATATTAGTTCACTTAATATGAATAAATAAAAGTTGATGGGGTCTTCCTCGTATAACCAAAAATTGAGACTAGTCTTTATAAATCAGCCTCCCATGAATCCCTTCTTCGTCGGTAGGCATAATATGACCCCTTCTACGTCGGGTAAGTGGGAACAGATGATTTATTTTATCTCAACATCATGGTCACTCGATACTATCTAGTGACTGAGATGGACTAATAGATAGGATTTACGGAAATCTATCGACCAAGAGTTCCAACGATTGGAATTAGCCAAACTGTGGGCTTATCAATATACGGAAATTGAGTCTTGGGATCATTTATATAATTCTTGAGGGAGATCAATTATATAAATGCATGAGTCTACGAGTTTAAATTCAATTTAATATAGACTTAAATCACAACAATGAGTTGCTTATATGGTTTTGTTTTATCTTCTTTTCAGTCTATAACACGTTCAATTAAACTGCTGTATAACTAATTGGCTGGTGAAGACCCAATGCCAAATGCCAAGCTAGCACGTGAATCCTGGCTAAAAGCCTTCATGGACTCCATGAATCAGTCCACAAGACTGAGGAATGATGGATCAAACTTCTCTGACTGGGAGGCAGCACTACGGAATGCTGCCATTGCTGACGGAAAGCTCAAGTACTTAACTGAGCCCATTCCGCCACACCCAGGAACTGGAGCTAGAGCTAACGAAGTTCGCGCTCATAGCGACTTCGTCATGGAAGCGGGTGCGATAAAGAACGTACTCATCTATGCAATGGAATCCAATTTGCAAAGACGCTTCATAACCCATGGTGCAAACAAGATTTTCACCACGCTCACTAACGAATTCTCAAAGGCTCCGAGAATCGTTTCTTATGAGCATACCTGTCGCTTCTTTGAGGCGAAACTCCAGAAGGGCCAAGCTGTTAGCCCACATATTCTTCACATGATTGAGAATATCGAGAAACTGGAGGCCCTAAACTGCAAGATCAGTGAGAACATAATCGTTGATCGAATGCTTCATTCACTTCATGATGGGTTCGCCCTCTTTAGGGCCAACTATTACATGAATGACATGAAGAAGACTCCTCATGAGCTCCACTCCCTTCTCGTACAGACCGAGAAGGATCTGAAATTAAGTGGGAGCGTGAAGCAAGATGTTCTCATGATCTCCAGTAAGGGTAAGGGTAAGGGTAAAGCTAAAGCTCAGGGCGACCTAACAGTAGGCAAGCCCAAGTTTAAGAAGTCAGGATTTACTAAGAGTGGGCGAGGTGAGTCAAGCAACTCACAGGGCAAAACAAAGAGCATGGATACTAGCATGGAATGTCACCATTGCCACAAGACTGGGCATTGGAGGCGCTCATGCCCCGTGTATCGTGAGGACATTAAGGCAGACCGCGTTACTCCTGTTGGTATGTCTTCTTCTTCTTTTATTCACATGATTGATATTAACCATGCAAGTTACGGAACTTGGGTACTAGATACTGGTTGTGGTTCTCATCTATGTAATCATGTGCAGGGCCTCCGAAACCAAGAACCCCTAATCAAGGGTGAGGTTGACCTGCGTGTCGGGAATGGAGCACGTGTTGCTGCAATCTCGAGGGGAACATACGTAATCCAGCTTCCAAGTGGATTCGAGTTATCTTTATATAACTGTTATTATGTTCCTTGTTTGTCCAAAAACATTATTTCAGTTTCTGCGCTTGACAAACTCGGTTTTTCATTTGTAATAGAGAATAATAGCTGTATTTTCTCCTTACACAATATGATTTATGGCAAGGCAGTTTCCATGAATGGAATTTATGTTTTAGATCAAACCACCGAGATATTAATTGTGAATAATAAAAGGTTAAAGGTAGGTGACAAAGATCAAACTTACTTATGGCATTGTCGTATGGGACACATAAATGAGAAACGCGTAAAACAGCTCATACAGAACGGAGCTATCTCTCCCTTTGATTTCGAATCATATGGCACGTGTGAATCATGTCTCATCGGCAAGATGACTCGTATTTCCTTCAAAGGTGTTGGAATGCGCGCTGCCGACCTATTAGGACTCATACATACGGACGTATGTGGCCCTATGTCGATCAACGCACGAGAAGGCTATAGGTATTTCATCACTTTCACGGATGATTTGAGTAGATATGGCTATGTCTACTTGATGAAACATAAAAGTGAATCCTTTGACAAGTTCAAAGAATACCAGAATCGGGTGCAGAACCAGCTGGGTAGAAAGATTAAAGCACTACGTTCTGATCGTGGTGGTGAGTATCTTTCACACGAGTTTGATCAACACCTTAAAGACTGTGGCATCGTGCTACAGTTGACTCCACCTGGAACACCACAATTAAATGGTGTGTCCGAACGGAGAAATCGAACTCTACTCGATATGGTTCGATCCATGATGAGTCACACCGTCGTGCCTGATTCATTGTGGGGCTATGCTCTTTTGTCGGCCGCTCTATTACTTAACCGAAGTCCGTCTAAAGCTGTTGACAAGACTCCATACGAATTATGGAAGGGAACGGTCCCTAACTTGTCCTTTATACGGGTTTGGGGCTGCGAGGCTTATGTCAAGTGGAGACACGAGGATAAGCTCGGCCCGCGATCGGTCAAGACATACTTTATAGGTTATCCAAAGGGAACTTTTGGTCATTACTTCTACTCGCCAACCGAACAACGTGTTTTTGTTGCGGCTAGTGCGACGTTCTTAGAGAAAGAATTTCTCGAGAACAAGTCGAGTAATAGAACCTTCGAGTTATCGGAGGTTCAAGAACCAACTGCCGAACAACCATTGGAGGAAACAGTTCCTTCAACCGAGGCTGCGGTAGATATTCCTGAGGAACTTAGGAGGTCGGGAAGAGTCTCTATTCCTCCGGACAGATACATTGGTATGGTCGAGGAACATGATACAGATGACGTCTTACTCCTAGAGGGTAATGAACCCACAACCTTTAAAGGTGCCATGACTAGTTCTGACTCAAAGCTATGGCTAGAAGCCATGCAATCCGAGATGGACTCCATGTATGAGAACAACGTGTGGGATCTTGTTGACCTACCTGCAAAGGTACGTCCCCTTCAATGCAAATGGCTTTACAAGATAAAGCATGCCGTGGAAGGACAACAAGATATCCACAAGGCTAGACTAGGTGGTAAAGGTTTCACTCAAGTGCCAGGCTTGCACTATGATGAGATCTTTGCACCCGTAGTCATGCTACGTTCCATTCGGATTATCTTAGCGATCGCCGCATTTCATGATTATGAAATATGGCAAATGGACGTTAAAACCGCCTTCTTAAACGGTTATTTGGAGGAAGAGTTTTACATGGTACAACCCGAGGGTTTTATCGATCCAGCACATCCTAAGAAAGTTTGCAAGCTTAAGCGTTCCATCTATGGACTTAAGCAAGCATCGCGGAGTTGGAATCATCGCTTCGACCAAGTGATAAAAGAGAATGGGTTCATTCGATCAGTCGAGGAACCATGTCTCTATATCAAGTCGAGTGGGTGCAAGATTGTATTCCTAGTACTGTATGTCAACGACATACTCTTGATTGGGAATGACATACCTCTCTTATCTTCGGTTAAAGCATGGTTGAAAAACCATTTCCAGATGAAATATCTGGGAGAGGCACAAAGAATTTTGGGCATCCGTATCTACAGGGATAGATCACGACGGATGTTGTCTCTCAGTCAGGAGTCTTATATAGAGAAGATTCTAGAGAGATTCAGCATGACGAACTCCAAGAAAGGGTTCCTTCCTATGACTCCTGGGCTTCACTTGAGCAAGACTCAAGAAGCTAAGTCACTGGAAGAGAAAGAGCGCATGAGTCGGATTCCTTATGCTTCGGCAATAGGATCGATCATGTATGCCATGATATGCACACGTCCTGACGTTGCATATGCATTGAGTATGACAAGTCGATTCCAAGCTCATCCAGGTGAACAACACTGGATGGCCGTGAAAAACATTCTTAAGTACCTACGGAGGACTAAAGATTGGGGATTGACTTACGGAGGCGACTCGACGCTCTGCGCCACGGGTTACGCAGATGCTAGCTTCCAAACGGATCGAGATGACTCGAAATTTCAGTCTGGATTCGTTTTTACTCTTAATGGCGCTGCTGTCAGCTGGAAAAGTTCTAAACAGAGTGTTACAGCAGATTCTACGACTGAGTCCGCGTAAAAGAAGATATTCATTGATAAGATCGCTACGGATGACAACATAGCTGATCCTCTCACTAAAGCATTACCACGTGATAAGCATGAAGGGCACATTCATTCCATGGGAATCGGATGTGTTCCTAAGTTGTAGTACTCTTTTATGAATTCATGTAATAATTCATTTTCTCGTGTACTCTATTCAACCTTATTGTTATGATATAAAATGTTTTGTTTCTCATGTGGAATTGTACGCCAATTTTGAACACCACAAAGTGAACTGATTAACATTACATCGTTTTGGTCCTTGATTACCCACTTGAGCTGATAACTCAGGTAATCATTTTGTGACGTTGGTTGATGGTGGGTTCAACGAGCCATAAGTCACGTGGATGACTGACCAATCATAAAGGCGAGTTATACGGATATCTCGTAGGACACCCCGTGACAACGTTATGGAGTCCTAAATGTTTTATAACATTGGGTGCCTGGTCGTGGATAAGACCTCCATAGTGTTCCTTAGAGTCGAGTCTTTTGACCTTCAACTGTCTCTTGAGATTAAGACAGATTTTGGGTAACTTTGGTTTCTTTCCCACGGTCACCGTAACAGGGGCCAAGAGGATTTTTTCTGGGTTATTTCATGCTGGGCGATATCGGCAGGATTCGAGTTGAGGGAAATATCCAAACCCTTATCAGGATTTTATCATTTCTCAGGGCCACTCGAGGAGTAGTAACTGAAATGCATGGCCATGCTCGAATACAGATTCGTTTTATCAGTTAAGTTACTCTCTAGTCGGGGAAACCACTCTTGATACAGATCGCTTGTGAGATACGACCTTTGCGAATGCGGATTTGCAAATTGTCTTACATTGAGTGGGAGAAATTTTAAAAGGATATGAGATTCGGTTATCGCACCTACACTTGTACGGACAAGTGGGAGTTTGTTGGAGCTTGTGTCCTCCACATGTAGTGTGATAACGTCATTGCACATACCCTTGTACGGACAAGTGGGAGATTGTTGGGGCTGGTGTCCTTGACAATTAAGTACAATGACTTATTAAATCTCTTTAAGGATCACAAGGGCATACTTTTGTATTATTACCAGTTGATCCACGTTTATCAATAACGGTTGGCTTGCTAGATAAGTTTGACGTTATTGTCATACGGATGGCGGTGATCAACTGGTCCCTATACGTCACACCTATAGGACACGTTTGAGAGATGTGAAGGTATGAAAATACAATCACATTTATGCCGGATATGACTAAACAGTTAGTCAGAGGTATTGACTATTAAATTAGTCAATAAGATGTTGAGATTATTATTTAATACGGATTAAATAATTTTAGCTAATACGGATTGCATGATTAATTCGTAAAATTAAATATAAACGGTTATATTTAATTAAATATTGTATTCGCGTATTAATATAAACAGTTATATTAATTTGGGTAATTATACAATATCGTAATTTTATCAGACCATTATTAATACATCGACTGCATTAATATCTGATAACATGCATACGATTTATAAACAAAACCCGCGAATAAAGTTTAGCTAAATGGGTCGAATCACAAATTAGAATAAGGTAAGAGTGGAAAGCCCACTCCTACCCTATTGGAAATTTCGGCCAAAAGAGCTACATAAGGAGGAGGACTCTCCTTATGTCAGGGACTCTTGTTTCACTGTTTAAACAAATCTCAAGGAAAAATTAGGGTTTTGAGAGCTTTCTTCTCCCAAAACCTCAGATCTCACATCTAAAACCTAAATAGCTCTCCCAATATTGCAAGGCAGTTGGAGATGATTTCTAGCACACGCGGCCACGTCTCATTCTAAGTCTTGGGTGCAAGTTATAGGAGGGAATTTGTGTTAATTCCTGTTCTTAGGCCTTTCGCACAAGGACCAAAGGTTGATTTCTTTTTCATGCTTTTTATTAACTTATGACTATAATCACAATTGTATGTTTCATTATAATCCTGCAAGTTTGGGGCGAATACATGCTTTATTCCCGACAGTACTATATGACCGTGTTCATATGGATGACATGTCATGAGTTTTAAGAAAACAGTGGGAGCTTCCTTAAAGTAAGGAGACTCGAGTCGAGTATAAAAGACTTGAAGTGTACTTGAATAAGATCATATTATGCGAAAAAATATGAGTCAAAAGGAAACCGGAATTTGTAGGTTTAAAAGATGTGAAGATAGGGTATATTCACATAGCAAACCATTAATACAAATTGATGTATGATCATCAAAGATTGTCTATGTGAAGCAGCAATAGCGTATTGATTGTTTGCACATGACAATCACTCTTATCGTTTGAGTTATTATTATTATTATTATTATTAACTCACAATTTATACTTTGTGAAATCCAAATGGGTTGTAAGAGACAATTTGAACCCCGTAAAGTGAACTAGATTAACTTAGTATAGCCCATAGTCGCTTGTATGAGGTGACGTCTCGAAGCGACTAGAATGTGAGGCGATTGATGGCAAGTTCAAATGTCATAGAGTCATATGGGATGACTAGTCGATCATATAGGCAGACTGCAAGAGGCACTTTGTCGGGCATTTAGTGACCGCTTATAGAGTTCTGCAAATTTTATAATTAGCCTGGTCGTGGCGAGAGCTACTATATTATTCACATAAGTCAATTCTTTGACTTGAGACTGTTCGCCCAAGGTGACACAGCCTCAGATTGGCTTTGATTTTAGCTCTACGATCAACCGTTAAAGGGGGTCAAATGGGCTTCTTTTGGGTCATGATGGACTGTGTTAGTCGAAGGGAACAGTAGGATTGGAATTGTCCAACCCCTTGTCAGGGTTGTCTTAAATCTCAAGGCCACTCGAGGAGAAGTTTAGCTGAAAAATGCGTGGCCACGCTCGGAAGGTATCTATGGTAGATAATTCCGGTCAAAGCAGTTAAATCTCCAGATCGAGAAAAACCGCTCAAGATATGATCAAATGCAAGTACGACCTGGAAGACACCGTGCATTGAGTGGGAGATGACGTAATAGGATAAGAGAATTGGTGACGCACACTTGTCGAGTACAAGTGGGAGATTGTTGGGAAATGTGTCCTCAACAATTGTGCGATCACGATAGTGATAAAAATCATTGTCATAAATCTTATGAAAAGAATATGCAAGGGACGATCCGATATTTGATATAGTCAACTGACTAACATTAATCGGTAATGATTGACTAACTAGAGTTTGACATTACTGTCGTATGACGGTGGTGGTCAGTTGATCCCTTTAGGTCACACCTATAGGACTAACCCCTTAAATAAATATTGATTAATTGTATAGGATACAGATTGATCGATATTCTTAAAACCGTATATCGTGAATTCAGAGGTTGAATCTTAAAGTAAGATTTATATTTGAAATTGAAATGTGTCAATTGTCAAATATTAATCGATATTTTAGAAATATCGAAATTAGAATATGAATGGTTAATGGTTATAACAAACGTTGTTAATATATCGTATCAACGATTATTACGATAACCATATGTTGGGACGGTAATTACGAATTACTAAAATAATTTGTTAAATATGATTTAAGTAATTTAGAAATAATATTTACATGATAAATATATTTTAAATTAATACAATTGTATTTTTTGACATAGGATGTCACATATCACACAATTGTACAAATTACAATTTGTAAAATGAAGGTCCATTTTACATCTAATGTGTCGTGTGGTTTAGTAAGGTAAATGGGTTTGCATTTTATAATTAAATCATTCCTAAAAATATAATGATGATGTAGGTATGATGCCTAAGTGTAGGCATGCAACCCTAAGACTCTAAGTAAGACAAAGAGCATCTAACCCTTATGAAATGCACTACCACACGCCTAAAACCATTCACCAACAATATATATATATATATATATATATATATATATATATATATATATATATATATATATATATATATATATATATATATATATATATATATATATATATATATATATATATATATTACACTTGAATTCCAACCTTCATGCAAAATATTCTAGTGTAATAAAATTAAAACCTCTAAAAATATTATTCACATAATATTCATACTACATATTCTTGTAGTATTTTTAGTAGACTAATAAAGAGAGTATTAGTTTACGGTTTTAAGATTACCGATTCCGTCACCTAGCTCGTGCTCGTGTCTTGGTGTTTAAGGGTAGGTCTTGGTGCATCGTAAAGGAGGCAAGCTAATTTGGTTGCTCCGTGGTGGATCGTCCTCGCACTTTTCGGACCGGGTGTAAGAATACGATTCTCCTTATTTCCGCTTTTATTTTGCATGCATAAAATCTTGAGTATAAATTAATAAGAGATTAATTAAAACATACTCGTAAATAATTAGTAAGACTACATTATTAGGATAACAAGTATGGATCTCGTTTTTCCTTCAGACTTCATGCAGGTTTTACCTGTTATACCTAAAAGTACATTACAATAAGCAATAAATGTCAGTTTTGTTATGTCTTCATTATGGTCGAAGCTTGAAAAAATGCATTTGACTATAGATATGAGGGTCATGCGTGATCCTGCTTTTAACGATTTTGTTCTTCGTGTTGGTGATGGTTCTCATCCTTATGAAAATGGAAAAGACATCAAGTTACCAAGAGCGATTGTCATATATGGAACACACGAAACTTTAGTAATTGAGCAACTAATTGATGCAATTTATCCTGATATACAGCTAATTACTACAAATTCATCGCTGCTGACGGGAAGAGCGATACTTACTCCGAAAAATGAGGATACCAACGCAATAAATTCCATATTGGTTTCTCGACAAGAAGGCGAAGCATTTACATACAAAAGCTTTGACGAAGCCGTAGACGTGGCAACAGAGCAGTATCCTGCGAAATTTCTTAATACACTGCAGCCTAGCGGTCTTCCACCACATGAGTTAGTCATGAGAAAGATTGTCTTGTAATTTTGTTGAGGAACTTAGATCCTATTTCCGGTCTTTGTAATGGTACAAGACTCGTGTAGAGCCTTTGCTAGAAATGTTATAGATGCTGAGATTGTTGTGGGTCATCACAAGGGATTAAGAGTTTTCATACCTAGAATTCCACTCCGGCCTTCTCCCGCAGACACATTTCCTTTTCACATCAGAAGAAAACAATTCCCTATTAGGTTAAGCTTTGCGATGACTATTAACAAAGCACAAGGAAAGACACTTAATAGAGTTGACATATATCTGCCACGTCCTGTGTTCTCGCATGGTCGGTTGTATGTGGCACTTTCCAGAGCAACACAAAATTCTGACATCACAATTGCCATCTTACCACATTGTGTTGCAAGTGATAGTTGGAGACGTACTAGAGATATTGTATGTTACGAAGTGCTAAAAATTGCAAGATAAAGCTAAATACGCATATAAACATTTTCTTTTTTTTCGTAAATTAATGTTAATATATGTATTTTTTTTCGTATTTTTTAACCTATTATTTTACTTTTCTTGAAGTGTTTATTTTGCAGTTACTAAATAAATCAATAGTTCGATACATAATATTTCAAATAAATACTAAAACAAAATTAACTACTGCTATTATATTATGTTTACTTTGATAGATAAAAATGGGTAAGCTTGTTACAAACATACGACAAACGTCATATATAGTAAATATTTGTAAGAAACAAATAAATCTATAAAGCAAAAATATTAATCTACAATATTAATATATTATTTATTCGGTATCACTTTTTTTGGTCCAATATTAATGTTTAAGTTTCGTTAAATTGTTCGCTTTACTTTTTCTTAAGAATTTCTAAAACATATTTTCAGTATCGTAGTAGTACTCATACTTTGCAGAATACAATGGCTCCCCCAAGAATTCCACTTGCCTAAATAACCGATCGTGGCAGAAAGTTTAATGTTGTTGTCGGACTTGATTCCCTACTTGCAGCTAAAAAATCATTTCGTGGAGAAGATACACTTCAAAATTTATTGTTTACCGATAAAAGGTATCATAATATTAAAGAAATTAAACTTTCGCAAATTAAATGTTTATAGATATCTTATTTTGTATTCGTAATTATAAAACAGGGAATGGAAATGCCTGTTGTAATCTTTGAAAAAGATATTGGTGATTTTAAAAAGGTTTTACACGAAGGCCATGAATATGAGATTCAAAATTTAACTATCGCACTTATTCCTGAGCAGTACAGATTTGGCAATCAAAAGTAACAAATCTACAACCCCTATAAATGTGCAAACTTGGTAAATTATGAACAGTAGGCCAGTAACTTTCGTGCCTTGCATGTGATGAACAGCGTTGCCTTTGTCATCTTCTTCCTTCAGCCATTATAAATACCGGAACATTCATGCTCTGTTCTTTGTTTAGAAGGTAATTGACTGTTTGCCGTTAGTATGTTGTTTTTTTTATTTCGTTTGGTTTCTTTATTCATTTTTTACATTTGCTTAAGTTTAATTATGTTGCTTTTGTTAGGATTATTACCGGAAATTATCGAGAAATAATACTTCCTAATCGATCCCTGTTTACACTGTTTTTGGGTGTTTTTACATTGTCTGTTTCTTAGGCTGGTTAATAATTACTAATCTTTTCTTGTTTTCTGTAAAATTAATGATTACTAATCGTTCCTTGTTTTCTCTGTTTTAGGTGGTTAGAGTGTGATTCGGTATGCCTATGAATAACGTTGATGAGGTGCATTATCTTCAAGAACGGATTGATGGTATTGTTGATGGATTTCGTCCTTTGTTCCATCGTTTGATGGTTGTTCTGAACAACGATGTTATTTGGAATCTCATGAGGCGGGAGGGTTTCGGTCTTTCATCATTGGAATTTACAATGACTCGCCGGTACAAGGTTCAAAGACCTGTTATTCCTGATGAGAATATAACTAAGGGTATGTTTAATACGCTTTGCTTTAATTATAAGTATGATTCAGTTTCTTTGCTTTTAGGACTTTTGATTAACTTTCTCTGGCTGTTCTGAAAATCCTCTTCATGTATTTGATAATTTTGCTACTTCTTCTCAACTGCTTAATATCTTTGTTTCTTGATCTTTTCACCAGTTTTGTCGTCCTGGGAAATCTTGTTTTCTGATTTCCATTGAATTAGTTACCTGGTTATTGGTTGAGATTACATATTCTGAGATTACATATTCTCCTTAGTTTCTTTATCTATATGCTTGCTCTTTTATGTATTGTCAACTGCATATTCTATTTATTTTTTGATCTTTACACATCTTTTATCAACTTGAGAGTTCTCACTTTCTGATTTAAATTGAATTGGTTATCTGATTATTGATTGTGCTTACATATTCTGTGATTTAGGGACTTTTGGTTTGACTTTTGCTGCTGCTCTCTGATGTAAATTGATTTAGTTACCTGATTATTGATTATGCTTGGTGTCAATACTTAAATAGTTAACCTAATTATTGATACTGCTCACATATTATGTGATTGACATTATTTAAGTTAACTGACATAGTTGTGTTATTGTGTTACACAGAAGTTGGTGCGATGAAAAGGGTTGAATTAAGCAACTTAGAGGTTGAGGTTGTTGAGTTCTTCAAGAGATGTGAAACTATTGTTCCTCATATGACTCTATATCATTTATGCATGGCTACAGGTGAGGTATTCGGAACGAACTTTAACAAGCTTGATATATATGAAATCTATTATAGTCATCTGGAAGAAGAGTTATGGAAGCCAAATTGTTCCTCGTCTGATGGTTGTTCTACGGATTAGGGGTTATAGTGGTTTAGTGATTCTCGCTGATGAAATTGTGATGTATTATCTTAGTTGTTGTGTGATTAGTTGTGGGTGGAGGTTGCGTTTCAATCTCTATGGAGATGTGATTTGTTTTGCAACGTTGCTGTAATATCTGGTGCTGTATTTTTTAACATATGTTTAATAATAGTTTTAGTTAATTTAACATGTATAATTGTCTTATCCGCAAACTATAATGATAATGGTGTATTCAGAAACTTATCATTTATTACTGAAATCTTTGATCTTGATATTGTAGGGTGTTTGCCTAGGTAAGTAGGGGTGTTGTCTCGTCAGGAGACCTTACTTTTGCCCATACTCTAAGTACTAACAACCACTATAGTAGTATTGTTTATCTAAGTTTGCAAGCAACTTAAAAAGTATGGAGATATTTCCACTGTACACTTTTATGTACTATATTATGGAAGCATAAGCTGAGATTGTGTCTGTCCATTTACTAAGCTGATTATTATAGCTAATGATGAAAATTTTAAGTAATGTCTATACAGTCTTCCTATGTTGATAGATGGCTTTTGGTTAATTCTGAGTATTGTTGAACAATTACGATGGCTTGCTTTGTTACACACAACTGGAATTATATATAACTATCAAGTATGATAGATGGAGATAGACATTTCTGGTACATTGTTATTTATTTGTTCATATAAATACCTTTACCAGTTTCGCTATTGAAGGATTGTTATGGGTTGCGCGACCATTGCTATCGGGAGGTTGTATGTTGAACTCATGTGTTACATGGTTCTGCGTTGGAGAGTTGTCTGTTAGATGTGTATAATTGCGGATATTATTTATGTCATCTTCTGAATACACACAATCGGCGATCTTATTTATAAGATTTATATCCATCCCAGTTGTATTTTTTTTTTTAAAAAAAGGTCTTGTAGTTCGACTGACTCATTTCCACATGTTTGTAATTCGGCTTTGGTAAAAGACATAAAAAATGCTTATAAGTCTTGATCAGACTTAGCTCTTACATTGACAATTATGTTTTTTTTATAAGATGTGGCTAAACATCAAAAGAGACCATCGTTGGGTGAATGAACTACCTATTTGGTCTTCTCAGAGGGTACCATTATAGAGTGAATATTAACTACTGGTGTTTCGTACCAAAAAAAAAAAAAACTACTGGTGTTAAATTTATACCATGTGTTTGTAAGAGCTTCTGTCTAATAATCTTTACTTGAGGAAGCGTGTGAGTGGATTTTGACCTATGTTCTTCTATAATTGTAGGCATGTTTGTACGACTTACATTTCAGCTTATGCATCCCGTTTGCAGTCCCTATGTCGCCTCATTTGTTCAAAAAGTTCGTGACAAATATTTCACTGGTGTATAAACTTTACATCTACAACCTGTTTACAGACCTTATGTCGCCTCATTTATACAAAAAAGGTAATGACAAATATGTCACTTGTGTATAAACTTGACATATATTTTTTCGATTCAAGGGGGATAATACTGTTAAATATGGAAAACTGACGTTTTGTTTGGAGCCTAAATTATTTGACGCTGTTATGTTGGTTATGAAGTATATGAATTGCCATGGGCAATAACGATGGCTGTTTATAAACAATTCGACATTGTAGTTATTGATAGTTACTTTATCATGTTGTAATAAGTTAATATTTGTATCTGACACAGACTTTGCAACTTAAACGACCAGATATTAACTTAATAAGTACATTTACCTATAAAATTTGATACAAATCTTGTTGTGCGTGCCATAGTCGGGATTGGTTATTCATACGTAGGATATTATTAGTTTGGGTGTAAGAGATGTCACTAATTATATTTTGTATGTCTGAATTAGGTTCTGTAAGTTATACCTGGGATACATTCACATTGTCACATAATAGGCTTTATTATTTGGTCTGATGCAAGTAATTGGTCTGTGGTCTTCTAACTTTTGCGTTAGATACTAATGTTATGTTTGTTTTTCTGACTTAAATTATTACCTTACCTCTATGACCAGATTTTATAGATTAACCATTCTTACACTCAATTCTGTACACTAGGTAATGTAATTGTTGTACTTTTCCTATATCTAGGGGATTTGTTTAGTTACTATCCATCTATATCTTTTAAATAACTGATACACAGTAGTTATAGAACCATACCTTTCTGTTGCAGTCTTTATATAGGCTAAAGAGTTAATATCTTGGCATTCTGTAGTTTCATTATCTATAATTCATTATCCTAATTTATGTTTGTTTGAATCGAACTCTAATCATGCAGTTTTAAATTGTTTGGTATATAGTTGGTTTTAATTTGTTTGGTTGTGTTGTGAAATGGATTTTACTAATTTTAATAAGCTTGATAAGTGTGCTATTGTATTCTGAACTATTGTCTTACATATCTGAAGGCTTTCTTCGACGATTCTGTTTAGGTGGATGATTGTTATTGTTTAATTGTTTGTTATTTAAATTGGGTGGAGGGTGGGGTGGCCTAACATCATGAGCTGTGGTAAACTTCTATTCCTATGTATATAGCATGTATGTTTTTTTTTCCTCGGGATTCTGGTAGACCGTGAAATGTAAATTGAGTTTTTGTTTAGTACCTCGTTCTGTTTCATTGTAAATTACTTTCAAACTTTGTTGTGAAGGTACTAACTTATAGCTCAATTTCATAGCTATTTGGCATGATGTCACTTTACCTACATATTCTTGATTATATATTTCCCTGCATTCATTTTGCTTTCGTAATGATTGTTATATTTGCTGAAATTGCATATGGCGCTTGCTACTCCATTACAAATAGTGGTTCCTTACCATCCTTTACTTAAACAGATCACTGCTGAACTGCAGTTTCCTGAACCTGCGTATTATGTTCTAGATTTATCTGAAAATAGCGTTTACGTCGTAGTGGAAACGAGGTTTCGTTATCGTTCTACTAATAAGCCTGAAAGGTTAACATATGTGTGCGAACGTGCAGTTACGCTTGAAGACTCATGTGAGTTGCTGCTAAAAAAGCTGTCCACAACCTTATTCGACGATGGGCATTAGTTGTTGAGGACTTCTCGTTCGAGAGGTGTGATGTACTTAAGCATTGCAGTGAATTATATCATTTGAAGCGCAGAGAACTCCAGAGTATCTACAAGAATGCTTCGAACTGTGGAGTAGGTGGAACTACATGTGGGCAGCGTGTCAGTAATAATCACATTTATTTGGAATATGTGCCTTTACTTAGGAAGATTATCAAAACCCTACTAATACAGTGTACTCCGTTAGAGTCTGTTATGCATTCTGCTGGGAACTACAGCGCTTGGATTACTATTTTGTCTTCGGCCAGCCTTACCTATAACCCAATATTTATTGTATCGGGGCGTGAAACTCTTGCTGATGCCAGGAACTGTTTAGCTAAGAAGGTTGTCATGTACTTGGCATCAGCTTACAACCTTGAAATTATTGACGTGAATTATCAATCTTCAGAGTCTGAAATGGCTGCATTGTTATATAACCTTGAGATAAAGAGTTATTTGACTATGAGGGGGCGGATGTATGAGATATTTGATGAGCCTACTTTTTCCAATAATCTTATTGAGCGGGATGAATTTGCATCTGACTATGGAGTTGATGACACTGCAATTATTACGCCAGCCTCTCCCACGAAGGACACAGTGCATACCCGTTTTGGAAGTCCTGATAATGTCGTATACTGCCTGTCAGGTCCCTTTCCTGTTCCTTATTTGCTACCAGCAGTACGTGACTCGGGCTGCTGAAGTAGAGTGGATGTTTAGTTATCTGAATCTGGTTGAATGATGTGCGTGGCTTCGAATTCTGGATATGACATTTTGTGACACTGAGATAATGCTCTCTCTAGCTCATCTGTTATTGCTTTTGATTAGCTATTTTTTTTTGACAGTGGTAGCATCACTGAACATTGTGATGTATCACTTCTGGTATTCTCATGTATGCACGTTCTGTTGTTATTGGAAGATTAATGATTATGTTGAATGTCTGTATTGTCTGTACATGGCTAACGTAGAATTCCATTAGATCCGTTTCTAATGCATAGCTATATAATATATAGATTGGTTTTTAGCAGGAATTGCTTATGATTGTGTGAACATGATCAGTAACAAATGGGATGTAATTACTATAGTCTTGTCGGTCTAAACATGTCTTAGGATAGGGTTGGCGATGACTCTTAGTGGATAGACTGACGAATCTACAGATATTTCTAAATAATGATAAATGTATCCAGATTACTTCTTTTCAGTTAACTGTTGTCTAAAAACAACGGACGTTACAATAGTTATTACGTTTGCATTCTTCAATAGTCATAGTTTCTATACTTTCCGCGTTAGTGGAGTGTACGTCAATCTAAATAAAACAAGGCTACGCCATTGAGTATGTTTGACTGACCGTGATATCTACGCTGTAGTTTGTATTTGTTCTAATTTATAAATGTTTATATAGAGTGTTTAAATATTGCTGAATGTTATCCTCCATTCACTTTGGATAGTTAAACGCGTCTATAACTACAGCTGCGGTACTGTGGTGTTCAGAAACTTTACCGGTTGAGCTTTAGGGTGTGAACAGTTTAGATTTGAAGATGGTTAGGATACAATGTAGTTAACTGATTGCTGGATATGTTTATAGTACATACTTGTAGATATGCACAAGTAATGTCCTGTCAGAAAATCTTAACTTCCCCCATATTGTCAATCAAACTTTTCCTCTATTTGTGAGTTTATATAATCATTAAAGCTTGTTTACAATTAATATAAATTGCCGCAGATGTTATTCTAAAAGTTGTATGTATACTTCTTGCAAACTCATTTACAAAGGTCTGTTTTTATTTCATTTCTTATTTTATTGTTGGTGCATAATGTTTGTGAGTTTGTTTTGTCATATTTAATGTTTGTTAGTAGTCGTAATACAGAATGGCACAGTTGAGGCAGAGCGCTAGATCCCTTGCAGGCAGAGATGGTGGGTATTCTTTGAGAGTTAGGGTTATTGAGACAATCAGCATACATGGTTCGTTAGGTGCGTGTGATCTCGAGTGTCAACTAATTACGTTTGAAGATGAAAAGGTAATTATTTACAGACCTTGACTATATATTATATATGTTTATGACATTGTAGAACTAACTTGTGTGGTCTATTTTGGGACATTATCGTGGTGCTGTTACGAGCTTTGTGTTAGTGTTCTTAGATAATGTATGGATTTATATTTTTCTTTGCGTATCTGCGTGATTAAGAGAGTACTATATGTTGTGCAACTGTAGCTGCAGTATATTATATGTTCCTTACAAGTATCTATTAGCTTTGGGTCTACTTAAACATTGGTATTGCTAATAATTACATTTGTTAGTTTAATTCCTTCGGACAGTAACCTCTTATAATGAGCAATTGAGAAAGCCTCATTTAAACCAGTATTAGTTTTGGCTATTTCGTGATGTATAAGTGGCTAATGCCATTAAGTTTCTGCTTTTTCTTGTAATGAAATACAACTGCTGATGTAATTGTAGGGTGCTAAGATAAGGGCTGCGTTTCATAATGAAGAGTTGGAGTTGTTCGGTGATATTATGCAAAATAATGTGGAATATGAGATTACCAATGCCAGGGTCAGAGTGGTTGGAGGTTTCTGCTCAGGCCATCAAGATGACCAAGTTTATGAAATTATATTCAACAAAGATACCGTTGTTCAGCCTGTATGTTGTAGGGTTGTTATTGATCCTCAGATTTATGTGGTGGTCGCATCCATTCCGCGAAAACTCTCCTTGGAAACTAAATATAGTAAGACATTAGTTACCATTATTTTGTTGATGACCTCGTACTTAATACCGCTGACTGTTTTGGCTCCTTTTCTTAATGTAGATGTACTAGCTGTTGTTGTCTTTGTTGAACATATATGTCAGAAGCCAAGACCAGCTGGTCATACTTCTGAAATATGTGAATTTTTCATCATCGATCAAAGGTATGCGATGTTTACAGCTGCTAAACCTTTGGAGCTCTTGATCCATTAATTGTTGTTTTGAATCATTTACTTGTGGATCCTGATAACTTTGATCCCCTTGAGTAGTTTCGAGCAGATTACGCTGGTTATTGTATGGGAAAAAGCAGTTGTGAAGCAGTGTAGGAACTTGCAGTGGAACACAGGTTCCTATCCTGTTGTCAGTTTCACGCATCTGAGAACGTCCAACCGAAATGGTCGTTATTTTACGCTAATAGTTGGAAATATGGATAGGCAATCTTTATGATATATATAAATAATGATGATATGTGTTGAAATGTGTAGGTTTTTCCCTTTCAACGACCAGAGAAACAACTGTCGACATCAACCCACAGGGTGAAATGGCTGATACTTTGCGTGACTGGTAAGAGATTATAATCCTTAGGTTATTTTATATTGATCCTTTACATGGTAGTAACGTCTTATCGTTTCAGGCAAGCTGGTAATTACGCAAGCCTGAATGTTATAAATGGTGTACTTTGCGATGTTCGTCGTCCGTCTAATGAGCGCGTTATCACCTCTATTGGATGGCTGCTCCAACAGGATGTATGTAGACGCTTTTTGAATTCTACGTTGCCATTTTAAACTGACATGACCCAGGGATGTTAGTTTAGCAATCTGTGAGGGCATGTTTTGTTGTGTATTCAACGATAAGAATTCAGTTAAAAACTCTTACAATCGGTCGCTTAGATTTATTACGCTCTAATGTGTTATCAGGGGAGGAGCATCTACCAAGAAGAGCGATATTGGCTGTGTGTGCATCTTGCTAAGCTAGATCAGATGAACATCCAATATTACACAGGGTGTAGTCATTGTGGAATTGGTGGTTACGAGGATGTAGGTGTCATGTATACATGCTATACGTGCATAAAAGAGAACGTTATCTCAACCCCGAGGTACTAAATTAGTGGTCTGCATGGTACATGTGTTTACGCTTACGTCGTTCTGACATTTCATTTGAACAGGCTAATGGTTACCCTCAGCGTAACGGATGAAACTGGATCTTGTACTTTCACTGCACTCACTGAAAATGCTAAAAAACTACTAGATGTCGACGCATATACCCTCCACTCAATGCTTCCACAGGTATTTTTAACTTATGCTGTTTTTTTTTGTTAATGTGGTTGTTCAGTATACGTGCTTGGGAAGATAGTTCCTGCAAATATGGTACTACGATTCTAAAATTATCTGGTTATCATGAACCGTTAATCTGCGCTATCTCCGTGTCTGTGTCAGGAAAAGCAGGACTACCTTTCTCAAGCTGAAAATCATCTGAAGACTAGCCAATTTTACATCCAAGTGAAGCCAGCTAAATCATTTTTCTTGACTCGCCAGTTGGTTTGGGAATTGTCTGAAATATCTCTCAATTAGGGGTGTCTATTGTTAGGCTATTGTGAGTGCTGGCGATATGTTTTGTATGTATGTTTGAACTTGATTACGCTATCCTGAAATGTTAGAACCTATTTGGCCATCAGCTTTAACAGGCTGTGATATAGTACTGTCTTTGTAGTTGTACGCTATGTTCTATAACACGCCGGCTGTTGTCGAGTTTATGTTCATGTTTACAAGTTTCCTGCTGCGCTATCTAAGCGTTACTTAGTTATGGAACGAACCAACCATACTCTTAAAATTAAGCCATTCATTCCAACAACAACATCAGAAAATTACAACGTCTTTGTTACTGTCAGGATTACATCTTCTGGAAAATTACATCCTTATGTTAAACTGTGATAACAGTATTGCGATGTTAAAAAACGAAATGTTTTCCTTAGTCAAGCCGTAGTCTAGGATTTGCAAGTAATATAATGGCCTAATTATTCATTGCTTCAGCAGTCAGAGTCATAGTATCCTTCACTGCCCGACTCGTCACTGGGACGATCTG
This sequence comes from Silene conica, assembly GCA_029255685.2. Classification (NCBI taxonomy): domain Eukaryota; kingdom Viridiplantae; phylum Streptophyta; class Magnoliopsida; order Caryophyllales; family Caryophyllaceae; genus Silene; species Silene conica. Next base: position 30,228,150 of record CM055317.2, on the reverse strand, counting down.
CATATTGTGCTTCCAATCTGGCGATCTTCTGGTTTCTCCTGATTCTACCGTGAATTTTTCGCTTCTCCCTTTTTGACTTGGCGTACAAGCAGCAGCAGTAGATTGCAACTGTGCGATAGCATCTGGTTACTCTTATAATGTCGTTGACATTTTCTTTCACTAATTGCCTCGCATAATCTACATCGACCTTTGAGGTTTCGGTCCCAACTAGAAATAGTGATGCCCAGGCTTTGCATACTTCTGCCATGCTTCTCTTGTCTGCCTTATCAAGCTTGTCGAAAATAGAGGTTGTTATCTCTTCAAGACTCAGGCAGGGGTGGTGAGGCCTGCTGCCAAAGGCTGTTTGCTCTTCCACAGTTGTTGAGAACAGAGACTTAGATGTAAATTGTTCTCTCTTCCAACTATCATAGTTTTTAACAAAATCGAGCTTGTCCTGGTTCCTAATGTCCTTAATTACTTTGCAGGTAAAAGCCATTGCTAAATTGTAAGTGTTTTCAGGGGGTGGTAGTTTCACCAGTTATCACGAAGAAAATGAAGTTTGAGGAGTTTACTTTTGGGCAGTTGTGATGGAATTTAGTTATGATGATGCAGAATTTTGTCTAATCACTTCCTTTATAGGGAATGTGTAAGGAAGGCCAAAGGGCATGCTTTGAGTAGAGTGTATTTAATTTGTAACAATATATTCTAAACTGTACTTTACGATTCGATATAATTCGTTATGTCGTCGGATTGTGTTGTCTGCATAGTTATGTCGGAATATGTATTGATTAATATTCTTGGTAATTAATACAGCTGGTTTAACTTATGTTTTGTATATAATCTTATTCATGTTTCATATTTAATAGATTTAACGTATCTCGGCCGGTCAGAAATCTAATTATACATGTTTTTTTTTTGTTTTTAAAAATTAATAATTACTTGTTTTTATGAGCTATGTTTAAGTATACCCGTTTACAAAGTGTAAATTTCTTCTGCTAATGCAGATATATACAGCCATGTCTTAAACGTTATAAGTTTTACATTTAGAATACGTTTGAATAAAGTCCCTTCAGAATATATATGTTGCTGATCATTTTGGCTGACACGTTGATATATCACTATGTTGTTACTACGCTACCTGTATATATATATTCTAACGTCTATTAGAACCAAAATGTGATGGTTATGCTCGTGATGAAGACATAAGCTTATATTAATACACGTTTTAACTAATTGACTGTAATATTAATTGTTTGTCTGTTTATTAAGTTTGGTTGTCCTTTTAACGTTTATTAGAACTGCATTTAGAACCGATATTATAATAATATCTGATTATGTGACCAACCATACCAATTGCATGTTCGATTTATAATTTGAATAGTGAATATATCTATTAACCATACTCATACTCAATGTCATATCTTAGGCAATGTAATTATTGTACTTTTCCTTAATCTAGGGGATTTCCTTTGGATAATGTATGTCTATAATTTTTACAAAGTCATAATAATTATTCGTAATATGTATTCAGATTTATGTGCAGTGTTCAATATGAATTTGTTGTAGAATTTAATCAATACTCACATTTACAAATATTGTCTTTTATTTGTTGTAGATTTATAATTATGTTTACGTTATTATTTCTGGGGTAGGGGTGACATTTATGTTAGGACAGTAAGAAGATCACAATGACATGAACAGAACAAACACGTACATGGATTGCGTTTAATACGTATAATGAAATCACGTTCCGCTAATAATTTGCACGTTTCTAATTAACAAATATATAATATGAGACTACAAACCGTATACAACCTTACGAACATTTCGGACTTTTAACATTCAGAAATGTCTAACTAGCCGATATAACGGCTTGATTAACGGTTCTTGTTAAAAATTAACAATCGGAATCGTAGTATCCTTCACTCCCTGATTGCTCGGACCAATGTTCTATACTCTGTTCCTCCAACCGTGCAATCTTATATCTCCTCTCGTTCCTTGCATGTAATTTCCTCTTCTCCTTCTTTGTTTTGCCAAAAAGGCAAGTACAGTATATTGCAACTGTGCGTCCATTCCTTTCTACTCTTATAGTTCCATAGTTGTTCTCCTTCGATAACTGCCTTTCATAATCTCGGGTGACTTTGGTAGTTTCTGTCCCAACTAAAAAAACGAAGCCCAAGCTTTACATACTTCTGCCATATTCCTCTTGTCTATATTTCCCAATCTGTTGAATACATTAGTAGTCAACTCGGGAAGATTTAAGAATAAGTGATAGGGTCTGTTGCTAGTCTCTGTTTGCTCTTCAACGGTTGATGTCGAAAACAGCGTTGTCGACTTAAATTGTTGTTTCTTCCAGTTTACATATCCATCGACAAAATCTTCCTTGTCATTTTCCCTCATGAAGAAAGCTTCCTTGCAATATTTAGACATTGTAATATTGATTATGGAACAATAGTACGGATTTTTACAGATTTGTAATTATGTTGAATAGTAATTTCTGATTACTTCTTATAACCCACTGTTAAAGAAGGGGAGGAGTCTTGCGTGTTGTTAAGATGGTCCAGATTCATGCCAAGTTATGTTAATTGTACTGCATGCCCTGAACCAGTGTGTCTTTTCGAGTTCTTTTCATATTAACTACAGATTTTAATTATGTTGACTACTTGTATATATTATGTGCATTTAAAACGTGTATTAATTAATTATATGTGAACATTTTTCATCCTTGGAATTGTAACAGTGCAATTGTATAATTGTTATCATTTTAGTTTGTTAGGGCGTATAACAAACTCTGAATTTAGGAATTGTTCCGGTGTCCGATGTGCTTCTGTTTTAACATAATGGATGGCTTACCCGGTAGTGGGATGGTATAGACACCCGTATACGCAAAACAAAAGGTTACCAAATCATGTACGGTTATATATCTTATGTGCTTGGATATAAGATCCCTGCAATTTATGAAGGTGGGAATCAAATACCGCGACAAATTTTCGTTAACTGTATAATATTTGAACCACGATTTATTTATTAACTTAACATGTTAAATAACGCGGTCTGTTGTCATCTCAGTACTATCCGTCAGTAACAAGAGGGTTATTAATCCTCAAATGCAAAACCGTAAATTATTAATAAATTTTTATGGCAAAACGAATAACCCGCCCATAGTTTACTAGAAGAGGAAAGGGGGATCATCGTGCACTTAGACCAAGTTAGACCTACTTGTTCCTTTAAAAATATACTTAAAATGTAGACCTTAAAGCTTATATGGTAAAAATGTGGAAATGATATGAGAGTACAAGTATAATATCAGAGTACAAGTATAATAATCATACTAACTTTATACACTACCTCTATTGACTATATTCATACTCAATGTCATGTTTTAGACCAAAGAGAGGTTGTTTCCCTAATTATTATACTTAGAAGTCTACTACTCCAATTCATATAAAATCTTTTAATAAACGTAGCCTAGGTCTGATTACAGTATGTTAACAAGATTTAAAAATTCGCAATTAACGGTTAAATAGAAGCTCTACATATTATAGGATATGTGAATCTGAAATGTTCACTAAGACCATATGTTGTGTGTGTTTAGTTATGCATTGATACTATCTTCGGTTTGACGTACAGTGGTAAAAAGGTAGGCTCTAATTAATACGGAGTAATAGATAAAGTCATCAGTTAACGATAATATTGTGTTTTACGTTTTTACCTTTTGGAAATTAAGTTTTGAAATATATATTAATTTAGAGCGTGTAAATGGGTTGTATAATAATAAACGATGGCATACTGTAGTGTAAGTATTAAATCAAGTATGAAATATAAGGATATCGTGTATAGCTAACTCAAGTATATGTCATTGCGTAGAAGTGTTATGAATACCCCTGCTTTTCGATGGATACGCTGGAAAACATATGGCCGTCTTGATTGACATTACTGGTTTCCAAATACTAACCACCTTTAACTCAGTGCTTTTACAATTCTAGACTTCTCAAAATATACCGTAAGATAGACGATTGGTGTCAAACTACACCGGAAGAATAACAAATCATAGAATAACTGAAATTGAAATAATAGTGGATGCTATATTTACTAGGTTTGCTGAAGTGGTGTAGCATCCTAAACTCGATGTTATGGACATTAGTTATGAGATCTTAACTTATACTTTTACGATACATATACTGATTTGCTAAGTTTCTTATTTTACTTTCTTCTGTCTTAGCATTTAGTTTTGTAGGATTGTATTTCCTAAAGTTTTTGGATATATGTATGCGAATTCAACTTATGTATCCACTGTTATCAAAACTTTCTAATAGTTAACACTCTCAAATGAACTGTACTGTAGTATAATTAGGCAGTATTGTAGTCTGAATTACAGTGGTCCCTGAGGCTTCAGCTTTGTCCACTCAATACGTTTATTAAGTCATTGGTAATACTTATCAGCCATAACTTTTTACATTTAAAAAATTACTATACAGTGTTTATCAGTATATACAATCCAGTATATGATACTGCTACAAGATATGCAGTATGGCGCCAAACGTACCTGTCTGTTTCTCACTTACCTACTTTGATGAACACACTTCCAACTGTTTTTCCTCTTCTTTATCATTATAAAAAAAAAAGTATGTCATAAGGATTGTACTTAACTGACGTCAATGTTAGGGATCCTATATATATATATATATATATATATATATATATATATATATATATATATATAGTGATATAAAGAAAGAACATCAACATATCATTACCATATTAACTACTTATACTAATAAGCTCAACCCCTTGTCGTATAAAGGAAATTTCAAGTCTACCTTCCAGGTGGTTAAGTGTTTCTCTTTTATTTGCTTCATTAATTGTGAGGTGTTAGCACAATAAAGTTTTCTTGAAATGACAAACAGCAATACCATTTATTTATTAGGAATGTTATGTGATGTTGTTTAAATAGAGTATCATTCACTTAAATATGGTATTTACATTAAATATTGTCGTTAAACAATACAGACCTGACACGAACTTATGCTCATAATCTTTCAGGAATTTCCCATGAATGTGTTTACATATTGATCAATATACATTCTGTACAGTTTGTTCAATATCGTTTGTGTTAGAATCTGGTAGTTTATATGCAATTGTATGACATTGGTAAGCCCTATTGGATTGATCGTTTTATACACCTCGAGATGTTAGTTTGTGTATGCATTCAATTCTGAATTATTATCTTGTTTGAGATATCTCATTGACAGGAAATGACGTCTCCGGTTCTAACAATCTTAATTCCTTTCCGACCTTTACTCAGTAGAATTACTGAATTATTGAAATTTGAGGAGCCTCACTACGCTCTGTACGATAAAGTACATAACGTTGGGTCTGTAACCGTGAAAAATGATTTAGAACATGAGGAGTATGTCTTCATAGGTGGTTCGTCATCTAACTTCGGAGGGTCTTGTGAACAAGCAGCAAGGCTAGCTGTCACTGATTTAATAGAGAAATTCGACATTTATATTGGTGATTTCACAGCTGCCACCAAACAGGCGTATGAGAGGTGCGCAAACCTCTGGAGATTGAAACATGAGGAACTAAAACGCAAATCTAAGGGGTTTCCTAAAGTTCCGTTAGTAGAAGAATTCGTGTGCCATGAAATGTGTCATTACCAATCACTTGCGTTAGACATGGTGTCTATCTTGCGTGTAGTTACTAATAAGATCCCTATCAAGTGCAGCTCTATTACCACATTAGAGCAAACACCTTCCTGTTTCCTATCATGGTTGACTATAAATCGTGACAGGATAGAGTGTGGTCCTACGCATATTGTAGGTGAAATAGCTTCATCCGAAGCTGCAGCTGAGCGAAACCTTGCTTATAAAACTATCAAATATCTGATTCCTATATATAATATTGATCTGATCGATGCAAATTATGCACCCGAAGATGTTAAGCTAGCTGCGTTGACATGCGAATGTGCTAGGAATCATTTCGAAAATCTACAGAAGCGCCTGTCAGCAACTCAGGGAATACCTCTTGGTATCCAAACAGAGTTTCCAGGGTCTGTAGTCTTAAATGAAGATGAATGTATTACCCCAAAGAGCTCTCCACACACAATTCCTGATCAATCATACCCACCACCACCTACCAAAAAACAGAAAACACCCCCACAGTTAGTCGATATACGTGGCTGTACGTCTCGAACTAACAAGATTGTTGCATATCCCAAACCTGTCTCTAAAAGGAGCGTGTTCTACAAACCTTCCAAGTAACTTTGAAGCTTTAATGGTAGTTGCTGCATTATTTGAAAATTTGCTCATACATGAGAGCTTATGTTTAGCAGTGATATGTTAAGAGGAATCTTATTAGTCGTAAAGGATTAGTTTTGTCGGTTATGTGATCAGTAGTTGTAACCTATTTTATCACTATCTTTTACATTGTTAATGATCAACTTTATGCTTTTTAAAAATCTATATAACAAATAATGGCTTGTTTGTGCAACTACTTCTTAGAAATGACAACATTCTATTGTTCCACTTGTTTTTGTCTACGCGTAGTTGAATCTTAAATGATTTGTTTGGCTATATACTAGGAGCTCGTGAGATCCGTCAATTGTTACCTATTACGCTTACGAGCGTATTCATTTTGTCCTTGAGGTTATATTTTTCTATCGGTACGTACATATACGTTTTAATCCTCAACGTTTTGATGTTGCCAGTGCTGCAGGAATCACGGGATTGATATAATTATATACGTACTTTACAGTAACCCATTGTGCAATGGGTATGTTGTAAGTTACAATGGTATTTAACCAGCTTGATTTATGTAACGTGTACCCATTGTAAGTGTTGATATCTTGGATTTCAGATGACAGTTTCCCTTATTATATGGAAAAAGACGTTAGTGGACGAAAAAAACGCAAATGTAGGGCTCAGAAACATATTGATCCTATTGTGACAAGGTAGTGTAGTACAACCTGTTTCTCCTTATTGAGTTCCTTCCATATTATCATTTAGCAACTACTAACAGTTACTTGTTTGCACTTAGTCATACCTCAAAAAAGGCTGATGTTGATGTCGCTGCAAAGCGTCCCGGAAGACCCCGTTTGCAATTACAGATTGGTCAGTGTCTGTGTAGCTGTAATGTATATTATTCTCTTACGTATGTTATAGTTTACACTTGCTATGCTTAATTGCAGGGTTACCTGCTGCTATGATTGGTCAGCCATTAGTCGGCACTCCTTACAAGTTGCCGGATGTGCAATCATGTGTACATTGCTTGGCAAAGAAATTTGTGTATGAAACTAGGAATTTCTGTTGTGGCAATGGATCAATTGTCTTGCCGTCCAACACGTATCCACTGCTGCTCACAAAGTTATACACTTCATTAGACGATATTTCAGTCCACTTCCGGCAATACGCCCGCTTGTACAATAACTTGTTTGCTTTTACATCTATTAGAGGTAAATTTGACTCCAAAACCATAAAGGGTATATATGTGTTCAAACTACATGGTCAAATGTATCACAATGTCCCAGATCTATTGCCATGTGGTTCTCACCCAAGGTATCTTCAACTGTACTTCTATGATGGCCAACATGAAGCTGCAAATCGTGTGGCGTGTTTCAACGAGCTGAATGCGGCTGTTATAGAAATTCTAATGAAAGTCACCCAATCTAACCCATATGCGCGTTTCTTCCGATCACTGAAAGATGTTCCCCTTACTGTCTATAGTCAAATAGTTATAACAAAAAATCCTAGACAGGATCAGCGTGTGAGCAATGCTCCTACGTCGAACGAGGTGGCTGCTATATGGCCCGAAAACTCTACATCTGGTGAGACTGGTGGACCACACATATTAGTTACCAGCCATTCTCAAAAATCCCACCGAGTTATGCATTACTATGGATGTTATGACCCATTGCAATATCCCTTATTATTTCCCAACGGTGAATGTAGATGGCAATAAGGACTGAAGAAGCACGTTGGTCTACGTCAGACAACATCACCTGCAGAGCCTTCAGCACCACTTCCATCCAGTTATCCAGATGCTGAATCTTTATTAGAGTCTGAGGCAAACCGTAAGTTATCGGTATATATTTCAATTATGTATTTTTTAATCACTCTCGTAAACGGAATGTACTCTTTAATCTGTATAACGATATCTAATAGTGTTTTTCCCTCCTGGCAGATAACTCTTTTCAAACAAGTACAAGTGAAAAAAATGTGTCTTGCCGAGAATACTATTGTTACAAACTACAGAATAGGCCAGGTAATATGATGCTGAGAGCTGGGAGATGTCTTCAGCAATATGTTGTGGACATGTATGTTAAATTAGAGAACACACGGCTAGACTATTTGAGGCATAATCAGGATACAATAAGATCTGAGTTATACCAAGGTTTGATTGACACAATTGATGCTGGAGAGCAGTGCGCTGCAAATGTGGGTAGACGGGTCATTTTACCAGCAACTTATATTGGAGGACCTCGGGATATACTTAAATGCAATGGCACTTGTACAGCGTTATGGAAAGCCATATTTTTTCATTACTATAACTTATAACGCGAATTGGCCTGAAATAAAAAATGAATTGGCGGCTGGGGAGGAAGCTCAGAACCGGCCCGATCTGGTAGCTAGAGTATTTCGAGCTAAATTGCTTTTGTTGAAAAAAAAACTGGTTGAGGAAAAAATATTTGGGGATGTTGATGCGTTTGTGTATGTGGTCGAATTCCAGAAAAGAGGACTACCTCATGCTCATTTGTTGTTGATAATGAAGCCTGGGAGTAGAATGAATTGCCCGGCCGACTTTGACAAATTCGTATCAGCTGAAATACCTTCTGAGGCTAATGGGAACCTCCGTGCATCAGTGTTAAAACATATGATGCATGGACCATGTGGGAAGTTTGATCCTGACTGTGCATGTATGAAACATGATGATAGTCAAGGGCAGTGTAAGTTTATGTATCCTAAAGCCATACACAGCTGTAACGACTAATAGTGAAGATGGCTACCCGGTGTACAAGCGGCGACCAACCAATGATATTGTACGTGTACGAGGTCAATACCTTAACAATCGCTGGGTTATCCCGTACAATCCATACCTGATAGCATTTTTTGATTGTCACATAAATGTGGAGGTGTGCTCAACTATCCAAGCGGTGAAATATCTATACAAGTATGTTTACAAGGGCCACGACAGAATATCATTCAATGTTGAGTCTGAGGGTGAAATTAAAGTAGTCGATGAAATACAGCAATACCAGACAGGTAGATGGGTATCTCCTATAGAAGTGATGTGGCGTATTTATGGTTTCGATCTCTTCGAAATTCATCCAGCAGTGATGGCACTTCCTACATCTAGAAGGTATGCAGACTATACAGATGAAACCCCACGAAAATTTGGTTAATGTAGTGACCAACGGGAGACGCATTAGAACTCCTCTGACAGAATTTTTCAGGTTGAATACTGAAAATGCTACAAAACCTGAGTGGAAACACCTTTACGGAGCGTTTACTGAGCATTACCGTTGGGTTCAGTCTGAACGGACATGGGTAAAGCGTAAGAACAAGACATGTGTAGTATCTAGACTTGTTTTTGTGGCTCCTTCAGAAGGGGAACGTTATTTTCTGCGGTTGTTGTTAACGCACGTGCCTGCACCAAAGTCTTTTGCAGATTTGAAGGTAGTTGACGGATATGAATGTGCAACCTTCCAAGAAGCGGCTTTAAAGAGAAAACTAATTGAAGATGATAATATGGTAGAGTTATGCTTAGATGAGGCTGCGATGGTTCAAATGTCAGTCGCATTGCGACGTCTATTTGCAACTTTGCTCATATTTTGCCAACCTAAAGATCCAGGTGCATTATGGGAATGATATTACAATTCGTTATCAGAAGACTTCAGAAGAGATCACCCAAACGATGCATACGCTGCACAGGTCCTCACTGTCAAAAGGTTGGAGCAACAGTTAGAAGCGATGGGCAGATCTCTTAAGAGTTTTGGTTTATCAGGTATAATTAATCCACAAGATGCAGGGTTGCGTACATCCCAGGATACGCTTGTTGCACTCAATGCTCCTATCCCGGATGAATGTGTTGTGTGCCGCAAAACCTTGAACCAAGAGCAACAGAAGGCTTTCGATACGATCATCGATCATGCTACCTGTAATAAACCGGGGGCTTTTTTTGTCGACGGGCCTGGAGGAACAGGTAAAACATACCTGTACAATGCTTTGTATGTAGAAATACGACTAATGGGTAAAATTGTACTAGCAACTGCTACCTCAGGAATTGCTGCGGCGAATATCTCATCTGGCAGAACTGCTCATTCAAGGTTTAAACTTCCTTTAGATTTTGAAGCTTCTTTATCCTGTTCTGTGCCAAAGCAAAGTAGTCTTGCTGCGTTGATTAAAGTATCCACTTTTATAATATGGGATGAAGCTTCTATGGCACGAAGGGAGAGCGTTGAGGCCTTGGATAAACTGTTACGAGACCTGTGCAATCCTGATATCCTGTTCGGTGGCAAACTTATTGTCTTTGGTGGGGATTTCAGGCAGGTTCTTCCAGTCTTTCCGAAAAAATCCAATAGTGAGCTCGTCCACTCTACAATGGTCTCTTCTGATATTTGGCCACATCTTATAAAATTCAGCTTAACTGTCAATGTAAGAGCTAAGATTGATCCAGAGTTCTCAGCATTTTTACTGTCTCTTGGCAATGGCGAGTTACAAACATGTGATTCTGAGATGGTCGAATTACCACATGGGATAGTTTTAGATACAACTGGGATGGGTACAGATCTGATCAGCACAGTTGCTGATTTTGTGTATCCAGATGCTGACGTCAAGAACATAGGCGTTAATATATTTAACCACATGTCTATACTTACGCCTATAAATGACGATGTTGACGATATAAACACATACATGATAAACAAATTCCCGGGTGAAGCGGTTGTGTATAAGGGATTCGACTCGATGTTAACAGAAAACTGCAATATATACCCTTCAGAATTTATAAACACACTTTGTCCTAGTGGCATGAGCCCGTATGAATTGGTAATAAAGAAAAATGCCCCGGTTATTTTGTTGAGAAATCTACTCCCATCTGCGGGACTCTGCAATGGTACAAGACTGATATGTGCAGATTTTACCCCAAATATGATAGAATGCATCATAACTAACGGTCATTATAACGGCCAACATGTGTTTATACCTCGGATCAAGATGCGTCCATCCAGCACTTCAAATTATCCATTTCAATTCCAGCGGAATCAGTTCCCAATAAAGCTCAGTTTTGCAATGACCATCAATAAGTCACAAGGTCAGACTTTAGATAGAGTTGTTGTATACCTTCCTCAGCCTTGTTTCTCACCAGGACAATTGTATGTTGCACTGTCACGAGTGAGGGAATCTAAGAAAGTGTCTGTCGTACCAGCAAGTAGCAACTCAGGGACAACTAAAAATTCTATCAGGAACCTGGTATCGTTCGAAGTCCTGAGGCTCGCAGGTATTATATAGATTATACGAATGGGTTACACATCGTTTATGTACTTGTCGTCTTTAATTTAATTGTGTACCAAACCCATTTATCAATTTAATAAACGTTATTTTGGGTGGATTATACCACAGACGACAAATATGCTGCTGGTTAGGATACCGTCAGATTTGTTACATAATTTGTTTATTTTGTACTGCCTCTAATATTTAAATGTCAAAGCTGGCCTAATGAAGCTCAAAAATAATGCGTGTTATTTGCCTACTACTTGAGGTCTACCCTTGCATACTTAATTTAGATATCCTTCGAAATCTGACTAAACAGTTTGCACCCAAAACAGGGAGATTTAGAAATGGTATAATTTTCATCGTTACAGAACAATACAATTGTGTAAGCACATGAGTTCAGGCCAAACAACAGTTATTTACGAAGCTTGAAAGCGGTCTCTGAGATACAGAAATAGACATTCCATGTTCTTTCTATTTTATTCCACTTTAAAATATCGTGTAGGCATCCAATGTGAAATATTGTATCTATCGGAATGTAAAAATTTCAAGCTTCAGATTGACAATCACGCAGACATACCACACTCTTCATATTAAATCTTTACACCATACCCCTATCGAGTACTATTTTAGACAAGTACACCCAGATTGATATGAACAGTATACCTACAAATTCAAATCTACTCTACATGATACGGTATGGGCTTTAGCTAATATTGCACTCTACTATGATTATATAAATAGATATATAACTACTACTCACTTCATAGTCCTTCACCTTCTCCCTTAACACATATGCAGAATCAACCAACTATCTTAAAAGGTATGAATTTCCAAGACATTAATTTCATGTGATTCTACTAAAATAACAATAGTTAAAGACATAGTTGTATGAATTTAACAAATTTCCAATCCTATTAATATTCTAATGGTATTAAACTGATAATTATGGTGTGCCATAGTCCACATGCTACTTACAAGCAACTTACTAAAAATTGTAATTCAATACTGGTTTCTGACAAATCTATGTCCCTTTTGTTTTTAATTTCGGTTCTGTGATGCAGAACAATGAAATCTAGAAAGGTCTACCTTGATGAGCTAACCAACGAAAGCAAGAAATTCAAGGTTAGCGTAAAAGTGGTTGAGAAGCGTCGTCCAAAAGAGTCTCCTGTAAAAGTTCGATACCAAAGCTTGTTATTTGAAGATGATAAGGTATTTTCGGTAATTTTAACAACTTCAGTAATCTTTTCTTTTTTTTTTGATGAATTATGAAAACATTATAACACTAATTGTTCTATTATCTTCAAATGGTTATCGTTATTAAAAGTTAGATTTCTGTTTTTTCTAATCCTAGCTACGAGTTTGATACGTAAGCTTCTAGATGTGTTTGTAAGTATGTTGTTTAAATTGAGGATTCATAGGACTTGGTTATGACTTATGAGTGCGAACGTGGTTAAGTCTGTCTAAAATGATATTCGGTTTGTCATACTTGACGCAGCCACAGGGTTGCGAACTTACGAGGTTGAACATGGTCAGTTCAGATGAAGTATTATAGGAAGGTCATTTTGGGTCACGGTTACATTCAGTCTCTGACTGTCTTGACTCTTGCTACAACAAAATAAATACTTCTAATGTGTTTTTTCTTATGGAGAGTTTCATTAATCTGTGTTATGATGGTATAATTCATGCTAACTCTATTTGGGGTAGTTGGTAAGGTTACTGTCTGTAGCACTAGATATCCTTTCTTTTTCCTTTTTTCAAGAAGCAATGGCTTCATAAACTTCTCTACGTTTAGAAGACACCAGGTAAACCGGAAACATGTTGACCTATTCACCAGGTTCGCACCGTTTTTTCTATTTGGGTGTGTTTGACAGATTATTAGATGTTATTGATTATATAGGCCTGCCGCGTTTAGATATATACTTCTATATAGCTAATCTTAGATCAAACCTGGTTTATAATACTATCTTCTAAATAAATAACATCGGAACATGAAACTCTTTAAAAATCTATATAACTACATCAACTCCTCCAGGTACACCACAATTAAATGGTGTGGCAGAAAGGAGGAATCGAACTTTATTAGATATGATCCGATCAATTATGAGTCAAACAGTCATAGTCCAGTCCTATACTGAATGCATCTTCATTAGCTTCCACCTATATATAACCATTTGTAAATTAATTGTAGTCATGGATAATTTTATTACCTTGAATTCTATTAACAACTGATTTTGCACCTGTGTTTATAGGTGTTGTCTTAATTAATGTTCGGCATTAGGAGTCATCATTGTAACGCGGAGCATTACACATTTGTTGTCCTAATGTAAATTAAGCAGGTTGTTCTTTTTTAAATTTTCTTTTCCAGGGTAATAAGATGCGTAGTGCTTTATTTGATGATCAAGTAGAGATATATGAGGATGCTATCAAGCACAACCGGAGATATGAAATATCAGATGCAAGTATCAGTCCAGTTAAACCTGAGTACCAAACCCATGGTGCAGGTCTTGGATACCAGATGACCTTTAACCATCGTACAATTATCATGCCTGCTGATGATGATGAATGCACTGATGTTAACTACTGTCCAATTAACCAGCTGCCCCGATCACCTGATTATAGCGAAATGTTTGGTATATTTTCTAAGTACACTCAGAATATATACACTGGCTGTAGTACTACTGTATCCTGTTTCTATGTAATATACAGCTGGCAGTTTTCGCTCACTTTGTAGACGTAGTAGGCGTTGTACTCTTTGTGGAAGACCAACCACGTAAGGTGCTCACATCTAAGACCCGAGAGACCAGTGTACGTGAAATTGTGTTGGTCGACCACAGGTGCGAGAATATGCCTACTAAGCTATCATTAAATTCAACGCTAAGGTTGACAAGATTATTATCTGATATATTTCTCATAGCATTAATACTATTGTTTATGCAGCACTGTACAACCATTGTCAATTTCAGTTTGGGATGATCTTGCTCATGATGATTGTACCCTATTGATACTCGTGCGTGGTAAATTCAGAATCGTCGGTTTAACTGCTCTTCGAGTATCTGTGCACAGAGGTTGTCATAAAATCTACTACCATGGGCTTCAACAATTAGAACTTTGGAAATTACAATTCATCATGCTATTCTGTTATCCTTAGATATCAGGCATCTAACAATAATCTTTCCATTTTCTACAATGACACAGGTTTTTCAATGACTACAAGTGCTTCGACTGTCTTTATACATAAGCCTGTTGGTGAAAAGGCGGAGGCTATTACATCCTGGTACTGACCCAACCTATAAATATCACTAAATTAGAACATACAGTTAATAATTTGACACTTTACTAATGCCATATCTAAATGAGCTTGTAGGATGAATAGTCATGCTTCCGCCTTGACACATCTGCAAACCAAACTTTTCAATGTAAAGATGCCTGTGCTGAATGACAACCCAATTACAATTTCCACCCTCCGCTCTAAAAAGGTATCAATGTTAGAATATAAGTTGTCGTTGCGTAGTTTGTTAATGTTTATTTTGTTTGCGAAACCGCAAACAAATCATATTTAACTTTCAGCATGTAAATCAATAAACAACGAGTAACTTGATGATAACTGCACAAAAGCTACAATAATATTCTACCTGAAACTACATCAGGCAAATAAGCTTATAAATTAGTTATTGTTTTAGTTAACCGATATGAACAACTGTTTTCAGGCAAAAACAACATTGCAAGATGAAAAACATTGGCTAGAAGTGACTATTCCGGAAATTGATTTTGAGAAAATCAATGCATGTATGGGCTGCTCAAAATGTTGGAAGCGATCCACCGTACCTCAGGGTACTACATATACATGTAACAACTGCTCCAAGCCTGACTGCACTTCAGTGCCTAAGTATGCTTATGCTGATCTCTTTACTTTTGGATAACTACGTCTCCTGTTACAAAAATCTATGCTTAGAGGCGGGGATTTATTTAGCATACATCCAACCTAAAAGATTTACACAAACTGCAGGGTCACATTCAACTGTGATATATCAGATGGCACGGGAACCTTGCCCTTAACTATGTTTACGGATAATACTGAGCAACTGTTTAGGATGCCTGCTCCTCAAATATTCCACATGAAACATGCTGTAAGTGTCCAGATATGTGAATTTGTTTACATATTTTCAAATTACTGCTTATAATCATGATTTTGCTTTGCAGTCAGACGCTCAAGCTTTTTTAGCAATAAAAGAATTGCTTTCTCAAACTCCTTTTAAAGCACAAGTTGGTCCAGCCAAAACACTTTCAATAAATAACGTGTTGCAGTGGGTTGTGAAAAGGGTTGTCGTTAATGGTGACGAGGACGTTTCTTCCAAATCTGACATAAACCGCCCCAGAGCAGGACGAAACTCAAAATCAAACAACCCAGAGGGAAGTCAAACCTTAGATGACCTTAATGAGAAGCGTCTCAGTTTCCCTAATACCATTGAACATTCTGATGAAACTTCCATCCAAGGTATTACTGAGGTTGACAGTGCTAGCAGAATTGAAAGTTCTACTTCTCCTATGGGAAATAATTCAGTAAAAGATGTGCCCTTAAGTTCATCACACTCAAATATACCAAAGAGGAAGTGCAGGAAAGATAAATCAGGTTCCCCATCTACGGTGCACGCACCCTGAAATTACACTCCCACAGTCTAAAAATCACCGAAGTCTTATAATATTAGTTTATCTTTTGCTGTTTTCGTGCATCCAGTATGCAGGGATCACTCTACTTGACCAAAATGCTTAGGTACATTGTGTCCTTATATTAGTAGGTTGCGTTTTGCTGTTTTTGTGCAACTGCTATGTCGAAGTCAACATAATATTGTAGCAGGTATTGGTTTAACTATATGTTGCACCCGTGTTGTGATTCCCTCATTTCCCGGACGGATCATATACTATATGGGTATGTAAATATAATCACTTTGTATCCCCTTTTGGCAACTTGTTATAAATCGCAACCTCTTACCATCTTAAGCTTCTAGCGGATGTTTAAGACCCAATTTACGGTTGTCCAATAATGCTCGGTTACTGAAGTAACCATTACACGCTAACAAGTTATTTATAAACAATTTGTGGACACCTGCTGTTTAATATAAAGTGCCTTACCTCATCAGAATTTTGAATTCAAACTCATTTATGAAATAGTTTGTCTTACAGTACGGAAAGCGTTTTACACTAACTCACATATCATCCCGCAATAATCATCATGATTTGTGACTTGGTATAGCTAATAGGTGCAGTACGTATCAACTGTATTTAAATGCTTACTCTTCATATATCTACTATCTATAATCATATATACTTGTACAATAGCTTAGTCATCATCATGAACGCTGTTAATTATCCATGTAGACTATCGAAGCAGGAAACTCATCCAACATTACTTAGCATTTATATAACAAGTACATAATCCGATAGCGTTCTATTATAGTTTGAACATCATACGAGAACAAACACAAATACATAATTTGGACACTGTTTTACCAGCACAAAAGGGGGTAATTTTATATGTACTAATACTAACATAAAGATACTTAAGTTCTTATACGATAGATCATTACCAAAATGTTGCAGACCAATCGATTATGCTAACATCAAAAACATGCATAACTTCGGGCATTGCTGAGACATAAAAACATAACCTTTTAGGGGATAGTCATCTTACCAGTCAGTTAATTATCCAAATTAACAATCAGAATCATAGTAGCCTTCGCTTTTCGATTTCTCAATGTACGGTTCATATGAGCTGCTGCACCTCCTGCTACGTTTCCTATTCTTCTGCTGCACTCGAGGCTTACGTTGCTTGATCACCTTGTAAATTGACACCACAGTCTGATCTCTCATCACCCATATTTTTTTCCCACAATTTTCCCTAACTAACCGACTTCTGTAATCTATGTCGACCTTAAGGTCTCCATTCCAACAAGGAATTGATTAGCCCATGCTTTACAAACCTCAGCCATATTCCTTTTGCTTGCATGGTCAAGTCTGCTAAACACATTTTCTGTGAGTTCCTGCATCTCAAAAAAAGGATGATGATGTTTACTACCCATTACCGTCTCTTCTTCAATAGTTGTTTTATTAAACAGAGACTCAGACTTGAATTGAGCTTTTTTCCACTTAACATAATCTCCCAAGAAGTTTGGTTTACCATCTTTGCTAAAATATAACAGTTTTCCTAGACTTTGATCCATTGTGTGTGGGTAGATTAATTGAGTTCCTGCGTAGAAAAAGGATGATGATGAAGTAGGAAATGTTGCGTTTGATGTTAATGGCTGAATATGGGTGTCATTGTGGTGTACAGTGGTGGTTAATCAAAATGGAGAGTGTACACCAAAAGCAACAAAGCCGTCTTTCGATAATTGTGTAAGTAGGCGTCTAATTAAGATAACTAATTATTCATAATACAGCTTAAAATGTGATAGTAATACAGTATTGGTACAGTCTAGCGTAACGATTTACGTCTTGCGTAAAGTTATTTATACAAATTATAAGCATATTACGTGTGTTAGATAAATCTATAGTAAGCCTTTGACGTAAGTAGAATTATAACGGACACGGCCATCAACGTGCACACAAACACGAACAACGCTATCCATTTTAAGCTTGTAACAGATACTGTTATATCATAAAAAAAAACAATTTTGGTCCTCTCTCTAACTCATTTTGTATCCATTTCATATCACCAAATATTCGTCAAAAGTGTTAACCAGTCACAAACAAAATTTACTATATATTATATAATGACAACAATTTGTTGACATTTTAGACAGATTATTATAACTTGAGTTAAAACCAAATCTAAAAAGTAATGTAGCTCTTAACATGTAAATCAGCCATTTGACCTTATTACAAATAGTTGTAGTTAATCAAGTTGCAATACTTACGTTTCCAATAAAAGGTTGTTGTCACGGTTGATAATAACTTAATTAAGATTAATCTTAAAAAATTTATACATTCGGAACTACTTTTAAGTTTATTTACGTTACTAGCAGACACATTGCATAGTGCCGTTGCAAATAAGAATTTGTGTTGCAAGATTAATTGATTTAACAATATAATTAACCATCCCAAAATAAATAGTTAAACTAATTGTATCGATAGGGTCGGTTTAAAATTTCTTCTATATACTACAACCTGGGTTAAAATCTGTCTCTCATTACTCTTTATTCAATCTTAATTGTCAATTGATTCCTTTGTACAGCACAAATGAAAATGCGTTTGATACAGTTTAAATGCACAAATGAGCACACAAACAACCGAGAATAAGGCATACTCCGTACTATATAACTAAATTAAAATTTACCGAAGTACCGCAAAATAAAACAATAATTTGAATAAGTACATTATTGAATAATGACATAGACAATACATGAAATAAGACGGTTAGAAAAATATGACACATTAGTTCACAACAACAACATGGTACATAAACATATTGTTGTCGTTAAGAATCATCATTATCAAAAGTCATTATCGTAATCATCATCAGATGAGATATTGCCGGTGGAAGAATAATTAAGGCGGTATGTTTGTAAATGTTGCTCGCGTAAATATTCAAGCTCTTCCTCCATTGTGACCTCGTTGTATACGTGATAAAAGTGGAGGCATTCACGAGGAATGTAAAGTCTCCCAAATCCAGATAGTAGATCTAATAAAGAGTCGGGATTCATGACGTTGAACAAACGTCGAATGATTTCAACTACTTCTTTTCTTAATTTGCGATGTTCTTCTCCTTTTGAAATGTAGGTATCTACAAAAAAAAAAGAGTAAAAAAAAACTGATGGATTTAACCACAAAAGGAAAATACAAAAAGAAATTAAAAATAATAATCTACTTGGTTGAATAAAATAAATTAGAAATAACATTACCAATTGTTGAATTGTTCAAAACAGGTGGACTCAAAACAGTATGTGCATTTCCAGCTATGATTGAGATCAACATTGACAATGGTGGTGAACAATGTAACATATTCATGTACACTGATTCTGGCATAACTAGATTCAAACGAGCAACAAAGTTAAGGGCATCGTCTCTTATCAAGTCTATGCCTCTTTGAAAATCCCTGACTTTATCATCCCAGTAAGTCATTCTCAAATACTCTTAATTTGATACACTAACAACTGATATAGGAGTGAAAAAAAAATATGTTGGATATGATAATTTGGGACCTATAAAAATCTATTTAAATAAAGAGTTTAGGACAATATAGTAATTTGTAATAATGACATTATAGCTAATGGTAATTGAAATGGAGAACATGTAAATTCAATATATGACAAAATTATGACTCCGTTAATTAAAACAAAAGCTTACATTCGAATAATACATTAATTAAATTAATTAGAAACTACCCAAAACAATAAAATAAATTGAAATATTTTTTTTTGGGTTTTTAAAGCTAAGAAAGGTAAAACAAGTTAGAAAAGAAATTGGTGGTGTGTTGAAAAAAGTCAGTATTATTACTCATTTTTATAGACAGAAACCACTTATCCAATCTTATCCGTAATCTGAATAGCCCAATCATAATAAAGGGGTTGAGATATCATTTATTCAACCCTATCCAATCTTGCGTTGCTATAACTCGAAATATTATTGAGCTTATTTACTAACCTAATGAATTATATACTTTATTCATGTGTTAGATTTATTTACGTTATTTAAGTTCACGGGTTTACTTTATAATTTTGACAGTTTAATTTTAGCGTTATACATTATCACTTATATATGTACTTTTTTGATTCTATTTTACTCAACTACGAAAATTAAACGCTCATTGTAAAATGATATTTAACATACTAAAATAAATTTGTCAAATACGACAACTAATTTTAACGGACACGTACATGAAACAGTGTACCGGCATAACCATACTAATTTTAACGGGATTCTAGAGTTACTAAACTTTTAGTAGACGAAATGTCCACTCAAAATTCAAACTATTGTAAACATCTGGTTGGTAGCGTAAATGAATTTTCACAAATATATGTTTTAGACAACACGTAATAGCTAATCTTTCTATATCCTTGATATTTTTCAAATCTCCAACTTTTTACTATCTCTGGGGAACTTCCAGTTTAGATCAAGCACGAGGACGGGATCACTAGGTCGAACAAATGTGAGATCGAAAACCCCTAACCACCATTCACCATCAAACCGGAACACGCTCATCACAAAAACTCTGTAACACCACTCATACTTCCAGCTACTTACTCACTGCTTCTCTACATCAATTTGCTCTTCGCGTTTTCAATCAATTATTCTACACATTAATTAATTAAGGTTCTATCCTTTACTTGTTCTTCAATTTTACCTTTTTTTTTCGCTTCTGTTAATCATTTATTTGCTGTTTAATCTGCACTTTTATAGTTTAATTTATTGTTCGATTTCATGATTTAATGTTGAAAGTTGATGTAACTCTATTGTGGTAGGACACTTGCCGCCCCTCTATCATTTGTTTACCTTTTTTTATGAGCTGCTAGGGGGTGTTTTAATCAAAATTAAACAAGTGATTGGGTCGGAGAGAGTATTAATTTCGGGTTTTTTAGACTTTGTGGCTTCAGGAGTCCAGTCTAACTTGCAGATTTAGTAGCCTAAGTTTATGAAGGACTGGTTTTGAAATGATTTTATATCTTCAGCTCTTTTGGTTAATCACTTTACGTGTCTGTTTCGCGTCCTGGCATGATAAGCAACCGATGGAAACAGAGATAATAAGTAATAGAAGTCTGAGAACTGTATTAGTATACCTAAAACTTCCTGATCTTTGTGATTTCATGACTTCTCCATGGTTTTCAGAATTTTGTTCATTAAGTTTATTGGTTTAAGTTCTAGCATCTCAACTTATAATAGCTATTTTAGTCAATCACTTTAAGTCCCCAAACCTCGACCTGTCGTGATAAGTAACTGATGGAAACAGAGATAGAAAATAATAGAATTAGGAAAGCTGTATTAGTAGGTATTAAGTTTGTTTACAAATGTTGATACTTGATAGACTTCTGAGGTTGTGAGATAATTTTGCTTGGCTTGTGTGATAATGTCGCGATTGCTTAAGAATATTGTTAAAAAAAAGTGAGGATTAGGCATTTTGCTTGTGTGATTGTATTACATTTGTTTGAGAACGTTGCTCATAGATTTGTGAGATTAAGCTTGTGTGATCATTTCGAGTTTGTTTAAGAATTTTGGTAATAGTCTGTGAGATAACTTAGCTGGGCTTCTTGTGGATCATATTGAGTTTGTTTAAGAATGTTGTAAATATACGTGTGAGATAACTTTGTTAGGTTCTTGGCTTCTGTGATCTTAATGAGCTTGCTAAATACTGTTGTTAATAGTTTGTCTCTTGTGTGATAATTTTGAGTTTGCCAGTTTTTCGTTCATCAAGTTTATTGCTTTAAGTTTTATCTTTTCGAATTATAATGGTGCTGTTTTACTGCACGGGACATCCGCATAAGATAAAAATATAGGATAAGACAATAGAACAAAAGTAAAAGAAGATGATAGTCTAAGGATATGAGGGTCAAGTAGAACTTACAAGCTTCACTGGATTACGTTTGGTTTTATAATTGTTTGGTCTAAAATATTCATTCAATCTCTTAGCAATTAATTACTTCTTATCTATGATTTTTAGTTCACCCATGTTACCCTATCTCCTCCTGCCTCATTGCTACTTTTGCAAGGTGTTACAGTGTATCTCGCGTAGCCTTAGTGTAGTTGAATTCAACAATTACGTTTGCGACACAACTGTAAAAATATATAGCTTACTTTGTGAGGCTAAAGGAGGTGTACTTGTTAGTTGTGTAAGCATTATGCTGGATGTGCAGATTATTATGTACACATGAAAATTTGCAACAGGCTAGCAAATATCACAGTACGCCTACTACACCCATACTGGACTTAAGTATCATTGACGACTCTAACATTGAATAATTAATCAATGAAATTTTAGAAAGGTTGAAGTTTATGTCATGTAGTTCCATGTACTGCGGATATCGTACCTCTGTTCAGTATCAGTCAAATAACAATAAATAAACAGATATGACATATAAACTGTTTTGAGTTAAGGTTTGGTGGTAAATTATGTAATTTCTGCAGGATTTGATTGGGTTTCTTTGTCTGCAATTAAATAGCTATGCCTCGCTGTACTGGTGTTGGCTACTTTTACAGATAAGACAAGCGTGAGTTTGAGAATGACTACATACGATGGAAAAAGGAGCAGTTCAAATCTAAATCATTGTTCGAAACACAGTATGTGCTAAAAGAGACGACGGTAGGCGATCGAATTAACCATATCTTGCTCAGTTCTGATGAGCTAATGACTAGCATTTTTGAGAGGCTCAATCATCAGGACAAACGTAGTATGTCTGAAGTGTGCAGAAAGTGGGCTTCTTTATTTGCAATTGGGAAAGATACATCTAAGATGACAGCTGATTATAAAAGTCAGGTGAAAAGAGAAGAGATAAACGGGTTAATTGTCAGATCAAGATGGGGTCGTGTGTTTTCTATCCAGTGTTGTTGTCTTGATTTACCAGAAAAAGACGCAAGGTATGTCTACCATTGTTGGATGGAGGGAAACAGAGACATGGATGATCCAACTGTCCATGACGATGGCCCCTTTGATTTATGGTCAGAGGATGAAGCGTATTACGATTAAGAATAGTAAACCCAACACAGTAGGTTTAATGCGACAGTGTTGAATTGTAATCTAAATTAATGTAGACCAGGAACTCTTAGTTGAAGCTTTTATTGAATAACAACAAACAATTAATGGGTATAAACATGTTACATATTATCGTAAATTAAATCATGTCGCGATTTAGTATATTCAAATATGCTATATTCGTATTAAATTTATACTCTGCATTTGTTCTTACATTGTGAACTCTTTCCGTTTACGACATATGTAAGGCTAGGTTATTATCTATAATAATTCTTCAAATTAATACGTTCAAAGCAATTGATTAATTTAAATAAGTCAGAGTTCAATAATTAAGAAGGAAGAGATTTTAAGATTGTAAGCCGACATTTGTTATAAATACAGATTAACCTGGACTATTTGTAGATTACATATATATCTTACTTATGTTGACATAATTTATACGAGGTACCCGATAGATGTACTATAACATTATAATCAAATATGTATATCTTCTTATTTTTACACACAACAAAAAATATATAAATAGATGATCAATGCAGATAGATATGATACGAAAAAATAGCTGAAATGTATTCAAATTAATAATATCAAAATAATTATGGGTTACGTTCATTGGAAGTCCGCGCGCATCGCGCGCGGAGTAACAACTAGTGCAATTAAAGGGACGTTTGTACATTAGTGACCTTGGTACCACATAAATCATAAAAACGTTTTGGGTACTTGTGAACTCAATAGAAGAAAATCATGATCATCGCGATAGAAATGGTATATTTTTTTACACTTACTTTAATCTAATATCATCACTAGTTTATAAATATTTCATTTGTCAAATATTTCTTTTATTTTACAGGTCTATTAGGTGTTGTCATTCGTGTGCGATCCTTAAGAACAGTTACAGATACACAAACATGCGAATAGATAGAGGCCTGGGAGATCGTTATCGTTCATCACTTGTAAGTAAGAAATGCGAAATAATGTTGCGTATGAAAGTATTTTAATGCGAAATATATATATTCAATATTTTAAAATAATCTATATATGCAATATGAGGCTAGTCGTGGTAACTGCATGGCGTTCTCTTGCCCTAGAACCGGTAGAAAAAGTTGCAAGGGCGATAGAATCGTTGCCCGTTATTCAGATAACACGTGTTGAAACATCCAGATATAGAGGTACAAACACATATTCTAAGTTAATTTAAATTTTAGAAGAACATATTATAACCTTTTGCATAAACAGACGGTTGTTGGGGTACGACCCGTTTCTCGACTCTAACATTAAACAGTACTATCACAGCCGCAAAAGAGCTACGAATATGGTATTTTTTTAATTCTTTTTTTCAAGTACATTATAAACTTAAGGTAAACATTATCATAATTTAACAAAAATATAGGGCAACAAACAACAAAGAAGAGTTTCAACATCTTAGTAATACTTTCCAAGCAAACTTCTTTGGAGAAAGTTCAACGCAAGCAAGCATGTCAGATGAAAACTTAGAAACGATTGTGCCTATTAGCTCTCTTGCGAATCAAGAGGTAATTCTTTACATAAAAATATATATATAGTCGTCTATATTGTCAAATTTTATCTTCATATATGTCACAATGTTTTTTTAAAACAATTTGTAAGCAAACAGAGGTATACTGGTAAAGGGAAAAATAAAAGCGATCACAAATCCCGATAATTTTATATACAACTCATGCAACACATGTAGAAATTCAACTAGAGTCCATACTGGCGAACACTTCAGATGTGAAGCGTTGCAGACGACTAATGATGGCATTTCTAAGTTGACGTAAGTAATACACATTGAATAATTTAACTAGAAGTATACGCTACATTTTTATACAAAAATATTTAACAGTTTTTGATCATAATTTATAATAGATATATATGCTCTACGAATCGTTCTAACTGACAATACAGGCGAGTCTCGCATAAATTTGTATGATTCGTTGGCTGAAGTTCTTCAAAAGAAAACTGTCGCGCAACTTGCTGATTTAACAATAGAGGTTTCATGCAATTTTTTGTTTCTTTATTTCAATAACATATGATCAAATATTTATACTTTTTTAGGCGTAACTTTATGATAATATTGCCTTATCATTTTAGGATCGACGTTCAGTAATCGATGAAACTCTTACTAGAACAAAAAACCAAGACTTTGTTATAAAGATGGTTTCCTACAAGAAAGTTGGTACGGTCGGACATGTACGTTTCGTTGCCCAACAAATTACAGAAGCGAACGAGTAGTTCAAAAAAGTTAACTGTCAAATCTTTGTGTTAATTTGTTTACTAAACATTGTCTCTTTTCGGTTTGTAAAGTAAACTATCATAGAATTTTGTTTTGTAATTCTGTCCTTTTTTTCCTTGTTTTTATTTACTTTTTCCCATCAACAAAATAATTATCAATGTAAAAATTTTTTTTTCAAAATAAATTGTTATTTATTTTCCATTATTCTAATTTCTCAAACATGTTTTAGCAAAGTAACATAATTTGCTATGAAAACATGGTACACTACGCTTGACTAACACAACATTTTAAGAATAGTATACTAACAAGACACGTTCACTCCAAATGTCATAAAAAACTTAATATAATAGCTAATGTTGCATGCAGATGATCGATTCATGTAAATCCTTTTGCAGTGAAAAAATATTGTTTTATTCGAAAACTAGGAGTGTTTAACACGTCATTTTATCAAAAAAAAGATAAACAAACACGTATACACTACTACAAATCTAGGATTAGAGGACGTTTCTTAGAGGACGGTTGAGGAGGAAACCGTCCTCTATCAACCAAATAACATTGGCGCCATTAGTTGTATTACGAATAGAACGAACAAAACAACCGTCCTCTTTATAAACGTAATAAGGACGATTGGTCAATTAAACCGTCCTCTTATTAAAAAAGAAGACGGTTGTATCATTAAACCGTCCTCTTAATAGTTTCCAAAATTAATTAACCAAAATAATAACACAAGACTTCTCTTATTCCCAAAACCCTCTGTGTGCTCGTCTTCTATATCTTATTCGTAGAAACCGCGTCTTCGTCTTCGTCTTCTTCTTCATATATACAAACCGCACCTCTAAATCATTGATGTCCACGCTCTCCCTCATCATCATCATCACCATCAAGGTATGTTAATTGTATTAACAATCGAAAATTTCTATTTTGAATTCAAATAATTTTGTTAATTAATTTATAGTTGGAGCTAAATCAGTGTAATTGAACAATAGTCGGAGTATAAGATGATAATTTTGTTAAGTAATTCAATTAATGGTCAGACCAAAGGAGAATTAATCAGTGTAATTCAATTAATTTTGTTACTGTTTACTGTTTTATTGCTTAATCATCATCATCATCACGCTCTGGTTACTGTTTTATTGCTTAATGTGTACTTCCGACTTTCTCTTGATATTCTATAATCACCTTTTTAAAACTATATCAACTTCCACGGCTACCGAAACTACTAATTTAATCTACTATACTCTATACTTGTCTCTGCTTTAACCACAGAATAATTGTTTACCAAGTGCTGTAAATTTATATTCGAGGGGTTCTGTAGATGTGTTGCTAAATTTTCCAAACTTTAACATGCTAAAGCTATACCAAATGCATAACAAACTCACAGCAGCTGTAGGTAGTAGTAACTGTGAGTGTAGTAGTGGTGAGTAATGTGCAGTAGCAGTGAGCTGTAGTTTTAACATGGTAGGAACATAAGCAAGTAGAGTAGTAGCAACACGCAGCATCAGACACGCAGTGGCAGAGTATTGATAATAATGAGAGTAGCAGTGGAAGTACAGATAGTCGTATGTAAGTAGATAAATAGGGCCAGAGTAGAAGCTTATGTAGGGAATAGGCGTAGCATGAGTGCAATCTGCGGGTCTTCATAGGCTGGTAGTTTGTCTGTGCGTGTAAGGGAATTAATTAGCAGCGGTGTAGTAGTCTATATGACTGCTACTAGTACTGGTTAGAAAATTGCAACAGATTCAACTCTATGGGTTGTTCTGTTGAAGCATTCAGGAACTAGCATTGAAGAAGGGTGTTCAGATGGTAGGTCTGGTGCTGCGTGAATTGCAAAACCTGGTAGTGTCTGCGGAAGAGCTGGCAGTAGGTGATGGGGTTGTCAGTAGAAGGTTCGGTGCAGCAAATTTTGTGGCTGGTCTGATGCAACAGTACACACTAGGCAGAAGTGCAGGAATTAGCCGTAATGCGTGAGCAGTATGTTTGCGAAGAGGCTGACCTGTGGTAGCAGGAGGTTCCGCACAGGACTGCGTGCAGGAAAGCTGTGTTGGACAATTTGTATTGAATTGGTTGTTGGGCAGAATGTGAGGGACAAGTAGAGGTGTAGAAATTGCAGCAGCAGTAAGTAGTAACATGTAGTAGCAATAAGTAGAGACAGAAGTAATATAGCAGTAGTAATGTTCAGGGACAGTTCAGTAGTAACAACAATGGGTAGCAAGTGCAGTAGAATCACTAGTAGAAAACAGATGGAAAGGAGTATTAGCGTCAGTAGAATCTACACCAAGAATGTGTCTTTTACTGTAATTAATGTTGCATGTAATTAAACTTCTCCATAAATATAGATCATAGAATTGACGTTTGAAAAACTATATTCATACAAGTCATATCGTAATAGGTACTATGTTTTCAAATTTGTTTTAGGTCATTACTTTTTATTTCATTGAAGTTAGATCGAACTAATTTTTTTATTTGATTTTTCAGATTCAACGGAAATACATCGTTGTCCGGTTGAAGTTAACATAAAGATTGTGTTAAATGATATATTAAAAAAACTTCATCTGCCTCCTGCAGAATTCGGCGTGTACGCAGTAACAGAGGACGAGCAAAGAGCATATGTTCAAATAAGCGGAGTTGGTTCGCCTTCAGAGATGATAAAAATTATCGGATCACCATCCAAACTCGCTGATCCATCTCAGCAAAACTACGCTAGAAAAGCTATAAAATTTCTAAAAGATTTATATAAGTTTGACGTTTTGGATTTTAGTTACTATGATCTATAATTAACGAAGCATAACTACAAGAATACCCTAAGGACTAAATACTACAGGGCCACCAGACACGGGATAGCACCTGAAATTGAACTTCTTTCAAGTTGAGATAATGACTAAGCATTTACGAATACGATGATATCAAAGTTATAATGTTAATAAAATATAAGGGATACAATAATTGTATAATATATCCCGTGTGTGTTTTTTTGTATGGTTAACTGTATATAAATAAAATATAAATGTTAATATTTTTTTGGTTTAACATCTAAATAGTATAGTTTCATCAATAGCAAACACTATTGTTGCAAAAAAGAATTGATAGGTACCGCGCCTTAAGCATACATACGTTAAAGTAACTGGAAAAATTCAAAAACGTATACAATATATGTTTGCTTTATTCAAACACTCTTCGTAATATACAGAGTACAAATTATACGCTTTGTACTTTTCGATAATATAATACATATGCTTCTATTCATACAACGATCTTCAGTAAAGAATACAAAATAGTAACTTAGTCACTCGAAGTAGGTACTGCCTCGACTGTTGCATAGGCCATCTGACGTTTAAGCAGATTGTATTTCTGCTCTAACATATGATAATTTTGTTTAACATATTGCAAGTCATAGAAGTTGAAATCAAGAATATCGATTTCATACATACCGCAAATAAACTTTATTGCTTTTCGAGTGCAGTTTTGCTCAGACGGACCAAAAAGCCTTGAGGGACTGCCAATAAATTAAACACATTTCGGAGGATTTCCAATTCCATGTATCTGAACGTAAGCTGTTATCTCGTCATGTGTAACAATATGTATTCCATATTCTGCGGCTGATAATTTGATTTGATTCAAAGTAGCATTCAACGCGGTTTTAAGATTAACTTCTACGCAGACACGGAATCTATCCATCGTTTTTAGAAAAAAAAATGAACAAAGCAAGGCAACTCAGGCTTTAGTTAAATTGTTATATGTTTGCTAGAAGAAAGGAAACATATAAAATTTTTATTTATTAAAGGAAAAATTATGAATTACCACCTAATATGTTCCATTTTTTACAAAATACCACCTATTATATTCAACTTTACAAATTACCACCTAACTTTCTTATTTATCCACACCAATCTAGCCTATTTTACATACTCAAGACAGTTTGCGTAATTATCGACTCAATTTCATTTTAACGACTTCCGATCATTTTTTATGACAAACCACCCTTACTAATTATTAGACATGTACTTTGACTTCTTAATTAAACCATTCCTTCTATCAAGTTCACCATTAACAAACATTTAATCCCTAACCCTAGAAATCAATTTAGGGATTTCTTAAATTTCTTCCTCTTTCAAGACCATTGCTCTACAATAGCTTACTTCAATGGAAAAACTAAACTATCAGTTGCTTAGAACACACGAATAATACATACAAGTTCGCTTTCTGCTCAAAAGATGAATTAAAAGCGCAGAAAAATTCTGTTGAAAAGTACTTGGAAGAAAGATAGAAACAAAAAATATTGAAAAGATATATAGACAAAGGCACATCATAGAAGTTCACGTGTGTTAATCAGTGTACCATCTAGATAAAAAATGAACATCACTAATCTCTTTACAGGAATTGTGATCGACATTTTAAGGCTCATACAAAGCTCTTAAGCTTTTCTAGCTTAAGCTTTTCTAGCTTTGTATATGCAAATTTGCAAAAAATACAAATTTTTGTTTAATGCAAAATTTCAAAGATTAAAGAATATTTGCCCATCATTACGAAATTAAGTAATTTAGTTTAGTTTTTTCATTGAAGTTAAAATATTGTAATGCAATGGTGTTGAAAGAGGAAAATTTTAAAAAAATTCCTAAATTGATTTTTAGGGTTAAGGATTGAATGTTTGGTAATGGTGAACTTGATAGAAGGAAGGGTTAATTAAGAAGTCAAAAGGAATGTCTCATAATTAGTAAGGGTAGTTTGGTCATAAAAAATTATCGAATTTCGTTAACATGAAATCGAGGCGATAATTACACAAAATCGTTTTAAGTATGTTAAATAAGTTAGATTGATGTGGATAAATAAGATAGTTAGGTGGTTATTTGTAAATTTGAATATAATAGGTGGTAATTTGTAAAAAATGGAACATATTAGGTGGTAATTCATAATTTTTCCTTTATTAAACTATAATATTATAGATATACCCACCATGTACAGTTCGATTGTAATAACTGTTCAACGTATAAGCTATACACGTAGGTAGTATGTGTTCATCAATAGCGTATTTGGATTTTTGTACCAATTATTCATAACCTATCCCTAACATACTGATCCTTATCAGAGATAGAAGATATATATACATTTTGCATCGATTTTGATAACTTTTATTTTATATTATTAAATTGTTTTGAAGAACTTTAAAAAATCTTAAAAAAAGGTACAGTATAATATATATTAGTAAATACGTATACAAGAATACAATACACTTTTGATATACAATATGTATACATTAAGATACTCTTACTAACAAAATAAATAAGTTATTAGAAAAGTGAGTTACTAATGACTATTCTACATTATACTAGCAACTCACATTACCTAACATCAAACAATATTTTTCGTTGGAACCAAACTTTTTTATTAACTCTGGGAATAAGCAGCTAGAAGAACATAACTCTAGAATTTCGTTTATAAAAATTTAGGCTACGTCTCTCTATGAAATGTGAAATAATTTTCTTGTAAATGCATCGGTGCGATCATGTTTCGTCTTAAACAATAAAACGTGTATATTATAAAAGATCGCGTACTTATTTTTTGACTCAATATTTATTAGTAATCATCTTTTCCCAATTTATTTTACTCCACATATGAATTGCTTTAGTAAAATAGCTAGCTCTATTGCCAACGATTGAAGCGTGCATGCAAAATCTCTATTACATGCACACAAACAATAAAAGTTTCAAATTATAGAGCCACAAGGCATGATTTTTTCGAACAAGAAGTGTCAATTCAAAAAATTGCTTACATAAAAGAGTGATGCAAAACAATATTTTCATATAGAAAGAAGCACATAAAATATACATGAGAACCGAATAAAAAAAAACCCCACTTATGTTATTTATATATATTACACATTACTAAGGTAATCAAACGAAATACAAAGCTGAACAAAACACACACCTAAATACAAAAACAAGCACGATACACTTACATACGATAGATAAGTTGCTAAGAACGCCTTTTTTTTGACGACTATATACGAGTATGTACTGTCTGACGATATAATGTATAGTTAAAACATCTTCTATTATGCCACCTCTTCTACATGTTGGACACTAAACCAGAGTTGTTTCTTGGAATCTCCTAATTGTATTGCCAGCAACTTCATGATAAAAAGTCGATCACTGATGTTGTCAACTACATCGTTGATAAAGGAAAGCCGTTCCTGCATACAAAAAGTAGAAAATGGGGAGTTTTTAGTCACGAAAAAAGTACCGAAAAGTTTATTGTTTTTCACTCTTTTGTGTGCAAAAAAGAAACAAAAAAATGAACCTTTTGTGAAAGACAAAAAATCTGAGCTGTCGTTCGTTTTAACACCTTCTCAGCAAGTTCATGAGAAATAGTGAGCTTAATAGCACAACTTTCGTCCTCAAAGCGGATTTCCAATTAACAACTGTACAAAAAATATAAGCAAAGCAATCCCATAGTCAAGCAACTTCCAACCATATGTATATATGTAAAATATAATTTCAGAGATATTAGCAATTAAATTTCGATAGTAACAAACCTGTACACGGATATTCGTATATGCCGAACTTCGGTATGGAAACAAGAAAATTTCTCGCCAGTCGGAATTTCTGTTCCATTCTTGCATATATTGCATGAGGAGTATACATACCTTTTCGCATTCATAACTTGTGTAATCCACACCGTCGCACCGTCCTGTAATATTTTTTACATATTTTTAATAAAAAAGATTCTTTAAACAAATGTGTCAACTATTTTTTAAGAGACTAAATAATGACGGCGGAATTACTATTTATGGTTATTAGCAATGAGTTGGATTTTCTTTTACATAAGAGTCATCACAAACTTGATACATGTCAACCAGTCAAAACCTACAAAGTACGTGGCTTTCAAGACTAACACAATAATTATTATATTATAAATAATATTTGAGGTCCTTTTATACCCCCTCCAACATCTCTCATACATTTCACACCGTGTCTTCATTTTTCTCTAAACTTTTTCTCTCTGTAACTATCTTCTTATTAAAATCAACTTTAAAGTTTCCCGTAGATTCATTGTCTGTCCACCTGACTTGCCTCTCTCTAATTACTTCATTCGTTCTATTTTTGAGCTCAATTAAATCTATAATGTCTATCCGATATATTAGTAATATATTAGCCATATTTACAAGTAATAACAAGATTTACAAATTTAATGATGCAAATTATTTTTTGAAGATATTCTATGATGTACCTTTGAGTGCAAAATAGTTCATAATACAATACTACTACAATTTCCCATACCTTCTGTAAACCGAGAGCAGCAGTTGGTAAAAATATCTTATCGGTTTCACATAAAATTGGCAGAAAACGTTCTGTAAAACGTTCTGCAAATCGAGCTGCTTCTGCATTGCTCGAGAGAGTTAACTCCACAACTTTTGATGTAAACCTCATCACTATTGATTAACATAGCTCCTAAAGAGACGTTGCAATCAGTCAAGGAACCTCAATAGAGCTGTTAGGCTCTGCCTCTAAACAAGGCAATATATAATTTGCCTTCCGTAATTAAGCGATGTACTTTATTTCCTACCGTAAATATCGTCTACCTTACATTGTATAAATAGCATATAATAATCTTTTGTAAAGCAAGTTGAATAAAATCAATTCTTGTCCATTATACGTCTTAATACATTCATTCTCATTATTTATCATGGTATCAGGCCTAAGTTTCGATCTCTTTAAGTCTGCCGCCTTCTTCTTTTCTGTCTTTCTTTGTCTTTCAAATTCGTGATCTCATGACTAATACTGAGATTGTTCCAACTCCCAAAACTCCATCTTACACAATGGTTCACGTTGAACATCCGGGGCACAGTATTACCCCGATTGTTTTCAACGGAAAAAATTATGACAAATGGTCCCGATCTTTCCATTTAGCACTCATGGCTAAAGGCAAACTCGGGTATATAGACCGATCCATCTCCAAACCTGCTGCCACGGCGGACACATTCGAGACATGGCAATCCACTAATGCGCTGGTTACTATGTGGATATTTAACACCATTGAAGCCTGTTTACGCAATCAATCGCGCTCCATCCTGAGGCAAAGCAGGTTTGGTTAGATATCAAAAATCGTTTTAATCAGATTAACGAGTCCCGAATATATCAATTGCAGGCCGATTTATTAGCTTGTCGTCAAGGTCCGACTGAGTCTCTTGTTGCATACTACGGACGGATGACTGCAATCTGGAATAACATATCAGAACTTGATGCTCTTCCGCCTTGCTCCTGCAACCCGTACAAGTGTAATTGGCTCACTATTATCACTTCCTTACGAGAGAAGACAAGGTTACGTGATTTTCTAATTGGTCTTCATGATAGATTTGCAAACACTCGTTCCCAAATCATTGGTATTAATCCTCTTCCTTCTTTAGACCTTGTATACAATCGTCTCTTACAAGATGAGGGGGTTAGACAGTTATCTTTGAACAAAACTGAATCCACAACCGTCCCCATGGCATTTGCTGCCCGTGTTACCCAAGGACCAAGACGGACAGGGGGAGGGGGGCGTGATAATCGTCGTAATTCCGAAACTTCGAAATATTATTACATAGCTTACAGTACTGCTACCAAGTCACGGGTAAGTATCCCGAGTGGTGGGGTGATCGCCCTCGTAATCGTATTTATCTTGCCCAAAATGCTACTGACCTGACCAACGCAGTTTTTGTCCCGGATCCTCGCGGTAAAAGTGCTTCCTATGTTTCTGCTCCAAAGGGTAATACCCTTGCCCCACCCTTTGTTTCTGCTCATAAGGCTCTCATGGTGTCCGGTAATGTCTCTACTTCTAATAATATGGGGTCAGGCTCTTCTCAAACGTCTTTGGCTCATTTAGATAAACTTGATCTTAATTCTTTGTCCCTACAAGAATTGGAGGAGCTGGGTTCTATGTGGCAGTCACGAAAAACCGAGTCTTCAACTGATCGTCTAAACGTTAACATCTCTTCTTTTTCTTGGATCGTTGACACTGGCGCATCCCATCCTATGTCAGGCTGTCTTTCTCATTTTTTAAATATTAAAAATATTACGCCTCTATCTATCGGATTACCAAACGGAGACCTTACGATTGCTACACAAAGTGGCGATATCCGTCTTTCTTCTCATCTTATTTTAGGAGATGTTTTATATGCTGCTAACTTAAATTGTAATTTACTTTCCGTATCAAGTCTTTTAAAAGATACGAGTCTCACTATTCAATTTTCTCATAATCTTTGTCTAATTCAGGACTGTATCTCGAAGACGGTGATTGGCGCGAGTGAGCAACACGAGGGGCTTTATTACCTCAAAGGTGTCCGGGACGATAAAGTACACGCTTGTCTAGCTGAGACAGGTGACTTTGTTGAACTGTGGCACCGAAGGTTGGGGCACCCTTCTTCAAATATTTCACGTTTTTTACCTTTCTTAAATAAAGTTTCTCGAACATCGGACATTTTTCATAATAAAACTTGTGATATTTGTTTACTCGCGAAACAAACTCGCGAACATTTTACTTTAAGTTCAAGTCATGCTATTTCTTCGTTTGATCTTATACATTGCGATCTTTGGGGTCCATATACCGAAAATGCATCATGTGGGTCTAAATATTTTCTTACAATTGTTGACGATTTTTCTCGTTCTACATGGGTCTATTTGCTACGTGGAACAAGTGACACTAAACAAACATTATTAAATTTTTTTGCTATGATAGAACGCCAATTTTAAAAGAAAATAAAAATTTTACGTACTGATAATGGTACAGAATTTCGACCCCTTCTTCCTTTCTTTACTGAAAATGGGATTCTTTTTCAATCATGTAATGTTGACACCCCCCAACAAAATGGGCGGGTGGAACGTAAACATCGTCATATATTAAAGGTTGCCCGTGCTCTTCTTTTTCAAGCTAGCTTACCGTTATACTTTTGGGGAGAATGTGTCTTGAGTGCGGTTTACCTCATAAACCGTACTCCAACACCTCTTCTACATGGCAAAACACCCTATGAAATGATTTTTCATAAACCTCCACCTTTTGAAAATATACGAATCTTTGGCTGTCTTGCTTATGCTAGACACTTAAATCGTTCACATGACAAATTTGCTTCCAAAAGTCGTAAATGCATTTTTATCGGTTAGCCCTTTGGAAAGAAAGGTTGGCGTCTCTACGATTTGGACACCGGATCCTATTTTGATTCACGCGACGTAATTTTTATTGAAAGTGATTTTCCTTTTAAAAGTCTTAACATTCACGATCTTGACACTAGTTCTTCTTTTTTGGCTGATTCGTTAACACCTATCGAGCAACCCATCATTATCACTACCCATGTACCAACATCACTCTCCTCAGCCCAAGATATGGCCACCAACCCCACACATTCAAACACGTCCGAACCTCCTACTACGATATCTCCCTTATCTACCACCACTATGACCGAGCCACCCACAACTACTAAACCCTATGAATACCCTTCAACTACCAATACTACACCACCCATGGGCCGAGGTCATCGCACCAAAATACCAAACTCTAACTTAACCGACTTTGTCCTTTTCAAACCTCGCCCCTCGTTAAACTCTCCCGTGGCTTCAACATCATCCTCAGGTACCGCTTACCCGATTTCTCACTATTTAAATTATGCCAAGTTTTCTCCTAATCATCAAGTTTTTTTGTCGGCCGTGACTAAACATCACGAGCCTAGTCATTTTAAGATGCAGTGCAGGTAAAAGAATGGCGTGATG
Source organism: Silene conica (assembly GCA_029255685.2). Lineage (NCBI taxonomy): Eukaryota > Viridiplantae > Streptophyta > Magnoliopsida > Caryophyllales > Caryophyllaceae > Silene > Silene conica. Next base: position 30,192,015 of record CM055317.2, on the reverse strand, counting down.
CCATGTCGCTCGAACTCAATGCTCTCGAAAAAAATAACACTTGGACACTTGAACCTCTACCTCCACACAAGAAAGAAATTGGTTCCAAATGGGTCTATAAAATCAAATATAATGCAGACGGGTCCATTGAACGTTATAAGGCCCGTCTCGTTGTTATGGGTAATAGAAAAATCGAAGGTGTGGACTATAACAAAACCTTTGCCCCCACCATAAAGCATGTCACCGTTCGCACTTTGTTAGCTATTGCGGCCGCCAAAAAATGGGCTCTCCATCAAATGGATGTCCACAATGCTTTTCTCCATGGTGACCTCGCTGAAGAAGTTTATATGACGCCTCCACCCGGCTTTCATCCATCCACGGCCGGCAAAGTTTGTCGTCTTAGAAAGTCTCTTTATGGACTCCGTCAAGCTCCTCGTTGTTGGTAAGCTAAACTTGCTTCCGCTCTCCTAAAGTATGGTTTCAAATAATGCCCATACGATCACTCTTTATTTTCTATTTCTCGTCCCAACACTAAGGTACACATACTAATCTATGTCGATGATTTGGTCATTTGCGGGAATAACCCCGAATTTATTACACAATTCAAGCACTACTTGAGCCAATGCTTTTATATGAAAGATTTGGGGGTCCTTAAATACTTCCTTGGTCTTGAGATTGCTCGTAACAACTCCGGGATTTTTCTTTCTCAACGAAAGTATGCTCTCGACATTTTAACCGAGACGGGTTTACTCGGCACCAAACCAACTCCTACACCGATGGAACAAAATCACAAGCTTGCCCTTTCCACGACCGAACTCATGAATGAACCACAGTCCTATCGTCGTCTCGTCGGCCGCCTAGTTTACCTCACAATTACACGGCCCGATCTAACATATTCGGTTCATATTCTTGCCCAATTTATGCATGCTCCTACCACCGAACATTGGAAAACCGCTCTCAAAGTTGTTAAATATTTAAAAAACTCACCAGGGCAGGGAATTCTTCTGCGCTCTGATAGTGACCTCCGACTTAATGCCTATTGTGACGCCGACCATGCTACATGTCCTACCACCCGTCGGTCTCTTTCCGCCTATCCTGTCTTCTTGGGCACCTCCCCAATTTCTTGGAAAACCAAGAAACAAGTCACTGTGTCTTTGTCCTCTGCTGAATCTGAGTATCGCGCCATGGCATTTACCGTTCGAGAACTTAAATGGCTCAAAGGTCTTCTTCAATCACTTGGAATACAACATGACAAACCTATTCAATTCAAGTGTGATAATCAATCTGCCCTTTACATAGCACGCAATCCGGTCTTTCACGAGCGCACCAAACACATAAAGGTTGATTGCCACTTTATCCGCGATGAAATACAAAACGGCGTCATAGCTCCTAGCTATGTCCACACGAAGTCTCAACTCGCAGACATTTTTACCAAAGCTCTAGGCCGGGAATCATTTAAAGACCTTCTTTCCAAGTTGGGTGTTTCGACCCTGCACACTCCAACTTGCGAGGGGGTATTAACATAGCTCCTAAAGAGCCGTTGCCATCAGTCAAGGAACCTCAATAGAGCTGTTAGGCTCTGCCTCTAAGCAAGGCAATATATAATTGGCCTTCCCTAATTAAGCAATGTACTTTATTTCCTACCGTAAATATCGTCTACCTTACATTGTATAAATAGCATATAATAATCTCTTGTAAAGCAAGTTGAATAAAATCAATTCTTGTCCATTATATGTCTTAATATATTCATTCTCATTATTTATCACCATTTCAAAATTTTGCGCTCCTCGTCTAATTTCGTTGCGTATAGCTTAAGTTGTTAATTTTACGTTCTTTGCCTTCACGAGATACGTCTGAAAAAAATTAAAAAACGCATAGCTAGCGGATTTAACCTAGAGAAATAATATGAAAATAATAATACAAGATTTTTACAAGTGAGAGATAAGTACCCATTACACTGCTTCTTTTTTCTTCAGAAATGTATGCGCCTATACTTCAAAACTTCTATCAACGTATGAGTTATATAGTTATAAAAATTAGTTGTTAGATGCTAATGAATTAACATAAACTAAAGAGAGTATGACGCACATACGTACCTACTAAAACAAAAAAAAATCAATGCATGCACATCCTTTCACCTGCAGACAATACTAATGCATACATATCCGCAAAATCAATAAAGAGAGTATTTACAAAAAGACATGCATATAAATACACCGGTAGGTCTCCTGAGAGACCGCCTCTCAATAAACTTATTGAGACACTATTGTACAAATTTTAAAAAAAGTGGTACTAAAGCTAATATAATAGGTACAAATCATGATTATTGTATACATAAGTACGAAATTACTATGGTACGATCAATGACAAAAGGGTCACGAAATACAAATAAAAGGGTACAAAAGAATGGTCTCTCAATAATTTATTGAAAGACCGTCTCTCTCAAGTTTTAGTGTAAATACACATGTCTACTAAAATAAAAAAATATCAATGCATATACATCCTTTCACTTGCAATATCAGACAATATCAATGCATGTATATCCACTACAACAAAACGGCACTTGCGCCACGATTTATGCCACGGGAATTCATAATTCGTGACCTAAATTTGCTTAGTCACGGGAAAAAAAGTCCCCTTCCTTCAAAATTAATTGGTAAAAAATATTATGTCACCGGAAAATATATCCATGATAAATAATTGTTTTTAGTCACGAAGTAAGCCATGCCTGTGGCTAACAAATGTGTTTAGTCACGCATCAAGTCACGAACGTGGCTAATAATTACTTTAATGTCGTGGCTAATCATGATTTATTGTCACATGTAAGTTAACCGTGACTAATTAGTGTGCTTAGCCACACTGAATTCTTAACGTGGCTAATTATGATTTATTGTCACAGCTAAATTATCCGTGACTATATTGCTCTTAGCCACACACTGAATTCTTACCGTGGCTAATTGTGATTTATTGTCACAAGTAAATTACCCGTGACTAATTATTGCTCTTAGCTATGCACGAGATTTTTACCGTGACTAATATTTTTGATATGATAACAAATAATAGTACAAAATTATTAGTGCAACATGGTGTGTACTGTGACATCAAGATGATTGCGCTGTATTATTGCGAGATGTGAACAATATACGTACTCAATGTTCTTCACTATTGACGTAAATGATCTTATTATGATTATTCTTATTATTGGATTTAGTCTGTCACAAGTGAGAATTTGTGCAATTTATTATGATTATTCTTATTAACACTACTGACTTGAAAATAAATATGATTATATGAATAAATGATTGTTGCTTAACAATTTATTTTGCTTTATTTTCGTTGAATAATGCTTTACTTTAATTATACGATTAATTATGTAATGACAATTTTGTAATTTCAAAGCTACTTACGTAGTTACTCAATTTATTAAATTGCACAACAAGCCCGACAAAAAACACTACAACAAATTGACACTTGCGCCACGATTTATGTCACGGGAATTTATAATTCGTGGCTAAATTTTGTTTAGCCACGGGAAAATTTTTATTCACTATTTTAGAAAAAAATAATGCCACGGGAAAATTTTTCTCGTGGCAAAAAGTCAATTATGCCACAATTTAGGTTACAGTCGTGGCTAATAATCATTGAATTCAAAATTATTTCCAACAAATCATTTAATAAAATGGAAAAAAAACATATTGATAAAATAATAACCGATATAAAAAAATCAATATAGAAAAACATTTTAATATTGAAAATGAGCGTATCACACCGAAAAGTAAAATGGAAATTAGAATAATAAATTTATATGTGTAAATAATGTGAAATTTTGTTGACAAAAAAAATATCAACAATAATGAAAAGAAATCAATTTAGAGAAAACAAAATTTTTTACGATATTTTCTGTGTTTTTTTCGGCAAACACTGATTATTTTCGAGTTAATAATGTCTTGGTCATTTATTTTAGTAATAAAACTCGGTCATTGATACCCATATGTAATCATTATTTAGTAAAAAGTGATTAAACTTTTTTTCGTTACAAATACGACGATCTTACAAATAGTATTTGAGTGGAAAAATATAAGAAAAAATGGATAAAAGAGAAATAAAATAAAAATGCCGACAAATGAAAAATAATAAAAAAAAAATATACTCCCTCCTATTATGAATATCTGTCACATTTGGGGTTGGGTACGGGAATTAAGGAATTCATTTGTTTAATGTAAAGTAATGTGTGGGGTGGGAAGATTGGAGAGAGGGAATGTATTATTGATTATTATTGTGAGTAGAGGTGATTAAAATAAGTAGTGTTGTGGGGTAAGGTGGAGTATTATTGTGGGTTAGAGTAAATAAAATAAGTATAAACAATGTCCCAAAATGGAATATGGGACATTTACGTGACTAGACGAAAACGGAAAATGTGACAGTTATTCAGAATAGGAGGGAGTATTAGGGAAAAAAAATATAAGGAAAATGTGACTAAATAGTTTGGAGAAAATGGTTTTGTTGACTCGGGCAAAAAATGACCCGGGCATCATTAGTCGGGAGGTCAACATTGAAAACTCGAGTAATTTGAGAAAAATAATATTTTTTTTCGCAAAAATATGTAGATCATTTAATAGTTTTTCGCAAAAATAATAGTGAAGGTAATTTAGAAAAAAGGAATATAATTTAAAAAGGTTTCAAAGTGCTAACTATATCAACAAGCTTAAGTTTCATTTTTGGTAGCTCATCATAAGAACTCCAAGTTAAGCGTGCTTAGGTGAGAGTAGTCTTGGGATGGGTGACCTCTTGAGAAGGATATGCGATTCGCAAAGGTGAATGACTTGTGATTGTAAGTAACGAGTTGATATATATAACTAACCAAGCAAAGATTAAACCTTGACAAAATTCCATATGTACCTAAATGTGTTTGGTAGTGTGGTGGTTGCTCAGCTCACTACCCATGGGAATGGAACAACTCTTTGGCAAGCCGTTTACCTCTTCGTGAGAGAGCCCGCGGCGAGGGGATTATACACCGTTGTCGACACGGTCGACACACCGGTTTAGACCAAAAAAAAAGATTCCATATGTGAAAATATTTTCATTATAAGTAAAAAATAATATATTACATTTTGTTTATTTATTTTTTATTTTTTTGTTTGCCACGGGAATAATTTTGGCCACGAGAAATATTTTTTGGTCACGGGAATTATTAGCCACGTGAGAATCTGTGGCTAAAAATATAATTTTAGCCACGTTCTTGTTTTTCCCGTGGCTATCTGTTAGCCACGGCCACTAGGGCCACGGAAGGTATTTCCGTGGCAAAGAGCTTTAGCCACGGAAAATTAGTACTTGCGCCACGAATTTAGTCGTGGCCCAAGTGCTTAATAGCCTAAGTGCTTAATTGTAGTAGTGATCCCAATGCAAAAGTAGACGAAAGTGTCGGGCCACCGTCAATGCAAAAAAAAAAATCGATGATTGTAAGCTAATGAGTGTGTATAATACGATGCAGTAGATGGGCAAAAAATGGATTTCATGTGAAGCAAAGATAAGATAAGCCGTTACCTATGTTACGTAAACTTGAAAGTTATATCTCGATCAATTTCAGATGATAACTCGGTATCTACAAACATTATGGTATCAAAATTATAATGTTAATAAAATATAAGGGATATAATAATCGTATAATATATCTTTTATCTGTTTTATGTATACTTAATTGTATATAAAAATTTTGAAATTTTCGATATATTTACGGATTAATAATTTAAATACTATAATTTAATCAAGTGCCAACACTATCGATGCAAAATAAACCATGTGCTGGGCACGCGAACTTCCTACTAATATCATCAAAGATCGTCGGCCAGAAGGCCCAAAACATTATTTTTTAGTAGTTCATGAGCAAACAAACACAAACCATGTCAAAACCAACACTTCAAATCAGTTACTCCATCCTTTCAACACATTAAAATCAACTACTCCCTTTGATTTTTTTTTGTTCCTCTTTCCATTTTGGTCTAATAAAAATGATGTTCCCTCTTTCCTCTTTTGGACAATATTGTGTGGTACAAAGTAAGGGGTTGTTTGGTTGACACCTTAAAAACACATGAATTGCAAAATCACATGATTTACAAAAATATGTCTTGTTTGGTTGACATATTTTTTGGAAACTGGAGGAATTAGAAGTTCCTAGGAACTTCCAATGCCTACATGATGTAGGAATTGGCTTACCTACCCCTCCCTTGGTCATTAGAAATTCCCATGGAATTTAATTCCTACATGGGCAACCAAACACCTTTGTCGAATTCACCCGAATTGGATGCTGGAACTTAATTCCTATGAAATTGAAGTTCCTAGGCAAATTAAGTTCCTTGATCAATCAAACGACTCCTAAATTTCATGTGGGGTCATATGGATTGTGTGGTCCAAATTGATTCTCTTATTCTTGTGTCAAAATGAAAAGGCAACAACACAAAAAATCGGAGGGAATATTAAACAACAAGAACATTATTGGGGATATGGATATAAAAAACCACAAGCGGGTGAATTACAGAAATCCCTTTATTAAAACTACAAAATAATTGAAAAGGATAGAAGGCGGGGATCGTCATCGTCGATTGTCGGTCATCGTTGCTAGATGTTGTCGCCTTGGCTGCCGTCAAGTCATTGTCTCTTTAACTGGAAAAGACAAAACTAGGAAAGATGAAAGATTGGGAGCTCTCTCGTTCACAAGAGGATTTGACTGAATTCTCTCAGGCCCGCGTTAAAGATGGCTTTTCGATTCATATTATTAACCCGGATTCTACTTGTGTGGGCTTTCATGCTAAAGTGGATGCGGGGTGGAAGCCGAATCACGATGCATCCCTTGGGTTCGTGATTTATGATACCCGTGGTGCCATCTTCACGACTTTTAATAAAAATTTTAAAGCAGAGTCGGCATTACAAGCAGGGGCTGTTGGGTTTAAGACTGTTCTTGAATGGGCTCTAGATCACTCCATCTTTCATCTTAGAGTTTCCTCTGATTGCCTGACTCTTCTTATGTCCCTCACAGGTTCCGGTAACACTGACCGGTTGATTCAGGGGATCCTTGGAGACTGCAACCTACTTTTTCACTGTCTTAGTGTGTCTTTTATTCCTAGACGGTTGGACTCTGTTGCCCATAACTAACTTTGTTACTCATAACTTGGCCTGTATAGCCTCGATGTAAAACCTTTCTTAACCATTAAAAAAAATAAAAAAGAATAATGTAGTGGAGTAATAGTGGAATGTGTTCCTTAGGTATAGGTAATAATTTTTTATTTATTTATAAAAATTAAAGGGTTCAAAGGCCGGGTTCAAGTCTTGTAAATTAGACCATACTTATACCCAATATTTGTACGTATGAGTGTATGACCCAGATCCATTCAACTCCAAACAATTTAGACACATACCTGATCTATTAGAATCCGGCCATATACGCTCTTGACAATTCATTTCAGGTATTAATTTTTCAATATTCAACTACATTTTCAGTTAGTTTTGCTAAAATCAAATGGCTGATGTCCGATAGCCAATGCAATGCAACGCGTTTTTTTAGTGCTGCCAAAGATCATCGATAAATTAATTTGAAGAATTGATAAATTTTAAGATTATTTAATAAGAATATTCCAAATTATTGAAGTGCTTCTTTTTCTTAAGATCCTTTGTAGCTAATTTTTTCGTTTCTTTTTTTTTACAACTTTTTCTAATGTAATTTTCCTAGATTTTTTATCTTTTTTTATGTCAAACAATGGTTCTTATAATTGATAAATCGTTACATAGTACTAATACCAATATTTTATCAAAAAGAAAAAAAATTCATAACTAATAATATTCACATAATGTTCTATATTTAGAAAACAAAGACTCATATTTGTATCCTTGGGAATTATTATTTTATATAATTTATTATTAGTGGTCGTCTTTGTCCCACCTAAACTAATTTATTATAAAACCGGTTTTTAGGAAGTTAATATAATCGAATGTATAATTCGATAAAAGTTAATATAAATTTTTATTTTATATACTACAAAATATAATATAAAAATCCTATGGAGTATTAGATATTGACAATGTTCTATTGTTATCCTGATGTCGTGAAATGTACGATGAGCCGATGAATAAACCTACATTCAAAACGAAAATCGGCCCCTGCTCCCATTTTGTCCTAGGTTCGTACTTGGTGGGGGAATCGAAATCCCACCAAGTATGTGTTTTGGCAAAATTTCTACCGGGTCAATTGATTGTGTTATGAGTCAAAGTGCCAACCAATATGAGAGTTTACGTAAAAAAATAAATTCAAAGAACGAAAAAAGACAAAGAACGACACAAGAGATTTTGGTGACGCGGAAAAACCCAATGAGGGAAACAACCGCGGGGGGAACGAAATCCCACCAAGTTTTTACTATTTTCGAGGATGATCGCTGTTTTGAGCTGAGTACAATTGTTTACGTGCGTAAGTATCAAGTTACAACGTAAAAATGAATGCCTCACACAATGCCGTAATTTTCCTTTTTATAAGCTTTGGACTCCTGGTCAGCTGGTCCTGGTCCTGGTCAGCTCCGGGAATATACGAGTGAGTTGAGGAGAATATGCTTTTGGGGCTTTGACTTATTCTTCTCCTTCCAACGACTCTTTTCTAGATGGGTATCGGCCTCTTTGGTGGGTTGCTGCTTCTGAGATTGCTTATGGGCCCAACAGCTTAATGGCAATTTTTGGGCTAAACAATTTCCCCCAAATTTCAGCCTGACTTGGCTTCAATTGGGCTGGAATTTCCTTCTGCTTCCAGGTGTGCTTCTGGAATTTACGTGGGTAGTTGGGGATTTCTGCAACTGTTCGTGACTGTTCCACTTGTCCCACTTTCTCATTAACTGCATGTCCCCTCACCATTTACCATCATTTACTTTAACCTTTCATCTTTCAAATTTGAATTCACTTTTCAAATTTCAACCACTTATTCCCTCTATAAATACCTCCTTTTAACCGTTGCTTTCTCTTTTACCTTCCTTTCTTTCTAACTTCCTTTACTCTTTTACTCTCTTCTTGTTTTCTTGCTTTTTCTTTACGATAAAAAGTTTTTACCGCTTTCCAAGATCAATATGTCTGCTCCTAGCTCTTCCGCTGCTACCCCCTCTGCTACTCCTGTCGCGGGCTCTTCTGGGTCGTCTTCTGCGTCGGGGGACTACTCTGGTCCTTTCCCTTCGCAGAATCTTCTTGCGCCCAGGCACCTTTGTGACTCGACCTTCAATGAATCTCACGCCACTCTCATAAGAATGAGGTTTGGCTTCCCTGAAGGGGTTGTCTTCCACTTCCCCCTCGCAGGCGAAAAGGCTGACTTCAAGAGGGAAGGGTGGACTTGTTTCTATGAATATCTTTTCCGCCTGGGCCTGAGATTTCCTTTCCCCGGCATAATTATCGATTTTTTGAAGTTGACCAAACTGGCCGTTTGCCAGGTGGCTCCGCATGCATGGCGGATCCTACTCAGCATATGTGCTCTGAACCGCGAACGAGGGCTGAACATAGGGCTGGCAGACCTGGGTCAGTGGTTCAACCCACGTTCCTTGGGCCATTCTCAGTGCACCATCCGTGGTCATGATGACATGCCTTCTGCTATTGTCTTTTCTACCCCCCCAGATGATAGTAAATGGTTTACTCGTTTTATCTTCGTCAAGATTGACACACTGCCTTTCTCTTCAGACTACATCTTTTCTAAGTGGCAGCCTGTGGAAGGTATGGTCTCTGCTCTGATGTTATTTTTCTGGTTTGGTTTTCTTCTGTTGTTATCTTTTGCTTACGGTTGATTTGTTTCTTCAGGGAATAACCTGGCCAAGCTCCATGAGTCCGAGGATCCTCCTACTTCAAAGGCCAAGCTCCTGGACCTTTCTGCTGAGGAGAGGACATTCTCCAAGTTGGTTCGGGATTCTGCTATTCTGGCGGTGAAGAAAGAGGGTACGGTGCTGCTCATCTGGCTATTTTCTGGGTGTATCTCATGTTTGGTCTGGTTGTTCTGAGTTTTGGTGTTATTTTCAGGCAAGCCCAGGGTGAATGTGGACAGGGTGATGCAGCTGCGGAGGAAGAGGTTCACTCCTGGGGACGCGGGGTCCTCGAAGAAGAAGGTGGAAGTTGTTGAGGGGAGCCCTGCTGGAGCTGGGTCCAAGGCTGCCCCTATCGAAGTAGACGCTGCTGATTCAATCCAGGAATCTCTTCCTGCGACTTCTTTTGTTGATCCTTCTCCTTTAACGATCCCTATTGAGATCCCTACCCCTGGTTTCAAAGTTATACCCGAGCGTCTGCCTCGATCGTCTTCTAGGTAGGGTCCTTCTTCTCCTGCTCTGCACCTGGAACTCCCAGGAGGCTTTGGTGGGTCCAGGACTAATCTCCGGCCTGCTCTGGATTCACTGCTCTTTCCTGCCTCTGCCTCTATCATGAATCCCCGTCCTTTCAAAGACCTGATTAGGCACACTGTGGAGGTTTCTTTTGAGGTAGACTGTGGGCCAGGAGATGCTCAAAGCTCAAGAGGAGACGCTGAAAGCTCAAGAGGACACCTTCCAGAACCAGTTGCCCACGACTCATTTTAAGTAGAGCTGTTCATGGGTTGTGCCGTCCGATAACCCGGTCCATCCGGCCCGAATTTTAACCGGGTTTGGACAGTATTTTTTTTATAAAAAATGGGCCAAGGGCTAACCCGGCCCAGACCAATTTAGTATATGGGTCGGACACGGACAGATAAAATATAAAGTGGGCTGGCCCGTCCGGCCCGCTAAGTGATTAGTAGTTTTAGTACTCTGTAAGTGTATGTCTGTAACTGCTCTGTATATATTAGTATTAATTATTCCTATACTCCTTTTATTATTTACACCTTCTCATTTATACTTTATAGATAAACAATTAAACATTACGACTTTACGACTTACGTGTACCAACAATTCCAATGATACTGAATCACTGACAAAAATGTTTCAATTTTTTATACCCTTCATTTTGGAGATTTTTCTTTCTTCGTCTTTGCACTTTACTTTAGCCTCTTTGTTTCCCTTCTGAATTCTGATCAAAGTCGCCATTAAAAATTATCACAAACTTTATCCCTTCAATTAGTTAGTCATACTTGACTACTTGTACACAAACATTTCGATTCGTTAGTCATACTTGATTACTTGTACACAAGCATATCTAAAGGCTGCAAGAGTGAGTTATATTTTATAGTTCATAAACTTTTTCAGTATACAGTACAAATATATGTGTCCGGTAGCCCGTGGGCTGCCCGAATTTAACAGTTGGGCGGGTAAGGGCAAGGAGTAGTGGCCCGTTATTTTGGCCCAGCCCGCCCGTTATAGCTTTAAAGGGCATACTTATTCCTTTCGGCCCAGCCCATGTCCGGCCCAAACCCGCATTTGGACAGCTCTAATTTTAAGCTGGATCAGGCCTTAGCCTCAGAGGCTGATCTGGTGCTGAGGGTGGAAGCTATGGGCATAAGAAGGCTGGTCTTCAGGGAGCTCTGATCGAGGCTGTTGCCTACACTGCTGCTGAGACCCGGATAAAATGTGTAAAAGAGTTCCAGGAGGTAAGCATACTACCTGGGACTTAGCTGCTTTGGAGGGAGCCTTTGCTGCAGATTTCCCCGAGGGTCTGAACATGGATCTGATTTCTGATGATGACGAAGAAGGCGTGGTGGGGTACCAAAATGCTGGAGAGGAGGTGACCTCTGGCCCCACCTATGTTGATGCTGCTGCTGAACCTACTCCTGATGAGTAGGTTCTTTTTAAAACTTGCGTTGCTGAGCCCTTATATGGGCGTAAAAAAATTTTGTCTTGGAACTTTTTGGTGCCCCTGCGTGGGCTTGAATCTGTTGTAATTTGCTGCTGGTCCGGGTGGACCAGCAAAAACAATTTGGTTACTGGGCTGCCTTGGGCAGTTCTTTTTTTTGAATCGTATGTTCCCCCGTTGAATGGGGCTTGTTTACTTATCGGTTTTCTGCCGTTTTTCTGGTGTTTTCTTTTGTACATGCATGTTTCATTGTGTTTTGGCCATCGCTGCTTTGGTGTGTTGGCCTGGTGTTTTAGATACCCATCCCTATACTGGGGTGCCAAGCTTGACTTAGGTTCTCCTGCGATCAGTGCAGATTTCCTCTTTAGGTCAGTCTACAAGGATAGGCAAATTCTGGTCCAGAAAATAAGTGATAAAACTTTTTCCTTTATTTTCAAAAGACTCGATAGTTGACTTTAAATGAACGAAGGTTTGAAATTATAAGACTTAGATTATCAAACTTAAGTTATAAAAAATATAAGAGCAAGACAACATTTTAAGCTGAACCAGAGTATACTTTATACAGAGTTGAACCTGAGGTCTAAGGGAGCTGCTCTGGTCTGGTGGAGGCTCCTCTAGATGATATATTTTTTTTTAAGTGAAGTATATTCCATTATCTGGGTATCATTTCCCCTTACATTGTCATTAGTCTGTAGGCCCCATTACCAACTATGCTCTCAACTTGGTATGGGCCCTCCCAGTTGTAGGCGAACTTTCCAGCTTGTCGGTTTTTGGTGTTCTGGAACACCTTTCTCAGGACCAGATCTCCTACTTGCAAGGTTCTGATCCTGATATTTTTGTTGTAGCTCCGAGCTACCATCAGCTTGTATGAGGCCATTCTGACGTAGGCGTGGGTCCTGAGTTCATCAATAGTGTCCAGGCTACTTGTCATTTCTACTTGGTTCTGGTCCTCAATTATACACCCGTATCTGTGGGTTGGGACTTTGACTTCAGAAGGAATTACCGCTTCTGCTCCGAAGACAAGGCTGAAGGGGGTCTGACCTGTTGCTACTTTTGGAGTAGTTCTATCAGCCCACAAGACCAGAGGGAGCTCCTCTGCCCATTTCCCTCCCATTTCTTGTAGTTTCTTTTTCATATTGTCAATGATGATCTTGTTACTGGACTCAGCTTGTCCGTTGGACTGGAGTTTTCTGCGGGTAGATTTCTGGAGTGATACGTTCCACCAAGCGCAGAAAGCCTCGGTTTTCTTCCCAATGAATTGGGAACCATTGTCACATATTATCTCTGAAGGTATACCAATTCTGGTGAATATATTACGCTTAATGAAAGAGATGACATGTGCTTCGGTGGTCTGGGTGAATGATTCTGCTTCGATCCACTTAGAAAAGTAGTCTGTCATGGCCAACATGTACAACTTGTTTCCTGGTGCTCTAGGGAAGGGTCCCACGATGTCCATCCCCCACTTCATAAAAGGCCACGGGGATATGACCGGGTGTAGGGGTTCTGCTGGTTGGTGATTGGCAGATGCGTGCCTTTGACAGGCGTCACACTTTCTTGCGTACTCTTTTGCATCCTTGCGCATTGTAGGCCAGAAGTATCCCATTCTGAGGGCTCTATTGGACAGGCTTCTTCCCCATGCATGATTTCCACAGTCTCCGCTGTGGAGGTCATGCAAGACAGTCTGGGCCTCAGTCTGGTCCAAGCAGCGCATATATGGTCCTGCTAATGATTTCCGGAACAGGATGCCATCAATTAGCAGGAACCTGGAAGCCTTCATCCTGAAACTGCGTGCCTCTCTTTTATTGCTGGGTTGGATATCATGCTGCAACCAGTACAGTATCCTGCTCTGACCCTTGGTCTGGGTTGCTGCTGCAGACAGGTAGTTCCTCCTAGTCCGAATCTGGTCCAGGAATGGCTGGTCTGAGGACATGGGTGATTGGAATACTAGCTACGTCGGCTGGTTTGAAGGTTGATCCCAGGGTTGCCAGTGCATCTGCTTCTGCATTCTGCTCTCTGGGTACCTGCTGGATGCAGAATTCTGCGAATTCGCCGATTAATCCCTTTGTTAAACACAAGTAGACCGCCATTGTGGGGTCCCTTGCCTCGTATGCTCCATTGACGTGATTCACAATTAATTGCGAATCACTGTACACACTGATGCAGCTGATCCCTATGTCCAGGGCCAATTGCAGCCCCAAGACCAGGGCTTCATACTCAGCTACGTTGTTTGTGGTCTTGAACTCACATCGAATTGCTTGGGTGATCAAGTCACCCTCTGGTGATCTAAGGATCAACCCAACTCCTGATCCTCTGGTGTTTGATGCCCCATCTACTCGTAATTCCCAGGTGCCTGGCTTGGCACCTTGGTGTAGGTGCAGGATTTCCTTCTCTGCTTGGGTCTGGAGTACTGGGCTGAAGTCGGAGACGAAATCTGCGAGGGCTCGTGACTTTATGGCTGTGCGTGGTTCAAACTGGAGATCATACCCACTGAGGTGCACATACCACTTAGCCATTCGTCCTGAGAGCTCTGGCTTTCTCATGACCGTCTTGAGGGGGTGATTAGTAACCACCGAGATGGTATGAGACTCAAAGTACGGGCGCAGCTTATAGGATGTCGTGACCAATGCCAATACTAGTTTCTCAAGTGAGGTATACCTTGTTTCTGCGGGTAGCAATGACTTGCTGACGTAGTACACCGGATGCTGACCTCCCTCGTGCTGCCGGACTAGAACTGCGCTTACTGCTGCTTCGGTTACGGAGTGGTACAGGAGCAGCACTTCCCCCTGCTCTGGTTTGGATAACAGGGGTGGGCTGCTCAGGTATTGCTTTAGTTCCTGGAATGCCTTCTCGTGTTCTGGTGTCCAATCAAACTTTTGGCTTTTCCATAGAATATCATAGAATAGTCTGCAGCGGTCTGAGGAACTGGAAATAAACCTGCTCAGGGCTGCTACTCTTCCTGTCAGACGCTGCACATCTTTGGGCTTCTGGGGTGATTCCAGCTGCAGAACTGCTTTGATCTGTTCTGTGTTGGCTTCTATCCCCCTCTATGTTACCATATACGCCAGGAATTTCCCACTGGAAAATCCAAAGGTACACTTAGCTGGATTCAGCTTCATTTTGTACTTCCGGAGGGTGTTGAATGTTTCCTCCAGGTGCTGGGTGTGGTCCACTGATTGCTTAGATTTGACCACCATGTCGTCTATGTATACTTCCATATTTCGTCCTACTTGGTCTTTGAACATCATATTTACGAGCCGCTGATATGTAGAGCCCGCATTCTTAAGACCGAATGGCATTACGTTGTAGCAGTAAATGCCCCTTTCGGACCTGAATGCTATTTTCTCCTGGTCTGCCGGGTCCATCTTGATCTGGTTGTACCCGCTCCAGGCATCTAGGAAAGTCAACATTTCATGGCCTGCAGTGGCGTCCACCATAGCATCTATATGTGGCAAGGGGAAAGGGTCCTTGGGGCAGGCCTTATTCAGGTCTGTGAAATCCACGCAGACCCTCCACTTGCCATTCTTTTTTGGTACCACCACTACATTGCACAGCCACTCCGGGTACTTGACTTCCCTAATCTTTCCTGCCTCCAGAAGGTTATCCACCTCCCGGTTTATGACCTGGTTTCTTTCTGCTGCGAATTTCCTGCGTCTCTGCTGCACTGGTCTGAATCCTGGATCTATGTTGAGCTCGTGTGTTATGATCTCTGGGTCTATGCCGATTATGTCTTTGTGGGACCAGGCAAAGTAGTCCACGTTCTTTCTGAGCAGCTGGAGGAGCTGCTGGCGTAGATCTCCAGAGCACTCTGAGCCTACGAAAACGGTCCTCTCTGGGTATTGCTCATCCAGGCGGACCTCATCGATTTCTGCCTGCTGGGGCTCGATGTATTCCTCCTGGATGTGCAGTTGCTGTAGTTGCTATGCTCTGGCGGCTGGTGGCCTGGTGGTCCTTTTGAGTGCTACTTTGTAGCAATCCTTGGCCTCCTCCTGGTATCCCCGTATCTCCTGGACTCCCCACGGTGTAGGGAATTTCAGGCACTGGTGATACGTTGACGGGATTGCTCGCATTTCGTGGATCCAGGGCCTGCCAAGAATAACATTGTAAGTGGATGGACCATCAATAACTAAGTACCTTACCTGTTTGTTCAGCCCTCCGGCGTAGGTGGGGATGGTGATTTCCCCCAGGGTATGCGCTGTTTTTCCGCTGTATCCGACCAGGGGAATAACTTTCTTTGTCAGGTCTTTCTCGTCAAATCCCATGCTCTTTAGTGCATCCAGCATTAGCAGGTTGACGGAGCTTCTTGTATCTACCATGACTTTCCTGACCTCACAATTGCCAATGTTCAATGTGATGATCAGGGCATCATGGTGCTGCTCTGGTACTACTTGTGCATCTGTCTCGTCAAATGTTATTGCTGGGAGGTCCTGCCGTGCAATTCTGCATGATGACTCTGGCTTATCTCCCTTAGCTGCGGTCACACGTCTTTTGGCTGCTGAATAGGTGAGCCCACATTGCTCTGATCCTCCCGTGATGACATTGACAATTCTGTTGCAAGGAGGAGCTGGTGAAGGCTGCACCTGGCTGGCTACATTGACTCTGGTGGACTTCTCTGGGAGCAGATGATCCAAGTTGCCTCGGTCATACTGGAATCAGACCTCCTTTCTAAGGGTATAGCATTCATCCGTTGTATGGCCTATGTCCTCATGACATTCACATCTTTTGCTGGCATCACGGCGGTCTGACTCCCTTGAGCTCTTTTAAGGCCTTTAGCAGGTCAGCCATCCCGGTGGTGAAACCGTATTCGCTGACCTTAAGGGGTGGGTCTGCGTCGGTTTTGCCACCGGTGCTCTCGGATACTTTGCTTACTGGTTTCCTGTAGGGCTTTGATCTTTCACCCTTTTTTCTATTGGTGCTTTCCTAGATAAAAGGTTCCGTGTCGTAGGTACTTCTTCTAGAGGCAACATCCTCTTCCAGCCTCATTGCTGCGACTGCCTGGGCTTGTACATCAGCGAAGGCAGTGCACGGGTGCATTGTCAATTGCTTGTATAGGTCTGAATCATGATGTAACCCCCTGCGGAAGGCTTCGATGGCAGTGGGTACATCACAATGTGGAATGACAACCTTCTCTTTGTTGAATCTAGTGAGGTAATCTCGAGTTGTCTCCTCGAATCCTTGAACAATTCTGTAAAGATCACTGGTCTGCTTTTCTGGTTTCATGCTGCTAGCAAACTGCTGATTGAAGGCATTGACCAGATCTGCAAAGGAGGAGATGTTGCGATTGGGCAATCCTACGAACCAGTGCAGGGCTGCTCCGGACAGGGTTGATCCGAATCCCTTGCACATACAAGCCTCCTTGAGTGCTCCGGTTGCGGTCACCACCATCATTTTCTGCTTGTACTGATTAATGTGGTCCAGGGGGTCGGCCGTACCATCGTATAATGTCATGGTTGGTGGCACAAACCCCTTGGGCACATTGATCAGAGCAATATTGTCAATGAAGGGTGAATCTGCATAACTGTCTTGGGAAGCTTTCTCCATGGGCCTTGGCATACCAGGTATCTCGGTGATCATGTCCTTCAGCTCCTGGTAACGCTGGTCTGAGAGACTGCCTGCTCCTGGGAACGGATTGGCTGGCGGAGGGAAGAACCCTGGAGGGGCTCCTCCCCACGGGCCTGAAGACGAGTTGGCTGGCGGAGGGAAGAAACCAGGAGGGGCTCCTCCCCAAGGGCCTGAGGACGGTTGGCTGGTAGGTGGGTTGGTTGCTACGGATGAACCGAACCCTGGCCCTGGATGCCAACCAACTACTGACTGAACTGGTACTCCTCCTGCCCATCCTCCGGCGCTGGACTGGTTCACTGGTGCTGGCCCTACGGGGATCTCTGGCGTCCATCTGAGTGTTGGCTGCGGAGGTGTACCTGAAAAAGTCAAAGGGTTAGTCCCAGGAGGAAAACAAGGTGTAGGATTACCTGCAGGCTGAGCTGGACTGGACTGCAGTGCTCTGAACACAGATGAGTCCAGATCCAGTATCTCTGGGCCGCTGCTTGGGGTGGTGACACCTAGATCCAGCCTGGTGACGATCTCCTGGGGAAGCGGCCGGTTCAACCCTCCTCTCCCGAAGGGATTGAAGGTCTGTCTAGGCCCCGATTGTAACATTCTGAACGGCTGTTCTGGGCGAGCGACTGCGGCGATCTGCTCTCTCAGGTTCAGATTGTCCTTCTTCAGGCCCTCTATGGCTTCCTGCATAGCACTAATTCCTTGGATCACCATCTGCATCGGATCTGGGCTGGGGATTCGCGGCTGCAGGCTTACCCCAGGTATTTGGGCTTCTCCACTTCTGCTGGGGCTGCTTTCTCTGCTCTTCCTTGAGGAAGGAGACACTGGGGGTGATCTGGGAACCTGAGGAGGTTTGCTGGATGGAGCTACAACCCTTTGGGCTGTGGTCTGACTCACGATGGGGGGTGATCCTGCGAGACCAATGGACACAGTAGGGTTGGTCCCGCTGGACTGAGCTGGCATGCTCTGGGAACTGGAAGGGTTAGCTTTGGTCCCAGACATGTTTTTGTGACGAGATAACGGTTTCAGATATTGGAATACACACTATGCCCCACGGTGGGCGCCAAATTGTTTTGGTAAAATTTCTACCGAGTCAATTGATTGTGTTATGAGTCAAAGTGCCAACCAATATGAGAGTTTACGTAAAAAATAAATGCGAAGAACGAAAAAGACAAAGAACGACACAAGAGATTTTGGTGACGCGAAAAAACGCAATGAGGGAAACAACCGCGGGGGGAACGGAATCCCACCAAGTTTTCACTATTTTCGAGGATGATCGCTGTTTTGAGCTGAGTAAAATTGTTTGTGTGCGTAAGTATCAAGTTACAACGTAAAAATGAATGCCTCACATAATGCCGTAATTTTCCTTTTTATATGTTTTGAACTCCTGGTCAGCTGGTCCTGGTCCTGGTCCTGGTCAGCTCCGGGAATATAGGAGTGAGTTGAGGAGAATATGCTTTTGAGGCTTTGACTTAATCTTCTCCTTCCAACGGCTCTTTTCTGGATGGGTATCGGCCTCTTTGGTGGGCTGCTGCTTCTGAGATTGTTTATGGGCCCAACAGCTTAATGGCAATTTTTGGACTAAACAGTATGCATTATAATTCTTTAAGAAATATTCTGGTGGTACTAGAGGAGGAAGGCTAAGAATAAAGCTCTGAAAAAATGTTTTCTGCTGGAGCCTTTGTATGGGACTTGGCTTTTTTCTTGAATTTGAGTGGATTATTGTGTGGATGTGGATGTGGATGTGGATGTGGATGTGGATGTGGATGTGGATGTGGATAGTTAAAAAAAGTAGACGTATAGGATAAGCATCCCATCAGGAAAGATGATATGAGTTTGGTGATCATTTGTTGTGTGTTGATTGTAGCGTTGAATGCCCTTCCTTTGCCAGTTTCTGCTTCTTTTATAGCATTATCATCCTAGCCTTCCTAGGTCTTTTAATTGTAACTCCCTTCCTGATCTTCCTCCATTTAGTTTTCCCAGGGCCCGTCCCTGAAAATTTGGAGGTCATGTACGAAATTGTATGACGAGGCCCTAAGCAAGTATCGTACGTCTTTCAAAAAATCCGTTCTTATATTTTTATCCTAAACAAAAAAAATTCTCCATTTATTTTTTTTCTTCCCACTTTAATAATACAAAATATATGTAAAGCTTATTTTATTGAATGAGGGAAAAAAAAATAGAATGAAGCGAGTATATATTAACCCTCAAGTTTACAAATTTACGAAATGTTTTGTTATGGGTTAATATTTTCTTCCTAAATTTTCCACTTTGTTATAAACAAAATAAATATCTCATTTATTCTAAGTACACATTAAATTAATATAACATACTCTCGAGTCTCTACATGTTTTGAAATCAATGTACTCTGTCCGTCCCAATTATTTGTTTAACTTTGATTACATTTATCAAAAATAAGAAAAGGTAAACAAATAAATGAGACGGATAAAATAAGTAATGTAAAAGTTGTCTATAAAAAATTGCAAAATATTGAAAATATACATAAAAGTTTAATTAAAGGGAAAGATTATATATTTATATCACATGCTAATTTAGGAAAAAAAAAATGAAAAATACGACTATAAGATAATGGGGCATAACTAATAACTGAGTGGGACCCACGAGCAAAAAGAAAGCAAAATGCCTCGGTCGGAGTCGAACACGGGTTGCTTCTAAAAGAATCCAACGTTTCTACCAGCCGTGCCATTAAAACATAGTAATATGTTATTGTGTCAATTTAAATATATCACTTAACCACATGTAGCAGAATTAGACCCTGAAAATTTGGGAGCCCTGTGCGCTCGCACGGGCTGCACACCAAAAGGTCGGGCCTGAGTTTCCCCATTGACTCATTACTAATTTTGTTAGTATCCCATTTGTAAATGCATTGTTGTGTTTTTGCTAGGATGCCCAAGATGTTTCTACGCCAGTGATCCCTACTTTTCGCGATCCACCGCCCACAATTTGCCACGTCATCTTAGGGTAATTTGCGAGAATTTGGATATAACACTTATTACCATTCACCTCATTGGTCCACCTCATCGCTCTTCGTGTTCACTCCACTTCCCCTTCTCATGTCGCGTCTCTATTATTGACGTTGTTTAATGTAATACCTGCCTCAACAATGCTTTCTCCGCCTACAACAATTTCATCTGTGGTATTATGGGTTATACTAAACGCGGATTTGAGGAACCAGAATCGGATATGGGTCGTGGTGGAAGTGGGTTTATGCGACGAGTTATATCAGTTTGTTTATATGATGGGTTAGTTTTGAAAAGATTTGGTTGGGAGTAGGTGTTGTGAAAAACTCGTATTTCCTTCTTTGTGTAATTACGGAAAATTAAATAAAATATTAGACAATAACACAATAGAATTTTTGGTTACGCGGAAAAATCCAAATAGGTAAACAACCGCAAGACAAGTAGTCCAACTCTTCCACTATAATATTGTAATAGGATTACAAGTCGCCACCTTAATTAGGTGGGTATCTCTCACTAATAATAGTGTATTTCTTCTCTCTCAATGAGGAAAATTCTCACAATAATAATACTAATTATTGTGGATAAATAATATATGTTTTTGTATTTTATAATTGATGAAAAATACGCTCTTCAATCTCACGTATTTATATGTGATGATGAAGGTTTAACTTACTCCATTATTAAAGACTTAAATGAATGTTTCCACACATCCATTTAGTAACTAGCTTTGTCCATCCATTTCTTTAGTAAATGCAACTACGTTATTCATTTACTAGATGAGTTTCAATGAGTTAAATCATGTGGAACATCTCATTCACTTATTGTGTTAACTCCCTCAATTAAAGAGATAATAACCCAACAAATCTCCCCCTTCTCGACTTAATTAGAGGGTAGAACCACACCGGAACCATCGTAACAATTATCGAATTTCTTAGTTGTAATAACCTTGGTCATCATGTCAGACCAATTATCATCGCTGTGAACTTTATCAAGTTGTAGCTTCTTTTCTTCTAACATATCTCGAATCCAATGATATCGAATATCGATGTGTTTGGATCTTGAATGGTAGGCTGAATTTTTGGCTAAATGAATAGCGCTTTGACTGTCACAAAGTAAAATATATTTTTCTTGCTTTTGTCCAAGTTCTAGCAAGAAATTCTTCAGCCATAACATTTCCTTACAAGCTTCGGCGGCTGCAATATACTCAACCTCAGTGGTTGACAACGCAACACACTTTTGTAGTCTAGACTGCCAGGACACAGCTCCCCCTGCAAATGTAGCTAAATAACCTGATGTCGATTTCTGGAATCAACATCGCCTGCCATGTCTGCATCACAATACCCTTTTAGCATAAATTCGCTTTTTCCAAAACATAATCATTTTTTGCTCGCTCCCCGGAGATATCTAAATATTAATTTCACAGCGGACCAATGTTCTTTTCCGAGGTTAGATAAATGGCGAGTAACTACTCCGACTGCATAAGCAATGTCGGGTCTTGTACATATCATGGCATACATCAGACTGCCAACAGCGGAAGAATAAGGGACATTCTGGATCTCAAGTTTTTCATTCTCACTAACTGGGCTTTGCTTCTTACTGAGTTTGATATATACAGGAAGTGGCATACCAACCGGTTTGGCATTGTTCATCTTGAATTTCTCAAGGATTTTCTCAATATATCTCTCTTGGGATAACCATAAGAGTTTCTTCTCTCGGTCACGAACAACTTTAATCCCAAGGATTTGTCTTACCGGTCCCAAATATTTCATAGCAAATGATTTGCAAAGAGCTTTCTTGAGTGATGCAATTTTCAATTTATCTTGCCCAACAATTAACATATCATCAACATATAATAATAGTATGATAAAATCACCACTTGTATATCTCTTCATAAAAACACAATTATCAGTTTGTGTTTTATTAAAACCATGCTCGGTCATGAAGGAATCAAATTTCTTATACCATTGGCGTGGTGTCTGCTTTAAACCATAGAGACTTTTGTTGAGACGGCATATGAGATTTTCTTTACCTGGCCTGGTTCTTCGAATCCTTCAGGTTGCTCCATATAAATCTCCTCGTCAAGATCTGTATGTAAGAATGCAGTTTTTACATCGAGTTGTTCAATCTCCAAGTCTAGACTAGGAGCTAGACCCATTCCTGTTGGAGTAAATGTCCTCCACAGTGTGTGATTATTTGAGTAATTCTTTTACAGGATCACGCAAGGATACTTAGTATATTAATTAGTTGATTAACGTTTATCGGTAACGATTGGCTCACTAGAAGTTTGACGTTACTGTCATATGATGGCGATAATCAGCTGATCCCTAAAGGTCACACCTATAGGATAGTACTGAGAAATGTGATTATATATTGATATAATTACATAAATGCTAAACTTAGCTAAATGTAGTTAAGTAGATGATAAACATTTAATATGATTAAATAATAACTAGGAGAAATGAATTAAATGTTAATTCTAATAAATATATATATAAAAGTTATATTTATTAATTATATTTTAATATATGATAGAATAATATAATTGGGATTAATTAATTATAAGATAATTAATTAATATTCTCCGGGAATTAAATTTGTACACCGAAAAGTATTAAAATATACATGATATTTTAAGGAAGTTCGGAATAAGGAAACTGATTAAAAATATTATATTATAATGAGGTTTCTTAATTGAAGTACAATACCAACACAAACCAAAACCCTATATATAGAGGGTTTCGGCCGTGAGGTCGAAGATACAAGAAGAAAACGTTTTTCCTCTCTTATTCCCCTTGATTAGTTTATCATCTTAATCCCAAAATAAATCCTCTAAAATAATTAATACTTCGTAATTTAGGAGGAGCTTTGAGGGAATCTTTCTCAGTCGTCTTGGGTGCAATCTAAGGAGAACTTCTACCTTGAAGTTTGGGTTTATACTAGGTTGCTCTTAGGCCGATCTCGTATAGGACCAAAGGTTATTTCTATGATCCTTGTCCTATTATTTCAGTTCTATTGTTTTAATATCAATTCGTTTTTGATATAATCCTTGGCAGTATTAATTAAGTTAATACTTTTATGAGTAATTTAAGAAATTATTTCCTACAATTACAACTCCGATGGATGACATCTTCACAACAGGGGAAAATATTTCATCAAAATCTATCCCTTTTTTCTGATTACATCCCTTTACAACAATTCGAGCTTTGTGTCGAGGTTTAGGATTGTTCTCTTCATTCTTGAGCTTGAACACCCATTTGCATCTCAACGCTCGTAATAATTAAGTTAATACTTTTATGAGTAATTTAAGAAATTATTTCCTAAAAGTGGTATCAGAGTCATTGTTCAAAATCGTTTTGATAATTAATTGAGAATTAAAATCCCACGGCACACATATTTTTCACAGTTTATTAAAAAAAAAAAAAAAAAAAGTTCGGTCTGTTTTTTTTTTCGTGATATGTCACGACTAAATTTTTTTTTTTGGGTTCACGTTTTTTTTTTGTTTCGTTTTTTTTATTTTATTATTTTAATTGTTAAAATAATTATCATGTGATGATTCTCATAACAATGATATAGATCAATGATTAATAAAAGTTCAATCAAGATATTGTTAGAATTAGATTAATTTGTTTTAAATTGTTAAGATGAATGAATATTGTTCACATGAATTAAAAAAGTTAATCTTGATGACAATATTTGGAAATTTTTAAAAACCTAATATGATAAGAACTATAACACAAAATTATGAGATGATTTTTGTGCTACTATGAGTGATTTTAAGAAAGTTCACGAATTAGTAAAGTTTCCAAAATATATTTCTACCTTGATTATACCATTTAAGGAAATAGTATAATATCTTATGAATATGTCAATTTACATGATATTATTTGATAATATGAGTAATTGCCTTTTTTTAACAAAAAAAAAGAAAAAAAAAACGTGTAATATTGGACCGCAAGTTTTTTTTTTCCGGCCCTACCCTAAATTTTGTGATTTGTTGCTTTTGTTATTATTAATATTATATGATAATTTATATTAACTAAATTATAAATAAAGATTTATAATTGAACAAATTTATAAAGAATAAACAAAAAAGGGGTATTAAAAAACCGTAAAATTGGATTTTAGGGTTATTTTATTTGTTTTCGTTTTTATTTATATTATGAGATAATATTCATATTAACTAAATTATAAAAGATGTTTTGTAATCGTAACATTTTTTTTTTGGAAAAAAAAGGGGTATAACCGTGTGATTGCCGTGGGAAAGAAAGAAAATAAACGAAAATTATTTGATAATTTTTCGGTTACTTAATCATTTATTTATTTTAAAAGGTTTATTATATCTAATTGATGATACTTACTAGATTCTAAAATTGTTTGGAATTTATTTGGATTATGATTTACATGTGTGACATGTAATTTTAAAATTAATGGTGGTTTGGGTAATATTGCATTATGAATGTTTTATAATATTGTTAATGATATTGTTTTTCAATGAAGGTTGAATTTATTTTTACAGTTGTTGTCAAGTATAATCATGTAATCTAGTGTGGCTCTAGTTTTTGGTTACTTTTCGGTAATGGTGGAAAGTAATCAAGTGATGTAATTTATGAGATCTCGCATCTCCGCTTTGTATTTTAATTTTTCTTTAATTTAGATTAAATGTAAATAATATTTACATTGTAATAGCTTGGAACAAAGAAGAAAAAGAAGAAGAGGAGTTTGATGCATCCGGGTCTCTATTTCCAGTTTACATCTCAAGATGAAGAACGGTGATCCATGAAGCTTTTAGCACTACAAAATAATATCGCATTTGCGACGGACACTTCCGTCGCAAATAATAGGAAATCCGTCACAAAAGAGACATTTGCGACGGATTTGCGACGGACAGTGTATGTCGCTTTTTTTTTGTCGCAAATTGTATTTTTGCGACGGAATTGTCCGTCGCAAATATTTGCGACAGAATGGTCAAGTTTTGCGACGGAATTTCCGTCGCAACCCCTGACTGACCTTAACCAAAATGTCAAAGTCAGTCAAGAGTTGCGACGGAAATTCCGTCGCAACTTCCTCTTTTGCGACGGAATTTCCGTCGCAAGTCTTGACTGACTTTGACATTTTGGTTGATACCGTCGTTTAGTATAAAAAATAACCTAGGTCTACTAACTAGAAGCTAGTGGAAGTAGGGATCGTATCCACAGGGAGGTAAAATTTCATTTGCGATCTTAAATTGTTCAGTCACAAAAAATGGGGGTTTTGAATTGGTGAAACTAACTAAACAAGAAAAAGAAAACAAATAATAAAAGGAGATGATTAAAAACACGATTCTAAACGATGTAAAAGGGAAGATGCTAGGATTCAGGTCACTGCGGTAATTCATGTAATATAAAAGTGCTAAGTCACTCAATTCTATGATAAGGTGGGAACGATTAATGTCCTATCGGTCTGAAATCACCCTAGACTCCCCTATTAATCTTTCGATCCACAGATAGGTTATATAGATTGTCCTAAGCAAGCCTACTCTACCAATCTTTCGATCCAGGCGGAGTTTTACAGATAAACCGGTCTCATGCATGCATTCAATTAACAGGTTTTATAATTAGATTGCTTATAAACAACCTCGTCACAAATTAGACTAAACATGTGAATTTTATTACATTATTACCGTGATTCCCTCATCCTAACATATTACGAAATTAGCTACACATGGGTTGGGATTCTAAACTAACCATTGAGATGTGAGAGAAATAAGACATAATAAAAAGATTTAATAAACTAAACGTAAGGGAGGAGGAATAACAAAAAGAACAAAAGAACAAGAATTAAATTAAAAGGAAGAAAAGAGATTACAAAAATTCCGAGTATAAGGCAAGAAGAACGAGGAAGAAAGGCTATCCCGAAAGTTACAGTGACAAGAACTACGAGAGAGATGAAGAGTGGTGTGTAGTGTGAGATCCTGTTTTACCTTGACCTCCTCTCTTTTTATAAGAGAGATTAGGTTGAGGTAAAATCTAACCTAGAAAAGCTACACGGAAACCAAGGCCCATTAGTGATTTACTCGATCGAGCTTCAAACCCACTCGATCGAGTAGATTAAGGACCAAAAATACTCGATCGAGTGGTTAAGGACTCGATCGAATGGATTACAGATCAAAACCCCTCGATCGAATGGATTACATATCAAAACCACTCGATCTAATGGATTACAGATCAAAACCCCTCGATCGAATGGATTACAGACTCGATCGAGGACTTCTCATCGAGTAAGAGAGAATGATAAGAAAATGAAGACACTCTCCTAACTGCGACCAACATATATGTGTAAGAGAGAATGATAAGAAAATGAAGACACTCTCCTAACTGCGACCAACATATCATGCAATGCAACTAGTATGACAAATGATTCTAACTACCGTACACACGCACAACAACCTGTCAAAGTCTATCACATGCCGAATACTTGCATAAATATGGTTATGTGAGGTAAAATGGGTAAAAGGAGGCAAAAAACTGTATGGGTAAGAGAGGGTAGCGGCTCGAGCTAGCTACCAAGACTCAACCAAAAGTGAAACCTTCCAAAGTACTCAAAAACAATGTCATGCTCGGCATTTCACACAACTAACCCCGGAACTTGAATCGGTCAAACAATCATGCTTAGCAAACACTTTCTTTTTCTTTTCTTTTTTCTTTTTCTGTTCCCAAAAGATGTAAATAAGCACGGGAATCATTTTTCTTTTTTTTCTTTTTTTCTTTCTTTCTCTTTTCTTTTTCTTTTGCTAAGTTCATGACAAAAAATCATACATCCGAATTCAAGTTCCAAATTCTCAAGTACCAACTCTGAAAATAAAGATCAAACCAAAAACTGATACGGTGAATATATACCACAAAACGACACTTCGGCTAGCTCGACACAAGGTAGGCTAAATCTGGGTGTAGTTTATAGGTCAACTGGCAGTTTTTTGGCTAAATGTGGAGTTTTATGGGTATGATGATAAAAGGGGAAATGCAAGTACTCTCCTAACATGTGATATCAACCACAAATCATGCGTGTAGGCAAAAAGCAATCAAAAGTCATACATGTGAATGCAATGATATGAAGGGAGTACTACTCTCAATCCTAGATAAACTGGTCATGGATGTCACCAG
Source organism: Silene conica (assembly GCA_029255685.2). Taxonomy (NCBI): domain Eukaryota; kingdom Viridiplantae; phylum Streptophyta; class Magnoliopsida; order Caryophyllales; family Caryophyllaceae; genus Silene; species Silene conica. Next base: position 30,164,600 of record CM055317.2, on the reverse strand, counting down.
TTATGGCTCTAAAAACTCATAAAGTATGTGTAGTTTGCCAAATATAAGTCAAGTCAAGTTCAGAAAGTCCAAGTGTAATTTCCATAACGGAATTCGAGACATTCTATAAGGTTTTTACAAAATGATGATGAAAAACTGCAAAAGACAATCAACTCGAAGATCCTAAAAGGCAATATCATCACAGAAAACTCAATTCCGATTCGACTATATGCAAAAGTAAACGTGCATAAGCAAGCATGAAAATAAAGCCATGAAAAAGACGTGAATGCAAGCAAAATGAAAATGCAGACGCAAAAGGATGCATTACCTCCCCAAACCAAAATAAACAATGTCCTCATTGTCTTCGCAGCACATAACAACACAGAAGAGGAAATGGGATACACAGCCTAATACATGTTCGTAAGGGAACTTGTATAAAAAGAAAGATAAATGCAAAAGATGGAAAAAAGGAAATAGGAACTCACAAAATGCGCGCTTCCCCAAACCAGAAGCTGAAAAAGGCGACATTTCACACGATCCAGTAAAATAGTACTACTCGATCGAGTTACGCTGCGTCTTTGATCAGCTCTCTTTACTTCTTTATTCTTTTCCTCTTTCGTATGCATCGTGTTCCTGCAAAAAACACCAACTACATGCAACAATTCAACTACGAAAAATTAAAAATTGTCTAGGTTTACTAGTTATCCAACTACGGATAAAAGTAAATTGTCTAAAACGCAAAATGAAGAAGTAGAAATTCCATTGTCTATTACACTTCGCAGGGGGTTGCAAACCCGGCTTTTATTAGAATAAGTTTAAATTCCGTCCTAAACCAAGACATTTCCGTCCCAAATTCCTGTAGGTTTTTCCGGTTTCAGCTGTTTTTTCTGCTCCCCATTTCAGCTAAATGGCTGATTTTACCCATTTGTAAGCTCTCCAAACCTGCATAAAAGCGGCTGATTTCAGCCAACACAACCCAGCAACAAAGAACGTGTCCGAGACAATACTTATAAAAGGTTTTTTCATAACTAAAATTAAGGTTTTACATACGTTCATTCAACTTAAAAATAAAACTAAACATAATCCTAGGTCGACAAACTAACCAACCTAATATAACCTATCTAACGGTGGCCGACCTAGCATTGTCGCCACCGTCTTCATCAAAGTCACGTCTTGGCTGAGAAAAGCCTCCCGGGTTGCAGCTTTGAGTAGAGAAGCCATGTTGACTTAAGAACTCTTCAATAGCCTTAAGCCTTTGAGATTGCTCGAGTTCACGTTCTTTTAGCTGAGCATTCTCTTGAAGGACTCTGCTGACGATACCTGCGACTAATAGTCAAATTTGGTTAAGAGTATTATTTATAAACATGGTATTATATTCATTCAGTAAACGGTAAAATCATTGGTTAGTCTTAATTTTCAATATATTACAAAATACTAACCTGGGGTGTATGATGGGTTCCCAACAATTGAGTGACGGCGACGTTCGTAAAGAACTGGTTCAATCCCACCATTCCTTCTTCAACAAAAATAGGTAATAAATAATGAAACAGAAATAGGTAATAGTTAATAAATACCTCAAACCAATCACACCATTCCTTCTTCAACGCAACCGACGCATGTGACCAGTTCGACGCAAATTCCTTGTAGTTAGAGATAATGGTCGAGGTTATAAGATCTGATTATCAACCGACAAAAGGAACACACAGTCCAAGACCTGATTACTGAAGTGTTGTTACTACACATAACCACTAGAATCAAGGGCCTAAAATTCAAAGACAAACTAACACCAATACAGGGTTTTCATTCAATAAAGACTCCAACACATCTTAACTTTTTGCACAGTAACTACAAGAAACACTGCAGGCAAGACAGTAACATTTTGTGAACTAAAAATTAGATTAGTCATGACCGTCACAAGAGATTCAAACAAAAAAATTGTAAGCTCACTTATCCAGTATGTCAAGCTTAACAATATCAACAATTAAAAACAAATTAAGAATCTAGGGAGGATAGTGTATTGGACATCTACCTTGGTCATCGACAAGAACTCAATATAGTTGATTAGTCGGTAATTGGTATCATGTACGTACACGTCTAATACAATGCAGCACGATATCAACAAATACAAGATAGAATAATGTAATATTCTTTCCTTTTGAAGATAAGAAATACATAACGAAAAAAATGCAATCTAAGATAAGCGCAATTCAATCAGACTATTTTCCTAAAAAACGTGGAGGTTAACTTAACTAATTATAAAAGACCATACTCAAATCATGATATATGTACAGTCATACGATATGCAACATTCTCTTCCATCATTTCTAATATAACTAATTACCTAAAAAAACCTAACTAAACTAAACAAATAAACATTAACTAATTAAACTAAACTAATTATTGTTAATAACAATAAACAACAATAATTAAGCATTTCTGACGGAATTAAACATAGCTAATTAAGACGGTATATAATTAAGGAAAGTAAGTATACATACATAAGGAGAAATGAGAGGAAGGATAAGGAAGAAGGAAGTGGCGGCGGCGAGGTGGCGGCGGTGAGGTGATGCAGCGCTGAGGTAGCCGAAGGAGACGAAGAAGGGAGAAGAAAGGAGAAGGAGAGGAAAGAGAAGGAGGAAGGGGCGGCGGCGGCGTCGGGGGCGGGGTGTGGTGGGGTGGTTGGTGGTTGCACTTAGGGGTGTGGTTGTAACATCCCAATATTTCGGGACTTGGAAGTTTAATGATTTTAGGTTCAAGTTCGTGAATTAATTTATATTTCGTAAGTTTTGGAAATTCTTCTAAATAACTAATTAATTTATGTGATAATATTTTAAAGGATTTAAAATAAGGTTTCATTTAATTTTATAATTTACGTCTTAACAATTTAATTTCATAGTCCGGAAATATTTATATCATCTTAAGTTTATAGTTACTTTAAGTCGGTGTTTTTAGTTTAAACCGTCTTAAAACTTGTCTTATGGGCCTAACTTGTTAATGGACTCATTTCCCCTCTTTTTCCTCACAAAACCCTAACCCCACCAACTTCTACCTCCCTCCTCCAATTCATTTTTCAGATTTGCAAACAACAACAAACACCATTTTTATAAATTTCTCCTCCAATCTTAAAATGCTCATAGAATCTTCGTTTCTTATCCGATTGAGACGATTTTCGCGGCCACGGATTCCTCTTCTCGCCCTCCTTCTTTCTAGGTAAGTTTTATCTCATAATCTTTCCGTCAAAATTTTGGCCTGCTCTTGTAATTTCGAAATTCGTGATGTTCTTCGATGTTTGTGTTGTTTTAGACGGTGTTGGTGTTAACCCGGAAGAAGGCTTGGTGATTATTGAAGACAATCTCGAAGATTTCAAAGATTTCGCTAAGTAAAGGTGACGATAATGAGAAACTCGGCCTTTATGTGTATATTAGCAAGTTTGTTGTGTTCTTATTTTAAGTTTCTGATTTTGTTGAAGTATAATGCTTAAAGGACTTAGTAACATGATTAGGAATGTTTATTTGTGATGAATTCATGCTTGTTGATGTTCATATGCTCATATGTTGTTTTTCTGAAAATTACACATTTTGCGACGGATACTTGATATAATCATTGAGGATTGTTATGGGATTTGTATGCTGTTAGGATAGTAGTATTAGATGTTTATAATGTTGGGCAAATCATACTTGTAGCAATTATTGAAGATCTTATGTCGATTTGTGAAGTTTAAAAGGGGCTGGAAAATCCCGATTTTAGTGACCCGCTCTCTGAGCCGGTCGACCGACCGGCCGCCGGTCGACCGGCTGGGAGTGCGTCTTGTGTTTTTGCGATTTTTGAAGTTTTTGGCATTAGGACTGCCAGCCGGCCGACCGGCTGGTAGTCTCTTGTGTAGTATTTGTTTGCGAAGAACATAGGGAAGAAAGGGAGCCCAGCCGGCAGACCGGCCGCCTGCCAGCCGGCTGGGAGTGCATGTGGGTTGGTTCGAGCTTTGTAAAGGCTAGGGGAAAGTCTTCCCAGTCGGCCGACCGGCTGCCTGCCGACCGATTGGGAGTCCTTTGGTGTTCTTGGTTTAAAGTGAAAGGAAGGCTGAGAGGGTTGCCAGCCGGCCGACCGGCTGCCTGCCGACCGGCTGGGGACCCCTGTAAGCTATTTTCGAAATTGTAATATATTCGTAACTTTCAAACGGTTAATCGGTTTTGATTGAAACTTGTTTCTTGCATCTTTGATATGTATTTGAGGTTCCCGGAGGACGGGCGACAATATATTGGGTTCGGGAATGGAGTGAGGATAGAGACCCCCCGGTCGGGTAACCGAAAGGGAAACCGGCTCTCCCTCGTCTTAGTTCCCGGGATCAATTAAGTGTCGATTAGTGGTTAAGAAGTTAGGACTATAGGTTAGTATCTATCTTTGGATGTTAATGGTTAAGTTGGATGTCGCGTGATGGGATATGTGTTAAGCTCACCTCTGGACCCACTACGTGTTTTGTATGTCGCGTGACGGGATATGCGTTAAGTTCACCTCTAGACCCGTTACGTGTTTTGCTTGTGGCATGTCTGGATATGTGTTAAGCTCACCTCTGGACCTGACACGTGATCGGTTGTCGTACACGGGATATGTGTTAAGCTCACCTCTGGACCCGTTGTGTGATAGCTGTGTATTGGGATATGTGTTAAGCTCACCTCTGGACCCAATACTTGTTTGCAGCATTGGGATATGTGTTAAGCTCACCTCTGGACCCTTTGCTTTTGGATGATTAGGGATATGTGTTAAGCTCACCTCTGGACCCTTTTCTTGATTGTTAAGTATAGGGATATGTGTTAAGTTCACCTCTGGACCCTTTACTTGATTTGTTTGGTAGTGGGATATGTGTTAAGTTCACCTCTGGACCCATTGCCAGTGCTTATGTTATATCTGCTTGCCTAGGTTGGTACAGTGTCAGATATGCATGATGAAGTTGATGTTTATATTGATTGAGATATAGTTTGTTCATCCAAGGCATTGGATGACTCTATAATCAGTTTCATAAATAGTTGGATTTAAAGACCCCCCGACTGGGTAACCAGTAGGGAAACCGGCTCTCCTTCCTAACGGTTTATGAAGTTGGGTTGAGAGCTATGCATTAGTATCGCATGATAGTATGAGAACAGTTGATGAGATGTTTATGCTTCACATGTTTATATATGTTGGAGTATTCTGTATTGCTTTATCTGTTTCGTGTTGTCACAAAAGGTGGCTAGGAGAACTCTAGTCACTCCCCACTGATTGTGGCGTACATGTTTACATGTATGTAGGTACATGACAGGTGGTTGGCAGAGGGTTGCATGGAGCTAGCGAGCGATGATCCTATTCATCGATTGACTTACACGTTTACGTTAGCTAGACTTAGTTTACATTTCAGTTTTGAGTGCCTGTAGGGATGTGCCATCCTAGGCTGATTGTATATATATTTTACTTTCAGTTTTAGTTTAATTCACCTCGCATGTTGTTTATACTTAAAAAGTTTTAATTCCGCTGCATTTTTAGTACTTTTGTATGTTTATATTTCCGCTTTCGCGAGGGGTTTTACAGTTGGTATCAGAGCGTTATCGCTCCCGACGCACTCATGTAACCCCCAACCTTAACTTGACCATATAATTGAATAATGAATGAGAGATGGGGTAGATTTACGGACTTATATTGTAGTCTGTTTTGTGATTGCTTTGATTAGGTTCTAACATGTTTGTTGATTGCCATTGATTTTATTTATGTCCTTCAATCGACGAACCGTGGGCTTATCCATTTGACGGTGGAGATCGGATTTTCTACCGAAGATAGAAGATTCGTGCTACTGTTGGGGAATGCTTCTGAGCCTTGAAGATGCTCCTCTTTCTTTGTGCATACCTTCTTTGATAACTCTGAATGCACATCCTTCTTTAAGAATATTTGTCTATCTTGCTTGAACAGATCTTCATATCTTTTCAGCTTAACCTTGTTGCTTGTGTTCTTAAGGTGCCCTCTAGGTAATCTTTCCTTTTATTGGATTTGGAGGAACTAGTCTTAGGATAACCGTAAGCTGTGTTATGAGAAATATTGTTATTTGAGGAATAACTTAAGAGGTATCGAGAGACATGTTTTGGTAATCCAAGGGTCTAGTTGTCTATCCAATTGGGAGAGTAAAAGTGAGTGATAGGATACTTGCTTGAAGGTTGAGTTGTATACTTAGTATTCGGTGGAACCTAACCTTGAGAACCATGCTTAGATCGTGAAAGTTTGTGGATTGTAGAGTACTGTTAAGGAGTTAGATCAGATAATTGAGGATATAGAGCGACCTAGAAGAATAGGCTTAAGATGCTAATGATGATGAGTGTATGATGAAGTGAGTTAGTACCTTTGACTTAGGTGAGTGATTGAGCTGAGAAAGGCTCATTGTGGAGGAATACGAATCATTTGCTATAATAGTGGAATACTCGAAGAGGTTGACTTAAGCTTAGAGGAAGTGAATCACTATGTGACCCTAGGTTGCTTAATAAATCTTAGCGTTTATTTATTGAAAAACTTAAGAGAAATTTGAAGTTGCACCACCAGTATGTGGATGGAATGAGGTACTTTATTGAGAGATGGAAGTTCAGAAATCTAATGGTTTAAGAATTGTTAATTGGTGGGCAGTAAGGTAAGTAAAGTAGATATAGCCTATAGGGGCGATGACCCGAAAGTGTTATTGAATTGTCATTTAAGGAACTAGCAGGGATGTCACATCTCAAACTTTTGGGAATAGGTAGTTGTAATGATATATCGTTTAAAGTTTGGAAGATTAGGGTATATAAATCATAGGAGGAACTTTTCGTGAGAACCGATAATTGAATGACTTGATTTGGAAAATAAGAAGTGAGAATCCCGCGAGAATAGTGAGAGACCCGCACCTTGGAAGATTCAGCAATCGTTCTTTTCACGTCGCTTCTCTCATTTCTTCTCCTTTGCTTCTCCGTCTACTCTTGGCTTCAACTTTGATTGGGGTCCTTAACCTAAAGTTCCTTACCTTGTCATCTCGTTGTTCCTCGAGTCGTTTTCTTAGGACTCTCTCGAAACCTGTATCATGTTTGTCCCTGAAGTTCGTATCTCATCTCCTCTTTTGTGAACCTTGTTCCTTTTCATTTAGATTAGTGGCGAGATCGACCTGTTCTTGGGGTAGAGATACATGCTTGAGGAATGCTTGGTTCTGCGTTGTCAAGATTTGGTTGAGAGAGTTGGTGAGAATAATGTTCGGGCAATGTTGGACAGTGTGTCGTCTTGAGAGTCCATGTTAGATGGATTGTGTGTGAGTGATATTTGTAGATTTCTAAGCACCATTTGAGGATTGGAATAGAATTCTTGGAGTTATAGATGAATTTAGAGGAATGTGCCTTAGAGAATGATGATGTGGTTAAGTTGATGAATTAGGTAAGTTAGTGCTACTTAACCCTGAGGAATTTTTGTAATGCAGAAAATACCACATATTTGAGGAATGAGAGTTATTGATAACGGTGTGAGAGTGTTGAGACATTTACGACTTAATTTACGAAGTTGACAGAGTGTTGGACCTGAGGTTACTTGTTGAACCTCAACATTTACCTGTTGAGATACTTGAGGAATTGTAGGATGCACCCACTGTTAGGTGAATCGTTTATGATAACTTGTGGGGTAATGGGAGCCGTCGGCTTAATAGTACTCCATGGTGATCGATGGGTGACCATTGACATTTTTGGTACTCATAGTATAGAGGTTTGCAACTTATAAGTGTTCATAAATATCATTTGAGGAATCTCAGAATTTGAATAGCTAAACCTTATGGAAACTGTGAGAGTGAAAGTGGTTACTTCTTTGGTGTTTTTCCTTGGGATGTGTATTGTTGGTAAGTGGTTAGAAACTAGAGGATTTAAGAGTGGTTACCTTAGTAAGGTCTTGAGTTGAATGTTCATTGTGGTAATAAGATTGGGAATTTAGGATGTCGAACCTTGTGGAATAGGTTAGCTAGAATCGAACTGTTAAAAGTTAAGGTTATAGGTTGATGAATGCAATATTTCGGGTTTCGAGGTTCGGTGTCAGGGTAATAGAAATCTGGTTTGAAGTGCTGAAAGTGCGTGAACCTTGGTCTGGAGTATGTGTATTAGGCTTCCACCTTGAGTGAGAGACCCTTAACCGTGGTTGAACGGATTTTAGTGTGAACTGAGTGAGAGTTTTGGAAACCTTCTGGTTGAGGAATACCTTGTTCGGTGGATGACATAATGGTAAGAGGGATCGTGAAACCATTGAGAGTCTAGAGATCACTTGAATTGTCCTTCTTGGGATATATTGGGAATCGTTGTGACGGTGCTTGGATTATGGATCGAGTGGTTAGTGACCCCATGTTTAGCAAGAGTTACCGTTTTTCTTGACCTCTAACCTTGTTGTTTCACTCCTTCGACCCTTCTTCGTGTGTTCTGACAGCTGTGAAACTAGAAACTCTCAATCCTTCGTGTCGAAAGTAATCTTTTGGATGTTTCTACCCTCTCGGTGACTGTTTTTGAAATTTGTTTCCCATTGTTAACTCTGAAAGTTTGTAGTTTTGGAAAAATCTTAATTGTTTCGAGAATTTGAAACTGCTCCCTCTTTTGGTGAAGGCGGTCTTTTTGTCGTTGTTGAAATTTTACTCTTTCAAGAATTTGAGGATAAAGGTAAATTTTGAAGAAAACTTGGTTTTAAGAGCAGAATGTTTTACAACTTTGAGGGATTTCAGCGTTGAATGCCACTGGAACTTGTTATTGGAGACGTCTGATAACCTGTGTTGTGCTTATCAACACCGAATCCATCTAAATTTTGAATTGTGACTGATTTAAATTTGGGACTTGTCTCAGATTTGGAATGTCGGACTCTTGAATACTTAACGAGAATCCCAATGTCCATTGACAGAGACTGGTGCCTTAAAATCTTTTTCTTCTGGGAAATTTTTGAAAGAAAAAGTTTTGGGTTACCATAACCCGGTAGTACGTTTTGGTAGTTAAAGTTGTTTTCAAGTTTCGAGGACGAAACTTTTTGAAAGATGGGGTGATTGTAACATCCCAATATTTCGGGACTTGGAAGTTTAATGATTTTAGGTTCAAGTTCGTGAATTAATTTATATTTCGTAAGTTTTGGAAATTCTTCTAAATAACTAATTAATTTATGTGATAATATTTTAAAGGATTTAAAATAAGGTTTCATTTAATTTTATAATTTACGTCTTAACAATTTAATTTCATAGTCCGGAAATATTTATATCATCTTAAGTTTATAGTTACTTTAAGTCGGTGTTTTTAGTTTAAACCGTCTTAAAACTTGTCTTATGGGCCTAACTTGTTAATGGACTCATTTCCCCTCTTTTTCCTCACATAACCCTAACCCCACCAACTTCTACCTCCCTCCTCCAATTCATTTTTCAGATTTGCAAACAACAACAAACACCATTTTTATAAATTTCTCCTTCAATCTTAAAATGCTCATAGAATCTTCGTTTCTTATCCGATTGAGACGATTTTCGCGGCCACGGATTCCTCTTCTCGCCCTCCTTCTTTCTAGGTAAGTTTTATCTCATAATCTTTCCGTCAAAATTTCGGCCTGCTCTTGTAATTTCGAAATTCGTGATGTTCTTCGATGTTTGTGTTGTTTTAGACGGTGTTGGTGTTAACCCGGAAGAAGGCTTGGTGATTATTGAAGACAATCTCGAAGATTTCAAAGATTTCGCTAAGTAAAGGTGACGATAATGAGAAACTCGGCCTTTATGTGTATATTAGCAAGTTTGTTGTGTTCTTATTTTAAGTTTCTGATTTTGTTGAAGTATAATGCTTAAAGGACTTAGTAACATGATTAGGAATGTTTATTTGTGATGAATTCATGCTTGTTGATGTTCATATGCTCATATGTTGTTTTTCTGAAAATTACACATTTTGCGACGGATACTTGATATAATCATTGAGGATTGTTATGGGATTTGTATGCTGTTAGGATAGTAGTATTAGATGTTTATAATGTTGGGCAAATCATACTTGTAGCAATTATTGAAGATCTTATGTCGATTTGTGAAGTTTAAAAGGGGCTGGAAAATCCCGATTTTAGTGACCCGCTCTCTGAGCCGGTCGACCGACCGGCCGCCGGTCGACCGGCTGGGAGTGCGTCTTGTGTTTTTGCGATTTTTGAAGTTTTTGGCATTAGGACTGCCAGCCGGCCGACCGGCTGGTAGTCTCTTGTGTAGTATTTGTTTGCGAAGAACATAGGGAAGAAAGGGAGCCCAGCCGGCAGACCGGCCGCCTGCCAGCCGGCAGGGAGTGCATGTGGGTTGGTTCGAGCTTTGTAAAGGCTAGGGGAAAGTCTTCCCAGTCGGCCGACCGGCTGCCTGCCGACCGATTGGGAGTCCTTTGGTGTTCTTGGTTTAAAGTGAAAGGAAGGCTGAGAGGGTTGCCAGCCGGCCGACCGGCTGCCTGCTGACCGGCTGGGGACCCCTGTAAGCTATTTTCGAAATTGTAATATATTCGTAACTTTCAAACGGTTAATCGGTTTTGATTGAAACTTGTTTCTTGCATATTTGATATGTATTCGAGGTTCCCGGAGGACGGGCGACATTATATTGGGTTCGGGAATGGAGTGAGGATAGAGACCCTCCGGTCGGGTAACCGAAAGGGAAACCGGCTCTCCCTCGTCTTAGTTCCCGGGATCAATTAAGTGTTGATTAGTGGTTAAGAAGTTAGGACTATAGGTTAGTATCTATCTTTGGATGTTAATGGTTAAGTTGGATGTCGCGTGATGGGATATGTGTTAAGCTCACCTCTGGACCCACTACGTGTTTTGTATGTCGCGTGACGGGATATGTGTTAAGCTCACCTCTGGACCCGTTACGTGTTTTGCTTGTGGTGTGTCAGGATATGTGTTGAAGCTCACCTCTGGACCTGACACGTGATCGGTTGTCGTACACGGGATATGTGTTAAGCTCACCTATGGACCCGTTGTGCGATAGCTGTGTATTGGGATATGTGTTAAGCTCACCTCTGGACCCAATACTTGTTTGCAGCATTGGGATATGTGTTAAGCTCACCTCTGGACCCTTTGCTTTTGGATGATTAGGGATATGTGTTAAGCTCACATCTGGACCCTTTTCTTGATTGTTAAGTATAGGGATATGTGTTAAGTTCACCTCTGGACCCTTTACTTGATTTGTTTGGTAGTGGGATATGTGTTAAGTTCACCTCTAGACCCATTGCCAGTGCTTATGTTATATCTGCTTGCCTGGGTTGGTACAGTGTCAGATATGCATGATGAAGTTGATGTTTATATTTTTTTTTTGGTGACGAGGGGTTTAATCCCCTCGGGCCCATGCATTCCCGCACCACCACATGGACCATGTAAGCCACCCCTTTCGGAGCTGCAGTGGCCAAGTGATCATCGCCCCAGCTGGTAATCGAACCTGAGACCTCTCAACTCCTGCATTTCTGCAAGCTTTAAGGTTTAACTCAGTTACCACTGGACTAACACCACTTGGTTGTTGATGTTTATATTGATTGAGATATAGTTTGTTCATCCAAGGCATTGGATGACTCTATAATCAGTTTCATAAATAGTTGGATTGAAAGACCCCCCCGACTGGGTAACCAGTAGAGAAACCGGCTCTCCTTCCTAACGGTTTATGAAGTTGGATTGAGAGCTATGCATTAGTATCGCATGATAGTATGACAACAGTTGATGAGATGTTTATGCTTCACATGTTTATATATGTTGGAGTATTCTGTATTGCTTTATCTGTTTCGTGTTGTCACAAAAGGTGGCTAGGAGAACTCTAGTCACTCCCCACTGATTGTGGCGTACATGTTTACATGTATGTAGGTACATGACAGGTGGTTGGCAGAGGGTTGCATGGAGCTAGCGAGCGATGATCTTATTCATCGATTGACTTACACGTTTACGTTAGCTAGACTTAGTTTACATTTCAGTTTTGAGTGCCTGTAGGGATGTGCCATCCCAGGCTGATTGTATATATATTTTACTTTCAGTTTTAGTTTAATTCACCTCGCATGTTGTTTATACTTAAAAAGTTTTAATTCCGCTGCATTTTTAGTACTTTTGTATGTTTATATTTCCGCTTTCGCGAGGGGTTTTACAGTGGTGGGGTGGTTGTTGGTCGCAAATCACGATTTAGGGATTTAGGTTATAATTGATTTGGGGAAAAAGGAAACCCGCGGGGGCTGTATATTAAAAACTTGGGACGGAGACTTGTGGGGAATAAAGCATGTATTCACCCTAAACTTGAAGGATTATAATGAAATTTACAGTTGTGAATATAGTCATAAGATAAATAAAAATATGAAAAGAATTCAACCTTTGGTCCTTGTGCTTATGCCCTAAGAACAAGAATTAAAGTAAATTCCCTCCTATAACTTGCACCCAAGACTTGATTGAGATGATGTCGCGTGTGCTAGAAAATACTCTTCAATTGCCTTGCAATATGGGGACAGTTTTTTGAGTTTTAGATGTGAGATCTGGGTTATGGGAGAAGAATGCTCTCAAACCCTAATTTTCTTTGAGATTTGTTTTTCAGTGAAACAAGAGTCACCTGATATAAGGAGAAGTCTACTCCTTATGTACCACTCGGCCGAATTTTCGAATAGGGTAAGAGTGGGCTTTCCACTCTTACCTTATTCTGATTCGTGATTCAACCCATTTAGCTAAAAGTTATTCGCGGGTTTTATTTATAAATCGTAACATGTTATCAGATATTAATACAGTCGATATATTAATAATGGTCTGATAAAAACGATATTGTATAATTACCCAAATTAATATAACAGTTTATATTAATTCGCGAATACAATATTTAATTAAATATAACCGTTTATATTTAATTTACGAATTAATCATGTAATCCGTATTAGCTAAAATTATTTAATCCGTATTAAATAATAATCTCAACATCTTATTGACTAATTTAATAGTCAATACCTCTGACTAACTGTTTAGTCATATTCGGCATAAATATGACTGTATTTTCATACCTTCACATCTCTCAAACGTGTTCTATAGGTGTGACGTATAGGGACCAGGTGATCACCGCCATCCGTATGACAATAACGTCAAACTTATCTAGCAAGCCAACCGTTATTGATAAACGTGGATCAACTGGTAATAATACTGAAGTATGCCCTTGTGATCCTTAAAGAGATTTAATAAGTCATTGTACTAACTGTCAAGGACACCAGCCCCAACAATCTCCCACTTGTCCGTACAAGGGTATGTGCAATGACGTTATCACACTACATGTGGAGGACACAAGCTCCAACAAACTCCCACTTGTCCGTACAAGTGTAGGTGCGATAACCGATTCTCATATCCTTTTAAAATTTCTCCCACTCAATGTAAGACAATTTGCAAATCCGCATTCGCAAAGGTCGTATCTCACAAGCGATCTGTATCAAGAGTGGTTTCCCCGACTAGAGAGTAACTTAACTGATAAAGCGAATCTGTATTCGAGCATGGCCATGCATTTCAGTTACTACTCCTCGAGTGGCCCTGAGAAATGATAAAATCCTGATAAGGGTTTGGATATTTCCCTCAACTCAAATCCTGCCGATATCGCGCAGCATGAAATAACCCGGAAAAAATCCTCTTGGCCCCTGTTACGATGACCGTGGGAAAGAAACCAAAGTTACCCAAAATCTGCCTTAATCTCAAGAGACAGTTGAAAGTCAAAAGACTCGACTCTAAGGAACACTATGGAGATCCTATCCACGACCTGGCACCCAGTGTTATAAAACATTTAGGACTCCATAACGTTGTCACGGGGTGTCCTACGAGATATCCGTATAACTCGCCTTTGTGATTGGTCAGTCATCCGCGTGACTTATGGGTAATCATAACAATGAGGTTGAATAGAGTACACGAGAAAATGAATTATTACATGAATTCATAAAAGAGTACTACAAATTAGGAACACATCTAATTCCCATGGAATGAATGTGCCCTTCATGCTTATCACGTGGTAATGCTTTAGTGAGAGGATCAACTATGTTGTCATCCGTAGCGATCTTATCAATGAAAATCTCCTTTTGCTCCACGTAATCTCTGATTAGATGAGCTTTCCGTTGTACAAGTCTAGCCTTGTTGCTAGACTTATGCTCCTTAGCTTGGAAGATGGCACCTTTATTGTCACAATAAACGGTGATTAGGTCATTCGAACTAGGCACTACTGAGAGTCCTTGTAAGAATTGACGCATCCATATTGCTTCCTTAGCTGCTTCCGAGGCGGCATAGTACTCGGACTCAGTCGTAGAATCTACTGTAACACTCTGTTTAGAACTTTTCCAGCTGACATCAGCGCCATTAAGAGTAAAAACGAATCCAGACTGAGACTTCGAGTCGTCTCGATCCGTTTGGAAGCTAGCATCTGCGTAACCCGTGGCGCAGAGTGTTGAGTCGCCTCCATAAGTCAATCCCCAATCTTTAGTCCTCCGTAGGTACTTAAGAATGTTTTTCACGGCCATCCAGTGTTGTTCACCTAGATGAGCTTGGAATCGACTGGTCATACTCAATGCATATGCAACGTCTGGACGTGTGCATATCATGGCATACATGATCGATCCTATTGCCGAAGCATAAGGAATCCGACTCATGCGCTCTTTCTCTTCCAATGTCTTAGCTTCTTGAGACTTGCTCAAGTGAAGCCCAGTAGTCATAGGAAGGAACCCTTTCTTGGAGTTCGTCATGCTGAATCTCTCTAGAATCTTATCTATGTAAGACTCCTGACTGAGAGACAACATCCGTCGTGATCTATCCCTGTAGATACGGATGCCCAAAATTCTTTGTGCCTCTCCCAGATCTTTCATCTGGAAATGGTTTTTCAACCATGCTTTAACCGAAGAAAGGAGAGGTATGTCATTCCCAATCAAGAGTATGTCATCGACATACAGTACTAGGAAGACAATCTTGCTCCCACTCGACTTGATATAGAGACATGGTTCCTCGACTGATCGAACGAATCCATTCTCTTTTATCACTTGGTCGAAGCGATGATTCCAACTCCGCGATGCTTGCTTAAGTCCATAGATGGAACGCTTAAGCTTGCAAACCTTCTTAGGATGTTCTGGATCAATAAAACCCTCGGGTTGTACCATGTACAACTCTTCCTCCAAATAACCGTTTAAGAAGGCGGTTTTAACGTCCATTTACCATATTTCATAATCGTGAAATGCGGCGATCGCTAAGATAATCCGAATGGAACGTAGCATGACTACGAGTGCAAAGATCTCATCGTAGTGCAAACCTGGCACTTGGGTGAAACCTTTAGAAACTAGTCTAGCCTTATGGATATCTTGTCCCAAAACTTGACCAAAGTCAAAGTTAGACTTCCTTTGCGACGGAATTTCCGTCGCAAATTTTGACTCTTGCGACGGAATTTCCGTCGCAAAGGAAGTCTGACTTTGACACTTGACCAGGTTTTGGTCAAGGATGGTCAAGGTTTTGCGAACTTTCCCGCCATTTGACTTTCATTTCGCGGGTTGGAAAATTTTGGATCCGTCGCAACCCTATATATGCGACGGAATTTCAGTCCGTCGCCAAAAATCCGTCGCAAACTGAGCATTTTCTTGTAGTGTAGGGTCCATATGATTGGATTCCAAGTTGTATTTACTGTTTTTCATAGGATAAGCCACACTAGGATTTTAATGTTTTACGTTCTTATCTTTATTGCTTGAATGTTGCATATCATTATGTTCCGCCTAAACCAAACCACTTATATGCATGTAAAATGACTCATGTAGATTATTTTGCATTTTGGCATATGATGTTTTTTTGCCATCACTCATATCAAATAGTTCACTTAAATGAGTTTAAAATAGTGATGAGATCTCACTCTTTATAAAATTGAGACTTTAGCCTTTCTAGATCAAACAACTATGAATCCCTTGTTCGTCGGTGGGCATATAGGACCTGTTGTTATCTCCATATGGACCCCTTCTACCTCGGGTAAGTAGTGTGTTGTGACCTAGTTGAACTCAACACAGTGATTCAATCAAGCTATTGAAATCATTGTGGACTAATAGATAAATTTAAGAAATTTGTCGACTAAGAGTTCTAATGTAGAACCAGTTAAAGGGTTAACTCACCAAATCGGGATTCGGGTCTTGGGATACATTATATAATTCTTTGAGTGAGATCGATTATATTATGTTCTATATCTTTGTTTAAAAGGATTTTAAATTCATTGATTTCTCATGTTTATTTATTTTCTCATTTGTAGATCATTTAATATCTGCCTTTTAAAATGACTGATCCAAATGCAACTCCAGGCCCTAGCACCACCCTCACCAGGGAGTCGTGGTTACGCTCTTTTATGGACCACGTCTCCTACAATCAGAACTCCCGCCTTAAGAATGATGGGAGCAATTTACCGATTGGGAGGCAGCATTACGGAATATAATGCTGCCATTGCTGACGGTAAATTAAAGTATTTGGTTGAGCCAGTACCGGCTGAACCAACTGCAAGGACTCGAGCCCAACGAACTGCATATGATGAGTTCGTTCGTGAAGCTGGTGCGATTAAGAATGTACTTATTTATGCAATGAAAAGCAATTTGCAGCACTGCTTCATTTCACAAGGTGCGAATAAGATTTTCACCACCCTTACCAATGAATTCTCGCAAGCTCCGAGAATCATGAGATATGACGCAACAGTCCGCTTTTTCGAAGCTAAACTGTCCAAGGGCCAAGCTGTTAGCCCACACATCCTCAAGATGATTGAGAATATGGAAGTTCTGGAGTCTGTCGGTTGCAAGATTGAGGAGTCCATCATTGTATACTGAATCTTACACTCTCTTCATGATGGGTTCACCCAATTTAGGGTGAATTATAACATGAATGACATGAAGAAAAGTCTTCATGAACTCCACTCTCAGCTCGTGCAAGCTGAGAAGGATCTCAATTTGAGTGAGAGTGCTAAGAAGGACGTCCTTGTCATAGAAGCTAATTGGAAGGGAAAGGCAAAGGCTCCCTTAAATGTTAAGAAGCCTCAGTTCAAAAGAAAGCAGTCGAAGCCCAAGAGTGGACCTGGTGAGACCAGTAACTCAAAGGCCAAAACTAAGAGCAAAGGGAAAGAAGAAGAGTGCCACCATTGCCACGAGTCTGGGCATTGGAAAAGGAACTGTCCTAAATACCTCGATGATATCAAGGCTGGACGAGTGACAGCCACAGGTATACCATCATTTATTCATATGATTGAAATAAACCATGCAAGTTCAGCAACATGGGTATTTGATACTGGTTGTGGTTCTCACTTGTGTAATCACTTCCAGGGTTTAAGGGACGTCCGCAAACTTGAGAAAGGGGACGTTGACCTTCGTGTTGGAAATGACGCAAAGGTTGCAGCTGTCTCCATAGGAACTTATGTACTCAAACTACCTAGTGGTTTCGAGTTATTTTTAAATAATTGTTATTTTGTTCCTAGTTTGTCGAAAAACATTATTTATATTTCTGTTTTGGATTCAGAAGGTTTTTGTTTTAATATTAAGCACAATTGTTGTACTTTTTCATTAACCGATATGATTTATGGAAAAGTCGTTTCCGTAAACGGAATATATGTTTTAGACCAAACCACTGAGGTTTATCATGTGAATAATAAAAGGGCTAAAAAAGGTGATAAAGAACAAACGTATCTATGGCATTGTCGAATGGGACACATCAATGAAAAACGTGTAGAGAAACTCATTAAGAATGGGTCAATACCACCATTTCATTACGAATTAATTGGTACGTGTGAATCATGTCTCATCGGAAAGATGACTCGTATTTATTTTAAAGGTATTGGAATGCGAGCTATTGATCTTTTAGGACTCATACATACAGATGTATGTGGTCCTATGACAATCACGGCAAGAGACGGCTATAGATATTTCATCACTTTTACGGATGATTTAAGTAGATACGGGTATGTCTATTTAATGAAACATAAAAGTGAATCCTTTGACAAGTTCAAGGAATTCCAAAATAAGGTTGAGAACCAATTGGATAGGAAGATAAAGGCACCTCGATCTGATCGTGGTGGCGAGTATCTTTCGACTGAGTTTGATCAACACCTGAAAGACTGTGGTATTGTATCGCAGTTGACTCCAGCTGGAACACCACAATTATTGGTGTATCCGAACGGAGAAATCGAACTTTATTAGATATGTTTCGATCCATGATGAGTCACACGGTTGTGCCTGATTCATTATGGGCATTTGCTCTTCAATCA
The DNA here is from genome assembly GCA_029255685.2 of Silene conica. NCBI lineage: Eukaryota > Viridiplantae > Streptophyta > Magnoliopsida > Caryophyllales > Caryophyllaceae > Silene > Silene conica. The sequence continues at coordinate 30,146,392 of CM055317.2, read as the reverse complement.
GCTGCTCTAATACTTAACTGAAGTTCGACTAAAGCAGCAGACAAGACTCCATATGAGATGTGGAAAGGAAAAGTTCCTGACTTGTCCTTTATTCGGGTTTGGGGCTGTGAAGCTTATGTCAAGTGGAGACACGAAGACAAGCTAGGCCCATGATCGGTCAAGACTTACTTTGTAGGTTATCCCAAAGGAATTTTTGGTCACTACTTTTACTCACCTACCGAACAAAGAGTGTTTGTCGCGGCTAGTGCGAAGTTTTTAGAGAAAGAGTTTCTCTCGAACAAACAGAGTGGTAGAACTTTTGATCTGTCAGAGGTTCAAGAACCAGAAACCAACAGTGTGATGGAACAAAGTGTTCCTTCCACATCTGCTATAGTAACCATTCCAGAGGAACCTAGGAGGACGGTTCGAGATTCTCACCCCCCAGACCGATACATTGGTATGGTTGAGGAAGGTGGTGCAGAAAACCTATTACTCCTTGAGACTAACGAACTAGCTACCTACAAAGGAGCCATGACATGTTCCGACTTTAAGCTATGGCTCGAAGCCATGCAGTCCGAAATAGATTCCATGCAAGAGAATCAAGTATGGGATTTGGTTGATTTGCCTGAAAAGGTAAAACCCCTACAGTGCAAATGGCTTTATAAGATAAAGCGTGCACTAGATGGACAACCAGATGTTTATAAAGCACGATTGGTGGCAAAAGGTTTCACTCAAGTACACGGGTTGCACTATAATGAGATATTTGCTCCAGTCGTAATGCTTAGATCTATTCGGATTATCTTGGCGATAGCCGCATTTCATGATTATGAGATCTGGGAAATGGATGTGAAAACCGCCTTCCTAAACGGGTTTTTGGAAGAAGAACTTTATATGATACAGCCTGAGGGTTTCATCGATCCTAAACATCCTAAGAAAGTGTGCAAGCTCAAGCGTTCCATCTATGGACTTAAGCAAGCATCACAGAGTTGGAATCGTCGTTTTGATGACGTGATAAAACAGAACGGATTCATTCGAAGTGTCGAAGAACCATGTCTGTATATCAAGTCAAGTGGGAGTAAAATCTTATTCCTAGTATTGTATGTAGATGATATACTACTAATTGGAAACGACATTCCCATGCTTTCGTCGGTTAAGACATGGTTAAAGAACCATTTTAAAATGAAAGATTTGGGTGAGGCGCAGAGGATTCTAGGCATCCGCATCTATAGAGATAGATCAAAAAGGATGTTAGCATTGAGTCAAGAAGATTATATAGATAAGATTCTTGATAGATTCAGTATGACAAACTCCAAGAGATGTTACCTTCCTGTTGTTCATGGGGTGCATCTGAGTAAGAAACAATCACCTACAACACCGGAAGAAACTGAACACTTGAGTCGGATACCTTATGCTTCGACAGTAGGGTCGATCATGTATGCCATGATGTGCACACGTCCTGACGTGGCATATGCATTGAGTATGGTCAGCCGTTAGCAAAATAATCCAGGTGAAGTCACTGGATAGCCGTCAAGAACATCCTTAAGTACTTACGAAGGACTAAGGATTGGACACTGGTATATGGTGGAGACATGTAGCTAAGTGCTAAGGGTAACACATGTAACACCCCGTATTTTTCCACTTCATCTTATATATTAAATTCTTATTTTAAATAATAAGAACTATCCAAAAGGAAGACAATCTCATCCAAAATCTATCTTTTTCGACAATGAAAATCCAAATACCCGTCTTAAACTTACACTCATTAAACTTGCGAATAACTACTTTGTCATTGATGCTAATTTTAAGATGTTTTCGGTACATTTATGTCTCTCGACTATTAAGTAAAAGTTTTAGCTCTTTCTCTTAGCTTTTCAACGCCACCAAAATCACCTTAATCGCATTTATGTGGAGGAAATTATGCCCAAGATACGGAAGACTGTCGCAGAAATCCGCCGACAGGAAACTCATTTCGTTCTACTTCATCCACCTTGTATAATCATCACCCACCTTGTGTAATCATCACTCACCTTGTGTAATCATTACCTATGCACATGCTAAGTTGAAAAATTGGTCCCTTGGTGCCCAAAGTCTTAATAGTCATGTGCCTAATATCTTATATTAGTATCCTAAAGCCTGCACTATCTATTCACTCTACAAATCACAACTTACCCAACACAACAAAATATCTCACTTCTTCTCCATTTTCACGTGAGATTCATCACCCATCTCCAACATTCATTTCTTTCATCTTTCACATCTCTTTTACTTTCTCCATTTTTATATAATGTACCCATTTTATTAAAATACTACACTCATATATTCAACAAATGGGAACATTATATAAAAACGGGGGAAGTATCTTATCCTTTAGTAAGTGTAAGTCATTACTTATTTCTCATTTTCTTTATCCAAGTTTATTTAGAGTACTATTTGATTAATTGTTCTAACTTTTATGTTTGATCAAGGAGGTGAGCAAGAGACCTTGATTGAGGAAGATCATTTGGGTTGATCTTATAATATTATTCTACTTATTTACTAATATAATCTCTAACAAGGTAACTAGGTTTTCTCCTTTCTATGATTTTTGGTTTTCAAGTGCTTCTATGGGTTTATAACAAGATTGATAATATATATGATGTTTAAAACCATGGAAATATTAGAGGTTCATGACTTATATAGTAAATAGTAATTTTTATTATTTGTGATGAATTTATAAGTATATAATAAATTTTATGATTTAATTGTGTTTTATGCAATTTAACAATCTAATTAGTGTGAAAAATATATAGATAATTATGAAAATTATATTTTTGATAATATCCTGATTTATTATCATTATCTATGAGTTTGCATGTGTTTATTTGAGTCCCAAAATTGTTATATGTTTAATTGTTGTTATTTGATATTTAATCACGGTTTTAGGTGATATTCATCTAAATATATATAAACCATAAATCAAAATTTCGAAAATTTTATATTTGAATGTTATTCTGGTCTATATTAATATATAGAGTATTTAAATTGATTATTTTATTTTTTTTATAATTATTATTGCTCTTATTTAATATATATTCGTATTTTTCGGCAATTAATCACTCGTAAATATCTAAAATATATAAATAAATGTGAAACTTGAATTTTTCTTGTTAGGATGACTTATTTTAGTATATTAAAATTTTGCATGTCGAATTATTAATTTTTATAATTATTTTTGAATTTTATGCATAATTAATCCATAAATAAAGTTAAATTGTGTTGAATAATAAATAAATAGAAATAAATTAATTATAAATTATTTTTAGGTATATTTTGAAATATAAATATGAAAAATAAATTATTAATGTTTGTGACATATTTTTCTTAATTATTTATTTATTTATGCATAAAATCGCCTATTACATGCCCTTTAAGATAAAATTATAAAATTGGGTTAAGTAATTTATTGTGGAATGTTTTTATTTAATTTATTTCTCCATCTTAAATTGTCCGTCTTTGAAAAAGTTGAAAAGAGACTCATATTTATTTTAAGTATAAAGTTTACCTTTAAAATTTCGTAATTTTCTTACATGTCGTTTGTTCACAATAAAATGTTTACGAACAACGCGCTGAAATACTCGCGAAACGGACAGTAGCTCAAAGATTATTTATTAAACCATTTTTATGCTTTGAAACTATTCTGGGTAATTTTTATAATTAAACTTTGAAGAATTTAGATGATGTTAGGATTTTACTTTACTCCAAAATGATTTTTGAAACCAGTTTTATGAAGCGATAATTTTTGTGCGACGTTATCTGTCAGACTGTAAAGATCAGTTTATAAATATCTGTTACGTTCGTCATTTGGAAATGGTTATTTGACAACATTGTAGCTAAGAGTCTTATTAATCCAACCCAATTTTCCTTGTATCAATTTGATTTTATTTGAATTAATTATGAATTTTACGGTAGAGGACATATGTAATGTGTGTGAAATTCATTATGAATATTTGTGTTAAGAATTGATTGTTACTTCTACAAAGCTAAATGTCATGTATACACTTTTTGTATTATATATTTAAATGAGTGTCTTTGTTTTATATTGGAAAACTTGAACTTATGCTCTAGCTTTGATGACCAAATGTTGAACTTGATCCAATATTATTTATAGCTTGGTTATGAGCATGTTGGCATGTTAACATGATGTTATTCATGGTGCACATTTGTTATCTTTTTTTGGACTTTGTTCCATTTTATATATGGTTTAGCTAGAGTATAAGATATCGAGTAGATTCAGGTTTATGGTCTACTTGAGAAGAGCAATACCAAATTGGGTAGGTTCAGGTTTATGGTCTACCTAGTACCCTAGCATGGTCAGGTTTATGGCCTGATGTGGGTTGACCGTCCTTGTTATTGGATACTCTTATGAGTCTACGGATATGTCGTTTGGGGGTCAAGGGTTTGCACATTTACGCCTTGACTGGTTAAGGGTCCGCACATTTACGCCTTAACTAGACTGTTATGTCCTCAAGAGTCTGGCCAGTCTTAGGCATGGGTTCACTGTTATGTGTCCTACCGTAGGGTTATCTTGGTGTCAGGTTCATGACATCGAGGTTTAGGGTCAGGTTTATGGCCCTAGACGGTGCTCGTTCTTGTCTCGTGTTATTCTATGTAATTATGGTCCAAGTTATGGATGTTTATACCACTTCTATATGTCATTCGGGTAATTGGTTTTATTTCTTTTCATTATGACTACATTTTTCACAGTATTTCATATAATCATGTAAGTAAAATAAAAATTTGAATGTTGGTGACACATTTTAAAGAATCATGTTGTATTACTTTCATGTCTTGATATTGCCTACACATTTGTGATTATTTACTTGATAATGGATTTCTTTTATGAAGTTCACATGTTTTCATATTTTAAATGGATTATATGTAAAACCCCTCGCGAAAGCGGAAAATTAAAACATACAAAATACTAAAAATGCAGCGGAATTAAAACTTTTTAAACATAAACAACATGCGAGAAGAATTAAACTGAAACGGAAACTGATAACTGATATAAACAAAATAGATAAGTAACAGTTCTAAGTACTGAAAACCAAATATGTACAACAGCCTGGGATGAAACATCCCTACAGGCACCAAAAGATAACTGTATCAAAACTAAGAGTCTAGCTAATCGATAAACGTGTGAGTCATATGATGAAAGGATCATCACTCGCTAGCTCTCAAGTGAACCCCGATCCAACCTGCATGTACCTACATACATGAAAACATGTACACCACAATCAGTGGGGAGTCACTAGAGTTCCCCTAGCCACCTTTTGTAACGACACGTAACAAGTAAAGCAATACAGAATACTCCAACATATATGAACATGTGAAGTATAACAAAATCTCAACAACTGATCACATACTATCATGCAAACTCTAATGCACGGCTCTCAACCAACTTCATAAACCGTTAGGAAGGAGAACCGGTTTCCCTACTGGTTACCCAGTCGGGGGGTCTTTCAATCCAACTATTTATGAAACCGATCATAGAGTCATCCAATGCCTTGGATGAACAAACTATCACTCAAGTATTATAATCATTAACTCCATCATGCATATCTGACACTGTACCAAACTCTAGGCAAGCAGATATAAAACATCAAGTAAGAGGTTCAGCGGTCAACTTAAGACATAACCTACATACCAATCATTCAGCAAGTAAAAAGGTTCAGATGCGACATCTTAACGCATAACCTTGATACCAAGTTCACAATATCAAGCAAGGACTCAGAGGCGAAAATTCAACGCATGGACCGGCTATCAATAAGATACTAGACTCAGAGGCGAAAACTCAACGCATGGACTAGCACTCAATTCACAATCACAAGTAAGGAACTCAGAGGCGAAAAATCAACGCATGTTCCCCTACTACATCATAAGGTACTCAACTCAGAGGCGAAAACTCAACGCATGTTCTAGCACCAAACACCTGCACTCCGGGTAAGGTATGACAACCTGACTGCCCCGTCGTGCAATTGCTCTACTCGTCAGACTCAGAGGCCAGCTTAAGGCATGTCCTGACGCGATCACTCAAACATGTCTGGACTCAGAGGCGAAAACTCAACGCATGTCCCAGACACGACAAACAAACACATATAGGGCTCAGAGGCCAGCTTAAGGCATATCCCCATATATGACAAACAACTCACGTATTAAGTTCAGAGGCCAGCTTAAGGCATAACTTAATACGCATCAATACAATATCATCAAAGTCTATGAACTAAACTATAGTTCTACTTTCTTAACTTCTAATCAACACTTAATTGACCCCGGGAACTAAGTTGAGGGAGAGCCGGTTTCCCTTTCGGTTACCCGACCGGGGGGTCTCTATCCTCTCTCCATTCCCGAACCCAATATAGTGCCGCCCATCCTCCGGGGACCTCAGATACATATCAAAGATACAAGGAACGAGTTTCAATCAAAACCGACTAACCGTTTAAAAGTTATAAACGAATTACGAATTCAAAATCAAAATAAGCTACAGGGGTCCCCAGCCGGTCGGCAGGCAGCCGGCCTACCGGCTGGCAACCCATCTCAGCTTCCTCGTCCTTTAAAACAAAACAACACAAAGGACTCCCAGCCTGTCGGCAGGCAGCCGGCCTACCGGCTGGGAACCCAATTCCCTTTATTTACGAAAATCCCACAATGAGGCTACCAGCCGGTTGGCAGGCAGCCGGACCACCGGCTGGCATCCCAAATCCTATTTTCTCAAAACACGCAAAACAACTATAAAGCACTCCCAGCCGGCTGGCAGGCAGCTGGTCTACCGGCTGGGCACCCTAATACTACGAAGTTCAAGTCTTGCAAAAACAACCAAGAAGCCTTCCCAGCCGGTCGGTCGACCGGCGGCCGGTCGGTCGACCGGCGGCCGGTCGGTCGACCGGCTCAGAGAGCCTGTTCGTCAAAACGCGTTTTACAGTGATTTCAATTCTTCAACAAATCGATAGCAAACTTCAAAATTCGCCTCAACACAAGTTTACCCAGCATCTTATACATACATATGAACCACAAATAAGCATAAATTTCACCAACAACCACATATTACGATCACAACTTGTATTCGTCTTAACTTTGTGAAAACTGAAAATAAGCATATGAACATATGAAAACATCACAAAACCTCAAGTAAATCATGTGAAGAACATATCAAACGAATTCCTAACATATTACTAAACTTGTAAGCCAACCACAACTCAAAAAAAATCAGAAATTGAAAGCAAGAACAACATCAAAAGTGCTATTTTAACAAAAAGGCCGAATTACTCGTAATCGTCACCTCAAATGCAATCCGGCTCAAAGATCCTCCTCTAAGATGAAGCTATCCACTTCCGGGTCGTCTAAGCCCACACCTACATCACGAAAAACAAGTTTAACGGACTGAAAAACGGATTTTAGGAAAAACAGCCCAAATTTCGAAATAGGAGAAATGAAAATCGGAAGTGACGGATGGCTTGCAAATTCGATGAGGATTTCGAAAATGTTATTATTACCTTGATTTGATGAACGGATGATGAAGAAATAAGCAAAAGAAGATGAAGATTATGGAGGTTTATGAGAGGAAATGTGTTTACTGTAAAATGTTTTGAAGGAGGACTATTATGTCGACATAAGGGGTCTTAGGAGGGTTTAAGAGTTGTCATTTCCGTTTAGTGAAAACGGGTTGGATATCTTGAACGGGTTTTAAGTTGTGAACTTAAGTTACCAAGTTTGCATTCGTCTTAAGGACTTAAGATTCTTAAGACGGATCTTACTATTTATTTAAAAGTACTTTACGATAATTTATTAAAATATTACTCCCTCCATTCAAATCCACATTACACATTTCTATTTTACACACTATTCACAAACAACCATTCAAATTCGATTTTCTCTCGATACGTAAATAAAATTATATTCATGTGGGATCTAGTTTTATTCGTCTTTACAAGTATATTATTAATATCTAATTTTTATAATTTTTGAAAATACGTAGCTAACAATATTTACCGTACAAAAGACGCGTTGGCAAACGTAAAAAAAAGAAATGTGTAATGTGGATATGAATGAAGGGAGTATATTATTACTTAAAATAATTAAAAACGCTTAAAATATATTTTATAAAAATACGGGATGTTACATTATATGTTGTCTCTTATTATTTGTTCATAATTGTTTCCTGATTTTCTTAAGTCATGGCTGGGAGGACTCCTAGTTACTCCCCACTGACAGTGGATGTTGATTTTTTTTTTCAGGTTGATGTGCTTCTTGGTCCTTGATGGGTTAAGAGAGAGAGAAAATAAATAAGAAAGATGATGTTTAATAATCGAACCTTGTTGTTTTATTTTGGACGAGTTTCCATTAACGAGAGTAGTTGTATGCGTAGTTAAGTGTTGTTTTATCTATTTGGTAACACTCGGATTTATCGTCATGGTGTTTCCGCCACCATGATATTTTAATATAATATGCTATGTTTATCTAGCTTATTTGCATTTTAAAATCCGGGTTGTTACAACACAGATGCTAGTTTCCAAATCGATCGTGATGATTCTAAATCTCAGTCGGGTTTTGTCTTTACTCTTAATGGTGGAGCAGTCAGTTGGAAGAGTTCCAAATAGAGCGTTACGGCAGATTCTACAACAGAGTCTGAGTACTTGGCAGCTTCCAAAGCTGCAAAGGAAGCTATTTGGATGCGTTATTTCTTACAAGGACTAAAAGTAGTACCTAGTGTGAAAGATCCAATCATCCTTTATTGTGATAACAGTGGTGCAATCTTCCAGGCTAAGGAGCCTAAGTCTAGCAACAAATCTAGACATGTACTCAGAAAAGCTCATCTGATAAGAGATTACATCGAGCAAAAGGAGATAGCATTGTGCAAGATTGGAACGGATAACAACATTGCTGATCCGCTGACTAAGGCACTACCGCATAATAAACATGAAGGGCACATCTCATCCATGGGGATAAAGCGTGTTCCAGAATTGTAATAAACATTGTTTCATTAATGTTTGATCATTTCAAATTATTACTTAATGAAATCATTGAATTTCTTTATATTGTATTACATGTGGATTGTACGACAATTTTTGAACACCACACAGTGAACTATTTTACTTTATATGTCTGTTTTTGTCCGTAAACACCAATATGAGCTGATAACTCAGGTGATTATTTTGTTAGTTGAAGGATGAAAGGTTCAATATTCCATAAGTCAAGCATCTGACTGATCAATAACAAATATGGGTATATGATATCGCATAGGACATAGTGACTACAACATAGAGTCCTAAATGTTAAGATACATTAGGTGCCTGGTCGTGGAAGGGACGTCTATCGTGATTCCTAAAGTCGGTTCTTTTGACCATTGTTTATTTCATGCGATATAGACAGTTTTTGGGTGGCTTTGGTTTCTGTCCTAGGTCGCACGGTAAAAGGAGACCAATCGGACTTTTACTGGGTCATTTCATGTTGTGCTCCCATCGGCAGGTCATAAGTCAAGGAAAATATCCAGCCTTTATCAGGTTTTATATATATTTCTCAGGGCCACTCGAGGAATAGTAACTTAAACGCATGGTCATGCTCGAATATGATTCGTATCAGTTATGTTGCTCTCTAGACGAGGAAACCACTCCTGATATGATTACTTGGGAGATACGACCTTATAAGGTAAGACTTTGCAATTTGTCTTCCATTGAGTGGGAGAATAATGCATGGATATGAGAATCGTAATCGCACACACTCTTGTAGGACAAGTGGGAGATTGTTGGAGTAAATGTCCTCCACTGTAACACCCCCATTTATTTAAGGGCCTGTACTAGGACTCCCCAAATAAAGAAGGGTGTTACCATCTCGGTTTCCCGAGGCAGTAGATATAAAGGAAATATAAACAGTACTTTAATTATTAATGTTAACTCAAAAGAAAGTTCATACAACCAAACTTCAAAACTGTCTTATGAAATAAAGATACAACTCACGACAAACGACTGTAGTGATCTAGACTCTAGTCTGGTCCAAATTCAAGCTCTCTGATGCCCGTCGTTGAGGGTACCAAAGATAAAATTTATAATTCCTAACTTTAACAATAGATAGTGAAAGTCAGGGTCGAACCACAAGGAGGTGGGGAATGTTTATTGTTTGGTGTTAATGTTAAGGTAACAATTTTTTGGGGGTTTTTAAGGTTGTTTACTAAGTCTAAGGCAAAGATAAAAATAAAGCAAGAAAATAAAGATGAGATTAAAACTATATTAAAAGAGATGCTAGGATGTTTGGATAACAAATAGCTAAGGTAAAATAAATCCTAAGGTCAACATGTATTGCAGTCGCGTAAGGGGGTGTAACATAACTTTTTAGGTCTATGCTACCTAATAGCTCCTTTCGGCCTATGCTATTAGTTCCTAGGTCTCACAATTATTGGGTGTCAACAATAAGGGTGATTCCTAAATCCCAGGTCACATACCTTTCAGCCTTGAGTAACCTATCCGTCTTAAGGTGTAAACCAATGCCCTTCCCGTATCTTTCAATCTTGGGTAGGTCATTACTAACATCCTACAAGCCTCCTTATGGTCTCATTGCAGGATATTATAATTGACAAGAAAAGACGAAATAAGAAAACATACGCGGGTGGTCGACCGACCGGCTACTCCAGTCGGCCGACCACGGCCTCGGTCGACCGACCAGCTATTCCAGTCGGCCGACCGTGGTCCTGCTACAAGTCGGTCTTTCGAATTCTATTACCTATGCATATTCATCCCCTACATCCTAACATATGAAAATTAGCTACTCATAATTACTGGAACAATAATAAAAACGAGATTTGATATGGAAAACATGGTGAACGATAATCTAAACATGCAAGAATTAATAACGCTTGGGATTCTAACTTAAACCGGATGCGATAAAAATAAGAACAATAATAAAACTAGATTAAAAGAATAATTACCGGAAATAGGATTAAGGCAGAAAAGGAACAAACTTTATTGATGAATGTTGAAAGATTGAAGAACAAACTAAAAGTGTTGAGAATTATTGAAAGATTGTAATTGAACTAAAGACTAAATAAAACTCTCTAAATAAGACTTGATGATTCTGAATTAGGGACTGAATTAGCTTATATAGGCGGAATTAAAGAGTTTCCTAATGACCTAAACACTTGTATGGGCTTTTCGGAAACTTCTGGGACTGCGCTGTGGTCGGTCGACCAGTATTTTCGGTCGGTCGACCGCTTTACGGATTTTATGCAATTTCTGGGCTTTAGGCAAATTCTGGGCTTTTCCAATAGGCACCTGGTCGGTCGACCCAAATAGTGGGTCGGTCGACCAACTGTCGGGACTGCAGCGCGCATCGTTCTTAAAACAGCTGCCATTTCTTCGTTACTTATCGTAATCAAGCGATTCTCGCGGCGTTGGAAAGCTAAGAGGATAAGCTTTCACCTACAACTGGAATCTCTCCATTATCAGCTCTAGAACTCGAGATATAGCCATTTGAAACAGGCTGCAATGTCGTGGATCGATTCTTTGCTTGTAAAAACTATCTTTAGGCCTTGAAATATGCGCTAGGCTTCGTTCCTTCTTGTCCTTAGTCATAAAAAGTCCCGAGGGCATAAATTTGGTGCAAAATCGTCCCTTTTCCGCATAAATCTGCAAAAGAGCATAAAAATACGAAAGTGCACAATTGTTGGGAAAAAAGGGCTAAAACATAGTAAATGAGCGACCAAATGCGTGTAAAATAGACGTAAAACATCATAAAATAGGCACGCATCAAATTCCCCAAACCAAACCTTGCTTGCCCTCAAGCAAGAAATAGACTCGATCTTAACTAATGGAACGATTTCAATCTCAGAGCGAAATTTACATGTCAACCTAAACCAATACCAAGTACAAAATGAGAAAGCATTTAAATCATGCAAACGAGTTATGGTGTTGTCAGACTTGCAAAAATAAAGACTATAGAGACTTATACCATGGACTCTCGCGGTACGCTCGAGACACTCATGAAGCAAAGGGTGAGTATATGTAAAAGATAGAAAGAAGTAATTTTGTTGAGACACTCACCTAACTGCGACCCATGAAAACATGCCTGCAATCTAACATGAATAAGAATTCTACAACTTTGTACAACAATCTCATTTAAGTGGCCTAGATACATGCAATTGAGGTAATGAAAGATATGTGAGGTAAAAGGTAAAGGTGGTTAAGATGTTTTTGGATATGTGGGGTTAGTAGCCAAGCTAGTAAAACCGGTTCCAACAACATAATTCACAACTTTTGATATTAAGAAGGTGCTCTTTTGTGGCACAACTCTCACATTAAATAGGAAAGGACTCCCAAATATTTTGAATGAGGTACGGGAGTGATAACACATAAAAGAAAGGAATTTGGAACAATTTTGAATCTGATATCGTGAGTTGGTCGGCCGACCTATGCAAGCGGTCGGTCGACTGGCTTCCTGTGTTTTCCGGATTTTTTCCGTTTTTCTTTTCTTTCTTTCTTTCTTTTTCTGAATTTTTCTGTTTTTTTTTTTTTTTTTTTCTTTCTTTCTTTCTTTCTTTCTTTTCTCTTTCTGTTCAAGATAGCATACAAACCAAGATGCCTCAAAAAATAATCCAATGACCACAAATACTAGCTTGGAAGGGTTGGCTAAGTATGGGATGTAGTTTTTGGGGAAATAAAAAGGCAGTTTTGGCTATGTGAAGCTTATGGGTAAATATGAGAAAAGGGATCCCAAATGCACGTATCAAGATTCACAAAACGAGAAAGTAAGACAAGTATATAGCAATTCAAGCTCATGTTTATGCATATTGATGTAACATGTTCCAAGGGGAGTACTACTCACATCCTAGACAACTGGTTTAAGAATGAAACCAGGAAATAAGCTCTAAACCTTAGAATGTATAGTAGGTTGCCAAGGTATAAGTCAAGTCTCAAGATATGCAAGTTGACAAAAACTCGTAGATATGCGAAAGACTCTCATACTAAAACAAGTTGACAAGGCAAGGTAAAGGCATAAACATGTAAGATAGCTAAATTATCCTTGAAATACTTTCGTTCCGACTCGACCTATATGCTAAAATAAACGTGCATTTTTTTGGAATTTTTTTTGAATTTTTTCATTTTTTTGGATTTTTGTATATATAAGGAAAATAAAGAAAAGAACGATGCAAGACAGAAATGCAATAAACGTGTGACAAAATGCAATGCATGTAACACGAAACCATTCCCCAAACCAACCCGCACAATGTCCCCATTGTGCATTAGCCTAAGTAAAGGTTTCAGAAAATTAAAGGAAAGATGCAATAAAAAGAAAAACCAAGGAAAAACTGGAAAGAACTCACAGGATTATGAAGCGCATGAGAAAAACCTCCCCAAACCAGCGTAAGCTGGGAGGTTTTGGTGGCTAGCAATGCCACTCAAGTACCCAAGATGGTGCACGAATTCCGAGGAAGAAATCGAAAGACTGCGACAGAACGGTAGGTCGACCGACCAAGAGAACAGGTCGACCGACCTTCCTGTAAAGTACCGAAAATTTCAGCAATGCGGCGACTAGGTCGACCGACTGGTGTAACTGGTCGGTCGACCGTCTTTGTCCCAGCGGTCTTCGTTTTTCTTCGTAGAACCTGAAAAAGCAAGAAAAATATGCGCCCAACAAATGCGCGAGATCCCAGAAACAAGTCCAAAAAGTCTTAACTACGCAAACACAACAGAAAAGTTGTCCTAAAAACTTAAAGAAAGCAAACTAGAAAGTCTTAACAAAACAAAAAAAAAATGTCTTAAGAAAAACAGAAACGAGCAAAAAGAAGAAGTCATCCGCGAAGGATTCGGCGTTTCTTTGACCAAGGGCTCTGACTATAGGCTACTCCTTCAGCTATGGTGATTTGGGTAGATGAGTTTCTCTCCACCATGTAGATGGGTGGGTCATCATCCACAGCTCTAGCCATCCATCTTCCGGAGTTGTCGACTCCCAAGTCGTGGGTCGACACCTTCCTCGGTCTCTTCTTCCTTGGGCTCTTCTTTTCAGCCAAATGATCACTTGCTTGAGTGACCTCGTTCTCTACATCATTTGATCGAGTAAGTGGTACTACTCGATCGAGAACATCTCTCTTCCTATCGCCTATAGACTTTATCACTAGAGTTGCAATTTCGGGAGCATCCATATCAGCCTCTTGAGCAAGACATTCACCTGCACATGCCTCAAAACACATCAAAGCCTCCGAAGGATCCTTTGTGAAGGATCCTTGTACATAACATTCACTAATATTATTAAAAACATCAGAAATGTCAATAGAAGAATCCTGCAAAAAACAAGGTTCATCAACCGAGGGTTCAAACATGTTAGGAACATGTTCATCACTAACACCTACATAAATAGGTTGGTCAGTCAAGGGGTCAATTTCTAACTCATCATCTGTATCTAAATCCGAGTCAGTATCATCAACGGGGAGGCAGAGGGAATCAAATAACCTATCATTCTCATCCTTAAGAATGAGCGACTCTTCAGTAATGGGTGTGATAGGATCACACTCAACAGGAATATCCGGGTTACTAATATCAATGCCCTCATACATCTCCGTATCTTCGCTGGCTCGGATTAGGTGTTTGAGAAGCTCCCATTGCTTCTCACAGGGTAGGTCTAAAAATTCCCATCCGCAATTTCTCTCAATCTCGATCAAGGTCTTACCAGTGACTCCATCATAAAAGATACGACAAACCTCCCCAATACTAACAGGATAGTCAGACTGAGTAAGGAAAGAGGTTATTCTACTACAATAGATATGCAATGTTTCATGCTCGAGTTGTGGGAAAGGGGCGATGGTCATGACAGCGAAAGAAAAAGGGAAAACATAAACAAAAAACAATAAACACTGGCGTCACCTCCCCGGCAACGGCGCCAAAATTTGATGCCCGTCGTTGAGGGTACCAAAGATAAAATTTATAATTCCTAACTTTAACAATAGATAGTGAAAGTCAGGGTCGAACCACAAGGAGGTGGGGAATGTTTATTGTTTGGTGTTAATGTTAAGGTAACAATTTTTTGGGGGTTTTTAAGGTTGTTTACTAAGTCTAAGGCAAAGATAAAAATAAAGCAAGAAAATAAAGATGAGATTAAAACTATATTAAAAGAGATGCTAGGATGTTTGGGTAACAAATAGCTAAGGTAAAATAAATCCTAAGGTCAACATGTATTGCAGTCGCGTAAGGGGGTGTAACATAACTTTTTAGGTCTATGCTACCTAATAGCTCCTTTCGGCCTATGCTATTAGTTCCTAGGTCTCACAATTATTGGGTGTCAACAATAAGGGTGATTCCTAAATCCCAGGTCACATACCTTTCAGCCTTGAGTAACCTATCCGTCTTAAGGTGTAAACCAATGCCCTTCCCGTATCTTTCAATCTTGGGTAGGTCATTACTAACATCCTACAAGTCTCCTTATGGTCTCATTGCAGGATATTATAATTGACAAGAAAAAACGAAATAAGAAAACATACGCGGGTGGTCGACCGACCGGCTACTCCAGTCGGCCGACCACGGCCTCGGTCGACCGACCACGGCCTCGGTCGACCGACCAGCTATTCCAGTCGGCCGACCGTGGTCCTGTTACAAGTCGGTCTTTCGAATTCTATTACCTATGCATATTCATCCCCTACATCCTAACATATGAAAATTAGCTACTCATAATTACTGGAACAATAATAAAAACGAGATTTGATATGGAAAACATGGTGAACGATAATCTAAACATGCAAGAATTAATAACGCTTGGGATTCTAACTTAAACCGGATGCGATAAAAATAAGAACAATAATAAAACTAGATTAAAAGAATAATTACCGGAAATAGGATTAAGGCAGAAAAGGAACAAACTTTATTGATGAATGTTGAAAGATTGAAGAACAAACTAAAAGTGTTGAGAATTATTGAAAGATTGTAATTGAACTAAAGACTAAATAAAACTCTCTAAATAAGACTTGATGATTCTGAATTAGGGACTGAATTAGCTTATATAGGCGGAATTAAAGAGTTTCCTAATGACCTAAACACTTGTATGGGCTTTTCGGAAACTTCTGGGACTGCGCTGTGGTCGGTCGACCAGTATTTTCGGTCGGTCGACCGCTTTACGGATTTTATGCAATTTCTGGGCTTTAGGCAAATTCTGGGCTTTTCCAATAGGCACCTGGTCGGTCGACCCAAATAGTGGGTCGGTCGACCAACTGTCGGGACTGCAGCGCGCATCGTTCTTAAAACAGCTGCCATTTATTCGTTACTTATCGTAATCAAGCGATTCTCGCGGCGTTGGAAAGCTAAGAGGATAAGCTTTCACCTCCAACTGGAATCACTCCATTATCAGCTCTAGAACTCGAGATATAGCCATTTGAAACAGGCTGCAATGTCGTGGATCGATTCTTTGCTTGTAAAAACTATCTTTAGGCCTTGAAATATGCGCTAGGCTTCGTTCCTTCTTGTCCTTAGTCATAAAAAGTCCCGAGGGCATAAATTTGGTGCAAAATCGTCCCTTTACCGCATAAATCTGCAAAAGAGCATAAAAATACGAAAGTGCACAATTGTTGGGAAAAAAGGGCTAAAACATAGTAAATGAGCGACCAAATGCGTGTAAAAATAGATGTAAAACATCATAAAATAGGCACGCATCACTCTCTCTTCCCATAGCTTCCCACAGTCTCAGCCACCTGTCAATCTGCTCCCCAATAATTTGGTTCATCACATGTGATCACGAATACACAGGGTGAACCACGAGGTTGAGTAGAGGAAAGTAAACATTCAAACATTATTATACATAGAAATTCAATCATCCCCACACCGATCACAAAGCCCATTAACTCCGCACCGATCATATGGCCCATAACTCCACACCGATCGCAAGGCCCATAACTCCACACCGATCACAAGACCCATAACTCTGCACCGATCTCAAGGCCCATAACTCCGCACCGATCACAAGGCCCATAACTCCGCACCGATAACTCAGAATGATATAAATGAATAGCTCAATATAACAATCATATTATAGCATAAGATAAACAGGATTGTCACCAAATATCCACAGAATACACAACACCATAAACACAGTAATTTCCCCTACCTCAAATAGCAGGAATGCAGATAAATCCAAGCTTGCTAGAAATGTTCCACGCGAAACCCGCTACCTAAACATATATACGTAACGAATAAATAACCTTCCCGAACCCCATAACAACCTATACTTACTATAAATAGAAACCTTCCATAAATGGAAAGTTTCCATAAATAGCAACTTCCCAAAATAGACACTTCATTACTTACTAATTTTCCGACTCGTAACTTTAATTAATACGAACAAGACCACCATAAATAAAAGATAAAATAGTAAGACAATATTAGTAATACTAATAACCACAACAATAATAATAATAATAAGAATAATAATAATAATAATAATAGTAATAGTAATAATCATAATAATAATAATAATAACAATACTAATAATAATAATAATAAAAGAAACAATACTACACTCCTAACATAAAAACCCGACGACTCACACGACAACCCTAGATCGTTTCCCTCCTAACTCCGTCGCAACACCGCTACAGCCACCAACATCAACAGTCCACGAACCCAGAACCACCAACATCCCCGGCGACCACTGGCAACCAGGTCGCCGGCCACCAGTGAGGTGAACCAACCCCCCCAAACCCGCTGGAAACTCCACCCCACACGCGACCAGCCACCCCTTACAGCCCCTGTCGATGGCCGACCAGACCAACCCACCACCCATGACCGACACCTAAACACTCCCCTGACACCGGACATCTAAACCACGGTGGTACCACCGTGTCGACCTCCCCCGAGTCAACGGTGGTACCACCCCCAAGCCACCCTTGTACACGCATAAACTGACCCAGAACCGAACAGAGGCAACGAATACCCCTGTCGACACCACCTCAGCCCTCTAGACCCACCACGACTACCACCATGACAACCCCCTGCCTACCACCAGTCCCACCACTTCAACAACCAGTAAACACGAGGTAAGAAAAAGCATTAAAACCCAAGAGAACTATACACGGCCTGACCTCTGTTTAATATCCGATCGAACCCCTTGTGGCAGGCGGCAGAAACACGCCTTGTCTGGTGTTACTCGGTGGTTGACGAGGGCACGACTATGGTCAAAACACGACTCCCAAGATCATAGATTAAAAATACGAAAGAAGTAAACACAACAACAGTATGACACGACCTACACTTGCATATGAAAACGCCGACACGACTAGCGAAAGAAACAGCGTTTAACACAGTGTTTAACATACCTACTTTCTGAGCGTTTCGACCACGCTCTTCCTGCCTTAGGGTCACCGTGGTTACTGCCTCTCTATTCTATGTTGTGACGGCTGTGTGCTAATGGTGTTTGAATGAGAATTAGGGTAAGTCTTAGGGTTAGGGAAGGAGTTAAAAGGTGACGGCAGGCAGGGTCTCTTGGTAGGGTTTGTGAATTGTTTCTCAAATCAGCTGTGGGCTTGGGTGATGGCACGCATAACGAGGCCCATGCCGACGTGCTAGAGGTCCAGGGATCGAACCCTCATATCGACATAGTCATGTGCTAAAGGTCTAGGGATCGAACCCTCATAACAACCTAGCTACATGACTTGTTAACTACTTAAACATAGCTACTTAACATCGTAAAACAACTATTGACACAAAATAAACTTAATTATCGAGTTTAGATTTCCGAGGTATTACAGTCTTCCCCCCTTAAAATGAAATTCGTCCCGAAGTTCAACCACGCTCAGATGTCAAACCAAACCAACTAAACGAAGTTGGAACACAAAACGGTAACCAAAACACAAAAATGTGACATTCCACCCCCCTTAAAGAAGAGTTACGTCCCCGTAACTTACCTCAATCAAACAAGTGTGTGTAAAAACCTGGCCCACCACGGTCGTAACACAACCCCAATAAGATAGGTGCACACTTTTGGGCCCATTATTTGTCCTCACTTAAGCCCAAAAGCACAAGGCCTTGTTACTAAGTGGTGGGTGGAAGCTATTATAAACATATCACAAGCCTCACATTCTACCGATGTGGGACAACTTTCTTCTCATACTCTTGGGGTGTTACAAACTCCCCCACTTAAAGAACACAACGTCCTCGTTGTGCCTCAAACTTGACCACAACCAGGGCCAGAATCCTCCCCCGCTAGGTGTGTGACCCGGGTACTCCCGACCACAGGCTCACCACACGGTCGCAGGGTCGCTCTGATACCATTTGTAACAACCTGACCCACCACGGTCGTAACACAACCCCAATAAGATGGGTGCACACTTTAGGGCCCATTATTTGTCCTCACTTAAGCCCAAAAGCACAAGGTCTTGTTACTAAGTGGTGGGTGGAAGCTATTATAAACATATCACAAGCCTCACATTCTACCGATGTGGGACAACTTTCTTCTCATACTCTTGGGGTGTTACAGTGTGGGTAACGCTCCCTCATGGATGACTCGGGATCCCATGTAGCCTCTTCCTGATTATGATTGGTCCACAGAACTTTCACCAAGGTCGTCTCCCCATTGCGAGTCTTCGTACCTTCCTGTCCAGAATCTCTTTCGGAGTCTCAACGTAAGCCAACTGCTCATCTACCTCAATTACCTCGTGGCGTAAGACATGAGATGGATCACTCACATATTTCTGTAACTGAGACACATGGAACACAGTATGGACCTTGGATAGGGCTGGAGGTAAAGCTAATCGGTACGCCACCTCCCCAACTCTGTCCAAAATCTCAAACGGTCCAATAAATTTCTGACTCAGTTTGCCACGCTTCCCAAACCTCATCATACCCTTCATTGGAGATACTTTCAGCAGTACTTTCTCTCCCGCCTCGAATGAAATATCGCTCTTCTTTAGATCTGCATAGCTCTTATGTCTATCCTGGGCGGCCCTCATCTTCTATCGAATAAGCTGAACCTGCTCCACCATCTCCTGGATCATATCTGGCCCTAGAGTTACAACATCGGCTCGATCATTCCAACACACAGGGC
Organism: Silene conica; assembly: GCA_029255685.2. Lineage (NCBI taxonomy): Eukaryota > Viridiplantae > Streptophyta > Magnoliopsida > Caryophyllales > Caryophyllaceae > Silene > Silene conica. The sequence continues at coordinate 30,126,370 of CM055317.2, read as the reverse complement.
TCCGACACTTTCTCCCATACAGAGCCTCGAAAGGGGCCATCCCTATACTGGCATAGTAGCTGTTGTTATACGAAAACTCTATCAATCCCAGTCGATCCTCCCAAGATCCTCCGAACTCAAGTACGCATGCTCGCAACATATCCTCAAGGGTCTGAATCGTTCTCTCAGTCTGACCGTCAGTAGTCTTGATCAGAAACAATGTCCTTGGGTACGCCATGCAATTTGACCACATTCTGGACATATGACTTAGCGAGCTCAGCTTTACTCCAGGTATCTTTCATCGAAATAAAGTGAGCAGACTTAGTCAAACAATCCACTATTACCCAAATCATGTTGTTGCCCCTCTGAGTCCGAGGCAACCCTACAACGAAATCCATCGAGATGTTCTCCCACTTCCACTCCGGCACATCTAACGACTGAATCTTTCCCTGTGGTCTCTTATGTTCCCCTTTCACCCTCTGACATGTCAAACACCTTAACACAAACTCTGCGACTTCCTTCTTCATATTTGGCCACCAGAACGTCTTCTTAAGGTCTTTATACAACTTGTCACCCCCTAGGTGAACGGAATATGGAGTAGCATGAGCTTCAGCCAGGATTTTCTTCTTTAGCTCCTCGACATCCGGAACACACCATCGCCCACTGAACCTCAAACTACCGTCGGTATGAATACTGAACTTGGATGCAGCCTCTCCAACCTCACTCTCAACCATCCCGCGCCACTTCTGGATTCTCGCATCATTCTTTTGCAACTCCCGAATCTCCCCATACAACTCAGGCTCCACTGTCAAGTCACTAAGAGCATCCCCTTTCCGGATCATGAAAATTCCCATCTCCCTTAGTTCGCCATGCAACCTCACTCTTGATCTGGCACAACTCAAAGCATGAACTGACTTCCTACTTAAGGCATTAGCTACCACATTTGCCTTGCCTTCGTGGTAGACAATCTGCATATCATAGCCTCCAATCAGCTCTATACACCTCCTCTGTCTCATGTTCAACTCTCTCTGGGTGTAGATATACTTCAGACTCTTGTGATCAGAAAACACCTTAAAAGTGGCTCCATAAAGGTAATGGCGCCACAATTTAAGTGCAAAGACTACCGCTCCCAATTCCAAATCATGAGTCGGATAATTTTCCTCATATGTCTTCAGTTGGCGAGAAGCATATGCTATCACCCTCCCATTCTGCATTAGCACACAACCCAGTCCATGCTTCGAAGCGTCAGTATAAACTTCGAAATTATCACTCCTGACTGGCAAGGCAAGGATAGGGGCTGTTGTCAGACGTTCCTTAAGGGTCAGGAATGCCTTCTCACAACCTTCATCCTAGATGAAGCGATTCTTCTTCCTCATTAACGACGTCAAGGGCTTTGCTATCTTTGAAAAATCCTTGACAAACCTCCGATAATAACCAGCCAATCCCAGGAAGCTTCAGATCTCACTCACATTCTTCGGACTTTGCCACCTAGTCACAGCCTCGATCTTACTAGGGTCGACAGATACCCCCTCCTTGGAAATTACATGCCCCAGAAATGCGACTTTCTCTAACCAGAACTCACACTTGCTCAACTTAGCATTGAGCTTATGCTCCTCCAGGGTCTGAAGTACTCTCCTCAAATGATCCTCGTGCTCTTCCGCATTCTTGGAATACACTAGGATATCATCGATGAATACCACCACGAACTTATCCAGATAGGGGCTAAAGACTCGGTTCATCAAATCCATGAACACAGCTGGAGCGTTAGTCAATCCGAATGGCATAACCACAAATTCGTAGTGGCCATACCTCGTTCTGAAAGCGGTCTTTGGAATTCTTCATCTTTTATTCTCAACTGGTGATACCCGGATCTCAAATCAATCTTAGAGAAAACCCCAGCTCCACTTAACTGATCGAACAAGTCGTCAATTCTTGGCAAAGGATAACGGTTCTTGATGGTCACATTGTTCAGCTCTCGGTAGTCAACACAAAGCCTCAAACTCCCATCTTTCTTCTTCACAAATAGTACAGGTGCTCCCCAGGGTGACACACTGGGTCGGATGAATCCTTTCTCAGCTATTTCATCCAACTGCTTCTTCAATTCCTCCATCTCCTTCGGTCCCATACGGTACGGTGATTTAGATACTGGTCCCGCCCCTGGTTTTAGGTCAATGGAAAATTCCACTTCCCTCCTTGGCGGTAACCCTGGAACGTCGTCTCAGAATACTCCCTCAAACTCCCGCACCACAGGTATCTCACTAGTCTTAGGAGTCTCAGCCTCACAATTCCACATTTGGCACAAAATCAGACTCTCTTCTTTCCTCAAGCTAGACTTAAGGGTATTGACGGAAATGAATTTGATTTTAGGTTTAACTCGATATCCCTTGTAAGACACCCTCACTCCCTTAGGTCCCTTCAAGGAAATTTTCTTTTGATGACAGTCAATAAAAGCTCGATACTTCCCCAGCCAGTCCATCCCCAGAATCACCTCAAAGCCCCCTCAGTGGAAATTCTATGAGGTCACAAAAAAAGTTTACTTCCCCGATTTTGATGGGTACACTACCATATACTCTATTACAAGTTATCGACTCGCCTGAAGGTATAATCACTGAGTCCGCGACCCAATCAAATATCTCAAGTCCCAAGGCCTTAACATGTTCTCTAGACACGAAAAATGGGTCGCACCGGAATCGAAAAGTATGAAAGTAGGTTTAGAGTTCACAAGAAAAGTATCGGTCACCACGTGAGCATCATCCTTAGCTGCCTGTTTTCCCATGGCAAAAAGCTTGCCACTGGATTTAGCTCCACTTTGGCTGGCAGTAGATGTACCAGCCTGTTGATTTGCTTCTGCCCCTGTCTTCTGGTTGCTACCACCTCCATTGTATTGATTTTGGTACGAACGGTTCTGATTGTTGTTGTAGTTCCGCTGATAATTGCTGCTGCCTCCAGACTTCGAACCCCCACCAAAGTTTGACATGGGTGTGCGGTAGCCACTGCTACTATATGACTGAGTGCGTGATCCCTGATATCCTGATGTAGGCGTACGATAACCCCCGGATTGATTCCCTCCAGATGAGCGACACACCGCCTGCTTGTGACCCCTCTTTCCACAGCCAAAACAAACTATTCCAATCGATCCACTGCTAGAAACCCCACTCATGTGGTTACCCCCACTCTGATTCCTCAGTCCTCCGGAAGCATTGTTGCTGAAATACCCACTATACTTGTTGGTGCTTTGCTTCTTTGACCCAGAACTTTCAGTTACTACTTCAGCCTTCCTCTTTTCAGACTTTGACTTCTTGTCTTCTTTGATCATCTCTGAGAGCCTCTCCGCCGCCCCAGCCCTTAAGTAGATGTCCCGGACTGTGGTGGGCGGAGCTGCAATCAGTCTCTTCTTGATATTGATTGACAACCCCCTCTCAAACTTCATCGCCAGCATAGCATCATCAAAACCCATGTCCCCCACATAGCTCACCAACTGGATAAATTTCATATAATAGGGCTCCACCATCATGTCCTCCGTCATCCTGAAAGTATCAAACTCCTCTCTCAGCTTACTTTTCTGGAATTCTCGTAGGAACACTTCATATAAGATCCTCTTAAATGCGATCCAAGCAACAAACTCGGTCCCATCCTCTCTAGCTGCCTCTCGGATTTATCCCTTGTTCCCGGTCCACCAGTCACCGGCCATACCTCGCAGATAGTGGGCTGCTTGATCAACCCTCTGCTCCTCGGGGCAATCCACCAACTCAAACAGGTTACTGAATTCTCGGCACCAAGCCCCCAGCAGATGAGGCTCCCCCTCCCCAGTGAATTGGGTAGGGTGATGCCTCGCAATAATCGTGCTCATTTTTGCGGAGCCCATACGTTTGGCCTTTAGGGCCTCATTCTCGGCTATCAAACGATCCAATTCCTCTTGGGTGATGTTAGCGACATTATTTCTCCTCGGAGGCATGACTATAACACAAAGAAAAGAGATGAGTCCCGGCTCAAGTGGGCACCCATTTGGGTTAGGGCTATGTTTCCTTATGCACCAAAATCTATAAATGACTATCATATTGAGTAATACTTTTCTATAACATGGCTCAGGGATCACATAACCGCATATCGCTAAACATGATAAAATTACTGATATAACTCAAATCACCTCATGTACTCATAACATCATACTTCCTTTGTCTTCATGCAAATAAAATGCTTTCATACACATATCCTTACTAGCTTATCCAAGTAATTCACATATAATGAGAGTTCTTATAACATTCTTATCGCACTTCACCATTACTTCCATCACCTCTTATTCTACCCTTTTCTCTCGTATATGCACTCTGGGTTCCCGGGTAAAACTGAGAGCGCCAATGGTTCGGTGTGAGGGGGCCCCAGACTCATACTTCCCCTTTAGTGTGCTCCTAACAGTCCTATCCCGGGGTTCATTTTATTTAGACTCTTCCTAAATTCATTGAGTTCATTGGTTAGGCTTGAGGATCGTTCTCTCTGATACCACTTTGTAACACCCCCCATTTATTTAAGGGCTTGTACTAGGACTCTCCAAATAAAGAAAGGTGTTACCATCTCGGTTTCCCGAGGCAGTAGATACAAAGGAAAGATACATAGTACTTTAATTATTAATGTTAACTCAAAAGCAAGTTCATACAACCAAACTTCAAAACTGTCTTATGAAATAAAGATACAACTCATGACAAACGACTGTAGTGATCTAGACTCTAGTCTGGTCCAAATCCAAGCTCTCTCTTCCCATAGCTTCCCACAGTCTCAGCCACCTGTCAATCTGCTCCCCAATAATTTGGTCCATCACAGGTGATCACGAATACACAGGGTCAACCACGAGGTTGGGTAGAGGAAAGTAAACATTCAAACATTATTATACATAGAAATTCAATCATCCCCGCACCGATCACAAAGCCCATTAACTCCGCACCGATCATATGGCCCATAACTCCACACCGATTGCAAGGCCCATAACTCCGCACCGATCACAAGGCCCATAACTCCGCACCGATCACAAGGCCCATAACTCCGCACCGATAACTCAGAATGATATAAATGAATAGCTCAATATAACAATCATATTATAGCATAAGATAAACAGGATTGTCACCAAATATCCACAGAATACACAACACCATAAACACAGTAATTTCCCCTACCTTAAATAGCAGGAATGCAGATAAATCCAAGCTTGCTAGAAATGTTCCACGCGAAACCCGCTACCTAAACACATATACGTAACGAATAAATAACCTTCCCGAACCCCATAACAACCTATACTTACTATAAATAGAAACCTTCCATAAATGGAAAGTTTCCATAAATAGCAACTTCCCAAAAATAGACACTTCATTACTTACTAATTTTCCGACTCGTAACTTTAATTAATACGAACAAGACCACCATAAATAAAAGATAAAATAGTAAGACAATATTAGTAATACTAATAACCACAACAATAATAATAATAAGAATAATAATTGTAATAGTAATAATCATAATAATAATAATAATAATTATACTAATAATAATAATAATAAAAGAAACAATACTACACTCCTAGCATAAAAACCCGACGACTCACACGACAACCCTAGATCGTTTCCCTCCTAACACCGCCGCAACACCGCTACAGCCACCAACATCAACAGTCCACGAACTCAGAACCACCAATATCCCCGGCGACCACTGGCAACCAGGTCGCCGGCCACCAGTGAGGTGAACCAACCCCCACAAACCCGCTGGAAACTCCACCCCACACGCGACCAGCCACCCCTTACAGCCCCTGTCGACGGCCGACCAGACCAACCCACCACCCATGACCGACACCGGACATCTAATGTCGATCTCCCCCGAGTCAACGGTGGTACCACCCCCAAGCTACCCTTGTACACGCATAAACAAACCCAGAACCGAACAGAGGCAACGAATACCCATGTCGACACCACCTCAGCCGTCTAGACCAACCACGACTACCACCATGACAACCCCCTGCCTACCACCAGTCCCACCACTTCAACAACCAGTAAACACGAGGTAAGAAAAAGCATTAAAACCCAAGAGAACTATACACGGTCTGACCTCTGTTTAATATCCGACATAACCCCTTGTGGCAGGCGGCAGAAACACGCTTTGTCTGGTGTTACTCGGTGGTTGACGAGGGCACGACTATGGTCAAAACACGACTCCCAAGATCATAGATTAAAAATACGAAAGAAGTAAACACAACAACAGTATGACACGACCTACACTTGCATATGAAAACGCCGACACGACTAGCGAAAGGAACAGCGTTTAACACAGTGTTTAACGTACCTACTTTCTAAGCGTTTCAACCACCCTCTTCCTGCCTTAGGGTCACCGTGGTTACTGCCTCTCTATTCTATGTTGTGACAGCTGTGTGCTAGTGGTGTTTGAATGAGAATTAAGGTAAGTCTTAGGGTTAGGGAAGGAATTAAAAGGTGACGGCAGGCAGGGTCTCTTGGTAGGGTTTGTGAATTGTTTCTCAAATCAGCCGTGGGCTTGGGTGATGGCACGCATAACGAGGCCCATGTCGACGTGCTAGACGTCCAGGGATCGAACCCTCATATCGACATAGTCATGTGCTAAAGGTCTAGGGATCGAACCCTCATAACAACATAGCTACATGACTTGTTAACTACTTAAATATAGCTACTTAACATTTTAAAACAACTATTGACACAAAATAAACTTAATTATCGAGTTTAGATTTCCGAGGTATTACATCCACAGTGTGTGATTATTTGAGTAAATCTTTTACAGGATCACGCAAGGATACTTAGTATATTAATCAGTTGATTAACGTTTATCGGTAACGATTGGCTCACTAGAAGTTTGACGTTACTGTCATATGATGGCGATAATCAGCTGATCCCTAAAGGTCACACCTATAGGATAGTACTGAGAAATGTGATTATATATTGATATAGTTACATAAATGCTAAACTTAGCTAAATGTAGTTAAGTAGATGATAAACATTTAATATGATTAAATAATAACTAGGAGAAATGAATTAAATGTTAATTCTAATAAATATATATAAAAGTTATATTTATTAATTATATTTTAATATATGATAGAAAAATATAATTGGGATTAATTAATTATAAGATAATTAATTAATATTTTCCGGGAATTAAATTTGTACACCGAAAAGTATTAAAATATACATGATATTTTAAGGAAGTTCGGAATAAGGAAACTGACTAAAAATATTATATTATAATGAAGTTTCCTAATTGAAGTACAATACCAACACAAACCAAAACCCTATATATAGAGGGTTTCGGCCGTGAGGTCGAAGATACAAGAAGAAAACGTTTTTTCTCTCTTATTCCCCTTGATTAGTTTATCATCTTAATCTCAAAATAAATCCTCTAAAATAATTAATAGTAATTTAGGAGGATCTTTGAGGGAATCTTTCTCAGTCGTCTTGGGTGCAATCTAAGAAGAACTTCTACCTTGAAGTTTGGGTTTATACTAGGTTGTGCTTAGACCGATCTCGTATAGGACCAAAGGTTATTTCTATGATCATTGTCCTATTATTTCAGTTCTATTGTTTTAATATCAATTCGTTTTTGATATAATCCTTGGCAGTATTAATTAAGTTAATACTTTTATGAGTAATTTAAGAAATTATTTCCTACAATTACAACTCCGATGGATGACATCTTCACAACAGGGGAAAATATTTCATCAAAATCTATCCCTTTTTTCTGATTACATCCCTTTACAACGATTCGAGCTTTGTGTCGAGGTTTAGGATTGTTCTCTTCATTCTTGAGCTTGAACACCCATTTGCATCTCAACGCTCGTTTTCCCTTGGGCAACTCCACTAGATCATAAGTATAATTATCATGCAAGGATTGCATTTCTTCTTGCATAGCTTTATTCCATTCTTCTTTCTGATCGCTGGTTAGTACATCTCCATAATTCTGAGGCTCCCCTGCACCAGCGATAAGTTCATACTCTTCTTCACTATATCTAGTGGATAGACGTCGTTCTCTATCACCACGACGTGGTTCGGGTTGAACTGGAGTATATATATCATCTACTTCAAATTGTTCAACATTTTGACCATGATTTTGTTCTCTTTCTTCTCTCCCTATATCATTTGGTACCACATGGGATGGTGAAGAATTATCACGAACAATAATATGAGGTTGAGACTTTTCAGACTCCTTGAGGTCTTCAATAGTCTGATCCTCGAAAAAAAAAACATCTCGGCTTCTCACTACCTTTCTTTTGACTGGATCCCATAATCTATAGCCAAATTCATCTTTGGGTGAGTCAAGGTAAATACATTGCCTGGTATTTGAATCTAGTTTGGCTCGCTCGTCCTTCGGAATGTGAACAAATGCGTGACAACCAAACACCTTCAGGTGATCATAAGATATCTTCTTTCCCGACCATATTTCATCTGGAATACCTTTATTTAAAGAGTTTGATGGCGAGAGATTAATAATATCAATAGCATTCTTCACAGCTTCTCCCCAATATGAGTTTGAGAGTTTTGCGTGAGATAACATACATCGACCTCTTTCACAAATAGTCTGGTTCATTCTTTCAGCTATGCCATTTAGCTGAGGTGTCTTCGGAGGAGTCTTTTCTAGCCGGATACCAAAAGACTTGCAAGAATCTTCAAATGGACCATGGTATTCACCACCATTATCAGCACGGACGCACTTTAATTTCTTACCCGTTTGACGTTCCACCATGGCATGAAATTCATTAAAGGATTGAAGTACCTTGTCTTTGATTTTCAACAAATATAACTAAACCTTTCTCGAATGATCATCAATAAAGGTGACAAATTATGACGCACCTCCTTGAGATTTTTCAGTCATAGAGCAAACGTCGGTATGAACCAAATCTAGGATATACTTTCATTTAGATGGTGAGTTGGATCTTTTAAATGAGACTCTATGCTGCTTTTCTGCTAAACAGTGTGTGCAAGGATCAAGATATTTACCTTTCACCTTTGGTAGTAGGTCCTTTTGTGACAGGATTTGTAATCTTTTCTCACTCATATGCCTTAACCTTTTATGCCATAATTCCAAGGAAGAATTATCATGAGCAATATTTGCCTCCTCCTTGAATAGGCGTGCATGGGTGAAATATAAGGTACCTTCTTTCTTGCCTTGGGAAATAATCATGTTACCTTTGGTGAGCTTCCACTTGTCAGCACCAATTAAGGATCGACGGCGATAAGCAGATTCATTCAGATTTATACGTGAGAGCAAGAATTTTATTAATTCATACAAATTCTCGTTGGGCCAATAGTTTGGATGTGAGGATTGGTCATTACTTGGGACCTGACCTGTTCCAATTGCCACACGTGTCTTTTCATTCCCTTAGTCATATATAGAGATAATAATGCTTCCCTTAGTCATATATATAGATAATGCTTTAGTGTCAGTTATGTGTGTTCAATTGTTCAAACTTGTCTTAGTGCTGGAAGCGGCTTACTGGATGTTACATTTGAAGAAGCTGTATTCCGATAACGCTTTTGTTATAGTAGGGCAACGACTCAAGAAACAAAATAACTAAGACATAAAATTTCATGTTTTTACTATGAAAACGGGTCTAAGGTCGGATCAGGTTCAGCGTAGAAGGATCCAGATCCAGATTCGTTTTAAAACTAATAGATCCAGATCCAACCCGAATCCAACAGGTCTGAAAAAATAGGATCCATTGAAAAGATTTGATTGGGACTCTTGGAAGTGATCGTGGGGATTGTAATAGGGTATGGAAACAATAAAGGAATTCAAGAGTTGACAATCCATTAAAATGGAAGAGAAGTAGAAGTTTGAATATATTAATAGTTAAAATCAAGTTTAGAATATTGTAAATACCTCATAATTTAAAATATACTTATTAAATAGCCCTCAATTTTAAGGAACTTGCCAAAAGACACCTTGTTGTATAACCTTTTAGTGTTGCTTCGAACGACTATCATAGTACCTCGCTAGTCGAATTAAAATTGAATTAATAAAATTGTTTGGCGCTTTTGTAACAATAGGTCAATCAACCTAACTCAATAGAAACACAAGCCTGCTTTTGAACAATGTGTAATGAAACATGTATATCCTCATTCATGAGCGTAACCTGAATAAGATACAAGGTTTTACAAAATTGAGTACATAAAAACACCATGATAAGAGCTACATCTAGCACTTCATTAGAGAAGGTGGATCTGCCGTTTAGTTATTCCTCTACTAATACTATCAACCATTCCGACACTGCAGGTTTACACCAACTCTAGAATCAAACATTACTCATGGCAAACAGAGTATTCCTGTCCAATATAAACCTTCTCAAGGTAAAAATGACAAATATTGAAGCTCAGTCTAATGGCGGTCATTTTCCACCAGCCCAGAGAATAGAAACAGTCACCAACTGCTCTTCGTCTTCCTGAAGATGGATTATAGGACTTTGTGGGCCTTCCCATAATACCTGTTAATAAAAGGAGACTGAACGAAAAGACAGTCAACGCCACAGGTTGTCGCTAAGCGGTAGCAAATCTATATAAATCTTTCATAAAATCCAATTCATACAAAACTATCCCAACTTTAAGAAATCTTATTCAATTATTATGGCGTAATCTGATCATTCTGATGGCGAGTGTATATATTTGATACACATATGGCTAAAGTTGTCATATAAAAACTCTCAAACTGATAAGCATATAAATGAGCCACAAAGACAGCTTAGATTTTGATGAGCTTCATTCTTATGTCATGAGCAACACAACTCAATGACTTTAACACCTTCGGTAGCAGACTACATAAATCTTATGTTGTAGATTAAGTTACAAAAAAACTCAAGTAGCATTTACACACAGGCCTATCAATTAAACTTGAAGTCTTGAAACTATAATCAAAGAATAGACATCGGAAATCATACATCATTCTTCTATTCAAAGAAAAAGGGCAACCAGAACTGTACCTTCACTTGTGATACATCAGGGGAATTTGGTGTAGCCACAGGATAAAATTTGTAAAATTTAATGTTCTCAAATGCAGCTTTTGTTTCTGCACTCATCTCCTCTAATGCTTTCTTTCGAGCTTCCCTTGCCTGCGAAAATAGGAAACCATGCTACACTTCAGAAAACAAATTATCATGTCAGAAACCATACTACACTTGAGTAGTCATCCATCACATACCTCCCGATTTGTCTTTTTAGCTTCCCGCACTTTCTCTTTAATATGATTCTGACAAATATTAAAAAAGTTAGGTTCATTCATGTTGCTTTTAGAAGATAGAGAGCTTTCGGATAGTTCAATATGCATACCTTGAAGTCCTCCTTGTGTTCTGAAGGAAGCGCGTCATCACTGATAAGTTTATCAGTAAATTCCTGGAAGATGTTGTATCAGTATAGCATTGAGTATAAAGACACTACAGACTCGCATACACTAAAGCCTCAAAACAGCTAAAGACTTGATATTAATACCCCGGTGACATAAGCTATAAGGATGATAAATCAGTTGCACAGGGCAAGCAATTTCACACTAATTGCCATGATATTCAATTTTAAATTGATGTCTCTCACATATGAAGGAGCAAAAAGTAATGAGAGCCTATATCACTGGGGAAAAAAAATCCCATAACCAACGGCTTTTCCAACACAACACCAATCACTAGATATACAACAATACCCCGGTGCCTCAATGGCTCCCACAAATGGGGGGGGGGGGGGGGTCAGATGTACACACTCTTACCCTTGTGTTAGCAACACAAAGAGACTATTTATTAATGACCTAAGATGAAAATTGTGTTGAAACTACATCGAATCACTAAAGATACCAAAGAAATTAAATTAGGTCAGTATAGGATCACAGTTACATTAAACATACTATACTTATATTATTAATATTTGGACTGAGATGCTGCCATAAGACTTAAGAATATTCCTTTATCATACAATAAAACATAAAAACTAACTACCGGCCAAAGTCTGCAGATTGTATGTGAAAGTGAAAGTGTACCTCAAGTTCATCAAGCTCCCAATCAAATTCACAAAGTACCTGGAAACACAAAGATATGAATGGGGTATAAACAGAAGCATAAACCACAAACAGAAAAGTGCTAACAAATAAGTCCTTGGAAATTCTGATGAAATACAAATAATACACCATCAAGCAAATTCGGACTTAGCAACAGCTTGATCTTACCGGCTTTGGCTCCATGTCGTATACAATTGTCACTTCAGTACTTTGTTCAAGCTCGTCTTCCAGAAAGGGATTGTAGAAATCTACCAATTATAAGAGGGATTAGCATCATATGGTCTCAAGTGATTACATGGAGAAACAAACTCAAACATCAACAACAACAACATCAGAGCCTTAATCCCAAAATGATTTTAAGGACGGCTAACATGAATCATCCTTTAAAACCGTCCCTGGGGTGATCGCACACCTCAAAATGCGAAAATATAGAAAAGGAAAAGTGAAACAAAAGGGGAGCGAAACATAATACAAAAGTCAAGGTAAATTTATAGGTTTTTAAATCGAAGTCCGGATTTCTTTTATAAAGACTTAAAATTTAAATCGAGAATAAAGATTAAAACAATTTTGAAAACCGAAGTAAAACTAAGGGTCTGGAATACCGTAAGGGTGTGTTTGGATAACAAATTGGGAGGGAAAGGGAGGGGAGAGAATGGAGGGAAGGGAAAGGGAAAGAAAGGAAAGGGAGGGAGAATGAAGAGGGGTTGTTTGGATAGCAAAAATAAAGTAGAGGAAAAGGGGGAGGATGAAGGAAGAAGGTGATTTTAGTGAGTTGGAGGAGGAAGGGAGTTAAGCCATATTAAAGGAGTATTTGGTCATATCATTCTTAAATAAGAGCCAAAAGAAAGTTTTCCTTCCGAATCTTGCCAACAATGAAAAGATTATAGTTTGGTCTAATGGAGGGAAATTGAATTCTCCCATTTCACTCCCCTTCCATTTCCCTCCTTCCATATAATGTAACCAAACAATAGAAATTGAATCCCTCCCTTTCCCTCCCATCCCCTTCCCTCCAATTCTCTCAATCCAAACACATCCTAAAAGAGAACCAAGTATCACTATATAAGAAAGTTGTAAGTAAAAACATGTAATAAATCCGAAAAGAGCAAAAAAAAAATTAAACATTAAATAAAAACACTACATATTTCAAAAAAAGAAAAAAAACTCAAAAAATAAATTAAATACATGAAAAGATTTGAGATTACACACACCAGAGTAGAAACTAATCCCGTCATGTAAGGCTTCGTCAAAAATGTTGGTGACCGTAGTTTGGGATTATTTCACTTCACATTTGGTTTTGGGTTCTTCAGATTGATCACCGATTTTAAGTCAATATTGCCTTATGCGAAAAAAAAAAAGATAACATAGCCAAGAACACTACAAATAAACTTCAACATTACCCCACTGTGGCAGTGCCTCAAAGATTCCTGCTCACAGCGAGGTAAAGTGTGTTGGGATTCGTGATGCACAGTTGCACACAACCAGACAACATTACCCCTGAATCAATCAGTCAAAGAAGGCTTCCTAGCCCAAATGAAAATTGCATTGCAACTACGTCGTAGGAAGTATGGATGCATTGGACAGTTAAGTGGCCCTTTGAATTTTTAAATACAATAGTCCAATGTCAATGCAGAGTAAGCATTTGACTTAATTTGGGAATGGAAACAAACCAAAAACACTGCAAAATGAGGAAACTTCAAGAGTACTAAAATTTTGGGTGCATGTGAATAATTTTTGGTATGGACCTCACAAAGGAATTAAAAGATATTAACTCTGTAGTTTTTGAAAATAATTTCATAACCTCACTTGGGGTTGGGATGAAGCATCCAAGTTGGATACCATGTTCCTAATAGATATGTTGAAGAATTGAAGGACTATGCATCCCTATGGGCCAGGAATTATGCTGAAGAACTCACTAAATCTTAAAGAGAGCTGGACTTATAATATAAAATATATCTAATTCTCCAATATGAACAGGTTATGTTGAGAACTCACAAGGCAGGCAGTATTCAAATTTCTTGACCCGCTCTTCCCTCAAATGCCTTAGTGCAGACCTGCAGTGAACATATTAATATATGAAACATGTCCTCAACCTAAAAAAATAGAATTAGTATCTCAAATGGGTGGATAAACTGAATGCACTAAAAAAGAGAAAGGTGAGGTTCCACAAAAATTGGCAAAACAGCAAATTAATCTCACAATAGATTGCAATGCAAAGTACTGTCACACCCCAAACAACTAAAAGAACATAATGCAAACAAGCACATTTGTACAAAGTTAGATCTTTCAAGGCCTCTTTGGTCACTCAATCAGCTGACTGATTTACTTATGATCTGAAATATATGACCATATGCCGGAATTTGGAAATCAAACAAAGTTGCACGAGAAAACACCATTCACCCAGAAAAAATTAGCAATACTATTGTGGGGCTGCTTATAAGTTACAGTGAAGGAGTACCCCAAAACAACCACCAAGAAAAAGATTTTGTTGAGAAAAGATTATCAGCAAACACTATAGTGGATTTCCCAAGAGAATAAAGAGGATAAGGTAAGAATTGTCAATAAACATAAGCGACAAGGATGAACGATCAAACACACTCTACAGTTCTACTAGTAGACTCAAAGTCATGTTTGAACACATTTCTTATGTACTCCCTCCGTCCCAATCATTTGTTTGCCTTTTATGTTTTTTGTCAAGAGTAATTTAATCAAAGGTAAGCAAATGATTGAGACGGAGGGAGTAGAACACCTAAAATAATAATCATTTTTTTTTCTAACACCGATCAGGAGAGGCAACAGCCAAAAAACAGTTAAGACGATCAAGGTAGTCCAAGAGGGTAATCAGTTACCTTCTCTGAGTGCAACCCAATATAAATATCTCTGATTTTAGCCTTTCGACCATTATATCCCTGTAGATAAAATCATAAGCTACAGTGAGCAAGAACCTTAGATATAATATGCCAACAAAAATAAGAGATGCACAAATACCAGCAGGTAGTGCACTAAACAAATACCTATTCTCGAAAGGAATATATGGGACCCAATCCATCTTCATACGCTTCATGGGAACTATTTCTTCAGCCTCCCTTTGGACAGAATTAATCCCAATCTTGTCTGAAGGAGGAAAGGGGGAAACAACCTGTTCAACAAGAGGTGTTCAATGCATATACACAACAAAGTCTAAAGGAATGTTGCAACCATGTAGAATAATAACAAAACCAGCTGAAATAAAAAGAAATTATGAAAGTTTTTTGAGGTCTGAAAACTATAAGAGCTGCAATCCTATGTTTTGACTTATGATACAAAAAAATGACGAGCCATGTTATGATTTTTTTTTAAAAAAAGCAACATGTCATTACATTAATCATCCAGGATATAAAGCCAAAGCGACAAAGGAAACGTAAACGCACAACTCTAACAGACAAAGCTAATAAAAAACAAAGCCAGTACATAGCATATATAATCTTGATACTAGTAATTCAGATGAAGTGGGAAATCCCTGAGACACTAAAGCCTGTTACCCGTGATTTGACACATCTGCTTATCAAATTCTAGAGCCATAAAGTGGCGACAATATAACAAAGTTGTTTTAACTTTATATGTTCTCTATATGGCACACCAATAAATAACCATTGTATTGCTACCATTGCGAATCAAACAAGGCAGGTTAACCACAAATCAAAGAACTACTATTTTCAAACTTCACATATGCATGTCGATAAAGTAACTTACTGCAACCACAGCAGGCACAAGCGTAAGTCGCATCTCACCATTGACCGGAACCATTTGAGCTGCATTGAAGCAAATAAAAAAACAAATTAAATGAGAAAAGTCGGGTGAAAGTACATTGTTTAAATGGAAAAAAAATTGGATCAAAGAGGAAAAAGTAGTGTCGTGTAAACAAGAATTTGATTTAATGATGTAGAAAGCGATACATACGTTCTGAGCACCCAAAAAGGTACACTTTCTTGCCATGTAGATCTCCTCCTTCCTCAAAAGCATTCTGTCAAATATATGAGAAGTTCACAAGCAACTCACATGGTGCAACATCTAACAATAGCACTAACCCAAAGGCACAAATAAGAATGGCAAAATAGGCTTTCTAATGTAACATACCTCCAAATTTGTAAAATCCCAATTGTGTTGGTACATCAAGTGTAGCTGATCCCACTGACATTCAAAATAAAGATTCAAAATTATCCACCACAGCTCCGGTGAATTAGATAACCCGAATATATAAAGCAGAGTAGGCATGAAAAATCAGTTCAAACCTCAGTGCCAACAGGAAATACTTGTTTCCACAAATCCTCCTGAAGAAAACAATCGAAAAGAATTTGAAGACATAAATAACGATACCACGACAAAAACATGATTGCAAACACTGTCAGATAAGTTAAGTTCAAGTTGGCCCACGTAAAATCGTGAATATGAAAGACCATGACTCTGCGATAACCCTACGGATCACAGAAGACAGAACAACTCTCAAAGCAAAGAACACAAACAAGCGCTAAGCTTTACAGGAGAAGCCTAATCAAGAAACACACAAAAAAAACACCATTTTCAAAACAGGCCAGCCAACAGAAAAGTACAAGTTCACAACTTGTGGAAGGAACAAATAAACGGGTAAGGATTGTGCATCTGTATGTCAACTAACAAGAACACATCAGTCATGTTATTTCTAAGCCTTTGTATCAAAGATACAAGCTTTAAAAGCATGCAGATATCCTCCTTTATTCAGAGTCAGAATTCAAACACACAACCCCTTAAAGGCTAAATGTCTGTCTGAAAAATGAATAATTTTGCTCAATAAGAACACAAATTGAACATAAACTCATAAATCAAACACACAGTCCCTTACAGCAAAATGCAGGCCTTAATAACCCCATAATCATCGCATATACTGAGTAATTCCGCATAAATCAATCGTAGACTCGACAATCAAGCTTACAGTAATTAATACCTAAGAGTATTACCCCCCAGAATAACTAAATTCACACAATTTAAAGCAGAAATCTAAACACCTAAAATCAAAAATTCATCTGACGAACAAAGATTGCTGGTAAACAGTAATCAACAAGATGAAACGAATAAAAAAGAATAAAGGATAAAGTAAACAACCAAATTGCGAGTATCTTCAAAGTACTCAGGTTCAGGATTAGGTTTAGAACGTTTGTTAGGCCGTTTCGAATCTTTCTTATCCTTCTTAACATCATCTTTCTTCAACTTTTGGTGATTCTCAGCTACTTGTTCCGTACTCTTTTCTTGAATTTGTTCATCTTTTTGTTCTAGCTCAGAAGTCTGTTCATCAGCAATAGTTTTGTCTTCGACTTGAGCATTCTTCTTCTTCGCCGCAGCACCTTTTCGTTGAGCAAGCTTTCGCTTCGCCATTACTGTCGGAAATGATAAATTAGGGTTTGGTATTGGGGGAATTAGAAGGGGGAGATGAGGGTGGTGGGGATAGTTTAATTTGAAGGTTTGGAGAGAGAGAGAGAGAGAGGCGGGAGGTTGTGAAATTGAGGTTTTCACATTTCTTTTTTTTGGGAGTTTTTATATGTAATTTAGGGGAGTTTTAAATTGTGCGTAAGATTAACGGCGGAAATTAGTTTTTCTTTTCTTTTTTAATTTTCTTAATATAAATTGGAGAATTTTGAATACAAAATAGGTAAGAAAATTTATTGGAGAAATGGAACAAGCTTATAGTATTGTATTGGACTTATAAGGTTATAGTATTGTATTGGATTTATAATTTGTAATTGTAATTTATTTCAGCTCAATTTTATTAGATTTATTATAGGGTTAATTTATTTGTATTAAATGAGAAACTTATTATAAAAACAGATAGTCTCATGGCATGACAGTGTCTTATTGTGAGTTACGATATTCAATTTAGTTCAAGCTTAATCTATTCACAAATTAATTCTCATCTGAGTTTCAGTACAACTCATGTTCATTAAATTTAGCTCTTTTTAGTCGAAAAGAACAGGGCATAAGTTTGCAACTTTTGTTTTTTCAATTTTTCACATGTACTAATTGAAAAAACGAAATAAGTTTATATCTTTATTTTTCCGAATTCTAAAATATATTTCGTATTATTTTAATGTAATCATAAACTCGTTGAGAGGTTTTTTTTGGTTTTAGGTGATGGAAAATAATAGATTGAAACTAGTTTTGTTACCCGTGGATGATTATTTATTAAAATTTAAATATTCATCATAATACTCAAAAGTGAACTTAAATATAAATATATAAATATATTAATTTTGGGATAAGTATATAACATTTTTTTGCGCAAATCATAATATAATAGTATAAGACAATAATATATTGTGTCTCAAATATAAAAAGTTTGAATTACGAAAATAAATATAAATAAAATGAAATAAATTATCCTAACATGAACATAATAGTTCTTCAAATAATTTATTCTAAAAACTTTTCAATCCATTGACGTTTGACAAAAATACATTCTTTTTCTTTTTGTTCTTTATCTACTAATAAAACAATACATAAATAATTTATCAGTTTTGCAAAAAAAAATGGAGGGAGTCTTAAAGTTTGTACGTACCACAATAGATCCCTCCATTCACGTACAACAATAGATCCCCACAGACACAGATAGAAACACATACAAAACAACGTCAGTCTCAGTACAATACAATCCATACTAATACAATAGACGATAGCCACAACATTAATAAATAACAACAATAAATCATGGCACATATAATCACCATCTGTCACCCATAATCGTACCGTCACCATATCACAACCAAGCCACTGAGTCATCTCAGCGCATCATCCCCCACTTACCGCAGCAAGGGGTACCCAAATCATTAATGTGTACATCCTCTCTGTGGCGGGTCCCATAAAGAGCGATCGTAGGAGTGAGATCCGTTTTCCACAATGGTCTCGCACATTTGTTCTACTTTCTCAATCCTGTGACCACCACGGGACCACGCCATCGCCGGTACCAACCACTTACAGAGACCATGATAAGTAAAACACAACCATAACATATATATCACATAATCAATACAAGTACTTGACCGAGTAGGATCACCTACCTGACATACGCATCCAAGGTCCTTACGCGACTCCGATATGACATGAACAATCTCAGTGGGACTATACAATGTACTTTTGCCATGTTATCGTCAAAGTATCAATCATCATATATTTCTTTAATGCAGAAGCCAATAAAGCTGACATGACATCTCAGTTTTTTTCCACAAGCTTACGTGTCGGTAAATTAGAAACCCTAGAAAAAAAAATTAAAATTAAAAACTAAATAACAAATGGAATAAACAAAATGACAGCATAGAATATGGGATATGGATATTGTTTTCCCTATTTGTGAGGAAAGTTCCAAAAATCATGGAGAAAAATCCTATACTTATTTAAGGTGCTAACTAACATCTTATAAGTTAATTTTCACCAATCTCCTTGAACTCATAAAACACCAATAAGTTTCATAAAACAAAGGGTTATTTGATATAAATAATCCAAACTATTGATGACCTTCTCAAAATAATCTTAACTTCCCTTAATCCCATAATAAACCACACAATTAACCCTGGCTTCTCGTATTAGACTCGAGAATTTTACAACCTATTATCTCAGGTTAAAAAAAATCTTTTCAGGTAAACCCACATTTTACTCATATATTTTTAAAAACACCAATAATAATAATAATGCCCTTCACCATCTTTGTATTTGCAGACCCAAACCCTCCTTTACTCCTCCATCTTCCCCAATTAAAATCCACCATTAAAACATCTTCATCATCATCTTCTTCTTCTTCTTCTTCTTCTTCTTCTTCTTCTTGTTTCCCTAATCATCCAAGTTAAAACTAACAATTTCACCACTACTTCTTATCAATCCCACACTGTAACTAAAAAACTGTCAATCCCTCATAAATCTATCAATACCTGACTCGACTCAACCTTTCTCCGTCGCGCACCACAGATTTGACTTCGTGGTGTACCATTGTGATCAGGACGACCAGCTTTGTCAACATTGCCGACTTTTTTTATAAGCACCGAACCATAAATCGAGAAAATCCTCAAAAATTTACCTTGCCCAACCACTCCACTGCCACAACTATCCTTTAAGAAGATGAGGTTACAGTGAACTCGACTATGGTGGGTTTAGTGGGGGTGTGTTGGGTTGGTTCTGGCGTGGTGGAATGATGTGGTAGTTGTTAATAAGGGATGAATAATGACTTGTCAATTTTATGTTGATTTATTTCAAAAAATAAAAATAAAAATAAAAAAAATAACCTGTTAATCAGGTTGTCGGTAGGCAAGTTCATTTTGAGAAGGAATCGACTAAAGTTGGGTTTATCGTGGGATTACATGTAGTTGAGATTATTTTGAGAAGATGGGTTATAGTTTGGATTATTCTTATCAATTAACCCTAAAACAAAAGATTGGTTCATCAGTTTACATATACAAAATAATTGCATATATTTTAAAGGCTCCACCTGTAACATCCCATATTTTCGTAAACCTTATTTAAATTAATTAAAGCATTTTTCGGAATTTAATAATATTTTATTAAACTCGTAAACTTATATTTTAAAAATGAAGTGTAAGTTCCGTCTTGAGAATTTAGAGTCTTAAGATGTAGAAAAGGTCCCTTGGCATTTCCGTTCATAAATCCCGAACCAATTACTTAAAACCCGACTCACAAATAAGGATAAAAGCAATTGTGAGGAAACTTCCCTCTTATTTCCTCACAAACCTCATTCACTAGTTTTCAAATCCCAAAAGAAATCAAAATCAGAGTTCATCATCTTCTTCATTTCCACTTTCACAAATTCACTAAATTGTTCATCCCGACTTCATTTCTTCTCCGTCTGAGGTAAGATTTCTTCCATCGCGTTCCTCATCTCGAACCCGTTCTATCTATCACTTCCAATCTTTATTCCTCACGTTTGCTTTTCAGACTGTTTCTGAATCGTTTTGAAAACAATCCCTAATTCTTGGTTTTATGATGTATTAAGGTGAGAATTTGGAGGATTGTGACAAGGACTCGTATCTTATTGAAGAACCTTTGGAGGAAGATGCTTAAACAGGTGACAATGATGAGAAAGACTCGACATGTTGTTATTTACATGTAATGTGTGTTTATGTGTGTGGTTTTGGGTATATTGAAGTTTGATGATACATTGAAGATGTTTGTTTATAAAGTGATTCCAGAATGGTATTGAGTGTTATAGTTGTGATTATAAGAGTTTTTGGATGAGTTTTGTATATCCGTCGCAAATTTGGGTTTTTGATTAAATGTTGAATCTAGTGCTTGAATTCCTATTTGATTGTGTTTAAGATTAAATAAAAGTAACACTTGGGGATTGCTTGGGATCATTATGCGCTGATAGTATAGATTTTATGCTTGAAATCATAGTTTTAAGGTGCTTGTCGAAGTATTGGATAAATTAGCGAATTGCAGGAAACACGCGAGAAAGGCACTGACCTGCACAGGCTGCGCCCAACCTGCACAGGCTGCGCCTATGGGTGCGCAGGCTGCGCCCATGGGCGATGTACGCGTGATTGTTTGCTCGTTTGCGGGCTGTTTCGGGTAATTGTTATTCGATTGTTTTAGCATGTTTCGAGTGATGTTACATGATAAAAATAATTAGTTTGAGATGTATATTTATTTAATATGAGACTCGTTAATCGAATTTACAT
Organism: Silene conica; assembly: GCA_029255685.2. NCBI lineage: Eukaryota > Viridiplantae > Streptophyta > Magnoliopsida > Caryophyllales > Caryophyllaceae > Silene > Silene conica. The sequence goes on along the minus strand of CM055317.2, from coordinate 30,104,669 downwards.
TCGTCTTATGTTAATTAATTGCATGATTGGTATTAAATAGTCATCCGTTGTTTTATCGTGAAATAAAATATCATTTGAATAGTAACTTATCTAATATGTATATTGGGAAGTTATAAGCTTATTTATATGAACCTAATCGATGGTATTTGATATAAGGTTTCTTATTGAGTTCCGATACTAATTCACATGTTAATGTATGGGTTGAATTACATAAGTCTCAAGTGTTCATATTACTTGTTGCCTTGAATTACATGCTAAGATTAATGGGTATTGGATGCTTGGTTGTATATTCATATGAATGATATGCTTGTTTAAAGTCTAAGAAGTTTGGACGACTCTTACACCGGGTTCGGAAATCGGTTTGTGAAGAAAGCCCCCTCGGCCGGGCAACCGGAAGCGAAACCGGCTCTCACCTCAAATGGTTTCCGAAATTGGTTAAGGGTTGAGTAGAATCTTAGAAATGGAATAGTAGAATATTGATTGAGTTTAAGTCACAGTTTTATCGTGATTCAATTGAATACTACATCTTGGGGTGGTGTGTTGTGTAATGCATGTGGAGGTTATACTATGAGCTATTATATGACTCTTGTTCTCACCATGACCGTGATATGTCTTGGTATGACCGTTGATAGTGTGTTTTCGGTCAGGTTTCAGATTGTCCGCCCGACTTAGAGGGTATCTCGTTCCTAGCTAGTTCGAGTCTTGGAGGTGTCTTTGGACACTTGTCAAATCGAGGAAGGATTACACCTCGAGAGTCTAGCCAGATTTAGACTAGGACCGTATATCGGTTTGTCGTCCTACCAGAGGATTGTATTCGCTGAGACTAAGTAGCCTTGTTGTTGTATAATGGAGTCGTCATATGTCATCTTCCATGTAGTGATGATTATTTGTGTCTAACTCGCATGCGTTATGGTACAGTGTTAGCTACTGCTGAATATGTGTATTAGTTAGACCTGAGTTATGGTTTATGAGCTAAACATTGAGTTAATAAGTGAATGATTGCTATGCTAGGTTATATCTTAAGCTGACCGTTGAACCTTCATAGTTAGTTAAAGTGAATATGTAAATTGTGTTTGGTTATGTCTTAAGTTGACCTCTGAACCTTCATGGATAATGAAAGTACGTGATATATATGAGTGAGGCATGTTATATTTGAGGATAGTGAATGCAAGATAATGATTATTGATTATTTTACTTCATTAATGTGGTTATGATTGGAGTATGCAGTTTTGACGATTTACTCATATTCATATGTTATGTGTTTGTGGCAACAAGTGACTAGGAGCATCTCTAGTCACTCCCCACTAACTGTGGCGCACATGTTTCATGTGTGTAGGTTTGAGCAGGTGTTGCTTGGGGTTTCACATGAGGCTAGCGAACGATGATCCGTCATCGAATATCACTTACCCGATTCGTAGCTAGACCTTTATTTTGATACAGTTTTGGTGCCCGTAAGGATATGTTATCCCAGGCTGTGTTTGTAATTAATACTTAGTACTTATATATGTTTCAGTTTATTCTGCATTTCAGATTGTAGTATTACGCCTCTCATGTCTAGTTATGCTAAAAAGTTTTATATTCCGCGTATTTTTGGCATGCTTGTTTGTTTATTATTTCCGCTTTTGCGAGGGGTTTTACAGTTGGTATCAGAGTATTATCTCTCCCGACGCACTCATGTGATCCCCGAACTTAACTTGACCAATAATTCAAATAATGAATGAGAGATGGGGTAGTTTAAGGACCTAAGCATTGTAGTCTGTTTGTGAATGCTATATGCTAGGCAAAATAAAGTTTCTCTTTTGAAGGATGGTGAGATGTTCTGCCGTGGATAACACGATCATGCAAGCGCTTCTGCAGGTTCTGGAGAACCAAAGGACCTAGGCTGATGCTGCTCCTCCTCCGCCTCCAGGCCCAGATGCTAACCGTCTTGGTGGATTTTCGTAGATTGCCAGTCAGATGGCGAGGAGTCACGCTAAGACATATGGTGAAGAGGTCGACCCAGTGGCCTTAGCTGAGTGGTTTCGCGACATGGAGAAAAGTTTCTCGATGTACTCGGTAGCCACCGAGGATCGTGTGCGTTTGTCTTCACACTTTCTGACCCACGAGGTTGACCGTTGGTGGACGTTGACTGGACCTTCTGCTTTACTTGACCCGTTGTTTGACTGGGATGTGTTCAAGACCATGTCTGAGACTCTCTTTTACCCTAAGGAGCTTCGTTCCCAGAGGCTGAAGGAGTTCATGGACCTGAAACATGGCGTAATGACAGTTCAGGACTTCACCGATAAGTTCAACATGCTTGCTCAGTTCGCATCTCGATTTGTTAGGGACGAGGCTGAGAGAGTCTACTTCTACCGCAGCAAACTCAGTCCTCGGATTGAGAGCATGGTGAAGAGGGATTCGACTTCGTTCGTGGAGGTTTATGATGATGCTATTTGGGCCGAAAGTTTGATCAAGGCCATATATGCTGAGATTAGAGCTTCTTCTTCTGTTGCCGCTTCTTCCTTACAGACTTCCTCTGTAACACATGCCTTTTTTGAGGGGAGTGATCTGGAATAGAGGACATCAGTCGTTGTTGTTTTGGTGATTGGTAGTGTGGTGAACTTCGGGGACGAAGTTCTTTTTAAGGAGGGAAGACTGTAATACCCCGTATGTTAGCTTCGGTCAACGACAGTCAAACCATGTTTTCTACACGTATTTCAAAAGGCATGTTTATAAAGTATTTTATATAAACGGTTATTATTTTATAAATCGTATTTGTACGATTATTTCTTATTTCGTAATTATTTTATATTCGATGATTATTTCGTAAAATGACATTTCATTCGTATTTCTTAATTTTAATAATATATATATAATTAAAGGTACTTCCTATTTTATAATTATTTCTCTTTTATACATAATTTCTATTTTTATTATTATTAATTCATAATTGTATTTAAATCCTATATTTTTTTTATATGTTCTTACTAATTGCTAATATTCTAATAAATCTAAATTTATATTATATGGACCAAAATACTACCCGTACTCATAATTTTATATTTTTGTAATTAATTTAATTAGTATTAACTAATACTAAATTATATAATTATTTAGTATAATTAATTATATGTATTCGATAATTTTAAGTTACGGGTTGAGAACGGAATATGGATGTTTGCGTGTCTCGAGAAGCGTGACGGGTCGAGTAAGGAGATTGTTGGACTCGGATAATATGCAACTCGTTTAACCGGGTACAATGATTAGATGCAACTCGTTAACCCTACCCAAACCCTTCTAAGCATCGACTTAATACAACCCCCATTCCCTCATACAACTCTTCTACGTTGTAAAACCTACATAGAACCCTAATTCACCTATCAGAGGCGTGGATTGAGGAAGAACGAGAGAGAAACCGCAGTCATCATCGTCCTTATCGCTGTAAGTCGATAGTAGCAGTAGCTTGTTACTCTGCTTCGTTTGTTTTATAAATCAGTCCGAACTGTATATTGGTTTCGTTTTGGTTCGAGTTTCTGGGTAGTCGAAGTAGGATGTTTATAGTTTATTTTGGCCGTTGTGGGGTGGCGCGTGGTGGCCGGAGCACCACCATATTCAGGTTGTTGGAGTCGTACGAAAACAGGGGTCGGGTTTGTAAGGGCTGTTGTGTCTCGTTTTTTTTTTTAGGTTTGTTAATAGGTAGTTTAGTCTAGGTTGGTGAGTGATGGATTTTGGTATATAGGCGACCACCCTGGTGTCGGGATGGTGGCCATAGGTGGGGGTTGTTGGCGGTGGTAGCCTTTCAAATCGGAAAAAAAAAAAAAAAGCGGTACAGGGCAGAGTAGGGGCGTAGTGTGCAGACTATTTAGGGCGGTCGTGGTGGTTGCTGTGGTGGTCTTTGGTGGTGACGTATGGGTGGAGGTTGTAGTATGTAGTACATAGTTAAGGTTGGGTCCAGTGGTGGCGGTCGTGGGTGACCAGGCTAGCGACGGAAATGGTGTGAAGTAGGTGTCACGGGTCTGAATTTGTGTTTGTATGGGCAGTATGTTTTCGTACGTCTTGGTGTTGCTGTTGTGTTGTTAGATTATTATTATTATTATTATTATAACTATTATTCGTTGTTGTTGGGTTGCTGCCACTGCCTTGTCTGTATTATTATTATTATTATTATTATTATTATTATTATTATATTATTATATTATTATTATTATTATTATTATTATTATGTCGTGTGGTTTTGCTGCTTTTAGTACCCTTATTATTGTTTGTAATTGATCATTGATTATTATTATTATTATTATTATTATTATTATTATTATTTTTTTTTTTTTTTAACCGGGAACTTTTATTAAAAATAACCAAGATAATTACATGAAATTTGTGGGCACCCGTGAAACTAGCTGGGCGCCCACTCCCTTAGCAATAGCAAAACTAAGGCGAGAAAATATAAAAGCAGCGTTCCGCGATCCGGCATCCTGGGACACAAAAAACTTCTGAATCCGCTTGAGCAAGGAAACAACATCTTCCCCTAATTCCCCCAGAGAAGAGAAGGAGAAAGGCAAGAAGCCATAATGAGTATTATTATTATTATTATCATTTATATTATTGGTATTGTTATTTGAATTGTTACGATTGTGTTTATAATGAGTATTGTATGGTCGTATTGTTGATAATGTTTTCATATTTATTTTATATAGTTGATAACAAATAATAAGTGATACAATTATTGAGATGGTTTATGATTTTATTTATTTAATAATAATTATATGTATATATGAGCATGGTTATGAGATTAATGAGTTGTGTCTAATATGATATTGACATGAAAGAATAATTAATTAGTAATAATGCTATTAGTTATATGAATAGAATTTGATGTTAAGTAATGTTTATAGGAACTGAATTTTTTGAAGTGGAATATTTCTACACGGTGATTGCTAATTACAGGCTTGCTACTCCAGGTAGGATACACTGACCTTATACTCTGTGATGTGTTACGAATAGATGTGGTATTGTGTGTTATGGATGCTGAGCATGATTGATATGAGAATGATAATTGGTTGGATTGTTGTGGATTATTGGTAATGGCATGAGCATTTCATTATTTGATAACATGATTGAGTAATTATATCGTTGCATTCATGAGCATAGCATATGCATTGGTTACTAAGAAAATTATGGTCAAATATTGTATGTTCTGATATAAAGCCCAGGGTGGTTCTGCAGACCAGGCCTGGTGTCTTATCAGCTATTGAGCTGGTGTTCGGTGACGACCGATTATAGTCTGCCGGGAGGTTCGGTATGGCTTGGTGCAAGGGTATGAGTTTGAGAATGAGATTGAGATTGAGCTCGAGCATATCATGGCATTTGCATATCATTTAACTGTTGCATTATAATTATGTGTTACCCTACTCAACCGCGAGGTTGACAGTGTATTCGTGTACACCTACGATGATCCGGAATGGGGAGTAGATTCTACAGGTCAGAGACAGATGAGCTAGGAGCTGGGGCAGGAATGTGAGATGCATACTTTGGACCGACTTAGAATTATATCACATCTAGAGAAGTCATCATTTATATCTTCTTTTCCACTGTGTAGTAATTGTAATAATCAAAGTTTAAATTTTATCTGTTTTATATAAAGTACTTTGTATTGTTTTACTTTGTTATTCACTATCTCGGACATTCCGAGATGGTAACAGCTCTATTTATTTGAGAATGTCTTGCTAAAGGCTCTTAAATAAATGAGGGTGTTACATCCTCTTTTGGGAAGAGACCCGTTGTTTCTTCATCTGACCCTCCATCAACCCAATCTAAGAATTTTAAGAGATTTGTCCCCTCCGAAGTTAAGGACCTTACACCTTCACCTGACACCTCTCTGAAGTGTTTCAAATGTCGCAAGACCCTGCATCCTGGAGCTGATTGTTACGGTAACGCTTACACATGCTAGACTTGCAAGAAGCCTGGACATCGCTTTTTCGAGTGCCCGGAGAAGAAGACTGCCATTGGTAGGACTGCCACAGCTGCAACTGCTGTTCGAGGTAGGAGCAAGACTAAGGGGAAGATCTTCGTGATGACTAGAGCTGAAGCTGCGGCCAACCCTCACATCGTCACTGGTAGGCCCTCAATTCTTGATGCAAGTATTTAATTCTATTCCATACTGTACATCTTAAACTTCCTTTTGACCAAGCCTTCTTATAGTCTTACTCTTAAGTCTGCCTCCTTGTGTGAAAACTTTCGTAGCAATGCCTTCTGAGGATTTATCTCCCACCTTTCTTTTCTTGGATTCCTGCGCATCTACTTTGAAAGCTAAGTTCCCACCTTCCTAGTTTACTCTTGTTACTCATCTTCCTGAGTACCTGGTGGATAACCCCCCGGATTCGAATTTGAGGAACTATTTATTGGATAACCGTAACCCGTATGTTAGGGAATATTGTTATTTGAGGGAAACCTAAAAGGGTATCTTGAGACATGTTTTGGTGATCCTAATGTCCGTATGATATCCAATTAGAAGTGTGTAATTAAGTGAATGAATGCTTACTTAAAAGTTGAGTTGTATACTTAGAATTCAGTGGAACGTAGGCTTGAGAATCATACTTGAACTATGGACATACTTGAACTATGGAAAATTGGTGGATTGAGGAGTACATTTAATTATGGAGTTGTATGAGATACTCGAGGTCGTAGAAGAATTTGGAAGAATAGACTTAAGAGGCTGGTGATGATAAATAGAAGAATGAGGTGAGTTAATGTTACTCGACTTTGAGAATGTGATACTTGAGGAAAATTTGAGGAATATACCTCTAATTTGTAGACAAAATATGTAATTCGTCAGAAAATGGAATTTTTGGAGGTTTAGTAAATCTAAAATTTGTTAACAGATGACCGGTGATGTTCATGAGGCAAATATAGAATAGGAATTTGCAATGTGGAAGGGTTATATAATTAGCATTTGAGGAATAGCGAAGCTCAGATATTTAGACCTTGTGGAATTCTTGAAATTTGAAGGGATGATAATTCTTTAATTTTGAGGAGTGATTGTATAGTGAACTGTTCGAAAGAATGTTTCTTGGGAGTCAATGGCTGACCTACTGAAAAATTGAGAAGTGAGAGAGGAAAACCTTGTGAGAAGTTTTGAAACCCGAACCTTGGGAAACCAGTTGGCAGACATCTTAACCTCTCCCTTATATAGCTTTTTCCTCTGTGTTACCGCGACTTCCCAGAATTCCTTACCCTTCCGTTGATAATAGACTTTTGTTATTTGTTTTTACAAGCTTACTCATTTCAAAGGAATTTGAATATAAAAGTTTATTTTTGGAAGTTTAGTTTAAGGAAAGTGAATAATTTTATGCCTTTGATTGATTTCAGCGTCAATTTGCCGCTAGAACTCGTTATCGGAGACGTCTGGTAACATGTACTATGCTCATCGACACCGGATCAGTCTAAATTTTTGGAATTTAACTGATTTTACCTTGGCTTGCCTTTGGATTGGAACGTCAGGTTCTTGAATACGTAACGAGAACCTTAACGCCCCTTGACGGAGACTTGTGCCATGGAAAGTATTTTTTCTAAATCCTTGGAAGAAGTCTAAGTGTTGAGTTATCGAAATTCCGTTAAACCTTCACTACTACAAAATGGGGAAACGAGGACGGTTGAAACCCGTCCTAAAACCTGAAAGCAATCGTCCTAAATTCCCCCGTCCTCGTTGCCTAAGAGGACGGTTGAAAAAAAGTCAAAACGTCCTCTTTGTATTTATGAAAGAGGAGGTTGCAATTAAAACCGTCTTCTTTGCATGTATGAAAGAGGACGGTTGCATTTAGAACCGTCTTCTTTGTATATATGAAAGAGGACGGTTGCATTTAGAACCGTCTTCTTTGATATTTTTAAGGAGGACGATTGGAGTTTTGACCGTCTTGTTTTGAACATGCTCACATATTTTTAAAAGGTGAATTTTAGGACGCTTGTGAACAAAACCGTCCTGTATAGCCAATTTTTTGGGCGCCAATTTAAAACAATTATCGCAAGCCATTTCAAATGCTCGCACAATTACCGCAAGCCATTTAAAACCGTCCTGTATAGCCAATTAACGCAGCAGTAGTCACATACCCTCACATAGCAGCAATGAGACAGCAACAACACAGTACCAAACGACTATACAAACCACAAGCACATACCCGCTACCAATTAACTCAACCGTTATCATATAACAAACAAAAGAACGAATTTTTGATAGCAATGTTGTTTCATTAACTTAAATATATCATCTCCTACATTTCGGAAAAAGCAATAAGTTTGTTTCTGTTAAATACGAACTATAATATAAGTTCAACAAACTTACAAAATTTGAAGCCATCTAGATAGAATCCGTTGATATACTTTAAACGCTGTCTTCAAATACTTGCGCCTTAAACTGCAATACATATGTTGCCCAAATGTCTCGCACCTCATCAATTTGATCAACTGAGTATGTCTTTGGTGCTTTAAACATGAACTACATAGAAACAAAAGACACAATTACAATCATTTACACAAAGAGTGTAATTTATATCAAAATAAGTAAATATTGCAACCAAAAAACAATAAAGCACGTACACTTGGCATAATATTAATATATCGTCCTCTAATGATCTCCAACATTTGTCGGCAGATGTAATATCCACATAAGACGCTTCCAACGGGCTGCGTAGGACACTAAAATCGAAATCATGTGAATTTGACTACAACTTATAAACAAGAAAGTCATAACAATAAACATAAACTACTATATATAATCATTTAGGAGATAACAAGATTATTAGTTAGAGAAATACCTTTATTATTTTCCATTCAAACTCTTGTTGTTGACATTTCTCAGGATCCATAGAACTTATCTTCGTAATTGCCCTGTGTTAAATATATGTTATAGACGCCTAATTATAGTTATTTTACGAAAGTAAATGTAAATATACTTGATAATTTCTTAAATCATATAAATGCTAAAGTTACATATTAATTGTATCCTTCAAAAATTTACGAGCCTCTCGAGTTCCAAATGGATCACACCAATATACTACATTATCCTTTGGATTGATAGCAGCCAACATCCAATGATTACTACCATTTATAGAGTTAACAATGTATCAATATCAATAAGTAGCATCAAATAATATAGTTAATAGTAGCTAGTTTGAAAAAAAAGGTACATACCCTTCAAAATATGGAGCAAAAATAAGCTTCCGACCTCTTTCACAACCAGTACATGTCATAGCCTTAGCAATATAGTCTGGCCGATTATCTTCATTTTCAAAACTAGCAAACTTGGACACTGATGTGGGGCACAAGAATCCATATGAACTTGTACATTGATTACTCGCTACTAGTTCAGTCAAATACCTACCACAAAGAAAAAAAAGATAATTGTTGAAGGCACCATCACTATAAAATCAATAGGGTTTAATTGGTAGAAAAAGTATTTGAAGAGTAACCAAACCTAATGAACAAAGCAATGTGGGAGGCACTTATCTTTTATTCATCACACCAATTAATAAGATCTTCATAGTTAAGCATGCATTTCTGTTTATGGTGTAGTACATGCTCATCTATATCCACCTTAATCATTATTGCACTTGTCTTTAACACGCGAGCCTCATTTGCCAACTTCTTCAATGACAAGGTTCTCCACTTTTTCCTGAACTCGAGACTAACTTTCACACCAAGAAAACTGGTTGATGTTGTTGGGTCTAAAGACATACACTTTGGTTTTGTAGCATTAGTTCGTTCCGGTGTTTGTTCTTCTCCCATATTTTTCTGCAAAAAAGATGCAAAAAATAGAAATATTTCACAACAATTCAACATGAATTTGAACTGTACATGTCTCTTTATGCCAACAATTGAAATTACCTCATTAGGAGTATGAACATTATTTTGTGGCCATTGAACAAATGAGTCCTTAACATCATTTAATATCTCCAAGTCACCAACGGGAACCGGCAATAAAGCTTTTTCGGACCCCTTGTAGACTCTCTTGATTGTGACTTTTTTTAAACCCATAACGTAGGGCGGTGCCGTGGATGGAAACAAACTCCCCATTACGTGACGTGTACACCAACCCGAAAGCAACCATCTTTATCGATTTTCTTGGCAATGATAATAAACATTTCTGCCAAGCCTACACATATATTGAATAGGGGTATAATTAACTCAGGAACATGCTAAATTGACAAGTGTATGATCTACATGTTAAGATATAAAACACTACCTCTGGTGTTGAGATAGAAAACTTCTGAATAGTGGTCACTGGAGTACGAACTACCTCTGCTGGTGTTGAGATAGAAAAATTTGGAATGGTAGCCACTGGAGTACGGAAAACCTCGGCAGATAGTGGCTCAGATAGTGGCTCCTCAGTACAAGATGGCTTACTTAGTTTGTCCTTATTATGGGATGATTCATCGTTAGGTGACTCCTCTCGGGCTAGTGACTGAGTCCCTTCCAAAGGTTCACGGCTTCCATGTGTACTTTTAGCTGTCGGGTCTACGAGCTAATACCTCTTCACTTGGCCGCTCACCTGTTTGCCAGAACTTCAACATCATCATTTGAGTTTCCTTTAGTTGTTCTTCCAACGTACTTATCTACACAAGAAAGTAATTGAACAAGACTTGATCAAATTATAATTCTGACTCAAATTTGAATGAGTAAGGCTGGTAAAGATTGGTATATTGACAAAATTATAGGCCGATGGCTGATCAAATATCAAATAAATAAATCACCTCTTCCTTTAACTGTGTTGGAGTCGGGTTTTTAGAAGGTTTCCCAAAATATTCTTTTATACCTATGCCGCTGGGAACTCCTCGGACACGACCAGGATGTTCGGCCTTGCCAATCGCCTTAAAGAGTATATCTTCTCGTCCATCGGGAACAAATACACCTGCCTCACGTCTTTCTTCAGTGCTTCTTACGATTCATATAAAAGAAAATAGTTGTGTAAATTTTTAAATCAGATACAAAAATTAAGCTAAAGCCCGGCCTTGCGTTAATCTGCTATGTTGAAAACTCTACTGCTCTGCCATCTACAAAAATTAAGTTCAGAAGCAATTCCACACTCTCGCATACAGTTCAGAAGTCCACACTCTCGCATACAGTTCAGAAGTCCACACTCTCGACCACCCTTAACAAATTCAGAAATGTAATACCCGTAAAATCCGTCAATAAAATAAAATGGAAAATTTATTGACAATACAAGTATCGCTTAAAAGAAACACGTAAAACCGTCGCATGCATTTTTTTTATGTCGCGCAAGAAACCGTAATACCATACCAAATCTGATGGGTAATTATTACCTAAGAAACCTACACTTACCTAGACACATGAGAATAATAAAAGAAGAAAACATGGACCCTTCCCCATGCATGCATGCCGCCACCTCCCCCTTCCCTATACTCTTGCTTTCTCATTTTTTCCAACATTCATTTAAACCCTCTTAAACCTAATTCAATCCTCCACCAGCTTCTATTCCTCACAAATAGAAAAAAATAGAGAGAGTGATAGAAAGAGAGAGGGAGAACAAAAAAAAGGGAAGAAGAAGAAGAAGAGAGCTAAGGATGAAGATCTTGCCTAAGCACCAAGTCTTCACTTAGTAAGCCTATAAAAAAGGTTTTCGTTCTGATTTTATCATCATATAAACACTCTCACATGTTAATAAACATCATAACATCACATAGAAAAATAAACTCATGCATGCAAGAATTAAAAATGGTAAAAACCTTTGTTTTGTCAAAAACGTAGCATGCATGTGGTAGGTCTGTAATCACAAGTTAAAATTGGTATTTTCAGGTGAAAAAAATATATGATGTTGGATTTGTCATCTTGAGTATTCTCATTAAAATTCGTAACATTTGCATGCACCATCTGTAAATGAAAAATCATATACTACAACATGTTTTTTGTTTAGCCGAAACACTAGATCTCACTTAAAGAGTAATCAAATCATATTTATAAAATGAATCAGTGTCTCATATTTTAATATGTTAAACTACCTATGAGTCTAGATGATAATAGGCATTTGAATAAACTTGTTTTGATTTGTTAAGAAGGATTTATGATGTAAAACATTTTATGACTCAGTTTCTGACCATTGTTTTTAAAACGAGTTTTTAGATCTGATAAACCCATTTTTGAGGCAATATGCACGGCTCACGATATGTTGTAGAATCTTAAAGTAATCCTATAAAGCCAACCATGAACAAAAATATGATGCTTTGAATTTATTATGATTTTTACAAGTTACTATTTTGTTCAGGAAAAATGTTTTAATTAGTCTTACTTGTTAAAAACTTACATTTCCATAAAAGGGTCATTTAGCTATACTTATAAAAATAATCAGTGACCCATCTTTTCACATGTTAAATTTTAATGAATTTAAAGTTTATTAGGCTTTTGTTTCGACGAGTTTCGACATGTTAAGAGTATTTACCACCCCATAACGTTTTAAGACTCACCTTTGGACCAACTTTAGTAGACTGTAAATTTGGACCCTTTAAACACGTTTTTAGACTCTGACCAGATTGACATTAAAGTTAAAGGACTCACTAAGGAACTAAACCCCACTGGTCTCACCTTAAAAAGTTACGTAACGAAGGAGATATGACGATTTAAAGTTTCTGCTTCGAATCTGTAAAACCGAGAAGATTAAAAGATGTTGCATGACTTATGATAAGTAGGTATGTAATGATCGAACATATAAGTAACTATAATTTTAAATATATATTGTAGAGTCGGGATTCGTAGAAGACGCTCTCTAACTATTAATCGCTCGTAAGGTAAGGGAAACGCTTATCCGTACACTCTTATTAGACAGTTACGATTTGTTACTATCTTGCATGTTAAGACTTTTGGTTATATTGAATTATTTATATTGGTTGAATTTATTTTTCAAAATGATTATGGATAAAGATTTGTTTGTGTTGATCTCTTGAAACGGGATTGTGTTTAATATGGAAAGAAGTGCTTTATGATTTTAAAAGTTTTGGGAACCAAAATCGTTTTGCTTTTCTACAAGCTTATGATGAGTTATCAAATTTGAAGGAAATATCTTGGTTATTTGGAAATGGATTCTCATGTTGGTTTGAAACGGTTTTGGTAGAGGGGTAGGTTGTTCCATAATAAGGGACTTCCTACTTCTGATGGGGGTTAGTTGATCGAGACCCCGTCCTCTTATCTTCCTCTTTGGGGTTGGCCCATAGAGGGGTGTGCACACTCGGGATTCTAGGACAGTTTAGTATATGATTTGGTGAACCTCGTCTTATCCGGTTTAGGGCGAGGGGATCCTCTTCATACGGCCTCTATCCAAGTATATACCGACGTTGGTAATTTTTGGAAAGAAATGTTTTCTTGATTTGGAATCAACTTGAAAGGTTGGATATGGATTGGAATCTTTTGGAACATTGATGTTGTTCTTAATCATTTTAAATTATTTGTTTCCCTTTCAATTAACAGTGACAATTCTTATACTCTGTTTTCAATCTTTCGAAACACTTTTGTTACGCATTATTTTTAAAATGTATGTCTTTTAAATTATGGTTTCATATTCCGTTTATTTTTCATTCGGATTGTTTACCTTACTCAACATTATTGTTGACCCTTTTATTTGTTTTGTCCTTTCTTGGACCTGCGGTGATCACGACTTGTGTGAGCAGACTGTGTGACAGGTGCTCGTGGGAATTAGACGTGGGATGCACATGAGAGCGCGCTTAATCGTTTTTATTAAAGACATATACTCAAAGACTTTATCTTTAAATTTGGATCGTTGAACTTTATTTCACTTCCGCAAACTTTAAATTTGGTTGTAATCGGATTTTATCCTTTGGATTTTAAATTGCATTAGACAACTACCCATTTTATTTCATGTCGAGGTACTGCTACCATATTTGTTTAAATTGTGATACACCCATGATCCGAATTTTACTTGAGTACCCTATTTACAAATAAAAAAGATTATGGGGGTGTTACAAGGTGGTATCAGAGCGGGTTTCCTTCTTGGATAGGTGATTAGATCTTCATATCTTTTCACCGCTCGTACATTGAGCGAACATAGTAAATATTTGCAAAAGTTTAAAAAAAAAATAAAAAAAAATAAAATGACGCGGGGGAGTTGAGTGTGGGATTTATATGGGACGTATATGGTTATATGTGAATTGTTGGAATAGACTTGGATATTTGAGCACTGTGAATTGAAAGGGGTACGGAATGGAATGCAATAAAGTATGTTAATATGATGCGAAATGCAATTGCTTGATTTTTCATATATTATGGTGTTACAGAATTGAAGTTTAATTGTGATGATAAATGAGACACGTACCTTATTGAATTCGTTGTGATTCATACATGAGATGTTATTTTATAACATGAGTTATTTTGTAACAATCATCACTACCGGTAATAATCTATTGAATTACATATTTTTTGGTTATAGTTAGAGGTAAAGCGTAATGACTATAGTTATTTGACATTGTAGTTTCGCCACTTGAGATACGTTGAATATAAGAATGGTGTTACCAATAATACCAGTAGGAAAAATAGAGAACTTAGAGGATTTTGTATGAATGAATTCACCTATTTATGGTTACCGATTTAGAGATCGATCCCAAATATAGTGGGTTTTAGAAATGAAAGTTGCGCATTGAAATTGTGAATATGGAAAACTAGAGACGTTACAAAGAGTTAGTCATGTGCATAAAAATTGCGGAATAATAATCTAGCTACTTAAGTGAGGTATCAATGAATTCATAATGTTAATATGGTGATAAGAAAAGTATTGGGATTTATAAGTGGATAACTTTTCTTGGAAGGTTATGACACAAATGATTCGTTTAACTTGGAGAGTTATTAAGAACTATTTGGAAAAAAATAAATAAATAAGGGATTAAATTTTATGCTATGATGTTTGATGATGAGGATGATGTTATGTGGGGATCAGTGGTATAGATAGCATGAGTAGAAGCTATTTACTAAAAGGTATAAAAGAAAGGAATTAAGGTACTAGGACTTGATCAATTGGAGTGATAGTTACGAATATGAATATTATAGGTGATCATTAGGGTCCGAGTTAGTGCAAGGATATTAAGGTGTAATTTTATCATATTGACTCTGCATAATGCATTGAGTGGTATTTATGATGTAAGTATGAATGCGTTATCGGGATGTAAATTTTTATATATAAGTTATCAATGTATTTTGTGGAGAACTGCATAGATAAGGCATACACTCCTTTTGCTTTAGTTATGACAAAGAAATTACAGAGGTAAGACATTGACAATTTTGGTGGCAACATGACTTTGAGGAAATGAAAAGCTTTGACCAAACAGTAGTGATTCTTACTTGATGAGATTAGTTGAGGTAATTAATATTAAGGAGTAGATTTGAACATTAGTACATATGAGCGGAAAGGACATTAAACCTTTAGGAGGAGTAGCACATTTGACCTAAAGTGATGTAAATGGATTTTATTGGGGATACATTAAGAAACTAGATTATCAATAAACTTGAAGGAATTCTAGTTAGTGTAATGGACAAGGCAGTATGGATTGATTAACAAATCATGTGATTATGATAAATTGTGGACATATAATGTAATAATGAAGAGGACTTAGAGGACTTAAAGATTGGTATATATTGATTTCACAAAGGATCAAGTGAATTTAATATAATTGATGAAGTTAAGATATGATCTTGGAATTTAATATATTTGATGAAGTTAAGATATGATCTTGGAATACATATTTTTTGGTTGCAACTAATGGACATGACCAAGGAAAGTACATCGTGAATAAAACGAAAGATTGATCTAGTATGATATGAATTGAGCTTATTGAGGAACACTTATTATTTGAGGTAAAAGTTACAAGAATTTCGGAAGCTTTTGTCGTAAATATTGAATATATACTTGTGGTATGTGGGATATAAGATAATAATGTTTAAATAATTTATGCTCGGAAGACTTAGTACCGGTAACATTGAATTTGTGGAAAAAGTTTAATGGCTAATTAGAGATTTAATGTCGATGGAAAATGCTAAATTTATCGGAGTATGTATTGGTTTAAATAGGTATTAAGAGGTTTGACAGATGTAATGGATTCATGGTTAATATATGGAGAAATGAATTTTGAAGCTTTCAAATAAGGATCGACTATGGTTGCTAAATTGAATTACTGATGAGAGACACAGAATGTTATGAGATTTTAGGAATGATAGTACGACGGTGTAATATGAGAATTAAGTAATGGGTGACTATAATTTCATGCATATTCGGATTTAGTGACATACCGGCATACCGACGTAGTTAATTGTTTAAGATTATTTGACTATTTGAGGATAAATTTATTCAAACTTGAGGTAATAGAGAAAAATTTAAGTTTTTGGCTTTAAGGAGTTATTCCTAGCAACGCAATTGGTTGACGGATACTGATGAACACGTGTTAAGGGTTTGATGATAGATGAAAATGATGAAGGTACAAGATATAGTTGACTAAAGTGAAACATCAAGCGCTCGCACGTAACTTAGGAGCGGACAATGACCAATTATTTAATAACAGGTGGAATAAAAAGTGTTGTGGAGAGTATAACCCATTACGAGGGTAATACGATTTTGTTTGACAAGAAATAAGTTGAGCCTGAAATATATAGGTTTGTATGGGATCTTGGAACGAATTAGAGAGATAGCATTAGAGCTCGACAATTCACTAACTTACGAGAAGCGGCCTGTTAAGATCTTGGATAGTAAAGTTCGAAAGACCTGAAATGGAGAGACCCGTATAATCAAGGTGCTATGGTCGAACCATAACACCGAGGAGGCCACTTGGGAAGCCGAGGAGGCCACTTGGAAGCCGAGGAGGCCATGAAACTTAGATACACAAAGCTTTTCGAGGTAATTACCTAGTTACGAGGACGTAACACTCTTAAAGGGAGGTAGGATGTAATATCTGCAATTTTTATTCTTCTGTTTTCCTTGCGTTATAAGAGAGTAAAGAGACAGTTGTAGATGATAGCGTTAGCTTTGCTTGAAGGGGCCGGGGTAGTTTTAGAACTTCGAGTACGAAATTCGTTTTTAAGGAGGATAGATTGTAATACCCGTAAATTCCGTCAATAAAATAAAATGGGAAATTTATTGACAATACAAGTATCGCTTAAAAGAAACACGTAAAACCGTCGCATGCATTTTTTTTATGTCGCGCAAGAAACCGTAATACCACATCAAATCTGATGGGTAATTATTACCTAAGAAACCTACACTTACCTAGACACATGGGGACTAATAAAAGAAGAAAACATGAACCCTTCCCCATGCATGCATGCCGCCACCTCCCCCTTCCCTATACTCTTGCTTTCTCATTTTTTTCCAACATTCATTTAAACCCTCTTAAACCTAATTCAATCCCCCACCAGCTTCTATTCCTCACAAATAGAAAAAAATAGAGAGAGTGATAGAAAGAGAGAGGGAGAACAAAAAAAAGGGAAGAAGAAGAAGAGAGCTAAGAATGAAGATCTTGCCTAAGCACCAAGTCTTCACTTAGTAAGCCTATAAAAACGGTTTTCGTTCTGATTTTATCATCATATAAATACTCTCACATGTTAATAAACTTCATAACATCACTATATAAAAATAAACTCATGCATGCAAGAATTAAAAATGGTAAAAACCTTTGTTTTGTCAAAAACGTAACATGCATGTGGTAGGTCTGTAATCACAAGTTAAAATTGGTATTTTCAGGTGAAAAAAATATATGATGTTGGATTTGTCATCTTGAGTATTCTCATTAAAATTCGTAACATTTGCATGCACCATCTGTAAATGAAAAATCATATACTACATCATGTTTTCTGTTTAGCCGAAACACTAGATCTCACTTACAGAGTCATCAAATCATATTTATAAAATGAATCAGTGTCTCATATTTTAATATGTTAAACTAATATGAGTCTAGATAATAATAGGCATTTGTATAAACTCGTTTTGATTTGTTAAGAAGGATTTATGATGTAAAACATTTTATGACTCAGTTTCTGACCATTGTTTTTAAAACGAGTTTTTAGATTTGATAAACCCATTTTTGAGACAATATGCACAGCTCACGAAATGTTGTAGACTCATAAATTAATCCTATAAAGCCGACCATGAACAAAAATATGATGCTTTGAATTTATTATGATTTTTGCAAGCTACTGTTTTGTTCTGGAAAAACGTTTTAATTAGTCTTACTTGTTAAAAACTTACTTTTCCATAAAAGGGTGATTTAGCTATACTTATAAAAATAATCAGTGATCCATCTTTTCACATGTTAAATTTTAACGAATTTAAAGTTTATTAGGCTTTTGTTTTGACGAGTTTCGACATGTTAAGAGTATTTACCACCCCATAACGTTTTAAGACTCATCTTTGGACCAACTTTAGTAGACTGTAAATTGGACCCTTTAAACACGTTTTTAGACTCTGACCACCAAGATATTAAAGTTAAAGGACTCACTAAGGAACCAAACCTCACTAGTCTCACCTTAAAACGTTAAGTAACGAAGGAGATATGACGATTTAAAGTTTCTGCTTCGAATCTGAAAAACCGAGAAGATTAAAAGATGTTGTATAACTTATGATAAGTAGCTATGTAATGATCGAACATATAAGTAACTATAATTTTAAATATATATTTTAGAGTCGGGATTCGTAGAAGAGGCTTTCTAACCATTAATCGCTCGTAAGGGAAGGGAAACGCTTATCCGTACACTCTTATTAGACAGTTACGATTTGTTGCTATCTTGCATGTTAAGACTTTTGGTTATATTGAATTATTTATATTGGTTGAATTTATTTTTCAAAATGATTATGGATAAAGATTTGTTTGTTTTGGTCTCTTGAAACGGGATTGTGTTTAATATGGAAAGAAGTGCTTTATGATTTTAAAAGGTTTGGGAACCAAAACCGTTTTGCTTTTCTACAAGCTTATGATGAGTTATCAAATTTGAAGGAAATATCTTGGTTATTTGGAAATGGATTCTCATGTTGGTTTGAAACGGTTTTGGTAGAGGGGTAGGTTGTTCCATAATAAGGGACTTCCTATACAGAGCTTCTGATGGGGGTTAGTTGATCGAGACCCCGTCCTCTGATCTTCCTCTTTGGGGTTGGCCCATAGAAGGGTGTGCACACTCGGGATTCTAGGACATTTTAGTACATGATTTGGTGAACCTCGTCTTATCCGGTTTAGGGCGAGGGGATCCTCTTCATACGGCCTCTATTCAAGTATATACCGACGTTGGTAATTGTTGGAAAGAAATGTTTTCTTGATTTGGAATCATCTTGAATGGTTGGATATGGATTGGAATCTTTTGGAACATTGATCTTGTTCTTAATCATTTTAAATTATTTGTTTCCCTTTCAATTAACAGTGACAATTCTTATACTCTGTTTTCAATCTTTCGAAACACTTTTGTTACGCATTATTTTTAAAATGTATGTCTTTTAAGTTATGGTTTCATATTCCGTTTATTCTTCATTCGGATTGTTTACCTTCTAAACATTATTGTTGACCCTTTTATTTGTTTTGTCCTTTCTTGGACCTGCGGTGATCACGACTTGTGTGAGCAGACTGTGTGACAGGTGCTCGTGGGAATTAGACGTGGGATGCACATGAGAGCGCGCTTAATCGTTTCTATTAAAGAAATATACTCAAAGACTTTCTCTTTAAATTTGGATCGTTGAACTTTATTCGCTTCCGCAAACTTTAAATTTGGTTGTAATCGGATTTTATCCTTTGGATTTTAAATTGCATTAGACAACTACCCATTTTATTTCATGTCGAGGTACTGCTACCATATTTGGTTAAATTGTGACACACCCATGATCCGAATTTTACTTGAGTACCCTATTTACAAATAAAGAAGATTATGGGGGTGTTACAAGAAACCTCTACTGCTGCCAGTCCCTGCACCAAATTGTACTACTGCCAGTCCCTGCACCAAATTGCACTATACTGCCAGTCCCCTCCTCTGGCACTATTCGCCGAGTAAGCATCTATCCGGGATGAGACAGACTAATTTGAAGAGTAAATTAGAAGCCGCTTGCTTTGACTCTGCCCCGTCCCGTAAGCTACGTCCCGTCCCGTCCGAGTAACACTATCATTACCGTCCCGTCCGAGTAAGCATCTATCCGCATACCTGACTTCTTCATGTGCCAAAAGAAACTCACCCGGAAGCTACTCTTTTATGACGGATTCTTGGTACTGGTAGATTAAGCTAGTCCCTTAGGAAGAGGTGCTTTACTTCCCCATCTCTTCATATCACAATCCTCATAAGGTTGGTAATTTTAAAGAAAGGGGCCTACGCTGCTTATCAGAGAGCGTCTCGAGAGTCGAGAATGAATAAGGGCTAATCCGAGAACTTGTTGTTCCTCTAGAAGAAGAAAACACCCCCAGTTTTAAGCTGCTTCTGGTGTTGAGCGTGAGATGAATCCACACTCAATAGCACAACAACAGCCTACTCTGCCTACGCCAATCTGTAGCACAACATCATCCTATGCAGCTGCACTTACCTGCTACTGTGACACTATCAGACCTCGTCCATATCTCCTGCACGAATAGAAACACACCCAGGACATCCCTGATCCCTGCACCCATTGCAGCTGTTGCACATTCCCGACATCAGCACCAAAAGACAGTAATGAAGACCAGAAACGCTGCAGCTGATATATATATATATATAGGGTCGGGATCCGGTGAGAACCACCCTTATAATGAGAACCATGAGAACCCTTACTAAATCTCCACCAAATCTCGCTTCGTAAGTTTCGAAGGATCATTTACCATTAGTTTAACTTATTCAAATACACACTTTAGTATCATTAAACAAAATTGATTGATTTTATTAACAAAATATATATACTTAGTGTACCAAAATACACTTAGGTATACTAAAATGGATATAAAATGCACGAAAACGATCACTACGTGCATGAAATTTTTTAAATGCATGAAAATGACTACTAGGTGCATGAAATAATGGGCTCTACGTGCATTAAAACGAGTTCTAGATGCATGAAAAATGATAGATACGTAAAAATCGGTAGTAGGTGCATGAAAATTCTAGACCAAGAAATATGTTCTCTAGCCATAAAATTCCTTGCCGAATCCAAATATGTCATTAATTTTTTTTTTTAAAAAAGTCCGTAAGGTAGAGTTCTCATGGTTCTCATTATATTGGTGGTTCTCATAGGATCCCAATTCTATATATATATATGTATATATGTATATATGTATATATGTATATATATATATATATATATATATATATATATATATATATATATATATATATATATATATATATATATATATATATATATATATATATAGAGAGAGAGAGAGAGAGAGAGAGAGAGTTAAGATCGGGTGAGAACGATCATTCGGTGAGAACGGTGAGAACAAGTCTCAATCCTTAGATCAGAGTGAAACTAACGGCTGGTATTATTTATTTAAATACACCCAATACTTTTATATCCATCATCCCCAAGCACGTTTCATTTTATTTTATCCAATTCGATCGTCTTTTCTAATTAACCAGTCAAATCCAATTCAATTCACCATTATTAACCTTTAAAGTCAGCCACCACTTCCTCCATAATTCAATTCTTGAAAAACTATTATTAAGAGCCTAAGCTGTCAGAGGTTCGGCGTCACCCATCGCCACTTTGAACCACATGAACTTAGTACCTGGTTTAACATTGATGTATCTAGTACTTAATTTTGTGTATCTATGTTAGATACATTAAAACAGTGGTTAGATACATTAAAATAATGGTTAGATACATTAAAAATTAGTGTAGATACATTAACATAGACGGAAAATCAACGAACGTAAGGTAGGTATCGCCGGCGACTTACCGTCTGTTGTTTATCAAATGGACCAGAAGCTAGTGGTTGCCACTGTAAACAACCCAACGCCACTCACCACCATCAATAATATATAAATTGATTTGATGTACCTAATAAACCAAATGTGATGAATTTGATAATGGTGACGGAGAAATAACCGCGTCGTCTTGGCCGGAGAAAGGAGAACCGAGACATGAGGTTCATAAAACAGAAAAGTCAGGTTAGTGGTGCTCAATGGTGCTCGCCGGATTTGCTTCGATGGGAGTGCTCGCCGGATTTACTTCGATGGGGGTGCTCGCCGGTGGTTTGTCGTTTCCGGTGATTGACGACGCTAACCACGTACTTGGTAATTGATGGGGATAAGTTACAGAAGGGTGTGTTTGTGGTAAATGGAAGTGAAAGGAGAGAGACAATGATGGGTTGTCAGGTGAGAGTTGGTGTGTCATTTGTTATTATCAGTCGTACATGCACTTTAATCTAATGGTTGGCATTCATTCTTACCGTTCTCACTGAGTGATCGTTCTCACCCGATCCTAAATATATATGTCGAATATACTTATACTTACAATTTTATTTTCCACTTCCTTAACATAATCAATCATATCTCTATTCTCGGACTGGCGAGCCCTTAGCCAAATTAAATATCGATCAACTTTTTCCAATGGACATCCCTTTGCGGCGAAATCTGCTTTCTAAAAAAACATTTAACTTAAGTTGGCTAAAATATCAAGTGTGAATGCAAAAAAAAAAATTAAAAGTTAACTTACCACTTTCTTCTCAATTCCCCGATATCCTCCTCGAGAACCATGGTATTGTGCTTTCCTTTGAGCCGCATTCTGCTTATTTTTCTCACTAATGGCTTGTTTTTCATCTCAAAAATGGGATTAATCAACATGCATTTTGATCAGACTATTTCTCTGATAGTCTTGCTGGTATAGTCAAGATAAATAGTCTGATTGATAGCTGGGGGGATGCAGAAAAAAATTCATACTCAGGTTGCTTATGAATGTACTGGTTCAGACCTAAAAGCAAAGTCATACCTTGCATACAAACTCTGTTTAATAACACTGTGATACCTAGTCAAGCTATCATAGTTTCTATGGCAATCCAGAAACGTCTGAAAACAGTAGACCTCCTCCAAACTAAGGGTATCCAGTTAGTCAATCGGTGTGTTCTCTGTAAGAGTGCAATGGAGTAACGCCACAATTAAGAAAGTAAAAATGGCAGAAAGTAATCACTGCATTGCTGGAGGGGGAAAAAGAAACAAGTAACCCAACATAGTTTGTGAGTGCTGATAACCCAATTTATTCTAACATCATCCATGGTTGCGTATATACGAACTTAAGGGGGAAAAAGAAACAAGATTAATGGGATAATGGCAACCATTACTAGCTTTGACAGTGGAATTACTTGAGGTCTGGAGTATGCTAGTATATGCTAAGGAAGCAAAGAGAGGAATATATACACTAAGCCGATGCATTAAAATAGTGTTCACTATATCTCCCAATGCATATAGAAAAAAATCTCTAGGTAGGCAGATTTGATGCACAATCAACCTACAGAAGGTACAAAACTTGACATTTAATGATCCAAAAGTATATGCATCAATACCTGAGAAGTAACTCAAGAGCAGAAAATAAAACACCCTACCCCAGCATCAAACATTCATATACATAGCTCAACATACTAATTTCAGCTTAAAAAGACTAACAATCAACTCAGGCATACATAAGAATCGAACCTCAATGTTCAAGTTCCACCAGCACAATAAATCGAGAATTTCTATATACACTGGAAATATCATAGGTACATGAATAACTTGGTGGGAGAGAGAGACAAAGCTGAGCAAGTGCAGTTTATTCTATACTACAAGAAAGAAATTACCTTAGATGCATTAGTAGTATGGGAGACCACAAATGAATTCCATTCCTCTGGTGTTATCTGCTTCCACAAGGTTGGTGGTGTCGACCGTATAGCTCCCGTCTCCTTGTCGTATAACCAGTCAAAGACTAACTTACTCTTCCACTTTCTCCATAACTCCCCTGCCTTACCAAGACACCAATCTTCACGTTTCTTCCTAACCGTGAATGCCCCCTACATGGTCCAAGCAGATTTTGTAAAAAACAAACCTTTTTGTAAAAATAAATAATTCATACCTAAAAATAAAGTAATTTTATTCATACTGTGATATTATCTAGCATATCTTGTCTGTCGGCTCATCCACATCGTCCCATTTTTCAACCGTGCAGCTAACATTTCCCCGAACAGTAATTCCAATCCAACTACTAAACTTGGCAGCCCAATCTCCAGTCGGCAAGTTTAGCTCATTATCTCATTCTAAGTTAATTGGCTTCTCATCTCCGAGAGCTTTTGATGCTAACATTAGGACTGATCGACCCCTCTTAGAACGCTTCTCTCTGTTTGTTGTACCATCATCAGATTGCCCTGAGTTGTTTCCTCTGCTACTACTCTTTCTCTTTGGCGTTGTCATTGATCAACCTGCATATAAATAAGTTTTTAAAATTAGTATTCTTAAATTACAAATATACTTGATGCTTTTTGAGGCATTTAAAGAATTAAGCAGGAAATAAACTTATTGCTTGTTTAAGGCATTTAAAGAATTAATAAGAAGGAAACTTATTACTGATGATCCTCTTTTTTGTCCACGCTTTAATATTCAGAATTCAGTTGCTTTATTTGGTGGACTTATTTTGTTTGATTGTTTATTGAAAGATGTTCTCACGAATTACATTCAGTAATAATTAATGGCAGTATCCACTTTAAAATTACAAGTGGATGAACGAATGATTGCATCGGTACCGTCCTGATATTAATAGGCAGCAAGGAAATAGGAAGTTAGGGAGAAAACAGTAACATTTATTCAATCATTTCACTGGAGAGCTCATACTATATTATCAGAAATCTTGTACTAACACTTTTAGCTATAAACAGGATCGTCAAGCTTAAGGGGGCCCAAGTGATGTAGGGGCTGGAAGTTTCTGTAAGTGGCAGATGTAGCAGAATTGTAGGTCTGTAGATGTTGGTTCTATGCATCTATGGATGGGAATCTGAACTGGGGAGCTGCTGTTTCGTGTAAGTGAGCACAATGCAGTCATCAGGGCAACACCATGGCTCTGATCAGCTGGTCTGATATGCAGTTTTGAGCATGCATTCATTAATGTAATGCGCAATAGTGCAGTGTGAATGCGCGTGTCTGGTGCACGTATTGCACATCTATAATGAGTAAATAAGGGCTCATGTCAACTATATTTCATTGGCAGTTGGTCCGGGAGTCTGTATGGGGCAGAATAACTGGCGTTTTGATACTGTGGCTGGGTTCAGTTACAGTGGCAGAGGGTTTGGTTGTCTGTGTTGTAGCAGAGTAATAGGTCTATAGTTGTTGGATTGGGTTTTCTTATAAGGGCTGCTGCCCACATATGGCAGATAGATTGGGTGACTGAATGAGGCAGATTAGCAAGTGGCTTGATACGTGTCTATTTTATGATGTTTTACATCTATTTTTACACGCATTTGGTCGCTCATTTACGATGTTTTAGTCTTTATTTCCCAACTTTTGTCTACTTTCGTATTTTTATGCTATTTTGCAGAATTATGCGGAAAAAGGGCGATTTTAAACCAAATCCGCCCTCAAGTGATTTTTTTAGCTAAGGACACGAAAGAACAAGCCTAGCGCACATTTCAAGGCCTGAAGATAGCATAAGCAAAGGTGCATATAGCAAAGAATCGATCCACGATGTTGCAGCCTGTTTCAAATGGCTATATCTCGAGTTCTAGAGCTGATAATGGAGTGATTCCAGTTGGAGGTGAAATCTTATCCTCTTAGCTTTCCAACGCCGCAAGAATCGCTTGATTACGATAAGTAACAAAGAAATGGCAGCTGTTTTAAGATCGACGCGAGCTGTAGTCCCGACAATTGGGTCGATCGACCTCAGCACAGACCCAGAAGTTTCCGCGAAGCCCATTAAAGTGTTTAGGTCATTAGGAAACTCTTTAATTCCGCCTAATTAAGCTGAATTACGGGATTAGGGTTAGGCATTCAGATTTCCATCAAGTTTTCTACCTAGTTTTCTATCAAAACTCCCATCTAGTTTTAGTTTTAATCTTTCCATAATCATCAAACACTTTTCTTTAGTTTTATACATTGTTCATCATCAATCATTCAAGCATTCAATAAAGTTTGTTCCTTTCCTTTCTTAATCCATTGTTTCCGGTAATTCCTTTCTTAATTTCAGTTTTAATATTGTTCTTATTTTAGAATTATTAGTATCCGGTTTAATTTAGAATCCCAAGCCTTTATTATTATTGCATGTTTAGATGATGTTCTTTATAACTTCCATGTTTATTCCTATTTTTATTATTGTTCCAATAGTTATGAGTAGCTAATTTCATATGTTAGGATGTAGGGAGTAAATATGCGAAGGTAGTATAGTTCTCGAATCAACATTCGCAGGCAGGAGGTCGACCGACCACCATTATAGGTCGGCCGACCGACTCGTGTTCGAATTCCGTTTCGTTTTTATTTGTAGACTATAATAACCTACAATGAGACCAAAAGGAGACTTGTAGGATGTTAGTAATGACCTACCCAAGATTGAGAGATATGGGAAGGGAATTGGTTTACACCTTAAGACGGTTAGGTTACTCAAGACTGAAAGGTATGTGACCTAGAATTTAGGAATCACCCTTATTGTTGACACCCAATAATTGTGAGACCTAGGAACTAATAGCATAGGCCGAAAGGAGCTATTAGGTAGCATAGACCTAAAGGATATGTTACACCCCTTACGCGACTGCAATACATGTTGACTTAGGATTTATATTATCTCAGCTATTTATTACCCAAACATCCTAGCATCTCTTTTATCATAGTTTATTCTCATCTTTATTTACTTGTTTTATTTTATATTTATTTTAGACTCAGCAACAATCAATCAAACCCCCTCTTTTTATTATTATTTTATAGATTAAAAATTAGCAAACAGAATTAACCTTGTCTCTCTGTGGTTCGACCCTTACTATCACTATCTATAGTTTTAGTTTGGTTTATAAATTTTATCTTTGACACCCACAATAACGACGGGTATCATGGCTGAATATGCAGGCATGGGGTAACTGTTTGTGGCTGTGAAGCGGTTGCATCAGAGATGATATCACAAGGCCAGACATTGTCATAGAAAGTATAGAATGGAGAATGCAGAATGAAGAATGTAGTAATAAGAATGGAATCAATGTAGAATGGAAAATGCAGTAATAAGACCAGACATTGTCATACAAAGTATAGAATGGAGAATGCAAAATGAAGAATGCAGTAATAAGAATGGAATCAGTGTAGAATGGAGAATGCAGTAATAAGACCAGACATTGTCATAGAAAGTATCAAAGCTTATCTTGAAAGCCTTGTCTAAACACTGATGTCTACTAAATCCAAATGTCAGCTAAATGACATAAACAGTACATATAAATTTGACTATGTCTACTAATCCAAATTAAATAAACAGTACATATAACTTTGACTATGTCTACTAATCTATATCAACATCACGAGGACGTTTTTTTTGAATTGGAGTCATTGTTAATTCATATCCCCTCATCGTGATCATCACGTGCATATAAGCTTGATGGATTAACAATATCAATGTCATCGAACCGCGATAATTGATGATCAAAGCCCTCAAATACAACATCTTCATCACAAGTATCCAGTGCACGCCTACCCTGTAACACCCCCATTTATTTAAGAGCCTTTAACAAGACATTCTCAAATAAATAGAGCTGTTACCATCTCGGAATGTCCGAGGTAGTGAATAACAAAGTAAAACAACCAAAGTACTTTATATAAAACTGATAAAATTTAAACTTTTGGTTATTACAGTTACAACATAACGGAAAAGAAAATACAACTGATGACTTCTCTAAATGTGATAAAATTCTAAGTCGGTCCAAAGTATGCATCTCACATTCCTGCCCCAGCTCCTAGCTCATCTGTCTCTGACCTGTAGAATCTACTCCCCATTCCGGATCATCGTAGGTGTACACGAATACACTGTCAACCTCGCGGTTGAGTAGGGTAACACAATAATTATAATGCAACAATTATGATATGCAAATGCAATGATGATATGCTCGAGCTCAATCTCAATCTCAATCACAAATCTCAAACCCGTAACACCCAGCCATACTGAACCTCCCGGCAGACTATAATCGGCCGTCGCCGAACACCAGCATAACAGCTGAGGTCACCAGGTCTAGTCCTGCAAAACTAGCCTGGGCCCAATAATATCTCATCATCTCAAATCCGTATCCAATGCACATGCCATGCTCGTGAATGCAACAATACTCTTAATCAATCATGCTATTAAATAATCCAATGCGCATACCAATAATAATAATAATCAACACTCAAACCAACCAATATCAATCTCATACTCCGTATAAATCATGCTCAGCATCCAATACACACAATCCCACATCTATAAATTACACATTATAGAGTATAAGGTCAGTGTATCCTACCTGGATAACAATATAGTCCAATAGCAAGCCAACAAGTAAACAGAACTATGCCACTTCAAACCGTCACCTAACAATATAAGATACACAATTACTCACTAGTATAATATTTATAAACAATTATTATATGTCCACTCAAACAATTAAATTAATTAATTACTTAATCAAAACAATAACGCATAACCTAGTTCAATTAACTTAATAAGTCGATTAACAACATATCGACGCAAAACCAATAATAACATTATTACTATGTTATTCGTATAATCACATGTCATTATAAAATATCCGTTTGCTAAAGATATTGCTAATTGCTTACTAGTATTCCGTTGAACATAGAAACTACAAGTATATGATGTACTTATTACAAGGTCTTGATATAAAAAGAGACCGTCTCAACATAAATTATTATATGTGCAATTATTAATTAAATAGGAAATTATATAAAATTTAACTAATACTTAAATAACGATATAATAATCAAACACGTATTACGAGACACGAAACTACGATTTATACCATCAAAATCACGAAACCTCAAAACAGCTACCACTAACATGACTAATTGAATATAATATAATCTAAACCTATTAATATAAACTAATACACTTACGTACTACTAACCTATGTATTACCATCCCAACTACTTCTCGCGTTTAAGCAGCTGCAAACATACCAACACACTCGAGTTCCCGACACCACCGCTACTAGCCTTGACCCTCACACACACCGCTACTGACCCCAATCTAAAGTACGTACTACCCGCTACTAACTCCACCCTTCGGCCACCACCAGGAGCTACTACACCCACCACCCCGACGCCTCAAAACTACCTGCACACCCCGCCGTAACGGAGCATGCTCTGTTTTGCTTTCGATAACCACCGCAAACTACTGTCACCACCCACTAGCTACCTACCCAGAACCACCATGACCCACCATGACACGACAACCACACCAAAATAACCACCACTAGAGAACCCATAAGAAAACAGAGCAACCCACACCTAAACCCTTCGTTTTACCCTTGTTCTCGGCAACCCAGGTTCACCGCCACCACTGGTGGTCCTTACGTCCACCACCGACCACCATGGCACCGTCCCAGTTTGGTCGAGTAACATTACAGGTCAGAATATCCACCTGAACTCCCTTCGTTCAATCCCGTCACACAGCCCTATTTCTGATAAGAACATATAAGGGAAAAGCATGTTTATTTGATGAGCCCAAATGTGGCTTATATAGTACAAGCATAAGTGTGAACATCTGTGTGAACACAATTATAATATTACTAAATACTAAACTATTGGGAAGTACAGCGGCTGATTACAAAGTACAGCGGTTGAATACGTTGAATGATATTAGTTGAATACGTAGAATGATATTAGCCTCCCAATACCCCCCCCCCCCCTCAAGCTGGAGCATGGAGATCCAGAGTGCCCAGCTTGCGGAGAAGAGCATGAAACTGTGAAACACCCAAGGCCTTGGTGTAGATATCAGCAAGCTGTAAATTAGTCGGAACATGATCGGCTTTGACCAAGCCAGCAGTAATAGCATCACGAATAAAATGACAATCGATTTCAATGTGTTTGGAGCGCTCATGGAAAACGGGGTTATGTGCGAGGCCCAAAGCTGATTGACTGTCAGAATAAATTTGCATAGGAAAAGAGATAGGGACATCCAAGCTCGTCAACAGTCCCTGCAGCCATTTTAATTCGTAGAGAAGCGCTGCCATAGAGCGATACTCCGCTTCGGCGGAAGACAAAGACACTGTATTTTGTTGCTTAGTCTTCCAAGACACGGGAGAACCGCCAATGAACACATGCCAGCCCGTGACAGACCGACGACGTATGGGATCAGCGCCATAGTCGGAGTCGCACCACCCAGTAACAGTGAAGGCACTATTGGAACGAAGAAGAATACCTTGGCCCGGACTGCCCTTTAAATAGCGAACCACACGAAGAGCAGCGGTATAATGTTCCTGTCGGGGTTGATGTAGAAAGCGAGAAAGAATATGGACTGCATACGATAAATCAGGCCGTGTGACGGATAAATAAACAAGCCGCCCAAAAAGGCGACGATAGGACTCAATATCGTCGAGAAGAGGACCGGATGCAAGGCTAAGAGAGTGATGTTGTTCAATAGGAGTATCAGCAGGTTTTGCTCCAAGGAGACCAGTTTCAGATATAATATCAAGGGCATATTTACGCTGGCTGAGATAAATACCATCCGTATGACGAGACACTTCAATGCCAAGAAAATAATTATGGGGGCCAAGATCCTTCATGTGAAAGCATTTTCCCAAATACGTCTTAAAATGAGCAACAGCGGAAGAATCATTACCAGCAATGACGAGGTTGTCGACATAAATGAGAATAAATAGACGAACCTGTCCTTGTGAGTATGAGAATAGAGAGTAATCGGAATAAGATTGGCGAAATCCATAATCCCGTAGAGCAGCGGTGAGTTTGGCAAACCAGCAACGTGGGGCCTGTTTCAAACCATACAAAGACTTCTTCAAGCGACATACTTTGTTTTTGTGTCCTTGACTAAAACCAGGAGGTAACCGCATATATACTTCTTCATTTAAATCACCGTGTAAGAATGCATTATGAACATCCATTTGGTGCAATTCCCATTTCTGAATGGCGGCGACAGCCAAGAAAGTACGAACCGTCACCATTTTCACAACAGGGGCAAAAGTTTCAGAATAATCAATACCTTCCACTTGATGGTTGCCAAAAACGACCAGACGTGCTTTTAAGCGCTCAACAGTACCGTCTGATTTGTACTTGATTTTATATACCCAACGGCATCCAAGAGGTTTCTTACCAGGAGGAAGTTCCGTCAAAACCCAAGTGTCATTCCGCTCAAGAGCATCAACTTCATTTTTCATAGCGGTACACCAATTAGGGTCACGAATAGCTTCCTTAAATGAAGGAGGCTCAATACCTTTAGTAATGGCAGCGATAAAAGCACGATGTTTAAGTGAAAAAGAATTGCAAGCAACATAATTGGCTATAGAATACGGAGTACCTGAAGAGGACGTAGAAGAAGATGAGCCGGATGGATGGTGTGCGGTGTCTAAGACAAAATCCCGTAAATTAGAATTGAGAAACTTGGTGCGTTTGCCACGGCCAAGCAGTTCTGTTGTGGTGCTGGTGTTGGACCCGGTAGGAGGATTCGAAGCAGGCACGACAAGGGGTTCAGAGAGGATGGACTCGGAAGAAGAACCCGGGGATGGCGACCCGGTAGAAGGAGGAGGGGTCAAGACAGCCCCTGTGGGCAGCCCAGTTTCAGTTTCAGCGTGGGACTGATCAGGAGTATCAGTGGGTACTTCGTAGTTCTCAAAACCATTAAAAGGAATGTCACCCATAAGAGGAGAAGGGTCAGGCTGTTTATCAGGAGCAGAGGCAAGAGGAAAAATGGTCTCATGAAACACTACGTCACGAGAGACAAAGTAAGACCGGGTATCGATGTCATACAATTTCCAACCCTTCTTGTTATGAGGATAACCAACAAAGATGCACTTACGACCCCTCTTAGCAAACTTATCTCCCTTCGTATTTTGATTATGTGCAAAACTAAGACACCCAAAAACCCGTAAATTGTTATAGGAAGGTGGGACACCATACAAGTATTCATAAGGGGTTTTGTAATTAAGCAAAACGGATGGAGTTCGATTAATGAGATAGGCTGAGGTGAGAATGCATTCTCCCCAAAAAGAGGTTGGCAAATGGGACTGAAACATTAAAGACCGAGCTACTTCAAGAAGATGACGATGCTTGCGTTCAACACGCCCATTTTGTTGGGGCTTGCCGACACAAGAAGTCTGAAAAATTATCCCATTTTTGAAAAAATAGTCAGCCATGACATTGAATTCCGTTCCATTATCACTACGAACCATCTTCAAGCGTCGGGAAAATTGTGTCTCAATTAGAGAAATAAAAATCATGAACATGTCGGTAACTTCGGTTTTATCAAGCAATAAGTAAATCCAAGTTGCACGTGAGAAATCGTCAACTAGAGTTAAAAAATACTTGGCACCACATGAAGAAGAAATACGGTAAGGTCCCCATAAATCACAGTGAACCAAATCAAACAAACCAGAAGCACGCTTATCGTTCAAATCAAAACTGTTACGATGTTGTTTTGCAAAATGACATGTCTCACAAACATGGTCTTTATTGAAAGTAAAATTATGAGCAAAGGGGATAGTCTTAACCACTTTTGCAGACGGATGCCCTAAACGTTGATGCCACAAGTCCAAGGAACCATCGGTCTTCACACTGTTCACCAAAGTCTTAGCACCCGCACAAATCCAGTATAATCCATCCCGCAGCTCACCAACTCCAATCGTCCTCTTCAAAGAACGGTCCTGTATAAGACAATTTTGTTGAGCAAATTCAAATGAGTAATCATGTGCTAAAGTAAGCTGTGAGACGGAAATCAAATTGCAGGTCAAGGAAGGAACGTATAAAACATTATGTAAGGTCAATGAATCAGTAATAAAAACGGAGTCCATGATTGAAGACACAACCCGTTGGCCATTTGGTAAGCCAACTAGGCGGTCAGAAATCACACGTTGGTCGGAGATAAAAGATAAATCACCAAAAACGTGATTAGAGGCACCGGTGTCGATTATCCAACTACACATACCACTAAGTCGATCGGAAGCAGCAAGAGAAAGAGCAGAGACCCCAACCGTCACATTATTAGCATGAACAAGGGGGTCAGCCCCGGCGGATGATCCACGACCAGAACTGGAGCTAGAGGTGTTGCGACGGGAAGCACGGAACTGTTTATACTCGGTAATGGTTCTCGGTCGTGTGCCCCACCAATCAGGAAACCTCTGACTCTTAAAAAAACAATTATTAAGGTCATGGCCTCGCATATCACAATGGGAACAGAGGAGCTTTTGATGGCGCTCACCCTTTTCCGCATCACGCAAGAGACGCCATTCAGCAGGAGAGCGAGACGAAGAGACAGCAAAAGCAGTAACGTCAGTGACATCAGAGGGTGCCGTCTCGGAACGCAGACGTTCTTCTTGTAAAACGATGTGATAAGCACGGCTTAGAGTCGGTAACGGATCAAGCTGGAACTGTTGAGAGCGGATATTGCCATAGAGGGTACTATCTAAACCCATAAAGAACTGATGGAGTCGCTCGTTATCTAAGCGGTTAACAGCGTCCCTGGCAATTTCGCATGTACACGTACCACATTTACACGCGAAGGGTGGTTCATGAACAATAAGAGCATCCCATAAAGATTGTAATTTTCCAAAGTAAGTGGTAACATCCATACCTTTGGTTTGAACACAATTTTTAAGTTGGGTTTTTAGACTGTGAATCAGAGAGCCATCGACGACGGAAAATCGAGCCTTTAAATCAGACCAAAGAGTCGAAGCATCCTCACCGTAGGGAATAGTCGGCAGTAAAGCGGGATCAATCATGTTACGAATCCATTGAACGAGTGTACAATGGACCACCTCCCAATGGTCAAGAGTAACAGGGTCCGACGGCTTCTTTATCGTGCCATCAAGAAAGCCGAATTTTCGGCGCGATTTGAGCGACATTCGCATAGATTTTTGCCAATCCTGGTAATTATAACGAGTGAGCATAATATTGGAAATTTTAGCGCTAGGTACATCATGAGAACCTAAAAAATAGGGACTTGAAGGATCAATTTTTGTAGCCGTGGAGTCGTCTTCTCCCGACATGGCAGTAGATTTTAGGAGTATTTGTGGTTATTGTGTTTTAGGTGTTTGTTGTTGTGGAGAGTGCATTACGTTAGGAGTTGTCTGGGTATTGTGTTTGAGGGTTAGGGGTTTTTTGTTGTGGAGAGTTCTTCTGATACCATGATAAGAACATATAAGGGAAAAGCATGTTTATTTGATGAGCCCAAATGTGGCTTATATAGTACAAGCATAAGTGTGAACATCTGTGTGTAGGGGTGAGCAAAACTCGGTCCAGACCGGAAAAATGGACCGAACCGGACCGTTCGGTCCAGACCGAACCCGGACCGGTTGAGTTTCGGTCCGGTCCTAGGTCCAACAATTTATGTCGTTCGGGTTTCGGTCCGGTCCGGTCCAAAACCGAAAATTTTCGGTCCAGACCGATAGGACCGAATTGAGTCAAAATTGGGATTATTGAACTCTTGACTTTTGAATTCTAAAGTTCTTTAATGTGTTATTTTGGCTATTTATTACTTACGCATTCTTCTGCGTGATGTGGAAAGTAGTACAAATTAGAGTATTCGTTTTTATTCAAGACTTTTATTGTTAGTTAAATAAGAAAATTTGATCAAATGGGATATCGGTCCAAATGGTCCGGTCTCGGGTTGGTCCGGTTTTTACCGGTCCGGTCCGGTCCAGGACCGGTTCCTTATAGGTCCGGTCTTCGGTCCCCAATTTAGTAGAATTCGGTTTCGGGTTCGGTCCGGTTCGGTCCGGTCCGGTCCGGTTCTGGACCTATGCTCAGCCCTATGACTGTGTGAACACAATTATAATATTACTAAATACTAAACTATTGGGAAGTACAGCGGCTGATTACAAAGTACAACGGTTGAATACGTTGAATGATATTAGTTGTATACGTAGAATGATATTAGCCTCCCAATAATTTCGGTCTAGCCATTGTTACTACGGTGGTTGACAACACTACGGTCAAGGTTTGTTTAGGGTGGTTCTAACACAACCTAGGGTCTGGTCAAGTCCGCATAGAGTCGAGTCTAGGTGATAACAACATGGAACGATATGGTAAAGCGATAAAACGTAATCGAATCATACCTTTGTGTAAATCCCGACTCGTAAGGATTCTGAATTAAAAACGATGATGATGGTGGTAGATTCGTATCAGGGTAGGGCTGGTCATGGCGAGAGATTGGTAGGGTTTGTCGACCTGTATGAGGAGGAAAGGCTTTGGGTTATGTCGAGGGATAGGGGAAAAAAAATAGGGTTTAAATGAAGTTTTATTTTTTTTTACTACTCGGTTCACTCAACTCCGAATCCGAACCCGACACTTTCTTACTCGGCCCATCACGCATCTCGAGACACTCCGGCCTCTATATTCCGTTCTCAACCCATTAACTTAAAATAAACGAGTATATATACAATTAATTGTACTCGTTCCACTATTCATACAAAAGCACGAGGATAACATTTAATTAACACCAATAAATAATACTTAAATTAATTACCAACATATAAAACTATTAGTATGGTAGTATTTTGGTCCGTATAATACGGATTATCGAAATATTAAAAATACTAGAAATTACATAAGAATATATAAAAGTATAGGATTGAAGTACAATTACGAATTAAAATAAAAGTTAGAATTAAGTATAGATGAGAAATAAATATAAAGTGTGAAATATATTTAATTATAAATATATTATCAAAAATAAAGAAATATGAATGAATCATTCCAAGTATGAAATAATCGTCAAATATAAAATGATAATGAAATACGAAATAATCGTAGAAATACGATTTATAAAATAATAACAGTTTAATTATAAATAATTTATAAACATTCCTTTTGAAATACTTGTATAAAACACGGTTTGACTGTCGTTGACCGAGGCTAAAATACGGGGTATTACAGTCTTCCTTCCTTAAAATGAACTTCGTCCCGAAGTTCGCCACCCCGTAACGATAACAAAACACATAACAAGCCTAGAACAAACACATGTAGCACTTTTATAAGTTTCAAAACGCGAAATGTTACATTCTACCCCGTTAAAAAAAAAAACTTTGTCCCCAAAGTTTAATGCATAAATAAATTAAAGGATACTTCACGAATCACAATACAATGCATAACAGAAGTAGTCAGGACTATCAAGTATATTCAAACAACCACGACATACCAATTAACGATGTCATAAATCATTAAGATTGTACAATCCTATCCTCCTTAAAACATGGTTACGTCCCCGTAACCCCATTATAAAAAAAATTCACATCCACTGCTCAAGAAGATCATCGAAACAACAGGCACAATCATCAGATAAGTTAATTACACTATAAGGGCAACTAGCATTCGACTTTTAAAGCAACAAAACATACTCGTCAATTTCATGCTATGCAGTAAAGTCAAGGCAACTAACACTTATCTACCCTTGGAAATTTTGACACATTACCTCATTTATCATGAAACTAGTGATGAATATAACTTGCAACATAAGAGATTTATATCATGTGGAACAATTTCGTATTCGAGCAAAAATTTCATGAACATATAGCTACAGGTTTGTTACAATTAAAAATTTAAAGTTACAATTTTGTCACGCTAGGATTTCTGTCACAAAAAATTGACCACAATTCACTGATAATTCTATTCAATCATCGAAGAACTCAAGTGTCTTCATAAACATTTGACAATGCCTTAAACGAACTATATAATACAAATGTATGTCAAATTTCCCATTTCTCTTCTATTTTTCTTTTATTTTCACATTTCTTGTCAATTTGATTCATGCTAATCACAAAGTACAAATATAATAGGAGTTGAAAAATAAATCACATGAAAGAGTTTGGTGAAAATAAACAATTTTTTCCATTAATTTGTTTTCGCTAGGATTGTGGCAGAATTTTTCTCAATTCATTTTCTTTTATAGGTGAAATTTTTTCATAACAGTATAATATAAAAAGTTTAGCACTAAATTATGATTATTAGGTGGAAATAAACTGAGTAATTAGTCTATTGATTATTGCTTTGCCTTTTCATTTTATATTTTTACCTTTTTTTGAAAAATAATAATAATAATTGGTCAAACTTGTAAGGGGTGTTTGGTTGGGTGGATTTGGATGAAATGGAATGGATTCTAGACATTCTAGTGTTTGGTTGAGATATTTTGGAATGGATTTAAAATTCATCGGAATTCTCATTCCACCCCAACCCCCTGGAATCTCATACCCACCTCCTCCCCTGGATTCAAACTCCATTCCTTTACGTTTATTTTTCTAATGAACCCAAACATGTTTTGAAAGGTATAGAGTTGAAACCCCATACCACTATGGTTTCTCATTCCAATCCATTTCATTCCTAAAGGTGAACCAAACGACCCGTAAATGTAGTGGATTACATGTTATTAAATAACTACTCAATTTTGGCTTTTTTATGTACTTCGTCTTTTCATTTTTAATTTTTACATTTTTTAAAATAAAAAATAAAAAATTGATATATCATATCAATTTAGAGTGCCAAATACTTGTATCATTCTAATACTACTCAATCTAGAATTTGTATGTTATTATATAAAGTAGATTATATAGATATATTCATATACGAAGTATAATATATTATTCTCTTGTACTATTAATGTGGATAACACTCAACATGTGGTAGTTCGGGGTTTCTTCACAATTAGTACGGTGATCATGCCCATCTTATTTATATTAATGTTAAATCATTTCTTGCATTTTCCTTCACCCACGTCACCTCAAACATGCCCTTTTCTTTTCTTTTTTCTTTTTTCTTTTAACAAAAAACATGGGACCCGCCAAAATACAAATTGGTTTAATTCCAATGTAAAAGTAAAAAGTTTAACTTTTCGACAAAATAAATTTATTGATTAGAAACGAATACGGAATTAATTACAACAAAAAAGTTCAGTACAATTTTTTGCAAAAGTATATAATATATAATACTTTAAAATAATAACTAAAATAAAATACAATGAAATACATGAACGGATACAATTTACAATTTACAACATTGTTACAAAAAATACAAAATGTATATAAATATATGATTATCTCATTTTTAATTTATGTTCAATCACATATACCGTTCCAAATGTCATGCGTAATATTTATGGTCAACCAAAAAAATTAAAAATTAAAAACTCACATTAAACAAGGCTTCTTTTTTTTTTTGAAAATGTGGGACCCGCCAAAATACAGATTGATTTAATTTCAACGTAAAAGTAAAAAGTTTACGTTTGATTAGAAATGAATACATAATTAATTACAAAAAAAAAAAATCAGTACATATTTTGCATAAGTATATAACTAAAATAAGAGGCTTTGTATAATATTTATATTGATAATTTTATCAAAAAATTTGTTATAATACCAAGTTTAAATGAAAACAGGTATAACTATAACATGTATTAAGACAATTTAAAAATTGTACGGGTTAATATTTAAATTGTCTTATAATCTTATCTATATTAATAAAGACACATTTAATAAATTCTGGTGAAGCCACCTCATTAATCCATCATTTTATCTTTTTTTTTTTAATTCAATTATGGTGGGACCTGTATTGTTGTTTACTGAATTAATTATCGAATAAACGTTTGCGTTTCATTAGTTGTGTTATTGTAACATCCCGCATTTTCGTAAACAATATTTTAAAGGTTTTAAGTTCAAGCTCGAGAGATAATGTATATTTCGTAATTTTTGGAATTTTATTTAAACAACTGATTAATTTATATGAGAATATTTTTAAAGTTAAATAAGATTTTATTTAATTGCGTAATTTACGTCTTAACAATTTAATTTCATAGTCCGGAATTTTTTTATATCGTCTTAAGTTTATAGTGACCTTAAGTCGGTGTTCTTAGCTTAAACTGTCTTAAAACTTGTCTTATGGACCTAACTTGTTAATGGACCCATTTTTCCTCTTTTCCTCACAAAACCCTAACCCCTTCATCCTCTACCTCACTCCTTCATTTCAATTTTCAGATTTGCAAACAACAACAAACACCATTCTTATAAATTTCTCCCTCAATCTTAAAATGCTCATAGAATCTCCGTTTCTTATCCGATTGAGACGACTTTCGCGGCCACGGATTCCTCTTCTCGCTCTCCTTCTTTCTAGGTAAGTTTTATCTCATAATATTTCCGTCAAAATTTCGGCCTGCTCTTGTAATTTCGAAACTCGTGATTAGTTTTGACGTTTTGTCGTTTTAGGCGGTGTTTGTGTTAGCCGGAAGAGGACTTGGTGATTATTGAACAAGATCTCGAAGGTTTCGCTAAGTGAAGGTGACGATAATGAGAAACTCGGCCTTTATTGTTAAAATAGCATGTTCTTGGTGTTTAAGATGAAAGTTTCTGATTTTGATGATGTTTGTTGTTGTTTAGGACTTAGAAGCATGTTAGGTTTTGATTTAAGTGACATTCACATGTTTAGTTTGGTATTCATATGATTGTTTACTCATTTTTCAGATTTCATGTTCTTAAGACGAATACAAAGATTGTTCATAAATTGGGTTTTGATTGTTCAATAATCATGTTTGATGTATATTTGGGATTGTTATGGGATTATATGTGCTGGTAGGATAGATTTATGGCTTGAAATAATAGTGTAAAATCATTTATCGAAAGTTGGGTTGAAATGGCGAATTGTAGGAATTTTCTGAACAGTCCTGGTGCGTGTTCAGGCGCAGGCTGCGCAATTCAGGCGCAGCTGCGCACCCTATTGCGCAGGCTGCGCAAAAACCGCTGTAGCTTTCAATTGTTCAATTGTTTTCGTGATTGTTTTCGGGACTTGTTTCCCAATTATTTAAGTGATGTTTAAGTAATGTTTATGGATATATTTACTTGGTTTTAAATGTATGTTTGAGCTAAGTAAGGTTTAGCAAAGTGGTTAGCTATTTGCCTCATGTTAACCCTTTTAATCGCTTGTGGTAAGGTTTTCTCTCTAAGTTGTTCTTTGTGCTTAAGTATCATAGTTGTGATGTTTAAGGTCATGGTTATTGGGTAGTTAGCAAGCAACATTTTAGGATGTTGTTTATTTAGCCAAGTGGGTTATCATGTTTTAGTAATGGGTAGTTGGTAATCAAAGTTTAGAATGTTGTTCTCCTCTTAAGTTAATCTTATCCTAGGTTTGTAAAGAGACCTAGTGGACCTAGTTAAGTGTTTAATGACCCTTAGACTTGTGGAATGAAAGTCTTCAGTTAGTCATAATTGTTGTTGAACTTGGTTACCTTTTGCTTATGTGTGTTTGAGATCCCCGGAGGATGGGCGACACTATATTGGGTTCGGGAATGGAGAGAGGATAAAGACCCCCCGGTCGGGTAACCGAAAGGGAAACCGGCTCTCCCTCAACTTAGTTCCCGGGGTCAATTAAGTGTTGGTTAAAGATATAAGAGATAAGAACTAAAGTTTAGTTTTAAGTTGAATGTTTATAGTGATGCGTATTAAGTTATGCGTTAAGATGTCGCCTCTAAACTTAGTACGTAGAATGTTTGTCATATATAAGGGTATGCGTTAAGGTGTCGCCTCTGAGCCCTATATGTGTTTGTTTGTCGTGTATGGAGGTATGCGTTAAGGTGTCGCCTCTGAGCTCCATACATGCTTGATTGTCGTGTCTAGGCCATGCGTTGAGTTTTCGCCTCTGAGCCCAGGCATGTTTGTGTGATCGCGTCAGGACATGCGTTGAGTTTTCGCCTCTGAGTCTGACGAGTAGAGCAACTGTACGACGGGGCAGTCAGGTTGTCATACCTTACCTGGAGTGCAGGTGTTTGGTGCTAGAACATGCGTTGAGTTTTCGCCTCTGAGTCTAGTATCTTGTGATGTAGTAGGGGAACATGCGTTGAGTTTTCGCCTC
Organism: Silene conica; assembly: GCA_029255685.2. Lineage (NCBI taxonomy): Eukaryota > Viridiplantae > Streptophyta > Magnoliopsida > Caryophyllales > Caryophyllaceae > Silene > Silene conica. The sequence continues at coordinate 30,063,719 of CM055317.2, read as the reverse complement.
TGAGTTCCTTACTTTTGATTGTGAATTGAGTGCTAGTCCATGCGTTGAGTTTTCGCCTCTGAGTCTAGTATCTTGTTGATAGTCGGTCCATGCGTTGAGTTTTCGCCTCTGAGTCCTTGCTTGATATTGTGAACTTGGTATCTAGGTTATGCGTTAAGATGTCGCCTCTGAACCTTTATACTTGCTAAATGATTGGTATGTAGGTTATGTCTTAAGTTGACCGCTGAACCTTATATTTGCTGAGTTTATCTGCTTGCCTAGAGTTGGTACAGTGTCAGATATAGATGTTGATAGTGATGAGTTTGATACTTTGACTTTGATGTTGTTCATCCAAGGTATTGGATGACTCTTTAGTCAGTTTTGTGAATGGTTTGGACTGAAAGACCCCCCGACCGGGCAACCGGTAGGGAAACCGGCTCTCCTTCCAAATAGTTTCCGAAGTTGGTTGAGAGTCGTGCATTAGTGATTGCATGATAGTATGAGATTCAGTTGATGAGATATTTATACTTCACATGTTTATATATGTTGGAGTATTCTGTTTGCTTTGCTTGTTACGTGTCGTTACAAAAGGTGGCTAGGAGAACTCTAGTCACTCCCCACTGATTGTGGCGTACATATTTACATGTATGTAGGTACATGACAGATGGTTGGCAGAGGGTTGCGTGGAGCTAGCGAGCGATGATCCTATTCATCGATTGACTTACACGTTTACGTTAGCTAGACTTTAGTTTACATTTCAGTTTTGAGTGCCTGTAGGGATGTGCCATCCCAGGCTGTTTGTATTTATATTTTACTTTTAGTTTCAGTTTTAATTTACCTCGCATGTTAGTTATGTTAAAAAGTTTAAATTCCGCTGCATTTTTAGTACTTTGTATGTTTATTATTTCCGCTTTCGCGAGGGGTTTTACAGTTATTATTACGTACTAATTCCGATTTATTTCGTAAACAATAATTTATACGTAAACGATTATATTTATAACGTCTAACTTATATATTATATATTAAAATATATTGTTGTCGATTTATACATAATTATTAAATAATGAGTTATGACTAACAATTAATATTACAATAAATAATACAAAATAATAATAAATAATACAAAATAATAATAAATACTAACCAAAATTACAGTAATTGATAGAAAAATGTAACAAAATACAGTAAATGATAGAAACACGATCGAAATTTCAAGTATAATTTTCATGATAGTACTAAACTAAAATAGAAATAAGAATGAATTAAAATAACAATAACGTCAAAAAAAATACTTACAATGTCGATGATATTACAAAAATCTTAATCAATTATAGATATAGCCTAAAATTTTATTATTAAAAATATATTCGTATTATTAATAGAAGTATTTAAAATAACAATATTATATTAAAACGACCCCGTTCAAAAATGCACGGGACTAGTATGACTACATTAGCACGACACTACTTTTCTCCTTTTTGTTTCGATAAGTATTCTTTTCTTACTTTGTCCTTTCATTCCAACACAAATGACATTAGCAATCGACTTTCAACTTCGAACCTCCAAAATTCACCGTCAAACTACCGTCAATGCCGCCGGAAACGTAAGTTATCCTACAACTTCGGCTAACTTTCTCCGGCTACCACCGCGTCGCTTCACCGTAACATCCGTCCAATCGTCGGAAAATGTTGCGTCGATCTCATCCGACCCGTCAGTTTCGTCGCAGTTCACCACATCCGTAGCATCCCCTTCCCTTCAACTCACCCTCACTCAACGTCACTTTACCGTGTTAAATGTCGCCGCATGTGCGGTAATATTTCATTTTCATTTAGGTTGTGATTATGCTTTTTGTTAATTACATTTTCTGCATTGGCATTGTTTTTTTTTTTGTTTTCTTCATATTTTTATTTGTAATTGCAGGTTGCGATATCGGCGACATGGCTATTTTGTTCCTCAATTCCGACGCTACTGGTTCGTGCATTAGTATCATATATATTCATTTGATTTTGTATCATTTTGTTTGGTTTTACCGCAATTATTGTGTAAGAATGTCTTTTAAAAACACTCATTTATTCACAGTAATAAAGGAGTGTTTGGCCGATAAAAGTGAAAATTCTCAATCAATCCCTCCTAACAGGGGCGAACCACAGGATGGTTTATTGTATTGTACATTTAGGGGACGTTTGATTAGGGAAAGGAAAAAGAAATCAGAATAGGAGGGAGAAAGGTAAGCGATTACCTAAAACCTAATTTGTTGTTTGGTTACAGAAAGGGCACCCACCCTCACTCACTCCTACCACTAACACACACCATCACAAATAACCCCTTAGCGGCGGCGATGGGGTGAGGGTGTCATGCCGGTGGTGGTGGGTGGTTAGTGTGGTGGTAGTCGCAGGTGTGCTGATAGGTGAAGAAAGTTATTGAAGGATAAAATGAAATCTCATACTCTAGGAGGTTTCATTCCCTTTGTCTGGGTCAAACAAACACCAACAAAGGTAATGGGTAACTTTGTTTTCCTTTTCCCTTCTTATAGACCCAACCAAACACCCCTTAATGAGATACCATTTACTTATTTGGGTAGTTAAAAAATCCGTCTTCTAAACCAGTTTTTTTAAGTTTGGATTAGCGGCCACTACCCCTTGCTATAATGTAGGTTCGCCTCTGCCTTATAATATCTCACGCTACTCAAAGGAGCAAATCAAGCTCCAAATTATTCTAATTGATTTACTGCATTTATTTGTATATATTAGTTACCTTCTATGTGCAAAATATGTAATCGTATAATTTAGGCAACGTATCTTATGTCTTTGTATATATATTAGTACCTTAAGTCTCTATACATTATCACAAATAATATCAATTCATTCTGTTCTTATATCTTATATGGTATCAGAGCTTCAAAATCCTTAATCATCCAATTTTTTTCTTCTCTTCTTCCACTTCGTCTTCTTCCTTGAGCATGGCCATGAACGCCATTACCGTACCCAATTCCACCGATGCCTCACCTTCCCTTCTTTTGGTTAACCTGTCACAATGCATTAGAGCTGTCTAAATGTGGGTTTGGGCCGAGCATGAGCTGGGTTGAAAGGGAAAAGTATGACCTATGAGACTATAGCGGGCGGGTTGGGCCAAAATAGCGGGCCACTTATCCTTCCCTTACCCGCCCAACTGCTAAATTCGGGCAACCCGTGGGTTGCCGGACTCCTATTTTTCTGTGAACTTCTGAGAAATAATTAATTAAGTAACTAACAATGCGATAAACTTGCAAAGCCGATATTGAATTAAGTTATTGATTTTTAACACCAATACACAAAATAGAAGAACGGCGGATGGGCCAACCCGTTTTGCATTTCTCTTGTCCGTGCCCGACCCATTTACTAAAACGGGTTGACCGGGTTAGCTTGGGCCATTTTTCCAGAAAAATGATGTCCAAACCCGGTAAAAATTTGGGCCGGATGGGTTGGGTTTTCGGACGATACCGCCCATGAACAGCTCTACAATGCATCTCTCTCACCTCAACTACATATTCCCAATGGGCATTCCAGGGCAAGCACATCACGTCTCTAATACCGCTCCTCCTATCACCATCACGGTGGGCGAAATAGAACAATAAAACCCAGCCTATGAATTCGGGTCTCGTCAAGACCGAGACCAACCCCTTCTCGGTCCCTAGTGGGTACCCTTGACTCTTACATTGCTCCACTCGTCCTTGATACCACCACTTCTCGTGAAACTTGGGATCTTCTACCTTCCACCCTTGGCAAAATATATCGTGGACGTATCCTTCAAATCAAGGATCTTCTCGCTTGCAATAGCAAACATGATATGTCCATCTCCGAGTATATAACCGCCATAAAAAAGTGTGTCGTAGAACTCGCTCAATTGGGACACAAAATGGACACCGATGATATCACCTCCAAGTTCCTACGTGGGCTCGATTACAAACTATATTAACCCGTCATCAATGGAGTTAACGCTCGCGATCTACCCATACCGTTTGAGGAACTCTATGAGAAGCTTATCCAACATGAATTGTTCATCAGACAAACCACACCTACCTACCTACCACACCTGAACCATCTCCTACCTCCTTTCCTGCCTCACCTGGCCCATCTCCTTCCTCCTTTCCTGCCTCGGCTTATGCCGTTCACCATCGCTCATCTTCACAGCTTCACAGCCAGCCCAATCGTTATGCACTTATACCCCTCGGCCTACCATTGCCCTTCTTCCCACACCAACACCCAATCTCACGCCAGTCAAAGGAGCTAATCAAGTTCCAAATTATTCTAATTGATTTACTGCATTTATTTGTATAGATTAGTTTGATACATGTGGACTTCTAGCCTTTGATGTTTTTATTACGTTTTCTAAAAATATTTATGTTTGGATTTGTTACACTTTTTCCTCCAAAACTCTTATTTTAATTTTTACTTCGTTTCTCAAAATCACTTTAAACTTTATTCTTGATTTATTTATTTTTTGGGTTTTTACACATGTGATAAATTCGATTTAAAATTTATAAAACCCCTTTGCCTTCCATTTTTTGTTTCACTCCATTTCCGTTTTTTCTTCTTTTCCTTCTTTTTTCTCTTGTTGAGATGAGAGTTCACTCATGACGGTTCCAAAGGATGATTCATGTCAGCCGACCCCAAAACATTTTGGGACTAAGGCTCTGATGTTGTTGTTGTTGTATTTGTATAGATTAGTTACCTTCTATGTAAAATATGTAGTCGTATAATTTAGGTAAGTATCTTATGTCTTTGTATATATATATTAGTAACTTAATTCTGTATTCATTATCACAAATAATATCAATTCATTCCATTCTTATAATCTTATAAAACGGACAGTCTCTTATTCTATAATTTGTGTTACTTTTGTGATAAGTTTAGTTTAACTTATCGCGCTTTGAATCATCACCTTTGTGGTGCGAGTATGTGATTATGATGTGGTGTTATTGGTATTTGGGAATGCACGTAGTTTGGGGTATGCTTCAGTTTTATGATCATATAGTTGGACTAAGGCATCAAATATGTTCTTCTGTTTTATGAATTACACACTAACCTGTTGTCATGTAAGTCATGTAACTGTTGGATTATACTATTGAGTATTGATAGGTGGCAAATACTATCATTCGAGCGGGTGGGTTGAGGCTACCGCTTGGGATTATAGTAAACAGTCAATCAGCCGAACATAAATTGAGGAAGAACTAGAAAGGGAGACTGAAATTGCTCGTACAATATTAAAATTACTTTGAGAAATGGCCTTGATGATTTAGTACTTTGTGGAATGGAAAATTTATAAGAATCAATACATGATTTTTGTTGAAGTTAGCAACAAGATGTTTTTTTAGTGCACTCTGTAGTGTAATTATTGAATGGAGTGTCATCTTGATGATAATTGAAATGTTAATACTTGCTTAAGTATAGGCCTTATGGTTGTGAGTGATAGGAAGCTGAACTCCTTGCGTATTAACTATCGCTAGTCAGTATATGGTTATTTAATTGTTATCTCGGTTGCTTGGCCTGATTCGATGATGGTTAGATGGTCGCCAGTGTTTTGGAAATGTCATACTAATTGCTAAAAGATTGATTCGGAATGTTCAAGGCCTTTAAGAGAGCAGCAGAATCACTGGAGAAATTGTTGGATGTTACTAGGGAAGAACTTCCCGACACAATGGCAGCAGTTCGCTTATCTGGTATGGAGATCAGTGACTTAACCACGGAGCTAAGTGACTTGGGGTGAGTAATTGTTTTCACTTTTAACTGTTTTTATTTATCTTTGGAGTTGGATTAAACTCGTCTAGATTCTACAATTCCTGGAATATGTTTTGTATCTGTTCAGTCGTAACTAGTTGTGATTCCACAAGGTGCAGTTGTTAGTCTTGGAGCGCTTTTTATGACGTTAATGGTAAACATCCAATATTGCCCCTTGTTAACTAAGTGTAATTTTGATTCGTCTCAGTTACCTCCTCATCTGGTCATAGTCAAAGCGTAAACATGTAACATGTTACTTCATCACTTCTTAAATCTAACATTTAGTCAAAATGGGATGGCGGAAGTCGATGATTCAGGTTTATTTTTCTGAATCATTTGACTTGAGGCTTATAATATTCCAGGCTGTAATTTTGATGAGAGTGATTACTAACTTTCTTGGATGTCTTACAATATTGACTAGAAAAGAAAGAACTGAAATTTAAATTGAATAACAACTGAATAACTGATAAATTGAGGCTTCATAAATGCTTAATAATGTTTGATGAATTTGTCTCCACGTACCTGTTACAAAGTTATATTTGCAATATAAGATTGTGTTTTCTTTAAATGCCATCTGGGTTGTTTTTAGTCAGGGGGTAACTCAAGGCGTTAAGAGATCAACAAATGCTGTGCGCGTGGCAGAAGAAAAATTGCGTGAATTTGCAAACTCGACTTCAAAAGGTTGACTTGTTGTATTATTGGCTATGTGCTAGTTAACTCAATTACATGAGATTATCACTTGAAAATATCACTTCATCTTTACGTTGTTAGCATCAATGCAGGAGGTCAACAGCCAAGCAACCAAAGCTGAGCCTGCAGTAGCGAGAACTGCAAGAGGCATACGAGAGGGAATTGTAAAAAGCCGGGCAGTGCAGAATATGGTGTTTGCGCTCTCCAAATTTTCTACATTGGTTGTCAAGTATATTTCAAATAGATCCAGAAAACAGCCCTTGAAAAACTAATGAGAGTGGTGAGGCCATATTGAGATTATTGACTATCGCTTCTGTATAATTAGTGTTCAATGTTTGTCATGGTTCATACTGTTATCCCCACATAGGTAGTACTCCGCGTAGTCCGAACTTTTCTTTGATGTAAAGAAGCTATTTCGTGTCATATTTGCTGTGTTTACGGAAATTGTTGTAAGAAACAGATTAGTTTGATTATCAAATACCCTCACTACGAAAATAGTGTTCTTTCGGTCTCATGGAATAGGGTGTAATGAATCAGGACTCACAGCTCATGACTCATGATTCATGACTCATTTTAGAATTTGATGCTTTAAAAGAAGCAAATATTGTAAATTGTCCTACGTTAAGTTGGAGCATATTTTTAAGTTGAATATGCATTTTGCATGATTGACTTATGTGTTTAACGAGTCGATTGTGCATTCTTCCATACTTACAACGTTGATAATGTAGTATCTAAAAAGTAGCTCTCACGACACTGATTTTGTGTTTTATCATACCTTTTTCATCAATATATAAACCCGGACTCTACCACTAAAAAATATAACAAAAACATCTCGACTTTATTCTCTTTAAATAACTTTCCTAAAATCTGTAGAGGTCCTTTGGTAATGTTCTTGACTAGACTCAAATTGTGTCTTCGTCTACACGGAAAGTACAATGGTTGTGTAATCCAGAGGGGTCGATTGTCATGAGGTCGTTTGTAGAGTACGAGGCACATTCGACTTTAGGACAGTGACATTGTCACGCCACAATCTTCTCTCTCATTCAGATAAGTTCTCTCTTCCCCTTCTACTTTATATCAATTTTGTCTCATATCCATAATTATTTTGATAATTATATAATTTGCTTAATACAAAAATAATTTATTGATAATGTTTGCTACTAGTTCTACTCTATTTCCTACAGTCTAAAGTCGAATTTTCCTAAGTTAATGGCTAGTAATGACGACTGATACTTTTTTACGTTTTGACATTTTTGTGAATTCATAGTTACTTAACATTGGTAATTTATGGTTAGTAGACTATAACAATTGAATTCATAGTTACTTAACATTGGTAATTTATGGTTAGTAGACTATAACAATGTTCGATATTGTTTTTATTTTTTTGGGTCAAATATTCAATTTGGAAAGTTCAACCACACGTGCGGTGATAAAACTGTGACAGCATTAGTCTGGTGCATAAGCAGCATTCCGACACAGAGAAAGGATATGCTGACTGATACTGCAATTCAGGAAGGAACATTCAGGTGGAATGCAGCACGTGGGAGTTCCTGTGACATCACACACTACACATGGGATCCTAACCAACTCTGACAGCTAGTTATTTGGGCAGAGGAAAAGGACAAATCAAGAAAGATTCCATCAATTAGCAGAGTCATGCAACTGAATTAGGATAATTCTATTTCTGCATTTTAATTAAATCTATATTTGTCTTTTATGGATTGCTCCCGCCTCCAAGGAACCTTTGCTATATAAGCAGGTTCATGCATTTGTAATCAACACCCTGAATATCAATATTAATCTCATTTCCCCTCTTAATTCTCTCCTTTGCTTAATTCTCAAGTGATTATATTCATTGCGGAATTTAGTGTTTTTAGCCTATCAGTTGAAAGATTATTGAACAACTAAGTCGTATCAAGTGGTTATCAGAGCTTTCCTTCCTTTTGACCTGTGCAAATTTTATATCACAATTAGAGAAAATCCAAAAAAAATACAACCTTTTTTTCCTACCACGCCTAAAACTAACCAGACACACCAAGAACTTAATTACAATTCCTAAAATCATTACTAAACTCAGGAATCACAATATTATCATGACTAATTAAGCTGGAGAATTTGAGCAGGAAGCTCCATCAGCGGCCGGTTTCAAAGCACTTCAGGAGCAGGTGAAAGCCCTCACCAAACAGATGTCTAATGTAGCATTTCGTCTTGACAGTAAGAATGATAACACTCTTTCCTCCTGATACGTGTCGTTATGCACCAAAGATAAAGACCTAAGTCTACTAACTAGAAGCTAGTGGAAGTAGGGATCGTATCCACAGGGAGGTAAAATTCCATTTGCGGTCTGAAATTGTTCAGTCACAAAAATGGGGGGTTTTGGATTGGTGAAACTAAATAAACAAGAAAAAAGGAAACAAAGAATAAAAGGAGATGATTAAAAACACGGTTCTAAACGATGTAAAAGGGAATATGCTAGGATTCAGGTCACCGCGGTAGTTCATGTAATATGAAAGTGCTAAGTCAGTCAACTCTATGATAAGGTGGGAACGATTAATATCCTTTCGGTCTGAAATCACCCTAAACTCTCCTATCAATATTTCGATCCACAGATAGGTTATATAGATTGTCCTAAGCAAGCCTACTATACCAATCTTTCGATCCAGGCGGAGTTTTACAGATAAACCGGTCTCATGCATGCATTCAATTAACAGGTTTTATAATTAGATTGCTTATAAACAAACCTCGTCACAAAATAGACTAAACATGTGAATTTTATTACATTATTACCGCGATTCCCTCATCCTAACATATTACAAAATTAGCTACACATGGTTTGGGATTCTAAACTAACCATTGAGATGCGAGAGAAATAAGACATAATAAAAAGATCTAATAAACTAAAAGTAAGGGAGGAGGAATAACAAAAAGAACAAAAGAACAAGAATTAAATTAAAAGGAAGAAAAAAGATTAAAAAAATTCCGAGTATAAGGCAAGAAGAACGAGGAAGAAAAAGGCTTATCCCGAAAGTTACAGTGACAAGAACTAAGAGAGAGATGAAGAGTGGTATGTAGTGTGTGTCTCCTTTTAACCTGACCTCCTCTCTTTTTATAAGAGAGATTAGGTTGAGGTAAAATCTAACCTAGAAAAGCTACACGGAAACCAAGGCTCATTAGTGATTTACTCGATCGAGCTTCAAACCCACTCGATCGAGTAGATTAAGGACCAAGATTACTCAATCGAGTGATTAAGGACGCGATCGAATGGATTACAGATCAAAACCCCTCGATCGAATGGATTACAGATAAAAAACACTCGATCGAATGGATTACAGATCAAAACCCCTCGATCGAATGGATTACAAACTCGATCGAGGACTTCTCAGCGAGTAATTCCTGCTTCGCGCACTGAACTTCAAACGGCTGCCATTTTTTCGTTACTCGCTCAAATCAAGCGTTCTTGGTGGAGTTGGAAATCTAAGAGGATAATCTTTCATCTCCAATTAGAATCACTTGATTATCTATTGTTGAACTCGAGATATGGCTCTCCAAAGTAGGCACCATAAAATTGAAGTTCTTCCTTGTTGGCTTAGCTCCCATTCTTCATTTTGCGCACCTCAAGTAGCCTTTCACCAGGACGACTTGCGCTTCCCAATGCTTATAAGGTCTATTCCAACTTCCATCTTCTAAAAGAGCTCGTTTTGGACAGAAAAGGCATAGTTTATTCATCTTTTGCATAATTCCTACAAAATAACAGAAATAACACCAAAGGAAGAAAAAGGGGGCAAAATGGCACGTAAAGTGCATGAAAATGCATAGAAATGCGTGCTAAATGATGCCTAAAAGTGTATAAAATAAGCACGCATCAAATATCCCCAAACCAAACTTTTGCTTGTCCTCAAGCAAACTAATGCAACTAGAAGAAGAAAACAACTAACTAACTACCTAATGGAATGGAATCGCCTCAGAACCAACTATGGATCATGTCGTTGACCATGCAAATGCAGAAATTAACCAACATAGAGTTCAAAACCAAAAGCAACGAATTCATACATGCAATGAAAACAACTTGGACGACTGACTCGAATGACTTGTGTACTTTGGACTCTCCCGGATCGCTCTTCTCTCAATCAATGGGTAAACATATATGCATAAGAGAGAAGGATAAGAAAATGTAGACACTCTCCTAACTGCGACCAACATATCATGCAATGCAACTAGTATGACAAAAGATTCTAACTACCGTACACATGCACAACAACCTGTCAAAGTCTATCACATGCCGAATACTTACATAAATATGGTTATGTGAGGTAAAATGGGTAAAAGGAGGCAAAAAACTGTATGAGTAAGAGAGGGTAACGGCTCGAGCTAGCTACCAAGACTCAACCAAAAGTGACACCTTCCAAAATACTCAAAAACAATGCCATGCTCGGCATATCACACAACTAACCCCGGAACTTGAATCGGTCACACAATCATGCTTAGCAAACACTTTCTTTTTCTTTTTTCTTTTCTTTTTCTATTCCCAAAAAATGTAAGTAAGCACGGGAATCATTTTTCTTTTTCTTTTCTTTTCTTTTTCTTTCTTTCTCTTTTTTCTTTTCTTTTCTTTTGCTAAGTTCATGACAAAAAAATCATACATCCGAATTCAAGTTCCAAATTTTCAAATACCAACTCCGAAAATAAGGATCAAACCAAAAACGATACAATGAAAATATACCACAAAACAACACTTCGGCTAGCTCGACACAAGGTAGGCTAAATCTGGGTGTAGTTTATAGGTCAACTGGCAGTTTTTTTTTTGGCTAAATGTGGAGTTATATGGGTATGATGAGAAAAGGGGAAATGCAAGTACTCTCCTAACATGTGATACCAACCACAAACCATGCGTGCAGGCAAAAAGCAATCAAAAGTCATACATGTGAATGCAATGATATGAAGGGAGTACTACTCTCAATCCTAGATAAACTGGTCATGGATGTCACCAGTTATGGCTCTAAAAACTCAGAAAGTATGTGCAGTTTGCCAAAAACAAGTCAAGTCAAGTTCAGAAGGGTCCAAGTGTAATTCCCAAAACAGAATTCGAGACATGCTATATGGTTTTTACAAAATGATGATGAAAAACTGCAAAAGACAATCAACTCGAAGATCCTAGAAGGCAATATCATCACAGAAAACTCCATTCCGACTCGACTATATGCAAAAGTAAACGTGCATTTTTTTTTGGAAAGCAAACATGAAAATAAAGACATGAAAAAGACGTGAATGCAAGCAAAATGAAAATGCAGACGCAAAAGGATGCATTACCCTCCCCAAACCAAAATAGACAATGTCCTCATTGTCTTCGTAGCACATAACAACACAGAAGAGGAAAGGGGATAGACAGCCTAATACATGTTTGTAAGGGAAATTGTATAAAAAGAAAGCTAAATGCAAAAGATGGAAAAAAGGAAATAGGAACTTACAAAATGCGCGCTTCTCCAAACCAGAAGCTGAAACAGGCGACATTTCACACGATCCAGTAAAATAGTACTACTCGATCGAGTTACGCTGCGTCTTTGATCAGTTCTCTTTACTTCTTTATTCTTTTCCTCTTTCGTATGCATCGTGTTCCTGCAAAAAACACCAACTACATGCAACGATGCAACTACGAAAACTCAAAAATTGTCTAAAACGCAAAATGAAGAAGTAGAAATTCAATTGTCTATTACACTTCGCACGGGGTTGCAAACCCGGCTTTTATTAGAATAAGTTTAAAATCCTATAACTAGGCTTCTGACTGAATGCAGTCACTTCAGCGGTCATCAGATTCACCACTAGCCTCCACAGTACAGAAATAGAAGAGCAACGGCTCACCACAACATTGACCACACCATTTCCGACCCTCCATCGCAGCTTCGTCTTGGGTGGAACATAGTTTTCAAATCCCCCTCCAGGGTCTACTGATCTGTCCAGACCTGTGTAAGAGGAAACAAAGCGATGTTCCCCCAATTTGCTCCCAGATTGGGGCGGAGGTGTCAAAACAACAGTAGAAAATGATTTGACGGAAGGGATAAAGGATATTCTATCAAAAACAACAAGAGGAATAGCATTACCGTCTATTGAATAGGAGCGATCGGCGTTTACCTTCTTATTATCACCCAAAATAGTTTTGGGTGATGAATCATTGATCACGGCAATCACTGTACTCTATCGAGCCTGGATATCACTCGATCGAATAACTTCCTGGTCAGCAGCAGTCGATCGAACACTTTCCTCATCAGCATCACTTGATCGAACAATCACCTTATTCGATCGAGTATTTTCCTCGCCCAAACCACTCGATCGAGCAGATTCACCTGTAGCTAGAATGTTCAATTGAAAAGTGTTAATGCCTCCATCTTCTATGCTCTCATCTACTTCCATGAAGTCAAAGAGGGGATTTGGTATCATCTCGATGTTGATTATGTCCTCAAACATGGGATTCTCAAAGCAAGAATCCCACGAGAAATCATGTTCTTCATTTTCAATGTTGACATAGTGAGGTAGGGCATTATACAAGAAGTCATCATCTTCCTCAGCAATGGAGCAATAGGTGCAGTTTGATCTACCAAATCATTCGTGGAATAATCCAAAGCTAATTGAGAGACTTCAAACCCAAGTCGCTTAATTGAAGCTTCCTTTTCCCGAATTTGAGTTGCCAAGGTTTCGATCAAAGGCTTCAGCTCGCTAATGTCCGGGTTTCCTTCCTACCCAAAATCTTTTTCTTTTGATGAAGTACTCGATCGAGCACTTCCAGCCATAATATCACTCGATCGAGTGATCTTGTTCTCTTCATTAATCGATCGAGTAAGTGGCCTGGTACTACTCGATGTAGAACATTTCTGTCAACTTTCCTCGATCGAGTGATTGGTGCAACTCGACCGAGGTCCTCCTCAGCAATATCACTCGATCAAGAATTTGAAGTACCTCGATCGAGTGATTGTCCACCATTTTCCCTCGATCGAGTTGAATGATTCACTCGATCGAGTGTTTCCTCTCGTACAACAACATGAACATTGGGATTAATGTTTTCAGTCTGAAACAGTAATCGTTCCTTCTGTTTTGCGGCTTGCATAAGTGGGTAAAGCTCGTCAAATGAGGCTCCTTGCTTCTTAGAACTACTATGCTTCTTGTCTTGTTCCCTTGTCTTGTCCTTTCGTGAGTTCACATCACTACTTTCTTATTGAAGAGTAGCTTCTGTATGAACCGTAGGTGGAAGAAGAATGTCCCGTTTCCTTTGTCTGGTTTGTGTTTTAACCTCAGAGGGTGTAAGCCAGAAGTGAATAGGGATGCTAGGGCGCTGTTTGGTTGTTTGCTCTTGTCTTGTTGTCTTGTGTTCTTGTCCGGTAGTTTGTTAAGAGAGGTAGGGTGTAAACCCGAGAGGAGGGAGGATTTTGTATTAGGATGTTGTGGTCTTGTCTTTCTCTTTGTTGTCAGATGTGAGGGTCTCTTCTTCCGGGGTGGGGAGGCTAGTCTAATCAGGAGCAGTTCTTGATCGGGCTTTCCGAGGCAGTTTATGAGGCTCAGGCAGAGATGAATCTTTGTGAGCTGATTGAGGCTTCTTCTTCAGAGATGTTGAATCTTTGGGAGCAGTTTCTTCAAAAGAGTTAAACAGGGAAAAGAAGAGGAGGCAATTCTTAGGGTAAGATGCTTATATTGGGGTTGTGATCGGATCCTATGGGATCCTCGTGGGGCTAGGTTTGCTATCCAGTACCCTAGGTACTGGTACTTTTTCTCATTTTCAGCCAAACAAAAAGCAGGTAGATGAACCGCTTCACCACACCTTTCGCAAAATGTCTCTTGTTGCCTCGTAGAAAAGAACATAGGTGGACCCTCCCGAAGCATTCTTAATAAAACCTGTAGGGCCTATCAAAACAGCACTAGGGGAGAAGATAAGAACGGTCTTAAGGAATTAAAAATTCCTTAAGACTAACACAAACTAAACAACCTAATAACGCAGATAAAATAATTGCCTCCCCGGCAACGGCGCCAAAATTTGATGCGTGTCGTTATGCACCAAAGATAAAGACCTAAGTCTACTAACTAGAAGCTAGTGGAAGTAGGGATCGTATCCACAGGGAGGTAAAATTCCATTTGCGGTCTTAAATTGTTCAGTCACAAAATGGGGGGTTTTGGATTGGTGAAACTAAATAAACAAGAAAAAAAGAAACAAAGAATAAAAGGAGATGATTAAAAACACGATTCTAAACGATGTAAAAGGGAATATGCTAGGATTCAGGTCACCGCGGTAGTTCATGTAATATGAAAGTGCTAAGTCAGTCAACTCTATGATAAGGTGGGAACGATTAATATCCTTTCGGTCTGAAATCACCCTAAACTCTCCGATCAATCTTTCGATCCACAGATAGGTTATATAGATTGTCTTAAGCAAACCTACTCTACCAATCTTTCGATCCAGGCGGAGTTTTACAGATAAACCGGTCTCATGCATGCATTCAATTAACAGGTTTTATAATTAGAATGCTTATAAACAAACCTCGTCACAAAATAGACTAAACATGAGAATTCTATTACATTATTACCGCGATTCCCTCATCCTAACATATTACGAAATTAGCTACACATGGTTTGAGATTTTAAACTAACCATTGAGATGCGGGAGAAATAAGACATAATAAAAAGATCTAATAAACTAAAATTAAGGGAGGAGGAATAACAAAAAGAAAAAAAGAACAAGAATTAAATTAAAAGGAAGAAAAGAGATTACATAAATTCCGAGTATAAGGCAAGAAGAACGAGGAAGAAAAAGGCTTATCCCGAAAGTTACAGTAACAAGAACTAAGAGAGAGATGAAGAGTGGTGTGTAGTGTGTGTATCCTTTTACCTTGACCTCCTCTTTTTTTATAAGAGAGATTAGGTTGAGGTAAAATCTAACCTGGAAAAGCTACACGGAAACCAAGGCACATTAGTGGTTTACTCGATTGAGCTTCAAACCCACTCGATCGAGTAGATTAAGGACCAAGATTACTCGATCGAGTGATTAAGGACTCGATTGAATGGTTTACAGATCAAAACCCCTCGATCGAATGGATTACAGATCAAAAACACTCGATCAAATGGATTACAGATCAAAACCCCTCGATCGAATGGATTACAGACTCGATCGAGGACTTCTCAGCGAGTTATTCCTGCTTCGCGCACTGAAGTTTAAACGACTGTCATTTCTTCGTTACTCGCTCAAATCAAGCGTTCTGGGTGGCGTTGGAAAGCTAAGAGGAAAATCTTTTATCTCCAATTGGAATCACTTGATTATCTATTGTTGAACTCGAGATATGGCTCTCCAAAGTAGGCACCAGAAAATTGAAGTTCTTCCTTGTTGGGTTAGTTCCCATTCTTCATTTTGCGCATCTCAAGTAGCCTTTCACCAGGACGACTTGCGCTTCCCAATGCTTATAAGGTCTATTCCAACTTCCATCTTCTAAAAGAGCTCGCTTTGGACAGAAAAGGCATATTTTCTTCATCTTTTGCATAATTCCTGCAAAATAACAGAAAATACACCAAAGGAAGCAAAATGGGGCAAAATGGCACGTAAAGTGCATGAAAATGCATAGAAATGCGTGGTAAATGATGTCAAAAAGTGTATAAAATAAGCACGCATCACCTCCCTTGTTAGATCTCCTACTATTGCATTTCCTACCTTCAATGGTGATGATGTGGATAATTGAGTCTTTAGATGTGGCCAGTTCTTTACTGTGGCTGACATTGATGAATTTTAAAAAGTTACCTATTCATCTGTTCACCTAGAAGCCAGGGCATTGGCTTGGCATCAGACCTACACAAAAAAATAGAACCTCCATCATACCCCTGGGATAGGAGGAATACAAGTTAGCCATTAAAGCCAGGTTTGGTGATCCCTTTGAGGATCCTATGTCTGAAATGTTGGCATTAAGACAGACTGATAATGTCAAGACCTACCATGATGCCTTTGATTTGATTCTCGGCAAACTTAACCTACCACAATCTTATGCATTAAGCTGTTTTATATCTGGCCCAGATGAAAAAATCTCCTCTGTGGTTAGACTCCTCAAACCAAAAACTGTGCAAGAAGCATATGGACTAGCCAAACTACAAGATTCCTCCCTGCAACTCAACACAAAAAACCCAAAAACACCTACACCACCCCTTCTTCCCAACCCCCCAAGACCTTTTCAAAATAAATTCCACAACCAAAATAACCAGAAAAACAACACAAACACCCCCCCTCACACTTCCAGGTTTAAGCCGTCTAATGCTGAAATTGAAGCCAAAATGGCCAAGGGTCTATGTTTTTATTGTGATGACACTAATGAGAAATACACACCCCAACATGTTTGTAAGCATAAAAAGAGAACACTGTATTCTTTGGAGCAAGAGGAAATTGTGGAGGGAACTGTGGATAAAACTGATGAGGAGCATGAGGAAGGATAGATTGCACAGATCTCCATCTATGCCCTAGTTGGAAGGTACCACTGTCAAACAATGAGATTGCATGGTCAAATAGGGAGAAAAATTCTGAGTTTATTGGTGGATAATGGGAGTTCTCATAACTTTATAGATATGGGAATAGCTGCAAGGTTGGGAATGGTCCTGACACCCATAGAGACTTTTAATGTCTCAGTGGCTAATGGAGGGAAGCTGACATGCTCCCACCAGGTAACCCAGTTGAATTGGAAGATCAGGGATGTTAATTTCATAACAGACTTTTTTGCTATTCCTTTAGGTGGGTGTGATGCAGTTTTGGGAGTGCAATGGCTAGGGACTCTGGGGCCCATAACCTTGGATTTCAGGAATTTAACCATGGAGTTCACTCAGAAGGGTAAGAAGATCATGGTGAAGGGTGGAAACAAGACAAAAGTTACAGAACCCTCCATGAAATACATGAGCAAAAAGAATAAAAACTAATTTGTATTTATTAATTATTAGAAGATATTATATTTATATATTAATAATATATGGACCGAAATTTCGGTGCACTTGGAAAATTGTTTTTCCGAGACTTATCAAATATTATAATTTAACATATATAAATATGGCAGGAGAATATAATTAATTATCGTATATTTGATTAATTTTAATATCGTATATTAAAACTTATATTACTAATAAATATAACATTTATATTTATTTAGAATTTACAGTTTAATTCATTTCTCCTAATAATCATTTAATCGTATTAAATAATTATTCGTATTATTTCATGACTAATATTTAGTCAATTTAGGCATCTATGTAATATATCAGTATATAATCACATTTCTCGGAACCATCCTATAGGTGTGACCGATAGGGACCAACTAATCACCGCCATCAATATGACAGTAACGTCAAACTTCTAGCAAAGCCAACCGTTACTGATTTACGTTAATTAGTTGATAAATATACAAAGTATCCCTTTGTGATCCTGTAAGAGATTTAAATTGTAGTCGCACTAACTGTGGAGGACACGTGCTCCAACAACTAAAGCATAGGTTAACGACTTCTTCTTCTTCTTCTGATTCTTCATTATCTTCAGTATCTAGATCTCCCCAACATGAGGCAAACATTACATTCTTATTCTCGGTTTTGGTCTTTTCTCCTTTGCTTTATCTTTTATTTTATCCCAGATGGGTCAGTCTTTGATCATATGATCATGTTGTCCGCACTTAAAACATCCTCTTTTAAAGAAGGGCTGTTTTGATTAGCTTTCTTTTTATCGAATGTTTTGTTGTTGCTAGGCTTTGAGTATTTTCCTTTGAAGACAACTTTCTTGAATCGTCTTGCGAATAAGACTGTTTCATCTTCTAGTTCTGGTTCACATCCTTCGCTTGTAGATGCTTGTAATGCTACGCTTTTTCCTTTTGAATGATCATCGTCATCCTTGTTTAACATTATCTCATGTGCCATTACAGAACCTATTAACTCTTGGTATGTAACTATTGTGAGATCACGAGCTTCCTCAATGGCGGTGACCTTCGGTTGCCACTTCTTTGTAAGACTTCTAAGAACTCTGCAGACTATATCCTCGGATTCAAACTTCTTTCTGAGGTTTCGTAGTTCATTAATGATACAAGAAAATCGTGCGGACATGTTATCAATAGATTCATTCTTTTCCATAGTGAAAAGTTCATATCTTTGAATTAGCGAATCTATACGATGTTTCTTTACCACGAATGTTCCTTCATAAGCAAGTTCTAGACCATCCCATATTTCTTTGGCTGAATTACAAGATGAGAATCTATCGAATTCAGAGGTCATCATACCGTTTTGTAGTAGACTCATGGCCTTGGAATTTTTCTCAGCAATCTTGTAATTAGCTTCTTCATAGTCACTTTCCATCTTCTCGTACGTTGTTCCATTAGCGGATGCTATCAGAATTTTCTTTGGTCCGTTTTGTATAATTTTCCAGCATTCCCAATCACATCCTTTTATGTAATGGGTCATCATGTTTTTCCAAAGACTGTAGTTCTTCCCATCGAATATGGGACACTTCATATGTTTGGAATCCATAATAGATAGAAGAAGTATATATTATAATCCGTAAATCAATAGAAGGATCGACCTCTAGCGGTTAGGCGATCAAGAGCACGAGGCTCTGATGCCAATCGAAGAGTCTACTGATTCGAATATACTCTACAAGGGGGGGGGGGGGGGGGGTTGAATTGAAAATACCAACTTTTTCGATGTTTGTAATATGTTGATGCGAGTGAGCAAATAATCAAACGAAAACGGTAAACAAGAGAGAGACACGATCTTTTAGAAGTGGTTCAGTTTCACAAGTCGAAACCTACGTCCACTATTCTCGATTAATAAAATTAGTACCTTTCTCCGGATTACAATTTTACTAACCCTACTCGTACAACTAGTCGTTAGTTGTAACTCTACTAAGTATCGTAAAATACTTAACACTGAACTTATTCTCTACCGTGTGCCTTAATCATGCTTTCCTCGTTGCTTCATAAAGTTATAGCTGAGAGCTATAACTCTGAACTAATTCTCTACCAAAGTTATAGCTGGGAGCTATAACTTTAGCCGATAAAGTTCCAACTCAGTATAATTTTGTTACTCGACATCTATCATAACTAATCTTCATAAAGACTACAAGGATCTTGAGATCTTCCATTACTCTTCGATTAATCCAAACTTGACTAATACTTCTTGAATCTTCTTAGTAGAAATCTCTTTTGACTTCTTGTTGAATAACAAGATCCCTTCTTTCTAGATATCTTATTATCTGTATACTTAACACACAATTACATGCAAGAGTATATAATATATGTTGCCTAGACTTGTCATTACTAAAACACAACAATAAACTTCTTATTATATTACTCAACAAGGCATATGCTCTTGATATATCTAAACTTTGATTAAAGTATTTGAATGGTGATAATAATGTTACTATCATTGTTATGCTATTATTAGAATAATTGTACATGTTTATACAATGACATCTAATTTAAAATATTGAAACTTATTAAGACAACTATTCGATGGCGAAGAGGCTTTTTTTTGTTGAATTTCACTATGGGGAAGTGAATCCCTATGTGTTGACAAAATATGGTATATGCTACACAGAGGTAGTAATGACAAGTATAAAACGCTGTGAAATAATGTGGTACCACGTGAGAATGTCGTGCACATTGAAAATGTAACAAGATTTTGAGATCATTCTACCACTGGCGGCCATGGCGGTCATGGTAGAAGTTGGTGCTAGTGTGGCAGCACAAGGGAATGAGATTTAAGCTTATTAAAGAGTAAACTGTGATTGATACCCAATTTAGCCTAGCTAAGGTTACATACGGTCAAATGAAGTCACAACGAACTCGAGATGTAATGTTACAACCATTTCCTTTAAACATGTTATGTGACATATGTTTTTGTTTTTATTTGAAGGCACTATCTTGTGTTTATAAGATTGAGCCACAACTCTTCAAAAATTCATAGTCCTAACCGATAGTTTGTGTAGTCAAACCAGATGAATTTAACTATATGAATGTGAGGGCTATGGCTCTAACCCCAAGAAATCCTTAAGGCTTTAGGATCTCTAGAAGTATTCATGAATTACCAGGCTTCATGTGGAGGGGGGCACTCGGGAAGTCAAAGTAAAACACTTGTGTTTTATATTTAGCGTTCATGGACGGTGCAGATACTAGCCATGATTTGAGATTGATAAGTGCGTATTTGATCTTCTATCAACTCGTTAAAAGGTTAAAGGTTTCATTTCACCTTAAATGACAGTTTTAGGTCATTGTATGCACCGGCTGTTAATTAAAGTCCACAAGACACTAAACATCTAAACTTTAAATCTCCATTGCCTAACATTGTTTTTTTTTCTTTTGAATCATGTGGAGAATTGTTGGATCTGATGCTTCAAAAGAAGCAAATATTGTAAATTACCCCACGCACATTAAGTTGAAGCATATTTGTAAGTTGAATATGCATTTTTCGTGATAGACTTGTGTGGTTACCGAGTCGATTGTGGGATTTTTTACATTTATTGTGTAGTATCCAAAAAAATTACCACTTTACGAGACTTACTTTGTGTTTTACCATACCATTTTCACCAATATATAAACTCGGACTCTACCACTCAAAAATACAACAAAAATATCTCTACTTTATTCTCATTAGATAATTTTCCAAAAATAGGTCCGTAAAGGTCCTTTGGCAATGTTCCTGATTAGGCTCAAATTGTGTCTTCGTCTACACCGAAGATACAATGGTTGTGTAATTCTAGGGTCAATTGTGATGAGACCGTGTGTTGAATATGGGGTAAATTCGACTTTGGGACAGTGACACTGTCACGCCACAACCTTCTATTTTATTCCAATTACTTCTCTTTCCCCAACCACTAGTCCAGTACTCCTGCTCTATTTCCTACACTCAAGACTCATGAGTAAGCCTTGCTGTCATTAGTTGAAAGCTAAATATATTTGAGTAGGGTAATGAAGCGCACAAGGTTGTTGTAAAGTTTTAATGGAGTGATCTTCCCCTTTCCTTTTTTGACTGTCTTTTAGGTAACAATATTATTACACAATTATTGGCAAGTGGGTCAATAATTCATAATAATCAATTTGATTTTAGATAACCCAAGTCACCCCCAAACCCTATTGTTGGTCCCCACCATCCTTTTTATTTGCAGTCACCGCCTTCCCTTCCCCAACCCCCCATGATGGCCACCTTCTCTAACACCTCAGTGCCGTCGTGCCAGGACCCATTTCCCTGCAACCACCAACGCAGTTACTTCTAAGGAGATTGACGTCGAGTAGAGAGGTGTTGAGAGGAAAATAAAGCTGGCAAGGAAGATTCATCAGGGGAAGGTAACTCACAGAAGGGAGGTCGTGTCGAGCAGACATGAGGGAAGGAGAAAGTGGAGCAGAGGCTCCATATTTAAGTGAGACAGGCTGAAAGAGATCAGTGTTGGCGGCTGGTGTGGAGGAGAAGTGAGTGGTTGGCAGGAAATAAGGTTGCAGTTGAAGAGGACAGTGGAGATTGCTGCGCAGAGAGTAGCGGAGTGGTTGGAAGAAAAAATACTAATAATGTTAAGTCTTGATTATTAATTTGGTTATGTTTTTGATCTGAGAAAGTAAATGAGGAGATTGTAAATTGGACCTGAATTATTGAACAAGTCGGTTGAAACACAATAGAATTTTCAGTCGAAGTCGTGCGTAATAAATTGGCTGCTGTTACTGCGTGACTGGCTGACGAACACATTGTTGTTTTGAAAGTAGTGAAGTAGATGATCTAAGTTTGAATGCAGATCTAAAGAGGCTATAACCCTAATAACCTATACAGAGATTTGGTAGCTTCGTCTTTCTGTACTGAAGTCAGCTATTCAGTATGCCGTTTACGTTTTTGTAATTTGTAACCAACTTGTTGGCAGAAGGTGATGATTATGATTATGATAGATGCGAATAAACAATAAACTGACAAGAGAGTGACCCAGTTTTGATTATAATATACATTTCACACTTCTCGTACCGAATAACAATTCATGCATACAAAGTAATGCCAAATTGAAATTAAGTACTGCAAAAGGAAAAGGAAAGAGTGAGTTAATAATAATAAGAGAGAATTAATATGATTATTAAGCTGCGTGGATTTGTCCTCCTCCTCCGGCATGTACTGGTGGCTTTGGTGGCCTTTTCACTGCTCGGCTTGACATCACAATTACCTCTTCCTGAAAACATAATATGAAAACGTATTGACTGTCATATATACGCCTACTTAAATTAGAATGGGGAACGTCTTAATTCCGGGGGGGGGGGGGGGGGGGGGGGGGGGGGGGCTGGGAGGGCGTACTATGTAACTATGGTTTTGATCGCGCTCTAATAACATACTTTTATGAATTTGGTTATCGGAAATTTCAATTAATCGCGGTCTAACTTAACTATGCTGTCCCTAAATGCAGTGATGGCAACAACTGAGATATAATAACATATTCTCTTAATGGAGCAAGTCCGAGACTTGGAGCTAAGCCTGACTTAAGCTTTGTTAGCCAAGTGAAGCATGCTTAAATAAATAAATCCATGTTAAATACTACAGTAAGCTAGTATATCATATATGTGAAAGTTAGTACTTACAATCATCATGCTTTCTGGCTCTGATCCAGCAGTTGCAGCTGCATCATCATCACTTGGTATTGCACTCTTTTTGGACATCGTAAAACAGAACCCCAAATATTGAAGCCAGGCTTTGATGATGTTATGGACAGATTGAAAGTACTTCATCCTCCTCTGAAACTCCCACTGATTATTTGTTACCTTTCTTATAATAACTCTTCTTCTTCTTTAGAGTGATGCACTGGTAGTATCGACTACTATTGCGTTTGTTTACTACCAATAATTTAGCAGCACAAATTAGACAGCTCTTTGGGGTTGATGGCACTTGTCCCCCCTCCTCTTACTTTCATTATTTACCTTTTTCTTTTTTTCTCTTTAATAAATCTTCCCAAGTAATCCCAACGTCCATGCATCAATAATAATAATAATAATAATAATAATAATAATAATGTTTATTATGGAGTAGTAACATGCAATTAGTACTAATTAAATGTAGGCAACGCAACTACTCCGTAATCTGTATTATTATATTTTGTATGTCAAGACTTGGGTCTCTTTAATGCCTCAATATTAGGACTTCTGAACTTAAGTCAAGCGTTAAAGGATTGTATAATCCCTGCGATTTGAATAAAAATATAAGTTGGGTTGTGGCTCATCGATCGTAACAAAATATCGTGTGATTTGTATTTATCGGTTATACCAAAACCCCAGCATAGAGAAACTTTTTATCTGGCTGAGGTGGTCACCAATGTGCATGCAGGGACGCTTGTCTTTTCAGCAGTACGTTAAGGAATCTAGAAGTAGGAGAAATGTGTACCCAAAATCTGTCTACATTTCTATACTAGATTTCTTAATTTTTATGTTGAGATCGTTGCTTTGAAATCATTTTATAGCAAAAACATGCTTCAATGTTGCAACTTGCAACGTAGACAATTTCCTTTTTTTTGTATTTTATAATTCGTATTAATGTCTTATAATCTTTTAATATAACTTCTTGGTGTTCGATTCTTACTCACGACATAGTGTATTTATTTGAAAATAAATGTTTTATGACCTCTCGTCTCCACTGTATAAAAAAGTTGGTTGAATCTTATATCTTATATAAGAAGAACTTACTTGAGTCGGGTTTATAAAAAGTGACTTTAATTGCACAAATATTTTAGAAATCCGTTCCACCTGGCTACTAATATGATTGGACAAATGTCAAATAGTATAAACAAGACAAAATCCTTAATGCCTAGTCTATACAAGTGAAATGTATATGACCAATATTAATACTAAGATGGATATAAAAAGACTAATTGATTCGTGTATACATATGATAAGGCTAGACATAATATTAGAAAATAAGTTTGTAAAAAATAAAGTGAATGTACAAACAAAAGCATCATTATATCTATAAAAGAATAATGGTTTTCCGCCTAGGTGGCGCAGTCACATCGCAGCATTGGGTGTTTCGAGGTCTCACATTCATCCTCAGCTTTTTCACTTTTTATAGACCAATCAGATTCACACATCTATGTCACCTCACATTAATTTAATAATTTATTAATTTAATAATCATTTCTTTATTATTAAATACAAAAACCCAATCAGAATAGAATCATTCCAAATTTGACTCATTCTCAATTTACCAAAATATAATCATCACAATCATTTTGAATTCAATTTTGAATACAATCATTCTTAAAACAATTATTCTTCCTATATTTTGAAATCAGAAGGCGATCTGTTTATTACCTTCTCAATTTGCAGGTTGTTGTTGAATCTGATAAGGCTGATATGGATGTTGAGACGTTTTATGATGGTATTCTTGCCGCCATTGTTGTTCCTGAAGGTGAGTCCGCTCCGGTCGGAGCTTCGATTGGACTTTTAGCCGAAACCGAAGCCGAAATCGCTGAAGCGAAGGCTAGAGCCGCTGGACAATCCGCCGGGAAATCGACACCTTCGCCAGCAGCTCCGGCCGCTGCACAACCACCGCCTGTGGCGGAGAAGGTGTTGGTGGCGGCGGAGGGAGGAAAGGAAGGAGTGGCTGCGGCTGCGACTCCGGCAGCTGCTCCGGCCGCAAAGGCGGTTGCAGTGGTGGTGGTAGTTTTGTTGAGATACCGGGATCGAGTGTGGTTCCGTTTACGACAATGCAGGTGGCGGGTAGCGAGGAATATGGTGGAAAGTTTATCGGTTCCGACTTTCCGGGTCGGGTATCCGGTTGTGACGGATGCTCTTGATGCTCTTTATCAGAAGGTAATAACGCTAAACTCTTCTGTTCTTCATGTTTTGATTGTCGTTTTAGCCCTTTTACTTTAGGAAGATCGTCGTAGAATCATAGAATCGTATTGCCTTGATGGATCAAGCTGAATACTCCGTATATTCGATCACATTGTGTGTGTAGTAGATAGGTTGCTGCAATTTGGTATGATTAGGAGCGAGTTCGTTTTCTATTTTTTTTATTTCATACTGATTTTTTTCTCGGTATTTTTTTTTGTTATTCATTTAGTCCATGCATTGTTTCCTGATCTCAGATTCAATAGCATATTGTTCTTCCGTGCACAAGTCTTTTCTTTCACATCTCAGACTACGCAGATTCTGTACTCTTGGAGTTTAGAATGAGGTTAGTTTCTATCCCATATAAAAATTTCAGAAACTTTACTCAAACTTAGTTTTGATTTTTTCACAATTTTACTTTAATTGATTTCTGGCTTATTTTCTATTATTTATAGCATTTTTTGTGGTATAATTTTGTGTTTTTCCGTTGCTTAGAAACTTGGCTGACTAGGAGTGCAGTTTTGTTATTTTTTTCTAAAAATTTTTATCAACAAGAATTCAAAAATTAAATGTTAAATTGGAGCGGTTCGATCCAAATTGGGATTCAAAATTTTCCACCGGGTCATTATTTAGTGTTTTGTTTGGATAGAATTATGATATAGTGGTTTGATTGGGTTATATCGGTGGATTAAGGTCCCTGATTCTGTATATATTTTTGATAGAATATGTTTGATTTTATTATTTCTTATTTGGCACATAATCCATTATAAGAACTGTGTTTTACAATTCTACTCACATTTTTGTTACGAGTTTCTATTGCCACAATCTGTACAGAGTCCTTGGATTCATTTTCAGCTAAATTAGGAGTCTATTTATTTAGAACTATGTTTCTTAGGTTGCTTGGTCTTAATTGGTTCATGTGAGACCTTGGTCTGATGCCCATGTTTATTGATGTTAGGTCCTCTCATGCCAATATTTTCTGTTATGCAATATTACCTTCAATCATGCATGTTAAATCGCCCTTTGTTACCCCGTGTTCTTAGGAATGTTTCGCAATCAAGAATTGGACCGAAGAAAGCATAGGGAGAAGTATAGCCCAAGTACAAATTGATGATGTTCGAGATCAAATTAAGGATGATCTTCCTATTGATTCTATGTAGACTGATAGGAGTTAGAACTTTTTTTGGTTCATAAGTTATTTTATAAGACGGTTTTAATGTAAGAAGTTGTTGATGAACGGTTTATTATTTGCAAATCGCAATGCCCTAATTTTTAATTTAAGGTATTCGTTCAAGTGCATGCAAAGGAGAAAATTGTTATATATTCGGTGTCAAATGCTCATGTCTGAATCAAATTATGAGGTCCGGCCTCATCTCAGATCCGGCAAGTCCTTTAGGTTGTGTTGGTACAAAACTACCTATTTGTGGTCTTTTGTTTCCAATTGCTTTATACTAAAATTTCCTAAACCAATTTCTCAAACATAATCTACTCAAGTCAACTTCGTAGGATTGACAATTCTTTCACAAACATTATTTATTCGATCATTTGTTATGTATTTAGTTAATTATTGTTCCCTTCGTATAAGTATGGTTCATATCCTTAATGATTGCCTTTGATTTATTTTTTTAGTTTGTTTAATATATATTTCACGAGTTTGACATTAAAATGGGTGAAAAGTTTGGAATTCATTAACCAGTGTAGTTTTTTTTCCACATGAAGCGCTTACAACTTGCGAGTTTAGTTATTGAAGAGAGAATTAAGACTGACTGTTAATCTTAACAGTATATAATTATGATTGACCATTTTACTACCTTACAAAATTTATCCAAGAACTACCAACATGTTCTAGACAGTTGTCAACATGGTTGGCATGGATGGTTCGATCAAGATATATACGAGACCAGTAGCTAGCATTGAGTTACCAGAAGATATACTTATTCAGCCTGGTGTAGATCCAATATCTACTATTGTAGATAGCACGTACCCATCTTTAAAAGATCACTTAGGTGACCATCTGTATTTCACTGAAAGAGTTGTACTAGCACCTACTCACGATGTGGTCGAGGAGGTAAACGACTATGTCTTGGATCAAATTCAAAAGGAAGAAAAAATTTACTTAAGCTATGATGAAATAAGCAAGGAAGAGACTAATTACGGGGTCAGAGAACTTTACTCTACAGAGTTTCTTAACTCAATCAGATGTTCCGGTTTACCCAATCACAACTTAAGTTTGAAAGAAGACAGTTTCCTTTAGCAGTTTGTTTCGCTATGACTATTAACAAAAGTCAGGGTCAATCTCTATCCCGTGTTGGACTTTATCTTTCAAGACCAGTCTTTACCCATGGCCAATTGTACGTTGCTATATCTAGGGTTACGAGTAAGAAAGGTCTAAAAGTGCTACTTCTTGATGAAGAAGGAGGGATGACTAATACAACAACGAATGTTGTTTACAAGGAGGTTTTCGAGAAACTGTAATTTTCGTCCTACATTATCGAATTTTAATACACCCCATTTAATTTATATTTCTACTTGATTAGTTATTTTGTTCATCGTATTTGTCCGTCAACTTATGTTCCGTAAGCAATTCATCAAAAGACAATAACTTTCCAAACTACTCATTATTAGTTATTTAATCTTTTTTTAGTCGTCTATTGTTTTTTCTTATATACCTTATTCATTAATGTTATCATAAGTAATCCAAATATTATCATCATTACTAATAGCTATTCGAAAATTAATGCACCAGAAAATTCACCTTTTGACCGAACATATCTTATATGCAAACATCCCGTTAAAATTTAATTCGTTCGAATAATTAGAATTGCTATATATTGAAATGAATATACCTTCGTCGTCTTTAAAAATAAGTGTACACAACCCCGTGATTTTTCACGGGTGTCACACTAGTTTATAATTAACAAAATTGTAAAAATATAAAAAGAGGAATCAATAAATTCGACAAAACTGTAAATTGAGAAATAAAATAAAAGGAAGCAATAAACAGATACTCAGTACGAAGTATACAACAAAAGCACGAGGGACACAAAAATAATAGCCCTGTGTAGGCAATCGATTATGTAAAATCGATCATAGGCATGTATAATAGCATATTTATTTTTAGGAAAATTTAACAGGAATAATCCATCATATTGCTTGTCTTCTTATATTAATCCATCCTTTACAAAAACACATAATAAACCCAACTTTACCCCTCGTCATATCTTACTAAACGCTTTGACCCGAGACCTTCTAAACCGGCAGACATTAAACTTACCTTTCATTTATCCATTTGTTCATCAACAATTACCCTAATTCATCCAAATCCCCAAAATTACCCCTAAATCTCCAGAATTCCCCCCCAAAATTGTTCCTTATTAAAAGTGTTAAATTCAACAACGGGCTTGTGCCACACCTGAACGGAGGAGAAAGAGTGTCCACAATTTAAACCCGACAATAGAGGGAGTAACCCCTTGACTTATAAAGTGATAATTCTTCTCATCTTTTTTCAATGTGGGATAATTCTCACATGTGGAACTTTCAGGTTTCTTCACAAAAAGGGTCTTAGGGGGTGTTTGGTTAGCTACTTTAGAATGGAATGGAATGGATTGAGGGCATTCAAGTGTTTGGTTGGGTGATTTTGGAATGGAGTTAGATACCCAATGGATTCTAACTCCACCCCAACCCCTTGGAATCCCATACCCACACTCCCCCATTGGATTCACACTCCATTCTCCTCTTCTATAATTTATGGTGAACCAAACAACATTATGAAAGTATGGATTTAGAACCTCATACCCCTATAGTATCAAACTCCATTCCATACCATTCTGACTTATTGAACCAAACGACCCCTTAGAGGATAAAGATTGTATGATAATGTGTGGAATAGTTGAGCGTGATAGGTTGAGAAATTGCTACATTGTGCTAGTTGATGATATGCCTGATTTAGTCCAAATTATAGAGGAGAGACAGCAAGCAAGTGTTGTAAATGTTCCTACAAAATTGGTCCCTAGGAGAAAGGTAGTGGTCGAGACTTCAATAAAGGAGGGACCACCCCACCCACCTCATCCTAAAACACAAAATAGCAAAAAAATTCCCTCACTTAAGCATGCCACATCAAAAACCTCAGTAAAGAAACCCAAAAAACTTCTTCTGTTAAAAAGTCCACATCAAAATCTCCACCGAAAAACAACAAAAATACTCCCAAAAAAAAGACTACATCTTTAAGATTAAGATGTTCACCAAGATTTGCTGATCTCAAACCCTCAACTGATTTAGGTGATATTATCATACATGGTGATTTGATCCCAAAGCAAATCCAGTTGTTGATACCTAACCTTCATTTGATTTTAATGATATAACTATATCAGATCTATTCATTGTATATGAAGAGGCAGCTGATTTAGCTGGACAAGATGGTATTTTAGATTCTGATTTAGATGAGAGTGATGACCCTGGATATAATCCCGATTTAGAAGAAGGGTTAAGTGATGATGAAGATGTGTAACACCCCCATATTCTGAAGCCTTTAGGAAGGACCGTCAGATTATGGAAGTATCACCATCTTATTTTCCTGAGATATATTATCAAGATAAATAATAATGCAACCTTTATTAAAATTGAGAATAAAGTTTAAGTAAAAAAATGTCTGATATAACCAAATAAAAGAAATGTCTGCGGAAGCTAAAGAAACTATGACACTGCTACAAAACTAAGTGGAGTCTCATCCTTTCTCAAGCAATCAGACATCAACATCGTCGCACTTGAGACTCTGCTCACCAATACATGGATCATCACAGTAAAAACAACAAGCGTCAGAAACTGCTGAAATAAGACGGTCAACAATAAAATAAACTCACTATCACAATCTGATAATCACAACCACTGATATAACTATCACAACAACACAAGTGGCGGCCTCAAGCCCCATATCAATCCTCAATTTAATCACGGCAAGGGGTACCTAGATCCTTAATGTGCACATCCTCTCCCTGGCGAGTCCCACGAAGAGCGATCGTAGGAGTAAGAGCCGTTTTCTGCAACGGTCCCACACATATGTTCCCAATACAATCTCAACAACAATATAGTGATATCAGATAACAATAACAATATCCTCACGGTCAAAATCACACAGATTTGAGTAGGGAAACCCTACCTCAAGGCAATTACAAGCAAGCAAATTCCAAGATTGTTCTACCAACGTTACTCTACGAATCCCCCACCTATGAATTATATATATACATTACTCACCAGCCATAATAAAAAATCTAATGATAGCTAGATGATAAGATGACACTTACTTGCTAACAACGGACTAGGTTAGATGATCGGCGCTTCTAGACTCTTGTTAAAGACCTTTGAATGTGTTTGAGTGAAAGAGAGGAAGTTAATTGGGGTTTTGTTAATTTTGAATTAAGGGTAAATGAGGTTATAATCCTCGGATTAATATATATATATTTAGCCGCGGGTCAAAACACTGGAGAGCTAGCTCGATCGAATTGGAGTAACTCGATCGAGTATGTAGAACTAGCTCGGCCGAGTTACACCTGCTCGGCCGAGTTGACTCTAATCGGCCTAGCTACACCTACTCGGCCGAGCTAGCCTAACTCGGCCGAGTTGAGTCACAACTCAACAACGCAAATGAGGGGTGGTACAATCTTCCCCCTTAGAACTAACTTCGTTCTCAAAGTTCACAACTACTGAAACACTAGACCCGCAAAAGAAGGTTGATAACATGTCACAACCACTACACTTGTTCCTTTTAATGCAAGTACGACAAGACTAACCAACAAGATGCATAAAATATCGAAAAAGACTCAAAATCTACATAAAATATCGAAAAAGACTAACATGTCACAACCACTTCACTAGGCAATTGAGTGGACCAATGAGGCTTTTGTTGGGACTGTTCAACTTGTGGGTTTGGGTCCAAACACATACGCGCACGCACCGGTCCGGCCCTGATTGAGCTCGGGTTTGGATTTGGGTAGAGCACTTGAGGTACGGGCCAATGGCCCCCTTTTAATCTTTTTTTGGTCTGTGTCAACTGTGTGTATATGAACTGTCCAGATTCATTCTTGTTGTGTTGTTGAGAATAACAGTCGGTCTGTAAATAAGCAATTATTTTCTAACTTATTTTCCATTTTCATATTTAATAAAATATTGAATAAAGTTAATAACCGTATATAGTAAGTATACATATCTTAAATAATAATATTGTTCTAAATCTAATAGGAAATTTATAAATAATCAACCATTTTCTAATTCTAATAGAAAATTCTAATTAATTTATTATTTTCTTATTTTCTAATTCTAATAGGAAAATTATAAACAAATTACTATTTAATCAATTATTTTTTAATTTTCGAATTCCAAAAGAAAAAATTATAAACAAATTATAATTTATAAATATAGTGTTTTGTAATAGTTAGAGACTACCACGTCGCTCGAAAAAAGTCTTCTTTAATTATATATACTAGATTTAATTCTCGTGCGATGCGCGAGACAACTAGTAATGTCATACGATTTATAATTCAAAATAGTACATTGGCTATGTAGGATTTTAATAACCCCATTTTTTAATGATTTTTTTGTATTTTGTTTTATATTAAGATCTTTACTGTTCACTTCAATACTTGAAAAGTATACACATGAACTAGTTTAGATTTAGGTTCATTGTACAATACAATTGTACAACTGAGATATAATCCTATTTGTCCTTTAAATGGGCTTCACCATGTTACATAACCTAAACGAAAATCAAGGGTTTAAAATTTGCATGGTACTCGGCCACAACAATAAACTATCTTTCGTACTAGTTTTACGCCCGCGCAAAAAATGCACGGGTTTAATTTTATTAAACTAAAACAAATCAATAAAAAGGTGAATAAATATAATAAAAATATGGTTTTAGTATTGTAGTTAAATTGATGTAAAAAGTAAAGCGAATTTATACGTTTAACTTAAACGTAAATAAAACAACGCTTCTGCTTTACATTATAAAAGGATACAAATTATTATTTAGGACGACGCTATTGGTCTAAGTTGAAGACGTATGAAATATACATATATACGATGAGTTAGTAAAACAAACATTATGCATGTCTAAAATAAAATATGTGTCCTATAACTCATGGGTGTGATACTGACCCGTTTTAAAGTTAAAACGGATAGTAGCCGATAAAAATATGTATAGATTTTAAACTTATACGTACGATTTAAATCTTAAATTCCTAATCATCGTAATAAACCCGGTCAAATTATTATTAGTCTGACCCTCTAACTACCCAAAAAAAACTCCGACCATATAATATAAACTCTATCTTTTTTATGTACATTTAAGACGGAGTTACATATTTTCATTGATTTCCAACTCTCAACAATTTTAATTTATTGATTTTCAGTATTTGAATATTTTAATTTTTGCTAATTTATATATTATTATATTTAGTATTTACTTTTTGTTCCTATTATATACTCATTGTCACTCAATTTAATCATTTTAGTTGCTGCATGTTAAAGTAATATTAAAAACTTTTTTAATCTTGGAATATACTTCATTAATAAAGTCTAGTCGTCTCAATCATAGTATTATATTTAATTAATGTTAAATTGGGTTGCTACAGTGGTCACACGGCTACAGTTGTGGCGTGTGGATCAGTTAAGTTGGGAGCGGAATTCTATCTTATGGTTATTAGGAGAAGTTGTTAGTAGTATAAACAGAAAAGTTGTATTATGACTAAACTACACGATACACTTCCCCTATAAATAAGACCATATCGGCACACTTGGGAGGCACGAGTTCCCACGCAAACTTCTCCCTTCTCTCTCTCTCTCTAGCTTTCATCTTACACAAAATTAGAGGTAACTTTGCAGTTTCTAGCTCAGGAAAGGGTATTTCTCAGGACATCTTGGGTGCAACGATTAGGAGGATATCTGTTTTGATATCTGATCTTAGGCCTTTGCAAGGACAGAAGGTTAATTCTTAATTCCAATCTTTGTATCTTGTTCTTCGTTTATGACTACAAATCGTACCTTATAAATTCGTTATAATCCTGCATATAAAGAATTGAGAATATATACAGATATTTTCCCACAAGTGGTATCAGAGCCTAAGGCTTACGAATTTTATTTTTGTATGATTTTCATAAATGTTTTGAGAAAAATTTAAAGGAAAAATAAATTCAGCCGTGTATTATTGTAGCCGAGACAAAAAAAATTCCGTTCGTCGCTTTCGTTTTTGATTTATTGTTCTTGTTGTCTTAAACAGTTAAAATAACAAAATAATAAATTTGTAGATGTTTTAATTTAATAAGGAATTAATTAAAACGTGAAAGGAAATCGTCTCACATGTTCTTGAATTATATAATTTGCTAAATAATCGATCCCACCATAATCTTGATATTCGTCTTATAAGGTTAATTTGAATGATTAAGATTACAACTATGTCTAATAAAGATTAGAATTTTTAAAGGTTATCGATCTTGTATTTAGAAACCCGACACTAGTTATTCAAGTTCATGAGTGTTTTTTAAGAAAAAAAGAATATTTGAAATCAGGCTGTTCGGCGCTTTGTTACAACGTTTTTTGTTTTTCGACGCTTTTATCCCGGCGTTTTTCTGCTTATCCCGGCGTTTTTCTGCGTTTTTATTTAATTGCAGCAGTTTAAAAAGTGTCGTTTATGTTACAGCTTTTGAAATGTCGAAAATTAGTTTACAGCTTGATTTTTGCCGCGCTTTTCTGAGTTTTTGCGGCGCTTTTAGGGTTTTAGCGCTTTTCAAAGCACTGGAATTCTGTTTTGTTTTTTTCTTTTCTCTCTTTTGTCTCGGCTATTTTATTTCAATCACGGGTTGTTTTTCATTGTTTTATTATACATTATACAGATAATGTGTAATTTTTGGGGTGAAAAAATTAACTAGTTTTAATACCTAATTATATTAAAACGGTTTAAAATAATGATGGATTAATTCATATTATACGATAATATGAATATGTTTGTTTGATTGATATTATATGATTAATTACGGAATTATCACATAATTTAAGTCATTATATGGTGGTTTGGGTAAATAACTCTACATAATTATGAAATTATGTCTTAAAAGATTAATTTAATTAGTATGATGCATTATGTATGTATTTTATATATTATATATTATTGTTGAATGAATGAATGGATTTATTTACGATTTTGCAATCAGTTGTTATTTGTAATACTTAGTGTGGCCTTAGTAAATTATGTTTTCGTAATGAAGGAAACATAATTTGTGATGTATTTATGAGATCTCGAATCTCCCTTATGTTTTTTTTTATGTTTTTGGGAATTAGAATGTAATAATAGGATTTTGTTATGTAATTCTTCAAATATAATAAAGAAGACCAAGACGGAGATCAGATTGCTCACTCCCACTACATCACCAAGAAGTAACATCAAGACAAGACAAGCTTCTAGGGTCCATCGCTGAATGAATTCCAAAGTTGTATTTTTTTTGTTCTTTTTGATAGGATAGCTCACACTAGGACTTGTTTTACTTTCGTTTTTATTTCCGTTTTGCTTTTCATTCACATGTGTTGCATCATTTTTCCGCCTAAACCAAACCACCTAAGATTGCATGAAAATTGACTCATATAGTATGTATGCTAGTCAGTGTCGACAACTCGACATACAGATGTCACACATTTTTTTTAAAGGCCATAACCTTAGTTTATTCATTCTCGCATGCTAGATATTTGTTCACTTAAATGAATTTAAATTAAAGATGATGAGATCTTCTTTTATAACCTAAAATTGAGATTAGTCTTTTATAAGTCAAATTACTATGAATCTCTTCTTCGTCGCCAGACATATATGACCTTATTTTCCATATAACCCCTTCAACGTTGGGTAAGTAGTAGCTGTTGACTTATTTTACCTCAACATCATGACACTCGTACGATCATGTGGTTGTGGTGGACTAAAGACAGAATTTACAGAAATTTATCGACCAAGAATTCTAAATGTAGAATTAGCCAAGAGGTTGGCTTATCAATTTACTGAAATTGAGTCTTGGGATCATTTATATAGTTCTTGAGGAAGATCAATTATATAAATGCAAAAGTCATCGCATTAAACTGTTTTTGCATTAGACTATTTACAAAACGTTGATATGCTTATTATGTTTTAATTTCTTCTTTACAGTGTAGAATTCATCTAAACAAAACAATAATACTGCAATTACTATGGCTGGTCATAATGATGCCCCTATGCCTAGTGCCACACTAGCTAAAGAATCCTGGCTAAAGGCTTTTATGGACCACATGAATCAGTCCACGCGACTGAAGAATGATGGGTCCAACTTTGCGGACTGGGAGGCTGACTTTACGGAATGCAGCCATAGCTGATGGTAAGCTCAAGTATTTAACTGAGCCGTTACCACCTAACCCAAGCCACACTGTTAGAGCTAACGTATCACAAGCTTATAGTGATTTCGTTATGGAAGCGGGTGCGATAAAGAACATACTTATCTTTGCAGTGGAATTCAATTTGCAAGGACGCTTCATATCCCATGGTGCAAATAAGATTTTCACCACGCTCACAAACAAGTTCTCAAAAGCACCGAGAATCGTTTCGTATGAGCACACATGTCGCTTCTTCGATGCGAAACTCCAAAGGCGCCAACCAGTTAGCCCACACATTCTCAATATGATTGAGAATGTCGCGAAATTGGAGTCCCTAAACTGCAAGATCAGTGAGAACGTGATCATTGATCGAATGCTTCATTCACTTCACGATGGTTTTTCCTTATTCAGGGCAAACTATTACATGAATGACATGAAGAAAAGTCCTCATGAGCTACACTCCCTTCTCGTACAGATCGAGAAGGATCTTAAATTGAGTGGGAGCATGAAGCAAGATGTTCTCATAATTGCTAACAAGGGAAAGGGTAAGGGAAAAGCTCAAGCAGAGCTAACTGTAGCTAAGCCTGCTAAGTTCAAAAGGGCCGGATTCAAGAGTGGGCCTGGTGAGACAACTAGCTCACAAGGCAAAACAAAGAGCAAAGACGGTAACATTGAGTGCCACCATTGCCACAAGACTGGGCATTGGAGGCGGAATTGTCCAATGTACCGTGAGGCCATAAAAGCAGGTCGCGTCGCTCCTGTTGGTATGTCATCTTATCTTCATATGATTGAGATTAACCATGCAAGTTTCGAAACTTGGGTACTTGATACTGGTTATGGTTCTCAACTGTGTAATCATTTGCAGGCCTTAAAAACATCACACCTCTCACAAAGGGTGATGTGGACCTACAAGTCGGGAATGGAGCAAAAGTTGCTACTGCTTCCATGGGAACATATGTGATCCAGCTACCGAGCGGATTCGAGTTATATCTGTATAACTTTTATTATGTACCCAGTTTATCTAAGAACATTATTTCAGTTTTCGTACTCGATAAAGACGGATTTTCATTCTTAATAAAGGATAATAGCTGTATTTTCTCTTTAAATGAAATGGTTTATGGTAAAGTAGTTTCCATGAATGATATATATGTCTTAGATCAATCGACTGAAATATTACACGTGAATAATAAGAAATTAAAGGTTGGTGACAATGATCAAACATATCTATGACATTGTCGTATGGGACACATAAATGAGAAACGTGTAAAGCAGCTAATAAAGAATGGCGCTATATCTCCATTTGATTATGAAGCATTTGGCACATGTGAATCATGTCTTATAGGCAAAATGACTCGTATTTCCTTCAAAGGTGTTGGAATGCGCACTGCTGACCTATTAGGCCTCGTACATACAGATGTATGTGGATCTATGTCAATCACCACGAGAGACGGCTATAGATATGTCATCACTTGCACGGACGATTTAAGTAGATACGGATATGTTTACTTAATGAAGCATAAAAGTGAATCCTTTGAAAAGTTCAAGGAATTCCAGGCAAAGGTTGAAAACCTACTAGATAGAAAGATTAAAGCGCTACCATCAGATCGTGGTGGTGAGTATCTTTCGAATGAGTTTGATCAACACTTTAAAGACTGTGATATTGTACTGCAGTTAACTCCACCTGGAACACCACAGTTAAATGGTGTGTCCGAACGAAGAAATCGAACACTATTAGATATGGTTCGATCTATGATGAGTCACACAGTTGTGCCAGATTCATTATGGGGCTTTGCTATATTGTCAGCTGCTCTTATACTTAACCGAAGTCCGTCTAAAGCTGTTGACAAGACTCCATATGCATGAGATATGGAAGGGAACGGTCCCAAACTTGTCCTTTATTCGGGTTTGGAGCTGCGAGGCTTATATCAAGTGGAGACACGAGGATAAGCTCGGCCCGCGATCGGTCAAGACATACTTTATTGGTTATCCAAAAAGAATGTTTGGTCATTATTCTATTCACCTACCGAACACCGCGTTTTTGTTGCGGCTAGTGCGGAGTTCTTAGAGAAAGAGTTTCTCGCGAATAAGACAAGTAATAGAACCTTCGATCTGTCGGAAGTTCAAGAACCAACTACTGAGCAACCAATGGAGGAAACTATTCCTTCATCTTCCATTGCATTCAATATTCCTGAGGAACCCAGAAGGTCGGGTAGACACTCCATTCCTCCAGATAGATACATCGGTATGATCGAGGAACTTGACGGAGTTGGAGTTTTCCTCTTTGAGAGTAACGAACCCGTGACCTATAAAGGTGCTATGACCTGTTCTGACTCAAAGCTATGGCTGAATGCCATGCAATCTGAAATGGACTCCATGTATGAGAATGACGTATGAGAGTTGGTTTATTTGCCTAATAAGGTACGATCTCTTCAGTGCAAATGACTTTATAAGATAAAGCGTTCCATCGAGGGACAACCAGACATCTACAAGGCGCGACTAGTGGCAAAATGTTTCACTCAAGTGCAAGGGTTGCACTATGATGAGATTTTTGCACCCGTAGTCATGCTGCGTTCCATTCGAATTATCTTAGCGATTGCAGCATTTTATGACTATGAAATATGGCAAATGGATGTGAAAACCGCCTTCTTAAACGATTATTTGGAGGAGTAATTGTACATGGTACAACCCGAAGGTTTCATTGATCCTAAAAATCCTAAGAAAGTGTGCAAGCTTAAGCGTTCCATTTATGGACTTAAGCAAGCATCTAGGAGTTGGAATCATTGTTTCGACCAAGTGATAAAAAAGAATTGTTTTATTCGATCGGTCGAAGAACCATGCTTATATATCAAGTCGAGTGGGAGCAAAATCATCTTTCTGGTGTTATATGTCGACGACATACTCTTAATCGGAAATGATATCCCTCTCCTATCTTCAGTTAAAGAACCATTTCCAGATGAAAGATTTGGGTGAGGCACAATGTATCTTGGGGATCCGTATTTATAGAGATAGATCACGACGGATGTTATCACTAAGTCAGGAGTCTTATATAGATAAGATTCTTGACAGATTCAGCATGACCAACTCCAAAAAGGGGTTACTTCCGATGATCTCGGGGGTGCATTTGAGTAAGACTCAGTCACCCAAGACACTGGAAGAGGTCGAGCGCATGAGTCGCATTCCTTATGCGTCAGCTATAGGATCGATCATGTATGCCATGATATGCGCACGTCCAGACGTGGCATATGCTTTGAGTATGACAAGTCGGTACCAAGGCAATCCAGGTGAACCACACTGGATGGTTGTTAAAAACATTCTTAAGTACCTACGGAGGACTAACGATTGGGTACTGACTTATGGTGGAGGCACTGAGCTTTGCGCAAACGGTTACACAGATGCTAGCTTTCAAACGGATCGCGATGACTCGAAATCTCAGTCTGGATTCGTTTTTACTCTTAATGGCGCTGCTGTCAGTTGGAAAAGCTCTAAGCAGAGTGTTATTGCAGATTCTACTACTGAGTCCGAGTACTATGCCGCTTGGGAAGCTGCAAATGAAGCTATATGGATGCGTCAGTTCTTACAAGGACTCATTATAGTTCCTAGTTCGAATGACCCGATCACCATCTTTTGCGATAATAGAGGTGCCATCGTCCAGGCTAAGGAGCCTAAGTCTAGCAACAAATCTAGACATGTACTACGGAAAGCTCACCTGATTCGAGACTACGTGGATCAAAAGGAGATAGTGATAGACAAGATTGCGACAGATGACAACATCGCAAATCCTCTCACTAAACCATTAAGACATGATAAACATGAAGGGCACGTTATTTCAATGAGAATTAAATGTGTTCCTGAGTTGTATTAGTACTTTTGTGGATTGGATATTGTATCTATTTCATATACTATTTATGACACCATCGATTTTGTTTTAAATTTTGTTTTTCATGTGGATTGTACAGACAACATTGAACACCACAAAGTGAACTGAATTACATTATATTTGTCTTTGTCCGTAATCGCCTACACGAGCTGATAACTGTGGCAATTATTTTGTGACGTCGATTGATGGTGGGTTCAATAAACCATAAGTCAAACCGTTGACTGATCGATCACAGATACGAGATTATAACGATAACTCGTAGGACATTTTCGTGACGACGCAATGGAGTCCTAAATGTTTCTAATCATTCGGTGCCAGGTCGTGGATACGATGTCCATAGTGTTCCTTGAGTCGATTCTTTTGATTGTCGTCTGTTTCTTGAGATAAAGGGCAGTTTTGGGTGACTTTGATTTCTTTCTCACTAGCTGACCGTAACTGGGGCTAAGCAGGTTTTTTTTTGGGTCATTTTATACTGTGCTTACATCTGCAAGATTCGAGTTGAAGAAAATATCCACCCGTTATCAAGTTTTAATATTTCTCAGGGCCACTCGAGGAGTAGTAACTGAAATGCTTGGCCAAGCTCGAATAATGATTCGTTATCAGTTGAGTTACTCTCTAGTCGGGAAAACCACTCTTGATACAGATCGCTTGTAAAATACGACCTTTGTGAATACAGATTTGCAAATTGTTTTACATTGAGTGAGAGAAATTTAATTGGATATGAGAATCGGTTATCGCACATTCACTTGTACGGACAAGTTGGAGATTGTTGGAGCTAGTGTCCTCAACAGTTAGTGCAACAACACGTATAAATCTCTTAAAGGAACACAAGGTATACTTTGTATTTTAGCCAGTTGATTCACGTTTATCAATAACGGTTGGCTTGCTAGAAAGTTTGACGTTATATTATTGTCATACAGATGCTGGTAATCAACTGGTCCCTAAGAGCCACACCTAAAGGATGTAATCTGAGAGATATGATTATTTGATACTGATTAAATAATATTAGCTAAGACGAATTAAAATGATATAATTATTTGATACTGATTAAATAATATTAGCTAAGACGAATTAAAATGTTAATTCGTAATTAAATGTAAAATGTTATATTTAATTAGTGTGTAATGAAATTATTTAATAAAGATTAAATAATTCAGTTAAATATAAACGTTTATATTTAATTGTTAAAATATAAATATACGATATTTATAAAGATAAACATTACACACAAAGAGAGTGTAACAACTGATTTTTACAGATAAAATTCGGTTGCTACAGTGGTCACACGGCTACAGTTGTGGCGTCTGGATTAGTTAAGTTGGGAGCGGAATTCTATCTTTTGGTTATTAGAAGAAGTTGTTAGTAGTATAAACAGAAGAGTTGTATTCTGACTAAACTACTCGATACACTTCCCCTATAAATAAGACCAACTCGGCACATTTGGGAGGCACGAGTTCCCACACAAACTTCTCCCTTCTCTCTCTCTCTAGCTTTCATCTTACACAAAATTAGAGGTAATTTTGCAGTTTCTAGCGCAGGAAAGGGTATTTATCCGGACATCTTGAGTGCAAACGATTAAGAGGATATCTGCAAGGACAGAAGGTTAATTCTTAATTCCAATCTTTATGTCTTGTTCTTCGTTTATGACTATAAATCGTACCTTATAAATTCGTTATAATCCTGCATATAAAGAATTGGGAATATATGTAAAACCCCTCGCGGCAGCGGAAAAGTAAACATACACAACATGCCAAAAATGCGCGGAATTTAAAACTTTTGACATGATAAGAAAACATGCGAGGTGTCTTAGCAATATTAAATATGCGGAAGAAATAAAACATAAATAAGTATATAAGTACATGCGGAAGAAATAAAACATAAATAAGTATATAAGTACAATACAAAAGTAGCCCGAGATAGCATATCCCTACAGGCACAATATACTGAAAACAGAAGTGTAAGGTCTAGCTAACGAATGGTAAAAGTCAACGATGAAGGATCACCGCTCGCTAGCCTCAACGTAAGCCCTTTCATCAGCCCTCATGTACCTACACACATACAACATGTGCGCCACAGTCAGTGGGGAGTGACTAGAGTGCTCATAGCCACCTATTGTCAATAACACATAACACATAAGGCATCCAACATAATCCAACATTTATAACATGCGAAGCATTTGTATCAACATCAATCTTCATATCAACATGCATCACTTATGCAAAGGCTCTCAACTAACTTCGGAAACTATTTGAAATGAGAGCCGGTCTCCCTTCCGGTTGCCCGGCCGGGGGTCTTTCACTCCAAACCATTTACGAAACCAGAATAAGAGTCGTCCAATGTCTTGGACGAAAAATGACTAAGATAACCAAGTATCATACATTCATGTACACAAACTAACAACCACTTACATCAACAAGAGATAGGTCTCCAAGTGACTCGACTCCATCAACTATAAGTCAATCAAGTAACTCTACAAACAAGAGATAGGTCAACAATTGACTCGACTCCACCAACAAAGAGATAGGTTAACAATTGACTCGACTCTAA
This sequence comes from Silene conica, assembly GCA_029255685.2. Lineage (NCBI taxonomy): Eukaryota > Viridiplantae > Streptophyta > Magnoliopsida > Caryophyllales > Caryophyllaceae > Silene > Silene conica. The sequence goes on along the minus strand of CM055317.2, from coordinate 30,021,669 downwards.
GTAGATTGGTCAACAATTGACTCGACTAGTCTACTAAGAGCAGGCCGACAATCGACTCATCTATATAATACGACATCCCCAATTTCAGAATATACAACCCCCTGGTAGGACGACATCAAATGACTGTCCCAGTCTAAACCTGGCCAAACTCTCGGAGCGCAAACAGATTACGATCCCCGATTCGACAAGTGCACGAGGCACCCCCAAGACCCAAACTAGCTAGGAACGAGATATGCCCGAAGGCAGGCAGACAATCTAGAGGACCAAGTCACTACGGCCAACCAGCTACACGATGCAATCAGGTGAGAATTCGAGTACTATAGCAGCGCACAACAGGTTTACACAAATCACAAAATGTCATCTCAAAGATATACAACAACTCAAACTCGAATGACAATCATTTCATATATCTCATTACAAACATTCATTCAACACTTAGCCGACTTCGGAAACTAATTTGAGGCGAGAGCCGGTTTCCCTTCCGGTTACCCGGCCGGGGGGCCTTTCTCCTCAAACTGATTTCCGAACCCGCCACAAGTGCCTCCCAATTTCTTGGACTTCAAGCACGCATATCATACATGTGAATATACGACCAAGCAATTTAATACCAAATAATCTTAACATTTAATTCAAGACATCAAGTACTATGAACACTTGCAACTTATGTAGTTCAACCCATAGATTAACATGTGAATTAGTATCGGAACTCAATAAGAAAGTTATATCAAATACCATCAATTAGGTTCATATAAAACAAGCTTATAACCTTTCAATATACATATTAGACATGTTACTACTCAAGTGATACCTGATTTCGCGAATAAACGACGGATATCAATTTATTACCAATCATGCGATCAATTAACATAGAACGAACGTAAATTCGATTAACGAGTCTCATATTAAATAAATATACATCTCAAATCAATTATATGAGCCTCACAAGATGATTAAAATATGCTAAGACTCTTAGCAAGCAAATCCCTAAAAGTTAACTATCTTCATGCACAATTTCCGTAATCAATTCCTTATGAGCTAATCGACTCGAGACGGATAACCACGCTTCTTATGATGACTTTCCTAGCTCCAATATACATTTAAAACCAAGTATATATACCACCAAACATCACTTAAAACATCCTAAAAACAATTGGGAAACAAGCCCCCAAAACAGCTCGAAAAACAATTAAACAAGCAGAAAGTTACAGCGGTTTTTGCGCAGCCTGCGCAAGGGGGTGCGCAGCTGTGCCTGGGCTGCGCAGCCTGCGCCCAAGCACAGCCCAGGTATGTTTCGCGAGTTTCCTGCAATTCGACAATTCATTCTAACCTTCGACAAACACTTCTAAACCATGATTTCTAGTATAAAACCTATACTATCAGCACATAACAACCCATAACAATCCCAAGTGTAACTCATATTTGATCTTTGAACAAAATCAAGCATTTAATTAAGCAAAACAACAAAAATCCCAAATTCTACCGATCTCCGTGTATACTCACAAATTCCACTTAAACCATGATTTCAACATAATTCTTCAACAATAAACATATGAGAAGCATAAAGAGGATAAAAGCAAGCCTAAACATGTTCCTAAACACAAGAACACATTCAAAATCACAACAAGCATGCTAGTTTAACAAATAGGCCGAGTTACTCATAATCGTCACCTTAAGAGAGCGATTCTTCACTTCTAATCCTCTACAATGTATGAGTCCTTGTCCGGGTCGTTCAAGTTGGCTCCTACGAACAACAAAAACGGATTAACATGAGGTATTTCGAGATTTCCCCAAAACAGCCCCAAAATGAAAGTCGATGAAACAGAAATTGAAAGTGATAGAAAGATTGCAAATCTCGAGAGGATTCCGAAAATATAAAATTTACCTTGATACGAGTTCCGGAAGGGGTCAATATCGTCTTTAGAAGCTTTTAAGAAAAGTGGAAATGGTGTTTTCTTTTCTTATAGTGAAATGAAATGAAGGTGATGAAATGTCGATGAAGGGTTTAAGTAGGGTCTTTAAGTTGTCCTTTCACCTTTACTTGCGTCGGGTTTATTTTCTTAAGCGATACGGAGACTCAAGTCGGGAAATAAAATGCCAAGTGAAACAATGTCTTACGATTAAAATATCTTAAGACGGAACTTAACGGAAAAACTTAAGATAGAACTTACGATTTATTATTAAAATAATATTATATTCCGAAAAATACTTTAAAATCATTAAAATATTATTTACGAAAATACGAGATGTTACAATCACCCCAACTTTCAAAAATTTTTGTCCTCGAAACTTGAAAGCAGTTACAAGGACAACACTAACAATTAAAACTTTCACAGAAACCTTAACATACTAAAACTTAGGCTCCTTCCCAAAATTTTCAAAGGTAAATTCCATAGTCCAGCCTCCATCAAGGAACGTTGGGGTTCTCGTTGCGCATTCAAGAACCTGAAGCTCTAATCTGAGGGCAAGTCCAAGGTAAAACCAATTAAAATGTTCAAATTTTAAATTGATCCGGTGTCGATGAGCATAGTACAAGTTATCAGACGTCTCCAATAACGAGTTCAATTGGCAAATCAACGCTGAAATCCATCAAAGTTGCAAAATTAACCAACTTCTTAAAACTAGGTTTTCTAACATCATCCCTTTTAGATCTTTCAAACCTTTGAACCAATAAAATTTGTAAAACAAAAGAGGTTTGCAACCACCAAAAGGAAAGAAATTTCCAAAGAAGTCACGGGAAGAGAGAAAGGAAGCGGTTAAAGGGAGAAAATTTAAGTGTGAGAAAGCAAGAAGAACAAGGATAAGCTCATGACAGCGTCCTATAGGTAAAAAGAAAACATCAATGGAGGCATACCGGTGACGAGGTGAGGGTAAGCCTCGGCTGCAGCACGACTCATCACGTACACGGTACCCTTGGGCTTCGGTTTCCGAACGGCACCAGCAACAGTAGCAGCTCTGCCCACGACGAGGTGAGGGTAAGCCTCGGCTGCAGCACGACTCATCACGTACACGGTACCCTTGGGCTTCGGTTTCCGAACGGCACCAGCAACAGTAGCAGCTCTGCCCACGACAGCCTTCCTCTCGGGGCACTCGAAGGAGCGATGTCCGGTCTTATGACAAGCATAGCAGGTGTAGGCGTCGCCTTTGCAGTCAACTCCAAGGTGAAGATCCTTGTGACATCTGAAACACTTCAGGGGAGCATCTGGTACGTACAGGCACAAGGTCCTTGACCTTAGATGGGTCGAATTTCTTTAACTTCTTAAATTGAGGTACTGGAGAATTAGGTGAAGGAACAAAGGGTCTCTTCTCATGGGAGGAAGTCTGTAAGGAAGAGGGAGCAGAAGAAGAAGAAGCTCCAGTCTCCGCATCTATGACCTTGATCGAACTCTCAGCCCAAATCGCATCGTCGTACACCTCAACAAAAGAGGTAGAGTCTCGACGAACCATACTCTCAATACGGGGTCCCAACTTCCCTCTGTAGAAATACACCCTCTCTGACTCGTCTCTCACAAACCTAGAAGCAAAGTGAGCTAGCTGGTTGAACTTGTCTGTAAACTCTTGCACCGTCATCTTCCCTTGCTTGAGATCATAAACTCCTTCAGTCTTTGCGAACGAAGATCCTTAGGATAGAAGCGAGTCTCAATCTTCTCTTTGAACGCCACCCAATCAAACAGTGGGTCAAATATAAAGTCGGACCAGTAAGAGTCCACCAACGGTCAGCCTCAAGTGTCAGAAAGTGAGTGGCTAATCTCACCCTATCACTAGTAGAAAAAGTCTCATTGACATCGCTTATTTTGGCTCATTTACATCGCTTTTTGGCGATGTATCTGGGTGACATTTAGACTATTTTTCCCTTTACATCGTTTCTGAAACCGATGTAAATAGTATACCATTAACATCGGTTATAAGTGAAAAGCGATGTTAATAGTATGCCATTATCATCGGTTATAAGTGAAAAGCGATGTTAATAGTATACTATTATCATCGGTTATAAGTGAAAAGCGATGTTAATAGTATACCATTAGCATCAGTCAGAAGTGAAAAACGATGTTAATAGTATACCATTAATATCGGTTATAAGTGAAAAGCGATGTTAATAGTATACCATTAGCATCAGTCAGAAGTGAAAAACGATGTTAATAGTATACCATTAATATCGGTTATAAGTGAAAAGCGATGTTAATAGTATACCATTAGCATCGTTTTTGGTCTGAAATTGATGTAAATAGCATACCATTAACATCGGTTATAAGTGAAAATCAATGTTAACCGTCTCTCAATTACATCGTTTTAGGTCCGTGACCGATGTAAATAGCATACTATTAACATCGCTTATAAGTGAAAACCGATGTTAATGGCATTTAATAACATCGGTTTTAGTGCGGAACCGATGTAAATATCAACCTTATTTACATCATTTATGGACTAAAATCGATGTAAATAGGTATTTTTTAATTAAAAAAAATACATTTGAGGAAAACACCGCAAATGAGAGGGGTAATCATTGAAAAAATTATATTCCCAAAATCCATAATTTATAAATATACTCTAAAATTATAATAAACGTGTTTCGTACATAAATATTCTTATATCGACAAAAAAAAATACTTGTCCAATACTTCCCCCTGAATAATGATAGTAAGATACAAAATGTAATTAAAAAACAAATATAATACGAGTAGTGTAATACACCGAAACTCTCAGAAAGCACAACAAGACCGCCAGTTCTTTCCACAGCAACCTTCATCTCTGCAACTCCAACCTTTATATCACAAGGAGATTTAATTAACATGGAAACCTCGTGTGAGCGTACGGGCTCTGAAAATTACAGATAAAATAACAGAAGACAGACCTAATCGAGTGCAGAGGCGAAAAGGTCCAGTACATGACCTTGGCTAACTAATTGATTTCCGCGATTATCATAAAACTTCAGCGCCTTTAATTTTGAAAATAAGGCGTTGCGTCTTTATCGAGATCCTTGTGTGAACACACGGGTCTGAAAGATCTTTTGACACAATCTACATTGATTAAGAGACAAAAACTCAGGTCTTATCTCAGTTGAAGAGCAGAACAAACGCGCGCGAATCTTTATCTATATCTATAGAAAAAAGTCAAATATGTAGCCTCTACTGGAAGGAGAGCATGTCTTGTGACAATAAATTAGAGGTAAACATACCGTTCCTGGTCCTTCTATACAAGGTCCACCCACCACAGCAACAATACGAGCACTGGTTCCCAGAGTACAGGCTGAAAGTAACCCAACTACGACATTTAATGCGGCCCATGTGCCCCGTAGTGATCTACTTCCAGGTGGAACAGGCCACTGATCAGTCTCCAACTGGTCCAACAACTATAGTTGGCAACATTGTGAAGGTCAATTTGCAACATTGAAAAAATCATCAAATCAATCAACATTGTAAGCAGAACTTCATACCCTCAAAGTGATCTTAGATCGACATCCAGCAAAGTCAATTGGCCGTACCATATAAGTATATCCCTCTGGAATCAAGATTGATGAGTGGAGAGATAGAGAACATGCCATTTTCCATGCATTTCTGAATGCCTAAAAATAAGTAGCAATGTGAGGGAGTGAGGCATCCGATGGAAGTACACTTCATGTAACAGGAAAACAATATACAACTTTGAAATCAACAAGACTTATATCGAAATCATGCTCTCAGCTATTTTTTTGTTAAACACAAAACAGCCAAAATATCAAACATCAAATACACAATTATTGATCCGAAGTAGATTTGTTCAAGCCTAATAAAAATTACATCAGGTAGCTGAAAGAGTCTCTGGCTCATTATCCCAATCCCCAAAAGCCACCCTCCAAAGCATTAAAAAGTATACAGCTTTGAAACCAACAAGACCTATAGACGTATTAACACACAATACCTAATTCACGAGTTGTTCGGGAAATAGGTAGTTTATTACAAAGCAAAAGGCATAACAACAAAAGAGATGAGGAGCATGATGCAGAATGGATAATTATGTGAGTTATATACTGAATTGTAAGCTAACATATACTGAATTTAGGGAACTATGTTGGCCTCTTTGCTAAATCTACATTTGTATAATTATGACTAGATTATATGTAGTTAATGCTCCTTAATATAGATGAATGAAAGAGAGATATAATTTAATTCGTAAAGATATTGAAGGATAGTGGCACTTATTTCTTAGAGAAAGACAAGGAAAAACAGAACAAGAAAAAACTTGCACTGCAACCCCTAGAGCGACGACTTCATCAGGATTCACTGTTACATTAGGATCTTTTCCAGTCAGACTCTTGACTAACTCCTAAACAGCTGGAATACGTGTCGACCCACCAACAAGGATCACTTCATCTAAATTGCTGAATGAGAGCTTGACACTACTACAAATATAGGTTTAGGAGACGGGGATTAAGGAACGAAATTTTGCGGAACCGTCTTAATTTGTCACAATAATTGGGCGGGAGTTTTTAATATAGAAATAGAAGACGGTTCTATAAAATGGCCGTCTTTATAGGTTTAAAAAAAACCAAAGAGAACGGTTTAAATACTTAACCGTGCTCTTTGTTATGCATACATAAACAACCAAGACGGTTCAGTTACTAACCGTCCTCTTTGTTACTCATAAAAAGAAACCAAGACGGTTCAGTTTCTAACCGTTATCTTTGGTCTTTCATAATTTCACAAAGAGCACGGTTGTTTTTGTTAACCGATCTCTTTTGTCTTTCATAATTTCACAAAGAGCACGGGTCTTTCATAATTTCACAAAGAGCACGGTTGTTTTTGTTAACCGGTCTCTTTTGTCTTTCATAATTTCACAAAGAGCACGGGTCTGTAGTTAACCGGTCTCTTTTGTCTTTTATAATTTCACAAAGAGCACGGTTGTTTTTGTTAACCGGTCTCTTTTGTCTTTCATAATTCGAAACAAATTCACAATAGAACAGTATACAAAGTCAGTTTTTGAAAACCTCTCAAACACAAAGACGACGATACAATAATCCCAGCAGCCATAGCTTCTCCTTCACTCTTGTTTTCGAAGCAACTGAAGCACTAATACTGTACTACGACAATTTTCGAAGCAACTGAAGCAAGTATCGATAATTCGTACGCCCTCTTTCTCCTTTACTCTTGTTTTCTTATTTTTCCTCAATTATTCGAATTACCAATATGATTTGGCGTGTTTGGCCGTGATATGAGTTGTTGTGGTTGGGAATGGGTTTCGAAATTTAGTAATTTTTGTGGGTTTTGAAATTTAGTAAATAATACAGTTATGGCTGCTGCTGGGTTTCGAAATTTTGTTGAATTTTTGTGTTTGAGATCAACCTAAGATGTAATTGTCAATACCATTGTGTAAATTAGTATATGTAAGTATGTAATTGTCAATACCTTTGTTTTATTCGCTTTGTGTTATTTTGTGTTATTTTGTGTTATTCTATTGCATTGTTTTAATTGTCTTTCGAACTGCTTTCTGATTTTATCTAGATACGAGTACTTAGGTTCTCGTTGTAGGGTGTTCATAGGATATAACGGTGGTGGTAATGTGGTAATTGGTGGCCGGAGCACAACCAGAGGCCTGGTTGTTTAGGGGCAGCAGAAACAATTATAAAACAGGGACATTCTGGTCAGCCTGTTTACACGGTTTTTCATGGTGTTTGGGTGGTTTCGAAGGATGGTGCTTTCCACCAGGGAGTCGTGGGTGTTGAGTAGTGTCTAGGGTGGTGTCGGGTCATGGTTAGGTTAGTGGTGGTAGCCGCTAGAGAGGGGGTTGCAGAGGGTGTCACACGGGTCGTTTGAGTTGCTGGAAAACGAATAACAGTGTGTGTGTGTGACGGGTCATGTTATTTATGTTTATTTATGATATTATTATTATTATCATTATTACGGTATTATTATTTGAGTATTGTTGATATTAATATCGTCCTTTTATTGTTGTTTTTAACATTAGTGATATTATTACTATTAGTATTATTATTGCTATTAGTATTATTATCGTTAATAATTGAATTATGAATTTAATAATTGAATTATGTTTTAATTATGTAGCCGAATATGGCTCGTACTTGGATGATTAATGGGAAAAAGGGCGAAGTAGAATATGATGCCGGGTTAGCTGAATTTTATGACTTCGTAATAAAGAACGTGAAAGACAAATCTAGTATGGCGTGCCCTTGTGATATGTGCCGGAATATTAGGTATATGAGCTTTGGAGATGTAAGAATACATTTAAATAAGACAAATTTTAATCCAAAGTACACTTGTTGGATTTTCCATGGAGAATCAAAAAATTTAGATGGAATAGGAAAAAATGTAGATGTCCAATTTGGGGAGATTGAGAGAGAAACATGCTTGAGTGACGATAAAGAGCCCGATGAGTCTAATTCAGTAGAAGATTCGGGTTGTAATATGAATACTGAGGCAGGAGATGGGTGTGACGATATGTCGGATAAATCATGGGGAGATATGTTTGGAGGTGATGAGCAAGAAGGTATTGTAGATGAAACTGATGAGGATCTTGATGAAAATGATTTGGAGGATACTAGTGTTGTATTGGAGAAATTGAAAGATTCTGAAATGCCTCTTTATAGTAGTTGTAAGCACACTAAATTGGCAGCTCTTGTTAAGTTATATAATTTGAAAGCAACAAATGGGTGGAGTGACAAGAGTTTCACAGACCTCCTGAAATTATTAAAGGACATGCTCCCCGAAAATAATGTACTTCCTGATCGTACGTATGAGGCAAAGAAGATACTTAGGGGAATTGGTATGAAATATGAAAAAATCCACGCGTGTCCCAATGATTGCATATTATATCGCAAAGGATATGCTAATCTCACTAGTTGTCCAGTGTGTAAGGAATGGCGATACAAAAAGAAGGAAGGGATCCCAGCTAAAGTTTTGTGGTACTTTCCAATAATTCCTAGGTTGATACGATTATTTGCGAATAAAGATGATGCCAAATTACTCACATGGCATAGTACATCAAAAGCAAATGATGGGAAGTTAAGACACCCGGCCGATGGGAAAGACTGGAAGTTTATTGATGCAAAATATCCCGAGTTTGGCAAAGAACCCAGAAATCTCCGCCTTGCACTCTCCACTGATGGGATGAATCCCTTTGGAAATTTGAGTAGTCAACATAGTACTTGGCCAGTGTTTTTAGCTATTTACAATTTGCCTCCATATCTTTGCATGAAACGAAAATATTTGATGTTGTCTTTATTGATTTCTGGTCCCAGAGAACCTGGTAATGATATAGATGTCTACTTAGAGCCTCTTCTCGACGATTTGAGATTATTGTGGGATGAAGGGATACGAGTGTTTGATGCCTACCAGAATAGTTATTTCAATTTGAAAGCAATGTTACTATGCACTATTTCTGACTTTCCTGCGTATGGTAATCTATCTGGACACACTGTGCACGGGAAAGAGGCTTGCCCCTTGTGTGGAGAAGATGTCGATTCTTGTTATTTGAAGTTTTCTCGTAAGCAAGCGTACTTGGGATACCGTAGGTTCTTGGACCTTGATCATTCATATCGTAAGCTACAAAAACCATTCAATGGAAAACCTGAACATCGATCTCCTCCTAAGATATTAACCGGTCATGAAGTATATGAAAGAGTGAAAAAAATTGAGATAACTTATGGGAAGAAGGGTTCTAAATTAGCGTCTCGGGGATATAAGAAGATGTCTCCTCTTTTTGAAAAACTTCCATATTGGCGTGACCTTTCTATAAGATATTGCTTAGATGTTATGCATATTGAGAAAAATGTGTGTGACAATATAATCAACACTCTTCTGAATGTTCCGAATAAGTCAAAAGACAACACATCAGCTAGGATGGACATGGTGGATATGAAAATCAGACCTGAGTTGGCACCAGAAAAGAAAGGAACACGATATTATTTGCCTCCGGCTGCTCATACACTTTCAAGAAAGGAGAAAGCAGAGTTTTGTGAGTGCTTAAGTAGTGTTAAAGTGCCGGAGGGATATTCTTCCAATATCAGCAGCCTAGTGTCAATGACAGATCTTAAGCTTGTTGGTTTAAAGTCTCATGATTGTCATACTTTGATGCAACAACTACTACCAGTGGCTATACGTTCGATTTTACCTAAAAAAGTTCGATTCGCCATAAGTAGGTTTTGCTTTTTCTTCAATGCCATATGAAATAAAGTGTTAGATCCCAAGGAGTTGGAGTCTTTGCAAAAACTAATTGTCACTTCTCTTTGTCAATTGGAAATGTACTTTCCTCCTTCATTTTTCACAATAATGGTGCATTTAACTGTACACTTGGTTAGAGAAATCAAATACCTTGGTCCAGTTTATCTAAGGTATCAATATCCTTTTGAGAGATTGATGAAAGTGTATAAGGATTATACATCTAATAGATATCGTCCTGAAGGGTCTATTGCTGAGCGTGCAATCACGGATGAAGCACTTTTTTATTGCTATGCACACTTGTCAGATTCTGAGCTACCTGGGATTCCTAAGAATAGGCACAGTGAGTGGATGATGGGCAAAGGTCTTAGGGGTCATGTTCGTCTAGATATGGCAACTGAGAAATGGCATATAGCACATACATATGTTCTTCATAACGAGGATGAGGTACAGCCGTACATTGAGGAACACAAGGCATTGTTGAAGGCGAAGCATCGAAATAAATCAGAGATGTGGATCGCAAGTGAGCACAATAAGACTTTTAGAGTTTGGTTCAAGGGTCGAGTTATAGAAGACTTGCAACAATATCCTGAGTATATTTCTTCTAGATTACAGAGGCTTTGTTTTGGGCCTAAGACTTTTGCATCGTCTTATACTGGTTATGCCGTTAATGGATCCACCTTTTACACTCGTGGGCAAGATGACATGAGCACGATGCAAAATAGTGGTGTTAGTGTAGAGGCAGAAGGCATGCATTTTGCTAGTTCGAAAGATAAGAAACCAGTTTTAAGTCAAATGCATTATTATGGATTCATTGAAGAGATTTGGGAGTTAGATTACACAGATTTTCTAATACCTATATTTGGATGCAAGTGGATTGAAACTACAAGTAGCTTTTGTGCTCACATGCACTTTTTCTTCTGTCTTGATGCATGTTTGTAGTCAAGGTATTATGAAGTCTTACTGTGACTACATTTTGAAGTGAATGCCAACACTGATCCTACGGCTGTAACTCAGACAGAGTATTGCTCGAACTTAGTTGGACTTGCCAATATAGTTGTCCTGCTGAACAATGCTATCTGACACTGATCTTACTCTACATTTTTCTTTTTCTATGCATAAACTTACTTGCCATGTACAGTAAGTAAGAACCAAAGGTTCAAACAAACGATCAGAGATGCACTTACAGTTAGAACTATCAGAGATGCATGCCTATAGTCTATACGTGCTACTGCCTATGCTCTAATCTGTTTCATAAATTTGTTCAAGTTTCTTATGTCAGTGATAATGCTCTTTTCTTATATCAGTGACTATCAGTTGTACTGCTGCTACTGCCTACTGACTTCCTGCATATACTGCCTACTGACTATCAGTTCTGCACTACTTCCTGCATATACTGCCTAACGTAATTGGGTTGCTGGCCAGTGTTCATGACGTAATTGGGTTGCTGGCCAGTTCTTTCTGTGAACACCAGGCCAGTGAGTTCTTGAGAGTAGCTGTGTCTAGGAGAAACAAAGCCGGAACGTTTATACACACGCTGTACTACTTCCTGTGAACACCACACCAGAATGCCACTCACAGGTCTTCCTCCAATGTTTGGACCCGTGCACTGTCCAGTGAACACTGCTGCTGCTGCTAACAGTGATGGCGGGTATCTCAGCATCTCGTATTCGACCAAGCATAGCTCAATTAAGAAGAATGACACGAGTGATAGTGTGTGTATAAACGTTCCGAAAGCAATCTATAAGAAGTCTTGGTGAGATTCAGCAGCTATTCGAAGGCTTCGATACCTGTATAATGAATATTTTGCTTTTCTTTTGACGAAAGAAGTCTTTTCTTTTTCCTCAGAATTGACCATCGATCTCTCCTATTTACATTCGAGTTGTATGGTACATAGATAGCTGAAAGTTTTCTGGTTGAGTTCTTAACACTTTGATGTAAATTGGCTGTTAATGCCTAAGTTTTGATTGAGCAATACAAATTTCAGGGTGCTTTCCATGTCATTGAAGAGCGTCACGATTAGTGTCTCCAAAAGTTGGCTGAATTATGGAGAAAATGGAAATGCACTTTGGTTCGTGAGTGGATGTATGATGAGACAGGAGCTATCCAGAAGACACCACCATCCTTGTATAAGCAGATTACACAAGATGATTGGAACAAGTTTCTGGCATCTCACACTAGTGAAAAATTCAAGGTAATATTTCTATTTTTATAGAGGACGGCAAATTATTTCATGATGATATATATATGTATATAGTATCTCGTACTATTTTCTTCTATATATGATCTATGTTAATAGGCGGTCAGTGATAAGAACAAGGAGAATGCCTCTAAAAAAAAAGGGAAATACTTTGGCTCACGAGCAGGATATCGAGGGATTCAAGTTAAAGTCGTAAGTTCTGTGTATTGGTTTCATTTTCTAACTAACTTCCAGGTCAAAAGTTGGCATGAATTTTGATGAACTCTCTTCTTTTTTGATAGAAAGAAGATTTAGCTGCCAAGGGAAAACTAGTGGAAAAAGTTGATCGATATTTAACTTGGCTAAGGGCTCACAAGTCAGCGAAAGGGGACATGACTGATTATGATAAGGAAGTTGCTTTGAAAATTGTAAGTTGAGCATATTTGTAATTTAACTCGCTTTAGTTCAGTTGTTAAATTTATTAGTGCTATTTATTCATTTTTTCTGGCTGCTAAAAACTTAATTAATATTGCTGATTTGCAGGAATCCCTTGAAAAGGATGTTGAGGCTGGTTTATTTGTGCCCGAAGGACGGGAAGACATACTCGCTAAGGCGATAGGCAAGCCTGAGCATCCGGGCCGTGTGCGAGGAATTCCTCAAGGTATTTCAATAACTGAGTATTTTGGGAAGGGACCAAAAAAACCGACAAGAGAAGAGTTGTACGAGAAGATCAATTGCATGCAACTCCAAATTGATGACTTGGAAAAGCTGAAATCAGTGATGATGCAGTTTTGGCTAACTGGTGAGAAGCCAAGTACTAAAGTATTAGACGATTTAATGCACGGAGGAGCATCTATGAGTACCGAGGGATCGACAAATTCTACATCACTACCCGTGAGTGAAGAGCCACGCCCAGAGGAGACACCCCGAGAGGAGACACCCCGAGAGGAGGATTATCAAACACCCAAGACCAATGTTCTGAAGATTCCAAGCATATCACCACGGCAGGTTGTAAAAGGTTTTCATTAAGAAGGATATGTAAGCTTTGCATTTAAAACACTATCTAGTTCAAAGTTTGAAAACACTAATCTATCTATACAGGGGTCTCACAGGCAATCACTCTCACTAAAAGGAGTGCAATCACTACAAGTGACTGAGGATCCACCCCGAGAGGAGGATTATGGTACACCCAAGACCAATGTTTTGAAGATTCCTGGCCCAGTAACACAACAGGTATATATATGTAAGCTTTTCATTAAATACGCTACTTTAAAGTAAATGAAAAAAGTTTGAAATTCTACTATAACTTAAATTTCCAGGCTTGGAAATATTGTGTGCTATCACTGCCAAAAAATTCATCGAAGATAGTGGCTTCAGGAATGGTATACCTATCAAAGAAGGACGAATTTGTTTCCATTCATGGCAGTGCCCTTTGTGATGGTTTTAGAAAAGTGTCAATCAAGGAAATCTATTCTGGGTCGGAAAATGTTGATTTACCATTGCCTGTTGGTGATATGATAACATTGACTCATGCTAAGGGTTCATTTATTCAGTGGCCGCAAAGTCATATACATAGTCCTGTTGATAAGGTAACTACGATTTCTAGCTAGTATAATGATATAAGATACACTGAGAGTTATACCATTTATTAATTTATTTATGCCAACATTTAGATAACCATGAAAAAGAATGATCAAGGAAAAAATAAAGCAGCAGCAAAGAAGTCCAAGCCTCAGAAGTGTTCGCCCTCGATTTCGCCATCTTCTTTCCTTGGAATTGAAGTTAGTCACAATTTTATGCAAAAGCAGAGGACCATGGATTTGAAGTTGTTAGAAACTGAGGCTCGGGTTTTAAAGGCAAGTGGGACAATGATCAATGTTCCCATTGATGAACATGTGTTACACAATAAACAAACTTGCTACCTTAGCTATGAAGAGGTTGTTCATTTGTTAGATGAACAAATGATTGGTGCCTCTCACATTACACTCTTTATGAGGTTCGGTCTCTTTGTTTAAGCTGCCCCTTTGCAATCCCATTATTAGTATATATCTGATAATATGCAAACTAGTACTAGATAGTTACTATGGATTCTTATTGTTGTAGGTATTTGAGTGATCTTGCCGATAGTATGCAAATTACTAGTTACTATGGATTCTTGTGCCCAGAGATAATGTCCTCAGAATCCGTTGCTCCGGATGAAAATTATCGATCCGATTATGTTGCTAGGGCAATGACATGTACCGATTGTGGAAAAGGTTGGAAACTTATATTTGCTCCATATGCCCAGGGGTACGTAATTATAAATTTCTTTTCATAGTATTATTATTGATGACTTGATTAATTATTTTATTATTTTTTGTCAATATTTAAGTTGATATCTTCGTTGTATTTTTCTATAACTTGTAGTAAGCATTGGATGTTGGGCGTGATCAATCCGGCTCAAAGTACAGTGTATTGGTGTGATCCTGCCGGACATATAGAGCCTCGTCAATTTTTCGTGGATACAATTACCAAGTATGTCTAACTTATTTCTGATCTTTTTTATTTTGCCTTCATATATTATACCTCCCGTTACTCCCCTGCATTTGCCTTAAAATGTTTCTATTGGCTAGGAACAAAAGTTAAGCCACCCAAAAGCCATCAATCATAGACCTTAGCTTGTTTTTCTATTATACTTGAAATTAACGCTTCATTATCAACTAAAACTGAATAAATATATAAACCTGGCTATCTATATATACAGGGCCTTTGAGAAAAGGAACTCTATCGATGCACTTGCAAAATATGAGGCCAACGGCGTTGTTTGGAAAAAGATTAAGGTATCTTAACATATTATTTCTCTTATTAAGTATAGTGCATGTGAAGTATTTAATTTATTTATAATATGAGCTCCCCTTTTAGGCCCCTTTGCAGCCTCTTGGTTCCGTTTTATGTGAATACTATATTTGTCGATACATGTTGGACATCGTCAATGGAAGATATGTTACGGTTACTCCAAATCTATGTTTTTGGATTTTTAGTTCATCTACTTACTTACCTCTATCATTTTACTTATATAGGAGTCTTGGATAGAATTTTTCTAACCAATTTTTGAAAATTTGTTTGTAGTTCATGCTTAGAGCCCCGGTGACATATTCGCTTGAGCAAATTGACGAGGTCAGGGATATATGGGCTAACTTTGCGCTCCAATTTAGGCCAGCCATGAACGATGCATGATGAATTTTAGCTTAAGTCGTAGCTAGAAGTTTAGCTTAAGTACATACGTATGTAGCTAGAATTTGTGGATCGGAAAGTATGTTGATATATATGAATGATGTAGTATTTGGAGATTTTTCTCTATATATGGCTAATTTTTCACCTGAATATAGTAATTGGAGCAATGTTATTGTACGCTATTAGCGATGTTATTGTACGCTATTAGCTTATTTGCAGGAAAAATTATATATAATAGGCCGGAAGAATTATAAATTAATTTATAAAAAAAAAAATAGCAGGTGCAAAGAGAACGGTTATGTTCTCAAGCGTGCTCTATTAATTCAAAAATATGGCGCGAAGTTTGTAACATCGTCATATAGGAACAAAAGAGAACGGTTCATCTAAGAACCGTGCTGGAAAGTTTGTGACATCATCATACAAAGAGCACGGTTAGTGTAGAGCAAAGAGACCGGTTCTAAGTTGAACCGTGCTGGAAAGTGGGGGAGCAAGGAGACCGGTTCCTTTTGGAACCGTGCTGGAAAGGGGGCAAAGAGACCGGGTCCTTTTTGAACCGTGCTGATAAGTGGACAACAAAGAAGACGGTTAAACCGTTCTCTTAGGTAAAGAGGACGGCCATGGGGAGCACGGTTCCGCCACTCATACGAGAACGGTTTTTAACCGTCTTCGTATCGATATTTTGTAGTAGTGTGACGTCTTTTACTGAATTTTGTACGGGTGTTTTCAACCTGCAAACAATATAAATAAAGATGAAATACCAACTTATACAGTGCATGAGTACTAAAAGTTATTCTGTACATCAACCGAGAATGTTAAAAGACCAAAATCTAAGATCAGGAAATCAAGCGGAAGGGTTAATTACCTGTCAAGAAAGTCACAACACAGTTCCTAAAACTTTGTTCTCGTCAAGGTTGAAGCAACTACTATCAACACTAGCTCAAAAGAAACTATAGTGACAGATAACAAACCTAATTAATGTTTGCCTGCGTTAGAGATAACAGCTCCATCTTGGCTATCTCAGTCGTCTCTGTAAGACGCTGAAGGGCTTGCTTGTCCTTCCAAAGGTCAATGCCTTCATTTAGTTTTAGAATCGCAGCAAGCCAATCAACAATCCTCTGTCAATGCACATTATATACTTGTTAATTGCTCTGAGACGCAAATATTCAAACAGAAAACCCTGAATGCATGGTCTGATAGTGCAAGAGAAAAGGTAGAAGAGAATAAAAAGATGTTTGCGTTGACGAAAATGAATGTTTGCATTGATACAGGCACCTTTACCCATTATTTGTTATAGCTTCTTCCCATGTATGCATCTTTTTTCACACGCTATTGAAGATAAGAATTTTTAATTTCTAAGCAGTTGTATGATAATAGTATTATTCATCTTATGCATTAGTCACTAGAAAGGTATTAGTCACTAGAAAGGTTTCCGGCTTACGAAAGACTCGTTTATATAGCTGCTGCTAGTATATAGAGTGTATAAGGTTTTCTTTTCCGAGTCGAATTTTAACTTAACTAGAAGCACCAAGCACTCGCCTATCTAGTTAAGCGGATTGTAATTAATCTTTATAAGTGTCCAAAATTACACAGATTAATCCAAAATTTTACATCATAATTATACAAACAACAAAATAATCAAATTCCAGAAATAAAATAAACTCAATAAGTAACAGAAAGACTGCAAACCCATCATCAAACTTAGCAAATAAAATCAGTTAAACATATAAAGATATGAACCTTGATTAATTACCTGATGACAATAAGGTCCGGATTGGAAAATCTGGGGCCATAGGCCCTTTGGTAGACCTTTTTGAAAAGAGGACTCTACAAGGGAAGAAGGATGCAGCCACTGCTTTGTTCGACTTGTCGCCAGCAACTGTGAATAGGAGTAGTATCATAGAATCAGGTGCGATAAAACATCTGATTTGTTTGATGGATCCAGCACTTGGAATTGTGGACAGGGCTCATGTTGTTAATCTTGCGACAGTACCCGAGGGAAGGACTGCCATAACTCAAGCAGGAGGAAAGGTTGCCTTGTCCTTGATTAAGGCGCTGGTCCGCCTTTGGTTGCCTTGTCCTTATCAGGGACTACGAGAGCCAAAGAAAAGGTATGACATTCCGTAATTTAGAATTTGTGATTTGTTTTCATAAACGCTTTTATCCCTTAATAAGTTATGAATCAAAACGGAAGTTGATGAATGATTGGGAGTCAAATATTATAATGACCACAAATATTTTACAAAAGAGAAGAGTTCAAAGTGGGTAGTTTATTCATGGACTCCCGCAAAACAAAAAACTTGAAGTTCATTCTCAAATGATGATTTGATGGACATATGTAATGTAACACCACCATTTATTTAAGGGCCTGTACTAGGACTCCCTAGATAAATAAGGATGTTACCATCTCGGTTTCCCGAGGCAGTAGATACAAAGGAAGATAAACAGTACTTTAAATTGATAAGTTATCTCAAAGAACAAGTTTATACAACTGAATTAAAACAAACTGTCTTGATAAAACAAAAGTACAACTCATAAGTAACTACTATGGTGATCTAGACTCTAGACAGGTCCGGATCCAAGCTTCTCTCTTCCCCTAGCTCCCATAGTCTCAACACCTGTCAATCTGCTCCCCAATAATTGGTTCATCACAGGTGATCACGAATACACAGCGTCAACCACAAGGTTGAGTAGAAAAAACTGTAAACAAACTCTTTATCTCCGCACCAAACACAGACCCTTTATCTCCGCACCAATCACAGACCCTTTATCTCCGCACCAATCACAGACCCTTTATATCCACATCGTATTATATCACAGAATAATATAAATAACACATTATAACGATCACATGATATTATATCACAAACATGCTTAATACCAAATAAGAACAGTTTACACATCGTCATATACCAGTATTTTCCCCTACCTGAAATAGCAGGAAATGTAGATACGTCCAGGCTCGTTAGAAGTGTTCCACACGAAACTCGCTACCTAAACATGTATATGTAACGAATTAAGACCTTCCCGAACCCCAAAACAACTTACACTTTATATAAATAGAACCTTCCATAAATGGAAAGTTTCCAGAAATAGAAACCCTTTATAAAAGGAAAGTTTCCATAAATAGAAAATTCCTAAACTTATAGATTTCCCGACTAGTAAACTTCAACTACGCGATAGCGACTTATTAAAAGAACGAAAGACGGTTTTAAAACTTAGTAGCAAAACATTACTAAAACATTATAAGAAAATGCTCAACTCACAAAACCATAAAACTAATTAATAAAACAATAATAATAATACTAATAATATTAATAATAAAATTATAAGACCCAAAACCTCACGACCCAAAAACAGCCCTACCCGACACTCCTCACCTTCGAACAACCCCCAACCACCGTGAACAGGCCCTTCGGCCACCAACACACGCAAACCCCTAACACTCCTAACCACCTTCTACCACCGTGACACCACCACCATACTACTGACCTCCGGCGAGCGACACAAACCCCTGACAAACATCGACCCTACACCCCCTGCTCTAAACACATGCAACCAGCCCTTTTAAGCCCAACCAAAACAGACCCAAATCGACACCACCACCAGTGTCGACAACCCCTGGAACCACCACACTGACACACCCTGACACCCGTACTAGACACCACGGTGGTGCCAGTTTGTCGACCTCCCCCGAGTCAACAGTGGTACCACCCCCTTACACCCCCTGTGACAACCCAACACTGACCCGTGAATTAAACGACTCAACAGACACAACGAACCCTCCTTTTTACACCACTCGTGATATTCAACACCCACCACGACTCACCCCTGACCACCCCTTGACCACCAGAAGAACAATAATGCAAAAACCATAATTAACACGACACCAAAACCCCTCTCGAAAGAGCAACAAACACCAGCAGTATAAAATAGAATTGCAAAAGAATTGACACAGGCTGCGGCTTACCTATTATCTGACTCAATTCGGGGGGCTAGACCGGGTCGAACCACCGTGAGAGTCTCCTCCTTCTGGGGTGTGGTGGCGGCTGAGCACTTAGGGTAGGGGTGGTGTTTGTAGAAAGGTCAGAAAAGTGTGTGTCGAAGCACTTCTTATAAGGCGTCTGAGTGAGGTGTGTGTGTGTGAGGGTTTCATATACTTGTGTTACGTGAGTCTTGGGCTGTTTGTGTTGACACGGAAATCGAGGCCCAAGACCCTCACCTAGCGACCCCAAGTTTGAACCCTACCACAAGCATAACACAACAACAAGGAGATCCCCAATTCGAATCCCACAATAAACATGACACACATACATATACTTATAAACGAAATAAACGAACCAATTACTATCTTTGTATTTAACATCGTACCAATTAAAACCACGTACTAAACATAAAACCGTTTAGCTACTATAAATAATTAAGATAAAATCGTGCCCAAAATCGAGGTATTACAGTCTTCCCCCTTAAAATGAACTTCGTCCCGAAGTTCAACAACGCTCAGATAACAAAACAAAATGAACTTCGTCCCGAAGTTCAACAACGCTCAGATACCAAAACAATCAACCCAAAAGCACTTGGAACACAAAACATCACAAAATTTCACTTAAATCAAAGGTGTTACATTCCACCCCCCTTAAAGAAAAGTTACGTCCGCGTAACTTACCTCAATCAAACAAATGTGGGTAACGCTCCCTCATGTGTAACACCCCGATAAATTCTATGTTATCTTATATTATTAAAATCCTATTTTAATAATAAGTATGATCCTATAAATAATATTCCAATCTATATTTTATCGTTTTTGACAACGATATTTAAAAATGCCCGTCTTGAACCTATACTCCTTAAACTACGAACAACTACTCTGTCGTTGTTACTAATTTTGAGATATTTTAAAGGCATATTTAGCTCTTGCTTATAAAATAAAAGTTTTAGCTCGTTTTCTTAGCTTTCCAACGCCACCGAAAACACGTTAATCGGAGTTCTTTGGAGGAAATTATGTCGAAAATACGAAAGACTGTCATGGACCATCCGCTAACGAGACCCATGCTCGTTGCTTACTCTATACTCTTTTCCACATGTCCTTTGGGACACATGGCTGAGTACTAAGCCTTGCCTTGATGCCCAAGGTCATCCTCTACCTTCCTTCTTCTTCAAATCATTCATTTTTTTCAGAAAAAACTCACAAAAACACAAAGAAAACAAGAGGACACCATTGTTGTGCACCTCAACCATAAAACGGTCACAAAATCTTCGTTTCTTATCCGTTTTCGACGATTCTCGCGCCATTTTTCTCCTCTCGTCGTTTCCCTACTGTCTAAATAAGAAGTTTTCATCTCCTCCTCTTCCTTATTAATTTCGAAATCCAAAGCTTTGACCCAAGCTAGTTACTTCCGTTTTTAACATCTCCTTTTGTTTGTAGGATTCGAGTCAAGTGGTCCGGAGGGCGATACATACGAGATTGACGAGAGTTTAGACTAAAAGGTAACGGTGATGGGTTACTCGACTTTATCGTCTTTGTTTGCATGACTATATGCTAGTAATGTTTAGTATACTAGGATTGTTTTTGGTTAAGTAGTGGCATGATTAGGATAATAAATCATATGTTTGGGTGAATTTCATCATGCATGCTTGTGTTGGATGAGTTTTTAATTGTGGAAATTCATTAAGGATTGTATGGTTAAATGAGTTTATGATCATTGAGGATGATTAGTTTGATAGTCTTTCAAATTCATAGTGTTTTGCTTACAATGGTTACTTCATGATGTTTCAGCACCTTGACAAATCTGTCCATTGTCTTGTACAATTTATTTCGACATCTTAGAGTATCCTTCTTTGAAAATGTTGAAAAGAGACCCCTGTTTATTTTGAGTTAAGAGTCTACCTCTGAATATTCGTAATTTTCTTGCATGTCGTTTGTTCACAATAAATTATTTACGAACAGTGCGCTGAAATACTTGCAGAACGGACAGTAGCTCAAAGATTGTTTCGAAACCCATTTTTAAACTTTGAAATGATTCTGGTCCTTTTCAAAAATTAAACTTTGAAGATTTTAGATGATGTTAGGAGTTTGCTTTGCCCCAAAATGATTTGTTAAACCCGTTTTATGAAGCAATACATTTTGTGTGACGGTTTCTGATACACTGTAAAGATCAGTCAATAACCCCCTGTTAAGTTCGTGTTTTGGAAATGTTTATTTGACAAATAATGTAGATAAAAGTCTTACTAAACCAACCCAATTGGCCTTGTATCATTTCGATTTTATTTGAATTAATTATGAATTTTACGGCAGAGGACAGCTGAAATGTAAAACGCTTTTAAGACTTATGTTTTATTAATCAGTTTCGTTTATTCTTCTCCCGTATGAAATGGTCTTAAGTGTTGTCTTATTCATATTTTATTGGCTCATGTATGTTTAAATGAGTGGGTTAACGGTTATGTTATCCTAAGCTTGTGTAGGTGACGGTTATGTCATCCTAAATTGTGTTGGTAACGGTTATGTTGCCTTGATTGTGAATAGATAGCGGTGATACGATTTGTGTATCACTGTAATGAACAAACGCCACTCCTGTTATGGGATTTTATCTAACTATGTTCGGGATTGGTCGGTGTCCGTGGTTATGCGGCCCAGTCCCCGTGTGTCGTTCGGTGTAGGTTATTACATCGAGAGGTCTGGCCAGGTCTTAGGCATATAGTTGTCGGTTATGCGCTATACATAGTACCCGGATGACGTGGTTATGCGCTCCGGTAGCTAGGGCGCGGTTATACGCCCTAGCCTGTTGGTGGAGCGGTTATACTCCCTGACTGTCAGTTGTAGCGGTTATGCTACCTGACGGCGTTCATTCTATTCTTGGTTGCTGTTGTTTGTGTGATTGGACATGCCATCAAGTGTTGGTCTCTGAGTCGATCACCTGGTGTTTACCTGATTTTGAGTATCATGATTTGATAATTCTCATATTCACATGTGCTACTCCATATACAATATGTTCTTATTGTTATCTATTTGTATTCTGACGTAAAGTGGCTGGGAGAACCCTGAGTTACTCCCCACTGACTGTGGCGTTCATGTTTCATGAATGTAGGTTGGTGCTGTTTGGGGAAGACGTGTGGCTAGCGAGCACTTACCCTTGGACTTTAGTTTCACTTCGTATCACTAGACTACCTTACGTTATGTTTTTATTCGTGGGATTTATATTCCCCGTACACTCTTTACTATGTTTGTATAACTAGTATGGTTTCTTTTATTTCCGCACTTTTATTTTAGTTTGAACCTTCGCATGTTAGTTATTTAATTCTGCAAGAAAAGTTTTAAAAACCTCGTATTTTTCGTATCCTTTTGTGTTTATTTTTCCGCTAAATCGCGGGGGTTCACAGTTGGTATCAGAGCCTAAGTTGCTCCCGACGCACACACGTGTTTTCCCCCAACCATAACTGGACCAAAACTTTAATAATAAGTGAGAGATTGGGTAGACACTAAGGACCTAAGTTTGTAGTCTTTATGTGATTGCTAATTGCTATGGTAACCCGTTTGCTCTTGCATTGTAGAAGGATGGTGAGGCCGACAAACTCCGATAATGCTATCATGCAAGCTCTTTTGCAAGTCCTTCAGAATCAACAAAACCAGCAAGAACAACTCAATCGTCATGTGGCTACTCCTCCTAGGAATGATGCTAACCGTCAAGGTGGCTTTGCTTGGGTCGCAAGCCAATTATCGAGGAACAACACCAAAGCTTATGGTGGAGAAGTCGACCCCGTGGCTCTTACCGAGTGGTTTCGTGAGATGGAAAAGGGTTTCTCGATGTATGATGTGCCGAACCATGAAAAAGTCAAGCTTGCCTCTCACTTCTTAGTTCGTGAGGCCGATAGATGGTGGACAATGACTAGTCCGACAGTGACCCTTGACCCGACTTTCGATTGGAACTGTTTCAAGGCAATGGTGGAGACTAGGTTCTACCCTAATGAGCTGAAGCAACAAAGGATGAAGGAATTCATGGACTTCCGGCAAGGAAAGCTATCGGTGCAAGCCTTCACCGACAAATTCAATGAACTTGCTCATTTTGCAACCAAGTTTGTCAAGGAGGAAGATGACAAGGTGTACTTCTACAAAAGCAAGCTTTCTCCGAAGATAGCAAGTATGGTGCGCCGCGACTCTACCTCTTTTGTGGCGGTCTACGATGATGCTATTTGGGCGGAGACTTCCATCAAGTCGATTGAAGATGAGATCAAGTCTTTCTCTACTCATACTTCTTCCCGTCCATCTTACCAAGGAAAAAGGCCCTATGTGCCTCCATCTTCTACTTCCCATTTCAACAAGCGGAGGTTTGTGCCTAACAACCAAGCCTCTCGTCCTCAATCTAGCAAGGCTACTCCTTCTCAGAGCCGTGTTTGTTTCCGATGCAATGCTCCATGGCATCCGGGATTTGATTGTGAGGCTCAACCCCTCCTTTGTTTTGAATGCAAGAAGTCGGGCCATCGTGCTAGAGATTGTCCCGAGAAGAAGAGTATTACTCCTTTCCAGCCCAAGCCCAAGGGTACTATATTTGTCATGAGCCGAGCGGAGGCTGAGGCTCACCCTGATATAATTGCCGGTATGTTTTCCGTACATAATCTTGCTTGCCTTATTTTATTCGATACCGGTGCGTCTCTGTCATTTATATCAACCAAGTGTTCAGATAGACTCAACCTTAAGTCTACACCTTGTGAGGAGACTTCTATTTCCTTACCATCTGGAGAAATCATCTCTTGTTCATCTTCATACATGGATGTTCCTATCATGATCGCTAATGTGGCTTTTCCCTCAAACCTTCTCCGTTTCCCACTTGAAGAGTTTGACATCATACTTGGCATGGATTGGCTTTCCCGCTATCATGCTAGGTTCGAATGCCGAGATCAAAAGTTGTGTCTAAAAAGTCCTTTTGGAATCCGTGTCTCATATAAGGGAATTCGTCCCCGTGAAGGAATTCGCCTTATCTCTTCTATGAAAGCCTCCAATCTAATAAGGAAAGGTTGTGAAACCTTCTTGTGTGTTATTTCTTCTACCGATGCTGCTCTACCAAAGCTTGATGCAGTGCCCGTTGTTCGTGACTTCGCCGATGTGTTCCCCGATGAGTTGCCCGGGATTCCTCCTGAGAGAGATGTAGAGTTCTCTATTGAGTTGGTGCCCGGAACCGCACCGATCGCAAAAGCTCCTTACCGCATGGCTCCTCCTGAACTTAAGGAATTGAAGAAGCAACTTGAGGAGATGATTGAGAAAGGGTTCATTCGTCCTAGTGCTTCACCTTAGGGTGCTCCGGTTTTGTTCGTGAAAAAGAAAGATGGTTCCATGAGACTTTGCATTGACTACCGAGAGTTGAATCGTGTTACCATAAAGAATAAGTACCCGTTGCCGAGGATTGAAGACTTGTTTGATCAGCTTCGTGGTGCTTCTTGCTTCTCCAAGATTGATTTGAGATCGGGTTATCACCAGATCCCCGTTCGAGAGACCGATATAGCCAAGACTGCTTTTAGTACTCGTTATGGACATTACGAGTTTAAAGTTATGCCATTTGGTCTAACCAATGCCCCTGCCATCTTCATGGACCAGATGAACCGTACCTTTCGTGATTACCTTGACAAGTGTGTGGTAGTGTTTATTGATGATATCTTGATATACTCTAAGACCAAAGAGGACCATGCCGAACATCTTCGCATTATCCTAGGGATTCTTCGTAGCCAGAAGTGGTATGCCAAGTTTTCTAAGTGTGAGTTTTGGTTGCCTAAAGTGTCTTTCCTTGGTCATGTAATTTCGAGTGAGGGTGTGATGGTGGACCCATCGAAGATTGAGGCTGTCGTGGATTGGAAGAGTCCGAAAGATGTCGGCGAAATTCGTAGCTTTTTGGGTTTAGCTGGTTACTATCGTCGATTTGTTAAGGATTTCTCCAAGTTGGCTAGGCCTATGACTCAGCTTTTAAAGAAGGAAACCAAGTTTCTATGGTCCAAGAGTTGTGAGGAAGCATTCCAAGAATTGAAGACTAGGTTGACTACCGCGCCCGTATTGACCTTGCCCGAGGAAGGTGTTGACTTTGATGTTTTCTGCGATGCTTCAAAGATGGGTTTAGGTTGTGTATTGATGCAAAACCGGAAAGTGGTGGCTTATGCCTCGAGACAGCTGAGAATTCACGAGGTAAACTATCCGACCCATGATCTTGAGTTAGCTGCTGTTGTGCATGCCTTGAAGATATGGAGACATTATCTTATTGGATCTCATTGTCGAATCTACACTGACCATAAGAGTTTGAGGTATATCTTTACTCAAAAGGACCTTAATATGAGACAGCGTCGTTGGTTAGAGTTGGTTAAGGATTACGACGTGGAGATGCTTTATCACGAAGGAAAGGCTAATGTTGTGGCCGATGCCCTTAGTAGGAAGACGACTCATTCCTTGAGTGTCGTTTGTGTTCTGCCCGATGAACTTTGTGTTGAGTTCCGGAAGTTAAACCTGGAGTTCGTTGAGAGAGGATTCGACTATTTGGGTGCTATGTCTGCTGAGCCTGTGCTTTACCGCGAGATTCGAGATAATTTGGACGAGGATGCGACATTTAAGAAGTTCCAGGCTAAGATAGCCAGTGGTGAAGCGAAAGATTTCGAGGTGGATGCTAGCGGTTACCTCAGATTTCGTGGCCGTTTGTATGTCCCTGATGTTTTCGCATTGAGAAAGAAGGTTCTAGACGAAGCTCATTTGTCCCCATATTCTATTCATCCGGGAGGTGACAAGATGCATAATGACTTGAAGCTCCAGTTTTGGTGGCCTAGAATGAAGAGCGATGTTGTAGAGTACGTGGGAAAGTGTTTGACTTGTCAAAGGGTCAAGATTGAGCACAAGAGACCTGGTGGATTGTTGCAACCTTTGGAAATTCCGTTATGGAAATGGGAATCAATATCTATGGACTTTGTAATGGCGTTACCGAAGACCGTTGGAGGCAAGGATGCCGTTTGGGTAATAGTTGATCGTCTGACTAAGTGTGCTTGATTCATCCCGATTAAAGAAACATGGAACTTGGACAAGCTTGCAAAGGCTTACGTGGATGAGATTGTGAGATACCATGGTGTCCCCAAGGACATCGTTTCAGACCGTGATCCCCGTTTCTGTTCGAGGTTCTGGAAGGCCCTTCAGGAGGCTATGGGTAGTCGTTTGTTGATGAGTACAGCGTTTCACGCCGCGACCGATGGTCAGACTGAGAGGACGATTCAGACCCTTGAGGATTTACTCCGTGCATGTGCATTAGACTTTCAAGCTAGTTGGGAGAAATGCTTACCTTTGGTTGAGTTTTCGTACAACAATAGTTACCATGCTTCGATCAAGATGGCTCCCTATGAAGCTCTTTACGGTAGGAAGTGTCGTAGCCCGATTTGTTGGGATCAATCGAGTGATGTTCGTAGTTTAGGACCCGAGCAGTTAACCGAGACCGTTGATCATGTCCAGTTAATTCGTGGAAGGTTGAAAGCCGCCCAAGATCGTCAGAAATCCTATGCCGACATCCGTCGTCGACCGTTGGAGTTCGATGTGGGTGATCGTGTTTTCCTTAAGGTTTCACCAATGAAAGGAATTAAGCGATTTGGGGTCAAAGGAAAATTAAGCCCTAAGTACATTGGACCATACGAGATAATGAAAAGAGTTGGTGATGTCGCTTACCGCTTGGACTTGCCACCTAATTTGGGCAAGGTTCATAATGTTTTTCATGTTTCTCAACTTCGAAAGTATGTGAGCGATCCGAGCCATATTCTTCATTACGAGATTCCCGATCTAGAGCCGAATCTCGCCTTTGAAGAGCGGCCTTTGAGAATTTTGGATCGTAAAGATAAAAAGTTAAGAAGCAAGGTAGTGCCTTTGGTGAAAGTGCTTTGGAGATGCGGTGAAGTGGAGGAAGAGACGTGGGAGACAGAAGCTTCCATGCAAGTCAAGTATCCGTATTTGTTCATCTAGGTAAAAACCCTTTCTTCTTCAAGTTTCGAGGACGAAACTTTTTAAAAGGAGGGAAGATTGTAACACCCCGATAAATTCTATGTTATCTTATATTATTAAAATCCTATTTTAATAATAAGTATGATCCTATAAATAATATTCCAATCTATATTTTATCGTTTTTGACAACGATATTTAAAAATGCCCGTCTTGAACCTATACTCCTTAAACTACGAACAACTACTCTGTCGTTGTTACTAATTTTGAGATATTTTAAAGGCATATTTAGCTCTTGCTTATAAAATAAAAGTTTTAGCTCGTTTTCTTAGCTTTCCAACGCCACCGAAAACACGTTAATCGGAGTTCTTTGGAGGAAATTATGTCGAAAATACGAAAGACTGTCATGGACCATCCGCTAACGAGACCCATGCTCGTTGCTTACTCTATACTCTTTTCCACATGTCCTTTGGGACACATGGCTGAGTACTAAGCCTTGCCTTGATGCCCAAGGTCATCCTCTACCTTCCTTATTCTTCAAATCATTCATTTTTTTCAGAAAAAACTCACAAAAACACAAAGAAAACAAGAGGACACCATTGTTGTGCACCTCAACCGTAAAACGGTCACAAAATCTTCGTTTCTTATCCGTTTTCGACGATTCTCGCGCCATTTTTCTCCTCTCGTCGTTTCCCTACTGTCTAAATAAGAAGTTTTCATCTCCTCCTCTTCCTTATTAATTTCGAAATCCAAAGCTTTGACCCAAGCTAGTTACTTCCGTTTTTAACATCTCCTTTTGTTTGTAGGATTCGAGTCAAGTGGTCCGGAGGGCGATACATACGAGATTGACGAGAGTTTAGACTAAAAGGTAACGGTGATGGGTTACTCGACTTTATCGTCTTTGTTTGCATGACTATATGCTAGTAATGTTTAGTATACTAGGATTGTTTTTGGTTAAGTAGTGGCATGATTAGGATAATAAATCATATGTTTGGATGAATTTCATCATGCATGCTTGTGTTGGATGAGTTTTTAATTGTGGAAATTCATTAAGGATTGTATGGTTAAATGAGTTTATGATCATTGAGGATGATTAGTTTGATAGTCTTTCAAATTCATAGTGTTTTGCTTACAATGGTTACTTCATGATGTTTCAGCACCTTGACAAATCTGTCCATTGTCTTGTACAATTTATTTCGACATCTTAGAGTATCCTTCTTTGAAAATGTTGAAAAGAGACCCCTGTTTATTTTGAGTTAGGAGTCTACCTCTGAATTTTCGTAATTTTCTTGCATGTCGTTTGTTCACAATTAATTATTTACGAACAGTGCGCTGAAATACTTGCAGAACGGACAGTAGCTCAAAGATTGTTTCGAAACCCATTTTTAAACTTTGAAATGATTCTGGTCCTTTTCAAAAATTAAACTTTGAAGATTTTAGATGATGTTAGGAGTTTGCTTTGCCCCAAAATGATTTGTTAAACCCGTTTTATGAAGCAATACATTTTGTGTGACGGTTTCTGATACACTGTAAAGATCAGTCAATAACCCCCTGTTAAGTTCGTGTTTTGGAAATGTTTATTTGACAAATAATGTAGATAAAAGTCTTACTAAACCAACCCAATTGGCCTTGTATCATTTCGATTTTATTTGAATTAATTATGAAGTTTACGGCAGAGGACAGCTGAAATGTAAAACGCTTTTAAGACTTATGTTTTATTAATCAGTTTCGTTTATTCTTCTCCCGTATGAAATGGTCTTAAGTGTTGTCTTATTCATATTTTATTGGCTCATGTATGTTTAAATGAGTGGGTTAACGGTTATGTTATCCTAAGCTTGTGTAGGTGACGGTTATGTCATCCTAAATTGTGTTGGTAACGGTTATGTTGCCTTGATTGTGAATAGATAGCGGTGATACGATTTGTGTATCACTGTAATGAACAAACGCCACTCCTGTTATGGGATTTTATCTAACTATGTTCGGGATTGGTCGGTGTCCGTGGTTATGCGGCCCGGTCCCCGTGTGTCGTTCGGTGTAGGTTATTACATCGAGAGGTCTGGCCAGGTCTTAGGCATATAGTTGTCGGTTATGCGCTATACATAGTACCCGGATGACGTGGTTATGCGCTCCGGTAGCTAGGGCGCGGTTATACGCCCTAGCCTGTTGGTGGAGCGGTTATACTCCCTGACTGTCAGTTGTAGCGGTTATGCTACCTGACGGCGTTCATTCTATTCTTGGTTGCTGTTGTTTGTGTGATTGGACATGCCATCAAGTGTTGGTCTCTGAGTCGATCACCTGGTGTTTACCTGATTTTGAGTATCATGATTTGATAATTCTCATATTCACATGTGCTACTCCATATACAATATGTTCTTATTGTTATCTATTTGTATTCTGACGTAAAGTGGCTGGGAGAACCCTGAGTTACTCCCCACTGACTGTGGCGTTCATGTTTCATGAATGTAGGTTGGTGCTGTTTGGGGAAGACGTGTGGCTAGCGAGCACTTACCCTTGGACTTTAGTTTCACTTCGTATCACTAGACTACCTTACGTTATGTTTTTATTCGTGGGATTTATATTCCCCGTACACTATTTACTATGTTTGTATAACTAGTATGGTTTCTTTTATTTCCGCACTTTTATTTTAGTTTGAACCTTCGCATGTTAGTTATTTAATTCTGCAAGAAAAGTTTTAAAAACCTCGTATTTTTCGTATCCTTTTGTGTTTATTTTTCCGCTAAATCGCGGGGGTTCACATCATGGACGCCTCAGGTTCCCACGTAGCCTCCTCCTGGTTATGATTGGTCCACAGGACTTTCACCAAGGACGTCTCCCCATTGCGAGTCTTTCGTACTTTCCTGTCCAGAATCTCTTTCGGAGTCTCAATGTATGCCAACTGCTCATCTACCTCGATCACCTCGTGCTGAAGCACATGTGATGGGTCACTCACATATTTCCTCAACTGAGATACATGGAACACATTATGGACCTTGGATAGAGCTGGAGGTAGAGCTAATCGGTATGCCACCTCCCCAACTCTGTCCAAAATCTCAAACGGTCCAATAAACTTCTGACTCAATTTGCCACGCTTCCCAAACCTCATCACACCCTTCATTGGAGATACCTTCAGCAGTACCTTCTCTCCTGCCTCGAATGAAATCTCACTCCTCTTCAGATCCGCATAGCTCTTCTGTCTATCCTCAGCGTCCCTCATCCGCTGTCGAATAATCTGAACCTGCTCCACCATCTCCTGGATCATATCGGGCCCTAATGTCACAACATCAGCTCGATCATCCCAACACACAGGGCTCCGACACTTCCTTCCGTATAGAGCCTCGAAAGGGGCCATCCCTATGCTAGCATGGTAGCTGTTATTATAAGAAAACTCGATCAACCCCAGTCGGTCCTCCCAAGATCCTCCGAACTCAAGGACGCAAGCTCTCAACATATCCTCAAGGGTCTGAATCGTTCTCTCAGTCTGACCATCAGTAGCTGGATGGAAAGCAGTACTCATCTTCAATTGGGTACCCAAAGTGGTTTGTAATTCCTGCCAAAATCTAGATATAAACCTCGAGTCCCGGTCTGAAACAATGTCCTTGGGTACGCCATGCAATTTAACCACGCTCTGAACATATGCCTTAGCCAACTCAGCTTTACTCCAGGTATCTTTCATCGGAATAAAGTGAGCTGACTTAGTCAAACGATCCACAATCACCCAAATCATGTTGTTGCCCCTCTGGGTGCGAGGCAACCCCTCGATAAAGTCCATTGAAATATTCTCCCACTTCCACTCTGGCACATCTAATGGCTGAACCTTCCCTTGAGGTCTCTTATGCTCCCCTTTCACTCGTGGACACGTCAAACACCTCGAGACAAACTCTGCGACCTCCTTCTTCATATTCGGCCACCAAAACGTCTTCCTAAGGTCCTTATACAATTTATCACCCCCTAGGTGGACGAAATAAGGAGTAGCGTGAGCTTCAGTCAGGATCTTCTTCTTTAGCTCCTCAACATTCGGTACACACCATCGCCCACTGAACCTCAACATACCATCGACATGAATACTGAACTTGGTCGTCGACTCTCCACCCTCACTCTCCACCATCTTGCGCCATTTCTGGATTCTCGCATCGTTCTTTTGTGACTCCCGAATCTCCCCATACAACTCAGGCTCTACTGTCAAATCACCAAAAACATCCCCTTTCCGGATCATCAAAATTCCCAGCTCCTTTAATTCACTATGCAACCTCACTCTCGATCTGGCACAACTCAAAGCATGTACTGACTTCCTACATAGGGCATCAGCTATCACATTCGCCTTGCCCTCGTGGTAGACAATCTGCATATCATAGTCTCCGACTAACTCTATCCACCTCCTCTGCCTCATGTTCAACTCCCTCTGGGTGTAGATATACTTCAGGCTCTTATGATCAGAAAACACTTTAAAACTGGCTCCATAAAGGTAATGGCGCCACAATTTAAGTGCAAACACGACTGCGCCCAATTCCAAATCATGAGTCGGATAATTTTCTTCGTAGGTCTTCAACTGGCGAGATGCATATGCTATCACTCTCCCATTCTGCATTAGTACACAACCCAACCCATGCTTCGAAGCGTCGGTATAAACTTCAAAATTATCACTTCCAACTGGCAAGGCCAGGATAGGAGCTGTTGTCAGGCGTTCCTTAAGGGTTAAGAATGCCTTCTCACAACCCTCATCCCAGACGAAACGGTTCTCTTTCCTCATTAACGATGTCAACGGCTTCGCTATCTTTGAAAAATCTTTGACAAATCTTCGATAATAACCAGCTAATCCCAGGAAGCTTCGAATCTCACTCACATTCTTCGGACTTTGCCACTTAGTCACTGCCTCGATCTTACTAGGGTCAACAGATACCCCCTCTTTTGAAATCACATGCCCCAGAAATGCGACTTTCTCCAACCAGAACTCACACTTACTCAACTTAGCATTGAGTTTATGTTCCTCTAGGGTCTGAAGTACTCTCCTCAAATGATCCTCGTGCTCTTCTGTATTCTTAGAATATACCAGGATATCATCTATGAATACCACCACAAACTTGTGCAGATACGGGCTGAAAACTCGATTCATCAAGTCCATGAACACAGCTGGAGCATTAGTCAATCCAAACGGCATAACCACAAATTCATAGTGGTCATACCTCGTTCGGAAAGCGGTCTTTGGAATATCTTCATCCTTTATTCTCAACTGATGGTACCCGGATCTTAAATCAATCTTGGAGAAAACCCCAGCTCCACTTAACTGATCAAATAGGTCGTCAATTCTCGGCAAAGGATAACGGTTTTTGATGGTCACATTGTTCAGCTCTCGGTAGTCCACACAAAGTCTCAAACTCCCATCCTTCTTCTTCACAAATAAAACAGGTGCACCCCAGGGCGACACACTGGGTCGAATGAACCCTTTCTCAGCTAGTTCATCCAATTGCTTCTTCAATTCCTCCATCTCTTTTGGTCTCATACGGTACGGTGATTTAGATATCGGTCCCGCTCCTGGTTTTAGGTCAATGGAAAATTCCACTTCCCTCCTTGGCGGTAACCCTGGAACGTCGTCTCGAAAAACTCCCTCAAACTCCCGTACCACAGGTATCTCACTAGTCTTGGGAGTCTCAGCCTCACAATTCCACATTTGGCACAAGATCAGGCTCTCTCCTTTCCTCAAGCTAGACTTCAGGGTATTGACATAAATGAATTTGATTTTTGGTTTGATTCGATATCCCTTGTAAGACACCCTTACCCCCTTAGGTCCCTTCAAGGACATTTTCTTTTGATAACAGTCGATGAAAGCTCGATACTTCCCTAACCAGTCCATCCCCAGAATCACCTCAAAGCCCCCCAGTGGAAATTCTATGAGGTCACAATAGAAAATTGCTTCCCCGATTTTGATGGGTACACTACCATATACTCTATTACAAACTATCGACTCGCCTGATGGTATGGTCACTGAATCCGCGACCCAATCAAATCTCTCAAGTCCCAAAGCCTTAACATAATCTTTAGAGACAAACGAATGGGTGGCACCGGAATCGAAAAGTACGAAGGTAGGTTTAGAGTTTACAAGAAAAGTACCGGTTACCACATGAGCATCCTCCTGAGCTGCCTGCTTTCCCATGGCAAAGAGCTTGCCACTGGACTTGACTCCACTCTGGCTGGCAGAAGATGTCCCAGCCTGCTGATTTCCTTCCGTTCCCGTCTTGTGATTGTTCCCACTTCCATTGTACTGATTCTGGTATGAACGGTTCTGATTGTTGTTGTAGCTCCTTTGATAGTTGCTGCTGCCTCCAGACTTCGCACCCCCACCATAGTTTGTCATGGGTGTGCGATAGCCACTGCTGCCATATGACTGAGTGCGAGATCCTTGATATCCAGATGTAGGCGTGCGATAACCCCAAGACTGATTCCCTCCAGAAGAGCGACATACTGCCTGCTTGTGCCCAATATTTCCGCAGCCGCAACAGACCATTCCTACCGAACCACTGCCAGAACCTCCACTCCTGAAGTTGCCCTCACTCTGGTTTCTCCCACCACCAGAGGCACTACTCCCGAAGTACCCACTGAACTTGTTAGTGCTTTGCTTTTTCGATCCTGAACCCTCAGTTACTGATTCAGCCTTCCTCTTTTCAGACTTGGACTTCTTGTTCTCCTTGATCATCTCTGAAAGCCTCTCCGCCGCCCCAGCCCTTAGGTAGATGTCACGGACTGTGGTGGGCGGAGCTGCAATCAGTCTCTTTTTGATGGCGATTGATAACCCCTCTCAAATTTCATTGTCAGCATGGCATCGTCAAACCCCATGTCTCCCACATAAATCACTAACTGGATAAAATTTCTGTAGTAAGCCTCCACGGTCATGTCCTCCGACATCTTGAATGCATCAAACTCCTCCCTCAGCTTACTTTTCTGGAATTCTGGTAGAAACACCTCGTACAAGATCTTTTTGAATGCGATCCAAGCAACAAACTCGGTCCCATCCTCTTGAGCTGCCTCCCGGATCTCTCCCTTGTTTCCGGTCCACCAATCTCCAGCCATACCCCTCAGATAGTGGGCTGCTTGGTCAACCCTCAATTCTTCAGGGCAATCCACCAACTCGAATAGGTTACTAAATTCCCGGCACCAAGCTCCCAGCAAGTGAGGTTCCCCCTCCCCAGTGAATTGGGTAGGGTGATGCCTCGCGATAATCGTGCTCATCTTGGCGGAGTCCATGCGTTTGGCCTTTAGGGCCTCATTTTCAGCTATTAAACGGTCCAGTTCTTCTTGCGTGATGTTAACGGCATTGTCTCTTCGCGGAGGCATACTATAACACAAGAAAAGAAATGAGTCCCTATGCATGTGGGCACCCATTTGGGTTAGGGCTAAAAGTCCCTAAACAATATAGTCTATTCATAACCGATAGATTGAACAACATGAATCTATAACATGGCTCGGGATTTCACATAACCGCATATCACTAGACATGATGAGAGATGAATTACTAACATGTTTCAAATCACTTAACATATCCATATTAATATACACCCTTTTTTTTATTCCAACAGTTAAAGATTCATTCATGCTCATGCCCCTTCCGGCTTTTCCAACAGTCACTTAGACTCAGAATTCTCATAAAATACTTATCACAGTATACCATTACTTCCACCTTTTCTTAACCTACCCCTTTTCTCTCGTATATTCTCTCTGGGTTCCCGGGTAAAACTGATAGGGCCAATGGTTCGGTGTGAGGGGGCCCAGACTCATACTTTTCCTTTAGTGTGCTCCTAACAGTCCTATCCCGGGGTTCATTTTATTCGGACTCTCCTACATTCATTGGGTTCATTAGGTTAGGCCTGAGGATCGTTCGCTCTGATACCACTTTGTAACACCCCCATTTATTTAAGGGCCTGTACTAGGACTCCCTAGATAAATAAGGATGTTACCATCTCGGTTTCCCGAGGCAGTAGATACAAAGGAAGATAACCAGTACTTTAAATTGATAAGTTATCTCAAAGAACAAATTTATACAACTGAATTAAAACAAACTGTCTTGATAAAACAAAAGTACAACTCATAAGTAACTACTATGGTGATCTAGACTCTAGACAGGTCCGGATCCAAGCTTCTCTCTTCCCCTAGCTCCCATAGTCTCAACACCTGTCAATCTGCTCCCCAATAATTGGTTCATCACAGGTGATCACGAATACACAGGGTCAACCACAAGGTTGAGTAGAGAAAAACTGTAAACAAACCACATTACTATAAATAGAAAGTCGAACTTCTCCACTCCGAATCACAAGGCCCATAATTCTCCACACCATTCACATACCCTTTATCTCCGCACCAAACACAGACCCTTTATCTCCGCACCAATCACAGACCATTTATCTCCGCACCAATCACAGACCCTTTATATCCAAATCGTATTATATCACAGAATAATATAAATAACACATTATAACGATCATATGATATTATATCATAAACATGCTTAATACCAAATAAGAACAGTTTACACATCGTCATATACCAGTATTTTCCCCTACCTGAAATAGCAGGAAATGTAGATACGTCCAGGCTCGTTAGAAGTGTTCCACACGAAACTCGCTACCTAAACATGTATATGTAACGAATTAAGACCTTCCCGAACCCCAAAACAACTTACACTTTATATAAATAGAACCTTCCATAAATGGAAAGTTTCCAGAAATAGAAACCCTTTATAAAAGGAAAGTTTCCATAAATAGAAACTTCCTAAACTTATAGATTTCCCGACTAGTAAACTTCAACTACGCGATAGCGACTTATTAAAAGAACGAGAGACGATTTTAAAACTTAGTAGCAAAACATTACTAAAACATTATAACAAAATGCTCAACTCACAAAACCATAAAACTAATTAATAAAACAATAATAATAATACTAATAATATTAATAATAAAATTATAAGACCCAAAACCTCACGACCCAAAAACAGCCCTACCCGACACTCCTCACCTTCGAACAACCCCCAACCACCGTGAACAGGCCCTTCGGCCACCAACACACGCAAACCCCTAACACTCCTAACCACCTTCTACCATCGTGACACCACCACCATACCACTGACCTCCGGCGAGCGACACAAACCCCTGATAAACATCGACCCTACACCCCCTGCTCTAAACACCTGCAACCAGCCCTTTTAACCCTAACCAAAACAGACCCAAATCGACACCACCACCAGTGTCGACAACCCCTGGAACCACTACACTGACATACCCTGACACCCGTACTAGACACCACGGTGGTGCCACTGTGTCGACCTCCCCCGAGTCAACAGTGGTACCACCCCCTTACACCCCCTGTGACAACCCAACACTGACCCGTGAATTAAACGACTCAACAGACACAACGAACCCTCCTTTTTACACCACTCGTGATATTCAACACCCACCACGACTCACCCCTGACCACCCCTTGACCACCAGAAGAACAATAATGCAAAAACCATAATTAACACGACACCAAAACCCCTCTCGAAAGAGCAACAAACACCAGCAGTATAAAATAGAATTGCAAAAGAATTGACACAGGCTGCGGCTTACCTATTCTCTGACTCAATTCGAGGGGCTAGACCGGGTCGAACCACCGTGAGAGTCTCCTCCTTCTGGGGTGTGGTGGCGGCTGAGCACTTAGGGTAGGGGTGGTGTTTGTAGATAGGTCAGAAAAGTGTGTGTCGAAGCACTTCTTATAAGGCGGCTGAGTGAGGTTTGTGTGTGAGGGTTTCATATACTTGTGTTACGTGAGTCTTGGGCTGTTTGTGTTGACACGGAAATCGAGGCCCAAGACCCTCACCTAACGACCCCATGTTCGAACCCTACCACAAGCATAACACAACAACAAGGAGATCCCCAATTCGAATCCCACAATAAACATGACACACATACATATACTTATAAACGAAATAAACGAACCAATTACTATCGTTGTATTTAACATCGTACCAATTAAAACCCCGTACTAAACATAAAACCGTTTAGCTACTATAAATAATTAAGATAAAATCGTGCCCAAAATCGAGGTATTACATGTAAATTATAGCATCCAGCAAGTATAATCAGAAAAAGCATACATAAGTATATGAAAAACGTTATATTAATTAGACTTTCTATATGGGATGAGATTGCCGGGCTAAGCCCTACTACTATAAAAAAAGGGTGAGCAAATGAGCGTATTAAAAGCAAGCAAGATGGGATACGTAATATTAATATAAAGAAACGCTCGGACGAAGAATTTCTCTGTTTGAAAAAAGCGCTTAAGGAGGTCCACTACAACTTTACGAGTTTCCGCGAGTAAGACGACGACCCTTTCTTTATCTGTATGAGTCTTAACAAGAGATGTTTGACTATCTATAAGAGCATGGACGCCCCTTTTCCACTTAATTACAACAGTAAGTTTCATTAAACTCTGCCCGAAGGCTTATGACTGACGATCATCAAAAAGAATAGGAAACTGAGGTGGTGCTGAACTTTGTACCATCATACTCATAAAATACGGATGAATATAACATAATCCTCACATAATCTATTTATATTACTCTATGTCTGACGGTACTCAGACTGAGCATAACCCAATAACACCCTCTTACTTAACATTTTTAGAATTGTATGTTTGAGCGTTAAAAATGAAGAAACGCATAAAAAGCAGGATCGGTACTTGAGAAATCATTCTACATTAGAGGGAAGATGGATAATTAGCTAAGAGGGTGTTGGGAACCGAAATTCCTGATTTTATACTCATATCTAATGTGAGTTTTATTTACTTAAGTTTAGTCATAAAACTTAATTAGATCTTATGCATGCATGATGATATCATAAGATGTGATTGTCCTTACATTGGTTTTAGAAGGTTTATACTCAATAATCACCTATTACTTGAGTCTTCAATAACCGAAATACCCTTATAACGATCTAACAAAAATCGTCTCCAAAAGATGCGTATCAAGGACCCGATCTCAAACTAAGACTATTTTTGTTACTAGAAAAATAGTTTTAGTATACTAGAAATGTTAATAATATTCCTTAATATTATTACTATAGGAAATAATTTCTTACTTAGAAAAACTATTTCTAAGTACTATGAGTATGAGGAGGTTGTACTATATGTGTGATGAGAAAGCATAAGCAACAACTAGTAACAAGTGCACTTATGGTGGTGGATAGTGTGGTACTTATAGAGCAACAATGCTCACATGAGAGGGCACATGGCCGGTCATGTCAAGCCTTCATGGCCTATGCATGCTCTCTAACTCTCTTACACAAAGGCTCAAATATGCCTTACACATATGCTTTGTGTATCTTACACACCATCACCTTACTCACTTACACACACTATCACTTGCTAATTTATACACACAATCCACACACATACATACATTATCACGGCTGAAAATGGGTCTTATTATGGACCCATTTTATCTTTGTCAATTGTGTTAATTTGTAACATGTCACATATGTTCCATAACACATGACCCAATTTGTTAATTGTGCAATTTTAACTATTAAAATTCATAATTTACAAATTTATTACATTTAAATAATTACACTAATAATTTCGAAATTATTATTGTATAAAAATGTAATGTCATAATTTAATTACCACTCTTTGTAATTTTATGATCAACCGTGTTCATTCTCAATTTAATCGTTTCCCAAACGAATAAATAAAAACCGAGTAATAAAATGATTTTATTACTTTGACTATTATTATTATAATCCCATTATAAAATATTCGTCATATAAAATTATTTCCAAATTTCCAGTTATTAATTAATTCGTATCCAATACAATATTAATTAATTTATTCCATTGAGACGGAATTCCCTAAAGATATGACCTTAAGGGATCAACTGATCACCACTATCATATGACGATAATGTCAAACTCTAGACAGCCAATCATTATCGGTAAATGTTGATCAGTTGACTTTAAAAGAGTAACACTCCCAGTTGTGTTTCATTCAGATGAGTTTTAATTATGCCAACACACTATTGTCGAGGACACTTCCTCCAACAATCTCCCACTTGTCCGAGACAAGTGTGTGTCACCAATTCTCTTGCCCTATTATTATCTCCCACTCAATGCATGACGTCCTCTCAGGTCGTGCCGGCAATTGATTAAAATCTAGAGTGGTTTATCTCGATCTGGAGTTATAACTACTGACCGGAATTATCTAACATAGATACCTTCCGAGCGTGGCCACGCATTTCTAGTTATTATTCTCCTCGAGTGGCCTAGAGATATTGCTCAACCCTGACAAGGGGTGGACAATTCCTAATCGACCTATTCCTTCCGGCTGGCCATAGTCCATCATAACCCAAAATATGTCTTTATAAACCCCAGTTACGAAGGTGTTAGGACATAAATCAAAGTCAATCTGAAAACTATGCCACCTCAGAGAACAGTCATTAGTCCAAAAACTGACTCATGTGAAACACGATAGATGCTCCCGCCACGACCAGGCAGTCTTTTAACAAGAGTGCGCCAGAGCTCTATCTGCGGTCATTAGCCCGGCAAATGTATCTTAACATGTCTATGCCTAGGTGATCGACTAGTCATCCCGTATGACTCTATGGCAATTAAACTCGCCATCAATCGCATCACACATCTGGTTGCATTGAGACGGCACCTCACTTAAGCAACTAGGGGCGAGGTCATGATAATTCAATTCACTTTAATGGGGTTCAATATGGTCTTACCATCCCATTTGAATATGACATGACCTGGGGTGAGTTATAAATAACTCAAATAATGAATGCATTATCACATATGTAAAATTGATGTCATATCAATTACTACATAATCTATAATTCATACTTGTATAGTATTACATCTCAACTCAATTGACATGACATGATTTATCATGTTAAGCCTATAAGAAGGCCTTTGGTTAGTAAGCCTTAACAACTTTTGTGCTTCACATAACCTTACTATAATTTCCCTTGGTTATGCATAATCTCATTATGCTAACCTTACGAGTACGTGTCTTGATCCATATCTAG
Source organism: Silene conica (assembly GCA_029255685.2). Classification (NCBI taxonomy): domain Eukaryota; kingdom Viridiplantae; phylum Streptophyta; class Magnoliopsida; order Caryophyllales; family Caryophyllaceae; genus Silene; species Silene conica. The sequence continues at coordinate 29,981,146 of CM055317.2, read as the reverse complement.
ACACAAGCTTTCTAACAATAGAATAGCTCCCACTGTTTTCACAGTGTCTGAGAGACTCTTCCCTCTATTATATCTCATAGATATAAGTGTACTCATATTTGTTGAATACCTTCATTGTTCTACTGTCTAGAATAATTCTAACAGATTTCTTCCTTTATGATTGTAGTCAAAATGGTTCTCTAACTATCCATATGGGTTTTGAACATGGTATTGTGCAACTCTTTGCACATTAAACCAATGAAATATCCAAACATTTAGCTTCATCCTTTTAGTACTTATTTAGTAGTGTTTGATGAACTATATGGCTACACATGGAGATTTCTCTCCAAATTCAATTTGTAACATTTCGTCATACTCCAAGTATACGAAGTTTGATAATGGTAATACATCTTAGCGTAAAGAATTGATCCTGCAGCGGAAGCATGTGGATTCAATTTCTATAGTTCAAAACATTTGAACTTACCCTTATTCTTATCGACATAAGAATATGTACTTATACGCTAATATCCATTAATGGGATATCCTAGTGATGTATTTATTCCTTTTACAAGTCTTTATCATTCATAATGATCTTTATCATTTATAATGTCTAACATGTCACATTCATGTAAGACTAGAGACATAACTTTACTCCCACTAAACTTCATGTATAAACATAACTTCTTGACTTTCCAGAAAATGTTTATCACATGATCAAAATAAAGAATTCAACCTTTTGACATTTCCTTTTTAGAATAGTTGCGATTTTACAAAGCTCATGCTCGATGACTTTTAAAATCCAACATGTCCAAATATTTGAACTCGAAGCCATGTTATTGCGTGGAAAACTCTTTGCCGCCAATTTACCTAATTCAACTCTTGTCATCCTTTCTTAGGATAGTTGTGATTTTCAAAACTCATCGTAGATGATTTTAAAATCCAACAACATTATTTGATCCGATTTTAATATAGATCCGTTGTTGCGTGCGAAACCCTTTTTCACCAATCAACTGAGCTATTTCGGATTCAGGTAGACTCGAAACTAAATAAGGCATTTATACAAGTTACAAGTTCGTTTCACTAAGAAGGCAACATTACACTCGTCAACTTAGTTTTCGAATGAAATTTCCACTTATCTCAACTAGGAAGAACATTTTCCTATTGCATCATACTGAAATTGTGGCTAGGAAGAACATTTTCCTATTGCATCATACTGAAATTGTGCCTCTATAATAATTTCTCCCACTCTGTCTAAAAGAAATAATCCTCCTTTCTTTATAGACAGCATCATGAGCCACAATCCTTTTGTTCTCATGATCATATAGGAAAAATTGTCATTCGAAATAGGCTACAACTTAGACACCTTGCCTATTCATATCTCATATGACTTGTATGCCCATGCTTTATAACATAGCGGAAAAATAAATGCTCGACAAAATCGGAATAGAAAGTAACTCCCACTCAATTGTAAAGATTTAATCATATCTCATATGATTCAATATTACTTTTTCGCGCATTTTATGAACGTGCTCACGAAAGTAAACTTGTGATACTTTATCACAATCTATTTGGTGTAAATTACTAGGCTTAATTAGATCATTATCTAATTCCAAGAACATCTTCTTGAGCCAATGCACAGCATTCTCAACGTGAATTTCTTGTGCGTTAATTTTCTCAATCGAAGAATTAAAATATCTTTCAAGATTTGAAATTTCACTCACCTACACACCTTAAAGTGTTTATAGGGTGAATGACTTGCTTTGAATGCAAGATTCGCATAACCCATGAGATTCCTAACCTCAAATGCAACTTTCAATCGAGAAATAATGAAAAAATTTGGGGCACCAACTAGAGTTTTTAGGGTACATATGACATTTCCACCTTAGTTTTGGAATATAATTACCTTGATTCGTATGGCCTAACCATGAACCAATTCATGGTAACATTGAGTACAACATTTGTTTCAATTGCGTAATGGTAAAACTTTTACCTTTTATGCAAAACTGAAATTAAATTTAGAGATGATGTACATAATAACTATTATTAATGTATTACTCTAAAATCCAAAACTTGGTTAAGCATAATATGACATGTAAATGTCATATAGATGAAGTGGCAACTACTTTAGTTCCATTTACGTTTGTCATTCAAATTGTCATACGATTTTCTCCACGTTAGGACGATAGGATAGTAGGTCTTGTCATTCTTTTACCATAGTTCACTCATGTGAAAATGGAATTTCTAACGTGAATCACCAATTTGCACTCAAATGCAAACAATGTAGAATGAAAATTTAATGTCATAAGTATTACCTAAGAAATATGTCGGAGTCATACTTCCAACATCCTTAGACTTTACAATTTGGAGTAGTTTCTAACTTCGTGTCTTACACGATTTTCTCTCAACCTCGTTCTCTTCTTAACTACTTAAGAAAGATTCGGTCTTCTCATAGCTCTCACTTACTTCAAGAATTATTACTTGAAGAAGACTTTTTCTTCAATTAATTTCTCATAGGAGTTAATGTCTATGAAGTTAGGTGGTATTGGTTACAATGATTTTCTCAAATCAATTTACCAATTTATATCAACTTCGTCATGTTCTTAACCCTTAAGTTTTAGACGATAAGTTATTAAATTGAGCAATAAGACTTTAGAACCATGTATGAATAGAAGATTTAATCAACACTTTTTTACTAAAATCACTTATATTTAAGTTTCTTTATAAGAAATCATAATGGTTTAATAGGAATTTTAAGATGTTAATCTTATGTTTGCATAGGACCTTCCTATCAAATTCTATGGAATAGAATGATTCCTACGGACCTTGTCCATAACCAAAGACATGGTTTTAAGTGAGGAGAAAGAGATTCTATTTGTCGATATAGCATAAGATGTTTAGCGGAGATATTGGTTACAATCGAATGATACTATATAGGAGTAAAAATGATCAATTATAAAACAACAAATTAAGGAAAAAACAAACATTCATCATTTTGATTCAACTTGTAAATATTTTAACAAGTTAAAGTATCTATAAAATGACCTCTATCCAATTTTATAAATGATTCCAAGACCCAAACCCATACCACCGAAATCGTGAACCACTGGAACTCCGACCCAATAATATGGTTTGGTGGGTTAAAACCGGTTCTACAATAGAACTCTTGGTTGATGAAAAATCATTATTTGTTCATCTTAGCCCGGAACACATTGACCACTGGTCCTCTACACTTCCGTTGAGTACAAACCAAATTTCATTTGCATCGAGATGCGATCCGCCCACTGGACTGAATCCACCTCATCGCCCCACTTATCCTACGTAATAGGGTTCGTACTGCCCACTAGACTAGCACCACCCCACGAAATAGAAGCTCATGGCCGGGTTCTACTATTTGGTAAGGCTAATTCTCAATTGTTTTGTTTAATATAGAGGTCTTATCAACTTATTATCTATCTCCTTTAAGCGAATTAAATTGGTGAACTCGATAATTATAATTGACACGGTCGTTTTAACGATCTAAACTAATATGCATGTTTATGGCGATTTGGCTATGCATGCAAACATATAAATAATGCAAAAATAAAAGCAATAAAGCAATAAAATCCTAGTATGGCCTTCCTAGTAATAGGAAAAACTAATTAACTATGACAAATTCGGAAACCAACTCCATGGTCCCTTGAACTTCATTGGCACGCCATCCAAGAAAACACCGTCTTGTCGGAACTCCTTTCCGTATGGCACCGTCTTTTGGATCTCCGGAATTACAATAAAATAATATAACTACTCTATTGTAAAACTGAAAATTTAAATTAAATTACAAACCCGTAATACGAGATCACATAAATTACAACCGAATCAATATTTCCTTTCATTACGGGTAATATTGATTAAAACTAAGGTCATACTAAGAAAAATTACATAATTCCAAATTATATAAATAACATTCAAAATATGACATTCATATTAAATAAAATGCAATAATAAAATATGTATGCACATGCTCAACTTTTAATGCCAAATCGCCTTATGGGAGCAAATATCTCATATTTGTTTACGGTTTTCACGGATATGCGCGATTTTAACTATTAAAATCATCAAAATTACATAAATCTAATTTATGTCCAAGTTAATCATCCTAATTTACTTTAAGAATTAATGTTTAGTATCTACTAATATTTGATCATCATTTAACTTGATTTTGCATTATTGTTCATAAATTACTTGTATATTCGGGAAAAATAAGCAAAATTGGCCAAATGAGTCAATAAAATTCGAAATTTAAAATTCAAAAATTTTAAACTTTCTGGAAATTTTCTAAAAATTCAGAAATTATTAAAATGGTCTTTTGCAAATATATATGGTTTATTTCTTAAATAAATCCTATAAAAGCCGTTTTTATGGTTAAAAATCCGATTTAAATTATAAATAACTTGTGATAAATTGCTATAAATTTTTAGTCATCCTAAAATATATATTAGAATCTGAAAATGACCAAAAATAACAGACCATACTCGAAATTATATTTTACGACACATAATTACGATTATTAGCTAATTAACTCATTAAAAATTAATAATCATAAAAACAGAAACTTTTTGATATCCAACTTTTAGATCTGATGTTCCTATTATATAAGACATCTATGGGTAAAATTTTATGTCATAATATTAAGATTAACTATTTTTAACACAATAAGTCACCATTTATCCGATTTCAACTATTAAAATCATAAATCATGCATCACTTGAGAATAAATTCCCAAAATTTATATACATTCTGTAAATATTGCATGTAACATTGTGTAAAAATTTTATGGCAAAATTTCAACTATAACTATTAAAGTCGAATTTGAGTCACTATTAATACGATTTTTACTATAAAAATCATTAATCATGCAAAATAAATCCAATAAATCCGAAAATTTATACAGGTATTTTATATATTGCATGTGACTTCTCATAAAAATTTTAAGGTCAAATTCGAAATATAACCTTTTATACCCATTTTAACTCATATTATGACTATTTATCTCATAAAATTCATAATCCATGCATATTAACTCCATTTCTTACGAAAAATCATATAAAATATATTAAATATGCATGTGAGAACATATCAAAAAATCTCGGCCAGAAACTATTTTTAACTATTTTTCCCATTAATTGTTTGTTTAAACCGATTTAAACTACAAAAAATACTAATAAATATAAAAATGAACAATAAAAATCCATAAAAAAAATTTTATGTCCTAAAACCATTTTAGAATCAGAAACTTTAACATGCAAAATTATTTTGTGATTTATCATAATAAACACAAAAATTTCGAGATATATATGTTAAACCGTTTAACATAAAACATGAATCCGATCATGCATGCAACAACCGTAATGCTCTGATACCACTTGTTGGGAACCAAAATTCCTGATTTTATACTCATATCTAATGTGAGTTTTATTTACTTAAGTTTAGTCATAAAACTTAATTAGATCTTATGCATGCATGATGATATCATAAGATGTGATTGTCCTTACATTGGTTTTAGAAGGTTTATACTCAATAATCACCTATTACTTGAGTCTTCAATAACCGAAATACCCTTATAACGATCTAACAAAAATCGTCTCCAAAAGATGCGTATCAAGGACCCGATCTCAAACTAAGACTATTTTTGTTACTAGAAAAATAGTTTTAGTATACTAGAAATGTTAATAATATTCCTTAATATTATTACTATAGGAAATAATTTCTTACTTAGAAAAACTATTTCTAAGTACTATGAGTATGAGGAGGTTGTAGTATATGTGTGATGAGAAAGCATAAGCAACAACTAGTAACAAGTGCACTTGTGGTGGTGGATAGTGTGGTACTTATAGAGCAACAATGCTCACATGAGAGGGCACATGGCCGGTCATGTCAAGCCTTCATGGCCTATGCATGCTCTCTAACTCTCTTACACAAAGGCTCAAATATGCCTTACACATATGTTTTGTGTATCTTACACACCATCACCTTACTCACTTACACACACTATCACTTGTTAATTTATACACACAATCCACACACATACATACATTATCACGGCTGAAAATGGGTCTTATTATGGACCCATTTTATCTTTGTCAATTGTGTTAATTTGTAACATGTCACATATGTTCCATAACACATGACCCAATTTGTTAATTGTGCAATTTTAACTATTAAAATTCATAATTTACAAATTTATTACATTTAAATAATTACACTAATAATTTCGAAATTATTATTGTATAAAAATGTAATGTCATAATTTAATTACAACTCTTTGTAATTTTATGATCAACCGTGTTCATTCTCAATTTAATCGTTTCCCAAACGAATAAATAAAAACCGAGTAATAAAACGATTTTATTACTTTGACTATTATTATTATAATCCCATTATAAAATATTCGTCATATAAAATTATTTCCAAATTTCCAGTTATTAATTAATTCGTATCCAATACAATATTAATTAATTTATTCCATTGAGACGGAATTCCCTAAAGATATGACCTTAAGGGATCAACTGATCACCACCATCATATGACGATAATGTCAAACTCTAGACAGCCAATCATTATCGGTAAATGTTGATCAGTTGACTTTAAAAGAGTAACACTCTCAATTGTGTTTCATTCAGATGAGTTTTAATTATGTCAACACACTATTGTCGAGGACACTTCCTCCAACAGAGGGTTTAGCATAGAATGGAATGGAAGGGGTACAGTGAGCTAATCACGACATTCATACACTCAAATAAAAGAATCAGAAATCAGAAATCAGAAATTAATGAACCTATTCAAACACAACACTAAGTAAATGGAAGGACTAATGAACACTTTCAAACACAACAATAATCTCACTAATAACATTATCATGTCCAGACTTATTGAATAACATAAAATACTATAGTTATGGCTGATGCTCTATTTTACAAATTCTATGATTAATTAACCACACCTAATCGAAAGATTGAATCCAATTCCAACCTAGATTTTTAATCTACTCCGTAACATTTAACCACATAAATGTGTACATAAACAATCTGATTCATACCACAGTAGCAGGTTCAAATCAAATCTAAACGTATAGAGCAAAAAAGTTCTAGAAAAATTAAAAATCTCGACAACCAGGTTGAACTCGACAGTATCTGCTACCGCACTTTTGAAATACCCCCAAAGTCGATTAAGTTAGTGAAGAAAAACTTGAGGTAAAACTCAACGAAGGTATGTGGTAGAACAGAAAATCAAAAACATAGATTAGAAAACTTACCCGAAGATCCCAAATCAATTTGAGTTCAAAATGGAAATAGAGAAATGTATGGTGGGCACAGCCTAAGCTGCAACTTGGTGTAGGCGGCGAGCGGTACAAACGACGGTGAGCGGTGAGTGGTGAGCGGTGAGCGGTGAGTGGTGAGCGGTGAGCGTTTGTCCTGGAAAAGTTAATTTAGTAATTTGTACCGATGTTCAATGTTAGGGTTTAGGATATCAACAATTTACATCGGTTATGTATAAAACGATGGCACAAAATTTTTTTTACCTCGGTTATAAAACAAAACCGATATAAACAAACAAAACGTCATTCGACAAGTATCGGTTTTTGAAAGAAACGATGTTATTTCCTAACATTTACGTATATCTTTTCAACTAAAGATGATGTTATTGTGGCGATGTTAATTAGACTTTTTCTACTATTAATATACAGCTACGCTTAACAGATTTTGTTAGTTTTGGAAAAATCGGTAATTGAATTTTGTTAGTTTTAGAAATTTAATAATTTGTGAAGTTTATCGTAGGTTTTGGTTAATAGGACTTAATTAATCGTCGTTTTGGAAAATTAACAAAAAGAAAATTGTTACATCGGTTCATAATTGATAGGTAATTGATGTATTTTTGCAGAATTGTTACATCGGTTCATAATTAATAACTAACCGATGTATTATTTTTATCATCTTAACTGATAAACAAATTGGTTCATAATTTTTTTTTTGGTGAAATGTAAGCTTATCATTAAAATTCACACTATTACAATCTATTCCATTTACATACTTCATACAATTCCTTCACATAAAAATCAATGCATTAGCAAAAGCTCATCTAGCCAGGAATGAAATCTGGCCTCATGAATATTTTGCTTCAGCAACTGAATTCTCATCTTTACTTCTTTCCTGACAATTTCCAGAGCCACTTCAGGACTCAAGAGTTTGTTCTCCATACGAGCTGTATTCCGTTGCCTCCATATTTGATAAAAAACAGCCATAAACGCACACATGATCACTCTCCTTCTATTTATATTCATTTGCGCATACCAGATACCACTGAGTATGTTACCTGCAGGTACCTGCATATTCATCAGACCAACCATCCCTCCCAGTAGTCTTCTACTGTAAGGACAACTCTGAAATAAATGCTCCGTAGATTCTGTGCCAAGCCCACATATACAACATAAATCATCTTGACACACCCCTATTTCAGCCAACCTTTGCTTAGTTTGAAGGCCATTCCTAACACACAGCCATCCCAGGAAACTATGCTTAGGAATATTCCATTCGTTCCATACATATTTATGCCAGTTCACAGTCTGATACTTTGGCCTCAACAATTCATAACCATCCTTGACAGTGTACCCAGTGCCATTAGCCCACTGCCCATTCGTATAACCAACAGCAAGGACATCCCTAGTCCTACATACTACCTTCCAACCCCAGCTTACGTTACCAGTAACCTGATAATGTTCCCATGGCTGCCCTTTCATATAAATATGATTGACCCACTTCACCCATAGTCTCTCAGGATTCTCATAAATCCACCATACCATCTTTCCTATAGCTGCCATATTCCAACTGACACTATCTTTGACACCCAAACCTCCCTCTTCCTTAGGACTGCAAATTTTCTGCCAGCTCACTGTAGGGATTCTCATTCTATCAATCTTCCCATCCCATAAAAAATTTCTACATATGGCATTCACCGTATGCAACACTCCTTTAGGTATGATAAAAATTGTTGCCCAATAAGAATAGAGTGTTGTTAACACTGAGTTAACCAGCACCAACCTTGCTGCATAAGTAAGATGCCCATTCCCATACTGCCTTATTCTGTCCATCACTTTGACTACTAAAATCTGCCCTTCTGCCTTTGTCATCCTTCCTGCAGTAATAGGCACTCCCAAATAAGTGAAAGGTAGAGACCCTTCAACACATCCACAAACACTCAGTATATCTGCCTTAACTCCCCTCTCCACTCCATTGAAATAAGCATTAGTCTTAGTGGTATTCATGGTCAAGCCAGTTGCACAAGAGAATGTTGAAAAGGCTCTTAACAACACTATAATAGACTTCTCATCACCCTTACTGAACAGCAACAAATCATCAGCGAACATTAAATACGTAAGCTTCATACCCTTACAGAGAGGATGGTAAGTAAAATGCATTTCAGCTGTCACATAAGCCAAGATCCTACTCAAGTACTCCATAGCAATTGTAAACAACAATGGGGATAAGGGATCCCCTTGCCTCAACCCTTTCTTCCCTTTGAAAAATCCAAACATCTCACCATTCAAAACCAGAGAATAGGAAGCTGTTTGTACACACTCCATAATCAACATGATGAAATGAGCAGGAAAATTGAGTGCAGTCATCATTTCCTCAAGGAACTGCCAATTGAGAGAATCATACGCTTTCTTCAAGTCCACTTTCAACAAAAATCTTGGAGACACAGTTTTTCTCTTGTATAATCTGACAATATCCTGGCATATTAATATGTTTTCAACTATGCTTCTCCCTTAATAAACCCTCCCTGATTATCACTGATGATATGAGGAAGAATTTTAGCCAGTCTATTACATAACAGCTTAGACATACACTTATAGACCACATTACAACAAGAAATGGGTCTAAATTGTGTAACTTGACTGCTTCACATACAACAAGAAATTGGTTCATAATTAATTATCATTAACATCGGTTTTAAAACAAATCGATGTAATAATAATATAATTAACATTGGTTTTGATTTCGAAGCGATGTAAATAACAAAAATAACTTAATTGCTAAACATCCTTTTACTTAAACCGATCCAATTAATTATCATCAACATCGGTTTTATAACAAATCGATGTAAAATCATATAATTAACATCGGTTTTGATTTCGAAGCGATGTAAAAGTATATAATTAACATCGGTTTTGATTTCAAAGCGATGTAAATAACAAAAATTAGATCAATTACATCAGTTTTAGTAAAAATCGATGTTATAGTGGCGATGTCAATAGCACTTTTTGTACTAGTGTATCCTCCCTAACAACTGAGTACATGGAGAAGCTCTTCTCCATATCTCTGAACCATTACGATAAGGCAACGGGGTCGACTTCACCATCGTAGGTCTTAGCATGACTCCTAGCCATCTGAGAGGCAATCCAGGAGAAGCCACCAGATCTATTAGCCTCATTACCATGCGGAGGAGGAGGAGGAACGGCTTCAGCTTGAACCCTTTGGTTCTCAAGGACTTGCAGAAGTGCTTGCATTATGGTATTCTCCGCGGCAGAAGTCCTCACCATCCTTCAAAAGAGAAAACAGTGTTATTAACCTAACAATTAACAATCACAAACAGTCTACCATTTGTCCTTATGTCTACCCAATCTCTCATTCATTATTCAAGTTTTTGGTCAAGTTAAGTTTGGGGATTACATGAGTGCGTCGGGAGCGATAACGCTCTGATGCCAACTGTAAAACCTCTCGCGGCAGCGGAAAAGTAAACATACAAAACATGCCAAAACTGCGCGGAATTTAAAACTTTTGACATGATAAGAAAACATGCAAGGTGTCTTAGCAATATTAAATATGCGGAAGAAATAAAACATAAATAAGTATATAAGTACAATACAAAAGCAGCCCGAGATAGCATATCCCTACAGGCACAATATACTGAAAACATAAGTCTAAGGTCTAGCTAACGAATGGTAAAAGTCAACGATGAAGGATCATCGCTCGCTAGCCTCAACGTAACCCCCTACATCAGCCCTCATGTACCTACACACATACAACATGTGCGCCACAGTCAGTGGGGAGTGACTAGAGTGATCCTAGCCACCTATTGTCAATAACACATAACACATAAGGCATCCAACATACTCCAACATTTATAACATGCGAAGCATTTGTATCAACATCAATCTTCATATCAACATGCATTACTTATGCAAAGGCTCTCAACTAACTTCGAAAACTATTTGAAATGAGAGCCGGTCTACCGTCTGGTTGCCCGGCCGGGGGTCTTTCACTCCAAACCATTTACGAAACCAGACTAAGAGTCGTCCAATGCCTTGGACGACGATGACTAAGATAACCAAGTATCATACATTCATGTACACAAACTAACAACCACTTACATCAACAAGAGATAGGTCACCAAGTGACTCGACTCCATCAACTATAAGTCAACCAAGTGACTCTACAAACAAGAGATAGGTCAACAATTGACTCGACTCCACTAACAAAGAGATAGGTTAACAATTGACTCGACTCTAACTAGATTGGTCAACAATTGACTCGACTAGTCTACTATGAGCAGGCCGACAATCGACTCGTCTATATACTACGACATCCCCAATCTCAGACTATACAACCCCCTGGTAGGACGACATCAAATGACTGTCCCAGTCTAAACCTGGCCAGACTCTCGGATCGCAAACAGATTACGATCCCCGATTCGACAAGTGCACGAGGCACCCCCAAGACCCGAACTAGATAGGAACGAGATATGCCCGAAGGCGGGCAGAAAATCTAAGACCTGACCGTGAGGACTGATACGTGTCTATTTTATGATGTTTTACATCTATTTTTACACGTATTTGGTCGCTCATTTACTATGTTTTAGCCTTTATTTCCCACAAATCGTGTACTTTCGTATTTTTATGCACTTTTGCAGATTTATGCGGAAAAGAAGCAATTTAGCACCAAATCCATATCCTCAAGTCTTTTGCTTAATTAGGGAATTAATGGAAAGTCAACTGGAGTCAAAGTCAAGCGCCAAAAGTCAAAACAAGAAGAAATCCGAAGATTTCCGTACAGAGGCGGTCGACCGACCACCCAAACGGGTCGGCCGACCAGTCCTGAATTTTAATGAAGCCCAAATTTCAAGGAATGCCGGAAATAAAAGAAGCCCAGCAGGAAGCGGTCGACCGACCCGAATAGTAGGTCGACCGACCACAACAGAAGCCCAATCGACTCTTTTCGGAAATAAAATAGAATTAGAGTCTTTAGGAAACTCTAATCTCTTACCCTATATATGCTAATCTTGTAGCTAGGGTTTATTATCAAGTCTTATTTTAGAGAGTTTTATTTAGTCTTTAGTTCAATTAGAATCTTTCAATAGTTCTCAACACTTTTAGTTTGTTCTTCAAAATCTTTCAGCATTCATCAATAAAGTTAGTTTCTTTCTGCCCTAATTCCAAATTGTGGTAATTACTCTTTTAATCTTGTTTTTTTTATCGTTCTTGTTTTTATTACAATTGTTAAGTTAGAATCCCAAGCTTTATTGAATCTTGCATGCTTAGATTATTTATTATGTTCTCCATGTTTATTCCCAATTTTATAATCGTCTTAACAATTATGAGTAGCTAATTTTCTTATGTTAGGATGTAGGGGATAAATATGCGTAGGTAGATAAAATTCGAAAGACCGACCTGTAGCAGGACCACGGTCGGCCGACCGGAATAGCTGGTCGGTCGACCGAGGCCGTGGTCGGCCGACTGGAGTAGCTGGTCGGTCGACCACTCGCGTTTGTATTCTTATTTCGTCTTTTCTTGTTAATTATAATATCCTGCAATGAGACCATAAGGAGACTTGTAGGATGTTAGTAATGACCTACCCAAGATTGAAAGATACAGGAAGGGCATTGGTTTACACCTTAAGACGGATAGGTTACTCAAGGCTGAAAGGTATGTGACCTGGAATTTAGGAATCACCCTTATTGTTGACACCCAATAATTGTGAGACCTAGGAACTAATAGCATAGGCCGAAAGGAGCTATTAGGTAGCATAGACCTAAAAAGATATGTTACACCCCCTTACGCGACTGCAATACATGTTGATCTTAGGATTTATTTTACCTTAGCTATTTATTACCCAAACATCCTAGCATCCCTTTAATTATATTTTATTCTCATCTTTATTTCTTGTTTTATTTTAATCTTTGCTTTAGACTTAGAAATCAATAATCAAACCCCCAATTTGTTACCTTTAAAACATTAACACCAAACAATAAACATTCCCCACCTCCTTGTGGTTCGACCCTGACTTTCACTATCTATTGTTAAAGTTAGGAATTATAAATTTTATCTTTGGTACCCTCAACGACGGGCATCAAGGACCAAGTCACTTCGGCCAACCAGCTACACGATGCAATATGGTGAGAATTCGAGTACTATAGCAGCGCACAACAGGTTTACACAAATCACATAATGTCATCTCAAAGATGTACAACAACTCAAACTCAAATGACAATCATTTCATATATCTCATTACAAACATTCATTTAACACTTAGCCGACTTCGGAAACTAATTTGAGTCGAGAGCCGGTTTCCCTTCCGGTTGCCCGGCCGGGGGGCCTTTCTCCTCAAACTGATTTCCGAACCCGCCACAAGTGCCTCCCAATTTCTTGGACTTCAAGCACGCATATCATACATGTGAATATACGACCAAGCAATTTAATACCAAATAATCTTAACATGTAATTCAAGACATCAAGTATTATGAACAGTTGCAACTTATGTAGTTCAACCCATAGATTAACATGTGAATTAGTATCGGAACTCAATAAGAAAGTTATATCAAATACCATCAATTAGGTTCATATAAAACAAGCTTATAACCTTTCAATATACCCTGATTTCGCGAATAAACGACGGATATCAATTTATTACCAATCATGCGATCAATTAACATAGAACGAATGTAAATTCGATTAACGAGTCTCATATTAAATAAATATACATCTCAAATCAATTATATGAGCCTCACAACATGATTAAAATATGCTAAGACTCTTAGCAAGCAAATCTCTAAAAGTTAACTATCTTCATGCACAATTTCCGTAATCAATTCCTTATGAGCTAATCGACTCGAGACGGATAACCACGCTTGTTATGATGAATTTCCTAGCTCCAATATACATTTAAAACCAAGTATATATACCACCAAACATCACTTAAAACATCCTAAAAACAATTGGGAAACAAGCCCCCAAAACAGCTCGAAAAACAATTAAACGAGCATAAAGTTACAGCGGTTTTTGCGCAGCCTGCGCAAGGGGGTGCGCAGCTGCGCCTGGGCTGCGTAGCCTGCGCATGGCGAGGCGCAGCCTGCGCCCAAGCACGGGCCAGGTTTGTTTCGCGAGTTTCCTGCAATTCAACAATTCATTCTATCTTTCGACAAACACTTCTAAACCATGATTTCTAGTATAAAACCTATACTATCAGCACATAACAACCCATAACAATCCCAAGTGTATCTCATATATGATCTTTGAATAAAATCAAGCATTTAATTAAGCATAACAACAACATTCCCAAATTCTACCAATCTCCATGTATACTCACAAATTCCACTTAAATCATGATTTCAACATAATTCTTCAACAATAAACATATGAGAAGCATAGTACAGAAATGACATATGGCCACGGTTAAAAAAGCTATATGGCTACGGTTATGCAACCGTAGCAAATCAGGGGGTAGCCTTAGGTAGTAGAGAAATGGCTACGGTTGTCAACCGTAGCCATAAGTCGTTTTTTGCTACGGTTAGTAATTAATAACCGTAGCCATAAGTCCATTTTTGCTACAGTTAGTAATTAATAACCGTAGCCATAAGTCCATTTTTTTGCTACGGTTAGTAATTAATAACCGTAGCCTTAAGTCCTTTCTTTTTGCTATGGTTAATAATCAATAATCGTAGCCAGAAATCCATTTTTTGCTAGCCAGAAATCCATTTAAGGGTACGGTTAGTAATTAATCACTGTAGCCATATAAGTTCATTTAACGCTACGGTTGCACAACCGTAGACCGGCCATGTCTTTTGTCCAAGCTAGAAAACGTCGATTTGTAAAGCTATTATAACAAATGGAAGCAAAAATAACTTGGTCTATTTTATAACAAAACCAATGTGATCTGTGTATCTGGATACATATTTCCAATATAATTCAAGTTTTCGATAACAAAATAAGCTAATATTTCATGATCACAAAATACATTATAACCAATACCCCTTAAAAATACAAATTAGGATAAGTCCATATTGATAGATCGCTTGTCATTTTTATTCGTGCTTCTCTTGGAAATTTGATGGCCTTCTCTTCGACACTGAGAACATTTGCACTGAAAATAGGTGCCCATTTAGCAACAGGAATAGGAGTAATGATACCTGATTTGGGCAGGGAAGCAGCGCATCTATTAAACTCTTCAGCTTTGACAGAAAGGTGCAGTTGGGGCAGCACCTGTAGGGGCATTTGGTGTAATGGCGGTATGGGCCTCTTTGGGAAGACAGAGGTCCCGAGACATCCAGCAGGATCAAGGCGCAATACAGCCAATTCCATGACACTAATTTAGAATATGGATCATCATTCAGTACATCTGAACATAAACCAAGAGAGATGAATGACAGAAGAAACAACAGCAATTTTCAGTAACATTTTTACAAATTTTGGTAGAGTTTCAATCTTTGTTTATGAAATAGAATGTGGGGATTATAGAAACTTAATGCTGATACTTAGCAGAACAATTTTCCTACAACTTTTTTTTGGGATTTTATCAATGCATCAAGTACATACAGCAACAGAAATAAACAGTATAGTAGATGTATAAGCATGCATATGCAAACAATCAATGCATCAAGTACAGCAACAGAAACAGTAGAGTAGAGCTACTTAGTTTTTACAAATTGAGTGTTAATGCTAAAAGTACAGGTACAACTAGTTGTTCATGCACTGTTTCATTTAGTTAGATCAACATTTTTCCTGCTATCTTTTCTAAAGAAAGTCGCTAGTACTGTATATCGTGGAAAAATAACAGGCAACGGGGACAATGTACTGGAAGCATCATGCTAAATGATAGTAGATGTAGACAACTTACTGTCATGTAGCCATATTGGGAAGGGATACCGAATTCCAGATCAGATTCATTTGGCATAGTTGAATTTGTAAGCCTATTAAGCCAAGCTCTTGTATAACCTACAACATTAGATTTTAATCAGGACCGTGAGCATTCTCTTGTGACTGGGATTTTGGGTGGTTAGGGGTATGAATCTGACTTCATTACTATACCAGTGAAGAAGGATGAGTTTTTTTATGTTTAATTTTGTAGCTGTTTTTTTGGTATTCTTTATCGTCTCAATATTGTTCAATAAATTTGTTTTGAACTATTTTGCAGATATCAATGCTTTGTTCAATCAACATTCTCTAAATTTTGAAGGAAAGGTAAGCGCTATCTGTTTAAATATGTGAGTCAATATGCAAATTGCAATGAATAGAGTTCACTAAAGTTTCTAATAATGTTATTTTATTAAAAGAATATGCTTAGACTATATTGGGAAGAAACCACCTAGATTGATAGTTTTTGCTTAGTGCAGCCACCTTATGACAAGTTCTGAATATGACTACAGTTGGACATTTGTTGATTAATTCAGGTGCCTAGATTATTTAGCTGCGCAAAGCAAAACCAAATATGATTACTAACAGATAGCAACTAGAAACAATGCTGACAGTAAAAACATGACAGAAAGAAGCTTACTTGTGAGAAGGAATGGTGCTAGCATGGCTATTTTCAACAATGGAAGAGAAACGAGTACATCTAATGATTTCACAGACATTAGTACTGCGTTTTTGCTGGTCTCCGTCCTTGTGGCCGGAAGTAAGATGGGAGCAAACAAAGCACATACGTGACTGATAAAGTGACATGATGACATATACAGATCCCTGCAAATGCAAACATGTAAGCAGTAGAATATCAAAAAATGTTCATAAATCCGTCTTTTTAGCTGCTCTTATTCTACTCATGTATAGACTATGATTGGGACATGGCTGGGCATCACATCTATCACTGACCTTGCTGCTTACATCCATACCAACTAATGTCTTCAACTCCAAAAAAATGAATCAGACTATTATCTACATTGTATGAATAGAGCAAAGTAAACTCTCAGCAAATGACCTATGCTCACAACATAACTACAACAATAATCACTAGAAAGACTAAAATATTTCAAGTGCAATCGCCTCAAATCTCCAATAGATGAAAAACAAAAGCAAAAGAGGGCAAATCAGTATATTAAACCTGCTCCATTCGACCAATTCTGTACAAAAAATCTTTAATAACATGTATATCTCAAAATTCATACCGAAAGAATATCAACTACCTCGAAAACCCCCATTTTGTAGAAGAATACCCAATTCACTTGTCTGTTTTTTCTTTCTCCATTTTAGAGAAGAATACCCAAGACCTTTATAGTATTCACAAAACTGCAAGTCCTACTTAATCGAACTGAAAACAGTCCCTCCGTTTTACCCAAATCGGTTAAAACGATGATGTCCCAATTGAACTGAAGTGTAATTAAAAGGCCAACCCTAATACTTAATTGCACCCTAATTCATAAAATAATTGAATCAATAAATTCTAAATGATAAAAAAAATTAAATTCAGCAACAAATTGAAAATAAATTAGGAAAAATAAAGGATTTAAGATTTTTTTTTGATAAAATACCAACCTGATTGAGATGCATGAGAACTGACTGCTGACGAGTTACTGCCGGAAGTAACACGGGTGGGTCATGAGGTTGGTGCCGGGAATGACAAGGTGGATGACGATGTGGCTACCGGCATTCTGCGTTGAGGTAGTCGAGAAAGTTGGGTGTTGATTGTTAAGGCATGGTAGTCGGGAATGATGGACTTAAGGTTTAGATAGTAAAGTTAGTTATAATTAGGAGGCATGGTATTAATGGCTACGGTTTAAAAGTAACCGAGGCCTTATCTAAGACATTTGGCTTCGGCTCCTTGCTACAACCGTAGTATTAGTTTTAAATTTGCATTTACGGCTACGGTTGTTACTTATCAACTGTAGCCATTTATAAACGGCTACGGTTATTTTCAAAAACCGTAGCCGTATGTACTTGCCAAATGTCATTTTTCTACTAGTGCATAAAGAAGATAAAAGCAAGCCTAAACATGTTCCTAAACACAAGAACACGTCCAAAATCACAACAAGCATGCTACTTTAACAAATAGGCCGAGTTACTCATAATCGTCATCTTAAGGGAGCGATTCTTCACTTCTAATCCTCTAAAATGTACGAGTCCTTGTCCGGTCGTCCAAGTTGGCTCCTACGAACAACAAAAACGGATTAACATGAGGTATTTCGAGATTTCCCCAAAACAACCCCAAAATAAAAGTCGATGAAACAGAAATTGAAAGTGATAGAAAGATTGCAAATCTCGAGAGGATTCCGAAAATATTAAATTTACCTTGATACGAGTTCGGGAAGGGGTCGAGATCGTCTTTAGAAGCTTTTAAGAAAAGTGGAAATGATGTTTTCTTTTCTTACAGTGAAATGAAATGAAGGTGATGAAATGTCGATGAAGGGTTTAAGTAGGGTCTTTAAGTTGTCCTTTCACCTTTACTTGAGTCGGGTTATTTTCTTAAGCGATACGGAGACTCAAGTTGAGAAATGAAATGCCAAGTGAAACAATGTCTTAAGATTAAAATATTTTAAGACGGAACTTAACGGAAAAACTTAAGATAGAACTTACGATTTATTATTAAAATAATATTATATTCCGAAAAATAAATTAAAATCATTAAAATATTATTTACGAAAATAAGGGATGTTACAATATATACAAATATTTTCCCACAATAACCAAACATCACGAGAAAGTAAACCCAATATTTACTTGAGTTTATGATCAGGAAAAGACTTAAGAAGTACAATAATATCGTTGCGGCCGCCATATAATTAGGCTCTATGATTTCTAATCCTTTTATATATACAGTAATATCTTATGTATAATTATCTTTCAACTGGAATACGACAAATTCATAAAATTTAGTAATTCTATACACAACACATATTAATATCGGGTGGATTGTGAGACTAAATATCATGGAGACGTGTCTTCTTAGTACTTTTCCTTAAAAAGGGACAACCTGGCGAAACCTATTAACCGTATTTTACTGATCCATGTTATTTAATATTATTTGATAAATTCAGCGTTCTATATTTTACTAATAAAGTAGTTTGTAAATGTAAGAGACTCTACAATCACTCGAAAAAAACATTGTTTTTTTTCCTATTTAGATAAAATTTGTATTATTTATTAGTATTAGCTGTAACCAATGATATCGTCTGAAAAAAAGTAGCCAATAAAAAAAACAGCCAATGAAATCGTTCGAAAAAAACAGCCTATGAAATTGCTCGAAAAAAGCTCCCTTTAATAATATAGATAAATAAATATTGATGAATGCAAATTATATTATTATGGCAGTAAATTATCAATTACACCCTACTCAAATCCACTTTTTTTAAACTTACTCCCACCTCAAATTTTTTTAATAAATTACACCCAAATTAATTGATTAATTTACAATTTGCACCCAAAACCATTTACCGACCTAATTTCCGTCAATTTTGAAGTTTTTCCGACAAATTAAACTTTTTAGGACTATTTTGCCCTTCCCTCATCTTTTTTAACCTCTTCCTTCATCTTTTTCATCCTTCAATCTTCATCTTTTTCATCCTTCAATCTTCATCTTTCTTCATCATCCATTTTCCTCTTTTTCATAATTTTTCCAATTTCATTTTCCCCAAATTTCAATTTCATTTTCCCCAATTTCAATTTCATTTTCCTCAATTTCTTTTTTATTTTCCCCAAATTCATTGTTGGGGAAAATAATATTAAAAAGAAAAGGAATTATAAAACATCACAAGTTTGTGACCTGTCACAAATAAGACACGTTAGTTTCAATTATCTACAAGGTTTATGATTTTATTTATGAACAAAAGGTAGAAACAACAGACCATTCACGACAAAACTTCATGGTACTCATATTGAATAAACTGAAAAAATCGAACTTTTGGCAAGAATTATGTGTCTGCTGCTACCTGCACTCTACAACTACCTAGACATTCGAAAATCATAAACTAAGAATCCTAATTAATATTCAAATACCCAGAATTTTAAAACTCAGCGAAATAAAAAATTAAGAATTCTAATATTCAAATACCCAGAATCCTAAAACTCAGAAATTAGGGTTAACAAAGTTAACATAATTCAAAATCCAGAAATCAGGGTTAACAAATTTACTTAATTCCTTGAAATCATAAAAATTAAAACACAGCGATTAGATTCATGCAATTTAAGTAATTTAATGCCTATAAACACACAAATTAAGGTAACAAACGGAACAATTAACTACAAATTGACAGACATTACCAAATTAACAAAATCAATCAATAACCTAATAATAATTGATAAAATAACATAGAAGACAACTTACATAAATTGGATTACTGACAACTTATGATGGATGAACGATGATGAGTATAGCAGATGAATTATCACTACTACAAAAAAACCCCAAAGACACCACTAATAAAAAACCTGTTAAATTTTAAACCGGTTTATTAATCTAAGAGACCGTCCAATTCTCCAAACTGGTTTCTTAATTGAAAGATGAGAAATGTGTTAACCTAAGACCGGTGTTTTAGTTTTTTTATTTTTCATACGGAGTATCTCTTTCTTTATTAAATTACCAACACGCAGCAGTTGTTTCCCCCAATCTCCTTCATACTCCATTTTCCTGTAACTTTTTCTTTTTGCTTCTTTATTAGAGATTAAAACCTTTAATTTGTTCCCCTAAACATCTTTGAGAGTTTAATTACGGATAAGAACATTTGTAGGTGAATTATTTAACCCACAAATTGAAATTTCAGGTGAAAGAGGATGCGATTTGGTGGACGATATGGGGCTAGCACGAAGAACCCTAATTTCTACATTGGTTGTAATGAAGGTAACTAAATGTATTTTTAACTTGTTTTAATTTGATTAGGGTGTATATATGTACTAATAAGAGATTGTATGTCTACGAAACCCCCTATTATTGATGAGTTCTTTTTTATCTTGTTAGTCGTGAAGGGATTTGAATTACCATTATCTTGCTAAATTGATGGCTATTATTATGGATTTATATCTAGAAATCATGTGTCATTATAGTTAAAGCATATAATTTTTTAGATGATTTTAGGGATGATTTCGGTTTACTGTTTGGTGCTTAACTATTGTTATTCGGCTTGGAATTGGTTGATTGATGATATTTGTAGGTCGACAAGACAATGGCTTGAAAATGGGGGTCGTGGTTGGTACCCCGTTGGCTGAGTGGTGGGTTGATGTTGAGAATTCTGATGGCTGAGTACTAGTTACTGTCGTATATATTGGTTGTGTTGCGGTTGTTTGCTGTTAAATGCTTGTAGCTAGGATTATGAATCATGCTCCGAGGGAATACTTGCTGGTGTTGGTTGCTACAAGGTGCTGACTATAGGTTAGGTAATTAATTCTTCTCATTTGTTCTTTTCTTTGTATTTCATTTTCATTTCAAAAGCAAAAATGTAGATTAAAAATCTTGACAACACTACTGCCAATTGTAGTAGTGTTTTGAGCATTTTTTTATTTCGTTTTTAGGAGATATCTAGGTACTTGCAGTAATTCAAAAAATAAAGCGTGTTGTGAGACGAAGGATCCGAGTTGTGAACCACTCAGAATTGAAGATGAAGTATACATGCAAGGGTATAATGTTACAGTATGAAATTCAGAGGTTAAATGTAATTTCTTATACAAGTCATACAGCGGAGGCTCTTTATGTTGCCGAGTAGTTGTTTTAGTCCGTCATAAAGATGCTTAAACTTTCTCTTCACTTAGTTGGATATTCAATAACCATGTTACACTTAGTAAATATCTTCACAATAGAGGCTGAAATTAGTATAATACGGAGTATTTGATATCGGAGTATTATTTAATTATGAGTGGTGTTTATGTCACCTTAAATCCGTTAGTACTCAATCATTGAGCTTATTTTGTTGTATTGATATACTTAGGTGAGAATTGCAAGTAGTATCTCAAAAGAAGTGGTCAATGCACGTAATATTACCAAGGAGTTACAAGCTTGCATACAATAAGGCTACTCTTCATGTGTGTTAACCGTTAAACATATTAGCTAGCTTTTGATTTCCTTCACAAAATGTCTTTGCCATACCTATTGCCTTCACACTGCCGTTTCCAGTAGTCAATCATTTAACTGGTCAACTTCAAGAGGTAAGATCTTATAATCTCTGCTTCATACCAGCAAATCCTTGGCTTTTCTCCACTAATAATGAACATATCACCATTGTCGCCTTCAACTTGAATTAAAGGAAATTAGCCTGTTTGTGGCTTACCAGTTAAGGCTGCATCATCTTCGCTTCATACCAGCAGTCAAACATGTGATTCTGATGTAGAAAGAGCCCATCTTGTACTCTCTTCCAGTCAGTCCTCAGAGCTGTCAAATCGTTTTCCAGCAACAACCAACAACTTTCTTCATCTCTTAGCACGCTTATTTCTCCAACAAAGTCTGTAACCATCTTGCATCATCAGTAGGTACATGCTTAATACCTAAAACGATTCTGTGTTTCATTTCGTCTATTATCTGAGTAGCAACCCTCTTAGGATGAGTAAGGGTCAGATTAATAATCGCACTCGCCAGGCTTATATGGATTGCATTACCCTGTCTCTCTCTCCAGATATGAAGATCTTACAAGGGAGCTTGCAGACCAGTCCATAGACTCATCATGGAAGTTCCACTCTTACTGTAATCACAGTAAAAAAACAGATGCTTCATAGTCTCTTTCGTATTCCCACAAATACATCAGGTATCATTTTGAGCAACTTCTAAATTATGTAGCTTCACCATAGTGTTTATATTTTTGTGTTCATATTATGTAGCTTCCATATTTCTTCAAGTTCAGTATGATGCTAATGGCTTTTTGGGTTGTTTGCTGGCTTCAGTGCATTCTATTCTGGTCTGGCTTGTCTGAAAGTAGGCTATAGTGAGTATAGTTTGCTTCTGTTCTGAGTTGCTAGTCTGCTTCACTGCTGTATGCTGATCTTGGACTGTCGCTGGACTGTTGCTGGTGCATACCGGTGCAGCTGTTGCTCTATTGTTTGGTGGTGCTGTTTTCTGCTGGGGTTTGCTGGCTGCTGCACAGTTGCAGTTGCAGGTCCGAGTGCTGGTTTGATACTGGTCTGGAATGCTGCTTCCTCTACTCATATCAGTTCATTACTCTTCTTTTTTCCTCCTACAATTAGGCCAGCGATGATATTCACAAGATGGGTGCTCATCAAGACTGAATGGATTATATTAGTTGTCGAATTTGCTAAACTTATTAGTTTATTAGTAGGTAGTGTGCTTTTGTCCCACTTTCTTAGTTGAAAATACGAACTCCGTTAGATGAGATTATTTCTTTATTGGTGGAAACAATAGTTGTTTTGATATATTAGAAGACTTGTATATACATTGAATTTGGAACAATTATTTTGATATTATATAGAAAGAATGATTATCAGGTGCAATTGTACATACAAGTATGTATGTATTTCCAAATATTGGTACGTAGTAGTAGGCTAGTAGGTACTGTATTAAATAAAAAGCCAGGGAGCGAGACCGGTAAAAAAGCGCTATATATAAAAAAAAAAGCAAAGAGACCGGTTGTATATGAATGTGGTCTCGTAGATATATATACCAAAGAGACCGGTTGTATATGTATGTGGTCTCCTAGTTATATAACAACGGCACCGGACATAATTGATAACAGGTACCAGTCAAAGAAACCAGTTATTAATAAAAACAGGTTTGTTTAGTTGTTAGATAAGACACCAGTTCCTTCCACTGGTTTCTTAACCAAAGTCACCTGTTATAAACAGGTGTCTTAGGCCTTTTTTAACCGGTTTCTTTGCCATATTTTGTAGTAGTGTATGATGAATTTTAGCGGATTTTTTAGGCTAGAATTTTGGGAAATTGGAAAGAAAGGTAAAAGTAAAATATGGTAAATGAAGAGCCACAATGTATTGGGTTATTAGTCGCGAGGGCAGAATAGTCACTTCAAGTGCTTTTTCGTCTGAAAATGGGTTGGGTGCAAGTTTTGAATTGAGGTATTTGGGTGTAATTTAATAAAAAAAATTAAGGTGGGAGTAAGTTAAAAAAAGTGAATTATACGAAGATGTAATTGATAATTTACCCTTATTATGGTGTAACTCAATCTCATTTCTGATTATTAAATAAATGATTATTAATTATAACGCGAATTGAGGAGTTTTGGTGATGATATGAGTACTAGTGGCGTGAAGTAATACAGCAACTCCACAAAAACTACGTAGTACGATTACTACACATGATAATCATACACGCTTTCAATTCAAGAAAGTCCTCCTGAAAGCAACATGAGAAAGCACCATAAAACAAGCACGTAACCAATCCTTGCTCCTCACATTCCTTTAGTCCCTTACCCTATCGTCTTGTCCTCTACCTTTCTAATCCCACAAATTTCCAACAAACTCGGATTTCTTTTATTTTACTTCATTTATCTTTTCTTTTTATTTTTGTAAAAAATTCTATTTTCTTCCCATATCATTAGCCATCATGGCGTCTATATCCTCAGCGCGTGTAATACACTGCGAGTTACAGCCGCCTAAACAAGCAACTGCGACACCGAGGACATCAGGTTTGGAAAGTCCTGATCAAGTGAAAATAATGCTTCAGCCAAGGCTGTGCACCCTCAGATCGTATGGACCACCCGATCGTGAAGGTGGAATTATGAAGACGTTGACAAGATCAAAGGATAATAATAATAATATTATTATTAGTAGTAGTAGTAATAATGTCAGGGAGGAGTTGATGTCACCGTTTTTTGCAAACTTGTATGAGTATATAGAGAGTAGTAAGAAGAGTCAAGACTTGGAGATCGTCACTGGTCGTCTTGCCATGGTACGTACGTTTATCTCTTCCTATTAAGCTAATTAGGTTGTTAAGTTGTTTCGATCTGAGAACAGATTGAAATTGAAGTTTCTTTTTTTGGACGTATAGCAGAATTAAAATCAAATTTCAATACTTTAATTTGTTCAAATCATTTGTTTGCTAGCTATTTTATAATTAAATCTATTGTAGCCAACAATTATGTAGTAATTAAGTATATTCTGGATGAATATGACAGATAGTGTTTGCTGCGACGATATACGTGGAATTAGCAACAGGCAACTCAGTGTTCAAGAAGATGGATGTGCAGGGATTAGAAGAAGGGTTAGGAGCATGTTTAGCTGCTGTCGCTTGTGCAGCCAGTTTTGCATACTCAACCAGTGCTCGCAAAAAGGTCGGCCGTATCTTCAGCATCAGCTGCAACGCCTTCATTGACACTCTCATCGACAACATTGTTGATGGCTTGTTTTTCGATGACAGTGATGTTGATGATGATCAGTCCCAACCTCCTGCTCAAGATCTTTGAGATCAATTCTTCACCTTAGCTTGTCTTACGTAATAATGTGTTAATGTGTAATTCATGGGTAGATGGAGCAGTAGCTCACTGCATTTCAGAAAGTGTGAAATGTAGAGTAATCATCAGAGACCATAATATATATATATAGGTAAATAGGTTTATAGAACCAAGATGTTATTAGTTGGAGGATTATATATGTAAAATTGTAAAGGTCCACTAATTAGCTCAGACATTTGTACTGTAATAATAAATTAATAATGATGATACCCAGCTTCTTATATTTTCGTGGTTGAGGCTACTGTTGCAAACTTGCATTGTTTAACGTATTCTTCCCCTATCTTATACTATTGCCATTACACATTACAATATACAATTCCTTGGAACCTATACGTAAACATTGACACTAAAATTGGGTAAGAATTGGCCAAATTAACCTAAACATTTCTCACATTGCTGCTTATTGAATTGTTTCACCAACTTCCATTGGTCAGCATTAATATAAAACCTTTTCTTTATAATTCTTTAAAATTTAAAATGGTGTTTGCTTGGTAAAAAGTAAGGATGTGAAATTGAAAAAATAAAATAAAAGGAAAACAAAAATGTCTCCCTAGATTTGAACTTTTCCACAAAATTGTGTTATTTAACAAACTAATTATCGGTTTGGCCTCATTTGAAACTGTTTCTCTCAAATGGATCCTATTAGGAATATGTATCGTTATTGTATTAAGCCCAATACAATTAGTCCGTATGTAAACTATATAAGCCAGTTAGAGGCTAAGTGATAATCACAAGACACAAAATACAATTCACAATCTTAACATGATATCAGGTTCTCTCTCAAAACCCTAAAAAACAAAAACCTCAGCCGTCGCAACGAAGATCATCACCTCTGCCAATATGGCCGGCGATGACGACGTAACCTCAACCCCCAAAATTGACTCAACGTCACCCTATTATCTCGGTTTCACATGCCGTTCCCAAAGCCAAAATCTCAAATGTCGTCCTTCGTCGTGACAATTACGATGACTGGAAAAACTCTATGCGTATGTCTTTGAAATCGCGACGTAAATTCGGTTTCATCGACGGTACTATTAAAAAATCGGCTGACCCGTTTGAACTTGAGAATTGGGAAGTCATGCACTGTACCCTCGTACAATGGATACGTAATACAATTGATCCGTCTCTCCTTGATACAATCTCATACGTTGAAGATGCTTCGGTTCTCTGGGTTGATCTCGCTGCTCAATTCTCCGTCGTCGACAATACCGTCATTCATAATCTGAAAACGCTACTCAAAAATTGTGTTCAAACGAAAGGTATGGATGTCACGACTTATTATGGCAAACTTAAATCTCTCTGGGACTCTCTCGTTGTTCATCATGAGCCCCCTTTTTCTTGCAAATGTAACAAGTGTAGTTGCAATACGGACCCGACGCAATTAAACATCTCGATAACGAGAGTCTAGACCAATTTTTTATGCAGTGCAAGATGGGCACGTTTTCCAAAAAAGACTTGATATATTATAAAAAAACGTATCCAGTTTAGTTAAATTTGGGAAGTTTATAATAAAAAGTTGAAGTTTCATATATAATTTTTTTAAAATTAGGGCGATGCAATTTTTGTTTTTCGTTTAACTTATCCTAATAATTAACACCAAATTTCAAAGCCTAGATATTGATTTTGAACTATTGTTTATTTATTTCAAAAATAAAATGCCAATGTTAAATGTTATTTTGTTATTTTTAATTTGTTTTTTAACGTTTAGAAAAAAACCATTAGTTCTTATTAACTACGTAAAATTAGAAAGATGTGATTTTTATTTGCCTTAATCTTATTCTAACAATAAACATAGAAGTTTAAATTAGTATGTACTTTAATTCTTTTATTATTGTTTTTAATTTATTTTAAGAATAAATAGGTTAAGGTCTAATGTTTATTAGGCTATTTATTTGCATTTAATGTTTGAAAAATTATTTTTATTTTCCCTTTTCTTTTAAAAAATAAGAAATAATGACGTGGCTTGATAATTTACTCTTAAATAGTTGAATGGTGAAGTATTATGTTTTAGTTTGGTTTTTTAGTATATTTATAGATTATAGATATATAGATAGTACTCCCTCCTATTCCGGGTATTCTTCCCCTTTGGATGGGGAACAATACTCAAGGAATAATATATTTTAATGAAGAAAGAGTTGGGTGGGGTTTGGAATAGGAGAGAGGGATGAATAATTAGGAATTAAATAATGAATTGTGGACCCAAAACATTGATGAAATGAATAAAATAGGGGTAAAAAAGTTGGGTGGGGTTAGGTGATAGGAGAGAGAAATGAATAAAATATAATTAAAAGTTACAAAAATAGGAAAGGGGAAGAAAACCTGAATAATCCGTTTAAGGAAATAGGGAAGAAAACAGAGAATAGGAGGGAGTATATTTTAATGGACTAGCTATCAATATTATATTAGTTATTGTTTTCCATCAATATTATATTAGTTATTGATTTTTTTCATTTAGATAAAATTTGCATTATTATTTACTAGTATTAGTTGTACTCAGTGAAATCGCTTGAAAAAAAAAGCAGTCATTGAAATCGCTCGGCCTATGAAATCGCCCGAAAAAACAACCAATGAAATCGCTCGGAAAAAGTTTCCTTTAATAATATAGATAGATATTGATAGTTGGATATGTATTGTAATAATGGGTTTCGAATTTGGGCCAGTTTGAGGCAAATGTTGAAGGTGTTTGGGCTGCTGGAAAACAGGGGTGTCGGGATTGGTGTTGGGCTACTTAGGATGAGTTTTTGAGAGGGCTTTGGTCGTGTCTTGGGTTGGGTTTATGGGGTCTTGAACACGGGACTATGGGGGAAGAATATGGGTAGAAAGTTCCTTGAAAATCGGGCCCAAATTGAATAGAAAATGAGCTCAAGATCGAGCTAGAAATCAAATATAAAACCCTCGTACAAAATCGAGTTTTTCGAATACGAGTTATAAAACGATTTAATCATTGAAATTGATTTTTCTAATCAAATTTTATTTATTTTCAATAAAATAATGTATTTACAAAGTATTTATTTCATTTTCAATAGAATAAATTAGAGGAAATAATTCAAATTAAGATGATAAAATGAATTAAAAGGAAAATAATAATTTAAATATAATTTAAATTAATAAAATGAAATGTCATCGACAACGACCATTCTACTCGTAAAACGAGTCCAAATAATGACAACTGCCAACTAAATAGTACATGTCGTCTTATCATCAACGGGTGTTTGACGGAGTTTCCATAAATGACAGTATCAACAGATACGGGTATCTATACATTGTCACATCACTCTCAATATTTCCAACTAGGTATAACGCGGCGGGAATGATGAGTCTTTCTCTAACTTAGAAAAAGATCGCAGCGATTCGTCAACTTGCATATGGATGCTCGTCCGATACTTGTGACGATTACATAAATATTGGTGAAACAACTGCTAGAGAGTGTTTGGTTAATTTTTGTCATCAGATTGTATAAATTTTTGGAAGGTACTAGCTGAGGACGCCGACTGTAGAACCCCTCGTCGCAGCGGAAAATAAAACATACAAACATGCCAAAATTTACGCGGAATTTAAACTTTAACATGCATGATAAACGAGGTGAATTAAAACAAAACTGTACCAACTGATATAAACCAAAACATAGATAAGTATAACAGTCTAAGTATGAAAAGCATAAATACAAACAGCCTGGGATGGCACATCCCTACGGGCACTCAAGTATGAAATCCAAAAAAAACGCTAGGTCTAGCTACACGATATAATAGGTAAGTCAATGATGAACAACGGATCATCGCTCGCTAGCCTCCAAAGTAACATATCAGCCACCAACATGTCATGTACCTACATATACATGCATGTAAACATGTACGCCACAATCAGTGGGGAGTGACTAGAGTTCTCCTAGCCACCTATTGTTAACGACACGTAACACATAAAGCATCCAACATACTCCAACAGTTATAACATGTGAAGCAGATATATATATATATACATCAATATCTCAAACTCATATCAACATGCAATACTTGCAAGGCTCTCAACTAACTTAGGAAACTATTTGAAAGCAGAGTCAGTTTCCCTTCCGGTTGTCCGGCCTAGGGGTCTTTCAATCCAAACCATTTACGAAACTAGACTAAGTGTCATCCAATGCCTTGGATGAACATTTCTAAGATATACAACACTCTATATAAACACAACCAATCAGCAACATTTGACACTGTGCCCCTACTCAGGCAAGCAAATGCAAACAACAATGTCTAGGACCTACCCCTGCTCAGGCAAGAACTAGACACAATCAGCAGTGCCCAAGTCACACCCATGCTCAGGTTAGACTTGGTACACAAATTAGCAAGCATACACTCGTGACCCCTACTCAGGCACGAGTGGATACGAATCAGCTAATAATGGTTCATTGACCCTGCTCAGTCGTGACCATTACCCTTCGTAATGAAATCGGGATCCCTACTCAGACCCAACCCACTACGGTCATACAAACTCACGGTAGAATTGCGGTCCCTGCTCAGACATATTCTTACCGCATCAAACATACACGTGTCGGTCCAGAGGTCCCTGCTCAGATGTAGCCGACACGCCACAAACACTCACATGTCAAGTTAGATGATCCCTGCTCATACCACAACTTGACACGCATACAAACATCAGCACATATCGTACTCTAGCGGTCCATGCTCAGACATATTCCGATATGTACTTCAACCAAAACCTTAGTCCTATCCTTCTAGACCTCTAACAACTCTTAATTGACCCCGGGAACTAAGTTGAGGGAGAGCCGGTTTCCCTTTCGGTTACCCGACCGGGGGGTCTCTATCCTCTCTCCATTCCCAAACCCAATAGAGTGCCGCCCGAACTTAGGGGACCTCAAACACACATAAGCATATAAAAGATGACCAAGTTCGATAAAAACCAAGAACCACCCAAGAGTCCCTTCTACAAGTCTAAGGGTTCCTATTCAACTAAGTAAGTCCACTAGGTCTCATAAGCAACCTAAGACAAAGATTAGCCTAAGATACGAAACAACATGCTAAGACATTGTTTACTAGTTTACCCATTACCATTAAAAAGTAACTAACTTTAGATAAGGAACTAACTTACTAACCCATTACTTGCTACACTACCCATTACGATTCAAGTATAAACATAACGACATATGATACTTAAACATGTTATAAAACTTGTAAAGAAACCTTACAACCAAACAATTGAGAACTGATCAACATTAGGCAAATAGCTAACCACTTGGCTAAACCTTACTTAGCCCAAACATACATTTAAAACCAAGTACATATATTCATAAACGTCACTTAAACATCACTTAAACAATTGGGAAACAAGTCCCCAAAACAATCACGAAAACAATCACACAACAAAAGGCTATAGCGGTTTTTGCGCAGCCTGCGCAAGTGTGTTGCGCAGCTGCGCCAGCATTGTGCAGCCTGCGCCCCTACACGGGCTGGTCTGTTTCGCGATTTTCCTGCAATTCGCCATTTCCTTCAAACTTTCGACAAACACTTTTACACTATGACTTCAAGCCTCAAATCTATTCTATCATCACATATCAACCCGATTGTTTCAAACACGATTTTTGAACAAATAGAACACGTATTATAGGATCAAACATTGTATTCGTCTTAACAACTCAAAATCTGAAAAATGGATATATCAAGCATAAGAACATCAAAACTCCAATTAAATCATGTGAACAACATATAAAACATATTCCTAACATAATCCTATACTCAAGCATCATCAACAACTCATAAAATCAGAATAATCAACAAGAACAGCCACAAATGGTGCTACTTTAACAAAAAGGCTGAGTTATTCATCAAAGTCACCTTAAAAGCGGGTTATGCTCCAAATTTTTCTTCAATAACGTAGCTATCAACCTCCGGGTCCTCTAATCCAACTCCTACAACAAAAGAAACGAAGATTATAAGCTTAAAACGGATTTTGGTGAAAACAGCGTCTTTTTCGAGTTTATCAAAACTGAAATTGAAAGAGATAGGAAGCTTGCAAATCACGAGAGGATTCCGAAAATGTAAAGCTTACCTTGATACGAGTTCGGGAAGGGGTCGAAATGTTGATTTTAAGCTTGAGAAATGAAGAACAATGGTGTTTGGGGATGTCACTGTAAAAATGAATTGTGAAAGATGATAAGTCGATGAATAGGGTTTATGTGGTGCTTTATATTGTCCTTTCACTTATTTAAGTCGGGTTTTATTTGATTTGTGAAACGGACGCAAGTCGGAACTAGAATGTGCCAAGTGAACGACATCTTAAGAATTAAATATTTTTAAGACGAAACTTAACGGAAAACTTTAAATTAAATTTACGATTTATTATTAAAATATTATTATATTCCGGAAAATACTTTAAAATCATTAAAATATTATTTACGAAAATACGGGATGTTACACCGACTGCCTTTGATGTTGAACGTTTACTTGAAATGCATAATACAAGTCATGGATCTTCAGGTATGTTAAATAGCCTTGATTGTATGCATTGGCAGTATTGGGAATGCCTAATTACATGGTATGGACAATTTACGCGAGGTAACAAAGATGTGCCTAGGGTTGTATGAGACGAGACAGCTCGCGAGCAACTCGAGCTCGGCCCGGTCAAAGCCCGGTCGAAGTTCAACTCGTGTGAGCTCGGCTCGGGCTCGGCTCGAAAGCTTAACGAGTCAAGCCGAACTAAGGTTGCCTCGCCCCGAAAAGCTCGTGAGTGGCTCGAACTTATGTAATTAGATATGATATTAATCATATTTTATATTAATATTTTTTTTCATGATTATAGATTTATATCGAACATATAAAAAATGTCTTATTTATTTTTTAATATTTGTATATAAAACTTTCGAGTCTTGTTATTGAACATATCGAGAGAGGAAAAATGAAAACTCAACAATTATATCACTACAACAAAATGGCACTTGCGCCACGATTTATGTCACGGGAATTCATAATTCGTGACCTAAATTTGCTTAGTCACGGGAAAAAAAGTCTCCTTCCTTCAAAATTAATTGGTAAAAAAATTTATGTCACGGGAAAATATATCCGTGACAAATAATTGTTTTTAGTCACGAATTAAGCCATGACCGTGGCTAACAAATGGGTTTAGTCACGCATCAAGTCACGAACGTGGCTAATAATTATTTTTAGCCACAATGTCGTGGCTAATTATGATTTATTGTCACATGTAAGTTAACCGTGACTAATTAGTGTGTTTAGCCACACTGAATTCTTAACGTGGCTAATTATGATTTATTGTCACAACTAAATTATCCGTGACTATATTGATCTTAGCCACACACTGAATTCTTACCGTGGCTAATTGTGATTTATTGTCACAAGTAAATTACCCGTGACTAATTATTGCTCTTAGCTACGCACTGGATTTTTACTGTGACTAAAAGTTTTGATATGATAACAAATAATAGTACAAAATTATTAGTGCAACATGTTGTGTACTGTGACATCAAGATGATCGCGCCGTATTATTGCGAGATGTGAACAATATTCGTACTTAATGTTCTTCACTATTGACGTAAATGATCTTATTATGATTATTCTTATTATTGGATTTAGTCTGTCACATGTGAGAATTTGTACAATTTATTATGATTATTCTTATTGACACTACTGACTTGAAAATGAATATGATTATGATTATATGAATAAATGATTGTTGTTTAACAATTTATTTTGCTTTATTTTCGTTGAATACTGCTTTACTTAAGTATACGTTTAATTATGTAATGACAATTTTGTAATTTCAAAGCTACTTACCCAGTTACTCAATTTATTAAATCGCGCAACAAGCCCGAAAAAAAACACTACAACAAATTGACACTTGCGCCACGATTTATGCCACGGGAATTTATAATTCGTGGCTAAATTTTGTTTAGCCACGGGAAAAATTTGATTCACTATTTTAGAAAAAATTTATGCCACGGGAAAATTTTTCCCGTGGCAAATAGTCAATTGTGCCATAATTTATGTTACAGTCGTGGCTAATAATTATTTTTGTCACGAACAATGTCACACCATGGCAAATATATATTTATAATTCTTTTTTTGTTAAATTTATAATATTGAATAACATTATTTAGAGATCGCATCACATTTAAAGAGAAAGTATGTCCAATTAAATAATTAACTTATTAACACCTATCATTGAGAAGTCTGAAACTAATATATTGTTAAATAGGCTTTTCATTAGAAAATTGATTTACAACTTTATTTGTAAAATATTTCTACAAGAACTTGAATTCGGGATGTTAAATTGGAAAAAGAGAAAAAAAAAGACAATTAGATTTAAAATATGATTAAATAAAAAAAAAAGTAGTCTAAAAAATTAAATTCAAAATGATTTCCAACAAATCATTGAATAAAATGGAAAAAAAACATATTGATAAAATAACCGATATAAAAAACTCAATATAGAAAAACATTTTAATTATTGAAAATGAGCGTATCATACCGAAAAGTAAAATAGAAATTTAAACAATAAATTTACATGTGTAAATAATGTGAAATTTTGTTCACAAAAAGAAATATCAAGAATAATGAAAAGAAATCAATTTAGAGAAAACAAAAATTTATACGATATTTTCTGTGTTTTTTGGCAAAAACTGATTATTTTCGACTTAATAATGTCTTGGTCATTTAGTTTAGTAATAAAACTCGGTCATTGATACCCATATGTAATCATTATTCAAAAGTGATCATTATTTAGTAAAAAGTGATTAAACATTTTTTCGTTACAAATACGACGATCTTACAAATATTATTTGTGTGGAAAAATATATGAAAAAATGGATAAAAGAAAAATAAAATACCAATGCCGACAAATGAAAAAAAAATAAGAAAAATGTATTAGCGAAAAAAATATAAGGAAAATGTGATTAAATAGTTTGGAGAAAATGGTTTTGTTGACTCGGGCAAAAAATGATCCGAGCATCATTAGTCGGGAGGTCAACATTGAACACTCGAGTAATTTGAGAAAAATAATATTTTTTTCGCGAAAATATGTAAATCATTTAATATTTTCGCAAAAATAATAGTGAAGGTAATTTAGAAAAAAAAAGAATATACTTTAAAAAGGTTTCAAAGTGTTAACTATATCGACAAGCTTAAGTTTCATTTTCGGTAGCTCATCATAAGAACTCCACAGTTAAACGTGCTCAGGTGAGAGTAGTCTTGGGATGAGTGACCTCCTGGGGAGGATATACGATTCGCAAAAGTGAATGACTTGTGATTGTAAGTAACGAGTTGAGATAACTAACCAAGCAAGGATTAAAGCTTGACAAAATTTCATATGTAACCAAGTGTGTTTGGTAGTGTGGTGGTTGCTCACCTCATCCCTTAACCCTGAGGTCAGGGGTTCGAATCCTACCAATGGGACTGGAGCAACTCTTTGGCAAGCCGTTTACCTCTTCGTGAGAGAGCCCGCGGCGAGGAGATTATACGCCGTTGTCGACACGGTGGACACCCCGGTTTAGACCAGAAAAAAAAAGATTCCATATGTGAAAGTATTTTCATTATAAGAAAAAATAATATATTACATTTTGTTTATTTATTTTATATTTTTTTGTTTGTCACGGGAATAATTTTGGCCACGAGAATTAATTTTTGGTCACGTTAATTATTAGCCACGTGAGAATCTGTGGCTAAAAATATAATTTTAGCCACGTTCTTGTTTTTCCCGTGGCTATCTGTTAGCCACGGCCACTTGGGCCACGGGAGGTATTTCCGTGACAAAGAGCTTTAGCCACGGGAAATTAGTACTTGCGCCACGAATTTAGTCGTGGCCCAAGTGTTTAATTGTAGTAGTGTATATAGGCTCAAGTTAAGCTCGGGTTTGGTTCGAGCTCATGTTAAAACTCGCAAGCATGATAATGATCATAATTTTTTCAAGCCCGAGTAAGCTGGAGAATGGCTCGAGCTCGAGTTTTACTTTATGAGCACAAGTCGAGCAAGGCCAAGCTCGAGTTCGGCTCATCAACACCCCAGTGTGCCGACAATTCTGTTTGAAGTAGTTGCTTCATATGATTTATGGATATGATATGCTTTTTTTTGGAGCTGTTGGGGGCTAATAACGATACAATGTTATTTGACAATCGCCATCCCGAAGTACCTTTCGAAGTTAATAATACTGAATATGCTACGGGATATTATTTTGTTGATGGTATATATTCTGAATGAGCTATTTTTGTGAAGAGTTTTCCAACTCCTCTAGATCTAAAGTGAAAGGTTTATAAGAAAATGCAATAATTGGCAAGAAAGGAGGTGAAAAGAAATATTAAAAAATAATAAAAAGCCAATATGACACAGTAAAATATGGACTAGTGGTAGTAGATATGATGCTTTGACTTGCCATTTTAAAGATAATCTTACCCTAATTTTAAAAAAAAATTAGAGAAAAAACGACCAAAATAGTGATTACCTTAAACGGTAAAATATGCCCTGATATAGAAAGGGCATTTCTACATCACGCCCCCTGTTTTACTTGTTACGCCCCCTATTTTTCAATTTATTCCCATTTTGCCCCTGCGTCTTGCGTTAAGTTTTGACGTACGTTGATGATGATGATTTCTGTATTTTTTTTTGAGACGGTTTTTGAGACGGTTTTTAAGACGGTTTTTGAGACGGGTTTTGGGTTTTTTTGAGACGGTTGATACGTCATTTATTGTTGCAAGTTGTGGGCATTATTACTGCAACAAAGTTGCATTATTACTGCAACATTTGCAAGTTGCATGACATCTTTTTATCTCCTACTTTATCTACTGCAACTTATCTCCTACATATCATTTCCTTTTACTGAAGAAATCTACTCCTACAACAACTTACGTATACACAACCTAGAACAATGAATTCCGGCGACGACAACGGTAGCGATTTCTTTAATTATTTTTTTACTTCCGATAACGGTCAAGGATCGCAGTTTAACGAGCAATACTCCAGCCAAGGACCGCAATTCAACAATGATTTTAATGCAAATCAACATTATCGTTATTACGAAGAACATTGTTTCGGTTCTACCGATAGCGGGTTTTTCGAAAATAGTTATCACTATAGTGATTTCGTCAATCGCGGAGACGGTGATTACGGGTATGAAGAATCGGAAGCTAATGAAACGGAGGACATAAGTGTGTCTTCCTTAATTTAATTTCTTAAACTTCGTGTACAATTTGTTTATAATCCGTGTACGATTAGGAACTTGGCCATGCAATTTCACGTACGAACACGTTGTCGTGTGGATTACGCGACACAACCTAGGCCATGTCGTGTGGTTCACACGACAGAGCCCTGGCCATGTCGTGTGAATCACACGACATGGCCAGGGCTCTGTCATGTGAACCACACGACATGGACAGGGCTATGTCGTGTAAACCACACGACATGGCCTAGGCTCTGTCGTGTAATCCACACGACATGGCCTTGGCTATGTCGTGTGGTCCACATGACATGAGTTTTTTTTTCAATTTTCGTGTAAATTTCCGTTAATCTTCATTTTTAGGCGTCGAATGAAGGTCATGACGGAAGCGGTGAAGAATACAGCCAACACTTTGTATTCAATAATACGTTTAGCTCATTTGAGGAAGCATTTGATCATTCAAATGAAGTTGCATATAAATTGGGTTTTCATTTGGTAAAAGTGAAATATCAACCAAAGCACTATCCCCCGTATAATGTCGTCAAATGTGAGCGTCATGGAAAATACACTAGTAGGGCTAAGGATCCTGCCAATCCCCAAAGAGAAACCTCCACAAAGCGGTTTAATTGTCCATTTGATCTAAGAATGGTTAATGTTGCTGAGGGTTCTTGGGAAGTAAGACCGAAGTGTGGTTTGCATAATCACGAATTGGGAAGCTATTTAGAGGGTCATAGACGGCGTGCTAAACTTAATGACGAGCAGAAAGGTTTTCTGAAGGGTTTATGGCAATCTAAAATGAAACCCGGAAAGGTTAGAAATGCATTCACGCGCAAATATCCCGATCAACCGGCTCCGGTAATTAAACAAATAT
Organism: Silene conica; assembly: GCA_029255685.2. Classification (NCBI taxonomy): domain Eukaryota; kingdom Viridiplantae; phylum Streptophyta; class Magnoliopsida; order Caryophyllales; family Caryophyllaceae; genus Silene; species Silene conica. The sequence goes on along the minus strand of CM055317.2, from coordinate 29,943,492 downwards.
ACAATCAAAATGCAAATTTCAGTGCTGAGGATAGGGAGGGTCGTAACAGTATACAATACATGTTACATCTAGCAGGTCAAGCCAACTATTTTCGAGAATTTACGAGGCATCCAGATACAAAAGCTCTGACAAACGTATTTATGGCTCATCCCGAGGCCATTAAAATGTTTAAAACGTGGCCTTATGTTGTCTAGATCGATTCTACGTACAAGACAAATAAGTATGATCTGATACTGGTTGAGTGCGTAGGAGTGACACCGGTTGGTAACAGTTTTCTTATTGCTTATGCCTTAATCAAGAAGGAAGATGACACTAGGTATACATGTGTTCTAGAAACATTGAAGTCATTGTTAGAAACAGGTGTTGAACCAAATGCCATTATCACTGATCATGAGGGAGGACTAATGAAAGCAATTCCACTTATGTTCAATGAATCTCGTCATTTGCTATGTTTATGGCACATTTACAACGTTGTTGAGGCATATGCAACAAATTTATTGAACAATGGTGTTTTCGGTAAATCGGTAGCCCACGGGGATTGGAAAAGCGTTATCGAGGCTAAATTGTGGGACGAATGTCAACATAAGTGGGATCTCCTTAAAAAAAACACAAGAAACGTCCTCGTTGGATTACTTACCTTGAAGGTACATGGTGGAAACACATAGATAAGTTTGGGAAATGTTTTACCGATTCGATTATGCATTTTGGTAACACGTCAACTTCTCGTGTTGAATCTGCACATGCTGTTCTGAAAATGTGGTTCGGTTCTGCATCACTTGCATTGGATAGTATATGATGCAGGGGCAACACATTGAAATTAGAAAGGCACTTGAAAATTCATTAAGCAAAACGCTTGTCGCGAACACCTATCGTGGGAACATTTATTCAATGTTAAGTTGTAAAGTGTCGGCGAAAGCTATTAGAATAATGCAAATGGAGTACACCGAGGGCACTAAGTTGGGTAATGACTTGTGGAACGATTGTTCACACAGTCTGGTATCCAGTCACGAGCTTATGTGTGCCTGTATGTTACAGACCGTTATGGATACCAATGCGAAAATACATTTAGATACTCTTCACAAATTCTGGTGCAGTTTAAATTACACTAATTCAAGCCATTGTCGTACAAGCCAGAAGGATGTGTTGGAGGGTATATTTGAAGAAATTCGGAATGCCTGCCCTGAAGTGCAGAGGAATATAATCGAGACTTTGTATAGTAAATTACATCCCGAGGATGAAGTTGTTGAGGAACCTGAAGTTGCAGCCACACGTCATGGTCGACCCAAGAAGTCCAATACCCGTAATAAATCAGGTGTCGAACATGCACGGCGAAGGAACCCGACTTCGAGTAACCCAACGAGTAGCGATGGTTCAGGTAAATAGTAATAATTTCAGTAACTGAACAATTATTTACGCATGACAGGATTTGTAACAATTAATTAATAGTTTTGTTCTTTGTTTCCTATGTAGGTTACGGAGCACCGCTTGATGTTAACTGGGATGGTATTACAGATATCCAGGATTCGTATTTAGGTAAGTACATACCATTAGTGAGCCTTGATTTTCGGAGTGGTGTTTTTGACCCAGAGGGAGATGGACATTGCGGATTTCGATTGATGTCGCACGCAAAAACAGGTACACAAAAAAATTGGGCAAAAATGAGATTTCAAGCCATTGTCGGGTTACGAAACCCGTTACTACATCCTTTTTGTTTTGGTGACGTCTACAAAACTTGCAAACGATTGAACTGGACGCAGCCAACCGGTTGTCCGAAGGAATATTGGATGGAAAACTGAGATTTGTTTAATTTCGCCACTATTTTTAACTGGACAATATGTTTAGTGTGTACAACGTACGACCAATTCGAGACACCTGGATCAGCTACTTGGGAGAACAGTTGCACTTACCTCCCTTTAGATGTTGGACCCGGTGTTAGGGAGCCTTCCGGTATTTTATGGATCGGTTTTACAGGTAATCATTGGTTTCGGCTACATATGCAACATGATTGTCCTATGCCTCCAGTACACCGCATGTGGGAATGGTTCCGTCATTCCAATGTAGGACCCTATGAGGAAATATACACTGAACGGTTGATGCTTTGGTTGTAGTACGTATATGCCCATATCTCCCCACAAACATTTAACCGGAGATACAACAACTCTAGGGATGACCCATTTATTATATTGTAGACCGTAATTTAATCTTCTGTATTTGTATTTATATAGTTTATTTAGTGTTTACGCATTTGGATAAACCTTGTACATTGTAGAACGTAATCTAAAGTTTTGTACTCGTCTTTATACTGTTTACTAACTCTATGTGCATTTGTGCAACATATAACCAAAGTAAAAGTTGTCTAAATAAAACAAACCATGGAAAGCAAAGTAAAATAAGAAGTTCACATCCTACAAGTGAAACAGAAGTTCAACAAACAGAAACCAAAGTCAAAGTACACGTTCAACATCCTACAAATGAAACAGAAGTTCAACAAACAAAAAGCAAACAAAAGTGCAACAAACAGAAGTTCGACATCCTCCAAATCATCGCCCTAGTTCCCGCTGTCACGGAACCTCCTAGAATGTCTACCTCTGCCTCTACTACCGTCACCATCTCTACCTCCTCTGCCTCTGGTACCGTCACCATCTCTACCTCCTCTGCCTCTGCCACCGTCACCATCTGTACCTCCTCCTCCGCTACCACCCGGCTGGCCCGAACCACTGTATGAGTATGCACGAAGCTGGGGGTGCAATGTCCCCATAAATTGTCGGAACTCTTCTAGGCACGCCAGATCGTCTACGTCATCATACTGTGAGAACCTCGTGATAACGGATTGGCCAACCTACAAATGAAACAGCGAAAACCGTACAAAAATAAATTGAATTAAATTAATCATGTAGTAAATTAAATCAAATAAATGTGAAGTTAAACTCACCGTAGTCGGGAAGTACGACCTCGCTGCAGGCAAGTCAGCGCCCTGATACTGGACATCATTCATCACCAAAGGGTGTGAAACTGATTGGTACCAGTCCATGTACCCATCCACTGTAGCACAAGGTGGGTGAGCCGGAAGTGACATCCTATCTGGTACAATCTTGTGGTCCCGCCAGTTACACCAAGTGTGGTCACAAAATGCACCATTGAATTGCAGATCGAGGTTGCAGACTTCACAGGATGATATGCCTTATTCGGAACGGCCATGGGAGAAGGCAAAAGCTGCATGTAACCAAATTGCCGAAGACAACGATCTGGCCGATAAGGCTCCAAAATGTCAATGAAGCGCAACAACCCACTGTATAGTGTACGAGGATGCTTGTTCTCTGGGAACAAGCGATATTGTGTCCAAGTCACTAATTCAAACGACATCCTATCAAGCTGAAGCCGATATGCCTTAAGAGCGGAAACATGGTCTTGCCTCGGAGTTGGGCTAGTAGACCAGTAGGCTGCCTTAGCTGTACCATGAAACGCTGCCAAAGCATTCACGGTCGTCGGGCGGAACGGGGGGAAGCACTCATAAATTCATGATTGCAATAATGTCAAACAACCACAAATGCCCCTACAATCAGTCCTCGTGACAATACCCAACTGCCTATATAGATAAGCAAGAGTACCCGCACCCCAAGCGTAGCTACTAATGCTACTCACATCTCTAAGCATACCGAAAGTGTTCGCCCTGACCCTATCACTTGTCTTATCTACGAATAAAGTAGATCCCAATAGAATCAACAAAAACCCTTGTGCCTCAGACGTAGAGCCTAACCCGTCATTCTCCACCATTTCCTTCACAGCCTTGTTCAGTATCGAATTTCCCCTAAGAATTTTGTAATCCTTATCTGCTGAAAATTCCCCGTGGAGCTTCATGTCGGTCATACCTAACATCTCGGTCATGCCAATAACGGGATGTGCCAAATCAGACGGTGGAATGCTACATGGAAGGCCATCAATGGGAATGCCGAGGATCTCTTTAACGTCGTGCAACAGAATAGTCATCTCACCCCATGGCATGTGGAAAGTATTCGTATCCGGCTGCCACCTCTCAATAAAAGCACACAAAAGAGGCATGTTCAAGTTCTTGTGCATATGATCGGGCAAGTGACTAAGCCCTGAATCATCAACTATCCTTCGAGCAGTATTACCCAACTTCCACTTACGGAGTTCCAAACAAGATCGATCCCTAGTGTACTTGGTTAAGATCTTACGCTCCGCCTCGGGATTATTCCACAACAGATATGCTATATGTCCCGCAAAGCTCGGAATCACATTATGAACCAACGGGCCTCCAGAAACAGGGCCAGTCAACAACCAACTGCTATCCTTCCCTCTGGCTCTAATCTTTCTCCTAAGATCAATTCCAGAACTGCTTGAACCCTCGCTATACCTCTCAAATCTACCATCCTTCCCCCTCGTAACTCGTAACACAGAAGTAGCCTCCTCCTCCCTAACTGCCTCCTCAACCGGCTCATCCTCCTCAACCGGCTCCTCCTCCGATTTTAAATCCTCCTGTTCAAGTACCTGCCTCTCGTACTCAGCAAACTCATCTGCAAAAAAGTCAGGCTGAACAGGCACAGACACCTCCACAGTACCAACACTATTACTTCCAACCTTAATATTCACCTTCTTACGCCGATAGAAAGCATGAAGTTTCGATCGACGAGAGTTGTCATTGCTAGACATCTACAAAAATTGAAAACAATTGTCTTAATTGACTATAGACGGAAAATAAAAAAATACATTGTCGTGTAAAAAAAATAATAAAACATTGTCGTGTAAGAAAAAAAATAAAAATACGAGAGTTGTCATTGCTAGATACGGAAAAGAAAAAAAAAATAGATTGTCGTGTAAAAAACACGACAAGACCAAGGCCATGTCGTGTGGACAACACGACACAGCCTTGGCCATGTCGTGTAGTCCACACGACATGGCCATGGCTGTGTCGTGTGGTCTACACGACATGGCCTAGGTCGTGTCGTGTTTTTTACGAGACATAGGCAAAATCGTTCCAAAAATTTCTTCCTAATTCGCAATTAACACCGTCTAAACTAACTCACAAATCACAAATATTACTACCTAATTGGCTTCAAACATCATTAATTTCCACCTAAAATAACTAATCTAAAATCAATTAAGTTAAATCTAATCTAATAATAAAATAACAAAACTAATTAGAATACATACCTTATACTTGTAAAAATAGAAGAGGAATGATTGAAATTGGAGGAGGAGTGATGGATATTAGTGTGTTTGTGTAAATGGAATAGATTTTTTTTCTTTTAGTTTGAAACAATGAGGCGTAAGAGGAAGAATGGGAAGTAAGTAGGAAAAATGAGGAGTAAAGAGAGGGATAAATACGGTGTTTTACCATAAACATAAAAATGCGTCTCAAAAATTGTTTATTATTAATAATAACCGAAAACAATTGTTTATTATAAAAACCGTCAAAAACAAATCATGTCACAATTAACCGTATTATTCGTCTTAAAAATCGTCTCAAACACCGTCTCAAAAACCGTGTCAAAAACCGTCTAAAAAACATTCTCAAAATAAGTCTACAAATCCGGCTCCAAAAATATTGCCAAAAACCGTCTCAAAAACCATCTCAAAAACCGTCTCAAAACCGTCACACAAACCATCTCAAATACCGTCTCACAAAAATTCCGACTTAAAACCCGGCCGTAAACAATGCGTCAAAAATAAAAAAAAAACAAAATCAAAAAAAATTCAGGGGAAAAATGGGAAAATTTTAAAATGTAAGTGCGTAACAAGTAAAACAGGGGCGTGATATAGCAAAGATAGGTATATGTAATGTGGATAGCCAATATCACCGTCAAATGCATCAACTGCGGTGCCACATTCCACTTGCTCCTCAATTACTCACACACCTTGAGACTTGAGACTTTGACTCAATCCAGACATCAACATTCAACAATGGCGTCACTCTCACTTCCTTCACTCTCTCTCCTCCCTCCATCTTCTTCCTCATTCTTCATTCCCAAGCTCCCTCACCTCTTCTCCACCACAGTCCCTCCAAACTTCCTCGCCTCCGCCGCAACCCCAACCGCCACCGCTCAAATATTATCCGTCGCCCACGTCGGCGTTGGCCAGGATTTGCCGCAAAATTACGCCCAATATTTTCCCACCTCCGACGCCTCCGACCGCCGGAGAGCGGGGATTTTGCTCCATCCCACGTCCTTGCCAGGACCTCACGGTATCGGCGATTTCGGAGACCATGCCTTTCGCTTCGTCGACTGGCTTCACTCCTCTGGTTGCTCTCTCTGGCAGGCATTTCCTCTCTCCATCTCTCTCTATTGTTTTTACATGCATTAACAACTGCTTCCACTGTCTTTCATTTTGAGATTATTTTTAATGACTAAATTGATCATCAATTTGCATTTTGGTCCACTTGTCGACCCACAACAGCAAAGTTAAACATATGATCAGGACGGAAAGAGTATACGATTAGTGTAATTGGAGTTTAGGTTATGATTCAGCTGCACTTGCTGAAAATTGTTGATGTGAATAAATGAAGGTGCTACCATTGGTTCCACCAGGAAGGAAAGCTAATGAAGAAGGCTCTCCCTATTCTGGCCAGGTCTTCCCCTTTCCTTTCCGTTCTCTCTCTTTTTTCATACGTCCAAAACTTGGTTTAGTCGGTTATTTAGTAGCTGAGTAGTAACGCCATTTCAGTACAATGCAAGGGAGTGAGGATTCGAACATGCCACCTGTTAGTAGTGTTGTTTGTACGGTTTTTTTCTCCGTCACTAGGAATTAATATTTGGTATATTGAGTTTCCAAGTTAAGGGTAGTCAGATCATAGAATGCAATTTTATAGGATTAAGTTAGTGAGGGGTAACTTATAAAAAGAATCGGAAATTTTAAATAAAAGTTGTATTTTCCTTGCTTGGAAATTGGAGGTGAGGTAGAGCCTTAGCCCCCTCTCTCCGCCACTGGTTGACATCACCCCGAATTCTTAAGCACGCCGTGTCTAGACAACTAATCTATTTAATAGCACTTGCTCTATATATGGACTAGTGGTAGTAGATATGATGCTTTGACTTGCCATATTAAAAATATATTTAGTACTTGAGATCCCGTAATTTTCATTATGTCAAGGTAGCTGTACGGTTCGTAGTCAATTTCGGAGTTCATGGTGAATTGCTAGATATATGAGGAGGTGGTGTAAAGAAATTGTTGAAGTTGAAAAATCTACTCTCTTAGTGAAGTGCAAGAAGCTCTTTGAGGAGCCTGATTCCTGAAGTTGTGTAGGTAGTGCTCAAGTATCACATTTAAAAACATGGAGATATTAATTGGTCACTGTAACTGTTAGGTTTGTTTAAAACAGTTCAATGATGTCTATTATACAATGAAAACAAAGCACCACACAAGAATGTGAATGATTTTATTTTGAAATCAGGATGCCAATTGCGGAAACACACTTCTCATTTCTCTTGAAGAACTGGTGAAGGATGGACTGTTGACAGAAGATGAACTTCCTAAACCTATGTATGCCTCTTTCCTCAGCTCATTTTCGCATCATCCCCACATAAACTATTTTTCCTAGATGATGTTATGTTTGTGTTCTTTCATGTAGTCATGCTATTTTTTTTTTCCGCTTTTCTAGTGATGCAGAGAGAGTCAATTTTGCTGCTGTGGCTGAGATAAAAGATCACTTGGTTGCTAAGGTTGGAAGGTTACACTGTTCTTTATTGATGAGAGTGAAGTTTGCTCAAGTGAATGGTTAAGAGTGAATTTTTCCCCTAGTCAGAAATTTATAAGACTTGCAATATTTAATCACCACCACAACTTTAATTACGTAATCATATTAAATCAATCAAAATTTAAATCCCCTAATCACGCCGTTTGAGTTATGGTGACCAATAACTGATAGGGTGGCCAGCATTATTCCAAGTTATTGTCTATATCATGACTCGGAACTTTATCCAGTTTAAAGTTAAAAAGTCTTTGAAAGCTGGTCGCAGGACTTAATTTTAGGATTTTATGCAACAATTGTCATTACACATTTCCTAGCCCTATCTCAAGAGGTAGGTCTTGTGGGTGTCAGTTTGTGTTATTACTTAACTGTTCCTGTTCAAATTTTGGCAGGCAGCAGAAAGACTCTTAATGAGTGAAGGGGAGCTAAAAAATCAGCTTCAAAATTTTCGAAAAGATCCCAGTATATCAAGTGAGTGTCGGATGTCTGGTTTTCATTTCTTATGATTATCATTAAGTTTGTGAGCATATAATCTCTGTCTAAACTATGACCTCGTGTAGTATACTAGCACGTCGCTTCTTCGATGATTCTGAAATTGGAGGCTTTAGCCAAAGCAAAGCTCTAGATTGACTTTCTTTCAGTAATCAACATATTGGGACTCATTAATGTTTTTAGTCGACAATTTTCGTTTACTGTGTGAGTCATTGATGTTTTAGTCTTATTTTTCCTCAATTTCTTTATTCTTTCACATATGATTTATGAATGATTTATGAATTGGTGCTCATAGGGAGACTTTCTTTAGATGCTTAAGTAAGGCTAAACTCCATGATTATTAGCAATATCGCAAAGATATATTTGAATCCTTCAGTCTTGTCACAATCATGCAGGCTGGCTTGTGGATGCAGCATACTTTGCTGCGATCGACAGTGTCTGCAATACGTTCAGTTGGTATGATTGGCCCGAACCCCTAAAAAACCGCCATCTCTCAGCACTGGAGAAAATTTACCAGACCAAGAAAGACTTTGTAAGCTGAACTAGCTTTAGGCCTTGTTTGGATAGAAGGATTTGGAAGGAAAGGGAGGGGAGGGATTTGGATGGAGGCAATTTCCATTGTTTGGATAGCAAAATGGGGTAGACTGTAGAGGATTTGGAGGGGAGGGATAATGGATCCCTCCAGCTCCACCAAGCCAAAATGTTTCCCCTCTATCATAGCAAGGATTTGGAGGGAGAACTCCCATTCGCCATTCCCCCTCCCCTTCCTTTCCCTCCATTTTTGCTATCCAAACGAGAATGTTAAGCTGCTCGGGGAGATTGCATCCCTTTGATTAATTGTTGGTTGATAATGTACTTACCCATTGAGTTGGACAGATTGATATATTCATTGCTGAACAATTTCTATTCCAAAGGCAATGGAAAAAAATTCAGAATTATGCAAGACTAAAGGGGATAAAGATAATGGGGGATATGCCAATTTATGTGGGCTATCACAGTGCAGATGTTTGGGCTAACAGAAAATTGTTTTTGCTGGTACGTGTTTTTGTGCATAACAACTTATTTTGATAACTCATTGTTTCTCTTGATCTTTGATCTTTGAGGATTTGCTACTGACGTCTGACCATATTGCAGAACAGAAAGGGTTTTCCTCTCTTAGTTAGCGGTGTTCCACCTGATGCTTTCAGTGAAACTGGTCAACTGTGGAACAGGTTTGTGACTTCCCTTCTTCTCCATCACAACGAGATTTTCTGAAAGGAAAAAGATCAAATAAAGAAGTGGACTTCAGTGTTAAGCACTAGATGTCATGAGTAAAGGGTTACTTCCTCCTTTCAAGTCCAATTACCCCATTTGCTTTTTGCTTATCTAAGTTTTCAAAACTTAGATCATATATTGTACTTAAAAACCAATAATTAAAATATGGCACTCATGTATTTACATTTTTAATCAAATTTTTTTCCATAAAATTTAATATTTTCAACTAAATTAGTTACACACCTATGGACAAAAAATAGTCAAAGTTGCTTCTTGGACACTACGCAGAAGTAAATGGGGCAATTGGATCTGAATGGAGGGAGTGTTTTTTTCCAAACCTGGGATATAAAATATTGTGAATGCTACTTTTATTTCGTTGCTCACATGATCTGATCTAGTCTCTACTCTCTAGGAACCTGCATGTGACATGTTAATTGTTCTCAGTCATTTTGCTGAAACTCTCCTTCGTTATACTCTAGTTGTGTCATGGGGTGAATAAGCTTTTTTTTCTTCTTAAATGTAAAGCCCCTTATATGATTGGAAAACTATGGAGAAAGATCAGTTTTCTTGGTGGGTACGCCGAATTCGACGAGCAGTAGATCTGTATGATGATTTCAGAATTGATCATTTTCGAGGATTAGCTGGCTTTTGGGCTGTTCCATCAGGTATGGACTTTGACATTTTAAGTGATTTGCTAAAAGTTAGTGATACTTTCCACTAGTGCTATAACGGAAGTACTGTTGATATACAGAAGCAAACACTGCAATGGTAGGGAAATGGAAGGTCAGTTTCCTTACTTTACTCAAGTATCAAGTACTGTGTTCTTTATTTTATTCGTGAGTTGCTTATCTGCAATGTTGTTTGGTGACAGTAGGCTGGGCCTGGGAAGTCGTTGTTCGATGCTATCTTTGGGGCTGTTGGGAAGATTGACATAATTGCTGAAGACCTTGTATGATTCTGTTCTATATGGTGTATTGCTAATTTCTTATGCCCTATGATAGTTTGCTTTTTTCTTATCATTTGAGTTACTATTTAAACGTCCAATGTTGTGACAGCGTTTGTCCTTTTAATGTATTATTATAGGGTGTGATCACTGAGGATGTAGTTCAGTTACGGAAATCTATTGGAGCACCTGGGATGGCTGTCTTGCAATTTGGTATTGATATTTTAAAAAGCCTCTCTAGCTTCTCCCTTACCTCTATTCTTCTCACGTCCTTATGGCCCTATTTGTTTTTCAACATTACCAAAATAATACTCCCTCCGTCCGGTCAATTGTTGTCCTTTGGTTTTGGCACAAAGACCAAGGAAAGGGAAGGGGTCAATTACTAAATGACAAGTAGACCGAATTGTGTGTGAATGATACAAATTGTTTTTCAAATTCATTCTTAAAATAGATAGGACAACAATTGATTGAGACACCCAAAAATGGAATTGGACAACAAATGACCGGGACAGAGGGAGTACTTCATTAAGGATTGACGTGTTTTGGTTCAGGTTTTGGAAGTGATGCAGACAACCCTCATCTGCCGCATAACCATGAAAAGAATCAAGTAGTATACACAGGAACTCATGATAATGACACGGTAAATATCTGCTAATATGCGGTTACGTTGCATGAATTTTCAATATTAGGAATCGTCATTTGGTTGCGTTAGAGACTAGAAGGTGGTTTTGGGGTTCGTAACTTTGGGTGAAAAATTCAGCTGATGACTTAATTTGTGTTTGACTTCAGCTTTCCAATTTATTGGATATTTGGTTATTTTCTGTAGGTTCAAGGGTGGTGGGACAATTTGAAGCAAGAGGAGAAATCACGTGTATGTTTTCTTTTGGGCTTCATAAGTGTTCCATAAGTATCTAGCGTTGGAGTCCATTAATTTTGCATTTTTCTTTTCTGTGTGCCCGAGCTTTACCTCCACTCTGATATATCAGGTGCTAAGATATCTTTCCCTCAATGATGGAAATGATATCTCATGGGACCTTATCAAAAGTGCGACATCATCAGTAGCTAAAACAGTAATTATACCAATGCAAGACGTTCTTCGACTTGGAAATTCTGCCAGAATGAACATTCCAGCTACTCAGGTACCTCTGCTTTTCTTTGTAAGGTGCCTATTATTAGTTCTGTTAATTTGCCCACTGTTTTCTCTCTGGATTAATGTAAGGCTTAGGTTTATTTTTAGTAATTAGCTCTTGAGGGTAAATGTTGCCGACCGTGTGATTTGAAACGGCCCCATCCAGATTTTCTTTTGAAAGAAAATTTGTTGTTATTCAGATGCCTCGAGTTAAAGGAAAGAAACCACTTTCCCATGTTTGCTTAATAAAATGCATGAAATTTGGAAGGAAATGAGAGTTTGTGATAGGAAAGGTTCCATATTCCGCTTAATTTGGAGGGATGTAGATGGGGAAAAAAAACCACAGTAGCTTTTGGTTGCTCCTTGTATTCATGGGTACTCTAAAATCCAATGAATTGTGTTTTTGTAGGGTGGTTTGGTTGGCTCCATTGTTTGCATAATGGAGGACTTGGGAATGCCATAGGAATTCGTAACTCCTACACATAATGTGGGAGTTTGATTACTAAACTTGTCTTGTAAAATTGACGCCAACTAAATAAAGGAATCGAAATCGTGTGAATTATAAATTAACACAGGAATTGTTCCTGGAACCAAACAATACCTCAGTTGACTGCAAATAGTTACTACAGTACTCAGTAGGGGATACTAAATTACTGATCATACTCATATCATCTCTGGATGGATTGTGGCTGAGGATCGTTTGTGGTGTAAAAGAGAGCCTTTCTTAGTTTCTTGCTTCTCTTTCTAACCTTTTGTAAATGACTGCATTTTGCTTGTGATTTAGTGCTGTTTAAAGAGTTAAATACCGACTTTTCTAGATATATATATGTACTGTCAAGATAAATAATATGTAGCTTTTCTTCTTCTTCTTCTTCCCTTTGGAGTGGGATTTCTTCTGATTCTTAAATGTCATACAGTTTGGAAACTGGAGCTGGAGAATACCTGTTTCTGCCAGTTTTGGAAGTTTGGAGGCAGAAGCTTCAAAATTGCGGGATTTACTGTCAATGTATGGTAGGCTGTAAAATTGTTCTTATTACTGAGGTTTTTAATTTTGTCCTAGCTCGGCGGAAAAACATGTATATCAGTTGTCGTAAACTACCCCCTACAGGAATGGAGTAGAAGTAGAGAAATAATAACCAAACAAATCACTGAGAAATTCATTATGTTGCTGTCATTTCTTCTTTGGGGACTATGTCTATAAAAATCTGTGATTGCATTGTCACATGAAGTCTAGGATCTGAATTCGGGATCCTCATTTTGATCTAAGATGGAGTTGTATGTCAGATTCAGATCGCAAGTTCGAATCAAAAAGTGTAAGATTGTGCAAATAACTTCGATAAATAAGTTTGTGTAAAAATTGGTAAAGTTTGTAATGAAGTGCAAGTATCTATAATTATAGGGATATTCTACGGTGTACTCCTGTATTTTTCGGTTTTCTATGTTATACCCCTACATTTTATAAATTCTATGGTATACCCTTAAGCTTCTTACTTATTCTCCATAATGAACTCGTTCAAATCTCAAATAACTTTATCACTATAAAAAGTCATAATTTAACATTTATTTTGACTCATAAAAGTGGTATCACCCTTCTATATAGGGAGTATCACAAATAACTTTAAATAAGTATAAACTTCCATTTAAAACATATGTTATGAACCATGAAATAATAACAGTATTTGACGAAATTGAGTTAGATTTGTATACTATTTGGTTGGTTAATGGTAATTCGGCGAACTAATAAGTAAATGAGGAGGTTATAGAGTAAATGAAATGTTTAATAGATAAATTAAGAAACTAAGCTAACAAAGCCAATAAATAAGGTCATTGTATAGACTAATGTATAGAATTTAAGGGCATATCATATATTTACCTACATTTTTTCATTAATTTTTCATGGTAAACCCTTTTTCAAACCTTATCAAATTAACTTTTTCCATATCCTAATATTAACTTTTTTTAATCTAATCAAATGATTGAAAAACTTGAACAACGGACCTTAATTCTTCGATTAGTGAACTAATTTAGTGTTTTGTAATCATTTATTAATAAGTGAATGCGTTTTATTCTTGTTAAATATAGTTCGAAGTTAGGGGTTTATGGTTGGTGGTGGTGCCTTGGTGAAGGAGGTGGTGGTTAAGGGTGGTGCACGGACATTAGGGTGGTGCGAGTGTGGTGGGAGAACCACGAGCAACGGATGTGGGTCTTGGAAGGGGCTGTGTGACAAGAGACAGAGGATAAGGATATAAGGTGCCCGTTGATGCACGATGGTGAAAGTGATGATACGTGAATGGAGTCGGCTGGCGTGAAGCGCGGTTGAGGTTTGGGAAGAGGGTTGTCGACTTGGTAGCCAGGTGGGCAGAAAGTCCTACGGGGTGGTAGTGGTTGGTTTGGAAGGGGAGGTTTGTTGTGGTATAGTTCAATTAGTTTTTTTCCTTTTCTGTTTTTGTTGAATTATAATTAAAATGTTATTCTTATTATTATTAACTAGTTTTATACCCGTGCAACAATTGCACGGAATACAATAAACCAATTTCACTTAATTGTTGTTACATTTGTTATTGTTACGAATTTAAAATTTCAAGATTCATTTGTAATTTTCGCATTTTGGCACATAGAAATGTCCATGATAAAGGCTCTGTTTCGCAAGAAATTTCAGGTAGTTTATTTGACAAAATTGGGTTATTTGACCAAAATTACAGCTACCTGATATTTTGTAAGTGTTTGGTATTGAACAATTAAGCAACCTGAAATGAAATGGTACCTAAGGTAGCACTTGAGAAATCAGGCACCTGAAATTAGCTATTTTCCATTTGTTACACCTTTAATCTATAATATTTAATCTAAAACCGTATATAATAAAACCGCATTGTATATTTTTGTTGACCCCAACTATTTCTGAGCTTGTAAAGATGTTTATTTGGGCTAATAGACAACCATAAAAACATGGATCGATATACATGCATGAGTCGACAATATTACCTAATAATAATTATTACTTGTATTATTTTATGTGGTTTTAATTTACCATTTCGCAAAATTATACTTTACGACGGTCGCAATGCGACCAGTAAGAAAGTGATCGCATTTTGATAAGTAGTGACCGTTTTTTTTATATTTTCGGAAATAGATATTTTTGGGATTTACTTTTCATCAAAATTTTAAAATTTAGGCCTAGTGTTAAATTTAATGTATACTAGAATTCAAGCCCGGGCGTTGCCCGGGTCATATCACAACAGTATCTTTAAAGTATTTATCACGATTTTTACATTGACAAAATGCTTCTTCTTTTGCCCGGCTAATTACCTCCACTCTATTACTCGTGAAATTGGAACAAAAACGTCATATTATTTTACCAACCCATATTCATTTGATTTAGGGTGGTATATTGTTCGAAAATCCAACTCTCATTAAAGATCTCGTATTAGAACTTAATATTATCTTATTATCTTGTTTTTACTCAAATTCTATTTTTCTACGTGTTGTATTTTGCGTTTACATAAAATACTCTAAAAATAATAACAACAAAATAATACGAAGGTATATTCAAATTCCTATTTTACCAAAATAACCCAGAGCTAAACCTTTCATGTTGCGTATAATAATATATACTAAAATGGACGGAGTATATCATTTTAGTATTTTTCGCTCTTATTTATTGGAATTCGGTGTTGCTTATAAAAAAATTAAGTCATGTAGCATTCTTGAACCTATACTGACTATATAGTTTATATCAAACTCAATTACCTAATTCTAACTGACTCATGTTATGAAAAATAATAAATTTTAAATAGACATAAATTTTATTGGAGTAGTGTTATTTAGTGGAGATTTTAATATCCTTTGAAATTCCAAGAAATAAGAACGAAAAATACTAATAAAATATACTCACCCGTTTTTGTATATATGAATTTAGTTTTTACAAAAATATAGCTGTCCTAAAAGTGTAATAATGATGTTATTTAATTAAATTCCTTATAAAAGATGTTAATTATTAAAAAGTGCATATAATTCACAATAATAAGTATGTAAAATGACAGTTTTGTTGGATACTAACAGAGCACGAGAGGAGCTATTGTAAACCAAGAGGACATTGGTTGCAAATGAAACACTATAAGGCCGTAATCTTCGGGTTTTACTGTATGAAAAGTCTCTTAGACTCTTTTATTTATATATATCAAATCTAAGGTACTGCCAAAATCCATAATTGATTGTAAGGAGTACACTATAAGGCTTTACGTGTAGAAATATGGAATACCATGTATTGAGGAGGTTTATACTTAAGAAATCTATTTAATCTCTAATTTGAAGATATAGTATTCCGTAGTATTTTTGTATATCGATTACAATGTGAATATAAATATTGAACTCATACGTAAGCGTACAATTTATCGCTAATACCTCTTAACAAACTCCAATGTTCTTACAGTTGAACGTACGTCTTTCTTACAACAATAAAATTGTACCTCACAAGTAAAAATAATCAAAACTACGATGATTAACAATAATAAATTATAAGAAAATAATTCATCTATTTACAAAAATATGTATCATAAAAGATTATGATGCAACAATGGATCAACAAAATAAAATTCAAAAAGGAGAAAACGAAATATTTCACATAAATCTTCACAAAAAATTATCTAGGATTTTTCAAATTTTCCCGAATTGAATAATTAGGGTTTTTCTATTTCCTCAAATTGAAACCCTAAAATTCGATTCAATCTATAGAAAAACAACAAATTGTGGACAATATCGGATTTGCGTTAACACTATCAACAACAACAAATTGCAGTAGAGATTAGGGTAAGATTTGGGGAAGAGAGGAAGATGAAAGAGGTTTTGAGGGTTAATAATAGAGGTAAATGAAAAAAATACGGGTAAGTAAAGAAATAGGCAAGGTTATATCGGTCAATTTTGGATGCAATTTTAAAAGAAAAGTAATATTATGAATGTAATTTAAAAAAAAAATTATAAGGCTGTAATTTTCAAAAAATAGTTTTTTAAAAGGCTGTAATGAACAAATTTTTTCATAGATTAATTATAATTCCCTCCGTTCTGATCATTTGTTCGACTTTGGTGTACCAAAACTCAAAAACCATCTAACTAATTATCAATGGCATTAAATTTATAGTTATTACTTGCATAGCGTATCTTTACATTTTATTTTTAAAACTATTTGGCACATTAGAGTAGTGTAGTTTCGCGCACATTAGTGTATTACCGTATCATTAGCGGATCTTTATGGGAGCATTGCTTGGCTATATAAACAATATTAATAATACAATATTGATAGATTTTATAGCGTTTATGATTTTCATTTTTTTAAGGCGGTTGCTTTCGCATTATATTACTCTGTACCGTAGTAAAAATAGTTGTTTGCAGAATTTCAGAAATACGTGGACACAAAAGTTGAAAGAAAAAAAATTGTAAAGGATATATTATATATATGCTATGAAACGCATAAGAATCATGATCAAACAATATTTATACTTAGGAAAAATGAAAATTAAATTTATAATCTTCATGCTTACTGGCTTGCCGCACAGCTACAACATCTGCACACAAATAATAAAAAAACCGAATCGCGAAAGGTCGTCGACGTTTTGCGAAAAATCGTCGACGTTTTTTAAACAAATTACCATCCTTACCCTTTTGTCACCTAAACCCTCCCAAATTCATCCTTACTCCCTCACTTACTCTTAAACACCATAACCCACCTTAGGCCACCGACTCCACCACCAATACTCCGACCACCACTGTCCGACGCACCACCACCGACAACCGCCACCAAGGTTAGTTTTTTTAAAAATTTTTTTAGTGTTGTTTTTGTTGAATTTCTGTTTTTGTTGTTGTTGTTGTTATTGTTGTTGTTTGTGTTGTAATAGTTGTTGTTAGTGAAGTTGGATGTCGATTTAGTTGTTGTTTGGTTTATTTTTGTTTGATTTGGGACAAATTTGGCACGAGAAAGACGATGTGCGTGGGTTTAGGATGTGAGTTTCTCACGTTGGGGTAGGGATAGGACGCGTGGTTTACACGTCCTTGTGTGGGTAGGACGTGTGATTGGGGCGTTGGTGGGTGGTGAGGACGTGTGGTTGGGGCGTTGGTGGGTGGTGAGGACGTGTGGGTGGGGTGTCGTGTGGTGGTGTGGACGTGTTAGTCGCACGTTGGTTGGTGGTATGGACGCACAAACCACACGTCCCTTATGGGTATGGACGTGTGGTTTGGACGTCCCTTATGCAATTTATTTATTTATTTTTTTTTTTACGTTGTAACCGTATGTTTTCAATTTTAATTTTTTTAAAGTTTTTGTTTTCAGGAATGGCAAACATGCCGTTGAACGATGAAACTTGGCTTTCACAACGGATTGCAGAAGCTGAGACAGATCTCGCAAGCCCTGCAGCGCAAAACCTGATGGTGAAAGAGTCTCTTGAACATCAACGCGACTACTGGATCAAGAGGCGTGACGCAGTCCGGTTAGTTAACGAAGCTGCTAGTTCGTACCCTCGACGTCCTGACATTCGCCGCCTTGCTGAAGCGAGAAACATGATACGTCTTGAACCCCCGGTCTTATCTCAACAGGCAATGCATGTGTATTGCAAGATTATGGACGTCATTAGAATGTTTGAAGAGAATCACCCCGACGTTAGCGGTTCTCCTGAGATGCGTGGTTGGTGGGAGTTTGAGAAGATTTTTTTAAAGATAACCGGGGTTATCCCTCCGTATTTTTCGTTTTGGGCCAATGAGGTCTGAAGGATTGGATGTACTAGTTAACAATGAAATCGCTTTGTTTGTTTGAACGTTTTTAATTTGATAACTGTTATCTTTGTAATTTGTTTCACAATGAAATCGCTTTGTTTGTTTGAACGTTTTTAATTTGATAACTGTTATCTTTGTAATTTGTTTCACAATGAAATCGCGATTATAATGAACATGAAAATCATTCGAAAAACGGTAACATTTTGAAATTTGAAATCACAACAGTTACATTTAAATATTACAACCTAAAGAATACAAATAAATCTCAACCTAAATAATACAAATATATCACAACCTAAAGAATACAAATAAAACTCAACCCGGGGGAGGCTGTCTTCGGCGCCGAGGAGATCTTGGTGTTGTTCCCATCAAAGTATGCCATCGTTCGATGTTCGACGTGTACAAATCGGCATAATGTGCAACTGCATCTTCTCTTACCCACGCCCAACAAAGATCGATCGGTGGCATGGGTGCTTCGCTCAGTGGGCCACTGTAGTGCAATCTCATCCAATGGTCATGGTAGTGTACGATACACATGACACCGTACGGCCTCGACTCGTGACCCGTGGCCCTCAGCGGTAAGAATGTATAACAATTCCAATTCCTGACTCCTTTGTTGACGTACTGGCCGATACAACAGATAGTCCAGTTAAACAACGACGCAAAGACAGTCAAATACTCGGAAGACATCCAATGATGTTCACCGCAACCCCCGCTACCCGTAAACTCGATAGTCCTCAAGGTATGATCCCATCTGCTCAAAAGCGGAGGCGTGCGAGGAGACTTATCAAACAATGTCTTGTACACATCGTTTCCCTGAAGCTCTCTAAGACACCACACTCTCATGACCAAGTGGTCCTGTTCTCGACCCCGGACGGCATGCGATAACACCCTATAACCACAATGACCATCAGCAACAACATCAGCCCAACCATCAAAGTGTGCCCATAAGTCTTGGGGGACTGCATATTTTTTTGCCCAAGAACACAAAGGTCCCGTTGTGTAACCGACCTCCAATGGTGCACCAACAGGTCCATCTCCGAAATCAGACACCGTACTGACAGAAGTTGTCGTCGAAGGGCTGGAAAAAAACTTGGCACATCTACGGGCAGCATGCTCAAAAGCGGACTTGTTCTGAGTAGTGGAACCCCTCGGTCTCCCCTTAGGGTTTTCTCGAACCTCAGGTGGACGAATATCTTCATCTTCCGGGTGGAGACCATCTCGAAGTTTCTCAATGATTACCCGTCTCTTCGCCGGATCGACCCCTCTAGCCTGCTCTATAAGAGCATCAAACTCATCATCATCGGTCTTCGACCTATATTCGGGACTGTCGTACACCAAAGTCCTCCAAAACAAGTGGACATCCTGAACGTGGAGCCTCCTACGGTTTCTTTGCATCAGAATCATAATGCAGGCACAAGGCAACCCGTGTGTAGTCTGTATCGCACATCCACAATTCTCTTCAAGCCCGTTCCCCAACTCAATCCCTCTCCTAAACTCATCTTCCAGTAACTTAATGGCTTTGATAGACACATGATTTCGCAATAAGGAGAAAAAGGGTCCAGCACTTACAGAGTTGGTCAACGACGTCTGTAACTCATGTCGAATATTGGAGTGTTGAGCTTCAAGCATGCCGTGAATACGAGTCCACATAGTGTCGAGGTTTAAGTTTTGACTCTTCAACCAAGCTTTAAGGAGGGCATGACACGACTCTACCCGGGAAGTGGCCGTGTTACCGAGATGAAAGTATTCGTTCGTATAGAAAACAACGAACTTCTTC
The DNA here is from genome assembly GCA_029255685.2 of Silene conica. Taxonomy (NCBI): domain Eukaryota; kingdom Viridiplantae; phylum Streptophyta; class Magnoliopsida; order Caryophyllales; family Caryophyllaceae; genus Silene; species Silene conica. The sequence goes on along the minus strand of CM055317.2, from coordinate 29,923,430 downwards.
TTGTAATGCGCCCATGTTCTCTGCACATAAGCAGACAAATCTACCCAAGTTTCAGAAAAGGCTTCCCATGCTCTCCCAAACTCACTTTGTGTGCTTGCATTGATGACCCGGTACCAACCCGTTTCCTTACTATGCAATATCATGTCTTTGTACATCATCATCTTTCTTGAATTTTTTACTCTGGTATCAATGGCTTTGTTCACATGCCAACGACACAAAATGTGAGAAGTGTCCGGATAGAGGTCCTCAATAGCCCGGATCAAGCCCAACTCTCGGTCAGTGACAAGAGTAGGCATAGGTGACGCCCCCAGAAGCAGCTCCTCTAATCTCCGCAACATCCACCCATAAGATGTATCATTTTCAGACGGAAGGAGAACGGTGGCAATTAAGAAGGAGGATCCGACCGGTGTAACGCCAACTATCTCAATAAGTGCATTCTTCAAAACATTGGTCGAGTAGGTGGCGTCGATAAGAGCGACATATGGGTAAGCACGGAATAGTTTCACGGATTCCGGATGACACATAAACACATGAGTCAACTCTTTCGTATCGGGGTCTGATTCGTGCCACTCCACATATTGGGCAGCAACTGCTACAGCCAACAATTGTTGAGCGGGATTCCTACTTTCTCTCATCTCGCGCCGAACCTTGTTCGACTCGCTATAAATTTGGGTGCTACTTGGTTGGGGTTTTTCTGGGGTCCTTTTATGAAGAGCGTTCTTGATATCCCTCGGCGAAATATTAGCCCGGACTTGTTGCCTCACAAATTCTTTCTCTTCGGCATCCAAGCGGGCAAAATGTCTATCCCCATCTTTATAGGTCGCTAGTTCGTGGTTGTGAAAACCCGCGTTAGTCGAAGTAATTACGTACCAAGCAATCGTGGGATTCCCATCATCGAAATGAGCGTACTTCTGCACCGCTCGAATCCTAAACAAACATCCGCACTTAGCCGACCCTCTCTTCGTAGAATTCCCCGGATTCTCAGGATCGATCTTCTTTTTGGTTCGGCCGTACCTTGAACAACGGAAGTACGACCCAAGCAACTCCCGTTGTTTGCGATTTTTCGACCCATTTGATGCCTTCACTAAGGCAAAACCATTATCCATAGCAACTTTTTGAGCCCAGTCAAACGCCTCATCCCGACTTTCAAAAGATATATCCGTCTCAAATAATCGGTTGTAATCAACCCCATTTCCACCAAATTTCTCAAACGAATCCTGTTAATACGCAAAATTGGTAAGGATTATATTAAAAAATATTAAAAACCACTTAATTTTTGTTAAAAACTGAGTAAAAATAACGGAAAGTAAAGGTCTTGTAAACCACACGTCCAAGCATGGTCTGGACGTGAATAGTGCACGTCCAAACCATGCATGGACGTGTACTATTCACGTCCAGGCATGGTATGGACGTGCACTATTCACGTCCAGACCGTGCATGGACGTCCAGGATTAACGTCCATGCACGGTCTGGACGTGAATAGTGCACGTCCGTACCATGCCTGGACGTGAACAGTACACGTCCATGCATGGTTTGGACGTGCACTATTCACGTCCAGACCATGCTTGGACGTGTGGTTTGGCCGTCCTTTCCACGCGAGGACGATCATTTTTCAAGTCCATTGCAAAAATACGATTGATTTTACGTAGTCTAATTCTATGGCTTCTACGTCTAATTCAACCTAATTTCTACTAAAGGGCTAAAACATTAATTCAACAAAAATTAATTGAAAAAAAAAATTAAGATTTTAATTACTTACCGATGAATCGTTGTCGTCGTTTGACATTGAATCGTTGTCGTTGTTTGATGTTGTTGATCGATGTTGAAACCGTTTTTTTGATTTTATGTTGATTTTGTTGAGAGAGTTTCAGAGAAAAGAAGGTAGAGAGATAAAGAGAAAAGGGCATGCTATGTCTTTTTTATAGAAAACGCCGACGATTTTTCGCAAAACGCTGACGACCTTTCGCAACCCCCTAAAAAAACAGGTCGTTGTGAGACGATCTCTTAATAAAATCTAATATTAACACTTTTGTGAAAAAGTTTTAAGAAATATTTGCCATATTAAAATTTGAAAAATATGATTACCTCAAGTATGCTATATTTTATGTAATATCTCTCCATATTACACTGCACAAAATAAAAAAGAATAAAATTAAGTTAGCAAGCAAAAATGACTTAGAATAATGAGAAACATATTATAAACCTCAAATCTACTTCATTTCATATGACGTATAAAAATTGTGTTCACAAATCACAATAAATATCTAGAAGGCAAGGGGTAAATACCGAGAAAACTATGTTTGAAAATTTAGAATTTTTTTCATGCAAAAAAGTCATATTTATATATGATAATAGTTAGAGTCCCATTACAACTAAAATTGAGGTAGAATATTGAATACATGCTCAAGTTTCTCGCATTTGCTAACAATAGGTAGGACTCTAGGACGTAAGATCTTCTAAACATATTAAATATAACTAATAAAAGAATTAAGTACAACAATTATTCTAATGTATATCTTTTTATACACCTAATTTATTGAACAAATTTAAGAACTAATATATTTATCTTATTTCAATATTATATAGCTTAAATAATTCACAAAATTTGAACCAATGAAATCGCTCGAAAAGTTCCTCTTTTAAGTATATATACTAGATTTCATGTCCGGGCGTTGCCCGAGTAATATCTTGACATGTTTCAAAGTAATTATCGTAACAGTTAATCTTCTAATAATACTTAGTATAATAGGCATATATAGAGAATAATTCAAGTATGATTATTTTTTGGCTCATGCCAAGGCGTTGCCCGGGTAATATATTTGCATGGTTTCAAAGTAATTATCTTAACATACAGTTAATCTTCTAAAAATACTTAGTATAATAGGCATATATAGAGAATAATTCAACTATGATAATTTTTTATGGCTAATGAAACATCAAATGTATCATCATCAATGGAACAATATGGAACGTTGAAAGTGCATGAAATTCCAATGGAAACGGAAACATGTACCTTCGATTCAATGGTCTTGGAAAGACACCTACATATTACGCATCACCCTCAAAATAATTTTTTAAGCACATATATTGTTGGATTAATTGATAGAAATATTCAGAACTATAAGTGAACGACTCAAAATACTATAAACTTTATTTTAACTACCAATATAACCAACTAATGCCCTCATTTGCTTTGAATAGAATTTGTTGTTTTGTTAACTTATCGTAGCATGTTTTAATGGTGTGATTAGGTGAATAGATTAACACAGAAGTAAAAAGAGAAAGACGGTTAGAGAAGGGTTAGAAATTTCTTCACTTATTTAGCAGTTAATAGTAATATATTACTTCCTCCATTCTTTTTATATCACTCCATTTCTTTATACACGTTTGCCGATATTCATTTTGTTTTGATTATATCTTTAGCTACATTTTACTAAAAATTATAAAAGTTTGATATTCTTAATCCTCTTATCAAGACAATCCAAAAAAGATCTCACGTGAATATATTTCCGTGAACGGATTGAGAGAAAACTGACGTTGAATACTGGATTGTGAATAGTGTCCAAAAGGGAAATGGGGTGACATAAAAAGAATGGGGAAAGTATAATAAAAGAGAATAAGAGCATTAGTTGATTATATTGGTAGTTAAAATAGAATTTGAGCTATTTTGAGTAAGACGCACATAGTTCGGAGTATTCTTATCAATTAATATTATAGTGTTATAATAACTTGTATACTTTTCATTTGAGCATCATCTTAAAGAAATTTTTTTATCCAATATTTCTAATATATGAAAATAGTTGAAGCTCGTACTCTTTTAACATTAACTCGTATATTTTTACATTAGATCGTATTCTTTTTACTTTAGCACATATTCTTATTTTAATAGCTCGTATTCTTATCTAATTAGCTCGTATACTTTTTACATTAGCTCGTATTTTTATCTTAATAGCTCGTATTTTTATCTTATTATCCCGTATTCTTCTTACATTAGGTGGTATTCTTTTTATATTAGTCCATATTCTTATATGCTCATATTTGTAAGTTCGTGATCCTCTTATATGCTCGTATGTTATTTTTACATTAGCTCGTATTCTTATCTTAATAGCTCGTATATTTTTACATTAGCTCGTATTCTTAACTAACTTAATAGCTCTATTAGGGTCGCATTCTTGCGTTAATAACTCGCGTTCTTATGTGCTCGTATTTTTTAGGTCTTGATTCTCTTAAGTTCTTATTCCGTTTACATTAGCTCGTATTTCTTATATATTCGTATTTTGTAGCTCGTATTCTTTTAATTATACCACGTAATCTTAAGTGCTTATTATATCATGAAACTTGACGTCTTGCAATTCTTGTTCTTTTTTATTTTACCTCGAGAAGTGTTTCAATTAGCTCGTGTTTTTGTTTTATGTTTACATTAGCTTGTATTCTCATATTAATAGGTCGTATTCTTATGTTCTCGTATATTTAGGTTCGCGATCCTTTTAATCTCGTATTCGTATTCATTTGTGCTAAAATTTTGAAGCTCGTCTTATCTTAATAGCTCGTATTGTTTCTTCATTAGCCCGTATTCATTTGTGCTCGTATTTTAAAGCTCGTCTTATCTTAATAGCTCGTATTGTTTTTACATTAGCTCGTATTCTTAGCTCAATTGCTCGTATTCTTTTTATATTAGTTCATATTCTTAGGTTAATAACTCGCATTCTTCAATGCTCGTATTTTTTAGTTCGTGATTCTCTTAAACTCTTATTCTTTTTACATTTGCTCATATTCTTATGTGTTCGTATTATATAGCTCGTATTTTTAATTATACCTCATAAACTTAAGTGCTTAATATATTCATCAATACAACTATTTATGCTTTTAGTTAAATAAGAGAGGCTTAATATATTCATCAATACATCTATTTATACTTTTAATTAAATAAGAGAAGGGAAACAATAAAATATACCATAACTCTACGTCTCTACGGTAGTCAAAACTCTTAGTTTACAATCAATTTATTACTATTTAATTATCTTTTTATTTATATACTTAATTTATTTAACTAAAGTAATAGCCAATGTAATTTTCTAAAAACAATAATTATCCAACTGATATTTTATTACTATTTAATTATCTTTTTAATTATATACCTAATTTATTTAACAAAAGTAATAGGAAATGAAATTGCTCTATAACAATAGCCAATGAAATCAATTATTTTATTAACTAATTCAATAATTATCCAATTGATATTTTATTACTATTTAATTATCATTTTTTTATATACTTAATTTATTTAATCAAAGTAATAGCTAATGTAATCGCTCTATAAATAATAATTATAAAATTGATATTTTATTACTATTTAATTATCTTTTTATTTATATAGTTAATTTATTTAACCGAAGTAATAGCCACTGAAAGTGTTCTAAAACAATAGTCAATGAAATCAATTATTTTATTAATTAATTCAATAATTATCCAACTGATATTTTATTACTATTTAATTATTTTTTTTATATACTTAATTGATTTAACCGAAATAATAGCCAATGTAATTACTCTCTAAAAACAATAATTATTCAACTGATATTTTATTACTATTTAATTATCTTTTTATTTATATAGTTAATTTATTTAATCAAAATAATAGCCAATGAAATTGCTCTAAAACAATAACCAATGAAATCGCTTGAAAATTTTCTCTCTTAACTACAATTATTAATTATTAAAACTTATTAATGTTGTTAGAAGAATAATTGGAAGTATGGAACAACTACAATTCTATAGAAACACACAATCATCAATATGTCTTACCTGTGACGAATATTTGTGACGGATATATTCGTCAAAAGTTTATAACGGGTCAAGTATCACCCACATGATAGATAAGACAAAAAGTAAAATGCATCGAGAACCACAAAAAAATTGTCTTTATTTTGGAATGTGGGTTTTATTTGACGCGTCACAAGTTTTTTATGAAAGTTTAACTTTTTATAAAAATAAATTAATGAAAAATACAAAATAGTCTACGTCCTAATCCTAAATTTTACTACCTAAACAGAAAATTTTTACATGAATTCAAACACAAGTTTGGTAAATATAATCAACTTAAGAGTTCTCTTAGAATTCTAATCCTAAAATTAACTATTATCTTTTTATAAGTCCTACAAATTCTAGTAATGAGTTAGTTGTTATCCGTAAATTCTAACTACACAAATTCTATCTCAATGACTTAATTAATAAATACTTGTATTTGCAAACTCTTACTTTTTATTTTTATTTTTTTGTTTATACATTTAAATACACAAATTCTATCTCAATGACTTAATTAATAAATACTCGTATTTGCAAACTCTTACTTTTTATTTTTATTTTTTTATTTATACATTTAAATTATTCAACAAAAGTAATAGCCAATTAAATCGCTCCAAAATAATAACCAATGAAATCGCTTTAAAAGTTCCTTTTTTAAGTATATATATTGATTGATTGATGTTTATATAGTACTATCCTCCGTTTTTATATAATGTTCCCATTTGTTGAATATATGTGTGTAGTATTTTAATAAAATGGGTACAATATATAAAAATGGAGGAAGTATATAAATTTGCTTTTATACATTTTAATTGTCACAAATTATAGAGTAATACGGTCTCATAAAAAGTTGTTCCTTCAGTGTTAATAAACGATTTTTCTTTTTATATATGTTGATCGTCTTATGGTATGAGAGTATGAGACCGTTTCATACAAAAATTTAAATTTAATTTTATTTGTCAAGGAATTCAAGAGGTTAATTTTTCGGAATTGTAATTTTTTTTGTTATTAAAATTTGTTGTCCCCTATATAGATTTCCGATTTTTTTAAAATTTTCTTTTATTGTAAGGTTGAATGTGATTAATTTTATTCTCATAAGCTTTTTAACATATGAATATATGAATATGTATATGAAAAATAATAAGAAATGAGGAGAGAGGGTAATTAATTGGAGAGAGAGTAATTAATTCTGGTTTGGTACGTGGGTTTGATGTTTTAAAAAAAAAATTCTACCAATTAGAATGCTTGAATTGGAGAGAGACTAATTAATTCTAGTGTTTGAGGTAGGTAGCCTTTTAACAAAAAAAAAGAAAATTTTGACCAATGCGATTGCTTGAAATATTGTTTCTTTTATAAAAAGAAGATTTCTTATTTTTTTTCTTATTATTGTTATTTAATTTTTCGATCATCGTTGGCATTGAGTCAAATATTTCGACCCAAACGAGTGGTGTTGGTGTTGGTGTTGCTGTTGGTGCGGAATAGTTGACGATTGATTTAAATTAAAGTTACGTATAGAGAAAAATGAACTCATAATCCATATTAGAATAATATGGAACCTTTACAATCCTACACACTTACCATTGATGCCTTTTACAATCCTATATTTTTTTATTATTATTATTAGGTAAGAAAACTAGATTGATCATCTAGGGTAGGACCAATTTATCTCATCCTGTCGAATGAGTGGGGTAAGTTGAAGTCACCGACTTTCAAACCACCTCGAAAGGGTTGGACACGAATGTCCAATAGAAGCATAAAGTCAGCAATTTTGTAAGCTTTACGAAAACAATGTTTAATTATCACTTCATCGAAAAACTGAAGGTATAATTTAACATCATTGATAATACTAGAAATATCCCAAACAATTTGCCAAGTAATACGAATTGAGTTAATGACACATAAATTATCACCTTCTATAATTAACTTTGAGATTCCTAAATATTTAGCTGTTAAAATGCGTTCTTTTAAAGCAAGAGCTTCCGTAACAAGAATACTATTAGATCCACATTTTTTTGCTCCCCGCATAACAACTTTGCCATTATGATCTCTTATAGAATATCCTAACGCAGCTTTATTACCATCTATTTTTTATCCATCAAAGTTTAGTTTTAGAAAACCGTTATTAGGTTTCTCCCACCATATATTAAGCAGATCATGTATATTTTAAAAGACAAAATTTCATCGATATGGTCAAGGTTATGAAGATAGTGACTCACCCACGATAAGCTACTTCCTACTGATATTGTTCATAGAGTGCTTTATTTGCATTATTTTTTTTAATTATCCATTTTTAATTTATAACGAAAATTACACAAATTCTTATTTAAGACGGAACTACCCGTCACAAGCTTGCGACGGGCAAATACGCACCGTATTGTAGCAAAACGGGTTTGGGTCAGCATTTAATGTTGAGATGATGGGTGCCGCCTATGCTCTGCCACTTTTGTACTTGTATGTACTTTGCCCCATATTTAATTCTAATTATTAGCAATTAATAATACTATTAATAATAATCAAATATTATATTTCATACAAACAACATATATACATCAGATTACCGCCAATACTCTTTCAATTTTTACAAAATTTTTGCTTCATTTCATTCCCCTTCCTCATTTCTTCATAAACACATCATAACAACATCATTTCTCTCTCTAATTTTTTCATATAAACCACTGAAAAAAACCCCACAAGTTTACGTAAATCATATTACGTAAAAAAAAATTCGACGAATGATGGACGGGGGTGATGTCGGTTTGGTTACTAATGATACGAGGGAGGGAGATGATACAAGGCATGCAGAGATGACGGACGCGGTTGAAGACGGGTTGCTTACTAACGATATAGACAATACAACTCAAGAGATTTCGGAACCAAATGGTAGTATGGAAGGTATATGTCACTTTTTAAATCTTTGTTAGTGTTTGATATTGGTAGTTTAATCTTTTGTGATAATCATTATTTAGTGTTTTTTTTTAACATATCAAGCTGGGTGTGGGGTGGTTTTATCGGTTGAAGACGGGTTGCTTACGAAGGTTTCATGTCAGGTTAATGTTGCTATTCTGGGGTTTTATGTGCCCTGGGAAAGTATGGAAATAGTCTGGGCAGATTAAATGTTGTTAGGGGTAGGGTTTATGTGCATCTATAAGAGTACTTTAGTTAGCACCTGGGGATGCATGTATCTGTGGTAATTTACGAAGTTTTACATGTCAGATACATGTTGCCACTTTAGGGGTTAATGTTCCCCTGGCAAAGTATCGTCAGAGTCTGTTTTAGTTTTAGTTATATTATTATGAAGTTTACATGTCAGGTAAATGTTGCTACTTTTGGGGTTTTATGTGCCCCTTGCAAATTATGGTAAGAGTTTATTCAGATCAAATGTTGTTAGTGTCAGTCTTTATGTGCATCTGTAAGGGTACTTTAGTTACCATGTGGGGATGCACGCATGTGTGATCATTTTGTGTGAGCCCGTAAAATGTCGGGTGTTTGAGGGGATATGTGTCCCTGGCAAGATTGCCTAATCAGCACATTTTTATAAGATGTTCGGTATTTAAGGGGTTATGTACCCCTCTTAGAGTGCGTTAGTTACCCCCATGGGGATGCGTGTATGTGCATAAGTTATACTAAAAATATGGCAATTTAGTCTAAGATACTGTGTTGCTTGTGTCTGCAGATTTTTCACTATCGCTAGTTGGTAAGGAAGTTGGAACGTGGGAAGAAGTGTACGAGATGTACGTCAAGCACTCACAGGCGTTGGGTTTCAGCGTTAGGAAAGGGACCTCTCGCAGGGTGGATGGCCCCGGCACACCGTTTTTGGAGAGGTACTTTGTGTGCTCCGCTGAAGGGACGCATGGTAATGGCAATCGGGCAGTTGAGGAGGGGCTGCCGGATGTGGCCAATAAGCAGAAGAGGAATGCAGCGGTTAGTCGATGCAAATGCAAAGCGGGTGTGCGGTCACATGTGAACGATAAGGGCAAGTGGGAGGTTCTGCAGCACATAGTTGAACACAACCATGAATTCACCCCTATTCAGTGGCAGGAGCACCATCGGTCAGAGAGGCGCATTACTGATGCGGAGGGGGATGCTATAAGGACAATGACAGAAGCCTTTGTTGGCCCTACCGTTCTGTACAGGGTCGCGGCTGCTGTAGCGGGGGGGGGGGGGGGAGGTATTTGTGGGGCACACGAAGCGGGATCACATCAACTACGTGCAAAGGCTGAAAGCGAAAGCTATAGAGGGGGGTGATGCAGCAACGCTAATCAACATGTTGATAGCACGGCAGGCCGAGGACCCTGGGTTCTTTTTCAGGGTGCAGTTCGGCGAAGATGACCGCCTATGTCACCTGTTTTGTTGCGACGCCATGATGCGGGAGGACTACCGGCTGTACCATGATGTTGTCATCTTCGACACTACGTATCGCACTAATAGGTACAACTTGATATGTGGTGCGTTTGTTGGCGTCAATAATCATTGGTCTAACGTCATGTTCGGTTGTGCTTTCCTATCTGATGAGACCGAAGAATCGTTTGAGTGGTTATTCAACGCCTTCAACGAAGCTATGGGTGATGATTTGCGGCCTGTATCCATATTTACTGACCAAGATTAAGCAATGTCAAATGCCATAGACAAGGTACGTAATGTTGATAGTCATTTGCACAGTTGGCATATACGATACATTCAAAGTGTTTTGTGTATACATTGTTTACCTTATAAGTTGGTACCACAAAACCTATAAATGTGTATATCTGGTCGGGGGTTTACATACTGCCATATTATGGTGACATTTTCTTCTGTTTTTGACGCAGATTTATCCACAAAGTAGGCATCGGCTATGCCAGTGGCATATCCAACAGAACGCCATCTCTCACTTCGGGTCTTTGAAGCATGATGGGGTTTTCCAGGACTTGTTCAATAAATGTCTTTGCGGGTGTTACAGTGAGGAGGAGTTCGAAGAATGTTGGCAGGAAATGATGTCGAAGTATGATCTCGGGGAGAACTTGTGGTTCAAGAGATTGTATGGGCTGCGCTTCAAATGGTGCACCGCGCTGAACAATACCTATTTCTCTCCTGGAATTCTGTCATCCCAAAGGAGCGAAAGCACGAACCATGCAATGGGGTTCCAGGCCTCTAATAATACGTCCGTCACGGAGTTCTATGGGATATATGGAACGACGGTCCGTAGATGGAGGGGGGAGGAGGAGCGAAAGGAATTCAATTGTATTCGAACAACGCCGACGTCGGTCTTCCCGCTAGTTGACCTTCTGCAGCATGCATCTCAGATTTACACAGTGCAACTGTTCCGCGTATTCGAGAGAGAGTTCAGCTTAGCGATGGGAACAAGGGCTGCAATCATTCATGCTGAGGATTCCACGCTTGTGTACAAAGTCTCGACGGGGGCGATTGAGGGCAAAGGTCACCATGTTACGTACGATTGTCGTAGCATGTTGGCGGAATGTACATGTAGGAAGTACCAAGTTGTGGGGGTGATATGTTGTCATATTATACGGGTGTTCCACATGCACTCCGTACCGGAGATCCCTGATGTGTACATTGTGCGCAGGTGGGCCAAATTTGCGAAGAAGGACGTTTGGGAGCGTATTCTGCCTGCGGACTTGCGCCGATCAGCGGCTAATGAGGCTATTAACTGGCGTCGGTCCATGTTAACAAAACTGAACAATCTGATAACAAAGAGTCAGTTGTTGGGAGAGGGCAGAGAATTGTTGGAGAAGTACACCGACATTGCTGCGGATGAAATTGGCAAGCTTCTGCAGAAAATGGCGCTCGGGGAGGCGTCCATTCAGGAAAGGGACGATGTCCCCGCTATTCTTGACCCTATCCGCGTCAGGACAAAGGGGAGGAGTCAAAGGAAGAAAAGGAAGGTCTGCAAGAGACAGGCAGTGAACAACTCAAGTGGGAGCGTCCAAGCTTCTCAGGACGAATACACGCCCATCCCGCGCCTGCTTTGACTGACTGAGTATTGGTCTCGTTTTGGGAAGGGGAATGCGAATCTTTTTGTTTTGTGTGTGGTTTTCCCAGTAATGTCGCCACTCAGACCTCCAGGGCGAGTGCTCAAGATGATCCGACATGTTTTGCAAAATGAGCAATCAGTACGTAACCCGTTTTGTGTCACCAATATGTACGCCCAACGATGTAATATGTTAGAGCCCTTCTAGTTACAGGGACACATATTACCCGAAAATATGTACATATTTTCATATTTTCGGTCGTTATCTTTTGGAGATTGTATATATGTATGCCTGAGTATCAGGGTATGATGGACTTTTAAAAATATCAACATAGTGCCTTGGGTGTGTTATTATATATTCTCCAACTTTTTTTTGTACCCATGCACAGGTGGATACATTTATATTCAAGTCTATTCACATGTGCTGATTAGGCAATCTTGCCAGGGGCACATTAACCCCTAAAGTGGCAACATTCACCTGACATGTCAAACTTCGTAAATTACCACAGATACATGCATCCCCAGGTGCTAACTAAAGTACTCTTATAGATGCACATAAACCCTACCCCTAACAACATTTAATCTCCGGTGTTTTTCCCTTACATCCAACTACGCCATTAGCCCCGGCCTCTCGAAAACATGTCCTGCATTCTTGTACCCATACACAGGTGAATACATTTGTATTTAAGTGTGGGGACAACCCATACACAGGTAAATAGATTTTTGTATTCAAGTGTGTTGACGTGTTTTGTCCCCATGCACAGGGGTATACATTTCGATTGTTTTGTCTTAACAATGTTCTTGTCGGGTATTTTACATTCAATTGGTGACATATTTGATCAAAAATATTATGTGCCCATGCACAGGTGATCACATTTCGTATGGAAGTGCCTTTTTTTACTTGTTTATTTTCTCGGTAGATGTATGGTGTTACATTTACATGTATATACTTCCTCCATTCGTATCCAAAGTGTAGTTTTGCTTTTTGCACAAATATTAAGAAATAGGTTAAAAAATTATTAAAAGTACAATTGGATGTGTGTAAGGTGTTTTTTTTATTAATTTAAATGGGTGATAGTTGATTAATGGTGGGCCATTCAATGACATTTTGTGTAAATAATTGATATTCATAAGGACACTTTAGTAATTTTTTAGGCTTTAATAGGAAAGTGGTAGTTTGGATATGAATGGATTAAAATGGAATAAGTGTAGATTGGATTTGAATGGAGGAAGTATATGTTACCAACAACACAAGGTGCAAGAATATAGTATAAACAAAAGGCGCAACACAGGCCTTCAAAACGATTAAATTCCGCAAGACGGGGATGAGCCCCCTAACCGATGGTCAATGAAGACCATCCACAGTTTTATGGCAGTCAGGTGCCAGCTGAAATACAGTTTAATAAGGCAAAACAAAGCCCTCCAAAATGGTACCTGGGGGGGGGGGGGGGGTAGTCCAAAAACATGTATGGACCTACCTATTAAACTGTTCACAGAAAAAGCCCTACATCAGGGACCCCAAATATATACATTAAACTAGGCCACTATACCGGCCCCAAAAACTTGTCATGTCCAACAACCGTCCACATTACTTCGACGCTCCTACCTTCCTGCGGGTGTAGCGGGCCACGGGTTAGGTTGGCTGGCTTGGCTTTCCAATATCATCCAGTCCGAGGGAGAACGAAGGTGCCGTCATCATCTCCACCTCTATCATTGCATCCAACCGTGTACCGACTGCATCCCACGCAGCAACGAAGCCCGGGCTGCTTATGGCCTGTGTGAATGACCCCTCTGTTGGCGACCCCCCACTCAAATCTACGCTGCCCGCTGATCCCCCCTGCTGCTCCGCACCACTGGCTTCGCCCAAAGCACCGTCCTTTAAGAGGGTTTTGTGAAGGGTTGACACAATAGACAGGTTTCGTCTTGTTGTCATCCAGTTCCGAGTACGCACCTGTCGGTTAATATGTCACGGAAACAGAAGGTCATACGTATGGAAAGTAAAAAAACTAAAAAAAGAATGCATGTGGGGAGTCTGGGAACGTAACAACCTTACATCGTCGTACGAGGCCTGCAGTTCCTCGTCAGTGGGGACGCCATCTGGCAGGGGCAAGGTCACAAAACGTGCTGCTGGTGCCCTCGACTCTGGTTCAGGCGCACTGGTTCGGGGATAAAGGCATTTAACGCGGTCCTCCGAAACTGGGTACTTTACCTTGTCCCATACTCCGACACCGAAACCCTCGTGGTACTGGTATGCGCGGACTTCTTCCCCAATCCTTCTCTTCAGCCGCTCGTAAGGCCAGTTTTGAAGCAGAGGGAGGCTGGACCTCTCGGGGACACCCCTCCAGGTAAGGCGATGGAAATACGCCATCTGTAAAAACATTAGGCACCCCCCTACATTTTTTGTTCCGTGGGTTCTCCACGAGACCACCGTGGCGTCCAGCCTCTGAAGTACAAACGAGCACCAGTCCATCCCAGATATCGCATCAACGTCTTCCACTGCGTGCACAAGGCGGAGGTCGACACGTTTGTGGACGATGGGAGCCAAGAATGTACCCATGGCGAATAGCACAAACATTTTTTTGAAATCCGGACCGCCATCCGGCATCCCCATCATCTCGTGCCTCAAACATTCTAAAGGCAACTCGTCCTTGTCATTGATGTTGAATCTTTTGCGCCACTTCAGCGCCAATGCCTGATCGTTCCTTGTTCTGATGCTCTGGTCCGTACACGGTAGCATGAAAGCATCATAAACGTCATCCTTTGTCAAAGGAAACTGGTGATGTCTGTTGAATAAAAACATTCTTGATGCCGGATCGTATTTGCTCAATAACCAGTCAGCCATTTGGTGAAGGTAGGCGTGAGTCTTCAGCTCCAGTACACCACCAAAACCGATGTCCTCCACATCCAGCTTCTGAGCTTCCGTCAGGGCAGCAATGAGGTTGAATAATGGGCGAGGTGTCCCATGCCCGTCCACCTCCTTCGTCTTCCTACAACATTTGAACATATAAAATCGTCTTCTGTCAGACATGCTACATAATGTAACGTATACAACATAACAGTAAAGGAATAAAACATATCTACTAGAAAAGGCAATCACAAATCAGTTTAACAAGATGTGCATAACATTCAACATTATGTAAGTTTGACTACATTACAGCAAAAGAACAAAACAAGTCTTCAAAACGAAAAATTAACATATGTGAACAACATAGACAACTATGTAACCATCCAACATAATGCTCAAGTTTATCAACATCTAATCACAAATCAGTTTTAACAAGATGTGGACAACATACAACATTATGGAACTTGGACTACATTGCAGCAAAAGAACAAAACAAGTCTTCAAAACGAAAGATTAACATATGTGACCAACATAGACAACTATGTAACCATCCAACATAATGCTCAAGTTTATCAACATCTAATCACAAATCAGTTTTAACAAGATGTGGACAACATACAACATTATGTAACTTGGACTACATTACAGCAAAAGAACAAAACAAGTCTTCAAATCGAAAGATTAACATATGTGAACAACATAGACAACTATGTAACCATCCAACATAATGCTCAAGTTTATCAACATCTAATCACAAATCAGTTTTAACAACATGTGGACAACATAGAACATTATGTAACTTGGACTACATTACAGCAAAAGAGCAAAACAAGTCTTCAAAACGAAAGATTAACATATGTGAACAACATACACAACTATGTAACCATCCAACATAATGCTCAAGTTTATCAACATCTAATCACAAATCAGTTTGACAAAATGTGGACAACATACAACATTATGTAACTTGGACTACATTACAGCAAAAGAACAAAACAAGTCTTCAAATCGAAAGATTAACATATGTGAACAACATAGACAACTATGTAACCATCCAACATAATGCTCAAGTTTATCAACATCTAATCACAAATCAGTTTTAACAACATGTGGACAACATAGAACATTATGTAACTTGGACTACATTACAGCAAAAGAGCAAAACAAGTCTTCAAAACGAAAGATTAACATATGTGAACAACATACACAACTATGTAACTATCCAACATAATGCTCAAGTTTATCAACATCTAATCACAAATCAGTTTACCAAAATGTGGACAACATACAACATTATGTAACTTGGACTACATTACAGCAAAAAAACAAAACAAGTTTTCAAAACGAAAGATTAACATATGTGAACAACATACACAACTATGTAACCATCCAACATAATGCTCAAGTTTATCAACATCTAATCACAAATCAGTTTAACAAGATGTGGACAACATACAACATTATGTAACTTGGACTACATTACAGCAAAAAAACAAAACAAGTCTTCAAAAACGAAAGATTAACATATGTGAACAACATAGACAACTATGTAACCATCCAACATAATGCTCAAATTTATCAACATCTAATCACACATCATATTTTTTGCATGTCAGGTATTTAAAGCATCATGTTCAGACTACCGGGGGGGAACATAATTACAAAAGACAGCCACAAATCAGTGAAACAACATGTGCACAACATATAAGATTATGTCATGTAGACAACATAAAAGTTTAAGAGCAAAACATTTGTATCAGAATAATGCTCAAGTACACAAATGTCTGAACAGAAACACAATGTTAACCTAGCTAAGCATCATGTTAACAGGAGTTAATTTGAAAATATGTTACGTACAACGTCTCGGTCAAAATCTAACTTACTTGATGATGTCAAAACCATCGGCGTCACCCTTTCGTTTCTTCGAACTCTCCCCAGCCTCTCGCCTTGTCGCCACGACCTTTGACGCTTTATTATTATCTGTATGGCCTCGCACGTAGCGGAAGAAAAAAACGTTAATACATGTACGTTGTGGTCGTGTGTCTATGAGTAAAGTCCTCAAAAAACAAAATATAACATCAGGGATATATGCCCTACCCTTTTTCACTGCTTTAGGTTGTAAGGGTTCTTTGCGCACCGACTTTTTAACCAACATTATTGCCCTCTCAATAGATTGATCAATTGCATCTGCATCGTCGTCCCTGTCAGCATCGTTCTCGTCTTCAGAATCACCACGGTCTTCGGCTGCACGTTCTTCGTCTTCAGCTTCCTCTGCTGCCTTCGCTTTCCCCTTCGCCTTACTACTGGAAGCAGTGAAGGTAACCTTCCTTCGGGCCCCTTTCACCTTATCTGGTAATTCATCAACTTGCTCCTCCTCCTCTGCTGGGTCCTCCTCTGCCGGGTCCTCCTCTGCCTCGTGTTCTTCTGCCGGTTCCGTAACCGCTTTTCCTTTGCGTTTCGCTCCAGCTCTACCTTTCGGTGCTGCTGTCTGTTCTGCAACAACCTCATCTGCTGCTGCTTTAAGCACAAAATGTGGCACACAAACCAAACACATTACAATATTATCTGACAGGATATGTGTTTCTATGTTAGGCTATACGGAAACAATGTCACCAACATACATTCTCACGAAAAATACCAACATACATTCATTAACTTCACGACAACAACTACATTTTTCTAACTACCAACATAATTAACAAATAAAATACATTATCAGACATGTTTTTTTATAACATATTTGTTTGTCATTATAAAAAGGTCTGACATGTGTTCTTCACCATGTCAGACATGATCATGTCAGACAGTTTAAAACCCAGAAACCCAAATAAACCCAGACAACATTGAAAACAATTCTAAAAACACAGAAAACCTACAATAATACCATAATAAACAACTCAACCAACATTATTTAAACAACAAAACAACAAAACAACAAAACAACAAAAAAATACCCTAAACCCAGAAACCCAAATAAACCGACAACATCGAAGATATTTAAACACAAACAATTCTAAAAACACAGAAAACCTACAATAATACCATAATAAACAACTCAACCAACATTATTTAAACAACAAAACAACAAAACAACAAAACAATAAAACAAAAAAACAAAAACCCTAAAAAAAAACCAAACCCTAACAATGACAACCAAAAATCCTTAAAAAAACCATAAAATACTAAATATACCCGATAAAACCCTAAAAAAATGACGGCACAGTTTAAAAATACAACATGCATTTATCAACAAACAAAAAAACAAAAACCCTAAAAAAAACACAAACCCTAACAATGACAACAAAAAACCCTAAAAAAAACCAGAAAGTACTAAATATACCCGATAAAACCCTAAAAAAATGACGACACACTTTAAAAATACAACATGCATTTATCAACAAACAAAACATAGATTTAATATTTTTCAAAACACGAATTATGTAAGTATCATGTTAAAAAAATGTGTTCATCAATATGGTTTTTTTAAAGAACATAACTAAAAAAACACATTACATTACAATTTTCAAATCGTCTTCAGAAAATAAAAAAACGAAGATAAGGATCAATATGTTCATACCTTCAGCATTTTTGACATTCTTCTTCACCAACACACGCTTTGTAGTTACCATTTTAGGAGAAAATGTTAGAGGTAGATTGAATTTTAGAGAGAGGCAGAGATTTTAGAGAGGAAGTTTAAACTTTTAGAGAGAGGAAGTTTAATTTTTGGGAGGAAGATGGGTGAGTGACGGTTGAGTGAAGAGTGGATTAATGAGATATGATGGGGGGAGTCTCGATGGGTTTGGGGAAGTGAGAGGGTGTTTTTTTTTTTCCTCATGATGACATCAGCCAACTTGCCTACCCATTTCACTCAAATACGGTATCAACTTGACCCATATTACACGTACTTGACCCGTCACAAACTTGCAAAAAACGGACTGCGAAAAGTATACGTCACGAACCAGAGGCTTTGAATTTAAAATGATCCTGCCACTAAAAACAAACCGAAATTAAAATCCAAGTCGGATACAAATTACGGAGTAGTTTATTGGTAATTGTGGAGATACTCCGTAACAACTTTTATACAAGCAACTACAGAATTTTTCACCCACAGAAGTGAGATGCCCCCATGGCTGACCAACTCTCATCTTCATCTTCATCTTCATCATCAAGTCGGACTAAAGACAACCACAACCAAACACTAATCCCAAACCTCCCAAACGACGTCGCACTACAATGCATAGCAAGAGTACCTCGATCTCACCACCCTCACCTCTCCTTAGTCTCTAAACAATGGCTATCGACCCTTCAATCACCTCACCTTCATTCCACTCGCCGTACACTCTTCACCACCGAATCCTTCCTCTACCTTAATCTCCGTCTTTTCAATCCTCTTAACTCTTCCTTCTCCTTCAAATGGTACTTTCTCGACCCTTCTAGAAACTTCTCAACTTCTTCCCAAAACACCTCTTACCCACCTCATATTTTCCCAATTTATCCCTGCCCATCTCACCCTATTGGTGCTTCTTATGTTACTTTGGATCATTTGGTGTATGTGATTGGTGGGTCAATTAGGGATATTCCTTCTAATAATATGTGGGTTTATGATTGTTTGATGAATAAATGGCAATTGGGTCCTAAGATGAGGGTAGGAAGGGAATTTTCAGCTTCAGGGGTAATTGATGGCAAAATATATGTTTTAGGGGGTTGTTTGGGGGATAATTGGGCTAGGTCTATGAATTGGGCTGAGGTTTTTGATCCCAAAACTGGGGTTTGGGCCCCGGTTAGGAGTCCGGTTGAGGTTAGGGAGAAATGGATGCATGGGAGTGCGGTGGTGGGTGGGAGGATTTATGGTATGGCTGATAGGGGAGGGGTGGTTTTTGAACCTGGGACTGAGGAGTGGGGACCGGTGTCCATGGAGTTGGATTTAGGGTGGCGTGGCCGGGCTGCCGTTGTGGATGAGGTATTGTATTGTTATGATTATTTGGGTAAGGTTAGAGGGTTTGATATTGGGGAGAATGTGTGGAAAGAGTTGAGAGGTGTGAATGATAGTAAGGGGTGTTTGCCTAAGTTTTTGTGTGGTGCTACAATGGCTAATGTGGGTGGGAGGTTGTTTGTGGTGTGGGAAGGCAAGAATGGGAGTGGAAAGGACATCGAGGTGTGGTGTGCCGAGATTGTTGTTCGGAAGGATGATTCCGGGGATTTGTGGGGTTCTGTCATTTGGTCTAATGTGATCATTGTGATTCCCAAGGGTTCTTCCATTGTGCATTGCATAGGTGTTCAGGTGTAACTCAGAGGAGCTATGGAATCAGTATGTATCCTTATTTATACATGACACTGGATTCTTTCTTTGTCAAATATTGTTGTCAATTGCCATATTGTAATAGTTTTGGTCATCTTCCTGACGTTGTGAGCATTGGTATAGGGTTCTTAGTTTATGATGGGAATGCTTGTTTATATTGGTTTTGCTCATGAGATCATCATGCTAAATAGGTTTCACTGTACTATTCAAGATTGTACATAAACCTGCTGCAGTGATGCTGCTGTTTTGTAGACTGTCGATGGTCATATTTCATTGTAAATTTATTAATATGATCCCATTAGTCATGACTCTGAGCAAAAGCGGTCCTGTAAATTAGTTCTCACAACACAAGTTTGGTTCGCAACTGGCTGAGATCAAGCCAACTGCTAGTGCATACGGGATATCAAAAGAATTACTCTTTCAATGATTACACGGGCTTTATCCCAAGTCAATCTTAAGCTAGTCTGAGCCTTGAGACTTTTGAATGATAGCTGTGAGGGGAAAATGTGGATTAAACCTTTTGTGTGGAGGTATTTTTGTTAGAGTATAAAACCGATCTTGGGTAAGCTGATTGTTGGGGCGTCCCAAGATTGGTTTTATACTGTTAACAGTTTTAACGAGTCTGAGTGATATTTGATAACTCGCGGCACTGACAGTAGTGCTTTGGTTTTTTACAGCTGTTTAACCTTGAAGGTACAAGGCTGAAGCGGGTGGTGTGTAAAGGCCTAAGGACATTAGCAATTCTGGAATATCACAGATTGACGAAACAAAGCATAAGTATTATTAGTGTGACATCTTTGTCAGTATTTTGAAATGAAAGTTTAGGGCGTAGTGGTGTTATATGTTCCCTGTACAGTATACTACATTATTTCATTCCCTGAACTGAGAGCTCAAAGGTTCATTCTCAAGTTTCAAGGGTTATGTATACTTGTAAGAACAACACCATTTTGCCTCTTTATGAGGGATATGTATTCAATTTTTTTTGCAGATGATCTGCTTGCCATATTCCGTTCTCTTTTATGTCATTACGTCAGCATATTGACGGTTTCATACGAGGAAGCAAGTTGGGAAATGCTAAATCATGTTGGGATTAAGATTTTGATGTACTTAGACATACAATGCGGTATGTAAGATTACTTGAGCTGTGTTACATGATAGCTATAAAAGATGGTAAAGCACATGTTTGTTGGTGCCTTGTGTAAGGAGCAATATCTTTAGCCGAATAATCTTTGAAATTGCGCCCGCAACCCGGTCACATCGACCTTTAGATTTCAATTATGCAGCGTTTATGTCTTTAGTTTCCACTAGTGATGACTTCTCGCGTGTCGAATCTTGAAGTTTAGTTTTTAATTTAAGATACATTTTGAGGCGTTTAGAAAACATATCGCTATTCTGCGCACCTAATCTATCTGGCTACAAATCTTATACTCCCTCCTATTCATAATAATTTCCATATTTCTTTTTTCGTCTATTCACAATACTTTCCTTATTTCCCTTTTTCGGTAAAATTTTATACTTATTTTAATCACTTGACCACAATACACCACAACACTCCTACTTTATACTTATTTTAATCATCTCAACCACAACAATATCCCATAATATTTCCCCCTCTCCAATCATGTAACACCCCCCATTTATTTAGGGGCCTGAACTAGGACTCTCCAGATAAGTAAGGGTGTTACCATCTCGGATCACCGAGCAGTAGATAACAAAGGAAAGAACACAATATTTTATTGGATGTCAAACTCAAAACAAGTTCTTACAAATATCTTCAAATTTGTCTCAAAAGATAAAGTACAACTCGTAAAAAAAAACAATTATGGTGATCTAGACTCTAGTCTGGTTCGGATCCAAGCTCTCCCTTCCCTTTAGCTCCCATAGTCTTAACCACCTGTCAATCTGCTCCCCAATAAATTGGTTCATCACAGGTGATCACGAATACACAGGGTCAACCACAAGGTTGAGTAGAGGAAAATAAGCAATCAAAGCATTACTATAATAGAAAGTCAATCATCTCCACTCCGAATCACAAGACCCAATAATCTCCACATCGTATCACAAGACCCATTATCTCCGCACCAATCACAAGACTCATTATCTCCACACCAATCACAAGACCCATTATCACCACACCAATCACAAGACCCATTATCACCACACCAATCACAAGACCCATTATCTCCACACCGTATCGTATCACAGAAACATGCAGACCATTAATCACAATATAGCATCATTCATACAATAAGATGTACACAGTTAACATCAAATAATAATCAGATTACTCATCACCATGTATACAGTATTCCCCTACCTCAAACTGAAGAAACCAAAGTCAACCGTAAAGCTGCTAGAAATGTTCCACGCGAAAACCGTTACCTAAACATGTATACGTAACGAATTAATAAACTTCCCGAACCCCCATAAATCAACTTACACTTACTATAAATAGTAACCTTCTATAAGTGGAAAGGTTCCAAAATAGTAACTTTCCGAAATAGCAACTTTCTTAAAAGGGAAACTTTCCCGACTCATAATGCCTTCAATTAAAACAACTACTAAAAACTAACTAATTACTAACCCAATATATTAACAATAGTAAAACCATCCACTAAACCACCTAATGACAAAAATAATATTATTATAAATAATATAATAATAATTATAATATAATAATAATAATATAATAATTGTAGTAATTGTGGTAATCTATAGTTACGTTACCACGCAAACACCAACACTCAACCACCTCGCGACCCATCTCCACCCTAAACCCACGTTACTCCTCCACCCTACCGTCAGCCACCACACCAGCAACCCCGACCAACCAGTGAGTTGAACCACGGTTGGTTCCAACACACACCCACACTCGACAACTCGCGTAAAAACAGGTCCGATCCACACCGTGTAACACCGTCACAACTACCTACGACCACCCTGCCTACAACCACCGGCGAGGTGAACCAAGGCCTCTACCAGGCCTGGTTCCACACCCAGCCACCGAACCCGACTAACCTACTCCCTGACGACAACACTAATAACTCCACACTACTCGAAAAACACCACCACCGCCACCCTCGACATCGGACTCCACGCAACGGTGGTACCACCGTGTCGACCTCCCCCGAGTCAACGGTGGTACCACCCCCAGACATCCCTGTTCAATCGAAAACCCAAAATCCGATAAAAGCAGGAAAACGAATACACCTTTTTCCGACAACACTCCGACGGTGCATCACCGTGACGACCACTAAACCATACCCCGACTACCACCAGCATATATGCACAATTATAAACTGATAACCAGACGTCGAAAACACAACTCTACACAAACACTACACACGACTGACATACCTGTCTCACGACTGGAATAGAGAAGCCCTAGACCGTCTTAAACCCGCCGTGCAAGGTCCCGTTCTCCTCTCTGATGTGGTGGCTGCAACGTGAGGTGCTGGTTTGTGTTTAGGTTAGGGTAGAATTAGGGTGGAGGTGCTTAAATATGACGGCATGAGGGGGAATGAGCGTGAGTGAGTTGAGGGTTTTATTATGTTGTGGGCTTGTGACTAGCACGAATCACGAGGCCCACCGGTGTATGCAAAGGGTCTAGAGATCAAACCCCACTAACAACATGTAACTAAGGTGTCATTCGATAATTTATTTATCGAATACCAACGTCACAACGCTATTGACACGACAAGTATAAACGTAAATACCGCGATAAAATATTATAAATGTCCGGGGTATTAAAATAAACTTCGTCCCGAAGTTCAACCATAGTCACATGACAACCAAACCAACATAGGCGAAACTTGTAACACGCTAACATTAATTGATCACAAAATGTTACATTCCACCCCCCTTAAAGAAGAGTTACGTCTCTGTAACTTACCTCAATCAAACAGATGTGGGTAACACTCCCTCATGGATGCTTCGGCCTCCCATGTAGCTTCTTCCAGGTTATGATTGGTCCACATAACTTTCACCAATTTTGTTTCCCCATTCCTAGTCTTCCGCACTTTCTTATCCAAAATCTCCTTTGGTGTCTCCACGTAGGACAATTGCTAATCCACCTCGATCACTTCATGGCTCAACACATGCGATGGGTCACTTACATACTTCCGTAATTGGGACACATGGAACACATTGTGGACCTTGGATAGGGCTGGAGGTAAAGCTAATCGGTATGCCACCTCTCTAACTCTGTCCAAAATCTCAAATGGTCCAATAAACTTCTGGCTCAGCTTGCCACGCTTCCCGAACCTCATCATACCCTTCGTTGGAGATACCTTCAGCAATACCCTCTCTCCCGCATCGAACAAAATATCACTAGGTCTGCATAACTCTTCTGTCTATCTTGGGCGGCCCTCATTTTCTGTCGAATAATCTGTACTTGTTCCACCATCTCCTGAATCATATCTGGCCCTAAAACCACAACATCGGCTCGATCATTGCAACACACAGGGCTCCGACACTTCCTCCCGTACAAAGCCTCAAAAGGGGCCATCCCAATGCTGGCATGATAGCTGTTGTTATATGATAACTCTATCAATCCCAGTCGATCCTCCCAAGATCCTCCGAACTCGAGTACAGACGCTCTCAACATATCCTCAAGGGTCTGAATCGTCCTCTCAGTCTGGCCGTCGGTAGCTGGATGGAAAACTGTACTCATCTTCAACTGGGTACCTAAAGCGGCCTGTAACTCCTGCCAAAATCTAGATATGAACCTCGAGTCTCGATCCGAAATAATGTCCTTGGGTACACCATGCAATTTGATCACATTCTGCACATACGACTTAGCTAACTCGGCTTTACTCCAAGTATCTTTCATTGGAATAAAGTGAGCAGACTTAGTCAACCTATCCACAATCACCCAAATCATATTGTTGCCCCTCTGAGTCCGAGGCAACCCCACAATAAAGTCCATAGAGATATTCTCCCACTTCCACTCTGGCACATCTAGTGGCTGAATTTTTCCTTGAGGTCTCTTATGCTCCCCTTTCACTCTTTGACATGTCAAACACCTTGACACAAACTCAGCGACTTCCTTCTTCATATTTGGCCACCAGAACGTCTTCTTAAGGTCCTTGTACAACTTATCACCCCCTGGGTGAACGGAATATGGCGTAGCTTGAGCTTCAGTCATGATTTTCTTCTTTAGCTCTCCAATATCCGGAACACACCAACGCCCACTGAACCTCAAACTACCGTCTGTGTGGGTACTGAATTTGGATGCAGCCTCTCCACCCTCACTCTCGATCATCTTGCGCCACTTCTGGATCCTCGCATCATTCTTTTGTAACTCCCGAATCTCCCCATACAACTCAGGTTCCACAGTCAAATCACTAAGAGTATCCCCTTTCTGGATCATGAAAATTCCCATCTCCCTTAGTTCGCCATGCAACCTCACTCTTGACCTGGCACAACTCAAAGCATGAACGGACTTCCTACTTAGGGTATCTGCTACCACATTTGCCTTGCCTTTGATGCGTGTCGTTCATACACCAAAAAAATAAAAGCCTAGGTCCTACTAACAAAAGTTAGCGGTAAATAGGGTCGATCTCCTCAGGGAAGCAGACTTGCTTAACTAACAGTTTTTACCTATGGTCACAGACATGGGGGGGGGGGGGGGGGGGGGGGTTAGATTGTGATAACTAAACTACGATAAAGAGAAATATGCAAAGGATAAGAATACAGAAGAAAATAACACAAGTTGAGATAAAAATTAGGGAAAAGGAATATGTTGGGAATTCGGGTCGTTGTGTCTCACATATGATAGTCGTAAATGGGATAGGCCTAAAATTGGTGGGAAAGGCTGGGTTATTACGGTCAAGTCCCAAACCCGACTATACCTTCCGGTCTTAAGTCGCCCTAAGGTCGTTTTTGCTTAACTTCCGCTCTCACAAAAACTATTTAAAATCATTAAACAAGTCTTACCCTTCCAACCTTCCGGTCTAGGTCGGGAATTAACTAGATGTAAGGTCTCATGCGTGCACTCACTAAACCGAACATAAAATAAATTGTTTAACGATTACTCCCACCAAAGACGGTCTAACCCGACTACTACATATTATATATTCGACACAACTCCCTTATCCCAACATATTATGGATTTAGCTACTCATAATGGGGGTAACGAAGATTATAACGATAATGAGAATTCTAGCATATGACATGATAAAAGGATAAATAAAAATCAGATTATAAACAGTAGACAAGGGATTCGAAATCAACGTGAACAAATGAAAAGGAGATGCGAGATTTGTTAGTCTTAAGACGGATGTAAAATAACAAACTAGCATATGATTTGATATGAATTAAACAGGGACATAAAATGAATGGATTAAAACTAGAAATAAGAATGACAAAGATGATGAATTAAAACAGACAGCGGAAACAAAGACAAGCCCGATCGAAGGAAGCATCGAACACGAACAACGAAAACAGAGCATAAACTATACGAAACTGATCGGGAACGAAAACGGAAACAGTAGATAGAAACTGAATAAAGAATGGGAAAACAAAGATAAGAGAGAAGAAATTACAGTAATCCGAAGGCAAGAATAGAGATTAGAATAGAAGAACGAAAAACCCGTAAATTACTAAAAATGTGACGACTACAGTAGTTCAGAAAATACTTAAAGTAAAAGAAGTTTTTTAGAATAAACTAGGGTCTGCAAGTCTGATAAAAATAATGATACCTAATGCTCTACATACGAGCTCCTTAAATAGTAGAGAAAAATGAACTGATGTAATAAATCAGTGAACACGAAGAGTCTCGAAGTTCTCGATCGAGGGAAAATTCCTCTCAATCGAGCACTATTAGCTTCACAAATCGGTCGATCGAGAGGTAGCATGTTACTCGATCGACTCCTCTTCTTTGGCCCTTCCTCGATCGATCATATTGGGTTTCGACCGAGTGCTTTCTTCGTGGATACCTCTCGATCGAGCACAGGACAGCTCGATCGAGTACTTCTCTTCATTTTGATCCCTCGATCGAGCACAGGACAGCTCGATCGAGAATTTCGCTTCATCGATAGATCCTTCGACAGGCACAAAAGTTGATTTCTATTTCAAACTTCTCGATTGCTACGTGACCAACCATAGTTCTTCCATCGACTAAAGAAAGACAGTGCATTAAGGCAGAAAGAGCTCGGTTTCTGCTACTATTCGATCACTATCTGCAAAATAGCAACACGAACAGAAAGTAGCACAAACGGGGTATAAAATGATATAAAATCACCAAATATTACGATAATGTGTGCTAAAACAAGACTAAAACGTCTGTACAAAATGCACACATAAGCCTTCGTGGTAGACAATCTGCATGTCGTAGTCTCCAATCAACTCTATCCACCTTCTCTGCCTCATGTTCAACTCTCGCTGGGTGTAGATATACTTCAAACTCTTGTGATCAGAAAACACCTTAAAAGTGGCTCCATAAAGGTAATGGCGCCACAATTTAAGTGCAAAGACTACTGTTCCCAATTCTAAGTCATGAGTCGGAAAATTTTCCTCATAGACTTCAATTGGCGAGAAGCATACGCGATCACTCTCCCATTCTGCATTAGCACACAACCCAGTCCATGCTTGGAAGCGTCAATATAAACTTCGAAATTATCACTCCCGACAGGCAAAGCGAGGATAGGAGCTGTTGTCAGACGTTCCTTAAGGGTTAGGAATGCCTTCTCACAACTCTCATCCCAGACGAAACGGTTCTCCTTCCTCATCAACGATGTCAAAGGCTTTGCTATCTTCGAAAAATCCTTGACAAACCTCCGATAATAACCAGCCAATCCCAGGAAGCTCCGAATCTCACTTACATTCTTCGGATTTTGCCACTTAGTCACAGCCTCGATCTTACTAGGGTCGACAGACACCCCCTCCTTGGAAATTACATGCCCCAGAAATGCAACTTTCTTCAGCCAGAACTCACACTTGCTCAACTTAGCGTTTAGCTAATGCTCCTCAAGAGTCTGAAGTACTCTCCTCAAATGATCCTCGTGTTCTTCCTCATTCTTGGAATACACTAGGATGTCATCAATGAATACAACCACAAACTTATCCAGATATGGGCTAAAAACCCGGTTCATCAAATCCATGAAAACAGCTGGAGCATTAGTCAATCCGAATGGCATAACCACAAATTCGTAGTGGTCATACCTTGTTCTGAAAGCGGCCTTAGGTATGTCTTCATCCTTGATACTCAACTGGTGATACCCTGATCTCAAGTCAATCTTAGAGAAAACCCCAGCTCCACTTAACTGATCAAACAGGTCGTCAATTCTGGGCAGAGGATATCGATTCTTGATGGTCACATTATTCAGTTCTCGATAGTCAACACACAGCCTCAAACTCCCATCTTTCTTTTTAACGAATAACACGGGTGCTCCCCCAGGGTGACACGCTGGGTCGGATGAATCCTTTCTCAGCTAGTTCATCCAACTGCTTCTTCAATTCCTCCATCTCCTTCGGTCCCATACGGTACGGTGATTTAGATATCGGTCACGCTCCTGGCTTTAGGTCAATGAAAAATTCCACCTCCCTCCTTGGCGGCAACCCTGGAACGTCATCTCGAAATACTCCCTCGAACTCTCGCACCACAGGTATCTCACTGGTCTTAAGGGTCTCAGTCTCGCAGTCCCACACCTGACACAAGATCAGACTATCTCCTTTCCTCAAGATAGACTTAAGGGTATTGACGGAAATGAATTTTGACCCTAGGTTTGATTAGGTATCCCTTGTAAGACACCCTCACTCCCTTAGGTCCTCTCAAGGAAATCTTCTTTTGATGATAGTCAATAAAAGCTCGGTATTTCCCCAGCCAATCCATCCCCAAAATCACCTCAAAGCCCCCCAATGAAAATTCTATGAGGTCACAATGGAAAAATGCTTCCCCGATTTTGATGGGCACACTTCTATAAACTCTATTACAAGCCACAGACTCTCCTGAAGGTATGGTCACTGTGTCCACGACCAAATCAAAACTCTCAAATTCCAAGGCCCTAACATGCTCTCTAGACACAAAAGAATGGGCCCCGGAATCGAAATGTACAAAACTAGGTTTAGAGTTTACGAGAAAAGTACCGGTCACAACATGGGCATCATCTTTAGCCGCCTGCTTCCCCATGGCAAAAGTTTGCCACTGGATTTAGCCCCAATCTGGCTGATAGTAGATGTCCCAGCCTGCTGATTTCCTTCCGCCCCGGTCTTCTAGCTACTTCCACCTCCACTGTACTGATTTTGGTACGAACGGTTCTGATAATTGTTGTAATTCTTCTGATAATTGCTGCTGCCTCCAGACTTCGCACCCCCACCATAGCCTGACATGGGTGTACGGTACCCACTGCTACCATAAGATTGAGTGCGTGATCCATTGTATCCTGATGTCGGCGTACGATAACCTCCGGACTGGTTTCCCCCTGATGAGCGACACACCGCCTGCTTGTGTCCCGTCTTCCCATAGGCAAAGCAAACTATTCCTGTCAAACCACTACCAGAACCTCCACTCCTGTAGTTACTCCCACTCTGATTCCTCACACTACCAGAGGCACTGTTGTTGTTGGTGCTCTGCTTCTTCGACCCTGAACTTTCATTCACCACTTCACCTTTTCTCTTCTCAGATTTAGTCTTCTTGTCTTCCATGATCATTTCTGAAAGCCTCTCCGCCGCCCCAGCCCGTAGATAATTGTCCCGGACTGTGATGGGCGGAGCCGCAATAAGCCTCTTCTTGATATTTATGGTCAATCCCCTCTCAAACTTCATTACCTGCATCGCATCATCAAATCCCATTTCTCCCACATAACTCAACAACTGGATGAACTTCCGATAATAGACCTCCACTGTCATATCCCCCGTCATCCTGAAGGTATCGAACTCTTCTCTCAACTTACTTTTCTGAAATTCCGGTAGGAACACTTCATATAGGATCCTCTTGAACGCGATCCAAGCGACATAATCGGTCCCATCCTCTCTAGCTGCTTCACGAATTTCCCCTTTGTTTCCGGTCCACCAATCGCCGGCCATACCCCGAAGATAGTGGGCTGCTTGGTCAACCCCCAGTTCTTCAAGGCAGTCCACCAGTTCAAATAAGTTACTAAATTCCCGGCACCATGCTCCTAGCAAGTGAGGTTCCCCCTCCCTAGTGAATTGGGTAGGGTTATGCCTCGCAATGATAGTGCTCATCTTCGCGGAATCCATGCGTTTGGCCTTTAGGGCCTCATTCTCAGCTATCAATCGATCTAATTCCTCTTGGGTGATATTAGCAATATTATTTCTTCTCGGAGGCATCTCTCAAACTGAAGAAGGCAAAGTCAACCGTAAAGCTACTAAAAATGTTCCACGCGAAAACAGTTACCTAAACATGTATACGTAACGAATTAATAAACTTCCCGAACCCCCATAAATCAACTTACACTTACTATAAATAGTAACCTTCTACAAGTGGAAAGGTTCCAAAAATAGTAACTTTCCGAAATAGCAACTTTACTAACCCAATATATTAATAATAGTAAAACCATCCACTAAACCACCTAATGACAAAAATAATATTATTATAAATAATATAATAATAATAATATAATAATAATAATAATAATATAATAATAATTGTAGTAATTGTGGTAATCTATAGTTACGTTACCACGCAAACACCAACACTCAACCACCTCGCGACCCATCTCCACCCTAAACCCACGTTACTCCTCCACCCTACCGTCAGCCACCACGCCAGCAACCCCGACCAACCAGTGAGTTGAACCACGGTTGGTTCCAACACACACCCACACTCGACAACTCGCGTAAAAACAGGTCCGATCCACACCGTGTAACACCGTCACAACTACCTACGACCACCCTGCCTACAACCACCGGCGAGGTGAACCAAGGCCCCTACCAGGCCTGGTTCCACACCCAGCCACCGAACCCGACTAACCTACTCCCTGACGACAACACTAATAACTCCACACTACTCGAAAAACACCACCACCGCCACCCTCGACACCGGATTCCACGCAACGGTGGTACCACCGTGTCGACCTCCCCCGAGTCAACGGTGGTACCACCGTGTCGACCTCCCCCGAGTCAACGGTGGTACACCCCAGACATCCCTGTTCAATCGAAAACCCAAAATCCGATACAAGCAGGAAAACGAACACACCTATTTCCGACAACACTCCGACGGTGCACCACCGTGACGACCACTAAACCCTACCCCGACTACCACCAGCATATATGCACAATTATAAACTGATAACCAGACGTCGAAAACACAACTCTACACAAACACTACACACGACTGACATACCTGTCTCACGACTCGAATCGAGAAGCCCTAGACCGTCTTAAACCCGCCGTGCAAGGTCCCGTTCTCCTCTCTGATGTGGTGGCTGCAACGTGAGGTGCTGGTTTGTGTTTAGGTTAGGGTAGAATTAGGGTGGAGGTGCTTAAATATGACGGCATGAGGGGGAATGAGCGTGAGTGAGTTGAGGGTTTTATTATGTTGTGGGCTTATGACTAGCACGAATCACGAGGCCCACCGGTGTATGCAAAGGGTCTAGAGATCAAACCCCACTAACAGCATGTAACTAAGGTGTCATTCGATAATTTACTTATCGAATACCAACGTCACAAAGCTATTGACACGACAAATATAAACGTAAATACCGCGATAAAATATTCTAAATGTCCGGGGTATTACAAATCACCTCATCCCACAACAATACTTTATGCTTTTAATCAAACGCTTAATTTTTGTCAATACCGAAGAGGGAATGTTATCCCGAATTGGACGGAGCACTATCAAATTTGTCTATATGAGAAGTGGTAGGCAATTAAAACCGCTTCCCACCTTTAAGGTTGATATTGCTTGCCGCTTACTTTAATAATCACATTGCTTACTTTAATTGATTTCGTGTGCCGGACGTTGATAATCATTACTAGGATTTCCGACACACCCTGATTCTTGAGAAACGTGCTAGTAAGCGGTCCTTCACTACTACGAGACTTTGTGTTGCTTGCATTCTTGCCCTAGGGACGGGCAATACCACGATCCGGCAAAAGTATCACACAGTGACATTTGGTATCAGATCCCAGTCTTCGGGTGGGTTTTCGCAAGCTGCATTTGTTCCTCGTAATCGAGAAAATAGGCGAAGATATAGAGGATCGAGTGAGCGCCTTAGAGGAAAGGTTCGATAAGAACTTCTGAAGCTCGAGGCATCGTCATCCGAATGGGGGCGAGCCGGAGGAGTTGGAAAAGACAGTTAGTGGCCTCGAGTCGGCGACGAACGAGATGAATATCTGAACCCAAGTGATAGGTGACGCAATCCTTGACGATCAGGAGGAAGAAATCGCTCACCTTCATCGAAAGATCGAGGAGCTAAAGAAAACTTGTACCACGCTCATGAAAGTCGTGGCCAGCGACGCTAAATCTTTAGCGGGTTGTAACGTAAAGGCATTTCAACCTATACCTACGATAGGGCGAGGGATTTAAAAGTTGCTGATAGCTTTGTTTTCGATATGCAGCAATATTTTCGAGTAAGTTGGCTCGATGAATAAGAGAAAGTTGACACGACAAGTACTTGACGGGCGATGCCAAGATATGGCGGAGGGCTAAGTACAAGAAAATTGAAGCGGGTACGATCACAGTGACGTCATGGGCCGACTTCAAGAGGATTCTTAAGAACCACTTCTATCCGGAGAACACATAGTTTGTGTTACCACTTATTATTTCCATTTTTTAATTACTATTGTTATTCCAGTGTTACACGTGTTATTCTTTTTTTTTTGTCTTTTTTTCCTGTGACACGTATTACTCTAGTGTTATAATTCTTTTTTCCTCTTTTTCGTCAATTTTTTCTTTTTTTGTTACATGTGTTATTCTAGTATTATTTTTCTTTTTTGTCCATTTTTTCTTTTTTGTTACACGTGTTATTCCAATGTTATTTTTCTTTTTTTGTTTTGTTTTTTTCCTGTTATGTTGTTGGAGTGAGTGTCCTCAACAATAGTGCGTGCACGCTGATTTACCCCTAATAAGTTAAATCTCATATATGTATTAATGTTCATATTGAATAACGGATAAGATGACATTTTAATCGACTGATCATCATTTACCAGTAATGATTGAATTTAAATAGTTTGACATTATCATCATATGATGGTGGTGATCAGTTGATCTCTTTAGGTCACACCTATAGGACAATGCCCAAACTTTAAGTTAATAATTTGTATGGGATACGAATTTATTAAATTCCTTAAAATTGGACGAATTTAAATGAGAGAAATTGAGTCTCGGTATAATTTAATTATACGAGATTCAATTAGAAATAAATGTTATTCTTGAAGGGAACGATAAAAGTTATCATTTTAATAGTTGTCAGTTAATTACAATTGCAAACGAGATGTGGATTGTATTAACCTAATGTGAAACGTTAACAATTGATACTTAAGGGTTAAGTATTAATTTGTAATGTTGTATTTAAAATGTTTAGATGCAATTTTACTAGACATCACATTTTTATTTGTGATATGTCACATTTGTGACATAACACATTTTACAACTTTAAGTTAAAATTGGTCACATGTATGGTACATGTGAATCGTAAATGGAGTGTGCATTGATGGTCACTACAAGAATAACCTGAAATAGCGACTAAACAGGCGACCGCTCTGGTAGTCGCAAATTAGCGACCGAAAAAAAAAGCGGGCGACCGATATCGGTCGCTAAAATTAGCGACCAAAAGCTTATCCCCAACTTATCCTAAAAAATCCGCGCGAATCCGAGGGCGACCATAGCGCCATTTTAGCGACCGAAGGTGGTCCCTAATTTAGCGACCGAAATCAGTCGCTAAAATTGGCGACCGATTTCAGTCGCTAAATTAGCGACCGAAATCAATCGCTAAATTTGGCGACCGATTTCAGTCGCTAAATTTGGCGACCGATTTCAGTCGCTAAATTAGCGACTACTGTCGGTCGCTAACCCTCTGTTATATTTTTCGTCGCATCTTCTTCCTCCCGTCATTCCCCCCATTCTCTTAAAACAAAAAAAACCCCAAACCCCCTCCTCACCCGTTAACCACCGTGCCTCTACCGGAACACCGCAACGCCACCGGACCACCCAACACCGCCGTTCACCAACCTTATACTTGTTTTTCAGGTTTGTGTCGATTTAATAACTTTATTTATGTATTGAATCTCTTTATAGTATTATTGTAATTCACAATTGTTGTTAGTAATTAGATTATTAGGATGCTTTTAGTTAGTAATTAGATTATTAGGATGCTTTTTAGGATGCTTTTAGTTAGTTAATTAGGTTTCTTATTTTAGTTAGTAATTAGATTTCTAGGATGATTTTTGATGTTTATTATGTTTGTATGTGTAATTTAATTAGTATTTTCGGAAATTAGTTGATATTAGGGTTAGAAATTGGCAAAAATTGGGAAAAAATTGAGTGTTATTGTTAATGAGTGTTAGTATTGTTAGAAATTGGGAAAAAAAATTGTTGAATGTTATTATTCAAATTAGTATATTATTGTAAGTTATTGTGAATATTTTCCGTGGAAGAATTGAATGACTTATAATCAATTAAGCTACAATCGGTTGTAGATCTCTTCCTTGAGACACATGCCAAAAAGGGAAGGAAAGGGTACGTCTTCGCAAATTCAAGAGATCGCGAATTATATGTAAGTGCTATTGTATAAAGTATTTAAAAAATGATTTATAATCAATTAAGCTAAATATCGAAGATGATGTATTTATATATAAGTGTTATTGTATATCTTATTAATAATGTTTCATTTGGTAGGAATCATTTCTTGAACGAAAGAGGAAGAACCCTGACATCTCCGACAATCAACTTTGGTATGAACTAGTAGATGGTTTTCATAAAGGAGGAGTCTACGGGGCCGGTTCAGCAAAGAGCTTTTTTATGATCCACCGGTAAGAAGAGGGTCCTCCTCCCAGCACCAACCATATGTTCCTGGTTTGGTAAGTCACCTCCAAATGCAACTAGCTGAGAAGAATAGAAGGGACGCCGAAAGAGATGAAGAAATGAGAAGAATGAAAGAAGAGATGGATAAGATGTCTTCTTTTTTTGCAAATTGTAATAATGGTTGGCGTCCACAGGATATATAGGGATCCAAGAGATCCGAATTATGGAGGTGCGAGTGGGGCGGGAGCATCTTTTCCGGTGTCTTAGCTAGTGTCTCTTGTTTTTAGTGTTAGATGCGTCGGATAATTTTTATTTTCGTTAGACAAGCACTAGAATTTGGTACTTTGTAATCCGAAACAGTTTTATTTATTTAATTTTCAGAGGTTTGGCATCATTTGCGTTGTGCGCTGCTCTTGTTGGTTTTGCTTGCAGGTTTATAAGTGATAGCTACGGATTTGGCTAGGACAAAGCATGATTTTACTGCCAAAGACATGTACAATTAGCTACCGAACATGTAAAATTAGCGACCAATATCGGTCGCTAACCTTCTGTTTTTTTTCCATTAGCGACCAAATAGCGACTGATAGTGGTCGCTAAATTAGCGACCGACAACAGTAGCTAAATTAGCGACTGATTTTCAGTCGCTAAATTAGCGACTGATGTTGGTCGCTAATTTAGCCACTTATTTCAGTCGATAATTTAGCTACTGCTGTCGGTCGCTAATTTAAGGACCATCATTGGTCGCCCGTCTTATTTTTTTCAGTCGCTAAAAGCGACCATGCCTTGCGACTAAGGGCGGGCGACTGGTCTTGGTCGCTAAAATAGGAAGGGCGACTGAAAACGGTCGCTATTTTCAGTCGCAAATGGAAGTATCTGTTGTAGTGGGTTGTGTTTTGTGATTTTGCTCTAATTGAGAACTAGACCAAATCATGATTGTGTAAGGCTGTTATGTTTAGGCTTAAGAGGCTAGTCATATAGAAAAGAGAAAAAGAGAAATGACTCCCTTCCCCTACCTCTTGAATCGTGAAAAGGGAAGTAAGAGGCCCTCTCTAGTCTCTTCTTATTTATTCACCCATGCAACCATTACAACTAATCCTCTCTTGAAAAATTAGAATTAGAGAGTTGTTTATCTTTCTAAAATTTCCGTCCATCATCCTAAATAATATTAGTGTAGTGTTTTGTGTTTTATAAGGAAATTACTACTCACATATTAAGAATATTAGTAGTAGTAGATTGGACATTGTCTTGGGTGCAAACTAAGGAGGGTTCCTACACTTGGAGTCTTAGTTCATCCATTCTTTTAATAGCTAAAGAACGGTTTTCGAAGGAGTCCATACCGTGCCCTTTTTCCGAATCCTCAATGTAAAGTTTCGATTATCTTATTCTTGCATGCATAAGATCTACTATTAATTTTATGACTAAATTAATTTCACTCATATAAGATATGAGTTATAATTTGAAAATAAGATTTTCCAACATTTGTTACACGTGTTATTCTTATTTTTTTTGTCCTTTTTTTCTTTTTTGTTACACGTGTTATTCCAGTGTTATTTTGTTATACATGTTATTCTTCTTTTTTTTCCTTTTTATTTTCTTTCTTTGTTGCACGTGTTATTCTAGTGTTATTCTTCTTAATTGTCTTTTTACCACGTGCTACTTCCATGTTATTCTGATGTTATTGTGTTGTTATTCCGGTGTTATTGTACTGTTATTTTGGTGTTACTCTTATACTTTTTAAATTTTTAAAACTCTTATGTTATAACCGTCTTTTAAACATGAAAAACTGATAGTATGAGTGGAACACGACAACTACTGCTAGGAAAGCATGCGCTGCATCCCAGTAATTGTCAAACTTCTTCGACATCTGATACGTGTCGTTTGCGCATTCAAATTAACAATTTATAAAACCTATCTTAACCTCAAAAATAACAACATAATAAAGGATAAGTAAGGTCAATCCCATGGAGAGACTGGAAAAACTAACTAACTATTGAGTACTTTTATTTACTAACTTACATATATACCATTTATTTACATATTCACACTATTACAATATGTACGATTAGGGGGGGTTTGATTTGTGATATAAATGATAAACTAGTGGAACTAAAACTAAATGCGAAGGCATATACCCCATTAAGCTTATATCCTTATGGTAATTTTAGCTTGTGAACCGATTATTGTTTACGTCTAATCTCACGTATATTTATAGGTTAATTGCGGAACTCAAGATAACTCGAACTCCCTATCTTCTCTAAGATTACAATCGACCTGAATTAAGCCTAAACCGATTCTTAACTAACCGACCCATGTAAGTTTGTCACACCCTACTAAAGACCGGAATAAAAGCTTTATCGTACCAAGAAGACATCATTAACCCAAATTAACCCTTCAGCATCGTCACTACCTAAAGATTAACTGACCAAATTTTACTCCTAACTTAAATAACCCCAGTTTGCAGAGATTAAATTAATTTAGTCGCTACTCGAATTATGTGACTCAACTAAGTCTGAAGCACACAAATAGCAAGAGTATACAATGTCAGCCACAATAAGATAACAAATTACCGCTGAAAATCGCAACTGTCAATTAAGAACGAATAAAGTTTTGGATACAAATTACTGAAAGATTAACAATAAACATCCAACGGTTTTCAATACTAAAATTAATCAACGAAAATAAACTATAAATTGAGTATACGAGAGGTAGAGAGAACTTAATTTCTGCCCGGAATTTGTAGTCGGAACTTCGGATGTCGCACCTCAGGAACCGCCTCAAATTCGCCTTTACTCGATCGTGTGCTAAGACTCCGCCCAAGTACGGTCTCGTACTGCTCTCATGACCCAATAGGTCTCAATTTGTCACTCTATTTTGCACAATTTCTATGTAATATTTGGGTATTCGGCCTCCGAATCTCGCTTCAAGCATGGGTATTTATAGCTTGTACTAGGGAATTATACGGGATTAAATTGGGGAAGATTTGGATAGAATTTATGGATTAAAATATGGGAAAGATTGCATTTTATATGGACTGGAAATCCCATCTCGAATTTCCTGGCTTTTGTGGATGTTTCTTCAGTTCTCTTTTAATTAATCAATTTTGTTATTGTTTTGTCAAAGTAAAACCCAAGGCACGTACACACTTCTAGGTCCACAATTTATGGACTTTTCTTTCGTTTCGGGTTTGCTTGAAATATCCGTTAATTACTCAGTCCACGTACACTTCGGCTCGTTCCATTGTATATTATTTGTCCATTCTCTTCCGTCTTGCAGGCCCGTCTCTAAGGCTGTGCAGCCCGTGCGACAGCACAGGGCCCCCAATTTCGGAGGGCCCAATAACGTGTTATATTGTACATATAGGTAGAAGTGTGACAAAAGAGTAGCATATGAACACTTGTCTAGTGGTTAAAAACATACATTTGTGTAAAACATTGCGGGTTCGAATCCCAGTCAGCCATTTTTTAAATTTTCTTTTTATTAAGCCTTTATGTTAAAATCACCTCGAGTTTTACACGTTTGAAAGTTATCAGAACCTTTTATTTTTCTCGCGTATCACATAAAAATAGTTTTTATTTATATTATTGCATATATTTCATCCATTTAAATTAGTCAAAAATATCCATTTGACAAGCAAATATATATTCATTTTTTTGCCAGTTTAATCTTAAATTTTAACTTTAAATAATTTATTATTGTGTTATAATACATAATACCGTTTTAATAACGATTTTACATTAAAACGAAAAAATTATAAAGAAGGGCCCCATTCTAAACTTCGCACAGGGCCACCAAAATCTCGGAGACGGCCCTGCCGTCTTGTAATCTGGTACTCCCTCCATTCATATCCACTTTGCACCTATTCCATTTCGGTCCATTCGAATCCACTTTGCACCTTTCCTTATTTGGTTGTACTTTTAATACTATAATACTATAAAAACACTATTAAGGCCCACTTTTTCAACACAATACTACACTTTACACCTATTTGTTGTACTTTTATTAATATTTTAACAATGCGTAAAAACCCGTGCATAAAGCAAATGTACCAAGTGGAAATGAATGGAGGGAGTATATCAAAACATACTAATTAAGCCCATTTGTATTTAAAATAATAACATACTTATTAATTTCCTTTAAAAAGTACACATGCTCCGTGAATCCATGAATTATGCACATTGTTAGAGTTTGAGGTAAAAGGGAACTCATAATTAATTGACCTAATCTGAAAAGAATAATAATTGAATGATTTTAAATATGGATAAATTATGGTTTGAAATTAATTTACTAAACTAAATTATAATGTGAAACAATAACTAAATTTACTTATACAATTATACAATTAATTAATAATTAATATTTAATTTCCTAATTATACAAATGATTTCCTAAACATATTGAATAATAAATAATAACTCCCGTGCAAAATTTCCAAAACTAAAACCGTGCAAATCTTTCAAACCTGCAGATATTATAATCAGAATTTTATAATAGTCAAATCGTGCAAATTAGTTTAGAAACAACCAATATCATATATTTAGAAAATATATTAGGATAAACAAATCGTGCTTTGTTTAGAAAATATATAAAGATGAACAAATCTCTCATCATTCACCATTAACAAATATTAACAAATACCTTAAGCAACCAGAATTGTGTTATTGTATAAATTTAGATGATTAATATTGTTTTTTCATTTTTTTGTCTTTTAACTATTAAATATATAGGTCGGATTAATTTCATCCGACTCGGTTTATATATTAATGTATGCGCCTTAATTTATGCGAGCGCATTTTAGTTTTATTCTAACACGATTTTTCACATAACGCAATGTAATTTTTAAAATAAAAGTATTTGTATTTATTTAATATTATTAACAATATTAATTTCATATTATTAAAGTACTAAAATAATCAATTTCTTTATTTTTATATTAATTTCATATTTTAAAATTCTAAAATAATTAATTTATTTATCTTTTAATTATTAAAAATATTAATTTCATATTATTAAAGTTCTAAAATAATTGATTTATTTCTCTTTATATTATTAACAATATTAATTTAAATTACTCAAAACAGACCCGTGAAGTTCACGGGTTACAACCTAGTTGTTTTGTCAAAGTAAAACCCAAGGCACATACACACTTCTAGTTCCACAATTTCTGGACTTTTCTTTCGTTTCGGGTTTTCTTGAAATATCCGGTAATTACTCGGTTCACGTACACTTCGATTCGTTCCATTGTATATTAAGCGCGTCATTTCGTCCATTCTCTTCTGTCTTGTAATCTAATATATCAAAACATACTAATTAAGCCCATTTGTATTTAAAATAATAATATCAGTAATTAAATATCAATATTAAAAATATATAATAATATATCTCAAATAACGTGAAAGACGAACGTAAAAACAAAAAGATAAGAGTTGTATATATGAATAAATATCGTCTTATCAACATCCTTAATGTCATCTCTTTAATCTCCTAATGTAGACTATTATGGGGCTTATTTATACGGGGGGGTGTTTGGTTGGCAATATATGGAATGGATTCAGTCCATTCCATTGTTTTGTTGAGGTGATTGGGAATGGAGTTAGATACCCAATGTATTCTAACTCCACCCTAACCCCTTGCAATCTCATAAGGTCATACCCACCATGCTCACTTTGATTCTAACTCCATTCTTTTCTTCTATCACTTATGATAAACCAAACAAGATTAGACAAGTATGAATTTAGAACCCCATACCACCCTACTGTTGGAGTAAGTGTCCTCCACAATAGTGTGATCACGTCAATGATATAAATCATTGACAAATCTCTATAAAAGAATATTCATGGGATGATTCTTTATCATAGTCAACTGGTCAACATTAATCGATAATGATTGACTTGCTAGAGTTTGACATTACTGTCGTAATGACGGTGGTGGCCAGTTGATCCCTTTAGGTCACACCTATAGGACAACTCTCTTAATGATAAATGAAATAACTGTATATTGATACGAGTTAGTTCATTTCTAGTTCATAATTATGTGAGGAGAAAATTTAGAATAAGATTATAAATTAAAATATTTTAGTGATCGTAATGTCATCATTAATATTTATATGTTTATGAAACGTAAATTTGCTCGGATGAATTATTATAAACTACAATTGTTGTAGTATCAAAGCATGATTAATTATATGTAAGTAATTATTTTAATTACTACTAATTTTACGAATAAAGTGTTTAAATAGTTGAACTACAAATTTCGTAAAATAATATGATCGATGTAATTGATCCATATCATATTAACAAGTATTGTGTATAGGTCCATTTCGGTTAAATGGACCGTGTGACATACACATATACACAACATTACACATTATAAGATAAAGTAAGGAACATCTAAAAACATCTAATAAATGCATGAGGTTGAGTGGGAGACATGGGTGTGTTTTGCGGTACCCATCCATTGGGCACCCTACCCCATGGCTCACGGCTCACTTGAGAAGAACAAAAGATGTTCTTACTCTTGTGTGGCATTCATTCTAGCATTGGCATTAGGGTCTGGTAGAGAGAAAAGAAAAGTAAATTGCTCTCTTGCTCATCTCCAAAAACCGAGCACCTCCCTCAATAATTCTATTTTGATACTAGTATTTTGTATTAGATTTCTAGCAAAATAAATACAAAATATATTAAGTGTAGTGTGTCTTGGTGCATATCTTTTGGAGGTCATCTCTTTGAAGGATAAAGAGGATCATTCCCGTGTTGATTAGCTCAAGAACAAGTGAAGAAGGAGTCTTCACTGGTGCCCTTAATAACCGAGTATTGCATTAATTGTAAGGGTGAACGATTTTCTCCCTTAATCTCGTTTATTTTAAGTTCAGCATGCATAAGTTCTTAAGGTTATAAGATTAACAAATTAGTATGACTATAATAAGGTTTAAAACCTAACAATTGGTATCAGAGCAAAGGTTGTTTGCATGCTTAATCAGTTATTGTTTTTCCGAGTTTTGAGACTTAAAATAAAACTTTTATTTTCGAGATCTATAAGATATATCAGTCGACATTTTTGCATGCTATATAATCTGGTCCTAAAATTAATTTAGGTTATTTTGGTAATTTATGGGATTTATATTGTTCATTATATAAATTTTAATCATTTTTATGCATTTTAAGGGTAAAATCGTTGAAAATGGTTAAATATAAATAGAAAAATTTTCTGACCTTGAATTTTTCATATGACCTCACATGCATATTTTACTTATTGTATGTAAAATTTGGTACAAAATCAAGTTGTATAGCCTGTTTTACGATTTTATTTGATAAAAACCGTATTTAGAGGCATTTTTTTGGTTAATAATATATTGATATTTCGAGTTAAATCTCGAAAATTTTAACCAAAATTTTTTGACATTATAAATATTAAAGTAATATTTCAGAATGTTCAAGAAATTAAAATCCAAATTTCGAAAATTATTTTAATTTATTTGGATTAATTACGTAAAAGTTATGTATTCCAAGGCCTAATAGAACAATAATAATAATAATAATTAAAGGGTTAATTATAATCAAAGTTATTAATGACTAATTTTGAATCCTAAAATGTGTTAGGATATTATTTAGAACATAAATTAATTTATTTTTTAATTTATGCATTTTTAAAGGGTTAAAATTTGCAAAATCCCATAAGACCGGTTTATTTTTGACCTAATAAATAATTAGGGCGATTTGGCATTAATATGAACATATTATATCATAATTATATTGCTGCGTTTTTAGTATGAATGTCATATTTTATTTTATAATTTTGAATTATGTAATTTATTCTAGTATGGCCTTAGATAATCGGTAATTCCCGTAATGTAAGGGGTTATTGATTCGGTTGTAATTTGTGATCTCGTATCACTTTGTTGTATTTATTTCTGTTTTATATTGTATAGAGTAGATAGAAAATAAAATTGTAATATTTGTAATTCGGAGTTCCCAAGGCGTTGCATTACCGGAAGGAGTCCAAGACGGTGTTCCTCAAGATGTGTGCCGAGAAGCCCTAGGGACCAAGGAGTTGGTTTCCGAATTGTATTTTGTTTATTTGATTTTCTTTTAGGAAAGGCCATACTAGGAATTATTTATTTCTCTTTGCATTTGTTTTAATATGTTGCATGCATAGCCAAATCGCCATTAACATGACATGCATATCGAGTTTCGAGTATTCAACGTATCATTTTATTATCGATAATTCACCGAATTAGTTCACTTAAAAGGAGATAGATAATAATTGATAAGATCTCTTACGTATTAAATATTGAGACTTAGCCTTACCAAAGAAAAGAACTCATGAATCCCTTCTTCACAAGGATGTGGGCTCGGCTACACCGGGGTACTAAACTTGTTACGTTGGGTAAGTGGGGTAATAAGATTACACTCGTAGTATTTGGTTGATCTCAACGAAGGTATTCGTAACCGTAGTTGCAATAAGTTCGGGCTAAAGATAGAAATTAATATAATTTTATCGACCGAGAATTCTAATGTAGAATCGATTAAATGTTAATCCACCGAATTATGTTAACAAGGGATGAATCGGCTATACCGTGCCCGAGTTGATATGGATTTGGATCTCGGGATCATTTGCTTAATTGTCTAAGAGATCATTAAGTGAATGCTAAAGCTTGTTTTAATATGTTTGACAAGTATTTAAAATGATGAACATTAATTTTTCCTTCATTTCCGTTTTTGTAGTTACTTAACCGCAATGGATTCATTCAACCCTATCACTATTGATTCTTGTCATAATGTTTTTGACGATATTTGCAACCAAAACAACATTGATACTACTAGAGAAGTTGATTTCGGAACGGGTTCGGATGGCAATGTTAACTTTATCACTTCTCTCCCACCTCCCAAAGGCCCACTTCTTGACACAGCTTATATTGAAGAGCTAAACGAAGAATTGGATGCCTTATACTTGAAAGAAAGAGCTTATGATGAAGCTAGTGTGTAATACCCCGTATTTTAGCCTCGGTCAACCACAGTCAAACCGTATTTGATACAAGTATTTCAAATGGAATGTTTATAAGATATTTTACGAAAACTATTATTATTTTATAAATCGTATTTCTACGATTATTTCGTATTGCATAATCTTTTTATATTTGATAATTGTTTCATAAAATGACATTTCTTTCGTATTTATTTATTTTGATAATATATTTATTTATTCCTCAAATATACTTCTTTTATTATTTTTATATAAGTGCTAATAATTTTATATCCTTACAAATTATTTAATTAATAATTATTAATACTAAAGGTCATAATTTAATTATTATAAATAATTTATGCGTACTCGTTTATTTTAAGTTAAGAGTCGGGAATGGGTAATATAATCCTTGGAATGCGTGATGGATGTAACATCCCGTATTTTCGAAAAATCTAATTGAAGCGATTTAAATTATTTTAAGTAATAAAATAATAATTTAATAATTTATTGCGAAAGGTTTTAATATAATTAGTAAGATCCGTCTTAAGAACCTCCTTAAGTCCTTAAGACGAATACAAACTTGGTAAACTTAAACTCATATCTTATATATCCGTTCAAGTGTCCGACCCACTTAATTGACTTGGAAAGGACAACCCATAAACCCCTTATAAACCCCCTTAGTCGACATTTTGTCCTCCATCCTCAAACATTTCACTGTAAAGTAATTCTCACAAAAACCTCCATTGTTAACATCTTCTTTTGAGCTTTTCTCCATCATCCGTTAACCAAATCGAGGTAACAATAACATTTTCGGAATCCT
This sequence comes from Silene conica, assembly GCA_029255685.2. Classification (NCBI taxonomy): domain Eukaryota; kingdom Viridiplantae; phylum Streptophyta; class Magnoliopsida; order Caryophyllales; family Caryophyllaceae; genus Silene; species Silene conica. The sequence continues at coordinate 29,878,809 of CM055317.2, read as the reverse complement.
CATTCGATTTCCAAGCCATCTATCACTTTCATTTTGTAAATCGTTAACTTCGAAAATGGGGTTGTTTTCCTTGAATTCCGTTTTGAGTCCTTAAAACCGTTTTTTTATGTTTGTAGGTGAGGGCTTAGACAATCCAGAGGTTGATAGCTACTTGGTTGAGGAGGATCTTTAGCCGGAATCGCTTGAAAGGTTACGATAATGAGAAACTCGGCCTTTATGTGTATATTAGCAAGTTTGTTGTGTTATTATGTTAAGCTTCTGATTTTGTTGAAGTATAATGCTTAAAGGACTTAGTAACATGATTAGGAATGCTTTGTTGTGATGATTTCATGCTTGTGGATGTTCATATGCTCATATGTTGTTTTTCTGAAATTTACACATTTTGCGACGGATACTTGATATAATCATTTGAGGATTGTTATGGGATTTGTATGCTGATAAGATAGTAGTATTGGATGTTTATAATGTTGGGCAAATCATACTTGTAGTGATTATTGAAGATTTTTTGTCGATTTATGAAATTTAGCATTGGCTGGAAAATGGCGAATTTCGTTACAGGCTCTCTGAGCCGGTCGACCGACCGGCCGCCGGTCGACCGGCTGAGAGTGCGTCTTGTGTTTTTGCGATTTTTGAAGTTTTTGGCATTTGGACTGCCAGCCGGCCGACCGGCTGCCTGCCGACCGGCTGGTAGTCTCTTGTGTTGTGTTTTGTTTTGCGAAAAACATAGGAAGAAGGGGAGCCCAGTCGGCAGACCGGCCGCCTGCCAGCCGGCTGGGAGTGCATGTGGGATGGTTTACGAATTAGAGAAGGCTAGGGAAATGGAGTCCCAGCCGGCCGACCGGCTGCCTGCCGACCGGCTGGGAGTCCTTGTGTGATTTTGTTTTCGAAAAGGAAGGAAGGCTGAGAGGGTTGCCAGCCGGCCGACCGGCTGCCTGCCGACCGGCTGGGGACCCCTGTAAGCTATTTTTGAAATTGTAATTTAGTCATAACTTTCAAACGGTTAATCGGTTTTGATTGAAACTTGTTCCTTGCATCTTTGATATTTATCTGAGGTTCCCGGAGGACGGGCGACATTATATTGGGTTCGGGAATGGAGTGAGGATAGAGACCCCCCGGTCGGGTAACCGAAAGGGAAACCGGCTCTACCTCGTCTTAGTTCCCGGGATCAATTAAGTGTCGATTAGTGGTTTAAGAAGTTAGAACTATAGGTTAGTTTCTATCTTTGGATATTAATGGTTAAGTTGGATGTCGCGTGATGGGATATGTGTTAAGCTCACCTCTGGACCCATTACGTGTTTTGTATGTCGCGTGACGGGATATTTGTTAAGCTCACCTCTAGACCCGTTACGTGTTTTGCTTGTGGCGTGTCAGGATATGTGTTAAGCTCACCTCTGGACCCAATACTTGTTTGTAGCATTGGGATATGTGTTAAGCTCACCTCTGGACCCTTTGCTTTTGGATGATTAGGGATATGTGTTAAGCTCACCTCTGGACCCTTTTCTTGATTTCTCAAGTATAAGGATATGTGTTAAGGTCACCTCTAGACCCTTTACTTGATTTGTTTGGTAGTTGGGATATGTGTTAAGTTCACCTCTGGACCCATTGCCAGTGCTTATGTTATATCTGCTTGCCTAGGTTGGTACAGTGTCAAATAAGCATGATGAAGTTGATGTTTATATTGTTTGAGATATAGTTTGTTCATCCAAGGCATTGGATGACTCTATGATCAGTTTCATAAATAGTTGGATTGAAAGACCCCCCGACTGGGTAACCAGTAGGGAAACCGGCTCTCCTTCCTAACGGTTTATGAAGTTGGTTGAGAGCCGTGTATTAGAGTTTGCATGATATATGAGAACAGTTGATGAGTTGTTTATGCTTCACATGTTGATATATGTTGGAGTATTCTGTATTGTTTTATGTGTTACGTGTTGTCACAAAAGGTGGCTAGGAGAACTCTAGTCACTCCCCACTGATTGTGGCGTACATGTTTTCATGTATGTAGGTACATGCAGGTTGGAGCAGGGTTACGAGAGGGCTAGCGAGTGATGATCCTGTTGTCATCATATGACTTACCTTTACATCGCCTAGCTAGACTCTTAGACTTTTGATACATTTGTTTTGGTGCCTGTAGGGATGTTCCATCCCAGGCTGATGTACGTATTTGTTTTTGAGACTTAGAACTGTTACTTATCTATTTTGGTTATTTCAGTTTCTGTTTCAGTTTAAGACTTCTCGCATGTTGTTTACTTTAAAAAGTTTTAATTCCGCTGCATTTTTAGTACTTTTTATGTTTATATTTCCGTTTTCGCGAGGGGTTTTACAGTTGGTATCAGAGCATTATTGCTCCCGACGCACTCATGTGACCCCCAACCTTAACTTGACCAAATAAATAAATAATGAATGAGAGATGGGTAGATCTAAGGACTTATATTGTAGTCTATTTGTGATTGTTAATTGTTAAGCTAATACTTGTTTTCTCTTTTGAAGGATGGTGAGACCTACGGCTGCTGATAACATTATGCTGCAAGCAATTCATCATTTGCTTGAGACTCAGAGACAGCAAGCGGGGAATGTTCCACCTCCTCCACCGCCAGGCAACGAGGCTAATCGTCCTGGTAGTTTCTCATGGATAGCTTCGCAGATGTCCCGTAGCCACGTGAAGACTTATGGTGGCGAGGTTGATTCGGTAGCTCTTACCGAGTGGTTCAGAGAGATGGAAAAGAGCTTCACTATGTATTCGGTGGGTAGAGAGGATAGAGTGCGGCTAGCCACTCACTTTCTTACCCTTGAGGCCGATAGGTGGTCGGCGTTGACAGGACCTACTTTCACTCTTGATCCTTTGTTCGATTGGGAGGCTTTTAAGGATAAGCTCGAGACGAGGTTTTATCCTAAAGAGCTCAGATCACAGCGACTCAAAGAATTCATGGATTTAAAGCAAGGCAAGATGTCAGTTCAGGAGTTCACAGACCGATTCAACCAACTTGCTCACTTCGCATCGAGATTTGTCAGAGATGAGGCCGAGAGAGTCTACTTTTACCGTGGCAAGCTAGGACCACGCATCGAGAGCATGGTTCGTCGTGACTCGACTTCTTTTGTGGAGGTGTATGATGATGCTATTTGGGCCGAGAGTTTTGTTCGTGCCATAGATGCTGAGACCCGAGCTGCTACTTCTAGTGTGACTCCTCACCAGAGATCAGTGTACCAGGGGAAGAGACCATTTGTTCCTTCTACTTCTTCGCCTTCTTCTCAGAAGAAGCGGTTTGAGAGGTTCTCTGCTCCGGTTGCTAAGACCACATTTCACACCGACACATCTCCTAGTGTTTGCCCCCGTTGTGGTAAACCATCTCATCCGGGTTTTGACTGTTTCAAGAATGCCTATAAGTGTTTCACTTGTAATGGATATGGGCATCGATCGTATGAGTGTCCTGAGAGGAACACCGCTCTTGGCAAGGCTGCCACTGCTGCTGCAACGACTAGAGGAGGAAAGCCGAAAGGGAAGATCTTTGTGATGACTAGGGCTGAGGCTGAGGCTCATCCAGACATTGTTGCCGGTATCTTTTCTGTTCTTGGCGCTGAGTGCCTTATTTTGTTCGATAGTGGAGCTTCTCTTTCTTTTATATCGACTCAGTTCGCAGACCGTTTAGCTCTTGAGTCTTCATTGGTTGAGGAGACTTCCATTTCCTTACCTTCTGGAGACGTGTTTTCCTGCTCTTCGTCCCATAGGGATGTTCCTATTATTATTGGTCAAGCCACATTTCCAGCGGACTTACTGAGATTTCCTCTCGAGGAGTTTGACATTATCCTCGGTATGGATTGGTTATCGCGATACCATGCTCGCTTCGAGTGTCGCGACCAGAAAATCTGTTTGAGGAGTTCTTCAGGAGTTCGTGTTTCCTATAGGGGAACTCGCCCTCAAAGGGGTGTTCGTGTAATCTCTTCAATGAAAGCATCTCATCTTCTTAGGAAGGGTTCTCAAGCCTTCCTGTGTGTTGTTTCAGCTGTAAAGCCATCGCTACCGAAGCTTGAGGATGTAGCCATTGTTCGTGAGTACCCAGATGTTTTCCCAGAGGACTTGCCAGGGATACCGCCAGAGAAAGATGTGGAGTTTACTATTGAGCTTATTCCAGGTACCGGACCGATTTACAAAGCTCCTTACCGTATGGCTCCGCCAGAGTTGAAAGAGTTGAAGCAGCAATTGGAAGTGATGATCGAGAAAGGGTTCATTAGACCGAGTGCTTCTCCGTGGGGTGCTCCCGTTTAGTTCGTTAAGAAGAAAGATGGTTCCATGAGACTTTGCATTGATTATAGAGAACTGAACCGAGTGACCGTGAAGAACAGATATCCTTTGCCTAGGATAGATTACTTGTTCGATCAGTTGAGAGGTGCTTCGAGGTTTTCTAAGATTGATCTTCGATCGGGTTATCATCAGATTCCAGTGAGAGAGGTTGATATTGCGAAGACTGCTTTTCGTACCATATATGGGCATTTTGAGTTCGTGGTTATGCCTTTTGGGTTGACTAATGCACCTGCTATCTTCATGGATCAGATGAACCGTACCTTTAGTGAGTATCTTGACACTTGTGTTGTGGTGTTTATTGATGATATCCTCATTTACTCTAAGACCGATGAGGAGCATGCTGAGCATCTTAGATTGATTCTTGGGATTTTGGGTCGACAGAAGTGGTTCGCGAAGTTCTCTAAGTGTGAGTTTTGGCTTTCTAAGGTTGCATTTCTTGGACATGTGATATCTAGTGAGGGAGTTATGGTTGATCCCGCGAAGATTGAGGCCGTTGTTGATTGGGAGAGTCCAAAAGATGTTGGAGAGATCCGTAGTTTCCTTGGATTGGCTGGTTATTATCGTAGATTTGTTGAGGATTTCTCTAGATTAGCTCGCCCGATGACTCAGTTACTGAAGAAAGAAGCTAAGTTCGTGTGGACCGACAAGTGCGAGAGTTCTTTCCAGGAGTTGAAGACCAGATTGACTTCCGCCCCCGTGTTAGCTTTGCCAGAGATTGGAGTGAACTTTGATGTGTATTGTGATGCTTCGATGTTAGGACTTGGATGCGTACTGATGCAGAGTGGTAAGGTTGAAGAGTCTATTGACCTAAATATACTCAAGAAGGGGGGGGTTGAATTGAGTATGCCAACTTTTTCGATTCTTCTTCGATGTGAGTTGTTGTGACGAAGTAATAGCAAGTAACGAGTAAGAACAATAAAATAAAGGAGACACGATCTTTTGAAGTGGTTCAGTTTCACAAATCGAAACCTACGTCCACTTTTCTCGATTAATAAAATTAGTACCTTCTCCGGATTACAATTTTATCAACCCACTCGTGCGACTTTGATGTTAGTCACAACTCAATCTAGATACCGTTAAATATCTAGCTACGACAAGTACCGTTAAATACTTGCTTACAATGAGTACCGCTAAATACTCGAATCTATCTTAAGTAAGTAAGATAAACTTTTAACAACTTCTTATATTTGATGATCTTGAATGTATGAAAATATTCCTCAATGCTTGTAGTCTTGATTACGAGATTTGACAATGATTAGCACGAATATCGAGACGCGTGAGAGACTACGTCCGTTTTTTTTTTCTTTCTCGATTTGCGTGAGGCTGCTTGTGTTTCGTTGAAGTCTTAGGCGTGTGACATTGATGTATATATATAGTAATTTAGACCTAGGTTAAATCCTAGATAGTTTAGGAACATTACTTTATCTAGAATACTAATTCTAGGTAATATTTAAAACTTAATCTTATATGAATTAGGAAAGGACTCTAATAGAATAATATTAAATTAAGACATAAGATAATATTTCCATAATCCTATTTGATTTAGGAAACATCCTTATACCATAAAATATAGAATCCTACTTTGAATCAAATCCTAATTCTTGTCAATAATATAATAAATTATATTCTTAATCAAATCCTAGTCAATCTTTAAGTAGATTAAATAAACAAGTTTATTTATTTAATTAACCATAAAGATAATATGAAACGTATTAGGGTTCGTACAAAAAGAAACGTGTAGCACGCCTCTCTATGCACGATTCCCAACGTACATAACACGTTCTTCGAGACATATTTCTCGAAGTGCGTTTCTCTAGGAATTGAACTTTGACAATAACGGTTAAAATAAAATCCTTAGCATTTTAGAATTAATATTTACCTCATAAGATAAATACTTTAATTCTTGTTAACTAAAGAATATTTCTATTTTAAAACCGTTTATAAGATTACTAAATTAAGATATAATAATATATTAATAGCACGCATAAATCTTTACGCTTTGATTTACTTCACGCAAATCTCATTTCTTCGATAGTTATAGGAATGATCCATAACTTAAAAACTCTTGATATTGTAATGAAGCTTTTATCTTGTAAATCTTCAAAAAGACTTGACACTTGACATGAGCTTGATCGTTCTTGCAATCTTCGATTGAATTATACTTTACTAAACTACGATCTTTGCTCTATAATTAACTGTACACTTAAACGCACGATTACACGTATATGCATATAAACCATAATTATCTTAGACTTGTCATTATTAAAACATAAAACAATATATTACATATTTAGAATATATTACTCAACAAATTCCCCCTTTTTAATGATGGCAAGTCTTTCCTAGAACCGTGTCTAAGTGTAACGTAATAACGTTCCCCCTCAACATAATATTGGTCTTTTATAATATAGATCAACTAGGGTTTCTATCTTTAAATAAAACCAATTTCTTAAAGAACTATGAGAGACAATACGTTACGACAAGGAGCAATCTTAGGCAAATTCATAATCTAGGTCGCTTTCTTTTCCCCCTCTTGACATCATTGAAAAGACGGAAACAAAGACATAAAACGACTAGAATGATATAATACGAAACAAACCTAAGCATGCGATTCTAAATTAAATACACAAACGTAATTAAAATCAAGCAAACACGAAATACGAACGAGAAATACGACACACAACCAAATACTAGAAAGCCGATGGGCCGAATATGTAAAATAAAACCACATGGGCCGAATGTGTCGGATAAGAGCCTAATGGACCGAATAGTTTGTAGATAAAAAAAAAGTCATGGGCCAAAAGGTTAAATAAACCAAGGAAAGAAAAATAAGTAGAAGAGGCTGGAATGGGTTTGCAAAAAGAAGTGGGTCAGAAACCGGGTACCCATGTCGTACCACACCCAAAACAGAGTCCAGCAACAATCAAACTTTCCCAAAACCCAGCAAAAGTACGAACATCTTAAAACAACATTCAAGCTTCTTTAGGATGGTGAATGATGTGAGGATTAACAAACTCTGGCCTCGTATGATATTCCAATGTCGAGAGGCGATCTAAACAACTACCAATATTCCTTCCATGCGTATCAATGGTTCTTTCAAAGTTAATAATTTCAAGTGATAGAGCCTTGACGGCTTTTAAACACTGCGCACCATTCTCACGCAATAAACGATTATCACGCACCAACGCACCACCTTGACTCGTCCAAAACTGATGACGCTCACCGACATGTAACACTTTATCACGAAGTTCCCGGATATCATGACTTAGCTTTTCAAGAACTCCGTCCACCTCGTTCATCCACTCACGTAAATCAGTTCGGAGTCACGAGCCTGCTCTGCTTTCGGATTTTGTAAACCAGATACTAACACAAACAACTTATCGAATTTCCCTTCCAATCCATCGACATTACTCTACCTTCGTCACCACCATTATTTCGCCCAAACAACAGTTCACGCTCATCTAACAAGATTCCCATCAACTTCATTAGTTTATCACACATCGTTCCCCTTTTTTTCATTCTAGCACAATCAAGAACTTCCTCTTTTATCATTCTGCCATTACCGACTTCCCCTTGTCCACTTTACGACGTTTGCTAGGTTCTGATTTGGGTACAGACATAGACACGGGTTTTGGTGATGGCGGAGGTGAAGGATAGGGTGATGGTGGGGGAGGAGATATGTTCTTTTTCCTTAGTGATCGACGAGCGGCCCTGGGAGGCTTTGTCGTCAAGGTTGATGGTGTTTCAATGGTTATTTGTTTTCTTGGATTCTTGGTTTTAGAGGGAAACGGTTTATGGTGTGATTTGTGTGGTAAAGGATGAGGTGTCATGTGGAGTAAGTAGGAGGTAAGTAATATTAGGTAAAACCGTAGCTTATTTTGATTTTGTCGGTTACGTAAGTTTGGTAACTTGATTGGTACGGGTTTATTATAAGTTACGTATTTGAGATACGTAACTATGCTTATATATTTATATATATATTATGAATATAATATTGTGGGCATAAATTATTAATATGTGAATATTATTATTTTGACCTGAGAAATTGGTTGTGTACGTTCGTATAACACGTAGCATGAAATAATCAAAATTTGAGCATCTAATAAAAAATAACATACATAGGCATGCAGCGGAATATACGGACACAGTCATATAATTCAGTCTTTTCATAGTCAATCATTGGGTTATTTTCAGCTCTTAAGATTGATTAGGTGCCACCGATTAAACCAATTTCCAATCGTAAAGTCTCAAATCGTTCCCTAGCCAAAGGTTTAGTAAAAATATCCGCCCATTGTTTTTCCGTACTACAAAATTCCAACTTAATGTTTTTCTTTTCTACATGGTCACGTAAGAAGTGATGTCTAATCTCTATGTGTTTTGTTCTCGAGTGCTGAGCCGGGTTTTTAGATATTATAATAGCACTCGTATTATCACATAATATAGGTACACACCCCACGTCAATACCATAATCAAGTAACTGCTGTTTTAACCATAGTAATTGGGAACATACCAGTGCGGCTGCAATATATTCTGCTTCTGCGGTTGACAAGGCGACTGAATTTTGTTTCTTGGATGCCCAAGATATAATACATGGTCCAACGAAAGTCGCAAGTCCAGAAGTACTTTTCCTGTCTAAAGAACAACCTGCATAATCCGCATCTGAATATCCTACTAGGTTAAAATTACAGTCCATAGGATACCATAGATATAATTTTGATGTTCCAATTAGGTATCTTAAAATTCTTTTAACTGCAATCATATGTGATTCTTTTGGTGCAGATTGGAACCGAGCACAGACGCAGACACTAAACATTATATCTGGACGACTTGCAGTAAGATAAAGAAGTGAGCCGATCATACCTCTATAAGTAGTTTCATCTACTGACTTACCGTCCTCGTCTTTGGTGAGTTTCTTATCTGTTACCATTGGAGTAGGCATAGGATGAGAGGATTCCATTCCGAATTTCTTTATTAACTCTTTGACGTATTTTTGTTGATGAACTTTAATACCCTCGTTCGATTGTTGAATTTGTAGACCAAGGAAGAATTTTAATTCTCCCATCATGCTCATCTCAAATTCGGATGTCATCAACTCTGAGAAATATTGGCACAACTTTTTGTTGGTTGAGCCAAATATAATATCGTCAACGTAGATCTGGACAACTAGTAGATCGGAGTTTTTACTTTTTAGAAATAGTGTCTTATCTACTGATCCTCTCTTGAATCCGCTTTCCAATAGAAATTTTGATAGTCTGTCGTACCATGCTCGAGGGGCCTGTTTCAGCCCGTAGAGAGCTTTGTCCAATCTGTACACATGATCCTTGAGTTTGCTGTCGGGAAATCCAGGAGGTTGTTCGACATAGACTTCCTCCTGAAGATATCCGTTAAGGAATGCAGTTTTAACATCCATTTGAAATAATTTCATTCCTTTATGTGCAGCAAATGCTATGAGCAAGCGAATCGCTTCAAGGCGAGCAACAGGAGCAAAAGTTTCGTCATAATCGATCCCTTCCTGTTGGTTGTATCCTTGAACGACCAATCTTGCTTTATTACGAACGATGACTCCAGAGTCATCTAATTTATTTCTGAATACCCATCTTGTTCCAATTACTGATCTATCTTTAGGACGAGGAACAAGATGCCATACTTTATTCCTTTCGAATTGTTGTAGTTCTTCTTGCATGGCGACTATCCAGTCAGGTTCTGCAAGAGCTTCTTTTATATTTGTAGGTTCAATTGTGGAGAGAAAGGAGTAGAAGGAACAGAAGTTGTTTAAGCTTCTTCGAGTTTGAACTCCTTCTGTAAGGCTTCCTATGATATTATCCAGAGGGTGAGAGCCTTTATATCTCCAGTTTCTTGATTGATTGTTTTCATTGCTACTGCTTGACTCGGGATTTTGACTTGTTCCCCCTGAATCCAAACCAGGGTTTGTAGGAGAGTCAGGTATAACTATGCTCTCTTCCCTTTGGTTTTGATTCAAAGTTGTAGCTTCATTAGCTATAACTCTGGGTTCTAAGTCATTTGTTTGAGAGTTATCTACAGTATCATCAACTGTAGTTTCATTTCTCGCACCATTTCCTTCCAAGTCAAGTTCATTATTGTTTCCTTGAATTTCGCCTTCACCGTTATTTTCTATTTCAGGAGGATCTTCCTTTGACAACCTAAAGTCAGGTTCGTCTAGGTTTTCCTCTTCGTCCTGTAAAGGCTTGTCGAAGGCATTATTTTCATCAAAGATAACATGTATGCTTTCTTCTATGCATAAAGTACGTTTGTTAAATACTTTATAGGCTTTACTATGATCAGAATATCCTATGAAAATAGCCTCATCACTTCTAGGGTCAAATTTGCTTAAACGATTTTTACCATTGTTGTGAACAAAGCATTTACTCCCAAAACATCTTAGATGAGATATATTAGGTTTACGACCACGAAGAAGTTCATAAGGAGTCTTTTTAAGGATAGGTCTAATCATGGCACGGTTATGAATATAGCAGGCTGTACTAATAGCCTCAGCCCAAAAGTTTCTAGGTAGGCCACTACAAAGAAGCATTGTTCTAGCCATGTCTTCTAGGGTTCTGTTCATGCGTTCTACTACTCCGTTTTGTTGTGGTGTTCTAGGTGCAGAGAAGTTATGTCCAACACCGTTGGATTTACAGAATTCTATAAAAGCATGGTTGTCAAACTCAGTTCCATGGTCAGTTCGAATAGTTACTAGATTAGTTTTTAATTTGTTTTGAACAAGTTTCATAAGACTAACAAATTCATCAAATGTTTCGTCTTTAGAGTGAAGAAAGATAGGCCAAACAAATCTAGAATAATCATCAACTAGAACGAAAACATACCTGGAACCGCCTCTGCTTCTTACCTTCATAGGGCCACAGAGATCCATATGTACTAGATCAAGAGCTTGGTTAGTACTTACTATTCTTTTTGGTTTGAAGGATGACCTGACGTGTTTACATCGTGCACATGTGTCGCACATCTTTTCTTGATCAAATCTGATCTTGGGAAGACCTTCGACCAAGTCCCATCTCTTCAATTTGCTAAGAATAGAAGAACTAATATGTCCAAATCTCTTATGCCAGAGACATGGATCATCTAACGTAACTTTCATACATGAGAGAGAGTCAGTAGGCACAATGTTTAAATCAATCATATAAACATTTTTCTTTCTATGACCTTCAAGAATAACTTTACTTGTACCTTCCATAATTATACGACACACATCTGTATGAAAAACAACTTTGTTTCCTTTGTCGCATAATTGGGATATACTAATTAAGTTATGTTTAAGACCACTTACCAGATATACATCGCTAATAGAGTGAGAAGATGAGATGCCTATCTTACCGATACCTATTACCTTTCCCTTTTTGTTGTCACCGAAGGTGACCTTTCCTCCGTCGAATGGTTCCAAGGTGGTGAATAGGTTGGCGTCACCTGTCATGTGTCGAGAGCATCCACTGTCGAGGTACCATAGATTATTCTCTTTAGCGATTATCTGCACAAAGTAGTTTAAAGACAGGACTTAGGTACCCAAGCAAACTTGGGTCCTTTTGAGTTAGTGATAATGAAAACATCTTCCTTTTTAACCCAAACTTGTCTCACTATAGGTCTCTTGTAACTGTGGTAGTTAGGTTTTGTTGGTTGAGTGTGAGTCCTTGGGTTTTGTTTCTTGTAGGTTGTAGGTTTATGAGTTTGAGTGGTTCTATTTTTCTTTTCTGCGTAATTAAAGGACATGTCATAGAACCATCTATGGTCATTATTTCTTTCCTCAACCCCTTCATTATCTTCCTCACTATCAATGATAGATATAGAGTCATTTGGTATACCTAGAGATTTAACAAATTTGACTCCAGTTTTGAAGTCAAGTGCGTGTTTTACACAGTTTTCTCGTAGGTGTCCATTATGACCACAATAAGTACAAATCAAGTATTCAGGCAAGTCTACATACTTTCTTTTTCTAAAGTCACGTTCATCAGGTTTTTGTTGACATTTAGAATGGTCTCTCCTACCATAGCACTCATGACCTAGACCCATCTTCATGTTGTTATCGGATTGTTCAGTTAAGAAGTTTAGTACGTTAGTACTTCCTTCCCATTTTTCGTGAACCTTTCGAGCATGAAGAAGAAGGTCTTTTAAGGAATCTATTTCTTTTATGCAGGAGGAATGGTCAACATTGTTACGATCTTTTAAGTCTTGAATGTCTTTATTAAAGTTGAACACGATTTGCGCATGTTCCTTTTTAACTTTGGATAAGTTGAATTCTAGATCCATGATTTTTTGTTCGAGGATTTCAACTTCTTCTAGATGAGTTTCATCTACAACAACTGGTGTAGATTTACTCTTTAGAAGTTCATTAGACCTTTTTAGATCTGAGGTTATAGCTTCATTGGCTATAATCTTAGATTCAAGCTCTTTAATGTTGAGTTTTAATTTTGAGATTACAGCTTCATTGGCTGTAACTTTAGACTCAAGAATTTTCTTCTCAGACATTACTGTTTCCAATTTAACATTTGTATCAATGTTAACCTTGGATTTCAGTTTCTTAGCTTTGGCCTTTAGGAGTTGATTTTCCTCAGCAATATCAAGAATCTGTTCTTTCAGCTCGTCTAATTCAAGACTTTGTTCGTGACATTGATCTAGGGTTTGTTCGAAATAATTAATTAAAGCAGACTTAGATAAATTTTTGACTTGACTCTTAAGCTGTAGAAAATTTACCTCTTGGTCTTCATCCTCTGAATCAGATTCTCCGTAGAGGCAAAATTGTGATGAGTCATGATCGTTGGAGATTAGATCCAAGCTTACGTTGCTTAGACACAGGTTAGCAATTTCCTCTTCTTCCGAGTCATCGTCATCTTCGGAATCTAATTCTCCCCAGCAAGATGCGAGCATAACCTTTTTAAATTCAGTCTTGGTCTTATCTCGTTTGGTTTTGTCTTTAATCTTGTCCCAGCTTGGACAGTCCTTGATCATATGCCCTTGATCACCACATTTAAAGCACCCTCGTTTGAAAAAGGTTTGCTTGGAGTCACTCTTTTTCTTGTCGTTTGCTTTATTGTTGGATTTGGTAAATCTCCCTTTGAAGACTGCCTTTTTAAAGCGTCTTGCAAAGAGAACTGTTTCATCTTCCAGATCAGGTTCACATTCTCCACTTGTAGAGGCTTGTAGTGCAATATTTTTATTTGTAGAATGATCATTGTCATCTCTATTTAGCATGATCTCATGAGCCATTAGAGATCCAATGAGTTCTTGATAAGTTAAGGTCGTGAGATCACGAGCTTCTTCAATTGCAGTGACTTTTGGTTGCCACTTTTTGGTTAGGCTTCTAAGGACCTTTCTGACTATGTCCTCAGAATCATATTTCCTACCAAGGTTCCGTAGTTCATTAAGAATGCAAGAGAATCGCGCAGACATGCTATCAATCGATTCATTCTTTTCCATAGTGAAAAGTTCATATCGTTGAATGAGCAAGTCTATGCGATGCTTCTTGACTACGGAAGTACCTTCGTAGGCAAGTTCTAGGCCATCCCATATTTCTTTAGCTGAGTTACAAGAAGAGAAGCGATCGAATTCAGAAGTAATCATACCGTTTTGGAGTAGACTCATGGCTTTTGAATTTTTCTCAGCAATCTTGTAATCAGCTTCCACATAGTCACTTTCTGGTTTCTCATATGTGGTTCCATTTGCAGATGCAACCAATATCTTCTTTGGTCCGGTTTGAATTATTTTCCAGCATTCCCAGTCACATCCTTTGACGTAGTGGGTCATCATGTTCTTCCACAAGCTATAGTTCTTTCCATCGAAGATAGGACACTTAAGGTGTTTTGAATCCATTGGAAATCAATAGAAGGATCAATCTCAAGCTGTAAGGCTTTCAAGAGCACGAGGCTCTGATACCAATTGAAGAGTCTATTGACCTAAATATACTCAAGAAGGGGGGGGTTGAATTGAGTATGCCAACTTTTTCGATTCTTCTTCGATGTGAGTTGTTGTGACGAAGTAATAGCAAGTAACGAGTAAGAACAATAAAATAAAGGAGACACGATCTTTTGAAGTGGTTCAGTTTCACAAATCGAAACCTACGTCCACTTTTCTCGATTAATAAAATTAGTACCTTCTCCGGATTACAATTTTATCAACCCACTCGTGCGACTTTGATGTTAGTCACAACTCAATCTAGATACCGTTAAATATCTAGCTACGACAAGTACCGTTAAATACTTGCTTACAATGAGTACCGCTAAATACTCGAATCTATCTTAAGTAAGTAAGATAAACTTTTAACAACTTCTTATATTTGATGATCTTGAATGTATGAAAATATTCCTCAATGCTTGTAGTCTTGATTACGAGATTTGACAATGATTAGCACGAATATCGAGACGCGTGAGAGACTACGTCCGTTTTTTTTTTCTTTCTCGATTTGCGTGAGGCTGCTTGTGTTTCGTTGAAGTCTTAGGCGTGTGACATTGATGTATATATATAGTAATTTAGACCTAGGTTAAATCCTAGATAGTTTAGGAACATTACTTTATCTAGAATACTAATTCTAGGTAATATTTAAAACTTAATCTTATATGAATTAGGAAAGGACTCTAATAGAATAATATTAAATTAAGACATAAGATAATATTTCCATAATCCTATTTGATTTAGGAAACATCCTTATACCATAAAATATAGAATCCTACTTTGAATCAAATCCTAATTCTTGTCAATAATATAATAAATTATATTCTTAATCAAATCCTAGTCAATCTTTAAGTAGATTAAATAAACAAGTTTATTTATTTAATTAACCATAAAGATAATATGAAACGTATTAGGGTTCGTACAAAAAGAAACGTGTAGCACGCCTCTCTATGCACGATTCCCAACGTACATAACACGTTCTTCGAGACATATTTCTCGAAGTGCGTTTCTCTAGGAATTGAACTTTGACAATAACGGTTAAAATAAAATCCTTAGCATTTTAGAATTAATATTTACCTCATAAGATAAATACTTTAATTCTTGTTAACTAAAGAATATTTCTATTTTAAAACCGTTTATAAGATTACTAAATTAAGATATAATAATATATTAATAGCACGCATAAATCTTTACGCTTTGATTTACTTCACGCAAATCTCATTTCTTCGATAGTTATAGGAATGATCCATAACTTAAAAACTCTTGATATTGTAATGAAGCTTTTATCTTGTAAATCTTCAAAAAGACTTGACACTTGACATGAGCTTGATCGTTCTTGCAATCTTCGATTGAATTATACTTTACTAAACTACGATCTTTGCTCTATAATTAACTGTACACTTAAACGCACGATTACACGTATATGCATATAAACCATAATTATCTTAGACTTGTCATTATTAAAACATAAAACAATATATTACATATTTAGAATATATTACTCAACAAAGGTGATAGCCTACTCGTCTAGATAGTTGAGAGTTCATGAGGTGAACTATCCGACACATGACCTGGAGTTGGCCGCGGTTGTGCATGCTTTGAAGATGTGGCGACATTACCTGATTGGATCCCATTGCCGCATTTTCACAGATCACAAGAGTCTTAAGTACATTTTCACCCAAAAAGACCTTAACATGAGACAGAGACGTTGGCTAGAGTTGGTGAAAGATTACGACATCGAGTTGTTATATCATGAGGGAAAAGCCAATGTAGTTGCTGATGCGCTTAGCTGCAAGACTTCTCACTCGTTGAGTGCAATGCGGGTATTGCCCGATGAGTTGTGCTCCGAGTTTCGGAAGTTGAGATTAGAGATGGTGGGTAGTGGTTTTGATTGGTTAGCTGCTATGACTGCCGAGCCGTCTTTATATTGGGAGATTCGCCAGAGTTTACCTTCAGATGCCGATTTCAAGAAGTTCGAGGCTAGGATTTCGAGTGGTATTGCACCTGACTTGGTGATTGATGCTGATGGTTTCCTTAGGTTCCGTGGTAGGATGTATGTTCCTGATGTGCCAAATTTGAGGAAGAGGGTTCTTGATGAGGCTCACTTGTCACCGTATTCAGTTCACCATGGAGGAGAGAAGATGCACAAGGATTTGAGGCTTATGTTTTGGTGGCCTGGTATGAAGAAGAAGATCTTGGATTATGTGAGTAGGTGCTTGACTTGTCAACAAGTCAAGATAGAGCATAGGAGGCCAGGTGGTTTGCTACAGCCGCTTCCCGTCCCTTAGTGGAAGTGGGAGTGTATATCTATGGACTTCGTTACAGCATTGCCTAAGACAGTTGGAGGCAAGGATGCGATTTGGGTTATTGTGGATAGGCTAACTAAGTGTGCCAGATTTGTGCCTATCAGAGAGACTTGGGATATGGACCGTTTAGTCAGGGCTTATATTGCTGAGATAGTCCGCTATCATGGTGTCCCGAGGGAGATAGTTTCAGATCGAGATCCGAGATTTTGTTCCAGGTTCTGGAAGGCGTTATAGGAGGCTATGGGTAGCCGTTTGTTGATGCGCACCGCTTTTCATGCCGCGACCGATGGCCAGTCCGAGAGGACTATTCAGACACTAGAGGATTTGCTCCGTGCTTGTGCACTTGATTTTCAGAGTTCTTGGGAGCAGTGTTTGCCGTTGGTTGAGTTTTCCTACAACAACAGTTACCATTCATCTATTGGTATGGCTCCGTACGAGGCTCTTTATGGTAGGAAGTGCCGTAGTCCGATCTGTTGGGATCAGGCGAGTGACGTGCACGACCTAGGACCGGACCAGTTAGCTGTTACTATCGACCAGGTTCAGCTTATCAGAGGTAGGATGAAGGCCGCACAGGATCGGCAGAAATCCTATGCTGATGTTCGCCGTAGACCTTTAGAGTTCGAGGTGGGTGACAGAGTCTTCTTGAGAGTTTCGCCAATGAAGGGTGTTAAGAGGTTTGGAGTTAAGGGCAAGTTGAGTCCTAAGTATATTGGACCTTTTGAGATCGTGAAGAGGATTGGTGCTGCTGCTTATCGTTTGGACTTGCCTCCTAGTTTGGGCAAGGTTCATAGTGTCTTTCATGTTTCTCAGCTCCGTAAGTATGTTAGTGACCCGAGTCATGTTCTGCCTAGAGAGATCGAGAACTTGGAGCCGAGTCTTTCTTTCGAGGAGCGTCCCGTAAAGATCCTAGACCGTCAGGATAGGAAGCTGAGGAGCAAGGTGGTGCCGCTAGTGAAGATCCTTTGGCGTTGCGGTGATGTTGAGGAGCAGACGTGGGAGACCGAGGCGTTGATGCGTATCGCGCATCCTTCTCTTTTCGATTGAGGTAGAGTTAGTTAGAATTTATCTCCGTTCGAGTTTCGAGGACGGAACTTTTTGAAGTTGGGGTGATTTTAACATCTCGTATTTTCGTAAAATCTAATTTAAGCGATTTAGATAATTTTAAGTAATAAAATAATAATTTAATAATTTATTGCGAAAGGTTTTAATTTAATTAGTAAGATCCGTCTTAAGAACCTTAAGTCCTTTAGACGAATACAAACTTGGTAAACTTAAACTCATATCTTGTATATCCGTTCAAGTGTCCGACCCACTTAATTGACTCGGAAAGGACAACCCATAAACCCCTTATAAACCCCTGTAGTCGACATTTTGTCCTCCATCCTCAAACATTTCACAGTAAACTAATTCTCACAAAAACCTCCATTGTTAACATCTTCTTTTGAGCTTTTCTCCATCATCCGTTAACCAAATCGAGGTAACAATAACATTTTCGGAATCCTCATTCGATTTCCAAGCCATCTATCACTTTCATTTTGTAAATCGTTAACTTCGAAAAAGGGGCTGTTTTCCTTGAATTCCGTTTTGAGTCCTTAAAACCGTTTTTTATGTTTTTAGGTGAGGGCTTAGACAATCCAGAGGTTGATAGCTACTTGGTTGAGGAGGATCTTTAGCCGAAATCGCTTGAAAGGTGACGATAATGAGAAACTCGGCCTTTATGTGTATATTAGCAAGTTTGTTGTGTTCTTATGTTAAGCTTCTGATTTTGTTGAAGTATAATGCTTAAAGGACTTAGTAACATGATTAGGAATGCTTTGTTGTGATGATTTCATGCTTGTGGATGTTCATATGCTCATATGTTGTTTTTCTGAAATTTACACATTTTGCGACGGATACTTGATATAATCATTTGAGGATTGTTATGGGATTTGTATGCTGATAAGATAGTAGTATTGGATGTTTATAATGTTGGACAAATCATACTTGTAGTGATTATTGAAGATTGTTTGTCGATTTATGAAATTTAGCATTGGCTGGAAAATGGCGAATTTCCTTACAGGCTCTCTGAGCCGGTCGACCGACCGGCCGCCGGTCGACCGGCTGAGAGTGCGTCTTGTGTTTTTGCGATTTTTGAAGTTTTTGGCATTTGGACTGCCAGCCGGCCGACCGGCTGCCTGCCGACCGGCTGGTAGTCTCTTGTGTTGTGTTTTGTTTTGCGAAAAACATAGGAAGAAGGGGAGCCCAGCCGGCAGACCGGCCGCCTGCCAGCCGGCTGGGAGTGCATGTGGGATGGTTTACGAATTAGAGAAGGCTAGGGAAATGGAGTCCCAGCCGGCCGACCGGCTGCCTGCCGACCGGCTGGGAGTCCTTGTGTGATTTTGTTTTCGAAAAGGAAGGAAGGCTGAGAGGGTTGCCAGCCGGCCGACCGGCTGCCTGCCGACCGGCTGGGGACCCCTGTAAGCTATTTTCGAAATTGTAATTTAGTCATAACTTTCAAACGGTTAATCGGTTTTGATTGAAACTTGTTCCTTGCATCTTTGATATGTATTTGAGGTTTCCGGAGGACGGGCGACATTATATTGGGTTCGGGAATGGAGTGAGGATAGAGACCCCCCGGTCGGGTAACCGAAAGGGAAACTGGCTCTCCCTCGTCTTAGTTCCCGGGATCAATTAAGTGTCGATTAGTGGTTTAAGAAGTTAGAACTATAGGTTAGTTTCTATCTTTGGATGTTAATGGTTTAGTTGGATGTCGCGTGATGGGATATGTGTTAAGCTCACCTCTGGACCCATTACGTGTTTTGTATGTCGCGTGACGGGATATTTGTTAAGCTCACCTCTAGACCCGTTACGTGTTTTTCTTGTGGCGTGTCAGGATATGTGTTAAGCTCACCTCTGGACCCAATACTTGTTTGTAGCATTGGGATATGTGTTAAGCTCACCTCTGGACCCTTTTCTTTTGGATGATTAGGGATATGTGTTAAGGTCACCTCTGGACCCTTTTCTTGATTTCTCAAGTATAGGGATATGTGTTAAGTTCACCTCTGGACCCTTTACTTGATTTGTTTGGTAGTTGGGATATGTGTTAAGTTAACCTCTAGACCCATTGCCAGTGCTTATGTTATATCTGCTTGCCTAGGTTGGTACAGTGTCAGATAAACATGATGAAGTTGATGTTTATATTGTTTGAGATATAGTTTGTTCATCCAAGGCATTAGATGACTCTATGATCAGTTTCATAAATAGTTGGATTGAAAGACCCCCCGACTGGGTAACCAGTAGGGAAACCGGCTCTCCTTCCAAACGGTTTATGAAGTTGGTTGAGAGCCGTGTATTAGAGTTTGCATGATATATGAGAACAGTTGATGAGTTGTTTATGCTTCACATGTTGATATATGTTGGAGTATTCTGTATTGTTTTATGTGTTACGTGTTGTCACAAAAGGTGGCTAGGAGAACTCTAGTCACTCCCCACTGATTGTGGCGTACATGTTTTCATGTATGTAGGTACATGCAGGTTGGAGCAGGGTTACGAGAGGGCTAGCGAGTGATGATCCTGTTGTCATCATATGACTTACCTTTACATCGCCTAGCTAGACTCTTAGACTTTTGATACATTTGTTTTAGTGCCTGTAGGGATGTTCCATCCCAGGCTGATGTACATATTTGTTTTTGAGACTTAGAACTGTTACATATCTATTTTGGTTATTTAAGTTTCTGTTTCAGTTTAAGACTTCTCGCATGTTGTTTACTTTAAAAAGTTTTAATTCCGCTGCATTTTTAGTACTTTTGTATGTTTATATTTCCGTTTTTGCGAGGGGTTTTACAATGGAACTTTGATGACGGGCCTTCAGTTTGATGTCGAGGAGTAAGCAGCCTAATAAGACCTCATAAACCCATCAACGACCTAGCATACAAACCCTAAATCCCTTGTCCTATCTGCCTCCATCACGTTCACCAGAAACCCTACGCATCCTCCTTTCTCCTCTCTACCTCCTTTCACCAGCAAACCCTAAGCTGCCGTCAGTTTCAATAGGAACAAAAGAGAAGGAAAAGAACACGAAGAACAACCACCACCATCTTCATTTTCATTCATGCGTGTATGTAACTTTAACCCTCTTTTTCTCGTACCATAGGACCTTCGAATCTGAGACTCTTTGTTGTGAGTAATCCTTGTAATGTGAATAACATGTTTGGCATCATTAGATCACCATAGGACCACCGTGGGTAGAAATAAAGCAGTCGTGAATGTCGATAGTAAACACGTTTTTCATACTCTATTTTGAAGCGTTATGACTGTGTTCGTTTGTGCGTGTCAATTCGTTATATTCTGGGGGTTTACTTTGTCGTGAGTCATGAGTGGTGATGATGGGGAGTTAGTAGAGTATGCTGGTGGTGCTAGTTTGGTCAAGGGTGGTCGGAAAGTCTAAGAAGACAGTTGTGTAAGTGGAGTCACGGGAATGGTAGAAACGGAAGTCTGAGTGGTCAGGGTTTTTTGATGGTTGTTTCAGGGGATTGGGTAAGGACGAGGCCTGGTGGTTGGCACCAGGGGGTTGACGGTAGTATGAGGTGTCGAGGGTAGGGTCAGTTGGTGGTAGTGGTGGAGTTTGCAGGTGGTTTAGGAGGCGGTTTTGTAGGAGGAAGAAACACGGGTGATTTAAGTGTCTGGGTTGCGGCTGTGACCAGTGGGCCTTGTGACTGGTGTCGATGGCTATATGGGTCGATTCAGGGGTGGTGGTAGGTGTCAACAGGTGCACCATATTCCAGGGATGGTAGTCACGGTGGTATGGTGGTGGGTAAGGCGGCAGAGAGGTGTCGAAGCGGGCTGGAAGTTGGCTGGTTAGGGGTGTCGGTTACGGTCATGTTCGAATATTGCTGCTGCTGTTCGTGATTTTGGAGGGGCCGAGGTTTCGTTTTGGCGTGGGTATATTACTAATTTTAGTAGGTGGTTGGTTTTGTCACCTTTGTCTTTATCTTCATGTTATTATTATGATTATTATGATTATTAGTATTGTTAAAATTGTTGCTATTGTTGGTTAGTATTAATAATTAATATTAGTATTATTATTATTATTGTTATTGTTGTTGTTGTTAATAAGACTATTATTATTGTTATTGTTGTTAATAAGGGTAATGTTGGTATGATTATTATAATTATTGTAAGGGTTATTATTGATATTATTATTTTTATTTATTATTGTTATCACTTGATAATAATATTATTAGCATTATTATCATTGTTAATTATTTATAAATAGTTGTAATTAGTAATATAGTCAAAACTAGAAAATGTTATTTTATTAAGTTGAGTAATTTGGTGGTTTGAATGTTATTACCATTATGTTATAATTATTGTTATGGTGTTATATGGCTTTTATAATTTGGTAAATCTAATTGATATAGTTGGTAATAAGTAATTTGTGATATTGTATGGTGATAATTAGTTATATGTGGTCATGATTAGTAAAGGAGAACATGATCAAATAATTAATTGATAGTGTTATTGGTTGTATGAATAGAGTTTGATAATAAACAATGGTTATAGGAACTGAATTTGAAGTGGAATATTTCTAGACGGTGGGTGCTATTTGAAGACTTGCTTTTCCAGATAGGATACACTGACACTATACTCTATGATGTGTTATGAATGGTTGTTGGATTGTGTGTTATGGATGCTGAGCATGAGTAATATAAGAATGATATTGGTTGGATTGAGTGTTGATTATTATTATTGGCATGAGCATTTCATTATTCAATAGCATGATTGATTAAGAGTATTGTTGCATTCATGAGCATGGCATAAGCATTGGTTACTGAGAAAGTTACGGAATGGATATTGATTTGATATAAAGCCCAGGGTGGTTCTGCAGACCAAGCCTGGTGTCTTATCAGCTATTGAGCTGGTGTTCGGTGACGACCGATTATAGTCTGCCGGGAGGTTCGGTATGGCTTGGTGTTTCGGGTTTGAGATTGAGATTATGATTGAGCTCGAGCATATCATGGCATTTGCATATCATATTTGTTGCATTATTTATTATTGTGTTATCCTACTCAACCGCGAGGTTGACAGTGTACTCGTGTACACCTACGATGATCCGGAATGGGGAGTAGATTTTACAGGTCAGAGACAGATGAGCTAGGAGCTGCGGCAGGAATGTGAGATGCATACTTTGGACCGACTTAGAATTTTATCACATTTAGAGAAGTCATCAGTTGTATTTTCTTTTGCGTTATGTTGTAAATGTAATAACCAAAAGTTTAAATTTTATCAGTTTTATATAAAGTACTTTGGTTGTTTTACTTTGTTATTCACTACCTCGGACATTCTGAGATGGTAACAGCTCTATTTATTTGAGAATGTCTTGCTAAAGGCTCTTAAATAAATGAGGGTGTTACAAAGTGGTATCAGAGCGAACGATCCTCAGGCCTAAACCAAATGAATAATAATGAACGTAGGAAGAGTCTAATAAAATGAACCCCAGGTTTGTAACTGTTAGGAGCCCCAGGATTGGGATGAGTTTGGGGCCCCCTCAAACCAAGCCACTGGCCCTTTCAGTCTAACCTGATCACCCTTGCGAGATGTAGAGCGTGGGTAGTATAGAATAAAGGACATGACCCAATATACATATTGTACTAACGTTTCCGCAGAAAATGAATGAGGTAAGTATGATGTGAAATATGGTTGGAGATCTGTGTTATATGGGATTTATATTGAATGTTGATTGAGATATATGATTTCCAAGTATTGAGAACATGAGTATGTGTATGAGTATGGATCTATATTTATTGAGCCATAGATAGAGTGCTGTAATCATATGATTTAGTCTTCTGACATGTCCATATCATATCTGGTTATTAAATGACTATCGTAATTATGTAATATATTGGCTATTATTTGGATATGAATGATCAGATTTATGTGTTATAGTAATCCATGTCTAGTGATATGCGGAATGTGATACCCCAAGCCATGAGTGTCATATAGTTATGTGTTACATTTGTATATACAGGTATAAATACTCAGTCATTTAGTTGATCCACATTTCTGTTTCGCAATCTTCACCGTGTTTTAGATTACAATTACAGCTTGAAATGATGAATAAATGTTAATATGGTGCAGCGTGATTTCTACGCTTCGATGATATGTCAACATGTGTGGAAGAAGAATGGTTGTATGTAAATGTGATAATGTGAAGTGATTTTTAAGGAACAAAAAGTTTGATAAATTTTCAGAATGTTACCTTGTTGTACGGGCTGGCATTTAAAATGTATTTTCTATATGAATGTTAAAATTTTGTGTGTGATAACCTTCTGATTTAGCTTTCTAATGCTTTTGGTTTCATGTTAATATGTATTATATTTTTAGAGAAATAAATACTTTAGTCAACAGTGGTTAGATTGTTACTGCACAGTTCTATTTTGACTCATGTTTTTGCAAAAGAAACCATTTAAAACGTATTTATTGTTTATGCATAATTCTAACTCCAATGTTTAGAATATTCAACCACGTTTTCAAAATGATAAGCCACGTAAAATCTTAACAAGTCATTATTTAATGGTGATTTTTGCAAGTTGCTCAATTTTCTGTTTAATTGCTGTAAAGTTTTGTTCAGACCAACTGAGTTGTAAAAAAAAATTGTTATAAATAATTTCCTTAAGCTTTGCATTTGATTCTTTTTCCTATAATTAGCTAATTCACTATATTTTCTAAAAACTATAATAACTCACAAAATGTCTGAGCGGTTACTTAATTATGATTTTTGAAAGTTCCCGCATGATGTTTGATTGTTGTAATTGTGAGTTATGTAGGTTTCATATAAAAGTTTAATCAAATATGAATTATGTGATGTAACCATGTAATATTCTGGTATAGCATTAGTAGTATGCACGAAAGATATATGATATGAACATGAGCTTATTATACGATAACAAACCTCTTATTTTGCAAGTTATATTTGTTACCGATTTTATGATAAATTATGTAATATGAGTTTATGTGAAATGTACCTATGTGATTTTCACTTAATCGTACATAGAAATGCTAAGCTGACTTACTAGTCTATGATTGTTGTTTATCTCGTGAAATATGTGATTGCCCCGTGTTTAGTTACATTAATTAGTAATTGCCTAATGTCTTTTCAAAAACTTGTGTGTATAAACATGATGTTGTTTCTATAATATGAGTTTGAGAATGGAATGGTTTAATTGACGAGTATTTTTTGTTGCTTTAAAAGTCGGATACTAGTTGCCTAGTATAGAGTAATTAACTATCAGATGACTTATAACTGTTGTTTCGGTGATCTTCTTGAACTTTGGATGTGGAATTTTGTAATGGGGTTACGAGGACGTAACCATGCTTTAAGGAGGATAGGATTATAAAATCTTAAAGGTTTATGATATGACTAGTTGTTATAGGATGTAAAATTGATATGTTGTGATTGTTTGAATATACTTGATAATCATGTTTACTTTTGTTATGCATTATATTGTAATTTGTGAATTATCTTTTAATTTAGTTATGCATTAAAGTTTGGGGACAAAGTTTTCTTAACAAGGGTAGAATGTAACTTTTCGCGTTTTGAAGCCTGTATAAGTGTTGTTTGTGTTTGTTTCGTGCTTGTTAGATGTTTCGTTACCGTTACGGGGTGGTGAACTTCGGGACGAAGTTCATTTTAAGGAGGGAAGACTGTAATACCCCGTATTTTAGTCTCGGTCAACCGCAGTCAAACCGTATTTGATACAAGTATTTCAAATGGAATGTTTATAAGATATTTTACGAAAACTATTATTATTTTATAAATCGTATTTCTCTGATTATTTCGTATTGCATAATCATTTTATATTTGATAATTGTTTCATAAAATAACATTTCATTCGTATTTCTTTATTTTGATAATATATTTATTTATTCCACAGATATACTTGTTTTATTATTTTTATATAAGTGCTAATAATTTTATATCCTTACAAATTATTTAATTAATAATTATTAATACTAAAGGTCATAATTTAATTATTATAAATAATTTATGCGTACACGTTTATTTTAAGTTAAGAGTCGGGACTCGGGAATGGGTAATATAATCCTTGGAATGCGTGATGGAACTTTAATGACGAGCCTTGAGTTTGATGTCGAGGAGTAAGCAGCCTAGTAAGACCTCATAAACCCATCAACGACCTAGCATACAAATCCTAAATCCCTTGTCCTATCTGCCTCCATCACGCTCACCAGAAACCCTACGCATCCTCCTTCCTCCTCTCTACCTCCCTTCACCAGCAAACCCTAAGCTGCCGTCAGTTTCAACAGGAACAAAAGAGAAGGAAAAGAACAAAAGAACAGCCACCACCATCTTCATTTTCATTCATGCGTGTATGTAACTTTAACCCTCTTTTTCTCGTACCATAGGACCTTCGAATCTGAGACTCTTTGTTGTGAGTAATCCTTGTAATGTGAATAACATGTTTGGCATCATTAGATCACCATAGGACCACCGTGGGTAGAAATAAAGCAGTCGTGAATGTCGATAGTAAACACGTTTTTCATACTCTGTTTTGAAGCGTTATGACTGTGTTCGTTTGTGCGTGTCAATTCGTTATATTCCGGGGGTTTACTTTGTCGTGAGTCATGAGTGGTGATGATGGGGAGTTAGTAGAGTCTGCTGGTGGTGCTAGTTTGGTCAAGGGTGGTCGGAAAGTCTAAGAAGACAGCTGTGTAAGTGGAGTCACGGGAATGGTAGGAACGGAAGTCTGAGTGGTCAGGGTTTTTTTATGGTTGTTTCAGGGGATTGGGTAAGGACGAGGCCTGGTGGTTGGCACCAGGGGGTTGACGGTAGTATAAGGTGTCGAGGGTAGGGTCAGTTGGTGGTAGTGGTGGAGTTTGCAGGTGGTTTAGGAGGCGGTTTTGTAGGAGGAAGAAACAAAGGTGATTTAAGTGTCTGGGTTGCGGCTGTGACCAGTGGGTCTTGTGACTGGTGTCGATGGCTATATGGGTCGAGTCAGGGGTGGTGGTAGGTGTCAATAGGTGCACCATAGTCCAGGGATGGTAGTCACGGTGGTATGGTGGTGGGTAAGGCGACATGGAAGTGTCGAAGCGGGCTGGAAGTTGGCTGGTCAAGGGTGTCGGTTACGGTCATGTTCGCATATTGCTGCTGCTGTTCGTGATTTTGGAGGGGTTGAGGTTTCGTTTTGGCGTGGGTATATTACTAATTTTAGTAGGTGGTTGGTTTTGTCACCTTTGTCTTTATCTTCATGTTATTATTACGATTATTATCATTATTAGTATTGTTAAAATAGTTGCTATTGTTGGTTAGTATTAATAATTAATATTAGTATTATTATTATTGTTATTGTTGTTGTTGTTAATAATACTATTATTATTGTTATTGTTGTTAATAAGGTTAATGTTGGTATGATTATTATAATTATTGTAAGGGTTATTATTGATATTATTATTATTATCTATTATTGTTATCACTTGATAATAATATTATTAGCATTATTATCATTGTTAATTATTTATAAATAGTTGTAATTAGTAATATTGATAGTCATAACTGGAAAATGTTATTTTATTAAGTTGAGTAATTTGGTGGTTTGAATGTTATTACTATTATGTTATAATTATTGTTATGGTGTTATATGGTTTTTATAATTTGGTAAATCTAATTGATATAGTTGGTAATAAGTAATTTGTGATATTGTATGGTGATAATTAGTTATATGTGGTCATGATTAGTAAATGAGAACATGATCAAATAATTAATTGATAGTGTTATTGGTTGTATGAATAGAGTTTGATAATAAACAATGGTTATAGGAACTGAATTTGAAGTGGAATATTTCTAGACGGTGGGTGCTATTTGAAGACTTGCTTTTCCAGATAGGATACACTGACACTATACTCTATGATGTGTTATGAATGGTTGTTGGATTATGTGTTATGGATGCTGAGCATGAGTAATATAAGAATGATATTGGTTGGATTGAGTGTTGATTATTATTATTGGCATGAGCATTTCATTATTCAATAGCATGATTGATTAAGAGTATTGTTGCATTCATGAGCATGGCATAAGCATTGGTTACTGAGAAAGTTTCGGAATGGATATTGATTTGATATAAAGCCCAGGGTGGTTCTGCAGACCAGGCCTGGTGTCTTATCAGCTATTGAGCTGGTGTTCGGTGACGACCGATTATAGTCTGCCGGGAGGTTCGGTATGGCTTGGTGTTTCGGGTTTGAGATAGAGATTGTGATTGAGCTCGAGCATATCATGGCATTTGCATATCATATTTGTTGCATTATTTATTATTGTGTTATCCTACTCAACCGCGAGGTTGACAGTGTACTCGTGTACACCTACGATGATCCGGAATGGGGAGTAGATTCTACAGGTCAGAGACAGATGAGCTAGGAGCTGCGGCAGGAATGTGAGATGCATACTTTGGACCGACTTAGAATTTTATCACATTTAGAGAAGTCATCAGTTGTATTTTCTTTTGCGTTATGTTATAAATGTAATAACCAAAAGTTTAAATTTTATCAGTTTTATATAAAGTACTTTGGTTGTTTTACTTTGTTATTCACTACCTCGTACATTCCGAGATGGTAACAGCTCTATTTATTTGAGAATGTATTGCTAGAGGCTCTTAAATAAATGGGGGTGTTACATAGTGGGAGTTCTAGCAAGAAGGGTCTTGCAAAAATAGAGAAGAAGAAAAGAAAGTTATAAAAGGGGTGATGCCACTATTGTAGTGTCATGGGCCATTGGAAGAGGAATTGTCCTAAGTACTTACGACACATTCAAGAAGGTCTTGTGATTCCGTTAGGTAATTCCAAATCTAAAATTTTTGTTATTGACATTAATTTTGCATCCAACACAACATGGGTATTGGATACTGGTTGTGGTTCTCACCTTTGTAATCGTTTGCAGGGTTTAAGAGAAGTGGAGAAGATAGACAAGGGTGATATGGATCTCCGACTTGGAAATGGAGCTCGGGTAGCGGCCACTACAAAAGGAATTTGCACTCTTGCCTTATCAAGTGGATACGAGTTACATTTAAATAATTGTTATTTTGTACCGTCTCTTTCCAAAAAAATTATTTCTGTTGCAATGTTAGACATTGAAGGATATAGTTTTTCCATTAAAAACAATTTGCACTCAAGATATTTTTTTTCTTTTGTATTTTTCTCCAATCGTAAAGTTCGTACAATGTACTGTCTTTACGATTGCGGGAGGGTATTAGGATATTGGGCCTATCCCATCTCCATTAGGGTTTATCTATGGTAACTTGTGAAAAGGAAGAAGATTGATGATAAATGTTTTGAAGAAAGATCAAGATGAAGAGACGAAGACGTTTTTTATATTGATTATGTTTTTTTTTTCTTTTGTATTTTTCTCCAATCGTAAAGTTCGTACAATGTACTGCCCTTACGATTGCGGGAGGGTATTAGGAATTGGGCCTAGCCCATCCCCATTAGGGTTTATCTAAGGTTTGACGATGTATTATAAATACATCGTCAATATGTTTGTAGGTCAACCAAGTCAATAATACAATCTCATATTACAATTCCTCTCTATATTATCTAACAAAAGTCTTGGAGATATTAGTTTTAAAACATAAATAATTCTCATGTGATTTTCAATATTGTCTTTTTTATGAAATAAAATTAAATGTCATAAATTAGTAAATTAGTAGGGTTTTGTTTTTATTAAAGCTACATTACATAATAAAAGAGTTAAAACTATGAAATGGTTGTAAATTGTAATAAATTACTAGGGTTTTGTTTTAATTAAAGCTATTCTTAATATGTTTTTGCAGTATATAAGACTAACTAATTAATGAAATAATTTTTTCCAATTTTTTTTATTCCCATATTCTAAACTTATAAATACAAAAATTCTGATTCGTTTCAATATCCAACAAATATATATACCTCTCAAATCAATTGTCTTTCTTCAATTATTAAACGTAATGGGATTGT
Source organism: Silene conica (assembly GCA_029255685.2). NCBI lineage: Eukaryota > Viridiplantae > Streptophyta > Magnoliopsida > Caryophyllales > Caryophyllaceae > Silene > Silene conica. The sequence continues at coordinate 29,849,313 of CM055317.2, read as the reverse complement.
GAAAGTATTGGTTAAATTATTGTTTTCTTTACTATTTTATTATTGTATTTTTTTAGGGTTAAATATCAAAGTGATCCGGTCGATAATAAAAAACACTATCCGTAGACCCTAGTATCAACTCCTCAGACAGATCTGGTGTTATTACCGATGGGAATTTCAGAAAAATATAGAATATTGTTTTCTTAATAATGTTATTGAGATGGTCTCTAATAATGTTAGCAAGAGACCTCTCACATGTTACAATAATATTTTATTTTCCATTTCTTTTTATAATAGGTCTTTCACTAGCCAAACGAAAGACGGTCTCTCCACAAATTTACTGGAAACCTCATCTTTAATCCTCTTTATTATAATTGGCTGCTTGCTTGATAATGAACTAATTGTTTTGTAGACGTCTTTTTAAAGAGGTTTTCGGCGCTTTAATTTGCCTCAAATTACACGATAATAATATGGTATCAACTAATCCTATTTATTATTTTTTCTATGGTGTATTAATTAATTATTTTGAAAGAATGATACTTTTATCAGTTTTATGTGGTTCTATTTTCTCTACCATTTAATATGACTCGGATATTACTTTAAATAAATTTGTAAAATGAAGTAGTTGAGTTATTTAATGAAATGTGTATGTTAACCATACATTATTTCTAAACCTGATGTAATTTGGAAATGAACAATTTGTAATTTGTAATTGAACATTTTGAAAAAACCAAGTGTAAAATGCTACAATTAAATTCTATGTAGATAGTGGGTGCGGAAAATAAGGAAAACTAAAAATGTAATTTGACTTTTTAACGTTCAACCACGGCTCCTCATTCCGTGTGCTGGGTTTCTACTTCATGAGTTTTTGATGGGTTTTGAGGTTGTCAGAATTCGAACCCATGACCTTCGGTCACACTGACTCTGATAACATGATAGATAAACAATCTCAACCAAAACCGATGATGTGGACGCACAAAATTGCATAAAATGTTCAACCGATGATGTGGACGCACAAAATTGCATAAAATATTCTTGTATTAATATAGATAAAATTATTTTTATCTCCAATGGTACAATAATTATTATTATTATGTGAGATGGTTCTCGTATATAATTTTCCAGTAAGTCTTCTAAGAGATCGTCTTTCGTTAGGCTAGTAAGAGACATATTATAAAATGAAAAAGAAAAGAAAATAGTATCTTTAACATTTGAGATGTCTCTCATCAACATTATCGAGAGACCGACTCTTTAAAATTTTTGTGATAATTTTCGAGTACATTACGTTAAAAAAATAATCTTCTATATTTTTCTGAAATTTATAAGGTCGAAATCCCGAAACATTAATTTCAAAAATCTACACACAAAAATCAATTGAGAAGAACAAAATAGTGCTTAAAATTATGTACAACAATTTTCACACGTATACAGTGGTAATGTACGTACGGTGTACCCACTATATATTGAAGATAACAATCAAGTAACCCGTTATTCCGTTAACACAATTGATCATGTTTATTAAACGACATATTGATCAATTTTTAACATATTTAAAGTTTTAACATGTTTGACCAGTCAACATGCTAATTTGAGTGTTTGGTAAACAACATATCAAGACATCATATTTGGGTCAATATGTTGTTTTACAATATGTTGCCTACCCAACACATTGGTTAACATATTCTAAACTATGAAATTTACTACATTTTATAAAGAAAACTAACAATCTACTAATCGTAATCTGCTAATTACCAAACACTCAAATTATTTATGTTAATTATAATATGCTAGTCAAATCTTCTATTTAAATCCGTCATTTATAATTTGCTGATGCTGAAATTAATACATTCTGAAGGTAATGCAAATCCCTGACTTAGGGTTTTCTATTCATTGAATATATATAGTTGTACAATCTCTAAATACAAGGAAACAGAATCAAATACGAGATATACAAGGAAAAAATAACCAACTAAATATATACAGAATATTTACTAATATACCCCCGCAGTCTAAGCGGGAGGAGTTCGGACGCTGAGACTGGAGCGAAAACGATGAAAAAGATGCTTGGGAAGTCCCTTGGTGAAAATATCGGCGTATTGATAGTCGGTAGGCACATGAAGTACTTTCACTTTCCCAATGCGGACCTGTTCGCGAACGAAATGAATATCGATCTCAATGTGTTTTGTTCGCTGATGTTGGACCGGATTGTCTGATAGATAGACCGCAGACACGTTATCGCAGTAAATCAGGCTGGCCGAAGTGATTGGAGTTTGAAGTTCCATAAGAAGGTTACGGAGCCAGCTAGTCTCAGATACGACATTGGCAACACCCCTGTATTCCGCTTCGGCACTTGATTTTGAGACAGTACGTTGGCGCTTAGAGGACCAAGACACCAAGTTACTTCCGAGGAATACGCAGTAGCCAGAAGTGGAGCGGCGTGAGTCCGGGCAACCCGCCCAATCGGCATCGGTGTAGGCAGTTAAAGGGTGGGCGGTTGATTTCGAGAGGGTGAGGCCACAATCAATGGCGCCCTTAATGTACCGCAAAATCCGTTTCAGAAATTGGAAGTGAGGTTCACGGGGGGCATGCATAAATAAACAGACTTGTTGTACCGCATATGTGATATCGGGTCGGGTGATGGTAAGATACTGGAGGGCTCCGACAATGCTTCGATATGATGTGGGATCCGATAAGAGGGAGCTAGCCGTAGCACTAAGTTTAGACCCGGGTTCAACTGGGGTGGAGACGGGGTTACAGGACGACATATTGGCACGACTTAGAATGTCACTGGCGTACTTTGTTTGTGAAAAAAACAGGCCAGAAGAGTTGCGATTTACCTGAATACCGAGGAAGTGGTGCAATTTGCCAAGGTCGGTCATGGCAAATTCCTGAGATAAGTCGTGTATGATGCGACGGAGCAGGGACGTGCTTGACACAGTAATAACGATATTGTCAACATAGAGCAGTAAATTTTTGTTCACTCACAAAATGTTTAATTTCTTATTTCGTGAATCTTGGACCTTAATTTGTGAAACCGGAACCTTATTTCGTGAAACTTGGAATTAAAATGTTTGTTCACTCACGAAATGTATAATTTCTTATTTCGTGAATCTTGGACCTTAATCTGTGAAACCGGAACTTTATTTCGTGAAACTTGGACTTAAAATTTTTATTTACTCACAAAATGTTTAATTTCTTATTTTGTGAATCTTGGACCTTAATTTGTGAAACCGGGAGTTTATTTCGTGAAACTTAGACTTAAAATGTTTGTTTATTCACGAAATGTTTAATTTCTTATTTCGTGAATCTTGGACCTTAATTTGTGAAACCGGGAGTTTATTTCGTGAAACTTAAACTTAAAATGTTTGTTTATTCACAAAATGTTTAATTTCTTATTTCGTGAATTTTGGACATTAATTTGTGAAACCGGGACCTTATTTCGTGAAACTTGGTCTTAAAATGTTTGTTTATTCATAAAATGTATAATTTTTTATTTTGTGAATTTTGGACCTTGATTTGTGAAACCGGGACCTTATTTTGTGAAACTTGGACATAAAATGTTTGTTTACTCACAAAATGTTTAATTTCTTATTTCGTGAATCTTGGACCTTAATTTGTGAAACCGGGACCTTATTTCGTGAAACTTGGATTTAAAATGTTTCTTTACTTACGAAATGTATAATTTCTTATTTCGTGAATCTTGGACCTTAATTTGTGAAATCGGGACCTTATTTCGTGAAACTTGGACTTAAAATGTTTGTTTACTCACAAAATGTTTAATTTCTTATTTTGTGAATCTTGGACCTTAATTTGTGGAACTGGGACCTTACTTCGTGACATGGACTTCAAATGTTTGTTTACTCGCGAAATGTTTAATTTCTTATTTTGTGAATCTTGGACCTTAATTTATGAAACCGGGTCCTTATTTCGTGAAACGTGGACTTAAAATGTTTGTTTACTTACGAAATTTATAATTTCTTATTTCGTGAATCTTGGACCTTAATTTGCGAAACCGAAACCATATTTCGTGAAACTTGGACTTAAAATAATTGTTCACTCACGAAATGTTTAATTTTTTATATCATGAATCTTGGACCTTAATTTGTGAAACCGGGACCTTATTTCGTGAATCATATACATTTTTTTATGAATCTTAAAGCTTATTTTGTGAAACATGAAGGTAATATTGTGAAATTTTCATCATTTTTATTTTGTGAATCATAGACCTTATTTTGTGAATCAAATAGCTTATATTGTGAAACTAGAAGGTAATATTGTGAAACTTGGTCATAAATGGTCGAAATCACCTATTTTGCTCGTTTTCTTATTTTGTGAATCATAAACATTGTTTTGTGAATCGTAGAACTTCTATTGTGAAACTAGAAGGCACTATTGTGAATCTTGGTCATAAATAGTCGAAATCAACTATTTTTCTCATTTTCTTATTTTGTGAATCATAGACCTTATTTTGTGAATATGAGAGCTTATATTGTGAAACTAGAAGACAATATTGTGAAACTTGGTTATAAATGGTCGAAATCACCTATTTTGCTTGTTTTCTTATTTTGTGAATCGTACACCTTGTTTTGTGAATCCTAAAACTTCTATTGTGGAACTAGAAAGCACTATTCTGAATCTTGGTCATAAATAGTCGAAATCAACTATTTTGCTCATTTTCTTATTTTGTGAATCATAGACCTTATTTTGTGAATATGAGAGCTTATATTGTGAAACTAGAAGATAATATTGTGAAACTTGGTTATAAATGGTCGAAATCACCTATTTTGCTTGTTTTCTTATTTTGTGAATCATACACCTTGTTTTGTGAATCCTAAAACTTCTATTGTGAAACTAGAAAGCACTATTCTAAAACTTGGTCATAAATAGTCGACATTGCCTATTTGGCCATAAAGATTAGAAGGCAAAATTCATGTTACTGACACCCAAATGTAGTGTTCAAGTGTCCAAACTCATGTGCAAATGTCAAGTATCCGATATAGTACACAAGTAAACTTGAAGAGTCAAATTAGCTAAGGAGTCAACAACGAACTTCAATCTCAAACGATTTAGTATCAGAAAACATGAATCAAAAATTAATTATGAAAAGAATATATTAGCCCTAGAAGACGAAAAACTAATATCAGGAACAAAACTAGATCATGATATAATGAGCAAAAACCATATAAAATTAGGATTTCAAGTTTGAATATGCATAATTAAAAATTAAAAATTAATTATGAAAAGAATACTTAAAATAATATGCGAGAACACGGTGTAAAATCCGAAAATGCTTACATCGCAAGAGAATTGAAGAAACTGTAACTTGATACTGACAAATAAGACGAGATAGAATGAGCAAAAGATAACTACGATTCAAAAATTGAAAAACATACGACACAAAAATCAATAAATTACTAAATTACGCATTCAACATCAAAAATCAATTTGATTAACTAAGAAACATACCTTCAAAATTGATCGGATCAGTAGTGAAGAACTAATTAAATAGACGATGATCGAGCTTCCAAATAGTGATGAAAGAAAGAAATAACGATGAAAGTTGCAGTAAAGAGAGAAAGTTAGCTAGTTGATTGATTGATCGATTGTAGAAGACGAGCTAAAGAAGAAAGAGAGAGAGAGAGAGAGAGAGAGAGAGAGAGAGAGAGAGAGAGAGAGAGAGAGAGAGAGAGAGAGAGAGAGAGAGAGAGAGAGAGAGAGTTGAGTAAGCTTGGAAAAATATGAGGATTTTGTGTCATAATTGGAGTTTTGTAGAGGCACGTGGCAACATCCGGTGCGTCTAAATTATTTAGATCCGACGACTAAGATGAGTACAATGGCCTCACCCTAAGAAGGGTGCCTCACATGATTCAATTTCTATATATATATATATATATATATATATATATATATAGGAATGGGATCATGTAAGTATTAGTTATATATTTGAGGATTGAGGATTACTACATACCGTCAGATTTAAGAGATCCAACGTCCAATTATTGAACGCGAATCATTAAGCGCAAAAATGACATTTCACTATGCGCGTCTATAAACTCAATTATCGGCCAAATTTCGTCATTTCCCCCTAAATTTACTTCTCTCTCTATCTTCTCTCTTCTCTTAATATTTCTTCCCTGGCAACCCTAATTTTTCTTAGGATTTCTTCAAATTCATAGTTCTACAGCTCAATCTCGACTTATTCGTCTATTTCCGATCAATTATCATACTATTTCAATCATAATCGTCTTGTGAGGTACGTTATTGTTGTTAATTTCACCTTTATATTCTCTTTAATTTGTAATTTCAGATTTAAATCACATTTTTTTTTTCATTTTTCGTTCATGTATTTTCAATTAGTAGTCATCTTACTGCGTTTCTTCTAATTTTCTTACTATATTTTCAATTTCATCTTACTTTATTGTTATTTTCAGCTTTATTTGTTGTGTTCCCTAAATTTGTTACGTTTCTTTCGTATTTTCTAGGTTTTCTATCATAATTCCGATGTCAGGTATGTTATTTGTCTTAACTTCAATTTTATGTTCTTTTCAATTTGTAATTTGAGCTTTAAATCACATGTTATTTTCGTTCTCGTACATATATTTCCCGTTAGTAATCATCTTACTGCATTTCTTATAATTTTCGCACCTAAATTTAATTATGTGCATTTTAATTCTTATTTTATGTTTTATGATTTTGTTTGCCCTAAGATTAAGTTGTGATATTGATGTTTTACGAATTTTAACAAAATATAATTGTTGTAATCTGAATTGTCAAATTTAGCAAAAGATAATTGTTGCAGTATGCATTGCGTGTGATATTGTTCTACAGAATGTGTGATATCGTTTTACAGGATGTGTGATATTTCTTAGCATAATATGTGTGATATTGTTTAGCTATATGTGTGATATCTGTTTAGAAGACTGTGTCACATTTGAATCGTAATTTATGATCTATGTTGAATTCACTTTAGAATGTTGTATATGTTGAGTTGTTGATTAGTGTTGTTGATTCGTGATCTAATAATACACTTCTTATGTTCAATAAATGTTGCATTCTGATCAGAATTCAGGTACAATTTTGCCTTATTGCTCTCGAATTTGGAATTTAGGTATATTTTAGTGAAATAATTGTTAAAATCGAGTAATTATTCAATAAATGTTGTATTACTGTTTTGAATCTGAGATATAATTAGAAACTAGGTATAATTGTGTGAAATAGTGCATTTATTTTGAAATTTTGATTCATTTTTGCTCAAATTAGGTATACAAATTATTGCAAAAATTTATTAATTTTCATATAATTGAACCAATTACTATCATCAATTGCAGTTATTGTTGTTAATTAGATGTAATAGCTCGCTTCATAGCTAGTCATGTGTTTCAACTGACATAGTAGTTTGTTAGGCCTATGATCGATTTTTTTTTTGTCTTAAGTCATGTGTGGAGTTTTTGAGAGAGGAAATGAATGACATTTTAGTTTTTGTCTTGTGTCATGTAATAGCTCGCTTCATAGCTAGTCATTTCCTCAATTGGCATTGTAGTTTGACTCATTTCATTTCGAAACTCTTTCAGTTTCTGGGTCGACTTGCAGCACTCGTAAATCCCTGCCCGATTGGAATTAGCATACCCAACATATATTATTTTGAAGCTGCGAATGTTAGCTATCATGTCAAACAAGAATCACTCAAAGTAGTAACCTGGAACTCTAGATATGGAGCTTTGAGTGCTCGCAGGTCACGACTGATCTTTGTTGTACATCTTAGAATGCAGTGGCAACTTTCATATTGCATAACTTTTGACTCAAGATGCACCACGAAGTGAACTACGAAGTATATACCAAATAGAAACTAAATGAGTTAGCTACACTTTCCAACAAGAATTACCCTAGGATGTTTCCTGTTTTGGGAGATATAAGCAGTTTAGTACTGACAGGTCAGTTTCGGAAATGGCATATCAGTCACGCGTGACAGTCTTTGAAGCATTCTTGTGAAAAATATATTCAAAGAATATGGCTGATTCCAACTCCATAGGAAAGTAAACTCTTCCAAAAATATATTTCATTTTCGCACTTAGTGTTAATGTTAATCTGTCATCTTTTAGCTCAAAAGGGAGAGCATGTGCTATTGCACAAGACGTGGGTTCGAACCCCACAAAGGTGAGTTAATGTAATTATATAATTTAAATGTGTGTAGCTCAATTGACTAGTTATGGTCGTAAAGTCGAAAGAGCGTGATTTTAATCCTATAAATGGAGTCACACTAGGTAATATTTCTAATAATACGAATTAGTCAATTGAATAACACTAGGTATTCAATTATATAACACTAACTATGTTATGAAATAACACTAATTATTCTATGGAAAACACTCAAGTAAGAGAACCACTAAAATTTCTAAACGAAAATCATATTTACCTATGAGTATTTTTCTAAACTATCATGTAGTTTTACAATACAACCTATATGGGAGTTGAACCCATATCTTGTGCATTGCACATGCTCTTCCAATTGAGCAAATAGGTTTTACTATTTCAATCAAGGAAACACACATTGTAAAGAAACACATATTTTTTTACTTATTTATGCCAAAAATCAATTGCGTTCACCAATTAATGCACAACAAGACAATAATTCAACCGTAACTTTAAGCAAACAATGCATTGGAGTATCCACGATTCGTAGAATAGGTGCGATACCCTAACAATTTTCTGTTTCTCCAGGCGTAACTATATCACACGTGATTAAAAATAATATCGCACCTTATATAAAACAATATCACTGTTTCACAAGTACTTTAAATGCCTTCCTTTTTGTGATGTTGTCAAACTATATCACAACCAGTATATAAAAATATCACAAAATGTTGAAAAACACATCACACTTTACCAAGAAAATACAATATTTGATCCTAAAAATTGTCTATCTATAAAATATCACACCCGATGTTAAACAATATCACACGTTATTAGAAACAATATCACATTTTTCCTTCACAATATCACACGCTGAGAATAACCATACCACCCTCTGATAATGAAGTATCACAACCAACACCAAAGAATATCACACTCCACCCAAAACAATATCACAGTTATAAAGATTGTTTTCACGCGTCCACTTTTTTGATATTAAGAAACAATATCACAACCATCACCACAAAATATCACACTTCAACATTAGTGAGGTTCTCATAGCTTGAACTAATTCTTTTTCAACAGAAAACAGCTAAATAATTTGTACTCAAATTTAGTATTATAACTTAAACAGTTATACAAAGTACTAATACACACAAACGCAATCAATAATATGAAAATAGCTGAAAATTAATCGATTTCATTATTAATTCCATCTAATTATACCTAATTTATGATTTTCGTATGGTCATTACACAGAAAATAACACTTTTTTTTTTACTTATTTATGCCAAAAATCAATTGCGTTCACCAATTAATGCACAACAAGGTTATAATTCAACTGTAACTTTAAGCAAACAATGCATTTGAGTATCCAAGATTCTTAGAAGAATAGGTGCGATATCACCACGAAATAAAATAAAAAATAGAAGCAGTTTGTAGGACAACGTAATCACACCTCTCAGGAAATGGTATAACATGTTTTATTGAAGAAAGACGAAATTAATTGCTCAATTTCAGCGGATTATATGCTACGCTAGCAGTGTTCATAGACAGTTTTGAGTGATTGAATGTTCCAACAAATGATTCGTGCATCACAAAGACAATACAACATTGCATTATCCAGATTTATCAAATGTTAATACCAACATCTTGGCTCCACATCACAAAATTAAGAAGAGAGGGATAAACCTGAGAAGGGGCACCAGGTAGAAGCATTGACAAGAGCACCTCCCTAACAATTTTCTGTTTCTCCAGGCGTAACTATATCACACGTGATTAGAAATAATATCGCACCTTATATAAAACAATATCACTGTTTCACAAATACTTTAAATGCCTCTACTTTTTGTGATGTTGTCATACAATATCACAACCAGTATATAAAAATATCACAAAATGTTGAAAAAAATATCACACTTTACCAAGAAAATACAATATTTGATCCTAAAAATTGTCTATACATAAAATATCACACCCGATGTTAAACAATATCACACGTTATTAGAAACAATATCACACGCTGAGATTAACCATACCACCCTCTGATAATGAAGTATCACAACCAACACCAAAGAATATCACACTCCACCCAAAACAATATCACAGTTATAAAGATCGTTTTCACCCATCCACTTTGTGATATTAAGAAACAATATCACAACCATCACCAAAAAATATCACTTCAACATTAGTGAGGTTCTCATAGCTTGAACTAATTCTTTTTCAACAGAAAACAGCTAAATAATTTTTACTCAAAGTACTAATACTCACAAACGCAATCAATAATATGAAAATAGCTGAAAATTAATCGATTTCATTATTAATTCCATCCAATTATACCTAATTTATGATTTTCGTGCGGTCATTACACAGGAAATATATTAAACAAGCAAATGACGACGCATCAAAATCTGAATAGAATTGCACAATTTTTATAAACCCTAACTTTAATTATTCGAGTTTTATACAGATTATATGCATTCAATCGATTTTAATCAAAGATTCACACAATTATTCATAGATACATAAGCAAGAATAATATGAAATGTACGGAATTGTTAATCTATTTTATCAATTATTTTCCCAAAATATACCTAAATTGAAAAAATTGAAAGGATGGAGCAAAAATTATACCTGAATTCCAATAGAAACGCGGTTAGATCGACCAATGATTATTGATTGATTCCCATTGCATTTTAATTTTGATTGATTCGCCACTTTAGTCCGTCGTTTCCTTCATTTTTTCTTCAATTCTAGAGAGAGGAAGTCGAGTGCAAAAATGAAATGTTTCAACTGTTTTTTTGTTTTATTAAACGTGCTTTTCTTGTTTCATGTTGTGATTTGGCGCGTGTTATTGTAAATTTGTAAATATGTTATTTCATTCATTAATACTCAATACTCAAATAATTATCAGTTCTCACCGGATCTCAAGTCTATATATATATATATATATATATATATATATATATATATATATATATATATATATATATATATAATTGTAACATCCCGTATTTTCGAAATTCGCATTTTTAATAATTTAAAGTGATATTCGGAAATTTAATATATTTTATTTAATTTCATCAACTTAATTTTTAAGTAAATCGTATAAATTTCTTTTTTAGATTTTATAAGCTTAAGTTGTAGAATAATCACTTGGCAATTCGTTTCATCAAATTTCGAGTCATTCACTTAAATCCCGACTCACTTAGCTAAACCGACTCAAATAAGACCCAAATAAGTAGTAAGAGAACCTTCCCTTCTATTTCCTAACACTTCCTCATCCTTGTTCTTCAAGGAAAAACAAAGAATAGAATACTCCTTTGTCTCCATGGTTACATTTCACAATTTCACTAGAACTCCGATCCCGACTTCGTTTCTCCTCCGTTTGAAGCAAGGTTTGTTCCTACGCATTCCTCTCCTCGAACCCGTTCTTTCTATCTCTTTAGATTTTCAATTTGTTCAATTCGATTTTTGGGGCTGTTTTGAGATTAATTCGAAAATAGTCCTTAATTGTCATTTTTATGTTGTTTTGAGGTGAAAATTTGGAGGACTTGGACAAGGATACTTGTATCATCGAAGAATTGTTGGAGGAAACCGCTTAAGAGGTGACGATAATGAGAAACTCGGCCTTTGTCTTAAATAAATTGGACATGTGATTTTTCTTGTTGTTATGTGAAATTGATGTGAATTTTATTTTGGATTAATTGATAGCAATACTCTGAACTATGGGTGTCCTGCTCAAAATACTCCAAACTCTATTTTAACTACCAATATAACCAACTAATACTCTCATTCGCTTTTATTATAATATATGACATCTTACATGCTAATTAAGTGAAGAAATTTCTAACCCTTCTTTAACTCGTCTTTCTCTTTTTACTTCAATGTTACTCTATTTACCTAATCATAGCATTAAAACATGATACAACAACTTAACAAAACAACAAATTCTATTCAAAGCAAATAAGGGCATTAGTTGGTTATATTGATAGTTAAAATAAAGTTTGGAGTATTTTAAGCGGGACACTCATAGTTCAGAGTATTCTTATCAATTAATCCTTTTATTTTTAATAGGTTATGGGTAATTTATATCCGTCACATATTCGTTGTGTTTGTGGTATGTTAAGTGTAGAATCGAAGGGTGTTTTTTTATAATGCTGCTGCTGCGTTTTGATACTGCTACTGAACTATTGTTACGTTGTTTTGGATTTCTGTCGCCATTTCTATTCCGTTATTAGTCCTGCCTCTCGTTATTGTAGGTCACGGATTGTTTACTCCTATTTTTTTTATTGCAATTCGTGTGCTGCTGCTGCTGCTGCTGCTCTATAAAACTACTGTATGTTAATTGGTCATTGCATTATTCCTGGTCTGAAATGCAATTGCCGCTACTACCTTATTGTTGCCGCACTGCTCGGTTACGGCATTTCGGCGTGTTTCGCTATTGTGCAGAGATTTCATCGTTCATGATCCCTGATGTTGCGTTTATTATTATTATTAATATTATTTTATTATTATTTTACGTACGTGCTTGCTAGCCTGCTTAAATTAATTACTTGACGTACGTATTTGCTAGCTGGTTTACGTTTAAATATAATACGTTAAAAATCATTACGAATTAGTATTGGGTTACGGTTTTATGTTAAGAAGTATGTCTAAATGATTAATTAGTTAATCGGTTTCCCGTATATTAAAATAGGACTTGTTATATGAATTTTTCACATGTTCATTTTATATAGAAAATATGAGTATATAATATTAAATGTTAAATTAGTTCTTGTTTCTCTTTTCCGAATGAACTATATATTTAATTTACGATTCTTTTGTTATTTTATATACGTAATGATTTCCGTAAAGAATATAAGTTATGTAATATGAATTGTATGCTTGTTTGAAGTCCCAAAAATTGGGCGACACTTATATTGGGTTCGGAAATGGATTTGAGGAGAAAGACCCCCGGCCGGGTAACCGGAAGGGAGACCGGCTCTCGCCTCAAATTAGTTTCCGAAGTCGGCTAAGTGTTGAATGTATGTTTAGTAGTGAAATATATACGAAATGATTGTCATTCGAGTTTGAGTTGTTGTACATCTTTGAGATGACATATTGTGATTTGTGTAACCTGCTGTGCGCTGCTATAGTACTCGAGTTCTCACCTGATTGCATTGTGTAGCTGGTTGGCCGTAATGACTTGGTTCTCACGGTCAGGTCTTAGATTGTCTGCCCGCCTTCGGGCATATCTCGTTCTTAGCTAGTTCGGGTCTTGGGGGTGCTTGTGCACTTGTCAAATCGGGGATCGTGATTCGTTTGCGCTCCGAGAGTCTGGCCAGGTTTAGACTAGGACAGTCATTTGATGTCGTCCTACCAGGGGGTTGCATAGTCTGAGATTGGGAATGTCGTAGAATATAGACGAGTCGATTGTCGGCCTGCTCATAGTAGTAAGAGTCGAGTCACTTGGTGACATATCAATTGTTTGTAGAGTCACTTGGTTGACCTATAGTTGTTGGAGTCGAGTCACTTGGTGACCTATCTCTTGTTTGTAGAGTCACTTGGTTGACCTAGTTGTTGGAGTCGAGTCACTTGGTGACCTATCTCTTGTTTGTACAGTCACTTGGTTGACCTATAGTTGTTAGAGTCGAGTCACTTGGTGACCTATCTCTTGTTTTTAGAGTCACTTGGTTGACCTATAGTTGTTGGAGTCGAGTCACTTGGTGACCTATCTCTTGTTGATGTAATTGGATGTTGAGCATGCCTTAGTTTGTGTATAAGATTGTATGATACTTGGTTATCTTAGTATTGTTCGTCCAAGGCATTGGACGACTCTTAGTCTGGTTTCGTAAATGGTTTGGATTGAAAGACCCCCGGCCGGGTGATGCCCGTCATTGAGGGTACCAAAGATAAAATTTATAATTTCTAACTTTAACAATAGATAGTGAAAGTCAGGGTCGAACCACAAAGAGGTCGGTGGGGAATGTTTATTGTTTGATGTTAATGTTTAAAGTAGCAATTTTGGGGGTTTTTATGGTTGTTACTAAGTCTAAGGCAAAAATTAAAATAAACAAGTAAATAAAGATGAGATTAAAACTAAAATAAAAGGGATGCTAGGTTGTTTGGGTAACAAATAGCTAAGGTAATATAAATCCTAAGGTCAACATGTATTGCAGTCGCGTAAGGGGTGTAACATATCCTTTCAGGTCTATGCTACCTAATAGCTCCTTTCGGCCTATGCTATTAGTTCCTAGGTCTCACAATTATTGGGTGTCAACAATAAGGGTGATTCCTAAATTCTAGGTCACATACCTTTCAGTCTTAAGTAACCTAGTCGTTTTAAGGTGTAAACCAATGCCCTTCCCGTATCTTTCAATCTTGGGTAGGTCATTACTAACATCCTACAAGTCTCCCTTCAGTCTCATTGTAGGTTATTATAGTCTACGAATTAAAACGAAACAGAATACATACGCGAGTGAGTCGACCGACCAGCTAGCCCAGTCGGCCGACCACAGCCTCGGTCGACTGACCCATTATATAGGTCGGCCGACCATGGCCCTGCTACGGTTGGTCTCGGAACCTATACTACCTACGCATATTCATCCCCTACATCCTAACATGTGAAATTTAGCTACTCATAATTACTAAAACAATAATGAAGACGGGAATAAACATGGAAAACATAATGAATGACAATCTAAACATGCAATCTATAATAAAGCTTGGGATTCTATCTTAACCGAATACAAGTAATTATAAGAACAATAATAAAACTTAAATTAAGAGAGCAATTACCGGAAATAGGATTAAGGCAGAAAAGGAACAAACTTTATTGATGAATGTTGAAAGATTGATGAACAAGCTAAAGTACTTGAGAATTATTGAAAGATTACAAAACTGAATTAAAGACTGAGCAAAACTCTCTTAGGAACTGAATGATTAACCCTAATCACGTAATCTAGCTTAAATAGGCGGAAAATAAAGAGTTTCCTTAAAACTCTAACACGTTAATGGGCTTCGGAATTATTCTGATCCTGTGCGGAGGTCGGTCGACCTACTTGGTGGGTCGGTCGACCTGTTTACGGGCTTCAGGAATTCTCTGGGCTTTCCATAATAATGATCTGGTCGACCGACCCAAGTAATAGGTCGATCGACCCTTTTCCTGTAGGAATACTTCGATTTGTCTTCGGTTTGATTTCTTGGTACTTGGTCAATGTTTTGAGTGGACTTTCCATCGATCCTTGGCTATGAAAAATCCCGAGGGCATAAGTTTGGTGTAAAATCATCCTTTTTCCGCATAAATCTACAAAAGTGTATAAAAATGCGAAAGTAGAAAATTGTGGGGAAATAAGGGCTAAAACATAGTAAATGAGCGACCAAATGCGTGTAAAAAAGGATGTAAAACATCATAAAATAGACACGCATCAAATTCCCCAAACCAAACCTTGCTTGCCCTCAAGCAAGAATTAGACTCGATCTTAACTAATGGAACGATTTCGATCTCAGAGCGAAATTTACATGTAAGCCTAAACCAATGCCAAGTATAAAATGAGAAAGTATTTGAATCATGCAAACGAGTTATGGTGTCGTCAAACTTTGCAAAACTAGAGACTACAGAGACGATATACCATGGACTCTCGCGGTACGCTCGAGACACTCATGAAGCAAAGGGTGAGTATATGTAGAAGATAGAAAGAAGTATATTGTAATGACACTCACCTAACTGCGACCCACGGAAACATGCCTGCAATCTAACATGAACAAAAATTCTACAAATATATATAAACGCACTCGTTAAGTGACTCGGGTACATTACCTTGAGGTAAAAAGATATGTGAGGTGAAAGGTAAAAAGAGGTTAAGATGTTTTTGGATTTGTGGGGTTAGTAGCCAAGCTAGTAAAACCGATTCCCAACAACATATTTCACGACTTTTGATATTAAGAACGTGCTCTTTTGTAGCACAACTCTCACATTAAATAAAAGAAAGGACTCCCAAATATTTTGAACGAAGTACGGGAGTGATAACGCATAAAAAGAAAGGGATTTCAGCTGTCAGTTGGTCGACCGACCTATAAGGGTGGTCGGTCGACTGACTTAGCTGTATAATTTGATTTTTTTCGTTTTCGTTTTCGTTTTCGTTTTTTCTTTTCTTTCTTTCTTTTTCTGAATTTTTCTGTCTTTTTTCTTTCATTCTGTCTTTCTTTTTCTGAATTTTTCTGTTCAAGATAGCATACAAACCAAGATGCCTCAAAATAATCCAATGACCACAAATACTAGCTTGGAAGGGTAGGCTAAGTATGGGATGTAGTTTTTGGGGGAATAAAAAGGCAATTTTGGCTATGTAAGGCTTATGGGTAAAAATGAGAAAAGGGATCCCAAATGCACGTATCAAGACTCACAAAACGAGATAGTAAAACAAGTATATAGTAATTCAAGTTCATGTTTATGCATATTGATGTAACATGTTTCAAGGGGAGTACTACTCACATCCTAAACAACTGGTTTAAGAATGAAACCAGGAATAAGGCTCTAAAACTCAGAATGTATAGTAGGTTGCCAAGGTATAAGTCAAGTCTAAAGATATACAAATTGACAAAAACTCGTAGATATGCAAAAGACTCTCCTACTAAAACAAGTTGACAAGGCAAGGTAAAGGCATAAACATGTAAGAAAGCAAAATCATCCTTGAAATACTCTCGTTCCGACTCGACCTATATGCTAAAATAAACGTGCATTTTTTGGAATTTTTTGAAATTTTACTATTTTTTTGTATTTTTCTTTTTGTATATGCAAGGAAAATAAAGAAAAGAACGATGCAAGACAGAAATGCAATAAACGTGGGACAAACTGCAATGGAACAATGCATGTGACACGAAACCATTCCCCAAACCAACCCGCACAATGTCCCCATTGTGCATTAGCCTAAGTAAAGGTTTCATAAAATTAAAGGATAGATGCAAGGAGATAAAAACCAAGGAAAACTGGAAAGAACTCACTGGATTGTTAAGCGTATGAGAAAAACCTCCCTAAACCAGCGTAAGCTGGGAGGTTTTGGTGGCTAGCAGTGCCACTTAAGTACCCAAGATGGTTGCACAATTCCTGAAGAAGAAACGAACAGGCTGTGACGGACGGGTAGGTCGACCGACCCAAATTTCAGGTCGACCGACCTTCCCGTGGATTTCAAAAATTCCAGGAATGCAGGGATCAGGTCGACCGACCTATGAAGGTAGTCGGTCGACCCCTCTGCTGCACAGCGTACTTCTTTTCTTCGGGAAAAACTTGTGTCAACCAAGTCAATCTTCTTTTAACCTGAAAAATCATCGAATATACGCCCAACAAGTGCGCGAGATCCCAGTACCAAATCCAAATGTCTTTAACGATGCTAACAAAACGGAAAAAAAATTCTAAAACTGAAGCAAACAAAATTAAAAGGTCTAAACCAACAAAAAGTAAATTGTCTTTAAAGGCTGAAAACTTAAACAACTATCCGCTAAAGATGCGGAATATCTCAGACCACGGCTTTTGACGACATGCCGTAGTCTCCACGGTGTTTGCTTGAATGACGAAACATGCTTCCTCTCTGTCGCAAAGCATATGCGACAGACTCTTCTCTTGAGCTTCTCTTCTCTTTTTCTTATCCTCTTCATCCACAATATCTGGATCCTCGTCTTCCCTGTAGCTTAGGAGTCCCAATCCTCCTCTTTGTACCGTGACCTCCTTTATTGTGGGTTTCCCCAAACCAATTCCTGCATTAGTCACAATGGAAATATCCTCCATATTGCTCCCAATCTGGGGCGGAGGTGTAAAAACAGGTATAGGAGTAGGTAGTAAAGTAGGAGAAGTAGTGATGACCTTCTACTTCTTTTCAGAAGTAATAGCATTACAAGTAATATGGGTCATAGCATCCTTTTTCCTATAAGATAAACCATAAATAATAGAATGCTTTCCTACTTTGAAAGTTAAAGTCCCAGTACCCACATCTATGATGGCTCCCGCAGTGTGGAGGAAAGGTCTCCCTAGTATTATAGGTATATGGGCATCCTTAGGGATGTCCAGGACTACAAAGTCAACTGGGAAGAAAAACCTGTCTATACGCACAGGGATGTTTTCCAACACCCCTATGGGTTCCATAGATGTACGGTCTGCCATCTGGACAGTCATGCTGGTTACTGAAAAATTGGTCATCCCTAGTTTTAGGGCAACACTTAAAGGCAAGACACTAATACTAGCCCCTAGGTCACATAGTGCCTTTTTAACAGGGAATGTCCCTATATTGCAAGGTACAGAGAAACTCCCAGGGTCCTCGAGTTTGTGAGGGGCAATAACATGTGACAAAAAACTGGATGACTCTTCAGTGAGGGCCACTGACTCAACCTTATCCAAAGACCGCTTTCTTGACAAAAGTTGTCTCATAAATTTAAGGTATGAAGGAACATGTTGAACTAATTCTAAGAACGGAACTTGAACATTTAATGAACAAATTACGCCTTTAAATTTATCAAAAGATACCTGTTCCTTTGTAGATATGAGTCTCTCCGGAAAGGGAGGGGTGGAAGATTCAGTATTTGCAGCCCTCCTCAAAAACCTAGGGGTCTTATCACCCCGGAAAAGGAAATCCCTCAAGTTGTCCGGCAATTCGGGTCTGAAAGCATCCCCCTGTTCGACATCGGGGGTCGGTCGACCCATATCTTCGGTCGGTCGACCTTCTTCCTGTACAGCGGGATTTTCCGGAATCTGTTCGGAGGTCGGTCGACCTGGCTCCTGGGTCGGTCGACCTTCCTCGCTACTGTTCGGCTTCGGCTGTTTTGCCTTATCCTTCTCGCCTCCCACCTTAGCTCCACTTCTTAGAGAAATGATGTTTAGAGTCTCTTTCTTCTGGTCCGTCTTGGTCGGAAGTTGACCTGGAGCCCTAGTATCGTTCTTGCTCGCGATTTGAGCAATCTGAGACTCTAACATCTTCATCCCTGCTTCCCTAGCCTGAGTTTCCGAAGGGAAACCGGCTCTCCTTCCAAATAGTTTCCGAAGTTGGTTGAGAGCCTTGCATAAGTATTTGCATGTTGACTTGAGATTCGGATATTCAGATTTGTATGCTTCACATGTTTTATATATGTTGGAGTATGTTGGATGCTTTTGTGTTATATATGTGTTATTGACAATAGGTGGCTAGGAGCACTCTAGTCACTCCCCACTGACTGTGGCGCACATGTTGTATGTGTGTAGGTTCATGAGGCTGTTCTGCCGGGGTTACGTTGAGGCTAGCGAGCGATGATCCTTCATCGTTGACTTTTACCTTTCGTTAGCTAGACTTTAGACTTACGTTTCAGTATTTTGTGCCTGTAGGGATATGCTATCCCGGGTTGCTTTGTATCACACTAATATACTTATTTATGTTTCATTTCTCTTCCGCATGTTTATTATTTTTAAGACACCTCGCATGTTTTCTTATCATGTCAAAAGTTTTAAATTCCGCGTATTTTTGGCATGTTTTGTATGTTTACTTTTCCGCTGCCGCGAGGGATTTTACAGTTATATATATACATATATATATATATATATATATATATATATATATATGTATACATATATATATATATATATACATATACATATACATATATATATATATATATATATACATATATATAGATTTAGGATCCGGTGAGAACGATCACTCGGTGCATACGGTGAGAACCAGTTATAACCGTGCGATTAGAACACAAATTTGCGTGTAAGATTAAAACACCTGTCAATACGTTTTATTACACAGCTAACACACACACACACTCTCTCTCTCTCTCTCTCTCTCTCTCCCGCGTTTCAGTTTCAGGTTTATCTCAGTTTAATTAATTAAATCAATTCAAACGTTCATCAATTAAATTCTACGATATATTTTGTGATCAACATTGCAGTTAGCTTAAGTAGCTTACTCATTTTCATACAGTACCTATCCAAGTAATTCGTAGTAGGTAAGTTTCCCCATTTTAATCTATAGCTTTAAATTGATTGCATAATTTAGTTTGATGTTGTTGATTTGAATAATTTAGCTTATTTATGTCTCTTGTAGCTTACGAATTACTTAGTTTATTACATGCATGTTGCAATCGTCGGATGTTATGGTGGTAATTTATGTTGTTGGGGGGGGGAGGGTAAAGTAGCGTAAGTTGCGGAGGTTCTCCGATTGCACTGGGTTGAGATATGGTGAAGTTTGTAGTTTGTTGGTTAGTGTTTGTGTTTAATTAATCACATAGGCGTTCATATTGAAACTAGATGCGCATTTCAAATGTCTGTGTGTCAGGGAGCTTGAATTATTTCAACTCTTAGGTGTTCAAATGAATTTTTACTGGTGGTACATGTGTTTTATATAGTTTAACTTATGATACATGATGATATATACATTGTTTTGTGGTCTGGGTTTGCTTCAATTGGAAACTAGATACACATTCAATATGATTAAGTGTCAGGGGGCCTGAAAATAAGTTTGTTTAACTTTGGTCAGTAGGTAATCATATCATATATGTAGATACATGTATGAGTTTGGTAGATACCTAAACGCAATGTGTATATATGTGTAGACATGAAGAGTCCTAGACACTTAAAAGTGACAGTGGCAGTAGATACTACAAGTAAGCAGGAGAAAGGGTCAACAAGCAAAAAGCGATCTAAACGTGCTGCACCAGAATGGTACCCAATTTTAAAAACGAGAATGAGTCCGTGCGCCTTATTACGCTTCATTAACAGTGGGCTGTCTGACAAGCAACTTGCAGATATCAGAGATATGGGGTTTGGGGGGTTACTATGCCTTAAGACTGATATGATCCCTGGGCAGTTAGCATACTGGCTTGTGTCTGATTTCGACCCTTTCACGTCTTCTTTTACAAGTATCGAACTGCCTATTCGGGATGAAGATATCCATCTAGCCACCGGCATACCTATGGGTGAGGTACAGATTGTGCAAGCGACCAAATATGAGCATAGTGATGAGTACATGGGTATGGTTAATGCATGGAAGGCCCAATACGGCAGGGTCGAAAAAATCAAGTTTACCGACATATTGAATAAGATGGTTGAACAGAGGGAAGGCGGGGATGATTTCAAGAGGAACTTTATTGTATACGTTGTGTCCGCCTTCCTAATGGGGGTGAAAGGGTCTTTTCCAAGCATTCGGATCTTGAAGTGTTTGGGCGACGTATCTTCTATACAAAGTCTGCAATGGTGTGATTTTACTCAGAACCATCTATTAGATAGTGTCCGACGATGGAGAGTTGATAACGAAAGGGCAGCCAAAGGGGGTAGTGAGAAGATTTTTAAGGGACCCATAATGGTTTTGATATTCATATACCTTGACTGTAATACCTCAAAAATTTTAGACTCGATAATTAATATTTTAATTGTGTCGATAAATGTTTTATGTGTTGAGCACCTATGTTTAAGTTTCCAAGCTAAGCAAGTGGTTATGCTTTTTTGAGGATTCGATCCCTATATCTTTTGCACACGGTTGTGTGGTTATGAGGGATCGATCCCTGAACCTCTAGACTCGGTGATTTGGGCCTCGTAAGTCGTGCTACACCCAAGCCCACACGGCTGTTTTGTGGAATTTAACTCAAACCCTACTAATACTACTCCCTACCGTCACCCTTTTAACATAATTCTAAGACCTAAGTTACCCTAATCTATCATTCTATCACCATACACTCTCAGCCGTCACGACAAAGCTTGGGTAGGCAGTGCTCACGGTGGTTACTAGGCAGCCTAACGGTGGTCGTTTTAGAGGTAAACTTAGTGTGACAACACGTTTCTTTTCTCCTTTCGATTTCTTGTTGCTTTCTTCTGTTTTCGAGGGTGTTTTCATAAGTGGTGAATCGAGTCAGTGTTTAAACCTTGATTTGTGACGCTAGGGGAAGGGTGTGGTCTAGCAAGGGGATGGTCGTTGGTCACCAGGAACCACCAATTATGGTGGTTTTGTCGTCTGAAACAACCCGGCTGTTTCAGTTGCAGTCAATGGTTACCTGTGTGGTTTTGTGGGGGTGTATTCGAGTCTGTTTTGGGTTGGTTTTTCGAGTCAGGGTTTTCGTTTTGGGTTGGTGGTTGTCGGAGGTGCGTCTTGGTGGGTGGCGTGTCCAGCATAGGAGGCTAGGTTAGCGGCTGTGATGGTGGTTTGTAGCCTGGTCGTTCTCTGTTTCTTTTAATATGCTAATGTCGGGTTCAGAGGTTGTATTGGGGGTGGTACCACCGTTGACTCGGGGGAGGTCGACACGGTGGTACCACCGTGGTTTAGAGGACCGGTGTCAGGGGTTTGTGTGGGTGTCGGTTTTGGGTGGTTGGCTGTTCTGGGTGGCTGTCGACAGGGGGCTGTAAGGGAGGCTGGTCACGTGTGGGGTGGAGTTCCAGCAGGTTTATGGTGGCTGGTTCTCTTCACCAGTGGCCGGCGACCTGGGTGTCAGTGGTCGCCGGGGTCGTAGGTGGTGCAGGGTTTGTGGGCTGACGGTGGTTGGTGGCTGTGGTGGTGTTGTGGCCGTGGTAGGAGGGTAGCGGTCTAAGGTGTCCTTGAGTCGGGCTGTTTTAGGAGGTAGACTCGTTTTATTTATTTTGTTTTATTTCTAAACTCTTGGTTATTATTATTATTATTATTATTATTATTATTATTATTTATGTTTTTAATGTTAAGTAATAATATTATGGTATTAGGCTTGTATTAATATTTCGTTGATATGCTACGGTTTTGGGTCGTGCTAATTAATGATGCGAGTCGGGAAATTATTTAAGTTATGGGAGTTCTATTTTCTTTGGGAGTTGTATATTTTGGGAAGTTTCTATAACTGGAAGGTTTCTACTTTTGGAAACTTTCCACTTATGGAAAGTTTCTATTTATAGTAAGCATAGTTGTTAAGGGGTTTGGGAAGGTTATTTATTCGTTACGTATATGTGTATAGGTAGCGGGTTTCGCGTGGAACATTTCTAGCAAGCCTTGAATTATTTGCGTTCCTGCTATTTCAGGTAGGGGAAAATACTGTATATGATGTTGTGTAAACTGTTCTTATTTATTAATAAGCGTGTTTGTGATATAATATGATGTGATCGTTATATTGTGTTATTTATATTATTCTGAGATATCGTTACAATGTGAATATATATTGGGTCTTGTGATATGGTGATGGATCGGTGCGGAGTATATATGGCGTTGGATCGGTGCGGAGTATATATGGCGTTGGATCGGTGCGGAGTATATATGGCGTTGGATCGGTGCGGAGTATATATGACGTTGGATCGGTGCGGAGTTTATTTGGCGTTGGATCGGTGCGGAGTTTATTATATTGTTATATTATTCTTTTCCCTACTCAACCTCGTGGTTGACCCTGTGTATTCGTGATCACCTGTGATGAACCAATTATTGGGGAGCAGATTGACAGGTGGCTGAGACTAAGGGGGAGCTATGGGAGGAAGAGCTTGGATCCGGACCAGATTAGATGTCTAGATCACCTTAGTCAGTTTAATACGAGTTGTACTTTATTTGTTTTGTTAAGACTTTTGGATACGGATGTAAGAACATATCTTGAGTTAAATTCTATTTAAAGTACTGTTTATCTTCCTTTGTATCTACTGCATCGGGAAACCGAGATGGTAACACCCTTATTTATCTGAGGAGTCCTAGTACAGGCCCTTAAATAAATGGGGGTGTTACAAAGTGGTATCAGAGCGAACGATCCTCAGGCCTAACCTAATGAATCCAATGAATGTAGGAGAGTCTAAATAAAATGAACCCCGGGATAGGACTGTTAGGAGCACACGAAAGGGGAAGTATGAGTCTGGGGCCCCCTCACACCGAACCATTGGCTCTATCAGTTTTACCCGGGAACCCAGAGTGAAAATATGAGAGAAAAGGGTAAGTTAGGAAAAGATGGAAGTTATGGTATACTGTAATAAGTATTTTATGAGAATTCCGAGTATAAGTGACAGTTGGAAAAGCCGGAAGGGGCATGAACATGAAAGAATCTTTAATTGTTTGAATAAAGAAGTGCATATTAATATGGCTATGTGAAGTGAAACATGTTAGTAATTTTTTTTTTCTCTCATCATGTCTAGAGATATGCGGTTATGTGATCCCTGAGCCATGTTATAGAAAGGACTACTTATAGTCTAAGTGTTTATAGACTTTAATGTTTAGGGAACATAGCCCTAATCTAAATGGGTACCCACATGAGTCGGGACTCATTTCATTTTTTGTTGTACTATAGTATGCCTCCGCGAAGAGCCAATGCTGCGAACATCACACAAGAGGAGTTAGACCGGTTACTAGCTGAGAACGAGGCCCTAAAGGCCCAACACATGGACTCGGCAAAAATGAGCACAATAATCGCGAGGCATCACCCTACCCAATTCACTGGGGAGGGGGAACCTCATCTGCTAGTGGCATGGTGTCGGGAATTCACTAATCTATTCGAGTTGGTGGGATGCCCTGAAGAATTGAGGGTTGGCCAAGCAGCCCACTATCTGAGGGGTATGGCCGGATATTGGTGGACCGGGAACAAGGGAGAGATCCGGGAAGCAGCTAGAGAGGATGAGACCGAGTTTGTTGCTTGGGACGCATTCAAGAGGATCTTGTACGAGGTGTTTCTCCAGAATTCCAAAAGAGCAAGCTGAGGGAGGAGTTCGATACATTCAAGATGTCGGAGGACATGACTGTAGAGGCTTACTACAGGAAATTCATCCAGTTGGCGAACTACGTGGGAGACATGGGTTTCGATGATGCCATGCTGGCAATGAAATTTGAGAGAGGGTTATCAATCGCCATCAAGAAGAGATTGATCGCAGCTCCGCCCACCACAGTCCGTGACATTTACTTAAGGGCTGGGGCGGCGGAGAGGCTTTCCGAGATGATTAAGGAGGACAAGAAGTCCAAGATAGAAAAGAGGAAGGCGGAATCAGTAACCGAGGGTTCTGGATCGAAAAAGCAAAGCACTAATAAGTTCAGTGGATATTTTGGGAATAGTGCCTCTGGTGGTGGGAGAAACCATGGTGGGGGCAGTCACATGAGTGGAGTTTCTGGCGGTGGCTCAGCAGGAATAGTTTGTTTCGGCTGTGGGAAGAGAGGACATAAGCAGGCAGTGTGTCGCTCTTCTGGAGGGAATCAGTCCGGGGGTTATCGTACGCCTACATCCGGATACCAGGGATCTCGCACCCAGTCTTATGGTAGCGGTGGCTATCGCACACCCATGCCCAACTATGGTGGGGGTGCGAAGTCTGGAGGGGGCAGTAATTACCAGAAGAGCTATAACAGTTATCAGAGCCGCTCGTACCAGAATCAATACAATGGAGGTGGAAGCAACCAAAAGGCGGGAGCATATGGGAATCAGCAGGTTGGGACATCTGGTGCCAGTCAGAGTGGAGTCAAGTCCAGTGGCAAGCTCTTTGCCATGGGAAAGCAGACAGCTCAGGAGGATGCGCATGTGGTAACCGGTACCTTTCTTGTGAACTCTAAACCTACTTTCGTACTTTTCGATTCCGGTGCCACCCATTCGTTTGTGTCTAGAGATCATGTTAAGGCTTTGGGACTTGAGAGATTCGACTGGGTCGCGGATTCAGTGACCATACCTTCGGGCGAGTCGATAGTTTGTAATAGAGTATACGGTAGTGTACCCATCAAAATCGGGGAAACAATTTTCTATTGTGACCTCATAGAGTTTCCTCTGGGGGGTTTTAAGGTGATCCTAGGGATGGACTGGTTGGGGAAGTATAGGGCTTTTATCGACTGCTATCAAAAGAAAATTTCCTTGAAGGGACCTAAGGGGGTGAGGGTGTCTTACAAGGGATATCGAATCAAACCAAAAATCAAATTCATTTCTGTCAACACCCTGAAGTCTAGCTTGAGGAAAGGAGAGAGCCTGATCCTATGCCAAATGTGGGATTGTGAGGCTGAGACCCCCAAGACTAGTAAGATACCTGTGGTACGGGAGTTTGAGGGAGTTTTTCGTGACGACGTTCCGGGGTTACCGCCAAGGAGGGAAGTGGAATTCTCCATCGACCTAAAACCAGGGGCGGGACCAATATCTAAATCACCGTACCGTATGGGACCGAAGGAGATGGAGGAGTTGAAGAAGCAGTTGGATGAACTAGCTGAGAAAGGGTTTATCCGACCCAGTGTGTCGCCCTGGGGAGCACCCGTTTTGTTTGTGAAGAAGAAGGATGGTAGTTTGAGACTTTGTGTTGACTACCGAGAGCTGAACAATGTGACCATCAAGAACCGTTATCCTTTGCCGAGAATTGACGACTTGTTCGATCAGTTAAGTGGAGCTGGGGTTTTCTCCAAGCTTGATTTGAGATCCGGGTATCATCAGTTGAGAATAAAGGATGAAGATATTCCAAAGACCGCTTTCCGAACGAGGTATGGCCACTATGAATTTGTGGTTATGCCCTTTGGATTGACTAATGCTCCAGCTGTGTTCATGGACTTGATGAACCGAGTCTTCAGCCCATATCTGGACAAGTTTGTGGCGGTATTCATAGATGATATCCTGGTATACTCCAAGAATACAGAAGAGCACGAGGACCATTTGAGGAAAGTACTTCAGACCTTGGAAGAAAATAAACTCAATGCCAAGTTGAGTAAGTGTGAGTTCTGGTTGGAGAGAGTGGCGTTTTTGGGGCATGTAATATCAAAGGAGGGAGTGTCTGTCGACCCTAGTAAGATTGAGGCTGTGACTAAGTGGCAAAGTCCGAAGAATGTGAGTGAGATTCGAAGCTTTCTGGGATTGGCTGGATATTATCGGAGATTTGTCAAAGATTTTTCAAAGATAGCGAAGCCGTTGACGTCGTTAATGAGGAAAGAGAACCGTTTTGTCTGGGATGAGAGTTGTGAGAAGACATTCCTAACCCTTAAGGAACGCCTGACAACAGCTCCTATCCTTGCTTTGCCAGTTGGGAGTGATAACTGATGCGTGCCTATTTTATGATGTTTTACATCTATTTTTACACGCATTTTAGCGCTCATTTACGATGTTTTAGCCCTTATTTCCCAACAATTGTCTACTTTCGTATTTTTATGCTCTTTTGCAGAATTATTCGGAAAAGGGACGATTTTATACCAAATTTATGCCCTCGGGACTTTTTATGACTAAGGATAAGAAGGAACGAAGCCTAGCGCACATTTCAAGGCCTGAAGATAACTTTTACAAGCAAAGAATCGATCTTCGATGTTGCAGCCTGTTTCAAATGGCTATATCTCGAGTTCTAGAGCTGATAATGGAGTGATTCCAGTTGGAGGTGAAAGCTTATCCTCTTAGCTTTCCAACGCCGCGAGAATCGCTTGATTTCGATAAGTAACGAAGAAATGGCAGCTGTTTTAAGATCGATGCGCGCTGCAGTCCCGTCAGTTGGTCGACCGACCAACAAAGTCGGTCGATCGACCAGGTGCCTATTGAAAAAGCCCAGAATTTGCCTGAAGCCCAAAAATTGCATAAAATCCGTAAAGCGGTCGACCGACCGAAAATACTGGTCGACCGACCACAGCGCCGACCCAGAAGTTTCCGAAAAGCCCATACAAGTGTTTAGGTCATTAGGAAACTCTTTAATTCTGCCTATTTAAGCAAATTCAGTCCCTAATTCAGAACCATCAAGTTTTCTACCTAGTTTTTATCGATCAAGTTCTTAATCTAGTTTTCTATCATAGAATTATAATCAAGTCCTAATAGAGAGAAGCATCCTAGTTTAGAGAAAAACTCCATAGCTTTAGAGAATACTTTCCAAGTTTCAATATTTGTTCTTGAATTCCAATTAAGCTTGTAAGTTTGCTACAATTAATCTTTCTTGTTGCAATTAATCTTTAA
Source organism: Silene conica (assembly GCA_029255685.2). Taxonomy (NCBI): domain Eukaryota; kingdom Viridiplantae; phylum Streptophyta; class Magnoliopsida; order Caryophyllales; family Caryophyllaceae; genus Silene; species Silene conica. The sequence goes on along the minus strand of CM055317.2, from coordinate 29,821,395 downwards.
TCATGTTATCTCCTTTAATGTTCTTGATTCTTGTTATCGTTAGTTTTACAATTGAGATTATGCATAACTAATTCTTGTGATTAGGAATTAGGGGAACCATGGTAAAAACTTGATTTTGATAGTTTTATGATTAAATTACCAATCCCCCATTGTTGTTGGTAAACTAATTCTTTTAGATTGAAAGATTGTTAGGATTAGTTTAACAACAACTTTGGGATTGCCCTTGAATGAAAGTTTAGTGCTTTTCTAGGAACCCTAAGACCGTAAGGATTGGGTAGAATATTGACCTAAAGGTTTATTCTTTGTTCCTTGGGATTGTGTTATTTGATTATTTTACCTTTCATTAACTTGTTTTAACCATGGGGAACCGAAGTTCCTAATCTCCTTTTCATCTTATTTTAATTTCCTTTATTATTATTGCATGTTTAGATTTATGTTCTTTATAATTTTCATGTTCACTCCTATTCTTATTATTGTTCCAGTAACTATGAGTAGCTAAATTTCATATGTTAGGATGTAGGGAGTAAATATGCGAAAGTAGTATAAATTCCGAATCGACATGTTGCAGGGTGGAGGTCGGCCGACCGGGTTAGTTGGTCGGTCGACCGACACGCGTATGAATTCCGTTTCGCTTTTATTTGTAGACTATAATAACCTACAATGAGACCAAAAGGAGACTTGTAGGATGTTAGTATTGACCTACCCAAGATTGAGAGATTTGGGAAGGGCATTGGTTTACATCTTAAGACGGATAGGTTACTTAAGACTGAAAGGTTTGTGACCTAGAATTTAGGAATCACCCTTATTGTTGACACCCAATAATTGTGAGACCTAGGAACTAATAGCATAGACCTAAAGGATATGTTACACCCCTTACGCGACTGCTATACATGTTGACTTAGGATTTATAGTATCTTAGCTGTTTATTACCCGAACATCCTAGCATCTCTTTTATTATATTTTTATTCTCATCTTTATTTACTTGTTTTATTTTATATTCGTTTTAGATTTAGCAACAACCAATCAAACCCCCTCTCTTTGTTATTTTATAGATTAAAAATTAGCAAACATAATTAACCTTGTCTCTCAGTGGTTCGACCCTTACTATCACTATCTATAGTTTTAGTTTGGTTTATAAATTTTATCTTTGACACCCACAACGACGGGTATCAAATTTTGGCGCCGTTGCCGGGGAGACGGTATAATTTTGTTTGTTAGTTTTTAGTTTTTTTTTTTTTTTTTTTCTTTCTTGTCTTAAGGAACTTAGGTTCCTTAAGACCGTTCTTACCTTGTCTTCTAGTTTTGTTTCAGAAGACAGGTTTTTGAGAGGAAGGCTTGAGTACTCTCAGTGCTATTGCGATCATGTCTACTTTTTCTGATAATCTTCAGCCAGCAGCACACCACCTCCCAGGGGGATTTATTCCCCCCGTTGATTTTTATCTCTCCTATATCAAATTATTGGAGCAAAAACAGTTTGCAGGTCTACCAGATGAGGATCCTTTGAAGCATTTGGAGCTATTTACAGATTATTTTTGTTCCGCACCCGTATCGGCGGGAGAGCGAGATAAGTTTAAGGAGATGTTTTTTCGTTTCTCCTTGAAAGATTCTGCGCGTGAATGGATTCGTTACCTTGATATGGAAGCAGCTAGCGTTACAGATTGGACATCTCTAGCATTGGCTTTCTGCCAACGGTACACTTCGCCAGCAAAAACCAATGCTTTGAGAATTCAAATCTCAAATTTCCAGCAAGGACCCGATGAGAAATTTCCTGAAGCGTGGGCCCGTTTTAAGAAGTTGGTTCGATCCGTTCCTCACCACGGCTTTGAGGAGTGGTACCTTTGCCACCGATTCTATAGCTCTTTGTATGATGACTACAGAGCCATCCTTGATTCAACTACAAATGGAAGATTTTATAATGTAGCTGCTGACAAGGGGTGGGTTACTATTGAGGAGTTGGCGGTTCATAGAGCTGATAATGGAAATTCATGTGGGGATTCACTGAAAACAAATATTGAAATAAGTCATGTTGCCACACCTGAAACATCCAATAACGCCTGTTCCGAAGAACTTGAGAAAGCTTATGAGGGACCAACCCCAAAGGATGATGCTGCCATAGTTCGGGACGAAGAAATTGATGCCGTACATAGGTCAGAAGGTCGACCGACCACAACATCAGGTCGACCGACCTCGACACCTGAAGTGAGATTGGTTTCTGCAGAACAGAAAATTTCCGATAATACAGAACCTGGTCGACCGATCGCTGTACCAGGTCGACCGACCACTGTTCCTGAGCAGAATGCAGTTTCTATTCCCGAATCGCTGGATCCTTCCCTCATTCAAGACCTCACCAGTGTTCCTATTGTGGATTCGCCTCCTGAGCTACCTAACTCTCCTCTCATCACTAACTCGACAGAGATTCTGAAGTTAAAAGAGCCAAAGATTGTTGATTCTGCAACAAGCATTGCAGTCCCGTATCCGGATTATTTAGAGAAAGTAAAATTGGAGCTTCAGCTCGGAAAAATATTGGAGATCGTCAAGGGCCTTGAGCGTAAGAGGAAATTGGAGGACCATCCTATTATTTCTGTTGTTGCAGGTCATGATAAAAAGGGCATAGGAGATCCTGGAGATACTGGGGAGACGAAATTGGAGCAAGTTGCTGAAAAAGACCGGCCGGGCAAAGTAAAGAAGCGTGTCATAGCTTATGCGACACCAGATACCCTTCCTCCGGCTAGGCCTGTTGTCTGGAAGCCCAGAGTAGCGGTCAGTACTGCTGAAAGGACCTATTTTAGCCAAGTGCCTTACTTTGGGGTATCTTGCTGCTGAGTCGTAGTTCTTGTTTAGTATTTTATTTCAGTTTTTTGTTGGACTATTTATTTTCTTGTTTTTAGACTTAGTCTCTTTTTTTACTTTTGTTGCTTCGTTTGAGACATTTTAGGCTTGGTTCTGGGATCTTGCGCATTTGTTGGGCGCATATTTTTCTTGCTTTTTCAGGTTCTACGAAGAAAAACGAAGACCGCTGGGACAAAGACGGTCGACCGACCAGTTACACCAGTCGGTCGACCTAGTCGCCGCATTGCTGAAATTTTCTTACTTTACAGGAAGGTCGGTCGACCTGTTCTCTTGGTCGGTCGACCTACCGGTCTGTCACAGTCTTTCGATTTCTTCCTCGGGAACCGTGCAGCCGTTCTTGGGTACTTGAGTGGCACTGCTAGCCACCAAAACCTCCCAGCTTACGCTGGTTTGGGGAGGTTTTTCTCATGCGCTTCATAATCCAGTGAGTTCTTTCCAGTTTTTCCTTAGTTTTTATTCTCTTTGCATCTTTCTTTTAATTTTCTGAAACCTTTTCTTAGGCTAATGCACAATGGGGACATTGTGCGGGTTGGTTTGGGGAATGGTTTCGTGTTACATGCATTGCATTCTGTCACACGTTTATTGCATTTCCGTATTGCATTGTTCTTTTCTTTATTTTCCTTGCATATACAAGAAAAATACAAAAAAATGAAAAAATTCAAAAAATTCCAAAAAAATGCACGTTTATTTTAGCATATAGGTCGAGTCGGAACGAAAGTATTTCAAGGATGATTTAGCTATCTTACATGTTTATGCCTTTACCTTGCCTTGTCAACTTGTTTTAGTATGAAAGTCTTTTGCATATCTACGAGTTTTTGTCAACTTGCATATCTTGAGACTTGACTTATACCTTGGCAACCAACTATACATTCTAAGGTTTAGAGCTTATTTCCTGGTTTCATTCCTAAACCAGTTGTTTAGGATGTGAGTAGTACTCCCCTTGGAACATGTTACATCAATATGCATAAACATGAACTTGAATTGCTATATACTTGTTTTACTTTCTCGTTTTGTGAGTCTTGATACGTGCATTTGGGATCCCTTTTCTCATATTTACCCATAAGCTTCACATAGCCAAATTTGCCCTTTTATTCCCCCAAAACTACATCCCATACTTAGCCTACCTTTCCAAGCTAGTATCTATGGTCTTTGGTTTATTTTTGAGGCATCTTAGTTTGTATGCTATCATGAGCAAAAAGAGAAAAGAAAGAAAGAAAGGAAAGAAAGAAAAAGAACAGAAAAATTCAGAAAAAAAGAAAGAAAAGAAAAAAAAAAACGAAAAAGAAAAAAATCCGGAAAATGCAGAAGGCAGTCGACCGACCGCCTGTATAGGTCGATCGACCACCTGGCAACATCAGAAAAAAAAAAAAAAAAAAACGCTCCAAATTGCTTTCTTTTATGTGTTATCACTCCCGTACCTCATTCAAAAATATTTGGGAGTCCTTTCTTATATTCAAAGTGAGAGTTGTGCTACAAAAGAGCACTTTCCTAATATCAAAAGTGTGAAGTTTGTTGTTGGACATCAGTTTTACTAGCTTGGCTACTAACCCCACAAATCCAAAAACATCTTAACCACTTTTTACCTTTTACCTCACATATCTTTCATTACCTCATTTGCATGTATTTAGGCCACTCAATGAGTTTGTTATACATAGTTGTGGAATTCTTGTTCATGTTAGATTGCAGGCATGTTTCCATGGGTCGCAGTTAGGTGAGTGTCTCTACAAAATTACTTCTTCCTATCTTTTACATATACTCACCCTTTGCTTCATGAGTGTCTCGAGCGTACCGCGAGAGTCCATGGTATAAAGTCTCTATAGTCTTTATTTTTGCAAGTCTGACAACATCATAACTCGTTTGCATGATTTAAATGCTTTCTCATTTTGTACTTAGCATTGGTTTAGGCTAACATGTAAATTTCGCTCTGAGATTGAAATCGTTCCATTAGTTAAGATCGAGTCTATTTCTTGCTTGAGGGCAAGCAAGGTTTGGTTTGGGGAATTTGATGCGTGCCTATTTTATGATGTTTTACATCTATTTTTACACGCATTTTAGCGCTCATTTACGATGTTTTAGCCCTTATTTCCCAACAATTGTCTACTTTCGTATTTTTATGCTCTTTTGCAGAATTATTCGGAAAAGGGACGATTTTATACCAAATTTATGCCCTCGGGACTTTTTATGACTAAGGATAAGAAGGAACGAAGCCTAGCGCACATTTCAAGGCCTGAAGATAACTTTTACAAGCAAAGAATCGATCTTCGATGTTGCAGCCTGTTTCAAATGGCTATATCTCGAGTTCTAGAGCTGATAATGGAGTGATTCCAGTTGGAGGTGAAAGCTTATCCTCTTAGCTTTCCAACGCCGCGAGAATCGCTTGATTTCGATAAGTAACGAAGAAATGGCAGCTGTTTTAAGATCGATGCGCGCTGCAGTCCCGTCAGTTGGTCGACCGACCAACAAAGTCGGTCGATCGACCAGGTGCCTATTGAAAAAGCCCAGAATTTGCCTGAAGCCCAAAAATTGCATAAAATCCGTAAAGCGGTCGACCGACCGAAAATACTGGTCGACCGACCACAGCGCCGACCCAGAAGTTTCCGAAAAGCCCATACAAGTGTTTAGGTCATTAGGAAACTCTTTAATTCTGCCTATTTAAGCAAATTCAGTCCCTAATTCAGAACCATCAAGTTTTCTACCTAGTTTTTATCGATCAAGTTCTTAATCTAGTTTTCTATCATAGAATTATAATCAAGTCCTAATAGAGAGAAGCATCCTAGTTTAGAGAAAAACTCCATAGCTTTAGAGAATACTTTCCAAGTTTCAATATTTGTTCTTGAATTCCAATTAAGCTTGTAAGTTTGCTACAATTAATCTTTCTTGTTGCAATTAATCTTTAATCATGTTATCTCCTTTAATGTTCTTGATTCTTGTTATCGTTAGTTTTACAATTGAGATTATGCATAACTAATTCTTGTGATTAGGAATTAGGGGAACCATGGTAAAAACTTGATTTTGATAGTTTTATGATTAAATTACCAATCCCCCATTGTTGTTGGTAAACTAATTCTTTTAGATTGAAAGATTGTTAGGATTAGTTTAACAACAACTTTGGGATTGCCCTTGAATGAAAGTTTAGTGCTTTTCTAGGAACCCTAAGACCGTAAGGATTGGGTAGAATATTGACCTAAAGGTTTATTCTTTGTTCCTTGGGATTGTGTTATTTGATTATTTTACCTTTCATTAACTTGTTTTAACCATGGGGAACCGAAGTTCCTAATCTCCTTTTCATCTTATTTTAATTTCCTTTATTATTATTGCATGTTTAGATTTATGTTCTTTATAATTTTCATGTTCACTCCTATTCTTATTATTGTTCCAGTAACTATGAGTAGCTAAATTTCATATGTTAGGATGTAGGGAGTAAATATGCGAAAGTAGTATAAATTCCGAATCGACATGTTGCAGGGTGGAGGTCGGCCGACCGGGTTAGTTGGTCGGTCGACCGACACGCGTATGAATTCCGTTTCGCTTTTATTTGTAGACTATAATAACCTACAATGAGACCAAAAGGAGACTTGTAGGATGTTAGTATTGACCTACCCAAGATTGAGAGATTTGGGAAGGGCATTGGTTTACATCTTAAGACGGATAGGTTACTTAAGACTGAAAGGTTTGTGACCTAGAATTTAGGAATCACCCTTATTGTTGACACCCAATAATTGTGAGACCTAGGAACTAATAGCATAGACCTAAAGGATATGTTACACCCCTTACGCGACTGCTATACATGTTGACTTAGGATTTATAGTATCTTAGCTGTTTATTACCCGAACATCCTAGCATCTCTTTTATTATATTTTTATTCTCATCTTTATTTACTTGTTTTATTTTATATTCGTTTTAGATTTAGCAACAACCAATCAAACCCCCTCTCTTTGTTATTTTATAGATTAAAAATTAGCAAACATAATTAACCTTGTCTCTCAGTGGTTCGACCCTTACTATCACTATCTATAGTTTTAGTTTGGTTTATAAATTTTATCTTTGACACCCACAACGACGGGTATCAATAACTTCGAGGTGTATACTGACGCTTCGAAGCATGGATTGGGATGTGTGCTAATGCAGAATGGAAGGGTGATCGCGTATGCTTCTCGCCAGTTGAAGACCTATGAAGAAAATTATCCGACTCAAGATTTGGAATTGGGCGCAGTCGTTTTCGCACTTAAATTGTGGCGCCATTACCTTTATGGAGCCACTTTTAAGGTGTTTTCTGATCATAAGAGCCTGAAGTGTATCTACACCCAGAAAGAGTTGAACATGCGGCAGAGGAGATGGATAGAGTTAATCGGAGATTATGATATGCAGATTGTCTACCACGAAGGCAAGGCAAATGTGGTAGCTGACGCCCTAAGTAGGAAATCTGTCCATGCTTTGGGTTGTGCCAGGTCGAGAGTGAGGTTGCATGGTGAACTAAGGGAGATGGGAATATTTATGATCCGGAAAGGGGATACCCTTAGTGACTTGACAGTAGAGCCTGAGTTGTATGGTGAGATTCGGGAGTTGCAAGGTAATGATGGGAGAATCCAAAAGTGGCGCAGGATGGTGGAGAGTGAGGGTGGAGAGTCTGCATCCAAGTTCAGTATTCATACTGATGGTAGTTTGAGGTTCAGTGGGCGATGGTGTGTTCCGGATGTGGAGGAGCTAAAGAAGAAGATCCTAACTGAAGCTCATGCTACTCCGTATTCCGTTCACCCAGGGGGTGATAAGCTGTATAAAGATCTTAAGAAGACGTTCTGGTGGCCTAACATGAAGAAGGAAGTCGCAGAATTTGTGTCGAGGTGTTTGACTTGTCAGAGAGTGAAAGGGGAGCATAAGAGACCTCAAGGGAAAGTTCAACCGTTGGATGTACCAGAGTGGAAGTGGGAGAACATTTCGATGGACTTTATCGTGGGGTTGCCTCGGACTCAGAGGGGCAACAACATGATTTGGGTGATTGTGGATCGTTTGACTAAGTCAGCTCACTTTATTCCAATGAAAGATACCTGGAGTAAAGCCGAGTTGGCTAAGTCATATGTTCAGAATGTGGTCAAACTGCATGGCGTACCCAAGGATATTGTTTCAGATCGAGACTCGAGGTTTATATCCAGATTTTGGCAGGAGTTGCAGACAGCATTGGGTACCCAATTGAAGATGAGTACTGCTTTCCACCCAGCTACTGACGGTCAGACGGAGAGAACGATTCAGACCCTTGAGGATATGTTGAGGGCTTGTGTACTTGAGTTCGGAGGATCTTGGGAAGATCGACTGGGGTTGATCGAGTTTTCTTATAATAACAGCTACCATGCAAGCATAGGCATGGCCCCTTTCGAGGCTCTATAGGGGAGGAAGTGTCGGAGCCCTGTGTGTTGGGATGATCGAGCTGATGTTGTGACATTGGGGCCAGATATGATCCAGGAGATGGTGGAGCAGGTTCAGATTATTCGACAGAGGATGAGGGCCGCTCAGGATAGACAGAAGAGCTATGCCGATCTGAAGAGGAGCGATATTTCATTTGAGGCCGGGGAGAAAGTACTACTGAAAGTCTCTCCGATGAAGGGTGTGATGAGATTCGGCAAGTGTGGCAAACTGAGTCAGAAATTTATTGGACCATTTGAGATCTTGGACAGAGTTGGAGAGGTGGCATATCGCTTAACTTTACCTCCAACCCTATCCAAGGTCCATAATGTGTTCCATGTGTCCCAGTTGAGGAAATATGTGAGTGACCCATCACATGTACTTTAGCACGAGGTGATTGAGGTAGATGAGCAGTTGTCATTCATAGAGACTCCGAAAGAAATTCTAGACAGAAAGGTGCGGAAAACTCGCAATGGAGAGACGATCTTGGTGAAGGTCCTGTGGACCAATCATAATCAGGAGGAGGCTACATGGGAGCTTGAGTCATCCATGAGAGAGCGTTATCCGCATTTGTTCGATTGAGGTAAGTTACGCGGACGTAACTTTTCTTTAAGGGGGGTGGAATGTGACATTCTGTGATTTAAGTCAGCTTATGCAGACTGTTGTGTGATGTTTTGTGTTCCAAGTGCGTTGAGTTGGTTGTTTTGTCACCTAAGTGGGGACGAACTTCGGGACGAAGTTCATTTTAAGGGGGGAAGACTGTAATACCTCAAAATTTTAGACTCGATAATTAAGATTTTAATTGTGTCGATAAATGTTTTATGTGTTGAGCACCTATGTTTAAGTTTCCAAGCTAAGCAAGTGGTTATGCTTTTTTGAGGATTCGATCCCTATATCTTTGGCACACGGTTGTGTGGTTATGAGGGATCGATCCCTGAACCTCTAGACTCGGTGATTTGGGCCTCGTAAGTCGTGCTACACCCAAGCCCACACGGCTGTTTTGTGGAATTTAACTCAAACCCTACTAATACTACTCCCTACCGTCACCCTTTTAACATAATTCTAAGACCTAAGTTACCCTAATCTATCATTCTATCACCATACACTCTCAGCCGTCACGACAAAGCTTGGGTAGGCAGTGCTCACGGTGGTTACTAGGCAGCCTAACGGTGGTCGTTTTAGAGGTAAACTTAGTGTGACAACACGTTTCTGTTCTCCTTTCGATTCCTTGTTGCTTTCTTCTGTTTTCGAGGGTGTTTTCATAAGTGGTGAATCGAGTCAGTGTTTAAACCTTGATCTGTGACGCTAGGGGAAGGGTGTGGTCTAGCAAGGGGATGGTCGTTGGTCACCAGGAACCACCAATTATGGTGGTTTTGTCGTCTGAAACAACCCGGCTGTTTCAGTTGCAGTCAATGGTTACCTGTGTGGTTTTGTGGGGGTGTATTCGACTCTGTTTTGGGTTGGTTTTTCGAGTCAGGGTTTTCGTTTTGGGTTGGTGGTTGTCGGAGGTGCGTCTTGGTGGGTGGCGTGTCCAGCATAGGAGGCTAGGTTAGCGGCTGTGATGGTGGTTTGTAGCCTGGTCGTTCTCTGTTTCTTTTAATATGCTAATGTCGGGTTCAGAGGTTGTATTGGGGGTGGTACCACCGTTGACTCGGGGGAGGTCGACACGGTGGTACCACCGTGGTTTAGAGGACCGGTGTCAGGGGTTTGTGTGGGTGTCGGTTTTGGGTGGTTGGCTGTTCTGGGTGGCTGTCGACAGGGGGCTGTAAGGGAGGCTGGTCACGTGTGGGGTGGAGTTCCAGCAGGTTTATGGTGGCTGGTTCTCTTCACCAGTGGTCGGCGACCTGGGTGTCAGTGGTCGCCGGGGTCGTAGGTGGTGCAGGGTTTGTGGGCTGACGGTGGTTGGTGGCTGTGGTGGTGTTGTGGCCGTGGTAGAAGGGTAGCGGTCTAAGGTGTCCTTGAGTCGGGCTGTTTTAGGAGGTAGACTCGTTTTATTTATTTTGTTTTATTTCTAAACTCTTGGTTATTATTATTATTATTATTATTATTATTATTATTATTATTATTTATGTTTTTAATGTTAAGTAATAATATTATGGTATTAGGCTTGTATTAATATTTCGTTGATATGCTACGGTTTTGAGTCGTGCTAATTAATGATGCGAGTCGGGAAATTATTTAAGTTATGGGAGTTCTATTTTCTTTGGGAGTTGTATATTTTGGGAAGTTTCTATAACTAGAAGGTTTCTACTTTTGGAAACTTTCCACTTATGGAAAGTTTCTATTTATAGTAAGCATAGTTGTTAAGGGGTTTGGGAAGGTTATTTATTCGTTACGTATATGTGTATAGGTAGCGGGTTTCGCGTGGAACATTTCTAGCAAGCCTTGGATTATTTGCGTTCCTGCTATTTCAGGTAGGGGAAAATACTGTATATGATGTTGTGTAAACTGTTCTTATTTATTAATAAGCGTGTTTGTGATATAATATGATGTGATCGTTATATTGTGTTATCTATATTATTCTGAGATATCGTTACAATGTGAATATATATTGGGTCTTGTGATATGGTGATGGATCGGTGCGGAGTATATATGGCGTTGGATCGGTGCAGAGTATATATGGCGTTGGATCGGTGCGGAGTATATATGGCGTTGGATCGGTGCGGAGTATATATGGCGTTGGATCGGTGCGGAGTTTATTTGGCGTTGGATCGGTGCGGAGTTTATTATATTGTTATATTATTCTTTTCCCTACTCAACCTCGTGGTTGACCCTGTGTATTCGTGATCACCTGTGATGAACCAATTATTGGGGAGCAGATTGACAGGTGGCTGAGACTAAGGGGGAGCCATGGGAGGAAGAGCTTGGATCCGGACCAGATTAGATGTCTAGATCACCTTAGTCAGTTTAATACGAGTTGTACTTTATTTGTTTTGTTAAGACTTTTGGATACGGATGTAAGAACATATCTTGAGTTAAATTCTATTTAAAGTACTGTTTATCTTCCTTTGTATCTACTGCCTCGGGAAACCGAGATGGTAACACCCTTATTTATCTGAGGAGTCCTAGTACAGGCCCTTAAATAAATGGGGGTGTTACATTGACAGAATTATTTTCAAGACAAGAAAGGTCGATCGAGTGTTCCCCACATTATGTTCATGGACTAAAAGGGCAATCTCATTGCGGGTTTCCGAAGAAAAACGGGAAGCTCGTCGTTTTGGGACTGGGTTTGTTGATCATAGGCTGGTTAAGCACCCAGGGTGCTATGGCGATGGTTATGTGGACAACCAAATCAGAATGGGTGCTGAGGTTAAGGTTGATCAGGATAAAGAGGCGACGCATAGTCTGGGGGTGAGTAGTGGGAGTAAGCGTGGTGTGAATGATGACAGAGTACGAGTTACAAGCTGTATTGAAAATATGGCAAACACGGGGAAAGCGCTTGCTCACGCATTTGAACAGTTCGCAGATTCAATCAACGGTGCCAAGATCATAATGCCGAATTCGGTCGTTATGGGGCAGCTTTCTGAAATGGCAGAATCCTTGTTAGGTGGGTTTCGATTAACGCCACCTATGAAATACGAGGAAGAGATTAAACCGGATGGAGAGTGTGATGAAGGCGACACTGATGTAAACCCAAATGACATGTGCTAAGATGATCTCGTTGATGTACAACGTCCAAATGCAGTCCATACAGATCATGGTGATTAGTGTCAATCTGATATGACCGGCAGTGGGTCAGATGCGATAGGATGCGGTGTTCGTGTGACAAAAATGACGGGGGTACTGATGATGGCGACGACCCATGCTGGAATGACCCCACGTTTGTGGATGCTGTGTGAGCATTAAGCAGCGCATTCAACAAAGTACCCGCAGACGAGCCATCAAAAAAGAAAAGACGAGTTGCCCTTGATTATCCGACCTTCAACTTGTTTGAATCTCAAGAGAGATCTGATTCGGAGGAACCTGATACACCGGGGGTACATAATAACCCTACTGATACTGTTGACCCCGCCACACCGGCAACAAAAAATACAGTTCAACAGGAGGCTTTTACAGTTCAGCAGGAGGCAAAACCACTTATCAAGAGGGACATAGTTGTCTCGAATGTGTTCAAGTCACCCTTTGTTCAGCGAAACATATCAATGCTGTCAGAACTGAACCAGGCTGAGCGAGATGTTTCTGATTTGGTGTTCAGGGATGGCCTGGATGACAGGTATATTTACCCGCCTATATTCCCTTTTTTTGTTATGCGTTAGTGTATCTATAATAGCAGACATCTGATCTATCACATTTATTTATGTACCTATGCGTGACAATGTGTTTTATATCATCCCCGTTAGGTTGTTGCTGAACGGTAGTTTTTTTAAACATTGTTATGTTCGCTAAACTGGGCAGTGAAGTCTTTGGGGGGTGATGGTACTCAGTGTTTGCGTCTGATTTCTGATCAGTTGTCACTGGCGTCTTAATTGTGAACTCGGTGTTCAGGCTACGCACACTCATTATTTGTTTTAGGAAATTTGTTATTCAAATGACTGTGATTAGTTCATTATAGGTTCGTCGATTGGAGATTTATTCAGAAAAACTCAGTAGCTAGTTTGGTGGCTATATGTCACTCATCCATTGAATGTATTTAGGTAACACAAGGAATATGTCATTTTGATACAATATAAAGACGACAATGCTAAAGATAGAGACACTACTACTGTAACACCCCCATTTATTTAAGAGCCTTTAGCAAGACATTCTCAAATAAATAGGACTGTTACCATCCCGGAATATCCGAGGTAGTGAGTAACAAGGTAAACAAACCAAAGTACTTTATATAATTACTGATTAAATTTAAGCTTGGTATTACAACAACTACAAAAAAGAAAACCAAACTTGACTAAATTAAAGTACAACTGACGATGTCTAAAAGTGATCTAACTCTAAGTAGGTCCATGCCATGTCTCTCTCCATGCCCAAGCTCCTAATCCATCTGTCACTGGCCTGTCAAATCTACTCCCCATACCGGATCATCGTAGGTGTCACACGAATACACAGGGTCAACCGCGAGGTTGAGTATGTAAAAACAGATAAGACATAATTAACAATACTATCATAAATATATTGGGATCAATCATCCCTTCTCCGCACCGATCCAACACCAAATAAACTCCGCACCGATCACAAGACCCAGTATACTCCACACCAATCACAAGACCCAGTATACTCCACACCAATCACAAGACCCAACATTCTCCGCACCAATCACAAGACCCAATATACTCCGCACCAAACACAGACCCTTTATCTCCGCACCAAACACAGCCCCTTTATCTCCGCACCAAACACAGACCCTGTATCTCCCGATCTCCACAGTCAGCAATAATAATAATACAATCCACAGTACAGTAATAATCAATTATATCAAACTCGTAATAAGCATCACTTACACATTTCATGTCATAACATGAATCATAATATATTTCCCCTACCTCAACCGTCGGATGAAATCGTCACTTGTGCAGCTGCTAACAGTGTTTCACACGAAAACGGCACCTAAACATATAATATTTATCGATTACAATTCTTCACTTAACCCGTATATTTAGAATAGTAACGAAATGCCAAATGTACTAACTTCCAAACATGGGAAGTTTCCCAACAAGAAAACTACCCGAAATAGTAACTTTCCCAAAAGACAATTACGTTAACTCATGTAAAAACTAATCATAATACTAAATAATACCATGATAAAACAATAGAATACTCCTACAGGAGTAGTACGCATGAGATAGTAATAATAGTAATAAGAATAAAATAATAATAATAATAATAATAATAAAATAATAAAATAATAATAATAATAATAATAAAATAATAAAATAATAATAATGTGATAAAAGTAACACACAGTACACACAAACAACCCTAATTTGCGACAATCCAAACTACCCGCGGCAGACGAACACAACCCCATACTCACCACCCTATGGCGGCAGCCGCCACAACCAACACCTAAAAACATATCGACTCCCGCCGGCGAGATGAACCATGGCCATAACTAGGTCTGGTTCATCGCCTAACCATCACGGACCGCCTAGAAGCAGCCCCCCGCAACCACCACTCGCAAACCCCGACACCACCCTTAACACGAGACTAAGACCATGACCGTGGTACCACCGTGTCGACCTCCCCCGAGTCAACGGTAGCACCACTCCCAAAACCCTTATAAGCCAACAGACCCAAAAACCCGTAAACCCAACACCTACTGCCAACTTCGACAACCATGACCACCACCAACGGTCTGACACCCAGACCCTCACCCGCGTACCTATCCCATGACCACCCGACACCCTAACCAAGCAAAGGCAACCGTAAAACGAAATACGAATAAAACTCACCTAGACTCGAGTCGGTATCGGTTCGAAAAGTCACGACAACCACCTCGCACCACCGCCGCTGTCGCCTCCCTCTCTCTCTCTCTGTCTCGTCCTACCAGCCGCTATCACTCACGGTTGAAGGGGGTTGAGGGTTTCGAAAGAAAGCCAAAAAAAGTACTTCGGTTTAGGGACGTGTGATGCGTGAGGTATAGCATATTAGGGTTTATTATTAAAGAAATAAATGGGTCGGGTAGGGGTCGCATGGTTACTTGACCCATAAACGCACACAACCTACGTTAAATAAATTCAACCAAAGTCCAACCCGATACACGTATAACACGTTGAATTATTATTAACTTAATTAACATAGTTACGATAACAATTAATATCATACGATAACATAACATAAGACTTATAATATTAAGTCTCGAGTCAACTTATAATATCAAAACCCGAGTCTTAAAAAAAAATAAAAATGAGGCATTACATATTCGATAAAATAATTATCGAATATTACTGTTCAAATACGATCAAGACGTCAATATACACAATAAATGTCATACTCAAATACGAGGTAAACATCATTCAAATATTATTAACACGTGACTATATAAATACGAAATATTGTAGTCAAAATACGAGGTATTACATTCTTTCCTTCTTAAAACGAACTTCGTCCCGAAGTTCAACCACACACACGTATCACTGTACCCAAAAACTTAGGCATAAATTATACGCCAACACATACCACATACCCAATATAGACTCGCAACATAACAACACTAACTCCCGTTCATAAGTCGCAACTTATAATTTAACAAGAAATTGCTTAACAAATAATAATAATAACATATAATTATATGTCATCTTGATAAAAACATAAATAAACAACTCATTATTATGGACTGTGAAAATACAGGGTATTATAGTCTTCCCTCCCTAAAATGAACTTCGTCCCGAAGTTCACCGTCCCACGGTCAACAAACTGGTCACATTGCACGTAACGGACACAAGGTGTGACCTCATATAACATAAGGAATTAATAGAGGTACTTTTAAAATACGAAATGTCACATTCTACCCTTGTTAAGAGAACTTTGTCCCCAAAGTTTAACGAAACACAATAAAAACATCACAGAAGTAATCAAGATTATCTGTTATACATATATTCAAACAATCACGACGTATTACTTAGCCATGTCATAACAACTAACTAACCACATTATGAACCAAAAAGATTTACAATCCTATCCTCCTTAAAACACGGTTACGTCCCCGTAACCTCATTATACAAATCTCAGCTCACTAATCCGTCTTACCCATTTCTTTATCTCATACCATCTTACTCCAAGTAACCAAGTACCGCACTCATCGTCGAATCTAAGACCAAAGATAAGGGGTGAGTGAACCGGCGGACTAAAAACGCAATCAATACTTCCATTTCAATATCGATTTCAAACTCAGAATATAACTCAAACATCAAGGTCACACTTGACCGAAACACAAGGTGGCACAACGACTTACTAACTCATAACTCATAACTCAAACCAGTAACCAATTCCCATCTCAATTTTCGATATCAATATAGTCAAATATTCCATTAAAGGAACTGCTCAACACTTAGAGAGTAAACTCTAAACTACTCACCCACGAGTCAAGGTCAAAGAATACGACAATTCGATAAGATACTGAACTGCAATCTCAAATTCAAACAAAATCAACCATGGCCTTTGTTCTAAACTCACGAGCAACTCAATCTCATCAACTCAACCCGGCTCACAAGCAAAAGGATTATATCTTATCAATAGGAAATATTAACTATCAAAATAAAGGAACAATTACTAATTTCAACACAAGTACTCGTAAGAACCCATAGCAATCATCATGCAAACATATATAACCTCGAGCACAACAAGAGTACTAGGATTGGCAGAAACCGTGTTACACAGTAAAGCAGAATCGGGTAGCTAACACTTACATACCTTTGAAATTTTTTCACAATTTACTATATTCACAACAATGTCAATAATTAAGAAGCTCATAGTTCATACTTGACAATTGGAATGTTTCATGCTCATAATCATATTATAGAAGCAAATTCATCTTTTGAGGGAAAAGACATAGAGCAAAATTAGTCAACGTGATTAAACATGGAACATTGACATATTTCACAAGGTATACACAAATCATAGACTCTCAAGACCGTTTAACATTCTCAGATATCAATAAGTTAACAAAATCACTTAGGTACATTTCCCGTCCACTCACATTACATCATTTCCCATGAAACTATTACTATATACAACTTGCAAAATAAGGGTTTTATACAATGCGCCGCAATTAAACATTCAACAGGATTTCATCAATGCGTAACTACATAATTTGTCATGTTGCAGTCACTATAATTATCAAAACAACAAGCATTATCATGGATAATCATCACTTTGGAAACATTTTGAACTTTTGAGGCATTAAAGTGGTAAATTGGTGACAATTTATAAACAAGAATCAAAAGACAATTTTATAAGCTACAGATCGGAATAAGACTACACGGAGACACTCTGACTCTTCTTTACTAAAACATTGTTCTCGTAGCTCATGAATTATGAAAATTTTAACGATAGAGGTAAACGGATACACAAGACTGGTACTTCCGTAAATCACATGTCAACCAATTATTAATTCAATACATCGTGATCAGATTTTGAATATAGCAATATGCAATTCACTTTATGGCATACACATATACTTGAAAAGTTATAAAGATGATAATCATAGGGAACTAGACAGAGATAACCATCAATATACGAAAGAACATCAATAAGATTCGCATTGTTCAAATAATCCCAATTACGCATAATCATTAGATTGCTATATCATGCTAATAAGCTTACCAGATAAATTTCATTATGCCTTTCGGCAATACTCTTCTCAGATAAACATGATTTTGACATCACATACGAGCAGCACATAATTATTTGAGGTTGTAATATTATACATATAATTGAAACGATTCTATATTAACTTGACGAAATAATAACAAGGTTACGCTATCATATAGTGAGGTTCATACTCATACCATATGTCTACTATTCATGTTACTAATGCCATAACAGGATACCACAGGGTCACATCACATAGTCCACATACCACATTAGATTAAACTCTTATTTGAAACTTACATATCTCACAATTTCACCAATTAAACATTCTGCAGCTACTTACAAAATCATAGTTAAATAACAGCTTAGTTGACGGCGAGCGATTATAGTTTTTAGAAGATATAAAGAATTAGCTAATCATAGGAAAATATTCGAATGCATATCTCAAGGGGTTTATTTAATACAATTTTTACAACTCAAACGGTCTGAACAAGGACTTTACGGCGATTCAACGGAAAATTAGTGAACTTGCAAAAATCACAGTAATGATTCGTTAAGATTTTACATGGCGTATCATTTTGAAAACGTGAACGAACATTCTGAATAGTAGAGTTGGGATTATGCATAAACAATAACCAAGTTTTAAATGATTTCTTTTACAAAAAGATGGGTCAAAACGGGACTGTGCAGTAACAATCTGACCACTGTCAACTAAAAGATTTATTTCTCTAAAAATATAACTCTTGTCGACATAAAGCCAAAAGCATTGTACCCCAACTCAGGGGGTTATCACACATAAAATTTTCATACTCAAATATGAAACACATTTGAAAAGACAACCTGTACAAACAAGGAAACATTCTGGAAGTTTATTTAAAATTTGGTTCTGTTACAATTCACATTACTACATCGAAACTCAACCATTCATCTTCCGAAACACGTTGACATATCATTTGAAGCATGGACATTGCACCACATTAACATTCATTCCTCAATCAAATTGTAATTGTCACCTAGTAAATGATAAAGATTTCGAAACTGAAAGTAAAATCTACCAAATATCTCAATATTTACAATTGTAACACATCACTAACTACAAGTCATTCATGGCTTGGGGCAACACATTCCGCATATCACTGGACATAGGTAACATAATATATGATAATATCAACAAAATTACTCGTCCTTACAAGGAGTTAAACATCAATATTACATAATAACGATAGTCATTTAAATACCAGATTATCGTATGAACATTTCAAAATACCAAAATCATATGATCACATCACTTTTAAATATCGTTCAACAATTACACATCCATATTCTTGAAATTTATATTCAACCATCCAACTCGATTCACATACTGATATCAATCATAATCTCCAATAACATTATTAGCCACAGTTCACATATTACTTACCTCATTTTTCTCCTGTAAGAGTGTTAGTACAATATAACTAGGTCGCTATATATATATAGTCTACCCCACTCTTCGATTACTCTCATTGGGTTCCCGAGACAGAACAGAAAGGGCCCAGGTTTGGTGTGAGGGGGCCCCTAACTCATCCCGTTCCTTTTTGGGGCTCCTATCAGTTTCATCTCGGGGTTCATTTTATTAGACTCCTCCTACATTCATTATTACTATTTATTTAGTTTTGGTCTGAGGATCGTTCGCTCTGATACCACTTTGTAACACCCCCATTTATTTAAGAGCCTTTAGCAAGACATTCTCAAATAAATAGGACTGTTACCATCCCGGAATATCCGAGGTAGTGAGTAACAAGGTAAACAAACCAAAGTACTTTATATAATTACTGATTAAATTTAAGCTTGGTATTACAACAACTACAAAAAAGAAAACCAAACTTGACTAAATTAAAGTACAACTGACGATGTCTAAAAGTGATCTAACTCTAAGTAGGTCCATGCCATGTCTCTCTCCATGCCCAAGCTCCTAATCCATCTGTCACTGGCCTGTCAAATCTACTCCCCATACCGGATCATCGTAGGTGTCACACGAATACACAGGGTCAACCGCGAGGTTGAGTATGTAAAAACAGATAAGACATAATTAACAATACTATCATAAATATATTGGGATCAATCATCCCTTCTCCGCACCGATCCAACACCAAATAAACTCCGCACCGATCACAAGACCCAGTATACTCCACACCAATCACAAGACCCAGTATACTCCACACCAATCACAAGACCCAACATTCTCCGCACCAATCACAAGACCCAATATACTCCGCACCAAACACAGACCCTTTATCTCCGCACCAAACACAGCCCCTTTATCTCCGCACCAAACACAGACCCTGTATCTCCCGATCTCCACAGTCAGCAATAATAATAATACAATCCACAGTACAGTAATAATCAATTATATCAAACTCGTAATAAGCATCACTTACACATTTCATGTCATAACATGAATCATAATATATTTCCCCTACCTCAACCGTCGGATGAAATCGTCACTTGTGCAGCTG
The DNA here is from genome assembly GCA_029255685.2 of Silene conica. Taxonomy (NCBI): domain Eukaryota; kingdom Viridiplantae; phylum Streptophyta; class Magnoliopsida; order Caryophyllales; family Caryophyllaceae; genus Silene; species Silene conica. The sequence continues at coordinate 29,801,404 of CM055317.2, read as the reverse complement.
CTAACAGTGTTTCACACGAAAACGGCACCTAAACATATAATATTTATCGATTACAATTCTTCACTTAACCCGTATATTTAGAATAGTAACGAAATGCCAAATGTACTAACTTCCAAACATGGGAAGTTTCCCAACAAGAAAACTACCCGAAATAGTAACTTTCCCAAAAGACAATTACGTTAACTCATGTAAAAACTAATCATAATACTAAATAATACCATGATAAAACAATAGAATACTCCTACAGGAGTAGTACGCATGAGATAGTAATAATAGTAATAAGAATAAAATAATAATAATAATAATAATAATAAAATAATAAAATAATAATAATAATAATAATAAAATAATAAAATAATAATAATGTGATAAAAGTAACACACAGTACACACAAACAACCCTAATTTGCGACAATCCAAACTACCCGCGGCAGACGAACACAACCCCATACTCACCACCCTATGGCGGCAGCCGCCACAACCAACACCTAAAAACATATCGACTCCCGCCGGCGAGATGAACCATGGCCATAACTAGGTCTGGTTCATCGCCTAACCATCACGGACCGCCTAGAAGCAGCCCCCCGCAACCACCACTCGCAAACCCCGACACCACCCTTAACACGAGACTAAGACCATGACCGTGGTACCACCGTGTCGACCTCCCCCGAGTCAACGGTAGCACCACTCCCAAAACCCTTATAAGCCAACAGACCCAAAAACCCGTAAACCCAACACCTACTGCCAACTTCGACAACCATGACCACCACCAACGGTCTGACACCCAGACCCTCACCCGCGTACCTATCCCATGACCACCCGACACCCTAACCAAGCAAAGGCAACCGTAAAACGAAATACGAATAAAACTCACCTAGACTCGAGTCGGTATCGGTTCGAAAAGTCACGACAACCACCTCGCACCACCGCCGCTGTCGCCTCCCTCTCTCTCTCTCTGTCTCGTCCTACCAGCCGCTATCACTCACGGTTGAAGGGGGTTGAGGGTTTCGAAAGAAAGCCAAAAAAAGTACTTCGGTTTAGGGACGTGTGATGCGTGAGGTATAGCATATTAGGGTTTATTATTAAAGAAATAAATGGGTCGGGTAGGGGTCGCATGGTTACTTGACCCATAAACGCACACAACCTACGTTAAATAAATTCAACCAAAGTCCAACCCGATACACGTATAACACGTTGAATTATTATTAACTTAATTAACATAGTTACGATAACAATTAATATCATACGATAACATAACATAAGACTTATAATATTAAGTCTCGAGTCAACTTATAATATCAAAACCCGAGTCTTAAAAAAAAATAAAAATGAGGCATTACATATTCGATAAAATAATTATCGAATATTACTGTTCAAATACGATCAAGACGTCAATATACACAATAAATGTCATACTCAAATACGAGGTAAACATCATTCAAATATTATTAACACGTGACTATATAAATACGAAATATTGTAGTCAAAATACGAGGTATTACAACTACTATTTGAAAAGTGATGTGTAGAACAGTAGTACTAGAGTATGATGACAGACCGTGATATGTTTTTATAGCCAAGCTTGTCGATCAGGAACCAGAACCAGTAAGCCAGATGTTGCAACTTTGTCTGCAAGCTTCCTGAATATTGATGCCAAGCAATAATGTTTAGGGAAACATTATGACAAATGAAGATTGTTGGTCTAAAAAAAAGCAGTTAAATAGTAGTAATAGTACCTTAAATTTGGTGCTTCATAGCCTGTAATTAGAAAAAAAAGTACCCACCTGTATTTCCTCTTTTTTTTTTTTTATTATGCGTTAGTGTATCTATAATAGCAGACATCGGATCTATCACATTCATTTATGTACCTATGCGTGACAATGTGTTTTATATCATCCCCGTTAGGTTGTTGCTAAATGGTAGTTTTTTTTAAACATTGTTATGTTCGCTAAACTGGGGCAGTGAAGTCTTTGGGGGGTGACGGTACTCAGTGTTTGCGTCTGACTTCTGATAAGTTGTCACTGACGTCTTATTTATGAGTAAAAAAACGGGCTGTTGAGGATAATATATGTGTATGATAGTGCCAGTTTAATGGTTGTTTTGATGTCATGAGCAGTAAAAGAATATTTAATGATGTTTATGCGGTGAGCGTATCCATAATGGCAAACATTGTACCTATCATACTGACTGACGTGCCTATCATACTGACTGATGTACATATATGTGCTAATGTTTTGCAGTGAGGTACTGGTCAGGAGTAAATACTTCCATTTGAGACGGTGTGATTTGAAGTCCTTGATTGTAGACACAAAGATATCTTCAAATGTGATTAATTTCTGGGCTCACATTTTGAATATCAGGGAGGAGTTAAAAGCTGCTTCGTCCCCATTGCGGCTATATGCTTTTGTTAATCATGATGTAAGTCATTCAATTTGTCTCTATATTAGATATATGGATTTTTGTAATGATGGTCATTGAGTGTTAATTTGGATTTTCTTTCATAACTTTTAGGGAATTACATGTCAAGATAGTACCGACTACGAGAAATTGAAACTGGTGAGATATGTAGATGTTTATATGTTATAGGTGGTTCATTTTGCGGGTAATAAATGTTAGGGTTTGGTTTTTTTTTGTTGCTTTAATCAAGGCTTCTACATGTTTTGATAAATACAGATGTTCTTTCCATTCACATCTAGCCAGCCTCATCTGGTTTGCGTCAACTTCATGACGCGAAAAATTGAAGTTCTTCACCCAATGCGACATATGACAGTAAACTTTGTCAAATCTGTCCAAGACGTGGTTAGTAGTTCAATACATTTTTTTTTGTTGTTTTTGTTGAATGGATGGCATATATTGGATATGTGCATCATTGATACATCCGTTGACCTGTGTTTTTTGATATCCCCCGTAGCGGAGGTTTATCCAACGTGGGATGGTAGCTAAGTCAAGCAGATTCAAGGAAGTCCAATTTTTCAAATGTGAAGAGTATGTGCCCAAAACGCGCGTGATGGATAATGTGGATGACGGTATATACCTGATGTGTTACATGGAGACGTATGCAGGTGGCCGACTAGCCTTTAAAGGTCAACTTATCAATGTAAGAAGGTTTCGTATGTTAGTTGACACAGTGGTAAGCGAAGTAGATATGGATTTTTGTATTAACATAGTACCATGCCTTGCAATGTGCAGTCCAGGACAGAAGCCGCAGTTGACAAGATCCTATTCAAACAGAAACTGAAGTATTGTTTTGCTATCATCTCGTGTAATGAGAATGAATTATCAAAACAAGTTCTGTTAGCTGCAAGACGTCTTAACATTAAATCTGGGCAAACAAACTGTTCTCATTATTAACATCCTTTTTTTTAAAAAAGTGATTGGTGTTGCTTGATCTAAATATTACCCAGGTTTTTTTATAGGAAACAAGCTGTAGAACAAGAAGTGAAGTATTCAGATACGCAACTCTTGGACTACGTGTTCCTTCAATCCAAGGAAGATGCAGCAACACAGTAAATGAAATTATTACTATTTGTCATATATAGATCAGTCTGTTTTTCAGATCTTTTGTGGTATTTATGTTTCTATATGCTGATACATTATGCGTTTTTTTTATAGGGAGGTAGTGGTTGATACAATCTATGGGCAAATAACAAAGATTGGGATTTCTTCTTTGAAACCTCGCAAATGGGTCGCTGATATGGTTTGTTGCTATATCTTTTAAGACATACATTTGTGTGCTTTATTGTTGCCCAATCGTTATCTGGTATTATTTTATTCTTTTCCATTATACGTGATTGATCTGTTCGGAATATACTCAACTTTACTCTCACCGGAGCTGCTGTATATTCCAACAATCGCACGAGTGAGTATATCCTATATTATTAGTTTCGGACTGAACAATGCATATTGGTGGTTGGTTTTTCTTCATTTATTTGGAATGATATCAGACGGTTATTTATTGCAGAATCTTATTCCAAAGAAGGACAAGACCCTCGGACGCAACTACATAAAGACATCATATATGCCAGCGGACGGGACGTGTGTAAAAGCTGTAAGTATTCTAGTTGTACGGTGAACGACAACCGTTCGGCATATCATTTTGGTGGCTGGAAAGTCATTTTTTACTTGGTCATCTTAGCGGTATATTTTTTTGTTTTTCAGATGCTAATACCCATAATCGAAAAAGATCACTGGTTTCTTTGTGTTTGTGATATGGAGATGAAGCAGAATTATATTCTGAACTCACTACGTACTAAGGATATTCAAGCGGAAGTAGAGCTGGCTACAAAAGTGGTATATATCAGTATACTATGTCGTTATTGTTCAGGTATTTTGTTTGTAAGGTCATATATAAACATATACGTTAAACATCTAAATTGTAGGTTCGTAATGTCGTCGAGATTTTATGCCGATCCAATGGGTACAAACACTTCGAAGGTGTTACTTTAGCTGATTTCACATTTGTTCCTGTCCCTCAACGACCAAATGTGTAAGTGTACCGGTTCAATTTTTTTTGTCCAGTCTGACATCAGATGGTGACATTTGTTTTAATTCGATTTCCTGTGTGTTGACAATGGTGAAGGTATGATTGCGGTGTTTATGTACTCAAATGGTTAGAAGCTGGTCGCGACAGATCTTTGTGGGAAGATAAGGGATATTATAAGGTTTGTACATGTGTTCCCATCTAGTTTGCACATATGGTGTTCTATGCGGGGGTTATGTCAATTTAGACCTGTAATAATTGATGAATATATATATATACTCAGGCTATGGCTGCGTACAGGAAGACGGTCGCACTCAGCTTATTACGATGGCAGGAAAACAAAAGAAAGGTATCAACGTTCAGTCCCTCGTATTTATTGTTTAAATTTTCCCATCAAGTTAAAAGTTTGTGTGTTTTGATGGCTCGGATTTTAATTAATTTTGCAGATTTTCTAGTACATGGAAATGCGCATCGGCATGAGGGGTTTATTATCGTGTGAGGATATTGAGGATATGTGCATTGACATGAATATGTTGTACTAGACGTTAGCTTGTGTAATTGTTCGGAAGGCATCTGTTGGGTTGTATCAAACATACTACTATTAAGCAAGGCAACCCCATCATACGTACAGCTAGTTATTATCACAATGGGTTGACACGATCGTTTGATTTGAGAAATGTTTTTGCATATCTGGTGTTCAATAGCAGATAATAGATAGATACATATCTGGTGTACTGTAGGTGCATCTATAAGGCGTGTAGATACGACAATCATTTTCACTCATATAATTGCTGATACAACCCAAATTACCCAATTGATCACTAGGAAGCCATAAAGTTGGACACCATCAGGATAATGATGGTTGAATCATTAGTAATATTTATTTCTGACATAACTGTTAGGTAATTTTAAATTATTAGAGTAACGCGCTTCTGTTCCGTAAGAACCCTGCCCGGAACACCGTTTCTAATTACAGATTGTATTAGTTTGATCTTGAGGAACGTCCATTATTTAATTATAAAAAATGGAGATGGTTTTTCTGTGTTGTCGATATGATCGTTCGTTTTGAGGAACGTTTTGCATTACGTGTTATGAAATAACGCCTTTAATATTAAGCAAAGCAACCTCCTCATACTTACAGCTAGTTATTATTACAATGGGTCGACATGATCGTTTGATTTGATAAATGTTTTTGCGGTACGAGTTATGTAATAACGCTTTAAAAGTTCGTGTTTAATAGCCGATAGTAGATAGATACATATGTTTTGTACTGTAGGTGCATCTATAAGGCGTGTAGATACGACAATCATTTTCACATATATAACTGCTGATACAACCCAAATTACCAGTTTATCCAGTAATAAAAATCATTAGAATTCAGAAAATAAACCGATTCGTGATGAACTGATGTTAATGTTTGCCCTTGTAAGGTTCTTGGCAAATGTCAGCTGAAAGAATCAGTGCAAGAGAAATCTCAGGGGTTAGATTCTACAGGTAAATCCTCTAATTCTGACTTGTATTCTCTTCAGAGTTCAGACTCAAATTAGAGCATGGGACAAAGACAGCTATTCTGTCTAGGCCGCGCTTTACTGGGAAGAAGCAGAATACTGTTTCTTGATGAAGCTACTGCATCATTTTCGACACATTTTGTGTATATTGTAGGTGCTTCTTTAAGAGTGGAGATACGACAATTAAAATTAAGATTATTGATGCGTGTCTATTTTATGATGTTTTACATCTATTTTTACACGCATTTTGTCGCTCATTTACTATGTTTTAGCCATAAATTCCCAAAATTCGTGCACTTTCGTATTTTTATGCACTTTTGCAGATTTGTGCGGAAAAAGGACGATTTTACACCAAATTTATGCCCTCGGGACTTTTGCACAATTAAGGAACGAACGAAAGTCAACAGGAATCATTAATCAAGTATCAAAAGTCAAACCCGAGACGAATCAAAGCAATCTTATGCAGTAACGGGTCGACCGACCTATTATATGGGTCGGCCGACCAGTTCTTTGAAGCCCAGAATTCCTGAAGCCCGTAAAGAGGTCGACCGACCCACAAAACTGGTCGACCGACCTCAGCGAAGCCCAGAGAAGCTTTTTGGAAATCGATTAGAAGTGTGGAGTCTTTAGGAAACTCCTATTTTCTGCCCTATATAATCTACTCTTTTGATTAGGGTTAATCAACGAGTTTTTATCTTAGAGAGTCACATATTCAGATCTATCATCAAGTTCCTAATTTTAGTTTTCTCTTTAAGTTGTAATCTTTCAATAATTCTCAAGCATTCAATAAAGTTTGTTCTTTTCTGCCTTAATTCCGATTTCTGGTAATTACTCCCTTAATTTAGTTTCATTATTGTTCTTATTATTATCGCATTCGGTTAATATAGAATCCAAAGCTATCTCAATTCTTGCATGGTTAGATTGATGTTCACCATGATTTTCATGTTTACTTCTGTTTTTATTATTGTTTCACTTACCATGCGTAGCTAAATACATATGTTAGGATGTAGGGGATGAATATGCATAAGTAGCGTGAATTCCGAGACCGACCTGTAGCAGAGCCGTGGTCGGCCGACTCAAATAATGGGTCGGTCGACCAAGGCTGTGGTCGGCCGACTGGGCTAGCCGGTCGGTCGACCCGCTCGCGTTCGTATTCCGTTCGTTTTAATTCGTAAATTATAATACCCTACAATGAGACTGAAAGGAGACTTGTAGGATGTTAGTATTGACTTCCCCAAGATTGAAAGATACGGGGAGGGCATTGGTTTACACCTTAAGACGGCTAGGTTACTCAAGACTGAAAGGTATGTGACCTAGAATTTAGGAATCACCTCTACTGTTGACATCCAATAATTGTGAGACCTAGGAACTAATAGCGTAGGCCGAAAGGAGCTATTAGGTACCATAGACCGAAAGGATATGTTACACCCCTTACGCGACTGCAATACATGTTGACCTTAGGATTTATATTACCTTAGCTATTTATTACCCAATCATCCTAACATCTCTTTATTCATAGTTTTTATCTCCTATTTTATTTCTTGTTTTATTTTAATCTTTGCTTAGACTTAGTAATCAACCCATCAAAACCCTTAAAATTGTTACTTTAAACATAAACATCAAACAATAAACATTCCCCACCTCCTTGTGGTTCGACCCTGACTTTCACTATCTATTGTTTAAGTTTAGGAATTATAAATTTATCTTTGGTACCCTCAACGACGGGCATTAATTATCACTAAGAATGCACAAATGTAATGCTTTGTATAATGAAAATCGGAGGATGCACTTGTTGTATGTCGTAGTTACATGTATACCCATGTGTAGGTGCCACAAATAATCGATAAATCCAAAACGTAAACATCTGCTACTCTGAGATTGAGATTCAAAATCATCCTGCTAGCAATCAAATCCTCCTGATAGTAATCATCTCCTGCATCCTATGTTTGTATCAAACCTGTTCAAACCTGTCGAACAAAATGGGAACATTGCAAAAGTAAGTATATACATCACACATATGCTAGGATTTTTGTATTTCAAAGATTAAAATAAAATAAAAAGTAAACAATAATTATATAATATAATAAATATTTTAGGATTACAGGATTCATACTTTCCCAGGGCAATTTCGACTATCGTGGAATCCTAATTCGCCACAAGCATTGCATTTCCTCGGAGGTTTCTTATGTTCGTTTGCAGCTTGCTCCTTCTGGGATTTAATTCGCTTTCCAGACCTTTCGTTTTCGATCGTATAGGAGGTAAGATGACAACTTCAGTCGGTATTTTTGTACCTAACAACATTTCAAGTTCTTTATTTTTGTCTCTCACCTTATCAGTTCTGCTGCTGCCAATGTTACTCTCAGAAACATCATCACTGGAAGAGGTCAGTTTGTCTCTGAAACTTTTCAGTACACCCATTAAATCGTCCACATATTCGGGCTTCTGTTAAGTAAGTGTCACACATGAGAATACTTCAGACCATAGGTTACCAAACTTGGTTTTCTGTATGTCTAAGGTGTTGCAGTCATTCATTAATGTTTTAGGTATATTACAATCTGTCCGACAGGTTGCCATTTTGCTCCATCTTCCTAACAGATATTGAGTTGGAACTTTTCCGATCCCGTTTTCCTTCAATACATAGAGCATGTGTCTGCACGGAATACTATGTCTCTCAAACTTTTTGCACGAACAAATCAATTTCAGTCCATCAGGAATGAATCGCACAACAGATACTTTATTACTGTCGCGATCAATAATGGAAATGTTGTTGGTTTTATTGATCTCCAGAACCGTCAAACCACAAGTGAAACAAGCAGCCTTCCACTCAAGTTGAAATTCAGAAAAGATTATCGGAGTGTAGAATTCGGAAGCATCTTTCTCTAAAGGGTGGGGTGTTACCAGAGTAGGGAAGGAGTTCTTCGACTCAGCAATTAGTTTGGACTGTTTCCATCGTTGGGCGTCCATAGCGCTTTCAAATCTCATCAAGAACTCCACCAAAGTTTAGTTAGGATTCATGAAATTCCCAAAAAAATTGTTTTCAGATTCAGACCTAGATGTGGTTCTCATCAGTCCACCTAAGAATAAATCTCTGAAATAAGTCGGGATCCAGGAAGTCCTTATGGCAAACATTGCAGTTAACCATTCGTTATCAGTTATCACTTAGACCGTGAGAGGATAAAGTTGAACACCACTGTTTCTCAAACTCACTTAGCTCAATATCCTCTGCCCAAACACATGAACATAGTTCCTTCATGAAGCTAGTATCTCTATAGACAGTAGAGCCGATCTTATCAGGCAGTTTTTTCATTATATGCCACATGCAATATCTGTGATGTGTTTTGTCTCCGAAAACTGACCTAATTCCTGCCTTTATGCGTAAATCCTGGTCAGTAATAATACACACAGGGTACTTATTACTCATCGCGGCCAGAAAAGACTGGAATAACCATGTAAAACCATCATCACTCTCGTTTCTTAGGAGACCTGCTCCAAACATCACACACTTCTTGTGATGGTCAACCCCAGTAAAAGGTGCAAAAATCATCTTATAAATGTTCATATTGAATGTTGTGTCGAAGGATGTCATATCACCAAAAAGGCGGTAATTTTTTATTGAAATAGGGCCAGCCCAAAAAACTTTAGAGAGTCGTCCACGTTCATCGACATCAAAATCAAAGAAAAAAGAGTTGCACATAGCTTTTTTATGCATGAAATTCTCAATCATCATTTGAGCATCATACCCCTTTATGAATTGTTTCACATCTCTCCAGTAGTTCTTGAAATCCTCTAGTGATGCTCCTACATTCCGATATCCTTTAACATACTCCTTGAACATTCGAAAACTCTGCACAGGCCCTATATTCACTTTAGAATTCTCGAAAATCATAGTTTTGTGTAATAGAGTTAGCTCCCTCGATTCTGTCAGATGGACAACTGTATTGGGGGTAGATAGAAGGTGTGCATGACCTTGATGGAAGTCGGCAATCACATAATGTCCTTCAGCAGTTTTACGGAAAACAACTTTTGCGTTACATAAAATTCTAGTTTTCAGTCTTTTTTTTACCAGTCCCTTGGGTTTACTTTCACCCGCTTTACTACATACACAATATTTAATGACAACTACCCCGCGCGTAATTCTTTGGGTCGACTTCCTCATTTTAAAACCAGAATTGGCAGCATAATTCTGGTAAAACTGCATACCCTTTTCCAGACTGCAAAAACACATTCCCACTACTGGTTTTAATTCAGGTGCACAAACAAGTATCCTTTCCTTTGGGGCCGGCTCAATCAATAGTGAGTCCGTAACTGTTAGCAAGTATACAGTAGGCCTTTTGTGAACAGACATGCAATTTAAACTGATAGGTACGATAATCAAGTAGAGAAGCATGTTCAAAAATAAAAACAGAAGGTGTATTGATCCTCGATCTATACACTATTTGCAGGATGATAGGTGTGTTGTTTTGCGTTATGGGTACATTCTTATTGAATCCCAGTTACGCATTTGGTGGTGTTATACCCATGTTCAGAAATCAAACAGAAGGTCTAATTATCAGCATCACCATAAATCAACCATTATGAATGTCAGGTAGCATTATGAGTAAGAATATCAAATCAACCAGTTCCATATGCATCAATTGCTATTGCTAGATACATTAATTAAAAGAAAAAAATAACAGCACACAATAATTGCACAAATTAATCTACGTTCACAGTTATAAATCAGTGATGATCATCAAATATGCTTCTAGATACACTGTTTTGTCAGTAATTATGTTGTAGCAACACACAATCAATGTATGATTCATCAACTATGTTTCTAGTTACGTTAATGAACAGTCCATGCACGATCATACATCAAAACAAATTAAAGGATGCAAATTCCTAAATCAGTGATGGATTATCATCAATGATCATCATCATGCATCAATAATTTTTAAAAGGTAACATACCTAAATCAGTTGATGTTTGTGCGATATGATCACTATCTGATGGAATTGCATTAATAGGTTCAACCAAAACGCTAGATGCTTCGATATTCAGTAAATCCCTACGAATCAAATCAAAAAATTTAAAATTAAAAAAATCAAACAATCAAAATCAGACTAAATTTTCAGGTACATACACAAATTGGGGGTTTTAGGATACTTACATCAATGATTTGATCAACTTTTGTATCGATTTAAGCGTTAATTATTGTGAAAATTGAAGGATTTAGTTTGATTTTGTTGGGATTTTTTCGCGGGGGGTTGCAGAGTATATGGGTTATTTTGTTTCAGTTGTATTTTCGCGTGTTTTGTGTTCAAATCAAAAAGTAATATCAGACCGTCCATCGTAATTGATCACACGGTTAGTTTTCGTTCTCACCGGATGCACCGAATAACCGTTCTCACCGGATAAAAACACCGTCCTATAATTTGTGATCATATATATGCATATACCACAATTTTCATTTTTATATAATGAATGTTAACCAAATAAAAACACCGTCCTATAATTTGTGATCATATATATGCATATACCACAATTTTCATTTTTATATTTCTTATGTATTGTGTATTTGTGTAAGTTAATATCTATGTTGTATCGTGTTATTTTGGGTTCAAAATTTACTAACATATGTACCAAGATAATATACTAAAATAACCAAAGGATAATCCAAGATTAGGTAAAGTGTTTGAATTTTTTAATTAAATTACTAGGACTCTTTTTTATAGTACCATGGAGACTCGTAACCACTGCTTTAGGTTTGAATTGGTAAACCCTTAAAAAGGTGAGAAGAAAATAATACCGGCTACGGCTCACGTATATCTGGTAAATTACCTCTCCGATACATGCGTATAGAGTTGCACGATGCAACTAATAACATGCATGAAACAATTTGAAACGTAAATCATGTTGCAAAATTACAAGTAATGACAACACCGAAACAATACCAATAATCGGCTGCTTGCTTGATAGTTGATAATGAACTAATCGTTTTGTAAACGTCTTTTTAAAGAGGTTTTCGGGGCTTTAAACTGCCTCAAGTTACACGATATCTCTTTATTAGGGTCGATACTAACAAAGTACTTATACTTTTATTTTGTAAATTTAAAGTCAATATAAATATGCTTTTTGTCAGCTTGATGGAATCCTTAGGCTGTTCTGCGAGGCTTCAGGTCAGGCTATTAACTATAATAAATCTGGTATGGTTTTTAGTCCGAGTACTCCTATTCGCCGTGCTTCCATAGGACTTAAAACTCTTAACATTTGGAATAATAAGGGTATTGGTAAGTATTTGGGTATATCCACGGATTTTGAATGCTCAAAATCGGATATCTTCTCTGCGCTTGTGGATAATGTTAAAAAGCGGATCTCCTCGTGGAATGGGATTTGTTTGTCACCAGCAGGACGACTTACTCTGATCTCATCTGTCTTGTTCACCATTTCTAATTACTTCCTATCGGTGTTCAAAATACCGGTAAGTGTGGCTAAGAGATTAATTCTCTTCTGTCACATTTTTGGTGGGCGGGCTTAAGATCGTCCAAGACGTTGCACTGGTGTAGTATTAATTTCCTAAGTATTCCGAAAAGCAGAGGAGGCCTTGGTATTAGGAATGTTTCCTGTCTTAATCAAGCTCTACTGGCCAAACAAGCCTAGAAGCTGGTCAAGGGGGAGGATACACTCTTTGGGACAATTTTCAGAGAAAAATTACTCAACTTTCCGTTTAGACTAGGAGATATATCCGTAAAACATGCTTCAAATATGTCTTGGGATTGTAGAGGTATGCTTCGAGGACTGGAACCTATTCTCCCGAATTGTGCTTGGAAAGTGGGATATTCTTCTAATCTTGATATTTGGAGGACTAAATGCGTTAATGGGGAAACACCTAGTATGAGTCCTAGCTTGAACTCTAATCAAGTCTCTGTGTAATACCCCGTATTTTAGCCTCGGTCAATGGCAGTCAAATATTTTATGTAAACTGTTATTATTTTATAAATCATATTTCTACGATTATTTTGTATTTCGTAATTATTTTATATTTGATGATCAAAATCACATTTCTTTCGTATTTCTTTGATTTTGATAATACGTTTATAATTTAATATATTTTATATTTTATATGTATTCTCATCTATACTCCGTATTTTATGATAGCTCATCGTCGCTTTATTTAATAATTATATGTAATACCTCGTATTTTTTATTTCGTTTTATTTATTTATGTTAACTTTAATAGATTTCGCTTTAATTATATTTAATATTAATTCGTATGACGACGGGTTTTAAAGCAAAAATTAATTGGTGAACGAGGTACTTTGTGTGTAAGTATTTTGAGTCGTGTATGCGGGTATTTAACAAAACCGTGCTTGATTCATGTTATTTGGATATCGAAGTGCGTGAAGGGTCTGACCCATACATGGATAGTCGTGTATGTGGGCCTAGGGTTGCGTGCAAACCTAGCCCATACACGGATTTTTGCTTCTGAAAATTAGAATTTCAGTTCACCCTTCCCCAGCCGCCTTATTTTTACCCTCTTTTAAGACCTTATTTGACCTATCAACACAAAAACAACACATAGACCTTGCTGCCGCCGTGTCAGAGATCTAAGGGGAGGGTTTATATAGTGTTCTCGGGTTGCCAAGGGTGGTTCGATTTCGTCAGAAAGACACTGCACTCACTAGTTTTGTTCACGTTGCAGGTTCTTCACCTCTTTTCAATTCGTTTTATAAGTCTTTAAATCATGTTATAATTTAGTTTAACTGCGTGATTTTCGTCTAGGTTGTATGATAGTTGTATGATGACCGTTGTAGGGTCGTCGTTGACCACCTAGGACCACCTATAAGGGGGTTGTTTGTCGACAGTTCAGGCACGCGGGTTAATTCTGAAACAGAGCATTGTTTTGAACGTGTGTTTTATTATTTTTTTTCGAACGCATTCTTGGGAACGGTTGTCACAGGTTTTAGGGTAAATCGTTAGAGGGTAGTAGGAGGTCTGTAATGGGGGTTAACACGGTGGTTCGTGGTAGTCTTGTTCATATCTAGGGTCAGTTTCGTTAAGGGTGCAGAATTGTGAAAACAGAGTATAGTAATGGCGTTGTCCAGTTTAGAGCGGTCGTGTGGTGTCGTGAGCGGTGGTCGGTGGCTGCTGACTCCTCCCCTGGAACCAACGTGGCTCAGTGGCGAGCCTGGTGGTGCCAGTGGGGAAGCCAGGGGCTGCCGGTGGTGCAGGAAGTGGCGGTAAAAGTAGTGGTCAGGCGGTTTTGGGCTCGTGTTCTGGCTGCGTGTGTTCCTTGCTCTCTCTTTAGTATTTTACGTAGTTGTATGCTAAGTGTGATACGTATGTCAAAGTTCCTTACCAATTTAACAATTGTATTATTAATGTAGTATAATTACTCTTATTATTATAATAATTGTGTAATGAGTAGTCAATGATTTCTAATATGGTTTAATGTTAATATTGGGTGAAAATTTCGTATTAGTGGTAGTGTAATGTGGTTAGTGTTTTTTTTATGGATGTTAATGATTTGTATCATGGCCTTAATTTATATGATAAGTACTTAATAACAAGTAAGAGCTTTGTTACTAGTTATATTAGTAATAGTGTATGAACATATAGTAAGATAGTAATAATCGATTGTTTGGTTATAAGCTATATTTGGTAAGTTTAAAATTAGTAAGTCTATAATTAACAAGTATATGTCAAGTAAGCTTATATATTAGTTCCGGGCAATTGTTGTATGAATACGAATTTAATATTAAGTAATATTTATAGGAACTGAGTTCGAGGTGGGATACTTCTAGACGGTGGTTGCTTGTTTACGGATTTCTATTCCAGGTAGGATACACTGGCACTATACTCTATGATGTGTTATGAATGGTTATTGGATTGTGTGTTATGGATGCCGTGCATGAGTAATATGAGAATGATATTAGTTGGATTGAGTGTTGAATATTATTATTGGCATGAGCATTTCATTATTTAATAGCATGATTGATTAAGAGTATTGTTGCATTCATGAGCATGGCATATGCATTGGTTAGTGAGAAAGTTACGGAATGGATATTGATTTGATATAAAGCCCAGGGTGGTTCTGCAGACCAGGCCTGGTGTCTTATCAGCTATTGAGCTGGTGTTCGGTGACGACCGATTATAGTCTGCCGGGAGGTTCGGTATGGCTTTGTGTTTCGGGTTTGAGATTGGTGTTTCGGGTTTGAGATTGAGATTGTGATTGAGCTTGAGCATGTCATGGCATTTGCATATCATTTAACTGTTGCATTATAATTACTGTGTTATCCTACTCAACCGCGAGGTTGACAGTGTATTCGTGTACACCTACGATGATCCGGAATGGGGAGTAGATTCTACAGGTCAGAGACAGATGGACTAGGAGCTTGGGCAAGGAGAGAGACATGGCTTGGACCTACTTAGAATTAGATCACAAACATAGATGTTATGAGTTGTACTTTTATTTCTTGTGTATTAGTTGTAGTATCAAAAGTTTTAATTTAATCAGTTTTTATGTAAAGTACTTTGGTTTGTTTACCTTGTTATTCACTACCTCGGACATTCCGAGATGGTAACAGCTCTATTTATTTGAGAATGTCTTGCTAAAGGCTCTTAAATAAATGGGGGTGTTACAAAGTGGTATCAGAGCGAACTATCCTCAGGCCTAAACCAAATGAATAATAATAATGAACGTAGGAAGAGTCTAATAAAATGAGCCCCAGGTTAGTAACTGTTAGGAGCCCCAGGATTGGGATGAGTTAGGGGCCCCCTCAAACCAAGCCACTAGCCCTATCAGTCTAACCTGGAAACCCTTGAGTGATACAGAGAGTGGGTAGTAACAATAATAATGGGTCAGACCTTGCCTATGTTGTGCTAACTTTCTTGCAGGAGAAGAATGAGGTAAGTGGTAATGTGAATTATGGTAGTGATGTGCATTAGAAGATTATGATTGATATGGAATGCTGATTAATCGGAATGATTGATTTGAAATGTTAATGAGTATGGATGATGTTTATTTATTAAGCAAATAGTGGGAGTGATATGATCATATGATTACGGTGTTTTGGAAATGTTCATACGGTTATCTGGTATTTAAATGACTATCGTTAGTATATGATTTTGGATGTTTAACTCCTGGTATGGATGAGTAATTCTGTTGATCTTATGATTATATGTTATAGAAAACCATGTCTAGTGATATGCGGAATGTGTTGCCCCGAGCCATGAATGTCATATAGTTATGTGCTACATTTGTATACACTTGTATAAAAATTGATTTATTAATTGATCCTACTTTTCAGTTTCGCAATCTTTACCGCTTTCTTGATGACAATTACAAGTTGAAATAATGAATACATGTTAATTTGGTGCAATGTGATTTTAATGCTTCAAATGATATGTCAACATGTTTTGGAAGAAGAGTGAGTAAATTTAAATGTGATAATGTGAAGTGATTTTAAGAACCAAGATTGTAATAAAATTTTCGGGATGTTACCTTGTTGGTACGGGCTGCCATTTAAAAATGTGTTCGATATATGAGTATGAAAATTTTATGTGTAATAAACTTCTGATTTAGCTTCTCGATGCTTTTAGTTTCATGTGTATACGAGTTATATTTTGCGGGAAATAAATATTTTAGTTTACAGTGGTCAGATTGTTACTGTACATTTCTGTTTTGACCCATGTTTTTGCAAAGGAAATAATTTGAAACGTGGTTATTTTTTGTTCATAGTTCCAAGTTCACTATTTAGAATATTCATTCATGTTTTCAAAATGATAAGCCACGTAAAATCTTAACGGGTCGTTATTTAATTGTGATTTTTGCAAGTTGCCCAAATTTCCGTCTAAACTGCAGTAAGGTTTCTGTTCAGATCAATTGAGTTGTATAAATTGATATAAATAATTCCCTTAAGATATGCTTTTGACTTATTTTCCTATATTTAGTTATTTCTTTATATTTTCTAAAAACTATCGCAAAATAGCTAAGCGGTTATTTAATTATGATTTTTTTTTTTTTAAAGTTGCTGCGTGATATATGATTGTTGAAATGATAAAGTTTTATATTAAAAGTTGAATCAAATATGAATTTTGTGATGTAACCATGTAATACTCTGTTATGTGATTAGTAACATGAACAGTAGGCATATGATATGAATATGAACGCTATTTTATGATAATGAAACCTTGTCATTGCGTTGAGCTTTATATAAAGTAGTTTCAATTATACGGACGCGATTGCTTTTATTGCTATGACCTCAAAATAATTACGTGGTGTTCATATGTATTGTTAAAATCATGTTCATCAGAGAAGAGTCTGGACACGTGGTAGAATAAATTTAACTGGTAAAATCATTAGCATGTTATAGCAATCTAATTGTTATAAGTAAGTGTGAGTATTGTGAACAATGTGAATCTTGTTGATGTTCTTTCATATATTAATGGTATATATATGTCTAGTTCCCTGCGATTCTAATCTTTATAATTTATTCATGTATATTGTTATGCCACAAATGGATTGCACACGGCTATGTTTAAAATCTGATCGCAATATATGGAATTATTAATTGGTTTAACTTCTTTCCTTGTCTAAGATTGGGGTATACCTCAGGAAATATGTTAATGCCCCATGTTAATTACATTAGTTAAAATTTGCTTTATGTCTTTTCTATAATATGATTTTGCTTCTATAATATGATTATGATCATGAAATGTTTTAATTTGTCAATTATGAACTACGAGTTAGCTGGTTGTCTACATTGGTGTAAATATGTTAAATTGTGTTAAATGAGATTGCAAGGGTATATACGTGTTGACTACCCTAAATTTTTTTTTATTGCGAAATGTGAAAATTGCCAACTGTGTTTGATTGCCTTAAAAGTCGGATGATAGTTGTCTATTATGGGGTAATTAACTTATCAGATGACTTATGACTGTTGTTTCGATGATTGCTTGAACACTGGATGTGTTCGACGTTTGCTTGAACGCTCGATGCGGAATTTTGTAATGGGGTTACGAGGACGTAACCATGCTTTAAGGAGGATAGGATTGTAAAATCTTAAAGGTTTATGATATGACTAGTTGTTATAGCATGTAAATTGATATGTCGTGATTGTTCGGATATACTTATAATCCTGTTTACTTCTGTTATGCATTATAATGTGATTCGTGAAGTTTCTTTTAACTTAGTTATGCGTTAAACTTTGGGGACAAAGTTTTCTTAACAAGGGTAGAATGTAACATTTCGTGTTTTGAAGTCTATATAAGTGCTACTTCTGATTGTTTCATGCTTGTTATATGTTTCTTTACCGTTATGGGGTGGCGAACTTCGGGACGAAGTTCATTTTAAGGAGGGAAGACTGTAATACCCCGTATTTTAGCCTCGGTCAATGGCAGTCAAATATTTTATGTAAACTGTTATTATTTTATAAATCATATTTCTACGATTATTTTGTATTTCGTAATTATTTTATATTTGATGATCAAAATCACATTTCTTTCGTATTTCTTTGATTTTGATAATACGTTTATAATTTAATATATTTTATATTTTATATGTATTCTCATCTATACTCCGTATTTTATGATAGCTCATCGTCGCTTTATTTAATAATTATATGTAATACCTCGTATTTTTTATTTCGTTTTATTTATTTATGTTAACTTTAATAGATTTCGCTTTAATTATATTTAATATTAATTCGTATGACGACGGGTTTTAAAGCAAAAATTAATTGGTGAACGAGGTACTTTGTGTGTAAGTATTTTGAGTCGTGTATGCGGGTATTTAACAAAACCGTGCTTGATTCATGTTATTTGGATATCGAAGTGCGTGAAGGGTCTGACCCATACATGGATAGTCGTGTATGTGGGCCTAGGGTTGCGTGCAAACCTAGCCCATACACGGATTTTTGCTTCTGAAAATTAGAATTTCAGTTCACCCTTCCCCAGCCGCCTTATTTTTACCCTCTTTTAAGACCTTATTTGACCTATCAACACAAAAACAACACATAGACCTTGTTGCCGCCGTGTCAGAGATCTAAGGGGAGGGTTTATATAGTGTTCTCGGGTTGCCAAGGGTGGTTCGATTTTGTCAGAAAGACACTGCACTCACCAGTTTTGTTCACGTTGCAGGTTCTTCACCTCTTTTCAATTCGTTTTATAAGTCTTTAAATCATGTTATAATTTAGTTTAACTGCGTGATTTTCGTCTAGGTTGTATGATAGTTGTATGATGACCGTTGTAGGGTCGTCGTTGACCACCTAGGACCACCTATAAGGGGGTTGTTTGTCGACAGTTCAGGCACGCGGGTTAATTTTGAAACAGAGCATTGTTTTGAACGTGTGTTTTATTATTTTTTTTCGAACGCATTCTTGGGAACGGTTGTCACAGGTTTTAGGGTAAATCGTTAGAGGGTAGTAGGAGGTCTGTAATGGGGGTTAACACGGTGGTTCGTGGTAGTCTTGTTCATATCTAAGGTCAGTTTCGTTAAGGGTGCAGAATTGTGAAAACAGAGTATAGTAATGGCGTTGTCCAGTTTAGAGCGGTCGTGTGGTGTCGTGAGCGGTGGTCGGTGGCTGCTGACTCCTCCCCTGGAACCACCGTGGCTCAGTGGCGAGCCTGGTGGTGCCAGTGGGGAAGCCAGGGGCTGCCGGTGGTGTAGGAAGTGGCGGTAAAAGTAGTGGTCAGGCGGTTTTGGGCTCGTGTTTTGGCTGCGTGTGTTCCTTGCTCTCTCTTTAGTATTTTACGTAGTTGTATGCTAAGTGTGATACGTATGTCAAAGTTCCTTACCAATTTAGCAATTGTATTATTAATGTAGTATAATTACTCTTATTATTATAATAATTGTGTAATGAGTAGTCAATGATTACTAATATGGTTTAATGTTAATATTGGGTGAAAATTTCGTATTAGTGGTAGTGTAATGTGGTTAGTGTTTTTTTTATGGATGTTAATGATTTGTATCATGGCCTTAATTTATATGATAAGTACTTAATAACAAGTAAGAGCTTTGTTACTAGTTATATTAGTAATAGTGTATGAACATATAGTAAGATAGTAATAATCGATTGTTTGGTTATAAGCTATATTTGGTAAGTTTAAAATTAGTAAGTCTATAATTAACAAGTATATGTCAAGTAAGCTTATATATTAGTTCCGGGCAATTGTTGTATGAATACGAATTTAATATTAAGTAATATTTATAGGAACTGAGTTCGAGGTGGGATACTTCTAGACGGTGGTTGCTTGTTTACGGATTTCTATTCCAGGTAGGATACACTGGCACTATACTCTATGATGTGTTATGAATGGTTATTGGATTGTGTGTTATGGATGCCGTGCATGAGTAATATGAGAATGATATTAGTTGGATTGAGTGTTGAATATTATTATTGGCATGAGCATTTCATTATTTAATAGCATGATTGATTAAGAGTATTGTTGCATTCATGAGCATGGCATATGCATTGGTTAGTGAGAAAGTTACGGAATGGATATTGATTTGATATAAAGCCCAGGGTGGTTCTGCAGACCAGGCCTGGTGTCTTATCAGCTATTGAGCTGGTGTTCGGTGACGACCGATTATAGTCTGCCGGGAGGTTCGGTATGGCTTGGTGTTTCGGGTTTAAGATTGATGTTTCGGGTTTGAGATTGAGATTGTGATTGAGCTCGAGCATGTCATGGCATTTGCATATCATTTAACTGTTGCATTATAATTACTGTGTTATCCTACTCAACCGCGAGGTTGACAGTGTATTCGTGTACACCTACGATGATCCGGAATGGGGAGTAGATTCTACAGGTCAGAGACAGATGGACTAGGAGCTTGGGCAAGGAGAGAGACATGGCTTGGACCTACTTAGAATTAGATCACAAACATAGATGTTATGAGTTGTACTTTTATTTCTTGTGTATTAGTTGTAGTATCAAAAGTTTTAATTTAATCAGTTTTTATGTAAAGTACTTTGGTTTGTTTACCTTGTTATTCACTACCTCGGACATTCCGAGATGGTAACAGCTCTATTTATTTGAGAATGTCTTGCTAAAGGCTCTTAAATAAATGGGGGTGTTACACTCTGCTGCTTTGAACCTCAAAGTCAAAGATCTTTTTTTGGGCCCGGGGGAATGGAATAAAGAATTAATAACTGAACTTTTCAGTGAAAAATGGTGGTCCAAAATCTTGGCTCTTCCTCTGTGTTCGTCACAACACAATGATATGATCTTTTGGAAGCATTCTACTTCAGGTATATATTCTGTTAAAAGCGGTTATGGTGTTGCTCTCGACTCTCACCTCAACAAAACATGCACCGAGAAGGATTTATCTAGAATAAGTAGGTCGTGTGTTGTCTTTTGTAAAAGGAGGCTTTGGAGACTCCCCGGACCTCAGAAATGGAAAATTTTAGTATGGCGAATCCTTACTAATTCTGTTTCTAACGGGCCTGAGTTTCAAAAAAGAGGAATAGGTGCAGACCATTCGTGTAGATTTTGCAACGGTATGGATAAGCTTGAGACTCTAAATCACCTTTTTCGTGATTGCGATATTGTTGCTAGGATTTGGTCTTCTAGTAATTTGGGCATCCGTTCTAACAATGATTCCCACATGGTGGTTGGAGAATGGATCATTAGTTGGATCAATTACCTTTCTAAAGCTGATAACAGGGAGCTCTTAGTTATTAGCTTCCTCGCTACTATCTGGTGCATCTGGTGTACGCGCAACAATCTTGTTTTTAGAGATGACATATTTTCGCCCGAGGCTTTCTTCAACCTTCAATATAAGACGACTGCTGAGGCAACTGCGGCTTATGAGGCTTCTCAAGGGATGTCAAGGGTGAATGGGTTTTATACTGGTTTACCATGTGATAAAGTTAAGGATAAACTGGAGAATAGTGTTCCTGTTTATCTGATTGGAACGGGCCAAGGGTGTAATACTATCAGGGTGAAAGTGGATGCTAGTTGGAATTTGTCTTTAAAGTCTTCTGCAGGTTGGGTGGCATATGATCCTGATGGGTTAATCCCTATGAAGGAGGCAGTAGCTCATGGTCTGAATCTGCATTACAGGCGGAGGCGAAGGGTATTCGAGAAGTTTTACGATGGGCTAGCGCTAATGGTTTTCTACATTTGGACGTGTATTCTGATTGCCTACAAATCTTATTCCAGATCACAGGAGTGGAGAAAGAACATCATTTGACGCAAGGAATACTTCTCGACATTGAAGCTAGTTTACCTCTTTTTCATTGTATTAGTTTTAATTTTTATCCTAGAAACCTGAACTCAGTTGCTCATCGTCTAGCGAAACGAGCAATGAATTTGTAAGTTTTTCTTTTACGGCTGCCAAAAAAAAAAAAAAAAAAAAAAAAGTATCTTTGTTCATGATTTTCGTCATCAACAATTTAACATATCTCGATTACTTTCGCCTTTGACTGAATCTCGACTGTACTAATTAAAATTCAAACTCGTGTTTACACAAAACACTAACATTAAGAGCATGGTTTTAAATCTCGGTATGGGACGTAATCGCGGTAGCGGTATAACCGGACTTTAATCGGCTACCGTGGACGGATCACGTGATTCTCGGTAATTTCTCGATCGATATTATCTGATATCGATTGAGTAAAAATCCGATACAACTCGGCGGATACGATATAATAACTCCACCGAAATTTAAAACCATGATTTAGAGTCTCCAAGCTAAGATCTTTTCATAAGAAGAATAAAAGTAGGTTAATTCAAAGACTAACTTATTTCAATGAAATCCTTCTATATCTTCTTCTTAATTTTATCATCTCCAATGGTACGATAATTATTTTGTGAGATGGCTTCGACTTCCCGTATATTCGGATATAACTTTTGATTACGTCACAGTAAGAAATAATCTTATACTTCCTCCATCTCAGTAATATGTTTACATTTCTTTATCTTTCATTCACAAAATAAATAAAAAATGTACATATTTTTCAGAAATTTGTAAGGTGGAAATCTCTAAACTTTGATTTCAAAAATCTAGACACAAAAATCAATCTGAAAGAGAAGAAAATAGTACAAAAAATTCTGTAAAACAATTTTCACACGTAGTGGTAATGTACATATACCCACTATAAATATTGTCAACAACATGAATCGTACTTCATACTAATATACCACCAAAATATATAGAAGAGCAATAATTATACAAATCCTCAAGTTTTTTTTATCATTTTTATTATTGCAAGTAAATCTTCATTGCGCAAACGGCTTCCTCTTCGCCACTCGACATGTTAAAGCCAACCATTTTTATTCTTATTGCCTTGCCCCCGGTTCTGGTCACTAGCCATGAGGAAAACGCTTCAATTCTGGTGTAAAATAGGATGAAGGAAATAAAATGGCAGTTACGAAGTTTATGCATGTAATAAACGAGTGTTAACCCAATTAAAACACCTTTCATATTGTATGACGGCTTTATTCTTTAATTTGTGATCATATATATGCAAACCACAATTTGCATATTTATTTTTTTTGGTGAAATGTGAGTATAATATATTAGAAATTATAATAATTACATGGAGGACCCGGGTTCAAGACCCCAATCAAGCATTACATCATCTGATTGCAATTAGTAAACCACTCTCTATTATCATCATTTTCACTATCAAGCTTGCTCTTCATACGATTCATCATCTCAAACATAATACTCTTGGCCACGAGTTCTGGTCTCTTGATGCTATTAATTAATCGAGCTTCATTTCTCTGGATCCAAACATGGTAATGAAAGGCATTGAACATGGCAGTGATTACTTTCCACTTGAAGGATTTCCTGGAGCCATAACTGTAGGTGGCTACCCTGGGGAACCTGATTCCATACGATTGCTGAAGCAAGGTCTGAATTCTGAGAGTGTATGGGAATTCTTCAAACAGGTGATCAATTGTTTCTGTATAATTTTGGCATAATAGATACAAATCATCAGTACAACATCCAATCCTGAATAATTTATGTTTTGTGTTCATTCCTCCTTGTAGTCTTAACCAGGTAATCATGGAATGCTTGGGAATGTTGAATTGATTCCAGATGATAGTGGACCAGTTCTGTTGTGGTTGAATTGGGGAAAGCCAGGTATATCCACTTTTCATGGTATACCCTTGAGGACTGGCAGTCCATAAATTTGCAGAATACCCTTCTCTGAGCTTATTCTTTGCCTTACAGATTGATTTCCAGACCTATGGAGCATCATTTGAAGGTACATATTCATCCCATTCCTGGTTTTTAAGATACACATCACTTATCCATTTTATCCAAAGCCTGTCCGCCTTGGTATATACCCAATTCACAAGTTTCCCAACTGAACCTATATTCCATAGTTCAGTGTTCTTGATCCCCAAGCCACCTTCATCCTTTGGTAAAGTGACTCTTTCCCATGCTACCATAGGTACCCTTTGATATTCAGAACTGCTTGCCCATAGGAAATTCGTGCATATAGCAGAAATTCTATTTAGCACACTCTTAGGTAGGATGAACAGCTGAGCCCAGTAATTGTGGAGAGTATGTAGGACTGAGTTAATCAAAGTTACTCTCCCTGCAGAGGCACAATTTGCATATTTATAATTCTTATGTATTGTGTATTTGTGTACGTTAATATATATGTTGTATCGTGTTGTTTTGGGTCCAAAATTTACAACATATACGAGTAAAATATACTAAATAAATAACCAACGATTATCGAAGATTAGGTGATTAGGTCAAGTGTTTTAATTTGTTAATTAAATTACTACGACTTTTTCTTATTGCATGGCCTGGAGAACCGCAATCAGTATTTTAGGTTCGTGTTGATAAACCCTTAGAAAGGTGAGAAGAAAATAAAATTAGCTGTCATTAGGGTTTTGTTTTTATTAAAGCTACGTTACTTAATGAGTTAAAACGATGTAGTGAAATGGTTATAAATTATATTAAATGTTTTTTTTTTTTTTTTGGGAAAGATTAAGCTTGTCATTAAAAGATCAAATCTACACCATACAAACTATTTTCCATGACATGACAATCTTCAGATCATCTATCATGCTTTCACTCCTTTTACCATATCAATCCACTCTATTACTCTCCTATTGTTACATTTCACTTTACAACTCTTCAATCTACTTTGAACATCCTGCATCACTGTCCAAGCAACCCTACCAGGATGCTTAACAAAACCATCTGCTCTGCATTTGTTTCTGGTCCACCAGATATGATACAGCAACGAATTCAAAATGAGGCCAACAATCTTCTTCTGGCACAAGGATCTATATCTGCCCCTTACCCACTTCTCAATGCACTCTGTCTCTGGGATCAAAATACCAGTCCAACCCATCACTTTCTTGCTACACCGAGAGCTGAACTCACACTCAAAGAACAAATGAGCATGACTTTCATTAGCATTACCACACAAGTACCATTCATTTCTCACCACAATATTCATCTGCTGCAGCCTGTCTTGAGTCAGTAGCCGCTGCTGAGCTATTAACCAGCCAATGAACCCATGTTTAGGCACAGTCCAGTTATTCATAGACCACGGATGCCATGCCACATCCAACACAGTAGGCTGTATCCAATTATATGCAGAACTAATAGAGAAATGTTGATTAGGTGCCCAAATGAAATCCTTTAGTATTCTCTTCACTTGACATATTTTCCTCCATGCCCAGCTAGAGTTAATACTAGGTTCATACTCTTTCCAACTAGTCCTCTTTATATAAATGGCATTCACCCACTTGACCCATAAGTGATCCTTCTTCTGTTCAATCCACCATACATACTTGCCAATAGCAACAATATTCCAGTCCACCATATTCCTTATGCCTAAGCCTCCCTTCCTCTTAGTTCTACAAACCCTTTCCCATGCCACAAGAGCAGGACTCTCCTTTGGTTCCCTGCCATGCCAGAGATAAGACCTACAAATGCCTTCAATCCTCTTTAACACTGTCTTTGGTAGAATAAAAATCCGAGCCCAATAATTATGTAAAGTACCCAACACAGATTTTATGAGCACCTCCCTTCCTGCATAAGATAAATGTCTAGTCCCCATGCCCCTTATCCTACCAACCACCTTATCAACTAAACATTCACAATCCAAGACAGACAAACACTTGTAGGACACATTAACTCCCAAATATTTAAAAGGCACCCTCTCCCTTTTCATTCCAGTAACTCTTTCCACCTCCCTTATCAGCCCTTCATCTACCCCATTAAAATATATAGAAGCTAGATTTACTTCTATTAAGGCAAAGGCCAGAAGCTTTTGAAAAGTAGGCAAAACTATTAATTAAAAGCTCAATAGAAGCTTTATCCCCCTTACAGAACAGAATTAAATCATCCGCAAAACAAAGATGATTCAGTCCTACTCTCTTACATAAAGGATGAAACTTGAACTTCTTATGTTTCTGGACTGTTTTCAGTATTCTGCTTAGGTACTCCAAGCAAAGAGTGAATAAGAGAGGAGATAATGGATCCCCTTGTCTCAAACCCCTCTGGCCTTTGAAAAACCCAAACACCTCACCATGTAAAGCCAATGAAAAAGACGGAGAAGTGACACACTGCATAAGAATATTTATCATCTGATCTGGAAACTCCAAAGCCTTCAGAACACCTTCCATAAACTTCCACTTAATTGAATCGTATGCCTTCTGCATATCTAGTTTCATCAAAATACGAGGAGAGCAAGATCTTCTATTATAAAGCCTAACCAAATCCTGACAAATTAAAATATTCCCAACAATGTCCCTTCCTTTGATAAAAGCACTCTGAGATTGACAGACAATATCAGGCAGAATGTTTTTCAATCTTTGGCACAGAACTTTAGAAAGACATTTATATATCGTGTTACAACACGCAATTGGCCTAAATTGGGAGACACTTTCAGGCATTTCCACTTTAGGAATTAAGGTTATCACAGTGTTGTTGCATTGTTTTAATAACTGTCCACTCTGAAAAACAGACTGAATGGCTCTGACCACATCTTGTCCCACTATATGCCAGCAATCCTTAAAGAATTGACTGCTATACCCATCAGGTCCTGGGGCTTTGGTGCCAGGAATGTCAAACATTGCTTCCTTAACTTCCTGAGAAGTTACAGGTGCCATCAGAATCTCACAATGGCTGCTAGTCAGACATTTACCTTGCCTCATAACCCCCACATTAATTCCATCCACCTCTTTTGACGACCCTAACAGAGATTTATAATAGTCTTCAAATGCTTCTTTAATCTCATCAGGAGTGTTGCAGATACTACCAGCCATATTCTTTATTTGGTACACTTTATTCTGTGCCCTTCTCCTCTTAATGGTAGCATGGAAAAACGCAGTGTTGTCATCCCCTTCATCCATCCAGGCAACTTTGGCTTTTTGCTTTAGAAACTCATTTCTTGCTTTAATTAGACCCTCCAATTCATCAACACATGTCTTCTCAGCTGTACAATAAGCCTCATTCATAGGATCTCTTCTAAGCAAAATTTGAATATCTTTTAGAGCCACTTCTGTGATTCTGACAAGATTCTCAATATCACTGAATTGATTTCCATTCAGAAGCCTAATATTCTTTTTCAACCCTTTCAACTTGGAGACCACCTTAAACATAGGAGTCCCCTGAATATTCATCCCCCATCCATTAGCAACAATGCCTTCAAAATCCTTAGATAGAGACCACATATTATAATATTTAAAAGGGCTTCTCCTCCTCACACCCCCTTCATCAACTGCAATTACACAGGGACAGTGATCAAACATTCCTTCAGGGTCAAAATCCCGAAATATTAAAAAAAATAATCTTCGACTACATTACATTAAAAAAATAATCTTATATATTTTTCTGAAATTTATAAGGTCAAAATCCCGAAACATTGATTTCAAAAATCTACACACAAAAATCAATTGAGAAGAACAAAATAGTGCTTAAAAGTCTGTACAACAATTCTCACACGTATACAGTGGTAATGTACGTACGGCATAACCACTATATATTGAAGATAAAAATCAAGTAATCCGCTAACATAATTGATGGTGTAGCAAGTCTTGTTTGCGACGGGTCACCATTTGTGACAGATATTTTGTGAGATAAAATGGATACAAAATGAGTTAGTGGAAAAAGGGGACCACATGAATAGTGTTGGAGAGAGAGAGAAAAAAAGTGGGTATTTTGTGAGAGAAAATGGTATCCGTCACAAGTTACGGCGGATAGTGCCGTTGCAAATAAGAATTTGTGTTGATGGTGTTTGGTAAACGGTATATTGATCAATTTTTAGCATATTTAAAGGTTTTAACATGTTTGACCAGTCAACATGTTAATTTGAGTGTTTGGTAAACCATATAATATATCGAAACATCGTATTAGGGTCAATATGTTGTTTTACAATATGCTGCCTACCCAAACATATTGGTTAACATATTCTAAACTAGGAAATTTAGTACATTTTACAAAGAAAACTAACAATCTACTAATCGTAATCTGCTAGTTACCAAACACTTAAATTATTTCTGTTAATTATAATATGCTAGTCAAATTTTCTATTTAAATTTGTCGTTTATAATGGGTCGTATTTTTTCACATACGAATTTTAGTTTTTCACGTACGACAATTTTAGCCTTGTCATTTTTTTTGCTTCGACATGGAATAGATTTTTTTTAGGGACGTACTTTTTCACATACGAATTTTACTCTTTTACATACAATTTTTACCATACTATCCTGTCAGTTTTTTCCATGAGTCACCCAATTCATTTTCTCTCTCCCTTTCTTCATCACCCTTCACCACCAAAGAAAATAACCCTAAACATCCACTACCTCCGTTCACCACCAACTTCATACCTCGACCACCTCCGTTCAACACCGAAACTATATACCTCTTGTTCGTCCTTGCACCGACCACCTCCATTCAACACCAAATTTAGACCTTTTGTCCTTGCTCTGACCGCCGCTCCCACCATGTGCTACGACCACCGCACTAGCCTCTGATGTCCCAGGCCGACTACCTATACCCGCCTCCTTCTCCGAATATGACCGACTATTGGAGGCTGGCGTGATTATTGGTTTTGGCTGTGACAATGTCGGTGGTGTTTTTTGGGTTCCTGTTTCGTGACTTTGTTTCTTTGATTTTCTTCTTTTTTTAAAAAAATATTAATTAATTACTTTGTTCTATTGTCAAATAATAGTAGTTTGTTTGGTTTTTTTTCTTGCAAGAAAGTATTTTGTCATATATTTCCATAAAAAAAGGATTTACATAAGATTTCTTACAAGACAATATCCACTAGAAAGGTAATTTGTTTGTTTGTTTTAATTTGATTTTTAATTAATTAACTATAAGTACTTTTTGTTATGTATTCTAAATTAGATGACAATCACTATTATAATATTCTCGCTTTACATATAATTTCAGTAAAATTAAACCCAATAATTTCTATAAAACGTATAAATAATTGCTAATAAATATTACTTAATGTATCGGAAAATTAGAATTCATTGTTTAAGTTTTTAAGTAATAAGATTTTAGGGTAAAGATGAACATATAAGAGAGTTGTTTCTTTATGTTTAGGAATAAGGCTAGGTATGAAATTTTATGAAACAATGTATGTGAAAGGGTAAAATCTGTCAAGCATCAACTCAAACATTTACACAGAACTAATTATTCTGGCATAACTGATAGGGTGAATGAAAAAAGGGCGGAACTATCTCTGTGTTTTAGGGATTTGCGTCTACATCCCAACTCTCAAGAGCATATAGATAAAGAAAGAACAGTTGCCAAGCAGTTCCATGAGCTGAAGGAGGCTGAGATGCAAATTCTGACACAGCGAGCAAAACTACATCACTTGACTCACTCTGATGCTAATACCACATATTTTTTCTCTAGGATAAAGGAGAGGCAACAACAGCACATGATAGGGGAAATTACTGGATATGAAGGTACTACCTATACTGGTTTGGATGGAGTTGGGGAGGCATTCGTTGATTACTACAAGCAGCAATTTGGCACTGCTATCCCTACAGCACCTATTCCTGCTGAAATAATAACAGATGGTCCCACAGTTGAACCTGATGATTGTGAACACTTGATCAAGCCTATCACTAGGGAGGAAATCAAGACAGCACTTTTTGCTATTGATTCAAACAAAAGTCCTGGTTTAGACGGGTTCTCTGCTGGGTTCTTTAAAGCAGCCTGGAACATTATAAACCCTGACTTTTATGCAGCAATAGAAGAATTCTTCTCTACTGGATTCCTTCCTAAGCAAGCAAACATTACAGTGGTGACTATAATCCCTAAGAAGGATACTCCTCAATTTGTGAAGGATTTCAGGCCCATATCTTGCTGCTCCATCATCTACAAAGCCATCACTAAAATATTGACTAGCAGACTGAAGAACCTTATGCCAAAACTGATTGGCCAGGAGCAAGCTGCTTTTGTCAGGGATAGAAATTTGTTTGAAAATGTGATGCTCACCCAAGGGTTACTCAAAGGATATGATAGGAAGCACATCTCCCCTAGGTGTATGCTTAAAGTTGATATAAGTAAGGCATTTGATACCTTGCAGTGGTCCTTCCTAGAGAACATGTTTCACCAGTTGAAATTCCCTCAACTCTTCATCAAATGGATAATGAGTTGTGTGACAGGGTCTTGGTTTACACTCAATATTAATGGCTCACATCATGGGTTCTTCAAAGGTAGGAGTGGTGTTCGTCAAGGTGACCCACTCTCCCCCTACCTTTTTGTTCTAAGTATGGAAATACTATCTAGGAACCTTAGACAATTCAGTTCTCTACCTTCAGTCTCCTATCACCCAAAATGCTCACGAATGAATCTTACACATCTAGTATTTGCCGATGATCTTATGATTTTCACAAGAGGTGATTTGCCATCTGTTACTGCAGCTGTCAGAATTCTGCATAATTTTTCTCATTGGTCTGGTCTCAAGCCTAATCTGGACAAAACTGAAGCGTATATTGGTGGTGTCAATAGCAGTGTCAAAAATAGTATGCTGCAATCTACTGGAATAAGGGAAGGTGCATTTCCTTTTAGGTATCTTGGTATCCCCATTAATCATTCCAGACTTCAAGTGGCTATGTTTGCTCCTCTCATTATCAAAATTCAGAATCTACTAAACAAACTTACCCTTCACAGTCTCTCCTATGCTGGGAGGGCACTTATCATTAACACTGTACTCTTTGGATTACAAAATTTCTGGAGTGCAAGCCTGCTATTGCCTCACAGTGTATGTGATCAAATTGGGAAACTTAGCAGGGATATCTTTTGGGGGAGAGTAAACAATAGCCAGAAGATGATCTTTAAGTCTTGGAGCAGTATTTGCAAACCTTGGCAGGAGGGTGGGTTTGCCATCATTGACCTTCCTCAGTGGAATAGGGCAGCTCTCTTAAAATGGCTATGGCAGCTGCATTGTAATACAGGTTCTGTCTGGACCAAGTGGGTGCACCACTACTACCTACCTGCCTGTACCATTTGGCAACTTAATGCTAAATACCATTTCCCTGCTTGCTTGCGTGACATTCTGCAAGTCAGAGATGAATGTGTCACTCAATTTGGTAGTATTCTGGAGGTTAAGAGAATGCTCTGTCAGTGTATAGTGAAGGGCAAATTTTCTGTCACAAAAGCTTACGATCAAATCAGAGAAAAAGGACCTGTTCTGCCAGTTTATAAGGCAATCCAGCAGCACCCAGGTATACCCAAGCATAAAATTTGCATGCTCATGGCTGTCCAGCAAAAGCTTTCCACTATGGACATGGTCCAATCTAGAGGAATTATTCTTGTCAACCGATGCTATCTTTGCAAGGAGGATGCTGAGACAAATCAACATCTCTTCTTCCATTGTAGGTTCACAAAATCCCTACTGCATTTGATCAAAAACTGGCTCAATATTAGTACCGACTGTACAGACATATCTGGCCTCTTGTGCTGGATAAATACTAGGGAAAGAAGAAGACATTGGAAGAACAGATGGCTGCACTATGGCCTTGGTAGCCTAGTTTACTCCATCTGGAAAGAGCGGAATCACCGAGCTTTTGGGGGTGGGGAAAGATCCCTGCACTCCATTGTTCAGGACATACAGTATACAGCCCAAGCTATTCTGATGCACAAATGTCCAGCCATATTACATGAGGAAATTCTTTCCATTATACATGTAAATAGTACAACTTAATTACTAGTTTGTTATCACAGTCTAGAGGCTATAACTTTTGTAAGCCAAAACTCATGTAATTCTTCTCTTGGAATATATGAGATAATACCTTCTTACAAAAAAAAAAGAAAGAGTAAAATCTGTATGTGAAAAAGTAATTCCGTTTTTCATCTCTCTTCCCTTCCCTTTGCCTTTCTCTGGCAACCCACTATGTCTTGCATGCTGCGACCGACCTCAGATTCCCTTTTCTCCGATTACAAACAAATCTATGCGAAATAAATTATAATTAATTGATTACGCAAAGTACTTGTATGAGATTGCAATTGATGAGCTTCAATGCTTAACTTGATATGTATTGAATTGAAATAACCAATATTATTGATGTATTAACACTAACTTTAATTCTTTTACAGTCCCTTTTATGATAAGAGGCGAAGTAGCATTACTTTTCATAGCCTTTCATACGCCCCAAACCAAGATAAGCCAGGACTCGTTTTCCACCATTACTGGTAAAGAACCTAGCTTCATGTCGGAAAAAGGCTTCCAAATTCAAGTCTGAAATAACATTGAAAAAACAAACGATGCTAGAAAGAGGTGGGTCTTATTCTTTGTATAATTGACAGCCGTGTTTGAGTTTGTTGTACATGAATTAACACATTCATGAACGAACAATGCAAGATTAATGATTGCTAACTAATTAAAGTTTTATGATTCATTGTTCAATTTTATAGAAAAATTAGATTCGATTTTGGGCGTAAAACTTAATTTGTTTAGGTTAGAAAAAAAGGTAAAATGCGGAAAGTTAATGAAAAAGTGTATGTGCGTGACAGCGTAAAATTCTCATGTGAAAAAGTAATTATGTTTATAATCGACCGTTATAATTGCTTATGCTGAAATTAATACATTGTTTACCAAACATATATATTATATTTTTTTTTTTTTTTGAAAGAACCAAACATATATATTATTCTGTGTATCAATTATCACTCTTGTAATCTCAACAATTAAGGAGCAAAGCACGCTCGATTATGCATTAATACATCATACTTTCTGTACTATAAATATTGTCTAACAACATGAATCGTACTTCATACTAATCTACCACCAAAATATACAAGAAGTACCAAAGATTATACAAATCCTCAAGGTTATCATTATTATTATTGCACGTAAATCTTGGTTGCGCAAATGACTCTCTCTTCCTCGCTCGACAAGTTAAATCCAGCCATTTTTATTCTTATCGCATTACCCCCGGTTCAGGTCACTAGCGATGAGGACAACGCTTCAGTTCCGGTATAAAATAGGATGAAGGAAAGAAAATGGCCTTTAATTTACGAGGTTTATGCAAGGATATTTATATGTAATATGCAAAGACAATAATTATTGTAATAGATGAATGTTAACCAAATAAAAACACCGTCTTATTATGTATGTCGGTTTATTCTATAATTTGTGATCACATATATATAAAATATATGCATACCACAATTTTCATTTTTACAATTCTTATGTATTGTGTATTTGTGTACGCTAATATCTATGTTTATCGTATTATTTTGGGTCCAAAATTTACAGCATATGTACCAAGATAATATACTAAAATAACCAAGGATAATCCAAGATTAGGTAAAGTGTTATGATTTGTTAATTAAATTACTAGGACTGTTTTTTATAGTAGCATGGCCACTGCTTTTGGTCTGTATTGGTAAACCCTTGAAAAGGTGAGTAGAATATTATACTCGTTGCTAGGGGCTTGGGGTGAGCAAAAAATTCCGATACGGTTTTATAATATGAATACGATACGGTATACGGTTTGAATTATACGAATTTCCGTATATACGATACGGTTTTCACAAAACCGTACCGTATCCGGGTCGGGCAAAAACGAAACCGTATATACGGTTTTCGACACGGTTTGAAATTTTTGTATAAAAAATTAATGAAAAGTAAAGTTCAGCTTTCAACTTCCATTCTTAAATTCTTAATGGTCTTTTATGACTTATTTTACTAACTTATCTTAATAAATAAAAAATTAGTCTTTCATTTGATGTAGACATGCATGTTAGATGTAATTATTAGCACTTGAATAACTACAATATTTAATTGGACATTTCTCACCAAACCGTATCCGTATATACGCATTCCGTATACACGGTTTATCCGGGTACCCGAAAATCTTATATCCAGTTAAATCGTATCGGATCTGTATAGTGATTTTTGCGATTTTTAAAATCGTATACCCTATATAGTTTTCAAAACCGTACCAGGTATACGATTTTGTTCACCTCTACTCGCTGCCGATCACGTATATCGAGTGAATCACCGCTCCGATACATGCGTGTAGAGTTGCACGATACAACTAATCAATCACATGCATGAATCAATTTGATACGTAAATCACGTTGCCAAATTACAAGTATTGACAACACCGCAACAATAACAATAATTGGCTGCTTTCTTGGTAATGAACTAATTGTTTTTTAAACGTCTTTTTAAGGAGGTTTTTCGGGGCTTTAATTTGCCTCAAATTACACGATCTCTCTTTATTAGGGTCGATACGAACAAAGTAGTTGTACTTTTATTTTGTAAAGGGTTAATTTATAAACAATACAAATATAATGACCCTTTTTCATAATCATTACCAACATAATTGATAATTAGTAATCAATCCCAAAATATTAACTTTTTTCTACTATAGGTACCAAGTCATGTGAAAATCCCTTACTAATATACTCGAACAGGTCCAAAAAGCCATTATTCAAGTGCAAACCTCTACTCACCCATCTTCAAAATCATTCTCTTAGATAAAACCATTTTTTAAAGTAGGAAAAAACTAGAGTAAAAAGGCGATTTGGTACCTAATCTACAACCCCTATAAATGTGCAAACTTGGGAAAATGGAACAGTAGGCCAGTGTTTTTCGTGCCTGGCATGTGATGAACAGCATCACCTTTGTCTTCTTCCTCCTTCAGCCATTATAAATACTGTAAAAATCGTGCTCTGTTTTTTTGAAGAAGGTAATTGTCTGTTTACCTTTAGTTTGGTGTTTTTCAGTTTCGTTGGGTTACTTTATTCATTTTTTTCATCTGCTTAAGTTTAATTATGTTTTTTTCATTACGATTATTACTTGAAATTACTGTAAAATTACGACTTCCTAATCGATCCCTGTTTTCTCTGTTTTTAGGTGGTTTGCCATTGTCTGTTTATGCTTATTTTGGTGTTTTTCATTTTCGTTTGGTCTCTCTATTCCTTCTTCTCATCTGCTTAAGTTTAATTATGTTGCTTTCTGTAAAATTATGACTTCCTAATCGTTCCTTGTTTTCTCTGTTTTAGGCGGGAGGGTTTCGGACTCTCGTCATTGGAATTGATGATGACTCCCCGATACAAGGTTCAGAGACCTGTTATTCCTGATGAGAATATAACTAAGGGTATGTTTAATCTGCTTTGCTTAATTGGAAGTATGATTCAGTTTCTTTGATTTTAGGACTTTTGATTAACCTTCTCTTGCTGTTCTGCAGATCCTCTTCATGTACTTGCTTATTTAGCTACATCTTCTCAACTGCTTATTATCTTTGTTTCTTGATCTTTAAACGGCTTTTATCATCCTGGGAAATCTTGCTTTCTGATTTCAATTGAATTAGTTACCTGATTAGTGGTTGTGCTTACATATTATGTGATTTAAGGACTTCTGGTTTACTTTTTGTTGTTGTTCTCTTTAGCCTCTTTATCTATATGCTTACTTTTCTATGTATTCTCAACTGCTTATTCTATTTATTTTTTTATCTTTACACATCTTTTATCAACTTGAGAAATCTTACTTTTTGATTTAAATTGAATTAGTTACCTGATTATTGATTGTGCTTACATATTCTGTGATTTAAGGATTTCTGATTTATCTTTTGCTTCTGTTCTTCTCAGCCTCTTTATCTGCTTTCTTACTTTATCAAGTTTTGTCTATGCTAATTTTAAATGGGTATGGCATGGTCGCTTTCTGATGTAAATTGATTTAGTTACCTGATTATCGATTATGCTTAGGTGTCAATACTCAAATAGTTAACCTGGTTATCGATTATGCTCACATATTATGTGATTGACCCTATTTAATTAAATTTGTTGTCTCAGTACTCAAATAGTTAACTGACATAGTTGTGTTATTGTGTTACACAGAAGTTGTTGCGATGAAGAGGGTTGAATTAAGCAACTTAGAAGTTGAGGTTGTTGATGAGTTCTTCAAAAGATGTGAAACTATTGTTCCTCATATGACTTTATATCATCTATGCATGGCTACAGGTGAGATCTTCGGAACGACCTTTAACAAGCTTGATATATATGAAATCTATTACAGTCATATGGAAGAAGAGCTATGGAAGCCAAATTGTTCCTCGTCTGAAGGTTGGTCTACTGAGTAGGGGTTATAGTGGTTTAGTGACTCTCGCTGATGAAATTGTGATGTATTATCGTAGTTGTTGTGTGATTAATTGTGAGCGGAGGATGTGTTTCAATCTTTATGGACATGTGATTTGTCTTGCAACGTAGCAAGAATATCTGGTGCTGTATTTTTTAAGATATGTTTGTAGTGAACTGTGACATTAGTAGAAGTTTTAGTTAATTAAACCTGTTTGATTGTCTTATCCACAAGCTGTAATTATGAATAAGGTGTATTCAGAAACTTATTATTTGGTACAGAAATCTTTGATCTTGATATTGTAGAGTGTTTGCCTAGGTAAGTAGGGGTATTGTCTCGTCAGGAGACCTTACTTTTGCCCATACTCTCCAAGTACTAACAACCAATATAGTATTGTTTATCTAAGTTTGCAAGCACATTAAAAGGTATAGAGATTTTTAAACTGTACACTTTTATGTACTATTATGAAAGCATAATCTTAAATTGTGTCCGTACATTTACCAAGCTGTTTAGTATAGCTACTCATGAAAATTGTATGCAATGTCCATACATTATTCCTGTGTTGATTGATGGCTTTTTGTTAATACTGAGTATTGTTGAATAATTACGATGACTTACTTTGTTACACGCAAATGGAAGTATATTTAACTATTAAGTATGAAGATGAAACTAGAGGTTTCTGGTACATTGTTCCTAATGTTGTTGATCATGGCTTGTAAATATATGGCAGATGTTACATACATTGTATTTTTGGTCTTTACGCTTAACGAATTATTTATTTATTCATATAAATACCTTTATCAGTTTCCTTATTGAAGGATTGTTGTGGGTTGCGCAACCATTGCTATCGGAAGGTTGTATGTTGAACTCGTGTTTTACATGGTTCTACGTTGGAGAGTTGTCTGTTAGATGTGTATACTTGCGGATATTCTTTATGTCAGTTTCTGGATACACATAATCAGCAATCGTATTTATAAGATCTGTACCCGCCCCAGTTGTATCGAAAATAACCCTGTCTGGTAGTTCGACTATCTCAGTTTCACATGTTTGTTGAAGAGTCTATTGATATAATATACTCAAGAAGGGGGGGGGGGGGGGGGGTTGAATTGAGTATGCCTTCTTTTTAAATCTTCTTTGATGTGTGTATGGTTGTACGATGATCTTTGAATAAAACAAATAATAAGGAGAGACACAATATTTTTGAAGTGGTTCAGTCTCACACTTTGAGACCTACGTCCACTATTCTCGATTAATAAAATTATTACCAACTCTGGATTACAATTTTATCAACCCTACTCGTGCAACTTTGATGTTAGTCGCAACTCTATCTAGATACCGTTAAATATCTAGCTATGACAAATACCGTTAAATATTTGTCTTACAATGAGTACCGCTAAATACTCGTTCTATCTTACGTTAATAAGATAAAGTCTTCAATGTTTTCTTGGTGTCACAATCTTGAATGAATAAGATCAATGCTTGAGCACTTGAATCTTGAATCGGATATGACAATGAAAAGCTCGAATATTGAAGTATATGATCGGCGGTTCTCTCTCTTGATTTGCGTGAATATGTGTGTGTATTTCGTGTGTCTTAGTGTGTCATAGGTAGTCTATTTATATAGAATATGTATCTAGGTAATTTAAACCCTAGATGATTTAGGAATATTACTAAAACTAGAATACTAGTCTTTTAGTAATACTACCTTAAATCTAATCTTAATATATTTAGGAAAGATTTAATAATATACTATAAGTATTATATAAGGAATCAATTTCCTAATTCATATTTAGGAAAGATCTTTATATAATAAACAACTAGTATCCTTATTAAAACAACTTCCTAAACTATGTCAAAGATAATAAAATATATTATCACAATATAATCTTAGTTTGTTTAGGATATTAAATAAATACATAATATTTACTTAATTTTAATCCTATACGAATTATGGTAATCGTGACATGTTACACGTTTCCCAAAGTCGTAACAAACTATATTTTCGATTATATTATTTGACAATTAAGATCATATAAAAATCCTTAGTTTATTTTAGTAATAAATAATTATCTCATAAGACAATTATTTATTCCTTATTTAACTAAAAGATATTTTATATAATCCTATCAAGATTAACAATTCCATATTTTGAATAGAATACCAATTAAACACTAGTTTGTACACGACACTAATTTGGAAACAATCGTTTCATCAAAACACATATATTTCGATCATTTCTTCATAGATATAGAGTTATAGTTACGAGCTATAACTTGAACCAAACTTATACTAAAGCTATAGTTGATAAGTATAACTTTAGCTCATTATGCGCGCTTGTGATCTTTTATCAATCTTCGACTTAGTCAATTCATTGACTAACATGCTTGAATCTTTTATACTTGATTGATTAGATCTTGTTACTAATGTTCTGTACACTTAGCACACGATTATACGTACGAGTATATAATATATAAATAGCTAGACTTGTCATTATCAAAACATAAACATATATACTATATATATATATTTGAATATATGGTTCAACAAATTCCCCCTTTTTGATGATGGCAAGTCTCTCTTAGATTTTGTGTCTAAGTGTATGTTCCCCCTCAATATAATAATGGTTAATTATAGTAAAGATTCACTTAGGGTTTCTATCTTCTAACTATCCCATATCCTTTAAGAACCCTAAGAGACAATGAATTACGACAAGGAGCAAGCTTAGGCAAA
Source organism: Silene conica (assembly GCA_029255685.2). Classification (NCBI taxonomy): domain Eukaryota; kingdom Viridiplantae; phylum Streptophyta; class Magnoliopsida; order Caryophyllales; family Caryophyllaceae; genus Silene; species Silene conica. Next base: position 29,762,175 of record CM055317.2, on the reverse strand, counting down.
TTCTAATCTAAGTCGCATTTTTCCCCTTCTTGACATCATCGAAAAGATGAGAACAAAGACATAAAAATGACTAGAATAATATATTACGAAACATAAGCATGCATGAAGAATGAGTCGAAAAATATGAACACACATAATATCATACAAGCACATACGAATGTTAAGATATACACAACCAATCCGAAAGTACTAAGCCAATGGGCCGAATTATGAACAATAGAGTTTAAGAAAATGGGCCGGCTAGGGTTCGGATTAGAAAGGCCTGCAAAAGATAACAAGGAATATGGGCCAAGGGAAACAAAATAAATTGGGCCGCATCAAAACAAAGTTAAAGTCTGGGCCAGTTGGAATTAAGAAATCCGAGGAAGGCAAAAGGAGATAATGCCTCGGATTCCTAATAGGCTAGGTAAGTAAATTGGACCACAATTCTAAAGTGTTTATAAGTCCACCACCGGACTTGAGCAAAACAACAACAAACCAACCGTAAATTCGCAAAAAAACAGAGACGGATATTGATGTTTAAGAACGAGAACTGGAGCCCGGTGTCTTGGCATATGGGTTTACATAATCGGGTCGGGTACGAAACTCAAGTGTCTCCAACCTATCCAAGCAACTATTCACGTTTCTCCCTTGAGCATTAAGCGCAATCTCGAAGTTGAGTACTTTGAGCGAGAGTGCCTTGACGGCCTCAAGTGCTTTGGAAGCATCCTCTCGCAACAACCCGTGGTCTCTCACCATGGCTCCTCCTTGAGTTGTGATGAAAGAAAGACGATCACTTATGGTGAGCAACTCCGAACACACCACCGAGACCTCTGACCCAATCTTGACTAAGTGCTTGTCAACTTTTTCCATCCAAACCTTAACATCTTCTTCAAAATTACGACCCCTCTTCTTACGACTACCCTCTGCCTCATCACTGTTCTTCTGTCCTTCACACAAACCAATAATCTTGTCCATTTTTGCCTCAAGACCTGCGAGGGATGGAGATGAATTCGAAGCGGGTTCCGTACCAATATTCTTACCAAACGTAAGATCAATCCCTTCGAAGCAAATCCCCATTAATTTTAACAATCTATCACACATCCGATCACGTGGTTTACTCCCAAAACTTGAGTCGTCAACAACACCTTTCTTAAGCAATAATTCAGACACCCACAATCCATATGGAATGTCAATTGTGGAGCAAAATTTTTCTTTAACAAGAACACTAGAAACTTGACAAAATTTATGGCAAATAAGGGATGCCAAGTCGACTTTCTGACCCTCCAACCAACTAAATAACACAACGGCTTCGACACTTGCGAGTTTATCCCTGCCACCCCTTCGTGGTAACACAGTGTTCCATAGAAAGTTCAAGAAGAATTTCAATTTTGGGTTAAAAGACACGGTGAGCAGAGGCGAGACTTCAGTAGCATCGTCATCAAAGTATTTTTTAATTACCAATTTCTGTTCTTTAGAAACTACACTCCATTCCTTTTTGGGGTCAAGATTTAACCCGTCTTGATCAAGTTTAAAAATGTCACAAATATCCGACTTAGTCACAACAACATCTCTACCATTCACAACACCTCTTATTCCGTCATCACAAGGTTTAACTGAAGCAAAGAACTGAACCAACTCTATGGGAAATAGCAAACCCAAAAAATCACTTATGTATTCCCACCCTTGATATGTCAAAAAATCTTTAAAGAATCTCAAAGATTTAGACCCATTGACCCATGACGTAGGATAAAAACGACCCGCATGAATGGCGTAAGGTAAAACACGATCAATTAACATACCTTCTTGTTTGGTCATGCGAACTTTCTCAATACCCTCACGAGTGGCTTCGACAGAGTACTCTGGAAACATAGGGCGAGGAACTTGGGAGTCGAGTTCTTGCATGTCGTCGAAAGTAGGGGAAGAAACACGATTAAGTTTGCGTCGTTTGCTTTGGTCGGGAGTGGGAGCGGCGGTAGCTATCGGAGTTGGAGAGGGCGGTGGTGACGGGGTTGGTGAAGGTGGAGAAGGTTTCTTTTGTTGTGAGCGTGTGGCGCGAGATGGTGGCATTGTGGTGATGAAAATGGTGGTTTTGAGTTGAGGTTGCAGCGGAGGTTTGGGTGAGTTTTAATGGTGAAGGGAATTTTATGGAGGTTTCTGAGGTTTATCGAGGTTTGGGGACGGTAAGAAACGAAGTAAATGAGGTGAGTTGTGGTATGTTTGAGGGAGTTGGGGTAATAATTGAAGTGGGGTGAGAAGTCAAAGGCTAGGGAAATAGGGGGGTCACGTGGCAGTTAGTGGTGCGGTTAGGGGAGTTGTGGGACGTGGCAATGGGGACCAACACACATAATTTGTGTGTTAAATTAGGTAAGTTTATTTTGTTAAATTTTGTTTTTATTTTTAGTAATATTTATATATTATTATTATGTATAATATGTAATATGTATTTTTGGAGTAAATTATAATAGGTGACGTAATATTATTTTGAGATTGGTTGTGCACACATTCATACGTAAATTGTATAACATAATTATGATCACAAAATTTATCATCGAATACATACATACACATGCAGCGGAGTATACGGACACAGTCATATAATCTCATCTAAACCGTAGTCAATCATTGGGGTATTTTTGCTTTTAAGATTTGATTAGGTGCCACCGATTAAACCAATTTCCAATCGCAAAGTCTCAAAGCGTTCTGTAGCCAATGGTTTAGTAAAGATATCTGCCCATTGTTTTTCCGTACTACAAAATTCCAATTTTATATTTTCTTTTCAACATGGTCTCTTAGAAAGTGGTGCCTAATTTCAATATGTTTGGTCCTCGAGTGCTGGGCTGGGTTTTTAGATATAATTATAGCACTCGTATTATCACATAATATAGGCACACATCCAACATCAACACCATAATCATGTAACTGTTGCTTTAACCATAAAAGTTGAGAACATACCAGTGCGGCTGCAATATATTCTGCTTCAGCAGTTGAGAGAGCGACAGAGTTTTGTTTCTTGGATCCCCAAGATATAATACAAGGACCTACAAATGTAGCAAGTCCGGAGGTACTTTTTCTGTCTAACGAACATCCTGCATAATCCGCATCTGAATATCCTACTAGGTTAAAGTTACAGTCCATAGGATACCATAGATATAATTTTGAGGTTCCGATTAGGTATCTTAAAATTCTTTTAACTGCAATCATATGTGATTCTTTGGGTGCAGATTGGAATCTCGCACAAACACAGACACTAAACATTATATCTGGACGACTTGCTGTAAGATAAAGAAGTGAGCCAATCATACCTCGGTAAGTTGTTTCATCTACAGACTTACCATCTTCGTCTTTGGTTACCTTCTTATCTGTGACCATTGGGGTGGGCATTGCATGAGAGGTTTCCATTCCAAATTTCTTTAGTAACTCCTTGACGTATATTTGTTGATGAACTTTGATTCCTTCTTCAGTTTGTTGTATTTGAAGTCTAAGGAAGAACTTTAGTTCTCCCATCATACTCATTTCGAACTCAGAAGTCATCAGCTCAGAGAAGTACTTGCACAACTTTTTATTAGTTGAGCCAAAAATAATATCGTCAACATAGATCTGAACGACTAGTAGGTCTGAGTTTTCGCTTTTAAGAAATAGAGTTTTATCCACAGACCCTCTCTTGAATCCACTTTCCAATAGGAACTTTGATAATCTGTCGTACCATGCCCTAGGTGCTTGTTTCAGGCCATAGAGAGCTTTGTCTAATTTGAATACATGATCCTTGAGTTTGCCATCAGGAAATCCAGGAGGTTGTTCAACAAATACTTCCTCTTGGAGATAGCCATTAAGAAAGGCAGTCTTAACGTCCATCTGAAAAAGCTTCATTCCCTTGTGTTCTGCAAATGCAATGAGTAGTCTTATTGCCTCAAGACGAGCAACAGGAGCAAAGGTTTCGTCATAATCGATCCCTTCATGTTGGTTGCATCCTTGAACCACTAGTGTGGCCTTGTTTCGCACAATAACTCCAGTGTCATCTAATTTGTTTCTGAATACCCATCTAGTTCCAATGACAGTTCTGTCCTTAGGTCGAGGAACAAGATGCCAAACTTTGTTTCTTTCAAATTGTTGGAGTTCTTCTTGCATGGCAACTATCCTGTCTGGTTCTGCGAGAGCTTCTTTGATATTTGAAGGTTCAATGGTGGAGAGAAAGGAGTAGAATGAGCAAAAGTTATTTAAGCTCCTTCGAGTCTGAACTCCATCTGTCAGGCTTCCTATGACATTGTCCAAAGGATGAGAGCCTTTGTATCTCCAGTTTCTTGATTGATTATTAGCATTACCTGAATTTGACTCGGGATCTTGACTTGTTCCCCCTGAATCCAAACCTGGGTTTATAGTAGGGTCAGGTATAACTCTGGCCTCTTCCCTTTGGTTTTGATTCAAAGTTACAGCTTCATTAGTTGTAACTCTGGGTTCCAAGTCATTAGTTTGAGAGTTATCTACAGTATCATCAACTGTATTTTCATCTCTCGCACCATTTTCTCCCAAGTTGAGTTCATCATGAGTTCCTTGAGGTTCTCCTTCTTCAATTTCCATTTCAGGAGGATCTTCCCTTGATAACCTGAAATCAGGTTCGTCTAGGTTTTCCTCTATATCCTGTAATGGCTTATCGAAGACATTATTCTCATCAAAGATAACATGAATACTTTCCTCTATGCATAACGTACGTTTGTTAAAAACTTTGTAGGCTTTACTATGATCTGAATATCCTATAAAGATTGCTTCATCACTTCTAGGGTCGAATTTGCTTAATCTGTTTTTACCATTGTTGTGAACAAAGCATTTACTACCAAAGCATCTTAAGTGAGATATGTTTGGTTTACGACCTCGAAGAAGTTCATAAGGTGTCTTTTTAAGGATAGGTCTAATCATAGCGCGGTTATGAATATAGCAAGCTGTACTTATAGCCTCAGCCCAAAAGTTTCTAGGTAGGCCACTACAAAGAAGCATTGTTCTAGCCATGTCTTCTAGGGTTCTGTTCATTCGTTCTATGACTCCATTTTGTTGTGGGGTTCTAGGGGCCGAGAAATTATGTCCAACACCATTGGTTTTACAGAACTCAATAAAAGCATGATTGTCGAACTCAGTTCCATGGTCAGTACGGATTGTTACTAGGTTTGATTTATATTTGTTTTGGACAAGTTTTATGAGACTAACAAATTCATCAAATGTTTCGTCTTTTGAATGGAGAAAGATTGGCCAAACAAATCTAGAGTAATCATCAACTAGAACGAAAACGTACCTGGAACCACCTCTGCTTCTTACCATCATAGGGCCACATAGATCCATGTGTACTAGTTCAAGAGCTTGTTCTGTGCTTACCACTCTTTTTGGCTTAAAGGATGATCTGACGTGTTTACATCGTGCACATGTGTCACACATCTTTTCTTGATCAAATTTGATCTTTGGAATACCTTCGACCAAGTCCCATCTTTTCAACTTACTTAGAATAGGTGAGCTAATATGACCAAATCTCTTGTGCCATAGACATGGATCATCTAACGTAACTTTCATGCATGATAGAGAATCAGTAGGTACAACATTTAAATCAATCATATAAACATATTTCATTCTGTGACCTTCAAGTATCACTTTACTGGTGCCTTCTAAGATTATACGACATATATCTGAATGAAAAACCACTTTGTTTCCTTTGTCACATAATTGAGAAATACTGATAAGATTGTGTTTGAGACCACTTACAAGGTATACATCATTTATAGTGTGAGAAGATGAAATGCCTATCTTACCAATTCCAATGATCTTTCCCTTTTTGTTATCACCAAATGTGACTTTACCTCCATCAAAGGGTTTAAGGGTTTGGAATCACTAGTAGAAAAATACTTATTTGAGGCGTCAAAAATGAGGTCATTTGCGGCGTTTTTAGTGTAGCAGCAAATAAAGGGGCCGCAAATAGAAAAAGTCATTTGAGGCGAAAAAAAAAAACGCCGCAAATAAGAGGTTATTTGAGGCGTTTTTCCAAAAAAACGCCGCAAATAGAAAAGGCTATTTGAGGCGTTTTTTTCAAAAAACGCCGCAAATAGGTCCTCTATTTGAGGCGTTTTTTGAAAAAAACGCCGCAAATAGGGTGAGAAAAAAAAAAAAATTTTTTTTTTTTTTTTTTTAATATATGAAAAAAATGCAGACAAATTATTTAAATATGATAACTCTCAAATGTATTTTTTCACAAGAGAATCTTACATGTTTTTGTAATTATTCTAAAAATATATACAATGCTAAAAAAACTACAATAGAAATCAAGAGCAATCGCTTTGCATTCCAGTAGCTTGATGCAGCACCAGTTGATGCAGGCCAGTAGCATTCCAGTAGCTTGGCCATTTGACATGTTCCTGCACAACAAAATCAAGAGCAATCGCTTTACTGTCATTCATCAGATCTTTCAAACGAGGTCTACTGAAGCCAAATTTCTGAAAGATAAGATTAAACTTTTCTGCTGATTCGTTTAGTAAAGTTACCACCAAATGACATTTTTCTTACAATGACCACGAAGATGATATTGCGTATAGATATACATGAATAAATGACTCACGAGTCATACTTTTCTTAGCCTGTTAGAATTTGTTGGCTTTCACAATACAATACATAAGAAAAATCAAACATATATACGAACACTTCCTGACATACATTTTGCATGTACCACAGGCCACTCACAGGGTGTTTCAGATAGTTGGTCCTAAGACAAATGCAGAGCATCAATTTCATATTGCTAAAGACATCAAAGTGAAATAAACCTGTTTCTGAGACCCTTTATTCTGATAATACTTTTCTTCTGCTCGCTGCAAGATATCAAACTTCTCACTTAACCGAGATCTTGATGTCGACTTGGAGCAGCTCAGGCTCTTCAATGCTTCAGTATCATCTGAAAAATAGGACAGTGTGATTGCATTTATCAGAACATAAGAAGAAAACACTTAACTCAGCCACAATTCAGCACATAAAATAGTACTCATATAGTTCTATGCTCTTATTGAACGAAATGAAACAAATAGACGAAGTACAACCGTCAGAATCGGATATTTCTTCCTCGGAACCACGAGAATCGTCATCATTTCGGTTCCAAAATTCACTAGATTCTGTTCCATCAGCATTGTTGGAGGAACTAAACAGAAAAAGAAAAAAGTAAGTGTCAGCAATCAGCATAACGATATTCTTGAGAAGGAAAATCAATAAAAGATGGGTACAAAAGTTTAGGTTCTTTATTTTTATCCAATATTCTACATTATCTTTTCTTTTGATCCTACTATATTGTTCATAAAACTTACTTGTATTATTTTATTCATGTATTTACTTATCTATTACTTCGTATTTTTTCTTTTTGTTGTAATTACTTTCTTTTTTAAACTTTCTTATCTTGAAAAAGGGGAAAAACTAGGATACCTTTTTTTACTCTCTTTACTTTATTTGTATATCAAATTATCAACTATTTACCCTTTTTTTCATCTATTTTTTTTATATTACTTTATTACTCTACCAATATTTTGTATCAGTAGGTACAAAAGTTCGAAGACAGTTGGCCACTTGGCCACAAGCCTGATGTGGTAAAGGAGGTAACCTTGAAACAAAAATGGGCTTCCTTACTGTTTTTCAGACCTTGCAGATCTCTTACATCACCCTTTGCATTCAACTATATGCTATTATAAATTATAAGCACAATGATCGGAACTTTTAATCATCGAATCAAGCGTAAAGCCAATCGGGTATCACAAAATATGGTACCACCAGTGTTGTACAAATGTGTTCAAGCAAGTCAAAGAGTTATAAACTTATAATTCAGTAAGGATAGAAAATAAGTGATCCAAAGGGGTAAAAGAAAATATTACCAAAAAAAATTCCTTATACTTTCAGGGTAAGATCAAATAGTACTTCTAAATGGCAATTTGACAATTGCATCATATTATATTAAACCTCAAGCCCTAAAAAGAGTCATAATTTAAAGACAGAGAATCTGTAATCCAAAAATGAGGCAATAGACTACATGAACTCTGAAAATACATAATACAGTTATCATGAAAGTTAAAAATATTAAAGATACACGAGGAAATTACCTGTTCATGAAAACTTGAGAAATTATATTTTTGTGTCGACTAGCAAAAGAAGTCAACTGAGTCAACTGGTGTGCAACTATTGCAGGCTGTTTGCAGGCATCACATGTTTTGGCGCAGAGCGATGTAGGTGCCTGGGATTAAAACAGGATAAAAAGGATGAAATTTTTTTTCGTTGCCCAGAACTAATAATCAAAATATTTTCAGTAAAATCTGAGTAAAACAATATAACCAACAGAACACCATAATCCACCTGTTCACCAAAGCTGTCCAGTATCTTCTTCCTACGGCAACCAGAGCCTTCACAGTACTCAACCATCTGTATATAACGAGGAGGAGAAAAGCAAGCTTCTATATAGCTTTCGTACAAAGATGGATGCACAATAAATTCATCCATATAGTCTAACCAAAATCCTTCAATCTTCGATAATATCACTAGTATGTAGTAACAACATGGTCTCGTGACTGATTGTTTCTGCCTCTCCAACGCCATACATTCTATTAATCCTTGAAATTTCAATTAAGCATATAATACCAATTACATTGCTGCACAGGTTAACATGATAACATCTTATCAAATATTCATCCATGTTGTTGTGATTGCTAGCAGATCCAACAGCCACATGAAAACTAATAAGTTGAGGCAGAAATTTCCAAAAACCCTAATTCAAAAAATCATAAATTCCCCTATAAATACACCCACAGACCCAACCTCTAAAACTCATCCAACACATACAACAACAACATCCTGAAAGAAATAAAGAAAGAAACACATCCATATCTATAATTCAGAAATAATTTCAAGTATGAGAACTCTGGTGTGGATTGGAGGTAGTAGCCAGCAAGCTATAAAGCAGTAAACAAGCTTGTCAGATTATTCAGCAAGTTGTAAGAAAGTAAGACCATAAGAAAACAAATAATAAGAGTATACCAGTCACACTCCATGCCATATGCTTTCTTCATTAAACCTCAGGAGCAATATAGTCAGGTGTGCCCACAGTTGAAAAAGCCTGTTAGAAAGTGAAAAGCTAGAGTCATTGGCTAGACAAAGGTGACGTAATACTGAAGCTTAATCATATCTAAATATAGGACATTAGCATTTCATTCTCTATGTCTGACGGTACTCAGACTAAGCATCACCCAATAACACCCCTTACTTAACATTTTTAGAATTGTATGTTTGAGCATTAAAAACGAAGAAACATTGGGTTCCTACTTCATTCCTAACCCAGCTAAACATATACTATGATGAATTCAACCTGTTAGAAAGTAAAGGCAGAAGGTTCCTACTTCATTCCAAACCAAAAATGGTTGATGAATGAATAAGCACATCAAGAGTGAGGTGAATGAGGAATTAGGAGGGAGTTGATGATGCATAATGAGGTACTATAATAAATGAAGACAAACCTTGACATCAGAAGACTGGAAGTAGAAGAAGTAATAACCAACACACTGGATATCCAATATGCTGACCTGTGGAATGATCTAAACCCTTAGCTTATGTCAGTACATTACATGTTCAAGCCTGAAACAAAATGCTCAACTCGCTAAGGAAGGAGAACACAGGCTATGATAAGCACAAAAACTAAAAATTTCAAGTAAAAAAAGAAACTCCAGTAAACCACAAGTCCTAAAAGCCGTAGTAGAGTGCCAAACCTAAATACATATCAGAGAATCAACAGAATTACATATGCCACAAACGAATCCCAATTTTTTCAGTTGTTCCAACAACCGATGATTTACTTAAGAAACACTACCATGTCTAGAATAAAAACTACATTCAAATCATCTCCCATACTAACTCAACAAACTTAAAAGTAATCAAGCATTCAAGCATATTAGCCGGAAACACAATCATTCTTGACTAGGGTTTTGAACAACAACATGAGTATAATAGGAATTGACGTATAATACTCAATCTCAGCAGCTTGTATTCACAAAATTACAAATCCTACTTAATTGAACTGAAAACAATCCATCCCTATTACTCATATATCATTTAAGATGATTCATCTTCCAATTAAACTTCAGTTTAATTGAATGGCCCAACCCTAATACTTAATTGTAACCTAATTGGTAAAATAATTGTCCATTAACCCTAAATGATAAAAAAAATAATTGGCCGGTGGTGGTGGCAGATGGGGTCGCTGGAGGTAGTGGTGGTGGCTGATGGGGTCGCCGGAGGTGGTGGGTGGTCACGGAAGTAGAGCGGATGTTTTTCGCCTTTTTGTATTTTTTTTTTAAAGAGTCGCGTAATGAATAAAGGGGTCTGTTTCTGATTTATGGTGAAAAATTTTGGCGACTGCAAATTATAAATTGGCGACTGACCAAATACAGTCGCCAAAATGGCGACTGAATTTCCTATTTGGCTACTGCTACTGCAGTCGCCATTTTTTGGCGCCAATTTTGGCGACTGAGTACAGTCGCCAATCCTCTCCTTGAGTCGCTTTTTTTTGTCGGTGGTGAAAAAGTTTGGGAAAAATGACAGTCGCCAAATTGGCGACTGATTGCAGTCGCCATTTTTCAACTTCAGTCGCCATTTTGGCGACTACATCCTACAGTCGCCATTGGTCCGTCGCCTTTTTTGTTTATTCTTGTAGTGAATTCAGTTGTAAACTGAAAACAATTCGGGAAAAATAAAGGATTAAAAAAAATTGATAAAAAACCAACCTGATTGAAATCTGCGAATAGGTCAATGATGAGTTGCTGTTTGCCGGCGTTCTATCACCTACCTTCGACGGACATAACAAGGTCGTCACGAGATGGGGAATTTGTTTAGGGAAATTCGGTGTTAAGAGAGATGGGGGCTGAGTGATCGAAAGAGATAGGGATTTGACGGGGATTTTGGGTGAATGAGGGAGGACTGATGAGGAGGGAGGTGTATTACTTGTGTTGTGTAGATTATTTGCGGCGTTATTATCAAAACGCCTCAAATAAGCCATTTGAGATATTATTTAATTAAAAACGCCTTAAATAGCCTTATATCTTTTTCTAATTATTAAAGTGAATTTTCTATTTGCTGCGTATGCTAAAAAACGCCTCAAATAGATAGCCGCAAATAGCTATTTTTGTACTAGTGAATAGATTTACGTCGCCTGTCATATGTCTTGAGCATCCACTATCGAGATACCATAAGTTATTTTCCTTGGCGACAAACTGCACGAATAATTTCAAAGACAAGATTTAGGTACCCAAGCATACTTGGGTCCTTTGTTGTTAGTAATCACAAATACATCTTTCTTTTTAACCCAAACTTGTCTTACATAGGTTTTTCTATATTGGTAGTAGTTGGGTTTTGATATTTTTGTGTAAGTCTTAGTTTGGATTCCTGGTGACCAATTTTTGTGTGTTGTTTGTTGAGGAGTTTGTTTGGTTCTATTTTTCTTTTCTTCGTAATCAAATGTCATGTCATAGAACCATCTGTGGTCAATGTTTCTTTCCTCAGTTTTGTCATCATCACTATCAGAGACAGAAATAGTGTCGCTTGGGATTCCTAAGGATTTAACAAACTTGACTCCGGTTTTAAAGTCTTGTGCGTGTTTTACACAGTTTTCTCGGAGGTGTCCAGTATGGCCACAATAAGTGCATATTAAATACTCAGGAAGGTCGGCATATTTCCTTCCATAACATTCGTGACCTAATCCCATCTTTGAGTGATCCTTTCTTCCATAACATTCGTGACCTAATCCCATCTTCATGTTGTTGTCGGATTGTTCAGTTAGGAAGTTTAGAACGTTAGTGCTTCCTTCCCATTTTTCGTGAACTTTCCGAGTATGAAGAAGGAGGTCTTTTAGGGAGTCTATTTCTTTCTTACATTCATTGTGGTCAGTGTTGTTAGACTCTTTTAGGTTTTGAATGTCTTTATGAAAGTCGGACACAATTTTGGCATGTTCCTTCTTGATTTTAGATAGATTGAATTCTAGATCCATAATTTTGCTTTCGAGGATCTCAACTTCTTCTAGATGAGTCTCATCTTCAACCATAATCGAAGATTTTGACTTTAGAAGCTCATTAGCCTTTCTTAACTCTGAGGTTATAGCTTCATTAGCTATAACTTTGGATTGAAGCTCTTTGATGTTGAGTTTTAGTTTTGAGGTTATAGCTTCATTAGCTATAACTTTAGACTCAAGAACCTTTTTCTCAGACATAACTGCTTCCAACTTAGCATTGGCTTCAATGCTTATTTTGGATTTCAGTTTCTTAGCTTTGGCTTTCAGAAGTTGATTTTCCTCAGTAATATCGAGGATCTGTTCCTTCAAATCATCTAATTCAAGGCTTTGCTCATGACATTGGTCTAGGGTTTCCTCAAAGTATTTGATTAACATAGCCTTAGATAAATTCTTAACTTGACTTTTGAGTTGAAGAAAATTTACCTCTTCATCGTCGTCGTCGTCTGAGTCGGATTCTCCAAGGAGACACATATGAGATGCTTCATCTTCATTGTTGTCGTCTGAGATTAGATCTAGGCTGACGTTGCTTAGGCACAAGTGTGCTACCTCGTCTTCTTTTGAGTCCTCGTCATCCTCAGATTCTAATTCTCCCCAGCATGATGCAAGCATCACTTTCTTGAACTCTGTTTTGGTCTTTTCTCTTTTTGACTTGTCTTTGATTTTGTCCCAGCTTGGACAATCCTTGATCATATGATCTTGTTGACCACACTTAAAACATCCCCTTTTGAAGAATGTTTGTTTGGTGTCAGTTTTCTTTTTATCGACTGTTTTGTTGTTAGGATTTTTGTATCTACCCTTGAAAACTGCTTTCTTAAATCGTCTTGCGAATAGAACTGTTTCGTCCTCAAGTTCCTCTTCGCATACTTCGCTTGTGGAGGCTTATAGGGCGACTCCTTTCCCTTTAGAATCATCATCGTCTTTATTTAGTATGATCTCGTGTGCCATTAGAGATCCAATTAGCTCTTGGTAAGTAATCTGAGATAGATCACGTGCTTCCTCTATGGCCGTGACCTTTGGTTGCCATTTTTTAGTGAGACTCCTAAGAATCTTACGAATGATATCCTCAGAATCGATCTTTCTGCCAAGGTTCTGCAGTTCATTAATAATACAAGAAAATCGTGCAGACATGCTATCAGTAGATTCATTCTTTTCCATATTGAAAAGTTCATATCTTTGAATGAGCAAGTCTATACGATGTTTCCTGACTGCGGATGTTCCTTCATAGGCAAGTTCGAGACTATCCCATATTTCCTTAGCGGAACTACAAGATGAGAATCTATCAAATTCTGAGGTTATCATACCGTTCTGTAGGAGGCTCATGGCCTTAGAGTTTTTCTCTGCAATTTTGTAGTCACTTTCCACATAATCGCTTTCCATCTTTTCATAGGTTGTTCCATTGGCGGCGGCGACCAAGATCTTCTTTGGTCCAGTTTGGATGATCTTCCAACATTCCCAATCACATCCCTTGATGTAATGAGTCATCATATTCTTCCATAGACTATAGTTTTTGCCATCGAAGATAGGGCACTTGAGATGCTTGGAATCCATTGTTGAAAGAGTATATAATATAGAATCAATAGAAGGATCAAAACTCACGCGGCTAGGCGATCAAGAGCACGAGGCTCTGATACCAATTGAAGAGTCTATTGATATAAAATACTCAAGAAGGGGGGGGGGTTGAATTGAGTATGCCTTCTTTTTAAATCTTCTTTGATGTGTGTATGGTGTACGATGATCTTTGAATAAAACAAATAATAAGGAGAGACACAATATTTTTGAAGTGGTTCAGTCTCACACTTTGAGACCTACGTCCACTATTCTCGATTAATAAAATTATTACCAACTCTGGATTACAATTTTATCAACCCTACTCGTGCAACTTTGATGTTAGTCGCAACTCTATCTAGATACCGTTAAATATCTAGATATGACAAATACCGTTAAATATTTGTCTTACAATGAGTACCGCTAAATACTCGTTCTATCTTACGTTAATAAGATAAAGTCTTCAATGTTTTCTTGGTGTCACAATCTTGAATGAATAAGATCAATGCTTGAGCACTTGAATCTTGAATCGGATATGACAACGAAAAGCTCGAATATTGAAGTATATGATCGGCGGTTCTCTCTCTTGATTTGCGTGAATATGTGTGTGTATTTCGTGTGTCTTAGTGTGTCATAGGTAGTCTATTTATATAGAATATGTATCTAGGTAATTTAAACCCTAGATGATTTAGGAATATTACTAAAACTAGAATACTAGTCTTTTAGTAATACTACCTTAAATCTAATCTTAATATATTTAGGAAAGATTTAATAATATACTATAAGTATTATATAAGGAATCAATTTCCTAATTCATATTTAGGAAAGATCTTTATATAATAAACAACTAGTATCCTTATTAAAACAACTTCCTAAACTATGTCAAAGATAATAAAATATATTATCACAATATAATCTTAGTTTGTTTAGGATATTAAATAAATACATAATATTTACTTAATTTTAATCCTATACGAATTATGGTAATCGTGACATGTTACACGTTTCCCAAAGTCGTAACAAACTATATTTTCGATTATATTATTTGACAATTAAGATCATATAAAAATCCTTAGTTTATTTTAGTAATAAATAATTATCTCATAAGACAATTATTTATTCCTTATTTAACTAAAAGATATTTTATATAATCCTATCAAGATTAACAATTCCATATTTAGAATAGAATACCAATTAAACACTAGTTTGTACACGACACTAATTTGGAAACAATCGTTTCATCAAAACACATATATTTCGATCATTTCTTCATAGATATAAAGTTATAGTTACGAGCTATAACTTGAACCAAACTTATACTAAAGCTATAGTTGATAAGTATAACTTTAGCTCATTATGCGCGCTTGTGATCTTTTATCAATCTTCGACTTAGTCAATTCATTGACTAACATGCTTGAATCTTTTATACTTGATTGATTAGATCTTGTTACTAATGTTTTGTACACTTAGCACACGATTATACGTACGAGTATATAATATATAAATAGCTAGACTTGTCATTATCAAAACATAAACATATATACTATATATATATTTGAATATATGGTTCAACATTTGTAATTCGCCATTGCCAGGAGACAGAAAAAAACTGAGAAGTCTTGATCAGTCTTAGCTCTTACATTGGCAATTAAGTTGGTTTTTATAAGATGTGGCCAAACATCAAAATAGACCATTGTTGAGTGAATGAGCTCACTATTTGATTTATTCAGAGGAGACCATTGTAGAGTGAATATTCACTACTGGTGTTAAATTAATACCATGTATTTGTAAGAGCTTATGTTTAATAATCTTTACTTGAGTAAGCGTGTGAGTGGATTTCAAACTATGTTCTTCTATAATTGATGGCATGTTTGTACGTCTTAGATTTCGAAGGTTACATCCCGTTTGCAGTCCCTATGTCGGCTATTTCTTTCAAAAAGGTCATGACGAAGATGTCACTGGTGTATAAACTTGACATATATACTTGGATTGGAGGGGGATAACACCGTTAAACATAGAGAACCGTTGTTTTGTTTGAAACCTATATAATTTGTTACTGTTCTGTTGCTTATGAAGTATAAATTCTGAATTGCCATGGTCAATGACGATGGCTGTTTATAAACAATTCGACATTATAGTTATTGATAGTTACATGGTCATGTCATAATAAGTAAACGTTCGTATACGGCACAGTCTCTACTACTTAAACGACCAGATGTTAGCTTGATAAGTACATCTACCTATGAAAATTGGCTCAAATCTTGTTGTGCGTGCCATAATTGGGTTTGGTTATTTATACGTAGGATACATTTGCATTGTCACATAAAGGACTTTATTAATTTGGGTGTTAGAGCTGTTATTAATCCTATTTTGTATGTCGGAATTAGGTTCGGTTAGTTATAAGTAGGAAACATTTACATTGTCACATAATATGCTTTATTATTTGGGCTGTTGCAAGTAATTGGACTCTGGACTTCTAACTTTTACGTTAGATACTAATGTTACGTTTGTTTTTCTGCCTTTAATGATTACCTTACCTCTATGACCACATTATAGATTATCCATTCTCACACTCAATTCTATACACTAGGTAATGTAATTGTTGTACTTTTCCTATATCTAGGGGATTGGTTTGGTTAATATCTATCTATATCTTAAAATTACTGTTACACGCACAGTAGTTATAGAACCATACCTTTGTGTTGCAGTCTTTATATAGGCTAAAGAGTTAATAACTTGGCATTTTGAAGTTTCATTATCTCTAATTCATTATCATATATTAGGTTTGTTTGAATCGAACTCTAATCATGCAGTTGTTTATTGTTTGGTATATAGTTATTTTTAATAAGCTTGATAGTGTTGTGAATTGGATGTTACTATTTTTAATAAGCTTGATAAGTGTGTTATTATATTCTGAACTATTACCTTTCATATTTGAAAGCTTGCCTTGACCATTCTAATTAGGTGGATGATTGTTATTGTTTAATTGTTTGGTATTGAAATTGTGTGGAGGGTGGGGGGGGGGGGGGGGGTATAACATCAGGAGCTGTGGTAAACTTCTATTCGTATGTATATTGCATGTATGTTCTTTTTCCTCGGGTTCCTGGTAGACTCTGCAATGTAAATTGCGTTTTCGTTCAGTACCTCGTTTTGTTTCAGTGCAAAGTATTTCTAAACTTTGTTTAGAAGGTATAACTTATAGCTTAAATTCACAATTATTCGGCGCGATGGCACTCTATCTACATATTCTTGATTATATACTTCCCTGCATTCCTTTTGCTCTCGTAATAATTGTTATATTTGCTGAAATTGCAGATGGCGCCAGCAATTCCGTTACAAGTTGTGGTTCATTACCATCCTTTACTTAAACAGATCACTGCTGAACTGCAGTTTCCTGAACCTGCGTATCATATTCTAGATTTGTCTGTAAATAGCGTTTATGTCGTAGTGGAAACGAGGTATCGTTATCGTTCTACTAATAAGCCTGAAAAGTTCACATATGTCTGCGGTCGTGCTGATACACTTGAAGAGTCATGTGAGCTTGGTGCTAAGAAAGCTGTCCACAACCTTATTCGACGGTGGGCATTAGTTGTTGAGGACTTCTCGTTTGGGAGGTGTGCTGTTCTTAAGCATTGCAGTGAATTGTATCATTTGAAGCGCAGGGAGCTCCAGAGTATCTACAAGAATGCTTTGAACAGTGGAGTAGGTGGAACCACATGTGCGCAACGTTCCAGTGTTAATCACATTTATTTGGAATATGTGCCTTTACTTAGAAAGATTATCAAGACCTTGTTAATACAGTGTACTCCGTTAGAGTCTGTTATGCATTCTGCTGGGAACTACAGCGCTTGGATTACTATTTTGTCCTCAACCAGCCCTACTTATAATCCAATATTTATTGTATCAGGGCGTGAAACTCTTGCTGATGCTAAGAACTGTTTAGCTAAGGATGTCGTCATGTACTTAGCATTAGGGCTGAGCAAAAAAATCGGATCCGATTCATAAAACCGAAACCGAACCGAAAACCGTAAAAAGAAAACCGAAAATTCGGTTTTTTTCCGGATGCGGTATCCGAACCGGATTATATTATGCTAAACCGGAGCGGATATGGTTTTGAATAATTGAAAACCGGGACCCGGATTTCAAACCGGTTTATAATTTTAAAAAAAAAAAAAACAAAAAAAGCCTAACTAATAACTAAACTCTAAACGTCTAAAAGAGGAAAATTTAGTGAAATCGGTTTCAAAACCGGTGCGGTAATCCGGATTTCCGGATCCGGTTTCCAACTTTTGAAAAATCCGGTACACCGGTTTAAACCGGTTCGGTATCGGTTCCTTGAAATCCAATTTTTTAAAAACCGGGCACCGCTCCGGATTGTAGAACCGGTGCGGTATACCGGTTTTGCTCAGCCCTACTTAGCATCGGCTTACTACCTTGAAATTATTGACGTGAATTATCAATCTTCAGAAACTGAAATGGCTGCATTGTTATATAACCTCGAGCTAGAGAGTTATTTGACTATGAGGGGGCGTATGTATGAGATATTTGACGAGCCTACGTTTTCAAATAATCTTATTGACCGGGATGATCTTGCATCTGGCCATGGAATTGATGACACTGCAATTATTACGCCAGCCTCTCCCACGGAGCATAGAGTGCATACCCATTTTGGAAGTCCTGATAATGTCGTATACTGCCTGTCGAGCCCCTTTCCTATTCCTTATATGCTACCAATAGTGCGTGATCCAGGCTGTTGTAGTATAGGGAGTGTTTAGATTTCCGAAACTGGTTGAATGGTATGTGTGGCTCCGAATTCTGAATATGACATTTTGTGTAACTGAGATAACCCTGTTTCTAGCTCATTTGTTATTGCTCCTTGATTAGCTACTTTTTTTTTACGGTGGTAGCATTGCCGAACATAGTGTTGTATCACTTCTGGTATTCTCATGTATGCACGTTCTGTTGTTATTGGAAGATTAATGGTTATGTTGAATGTCTGAACCATTATATCCGTTGATAATGCATAGCTATATAATACATAGATTGGTTTGTAGCGGGAACTGCTTAAAATTTTGTGAACCGAACCAGTAACAAATGGGCTGTAATTACTATAGTCCTGTCGGCCAGAGCATTCCTTAGAATAGGGATGATGGAGATGGCCCTTAGTGGATAAGCTGACGAATCTACAGATATTTCAAGATTCTGCTAAATGTATTCTGATTTCTTCTTTTCATTTAATTGTTGCCTAAACACAACTGACAATACAGTAGTTATTACGTTTGCATTCTTCAGTAGTCATAGTTTCTATACTTTCCGCGTTGGTGAAGTATATGTCAATCTCAGAAAATCAACACCACGCCGTTGAGTGTAAAAAGTTATGTCTGATAAGTATTGCATGTATTTGTTCTAATGTATTAATATTTATATCCAGGGTTTAATTATTGCTGAATGTTATCCTCCATTTTCTTTGGATAGTTAAACACGTCTAAAACTATGGCTGTGGTTCTGTGGTGTTCAGTAACTTTACTGATTGAGCTATAGGGTGTGTACAGTTTAGTTTTGAAAATGGTTAGGATACAATGTAGTTAACTGATTGTTGGATATGTTTATAATACATACTTGTAGATATGCACAAGTAATGTCTTGTCAGAAACTCTTAACTTCGCCCATACTGTCGAATAAATTTTTCCTCTATTTGTGAGTTTATATAATCATTAAAGCCTCTTTACAAGTAATATAAATTGATATAGAAGTTATTCTAAAAATTGTGTGTATACTTATTGCCAACTCATTTACAAAAGGTCTGTTTTCAGTCCATTTTTTTTTTTATTGTTGGTGCATAATGTCTGTAAGTTTGTTTTGTCATATTTAATGTTTGTTGGTAGTCGTAAAACAGAATGGCACAGTTGAGGCAGAGCGCTAGATCCCTTGCAGGCAGAGATGGTGAGTATTCTATGAGAGCCAGGGTAATTGACACAATCAGCATACATGGTTCGTTAGGCGCGTGTGATCTCGAGTGTCAGCTGATTACGTTTGAAGATGAAAAGGTAATTATTTACATACCTTAGCTTTATGCTTAGTAGTCGTTGTACTAACTTGTGTAGTTTATTAAGGGCGTTATCTTGGTAATATTGCGAGCTGTGTGTTAGTGTTCTCTGATAATGTATGTAGTTATAATTTTCTTTTCGTAATAGCATGATTAAGAGAGTTCTATATGTTGTGCACTTGTAGCTGCAGTATATTATATGTTTCTTACAAACATCTATTAGCTTTGGGTCTACTTAAACATTGGTACTGCTAATAATTACCTTTGTTAGTTGAATTCCCTCAGACAGTAACCTCTTATAATGAGCAATTGAGAAGGTTGATTTAAACCACTTATAGATTTGGCTATTTCGTGATGTATAGGTGGCTAATGCCATTGAGTTACTGCCTTTTTCTTGTAATGAAGTAGAACTTCTGGTGTAACTGTAGGGTGCTAAGATAAGGGATGCGTTTCATAATGAAGAGTTGGAGTTGTTCGGTGATATTATGCAAAATAATGTGAAATATGAGATTACCAATGCCAGGGTCAGAGTGGTTGGAGGTTTCTGCTCAGGACATCAAGATGACCAAGTTTATGAGATTATATTCAACAAAGATACCATCGTTCAGCCTGTGTGTTGTAGGGTTTTTATTGATCCCGAGATTTATGTGGCGGTCGCATCCATTCCGCGAAAACTCTCCTTGGAAAATAAATATATTAAGACATTATTTACCATTCTTTTTTTGAAGACCTGGTACTTAATAACGTTGACATTTTTAGCTCATTTTCTTAATGTAGATGTACTAGCTGTTGTTGTGTTTGTTGAACATATATGTCAAAAGCCAAGACCAGCTGGTCATACTTCTGAAATATGTGAAGTTTTCATCATCGATCAAAGGTATGCGATGTTTACAGCTGCTAATCCGTTGGAGCTCTTGATCCATTATTTGTTGTTTTGAATAATTTACTCGTTGATCCTGAAAACTTTGATCCCGTTGCGTAGTTTCGAGCAGGTTACGCTGGTAACTGTATGGGAAAAAACAGTTGTGAAACAGTGCAGGAATTTGCAGTGGAATACAGGTTCTTATCCTGTCGTCAGTTTTACGCACCTGAGAACGTGCAACCGAAATGGTCGTTATCTTATGCTAATAGTTGGAAATATGGTAAGGCAATCTTTATGATATATGTTACTAATGATGATATGTGTTTAATTGTGTAGGTTTTTCCCTTTCAACTACCAGAGAAACAACTGTCGACATCAACCCACAAGGTGAAATGGCTGATACATTGCGTGACTGGTGAGAGATTTTAATCCTGGGGTTCATTTCTAATAATCGTTGACATGGTAGTAACGTCTTTTTGTTTCAGGCAAGCTGGTAATTACGTATGCCTGAATGTCAAAAATGGTTTACTGTGCGATGTTCGTCGTCCGTCTAATGAGCGCGTTATCACCACAATTGGATGGCTTCTCCAGCAGTATGTATGTAGACGCCTTTTGAATACTACGTTACAATTTTAAACTGACATGACTCAGGGATGGTTAGTTTGGCAATCTGTGAGGTCATGGTTTTGTGTATATTCATCGATAAGAAATAAGTGAACAACTCTTACAGTCGGCCGCTTAGATTTCATTACGCTTTAATGTATTATCAGGGGAGGAGCATTTACCAAGAAGAGCGATATTGGCTGTGTGTGCATCTTGCTAAGCTAGATCGGATGAACATCCAATACTACACAGGGTGTAGTCATTGTGGAACTGGTGGTTACGAGGATGTAGGTATCATGTATACATGTTATGCGTGCATAAAAGAGAACGTTATCTCAACTCCGAGGTACTATATTAGTGGTCTGCATGGTACATGTGTTTACGCTTACGTCGCTCTGACATTTCATTCGCACAGGCTAATGGTTACCCTCGACGTAGCGGATGAAACTGGAGCTTGTAATTTCACTGCGCTAACTAAAAATGCAGAAAAACTAGTAGACGTCGACACATATACCCTCCACTCAATGCTTCCACAGGTATTTTTACCTTCTGTTGTTGTTGTTGTTAGTGTGGTTGTTAAGTATACGTGCTTGGGAAGATAACTCCTTCAAATATGGTTCTACAACTGTAATATTATCTGGTTATGATGAAGCATTAATATGAGGTATCTCTGTATCTGTGACAGGAAAAAGAGGACAACCTTTCTCAAGCTCAAAATCATCTGAAGACTAGCCAGTTTTACATCCAAGTGAAGCCAGCTAGATCATTTTACTTGACTCGCCAGTTGGATTGGGAATTGTCTGAAATATCTCTCAATTAGGGATGTGTATTGTTAGGCTATTGTGAGTGCTGGAAATTTTTTTGGCATGTATGTTTGAACTTGATTAAGCTATCCTGAATTGTTAGAACCTATTTGGCCATCAGCTTTAACAGGCTGTGCTATAATACTGTCTTTGTAGTTGTACGCTATGTTCTAAAACACACTGGTTGTTGTCGAGTTTATGTTCATGTTTACGAGTTTCCTACTGCTCTATCTAAGAGTTACTTAAATATGGAACGAACCAACCATTCTCTAAAAGTTGAGCCATTTATTCCAACAACGATATCAAAAGATTACAACATCCTTGTTACTGTCAGAATTACATCTACTGGAAAATTACATCGCTTACTTTAAACTGTGATAACAACTAAAACACACAGAACAGTATTGCGATGTTTACAAAAAACGGTTTTCCATAGCCAAGCCGTAGTCTAGGATTTGCAAGTAATATAATGGCCTAATTTTCCATTTCTTCAGCAGTCAGAATCGTAGTATCCTTCACTGCCTGACTCGTCACTGGGACGATCTGCATACTGTGCTTCCAATCTGGCGATCTTCTGGTTCCTCCTGATTCTACCATGAATTTTTTTCTTTTCCCTTTTTGACTTGGCATACAAGCAGCAACAGTAAATTGCAACTGTGCGATAGCATCTGGTCACTCTTATAATGCCGTTGACATTTTCTTTCACTAATTGCCTTGCATAATCTACATCGACCTTTGAGGTTTCAGTCCCAACTAGAAATAGTGAGGTCCAGGCTTTGCATACTTCTGCCATGCTTCTCTTGTCTGCCTTATCAAGCTTGTCGAAAATAGTGGTTGTTATCTCTGCAAGACTTAGGCAGGGGTGGTGAGGCCTGCTGCCAGAGGCTGTTTGCTCTTCGACAGTTGTTGTTGAGAACAGAGACTTAGATTTAAATTGTTCTCTCTTCCAACTATCATAGTTTTTAACAAAATCTAGCTTGTCCTGCTTCTTAATGTCCTTAATTACTTTGCAGGTAAAAGCCATTGTTGAATTGTAAGTGTTTTCAGGGGGTGGTAGTTTCATCAGTTATCACAAAGAAGATGAAGTTTGAGGAGTTTTCTTTTCGGCGGTTGTGATGAAATTTAGTAATGATGATGCAAAATTATGTCTAATCACTTCCTTTATAGGGAATGTGTAAGGAAGGCCAAAGGGCATGCTTTGAGTAGAGTGAATTTAATTTGTAACAATATATTATAAACTGTACTTTACAATTCGATGTAATTTGTTATATTGTCGGATTGTGTTATCCGCATAGTTATGTCGGAATATGTATTGCTTTATAATCTTGTTAATTAATACAGCTGGTTTAACTTATGATTTGTATATAATCTTATTCGTGTTTCATATTAGATAGATTGAACGTATCTCAACCGGTCGGAAATTTAATTAAACATGTTAATCACTAAAAATTAAAACCAATATTTACTTGTTTTTATGAGGATGATAAGACCTAATAGGTACAATAATAACATTGCGGTCATATAATTAGTGCTATGTTTAAGTATACCCGTATACATAGTGTAAATTTGTTCCGCTAATGCAGATATAGACAGCCACGTCTTCAACGTTAAGAGATTGTGATTTAAAAGACGTTCAAATAAAGTCCCTTCAAAATATATATGTTGTTGTTAATTTGTGCTGACACGGTGATATTTCACTGTGTTGTTACAACACTACCCATAAATATATTCTTACGTCTATTAGAACCAAAATGTGATTGTTCTGCTCATAATGAAGACATAAGTTTAAATTGATACACGTTTAAACTACTTAACTGTAATATTAATTGTTTGTCTGTTTATTAAGTTTAGTTATCCCTTTAACGTTTATTAGAACTGCATTTTAAATCGATTTTATAATAATATCTGATTATGTGATCAACCATAGCAATTGCATGTTTGATTTATAATTTGAATAGTGGATATATCTATTAACCATACTCATACTCAATGTCATATCTTAGGTAATGTAATTATTGTACTTTTCCTTAATCTAGGGGATTTCCTTTGGATGATATATATCTATAATTTTTACAATGTCATATTAATTACTCGTAATATGTAGTAAGATTTATGTGTAGCGTTCAGTATGAATTTGATGTAAAGTTTAATCAATACGCACATTTACAAATATCGTCTTTTATTTGGTGTAAATTTATAATTATGTTTACGTTATAATTTTTGGGGTTGGGGTGACATTTGTATTAGAACAGTAAATAGATCACAATGACATATGTACAGAACAAACACGTACATGTATTGCGTTTAATACGTATAAGAAAATCACTTCCCGCTAATAATTAGCACGTTTAGAATTAACAAATACATAATATGAGACTACAAACCGTATAAAACCTTACCAACATTTCGATCTTTTTAAAATTAGAAATGTTTATCCAGCTGGTATAGCGGCTTGATAAACGGTTCTTGTTTGGAATTAACAATCGGAGTCGTAGTATCCTTCACTCCCTGATTGCTCAGACCAATGTTCTTGACTCTGTTCCTCCAACCGTGCAATCTTATATCTCCTCTCGTTCCTTGCATGTAATTTCCTCTTTTGCTTCTTCGTTTTGCCATATATGCAAGGACAGTATATTGCAACCGTGCGTCCATTCCTTTCAACTCTTATATTTCCATAGTTGTTCTCCTTTGATAACTGCCTTTCATAATCTAGGGTGACTTTGGAAGTTTCTGTCCCAACTAAACATAACGAAGCCCAAGCTTTACAGACTTCTGCAATATTCCTCTTGTCTGTATTTCCAAGTCTGTTGAATACATTAGTAGTCAAATCGGGAAGATTTAAAAATAGGTGATGGGGTCAGTTGCCAGACTCTATTTGCTCTTCAACGGTTGTTGTTGAAAACAGCGTTGTCGACTTAAATTGATGTTTTTTCCAGTTTACGTATCCGTCAACGAAATCTTTCTTGTCATTTTTCCTCGTGAAGAAAGCTTCCTTGCAATATTTAGCCATTGTAATATTGATTATGGTACAAATTGACAGATTTTTGACAGATATGTAATTATGTTGAATAGTAATGTCTGATTACTACTTATAACACACTGTTAAAGAAGGGGAAGAGTCTTGCGTGTTGTTAAGATGGTCCAGATTCATGCCAAGTTATGTGAATTGTACTGTATGCCGTGAACCAGTGTGTCTTTTGGAATTATTTTCATATTAACTACAGTTTTTAAATATGTTGAATACTTGTATATATTATGTGCATTTAAAACGTGTATTAATTAATTTATCTGTGAACATTTATAATCCTTGGAATTGTAACGGTGTAATTGTATAAGTGTTATCATTTTATTTTGTTAGGGCGTATGACAAATTCTGTTATTAGGAATTGTTCCGGTGTCCGTTTCTGTTTTGACATAATGGATGACTGTCCCGGAAAGTGGGATGGTTTAGATACCCGTACAAACAAAACAAATGGTTTCCAATTCATGTATGGATATATGACTTACGTGCTTGGATATAAGATCCCTTCAATTTATCAAGGTGGGAATCAGATATTGTGACAGGTTCTCGTTATCTGTATAATATCCGAACCACAATTTATTGATTAACTTAACATATTAAATAACACGGTCTTTTGTCATTACAGTATTATCTGTCAGTAACAAAAGAGTTATTAATCCTCAAATGCAAAACCGTAATTTATTATTAAATTTTATTGGCAAAACCAATAACCCGCAAATGTGTAAATGACTTTTAAATGTATCTTATAAGTTTATGACATTTACATAGTGGTCATCATCATTTCTACTAACTTGTTGCAATAATATGAGAGTACAAGTTTAATAATCAAACTAACTTTATACACTACCTCTATTTACTATATTCATACTCAATGTCATGTTTTTTAGGCCAAAGGGTAATTGTACTACTCCAATTGATACTATTTTCTCTGTTATACGTATACTAGGTCTGATTATGGTATATTGACAGGATTTTAAACTCGCAATTAACAGTTAAATAGAAGTTATACATGTTGTAGGATATGTATTTCTTAAATGTTTACTGAGATCATATGTTGTGTGTGTTTAGTTATCCATTCATACTACCTTCGAATTGACGTATAGTAGTGAAAGGTAGGCTCTAATTAATAATAGATAACGTCATAAGCTTCTGATAATATTGTGTTCTACGTCTTTTTTTTTCTTTAAAAAAAAAATTAAGCGTCAAAATGAGTTGTATAATATGATACGATAGCATAAATTAGTGTAAGTATTAGATCAGGTATGAAGTCTACGAGTATCGTAGACAGCTATCTCAGGTATATGCCATGTTGTAGGAGTGTTATCAATACCCCTGCTCCTCGACGAATACGCTGAAAAACAGTTGGCCGTCTTGATTGACGTTACGGGTTTCCAAATACTGACCACCTTTTACCCAGTACTTTTACGATTCTAGGCTCTCTAAACTAAATTGCAAGGTAGACAATTGGCGTCAACCCACATTGGCGGAATAAAAACCCATATAATATCTGTAATAAAAGACAGTAGTGAATACTATATTTATTAGGTTTGCTGGAGTCGCGTAGCATTCTAATTAAAGTCGAAATTATGGACAATGGTTCTGAAATCTGAACTAATACTTCTGCGATAAATATTCTGGTTTGCAAAGTATCTTAGTTTAATGTCTTCTGTCTTAGCATTCAGATTTGTAGAAATTTATTTCCTTAAGTTCTTGGATATATGTATGCAAATTTAACTTATGTATCCACTGTTCTCAAAACTTGCTAATAGTGAACACTTTCAAATGAACTGTACTTTAGTATAATTAGGCAGCATTGTTGTCTGAATTACAGTGGTCCCTGAGGCTTCATCTTTGTCTACTCAATCCGCTTATTAAGTCATTGGTAATAGTTATCAGCCATAACTTTGTACATTTAAAAAATACAAAACAGTGTTTATAAATATAGACAAACCTGTATATACTACTGCTGAAAGATATGAAGTATGGCACCAAACATATACCTGTCTGTTACTCATCTACCTGCTTTGCTGAACATACTTCCAACTGATTTTCCTCTGCTTTATCTTTATACATAATCGTATGTCATAAAGATTGTACTTAACTGACGTCGATCTTAGGGATTCTATAAGTGAACATCTCTATATATATAGTGGTATAAGAAAACACATCAACATATCTTTAACAAATTAACTACTTCTACTATTAAACTTAGCCTCTTGTCATATAAATGATTTTCAAGCGTATTCTCCAGGTGGTTAAGTGTTTCTCTTTTATTTGCTTCATTAATTGTGAGATGATAGCAAAATTAAGTTTTCTTAAAATGACAATCAGCAGTAACATTTGTTTGTGATGCTGTCTAAATAGAGTATCATTCGCTGATATATGGTTTTCACATTGAATATCCTCATCAAACAATACAGAAATTACACAAACTTATGCTTATAATTTTTCAGAAATTTTCCATGGATGTGCTTACACTTTGATCAATATACATTATGTACAGTCTCTTTAGTATTGTTTGTGTTAGTATTTGGTAGTTTATATGCAATTATATGCCAGAGGTTTGCAACATATAGAGTTCTTGATATGTAAGATATCTTCGGTAGGATACATGGGTAAACACTATTGGATTGATCGTTTTATATACCTTATCTGGCACAGTTAAACTGCTTTTTACTTATATAGACATGTTTGTGTAGCATGTCAAGATGTTCGTTTGCGTATGCATTCAATTCTGAATTATTATCTTGTTTGAGATAACTTATTGACAGGAAATGGCGTCTCCGGTTCTAACAATCTCAATTCCTTTCCGACCTTTACTCAGTAGAATAACTGAACTCCTGAAATTTGAGGAGCCACATTACGCTCTGTACGATAAAGTACACCACGTTGGGTCTGTCACTGTGAAAAAAGAATTAGAACATGAGGAGTATGTCTTCATAGATGGTTCGTCATCTAACTTCGGAGAGTCTTGTGAACAAGCAGCGCGGCTAGCTGTCACTAATTTAATAGAGAAATTTGACATTTATATAGGTGATTTCACAGCTGCCACCAAACAGACACATGAGAGGTGTGCAAACCTCTAGAGATTGAA
Organism: Silene conica; assembly: GCA_029255685.2. NCBI lineage: Eukaryota > Viridiplantae > Streptophyta > Magnoliopsida > Caryophyllales > Caryophyllaceae > Silene > Silene conica. The sequence continues at coordinate 29,734,166 of CM055317.2, read as the reverse complement.
ACATGAGGAACTAAAATGCAAAACTAAGGGATTTCCTAAAGTTCCATTAGTAGAGGAATTCGTGTGCCATGAAATGTGTCATTACTAATCTCTTGCGTTAGACATGGTGTCTATCTTGCGTGTAATTACTAATAAGATCCCTATCAAGTGCAGCTCTATCACCACATTAGAGCAAACACCTTCATGTTTCATATCATGGTTAACTATAAATCGTGACAGGATAGAGTGTGGTCCTACGCATATTGTAGGTGAAATAGCTTCATCTGAAGCTGCAGCAGAGCGGAGCCTTGCTTATAAAACTATCGAATATCTAATTCCTATATATAATATTGATCTGATCGATGCAAATTATGCACCCGAAGATGTTAAGCTAGCTGCGTTGACATGCGAATGTGCTAGGAACCGGTTCGAAAATCTTCAGAAGCGCTTGTCAGCAACCCATGAAGCACCTCTTGGTATCCAAACAGAGTTTCCAGGATCTTTAATCTTAGATGAAGATGAATGTATTAATCCAAGGAGTTCTCCACACACGATTCCTGATAAATTATACCCACCACCGCCTCCCAAAAAACATAAAACACCCCCACAGTTAGTCGATATACGTGGCTGTACGTCTCGAACTAAGAAGATTGTTCCATATCCCAAACCTGACTCTAAAAGGAGCGTGTTCTATAAACCTGCCAAGTTTGTTTGATGACTAAGTGGTACTTGCTGCATTATTTGGAAGATTGCTCTTGAATGAGAGCTGATGTTCAGCAATGATATGTTAAGAGGAATCTTATTATTCGTAGGGGATTGGTTGTGTGAGTTATCTGATCAGTAATTGTAACATGTTTTATGACTTTCTTTTACTTTGTCAATGATCAAGGCTACGCTTTCTAGAGATCTATATAACATGGAATGATTGTTTTTTGCAACAACTGTTTAAAAATGAAAACGCTCCATTTTCCACTTTTTTTCGTCTACACGTGGTTGCATCTTTAATGCTTTATTTTGGCTGTATACTAGCAGGTCATGAGATTAATGGATTGTTATCTATTATGCTTACGAGCGTAGACAGTTTTTCCGTGAGGTTATATTTATCTAGCGATTCTTACATATAAATTTTAATTCTTGACGTTTTGATGTTGCCAGTGCTGCAGAAATCAAGGATCTGATATCATTGTATAAGTACTTTACAGTAAACCCTGTGCGATGGGTATGTTCTGAGTTGCAGTGGTATTTAACCAGCTTTCTATATGTATTATAAACCTATTGTAAGTGTTGATATTTTGGATTTCAGATGACAATTTCCCATATTATACGGAAAAAGACGGAAGTGGAAAAAAAACGCAAGTGTAGGGCTCAAAAACAGATCGACCCTATTGTGACAAGGAAGTTTAGTACAACCTGATTGTCCTTATTGTTTTCCTTCCATATTATCATTTAATAACTACTAACAGATGCTTGTCTGCACTTAGTCATCCCTTAGAAAATGATGATTTTGATGTCGCTACAAGGCGTCGCGGGAGACCACGTTCGCAATTACATGTTGGTGAGTTTCTGTGTAGCTGTAATGTATATTATTCTCTTACGTATGGTATTGTTTACACTTGTTATGGTAAAGGGCAGGGTTACCTCTTGCTATGATTGGTCAACCATTAGTCGGTACTCCTTACAAGTTGCCAGTTGCGCAATCATGTGTAAATTGCTTGGCAAAGAAATTTGTGTATGAAACTCGGAATTTCTGTTGTGGCAATGGTTCAATTGTCTTGTCGTCCAACACGTATCCACCGCTACTCACAAAGTTATACACTTCATTAGACGCTATTTCAGTCCACTTCCGGCAGTACGCCCGCTTGTACAATAACTTGTTTGCTTTTACGTCTATTGGAGGTAAATTTGAGTCTAAAACAATCAAGGGTATCTATGTGTTCAAACTACATGGTCAAATGTACCACAACGTCCCAGACCTATTGCCATGTGGTACTCACCCAAAGTATCTTCAGTTGTACTTCTATGATGGCGAACATGAAGCTGCGAATCGTGCGGCGTGTTTCAAAGAGCTGAATGCGGCTGTTATAGAGATTCTAATGGAAGTTACCAAGTCTAACCCATATGCACGCTTCTTCCGATCACTAAAAGTTGTTCCCATTATTGTCAATAGTCAAATAGTTATAAGAAAGAATCCTAGACAGGATCAGCGTGTGAGCAATGCTCCTACGTCTAACGAGGTGGCTGCTATATGGCCCGATAACTCTACATCCGGTAAGACTGATGGACCACATATATTAGTTACCAGCCATTCTCAAATTTCACACCGAGTTATGCATTACTATGGATGTTATGACCCACTGCAGTATCCCTTATTATTTCCCAACGGTGAATATGGATGGCAACAGGGGCTGAAAAAACAAGTTGGTCTACGTCAGTCGACATCACCTGCACACCCTTCAGCACCGCTTCCATCCAGTTATCCAGATGCTGAAACTTTATTAGAGTCTGAGGCAAACCGTAAGTTATCAGTATAAAATTTGATTATGTATTTTTGTTAGCTCTCGTAAACAGAACGTACGATTTAATCTCTATAACGATATCTAATAGTGCTTTATTTCCATGGCAGAAAACTCTTGTCAACCAAGTACAAGTGAAAAAAATGTGTCTTGCCGAGAGTACTATTGTTACAAACTACAAAATAGGCCAGGTAATATGATGCTGAGAGCTAGGAGATGTCTTCAGCAATATGTTGTGGATATGTATGTCAAATTAGAAAACACACGGCTAGACTACCTGAGGCATAATCAGGATACAATAAGATCTGAGTTATACCAAGGTTTGATTGACACAATTGATGCTGGAGAGCAGTGCGCTGCAAATGTCGGTAGACGGGTCATTTTACCAGCAACTTATATTGGAGGCAGGTATGAAAAGGAGATACTTAAATGCAATGGCACTTGTACAGCGTTATGGAAAGCCAGATTTTTTCATTACTATAACTTGTAATGCGAATTGGCCTGAAATTAAAAATGAATTGGCGGCTGGGGAGGAAGCTCAGAACCGCCCGGATCTTGTAGCTAGAGTATTTCGAGCTAATTTGCTCTTGTTAAAAAAAAATGGTTGAGGAAAAAATATTTGGGGAAGTTGCTGCGTTTGTGTATGTGGTCGAATTCCAGAAAAGAGGATTACCTCATGCTCATTTGTTGTTGATAATGAAGCCTGGGAGTAAAATGAATTGCCCCGTCGACTTTGACAAATTCGTATCAGCTGAAATACCTTCTGAGGCTAATGGGAACCTCCGTTCATCAGTGTTAAAACATATGATGCATGGACCGTGTGGGAAGTTAGATCCTGACTGTTCATGTATGAAACATGATGGTAGTCAAGGTCAATGTAAGTTTATGTATCCTAAGCCATACGCAGCTGTGACGACTAATAGTGAAGATGGCTACCCGGTGTACAAACGGTGACCAACCAGTGGTACTGTACGGGTACGAGGTCATAACCTAAACAATCGCCGGGTGATCCCGTACAATCCATACCTGATGGCCTTTTTCGATTGTCACATAAATGTGGAGGTGTGCTCAACTATCCAAGCGGTGAAATATTTATACAAGTATGTTTACAAGGGCCACGACAGAATATTATTCAATGTCGAGGCTGGGGATGAAATTAAAGTAGTCGATGAAATACATCAATACTAGACAGGTAGATGGGTATCTCCTATAGAAGCGATCTGGCGTATTTATAGTTTTGATCTCTTCGAAATTCATCCAGTAGTGATGGCACTTCCTGTACATCTAGAGGGTATGCAGACTATACAGATGAAACCCCACGAAAATTTGGTTAATGTAGTGTCCAACAGGAGACGCATTAGAACTCCTCTGACAGAATTTTTCAGGTTGAATACTGAAAATGCCACAAATCCTGAGTGGAAACACCTTTATGGAGCGTTTACTAAGCATTACCGTTGGGTTCAGTCTGAACGGACATGGGTAAAGCGTAAGAACAAGACATGTGTAGTATCTAGGCTTGTTTTTGTGGCTCCTTCAGAAGGGGAATGTTATTTTCTGCGGTTGTTGTTAACACACGTGCCTGCACCTAAGTCGTTTACGGATTTGAAGGTAGTAGTGGACGGATATGAATGTGCAACCTTCCAAGAAGCAGCTTTAAAGAAAAAACTTATTGAAGATGATAATATGGTAGAGTTGTGTTTAGATGAGGCTGCAATGGTGCAAATGCCAGTCGCGCTGCGACGTCTATTCGCAACTTTGCTCATATTTTGCCAACCTAAAGATCCAGGTGCATTATGGGAACGATATTACAATTCGTTATCAGAAGACTTCAGAAGAGAACACCCGAACGATGCATACACTGCACAGGTTCTCACTGCCAAACGGTTGGAGCAACAATTAGAAGCGATGGGCAGATCTCTTAAGAGTTTTGGTTTAACGGGTATAATTAATCCACATGATGCAGAGTTGCGAACATCACAGGATACGCTTGATGCACTCAATGCCCCAATTCCGGACGAATGTGTTGTGTGCCGCAAATCATTGAACCAAGAGCAGTAGAAAGCTTTCGATATGATCATTGATCATGCTACCCGTAATAAGCCAGGAGCTTTTTTTGTTGACGGGCCTGGTAGAACAGGTAAAACATACCTGTACAATGCTTTGTACGCAGAAGTACGACTGATGGGTAAAATTGTTCTAGCAACTGCTACCTCAGGAATTGCTGCGGCGAATATCCTATCTGGCAGAACTGCTCAATCAATGTTTACACTTCCTTTAGATTTTGAAGCTTCTTTATCCTGTTCTGTGCCAAAGCAGAGTAGTCTTGCTGCATTGATTAAAGTATCTACTTTGATAATATGGGATGAAGCTTCTATGGCACGAAGAGAAAGCGTTGAGGCATTGGATAAGCTGTTACGAGACCTGTGCAATCCTGATATCCTGTTCGGTGCCAAACTTATTGTCTTTGGTGGGGATTTCAGGCAGGTTCTTCCAGTCGTACCGAAAAAATCGAATAGTGAGCTCGTTTACTCTACAATGGTCTCTTCTGATATTTGGCCACATCTTATAAAATTCAGATTAAGTGTCAACGTAAGAGCTAAGACTGATCCAGATTTCTCAGCATTTTTACTGTCTCTTGGCAATGGCGAATTACAAACATGTGAATCTGAGATGATCGAACTACCAGATGGGATAGTTTTGGATACAACTGGGATGGGTACAGATCTTATCAGTACAGTTGCTGATTTTGTGTATCCAGATGCTGACGTCAAGAATATAGGTGTAGATATATTTAACCACCGGTCTATACTTACGCCTATAAACGATGATGTTGACGATATTAACACATACATGATCAACAAGTTCCCAGGTGAAGCTGTAATACTCTGTATTTCATTGTAATTTATTTTAATATTAAATCATCATATTGCGTGTTGGGGCGGTTATATTCGATAATTTAGTTATCAAATAAATGATATGTTATATTTTATATAAATATTTAATATTTTATACGGCGTTAATAAAGGACCGAGTATGCGAATTATTATTCATCGAATAAGGTACTTATCAAATAAGTATTGTTTTATGTGGTCTGTGGGATTCGAGCTAGGGACCATTGGCACACACACACACCTGTTTGGGCCTCGAAATGCGTAAAAACAATAGGATCAGCCCACACCCCGTTATTATACAAAACACACAAATACTTATCAGACCTCACTGAGTATGCCGTCACTTAACAACCCCAAAAACCCTATCTCGGTGGATTCGAAACCTAAAGAAAACCCTCACCTTGCAGCCGCCACTGCAGAGCACCAGTGAGGAGTTTCACACGGTGGTTTAAGGGACCCAAGGTCATTCGTTTTCATAGAGAATAAGGTATGATCACCATCCCTTTCGTAAATTCCTGTTTCCTTCGCATTTTACCACGTGTAGTTTGCTATGTATATAAACGTATGGTTCCTGTTCTTTTCATAAATCGTTTATGGAATGTTGGTAGTTGTGTTAGGACCATGGTAGATTCGTCATGGACCTCTGTTGACCGCCGTGGTGAGGGTTTATCCACAGTAACAGAATTCGCATAACAGTAACAGTAGCGTGAGAATGGTGATGTTTGTGTCGGGATTCGTTTGTCTCCTGTGTATAGTTTGTATGGTTGTTTAGGGGTATTCATAGGTGGTAGTATGGGTGGTATTATGGTGGTGGTCATGGTGGGTCTTGGTGGTTCACGGTGGATCAGGGTAGGTGTTGATGGAGACTGTATAGCATAGAAGGAAAAAAATAAAATAAAAAAACGAAAACGAGCAGAGAGTATGAACATGTATATTTATACGAGTCTTTGATCCTTTTCCTATTAGTATTTATGTTGGGTGGTGGTGTAATTGGGTTGGTTGTAGTCAGGAGGTTGGAGTGGTGGTTGGCATGGTGGTTGTGGTGGATTATCACGGTGTTACGGTGGCTTTTGACAGACGGGTACACAGTTTCAGATCGGTTACGGGTCTGGGTTTTGAGAAGGTCACTGCTGGTGGTTGCCGGGTTGTCGACGGTGGTCACTGACCTCCCTGGAATCACCGCGGCTCAGAGGCGAGCCTAGCGGTACCAAGGGTGGGGTTGGTGTTGGCGACGGTGTTTGTTGGGGGTGGTCAGGCGTGTGTTGTGGGTGTATGCTACTGTTTGCATTTTTCTAAATTTTGTGGGTTGTAACGTAAGTAGTAAAACGTTGACTTATATTTTTATTACTATTATTATTAATATTATTATATTATATGATGGTGTATAATTATGTTATTATAACATAATATTATTAGTATGTAATTAAGGTTAATGAATATTAATATTAATATTTTAAGGTAATAGTGTTCTTATTGTGAATGGTAATAGTTTGTGTTATTGCCTTTTTTTGGGACTTACTATTTAAGGAAATGTTGCTATTGCGGGAAAGTTTCTATTTCGGGGAACTTTCCATTTTTAGAAAGTTACTATATTTAGCATTTCGTTATTATTCTAAATATACAGGTTAAGTGAAGAGTTGTAATCGTTAAATATTATATGTTTAGGTGACGTTTTTCACGTGCAGTATTTCTAGCAACTGTTGACTGCCATTCTACAGTTCGAGGTAAGGGATATTCATGTCCGTGGTTGTGTTGTGACATGAGGTCACTCATTATATGATTGCTATATTTATTTATGAATGTATTATGATTGATTGATTATTATTGATTATCGTGGAGAACGGGGCTTGTGAAATGGGTCTTGTGATATGGGTCTTGTGATAAGGTACTTGTGATATGGCCATGGGAGGAGTGGTGTGATGGAGGTGAAGTGAATGACTGAATGAGGTGGATATGGCGTGGAGTGATTTTGGGTCTTGTGATATGGAGGCGGAGTGGTGTACTGATCTTTTATAATTTATGTCTTATTAAATGTCTTCCTACTCAACCTCGTGGTTGACCCTGTGTATTCGTGTGACACCTACGATGATCCGGAATAGGGAGTAGATTCTACACGAAAGAGACAGATAAGCTGGGAGCTGGGACGGGAATGTGAGATGCGGACTTGGGACCGACTTAGATCTATATATCACATGTAGAATAGTTACCAGTTGTACTTTTATTCGCATACTCATTTAGTTTCTTTATATCAAAGTTTAAACTTTATCACTTCTACATAATGTACTTTGGAAATTTTACTTTGTTATTCACTACCTCGGTCATTCCGAGATGGTAACAGTCTTATTTATTTGAGAATGTCTGGCTAAAGGCTCTTAAATAAATGGGGGTGTTACAAAGTGGTATCAGAGCGAACGATCCTCAGGCCTAAACCAAATGAATAATAATGAACGTAGGAAGAGTCAAATAAAATGAACCCGGAGATGAAACTAATAGGAGCCCCAAAAAGGAACGGGATGAGTTAGGGGCCCCCTCACACCAAACCATGGGCCCTTTTGGTTCTGTCTCGGGAACCCAATGAGAGTAATTGAAGAGCGGGGTAGATTATATAGTGACCTAGTCATCTTGTACTAACGTTCTTGCAGGAGAAGAACGAGGTAAGTAATATGTGAATTATTATTAATGATGTCTGTTGGAAAGATATGTGTAATATGAAATGTGTATCAATCTGAATGATGGAATTGAAATTTTAAGAGTTTAGAGGTGTAATGGTGAACAATGGTTAGAGTAGTGTGATCATAGTATATTGGTGTTTGGAATGTTCATATGGTATATGGTTATTAAATGACTATCGTAGCTATGTAATATATTGGTTGGTATTTGGATATGAATGATCGGATTCAGAGGTTATAGGAATCCATGTCTAGTGATATGCGGAGTGTGCTACCCCAAGCCATGAATGCTATATAATTATGGGTTGCATAAATAGTACTTAAAGTTTACATGGCAATTTCTATTTACACACAAGTAGTTTAGTTATAGAGTCATGTTTCAATAAGTGGCACCTTAGTGATTTCTGGTACACATATTTACATACTATTATGTTATGATTGTTACGATGGTAGGAATTAATGCATTGTTCATACATGTATAACTATTGAATTATTTCGTGATGTTACTTCTCAACTTCGCAATATTACCGTCTTGTAGATGATAATTTCGGTTGAAACAATGATGTTAATTTGGGTACAATGTGATCCCAACGTTTCAAATGACATGTCAACATGTTTTGGAAAAATGTTATATTTAATTGTGATAGTGTGAAGTGATTTAAGGAATACAAATTTTTGATAAATTTTCGTAATGTTACCTTGCTTGCGAGAGCTGCCATTTAAAATGTGTTCTCTATATGTGCATGAAAATTTTATGTATGATAACCTTCTGAATTAGCTTCCCAATATTTTTGGTTTCATGTTAAAACGACTTATATTTTGAGAGAAATAACTATTTTAGTCGATAGTGGTCAGATTGTTACTGCACGGTCCCGTTTTGACCATCTTTTTTGTAAAAGAAATCATTAAAAAAAAATAAAAAAAAATAAAAAAAATACTTGGTTATTGTTTATGCATAACTTCAACTCTACTGTTCGGAATATTCGTTCACGTTTTCAAAATGATACGCCATATAAAATCTGAACGAGTTTTTATTTAATTATGATTTTTGTAAGTTGCTGCATAATGTTTAATTGGTGAAATTGTGAGGTATGTAAGTTTCATATAAAAGTTTGATCAAATCTGAATTATGTGATGTGACCCCGTGATATTCTGATACGGCATTAGAACATGAATAGTAGGCATATGGTATGAGTATGAACCTCACTATATGATAGCATAACCTTGTTTATTTCGTCAAGTTTAATATAGAATCGTTTCAATAATATGTCTAATATTATGATCTCAAAATATTTATGTGCTGCTCATATGCGATGTCAAAAACATGTTTATCTGGGAAGAGTCTTGCCAAGTGGCAGAATGAAATTTAACTGGTAAGCTTACTAGCATGATATAGTAAGCTAATGGTTATACGTAATTGTGATTATTTGAACAATGTGAATCTTGTTGATGTTCTTTCAGATATTGATGGTTTATCTCTGTCTAGTTCCCTGTGATTACAATCTTAAAATAAAAATTAATTTTTTTTTTTTTTGTATATTGTTATACCATACAGTGAATTGCATATTGTTATATTTAGAATCTGCTCACGAGGTGTTGAATTATTAGTTGTTGACATATGATCTATGAAGTATTAGTCTAGTGAATTCGTTTATTTTTTTTCGTTAAATTTTGTTTTTTTTTTTTAATTCGTGAACTACAAGAACAATGTTTTAGTAAAACGAGTCAGAATGTCTCCATGTAATCTTGTTTCGATCTATAACTTGTGAAATTGTCTTTGATTCGTGTAATAAATTGTCGCACACTACCCTTTCAATGTTTCAAACATTTCAAAATATTTTCAAAGGGATAAACCAGGATAAAGCTTGATGTTTGATAATTATGGTAATTGTTTGCAATATGGCAATTCTGTAGCTATGTGTCGATGAAATCCTGTTTGAATGTTTAATTGCTGCGCGTTGAATAAAACCCTTATTGTGCAAGCCGTATATAGTAATAGTTTCATGATAAATGATGTAATGTGAGTGGACGGGAAATGTACCTAAGTGATTTTGTTAACTTATTGATAGCTAGGAATGTTAAGCGGTCTGGTGAGTCTATGACTTGTGTATATCTTGTGAAATAGTCAATGATCCATGTCTTTTCCTAAATACGATTCTGCTTCAATAATATGATTATGAGAATGACCCATTTTAAATTGTCAAGTATGAACTATGAGCCTCTTGATTGTTTACATTGTTTTAAATATATTAAATTTGTGATAAAATTTCAAAGGTATGTAAGTGTTAGCTACCCTGATTCTGCTTTACTGCGTAACCCGGTTTATACCGATCCTAGTACTCTTGTTTGCTCGATGTTATATTTGTTTGCATAATAATTGTTATGGGTTTCGTACGAGTACTTCTTTGCGTTGAAATTAATAATTGTTCCTTTACTTTGATCGTTAATATTTCCTATTGATAAGATAATCCTTTTGTTTGTGAGACGGGTTGAGTTGTGTGATGGTAAGCTTTTGGTAATTGATTGGTTGTTTATGCATAATGGTTTTGTATTAGGTTGGTTTGATATAGCGTCCAGATCCTTATTTTATGAACTGTGTAATGGTAGGTATACATACATGTATGTCAATGAACTTGGAAGGTAAGTACTGATGAGATTGAGTTGATAAGATTGAGTTGCTCGTGAGTCTAGAACAAAGGCCATGGTTGATTTTGTATTGAGATTGAGATTGCAGTTCAATACTTTATCGAGTTGTCGTATTCTTTGACCTTGACTCGTGGGTGAATAGCTTAGAGTTTCACTCTCTAAATGTGGAGCAGTTCCTTTAATGGAATATTTGACAATATTGACATCGAAATGGAGATGAGAATTGGTTACTGGTTTGAGTTATGAATTATTAGGCCGTTGTGCCACATTGTGTTTTCGGTCAAGTGTGACCTCGATTATTGAGTCATATTCTGGGTTTGAAATCGATATTGAGATGGAAATGTTGAATTGCGGTTTTATCACGTCAGTCACTCACCCCTTATGTTTGGGTCTTAGAATCCACGACGAGCTCGATACTTGGTGACCTGGAGTGAGATAATATGAGATAAAGTAATGAGTAAGACGGAGTTATGAGCCAGGAATTGTATAATGAGGTTACGGGGACGTAACCGTGTTTTAAGGAGCATAGGATTGTAAAATCTTTGATTTATGATATGGCTAGTGGTTATGACTGGGCTAATTGGTATGTCGTGATTGTTTGAATACACTTGATAATACACTTGATAATTACTTCATGATACATCATTTAATTTCGTTATAAGTTAAACTTTGGGGACAAAGTTTTCTTAACGAGGGTAGAATGTAACATTTCGTGTTTTTAATGTACCTTTATTAGTTACAACGTCATGTGGTATCACTTTTGGTGTTCGTTACGTGCTTAGCGAACAGTTTCTTGATCATGGGATGGTGAACTTCGGGACGAAGTTCATTTTAAGGAGGGAAGACTGTAATACTCAGTATTTCATTGTATTTTATTTTAATATTAAATCATCATATTGCGTGTTGGGGCGGATATATTCGATTATTTAGTTATCAAATAAGTGATATGTTATATTTTATATAAATATTTAATATTTTATACGGCGTTAATAAAGGACCGAGTATGCGAATTATTATTCATCGAATAAGGTACTTATCAAATAAGTATTGTTTTATTTGGTCTGTGGGATTCGAGCTAGGGACCATTGGCACACACCGGTTTGGGCCTCGAAATGCGTAAAAACAATAGGATCAGCCCACACCCCGTTATTATACAAAACACACAAATACTTATCAGACCTCACTGAGTATGCCGTCACTTAACAACCCCAAAAACCCTATCTCGGTGGGATTCGAAACCTAAAGAAAACCCTCACCTTGCAGCCGCCACTGCAGAGCACCAGTGAGGAGTTTCACACGGTGGTTTAAGGGACCCAAGGTCGTTCGTTTTCATAGAGAATAAGGTATGATCACCATCCCTTTCGTAAATTCCCGTTTCCTTCGCATTTTACCACGTGTAGTTTGCTATGTATATAAACGTATGGTTCCTGTTCTTTTCATAAATCGTTTATGGAATGTTGGTAGTTGTGTTAGGACCATGATAGATTCGTCATGGACCTCTGTTGACCGCCGTGGTGAGGGTTTATACACAGTAACATAATTCGCATAACAGTAACAGTAGCGTGAGAATGGTGATGTTTGTGTCGGGATTCGTTTGTCTCCTGTGTATAGTTTGTATGGTTGTTTAGGGGTATTCATAGGTGGTAGTATGGATGGTATTATGGTGGTGGTCATGGTGGGTCTTGGTGGTTCACGGTGGATCAGGGTAGGTGTTGATGGAGACTGTATAGCATAGAAGGAAAAAAATAAAAAAAAAAAACGAAAACGAGCAGAGAGTATGAACATGTATATTTATGCGAGTCTTTGATCTTTTTCCTATTAGTATTTATGTTGGGTGGTGGTGTAATTGGGTTGGTTGTAGTCAGGAGGTTGGAGTGGTGGTTGGCATGGTGGTTGTGGTGGATTATCACGGTGTTACGGTGGCTTTTGACAGACGGGCACACAGTTTCAGAGTCGGTGTGGTTGCAGTTGGTGTTGGCGACGGTGTTTGTTGGGGGTGGTCAGGCGTGTGTTGTGGGTGTATGCTACTGTTTGCGTTTTTCGAAATTTTGTGGATTGTAACGTAAGTAGTAAAACGTTGACTTATATTTTTATTACTATTACTATTATTATTAATATTATTATATTATATGATGGTGTATAATTATGTTATTATAACATAATATTATTAGTATGTAATTAAGGTTAATGAATATTAATATTAATATTTTAAGGTAATAATGTGCTTATTGTGAATAGTAATAGTTTGTGTTATTGCCTTTTTTTTGGGACTTACTATTTAAGGAAATGTTGCTAATGCGGGAATGTTTCTATTTCGGGGAACTTTCCATTTTTAGAAAGTTACTATATTTAGCATTTCGTTATTATTCTGAATATACAGGTTAAGTGAAGAGTTGTAATCGTTAAATATTATATGTTTAGGTGACGTTTTTCACGTGGAGTATTTCTAGCAACTGTTGACTGCCATTCTACAATTCGAGGTAGGGGATATTCATGTCCGTGGTTGTGTTGTGACATGAGGTCACTCATTATATGATTGATATATTTATTTATGAATGTGATATGATTGATTGATTATTATTGATTATCGTGGAGAACGGGGCTTGTGAAATGGGTCTTGTGATATGGGTCTTGTGATAAGGGACTTGTGATATGGCCATGGGAGGAGTGGTGTGATGGAGGTGAAGTGAATGACTGAATGAGGTGGATATGGCGTGGAGTGATTTTGGGTCTTGTGATATGGAGGCGGAGTGGTGTACTGATCTTTTATAATTTATGTCTTATTAAATGTCTTCCTACTCAACCTCGTGGTTGACCCTGTGTATTCGTGTGACACCTACGATGATCCGGAATGAGGAGTAGATTCTACAGGAAAGAGACAGATGAGCTGGGAGCTGGGACGGGAATGTGAGATGCGGACTTGGGACCGACTTAGATCTATATCACATGTAGAATAGTTATCAGTTGTACTTTTATTCGCATACTCATTTAGTTTCTGTATATCAAAGTTTAAACTTTATCACTTCTACATAATGTACTTTGGAAATTTTACTTTGTTATTCACTACCTCGGTCATTCCGAGATGGTAGCAGTCTTATTTATTTGAGAATGTCTGGCTAAAGGCTCTTAAATAAATGGGGGTGTTACAGAAGCGGTCGTGTATAAGGGATTCGACTCAATGTTAACAGAAAACTGCAATATATACCCTTCAGAATTTATAAACACACTTTGTCCTTGTGGCATGAGCCCGTATGAGTTAGTATTAAAGAAAAATGCTCCGGTTATTTTGTTGAGAAATCTTCTCCCATCTGCGGGTCTTTGCAATGGTACAAGACTAATATGTGCAGATTTTACCCCAAATATGATCGAATGCATCATAACTAATGGTCATTATAATGGCCAACATGTGTTTATACCTCGGATAAAGATGCGTCCATCCAGCACTTCAAATTATCCATTTCAGTTCCAGCGGAATCAGTTCCAGCAGAATCAGTTCCCAATAAAGCTCAGTTTTGCAATGACCATCAATAAGTCACAAGGTCAGACTTTAGATAGAGTTGTAGTATACCTTCCTCAGCCTTGTTTCTCACCAGGACAATTGTATGTTGCATTGTCACAAGTGAGGGAATCTAAGAAAGTGTCTGTTGTAGCAACAAGTAGCAACTCAGGGACATCTAAAAATTCTATCAGGAACCTGGTATCGTTCGAAGTCCTGAGGCTCGCAGGTATTATATAGATTGTAGAAATGGGTTACAAATCGGCTATGTACTTGTCTTTTTTAATTTATTAGTGTTCCAAACCCATTTATCAGGTACATAAAACGTTATTTTGGGTGAATTACACCACAGACGACATATGTGCTGCTGCTTAGGATACCGTCAGATTTGTTATATAATTGGTTTATTCTGTACTGCCTCTAATGTTCGAATGTCGGGGCTGGCCTAATAAAGCTCAAAAATAGTATGCATGTTATATGACGAGTTTTGAAAACATAAAAAAAATCGTTTGTAGGTGTTATTTGCCTACTATCACGTTTTGTGCAGCGACAATGATTCCAACTACTTGAGGTCTTCCCTTGCATACTTAAATTAGATATCCTTGGAAATATGACTAAACAGTTTGCACCCAAAACAGAAAGATTTAGAAATGGTATAATCGTTATCGTTACAGAACAATACAATTGTGTAAGCACATGAGTTCAGGCCAAACAACAGTTATTTATGAAGCTTGAAAACGGTCTCTGAGTTACAGAAATAGACGTTCTATTGCATGTTTTTTCTATTTATATCCGCTTTAAAATATCGAATAGGCATCCAATGTGAAAAATTGTATCTATCATAATGTAAATTTTTCAAACTTCAGATTGACAATCACACAGACATACCACAGTCTTCATATTAAATCTTTACACCATACCCCTATCGTGTACTATTGTAGACAAGTACACCCAGTTTGATATGAACAGTTTACCTACAAATCAAAATCTACTCTACATGATACGGTATGGGCTTTAACTAATATTGCACTCTACTGTGATTATATACATAGATATATAACTACTACCCACTTCATAGTCCTTCACCTTCTCCCTTAACACATATGCAGTATCAACAAACTATCTTAAAAGGCATGAATTTCCAAGACATTAATTTCATGTGATTCTATTAAAAATAGTTAGTTCAAGACATAGTTGTATGAATTTAACATTCTTCCAATCCTATTAATACTCTAACGGTATTAAACTAATGATTATGGTGTGCCATAGTCTACATGCTACTTACAAGCAACTCATTAAAAATTGTAATTCAATACTGGTTTCTGACAAATCTATGTCCCTTTTGTTTTTAATTTCGGTTCCGTGATGCAGAACAATGAAATCTAGAAAGGTCTACCTTGATGAGCTAACCAACGAAAGCAAGAAATTCAAGGTTAGCGTAAAAGTGGTTGAGAAGCGTCGTCCAAAAGAGTCTCCTGTAAAAGTTCGATACCAGAGCTTGTTATTTGAAGATGATAAGGTATATTCGTTAATTTTAACAACTTCAATAATCGTTTTTTTTATGATGAATTACGAACCCATTATAACACTAATTGCTCTTTTGTTTTTAAATGGTTATCGTTATTGAAAGTTAGATTTATGTTTTTTCTAATCCTAGCTATGAGTTTGAGACGTAAGCTACTAGATGTGTTTGTGAATATGTTGTCTATATTGAGGATTCATAGGACATGGTTATGACTTATGAGTGTGATCATAATTAGATCTGACAAATATGCTACTCGGTTTGTCATACTTGACGCATCCAGAGGGTTACGTACTTACGAGGTTGAACATGGTCAGTTCAGATGAAGTATTATAGGAAGGTCATTTGGGTCACGGGTACATTCAGTCTCTGACCGTCTTGACTCTTGCTACGGCAAAATAACTATTTCTAATGTATTTTTTCTTATATAGAGTTTCATTAATCTGTGGTATGATGGTATAATTCATGCTAACTTTATTTTGGGTAGTTGGTAAGGTTACTGTCTGTGGCACTAGATGTCCCTTCCTTTTCCTTTTTGTCGAGCAGCAATGGCTGCATGAGCTTCTCTAGGTCTAGAAGACATCAGGTAAACCGGAAACATGTTGGCCTATTCACCAGGTTAGTTACGTTTTCCTTTTTGGGTGTGTTCGACAGATTATTAGATGTTCTTGAGTATATAGGCCTGACGTGTTTAGATATATACTCCTATATAGCTAATCTTAAATCAAACTTGGTTTATAAAACTAGCTTCCAAACAAATAACATCAGATCATGAAAATCTTTTAAAATGTATATAACTACATCTGTAAATATTGAATCTGTGAACATCATAGTCCAGTCCTATACTGTTTGCATCTTCATTAGCTTTCATCTATATATAACCATTTGTAAATGAATTGTAGTCATGGATAATTTTACTACCTTGAATTCTATTAACAACTGCTTTTGCACCTGTGTTTATAAGTGTTGTCTTAATTAATGTTTGGCATTAGGAGTTAACATCATAACACAGAGCATTATACATTTGTTGTCCTAATGTAACTTAAGCAGGTTGTTTTCTTTTTTTTTCCAGGGTAATAAGATGTGTGGTGCATTATTTGATGATCAAGTAGAGATATATGAGGATGCTATTAAGCACAACCGGAGATATGAAATATCAGATGCAAATATCAGTCCAATAAAACCTGAGTACCACACCCATGGTGCAGGACTTGGATACCAGATGACCTTCAACCATCGTATAATTATCATGCCTGCTGATGATGATGAATGCACTGATGTTAACTACTGTCCAATTAACCAGCTGCCCCGATCACCTGATTATAGCGAAATGTTTGGTATATTTTCTAAGTACACTCAGAATATATACACTGGTTGTAGTACTACTGCATCCTGTTTCTATGTAATATACAGCTAACAGTTTTCGCATACTTTGTAGACATAGTAGACGTTGTACTCTTTGTGGAAGACCAGCCACGTAAGGTGCTCACATCTAAGACACGAGAAACCAGTGTACGTGAAATTGTGTTGGTCGACCAAAGGTGCGAAAACATGCCTATTAAGCTGTCATTAAATTCAACACTAAGGCTAACAATAATATTATCTGAGATATTCCACATAGTATTAATACTATTGTTTATGCAGCACTGTACAACCATTGTCAATTTCAGTTTGGGATGATCTTGCTCATGATGATTGTACTCTATTGATACACGTGCGTGGTAAATTCAGAATCGTCGGTATAACTGCACTTCGAGTATCTGTGCACAGAGGTTGTCATGAAATCTACTACCATGGGCTTCTACAATTAAAACTTTGGAAATTATAAGTCATCGTGCTATTGTGTTATCCTTAGAGATCAGGCATATCATCTAACAATAATCTTTGCATCTTCTACAATGACACAGGTTTTTCAATGACTACAAGTGCCTCGACTGTCTTTATACATAAGCCTGTTGGTGAAAAGGCAGATACTATTACGTCCTGGTACTGACCCAACCTATAATTATCAATAAATCAGAACATACTTTTAATAAATTGACACTTTGCTAATGCCATATCTAAATGAGCGTGCAGGATGACCACTCATGCTACTGCCTTGACGCATTTGCAGACCAAACTTTTCAATGTAAAGATGCCTGTGATGAATGACAACCCAATTACAATTTCAACACTCCGCTCTAAAAAGGTATTAATGTTTGAACAGAAGTTGTCGTTGCGTAATTTATTAGTGGTTATTTTGTTTGTGTAACCGCAAACCAATCACATCGAACTTTCAGCATGTAAATTGATAAACAACGAATAACTTGCTGATAACTGCACAAAAGCTACAATAATACTCTACCTGAAACTACATCAGGCAAATAACTTTACAAATTAGTTATTGTTTTAGTTAACCGATATGAACAACTGTTTTCAGGCAAAAATAAAATTGCAAGATGAAAAACATTGGCTAGAAGTGACTATTCCCGAAATTGATTTTGAGAAAATCAATGCATATATGGGCTGCTCAAAATGTTGGAAGCGTTCCACCGTACCGCAGGGTACTACATATACATGTAACAACTGCTCCAAGCCTGACTGCACTTCAGTCCCTAAGTATGCTTATGCTGAACTCTTTAATTTTGGATAACTACGTCTCCTGTTACCAAAAACTATGCTTAGAGACGGGAATTTATTTAGCATACATCCTACCTAAAAGATTTACACAAACCGCAGGGTCACATTCAACTGTGATATATCAGATGGCACAGGAACCTTGCCCTTAACTATGTTTACGGATATTACTGAACAACTGTTTAGGATGCCTGCTCCTCAAATATTCCACATGAAACATGCTGTAAGTGTACAGATATGTGAATTGGTTTACAGATTTTCAAATTACTGCTTATAATCCTGATTTTGCTTTGCAGTCTGATGCTCAAGCTTTTTCAGCAATAAAAGAATTGTTTTCTCAAACTCCTTTTAAAGCACAGGTTGTTCCAGCCAAAACACTTTCAATAAATAACGTGTTGCAGTGGGTTGTGAAACGAGTTGTCGTTAATGGTGAGGAGGATTTTTCTTCCAAGTCTGACGTAAGCCGTCCCAGAGCTGGACAAAACTCTAAATCAATCAACCTAGAGGGAAGCCATGTCTTAGAAGACCTTAATGAGAAGCGTCTCAGTTTCCCTAATACCATTGAACATTCTGATGAAACTTTCATCCCAGGTATTACTGAGGTCGACAGTGTTAGCAGAATTGACAGTTCTACTTCTCCTACGGAAAATAATTCAGTGAAAGATGTGCCCTTAAGTTCATAACATTCAAACATACCAAAGAGGAAGTGCAGGAAAGATAAATCAGGTTCCCCATCTACGGTGCACGCACCCTGAAATTACACCCTCCCAGACTAAAAATCACTGAAACCTTATAATATTAGTTTATCTTATGCTGTTTTGGTGCATCCAGTATGCACGGATCACTCTGTTTGACCAAAATGCTTAGGATCATTGTGTCCTTATATTAGTAGGTTGCGTTTTGCTGTTTTGGTGCAACTAATATGTCGAAATCAACGGATAATCTTATAACAGGTATTGGTTTAACTGTATGTGGCACCCGTGTTGCGATTCCATCATTTCCCAGACAGACCGTATACTGTATGGGCATGTAATTATAATCAGTCTGTAACCCCTTTTGGCAACTTGTTATAAATCGCAACCTCTTACTATCTTAAGCTTCTAGCGGATGTTTAAAACCCAAATTATGGGTGTCCAATAATGCTCTTTTACTGCATTGACATATTACTTTCATTTTTTTTCCCAGTTGTAGTGTTGATATGCACCCTTAATTTCCTGTAACTATATCTGAATTGAATTCCTGTTTATGATCCCTTCATATATTCTACTAGGACGATTGTATCGTGTTGGCTCGTCGGGTATAGTATATGAATACAAGGTTATGAGAATTGACAAAGTCAGTATAGGGGGGTGGAGTGGGGGATAACAATGCTGCCATCATGCCATGTATAGAGTGACTTAGTTCAGAGTTCAGACCCTAATAGTCATGTTATAATTGTCATAAACCAAGGCCTCGTGTCTTTGGTGAAATGCTAAAGTCGTCAAACTCTCTCAGCCATTTGTAATATACTAATATCTATTGAGAATTGGGATGGAAAGGAAAAAAAACTGTAGAGTATACGTTCCATAGATAGTGATAAATATTTGGTATTGTGGTTCCTGGTTTGGTTTGCTATTACGCTATCACAATTCCATTATCTACTGCCTCAGTCTCAATCGTTTGCGTACCTTGACAAATCGAAAATCAGGAACTTAAAGCATTAACCAAAACAGCGAAAAAAAGAAAATCATAGAGAAGTCATAAACACTCAAATTTCAGCAAGTTTGAGGGATAGTAATACAGTATTCACGATTCCATTATCTACTACATCCGTCTCCATCATTTGTTTACCATGACAAATCGAGAATCAGAAACTTCAAGGGATTAACTAAAAGAACGAACAATAGAATTTGTGGACGCCTGTTGTTTATTATAAAATGCCTTACTCATAGCAGAATTTGAAATTCAAACTCATTTATGAAATAGCTTTGCCATTCCAACATAGACGCTGTGACTACTTAAATAAGAGATTGTTATAAAGTACAGAAAGCGTTTTACACTAACTCACATATCATCCCGCAATAATCATCATGATTTGTGACTTAATATAGCTAATAGCTGCAGTACGTATCAACTATATATAAATGCTTATTCTTCGCGTATCTAATATCTATAATCATATATACTTGCACAATAGCTTAGACATAATCATAAACGCTGGTAATCATCCATGTAGACAATAGAAGCAGAATCATCCGATTTTACTTAGCACTTATATAACAAATACATCATTAGATAGCGTACTATTATAGATTGAAGATCATACAAGAACAAACACAAATACATAATTTCGACACTGCTTTACCAGCACAAAAGACAGTATTGATATGTACTAATACTAACATTAAGATGCCTAAGTTCTTACACGATAGATCATTACCAAAATGTTGCAGACCAAGCGATTATGCTAACATCAAAAACATGCATAACTTCAGGCATTGCCAAGACATAAAAACATAACCTTTTATAGTATAGTCATCTTACCAGTTAGTTAATTATCCAAATTAACAATCATAATCGTAGTAGCCTTCGCTTCTCGATTTCTCAATGTAGGGTTCATATGAGCTGTTGCACCTTCTACTATGTTTCTTGTTCTTCTGCACTCTAGGCTTACGTTGCTTGATCACCTTGTAAATTGACACCACATGCTGATCTCTCATCACCCATGTTTTTTTTCCACAATTTTCCCTCACTAACTGACTTCTGTAATCTAGGTCGACCTTAGAGGTCTCCATTCCAAAAAGGAATTGATTAGCCCATGCTTTACAAACCTCAGCCATATTCCTTTTGCTTGCATGATCAAGTCTGCTAAACACATTTCCTGTGAGTTCCGGCATCTCAAAAAAAGGGTGATGAGGTTTACTACCCATTACTGTCTCCTCTTCAACGGTTGTTTTATTAAACAGAGACTCAGACTTGAATTGAGCTTTTTTCCACTTAACATAATCTCCCAGGAAGTTTGGTTTATCGTCTTTGTTAAAATATAACAGTTTTCCCGGACATTGTTCCATTGTATGTGGGTAGATTAATTGAGTTTCTGCCAAGAAATGGGATGATGATGAAGTCAGAAATGTTGTGTTTGGTGTTAATGGCTGAATATGGGTGTAATGATGGTCTACAGTGGTGTCTAATCAAAATGAAGAGTGTAGAACGAAAGCAACAAAGCCGTCTTTCGATAATTGTGTAAATAGGCGTCTAATTAAGAGTACTAATTATTCATGATACAGCTTAAAATGTGTTAGTAATCCAGTATTGGTACGGTTTAGCGTAAACAATTTCAGCCTTTGACGTAAGTACAATTGTAACAGACACGGCCATCAACGTACACACAAACACGAACAGCGCTATCCATTGCAGGCTTGTAACGGATACTGTTCTATCACAAAAAAAAAACAATCTTGTTCCTCGCTCTAACTCATTTTGTATCCATTTCATATCACCAAATATTCGTCAAAAATGTTCACCAGTCACAAGCAAGAATTACTATATATTATATAATAACAACAATTTGTTGACAATTTAGATAGCTTATTATAACTTAATTTAAAACCGAAGTTAAAAAGGTAACTCCTAACATGTAAATCATCCATTTGACCTTTATTACAAATAGTTGTAGCTAATCAAGTTGCAAGACTTACGTTTCCACTAAAAGGTTGTTGTCAAAGTTGATAATAACTTAACTAAGATTAATCCTAAAAACGATATACATTCAAATCTACTTAAGCTGAATTCCGTTACTAGCAGACACATTGCAAGATTAATTGACTTAACAATATAATTAACCATCCCAAAGGAAATAGTTAATCTATTTGTATCAATAGGGTCGATTTTAAATTTATTCGATATACTACACCTTCGGTTAAAATATGTCTCTCGTTACTCTTTATTCAATCTTAATCATCAATTGATTTCCTTGTATAGCACAAATGAAGATGCGTTTGATACAGTTTAAATGCAGAAATGAGCACACAAACAACTGAGAATAAGGCATACTATATAACTAAATTTAATTTAACCAAAGTACCGCAAACTAAAAGAGTAATTTGAATAAGTACATTATTGAATCATGTCGTAGACAATACATGAAATAAGACGGTTAGAGTAATATGACACATTAGTTCACAACAACAACATGGTACATAAACATATTGTTGTCGATAAGAATCATCATTATCAAATGTCATTATCGTAATCATCATCAGATGAAACATTGTCGGTGGAAGTATAATTAAGGCGGTCTGCTTGTAAATGTTGGTCGCGTAAATATTCAAGCTCTTCCTCCATTGTAACCTCGTTGTATACGTGATAATAATGGAGGCATTCACGTGGAATGTAATGTCTCCCAAATCCAGATAGGAGATCTAATTAAGAGACGGGATTCATGACGTTGAACAAACGTCGAATGATTTCAACTACTTCTTTTCTTAATTTGCGATGTTCTTCTCCTTTTGTAATGTAAGTATCTGCAAAAAAAAACAATTCAAAACTGGTGGATTTTACCACAAAAGAAAAAAAAGGACAAAAAAAATGAATAACTTTCTTGGTTAAATTAAATAAATTAGAAATAACATTACCAATTGTTGAATTGTTCAAAACAGGTGGACTCAACACAGTATGTGCGTTTCCAGCTATGATTGAGATCAACATTGACAGTGGTGGTGAACAATGTAACATATTCATGTACACTGATTCTGGCATAACTAGATTCAAACGAGCAACAAAGTTAAGGGCATCATCTCTTATCATGTCTATGCCTCTTTGAAAATCCCTAACTTTATCATCCCAGTAAGTCATTCTCAAATACTCTTAATTTGATACACAAACAAATGATATAAGAGTGAAAAAAAATATGTTGGATGTGATAATTTGTGACCTATAAATATCAATTTAAATAAAGAGCTTAGGACAATATAGCCGTTTGTAATAATGGCATTATAGCTAACGGTAATTTAAATGGAGAACATGTAAATTCAATATATGACAAAATTATGACTCCGTTAATTAAATCAAAAGCCTACATTCGAATAATACATTAATTAAATTAACTACAAACTACCCAAAACAGTAGAAGAAATGGAATTAAATTTCAAACATTTGAAAGACATAATAATACATCATTAATTGAGGTTGGACTTTTTAAAATTTCATTAGGCAAAATTGATCTAACATTCGCAACTCAAAAGGAATCTTGAAAAATAAATTTCTCAGTTTTTTTTGGGTTTTTTAGCTACAAAAGGTACAACAAGTTAGAAAAGAAATTGGTGGTGTGTTGAAAAATGTTAGTATTATTACTTATTTATATAGACAAAAACCACTTATCTAATCTCATCCGTAATCTGAATAGACCAATCATAATAGAGGAGTTGAGATATCATTTATTCAACCTTATCCAATCTTGTGTTGTTGTAACTCGGAATATTATTGAGCTTATTTACTAACGTAATGAATTGTATACCTTATTCATGTGTTAGATTTATTTACGTTATTTAAGTTTACGTGTTCAGTTTATAATTTCATCGGTTTAATTTTAGTGTTATAAATTGTCACTTATATATGTACTTTTTTGTTTCAATTTTATTCAACTACAAAACTTAAACGCTCACTGGAAAATGATTTTTAATGTAGTAAATTAAATTTTAAAAGTAAAACAAACTATAAATTTGTCAAAATACGTCAACTATTAATAACTATTTGTAGAAATAAGAATTATCGTATACTTCTTTTTTCAAACAACAAACTATGTTTAAATTATTACAAGAATAGAGCTTTACATAAAGAAAAAATAACCCAAAAACTCATTAACAAAGTTTATATCAGTCTGATTATATAACGTCGAAAATGGAACAGTAAGCCAGTAACTTACGTGCGGAGTGCGTGATGAGCAGTGGTCACATTGTCCTACTCTCCGTCCTTTTACCTGCTTTGCACTCTTCTTCTCTGCCATACTTCTTCCCATACTTCTTCCCAGACTTCCTCATTTTTTACTTTTAGCGTCGCGTGTGTTCATAATCACATTTCCGCTAATCGCTTTGATCCTCAACTTTACACGTATTCATATCCATTGTTATAATTTTACAAACCTCTTCATTTCCTCTTCCTAGAAGTTTCACCCAGTATGTTCCTTATAAATTAATATGCTATAACGTCTTGTATATTTATTATAAATACCGAACTAAATTAAGTTATTATGTACACTAACGGTGAGTAAATGTGCAGAGTAAATTTTCTCTCTATTTATCCTACCTATACATTTTACTTCCCTTCTAACAATTTGCATATTTTTTAAATTTAGTGTAATTTATTCATATGTTAGTTTTATGTTGTTTCAATATAGTAAGTCTTGTTTGCGACGGGTCACCATTTGTGACGGATATTTTGTGAGAAAAAATGGATAGAAAATGAGTTAGTGGATAAAGGGGACCACATGAATAGGGTTGGAGAGAGAGAAAAAGTGAGTATTTTGTGAGAGGAAACAGTATTCGTCACAAGCTTGCGACGGATAGTGCCGTTGCAAATGAGAATTTGCGGTTTCAATAAGTTGTAAGCTATAATTATTGGTTTGTCTAAATTCGGAGAGTTCAAAACATTACGTAAACATCCCCAAACAAATGATCAATAATCTCGCCTTATTGACATTGACCCTCTTTTACCCTTCAAAGCAGAAAGTCAATTTAATCAAATCAATACCATTTTTTTCTTAATTTATTTTTTTCCTTTTTAACATATGTGACCAATGAAAGTAAGCCTCATGAAGGGGTCGATTGAGAAGTCAAGTAACTTCACCTTGGACCACAAATTGACAACCAAAGCCAATGGCTCAATCCTGGTTAACCTTGTTTTAGGGTGGTTAAGTAGCATCATAACGGACACGCACATGAAACCGCGTACCGGCATAACAATACTAATTTTAACGGGATTCTGCAGTTTCGAAACTTATAATAGAAGAAATGTCCACTCAAAATTCAAACTACTGTAAACATCCTGGTTGGTAGCGTAAATGCATTTTCACAAGCATACGTTTTAGACAAACACATTACTCAATCTCTATATATCTCTGTTATTTTCCAGTTCTCCATCTTTTTCTTAAATATCTCTGAAAGGAAACTTCCAGTTTAGATCAAGCATGAAGATGGGATCGCGAGGTCGAACGAATATGAGATCGATAACCCCTAACCACTATTCACCATCAAACCGGAACACGTTCGTCACAAAAACACTGTAACACCTCTCCTACTTCCATCTACTACTCTTAAAGTAAGTATTGAATAATTTAATATATTCAATCATAAATAGTATATAGATTGATTAAATGAATTGTGCATAAATTTAAATTTGTTACATTGATACTATTAGATGTGCAGTCACCTGAATTGTAATAGATTTATTCTTGTTAAAATGGTTTAGTTGCGAAATTGGAAACAGGTTAATTAGTATGATTGAAATTTGTGGTAATTGGTTGTGTTCTGCGTGAATCAAACGTTTAGGTATTGTCGATTTCCTTAGCTATTGCTTTACATTGTGGTTAATTGTTGTAGATAATAGTATTGTGAAAGATGTAGTAGTATTCCTCAAACTTCCTGAAATTTGGGTGTTTATGACTTCCCTGTGATTTCATATTTTTCGATCTGTTAGTCAATCACTTGAAGTTTCTGATTCTTGAATTGTCATGTTAAACAAATGATGGAGACGGAGGTAGTATATAGTGGAATGGTGAAAG
Source organism: Silene conica (assembly GCA_029255685.2). NCBI lineage: Eukaryota > Viridiplantae > Streptophyta > Magnoliopsida > Caryophyllales > Caryophyllaceae > Silene > Silene conica. Next base: position 29,708,078 of record CM055317.2, on the reverse strand, counting down.
ATGTAATAGTACTCCTCGCACTTGCTGAAATTTGTCTGTTTATGACTTCTCTGTGATTTTCTATTTTCCGCTCTTTTGGTTAATCACTTTAAGTGCCTGATGATAGTAAATAATAGAATTCTGAAAGCTGTATTAGTATACCTCAAACTTCCTGAACTTTGGGACTTTGTGGCTTCTCCATGATTTTCAGTTTTTCGTTCATTAAGTTTATTGCTTTAAGTTTTAGCTTTTCGACTTATAATGGTGGTGGTTTACTGCACGGGACATGCGCATCGGATAAAAATATAGGACAACACAATAGAACAAAGGTAAAAGAAGGTGATAGTCTAAGGATATTAGGGTCAAGTAGAGCTTACAAGCTTCACTGGATTACGTTCGGTTTGATAGTTGTTTGGTCTAAAATATTCATTCAATCTCTTAAGAATCAATTACTTCTTATCTATGATTTTTAGTTCACCCATGTTACCGTATCTCCTTCTGCCTCATTGCTACTTTTGCAAGGTGTTAAAATGTCTCTCACGTAGCCTTATTGTAGTTGAATTCAACAATTGCGTTTGCGACACACCTGTAAGAAGATATAGCTAACTTCGTGAGGCTAAAGGAGGTCTACCTGTTAGTCTTTTTAGCATTATGCTGGATGTGCAAATTATTATATACACATGAATATTTGCGACTGGCTAACAAATATCACACTACACCTACTGCACCCATACTGAACTCAAGTATCATTGACGAATCTAACATTGAATAATTAATCGGTGAAATTTTAGAAAGGTTGAAGCTTATGCCATGTGGTTCCATGTACTACAGATATCGTACCTCTTATCAGTAGCAGTCAAATAACAATAAATAAACCAATATGACACTCCTTGTCTTCTTCTCCTTTTGTTGCGTTGAAATCCTTTTAGTTCTTATCTCCCTCATTTGTTTCTTTCATTGATAGAGAGGTCAGGGGAGAGAAGAAGAGTACATTGAACAACGAATCTCCTTTGTGACTTCGTCTAAACTTAAATCAAATGATAAGCTAATAATTTTTCAGAACCTCTACGGTAGGAATATAGTGTTATAAATTCCTTCTGCTTACTGATTTCAACTTTTTAACATATAATCTGAATTGGGTTAAGGTTTGGTGATAAATTGTGTAATTTCTGCAGGATTTGATTGGGTTTCTTTGTTTTAACTCTATAACTTCAATGTATAATTTCTACAGCTAAATAGGTATTCCTCGCTGTACTGGTGTTGGTTACTTTTACAAAGAAGACAGGCGTGAGTTTGAGAATGACTACATACAATGGAAAAAGGAGCAGTTCAGATCTAAATCATTGTTCAAGACACAGTACGTGCTAAAAGAGACAACAATAGGCAATCGAATTAACCATCTATTGCTCAGTTCTGATGAGCTAATGACTAGCATTTTTGAGAGGCTCAATCATCAGGACAAACCTAGTATGTCTGAAGTGTGCAGAAAATGGGCTTCATTATTTGCAGTTGGAAAAGATACATCTAAGATGGCGGCTGATTATAAGAGTCAGGTGAAGAGTGAAGAAATAGACGGGTTAATTGTCAGGTCAAGATGGGGTCGTGTGTTTTCTATCCAATGTAGTTGTCTTGATATACCAACAAAAGACGCAAGGTATATCTACCATTGTTGGATGGAGGGACACAGAGACATAGATGATCGAACTGTTCATGACGATGGCCCCTTATATATATGGTCAGAGGATGAGGCGTATTACGATTAAGAATAGTACGCCCAACGCAGTATGTTTAATGCAACAATGTTGAATTGTAAGCTGGACTAATGTAGTCCAAAAACTATTAGTTAAAGCTTTTCTTGAATAACAACGAACAAGAGATGGGTATAAACATGTTACATATTATCGTAAATTAAATTGTGTCGCGATTTAGTACATTCAAATATGCTATACTCGTGTTAAATTTATACTATGCATTTGTTCTTACATTGTGAACTCCTTCCATATACGATATGTGTAAGGCTAGGTTAATATCTATAGTAATTCTTCAAATCGATACGTTCGAAGTAATCGATTCATTTGAATAAGTCATAGTTCAATAATTAAGGAGGAAGACATTTTAAGATTGTAAGCCGACATTTGTTATAAATATAGTTTTATCTAGACTATTTGTAGATTTCATATATATCTTAATTATGTTCACATAATTTAAACAAAGTACCTGATAGATGTACTATATCATTATAATCAAATATGCATAATTTCTTTTTTTTTACACACAAAAAAAAAAGAATCAACGCAGATGGATACGATCCGAAAAAATAACTGAAATATGTTAAACTTACGAAAATCAAATTAATTATGGATTATGTTCATTGGAAGTCCGCGCGCGTCGCGCGCGGAGTAACAACTAGTATAGAAAAAAGTTAATATCTTGGTATTGATTACTAATTATTGATCATGTTGGTATTGATTATGAAAAAGGGGACTAAATTTGGTAGTGTTTATCAATTTACCCTTTTGTAAATTTAAAGTCAATATGTATAGCTTTGTTCATGATTTTCATCATCAACAATTTAACATATCTCGATTACTTTTGCCTTTGACTGAATCTCGACTGCACTAGTTAACATTCAAACTCGTTTTTATACAAAACACGAACATTTGATCGAATCAGGTATCAAAAATTTCTTGCCAAACAGAGCCTTAGAATTTAGAGTCCCCAAACTAAGACGTTTTTCATAACAAAAATAAAAGTAGGTTAAATCAAAGACCAACTTATTTCTATGAAATCCTTCTATATCATCTTCTTTTAACTCAATGATACAATAATTATTTTGTGAGATGATTTCGACTTCTCGTATATTCATATATAATTTTTGATTACTTCACAATAAGAGAATAACCTTCTACTTCTTCCGTCCCATTAAGATATTTATATTTCTTAGGGCAATTGCAATGAAAGAATTTTTTTATAAAGTTTAGTCACAATGGAAGAACTTTAAATAAAGTTCTTTAATTTGACCAACACTATATTCATTTAATGTTTTTCATTTAATAATTAATTCTTATTTTGGAAGAACTAAGTTCTTATTCTCAAACTCAGTTTGTGATTTCAAACACAAACTTTATTTCAAAATGGTAAATTTTTTTTTTTAAAATTCTTGGTTACAAACTCAATACAAGAACCACTCCATTGCAATTGCTCTTAATTTTTCCCCACAGAGTTAAAAAAATGTACAAATTTTTCAGAAATTGTAAGGTAGAAATCCGGAAACTTTGATTTCAAAAATTTACACACAAAAATCAATTTGAAAGAGAAGAAAATAGTACATAGAATTATGTACAACAATATTCACACGTAGTGATAATGCACATATACCCACTATAAATATTGTCAACATGAATCATACTTCATACTAATATAATATACCACAAAAATATACAAAAAGAGCAATAATTATACAAATCCTCAAGGTTTTTTATATCATTATTATTGCAGGTAAATCTTCATTGCGCAAATGGCTTCCTCTTCGCCACTCGACATGTTAAAGCCAACCATTTTTATTCTTATTGCCTTGCCCCCGGTACAGGTCACTAGCGATGAGGACAACGCTTCAGTTCCGATGTAAAATAGGATGAAGGAAATAAAATGGCATTTACGAAGATTATGCATGTAATAAATGAGTGTTAACCCAATAAAAACACCTCTCATATTGTATGACAGTCTAATTCTATAATTTGTGATCATATATGACACGGTTGTCGCAACCCTATCAAAAATAACCAACTGGCCTAACTAATGTAGTAAGGAAGTCGGGATCGTATCCACAGGGAGACAGATATGAATTCTAAAAGCTAAACTAAAGTCCGTTAAGGTAACCAGATTTTGGGGGTTTTGATTGTTGTTTGAACTAGAACTAAGAGTAGTGAAGGAAAGAGAGAAAAGAAAAGCGTAAAGAAAAGAGTATAAAATATAAGGGAGAGAAAACTAGGATAGTCGGATCACCAATGATTGTGTAACGATAGGGGGTTTAGGTCGCAGATCAGCCGCAATTACCGGTCTAAGGGGTAGTGAAAAGGTCCTCTCGGATCGCTATTCGCCCTAGAATGCTTATAACGGGATCTCGCAACTTATTAGGGCACTCTAATGTTTATGACAGGTCTAACCCTCACCAGGCTTTCGATCTTAGGTCGGGGTTTACCATACGAGTAATTAGCTACGTCGACTTAACCAATTAAACACAAATAAATGTCATAATTAACAACAGAGTCAGACTACCAACAACGGATCTAACCTAAACGAACATCGTCACATTATCATTGGATCACCTATATCCTAGTCAAGAGGATTAGCTACGCATAATATAGGGAACGATTGAGATAGAATAATTAATGGAGAGGGAGTATGATGCCCGTCGTTGAGGGTACCAAAGATAAATTTATAATTCCTAACCTTAACAATAGATAGTGAAAGTCAGGGTCGAACCACAAAGAGGTGGGGAATGTTTATTGTCTTAATGTTAATGTTTAAGGTAACAATTTTGGGGATGATTGGTTGATTACTATATCTAAGGCAAAGATTAAAATAAAACAAGAATTAAAAGATGAGAATAAAATATAATAAAAAGGGATGCTAGGATGTTTGGGTAATAAATAGCTAAGGTAAAATAAATCCTAAGGTCAACATGTATTGCAGTCGCGTAAGGGGGTGTAACATATCTTTTTAGGTCTATGCTACCTAATAGCTCCTTTCGGCCTATGCTATTAGTTCCTAGGTCTCACAATTATTGGGTGTCAACAATAAGGGTGATTCCTAAATCCCAGGTTACATACTTTTCAGTCTTGAGTAACCTATCCGTCTTAAGGTGTAAACCAATGCCCTTCCCGTATCTTTCAATCTTGGGTAGGTCATTACTAACATCCTACAAGTCTCCTATTGGTCTCATTGCAGGATATTATAATTTATAAGAAAAGACGAAATAAGAAAACAGACGCGAGTGGTCGACCGACCGGCTACTCCAGTCGGCCGACCACGGCCTCGGTCGACCGACCGACTATTCCAGTCGGCCGACCGTGGTCCTGCTACAGGTCGGGTTTTCGGATTTTATTTACCTATGCCTATTATTCCCTACATCCTAACATATGAAAATTAGTTACTCATAACTGTTAAGACGAATATAAAATTGGGAATAAACATAGAGAACATAGTAAATAATCTAAGCATGCAAGATTCAAATAAAGCTTGGGATTCTAACTTAACAATTGTAATAACAGCAATAAGAAAAATATTGAAACTGGATCAAAGAAGAATTACCACAATTGGAATTAAGGCAGAACGGAATTAACTTTATTGAATACTTGGGAACTATTGAAAGATTACAAAACTAAAGCTTGAATAAAACTGAATAATTGAATCTCTCTAAAACTTATTGTTTTTTAAACTGATTATCATCGATGTCAAACCCTAATCACAAGATTAGTTTATATAGGGTAAAAACTAAGAGTTTCCTAAAAGCTAAAACTCTACTTTATTTCCGAAAAAGAAATCGTATGGGCTTCGTGCTGGTCGGCCGACCCGTATAGCTGGTCGGTCGACAACTTCCTGCTGGGCTTCTTTTATTTTCGGCCTTCTTCGAGAATTGGGCTTTATTGAAAATCGGGCCTGGTCGGCCGACCCGTTTAGCTGGTCGGTCGACCGCTTCTGTACGGAAATCTTCGGATTTCTTCTGTTTTGACTCTTGGTACTTGATTTTGACTCCAGTTGACTTTCCATTTATTCCTTAATTTAAGCTAAAGACTTGAGGATACGAATTTGGTGCTAAATCGTCTCTTTTCCGCATAAATCTGCAAAAGTGCATAAAAATACGAAAGTACACAATCTGCGGGAAATAAAGGCTAAAACATAGTAAATGAGCGACTAAATACGTGTAAAAATGGATGTAAAACATCATAAAATAGACACGTATCAGAGTACATGATCGCGATAATAAAAATTGCAATATAAAACAATGGAAAAGCAAGTAGTAAAGAAATGAGAATAAAATAAACAAAGCAATTTAAATTACCGAATGTAAATGGCAAAGCAGAATTCTTGAAGGCTAGGAAATGCTACGAAATATTACTGATTACAAGTTTCTTAGAGTATAAAAAGATAAAAGATAAAAGTTTTTAAACTGAAGATTAAAGTAAAAAGTAGTCCAAAGAAAACTCCAAAAGCTGCTTAAAAACGAAAATGATCTGCTCTTCATCCGACGACCTAATGGGCTTAGGTTAAATTTGGGCTTCGGAAAAGAAACTGGTCGATCGACCTGGGAACTGGTCGATCGACTTTCCTATCGACGAAAAGTGGTCGATTGACTAAAGGAGCAGTCGATCGACTTACTTGTCGACTAGAAATGGTCGATCGACTGGAGTTGGCCTTGACTTGGACGGTTGACTTCAAAAACACGCTTCCTTGACTAGATACAAAGGGTGGTTCACTTCTCCTGACCTTGTAAATGCAACCTTGAGGACAATATTCGGCTCCGAGTACATACTTCCGAGTATATTCCTGCAATTAATACAAGAAGGCTCAAAGTAGGCAATTCGGGGCTAAAAGTAGTAAGGTGTTAGCAAGAGAGCATAAAAATGCATGCAAAAGAAGTCTAAAAGGACTATAGAAATGGCATGCATCAAACCTCCCCAAACCGAACCTTTGCTTGTCCCCAAGCAAAAAGTGTAAAAACAAAGACTAGGAGTTAAACACGAACAAGTAAACCGTGGACACCAAAAACTAAGCAAGTGATCATCTCAAATCGAAAAATGCTATGGCAAACGAATCTATGCATGTTTCTCAAGTAGTTGGACTTTAGACTTATTTAGACTTATCAAGACCGGACTCTCACGGGTCGCTCAATCACTCCTGTAAACACAAGGCATTATATAGTGCAAGATAGAAAGAATTAAGATCGCTCACCTAACTGCGACCTATAAGAACACGCATGCAATCTACATGAATAAAGTCTCTACAACCGTACATATGCATTCCAACCAAACAGATGACCATGATACATGCCGAGGGTTTTCATATGGGTAAAGTGAGGCAATGGGTAAGAAGGGGCTAAAATGAGTTTGGTAAAGAGGAGTTAGTAGCCAAGCTAGCAACAATACGAACCAAACAATGAGTATCATCCCAATCTTCTTACTCAAAATTATCAATACAAATGTGTGCAAAATGGATGCACCTAACTCACAAAACCACAAATTTAAGAACTCCCCATAAGATACAAGTCAAGCACGGGAGTGAGAATTGTCAAACGACTTATTCAACCTTTCACCATTTTTTTTCTTTTCTTTGACAGTTTCTAAATTTTTTTTTTTTTTAACATCCTCTTTTTCTTTTTCACCATTCCTTCTTTCGACAAGAATAACCAAAATGCAAAACGATACATTCCCAAAATGCTACCATTACTAGCTCGGCTAGGGTGGGTAAAATTATATAGTAGCTATATGGGACAAAAATAGGCAAATTTGGCTTTGTGAAGCTTATGGGTAAAAAGAATAAAAGGGAACCTCTGCCACATGTACCAACAAACCGCAAACCCGAATGCATACAGGTATAAAGAAGACTTAACTCATGTTTATGCAAATTGATGTTACATGTCTTATAAGGAGTAACTACTCACTTTCCTAGATGAACCGGTCATGAATGTCACCGGTTATAAGCTCTAAATCCTTAGAAAGTTTTTTAGGTTGCCAGTAAATGAAGTCTAGTCCATAATCCAACATGCTTTGAAACGAGATTCGAGAGAAATGCCAAAGGACTTGCTTAAAAGAAATGAAACAAAAACCTAGTTTGAGCAATCCGACGGTCTAAAGCACTGAGAAACTCCAAACTGACTCGATCTAGTATGCAAAACCAAACATGATTTTTTTTATTTTTTTTTATTTTTTTTATATATATGCAACAAAAATAAACTAAATGCAAAGAACCATGTGAAGAAATGCAATGAAACACATACCCTCCCCAAACCAAACTCGTACAACGCCCTCGTTGTACTCAATAGCATCACAACAACAGCAGTTAGGGGGACGGTAAATGCGACCTACTATATGCAAGAACAATAAAAGTAAAGGAGAAATGGAATACCACAACCTGTATCAAGACCTCCCCAAACCGACTAGCAACTAGTCCTCCTCCTCCTCATCATAATCGGGGTCTACACTATGGCGTGCATGAGTGCGTGATGCCCTCTCCTCTCGGTACCGTGCCACCTCATCTGTGTCCTACTCCTCCGCCCCTGCAGCATAACCTCCATGTGGGTACTGGTAAAAGTAGAGGTGCGGCCACCCAGCTGGTGGCAACCATCCCTCCCTAACGTACCGCTCATAAATGGGGAATTGCGTCAAGGACAGATGCAACTCTATCCGCGCCACTGTCCCGCACAAACCAGTGATCATAGTATCGCGGACCCCCTGATCGTAAGTAGTGGGGGTCGTAAAAGAGGGCGGGCTAGTGTAATTAGCCGGGTAAACAGGAGCTGAGGAAAAAGAAGGGACATCCAAAGAGGAATACCCATAGCGATGCTCAAGAGGGTCAAAACGAGGAGGCTCCTCAGTCTGTCTGTGAGAGGTAAACGGGGCTTGAGGTGAAGGACGACGGGCCCCCGAACTCGTACCGGCCTCCCAATTGGAAGGTGGAGGTGAATGAGGGTGCCTAGGTGAAGGACGACGCCTAGGGCCAGTGTCAGAGGTTTCAATGAGATAGGAGGGTGGGACAGGTCGTGTACGGCCTGTCACGGTAGTCAAGGGGGTGACCTGTGGTAAAAAGGTATAAGGCAAAGACACTGTCGGTCGACCATAAATTTTCCACACTCGGTCATGTGAGAGCCACCTGATGGATTCCATGTATGGAAGGTCCATGTAAGTGTTAGTACTAGGGCCTAAAGGTAGCTCATGTCCTAAGGGTACTAGGCCTCGAGGGAAGTCTGGAAAAAGCTGGCGGGCAATATGTGTCACTAGCCCACCAAAGGTCAAAGTGGCTAAATGTCCTAATCCGAGCTGGTGAAAATGGTTGGCTGTGATGTAAGCCACATTAAGTACAAACGAAAGGCGACGATCAAAGTTTAGGTAACCGGCTGGCAGAGAGAGTTCACAGGTGTTTATATTATTAGACTCTTTTCTTCCAAAGATAGTGTTAGCCATAAGACGGAGTACGTACCTGAGGGGAGGAAGATGCACGGATGCACCACGACGTTTTGAGTCGGTGCTTGGGCTCTCTGAAATGACTGCCCAAAAAGAGCCGAACAATGCCCTAGGTGGTGAGGTATACCCCTCACTAACTAGACCAAGGTGTGCCCCAAAAGTGCTCAAGGGCCAAACAAAGGTTTGGTTCATGAGCCGAAAAGACACAAGGGCTGCCTGGGTTGCTTTCAAAAACGCTAGCTCTAAAAACAAAAGAGCTAAAAAATTCCAGAGTAAGCATGGGGTAAGTGTATTCGTACATTCTAGCCAACCCATCCATTCCGGTTCCGTTTAGAATTTTGGCTACGGATTTAAAACAACCTATGGTCTCTAGTCTAGGTCGATGGAGAAAACGAGTGGGGGTGATAGTAGTTCCCAAGAGGTTCTCAAAACGGGTTCGTTGTGCATGAACGTAAAATTTTACCTCGGGATAGCCCGGTAGGCTATCCACTGGTCCCTGTGTGACTATAGCATTCTGAAAACTCCTTTGGGAATGTGAACTGCTACTCCCTTCGTCATGGCTTCCGCTCCGTCGCGATTCCCTTCTTCTCTTGTTGCCTTCCATGTCCAAAATCTGCACTAGGAGAACCGAGTAGCAGAAAATAAATCCAAAGTTAATTGAATCAACAAAATGCTCATTAATTTTCCCAAATCAATCATCTAAATTAGGGTTTTTGATTTTTCAATTGAAAACCTTAATTTTTTTGTGATTAAAATTGTGGGAAACAAAATTGAAGAACGAAAATGCAGATAATCAGTTCAAAGTCGCAACTAGCAGCAACATACAAATACTAAACTAAACAGAAACTAAGGAAAAACGGAAGGAAAAACAGAAAACGAATTGAAAACAAAACAGAACTAAAAACCCTAAAACAAAAAAATAGTGCAGCGAAAAAAACGAAGAACTGCACCTAAGACTAAAAAAAATGAGATACTGCTTGACTACTAAACGAAGATTAAACAAAAATAACAAAAACGAAGATCCTAAAAATCGAAAAACAGAAGAACGAAAATCAATAGAAAAAACGAGATACTAGATAAAGGGAAACGAAAAATCAACAAACATGGCAAAAAAAAATCGAAAATCTGAATGGAAGGAAACAAGGGAAATAAAGAGAAAAGGAAGAAAAAAAATACCTCAACAATTTGCCCTTACAAGACTAGATCTGAAATTTTTGAGCTTAAAAACCCAAAAACTAGCAAAGGTAATCTAAATATAGTAGATTGAAAGAGGAAAAAAAAAAGAAAAAGGGGTGAGAGAGAGTTAGGGTTTATGTTAGAAGGGAAAATGGGTGTTTGAAGAGGGAGGGAAATGAAAAAAAAAAGAAAAGAAAAGAAAGGAGAAGTGAAACCTCACGCGTGAACCTGGCCGATCGAATTTCCTGTCGACCAAAACCGGTCGATCGACTTATTAATCGACCAAGTTGGGTCAATCGGCTAACGAGAGTCACGTGCAATTTCTCACCTGGTCGATCGACTTTTTAATCGACGACATTTGGTCGATCGACTTATGTATCGAGACTAAACAAAACTTCAAATATTCCCCGTAAAGTTCGAGACTAAACAAAACTTCAAATTACAAGCCGGGTTGCCTCCCGGAAAGCGTTGATTTATAAGGGTCCCGCACGACCTCTAACTTCCTTCATAGCTTGGCATTGTCCAGTGGTTCAAGGTACAACACCTCGACCACTCCAGTCACTTCACCTTGATCTCGATAGTGCTTAACTTGATGTCCATTGGCCTTAAATTTTTCTCCTGCGGCATTCTCAACTTCCACTGCACCAAACTTAGACACATTAGTGATAGTGAAAGGACCAGACCACTTAGATTTTAACTTACCTGGAAATAGGCGAAGTCTGGAATTGTACAGTAGAACCTTTTCTCCTACTTTGAAATCACGAATGAGGATTTTCTTATCATGCCACCTCTTTGTCTTCTCTTTGTAGACTCCTGCACTGTCATAGGCATTAAGCCTAAATTCCTCCAGTTCATCAAGCTGCAAAAGTCTCTTTTCACCGCTCAACTTAGGATCAAAGTTGAGCTCTTTCACTGCCCACCAAGCCTTGAATTCCAACTCCACAGGTAGATGGCACGACTTACCATAGACTAGTCGATAAGGTGATGTGCTTATTGGAGTTTTGAAAGCGGTACGGTAGGCCTAGAGGGTATCATCCAGCTTCATACTCCAATCCTTTCTTGACTTAGACACTACCTTGGGTAGGATCTCCTTGATCTCCCTATTGGAGACCTCAACCTGCCCGCTAGTTTGGGGATGATATCCCACACCTCGACGATGTGAAACACCATATTTAGTGAAAAGGGTTGACAACTTATTATCCCTAAAGTCCATGCCACGATCACTTATAACAATACGTGGCACACCAAATCCTGGGAATATGATCTTTTTAAACAATGACACAACAGTCTTAGCATCACAAGAGACCAAAGCAACGGCCTCTACCCACTTAGACACGTAATCCACAGCTACTAGGATATACCTGTTTCCCTTAGATGACGGGAAAGGACCCTGAAAATCGATTCCCCAAACATCAAAAACTTCGACTTCCAAGATGCCCACCTGAGGCATCTCGTGCCTCCTGGAAATGTTACCAGTGCGTTGACAAGCATCACAAGAGGAAACAAACATTTTAGCATCATAAAACATGGTAGGCCAAAAGAAACCAGATTGAAGTACCTTAGCCACGGTCCGGGATGGACCGTGGTGACCGCCATAAGAGGAGGAATGACAAGCCTCCAAAATAGCTTTTGTTTCCCATTGTGGGATGCATCTCCTATACAGTCCGTCAGCACATTCTTTGAAAAGAAAGGGCTCATCCCAAAAATAACGCTTCACATCGTGGAGGAATCGCTTTCTCTGTTGAAAACTCAAATCCGGAGGTAGAAGATTACCTACAATAAAGTTGGCAAAGTCAGCATACCAAGGAATCTCAGAAATAGAAAAAGCAATCAAACTCTCGTCAGGAAAGAAATCATTAATAGGAAGAGTGTCTCCCTCATTTTGTAACTCTAATCGAGACAAATGGTCAGCAACAAGGTTTTCAGAACCTTTCCTGTCCCGAATCTCCAAATCAAATTCCTGAATTAGGAGTACCCATCTCAGCAACCGCGGTTTGGCATCCTTCTTCACCAAGAGTTGTTTCAGAGCGGTATGATCAGTGAAGATGATCACTTTTGACCCCCAGCAAATATGACCTGAACTTCTCTAGTGCATATACCACGGCTAACATCTCTTTCTCTGTGGTCCCATACTTGACCTGCGTCTCATCCAATGTCCTACTTGTATAGTAGATTGCACTCAAAGTTTTTCCTTTCCTTTGGCCTAGCACCGCGCCAACCGCGTAATCACTCGCGTCACACATTATCTCAAAAGAAAGCTCCCAATCCGGTGCTTGGATTATGGGCGCGGTGATCAAGGCTTACTTTAACCTGTTAAAAGCAATAAGACACTCATCAGAGAAATCAAAAGACACATCTTTAATCAGCAACCGTGTAAGCGGTTTAGCAACTTTAGAAAAGTCCTTGATAAACCGGCGATAAAATCCGGCATGACCAAGGAAACTTCTAACCCCCTTGACGTTAACGGGAGGAGGTAATTGCTCTATCACCTGCACTTTTGCTTTGTCTACCTGTATACCCTTATTTGAAACCAAATGACCAAGAACGACACCCTCGTTCACCATGAAATGACATTTCTCCCAGTTCAAAACCAAGTTAACCTCAATGCATCTCTGCAAGATTTTATCAAGGTTAGATAAACAAGAAGAAAAATCAGACCCATACACACTGAAGTCGTCCATGAAGACTTCCATGATTGACTCGATATACATGGAAAAAATTCCCATCATGCACCTTTGAAAGGTAGCTGGGGCATTACAAAGACAAAATGGCATCCTGCGATATGCATAAACACCATAGGGACAAGTAAAAGTCGTCTTTTCTTGGTCATTAGGGTGAATGGGAATCTGAAAGAATCCCGAATACCCATCCAAATAACAGAAAAACTTGTGTGATGCCAATCTCTCTAACATCTGGTCAATGAAAGGGAGAGGGAAATGGTCTTTCTTAGTAGCGGTATTCAACTGCCTATAGTCAATACACATCCGCCACCCAGTCACAGTCCTAGTTGGTATTAATTCATTCTTATCATTTCTAATTACAGTAGTCCCTCCTTTCTTAGGAACTACATGAGCTGGGCTTACCCAATTAGAGTCAGAAATAGAATAGATTATACCTGCATCAAGAAGTTTCATCACTTCTTTCCTTACCACATCCTGCATATTCTGATTTAGCCGGCGTAAACCTTGCGCACGAGGTTTGTGACCTTTTTCCAAGTTGATTCGATGCATGCAAAAATCAGGACTAATACCCGTCAAGTCATCTAAACTATATCTCATAGCTTTCTTATTTTTTTTTCAAAACAACCAACAACTCAGCGAGTTGGCCAGCATCAAGTTTAGAACTAACTATGACAGGATATAGTTCAAGATCATCAAGGAAAACATACCTGAGATGGGAAGGGAGGGGTTTGAGTTCTGGTTTTGTTACCTCTGCAGTATAAGAGGTTTCCATTATTGCATCAACCGTCTCACCTTTCTCGAGGGTGTATTGTCTTCCTTTTAATGCCCTCTTCATCATTGCATAGTCAACCTGCGCATCTTCTGCAAAATTATCAAGAACTATTAGAACTTCTAACGGGTCCCCAATTAGGGAACCCGACCAAAAATCAAACATGGATTCATCAATAATGTCTATGGCATAGCAACTGTCCTCAATCATAGGTTTAGCTAGTGTGTTAGCTAGATTAAAGGTCACTCTATCATCCCCTACCTCAAGAGTCAAACGCCCCTGTTTGACATCAATAATGGCTCCTGCAGTGTGTAGGAAGGGTCTACCCAAAATTATTGGGATTTGGGTGTCCTCAGCCATATCTAGGACAATGAAGTCGACAGGTATAAAGAATTTACCTATCCTAACAGGGACATCCTCTAAAACACCTAGAGGTCTCTTTACTGATCTATCAGCCATTTGAAGAGTCACACTCGTGACTTTAAGATTACCCATGTTCAACTTTTCACAGACCGAATAGAGCATAACACTGACACTTGCCCCCAAATCACACAAAGCTTTATCTATCACAAGGGTACCTATAATAACAGGAATTGAAAAACTACCCGGGTCCTTCAACTTTGGTGGAGATTTGCTTTGTAGGAGTGCACTACACTCTTCGGTAAAAGCAATAGTCTCCACCTCGTTGAAGCTTCTCTTACGAGTCAATATGTCTTTCATAAACTTCGCATAGGAGGGTACCTGGGTGATTAACTCAGTGAAAGGAACGGTTACCTGTAAATTCTTGACGACTTCCATGAACTTACCAAACTATTGCTCCATTTTTGTGTTCCGTAATCTGCTCGGGAATGGAACGGTCACTGGGACACGAGAGACAACGGTTCCCTTGTCGGAAACTGGATCAGCAAGCTTTGTGGCATCAGAAACGCTTCTTTCAACATCAGAAGCGGTCGATCGACTTTCTAATCGACCAGAATTGGTCGATCGAATTTCTGCAGGAGGGTATCTGGTCGATCGACTTTCCAATCGACGGATTTTGGTCGATCGACTTCCCTTTCGACCTGTTTTGGTCGATCGACTGTTGTTCGCCTTCTTTATCAGCATCGTCGTGTGTGTTATCTTCCTCTTCGTTCTCGGACTCAGCAACATCTTCTAATAACACTTCTTGTGCGTCATCAATCGCATTTGAGGGCCCTCATAAGATGATCCACTTCGCAAGTGAATCGCATTAACCGAATCGCGTGGCTTATCAGGTTGAGAAGGTAAGGAACCGGGTTGCCTTGTTGATTGGTTAGATGCCAATTGGGCAACTTGAGTTTCAAGCATCCTTATAGATGCTTCCTTAGCTTGATCACTTTTCATAACATGACCCATAAGAGATTGTAGCATACCCTTCAACTCCGCAATCTCACCAACATTTTGAGAAACCGGTTGTTGTGGTTGTGGTTGTAACAACCCGTATTTTTATAAAAGTAATTTTAATCATTTAAAAGTAGTTTACGGAATTTCATAATATTTTAATTATAAGTCGTGAGTTTTATTTTAAGAAATGCCGTTAAGTCCGTCTTGAGTTGTTTAATTTAAAGATGTCACGTTTACTTGGTAATTTACGTTTTAAGAATATCCGCTCCTTACATTTTTACAAAACCCGACTCAAGTGAAATATAAAGGACACCTCCTTTCCTCCTTTCCACGTTACTTCTCCTTCACCAAAAATAAGATACAGTAACTTGTTTTCTCCATTTTTGCTCTTTCTCAACTTCACAAAATCATCATCCGTTTTCTCATCTCAACTCCGTTTAACTCGAGGTTTTCACCATCGCATTCCTCTCTTCATTTCCGTTCTTTCTATCTCTTTCTTTTTCCGTTTCGTCAAAGTTGATTTCCGGGCTGTTTTGAGAAGAACTCGAGATTGCCCTCTTACAACCCGTTTTTGTTGTTTGTAGGTGTCGACATTGACGACCCGGATAAGGATTCATATATTATTCAAGACTAGACGTGAAGAAATCGCTCTTTAAGGTGACGATAATGAGAAACTCGGCCTTTTGTCTATATTAGCACTTTATTTGATTTTGATATGTTTTGATGAATGTTAAGTTGATATTGAGTTCATAATGTTCTTAATTTGTCTTACAAACTGATTTCTATGAAGTTTTAATGATGAATTCGATGAGGAAGTCGAATAAGGTGTATACATGTTAAGACCGGTTTAAATTGTGATTTGGGCGTTAAGTCATGGAATGGTTAATCGTATACATGTTCTTATGTGATTTTGATGTGGTATACATGCTGGATATGTCGATTTATTGCTTAGAATCATGTATGGGAAGGATTGGTAAAGGATTTAGGAATGAAGTAATATGTCGAAAACGCGATTTTGCTGGGCAGAGGACTCCCAGCCGGTCTGAGGCCGGCGGCCGGTGGACCGGCTGAGAGCCCCATTGGGTATTTGTTGTTGTCGTTCTTGTTTTGCAAAATTTGAGAAAAAGGGTCCCCAGCCGGTGGACCGGCAGCCGGCCGGCCGGCTGGGAGACCATTTTGTTGTGTCTTTGTTGTTTGTTAGAAATTGGGAAAAAGGGTTCCCAGCCGGTAGACCGGCAGCCGGCCGACCGGCTGGGAGTACGTCTTGGTTGTTTTTGTTGGTTTTGAGCATGAGGGATTGGGACTCTCAGCCGGCCAACCGGCAGCCTGTGGCTGACCGGCTGAGAGCCCCTGATCGAATTGTTTTGCTCATAACTTATGTTTCGCATGTCGGATTTGATTGATTCTTTTTCCGTATGTTTCGTATGTTTGGTTGAAGTCCCAAGAAATTGGGCGGCGCTTATGTCGGGTTCGGTAATGGATTTGGGGATGAAAGGCCCCCCGGCCGGGCAACCGGAAGGGAGACCGGCTCTCGCCTCAAATTAGTTCCCGAAGTTGGCTAAGTGTTACATGGATGTTTAATGATGAGATATGTTAGAAATGATTGTCATTCGAATTTGAGTTGTTGTACATCTTAGAGATGACACTTGTGATTTGTGTAAACCTGTTGTGCGCTGCTATAGTACTCGAGTTCTCACCTGATTGCATCGTGTAGCTGGTTGGCCGTAGTGACTTGGTTCTCACGGTCAAGTCTTAGATTGTCTGCCCGCCTTCGGGTGTATCTCGTTCCTAGCTAGTTCGGGTCTTGGGGGTGCCTCGTGCACTTGTCGAATCGGGGATCGTGATTCGTTCCGCTCCGAGAGTCTGGCCAGGTTTAGACTAGGACAGTCTTTTGATGTCGTCCTACCATGGGGTTGTATAGTCTGAGATTGGGGATGTCGTGGTATATAGACTAGTCGATTGCCTGCTCATAGTAGTCTAGTAGAGTCACTTGGCTGACCAATCTAGTTAGAGTCGAGTCACTTGGATGACCTATCTCTTGTTTGTAGAGTCACTTGGATGGCCTATTTGTTGTAGGAGTCGAGTCACTTGGATGACCTATCTCTTGTTTGTAGAGTCACTTGGTTGGCCTATAGTTGTTAGAGTCGAGTCACTAGGTGACCTATCTCTTGTTGATATAGTTGGATGTGGAGTATGCTTTAGTTGTGATTGTGATTGTATGATACTTGGTTATCTTAGTATTGTTCGTCCAAGGCATTGGACGACTCTTAGTCCGGTTTCGTAAATGGTTTGGATTGAAAGCCCCCCCGGCCGGGCAACCGGAAGGGAAATCGGCTCTCCTTCCAAATAGTTTCCGAAGTTGGTTGAGAGCCTTGCATAAGTATTTGCATGTTGACTTGAGATTGAGATATTGAGATTTGTATGCTTCACATGTTTTATATATGATGGAGTATATTGAATGCTTATATGTTATGTGTCATTGACAATAGGTGGCTAGGAGCACTCTAGTCACTCCCCACTGACTGTGGCGCACATGTTGTATGTGTGTAGGTACATGAGGCTGTTTTGCAGGGGGTTACGTTGAGGCTAGCGAGCGATGATCCTTCATCGTTGACTTGTACCTTTCGTTAGCTAGACCTTAGACTTACGTTTCAGTATTTTGTGCCTGTAGGGATATGCTATGCCAGGCTGCCTTTGTATCGCACTTATATACTTATTTATGTTTCATTTCACCTTCCGCATGTTTAGTTTGTTAAGACACCTCGCATGTTTTCTTATCATGTCAAAAGTTTTAATTCCGCTGCATTTTTGGCATGTTTTGTGTGTTTACTTTTACGCTTTCGCGAGGGGTTTTACAGTTGGTATCAGAGCGTTATCGCTCCCGCCGCACTCATGTAATCCCCAAACTTAACTTGACCAAAAACTTGAATAATGAATGAGAGATTTGGGTAGACTTAAGGACAAGTGGTAGACTGTTGGTGATTGTTAATTGTTAGGTTAACACTGTTTTCTTTTTTGAAGGATGGTGAGACCTAGGGCTGCTGATAACATTGTGCTGCAAGCAATTCAGCATTTGCTTGAGACTCAGAGACAGCAAGCAGGGAATGTTCCACCTCCTCCACCGCCAGGCAACGAGGCTAATCGTCCTGGTAGTTTCTCTTGGATAGCTTCGCAGATGTCCCGTAGCCATGTGAAGACTTATGGTGGTGAGGTTGATCCGGTAGATCTTACCGAGTGGTTCGGGGAGATGGAAAAGAGCTTTACCCTGTATGCGGTGGGTAGAGAGGATAGAGTGCGGCTAGCCACTCACTTTCTGACCCTTGAGGCCGATAGGTGGTGGGCATTGACTGGACCTACTTTCACTCTTGATCCTTTGTTCGATTGGGAGGCTTTTAAGGATAAGCTCGAGACGAGGTTTTATCCTAAGGAGCTCAGATCGCAGCGACTCAAAGAATTCATGGATTTGAAGCAAGGCAAGATGTCAGTTCAGGAGTTTACCGACCGATTCAACCAACTTGCTCATTTCGCATCGAGGTTTGTCAGAGATGAGGCTGAGAGAGTCTACTTTTACCGTGGGAAGCTAGGACCGCGCATCGAGAGCATGGTTCGTCGTGACTCGACTTCTTTCGTCGAGGTTTATGATGATGCTATTTGGGCAGAGAGTTCCATCCGAGCCATAGATGCCGAGATTAGAGCTTCTTCTTCTTCTGCTCCCTCTTCCTTACAGACTTCCTCCCGTGAGAAGAGATCCTTTGATCCTTCACCTGATTCTCCGGTACCTCAGTTTAAGAAGTTCAAGAGGTTCGACCCATCTAAGGTCAAGGACCCGGTGCCTGTACCTAATGCTCCTCTGAAGTGTTTCAAGTGTCATAAGGATCTTCACCTTGGAGTTGACTGCAACGGCGAACCCTACACCTGCTTTGCCTGCAACAAGACCGGACACCGCTCCTTTGAGTGCCCCGAGAGGAAGATTGTCGCTGGTAGAGCTGCTACTGCTGCTGGTGCAGTTCAGAGACCGAAGCCCAGGGGTACCGTGTACGTGATGAGTCGTGCTGCAGCCGAGGCTTACCCTCACCTAGTCACCGGTATGTCTCCATTGATGTTTCCATTTTGCCTATAAGTCGTTGTCTTAAGCTCAACCTTGTTCTTCTTTCGTGTCTCACACTGAAGTTTTCTCCCTTTTAGCCGCTTCCTTTTTCTGCTCTTGGTGACTTCTTTGGGAATTTCTTTCCTTTTGGTGGTTGCAAACCTCTTTTGTTTTACAAATTTTATTTGTTCAAAGGTTTGAAAGATCTAAGAAGGATGATTTCAGAAAAACTAGTTTTAAGAAGTTGGTTAATTTTGCAACTTTGATGGATTTCAGCGTTGATTTGCCATTTGAACTCGTTATTGGAGACGTCTGATAACCTGTACTATGCCTATCAACATCGGATCGATCTAAATTTTAAAATTTTCATTGATTTTCACCTTAGTTTTGCCTTCGGATTAGAATGTCAGGTTCTTGAATGCGCAACGAGAACCCCAACGTTCCTTAATGGAGGCTCGACTACGGATTTTGCTTTTGAAATTTTTGGAAAGAAGCCTAAGCTTTTGTATATCAAGGTTTTTGTGAAAGTTTTAATTGTTAATGTTGTCCTTGTAACTGCTTTCAAGTTTCGAGGACGAAACTTTTTAAAAGATGGGGTGATTGTAACAGCCCGTATTTTTATAAAAGTAATTTTAATCATTTAAAAGTAGTTTACGGAATTTAATAATATTTTAATTATAAGTCGTGAGTTTTATTTTAAGAAATGCCGTTAAGTCCGTCTTGAGTTGTTTAATTTAAAGATGTCACGTTTACTTGGTAATTTACGTTTTAAGAATTTCCGCTCCTTACATTTTTACAAAACCCGACTCAAGTGAAATATAAAGGACACCTCCTTTCCTCCTTTCCACGTTACTTCTCCTTCACCAAAAATAAGATACAGTAACTTGTTTTCTCCATTTTTGCTCTTTCTCAACTTCACAAAATCATCATCCGTTTCATCTCAACTCCGTTTAACTCGAGGTTTTCACCATCGCATTCCTCTCTTCATTTCCGTTCTTTCTATCTCTTTCTTTTTCCGTTTCGTCAAAGTTGATTTCCGGGCTGTTTTGAGAAGAACTCGAGATTGCCCTCTTACAACCCGTTTTTGTTGTTTGTAGGTGTCGACATTGACGACCCGGATAAGGATTCATATATTATTCAAGACTAGACGTGAAGAAATCGCTCTTTAAGGTGACGATAATGAGAAACTCGGCCTTTTGTCTATATTAGCACTTTATTTGATTTTGATATGTTTTGATGAATGTTAAGTTGATATTGAGTTCATAATGTTCTTAATTTGTCTTACAAACTGATTTCTATGAAGTTTTAATGATGAATTCGATGAGGAAGTCGAATAAGGTGTATACATGTTAAGACCGGTTTAAATTGTGATTTGGGCGTTAAGTCATGGAATGGTTAATCGTATACATGTTCTTATGTGATTTTGATGTGGTATACATGCTGGATATGTCGATTTATTGCTTAGAATCATGTATGGGAAGGATTGGTAAAGGATTTAGGAATGAAGTAATATGTCGAAAACGCGATTTTGCTGGGCAGAGGACTCCCAGCCGGTCTGAGGCCGGCGGCCGGTGGACCGGCTGAGAGCCCCATTGGGTATTTGTTGTTGTCGTTCTTGTTTTGCAAAATTTGAGAAAAAGGGTCCCCAGCCGGTGGACCGGCAGCCGGCCGGCCGGCTGGGAGACCATTTTGTTGTGTCTTTGTAGTTTGTTAGAAATTGGGAAAAAGGGTTCCCAGCCGGTAGACCGGCAGCCGGCCGACCGGCTGGGAGTACCTCTTGGTTGTTTTTGTTGGTTTTGAGCATGAGGGATTGGGACTCTCAGCCGGCCAACCGGCAGCCTCTGGCTGACCGGCTGAGAGCCCCTGATCGAATTGTTTTGCTCATAACTTATGTTTCGCATGTCGGATTTGATTGATTCTTTTTCCGTATGTTTCGTATGTTTGTTTGAAGTCCCAAGAAATTGGGCGGCGCTTATGTCGGGTTCGATAATGGATTTGGGGATGAAAGACCCCCCGGCCGGGCAACCGGAAGGGAGACCGGTTCTCGCCTCAAATTAGTTCCCGAAGTTGGCTAAGTGTTACATGGATGTTTAATGATGAGATATGTTAGAAATGATTGTCATTCGAATTTGAGTTGTTGTACATCTTAGAGATGACATTTGTGATTTGTGTAAACCTGTTGTGCGCTGCTATAGTACTCGAGTTCTCACCTGATTGCATCGTGTAGCTGGTTGGCCGTAGTGACTTGGTTCTCACGGTCAGGTCTTAGATTGTCTGCCCGCCTTCGGGCGTATCTCGTTCCTAGCTAGTTCGGGTCTTGGGGGTGCCTCGTGCACTTGTCGAATCGGGGATCGTGATTCGTTCCGCTCCGAGAGTCTGGCCAGGTTTAGACTAAGACAGTCTTTTGATGTCGTTCTACCAGGGGGTTGTATAGTCTGAGATTGGGGATGTCGTGGTATATAGACGAGTCGATTGTCGGCCTGCTCATAGTAGTCTAGTAGAGTCACTTGGCTGACCAATCTAGTTAGAGTCGAGTCACTTGGATGACCTATCTCTTGTTTGTAGAGTCACTTGGATGGCCTATTTGTTGTAGGAGTCGAGTCACTTGGATGACCTATCTCTTGTTTGTAGAGTCACTTGGTTGGCCTATAGTTGTTAGAGTCGAGTCACTAGGTGACCTATCTCTTGTTGATATAGTTGGATGTGGAGTATGCTTTAGTTGTGATTGTGATTGTATAATACTTGGTTATCTTAGTATTGTTCGTCCAAGGCATTGGACGACTCTTAGTCCGGTTTCGTAAATGGTTTGGATTGAAAGACCCCCCGGCCGGGCAACCGGAAGGGAAACCGGCTCTCCTTCCAAATAGTTTCCGAAGTTGGTTGAGAGCCTTGCATAAGTATTTGCATGTTGACTTGAGATTGAGATATTGAGATTTGTATGCTTCACATGTTTTATATATGATGGAGTATATTGTATGCTTATGTGTTATGTGTCATTGACAATAGGTGGCTAGGAGCACTCTAGTCACTCCCCACTGACTGTGGCGCACATGTTGTATGTGTGTAGGTACATGAGGCTGTTTTGCAGGGGGTTACGTTGAGGCTAGCGAGCGATGATCCTTCATCGTTGACTTGTACCTTTCGTTAGCTAGACCTTAGACTTACGTTTCAGTATTTTGTGCCTGTAGGGATATGCTATCCCGGGCTGCCTTTGTATCGCACTTATATACTTATTTATGTTTCATTTCACCTTCCGCATGTTTAGTTTGTTAAGACACCTCGCATGTTTTCTTATCATGTCAAAAGTTTTAATTCCGCTGCATTTTTTGCATGTTTTGTATGTTTACTTTTACGCTTTCGCGAGGGGTTTTACAGTGGTGGTGGAAAAGATGGTGGTTTTTTGGAAAGGTGGTTGTTGGAAAGATTGTTGTTGGTTGGAACGGTGAAGTGGTATGTAAGTGGATTGTTGTGGAGGTGGTAGTGGTGTGGGATTCAAAACATTCTGATTTCGCCAAGAGAAGTTAGGGTGTTCTCTTGTTCTCTCATTGTAGGTGTTAGAAAAAGGACTACTTTGTTTATAACTTTGAAAAGCTAGAACTTGCTCTTTTCCGGACATATACTCAGCTGCGATATGTCCCCCTACTCCACACCGGTCACAATTTACTTCTTGCTGAACCATAGCATTCACAGTTTGTTGGTTTCCCGAGCCTTGACCCATCTCCAAACGGTCAAACCTAGCATTCATGGCTTGTAACTGGGCTACAAGGGTACTGTTGTCATTTCCACCAACACTCGGCCTAGCACCACCCCTAGGATTCCCGTACTCCGCAGTATGAGTTGTCATCTCTTCAATCACATTCCAGCCCTTATCATCATCAACATTCTTTTGAAATCTCCTATTTGATGAAGCATCCAAAATAGCACGATGGTCATCGTACAACCCATTGTAAAATTGGTTGCACAAAAACCATTTCTCGAACCCGTGATGAGGAATAGATCGGATAAGTTTCTTGACGCGGACAAATGCCTCATAAAGGGTCTCAGTAGGCAACTGCTTGAAACTAATGATTTGCCCCCTTAGGGCATTTGTTCTCTGTGGAGGGTAGTACCTTTTGTAGAAGGCTAGGGCGAGAGAATTCCAGTCAGTCACTCCCGCAGCTTCCTTGTCAAGGTCACGGTACCACTCACGAGCTCCGTCTAACAAGGAGAAGGGAAAAAAAACCTCCTTAACTTGTTCTTGTGTAACGCCAGCGGTGAGTGGTATGGTTGAGCAATAATCGATGTATGTCTCCATATGCTTTCCGGGGTCTTCGCCGCTTACTCCCCGAAATTGATTTCGCTCCACCAGATTTATGTAAGATGGGCGAATATCAAAGTTTCCAGTAGTAGCAGTAGGGAGTTGAAATCCCTTGGGAATGGAATCGGGTGAGGGCTCGGAATGAGTACACAGTTTCGGCATCGTAACCAGTATAGGAATATCAGCTACGAACTCTGAAGTCTCTTCTGCAAAGGTATAAAACTCGGAGAATCCTTCTTCGTGAGAATTAGAGAATTCTTCGTAGACAGAATCAAGAGTTTGCAAATCCTCTGCTTGACGTATTTCCTTCCAGAATGTTCGTAAAGCGCGAAAAGTCTTCTCAGGTTTGGGATCAAACGGTATGAGCTCGGACCTGTTGGACCTGGGCATAAATAGAAACTAAAAGAAAGGATGAGAACTGCCTCAAGGAAATTGAATCCCTTGAGACAAAAGACAAACTAAAATAAAGCAAATAAAATATCACCGTCTCCCCGGCAACGGCGCCAAAATTTGACACGGCTGTCGCAACCCTATCAAAAATAACCAACTGGCCTAACTAATTTAGTAAGGAAGTCGGCATCGTATCCACAGGGAGACAGATATGATGAATTCTAAAAGCTAAACTAAAGTCCGTCAAGGTAACCAGATTTTGGGGGTTTTGATTGTTGTTTGAACTAGAACTAAGAGTAGTGAAGGAAAGAGAGAAAAGAAAAGCGTAAAGAAAAGAGTATAAAATTATAAGGGAGAGAAAACTAGGATAGTCGGATTACGAATGATTGTGTAACGATAGGGGGTTTAGGTCGCAGATCAGCCGCAATTACCGGTCTAAGGGGTAGTGAAAAGCTCCTCTCGGATCGCTATTCGCCCTAGAATGCTTCTAACGGGCTCTCGCAACTTATTAGGGCACTCCAATGTTTATGACAGGTCTAACCCTCACCAGGCTTTCGATCTTAGGTCGGGGTTTACCATACGAGTAATTAGCTACGTCGACTTAACTAATTAAACACAAATAAATGTCATAATTAACAACAGAGACAAACTACCAACAACGGATCTAACCTAAACGAACATCGTCACATTATCATTGGATCACATATATCCTAGTCAAGAGGATTAGCTACGCATAATATAGGGAACGATTGAGATAGAATAATTAATGGAGAGGGAGTACATGATCGCGATAATAAAAATTGCAATATAAAACAATGGAAAAGCAAGTAGTAAAGAAATGAGAATAAAATAAACAAAGCAATTTAAATTACCGAATGTAAATGGCAAAGCAGAATTCTTGAAGGCTAGGAAATGCTACGAAATATTACTGATTACAAGTTTCTTAGAGTATAAATAGATAAAAGATAAAAGTTTTTAAACTGAAGATTAAAGTAAAAAGTAGTCCAAAGAAAACTCCAAAATCTGCTTAAAAACGAAAATGATCTGCTCTTCATCCGACGACCTAATGGGCTTAGGTTAAATTTGGGCTTCGGAAAAGAAACTGGTCGATTGACCTGGGAACTGGTCGATCGACTTTCCTATCGACCAAAAGTGGTCGATCGACTAAAGGAGCAGTCGATCGACTTACTTGTCGACTAGAAATGGTCGATCGACTGGAGTTGGCCTTGACTTAGACGGTTGACTTCAAAAACACGCTTCCTTGACTTGATACAAAGGGTGGTTCACTTCTCCTGACCTTCTAAATGCAACCTTGAGGACAATATTCGGCTCCGAGTACATACTTCCGAGTATATTCCTGCAATTAATACAAGAAGGCTCAAAGTAGGCAATTCGGGGCTAAAAGTAGTAAGGTGTTAGCAAGAGAGCATAAAAATGCATTCAAAAGAAGTCTAAAAGGACTATAGAAATGGCATGCATCAATGTATATACAAACCATAATTTGCGTTTTTATAATTCTTATGTATTGTGTACATTAATATATATGTTAAATTGTGTTGTTTACGGTCCAAAATTTACAACATGTACGAGGATGATATAATAGATGACCAACGATAATCAAAGAATAGGTATAAGTATAATGTTTTAATTAGTTAATTAAAGTACTAGGACTTCGTTTATATAGCTAGTAACATGGAAACCTGCAACAACTACTTCACGTTCGTATTGGTAAACCCTTGAAGAAATGAGAAGAAAAGGATACCATACAAATCACGTGTATATATCAGGTGAATAACCTCTCCGATACACCAAATTGACAAATTCAGAGTCATAAAGACATAGTTTTAATACATAAATAATTTCCAGGCGACTTTCAATATAATAATGTCTTTTGAATGAAATAAAATTAGCTGTCATAAATTACTAGGGTTTTGTTTTTATAAAAGCTACGTTACTTATTAAAAGAGGTAAAACGTTGAAGTCGTAACAAATTACTAGGGTTTTGTTTTATTAAAGTACTAGTTTTTGAACCCGTGTGCTGCACGGGTGGTGGCAAAAACTATTACTAAAAGTTAAATTTGCGTTCTATTTAGATTTAGTAAATTACTAAATTATACTCCCTCCGATGCAGACAAAAGGTAACGGTTGCTTTATGGCACTATTCATGGTCGCAGGAAATCTCTGATATTACCGTTAATCCATAAGACAAAATATAGTCATGTGGGATATTGTTAAATTTATTGTCATGAATGCTATAAGAATATCAATTTTTTTATACTTTTTAATAATGTGTAACTCAAGATATTTACGTTGCAAAATGTGTCTCGACAACTGTGTTAAAGAACCTGTTACCTTTTGTCTAGATCGGAGGGAGTAGTAAATATTGAAATCAACGCAAAACATACAATCTTAAACCAAAATTTATGATTTAGAGAAAATTTTAAGCAAAATATTTTCTTCATTAACACAACAATCATTATAGAATCTAACAAATCACAATGGCTAACATTCACAAGTAAATATTTATCCCTTTGTTAACCTTAATTTTTATAAAATCAACTACAAATATATTATAAGGATCAAAGTCTTCCTTAAACAAGTAATATTTAGTTAACTGTTTAGCCCAAAAATTCACATCTCGCTATTGGGCCCAAAGATAAATAAGAGGCATAAGCAGCCCACCACAGGAGCAGACCAGACGCAGAAAAGAATTGTTGGAGTAGGGGAATGGGTCAAAACCCTAAAAGGATATCTCCCTATATTCCCTCCTACATTCCAGCACCAGAGCAGAATCAGTTGAGCAACAATCCACAGCTATAAAAGAAAAACTAGGGCATTCTCTTATTCATTCATGCATACGTTGTAACCTAGCTACTTACGCAGACACTTGTAATCCGTCTCAAACAGCGAATATCTTCGATCATAGTAAAAATATTGGTGGGATTCCGTTCCCCCCGCGGTTGTTTCCCTCATTGGATTTTTCCGCGTCACCAAAAACCTCTTGTGTCACTCTTTATTTCTCTCGTTCTCTATATTTGCTTTCTACGTAAAATCCGAATATTGGTTGGTACTTTGACCCGCATCACAAAAACATGACCCGGTAGAAATTTTACCAAAACAATTTGGCGCCCACCGTGGGGCATAGTGCGCATTCCAATATTTAAAATCGTTATCTCGCCACAACAAGCACGTCTGGAACCAAAGCTAACCCTTCCAGTTCTCAAAGCATGCCAGCCCAGTCCAGTGGGACCAACCCTACTGTTTCCGTTGGTCTCACAAGACCACCCCTGGTCGTAAGTCAGACCACAGCCTCAAGGGTTGTCGCTCCATCCAGCAAACCTCCTCAGATTCCAAGATCACCCCCTGTGTCTGCTTCCCCAAGGCAGAGCAGAGAAAGCAGCCCCAGCAGAAGTGGAGAAGCCCAGATACCTGGAGTAGGCCAGCAGCCGCAGGTTCCTAGCCCAGATCCGATGCAGATGGTGGTCTAGGGAATGAGTGCTCTGAAGAAAGCCATAGAGGGCCTGAAGAAGGACAATCTGAACCTGAAAGAGCAGATCGCCGCAGTCGCGCGACCAGAGCAGTCGTTCAGAATGTTACAACCAGGGCCTGGACAGACCTTCAATCCCTTCTGGAGGGGAGGGCTGAACCGGCCAATTCCTCAGGAGATCGTCACCAGGCTGGACCTAGGTGTAATCACTCCGAGCAGTGGCCCAGAAATACTGGATCTGGACTCATCTGTGTCCAGAGCACCGCAGTCCAGTCCAGCTCAGCGTGCAGGTAATCCTACACCTTGTTTTCCCCCTGGGACTAATCCTTTGACTTTTTCAGGTACACCTCCGCAGCCCACACTCGGGTGGACGCCAGAGATCCCCGCAAGGCCAGAACCGGTGAGCCAGTCCAGCGCTGGAGGCTGGGCAGGAGGAGCACCTGTACAGACGGCAGTTGGTTGGCATACAGGCCCAGGTTTCAGTCCATCTGTAGCAGCCAACCAGTCAGCCGCAGGCCCCTGGGGAGGAGCTCCTCCAGGCTTCTTCCCTCCGCCTGTTAACCCAACCCCAGGTCCTTGGTGAAGAGCCCCTTCAGGCTTCTTCCCTCCGCCAGTCAATCCATTCCCTGGAGCAGGCAGTCTCTCAGACCAACGCTACCAGGAGTTGAAAGACATGATCACCAAGATACCTGGTATGCCAAGGCCCATGGAGAAAGCTTCCCATGACAGTTATGCAGATTCACCCTTCATTGACAATATTGCCCTGATCAATGTGCCTAAGGGGTTTGTGCCACCAACCATGACATTATACGATGGTACGGCCGACCCCCTGGACCACATCAATCAATATAAGCAGAAAATGATGGTGGTGACCGCAACCGGAGCACTTAAGGAGGCCTGTATGTGCAAGGGATTCGGATCAACCCTGTCCAGAGCAGCCCTGCACTGGTTCGTGGGATTACCCAATCGCAGCATCTCCTCCTTTGCAGATCTGGTTAATGCTTTTAATCAGCAGTTTGCTAGCAGCATGAAACCAGAAAAGCAGACCAGCGATCTATACAGAATTATTCAAGGATTCGAGGAAACAACTCGAGATTACCTCACCAGATTCAACAAAGAGAAAGTTGCAATCCCACATTGTGATGTACCCACTGCCATCGAAGCCTTCCGCAGAGGGCTACATCACGATTCAGACCTGTACAAGCAGTTGACAATGCACCCATGCACTGCCTTTGCTGATGTACAGGCCCAGGCAGTTGCAGCCATGAGGCTGGAAGAAGATGTTGCCTCCAGAAGAAGTACCTATGACACAGAACCTGTGTCTAAGAAAGCACCAGTAGAAAAAAGGAATGAAAGATCAAAGCCCTACAGCAAGCCAGTAAGCAAAGTATCTGAGAGCACCAGTGGTAAAAACGATGCAGATCCACCTCCGAAGGTCAGCGAGTATGGCTTTACCACTGGGATGGCCGGCTTGCCGAAGGCCTTGAAAGAACTCAAGGGAGTCAGATGGCCAAAGAAGAAAGAGGAGCGACCCAATGACCGCCGTGATGCAAGCAAGAAATGTGAATTCCACGATGACATAGGTCATACTACGGATGAATGTTATACCCTCGGGAAGGAGGTCTGATTCCAGTATGACCGAGGCAACTTGGACCATCTGCTCCCGGAGAAGTCCACAGAGTCAATGCAGCCAGCCAGGTGCAGCCCTCACCAGCTCCTCCTTGCAATAGAATCGTCAATGTCGTCACTGGAGGATCAGAGCTGTGTGGGCTCACCTACTCAGCAGCCAAAAGACGTGTAACTACTACATTTTGATTCTATAGCAGCACTCCACTATTGTTGCATAATGTCATATAAGTGTTGCAATAGAGTTTATGCAACACTTAATGAAGTGCTGTATAAAGTCTCGTTGCATTAGCTCATTGCAACACTTTATGCAACACTTTTTGAACTATTGCAACACTTTTATAAAGTGTTACATATGTTACTTTTATGCAACACTTTTTTCAAATGCAATGGCAACATTTTTATTTTCTAATGCAACACTTCTTGTGAAAAATTAGCAACACTTTTCGTAGACAAATGCAATACTTTTTATATTAAAACGCAACACTTATATCGAACAAATGCGACATTTTTATTTTGAGAACGCAACACTAGTTACGTCCAAAATCAACACTCACTTAATTATAGTAAACAAACGCAACACTAGTTCATCCAAACATAATAGAGAATTGCAATTCTTAATAATCGTGTATTATTGCATATCATTCAAAAATTACAATAGAATTATTCAATCTCAAAAATGAATGTCAATTACATTTCCAAAAAGGATTAAAAATAGAACTTCGCAAATGTTCAAGTACAAAAAATGTACCAAATGTTTAAAATAGAACAAACGATTTAACGATTATTATTAAATAAAAGTCTTCATGTCGTTGTAGTACTCCATTATCCCACGAGATATTGATGCAAGTTGCCATCCGAACAAAAAATCATCCGATAACATGCATAATAGTAATGCCTCAAATGCAACCTGTTTTGCAAAGCATAAAATCAGTAGCATTATTCTTGATGAAAGGTAATTAAGTAGTGTATATTATCAAAACAAAAGTCAAAAATCTGCCCATCACAATTGAAGTTGTTAGAAGCTACGTATAGTGCACTACTGCCTTTAGCAACAAACGTCAAAAATCTGCCCACAACACTATACAATAGCTCATGCGCATACAGAAGCTACTGCACGTACTACTGCCTTTAGCAACAATTGCCCATCTCTGCCAAAGACAAAAATGTGACATACACTATGAATGCAGACCTTAAAGAAATCTGCCTTATTTCTAGACTAAATGCAGGAGTACAAATCTGATGAACAGACCCCTGCACAAATCTGCACTAGCATAATACACAATATTTTCCTCAATAGCATGTAATCAATTATCCTCAATAACTCCTCAGTCTCATCAGCATGACTTACGGGTGAAAAGTGAAAAAAATTGAGAATGAGCAATGAAGAAGATATATACCTCAAGATAAGTACTCCTTGACAACTTCTGGAGGTAGTCTTTCTAAAAACTTTGTGAGTATTTGGTCTCTGATTAAGTCTCTTTGATTTTCAATATTTTTCTCCATGCTTTCTAACTCAGCTTTTCTCTTGAGATATTGCTCATCCTGTTCTTTGTTTCGTCTGCTCAATTCGTAATCCATGTCTTTTCGCAAATCTTCACGTAGACTAGTTTTCAAAGAATCCAAAATATCGTCTGGAACCACATAAGACGTTTGTGTACCATTCACCTCCTTTAATTTTTTATTTGACACACCCCTGCCAAATAATCTACGCCGACCGTCATATTCCTTGCCCATGACACCCAAAAATGGTTCTGTTAGGCATTCCCATCATCAGGTACATAAGTCTTCATTTCAGTCTATAAATAGACAGTCACGAGTAAAAAAAAATCACAAAGCATCAGAATAACTATAAACATAGCAGAATTGCTTTACTTACTATCTTTCTTTCTGTATCGTCATACGCGTCTTTGTACTTGTTTCCTGGTTTTCTTGCACGAGTATGCTCACACAATTGAGAAAGAGTAGGGGGCTCGTGGTCTGGATTTCCATTTGTCTGTAAAATGATTAAGAATTTAATTTATTCTTCAGTGAATATCTATTTCCTATGTTTTATATAACTGATGCGTCAGCCAGTAAAATTAAATTACCAGTTCCTCTCGTATACGTGCGAAACTTTTTGGGCCAGCGGTGTGCATATTCCTCTGAGCCAACCGACGATCGCGGTTACGACAGCATCGTCTCTGCACATTAAAGCAACGCATACAAATGAAATACTTCATAAGATATTGGGGGTAATGTCATACTTTATAAGATAGAAACTTCTGAATTTCTGATGTAACTGTTACTACTGCCTTTCATTAACTTATGGGTTGGATCAATGTTTAATTACGGTGTTGGATGAAGATTAAGTGTGGATCACTTCTTTTCTTCACTAAGAGTTTGCTACAAGCAGCTCTATGTACGGTGTTAGATGGAGATTAAGTACTGTTAGTATTTGATTTTGACTACAAGCAGCTCTATGTTTTTGCCAACTTCAGCAACTTTTGATCTCATGCTCCCTGCATTAAACACGTTATAAATACAACACTAGCAGTCTTTTTGAATTGCTAGTCTTTTGAATAAGCTTTCAGATTTTAGGTCTATTAGGAAATAAGAGTTCAGATCTCTACTGAATGTGAGCAGTGATGGTCTGACAGAGAAGTGCTAGGTCGTGTCTGTTGCAGCAGCGTGCGTATAGTTGCAGCGTGCGTGTCTGTTGCAGCAGTGACTGGTTGCAGCAGTGATGGTCTGACAGAGAAGTGCTAGTGTGTCTGGTCTGTAGGATTGTGCACTTAATGATCATAGAGAAGTGCTAGTGTGTCTGGTCTGTTGCAGCAGTGACTGGTTGGAGGGGGTCTTTCTTCAAATTTTCCATTAAAAGACTTCTTATCACGGCGCAAAGGATTATTAGCGTCTAAAAATCTACGACCACCCATATAGCACATTGTTTTGCTATGCTTCAAATATAAGGAATCAGTCTCATGGTTACAACTTGGACATGCAAACTTCCCTTTTGTTTTCCATCCGGATAACATTGAATTCCCCGGAAAATCACTAATTGTCCATGTTAAAGGAGCATGTAACTTAAATGTTTCATTCCTAAATTTGTCATATGTATCAAGCCCTACATTCCATAAATCTTTTAATTCCTCAATTAAAGGCTGTAAGTATACGTCAATGTTATTCCCAGGACCCTCAGGACCAGGAATGAGTAGTGATAGCATAAAATATTCAGGTTTCATGAACATCCAAGGTGGCAAGTTGTAATTGACCAACACAACGGGCCATGTACTGTGACATACACTCATAGTTCGGAATGGATTAAACCCATCAGATGCCAATCCTAACCTTATATTTCTAGGATCACTAACAAAGTTAGGGTATAGAGAATCAAAGTCCTTCCACGCTGACCCGTCCGCAGGGTGTCTTAGATACCCATCTTTCGGACGTTTATCAGCATGCCATGTCATAGCTTCTGCAATTTCTGAATTCATATAAACTCTTTGCAACCTTGGTGGCAGTGGAAAATGCCATAATACCTTTGCAGGTATTTGACGACTATTCTTAGTGTTTGAAGTCTTATTAGATGAATTCTCTTCGCATTTTTTCCACTTAGAGGCATGACATTTAAAACACTCTTCAGCATTTTCAAACTCTTTCCAAAATAGCATACAATCATTAGGACACGCACATATTTTTTTGTAATCAAGACCCAAATCCTTCACAATATTCTTAGCTTTTGTGTAGTTGACCGGAATTTTGGCCTCTGGAACCATGTCTCTTAACAATTGAAGGAGTTCATTGAATGTCACATTACTAATTCCATGAAGTGTCTTGTACAAAAAAAGTCGAATAATAAAAGACAATTTTGAAAAATTCTTACAGCCCGGGAATAATTCTTGTTGACCCTCTTCAACCAACTTATAAAACTTTTTAGCTTCATCATTAGGACCATTTTGTACGTTAGTGGGACCTTCACAACAACTTCTAAATCTGTCCTCTAACAATGTGTCGGTATTGTCATTGAAAATTGGTTCTTCATCAAGGGTTTTAACTATGGGTTCAGTTGATAAAGTATCCTCTCCATGAAAGGTCCAAACATGATAATTCTCAACATAACCAAATCCTTTTAAATGATCATACACCTCATGTCTTCGTAACCAATAACCGTTTGCACACCTCTTACATGGACATCTTATTTGACTCCCATGAACACCCTTAGAAAATGACACATTAAGGAACTCAATGACTCCATTTTCAAACTCAGGCAAACGTCTAGCAATATACATCCAACTTCTATCATTCTTCATCCTCTGAATTCTGGATTAAATAAGCACAAGTTAATATATACTAAAGCATGTAATGTTATATGTTATGTTCTTTTTGAAAGCAGAAATTGAGCTATAAGAAGCTAGTTATCTAACAGTAGGACTGCATTTGTATCTCTTTTTGGTTCTATGATATATATAATTTCTACATTTTATTAAAAAAAAAATATTATTTTCTACTACCAAACTTTAATTAAGGTATTTGTCCAATTTCTACTATCAAACTTCACCCCCTCCCTATTGCTGAAAGCTTTTGGAGCCATTCACGGATTGTTACCACACCAAGCTACCGCAGCGGAAGAAGCTGATCTGCCCAAATAGAACGGCCAGCCCCTAGCCCCACTGTACCAGAACCTCTGCAGCTAATACATCAACATCTGAACAGTAGTCTAGCTGCTCTTTATTAAAGCTCTTCAGTCTTAATGCTTTGGATTTTCTTTAAAAGACGCGTAATTCATCTATCTCCTTTCAATCAAAAAAGGCAAAAACCAAGATTGTTGTGAGGTCCAATCATTGGCGAGGTTTAATTCAAAGCATTTTCTTTTAGCGACACTTACGAATAGTAGCAAGTTCCTGAAAGTAGGTTCATAACCCATTAAGGAAGGAAATCCCTTTTTTTTATTTGCCTTAAACGTGAGCCTCTGGGTTGAAAACAAGATTGCCACTACTTCTCTGCAGCTAATCCAGTAGCATCAGGAGACTGCTACTCAGCCCCACAAACAGTAGCAAGTTCCTGCAACACGTATTCACGCACAGGCAATGCCTGAACACGCATTACAGTCTACAACCTACTGTCTGCGAACTACCATAGCAGACCCATGCTGCCAGCTACTACTCATTCCAGCAATCCTACTTGTGTCGTCTTATTTATTCATTACGGATAGGCATTACGTGCATCAGACCACTCGTATTCACACTGCACTGTTACGCAGTACTCAGACCAACAGTCCGTCTGCACATTCAGAATACCTATCCCAGCATCAAAATTCTACCACTCGCATTACGCTTTGCAGGCACAATGCGCTCAATGCTCTGCGCAGCCTTGAACCTTTTAGAATGTTAGTAATACCAATTTATCAGTTTGCTTAAACGTCACTTGCTACTGTTTCTAGTTGTTCTAGTTTCTAACGATATCAAGCCTCAAACTTAGAATCTACACCACACTAAACTGCCTAAAGGTTGAATCTTTACATCACAAATTTGGCCAAATAATACAACCGCTGAAGCCTGAAACTCGACATCAGAATTATACAAAAGAGAACAGGGTTCTCTACGGGTTACTTGTCTACTTACATATGGACATATGGTCTGACCTACTAAAGAATAATACTTCACAAATTCTAGAAAACCTCAAGGTTGAATCTTTACATAACAGTCCTACATTACTAATGTTAATTATGTGAGCAACAATTGTCACAATACGAATAGATGAAACAACAATTGAATTGAAATAATAAAAACATTGTCACAATACGAATATGATTATATGCAGGGACGAATAGATGAAAAAACAATTGAATTGAGATAATAACAAAATAATAACAATAATTGAAATTGAAATATCATACCTATCATAAATCCCAATCAATTATACTGAATATGAATTTCGCCGGTTGAGTAAGAATCAAACGCGTGAATCGTGTTGGTAAAATGCTCCGCTGATTGAGTTTTTTTGAGTTTTTTTTCTGGGAATTGAATTATGATGAAGGACACGATGAAGATGGAGTACTGTAGAGTATGTTATTAATTAATTAATCGCGTGTAGTGAATATTAGCTAGGGTTAATTAGACATTAGGCGCCTAATTACGTTTTACCCAAAATTTCATTCTTGCGCCTAATTAGTTTTTACCCAAATTTCAATTTGTTTTTTTTTAATTGAAAATTTTAATAAGCGCTTAAACAAAATTAATTGGAAAATTTTATGTATGGGACGAAAGTGTTGCACAAGTGTTGCTAGAAAATGCAACAATTGTATAGGAATGTTGCAATTAAAGTAATATATTGCAACACTTACCTTAAAGTGATGCATTATGTAGGTAATAAGCAACATTTTTAAATAAAGCGTTGCATAATTAAGTAAAAATTGCAACACAACCCGTAAGTGTTGCACACGAAATGTTGCATTAGGTCTCTTTTTGTAGTAGTGGGGAGACAAGCCAGAATCATCATGCAGAATAGCAAGGCAGGACCTCCCAGCAGTGACCTTTGATGAAACAGATGCAGAAGCTGTACCAGAGCAGCACCATGATGCCCTGATTATCACACTAAACATCGGGAATTGTGAGGTTAGGAAAGTCATGGTAGACACAGGCAGCTCCGTCAACCAGCTAATGCTGGACGCACTAAAGAGCATGGGATTTGACGAGAAGGACCTGACAAAGAAAGCTATTCCCCTGGTCGGATTCAGTGGAGAAACCGCGCATACTCTGGGGGAAATCACCATCCCCACCTACGCCGGAGGGCTGAACAAACAGGTAAGGTACTTAGTTATTGATGGTCCATCTACTTACAATGTTATTCTTGGCAGGCCCTGGATCCACGAAATGCGAGCAATCCCGTCAATGTATCACCAGTGCCTGAAATTTCCTACACCATGGGGAGTCCAGGAGATACGGGGAGACCAGGAGGAGGCCAAGTGAAGAGTCTATTGATATAATATACTCAAGAAGGGGGGGGTTGAATTGAGTATGCCTTCTTTTTAAAATATTCTTCGATGTGTATGAGTTTGTATGATGATCGTTGAGTAGAGCAAGTAATAAAGAGAGACACGATATTTTTGAAGTGGTTCAGTCTCACACTCTGAGACCTACGTCCACTATTCTCGATTAATAAAATTAGTACCAACTCTGGATTACAATTTTATCAACCCTACTCGTGCGACTTTGATGTTAGTCACAACTCAATCTAGATACCGTTAAATATCTAGTTTCGACAAATACCGTTAAATATTTGTCTTACAACGAGTACCGCTAAATACTCGTTCTATCTTACGTTAATAACATAAAGTCTTCAATGTTTTCTTGGTGTCACAATCTTGAATGAATAAGATCAATGCTTGAGCACTTGAATCTTGAATCGGATATGACAATGATAAGCTCGAACTTGAAGAATATGAACGGCGGTTTTTCTCTCTCGATTTGCGTGTATATTATGTGTGTATGTCGTATCGTTTAATGTGTCATGGTAGTCTATTTATATAAAATATGTATCTAGGTAATTCAAACCCTAGATGATTTAGGAATATTACTTAAACTAGAATACTAGTCTTTTAGTAATACTACCTTAAATCTAATCTTAATATCTTTAGGAAAGATTTAATAATATACTATATGTATTATATAAGGAATTAATTTCCTAATTCATATTTAGGAAAGATCTTTATATAATAAACAATTAGTATCCTTATTAAATCAACTTCCTAAACCATGTCAAAGATAATAAAATATATTACCATAATATAATCTTAGTTTGTTTAGGATACTAAATAAATACATAATATTTATTTAAGTAAATCCTATACGATTTATGGTAATGTGGCATATCACACGATTTCCAAAATCGAAACAAACTTTATCTAGATTATATATTTTTGACAAATAAAATCATATAAAAAATCTTTAGTTTATTTTAGTAATAAATAATTATCTCATAAGACAATTATTTATTTCCTATTTAACTAAGAGATATTTTATATAATCCTATTAAGATTAACAATTCCATATTTAATTAGAATACCATTCAAACACTAATACCACACGACACAAATTAGGAAACAAACGTTTCAACTAAAACACACATAAATCTTGATCATTTCTTCATGATGTAGAGTTATAGCTACGAGCTATAACTTGAATCCATCTTGTACTAAAGTTATAGTTGACGAATATAACTTTAGTTCATTATGCGCACTTGTGATCTTTTATCAATCTTCGACTTAGTCAATTCATTGACTAATAAGCTTGAATCTTTTATACTTGATTGATTAGATCTTCTTACTAATGTTCTGTACACTTAGCACACGATTATACATACGAGTATATAATATATAAATATCTAGACTTGTCATTATCAAAACATAAACATATATACTATATATATATTTGAATATATGGTTCAACAAATTCCCCCTTTTTGATGATGGCAAGTCTCTCTTAGATTTCGTGTCTAAGTGTATGTTCCCCCTCAATATAATAAGGGTCATTCATAGCAAAGAGTCACTTAGGGTTTCTATCTTCTATCTAACCCATATCCTTTAAGGACCCTAAGAGACAATGAATTACTACAAGGAGCAAGCTTAGGCAAATTCTAATCTAAGTCGCATATTTCCCCCTCTTGACATCATCGAAAAGATGAGAACAAAGACATGAAACGACTAGAATAATATACGTACGAAGCATAAGTAAGCATATAAACGAGTCGAAATACTATGAACATAGAAAATATCACATAACCACATACGGAATGTTAAAAATATACACAATCAATCCAAAATACTAAGCCAATGGGCCGAATGAAGAAGTAATAGTGTTGTAAAGAAAATTGGGCCGGCTAGTGGAATTGGATAACTGGGCCTGCAAAAGATATTAATAAGTTGGGCCATGGTAAGATTAGTAAATCCGAGAGAAGGCAAAACAAAACGGTAAGGCCTCGGATTCCTTAATGGGCTAGGTTAGGGATTGGGCCACAAGACAAAAGAGTTTAAAAGTCCACCACCGGACTTAGAACAAAATAACAACAATCCAACCAAATTTCGAACAATCAGAGACGGAGAGGATTGATCACGAACGAGAGCTTGAACCCGGATTCTTTGCATAGGGATTCACATAATCGGGTCGGGTACGATACTCAAGTGACTCCAGCCTGTCCAAACAACTTGATACGTTTCTCCCTTGAGCATTGAGTGAAATTTCAAAGTTGAGCACTTTGAGGGATAGTGCTTTGACGGCCTCGAGTGCTTGAGATGCGTCTTCCCTTAGTAACCCATGATCCCTAACCATGGCTCCTCCCTGAGTCGTAATGAAGGAAAGTCGATCACTAATGCTGAGCAATTCCGAGCACACAACTGACACCTCTGAACCAATTTTAACTAAGTGTTTATCAACCTTGTTCATCCATTCGTGAACATCATCCTCAAAATCACGTCCTCTCTTCTTACCATTACTCCCTGCCTCACCAGAACACTTCTGCCCTTCACACAAATCAATGACCTTATCCATTTTTGCCTCAAGATTGGCAAAGAGAGGGGATGGAGTCGAAGCAGCTTCCTGACCAACAGCCTTACCAAACGAAAGATCGGTACCATCAAAGAAAATACCCATTAACTTCAACAAACGATCACCCATAGCATCTTTTGACTTAATTCCGAAACTAGCATTATCAACAACACCCTTTTTAAGCATTAATTCGGATACCCACATTCCATATGGGATGTCGATTGTAGAGCAAAATTTCTCTTTAACAAGAACATTTGAAACTTGACAGATTTTATGGCAAATAAGAGATGCCAAATCAACTTTCTGTCCCTCCAACCAGCTATACAATACTATGGCCTCAACACTAGCAAGTTTATCCCGACCACCCCGACGAGGTAATACAGTATTCCATAAAAAGTTCAAGAAGAACTTCAATTTTGGGTTAAAATTGACAGTGAGCAGTGGAGAAACCTCAGTAGCATCGTCATCGAAATATTTTTTAATCACCAATTTTTGATCTTTAGTAACTACACTCCATTCCTTTCTTGGGTCAAGAACTAACCCGTCTTGATCAAGCTTAAAGATTTCACAAATATCCGACTTAGTTACAACAACGTCTTGACCATTCACAACACCCTTAATACCATCATCACAAGGTTTAACAGAAGCAAAGAATTGAACCAACTCTATAGGAAACAACAAACCCGAGAATTCACTTATATATTCCCATCCTTGATACGTGAGAAAATCTTTAAAGAAACGCAAAGATTTTGACCCACTGACCCACGATTTAGGATAAAACCGACCCGCATGAATGGCGTAAGGTAAAACTCGATCAATTAACGTACCTTCTTGTTTGGTCATACGCACTTTCTCAAGACCCTCCCTAGTAGCTTCGATTGAATATTCGGAAAACAGGGGACGCGAATGTCGAGAGGGAGAACTCATTTCATGCATGTCATCAGGAATGGAAGGAGATGAGCGGTTGAGTTTTCGTCGTTTGCCTTTGTCAGATGGTGGTGCGGCGGTGGCTATCGGTGTTGGAGATGGTGGGGGTGACGAAGTCGGTGAAGGGGGTGAAGGCTTCTTTTGTTGAGATCGGGTTTGCACGAGATGGAGGCATTTTTGGTTGGAATGGTGGTGTTGGGTTTTGATTTGGTGGTTTTTGTGATGGAGGTTTACGGAGGTTTTACGGAGGTTTGGATTTTTTAGGAGTTTTATGGAGTTTTGGGTGGAAGACGGTAATAGTGGAGTAAAGGGGGTTAAATGTGGTAAGTGTAAGGTAATAATAGTGGAGGGTAAGAGGTCAAAGGCTAGGACTAGGGTAGGGGTACGTGGCAAGAGGTTGTGGGGCTGGTTTGAGAGGTACATTGCACATGATGGTGAGAACACACGGTTTGTGTGTTAAATAAGGGAAGTAATTTTTTGTTTTTATAATATTTGCTTATTATTATTTTGTATATATATTGTACTGTGTATTTGTAGGATAATTATAATATGTGTCGTAATATTATTGTGAGATCGATTGTGCACACATTCATATGTAAATCATATAATATAACTATAATCACAAAATTTAACATCAAATATATACATACACATGCAGCGGAGTATACGGACACAGTCATATAATCTCATCTGAACCGTAGTCAATCATTGGGATATTTCTTGCTTTTAAGATTTGATTAGGTGCCACCGATTAAACCAATTTCCAATCGCAAAGTCTCAAAGCGTTCTCTAGCCAATGGTTTAGTGAAGATATCTACCCACTGTTTTTCCGTACTACAAAATTCCAATTTTATATTTTTCTTTTCAACATGGTCTCGTAGAAAGTGGTGTCTAATTTCAATATGTTTGGTCCTCGAGTGCTGGGCTGGGTTTTTAGATATAATTATAGCACTCGTATTATCACATAATATAGGCACACATCCAACATCAACACCATAATCATGTAATTGTTGCTTTAACCATAAAAGTTGAGAACATACCAGTGCGGCTGCAATATATTCTGCTTCAGCAGTTGAGAGAGCGACAGAATTTTGTTTCTTGGATCCCCAAGATATAATACAAGGACCTACAAAGGTAGCTCCGGAGGTACTTTTTCTGTCTA
Source organism: Silene conica (assembly GCA_029255685.2). NCBI lineage: Eukaryota > Viridiplantae > Streptophyta > Magnoliopsida > Caryophyllales > Caryophyllaceae > Silene > Silene conica. The sequence goes on along the minus strand of CM055317.2, from coordinate 29,667,429 downwards.
AAGAACATCCTGCATAATCCGCATCTGAATATCCTACTAGGTTAAAGTTACAGTCCATAGGATACCATAGATATAATTTTGAGGTTCCGATTAGGTATCTTAAAATTCTCTTAACTGCAATCATGTGTGATTCTTTTGGTGCAGATTGGAATCTCGCACAAACACAGACACTAAACATTATATCTGGACGACTTGCTGTAAGATAAAGAAGTGAGCCAATCATACCTCTGTAAGTTGTTTCATCTACAGACTTACCATCTTCGTCTTTGGTTAACTTCTTATCTGTGACCATTGGAGTAGGCATTGCATGAGAGGTTTCCATTCCAAGTTTCTTTAGTAACTCCTTGACGTATTTTTGTTGATGAACCTTGATTCCTTCTTCAGTTTGTTGTATTTGAAGTCCAAGGAAGAACTTTAGTTCTCCCATCATACTCATCTCGAACTCAGAAGTCATCAACTCAGAGAAGTACTTGCACAACTTTTTATTAGTTGAGCCAAAAATAATATCGTCAACATAGATCTGAACGATTAGTAGATCTGAGTTTTCACTTTTAAGAAATAGGGTTTTATCCACAGACCCTCTCTTGAATCCACTCTCCAATAGGAATTTTGATAATTTATCGTACCATGCCCTAGGTGCTTGTTTCAGACCATATAGTGCTTTGTCCAATTTGAATACATGATCCTTGAGTTTGCTGTCAGGAAATCCAGGAGGTTGTTCAACAAATACTTCCTCTTGGAGATAGCCATTAAGAAATGCAGTCTTAACATCCATCTGAAAAAGCTTCATTCCCTTGTGTGCTGCAAATGCAATGAGTAGTCTTATTGCCTCAAGACGAGCAACAGGAGCAAAGGTTTCATCATAATCGATCCCTTCCTGTTGGTTGTATCCTTGAACCACTAGTCTGGCCTTATTTCGCACAATAACTCCAGTGTCATCCAATTTGTTTCTGAATACCCATCTAGTTCCAATGACAGTTCTGTCCTTAGGTCGAGGAATAAGATGCCAAACTTTGTTTCTTTCAAATTGCTGGAGTTCTTCTTGCATGGCCACTATCCAGTCTGGTTCTGCGAGAGCTTCCTTGATATTTGAAGGTTCAATGGTGGAGAGAAAGGAGTAGAATGAGCAAAAGTTATTTAAGCTCCTTCGAGTTTGAACTCCATCTGTCAGGCTTCCTATGACATTGTCCAAAGGATGAGAGCCTTTATATCTCCAGTTTCTTGATTGATCATTTGCATTCCCTGAACTTGACTCGGGATTTTGACTTGTTCCCCCTGAATCCAAACCTGGGTTTATAGTAGGGTCAGGTATAACTCTGGCCTCTTCCCTTTGGTTTTGATTCAAAGTTACAGCTTCATTAGCTGTAACTCTGGGTTCCGAGTCATTGGTTTGAGAGTTATATACAGTATCATCAACTGTAGTTTCATCTCTCGTACCATTTTCTCCCAAGTTGAGTTCATCATGCATTCCTTGAGGTTCTCCTTCTTCAATTTCCATTTCAGGGGGATCTTCCCTTGATAACCTGAAATCAGGTTCGTCTAGGTTTTCCTCTATATCCTGTAATGGCTTATCGAAGGCATTATTCTCATCAAAGATAACATGAATACTTTCCTCTATGCATAAAGTACGTTTGTTAAAAACTTTGTAGGCTTTACTATGATCTGAATATCCTATAAAGATTGCTTCATCACTTCTAGGGTCGAATTTGCTTAATCTGTTTTTACCATTGTTGTGAACAAAGCATTTACTACCAAAGCATCTTAAATGAGATATGTTTGGTTTACGACCTCGAAGAAGTTCATAAGGAGTCTTTTTAAGGATAGGTCTAATCATAGCACGGTTATGAATATAGCAAGCTGTACTAATAGCCTCAGCCCAAAAGTTTCTAGGTAGGCCACTACAAAGAAGCATTGTTCTAGCCATGTCTTCTAGGGTTCTGTTCATTCGTTCTACGACTCCATTTTGTTGTGGGGTTCTAGGGGCCGAGAAGTTATGTCCAACACCATTGGTTTTACAGAACTCAATAAAAGCATGATTGTCGAACTCAGTTCCATGATCAGTACGGATTGTTACTAGGTTTGATTTATATTTGTTTTGGACAAGTTTCATGAGACTAACAAATTCATCGAAAGTTTCGTCTTTAGAGTGAAGAAAGATTGGCCAAACAAATCTGGAGTAATCATCAACTAGAACGAAAACGTACCTGGAACCACCTCTGCTTCTTACCTTCATAGGGCCACATAGATCCATGTGTACTAGTTCAAGAGCTTGTTCTGTGCTTACCACTCTTTTAGGCTTAAAGGATGATCTGACGTGTTTACATCGTGCACATGTGTCACACATCTTTTCTTGGTCAAATTTGATCTTTGGAAGGCCTTCGACCAAGTCCCATCTTTTCAGCTTACTTAGAATAGGTGAGCTAATATGACCAAATCTTTTGTGCCATAGACATGGATCATCTAACGTAACTTTCATGCATGATAGAGAATCAGTAGGTACAACATTTAAATCAATCATATAAACATTTTTCATCCTGTGACCTTCAAGTATCACTTTACTGGTGCCTTCTAAGATTATACGACATATATCTGAATGAAAAACCACTTTATTTCCTTTGTCACATAATTGAGATATACTGATAAGATTGTGTTTGAGACCATTTACAAGGTATACATCATTTATAGCATGAGAGGATGAAATACCTATCTTACCAATTCCGATGATCTTTCCCTTTTTGTTATCACCGAATGTGACTTTACCTCCGTCAAAAGGTTTTAGGGTTTGGAATAGGTTTACGTCGCCTGTCATATGTCTTGAGCATCCACTGTCGAGATACCATAGGTTATTTTCCTTGGCGACAAACTGCACAAATAATTTTAAAGACAGGATTTAGGTACCCAAGCATACTTGGGTCCTTTGTTGTTAGTAATCACAAATACATCTTCCTTTTTAACCCAGACTTGTCTTACATAGGTCTTTCTATATCGGTAGTGGTTGGGTTTTGATGTTCTTGTGTAGGTTTTAGTTTGTACTCTTGGTGACCATTTTTTGTGTGATGTTTGAGGAGTCTGTTTGGTTCTGTTTTTCTTTTCTTCGTAGTCAAATGTCATGTCATAGAACCATCTGTGGTCAATGTTTCTTTCCTCAGTTTTGTCACTATCACTATCAGAGACAGAATTAGTGTCGCTTGGAATTCCTAAGGATTTAACAAACTTAACTCCGGTTTTAAAATCTTGTGCGTGTTTCACACAGTTTTCTCGGAGGTGTCCAGTATGGCCACAATAAGTGCATATTAAATACTCAGGAAGGTCGGCATATTTTCTTCTTCTAAAGTCTCTATCTGTTGGACTTTGTTTACACTTTGAGTGATCCCTTCTTCCATAACATTCGTGACCTAAACCCATCTTCATGTTGTTGTCGGATTGTTCAGTTAGGAAGTTTAGAACGTTAGTGCTTCCTTCCCATTTATCGTGAACTTTCCGAGCATGAAGAAGAAGGTCTTTCAAGGAGTCTATTTCTTTCTTACATTCACTATGGTCAGTGTTGCTAGACTCTTTTAGGTTTTGAATGTCTTTATGGAAGTCAGACACAATTTTGGCATGTTCTTCCTTGATTTTAGATATACTGAATTCTAGATCCATGATTTTGTTTTCGAGAATCTCAACTTCTTCTTGATGAGTCTCATCTTCGACCATAGTCGAAGATTCTGACTTAAGCCGTTCATTAACCTTTCTTAATTCTGAAGTTATAGCTTCATTAGCTATAACTTTAGATTGAAGCTCTTTAATGTTGAGTTTTAGTTTTGAGGTTATAGCTTCATTAGCTATAATTTTAGACTCAAGAACCTTTTTCTCAGACATAACTGTTTCCAACTTAGCATTTGCTTCAATGCTTATTTTGGATTGCAGTTTCTTAGCTTTGGCTTTCAGAAGTTGATTTTCCTCAGCAATATCGAGGATCTGCTCTTTCAAGTCATCTAACTCAAGATTTTGTTCATGACATTGGTCTAGGGTTTTCTCAAAATATTTAATTAGCATAGCCTTAGATAAGTTTTTAACTTGACTTTTGAGTTGAAGAAAATTTACCTCTTCGTCGTCGTCGTCTGAGTCTGATTCTCCAAGGAGACACATATTCGATGCGTCATCTTCATCATTGTCGCTTGAGATTAGATCTAGGCTGACGTTGCTTAGACATAGGTTTGCTACCTCTTCTTCTTCAGAGTCCTCGTCATCTTCAGATTCTAATTCTCCCCAGCATGACGCAAGCATTACTTTCTTAAACTCTGTTTTGGTCTTTTCTCTTTTTGACTTGTCTTTGATTTTGTCCCAACTTGGACAATCTTTGATCATATGGTCTTGTTGTCCACACTTGAAACATCCTCTTTTGAAGAATGTTTGTTTGGAGTCAGTTTTCTTTTTGTCGAACGTTTTGTTGTTCGAGTTTTTGTATCTACCTTTGAAAACTGCTTTCTTAAATCGTCTAGCGAATAGAACTGTTTCATCCTCAAGTTCTTCTTCGCTTACTTCGTTTGTGGAGGCTTGTAAAGCGACTCCCTTTCCCTTGGGATCATCATCGTTTTTATTTAGTATTATCTCGTGAGCCATTAAGGAACCAATCAATTCTTGGTAAGTGATTTTAGATAAATCACGTGCTTCCTCTATGGCCGTGACCTTAGGTTGCCACTTTTTGGTGAGACTCCTAAGAATCTTACGAATGATATCCTCAGAATCGATCTTTTTGCCAAGGTTCCGCAGTTCATTAATAATACAAGAAAATCGTGCAGACATGCTATCAATAGATTCATTCTTTTCCATATTGAAAAGTTCATATCTTTGAACGAGCAAGTCTATACGATGTTTCCTGACTGCGGATGTTCCTTCATAAGCAAGTTCGAGACTATCCCATATTTCCTTAGCGGAACTACAAGATGAGAATCTATCGAATTCTGAGGTTATCATACCGTTCTGTAGGAGGCTCATGGCCTTAGAGTTTTTCTCTGCAATTTTGTAGTCACTTTCCACATAATCGCTTTCCATTTTTTCGTAGGTTGTTCCATTTGCGGCGGCGACCAAGATCTTCTTTGGTCCAGTTTGGATGATCTTCCAACATTCCCAATCACAACCCTTGATGTAATGAGTCATCATATTTTTCCATAAACTATAGTTCTTGCCATCGAAGATAGGGCACTTGAGATGCTTGGAATCCATTGAAGAAAGAGTCTATAATATAGAATCAATAGAAGGATCAAAACTCACGCGGCTAGGCGATCAAGAGCACGAGGCTCTGATACCAATTGAAGAGTCTATTGATATAATATACTCAAGAAGGGGGGGGGGGTTGAATTGAGTATGCCTTCTTTTTAAAATCTTCTTCGATGTGTATGAGTTTGTATGATGATCGTTGAGTAGAGCAAGTAATAAAGAGAGACACGATATTTTTGAAGTGGTTCAGTCTCACACTCTGAGACCTACGTCCACTATTCTCGATTAATAAAATTAGTACCAACTCTGGATTACAATTTTATCAACCCTACTCGTGCGACTTTGATGTTAGTCACAACTCAATCTAGATACCGTTAAATATCTAGTTTCGACAAATACCGTTAAATATTTGTCTTACAATGAGTACCGCTAAATACTCGTTCTATCTTACGTTAATAAGATAAAGTCTTCAATGTTTTCTTGGTGTCACAATCTTGAATGAATAAGATCAATGCTTGAGCACTTGAATCTTGAATCGGATATGACAATGATAAGCTCGAACTTGAAGAATATGAACGGCGGTTTTTCTCTCTCGATTTGCGTGTATATTATGTGTGTATGTCGTATCGTTTAATGTGTCATGGTAGTCTATTTATATAAAATATGTATCTAGGTAATTCAAACCCTAGATGATTTAGGAATATTACTTAAACTAGAATACTAGTCTTTTAGTAATACTACCTTAAATCTAATCTTAATATCTTTAGGAAAGATTTAATAATATACTATATGTATTATATAAGGAATTAATTTCCTAATTCATATTTAGGAAAGATCTTTATATAATAAACAATTAGTATCCTTATTAAATCAACTTCCTAAACCATGTCAAAGATAATAAAATATATTACCATAATATAATCTTAGTTTGTTTAGGATACTAAATAAATACATAATATTTATTTAAGTAAATCCTATACGATTTATGGTAATGTGGCATATCACACGATTTCCAAAATCGAAACAAACTTTATCTAGAGTATATATTTTTGACAAATAAAATCATATAAAAAATCTTTAGTTTATTTTAGTAATAAATAATTATCTCATAAGACAATTATTTATTTCCTATTTAACTAAGAGATATTTTATATAATCCTATTAAGATTAACAATTCCATATTTAATTAGAATACCATTCAAACACTAATACCACACGACACAAATTAGGAAACAAACGTTTCAACTAAAACACACATAAATCTTGATCATTTCTTCATGATGTAGAGTTATAGCTACGAGCTATAACTTGAATCCATCTTGTACTAAAGTTATAGTTGACGAATATAACTTTAGTTCATTATGCGCACTTGTGATCTTTTATCAATCTTCGACTTAGTCAATTCATTGACTAATAAGCTTGAATATTTTATACTTGATTGATTAGATCTTCTTACTAATGTTCTGTACACTTAGCACACGATTATACATACGAGTATATAATATATAAATATCTAGACTTGTCATTATCAAAACATAAACATATATACTATATATATATTTGAATATATGGTTCAACACCAAGGATTGCTACAAAGTAGCTCTCAAAAGGACCACCAGACCACCAGCCGCCAGAGCATAGCTGTAACACCCCCATTTATTTAAGAGCCTTTAGCAAGACATTCTCAAATAAATAGGACTGTTACCATCCCGGAATATCCGAGGTAGTGAATAACAAGGTAAACAAACCAAAGGTAAATTATATAAATACTGATTAAATTTGAACTTGGTATTACAACAACTGTTCGAATTCCAAATCTGATAAAGTGAAAGTACAACTGACGATATCTAAATGTGATCTAACTCTAAGTAGGTCCATGCCATGTCTCTCTCCATGCCCAAGCTCCTAGTCCACATGCCACTGACCTGTAAAATCTACTCCCCATTCCGGATCATCGTAGGTGTACACGAATACACCACCACAACCACCAACAACCACCAACCATCGTTCCCAGAACCACCAACTACCCCTGCGACCACCGGCGGTCTGGTCGACCACCACCGGCGAGGTGAAACAGACTCCCTAACCGGTCCTGGTCCCTCACCCTACCACACGATCAGCCTGTTCCAAACTCCCATCGACGGCCGTTCAGCCAAAGCCACCACCCTATACCGCCACCAAAACCACCCCCTGGCACTAGACTGTTAACCCACGGTGGTAACACCATGTCGCCTCCCTCGAGTCGATGGTGTTACCCTTCCCAAACACCCCTGGACACACACGCTGACAACCAGAACAGGACGACCATAACACGACCTTCCAACCACCCCTATCAAACACCCCTGTACCATCCCAACCAGCCACCACCAACTCTCGAGACTGCCACCACAAGCGACCCCTAACAACCACTCACCTAGACACGCAAAGACCCATAACCATAAACTTACAGACTCATCTAAAACTGATTACAAAGACGCATAAGGAAACACCTGTTAAACTTATTTCTAAACCCCTTTCCTGCCACCCAGTTTACCACCCTCGAAAGCACATAAAAACAACCATCGACAACCCAAATATAGCATACATATACTCCTTATACGTCCTAGTATGTGAGTATGTAAAAACAATAAGAGTTAAACATGTTATACATCCTTAAACTGGTGACGAAAAACCAAACAGAGACATTCCAAACGTAAAACAGCAATTAGCGTAAAGGGGTAAGCATACCGGATTCTTGGCCAAATCGAGACACCCTAGGTCAGCCTACAGCCACCGTGAGCAGGTTCCTCTTTCTCTCTAAAGTGGCGGCTAGGGTTTCGTGAGGTTGCATAAGTGTTTTAGTAGGGTTTAGGGTAAGAAAACCTATGCTAAATATGGCGGCAGAGCAGTGCATTGCTCTTTGTTTCTGAAATAAACGAGTGGGCTGCTCAATATATCACGCTTTACGAGGCCCAAAGCAAAACACAACAGGTCCCTGGTTCGAGTCTCGCTAGCACCATACTACTACCATTATTATTTGATGGCTTAGATCCCCAAATCGAATCTCGCAAGGCCTACTATGTACACAGTAAATCGAATGCTCTTATCTTTATTTAATGAGCAACTCGAAACCATTATATATAAATTAAATACTAGAACGGGTTAGTACAGGATAATTAAATTATCGAGCATAACCCTCCCAACACCCAAATATGATGACTAAAACTTAAAATAAAAAATATAACGAAATACCGAGTATTACAGTCTTCCCTCCTTAATATGAACTTCGTCCCGAAGTTCACCATCCCATGACCAAGAACTGTTCGCAAGGCACGTAACGAACACCAAAAAGTGATACCACACAACGTCGTAACTATTAAAGGTGCTTTGAAACACGAAGTGTTACATTCTACCCTCGTTAAGGAAACTTTGTCCCCAAAGTTTAACGTATAACTTAAATTAGAGGATACTTCACAAAACACAATAAAAGCATAAGAGAATTAACAAGATTACCAGTTTAGACATAAACAATCGCGACATATCACAGACATATCATAGATCAAAAAGATTTTACAATCCTATCCACCTTAAAACACGGTTACGTCCCCGTAACCTCATTATACAATTACCAGCTCATACTCCGTCTTACTCATAACTTTAGTTGATACTATCCCACTCCAAGTAACCAAGTATTGTACTCATCGTCGATTCTAAGACCAAAGACAAGGGGTGAGTGAACTGGCGAAGTAAAACTGCAATTGAACTTCCATCTTACTATCGATCTGAAATTCCGAATATAACTCAATAACCAAGGTCACACTGGACCCTAACACAATATGGCACAACGGCCTAATAACTCATAACTTAACGCCAGTAACGATTCCCATCTCAATTCCAATATCAAAATTGCCAGTTATTCCATTAAAGGATCTGATCAACACCTAGAGAACAAAACGCTAGGCCACTCACCCACGCGTCAAGGTTAAAGAATGCAACGACTCTATATAACACTGAACTGCAATCTTACTCTCAGTATAAAAATCAACCATGGTCTTTGTTCCAAGATCACGAGCAACTCTATCCCACCAAACTCTAACCCAACAGCTAATGAACATGACAATGTACGTATGTTAACCAATTCATCGACACGTTTGTATGTACACTTACAATTCCACACTCATGAAACAAGAGCTTGTACACTATACCAAACAAGTCTACTACAGAATTATTACATAACACAAAATAATCAATTACCAAAAGCTTATCCATCTCACAACAAAAGAATTATCTTATAAATAGAGATTTTTTTAACTAACAAAATTAAAGGGGCAATTACTAATATACCACTCAAATAAGTACACAAAAGAGGCCCATAGCAAGTATCACGTAGTCATATCCCTGAGCAATAACAAGAGTATTAGGGCTGTAGGAATCGAGTTACGCAGTAAAACAGAATCGGAATAGGTAACACTTGCATACCCTTGAAATTTCTCACAGATTTAATATATCAACAACAATGTAACAAACAAGAAACTTATAGTTCATAATCATAGTTTAGAAGCAAAACCATATTTTAGGAACAGACATAGATCAAAATTTTAATGAACATAATTAAACATGGGGCATTGACATGTTCCACAAATATGTACCAATCATGGACTAACGAGGCCGTTTAGCATATCTAGGTATTAATAAGTTAATCAGATCACTTAGGTAGAACTCAACTTACATCATCTATCATGAGACTAATAAAATACATGTCTTGTAATATAAGAGTTCATATAACACGCAAGAATTAAGCATCTGGGCAGGCTTTCATCAACACCTAAGTACAGAAATTTGTCATATTGCAAACAATTACTACAAATATTAAAAGATCAAGCGTCATCATGGTTATTCATCATCTTGGAATACAAATTTAAAACTTTTGAAACTTTTGGAAAAACTTTTGAAACGCTGAAATGGTAGTTTGTGACAATTATAAACACAAGCAAAGGGCTATTTTTCAACTACAGATCGGGCTCGAAACTGCACGGAGACATTCTGACTCCCTTTTACTAAAACGCTGTTTTCACAAATTGTAGCTCACGGATCATGAAATTTAACGATAAAGTAAACGAATGCACAACACTAAATCACATGCCAAACTAACTAATAACTCAATACATCGTAATCAGATTTCGAACATAGTAATATGCAATTCATTTTATAGCGCAATAGTATACATGACGGAGTCATAGGCTATTACATCAGGGAACTAGACAAAGATGTACCTTTAATATACGATAGAATAGCAACAAGGTTCACATTGTTCAAAATAACCACCATTAATTATAACAATTACATTGCTATATAACTTTTACTCATGACATCGTGCTAATAATTTTACTAGTTAAATTCCATTCCACCACTTGTCAAGACTCCTGCCTGATAAACATGATTTTAACATCACATAGGAACATCACATAAACCACAATTGATTGAACTTTTATATAAAACTTATCCAACCCATAATTTCCCAATAAGCATGCTGCAGCACTTGTAAACAAATCACAATTAAATCACCGCTCAACTATATTGCGAGTTTTAATAGTTTCTAGAAAAATATAATGAATTAACTAATCATAGGAAAAAGAATCAAATGCACATCCTAAGGGAATTATTTATAACAAATTCAAACACTCAGTTGGTCTAAAGAAAACTTTACCGCGATTCGACAGAAAATTGGACAACTTGCAGAAATCACTATTAAACAACGACTCGTTAAGATCTACATGGGTTGTCATACATAAAATTTTCATACTCATATGAACACATTTTAGATGGCAGCTTTTTCAAGCGAGGTAACATTTTGAAAACTTATCAAAAATTTTAATTCTTTTATAACTTCACATTCTACTACGAAGCTCAACCATTTTTCTTCCATAACACATTGGCATATTATTGAGGCATAAACACTACCATATTAACATGTATTCATCACTCAACTGTAACTGTTATCTAGAACACGTTAAGATTTCTAAGCTGGAAGTAAAACCAACTAATTACTCAAAATTTATACATTGCATGTATATACCATTGTAACACATATTTATATATCATTCATGGCTTGAGGCAACACATTCCGCATATCACTAGACATGGATTACTAGTATATATAAGTCTGGTTACTCATATCCAAATACCAACAATATACGACCTAGTTGCGGTAATCATTTAAAAATTAGATAATCACATGTACGCTTCAAACACCAAAATCATATAATCACATCCCTCTTAGCTATTGCTCAACAATTACACATCCAAACTCTTCAAATTTCTATTCAATCATCCTGCTCGATCCACATTTTAATACCAATCATAACTTTCATCTCACATTATTAACCGTAAATCATGTATCACTTACCTCATTCTTCTCCTGTAAGGACGTTAGTACAGTATAACAAGGTCACTATATAGTCTACCCCACTCTTCAATTTCTCTCATAGGGTTCCCGAGACAGAACCGAAAAGGCCCAGGTCTGGTGTGAGGGGGCCCCTAACTCATCCCGTTCCTTTTTGGGGCTCCTATCAATCTCATCTCGGGGTTCATTTTATTAGACTCTTCCTATATTCATTGTTATCCATTTGGTTTAGGCCTGAGGATCGTTCGCTCTGATACCACTTTGTAACACCCCCATTTATTTAAGAGCCTTTAGCAAGACATTCTCAAATAAATAGGACTGTTACCATCCCGGAATATCCGAGGTAGTGAATAACAAGGTAAACAAACCAAAGGTAAATTATATAAATACTGATTAAATTTGAACTTGGTATTACAACAACTGTTCGAATTCCAAATCTGATAAAGTGAAAGTACAACTGACGATATCTAAATGTGATCTAACTCTAAGTAGGTCCATGCCATGTCTCTCTCCATGCCCAAGCTCCTAGTCCACATGCCACTGACCTGTAAAATCTACTCCCCATTCCGGATCATCGTAGGTGTACACGAATACACCACCACAACCACCAACAACCACCAACCATCGTTCCCAGAACCACCAACTACCCCTGCGACCACCGGCGGTCTGGTCGACCACCACCGGCGAGGTGAAACAGACTCCCTAACCGGTCCTGGTCCCTCACCCTACCACACGATCAGCCTGTTCCAAACTCCCATCGACGGCCGTTCAGCCAAAGCCACCACCCTATACCGCCACCAAAACCACCCCCTGGCACTAGACTGTTAACCCACGGTGGTAACACCATGTCGCCTCCCTCGAGTCGATGGTGTTACCCTTCCCAAACACCCCTAGACACACACGCTGACAACCAGAACAGGACGACCATAACACGACCTTCCAACCACCCCTATCAAACACCCCTGTACCATCCCAACCAGCCACCACCAACTCTCGAGACTGCCACCACAAGCGACCCCTAACAACCACTCACCTAGACACGCAAAGACCCATAACCATAAACTTACAGACTCATCTAAAACTGATTACAAAGACGCATAAGGAAACACCTGTTAAACGTATTTCTAAACCCCTTTCCTGCCACCCAGTTTACCACCCTCGAAAGCACATAAAAACAACCATCGACAACCCAACTATAGCATACATATACTCCTTATACGTCCTAGTATGTGAGTATGTAAAAACAATAAGAGTTAAACATGTTATACATCCTTAAACTGGTGACGAAAAACCAAACAGAGACATTCCAAACGTAAAACAGCAATTAGCGTAAAGGGGTGAGCATACCGGATTCTTGGCCAAATCGAGACACCCTAGGTCAGCCTACAGCCACCGTGAGCAGGTTCCTCTTTCTCTCTAAAGTGGCGGCTAGGGTTTCGTGAGGTTGCATAAGTGTTTTAGTAGGGTTTAGGGTAAGAAAACCTATGCTAAATATGGCGGCAGAGCAGTGCATTGCTCTTTGTTTCTGAAATAAACGAGTGGGCTGCTTAATATATCACGCTTTACGAGGCCCAAAGCAAAACACAACAGGTCCCTGGTTCGAGTCTCGCTAGCACCATACTACTACCATTATTATTTGATGGCTTAGATCCCCAAATCGAATCTCGCAAGGCCTACTATGTACACAGTAAATCGAATGCTCTTATCTTTATTTAATGAGCAACTCGAAACCATTATATATAAATTAAATACTAGAACGGGTTAGTACAGGATAATTAAATTATCGAGCATAACCCTCCCAACACCCAAATATGATGACTAAAAATTAAAATAAAAAATATAACGAAATACCGAGTATTACAGTAGCAACTACAGCAACTGCACATCCAGGAGGAGTACATCGAGCCCCAGCAGGCAGAAATCGATGAGGTCCTCTTGGATGAGCAGCACCCAGAGAGGACCGTGTTCGTAGGCTTTGAGTGCTCTGGAGATCTGCGCCAGCAGCTCCTCCAGCTGCTCCGAAAGAACGTAGACTGCTTTGCCTGGTCCCACAAAGACATGATTGGCATAGACCCAGAGATCATAACACACAAGCTCAGCATAGATCCAGGATTCAGACCAGTGCAGCAGAGACGCAGGAAATTCGCAGCAGAAAGACACCAGATCATAAACCAGGAGGTGGATAACCTTTTGGAGGCAGGAAAGATCAGGGAAGTCAAGTACCCAAAATGGCTATCTAACGTAGTGGTGGTACCAAAAAAGAATGGCAAGTGGAGGGTCTGCGTGGATTTCACAGACCTAAATAAGGCCTGCCCCAAGGACCCATTCCCCTTGCCACACATAGATGCTATGGTGGACGCCACTGCAGGCCACGAAATGTTGACTTTCCTAGATGCCTGGAGCGGGTACAACCAGATCAAAATGGACCCGGCAGACCAGGAGAAGACGGCATTCAGGTCCGAAAGAGGCATTTACTGCTACAATGTAATGCCCTTCGGACTTAAGAATGCTGGCTCTACATATCAGCGGCTCGTCAATATGATGTTCAAAGACCAGATAGGACGCAATATGGAAGTATACATAGACGATATGGTGGTCAAATCCAAGCAATCGGCGGACCACACCCAGCACCTGGAGGAAACATTCAACACCCTCCGGAAGTACAAGATGAAGCTAAATCCAGCTAAGTGTACCTTTGGAGTTTCCAGTGGGAAATTCCTGGGATATATAGTAACACAGAGGGGGATAGAAACCAGCACAGAACAGATCAAAGCAGTTCTGCAGCTGGAATCACCCCAGAAGCTCAAAGATGTGCAGCGTCTGACGGGAAGAGTAGCAACCCTGAGCAGGTTTATCTCCAGATCCTCAGACCGATGCAGATTATTCTATGATATTCTTAGAAAAAGCCAGAAGTTTGATTGGACACCAGAGCACGAAAATGCATTCCAGGAACTAAAGCAGTACCTGAGCAGCCCGCCCCTGCTGTCCAAACCAGAGCAGGGGGAGGTACTGCTCTTGTACCTATCAGTGACCGAAGCAGCAGTAAGCGCAGTTCTGGTCCGATAGCACGAGGGAGCTCAGCATCCGGTATACTACGTCAGCAAATCATTACTGCCAGCAGAAGCAAGGTATACCTCACTTGAGAAGTTAGTACTGGCATTGGTCACAGCATCCTATAAGCTGCGCCCCTACTTTGAGTCTCATACCATCTCAGTGGTTACCAATCACCCACTCAAGACGGTTATGAGAAAGCCAGAACTGTCAGGACGAATGGCTAAGTGGTCTGTGCACCTCAGTGGATATGATCTCCAGTTTGAACCACGCACAGCTATAAAGTCACAAGCCCTCGAAGACTTCGTCTCCGATTTCAGCCCAGTACTCCAGACCCAAGCAGAGCAGGAAATCCTGCACCTACACCAAGATGTCAAGTCAGGCACCTGGGAATTACGAGTAGATGGGGCGTCAAACGCCAGAGGATCAGGAGTTGGGTTGATCCTTAGATCATCAGAAGGTGACCTGATCACCCAAGCAGTCCGATGTGAGTTCAAAACCACCAACAACGTAACTGAATATGAAGCTCTGGTCCTGGGGCTACAACTAGCCCTGGACATAGGGATCAGCTCTATCAATGTATACAGTGATTCGCAATTAATTGTGAATCACGTCAATGGAGAATACGAAGCAAGAGACCCCACAATGGTGGCCTACTTGTGTGTGGCAAAGGAGCTAATCGGCAGATTCATAGAATTCTGCATCCAGCAGCTAATCCGGGAGCAGAACGCCGAAGCAGATGCACTGGCAACCCTGGGGTCAACCTTCAAACCAGCTGACATAGTAAACATACCGATCACCCATGTTCTCAAACCAGCCATTCCTGGACCAGATTCGGACCAGGAAGAACTGCCAATCTACAGCAATAACCCAGATCAGGGGTCAGAGCAGGATTGGCGAAACCATACCTGGACTGGTTGCAACATGATATCCAACCCAGCAGTAAGAAAGAAGCACGCAGTTTCAGAATGAAGGCTTCCAAGTTCCTACTAATTAATGGAACCCTGTTCAGGAAATCATTAGCAAGGCCATATTTGCGTTGCCTGGACCAAACTGAGGCACAGACAGTCTTACATGACCTCCATAGAGGAGACTGTGGAAATCATGCAGGGGGAAGAAGCCTGTCCAATAGAGCCCTCAGAATGGGATACTTCTGGCCCACAATGCGCAAGGATGCAAAGGACTATGCAAGGAAATGTGACTCCTGTCAAAGGCACGCGCCTGTCAATCACCAACCAGCAGAGCCTCTGCACCCGGTCATATCCCCATGGCCTTTTATGAAGTGGGGGATGGATATTGTGGGACCCCTCCCCAGAGCACCAGGAAACAAGATGTATATGCTGGCCATGACAGATTACTTTTCTAAATGGATCGAAGCAGAATCATTCACCCAGACCACCGAAGCACAGGTCATCTCTTTTATTAAGCGCAATATATTCACCAGATTTGGCATACCTTTAGAAATAATATGTGACAATGGTTCCCAATTCATTGGGAAGAAAACCGAGGCTTTCTATGTTGGGTAGAATGTATCACTCCAGAAATCTACCCCCAGGAATCTCCAGTCCAACGGACAAGCTGAGTCTAGTAATAAGATTATCATTGAGAATATGAAAAAGAAACTACAAGAAATGGGAGGGAAATGGGCAGAGGAACTTTCTCTGGTCCTGTGGACTGACAGAACTACTCCAAAAGTAGCAACAGGGCAGACCCCCTTCAGCCTTGTCTTCGGAGCAGAAGCGGTAATTCCTTCTGAGGTCAAAATCCCAACCCACAGGTACGGGTGTATAACTGAGGACCAGAACCAAGTAGAAATGACAAGCAGCCTGGACACCGTTGATGAACTCAGGACCAGTGCCTACGTCAGAATGGCCTCGTACAAACAGATGGTGGCCCGGAGCTACAACAAAAATGTCAGAATCATAACCCTGCAAGTAGGAGATCTGGTCCTGAGAAAGGTGTTCCAGAACACCAAGAACAGACAAGCTGGAAAGTTTGCTTACAACTGGGAGGGCCCATACCAAGTTGAGAGCATAGTTGGTAATGGGGCCTACAGGCTAATGACAATGGAAGGGGAAATGATACCCAGATCATGGAATATACTTCACTTAAAAAAGTATATCATTTAGAGGTGCCTCCACCAGACCAGAGCAGCTCCCTTAGACCTCAGGTTCTACTCTGTATAAATTTTACTCTGGTTCAGCTTAAAATGTTGTCTTTATATTTTCTATAAACTTGAGTTTAAAATGTTATCCTACTTCTATATTTTTAACGTAAGTCTAAAAACCTAAATCTTATAATTTCAAACTTTGGTGCAATTAGAGTCAATTCTTGAATCTTTTAAAAAAAGAAAAATATTATCACTTATTTTCTGGACCAGAATTTGCTTATCCTAGTGGACTGACCTAAAGAGGAAATCTGCACTGATCGCAGGAGAACCTAAGTCAAGCTTGGCACCCCAGTATATGGATGGGTATATAAAACACCAGGCCAGCACACCAAAACAGCGATGGCCAAAACACAAACGAAACATGCATGTACAAAAGAAAAAACGCCAGAAAAAACGGCAGAAAAGCAAATAGATAAAGCAAAACCCCATACAACGGGAAGTCATACGATTAAAGACTGCCCAAGGCAGCCCAAAAGCAGGATTGTTTTTACTGGTCCACCCGGACCAGCAGCAAAAAAAATTACAACACTTAAAGCCCACGCAGGGGCATCCAAAGTTCGAAATATTAACGCCCATATCAGGGCCCAGCAGATAAAGTTTTAAAAAGAGAACCTACTCATCAAGAGTAGGTCCAGCAGCAGCAACATCAGCATTGGTGGGGCCAGAGGACACCTCCTCTCCAACATCCGAGGACTCCACCATGCCCTCTTCATCATCCGAAAGCATATCCATGTTCAGGCCATCGGGGAAATCTGCAACAAAGGCCTCCTCCAGAGCAGTCAAGTCCCAGGTAGTATGACTACCCTCCTGGAACTCCTTGACACATTTAATCCGGGTCTCAGCAGCAGAATAGGAAACAGCATCAATCAAAGCTCTCTGCAGACCAGCCTTCTTGTGCTCCAGGGCCTCCACCTTCAGAACCAGGTCAGCCTCAGAGGCTAAAGCCCGCTCCAATTTTGACTGAGCTGTGGCCAACTGGTCCTGGGACGTCCTCTCCAGAGCCTTGAGCTCCTCCTCCAGGGCCTTGAGCTTCTCCTCTTGGACCCTAAGCTTTTCCTCCTGAACCTTGAGCTTCTCCTGGCTCGCAATCACCTCCCGACGGAAACGATCGACAGCCTGTCGCAGATTCCCTCTTAAGACCTCCTCTGAGCTGAGCTTCGCCGCCATCTCCTCCATCCTCTCCAGAGCAGCATCATGAGCTACCTTCATACGCTGGAGATCAGCCAGCAACGCCTCACTCTGTTGATTGGTACACAACGCCAGCTCCAAAGCCTGAGCACACCAAACCAAATAAGATACAAAAAAAAAAGAACCAAAGAAAAAAGCCTACCTCAAAAGAAACCTCCGCCACATGCCTAGTCAGGTCCCGAAAAGGACGCTTCTTTAAAATAGAGGCAGAGGCAGGGAACAGCAAAGAGTTCAAAGTAGGCCAGAGCTTGGTCTTGGATCCTCCAAAAGCTCTAGGAATCTCTAGCTGTAGAGGAGGAGAGGAGGACTCTCCAGAAAATGTCCGAGGCAGTTGCTCCAGTATAGGCTTGAAGCCAGGAGTAGGAATAGTGGGAGAGATCTCAAGAGGAGATGGATCAACATAGGAAGTCTCAGGAACAGGCTCCTGGATTTGATCCACAGCGTCAACTTCAAGCGGAGCAGCCTGGGACCCAGCTCCAGCAGGGCTCCCCTCAACAATCTCTACCTTCTTTTTCTTTGAGGACCACGCGTCCCCAGGAGTAAATCTTTTTTCTGCGCAGCTGCATAACCCTGCTCACATCAACCCTAGCCTTGCCTGAAAAGGTGGCAGCAGAAATCAGAACAGACTAATCACAAACCTACCCAAAGGAAACAACCATATCGAAAATATCATACCTTCCCTCTTCACCGCCGGAACGGCAGAATCCCGGACCAGCTTGGAGAAAGATCTCTCCTCCGCAGGAAGGTCCAGGAGCTTGGCCTTTGACGTAGCGGGATCCGCAGACTCAGGGAGTTTGGCCAGGCTATGCCCTGAAAACAAGCCAGCTATCAGTACAGATACGAACATCGAAAGAAAGCCAAAAACAGGAAAATAAACCCAGAGTATACCTTCAACCGGCTGCCATGCAGAAAAAAATATAGTCTGGAGAGGAAGGCAATGTGTCAATCTTGACAAAAATGAAACGGGTGAACCATTTACTGTCATCCGGAGTAGTAGGAAAAACGATCGCAGAAGGCATATTGTCGTGACCACGAATTGTGCACTGGGAATGGCCCAAGGAACGTGGGTTAAACCATTGGCCCAAATCCGCCAGTCCAATGTTCAAGCCACGCTCCCGGTTCAGAGCACATATGCTGAGCAGAATGCGCCATGCATGAGGGGCGATCTGGCACATAGCCAATTTTGTCAATTTTAGGAAGTCAACAATTAAATCAGGAAAAGGGAACCTCAAGCCCAGGCGGAAGGGATACTCATAAAAACAGGTCCACCCCTCCCTCTCAAAGTCCGCCTTCTCACCGGCGAGGGGGAGGTGGTAGACAACCCCGTCCGGGAAGCCGAACCTGACCTTGATCAGGGCAACGTGGGATTCATCGAAGGCAGAGTCACAGAGATGCTTAGGAGCCAGCAGCTTCTGCGATGGAAAGGGCCCAGAGTAGACTCCGAGAGCAGGAGAGGACCCAGATGAGCAGCCAGTGGGAGTAGCAGCGGAAGAACAAGGTGCAGACATTATGTAATTTCGAGAAATTGTGGTGAAAAGGTTTTACTGTGATAAAAAAGAGCAAGAAAAGCAAGAAAGGAAAGAAAATCCAGAAGAAAGAGAAGTAAAAGTAAAAAAAAAAAAAAAGGAACGGTAAAAAGGTATTTATAGGAAAAAATGGACGGTTGAAGACAAAGGGTAAATTTTGAATTCAAAAGTTAAGAGTAAATGCAAGCTAAGTGGGAAGTTAAAATAGTTGAGGGGACATACCATTAATGGGTAGTTGAAAAAGCGACCTAGTGGGTAGCCTACGTGAGCAGCATCAGCAATCCCTAACTACCCATATGAATTCCAGAAGCACGCTTGGAAGCAGAGTAAAATTCCAGTCCAATTGGAGCCAAGTCAGGCTGAAATTTGGGGGAAATTGTTTAGCCCAAAAATTCACATCTCGCTATTGGGCCCAAAGATAAATAAGAGGCATAAGCAGCCCACCACAAGAGCAGACCAGACGCAGAAAAGAGTTGTTGGAGTAGGGGAATGGGTCAAAATCCTAAAAGGATATCTCCCTATATTCCCTCCTACATTCCAGCACCAGAGCAGAATCAGTTGAGCAACAATCCACAACTATAAAAGAAAAACTAGGGCATTCTCTTATTCATTCATGCATACGTTGTAGCCTAGCTACTTACGCAAACACTTGTAATCCGTCTCAAACAGCGAATATCTTCGATCATAGTAAAAATATTGGTGGGATTCGGTTCCCCCCGCGGTTGTTTCCCTCAATGGGTTTTTCCGCGTCACCAAAAACCTCTTGTGTCACTCTTTATTTCTCTCGTTCTCTATATTTGCTTTCTACGTAAAATCCGAATATTGGTTGGTACTTTGATCCGCATCACAAAAACTTGACCCGGTAGAAATTTTACCAAACATTAACCATCCGAAATTGTATGGAATAATAAAAAAAATAACAACTAATACAATAAATATACTTTACCCAAATATTTTTGATATCTTAAATTATGAAACCGAAATTTTCTCCTAAAATTGCGCCCAAAATCAACTTAAAATTAGAAACATATAGTAAATATATTGTACCCAAATATTTTCGATATCTTAAAATATCAAACCGAAATTCTCTTATAAATTTGCGCCCAAAATAACCTTAAAATTAACCACTAATATAATAAATATATTGTACTCAAATATTTTTGATATCTTAAAATATCAAACTGAAATTCTCTCCTAAATTGCGTCCAAAATCAACTTAAAATTAGCAACTAATATAGTAAATATATTGCACCTAAATATTTTTGATATGTTAAAATATCAAACCGAAATTCTCTCCTAAAATTGCGCCCAAAATCAACTTAAAATTTGCTACTTATATAGTAAAGATTTTGTGAGATGGTTCTGACGTCTCGTATGTACGTATATAATTTTTGATTACGTCACAGTAAGAAAATAATTTTCTACTTTCCTCCGTTTCAATAATATATTTATATTTCTTTATCTCTTTCATTCCCTAACAAAATAAAGAGGATGTACATATTTTTCAGAAATATATAAGTTAGAAATCCCAAAACTTTGATTTCAAAAATCTACATATAAAAATCAATCTGAAACGGAAGAAAATAGTACATAAAATTATGTACAACAATTTTCACATGTAGTAGTAATGTACATATACCCTCTATAAATATTGTCAACAACATTTATCATATTTCATACTAATATAATATACCACCAAAATATACAAGAAGGGCAATAATTATACAAATCCTCAAGCTTTTTTATCACTTTTATTATTGCAAGTGAATCTTTATTGCGCAAATGGCTTCCTCTTCGCCACTCGACATGTTAAAGCCAGCCATTTTTATTCTTATTGCCTTGCCCCCGGTACAGGTCACTAGCGATGAGGACAACACTTCAGTCCCGGTGTAAAATAGGATGAAGGAAATAAAATGGCATTTACAAAGTTTATGCATGTAATAAATGAGTGACCCAATAAAAACACCTCTCATATTGTATGACGGTCTGATTCTATAATTTGTGATCATATATATACAAACCACAATTTGCATTTTCATAATTCTTATGTATTGTGTACGTTAATATATATGTTGAATCGTGTTGTTTTCGGTCCAAAATTTACATGTACGGGGATGATATAATAGATGACCAACGATAATCCAAGAATAGGAATAAGTACAGTGTTTTAATTACTTAATTAAAGTACTAGGACTTCTTTTATATAGCTAGTAACATGGAAACCTGCAACAACTACTTCACGTTCGTATTGGTAAACCCTTGAAGAAATGAGAAGAAAATGATACCATACAAATCACGTGTATATATATCAGGTGAATCACCTCTCCGATACACCAAATTGACAAATTCAGAGTCATTAAGACATAATTTTAATACATAAATAATTTCCAGGCGACTTTCGATATAATAATGTCTTTTGAATGAAATAAAATTAGCTGTCATAAATTACTAGGGTTTTGTTTTTATAAAAGCTACGTTACTTATTAAAAGAGTTAAAACAATGAAGTCGTAACAAATTACTAGGGTTTTGTTTTATTAAAGTACTAGTTTTTGAACCCGTGCGCTGCACGGGTGGTGGTAAAAACTATTACTAAAAGTCAAATTTACGTTCTATTTAGATTTAGTAAATTACTAAATTATACTCCCTCCGATGCAGACAAAAGGTAACGGTTGCTTTATGACACTATTCATGGTCGTAGAGAATCTCTAAAATTACCGTTAATCCATAAGGCAAAATATAGTCATGTGGGGTATTGTTTGATTTATTGTCATGAATGCTATAAGAATATCAAATTTTTTATAATTTTGAATAATGTGTACCTCAAGATATTTACGTTGCAAAATGTGTCTTGACAACTGTGATAAAGCAACTGTTACCTTTTGTCTAGATCGGAGGGAGTAGTAAATATTGAAATCAACGCAAAACATACAATCTTAATCCAAAATTTATGATTTAGAGAAAATTTTAAGCAAAATATTTTCTTCATTGACACAACAATTATTATAGAATCTAACAAATCACAATGGCTAACATTCACAAGTAAATATTTATCTCTTTGTTAACCTTAATTTTTATAAAATCAACTACAAATATATTATAAGGATCAAAGTCTCCCTTAAACACGTAATATTTAGTTAACCATCCGAAATTGTATGGAATAATAAAAAAAATAACAACTAATACAATAAATATACTTTACCCAAATATTTTTGATATATTAAATTATGAGCCCAAGTTTTCTCCTAAAATTGCGCCCAAAATCAACTTAAAATTAGAAACATATAGTAAATATATTGTACCCAAATATTTTCGATATCTTAAAATATCAAACCGAAATTTTCTTCTTAAATTGCGCCCAAAATAACCTTAAAATTAACCACTAATATAATAAATATATTTTACTCAAATATTTTTGATATCTTAAAATATCAAACTGAAATTCTCTCCTAAATTGCTTCCAAAATCAACTTAAAATTAGCAACTAATATAGTAAATATATTGCACCTAAATATTTTTTATATGTTAAAATATCAAACCGAAATTCTCTCCTAAAATTGCGCCCAAAATCATCTTAAAATTTGCTACTTATATGGTAAAGATTTTGTGAGATGGTTCTGACTTCTCGTATGTACGTATATAATTTTTGATTACGTCACAGTAAGAAAATAATTTTATACTTTCCTCCGTTTCAATAATATATTAATATTTCTTTATCTCTTTCATTCCCTAACAAAATAAAGAGGATGTACATATTTTTCAGAAATATATAAGTTAGAAATCCCAAAACTTTGATTTCAAAAATCTACACATAAAAATCAATCTGAAACGGAAGAAATAGTACATAAAATTATGTACAACAATTTTCACATGTAGTAGCTAGTAATGTACATATACCCTCTATAAATATTGTCAACAACATTTATCATACTTCATACTAATATAATATACCACCAAAATATACAAGAAGAGCAATAATTATACAAATCCTCAAGCTTTTTTATCATTTTTATTATTGCAAGTGAATCTTTATTGCGCAAATGGCTTCCTCTTCGCCACTTGACATGTTAAAGCCAGTCATTTTTATTCTTATTGCCTTGCCCCCGGTACAGGTCACTAGCGATGAGGACAACACTTCAGTCCCGGTGTAAAATAGGATGAAGGAAATAAAATGGCATTTACAAAGTTTATGCATGTAATAAATGAGTGACCCAATAAAAACACCTCTCATATTATATGACGGTCTGATTCTATAATTTGTGATCATATATATACAAACCACAATTTGCATTTTCATAATTCTTATTTATTGTGTACGTTAATATATATGTTGAATCGTGTTGTTTTCGGTCCATAATTTACATGTACGAGGATGATATAATAGATGACCAACGATAATCCAAGAATAGGTATAAGTACATTGTTTTAATTACTTAATTAAAGTACTAGGACTTCTTTTATATAGCTAGTAACATGGAAACCTGCAACAACTACTTCACGTTCGTATTGGTAAACCCTTGAAGAAATGAGAAGAAAATAATACCATACAAATCACGTGTATATATGTCAGGTGAATCACCTCTCCGATACACCAAATTGACAAATTAAGAGTCATAAAGACATAGTTTTAGTACATAAATAATTTCCAGGCGATTTTCGATATAATAATGTCTTTTGAATGAAATAAAATTAGCTGTCATAAATTACTAGGGTTTTGTTTTTATAAAAGCTACGTTACTTATTAAAAGAGTTAAAACGATGAAGTCGTAACAAATTACTAGGGTTTTGTTTTATTAAAGTACTAGTTTTTGAACCCGTGCGCTGCACGGGTGGTGGCAAAAACTATTACTAAAAGTTAAATTTACGTTCTATTTAGATTTAGTAAATTACTAAATTATACTCCCTCCGATGCAGACAAAAGGTAACGGTTGCTTTATGGCACTATTCATGGTCGTAGAGAATCTTTAATATTACCGTTAATCCATAAGGCAAAATATAGTCATGTGGGGTATTGTTTGATTTATTGTCATGAATGATATAAGAATATCAATTTTTTTATAATTTTGAATATTGTGTACCTCAAGATATTTACGTTGCAAAATGTGTCTTGACAACTAAGATAAAGCAACTGTTACCTTTTGTCTAGATCGGAGGGAGTAGTAAATATTGAAATCAACGCAAAACATACAATCTTAAACCAAAATTTATGATTTAGAGAAAATTTTAAGCATAATATTTTCTTCATTGACACAACAATTATTATAGAATCTAACAAATCACAATGGCTAACATTCACAAGTAAATATTTATCTCTTTGTTAACCTTAATTTTTATAAAATCAACTACAAATATATTATAAGGAATAAAGTCTCCCTTAAACACGTAATATTTAGTTAACCATCCGAAATTGTATGGACTAATAAAAAAATAACAACTAATACAATAAATATACTTTACCCAAATATTTTTGATATCTTAAATTATGAAACAGAAATTTTCTCCTAAAATTGCGCCCAAAATCAACTTAAAATTAGAAACATATAGTAAATATATTGTACCCAAATATTTTCGATATCTTAAAATATCAAACCGAAATTCTCTTCTAAAATTGCGCCCAAAATAACCTTAAAATTAACCACTAATATAATAAATGAATTGTACTCAAATATTTTTGATATCTTAAAATATCAAACTGAAATTCTCTCCTAAATTGCGTCCAAAATCAACTTAAAATTAGCAACTAATATAGTAAATATATTGCACCTAAATATTTTTGATATGTTAAAATATCAAACCGAAATTCTCTCCTAAAATTGCGCCCAAAATCAACTTAAAATTTGATACTTATATAGTAAAGATTTTGTGAGATGGATCTGACTTCTCGTATATACGTATATAATTTTTATTACGTCACAGTAAGAAAATAATTTTCTACTTTCCTCCGTTTCAATGATATATTTATATTTCTTTATCTCTTTCCCTAACAAAATAAAGAAGATGTACATATTTTTCAGAAATATATAAGTTAGAAATCCCAAAACTTTGATTTCAAAAATCTACACATAAAAATCAATCTGAAACGGAAGAAAATAGTACATAAAATTATGTACAACAATTTTCACATGTAGTGGTAATGTACATATACCCTCTATAAATATTGTCAACAACATTTATCATACTTCATACTAATATAATATACCACCAAAATATAGAAGAAGAGCAATAATTATACAAATCCTCAAGCTTTTTTATCATTTTTAATATTGCAAGTAAATCTTTAATGCACAAATGGCTTCCTCTTCGCCACTCGACATGTTAAAGCCAACCATTTTTATTCTTATTGCCTTGCCCCCGGTACAGGTCACTAGCGATGAGGACAACACTTCAGTCCCGGTGTAAAATAGGATGAAGGAAATAAAATGGCATTTACAAAGTTTATGCATGTAATAAATGAGTGACCCAATAAAAACACCTCTCATATTGTATGACGGTCTGATTCTATAATTTGTGATCATATATATACAAACCACAATTTGCATTTTCATAATTCTTATGTATTGTGTACGTTAATATATATGTTGAATCGTGTTGTTTTCGGTCCATAATTTACATGTACGAGGATGATATAATAGATGACCAACGATAATCCAAGAATAGGTATAAGTACATTGTTTTAATTACTTAATTAAAGTACTAGGACTTCTTTTATATAGCTCGTAACATGGAAACCTGCAACAACTACTTCACGTTCGTATTGGTAAACCCTTGAAGAAATGAGAAGAAAATGATACCATATAAATCACGTGTATATATGTCAGGTGAATCACCTCTCCGATACACCAAATTGACAAATTCAGAGTCATAAAGACATAGTTTTAGTACATAAATAATTTCCAGGCGACTTTCGATATAATAATGTCTTTTGAATGAAATAAAATTAGCTGTCATAAATTACTAGGGTTTTGTTTTTATAAAAGCTACGTTACTTATTAAAACAGTTAAAACGATGAAGTCGTAACAAATTACTAGGGTTTTGTTTTATTAAAGTACTAGTTTTTGAACCCGTGCGCTGCACGGGTGGTGGCAAAAACTATTACTAAAAGTTAAATTTACGTTCTATTTAGATTTAGTAAATTACTAAATTATACTCCCTCCGATGCAGACAAAAGGTAACGGTTGCTTTATGGCACTATTCATGGTCGTAGAGAATCTTTGATATTACCGTTAATCCATAAGGCAAAATATAGTCATGTGGGGTATTGTTTGATTTATTGTCATGAATGCTATAAGAATATCAAATTTTTTATAATTTTGAATAATGTGTACCTCAAGATATTTACGTTGCAAAATGTGTCTTGACAACTGTGATAAAGCAACTGTTACCTTTTGTCTAGATCGGAGGGAGTAGTAAATATTGAAATCAACGCAAAACATACAATCTTAAACCAAAATTTATGATTTAGAGAAAATTTTAAGCAAAATATTTTCTTCATTGACACAACAATTATTATAGAATCTAACAAATCACAATGGCTAACATTCACAAGTAAATATTTATCTCTTTGTTAACCTTAATTTTTATAAAATCAACTACAAATATATTATAAGGAATAAAGTCTCCCTTAAACACGTAATATTTAGTTAACCATCCGAAATTGTATGGACTAATAAAAAAATAACAACTAATACAATAAATATACTTTACCCACATATTTTTGATATCTTAAATTATGAAACAGAAATTTTCTCCTAAAATTGCGCCCAAAATCAACTTAAAATTAGAAACATATAGTAAATATATTGTACCCAAATATCTTCGATATCTTAAAATATCAAACCGAAATTCTCTTCTAAAATTGCGCCCAAAATAACCTTAAAATTAACCACTAATAAATAAATATATTGTACTCAAATATTTTTGATATCTTAAAATATCAAACTGAAATTCTCTCCTAAATTGCGTCCAAAATCAACTTATAATTAGCAACTAATATAGTAAATATATTGCACCTAAATATTTTTGATATGTTAAAATATCAAACCGAAATTCTCTCCTAAAATTGCGCCCAAAATCAACTTAAAATTTGATACTTATATAGTAAAGATTTTGTGAGATGGTTCTGACTTCTCGTATATACGTATATAATTTTTTATTACGTCACAGTACGAAAGTAATTTTCTACTTTCCTCCGTTTCAATAATATATTTAAATTTCTTTATCTCTTTCCCAAACAAAATAAAGAAAATGTACATATTTTTCAGAAATATATAAGTTAGAAATCCCAAAACTTTGATTTCAAAAATCTACACATAAAAATCAATCTAAAACGGAAGAAAATAGTACATAAATTTATGTACAACAATTTTCACATGTAGTGGTAATGTACATATACCCTCTATAAATATTGTCAACAACATTTCTCATACTTCATACTAATATAATATACCACCAAAATATACAAGAAGAGCAATAATTATACAAATCCTCAAACTTTTTTATCATTTTTATTATTGCAAGTAAATCTTTATTGCGCAAATGGCTTCCTCTTCGCCACTCGACATGTTAAAGCCAACCATTTTTATTCTTATTGTCTTGCCCCCGGTACAGGTCACTAGCGATGAGGACAACACTTCATTCCTGGTGTAAAATAGGATGAAGGAGATAAAATGGCATTTACGAAATTTATGCATGTAATAAATGAGTGACCCAATAAAAACACCTCTCATATTGTATGACGGCCTGATTCTATAATTTGTGATCATATATATACAAACCACAATTTGCATTTTCATAATTCTTATGTATTGTGTACGTTTATATATATGTTGAATCGTGTTGTTTTCGGTCCAAAATTTACAACCTGTACGAGGATGATATAATATATGACCAACGATAATCAAAGAATAGGTATAAGTACAATGTTTTAATTAGTTAATTAAAGTACTAAGGCTTCGTTTATATAGCTAGTGACATGGAAACCTGCAACAACTACTTCACGTTCGTATTGGTAAACCCTTGAAGAAATGAGAAGAAAATGATACCATACAAATCACGTGTATATATATCAGGTGAATCACCTCTCCGATATACCAAATTGACAAATTCAGAGTCATAAAGACATAGTTTTAATACATAAATAATTTCCAGGCGACTTTCGATATAATAATGTCTTTTGAATGAAATAAAATTAGCTGTCATAAATTACTAGGGTTTTGTTTTTATAAAAGCTACGTTACTTATTAAAAGAGTTAAAACGATGAAGTCGTAACAAATTACTAGGGTTTTGTTTTATTAAAGTACTAGTTTTTGAACCGTGCGCTGCACGGGTGGTTGCAAAAACTATTACTAAAAGTTAAATTTACGTTCTATTTAGATTTAGTAAATTACTAAATTATACTCCCTCTGATGCAGACAAAAGGTAACAGTTGCTTTATGACACTATTCATGGTCGTAGAGAATTTCTGATATTACCGTTAATCCATAAGGCAAAATATAGTCATGTGGGGTATTGTTTGATTTATTGTCATGAATGCTATAAGAATATCAAATTTTTTATAATTTTGAATAATGTGTACCTCAAGATATTTACGTTGCAAAATGTGTCTTGACAACTGTGATAAAGCAACTGTTACCTTTTTGTCTAGATCGGAGAGAGTAGTAAATATTGAAATCAACGCAAAACATACAATCTTAAACAAAAATTTATGATTTAGAGAAAACTTTAAGCAAAATATTTTCTTCATTGACACAACAATTATTATAGAATCTAACAAATCACAATGGCTAACATTCACAAGTAAATATTTATCTCTTTGTTAACCTTAATTTTTATAAAATCAACTACAAATATATTATAAGGATTAAAGTCTCCCTTAAACACGTAATATTTAGTTAACCATCCGAAATTGTATGGAATAATAAAAAAAATAACAACTAATACAATAAATATACTTTACCTAAATATTTTTGATATCTTAAATTATGAAACAAAAATTTTCTCCTAATATTGCGCCCAAAATCAACTTAAAAGTAGAAACATATAGTAAATATATTGTACCCAAATATTTTCGATATCTTAAAATATTAAACCGAAATTCTCTTCTAAATTTGCGCCCAAAATAACCTTAAAATTAACCACTAATATAATAAATATATTGTACTCAAATATTTTTTATATCTTAAAATATCAAACTGAAATTCTCTCCTAAATTGCGTCCAAAATCAACTTAAAATTAGCAAATAATATAGTAAATATATTGCACCTAAATATTTTTGATATGTTAAAATATCAAACCGAAATTCTCTCTTAAAATTGCGCCCAAAATCAACTTAAAATTTGCTAATTATATAGTGAAGATTTTGTGAGATGGTTCTGACTTCTCGTATATACGTATATAATTTTTGATTACGACACAGTAAGAAAATAACTTTCTACTTTCCTCCGTTTCAATAATATATTTATATTTCTTTATCTCTTTTCCTAACAAAATAAAGAAGATGTACATATTTTTCAGAAATATATAAGTTAGAAATCCAAAAACTTTGATTTCAAAAATCTACACATAAAAATCAATCTAAAACGGAAGAAAATAGTACATAAAATTATGTACAACAATTTTCACATGTAGTGGTAATGTACATATACCCTCTATAAATATTGTCAACAACATTTATCATACTTCATACTAATATAATATACCACCAAAATATACAAGAAGAGCAATAATTATACAAATCCTCAGACTTTTTTATCATTTTTATTATTGCAAGTAAATCTTTATTGCGCAAATGGCTTCCTCTTTGCCACTCGACATGTTAAAGCCAACCATTTTTATTCTTATTGCCTTGCCCCCGGTACAGGTCACTAGCGATGAGGACAACACTTCAGTCCCGGTGTAAAATAGGATGAAGGAGATAAAATGGCATTTACGAAGTTTATGCATGTAATAAATGAGTGACCCAATAAAAACACCTCTCATATTGTATGACGGCCTGATTCTATAATTTGTGATCATATATATACAAACCACAATTTGCATTTTCATAATTCTTATGTATTGTGTACGTTTATATATATGTTGAATCGTGTTGTTTTCGGTCCAAAGTTTACAACATGTACGAGGATGATATAATAGATGACCAACGATAATCAAAGAATAGGTATAATTACAATGTTTTAATTAGTTAATTAAAGTACTAGGACTTCGTTTATATAGCTAGTGACATGGAAACCTGCAACAACTACTTCACGTTCGTATTGGTAAACCCTTGAAGAAATGTGAAGAAAATGATACCATACAAATCACGTGTATATATATCAGGTGAATCACCTCTCCGATATACCAAATTGACAAATTCAGAGTCATAAAGACATAGTTTTAGTACATAAATAATTTCCAGGCGACTTTCGATATAATAATGTCTTTTGAATGAAATAAAATTAGCTGTCATAAATTACTAGGGTTTTGTTTTTATAAAAGCTACGTTACTTATTAAAAGAGTTAAAACGATGAAGTCGTAACAAATTACTAGGGTTTTGTTTTATTAAAGTACTAGTTTTTGAACCCGTGCGCTGCACGGGTGGTGGCAAAAACTATTACTAAAAGTTAAAATTACGTTCTATTTAGATTTAGTAAATTACTAAATTATACTCCCTCCGATGTAGACAAAAGATAACGGTTGCTTTATGGCACTATTCATGGTCGTAGAGAATCTCTGATATTACCGTTAATCCATAAGGCAAAATATAGTCATGTGGGGTATTGTTTGATTTATTGTCATGAATGCTATAAGAATATCAAATTTTTTATAACTTTGAATAATGTGTACCTCAAGATATTTACGTTGCAAAATGTGTCTTGACAAATGTGATAAAGCAACTGTTACCTTTTGTCTAGATCGGAGGGAGTAGTAAATATTGAAATCAACGCAAAACATACAATCTTAAACCAAAATTTATGATTTAGAGAAATTTTAAGCAAAATATTTTCTTCATTGACACAACAATAATTATTATAGAATCTAACAAATCACAATGGCTAACATTCACAAGTAAATATTTATCTCTTTGTTAACCTTAATTTTTATAAAATCAACTACAAATATATTATAAGGATCAAAGTCTCCCTTAAACACGTAATATTTAGTTAACCATCCGAAATTGTATGGAATAATAAAAAAAATAACAACTAATACAATAAATATACTTTACCCAAATATTCTGGATATCTTAAATAATGAAACCGAAATTTTCTCCTAAAATTGCGCCCAAAATCAACTTAAAATTAGAAACATATAGTAAATATATTGTACCCAAATATTATCGATATCTTAAAATATCAAACCGAAATTCTCCTTAAATTTGCGCCCAAAATAACCTTAAAATTAACCACTAATATAATAAATATATTGTACTCAAATATTTTTGATATCTTAAAATATCAAACTCAAATTCTCTCCTAAATTGCGTCCAAAATCAACTTAAAATTAGCAACTAATATAGTAAATATATTGCACCTAAATATTTTTGATATGTTAAAATATCAAACCGAAATTCTCTCTTAAAATTGCGCCCAAAATCAACTTAAAATTTGCTACTTATATAGTGAAGATTTTGTGAGATGGTTCTGACTTCTCGTATATACGTATATAATTTTTGATTACGTCACAGTAAGAAAATAACTTTCTACTTTCCTCCGTTTCAATAATATATTTATATTTCTTTATCTCTTTCCCTAACAAAATATAGATGTACATATTTTTCAGAAATATATAAGTTAGAAATCCCAAAACTTTGATTTCAAAAATCTACACATAAAAATCAATCTAAAACGGAAGAAAATAGTACATAAAATTATGTACAACAATTTTCACATGTAGTGGTAATGTACATATACCCTCTATAAATATTGTCAACAATATTTATCATACTTCATACTAATATAATATACCACCAAAATATACAAGAAGAGCAATAATTATACAAATCCTCAAACTTTTTTATCATTTTTATTATTGCAAGTAAATCTTTATTGCGCAAATGGCTTCCTCTTCGCCACTCGACATGTTAAAGCCAACCATTTTTATTCTTATTGCCTAGCCCCCGGTACAGGTCACTAGCGATGAGGACAACACTTCAGTCCTGGTGTAAAATAGGATGAAGGAGATAAAATGGCATTTACGAAGTTTATGCATGTAATAAATGAGTGACCCAATAAAAACACCTCTCATATTTTATGACGGCCTGATTCTATAATTTGTGATCATATATATACAAACCACAATTTGCATTTTCATAATTCTTATGTATTGTGTACGTTTATATATATGTTGAATCGTGTTGTTTTCAGTCCAAAATTTACAACATGTACGAGGATGATATAATAGATGACCAACGATAATCAAAGAATAGGTATAAGTACAATGTTTTAATTACTTAATTAAAGTACTAGGACTTCGTTTATATAGCTAGTGACATGGAAACCTGCAACAACTACTTCACGTTCGTATTGGTAAACCCTTGAAGAAATGAGAAGAAAATGATACCATACAAATCACGTGTATATATATCAGGTGACTCACCTCTCCGATATACCAAATTGACAAATTCAGATTCATAAAGACATAGTTTTAGTACATAAATAATTTCCAGGCGACTTTCGATATAATAATGTCTTTTGAATGAAATAAAATTAGCTGTCATAAATTACTAGGGTTTTGTTTTTATAAAAGCTACGTTACTTATTAAAAGAGTTAAAACGATGAAGTCGTAATAAATTACTAGGGTTTTGTTTTATTAAAGTACTAGTTTTTGAACCTGTGCGCTGCACGGGTGGAGGCAAAAACTATTACTAAAAGTTAAATTTACGTTCTATTTAGATTTAGTAAATTACTAAATTATACTCCCTTCGATGCAGACAAAAGGTAACGGTTGCTTTATGGCACTATTCATGGTCGTAGAGAATCTCTGATATTACCGTTAGTCCATAAGGCAAAATATAGTCATGTGGGGTATTGTTTGATTTATTGTCATGAATGCTATAAGAATATCAATTTTTTTATTATTTTGAATAATGTGTACCTCAAGATATTTACGTTGCAAAATGTGTCTTGACAACTGTGATAAAGCAACTATTACCTTTTGTCTAGATCGGAGGGAGTAGTAAATATTGAGATCAACGCAAAACATACAATCTTAAACCAAAATTTATGATTTAGAGAAAATTTTAAGCAAAATATTTTCTTCATTGACACAACAATTATTATAGAATCTAACAAATCACAATGGCTAACATTCACAAGTAAATATTTATCTCTTTGTTAACCTTAATTTTTATAAAATCAACTACAAATATATTATAAGGATCAAAGTCTCCCTTAAACACGTAATATTTAGTTAACCATCCGAAGTTGTATGGAATAATAAAAAAATAAAACTAATACAATAAATATACTTTACCCATATATTTTTGATATCTTAAATTATGAAACCGAAGTTTTCTCCTAAAATTGCGCCCAAAATCAACTGAAAATTAGAAACATATAGTAAATATATTGTACCCAAATTTTTTCGATATCTTAAAATATCAAATCGAAATTCTCTTCTAAAATTGCGCCCAAAATAACCTTAAAATTAACCACTAATATAATAAATATATTGTACTCAAATATTTTTGATATCTTAAAATATCAAACTAAAATTCTCTCCTAAATTGCGTCCAAAATCAACTTAAAATTAGCAACTAATATAGTAAATATATTGCACCTAAATATTTTTGATATGTTAAAATATCAAACCGAAATTCTCTCCTAAAATTGCGCCCAAAATCAACTTAAAATTTGATACTTATATAGTAAAGATTTTGTGAGATGGTTCTGACTTCTCGTATATACGTATATAATTTTTTATTACGTCACAGTAAGAAAATAATTTTCTACTTTCCTCCGTTTCAATAATATATTTACATTTCTTTATCTCTTTCCCTAACAAAATATAGAAGATGTACATATTTTTCAGAAATATATAGGTTAGAAATCCCAAAACTTTGATTTCAAAAATCTACACATAAAAATCAATCTGAAACGGAAGAAAATAGTACATTTATGTACAACAATTTTCACATGTAGTGGTAATGTACATATACCCTCTATAAATATTGTCAACAACATTTATCATACTTCATACTAATATAATATACCACCAAAATATACAAGAAGAGCAATAATTATACAAATCCTCAAGCTTTTTTATCATTTTTATTATTGCAAGTAAATCTTTAATGCGCAAATGGCTTCCTCTTCGCCACTCGACATGTTAAAGCCAGCCATTTTTATTCTTATTGCCTTGCCCCCGGTACAGGTCACTAGCGATGAGGACAACAATTCAGTCCCGGTGTAAAATAGGATGAAGGAAATAAAATGGCATTTACAAAGTTTATGCATGTAATAAATGAGTGACCCAATAAAAACACCTCTCATATTGTATGACGGTCTGATTCTATAATTTGTGATCATATATATACAAACCACAATTTGCATTTTCATAATTCTTATGTATTGTGTACGTTAATATATATGTTGAATCGTGTTGTTTTCGGTCCAAAATTTACATGTACGAGGATGATATAATAGATGACCAACGATAATCCAAGAATAGGTATAAGTACATTGTTTTAATTACTTAATTAAAGTACTAGGACTTCTTTTATATAGCTAGTAACATGGAAACCTGCAACAACTACTTCACGTTCGTATTGGTAAACCCTTGAAGAAATGAGAAGAAAATGATACCATACAAATCACTTGTATATATGTCAGGTGAATCACCTCTCCGATACACCAAATTGACAAATTCAGAGTCATAAAGACATAGTTTTAGTACATAAATAATTTCCAGGCGACTTTCGATATAATAATGTCTTTTGAATGAAATAAAATTAGCTGTCATAAATTACTAGGGTTTTGTTTTTATAAAAGCTACGTTACTTATTAAAAGAGTTAAAACGATGAAGTCGTAACAAATTACTAGGGTTTTGTTTTATTAAAGTACTAGTTTTTGAACCCGTGCGCTGCACGGGTGGTGGCAAAAACTATTACTAAAAGTTAAATTTACGTTCTATTTAGATTTAGTAAATTACTAAATTATACTCCCTCCGATGCAGACAAAAGGTAACGGTTGCTTTATGGCACTATTCATGGTCGTAGAGAATCTCTGATATTACCGTTAATCCATAAGGCAAAATATAGTCATGTGGGGTATTGTTTGATTTATTGTCATGAATGCTATAAGAATATCAAATTTTTTAAAATTTTGAATAATGTGTAACTCAAGATATTTACGTTGCAAAATGTGTCTTGACAACTGTGATAAAGCAACTGTTACCTTTTGTCTAGATCGGAGGGAGTAGTAAATATTGAAATCAACGCAAAACATACAATCTTAAACCAAAATTTATGATTTAGAGAAATTTTTAAGCAAAATATTTTCTCCATTGACACAACAATTATTATAGAATCTAACAAATCACAATGGCTAACATTCACAAGTAAATATTTATCTCTTTGTTAACCTTAATTTTTATAAAATCAACTACAAATATATTATAAGGATTAAAGTCTCCCTTAAACACGTAATATTTAGTTAACCATCCGAAATTGTATGGAATAATAAAAAAAATAACAACTAATACAATAAATATACTTTACCCAAATATTTTTGATATCTTAAATTATGAAACAGAAATTTTCTCCTAAAATTGCGCCCAAAATCAACTTAAAATTAGAAACATATAGTAAATATATTGTACCCAAATATTTTCGATATCTTAAAATATTAAACCGAAATTCTCTTCTAAATTTGCGCCCAAAATAACCTTAAAATTAACCACTAATATAATAAATATATTGTACTCAAATATTTTTTATATCTTAAAATATCAAACTGAAATTCTCTCCTAAATTACGTCCAAAATCAACTTAAAATTAGCAACTAATATAGTAAATATATTGCACCTAAATATTTTTGATATGTTAAAATATCAAACCGAAATTCTCTCTTAAAATTGCGCCCAAAATCAACTTAAAATTTTCTACTTATATAGTGAAGATTTTGTGAGATGGTTCTGACTTCTCGTATATACGTATATAATTTTTGATTACGTCACAGTAAGAAAATAACTTTCTACTTTCCTCCGTTTCAATAATATATTTATATTTCTTTATCTCTTTCCCTAACAAAATAAAGAAGATGTACATATTTTTCAGAAATATATAAGTTAGAAATCCCAAAACTTTGATTTCAAAAATCTACACATAAAAATCAATCTAAAACGGAAGAAAATAGTACATAAAATTATGTACAACAATTTTCACATGTAGTGGTAAAGTA
This sequence comes from Silene conica, assembly GCA_029255685.2. Classification (NCBI taxonomy): domain Eukaryota; kingdom Viridiplantae; phylum Streptophyta; class Magnoliopsida; order Caryophyllales; family Caryophyllaceae; genus Silene; species Silene conica. Next base: position 29,630,525 of record CM055317.2, on the reverse strand, counting down.
CATATACCCTCTATAAATATTGTCAACAACATTTATCATACTTCATACTAATATAATATACCACCAAAATATACAAGAAGAGCAATAATTATACAAATCCACAAACTTTTTTATCATTTTTATTATTGCAAGTAAATCTTTATTGCGCAAATGGCTTCCTCTTCGCCACTCGACATGTTAAAGCCAACCATTTTTATTCTTATTGCCTTGCCCCCGGTACAGGTCACTAGCGATGAGGACAACACTTCAGTCCCGGTGTAAAATAGGATGAAGGAGATAAAATGGCATTTACGAAGTTTATGCATGTAATAAATGAGTGACCCAATAAAAACACCTCTCATATTGTATGACGGCCTGATTCTATAATTTGTGATCATATATATACAAACCACAATTTGCATTTTCATAATTCTTATGTATTGTGTACGTTTATATATATGTTGAATCGTGTTGTTTTCGGTCCAAAATTTACAACATGTACGAGGATCATATAATAGATGACCAACGATAATCAAAGAATAGGTATAAGTAAAATGTTTTAATTAGTTAATTAAAGTAATAGGACTTCGTTTATATAGCTAGTGACATGGAAACCTGCAACAACTACTTCACGTTCGTATTGGTAAACCCTTGAAGAAATGAGAAGAAAATGATACCATACAAATCACGTGTATATATCAGGTGAATCACCTCTCCGATATACCAAATTGACAAATTCAGAGTCATAAAGACATAGTTTTAGTACATAAATAATTTCCAGGCGACTTTCGATATAATAATGTCTTTTGAATGAAATAAAATTAGCTGTCATAAATTACTAGGGTTTTGTTTTTATAAAAGCTACGTTACTTATTAAAAGAGTTAAAACGATGAAGTCGTAATAAATTACTAGGGTTTTGTTTTATTAAAGTACTAGTTTTTGAACCTGTGCGCTGCACGGGTGGAGGCAAAAACTATTACTAAAAGTTAAATTTACGTTCTATTTAGATTTAGTAAATTACTAAATTATACTCCCTCCGATGCAGACAAAAGGTAACGGTTGCTTTATGGCACTATTCATGGTCGTAGAGAATCTCTGATATTACCGTTAGTCCATAAGGCAAAATATAGTCATGTGGGGTATTGTTTGATTTATTGTGATGAATGCTATAAGAATATCAATTTTTTTATTATTTTGAATAATGTGTACCTCAAGATATTTACGTTGCAAAATGTGTCTTGACAACTGTGATAAAGCAACTGTTACCTTTTGTCTAGATCGGAGGGAGTAGTAAATATTGAAATCAACGCAAAACATACAATCTTAAACCAAAATTTATGATTTAGAGAAAATTTTAGCAAAATATTTTCTTCATTGACACAACAATTATTATAGAATCTAACAAATCACAATGGCTAACATTCACAAGTAAATATTTATCTCTTTGTTAACCTTATTTTTTATAAAATCAACTACAAATATATTATAAGGATCAAAGTCTCCCTTTAACACGTAATATTTAGTTAACCATCCGAAATTGTATGGAATAATAAAAAAATAAAACTAATACAATAAATATACTTTACCCATATATTTTTGATATCTTAAATTATGAAACCGAAGTTTTCTCCTAAAATTGCGTCCAAAATCAACTTAAAATTAGAAACATATAGTAAATATATTGTACCCAAATATTTTCGATATCTTAAAATATCAAATCGAAATTCTCTTCTAAAATTGCGCCCAAAATAACCTTAAAATTAACCACTAATATAATAAATATATTGTACTCAAATATTTTTGATATCTTAAAATATCAAACTGAAATTCTCTCCTAAATTGCGTCCAAAATCAACTTAAAATTAGCAACTAATATAGTAAATATATTGCACCTAAATATTTTTGATATGTTAAAATATCAAACCGAAATTCTCTCCTAAAATTGCGCCCAAAATCAACTTAAAATTTGATACTTATATAGTAAAGATTTTGTGAGATGCTTCTGACTTCTCGTATATACGTATATAATTTTTTATTACGTCACAGTAAGAAAATAATTTTCTACTTTCCTCCGTTTCAATAATATATTTACATTTCTTTATCTCTTTCCCTAACAAAATATAGAAGATGTACATATTTTTCAGAAATATATAGGTTAGAAATCCCAAAACTTTGATTTCAAAAATCTACACATAAAAATCAATCTGAAACGGAAGAAAATAGTACATTTATGTACAACAATTTTCACATGTAGTGGTAATGTACATATACCCTCTATAAATATTGTCAACAACATTTATCATACTTCATACTAATATAATATACCACCAAAATATACAAGAAGAGCAATAATTATACAAATCCTCAAGCTTTTTTATCATTTTATTATTGCAAGTAAATCTTTAATGCGCAAATGGCTTCCTCTTCGCCACTCGACATGTTAAAGCCAGCCATTTTTATTCTTATTGCCTTGCCCCCGGTACAGGTCACTAGCGATGAGGACAACAATTCAGTCCCGGTGTAAAATAGGATGAAGGAAATAAAATGGCATTTACAAAGTTTATGCATGTAATAAATGAGTGACCCAATAAAAACACCTCTCATATTGTATGACGGTCTGATTCTATAATTTGTGATCATATATATACAAACCACAATTTGCATTTTCATAATTCTTATGTATTGTGTACGTTTATATATATGTTGAATCGTGTTGTTTTCGGTCCAAAATTTACAACATGTACGAGGATCATATAATAGATGACCAACGATAATCAAAGAATAGGTATAAGTAAAATGTTTTAATTAGTTAATTAAAGTAATAGGACTTCGTTTATATAGCTAGTAACATGGAAACCTGCAACAACTACTTCACGTTCGTATTGGTAAACCCTTGAAGAAATGAGAAGAAAATGATACCATACAAATCACGTGTATATATCAGGTGAATCACCTCTCCGATATACCAAATTGACAAATTCAGAGTCATAAAGACATAGTTTTAGTACATAAATAATTTCCAGGCGACTTTCGATATAATAATGTCTTTTGAATGAAATAAAATTAGCTGTCATAAATTACTAGGGTTTTGTTTTTATAAAAGCTACGTTACTTATTAAAAGAGTTAAAACGATGAAGTCGTAACAAATTACTAGGGTTTTGTTTTATTAAAGTACTAGTTTTTGAACCCGTGCGCTGCACGGGTGGTGGCAAAAACTATTACTAAAAGTTAAATTTACGTTCTATTTAGATTTAGTAAATTACTAAATTATACTCCCTCCGATGCAGACAAAAGGTAACGGTTGCTTTATGGCACTATTCATGGTCGTAGAGAATCTCTGATATTACCGTTAATCCATAAGGCAAAATATAGTCATGTGGGGTATTGTTTGATTTATTGTCATGAATGCTATAAGAATATCAAATTTTTTAAAATTTTGAATAATGTGTAACTCAAGATATTTACGTTGCAAAATGTGTCTTGACAACTGTGATAAAGCAACTGTTACCTTTTGTCTAGATCGGAGGGAGTAGTAAATATTGAAATCAACGCAAAACATACAATCTTAAACCAAAATTTATGATTTAGAGAAAATTTTAAGCAAAATATTTTCTCCATTGACACAACAATTATTATAGAATCTAACAAATCACAATGGCTAACATTCACAAGTAAATATTTATCTCTTTGTTAACCTTAATTTTTATAAAATCAACTACAAATATATTATAAGGATTAAAGTCTCCCTTAAACACGTAATATTTAGTTAACCATCCGAAATTGTATGGAATAATAAAAAAAATAACAACTAATACAATAAATATACTTTACCCAAATATTTTTGATATCTTAAATTATGAAACAAAAATTTTCTCCTAAAATTGCGCCCAAAATCAACTTAAAATTAGAAACATATAGTAAATATATTGTACCCAAATATTTTCGATATCTTAAAATATTAAACCGAAATTCTCTTCTAAATTTGCGCCCAAAATAACCTTAAAATTAACCACTAATATAATAAATATATTGTACTCAAATATTTTTTATATCTTAAAATATCAAACTGAAATTCTCTCCTAAATTACGTCCAAAATCAACTTAAAATTAGCAACTAATATAGTAAATATATTGCACCTAAATATTTTTGATATGTTAAAATATCAAACCGAAATTCTCTCTTAAAATTGCGCCCAAAATCAACTTAAAATTTGCTACTTATATAGTGAAGATTTTGTGAGATGGTTCTGACTTCTCGTATATACGTATATAATTTTTGATTACGTCACAGTAAGAAAATAACTTTCTACTTTCCTCCGTTTCAATAATATATTTATATTTCTTTATCTCTTTCCCTAACAAAATAAAGAAGATGTACATATTTTTCAGAAATATATAAGTTAGAAATCCCAAAACTTTGATTTCAAAAATCTACACATAAAAATCAATCTAAAACGGAAGAAAATAGTACATAAAATTATGTACAACAATTTTCACATGTAGTGGTAATGTACATATACCCTCTATAAATATTGTCAACAACATTTATCATACTTCATACTAATATAATATACCACCAAAATATACAAGAAGAGCAATAATTATACAAATCCTCAAACTTTTTTATCATTTTTATTATTGCAAGTAAATCTTTATTGCGCAAATGGCTTCCTCTTCGCCACTCGACATGTTAAAGCCAACCATTTTTATTCTTATTGCCTTGCCCCCGGTACAGGTCACTAGCGATGAGGACAACACTTCAGTCCCGGTGTAAAATAGGATGAAGGAGATAAAATGGCATTTACGAAGTTTATGCATGTAATAAATGAGTGACCCAATAAAAACACCTCTCATATTGTATGACGGCCTGATTCTATAATTTGTGATCATATATATACAAACCACAATTTGCATTTTCATAATTCTTATGTATTGTGTACGTTTATATATATGTTGAATCGTGTTGTTTTCGGTCCAAAATTTACAACATGTACGAGGATCATATAATAGATGACCAACGATAATCAAAGAATAGGTATAAGTAAAATGTTTTAATTAGTTAATTAAAGTAATAGGACTTCGTTTATATAGCTAGTGACATGGAAACCTGCAACAACTACTTCACGTTCGTATTGGTAAACCCTTGAAGAAATGAGAAGAAAATGATACCATACAAATCACGTGTATATATCAGGTGAATCACCTCTCCGATATACCAAATTGACAAATTCAGAGTCATAAAGACATAGTTTTAGTACATAAATAATTTCCAGGCGACTTTCGATATAATAATGTCTTTTGAATGAAATAAAATTAGCTGTCATAAATTACTAGGGTTTTGTTTTTATAAAAGCTACGTTACTTATTAAAAGAGTTAAAACGATGAAGTCGTAATAAATTACTAGGGTTTTGTTTTATTAAAGTACTAGTTTTTGAACCTGTGCGCTGCACGGGTGGAGGCAAAAACTATTACTAAAAGTTAAATTTACGTTCTATTTAGATTTAGTAAATTACTAAATTATACTCCCTCCGATGCAGACAAAAGGTAACGGTTGCTTTATGGCACTATTCATGGTCGTAGAGAATCTCTGATATTACCGTTAGTCCATAAGGCAAAATATAGTCATGTGGGGTATTGTTTGATTTATTGTGATGAATGCTATAAGAATATCAATTTTTTTATTATTTTGAATAATGTGTACCTCAAGATATTTACGTTGCAAAATGTGTCTTGACAACTGTGATAAAGCAACTGTTACCTTTTGTCTAGATCGGAGGGAGTAGTAAATATTGAAATCAACGCAAAACATACAATCTTAAACCAAAATTTATGATTTAGAGAAAATTTTAGCAAAATATTTTCTTCATTGACACAACAATTATTATAGAATCTAACAAATCACAATGGCTAACATTCACAAGTAAATATTTATCTCTTTGTTAACCTTAATTTTTATAAAATCAACTTCAAATATATTATAAGGATCAAAGTCTCCCTTTAACACGGAATATTTAGTTAACCATCCGAAATTGTATGGAATAATAAAAAAATAAAACTAATACAATAAATATACTTTACCCATATATTTTTGATATCTTAAATTATGAAACCGAAGTTTTCTCCTAAAATTGCGTCCAAAATCAACTTAAAATTAGAAACATATAGTAAATATATTGTACCCAAATATTTTCGATATCTTAAAATATCAAATCGAAATTCTCTTCTAAAATTGCGCCCAAAATAACCTTAAAATTAACCACTAATATAATAAATATATTGTACTCAAATATTTTTGATATCTTAAAATATCAAACTGAAATTCTCTCCTAAATTGCGTCCAAAATCAACTTAAAATTAGCAACTAATATAGTAAATATATTGCACCTAAATATTTTTGATATGTTAAAATATCAAACCGAAATTCTCTCCTAAAATTGCGCCCAAAATCAACTTAAAATTTGATACTTATATAGTAAAGATTTTGTGAGATGCTTCTGACTTCTCGTATATACGTATATAATTTTTTATTACGTCACAGTAAGAAAATAATTTTCTACTTTCCTCCGTTTCAATAATATATTTACATTTCTTTATCTCTTTCCCTAACAAAATATAGAAGATGTACATATTTTTCAGAAATATATAGGTTAGAAATCCCAAAACTTTGATTTCAAAAATCTACACATAAAAATCAATCTGAAACGGAAGAAAATAGTACATTTATGTACAACAATTTTCACATGTAGTGGTAATGTACATATACCCTCTATAAATATTGTCAACAACATTTATCATACTTCATACTAATATAATATACCACCAAAATATACAAGAAGAGCAATAATTATACAAATCCTCAAGCTTTTTTATCATTTTATTATTGCAAGTAAATCTTTAATGCGCAAATGGCTTCCTCTTCGCCACTCGACATGTTAAAGCCAGCCATTTTTATTCTTATTGCCTTGCCCCCGGTACAGGTCACTAGCGATGAGGACAACACTTCAGTCCCGGTGTAAAATAGGATGAAGGAAATAAAATGGCATTTACAAAGTTTATGCATGTAATAAATGAGTGACCCAATAAAAACACCTCTCATATTGTATGACGGTCTGATTCTATAATTTGTGATCATATATATACAAACCACAATTTGCATTTTCATAATTCTTATGTATTGTATACGTTAATATATATGTTGAATCGTGTTGTTTTCGGTCCATAATTTACATGTACGAGGATGATATAATAGATGACCAACGATAATCCAAGAATAGGTATAAGTACATTGTTTTAATTACTTAATTAAATACTAGGACTTCTTTTATATAGCTAGTAACATGGAAACCTGCAACAACTACTTCACGTTCGTATTGGTAAACCCTTGAAGAAATGAGAAGAAAATGATACCATACAAATCACGTGTATATATGTCAGGTGAATCACCTCTCCGATACACCAAATTGACAAAGTCAGAGTCATAAAGACATAGTTTTAGTACATAAATAATTTCCAGGCGACTTTCGATATAATAATGTCTTTTGAATGAAATAAAATTAGCTGTCATAAATTACTAGGGTTTTGTTTTTATAAAAGCTACGTTACTTATTAAAAGAGTTAAAACGATGAAGTCGTAACAAATTACCAGGGTTTTGTTTTATTAAAGTACTAGTTTTTGAACCCGTGCGCTGCACGGGTGGTGGCAAAAACTATTACTAAAAGTTAAATTTACGTTCTATTTAGATTTAGTAAATTACTAAATTATACTCCCTCCGATGCAGACAAAAGGTAACGGTTGCTTTATGGCACTATTCATGGTCGTAGAGAATCTCTGATATTACCGTTAATCCATAAGGCAAAATATAGTCATGTGGGGTATTGTTTGATTTATTGTCATGAATGCTATAAGAATATCAAATTTTTTAAAATTTTGAATAATGTGTAACTCAAGATATTTACGTTGCAAAATGTGTCTTGACAACTGTGATAAAGCAACTGTTACCTTTTGTCTAGATCGGAGGGAGTAGTAAATATTGAAATCAACGCAAAACATACAATCTTAAACCAAAATTTATGATTTAGAGAAAATTTTAAGCAAAATATTTTCTCCATTGACACAACAATTATTATAGAATCTAACCAATCACAATGGCTAACATTCACAAGTAAATATTTATCTCTTTGTTAACCTTAATTTTTATAAAATCAACTACAAATATATTATAAGGATTAAAGTCTCCCTTAAACACGTAATATTTAGTTAACCATCCGAAATTGTATGGAATAATAAAAAAAATAACAACTAATACAATAAATATACTTTACCCAAATATTTTTGATATCTTAAATTATGAAACAGAAATTTTCTCCTAAAATTGCGCCCAAAATCAACTTAAAATTAGAAACATATAGTAAATATATTGTACCCAAATATTTTCGATATCTTAAAATATTAAACCGAAATTCTCTTCTAAATTTGCGCCCAAAATAACCTTAAAAATAACCACTAATATAATAAATATATTGTACTCAAATATTTTTTATATCTTAAAATATCAAACTGAAATTCTCTCCTAAATTGCGTCCAAAATCAACTTAAAATTAACAACTAATATGGTAAATATATTGCACCTAAATATTTTTGATATGTTAAAATATCAAACCGAAATTCTCTCCTAAAATTGCGCCCAAAATCAACTTAAAATTTGCTACTTATATAGTGAAGATTTTGTGAGATGGTTCTGACTTCTCGTATATACGTATATAATTTTTGATTACGTCACAGTAAGAAAATAACTTTCTACTTTCCTCCGTTTCAATAATATATTTATATTTCTTTATCTCTTTCCCTAACAAAATAAAGAAGATGTACATATTTTTCAGAAATATATAAGTTAGAAATCCCAAAACTTTGATTTCAAAAATCTACACATAAAAATCAATCTAAAACGGAAGAAAATAGTACATAAAATTATGTACAACAATTTTCACATGTAGTGGTAATGTACATATACCCTCTATAAATATTGTCAACAACATTTATCATACTTCATACTAATATAATATACCACCAAAATATACAAGAAGAGCAATAATTATACAAATCCTCAAACTTTTTTATCATTTTTATTATTGCAAGTAAATCTTTATTGCGCAAATGGCTTCCTCTTCGCCACTCGACATGTTAAAGCCAACCATTTTTATTCTTATTGCCTTGCCCCCGGTACAGGTCACTAGCGATGAGGACAACACTTCAGTCCCGATGTAAAATAGGATGAAGGACATAAAATGGCATTTACAAAGTTTATGCATGTAATAAATGAGTGACCCGATAAAAACACCTCTCATATTGTATGACGGTCTGATTCTATAATTTGTGATCATATATATACAAACCACAATTTGCATTTTCATAATTCTTATGTATTGTGTACGTTAATATATATGTTGAATCGTGTTGTTTTCGGTCCAAAATTTACATGTACGAGGATGATATAATAGATGACCAACGATAATCCAAGAATAGGTATAAGTATAGTGTTTTAGTTACTTAATTAAAGTACTAGGACTTCTTTTACATAGCTAGTAACATGGAAACCTGCAACAACTACTTCACGTTCGTATTGGTAAACCCTTGAAGAAATGAGAAGAAAATGATACCATACAAATCACGTGTATATATATCAGGTGAATCACCTCTCCGATACACCAAATTGACAAATTCAGAGTCATAAAGACATAGTTTTAATACATAAGTAATTTCCAGGCGACTTCCGATATAATAATATCTTTTGAATGAAATAAAATTAGCTGTCATAAATTACTAGGGTTTTGTTTTTATAAAAGCTACGTTACTTATTAAAAGAGTTAAAACGATGAAGTCGTAACAAATTACTAGGGTTTTGTTTTATTAAAGTACTAGTTTTTGAACCCGTTCGCTGCACGGGTGGTGGCAAAAAATATTACTATAAGTTAAATTTACGTTCTATTTAGATTTAGTAAATTACTAAATTATACTCCCTCCGATGCAGACAAAAGGTAACGGTTGCTTTATGGCACTATTCATAGTCGTAGAGAATCTCTGATATTACCGTTAATCCATAAGGCAAAATATAGTCATGTGGGGTATTGTTTGATTTATTGTCATGAATGTTATAAGAATATCAAATTCTTTATAATTTTAAATAATGTGTACCTCAAGATATTTACGTTGCAAAATGTGTCTTGACAACTGTGATAAAGCAACTGTTACCTTTTGTCTAGATCGGAGGGAGTAGTAAATATTAAAATCAACGCAAAACATACAATCTTAAACCAAAATTTATGATTTAGAGAAAATTTTAAGCAAAATATTTTCTTCATTGACACAACAATTATTATAGAATCTAACAAATCACAATGGCTAACATTCACAAGTAAATATTTATCTCTTTGTTAACCTTAATTTTTATAAAATCAACTACAAATATATTATAAGGATCAAAGTCTCCCTGAAACACGTAATATTTAGTTAACCATCCGAAATTGTATGGAATAATAAAAAAAATAACAACTAATACAATAAATATACTTTACCCAAATATTTTTGATATCTTAAATTATGAAACCGAAATTTTCTCCTAGAATTGCGCCCAAAATCAGCTTCAAATTAGAAACATATAGTAAATATATTATACCCAAATATTTTCGATATCTTAAAATATCAAACCGAAATTCTCTTCTAAATTTGTGCCCAAAATAACCTTAAAATTAACCACTAATATAATAAATATATTGTACTTAAATATTTTTGATATCTTAAAATATCAAACTGAAATTCTCTCCTAAATTGCGTCCAAAATCAACTTATAATTAGCAACTAATATAGTAAATATATTGCACCTAAATATTTTTGATATGCTAAAATATCAAACCGAAATTCGCTCCTAAAATTGCGCCCAAAATCAACTTAAAATTTGCTACTTATATAGTAAAGATTTTGTGAGATAGTTCTGACTTCTCGTATATACGTATATAATTTTTGATTACGTCACAGTAAGAAAATAATTTTCTACTTTCCTCCGTTTCAATAATATATTTATATTTCTTTATCTCTTTCCCTAACAAAATAAAGAAGATGTACATATTTTTCAGAAATATATAAGTTAGAAATCCCAAAACTTTGATTTCAAAAATCTACACATAAAAATAAATCTAAAACGGAAGAAAATAGTACATAAATTTATGTACAACAATTTTCACATGTAGTGGTAATGTACATATACCCTCTATAAATATTGTCAACAACATTTCTCATACTTCATACTAATATAATATACCACCAAAATATACAAGAAGAGCAATAATTATACAAATCCTCAAACTTTTTTATCATTTTTATTATTGCAAGTAAATCTTTATTGCGCAAATGGCTTCCTCTTCGCCACTCGACATGTTAAAGCCAACCATTTTTATTCTTATTGTCTTGCCCCCGGTACAGGTCACTAGCGATGAGGACAACACTTCATTCCTGGTGTAAAATAGGATGAAGGAGATAAAATGGCATTTACGAAATTTATGCATGTAATAAATGAGTGACCCAATAAAAACACCTCTCATATTGTATGACGGCCTGATTCTATAATTTGTGATCATATATATACAAACCACAATTTGCATTTTCATAATTCTTATGTATTGTGTACGTTAATATATATGTTGAATCGTGTTGTTTTCGGTCCAAAATTTACATGTACGAGGATGATATAATAGATGACCAACGATAATCCAAGAATAGGTATAAGTACAGTGTTTTAATTACTTAATTAAAGTACTAGGACTTCTTTTATATAGCTAGTAACATGGAAACCTGCAACTAGAGCTGTACATTGGGCTGGGCCGGGCCAAAGGCGGGCCGGGCTGAAGAAAGTCAGCCCTGGCACGGCCCTAAAATAGTATAGGGCTGGGCTGGGCCGGGCCAGGAAAAGTCAGCCCTGGCCCGGCCCTGGATGGCCGCTAGTTGTGTTTGTAGGTTGTATTTGTGTTAGTTGTGTTAGTTTTAATAGTGGGCTGGGCCGGGCCGGGCTGGGCTGTATTTCACACAGGGTTGCGAACAGGGTTGGGCTGACAAAATCTGGCCCCTGGCCCTGGCCCTATTCGCTACCGGGCTGGGCTGGCCCAGCCCTAGCCCTGTGTGGGCTACAAAAATTGGCCCACGTAATAGGGCTGGGCCGGGCTGGGCTGGGCTGGCCCGCTACGTTATCCAGCTCTACCTGCAACAACTACTTCACGTTCGTATTGGTAAACCCTTGAAGAAATGAGAAGAAAATGATACCATACAAATCACGTGTATATATATCAGGTGAATCACCTCTCCGATACACCAAATTGACAAATTCAGAGTCATAAAGACATAGTTTTAATACATAAGTAATTTCCAGGCGACTTTCGATATAATAATATCTTTTGAATGAAAAAAAAAAGTAGCTGTCATAAATTACTAGGGTTTTGTTTTTATAAAAGCTACGTTACTTATTAAAAGAGTTAAAACGATGAAGTCGTAACAAATTACTAGGGTTTTGTTTTATTAAAGTACTAGTTTTTGAACCCGTGCGCTGCACGGGTGGTGGCAAAAAATATTACTAAAAGTTAAATTTACGTTCTATTTAGATTTAGTAAATTACTAAATTATACTCCCTCTGATGCAGACAAAAGGTAACGGTTGCTTTATGGCACTATTCATAGTCGTAGAGAATCTCTGATATTACCGTTAATCCATAAGGCAAAATATAGTCATGTGGGGTATTGTTTGATTTATTGTCATGAATGCTATAAGAATATCAAATTCTTTATAATTTTGAATAATGTGTACCTCAAGATATTTACGTTGCAAAATGTGTCTTGACAACTGTGATAAAGCAACTGTTACCTTTTGTCTAGATCGGAGGGAGTAGTAAATATTAAAATCAACGCAAAACATACAATCTTAAACCAAAATTTATGATTTAGAGAAAATTTTAAGCAAAATATTTTCTTCATTGACACAACAATTATTATAGAATCTAACAAATCACAATGGCTAACATTCACAAGTATTTATCTCTTTGTTAACCTTAATTTTTATAAAATCAACTACAAATATATTATAAGGATCAAAGTCTCCCTTAAACACGTAATATTTCGTTAACCATCCGAAATTGTATGGAGTAATAAAAAAAATAACAACTAATACAATAAATATAATTTACCCAAATATTTTTGATATCTTAAATTATGAAACCGAAATTTTCTTCTAGAATTGCGCCCAAAATCAACTTCAAATTAGAAACATATAGTAAATTTATTGTACCCAAATATTTTCGATATCTTAAAATATCAAACCGAAATTCTCTTCTAAATTTGCGCCCAAAATAACCTTAAAATTAACCACTAATATAATAAATATATTGTACTCAAATATTTTTGATATCTTAAAATATCAAACTGAAATTCTCTCCTAAATTGCGTCAAAAATCAACTTAAAATTAGCAACTAATATAGTAAATATATTGCACCTAAATATTTTTGATATGTTAAAATATCAAACCGAAATTCGCTCCTAAAATTGCGCCCAAAATCAACTTAAAATTTGCTACTTATATAGTAAAGATTTTGTGAGATCGTTCTGACTTCTCGTATATACGTATATAATTTTTGATTACGTCACAGTAAAAAAATAATTTTCTACTTTCCTCCGTTTCAATAATATATTTATATTTCTTTATCTCTTTCCCTAACAAAATAAAGAAGATGTACATATTTTTCAGAAATATATAAGTTAGAAATCCCAAAACTTTGATTTCAAAAATCTACACATAAAAATCAATCTAAGACGGAAGAAAATAGTACATAAAATCATGTACAACAATTTTCACATGTAGTGGTAATGTACATATACCCTCTATAAATATTGTCAACAACATTTATCATACTTCATACTAATATAATATACCACCAAAATATACAAGAAGAGAAATAATTATACAAATCCTCAAGCTTTTTTATCATTTTTATTATTGCAAGTAAATCTTTATTGCGCAAATGGCTTCCTCTTCGCCACTCGACATGTTAAAGCCAACCATTTTTATTCTTATTGCCTTGCCCCCGGTACAGGTCACTAGCGATGAGGACAACACTTCAGTCCCGGTGTAAAATAGGATGAAGGAAAAATGGCATTTACGAAGTTTATGCATGTAATAAATGAGTGACCCAATAAAAACACCTCTCATATTGTATGACGGCCTGATTCTATAATTTGTGATCATATATATACAAACCACAATTTGCATTTTTATAATTCTTATGTATTGTGTACGTTTATATATATGTTGAATCGTGTTGTTTTCGGTCCAAAATTTACAACATGTACGAGGATGATATAATAGATGACCAACGATAATCAAAGAATAGGTATAAGTACAATGTTTTAATTAGTTAATTAAAGTACTAGGACTTCGTTTATATAGCTAGTAACATGGAAACCTGCAACAACTACTTCACGTTCGTATTGGTAAACCCTTGAAGAAATGAGAAGAAAAGGATACCATACAAATCACGTGTATATATCAGGTGAATCATCTCTCCAATACACCAAATTGACAAATTCAGAGTCATAAAGACATAGTTTTAATACATAAATAATTTCTAGGCGACTTTCAATATAATAATGTCTTTTGAATGAAATAAAATTAGTTGTCATAAATTACTAGGGTTTTGTTTTTATAAAAGCTACGTTACTTATTAAAAGAGTTAAAACGATGAAGTCGTTACAAATTACTAGGGTTTTGTTTTATTAAAGTACTAGTTTTTGAACCCGTGCGCTGCACGGGTGGTGGCAAAAACTATTACTAAAAGTTAAATTTACGTTCTATTTAGATTTAGTAAATTACTAAATTATACTCCCTCCGATGCAGACAAAAGGTAACGGTTGCTTTATGGCACTATACATGGTCGTAGGGAAGCTCTGATATCACCGTTAATCCATAAGACAAAATATAGTCATGTGGGATATTGTTTGATTTATTGTCATGAATGCTATAAGAATATCAAATTTTTTATAATTTTTAATAATGTGTAACTCAAGATATTTACGTTGCAAAATGTGTCTCGACAACTGTGATAAAGCAATTGTTACCTTTTGTCTAGATCGGAGGGAGTAGTAAATATTGAAATCAACGCAAAACAATTTGCACTGTTTGCTTAAATTTTTGAGTAAAAAAACCCTAATAGGCGATTCTGAGGCGGCAGGAAGAGATCTTGGTGCTGAATTCTGTGCAATCATGGCTAGGAATTCAGCGTCAAAAACTGCTCAACTTAGCAACATCAATCGCAGGAAGGGGTCTAAAGTCAATCTGAATGCTAGTAGTTCCAATAGTACATAAAACAATGACAAACAAAACCATCCCAATGAAGAAGATGCAACCAAACATGGAAGTATGCAACAAATTGTGGGAGTAGCACCCTTTGATCTGGATGATGAAGACACTGATACAATGGAAAAAGATAACATCTCTAATGTAGGGTCCTTCTCAGACGAGGAGGAAGGAGAATGGTTCAGGATACATGGGAAAAAGATAGAGAAAATATTGGAGGATGAACCAGAGGTGCTTATAAAACTAGAGCCAGAGGACGTCGAGGAGGATCTGGAATACTGGAAGCATGCTGTCTATGGTTACATAATAGGGGTTAATCCTCCCTTTCCTGTGGTTGAAGGATACTTACGTCGCATATGGAAGCACCATACCATCAACAGCATCTCATTCATGCCAAATGGGGTGTTCTTGGTGAGATTTCAAACCCTAAAGATGCAGCAAAGAGTGTTGAATGCTGGTCATTACATGTTTGATAGCAAACCTGTTATCATAAAACCATGGCATGAGGATGTAGACTTGGAGAAAGAGGATGTTAAGAGCGTACCAGCATGGGTTAGGCTTCATAAACTACCTATCCAGTATTGGGGAAATAGCCTCCCAAAAATAGCAAGCATCATAGGTCCATTCCTCAAAAAAGATGATGCAACAACAAACAAGTCACGGCTGGGGTATGCACGAGTGTTAGTTGAGATGCAAGTAGACCAGGTTCTACCAGAAAAGATAAAGTTTCAAGATGTAAAGGCTAATATCAGAGAGATTGAAATAAAATATGAATGGCGACCAATTTTGTGTATGACTTGCAAACAATTAGGTCATAAACAAGGGGAATGCAGGAAGAAACCTTATGTAGCAATGCCAGTAAAACAGATATGGAGAAGAGTAGACAGACAACCAGAGGACAATACCAGAGTTCCAAGGGTTACAGCAGTACCAAGCATTGACACTAACAATCCTTGGATCACAACAAGAGTGCATTGGGACGGAGTGCATATCTCAGAACCAGTGCTTGAGCAACTGGTAGACTTTCCTGCACTTGGGCAGGCAAACCAGACATATGCAGAAAAGATCCTGAATACCAATAGCAAAGCCATCTCTTCCTCAGGTATGGCAGAAAAGGTCACTACCCCAGTCCAACATGATCAATGAAGTACGGTTTCTGGAACGTTAGGGGTTTGAATGATAGGAATAAACAAGTTTTTGTGAATAATTTTCTTTTACAGAATAATTTTGATTTTTATGCTCTGCTGGAAACCAAAATAAAGCCAAAAAATCATCATAGAATAAATAGTTTGTTCAATAATTGGAGTCTTACAACCAACACTAATCAACACCCTGGAGGACGTATCTGGGTTCTCTGGAATCATCAAGTGGTGGATATGCAAGTTCTCGAGTATGATGCTCAATATATCCATCTGCAGGCTACTAATATACATACCAAGCAACTGATATATGTGACGTTTGTGTATGCTTTCAATGAGGATACAGATAGAATACCTCTGTGGCAGAATCTGGGCAGACTAGCTAGGCTCCTCAATGGCAGCTGGTTCATTGGAGGAGATTTCAATTGTGTAACATCTGCAAATGAGAGAATAGGAGGCAGCTTTAATCAAGTGGCAGCAGATCACTTCCTACAATGTATGTCTGATTGTGAGGTCATTGAATGCCCATCCACAGGAGCCTTTTATACCTGGAACAACAAACAATGCCCTGAGGATCGTATTTATAGCAGGCTGGACAGATGCCTGGTAAACCAAGAGTGGATGGAACAAAATGAAGCTTATGTAGCTCACTTCTTACCTGAAGGGGACTTTGATCATACCCCATGTATCATCCAGAATCAGAACCATCAGCAAACAAGCAATAGGCCTTTCAAATATTATAATTTATGGAGTCAGGCAACTACTTTCTTTGAAGTTGTTCAAGCTAACTGGGAGACTGGCATCAGGGGTACCCGGATGTACAAATTGGTACAGACACTCAAATCTCTGAAACCTACACTAAAATGTTTGAATAAGGAGTTATTCTCTGATATTGAGAGGAGAACTGGAGTGGCTCAAGTTAAGCTTCTGGATATTCAACGAGAGCTAGGGTGTAACCCTAGTAATGTTCAATTGGTGCAACAGGAATGTGACATGAGGAAACAATATAGGCAGTTACATGCAGCACAAATGGAGTATTTAAAACAAAAAGTGAAAGTTCAGTGGACTAATGAAGGTGATGCCAACACTAGATACTTCCATGGGTTGCTCAAGTCCAGAAGGAGGAGGAATACTGTTCTTCAGATAGAATATGCATTAGGAGGGGTCCAAGATACTCAACAGGGAATTCAGGATTGCTTTATAGCATTCTATTAAAAACTGCTAGGGATTTGCAATACTACCAGTACTATAAACTTGAGCATTATGCAGCAAGGGTCAGTCTGTGACAGTAACCATATCCAAATGCTACTGAAACCTGTCACTGATGAGGAAATCAAAACTACAGTGTTTAGCATCCCTAATGAAAAAGCTCCTGGACCAGATGGGTATTCCAGTAAGTTTTTCAAAGATTGCTGGGATATAGTGGGAACAGATGTCATTCAAGCCATTAAGGAGTTCTTTACTAATGGTAAATTTCTTAAACAGATCAATACTACTCATGTTACTCTAATTCCCAAGGTAGACAATCCTACTACTGTGGCTTAGTTCAGACCAATAGCCTGCTGCAATGTGGTCTATAAGTGTATTTCAAAAATGTTATGTGCAAGACTGGCTCCAGTGCTTACTAATATTATTGCTCCCACTCAAGGAGGATTCATACAAGGCAGGCACATCCAGGAGAATATACTGATATGCTAGGATCTGGTTAAACTGTATAACAGAAAAGCAGTATCCTCAAGGTGCCTATTCAAAGTTGATCTACAGAAGGCCTATGATTCAGTTGAATGGGGATTCCTATTCCAAATGCTACATGCCCTGAAATTCCTATCTCATTTCATTCAGATGCTGGAGGAGTGTGTGACTACCCCAACATACACTCTCAATCTTAATGGTAATAGTTTTGGGTTCTTCAAAGGGAAAAGAGGGTTGAGACAAGGGGACCCTCTATCTCCCTTGCTCTTTACTATTTGTATGGAGTACCTATCCAGATTGCTTAATCATACGACATCCACTATGGGATTCAAATACTATCCTTTATGCAAATCACTGAAATTGCACCATCTTATGTTTGCTGATGACCTTTTGCTCTTTTCAAAAGAAGAATTGCCATCCATTATGATCCTTCTAAGGACATTTGCCACCTTCTCTCAAGCTTCTGGGTTAAAGATGAGCCCCGGCAAGACCAATGTCTATTTTAATGGAGTCCCTCAGGGTGTGAAACAGGATATAATGCAGGTCTCAGGCTGTGTGGAAGGTAAGATGCCATTCAAATACTTGGGAGTCCCTATCAAGTCTGCTAAATTAACCTTGAAAGACTGCCAGCCTATAGTTGATAAGCTACTCACCAGGATAAGGGGCCTAGGCACTAGAAAGCTGTCCTATGCTGGGAGGCTAGTTCTAGTTACCTCAGTCCTCAAGACTCTACATTCATACTGGGCTACTATATTTGTGCTACCCAAAGTCTTTATCAAGAAAATTGAGGCAGTTTGCAGGAATTATTTGTGGGATGGTACAGCTGACTATCTTAAATCACCACCCATAGCTTGGAGCAAAGTTTG
This sequence comes from Silene conica, assembly GCA_029255685.2. Taxonomy (NCBI): domain Eukaryota; kingdom Viridiplantae; phylum Streptophyta; class Magnoliopsida; order Caryophyllales; family Caryophyllaceae; genus Silene; species Silene conica. The sequence continues at coordinate 29,611,460 of CM055317.2, read as the reverse complement.
TACTACTAAGCAGGAAGGGGGTTTGGGACTCAAGAACGATCTGTTGCTTAACAAAGCTGTAATAGGAAAGCTAGTGTGGTGGATCCATTGTCAACCTACTAAATTATGGGTGCAATGGATACACACTAACTACCTGAAAGGAGTGGCCTGGATGGAGTATCAGCCCCCAAAGGATATCAGTTGGACTTGGGCCAAAATATGCAAAATCAGAGATGAGCTGCAACCAGCTTACACACAAGAAGGATGGCAGAACATACCTGGCAAACAATACACCATGGGCAAAGGATATGATTGCACTACAACAAAATGGCACTTGCGCCACGATTTGTCACTGGAATTCATAATTCGTGACCTAAATTTGCTTAGTCACGGGAAAAAAGTCCCCTTCCTTCAAAATTAATTGGTAAAAAAATTTATGTCACGGGAAAATATATCCGTGACAAATAATTGTTTTTAGTCACGAATTAAGCCATGACCGTGGCTAACAAATGCGTTTAGTCACGCATCAAGTCACGAACGTGGCTAATCACTATTTTTAGCCACAATATCGTGGTTAATTATGATTTATTGTCACTGGTAAGTTAACCGTGACTAATTAGTGTGCTTAGCCACACTGAATTCTTAACGTGGCTAATTATGATTTATTGTCACAGCTAAATTATCCGTGACTATATTGTTCTTAGCCACCCACTGAATTCTTACCGTGGCTAATTGTGATTTATTGTCACAAGTAAATTACCCGTGACTAATTATTGCTCTTAGCTACGCACTGGATTTTTACCGTGACTAATATTTTTCAATTTGAAAAGACAAATTGATTTCACACTTATTGCTCTAAGGTTTTTGTTGCGCATGGGCCCTAAGGTTGAAGGAGTTTAACGTGACTAGCTAGTGACCATTTATATACAGGGACAATTAACAATTCGAAATAACAAAATGTAACACAACTTGTAATAAATAACAAACGGTTTATGCATTATTTGTCTCAATCGTTTGTGTGTGATTAAAACATTACTTGAAAGAATACACACGCAAACAAATGATTAAAACAAATGGAGTAACAAGTACTAATAATTTGTGAAATAATATGTTCGTATATAACAGATAGAACTAATTACTTTTTGGTTTCTTTTGCATAATGTAGATTATTGAACAAATTGATAATAAAACAATATAGAATTATAAAAACAAGAAATAAATTACAACATTTTTTTTTACAAACGTCCCTAGGTAAATATTGAATGTTAGTTATAGTAGAAAAAAATAAAAAAAATGTTTCGTTTAAGTGTCGAACCCTAGCAGTTCAGACGACGACAACATTATAGTCTTATTTTTACTTATTGCGTCTAATAACTGGGTTTCTAAGTTCCTCTTCTTCTATTAATTTTCTGGTTTTCTAAGCTTGGGGTAGCAGCCCCTTGCTACACTCTAGGTTCGCCCCGACCATCATCGTCCTTGTGCACTGCCGACGATGCCCAAGCCTCCGTTACCGGCCACCATCACTCTTCACACTCTCGGTACAACACTAAAAATTTGTCGACCGCCGATGGAACCTGCTCTTCCTACATCGATTAGGTTTGATTAATTCATTCTCTATTTTATTTAAATCATAATTGATTCTCTTAGTTGTCATTCTAAGATTTCATTTTTTTATGTTGTATAGTTGTGTTGAATGAAATTTTATGCGTTTTTGAGTTTGTGATTTTAGTCAATCGAGGTTTTATTTTTATTAGTCGAAAAATGGCAAATTGAGCATATGATAGTTGAGTATACCTAGGTTTGATTTTGATGGGGTTGCTTCTTAATTGAAAGCAGAAACGGTGTAGTTCAATTAATTTTAGGGTTCTTCAACAAAACCCCCAATTTTTCTCCTGCATATCAATCAGATTAGCAAAATTGATTCCTCTCAACTTGATCGTTCTTCATTCTTCTTTTATTATCAATAAAATCAGCAATACTTTGAAAGTATGCTATCTTTGATTGAGCGATGTATTCATCTATGATGAATAATGTATTGAGCCGTATGAATGTATGATTAATTATCTAGAATTGTTTTCTTTATGATTTTGTTGTTCAGTTTTTACAAATTATTGTCTAATATTATTGATTGTTTCGATAAAAGAAAATTTGATGTTTCCTTAGCTAATTCTGGCAATAGTTTGTAGTCTTTTGGTGTTTAGGCTGTAAAATTGTAAGAACAACCCTTTCTCCAACATAAAATGTCATTGATGATCCTCCCCATTCTATTTATCTTGGGTAGATCATAATCTTGTTGATCCTTTATATTTTATTATCATATCTATAACTTTCCTTTATTTCCATCCTAGGCTTTGATTCATGAACTCCAAAGAGGTATTGAGTGGAATGGATTCTAATCTAGTCGTTTGGTTCAAACATTAGGTATGGAATAGAATGGATTCTAACTCCAAAGAGGTATGGAGTTAGAACCCCATACATATTAAAGTTGTTTGGTTCAATCCGGGAATAAATGACAATAATATTGTGTTTGTTGGAATGAAGTTAGAAACTTGGGGGAGGGGTGAGTATGAGATTCCAATGGATTGGAATGGAGTTAGAATCCATTAGGTATCTAACTCCATTCCAAAATGCTTTAACCAAACATTAGAGTGGACTGAATCCATTCCAAATGCTCCAACCAAACACCGGGGTTGATACAAAACTCACTCATCTGCTCTAATAGAGAACAATAGCAATTTCGATGTACTTCTTTTCTTGATGTTGATATAAGTACAGTCGTACAGATTCTCACCTATGTGATTGATGATTCATTCTAGTTCTTCAATTCAATCTTCTATTCAATAAATTGTAATCTGACAAGAGGTCAAACCAACATTGGGAAACTGTACAGTCCACCAATCCATGACATCGCGTTAAGGTATGATTTTCTCCTTCAATTTTTTTTCTTAAAAGTCATCGACATTCATTTGTTTTTCTAAGATCGATTTTGTTTGTCATTGACTTTTTGACTTTCTATATGTTTGCGATTAGAGATTCAATTATTAGTATCATAAGTTCCTTCATTTAGTAATTTTAAAGGGGATAATGACATAGAGTGTGACATATTGGTGGATTAGAATTATTATTCGCAATGTTTGGTCTGAAAAATATGGACCGTCATTTAAGTTGGGGACATCACTTCCTCTTTGGCATTGTCAGGGCCTGCAATCTAATCATGGTATTGGTGATCGTGGCATTATCAATCTATTTGACACCATATATGAGTGTATATGATTGATTATGTCCTTCAATCTGTTTAATTAAGTCTTAGTAACTGAGTTTTGATATCACGGGTATCTTGACTACGAAGCCTGAGTTTAAGCTCGATATTAAGTTTTCATAACCATGTCAAGCATGTCCAAGCAACACACATACATAAATAATTCTTAAATATATGTGACATTGTACTACATACAATCATCTTGCTTTATGTTCCTAATCCATCATTCACAGACGCATCCTCACTTGGTATTACAGTGTTTTTGGGAAGCAAAAAACAAAACTGGAAATACTTAAGCCAGGCCGGTGTTCTGATCTGAATAGACTGAAAGTATTTGATTCTGTAAAACTGGCAGTGGTTTGTTAACTTTGTGAATCCTCCTTTGTTTTGTTTCCTATTAATAACTCTAGCTCTTGTTTTGACGGATGCAGTGACTTCGACCTGTATTTGTTTATTACTAATAATTTAGTGCACTTAATGTTGTCTGATTAGTTGTGCCTCATATGCTTTTGTGGTGCTTAGGCTTGAATAATTAGACAGGGGGTTGATAACACTAGCCTTGAAATATCCCTTCTTGCTCGCCAAATACCAAAATGATGTTGATTCAGAATGCATGTATTTGAGTTCATAGTTAGGTATTTTGGCATACTTTTAGCTTGACCTTATTATCATTTGTTGATAATGCAACTTGCTTGATGTGATGACATATTTCAATCATTAAGTCTTCCTTAAGACGAAGTATCCATATTTAATTTTAAAATGGGTCAACTACTACCATATGGTCCTAATAGAGACAAAATATAGTAACTTCGCAAAAGTTTGCATTATAGTCCCTGTCATTTGGTTTTCTATAGGTAACGATGGAGTCCTATTATCTTCGATCGTATACTAGTCAATTTTGCGAAATATTGCAAAATATTGTACGAGCATTTACGTTCATTTGAGTGATAATCAATTTGATATCACTCCTATGATTCTAACATTATTTACTCCTAGAATAATTTCTAATGATTATTTTTTGTGCATCAAATTGTGCAGGTTCGGGAAACATAGGTTGTAGAGCATAAAGAAAACGTTGATGTTTATATTGAATTCAAATGATGCTGCTTGGATCATGGAGAAAATATGTAGCTTCATCTAATGCATTCTAGTAGATCAGAAGAACATGCTTATTTGTTAAGTTTAAGTATTGATGTTGATTTGTAATGACATTTGTATGGTAGATAGTTGATTTGTAACTTATTATTATCTTAATTAAAAAAATTACAGTATTTCGCCTCGTTATTGTTTAGTGGCTAGTAATGTTCAGCCACGAGAAATTTATTATTCAGATACGATAATATTTGTGGTCAATAATATTTATTTATGGGACTCATTTTTGTCACATTACTGTTTCGTGGCTAATATCTTTTAGCCACGAGCATTTTAGTTTTTAGTCACGATAAATTTTGTGACTGTCAATATTTAGCCACAAGAGTTTCTTTTTTGTCACGTTATTATTTTGTGGCCAGTAGTATTTAGCCACAATTTTTTTAAAATTTGGCCACATTATTACCTTGTGACGAACAATTTTAGTCACGGAATACTTGTTTAGCCACACTTTTTTAGCCATGATGAATACTGTGGCAAAACTATTAATTTAAGTCACGTTACAATTTTTCCCGTGACTAAAATTTTGCCACGGCCACTTGGGTCACGACTAATTTCCCGTGGCAAAATTATATAGTCACGGGAATTTAACACTTGCGCCACGTATTTAAACGTGGCGCAAGTGCGATTTTGTTGTAGTGTTGGCTCAGAACTGCTCCAATTCAGGTAGAATGGCATAAGTATGTGTGGAATAAATGGGTAACCCCAAAGCACGCGTTCATTGCCTGGATGCACTATCACCATGGACTCTTAACCAGAGACAAATTGGCTAATTGGAACATTGTAGCTGATCCCAATTGCTGCATCTGTGGTCAAACACCTGAAACAGATGAACATCTCTTTTTCAGGTGCCAGTATACGACACTGATTACTGACTATATTTCAGATTGGAAGGGGTTAAGCTACCTATTGAGAACTATGGTGCTTGGAGGAGTACCAAAAGATATAGCAGGCTTAAAGGCGGAATCATTGATAGCATTGTCAGTTCCATCATCTACAACGTGTGGCAACAAAGAAATTAAATAAAAGCAGAATAGAGGAGGTTTTGCTTACCCCAAATAGATGTGCCAAGATGATTAAGATGGAGGTTCTGAATCGTATAGACCACAAGATCAGAGGCAAGATCAAAGAGCATGATCTCAGGTGGCTGGCCAGATTAAGAAGGAGAGGACAGGCTTGAGGTTTGGTTATGTGTGTGTTCGTATGTAAGCAATAGTATGAGGTTATGATGTTGATGATGTTGATTGTAATAGACACCTTTTGATTCTAATATATTTTACATTTCCCCAAAAAAAAAAGATAATTTTTTTCTAATGTTCGCATATTGCTTTTGGGTCTTGTGACTGGTGTCAATGGCTATATGGGTCGAGTCAGGGGTGGTGGTAGGTGTCAATAGGTGCACCATAGTCCAGGGATGGTAGTCACTGTGGTATGGTGGTGGGTAAGGCGGTAGGGAGGTGTCGAAGTGGGCTGTAAGTTGGCTGGTCAGGGGTGTCGGTTACGGTCATGTTCGCATATTGCTGCTGCTGTTCGTGATTTTGGAGGGGCTGAGGTTTCGTTTTGGCGTGGGTATATTAATAATTTTAGTAGGTGGTTGGTTTTGTCACCTTTGTCTTTATCTTCATGTTATTATTATGATTATTATGATTATTAGTATTGTTAAAATAGTTGCTATTGTTGGTTAGTATTAATAATTAATATTAGTATTATTATTATTGTTATTGTTGTTGTTGTTAATAATACTATTATTATTGTTATTGTTGTTAATAATGTTAATGTTGGTATGATTATTATAATTATTGTAAGGGTTATTATTGATATTATTATTATTATTATTTATTATTGTTATCACTTGATAATAATATTATTAGCATTATTATCATTGTTAATTATTTATAAATAGTTGTAATTAGTAATATTGATAGTCATAACTGGAAAATGTTATTTTATTAAGTTGAGTAATTTGGTGGTTTGAATGTTATTACCATTATGTTATAATTATTGTTATGGTGTTATATGGTTTTTATAATTTGGTAAATCTAATTGATATAGTTGGTAATAAGTAATTTGTGATACTGTATGGTGATAATTAGTTATATGTGGTCATGATTAGTAAATGAGAACATGGTCAAATAATTAATTGATAATGTTATTGGTTGTATGAATAGAGTTTGATAATAAACAATGGTTATAGGAACTGAATTTGAAGTGGAATATTTCTAGACGGTGGGTGCTATTTGAAGACTTGCTTTTCCAGGTAGGATACACTGACACTATACTCTATGATGTGTTATGAATGGTTGTTGGATTGTGTGTTATGGATGCTGAGCATGAGTAATATGAGAATGATATTTGTTAGATTGAGTGTTGATTAATATTATTGGCATGAGCATTTCATTATTCAATAGCATGATTGATTAAGAGTATTGTTGCATTCATGAGCATGGCATAAGCATTGGTTACTGAGAAAGTTACGGAATGGATATTGATTTGATATAAAGCCCAGGGTGGTTCTGCAGACCAGGCCTGGTGTCTTATCAGCTATTGAGATGGTGTTCGGTGACGACCGATTATAGTCTGCCGGGAGGTTCGGTATGGCTAGGTGTTTCGGGTTTGAGATTGGTGTTTCGGGTTTGAGATTGAGATTGTGATTGAGCTCGAGCATATCATGGCATTTGCATATCATATTTGTTGCATTATTTATTATTGTGTTATCCTACTCAACCGCGAGGTTGACAGTGTATTCGTGTACACCTACGATGATCCGGAATGGGGAGTAGATTCTACAGGTCAGAGACAGATGAGCTAGGAGCTGGGGCAGGAATGTGAGATGCATACTTTGGACCGACTTAGAATTTTATCACATTTAGAGAAGTCATCAGTTGTATTTTCTTTTGCGTTATGTTGTAAATGTAATAACCAAAAGTTTAAATTTTATCAGTTTTATATAAAGTACTTTGGTTGTTTTACTTTGTTATTCACTACCTCGGACATTCCGAGATGGTAACAGCTCTATTTATTTGAGAATGTCTTGCTAAAGGCTCTTAAATAAATGGGGGTGTTACATAGTGGGAGTTCTAGCAAGAAGGGTCTTGCAAAAATAAAGAAGAAGAAAAGAAAGTTACAAAAGGGGCGATGCCACTATTGTAGTGTCATGGGCCATTGGAAGATGAATTGTCCTAAGTACTTACGACACATTCAAGAAGGTCTTGTGATTTCGTTAGGTAATTCCAAATCTGAAATTTTTGTTATTGACATTAATTTTGCATCCAACACAACATGGGTATTGGATACTGGTTGTGGTTCTCACCTTTGTAATCGTTTGTAGGGTTTAAGAGAAGTGGAGAAGATAGACAAGGGTGATATGGATCTCCGACTTGGAAATGGAGCTCGGGTAGCGGCCACTTCAAAAGGAATTTGCACTCTTGCCTTATCAAGTGGATACAAGTTACATTTAAATAATTGTTATTTTGTACCGTCTCTTTCCAAAAACATTATTTCTGTTGCAATGTTAGACATTGAAGGATATAGTTTTTCCATTAAAAACAATTGTTGTGTAATTTCTAAAAATGACATGGTTGTTGGCCGTGCTTCATCAATTAATGGAATTTATGTTTTGGAAATTTCGAACTCGTCTCACGATGTCTATAACATTCAAACCAAAAGGATAAAGACAAATGACCCAAATGAATCGTATGTTTGGCATTGTCGACTTGGTCATATAAATGAGAATCACATTAAAAGATTGGTAAAGACCAATATAATTAAACCATTCGAATATGAATCATATGGTACATGCGAGGCTTGTCTTCTAGGAAAAATGACTCGTAATCCCTTTAGTGGTAAAGGAACACGAGCTAGTGAGTTGTTAGGGCTCATACATACGGATGTATATGGACCACTAACAATCACCGCTAGGGGCAATTATGATTATTTCATTACCTTCACCGATGATTTAAGTAGATATGGCTAAATCTACTTAATGAAATATAAGAGTGAAGCATTTAAGAAATTTAAAGAATTTCAAAATGAAGTAGAAAACCAACTCGACAGAAAGATTAAGGCACTACGATCCGATCGTGGTGGTGAATATCTTAGTAACGAATTTGATTCGCATCTAAAAGAATGTGGCATTGTGTCACAACTCTCACCTCCAGGAACTCCACAACTTAATGGTGTGGCAGAAAGGAGGAATCGAACCTTATTAGATATGGTCCGATCGATGATGAGCCAAACAGACTTACCTGATTCGTTTTGGGGATTTGCGATCCTCACCGCCATCAAATCGTTGAACAATAGTCCAACGAAAGCGACTGATAAGACTCCATATGAGATGTGGAAGGGAAAGGTTCCTAACTTATCCTATATGAAGATATGGGGATGTGAAGCTTATGTCCGGGTAAAGACTGATGACAAACTTGCTCCACGATCCGAAAAATGCATTTTTGTTGGTTATCCAACCACCTCACGTGGCTACCACTTCTACAAACCTCAAGAAAACAAAGTGTTTGTGTCTTCTGAGACTTTCTTTTTAGAAAAGGAATTTAATTCTAAAAGACAGAGTGGGAGAAATTTTGAACTTGATGAAGTTCGAGAAGTTCAAGAGCCACAAACTGAAGTTGAGATGGACGAATATGTTCCTTCTTCTTCTACTTCGGTACCTATTCAACCCAGGAGGTCGAGTTGGGTTCCACATCAACCTGATAGGTATGTTGGACTAATTGAGGAAGATGGCAGCCTAGACGTATTACTTTTGGAAAGTGATGAGCCTACCACTTACAAAGCTGCAATCTCTAGTCCCGACTCCACAAAATGGCAAGAGGCCATGATATCCGAAATGGATTCTATGCATCAAAACCAAGTATGGGACTTGGTAGACTTGACTAAAGAGATGAGACCTCTTCAATGCAAGTGGATCTTCAAGGTGAAGAATGACATAGAAGGACATGATGATGTCTATAAAGCTAGGCTAGTAGCTAAAGGGTTTTCCCAAGTTCAAGGTCTTCATTATGATGAAACCTTTGCTCCAGTAGCCATGCTAAGATCCATTAGGGTAATGTTAGCGATTGCCGCATTTCATGACTATGAATTGGGGCAAATGGATGTCAAAACCGCCTTCTTAAATGGGCATTTAAAGGAGGATGTGTATTGATACAACCCGAGGGCTTTGAAGATCCTAAAAATCCTAACAAAGTATGCAAACTTAAGAGATCCATTTATGGTCTTAAGCAAGCATCCAGGAGTTGGAATCATCGCTTCAATGAAGTCATAAAAGAGAATGGTTTTACTCGAAGTGTCGAGGAACCTTGTCTATATATGACATTCAGTGGGAGCAACGTTGTATTCCTAATCTTGTATGTGGATGACATACTACTCATTGGAAATGATGTTCCAATGCTCTCATCATTTAAAGGATGGTTAGGTAACCATTTTCAGATGAAAGATTTAGGAAATGCGCAATGCATATTAGGTATCCGGATCTATAGAGATAGGTCCAAGAGGATATTGGCACTAAGTCAAGAATCTTATATCGATAAGATTCTACGACGATTCAACATGGGAAATTCCAAGACAGGGTTTATCCCAATGGGAAGTGGAATTATATTGAGCAAATCTCAATCTCCCACAGGGCCTAAAGATGTTGAACGCATGAAATTGATCCCTTATGCTTCTGCTGTGGGATCTATCATGTACGCCATGATATGCACTCGTCCAGATGTCTCATATGCTTTAAGCATGACTAGTAGATATCAAGCAAATCCAGGTGAAAGTCAATGGATTGCAGTCAAGAATATCCTTAAGTACTTAAGAAGAACTAAGGATTCATTTTTAGTGTTTGGAGGGGAAGAAGATTTGTGTGTAAAGGGTTACACAGATGCAAGCTTCCAAACGGATAAAGACGATTTTAAATCCCATGCTGGATTTGTCTTTATCTTGAATGGTGGTGCCATTAGTTAGAAAAGCTTCAAAGAACCAGTCGTTGCGGATTCTACTACGGAAGCAGAGTACATTGCAGCATCAGAAGCTGCTAAGGAAGCAGCATGGATAAGGCAATTCATCGAGGGACTAAAGGTAGTGCCAAATGCCGAAGATCCTATCACCCTCTACTGTGATAACAGTGGTGCTGTCTTTCAGGCTAAGGAGCCGAAGTCTAGCAATAAATCTAGACATGTAGCAAGAAAATATCATGTAATTCGGGATTTCATTGATAGGAAGGAAATAGCGATTTGTAAGGTTGGGACAGATGATAATGTGGCTGATCCCTTAACCAAACCTTTGTCGCAAGTTAAGCATGATTCTCATGCTCGTTCTATGGGTCTTAAGTGTTTACCCAATATGTAATCGATTATATGATATGAAATGAGAAATGTGTTTTTTGCGTTCATATAAGATAATCTTGTTCATCGTTTAAGTTTTAATTATAACTTGTTTTATTTTACATACTTTGTTAAATCCAAACGAGATTGTATGACAATAACTGAACCCTGTTAAAGTGAACTGGATTAACTTAGTAATGCCCCTAGTCACTTATATGAGGTGACATCTCGAAGTGACTAGATTATAATGCGATTGATGGTGAGTTCTAACACCATAGAGTCATAAGAGATGACTAATCGGTCATATTGACAGACTGTAAGGTACACTCGTGTCGGGCAGTGACCGCTTATAGAGTTCTTTGAAATTCAATGGAGCCTGGTCGTGGCAAGAGCTACTGTATATATTCTTGTGAGTCGATTCTTAGACTAGAGACTGGTTATTCTAAAGTGACACAGTTCAAAGTGACTTTAATTTATGCTCTACGATCTTCCGTAAAAGGGGTCAAATGGGCATCTTTTAGGTCATAATGGACGATGTTAGCCGAAGAGAACAGTTGGATAGGAATTGCTCTACCCCTTCTCAGGGTTATCGTAAATCTCAAGGCCACTCGAGGAGTAGTGAACTGGAAATGCGTGGCCACGCTCGGAGGATATCTATGGTAGATAATTCTGGTCTATCTGTTACACTCCATATCGAGAAAAACCACTATTGATTTGATCACGTGCAAGTACGACCTGCAAGACACCTTGCATTGAGTGGGAGTTGATGTAATAGGACAAGAGAATCGGTGATCCACACTTGTGAGGACAAGTGGGAGATTGTTGGAGTAAGTGTCCTCCTGTGTGATCACGTCAATGATATAAATCATTGACAGATCTCTGTAAAAGAATATTCATGGGATGATTCTTTATCATAGTCAACTTGTCAACATTAATCGGTAATGATTGGCTTGCTAGAGTTTGACATTACTGTCGTAATGACGGTGGTGGTCAGTTGATCCCTTTAGGTCACACCTATAGGACAACTCTCTTAACGATAAATGAAATAACTGTATATTGATACGAGTTAGTTCATTTTTAGTCCATAATTATGTGAGGAGAAAATTTATAATAAGATTATAAATTAAAATATTTTAGTAATCGTAATGTCATCACTAATATTTATATGTTTATGAAACGTAAATTTGCTCGGATGAATTATTATAAACTACAATTGTTGTAGTATCAAAGCATGATTAATTGGATGTAAGTAATTATTTTAATTACTACTAATTTTACGAATAAAGTGTTTAAAAAGTTGAACTACAAATTTCGTAAAATAATATGATCGATGTAATTGATCCATATCATATTAACATGTATTGTGTATAGGTCCATTTCGGTTAAATGGACCGTGTGACATACACACATACACAACATAACACATTATAAGATAATGTAAGGAACATCTAAAAACATCTAATAAATGCATGAGGTTGAGTGGGAGACATGGGTGTGTTTTGCGGTACCCGTCCATTGGGCACCGTACCCCATGGCTCACGGCTCACTTGAGAAGAACAAAAGATGTTCTTACTCTTGTGTGGCATTCATTCTAGCATTGGCATTGGGGTTTGGTAGAGAGAAAAGAAAAGAAAATTGTTCTCTTGCTCATCTCCAAAAACCGAGCACCTCCCTCCATAATTCAATTTTGATACTAGTATTTTGTATTAGATTTCTAGCAAAATAAATACAAAATATATTAAGTGTAGTGTGTCTTGGTGCATATCTTTTGGAGGTCATCTCTTTGAAGGCTCAAGGAGGATCATTCCCATGTTGATTAGCTCAAGAACAAGTGAAGAAGGAGTCTTCACTTGTGCCCTTAATAACCGAGTATTGCATTGTAAGGGTGAACGATTTTCTCCCTTAATCTCGTTTATTTTAAGTTAAGCATGCATAAGTTCTTAAGGTTATAAGATTAACAAATTAGTATGACTATAATAAGGTTTAAAACCTAACACCTACTATCAAACTCCATTTCATTCCATTCCAACTTGTTGAACCAAACGTCCCCTAGAGAGTATTCCACTCCATTCAGTCTAAATTTTCCATATTTGATACGATTCACAACCCGACCAACAATGCACCCATATGATCCAACTCCTTGCTGAATTACAAAGATTTAACATCAGAAAACAAACTTCATCCAACAATATGCTCAAATTCAAATAATGCACATGATGCAATTACAATCATGTAATACAAACAATGCTCAAAATAACCAAACTCGAATTCTCAGACATCATAACTCTTTGAGATATAGTTATTGATGCGTGCATTTCATATAGACCTTTTTGGCCTTGTTAGCACGCATTTCCATGCTTATTTCGTAGTATTTGACTATAATTGTCCATCGAACAGTCTACTTTGGTTTGTTTTGTAATATTTGCAGATACGAACCGAATTGACGGAAAACCAGCCTACTTTTGGATCCTCGAACACACATAAGAAAGTTGGAGCGAGAAATCATGTCACCTCGGGATGCACAGAGCTATTCAAAGGAAAGGAAGGATGAAATGAAGCTGCCAAAGGACAAAGCATTCGATCGACAACTCTACAATTGCTCGATCAATCATTTTGTTAACGGTAACTATCAATTGAGAGGTCTATTCCTTCTCATCGATCTATGCTGAATTCTAGTCGACCGACACTTCCATTGTGGTCAATCGAGTATTTCACTTTGAAAACTTCCTCGATCGAGTAGTTTGTTTGCTCGATCGAGGGAAATGCTGCTGCCAGATGTTGAGACGCCTTTTATTTTATGCACGCACTTCTATTAGTTTTGAGGACTATAAAAGGAACAAAACAGTAGAGAACAGACTATCATTTTTTACCCTAACTCTTTAAACAACACTATAGTTTCGCTCTTCTACTTCATCACAGTTAATAGCTTTTGATTGTTTAAGTCGAGGCATTCAATTGATTAATTTGGTACACCCTTGACCTAGATTGAAAGATTGGAAAATGGAAGATCAATGATGAACATTATGATGTGCTAATTAGAGCGAAAGTTAGATTAATATTGTCTTAGGGCGATTAGCGGACCGAAAAGACCTTTTCATTACTCCACAAGTTAGATCCGAGATAGTCTAAGGATTTATTCTAGACCCTAGAAGCCATGGTGAACCGACAATCATAGTTCCCTCTCATTTTCATTATTTTTTTCTCTTGCTTTTCTCTCTTATCCCTCTCTTTATTAGATGTTAGACAAAAATCAACAAACACCCCTCCCCCCCCCCCCCCAAGATGGCTAATTTCGCAGACTTAGTTAGTTTATAGGATTCCCTTCTCCATGTGGATTCGATACCCAACTGCCTCTACTACATTTAGTTAGGACCAGTTGATTTTATTTTTGATACAGATGCGACAACCGTGTTAAATTTTGGTGCCGTTTTCGGGGAGACGGTGTAATTTTATAGGTTTTTAAGTTTGTTTCTGTCTCAAGGGATTTATTCCTTGAGACTGTTCTTATATTTTTCGCTAGTGTTCTAGTGTTTGCAGGTATTCATCGTAGAAGAGGATAATCATACGTGCCTATTTTATGCATTTTATTTACTCCTTTGGCACGTATTTTCTTACACTTTCGTGACTTTTAGTTGCTTTTTCTCCCGAAACGGTTTACTTTGGCATTTCTATGTTTTATATGTAGGAATACGCGGAAGTGAGCAAAACCGAGCCTTATTTGCCTTTAGGAAGCTGTTTTGAGTACTAATATGGAGCAAGGATCCGGATGGTGCATTCAAGTATTGTTATTGGGCCAGATTAAAGCCGAAAAGAACGAGAAGCGGTCGACCGACCTGCAACAGCGGTCGACCGACCGAAGCCCAATTCACAAAAGCCCATTCTCGCGTAAAATAAACCAACAGTGCCAGAATCGGTCGACCGACCCGGATAGGAGGTCGACCGACCAGAAGCTGTTCCGGATTCCTGTTTTTTGTTTCTTTTTACTTTCCTAATCTTGTAATAATTCTTATTTAAGGAGACCTAGACTCTTCAATTAGAGAAGGCAAGTAATTCCATTAGAAAGAACCTCTTTATTTTATCAAGCACTTTATGTTAGAAGAACTCCATTGTTAGATTTTTGGTACCAAGCTTTCATCTTTTGTTCTTAGATTTTCCAATTAAGTTGTAAGTTGCTACAATTCAATCTTCCCTTTTAATTTAATCTTGTTGTTCATCTTATTGTTGTTTCTTAATTCATGTTTCCCTTTTATTGTCATCTTTAATTATGTTAATTCCTTTGATGTTATTAGTTATTGTTAGTTTCATAATTAAGAGTATGCATAGCTAATTCTTGTGATTAGGAATTAGGGGAACCATGGTAAAGATTAGATTTTGATAAGTTTGATGATTGAATCACCAATCCCCCATTGTTGTTGGTAAACTAATCCTTAGGATTGAAAGATTATTAGGATTAATTTAACAACAACTTTGGGATTGCCCTTGAACGAAAGTTTAGTGCTTTTGTAGGAACCCTAAGACCGTAAGGATTGGGTAGAATATTGACCTAAAGGTTTACTCTTTGTTCCTTGGGATTGTGTTAATTGATTATTTTACCTTTCATTGACTTATTTTGACTAGGGCTGAGTAAAAAATCCGACTATCCAAATTATCCGATATCCGATCCGTATCTGATCCGAAATAATGGATATCTGATCCGAAAAGTGGTTCGGTTTGGATACCCGTATCCGAAATATTTGGATATCGGATCAAATACGGATATCAGGTTTAAAAATTTGGATATCCGATATCCGAAAGTTATTGGATCATATATCAAATATCGGATCGGATACCCGATATCCGTTAATATCCGATCCGTATCCGAGATTTGATCCATAAATAGTGCTAGCTAATTTCACAAAATCGTAAATAAACCTATCCACAATTTTAAGTACTAGCTAATTTCAGTTATCCGATATCCGATATCCACAATATTACGCTAGTTTTCCTTGATAGGTAGCCGTTTATGTTTTGTAATATATACCGAATGAAATTAGTATTACACTAGTTTTCTTTTTTATTACAGTTTGACATTTTATAAAATACACAGAGCGGATATCGGATATCGGATAACTGATCCGAAATTTTCGGATATTTTCGGATACTAAATTTCGGATATCCGATCATTTCGGATCGGATCACGGATACTAAAAATTTGGATTTTCGGAGGTTTCGGATCGGATATCCGATCCATACTCTGCCCTAATTTTGACCATGGGGAACCAAAGTTCCTAATCTCCTTTTTTATCTTATTTTAATTTTCTTGTTAGTTTGCTACCTTAGTTGTTAGTCCCAAATTATAAATCACCCCCCTGTTTGGTTACTTGCAATAGACTTTAAATTCACAAACATAATTAACCTTGTCTCCTTGTGGTTCGACCCTTGACTTATCCTATCTAGTTTAAGCTGAGGTTTTATAAATCTTATCTTTGGCACCCCTCAACGACGGGTGTCAAATTTTGGCGCCGCTGCCGGGGAGGCGGTATAATTTTGTTTGTTAATTTTTAGTTTATTTTTCTTGTCTTAAGGAACTCAGGTTCCTTAAGACCGTTTCTTACCTTTTCTTCTAGTTTTGTTTTAGAAGACAGGTTTTTGAGAGGAAGGCTTGAGTACTCTCTTGTTTTAGATATGGATTCTATTTATAACTACCTACAGCCGAAGGCTCAAGATTTACCGAAGGGATTCGCCTTGCCTACCCCCACCACTGGCTCCTTTGAACTCCGCTCAACTCATGTCTCTTTGGTGGAACAGAGTCAATTTTCTGGTCTACCCGACGAAGATCCAATAAAGCATGTTACAACCTTCACGGATTATTGTTGTTCCATACCCCTACCTGAAGGGGTAACTAGAGACGAGGTGCTGGCAACGATGTTCCTGTTCTCATTAAAAGAAGACGCGCGAGATTGGTACCGGTACCTTGACAGGACAAGTGAGAAGGTTACGGAATTGGACTTCCTTGGCATTGGTCTTTTACAAGAAATACTTCCCTCTTGCAAAAGCCGAGGACTTGAGAAACCAAATCCGTAACTTTCAACAGGGACCTGATGAAGGATTTTGTGAAGCATGGGATCGGTTCAAGAAATTGGTCCGTTCCATCCCTCACCATAACTTTCAACAATGGGACCTGTGTAGCCGATTTTACAACGCTCTTTACGATGACTATAAGATGATTCTTGATGCGGCCGCCAATGGAAGATTCCAGAATAACACCGACCATATGAAGGGTTGGGAAACCATTGAAGACATGGCGGTGCATAGGGCTACTTTTAAGAGTTCACGTGGGAATTCAAGAAGGCTGAATGTGGAGATGAATAGAGTGATGGCTCTTGAGACAACAGTCGAAGCCTGTTTTGAAAAGCTTGAGGCAACCCAGCTAAAGCTTGAAAGTGCGAACCTAGTTACTACGGTTGACAATACGGGTGAGATTGAGAACTTAAGAACCCATGTTGATATTTTAACAAAGGCAGTTATGGAGATGAGTAAGGCCCACTTTGCCTCCTCAAAAGTTTTTGAGGACCACTTGATAAACATAGCCAACCGAATGACTAGCTCTCCAGCTAGTTGTGAGGGACCCATGGAGACGCTAAACGCCATAAATCTAAGGAGTGGCCGTGTTTGTGAAAAATCAACTCAAGAAGATGATCCAGCCGAAATTCCGAACAAAGAATCTGATCCCGTCAAAAGAGCAGGAGGTCGACCGACCGCTACTGTAGGTCGATCAACCGCGGTTCCTGACGTGAGATCAGATTCTGAAAAAGAGAAAAATTCGGATGTTGCAGACTCTGGTCGACCGACCACTGCTGCTGGTCGACCGACCGACGTTCCTGAGCAGAGTGCTGTTTTGACTCCGGAATCACTGGATCCCTCATTCATTCAAGGCCTTACCGAAATTTTACAGCTGAAAAAGCCAAAGGTTGCTGATCCTATGGCTGAAGTCACCGTTCCTTATCCTGAAAGACTGAAAAATTCAAAAGAGGATCGGAAATTTGGTAAGTTTTTGGAGATGGTGAAGAATCTTGAGGTAACCATCCCTTTCACTGACTTAATTACCCAGGTACCTTCTTATGCTAAATTCATGAAAGATATTTTAAGTCGTAAGAGGAATTTTCAGAACGACGGTGCTGTTGCTTTTGTGGAAGAATGTTATGTTCTTTCACAAGATAATATAGCACCCAAGTTAAAAGACCCAGGTAGTTTTTCCATCCCTTGTACCATAGGTAATCATGTAATAGGGAAAGCCCTTTGTGATCTAGGGGCTAGTGTCAGTGTCATACCTTATTCTGTATGTGAAAGACTTGGTTTAGGTAGACTTAAAGTCACCAATATTACCCTACAGATGGCTGATAGATCAACCCAAAGACCGCTAGGGGTCTTGGAGGATGTCCCAGTAAGAGTGGGAAAGTTCTTTATTCCTGTGGATTTCGTTGTTTTAGACATTGCAGAGGATAGTCAAATACCTATTATTTTAGGTAGACCATTTTTACACACAGCTTGGGCTGTAATAGATGTCAAACGCGGGACCATTACTTTAGAGATTGGGGATGACACTATCGAGTTTAGTCTTGCCCATAAGGCAACTATTCCTACTGATGATACTTGTTGTTCCATCGATATTATAGACAGGAATGTTATCCTTAATTGGAGGGAATCCTTGACCAAGGATCCCTTAGATGATCTGACGATTTTGGATAAGTGTACAGGTAATCCAGCTGAGGATGCTGAAGAGCTGGATTTGATAAAAGAAGAGGAAGAGGAATATGAGCTCACTAAAGAAGAGAATGAGAAGCTCATAAGCCTAGCTAATGCAAGTCTGGTAAACATGTGCTATTCTATTGATACTAATTCTGTTCAGGCAGTTGAGGTAAAAGCACCAGAGCGTAAGCCACTTCCTCCTAATCTTAAGTATGTTTTTCTAGATGATACTGAACAGTACCCTGCGATTGTTAGCTCTAAACTTAGTCCTGACCAACTCTCTGCCTTAATGACTGTTCTTAAAAAGAATAGAAAAGCTCTAGGTTATTCTTTGGATGATATTAAGGGCATAAGCCCTGATGTTTGTATGCATAGAATAGAGTTAGAGGAAGGGCATAAGCCTTATAGACAGGGACAGCGTAAGTTGAATCCTAAGATGCAGGATGTGGTTATGGCTGAGGTTATGAAGCTTCTTGATGCAGGTATTATCTATCCGGTTGGAAACTCTAAGTGGGTTAGCCCAGTTCAGGTGGTTCCTAAGAAAGAAGGAACCACAGTGGTTAAGAATGATAAAAATGAGTTAATACCAACTAGAGTTGTAACTGGGTGGCGGATGTGCATTGATTATAGACAGTTAAATGCCGCCACCAAGAAAGACCATTTCCCCCTTTCTTTTGTTGACCAAATGACTGAAAGACTGGCTTCTAATAAATTCTTCTGTTTTCTAGACGGTTATTCAGGTTTCTTCCAAATTCCCATCCATCCTGATGATCAGAGTAAGACTACTTTTACATGTCCTCAGGGTGTTTTTGCTTATCGTAGGATGCCTTTTGGGTTATGCAATGCTCCTGCTACTTTTCAAAGGTGTATGATGGGTATCTTTTCAGACTTTATAGAAAACATTATGGAAGTATTTATGGATGATTTCTCTGTTTACGGTAATGTTTTTGATCAATGCTTAGCTAATCTTGATAAAGTCTTGCAGCGATGTATTGATGTAAACCTTGTCTTAAACTGGGAGAAGTGTCATTTTATGGTTACTGAAGGGGTAGTGTTAGGGCATCTAATTTCAGATAAAGGTATACATGTAGATAAAGCAAAGGTGCAGGTGATTGAGCAATTACCCCCTCCTGTTAACGTCAAAGGGGTGAGAAGTTTCTTAGGACACGCAGGTTTTTACAGGCGTTTCATTAAGGACTTTTCTAAAATTGTTAAACCACTTACACAATTGCTTCTTAAAGATGCCATCTTTGATTTTTTTGATGAATGCCTTTCAGCTTTTAACAGGTTGAAGGAAGCTTTGATCTCAGCACCAATCATCCAGCCACCAGATTGGGATCTCCCCTTTGAGATCATCTGCGATGCTAGTGACTACGCTGTAGGTGCTGTGTTAGGTCAAAGGAAGAACAAGGCTCTCAATGCTATATACTATGCGAGCCGCACCCTAGATGAGACTCAAGTCAACTATTTCACCACCGAGAAGAAGATGCTAGCTGTCATATTTGCCTTAGAAAAATTCAGGTCATATTTAGTGGGTAATAAGGTAATTGTCTATACTGACCATGCAGCCCTAAAAGGTCTTTTTCAAAAGAAGGATTCAAAGCCAAGACTTTTAAGGTGGATACTCCTTCTCCAAGAGTTTGACATTGAGATTAGGGACAAGAAAGGCGCGGAAAACGTGGTAGCTGACCACCTATCTCGCCTACAGCTGACTGATGGGGAAGATTCTTTACCTATTGATGATTCGTTTCCTGATGAGAGTTTATTTATCATTAATAGTTCAGGTTCTTATCCCCCTCCTTGGTATGCTGATTATGCTAATTTTGCTGTTACAGGTAAAATCCCTCCTGAGTTGTCTTGGCAACAAAAGAAGAGATTTATGTTCGATGCAAAACAGTATTTTTGGGATGACCCTTATGTTTTTAAAGAATGCGGAGATGGACTTATCCGGAGATGCGTCCCCCAATGGGAGGTGAAGGACATTCTGGAAGCATGTCACTCTTCTGCATATGGTGGTCACCACGGTCCATCTAGGACCGTGGCCAAGGTATTGCAGTCTGGTTTTTATTGGCCTACTTTACATGCTGACTGTAGAAATTTTGTAGGAAACTGTGACGCCTGTCAAAGAACTGGGAATGTTTCAAAAAGACATGAGATGCCACAAGTTGGTATTTTAGAGGTAGAGATTTTTGATGTCTGGGGCATTGATTATCAAGGACCTTTTCCTAGTAGTCAAGGTAACAGGTATATTCTTGTAGCTGTTGATTATGTGTCTAAGTGGGTAGAAGCTATTGCTACCCCCCATTGTGATGCAAAGGTTGTTATTAAGATGTTTAAAAAAATCATATTTCCTTGTTTTGGTGTCCCTAGGGTTGTCATAAGTGATGGAGGTATGCATTTTAAGGAGAAACGCTTAGGTGACTTGTTAAATAAATTCGGTGTCCAACACCGTAGGGGTTTAGCTTATCACCCTCAGACTAGTGGTCAAGTTGAGATCTCTAATAGAGAACTCAAGGAGACCCTAGCCAAGGTAGTTTCTAAGTCTAGGAAAGATTGGAGCCTAAAACTTGATGATGTTTTATGGGCCTATAGAACCGCGTTCAAAACCCCAATAAGAATGTCACCATTCCGATTGATTTATGGTAAAACTTGTCATTTACCAGTTGAGTTAGAACGTAAGTCTTGGTGGGCTATATGTGATCTTAACTTAGACCCTAATCTTTCCCGCGAGAAACGTTTATTGCAGCTCAATAAGTTAGAAGAATTCACGTTGTTAGCCTATGACAATGTCAGGATTTACAAGGAGAAAACAAAACGCTGGCATGACAAGAGAATCATTAGACGTGATTTTCAGGTAGGTGATAGGGTATTGCTTTTTAATGCTCGTATTCGTCTTTTCCCTGGTAAGCTGAAATCCAGGTGGAGCGGACCCTATACCATCACAGCTGTCTCAAAATTCGGGTCAATCGAATTAGAAACTAACCTCATCTGGTGAGAGGTTCAAAGTCAATGGCCAATATGTGAAGCACTTCCGAGGAGAAAATGAATTTGTCGGAAAAGTCGAAGTTTCTTACTTTGACCCTTTTTAGGATGCTCCTTAGAAGGTAAAAAGGTCGTGCGGGACCTCTTAAACCAGCGCTACACGGGAGGCAACCCGTGCTTTAGTTTAAATTTACGTCTTTTTATTTTTCGTTTTATCCTTAGGTGGAAATTGAAATCTCTGCAGAAAAGAAAAAAAAAAAGCGGTGTCAGTCAGAAAAGCGGTCGACCGACCGAGTTATTAGGTCGACCGACCAAACTGACAGCTTTATGCAATTTTCCTGACAGAGTAAGTAGAAATTGCAGAGCAGGTAAAGGACGACGGTCGACCGACCGTCTTTTGTGGTCGACCGACCACGTTTTTTTTTTACGGTTTTATTTTTTCAGAGTCACGGGTCATGGGTAACTTGTGTTTTGAAAATGCAATAATTGCTTTCACTTCTTCACTTTTCCAGTTTTCCCCTTCTTCCTCCTTAGGCTCTTTTTGTAATTTCTAGTCTTTTTCCTTTTCCTTTCTTTGTTTGCTTCTTTTCCACCTACCCCCATCCCTATGCTGTGGTTGTATGCTGATGAGCACAATGGGGGCATTGTGCGTTTTGGTTTGGGGAGGGTGTTTGCATACTCCTTTGTGAGTGTGCAATTGTTTTTCTGTCTTTTGTTTTTCCTTCCTTTAGGTGTTTTTCTTGTTTCCATCCTCTCTTGCCGTGTGTTCTCTCCAGTCGCGCGTTCTTCTCTGTCTTAAGTTTTTAGGTCAAGTCGGAACGGATAAATACGATTTATGCCTCACATATCATTTATTGCTTTGCCTTGCATTTTTCAAAAATTTTCAAGCTAGTCTTTTGCATTATCTACGAGTTTTTGTTGATTTCATGCTAAATTATTAGACTTGACTCTCTTCTTGGCAAGCTACTACATATTCTAAGGATTAGAGCTTAATAAATCGGTGACATCCATGACCGATTTCATATAGGTTTGTGAGTAGTTTCTCCTCTTGAGGCATGTCACATCAATATGCATAAACATGAATTTTGTTTACTTAATACCTGTATGCATTCGGATTTGTGGTTTGTTGACACATGTGGTAGAGGTACCCCTTTCTCATTATTCCCATTATCCTCACATAGCCAAATTGAATCCTTTTACCCATTTGCTACATCCAAAAAAATTGCCTACCCTAGCCGAGCTAGTAAAGTAGTGATGGGGCTGTTTTTGCCATCCTTTGGTTTATGCTTCATTGATTAAATTTTGATTTTGGAAGAATGATAGAAAGGAGAAAAAGAAAAAGAAAAAAAAAAAAAAAAAAAAAGACACGGAAAAAAATTTATTATTATGATCAGAAAAAAAAATGTTGAATAAAAACGAAACAGCCTGTTTTCAAGGCTGGTCGGTCGACCAGTTTCCCTGGTCGGTCGACCAGGACCATTGAATAGGATAGTTTTTCTGAAAAAAAAAGAAAAGGGAGAAAGTTGGAAGAATTGTGATTTTTACTCCAAAACTTTGAGCATTGGCATGTATGAAAGAAAAAAGAAAGCAATAAGAAGTGATCTTATAGTAAGGATAGACGGTTGTTAGCTCGGTTTAACCCCTCTTCCCATAACTTATTTTAAACCCCTTCTTACCTTTAGCCTCACAATTCCAAAATTTGCCTCGGCATGTGTCATGGTTATTTAGTGTGGGAATGCATATGTACGGTTGTAGAGATTTTATTCATGTTAGATTGCAGGCATGTTCTTACGGGTCGTAGATAGGTGAGAGTTCTCACTTTTATTTATCTTCTTATCTTTCACATATACATTTGACCCTTTGCTTTCATGAGTGTCTCAAGCGCACCGCGAGAGTTCAATTAGAATGAGTCTTGCAAGGTTGAATTTTTAGCATGCTTTTCCAACATGTCTAACTCGTTTTGCTCTTGACATTATGTTTGATTATAGTTGAAGGATGCATTAAATTGGTTAGGCATAGTGTTGTGTTTGGTTGTGAAAAGTATGAAATCCGTTCCATTAGAAGTTTTATTTTCTTTTGAGTCTTAGTGCTTGCTTGAGGACAAGCAAGGTTTGGTTTGGGGAGTTTGATACGTGCCTATTTTATGCATTTTATTTACTCCTTTGGCACGTATTTTCTTACACTTTCGTGACTTTTAGTTGCTTTTTCTCCCGAAACGGTTTACTTTGGCATTTCTATGTTTTATATGTAGGAATACGCGGAAGTGAGCAAAACCGAGCCTTATTTGCCTTTAGGAAGCTGTTTTGAGTACTAATATGGAGCAAGGATCCGGATGGTGCATTCAAGTATTGTTATTGGGCCAGATTAAAGCCGAAAAGAACGAGAAGCGGTCGACCGACCTGCAACAGCGGTCGACCGACCGAAGCCCAGTTCACAAAAGCCCATTCTCGCGTAAAATAAACCAACAGTGCCAGAATCGGTCGACCGACCCGGATAGGAGGTCGACCGACCAGAAGCTGTTCCGGATTCCTGTTTTTTGTTTCTTTTTACTTTCCTAATCTTGTAATAATTCTTATTTAAGGAGACCTAGACTCTTCAATTAGAGAAGGCAAGTAATTCCATTAGAAAGAACCTCTTTATTTTATCAAGCACTTTATGTTAGAAGAACTCCATTGTTAGATTTTTGGTACCAAGCTTTCATCTTTTGTTCTTAGATTTTCCAATTAAGTTGTAAGTTGCTACAATTCAATCTTCCCTTTTAATTTAATCTTGTTGTTCATCTTATTGTTGTTTCTTAATTCATGTTTCCCTTTTATTGTCATCTTTAATTATGTTAATTCCTTTGATGTTATTAGTTATTGTTAGTTTCATAATTAAGAGTATGCATAGCTAATTCTTGAGATTAGGAATTAGGGGAACCATGGTAAAGATTTGATTTTGATAAGTTTGATGATTGAATCACCAATCCCCCATTGTTGTTGGTAAACTAATCCTTAGGATTGAAAGATTATTAGGATTAATTTAACAACAACTTTGGGATTGCCCTTGAACGAAAGTTTAGTGCTTTTGTAGGAACCCTAAGACCGTAAGGATTGGGTAGAATATTGACCTAAAGGTTTACTCTTTGTTCCTTGGGATTGTGTTATTTGATTATTTTACCTTTCATTGACTTATTTTGACCATGGGGAACCAAAGTTCCTAATCTCCTTTTTATCTTATTTTAATTTTCTTGTTAGTTTGCTACCTTAGTTGTTAGTCCCAAATTATAAATCACCCCCCTTTTTGGTTACTTGCAATAGACTTTAAATTCACAAACATAATTAACCTTGTCTCCTTGTGGTTCGACCCTTGACTTATCCTATCTAGTTTAAGCTGAGGTTTTATAAATCTTATCTTTGGCACCCCTCAACGACGGGTGTCAGATAATTTGAACCTGTCATTACAACGTTAGTTTAGAATGCCTAACATTGCAAGTCATTCTGAACCTAATGTTGAGACCTTACCCAAGGCATCTCCCCTCCCTATTGCTGATGAGGGCACCTTTATGATCCACCCCTCTTTCATTCATTTGGTAGAGTGGAATTTGTTTAAAGGTGTGGTAGGTGAGGGTCCAGGTAGGCATATAGAGTTGTTTACTGATTACTGTTCAATCATTCCGTTAGCTGCTAGTGTGACACATGACAAGGTCAAGGAGTTTCTTTTTGGAAAAATTCAAAATTATTCCCTTATATTTACACTTTTTTCAAAATTACTCCCTTTTAAAAAAAAAATTAAAAATTACTCCCTCATAGAAGGGTTCTGATCACAAATTGCTGCCAAGACCAAATTCCGGTCATCATTAGAAGAAAAAGACGAATAAATTCATGTTTTCTATTATTTTCTTCCCATTTTGCCGTCTTTCTATTATTTTCTTCATCTTTGTGCCTTATTTGATTTAGCTCTACCCAAAATCGTTTCTTTCTCTTCCTTTTTCTTTCTCTTCCATTTTCCTTCTGTTTTTTTACTTTCATTACCCCATAAGAAATCAATGGCAAGTTCTAACGCATACTCAAATTCTCATTCAAGTTTTGAAGGTCCAAGGTTGTGTTATTGTGGTCTTGAAGCTTCTAAGCGAACTTCTTGGACAAAAGATAATCCGGGTAGGAGATTTGAAGCATGCCGAATTTACAATCCAGTGACTAAGGCTCGAGGGTGTAAGTATTTTTGTTGGTTAGACCTTTTAGATAACATCCATCAACGCCTAATAATGACCTACATTCTCTTGTAAAACCCTCCTTACAGGCTGTCAAACAGATGTACATTCTTCTAAAAATTGCCGATTTAGGTTTTTTTTTATTTACTTATCTCAACACACTAACTAAGCTTTTAAAAATACTAAACTGAAAAAATCAAAATTAACAACTAAGTAAATCCAAAACCCCTAAATCAGTAAAAATAGGTTTAATAAAATGGAAATCACAACAATATAAGCAATTAACAAAGGAACTAAGTAAAAAAAAACCCTAAATCAGTAAACAGAAGAAATCAGATTAATATACCTAGATAACAATGATCAAATCATATAAGTAGGAGATGAAATCAATTCCGTCTTGCTCAATAGTGCACAATAACTAGCATTTTGAATATTTGAGAGTGATTGAATGGTAAATTAGGTAAACAATGGTAATAAGTTTTCTATTATAAACAAGGGTAATTTCGTCTTTCTCTTCTAATTATGACCGGAGTTTTGTCTTGGCAGCAATTTCTGATCAGAACCCTCTTATAAGGGAGTAATTTTAAAAATTTTTTTAAAAGGGAGTAATTTTGAAAAAAGTGTAAATATAAGGGAGTAATTTTGAATTTTCCTTTCTTTTTCCTTTTCTTTGATTGAAGATGCTAGGGATTAGTGCAGAGATTTGGATAGAGAGGTTGCTTGGGTGACGGATTGGAATTCGGTGGCATTAACGTTCTACAGACGCTATTTTCCTTCCCATCGGACTAATGCATTGCGTGGCCGGATCATTAATTTTCCTCTCTATATATATACATTGATTGATTCTATACATATGCTTTATACATGTATAACAATGATCATTTTATTTTGTTCATATGTTAATTACATATTAGTAAAAAAAATATAAAAAATTGATATTTACATTGTACTCAGTAAGACAATCTATACAAGATCTCACATGATTATCTTTTATGTCAATTTTGGAAATTATATCGAAGAAGATCCTAATTATGAATAGTATCCAAAAAATAAACGTATAGAATTGAATGCAACGAATGATGTATCGTAAATGATAATAGTATGAACAAGAATTATGCAAGTCAACACTATTCAAATTCATACAATATAAAATTAAGACGGTAAAGATAGGTAACTCGAGCGGGATCGAATCCCAAATTTGTATGCACGAATACTTGAAACCCGGCATACTAAACCTGACAAAAGTGGCCCAACCGAGTCATTCAACCCAACTAACGTGACCCGAACCTGAATTAATCCGAACTAATATCCCTTGATGGTTTTTTGCTTTTTTTAGTATTGCTCAAAGATTATCCTTAAATAACTTGAATATAATTGACCCAAAAATAATTACCGCAATAAACTGAGCAAGATGTGGTTAAACCGTTTGCTAAATCGCCCTATTTCCGACCTACATCTCCTCCGCTGTTTCTCCGCGCATACAACCTCATAACCTAACCCCCCATTCTTGTTCTCCTTGAATCAATAAAAAATACCATCAATTTCGCGCAAAAATCCACAAGTCCCCATGATATTTCCATTGAAATCTCATCACAAGGTACGAAGCTTAGTTTCCAATATTAATTCACACCCCTTTTTTGCACTATCTCGTTTATTTCATCATCACCATTGTCCCCGCGGCGATGATTGGTTTACAAAGTTTGTTTGTACCCTTTTCTGTTTAAAACCCCAATACATGGATTCTCATTTGCATTTGGATTATCTTGGTAGAACTATAACCCCACTGCTTGCGTTTCGTGTCGTTGCCAAATTGGATTACCACTATAAAAATCCCATCTTGGCATTTAAGTTCTTTGAGCTCACCCGTGTTAGATTTAGCATGCTTCATAATTTCGACACTTATAATTGCTTGTTGAGGTCACTTTGTCAAGTGGGTTTTCATAATAATGCTCAAATTGTTGTTGATTGGATGATAATTGATGGGTGTGAATTGGATTCTTCGGGTTTGGGTCAATTGGTTGGCTTGTTTGTGGAGGTGGGTAGGTTTAATGTTGCACGGAAATTGCTTGGTGGAGTGAAATGTCGCGAAGGAGGAGTCGATTCATATATATATAATGCGCTTTTAAGTGGTTTGGTTAGGAGTAATAGGGTAGATGAGGCTGTTAGTTTCTTTAGTGAGAAGATGGTATCAAAATCCTGCTACGATGTTTGTAGTTTTAATATTTTGATTCGAGGTCTTGGTAAGACGGGAAAGGTGGACGAGGCGATAAGATTGTTCAATGATATTAGAGGTTTTGGTTTGTTACCAGACATTTTTACTTATAACGCTATGATAGATGTATTATTTAAGGTGAAGAAGGTAGATAAGGCTCGAGAGTTGTTTTTTGAAGCTAAATTGAGGAATGAGATTACGCCTACTGTTATAACATATACGTCTATGATATCTGGTTACTGTAAACTTGGTAGGATGGATGAGGCTTCCTTGCTGTTTCAGGAAATGTTGACCATTGGTATTAGACCTACTACCACAACGCTCAATGTTCTCATTGATGGCTTTGGTAAGGTGGGGGATATAGTTTCCGCGTCTGCTATGTATGAAAAGATGATATCTCTTAAGCTTCAGCCTGATGTTATTACTTTCACTTCTCGCATCCATGGTTACTGTCGGATTGGACTAGTGGACGAGAGTTTGAAGGTTTTGAAAGAAATGATACATATGAAATTGTCTCCAAATGGGTACACATATTCTATTCTTATTTTCGCCTTATGCAAGGAAAATAGATTGAGTGAGGCATGCAATTTACTTGGAGAATTGAAGTCGAGGAATATTACTCCTCAAGCTTTTATTTACAATCCAATCATTGACGGTCTCTGCAAAGCTGGAAAGTTAGATGAGGCAAATTTACTGGTGGCCGAAATGGAGGACATAAAATGCAAGCCTGATAAGTATACTTTTACAATTCTTATTATTGGGCACTGTATGAAGGGAAGAATGACGGAAGCAATTAAAATTTTCTATCATATGCAAGCACTTAAATGTATCCCGGATGGTATTACTGTAAAATGTTTATTAACATGTTTGGTAAAGGCTGGAATGCCGACTGAAGCTTTACAAATACAGAAAAGCATAGCATTAGATAATGTGGCTGTGGGTTTATCATCTTCAGAAAAATGTATCCCAGCCAGGACCAATATGGATATTGAGGCTGCTGCTTATGCGAATAACCCGTGAAAATGCTACATACCGTAGTTGGATCGGACTTTTTCTGGACATGCTACATACCGCAGTTGGATCGGACTTTTTCTTTCCATCCAGAAAAAAAAAATGATTAGCTGGATCTATTACGTCGTGCGTTTGTGTTGCTTTGATTTTTTTCCATCGGGTTCAGTATTTCATCATTTAACCATGGATCTCACGTTGGATCCATCCATGGAGAGTGGATTATGAAATGTCACCCACCCATGGGTACACGTGGAAACCTAACGTGAGCTCCATGGGTGTATAATGAATTTCATCATTCATGTGCTCGATTACACAATACTTTTAGATTTATGTGCAACCTTCGCAACGAAAAACTCGATATCATTGATCTCTATATCAATACATTGCTAGTCAACTTGAAGTTGCACCTGTGGATGGTTTAGAAGATGGGCGGTCCTCATCTTCATCAACGGAAGATAATTAAGTTAATTAAGTTGTATTTTAATTATTGTTTAATATCGTTCTAATTGAGTTGTATTTTAATTATTGTTTACTATCCTTCTAATTGAGTTGTATTTTGATTTTTATTTACTACTGTTCTAATAAACTTCTATCATATATTTATCTAATGCAGAAGGCAAGCTGCTGACGTGGCATCACTAGAAAAAAGCTTTGTCCTACGTGTCGCGTTGTAAAGCATCCTAGAGCTATTGTCCAATTAGATTCATCCTAGAGCTATTGTCCAATAAATATGGTATAATGGTATAATAACTATTCCAAGATTTCACGGACTAAATCTATGGAATCACAAGATTTCATTCCATATATTGAAACAATGAATAATGACAGTTTTGGCTGAAGATTAATTCCGTAGCACGGCCTAAATCCTAGAGTTACCAATCCAAAATCACCGAACAAAAAAATACCATTTTCGATTTACATATGGGTCGGAATAATTACGGGTCGGAATACCTAAAAGAATTTTTTAGACTACATTTTTTTATGGTTTAATCGTTATTAAATATGGGTCGGAATAATTACTCTTCGTCGGTATATACACTTATGTGAGCGTCTTGATTTATTAGACTACATTTTCGATTTATTGTAAGACATCTGACTATTCACGTGAATGCGAAACATTTTAACAACTACGGAGTATTTATTTAATATAGTAAATAGTAAATGAGTGGTGATTTAATAATTTTGGAATGTGTTCGTGTAAGATGTCGCGCGTAATAACTGTTATTTATTATATGAACATCTTTAATAAATATAATTAAAAATAAGTTTTTTAACCCAACTATACATTTACTACTCACATCTCATCAGATTATTTTCGTTTTGCTTTTATTGTACGATATGTAATATAAAACTTTATTTTATATATGGGTTACATATTTTAAAAATGGTGCAATGAGTAATTAAAAGTATACAAATTCTATTGTAAGTCTTGATCATCTTAATGAACAACTATATGATAGCTCATGTATACCGTCATACCGACATGTGTCATAAATAATTCAAAATTTATTTATATGTATATAATTAATCAGCTTTCTTTGATATTATTAATTACGGTATTCATCTAAAGTTAAAAACAGGCCACAGTAATTAATTAATTTGCTTACCTCCAATATTATTAACTATATTCATCTAAAGTTTGAAAAACAGACCCGTGAATTTCACGGGTTACAACCTAGTTCTAATTTACGTTAACTACCATGCTAAAATTAAAATAACACAGTGAAAAAATTACATCAACACAAAAAATATCCATTTAAAACTAAAAATAATAATAAAAACTACTCATCATCAATGTGATCGTAGTAGAGACGCATCTCATTGAACAACACATCTAGATGAGGCCTCACATAGCGGCCTAAAGTATCTTGGGCCACCCTATGAATCAACAGTAACTGCGGTGCCGGGTTCGCTACAACCCAAAAGTCGGCCTCCTCCACGTCCTATGTCCCCTCCTCCTCGGCTACACATCGAAAACTATCAGTGTCGTGCCATTTTCCTCTCTGAATCACCACTAGTGACGTGACCGGGAGTAAGCATCATAACAATGCCAAGTGACTGTGCATGGGGCAGTGGACACGGCCTCAAAGGTAGCAGACCAAACGACGCTTACAAGATGTGACGTTCCAACCAAAAGTACGGTCCGGGAATCGCATAATATATGTCGCTCACTCTTCTCGATCTCTATCCTTTTTTACTAATCATCTGCATTATTCAAATTAAAATTGTTTAAAAAAACATATTATCAACTAGAGAAATTTTAAAAAAAAGTAAAAAAAAACGACTAAATAAATAAACAAATAATATAATAACAAAAATAATTGAATTAAACATTTGAAAATTTATGAATATGCACAAAAATCGAGAAATAGTATAATAACCAAGATATTCGACTAAAACAATTCAAAATTAATAAAATTACCAAAATAAACGATTAAATAAATGAGAAATAATATAATAATTAAAATAATTGAAAAGAAAAAAAAGTATGCATATCATCGACTATAAACACGGGTTCAAAAAAATCAAACCGTGGAGTTGACAATGAAATTCATCATCTTACCATGGAGAATGGTGAATTTCATCACCACAAACATGGGTGGATGATGAATATCAGCACCACCTCATGAATGGACGTTGATATTCAACATGCATCCATGGATCACACGATGACATTCAACATGCATCCATAGAAACACGTTGAATGTCATCGCCCATCCATGCCATCCACGTTGAGTGTTCTCGTCAGCCCATGGTCGCACGTTAACATTGCTCGTTCGTTCATGGATCACACGTTGATATTCAACATGCATTCATGGACACACGCTGAATATAATCGTGTGATTCATGCATGGACCATACGTCTTTGTGTGCTCCATGGTTCATACGTCGATAATAACATGGTGGAAGCTTCCCAATATCTTAAATTTTGCACGAATCCAAAGATTAAATTAACAAATTGAAGGATAATCAACACAAAACAACAAATTACGTACTAATTAACATGAATTCATCAAGAAAAGAACAGATTACAATTAAAATAAATTTAATTAGATCTATCTAATTCAAATAAACTAAACAACAATTCAATCTAAAAATCTAACTATTTAAGCTAATTAGAACATAACATACATACAAGAAACACAAAATCATATGCAAATAACAATCCAAATCTAATTTTTGTTTCAAATTGTATAATGGATCCTAAACTAATACAAAAAAAAAACATACATGTTAGTAACAGTGGCGACAGCGGCGGTGGTCGTTTAGCTGGGGCGGTTGTGAGCAGCGATGGTCGAGACCGGTGGTGGTCGTGAAAGTATGGTGGTGGAAACTTGTTAGTGGTTTTTTTTGTTGGAAATTTTGAAAAGAGAGAAAAGTTAAGAGTGCTATTGAGAGACGGAGGGTAAATGCGTCTTTTTTCTATAAAGCGCCGACTATGTTTACTAAAGCGTCTACTATATTTAATAATCGGGTAATTTTGTCTGATTTTTCATGATACCCCTACTTTTAAGAATCTATCCATAATACCCTTGAAGTTTAATTTTGGTGTTTATGGAACCCCTTAATTTAACGGTCGTTCACGGACCGTTACATTTTGATAATGTGACAATAATTAGTAATTGAAAAATTAATATTATATATGAAATCTCATCTACAAAAATATAAGAACATTTCAAAGATTCTAATGCGTCCACGTCAACATATGCAGTTTTTTTAAACGGTAAATGTAGGACTTGCTTCAAATAATTTGGAATTAATTTTGTAAAACCGCCATGTTTTGTACGTATCTCGCAAAAAATATTAAATAATAAACTAACAATTTTAACAAGAGTTTTATATAATCATTATTAAATAATAAAATATATTTTTTTCCTGATCTTGATTATACCGATTTTCGCATTATTAATAATCTTTATTTTTAAGATGATTATGTTTTTTTTTTTTTTTGATGACGAGGGAACCCGCAGCCGCTATCTTCGGTGCGCACTGGGTAAACCCGCGGGTCTATGTAATAGTAAGATGATTATGTTATAATAAGATGATTATGTTATATGAAGTAATAATTAAGAAAATCAACAATTGAAAAAAAAATACAAGCTCCTAATTTAAAACTAATATGTATTAAACTAAGAAAAACACACAATAACATCTCATTAAGTAATTTTACTTTAAGATTTGCAAATAATACAATCAAACATAATCCCAAATTTCAATTAAATAAAGAAAATACATATTTATAAATACATATATACGAATAAGAATTGATTTAAAAATATGATTAAATTATTTACTATTATAGTAATTATTAATAAATTATACAATTCACAAAATTAAATAGTAAACTGTTAATTATAGTACTTTTTTGGTGTTGTAGAAACTTCGAGTCATGACGTTATCATCGGGGATAACATCCTCATGCAAAGAAGCAATACCATCAACGACATTAAATGACATATTATACTCATATTTCACAGTTATTATCCTAGATGCGGCTTGTAATAATAACATTTTGCTCCCTTCATATAATGGTTGTTCCGAAACTTTTAACATGTCAAAAAAAGTCATTGCTTGGGGATTTGGCGGTTGTTCTTCATTCATAGCTAGACTGTTATTGGGAACATTAAACTTCAAGGCATCAACAATCATATCTGATGTAGAATTACAGCAGTGTTTCGAAATTGAACAAATAGCAGGACTGCCCTGTGCTGTAATATTAACTTTGCAGCGGAATATAAGTTGTTGGACATGATTATAAGTAAATTAAAGTAACCAGGATATGATGTGAACTCGCTCTCCTCCCTCGCAAGGAACTTGATTGTGAACACAAATAGAAAGTATCTAGCCCTCAATCTCGCAAGAATGATCACTCGAAACTCCCTTAAATAACAACCTCGCAAAATTGCTATACACTCGATTATCTCGCAGGACTCTCGAAAATAAAGCTCACACAACTGTAAACTCAGAAGTATATTATAACTTGAATTTGAATGAATAAAAACTGAATACATAAGTCCCTATTTATAGTAGAATACGGGACACAAGACTTCCTAAAAACATGTGATCCTTTCCATTAGTGGATAAGGAAACTTTCATAAAATAAACTATTACCTTAAAACTACTTGCCTTATTTTTAAAACTCAAATTAGGAAATAAGCAATAAAGAAATAAATAAAACTATCTTATTCTTATTAGCTAAATTATGGAAACTAATAATAAGGTAACTAGAACATCATAGGACACAAGTACACAACCCTTGTCCGTCCTATATCAATATCTCTATATGGGTTCTCGTAAATTTGTTCGATGTGAGGTTGTTCGTGAATTGGAGAATATGCTTCTCCATGAGAAATCCAATTAAAATAATTTGGACAAAGCCCATTTGTATAGAGACGTTCTTGTACCTCAATGACAGGTAAATATTTCATAACAAGGACACCTAAGTTTCTTTTCTACCAAGTCATATCCATCTTGTTGCTTAGAAAATTCAATAAACTCGATAACACCCTCTATAAACCTAACATTAGAACGTCTCTTATTAATATCTAACCCTCCATCATACGTCCATGAACATTCCAATTTTTTTCATTTTAATCTAAACAAAACCCATAAAACAATTTTCAACAACAATATTACATCTAAAATTACACACTAACTTAAACAACAACCTCAATCACATAATAATAACAATTTAGCAAAAATTCTCAATTTATATAAACCCCAACCCCCAATTTAGCCCTAATTAAACAACAATGAAAAGCATAACAATATCAATAAGGCTAACAACATCGTCTTAATCGACATAATACAACAAATCTATAAATATAATAAGAAGACAAACTAAAAAATCACATTTCACCATTCAACTATTTAAGAGTGAATTATCAAGCCATATCATCATTTCTTAATTTGAAAAGAAAAGGAAAACAAAATTGAATTTTTAAACATTAAATGCAAATAAATAGCCTAATAAATATTAAACCTTAGCCTATTTATTCTTAAAATAAATTAAAAATAATAACAAAAAAATTAAAGTACATACTAATTTCAATTTTTATGTTTATTATTGGAATAACATAAAAGGCAAATAAAAATCACATCATTCTAATTTTTACGTAGTTAATGAGAACTAATGAGTTTTTCGTCAACGCTAAATGCAAATTAATAATAGCAAATAAACATTTAACTTTGCCATTTTAATTTTTTATATAAATAAACAAAAGTTCAAAATCAATATCCAAGCTAACTTTTGAAACCCGATGTTAATTATTGGGATTAGTTAAATGAAAAAAATCGCATCACCCTAATTTTAATTTTTTTTGATATGCCCACTTTTTGTTATAAACTTCCCTAACATAATTAAATTGGATACATTTCTTATAATATATCAAAGAATCTTTTTAGAAGTATGTACCCATCTTGCACCGTATATAATTGTCAGAATAACATATAGTGTGATAAAAAGAAGTTTTCTAAAGCCAAGTTATACAATACAAAAATGAAGTTGCAGGGATATTTAGAAAAAGTGTGTTGCGAAGAGAGAAAAGTAACTAAAAGAAAAAAATAGCAAACACAAAAATGGACTGTGGTGGAAGAAAAAAATATCAAACACATCTCGTGCCCCATAAAAAATATAATAAAAAAGTAAAATGTAAATATTTTAAGAAAAAATAATGTAATACCCCTATGATTATCATACATCCGATGTATCACCATCAATTTACAGTTTTTGAGCATTATAATAATATTTTTGAGTTTTGTTTTAAAAAATATGAATATTGATATAGAGTTTCTAAGTTCAGTTATTAAAACATTAAACTTAAAAAATTACCATAAAATTCAAAAACATTACATATAGAATTAGTTGAATTTTAGTTTTGACGGAAAACAAATTAAAATCTAACTTATAAACTTTAATAAGTTCAGAAAAAATACAAATGTTCAAAAACAAATAAAGTTGAAGGTAATAGGCTAAAAAAAATACTCATATGCTCAAAAAAATTCTCATATACTCAAAAACAAATAAAGTTTTAGGTAATAAGCTAAAAAAAATGCTCATATATTCAAAACAAATAAAGTTTGACATAATAAGCTCAAACAAAACACTCATATGTTCAAAAACAAGGAAAATAGGAGATAGTACATCCGATGTATGTTCCTTTTACTAACACTCAAAACAAAAACAAAAACAAAAATAGTAGTATCGCCCTCCACTAACACTCTCATTCTCATATATAGTCTGATCATGACTCTCATCCAATTACATCTTTACCACCAATTTCGCCATCCATTTTCAGGCAAGCACTAACTTGACAAGTGTCAAGTGTCAATACCCTCACACTTTATCACTAACCCGTCAATGATGAAAAAGACCTATAGTGTTTTTGATTTTACAATTTAAACAACTAAATTTGAATCATTATTCATAATGTTCAATTAAATAGTTGTCAAGTTGAATAATGTTTAAAGATCTATATAGATTGTTACACTTTACCCTCCGTATTCACAAACTTTACAGTTAAATAATGTGTCAACATCTTTCACTAAACTAAATAATTTTTATGCAAGAATTAACTTAGAAAATTTACCTTAAAAGCACCCGTGATTTTCACGGGTAAAAAAGACTAGTTGTACAATTAAAAGTATAACAACATCGTCTTACACACTAACTAACATCCTAATAAGCTACTACAATCTAATTAATATCTTAATAAGCTACTTTAATCTAATTAACTACTAAAATCAATAAGGTTAACAACATTGTCTTATACTAAATTCATATAAACCCCAGCCCCCAATTATCTAATTAACATCCTAATTAGCTACTACAACTAACCTAATTAACTACAACCTAATAAGCTAAAACGATCTTAATAACCTACTACAAATACTAATTCTACAAAACAAAACAAAAATCAAACTAAATATTGCAATTGAATTAAACGAGCATACACGCCTATAGTTGAATGAAAGGGGAAAAATAAGATCAATGAACGGAACCTATGGACGGAATCTGGTGAGTGTAGTGGTGGTGGTGACGGAAAGTGGTGTCGTCGGTTTTGGGGGTTTTTTATTTTGAGAAAATTAAATCGCATATTGTGAAGGGGAAGGGGAGTTGTTGTCTCTATAAAACAAAATGGCGACTGAAAGGTGTAGTCGCCAAATTAATGGGCTTTTTAGTCGCCCTTTTGTGTCGGTGAGTGGAAATTGGGGAAAATGGGTAGTCGCCAAATTGGCGACTGATTTCAGTCGCCCGAGTTTTTTTTCTGTCGCCAAATTGGCGACTACTTAGTGCAGTCGCCATTTTCTATTGCCCGAATCAGATTTTCTTGTAGTTTTAAGTTTTTATTTATATTTCATATTTTTTATTAATTTTATTTACTAAATATTGCCGCTTCATCAAAATTTAATATTCCGTTAACAATCATTACGT
The DNA here is from genome assembly GCA_029255685.2 of Silene conica. Lineage (NCBI taxonomy): Eukaryota > Viridiplantae > Streptophyta > Magnoliopsida > Caryophyllales > Caryophyllaceae > Silene > Silene conica. Next base: position 29,574,197 of record CM055317.2, on the reverse strand, counting down.
TAAGAGGTACCATGAACAAAAAAATGAAATCTCAAGGGTATTAATTAGACCTGTCAAAACCTGACTCAACCCGAAAAGCGATCGTAACTCAACCTGTACGTAACCCGGTTTTTTCAACCCGAACCCGAAATATACCAGAACCCGTTTTTACCTGTAAACGGCGGGTGAAAACCCGAATCGCAGTTGGTTGACTGTTGGGTCAAGACAATATATCATTTTTAAAATATACAATGTCATATAGGTATTGATGACTTATAATTTTTTGAGAAGAAATATGGATATATATGCGGTATGTCACATGAACACCTCAAACAACATGCCACATCGTCACCTCAAAGTGTGTGTCACATCGCCACTTTCACCGTAATATGTCGAATTGTATTTCACGTCGTCAGCACCGCCAACTCATCACCTCGTACCACATGCCATGTCATCACATCGAAGTGTATGTGTGTCATGTCGTCACTTTCAGTGTTGTACGTCAAATTATATTCCACGTTAACACTGTCACCTCATCATTTCGATGAACCACATGCTACTTCATCACCTCGAAATGTGTGTCACACTGTCACTTTCACCTCAATCTACATCATCATTTCTACCTCATCACCTAGGACCACATGCCACATCATCACCTCGAAGTGTGTGTCTTACCGTCACTTTCACCATATTATGTCGAACTGAGCCGCACTCCACGTTAACATTGCCACCTCATCACCTTAGATCACATGTCACGTCATCATTGTTTCTTATTTGAGTCTCATTGTCGTACTTAGCGAGTTAGTGAGGGTGATGATGACGATAACGTTGGTGATGTTGGTGATGGCAAGAATGGTGACAGTTAAGTTTACTAAGACGAGCAACAGAAGAGAAAACGTATAAATGATAAGAATTACGATATAAAAGAAGTTTTAAAAAATGCGAGAAAAAGATGTTGATTGACCCGTTTTTTTACCCGAACCCGACCTGAAACCCGTATTTACTTGACCCTTATTTTACTCGACCCGAAATAAACCCGAGACGTATTTTACCCGAATCCGTATATACCCGACCTGTAACCCGCCCGTTTCACTCGTTTAACAGATCCAGTATCAATGTATTATGTGTAGATTCTTAAAAATAAGGGTACCTTGAGAAATCTGACAAATTAAAGGGTAATATGAAAAATTTTCCCTAAATATTTTACATTAGTCATGCAACAATGTTTTAGAAAATTATATTTCTAACAAAAAAAAGGGCAAATTGACAAATTGATAGGAAAACTAAAAGGTTATAAATAAATTGGTAAAAAACTTTAACTTTGAATAAATTAGTAAAAAAAAAGGATTAGCTGGATAAATACACCAACATAGAATTCACTTAATTACTTAATGACCAATATTTTGGTGTATTTGTCCAACTATTCAATAAGTATTTTATACCAATTAGTCCAAAGTGTAAGGTTTTTAGTATTTTGCGAGGTTGCACGGAAACGGCAAATATTTAGCATCCCCGTGTCCGACACGGTGTCGGACACGGACACACCTAGGACACTGCTCCAGAAGTGTCCGACATTTCAAAAACCGTGTCTCCGTTTTTTTTAAAATTCAGGTGTGTCGGACACGGTCCAACACTGTAGGACACGGCCCGTTTTGGAGGGACACGGCAAATAACAACAAACACCACAAAACCCAATTCATTTCTATACAAATGCCTATCGTCGTTCCCCTTCGCCAAACCTAATTCTAAACAAAACCACCAGTAACCTGCCTTTGCCGGCCGTCGCCTCCTTGCCTCGCCGGCCCCGTCTCCGTGCCTCGCCACAATTCAGATAATTCCCCCAATTTCTTATTTATTATTCAAAATAAAATTAAGAGAAAATGACGAATATTGAACAAAATTGAAGAACCCAGTTAGATTGAAGGGGTAGTTTTTAAAATGCAATTGTCAATGCATTGAGACCCGAGGAATACATTTTCAACCCAGATAAACATATTGATAAAGAAGTTTGGGGGATTGAAAATGTAGTTGTGATAGATGTATTCCTTGGGTTTTTGCTATATTGTTGGGTTCATGTGGCTTGAATAGTACCAAGTCCTTTCCCGATGCATTGCTCTTTGAAGTCTTTAAGGAAAGTTGGTAGAACAATTATTTATTTTGTAACACTTATATATTTAAATTCCGGTTGTAGTTTGGACTTTCTATTTTGTAAAACACTAGTTTTAAACCCGTGCAAATTGCACGGGTTAGTAATTTTAATATTGTTATTAAAAAGTGTAATTTTAACATTGTTATTAAAAAAGTGGCATTAAAAGAAGAGTAAATAGATTATACATCAACTATATAAAAAACTTAGTTATTTTAAGAATAAAGTTTTAACCAAATTACACTGATATATAATAATGTTAAGTGTTAAATTACATGATGCACATAACTTAACTCGTTCGACCCGATGGAAAAAAAAAACAGATTGATTAAATATGAATATAAGTCCCTTATGTTTTTCAAATGATTAATTATGAAACACTATATTACACCCCATATTCAATTGGCAAACTCTTATAAATATACGATAGGTAACTTACGACCATCTCTCCTCCACATTGTAATAGAAGTTACTCCACCAACATAAAATGATTCGTTATTTTGGGTCCAAATCTACCACTACGTAAATGATATGTTTATGTTAAATATGAATATAAAAAAAAATATTTATTTTAGTACTTTATCTCTAAAACAACCATTTAGATAACTTTAATGTCCTGTATTCCGACTTCTTATACGGTACGACCCGTATTCTGACTCGGCCAATCCGACCTGTTTAACTGGGCAAAATTATCTTTTAAACGTAAATTGGTTCAATTCACTCGAAAAGAAGTGACCTATAATGCAAACTTATGTCACATACATCTTTAAGGGATATCTGTCTTAACTTTAAAATGGGTTAATTATCATCCTACTTATTTATGTTAACAAATATATTATTTTTTCCCATGCATTCTATTTTTACTTATTTCAAATATTTGTCTTGTCTTAAGTTTAAGACGAATAATCTGTTCAATAATGATAGTATTTCTATAATTTTATGTTTTAAGATTTAATTTACTAATTTATAATGTACGACTTTTAACCTTGTTATTATTATTAGTATATGAGGGTTAGGCCATGTATTTGAATAATTTATCATTATGGACATATACTATTAAGAATATGAACTACGTCTTTGGCTCTTTGGCCCATATACTTTAAACTTATCACTATGAACTATGCATTTACGCAGCAATACACTCATCCATATAAACACTCTTCTTTACCCTAAATATATTACCATTTCCCTATTTGAGCCGCTTAGCTATTTGTCTCTTAGCACCTAATCTCAAAATTCTTCTCACTTAAATGCCAAAATAAATACGACCCCAAAGTTATGTACAACCGTAATTATATATTATTGCCTAAAAACTCCGTTCTTTCTCACTCAATCTCACCCTTAATCTTATTATTAAGGTTCATGCATGAAGTGTAACTATTAAAAGTTTCAAAAGATGTATGTATGGATCCCTTTTGCAGACGATAAATAGTGTATAGAATTACAGACGATAATCGAACATTTTCAGTAATTTTTATAGTAGCAGCTTATTCATCATTTTTTTTTGGGTTATTTTTTTCATATAGCAATTTTATTTATGGTTTTTGAACGTTCTTTATTTATCTCATCCTTGAAACTTTATCAAGAAAATTTCCTTGAGTGTTTTTTGACGTATTTGTTATATTTTTCTGTTTTATTTTTCTCGTTGTTTTGAGTCACTTTTTACCCCGATATTTTAGTATGGAGTATTTTTTTAAAATATTATTAGTAAAATAAAATGATGATAATATGCTTATTCCTATAAGCATTAAGAATATACTTATTTTTATTATATACAAACATGATTTTTATTCTTAAGAAAAGAGTAATTATTATTTTTTCCTATTTTATTCTTTTAAAATAATATATTTTTTTTTATCCGGTATAATAGGGAGCCTTAAATATTAAGGGTTGTTTGAGTAATATTTTTATCGTATAAGTATATTTGTTAAGAATATAATTGTATTTTAATATTTTTCATCAAATCATAAGTTTATGTTGCATCCAATTTAGTCCTTACAATATGAAGTTTACTTTAATTCTCAACATATTATACAATCATAACATCAAATATTTCTTCGTTGTTCTATATTTTGATCATCACTTGGACATTTAATCATATAAAATTGATATTTGACTTAATTAATCTACAGACCTTTATGTACATGATTTTTTTTAGGATTATGGGTGTATTTATTTGCCAAATTAAATCGAACTAAAGAACATGGGTGACCCAACACGAAATAAATAATTTTTTAAAAATTTCAACTTTGAACCAAAGGCCGCCACATAGGCTTTGTGTTGTTGCTTTTATAAGTAAGATATTTGATTTTGACGTATAAGACAGTAGTATTGATTGTCATTTTATGACCTTGTTAACTTTAAATGACCAAAATTTAGATGTTGGTTGTAATGAATTTTAAATTCTCTTTATTTTGATATGTATATTGTTTTTTTTTTATCGTGTCCCATGTCCTAAAAAAATCGGGGTGCCGTGTCCGTGTCGTGTCCCTGTCCATTTTCGTGCAACCTAGATATTTTGTTCATAACCGTGTAGTTTTTTTTACCAATTTGTGAATTTGGCCTCTAAGAAAACACTCCTAGTAGTTTATTTAAGTGCTAAAAACGTGAAAATGACGTCTTAAAATTTTTAGGTAAAGAGTGAAGATGACAATGTAATTGAGAGTACTAGATTTGCGTTATATTTGTGCTGGATTTAGCCATCTAGCCTTGTTTTGATCGAACATTCTCCCGGAAGAAGTTGAAAGAAAATGTGAATTGGCAATTTTTATTGGAAAAATATTGGATGATCAGTGATCAATATATTTGGTTGGGCGAAAAGGTGAGCAGAATACAATCTTGGCTAAGCAGGAATGAAAATGAATGGGTTGTTGATCGGATCCTATCGCATGTTTTACATCAATCTCTGATTTTTGTGCATACCTTCCTATTGTGACACATTACCAGTCCCTTTAAGATATTGAGTAACAACACGTCTCTTTCTTGTGACGAACATATCCGTCGTAGGTTTACGACGGATGAAATATTACCCATGTTGATAGATAAGGCAAAATAATTTGCTAATATCTAAGTGCTCTACTTTTGTCTTATCTCTTTGATATAGATATTATTTGACTCGTCGCAAACTTAGGACGGTTATATACGTCAGAAACGAGAATTTGTGAGATAATTGATTATGATTATACACACGAAATTGGACACCACTAATTAAAGCTATTCACAGTAGTTGAGGTTAACATCATAATTAAGTGATGGATAGGAATGTATCAAATCGCCCTTGTGGGTTGTGGTTCCCTTGATATGATATGATACCAAAAAAAGAGAGTACATTTATGAGTTATGTACACCATTCCCTCAAGTAAAGTAAGCAATCATTTATCAATCATATTAAAACAATATATAATCATGTATTATATTCCTCATGCTAATACATCCAATCCTGTTCACTAATCATATTCATATACTCATATACACAAGCAACAAACCAACAACAGATACCATACACAGTACACTTACTTATATGTACGTTATACACAGTAGGAGTATTATTTATGAACAACTTATTCATCAATTATTGTTTACTCATAATATGCCTGTCTTATCATCAACACTGTATGTACGACTGTGTTTTTGATATTTCACCCGGAATCACTGCCTGTCTTAGTGTCTTACCCATGTTTCGCCATTTCCTCAATACGATTTACCTTGACCTTAAACCCGTACTTCATATGAAGAATTATGGATATATCAGGAATGACTTCATATCCCTCCACCCCTTCAATACGGTAATTCCTTAATATACTTGCTGCCACTATCTTCATTTGTGTAAACGCCATATCTTTCCCTACACAACTCCTAGGACCCGCATTGAATGCTAAGAACTTGTAAGATGGCTCATGCCTAATCTTCCCTTTCTCCGAGATCCATCTTTCAGGCTTGAACTCCCAACAATCGTTTCCCCATATTGATTTCATCCGACCCATGGCGTACAAATTCAAGATTATTTGCATATTTGGGTTCACTGTGTGTCCACTTGGGAGTACATCCGTCTCAGCTGGAGTCTTGGCCTCAAATACCACAGGAGGGTACAATCTCAAGGTTTCACATAATGATGCATGCAGATATACCAATTTGTTGCATAACTCTCTCGAATTCTTCCACAAATCGTGACTTTCATTTTTCATTATTATTTCGACTTCTTCTCGAACCTTTATTTCCACATGAGGGTTCTTAGAGAGGAGGTAAAAGAACCAAGATAATGCTGTACTAGTTGTATCACGTCCTGCTATGAGAAAGTTAAGAATTGTATCCCTTAACAATTTAGTATCATCTTTCTTTTCTTTGGTAGTTCCATCATTTTTCTCATTTTCTTCCATGTATAATGTGAACACATCAATATCCATCTCATTGTCTTTTGCATTCTTGTTGCTCATCTTTTGTGATCTCATTGCTATGCAACTATATACGAAATCATCAAGGATTTTCCAAGCTTGTTTATGCTTCTTTTCTTGACCAATATTCAGCCATCTTAAGGATTTCCATATAAATGGCGGTATGGCATGACGATACAAGATGATTTCTTCGAGATCATCCAAAGCCTTGGCAGGAGGAACACAAGGCAACTCAATCGATAATGATCTCGGGTCGAAATCCATTAGGATGGTACAAATGATGTCAAATGTGAACCTTCCAAATAAATCTTGCAGGTCAATCTCAATACCTTGGTTAGAGACGTGATTAAGGATGGGTTTAAGTCCACTCTCAATTTTCTCTTGAATTTTCTTCACTAAATTTTCATGGAAATGGGAGTGAGTAAGAAAAGATTGAGCCATCTTTCTATGATATTCCCACAATGGAGAATCTGAATTGAAAATTCCATCACCTAAGACATCAAATATCTCATTGAACTTGGAACCCTTAGGATAATTTCCGAAGTTCTTGCTCATAATATGGTGTATGTTAGCCGGATCGACCGTGCCTAATATGTGCATATTAGCTAACCACGGTCCTTGGAACACAAAATTCAATTGGGATTTTTCCATAATTTCAGTGAAATAATCATTGATTTTGTGAATGTTTAAGAGGAGCGCCGGAAGCATTCCGACTAAAGGCCAATTAGTCGGAATACCATTTTTTTCATGGAAGTAATAGTATAAGAAAACAAGAGAAAATAGAAATATGAAGGTAATTTCAATAAACAAGTCCATATTTCTTACAGACTGAAGTTGGAGTAATTAAAGGTATAATGGGAATGGTTTGTGTTCATGTAAAACCTCTCCTTTTATAAAAAAAAAAAAAAAAAAAAAAACAACACTTTGATTCCCATAAAAGCACATAACAATGTAGTTGGATCAGTTGATGAAAAACCAACCATTAATTTCGTTTAATGGTTGATTGAAATCGAAATGGTTAAATTAGGGGGCCCCTTGATATCTCATGAACGAATTTGAATTGAAGAAGCAACTATCTAGCGAGTAAGCTGGCCGTTCCATGCATGATTTGGTACATAATCTAAAGAAAAAACGCAAATAAGAAGTAAATAAACTTCCATGTTCAAGTAACAATTTAGCACAACCCATAAATTAAATTTGACTCCCTAATTTATTGAGCCGAACGAAGTTCGCATTAGTTGAGCTCGAGCTCCAGCTTGACCTGCTTGTGAGCTATCTGGTCTAATTTTCACCCTATATTCAGTAATTCAGGAGTTATACTTGTTTATAATTGGTGTAGTACATGCCTAAATAAATGGAAGGGCTAACTAGTATTTGATCTTTTTTAGCTAAAAAAACTGAGGCTTAAAGTAAAATCTGTGTAAATTATTTGGAATAGATGGAAGGGCTAACTAGTAATTACAAGTAAATGACAGGACTAGTGAAGTAGTAGTACGTATACGGTACGTCAAGCGAAGTACAAGATCAACATTCAACCAGTAGCGTTGCATAATGAGTGATAGATAATTAAAGCAATTTGAGCTAGCTAGGTTGAGATTGGCAGCGGTGATTGATGATAGAATGTCAATAGTGTTATATTTCCATTGTTTCTTGATCAGATCATGATATATGCCATGTTCATCTGTTCTTTCTATCGTGAATTCCTGATGTACAACTTATCTACTTCATCGATCATACCGTCTCAGTTTGACATATTTGCAGTACGTGATGCCGTGTAGCAAGTGATGCCGCGTAGTTGTTTCCCTGCTTTGTGGTTTTACTGAAAGTTTTCAATTGATTTTAACACCAACTTTATGAAGTCATCTCATCTAGAGAGCATCCTACGTGCTCAGAGATACTTCAAGAGATAAAAAGACGCTAAACAAACCAGGACTCAAAATGATGTAACCCCATCCAACTGCATGCATATCTAAAATAAGCCGACTTGTAATACATTCGTTTGACCCGTTTTTCAGGTCTATCTTTAAGGTGAACTGATGATATTTATTAAATTTGTTAACCGATACCAACACAATGCTCCTGCGTAAAGTACTCAAGACTAATATATTGAAAACTTTCAGGAAAAACCAAAAAAGAAAAAGAATCGATGAAGTAGATAAGAAATAAGATCATGAGACACAACTAGAGCTGTCAAAAGTTGACCCGACCTGAAATCGAACTGACCCAACCTGAACCGACCCGCTAACCGATAGCAGCATTATTTTGTCCAACCCAAACCCAACCCGAACCGAACCGACCCGGCGTGTGACCCGATATTTCTCAACTCGATAAATGACGTTATAAAGAACTGGCTTAATAATGGTTTAAATGACACCAAATTGATAATTTTTCTTAATTATTTTAACTTATATAAGATAAAATATATGTCAATAACCTGACCCGCTAATGACCCGACCCGAATTGTCACCCGCGATGACCCGACCCGAAGATGACCCGACATGAACCGAACCCGTCATAACCCGAACCCGATTGACCCAACCTGCTTTGACCCGACCCGAGTGCCACCTCTAGAGACACAACCAACTGTTGGTTGAATTTTTATATAAAAAAGAGAATCCATCTCTAAAACTAAATATATAAGATAAAATATATGTCAATAACCTGACCCGCTAATGACCCGACCCGAAGATGACTCGACATGAACCGAACCCGTCATAACCCGATTGACCCAACCTGCTTTGACCCGACCCGAATGCCACCTCTAGGGACACAACCAGCTGTTGGTTGAATTTTTATATAAAAAAGAGAATCCATTATAAACCGGGGTATTGAACCCGACGTGAATCGAACACGCAACCTTCTGAACTGGAGTCAGACGCGCTACCATTGCGCCACGGATCCGGTGTTGTTTGTAATTGTATTTTAAAACGAATTGGTCTTTTGCTGCGATGTTATCTTGAATTTTCGTCATTATTTTGTCATGCTTTTATTAATTGGAAGCCTTTGGAGGGTTTTATCATGTAATCCTAATGAGTAATTAGTGATTTTAGATTTTTATTTGCCTGAATATTTGAACATTTCTCATTACACTCTTTTGAAGTTTCATAAAGCTAGGGTAACTTTTTAAAGGTATTGAAGATACCCTAAATGCATAACTTCTGTGTAAATTAGGTTTTCTATTGGCAAGAGTTAAGTATCAATCCTTAAACCGATCCTTCACTCTTTCCATTTATACTAACCAATTTAATATCATCCTCCACCAAGAAAGGGTTACCGAGTATGAAACTTCAGTTCGTCTTGCTTCAGACCGTAAGTTCGGTCTAAAACAATAAAACCTCTCATAGGTGTGAAAGTACATGGGTAGTGGGTCACCCCCATGTGCTTTCCCACTCACTCCTTAAATGGTTTTTTTGTGAGATATATAAAATAGTACCCGTTTTATTATTTCAAACGGATATGACGGTCTGAAATAAGAATTGGTGATGAAACTAAGAGACCACTTGTTTTGCTCTCTATTTACTTTTTCCGTCTTTGAAAAGCAAAACTCAATTTTTCTTTACAATAATATATTTCTCCCATTCCATTCAATTCTATACAATTGTCTTTTTAGACACTATTCAATATTCATAAGTGGCGAGAATTTTTAATAAAACTTCAATATACTGTATAACATAAAAGATAGGTATCTGATATCTTGTTTAAATTATACTGAGTACATTGTAAATATCAATTTTTTATAATTTTTATTAATATGTAACTAAAGATATAAACAAAAGAAATCGAGTATTGATATATGTAAAAAGCAAATGTATATAATTGAATGAAATGAAAGAAGTGTTATGCAACTACTCTAAATAAATAGAGAAACATGCTTATGTAAGGAAAGGCTATGATATGATGTGATATCACTCTTCTAAACTCGATTATGTCCGGTCTGTTACACGTTCTAGTTAACTATGTAAAACTAGTATAATTTTAATGTGGGTTCTAGATTAATAAAAATGCAGCGGAACTAAAGTCTTTCTATTTAGTGTTTTTTTAAACAAAATTAACCAAGATATATATGACGTAATCACGCTCTCCTCCGCCGCAAAGAACTCGATTGGAACACGGCTGTCGCAACCCTATCAAAAATAAAACCTAACCGGTCTCAACTAAATGTGGCAGAGGTAGTCGGGTATCGTATCCACAGAGAGATGAGAATTCCATAGTCTAAACAAGTTCGTCTGAAGTAACCGATTTTTGGGTTTTTTGTTTAGTTGGTCACTAATACTATAAGAAAAAGGGAAAGAGGGAATAAGAAGGAGAAACCACTAGGATTGTCGGTTCACCATGGCAACTAGGTCCGAACTACAAATCATAGGACATCCTAATCGTGGTCTGCGGGTAATGAAAAGGTACTTCCGGTCCTCTATTCACCCTAAGACTATACTAACTTAGCTTCTGCCCTAATTAACATGATCCTAATAATCGTCGCAGAACTACCCCAATTCCAATCTTCCGATCCAGGTCAAGGGGACTTCTACATAGTCAATTGAGTGCGTCGATTCAAACAATCAACAGCTATAAAATGCGACGGTTACATACAAACCGAATTACAGGTATCCTAAACTAGTAAAACAACCTACGCCATGGCTACCCTAAATCCTAGTGGGAAAATTAGCTATACATGATTAATAAGAAAGCGATTATAACAATGAATTGTGAAATCAGTAACATGGCAGAAAATAAGCAAGAATGAATCAGGAGTAGAAAGACAAAATACCGAAATTATATAGCAAGTGACGGGTGAAAAGAAAGTATCCGTTCCGATTACAAGATAGTAGTACCAATCTTAAAACTAGAAAAGAGAGAAAATAAGGAGCAACATGGTGTCGTGAGTTTTTCTTTCTGTCCAAGAATGAATCTGTCTTCTGTTCACGATTTTCCTGATTTATAAAACAAATTCCTCAACCGAAGATGACGTGAACAGAGCAACTCAACAGTCAGGAAACTTCTCGATCGAGAAGAATAAACTCTCGATCGAGAAGAATCTCCCAGGATATATGCTCGATCGAGAACTAATTGTTATGAACCCCCAAAAAACTTTCGATCACTCAAAATATTTATCGAAGCTGTAACTTTGCACTATATACTTCCGAGCTGATCACTTATTATGAAGCTGCGGGTAGTCAGACATGGCAAAATGCAATGTCTGAAGAAATTTCATCCATTGAAAAAAAATAAAACATGGAAATTAGTGGAACTTCTAGAGGGGAAGAATGTCATAGGCCTGAAGTGGGTGTATCGCACCAAGTATAATGCTAATGGTGAAGTTCAAAAATACAAAGCGAGGCTTGTTGCCAAGGTTACTCACAAGAGCATGGTGTTGACTTTGATGAGACATTTGTCCCGGTCGCTCGCTTTTAGACGGTGAGAACATTCCTTGCTTTGGCAGCACAACTTCAATGGCCAGTGTATCGGTTTGATGTCAAGTCAGCTTTCTTGAATGGTGAGCTAGAGGAGGAAGTATATGTTGCTCAACCTGAAGGATATTCTACAACCGGTGAAGAAAACAAGGTGTATCGGCTAAACAAGGCTAAATGAAAGAAGGCTAAATGAACCGACCTTATATGTGAAGAAACAAGGTGAGTCCAATTTTCTTGTGGTGTGTCTTTATGTTGATGATATGATTTATATGGGGTTCAATGAACATATTGTTGAAGATTTTAAGGCGTCCATGTTAAGGAAATTTGAGATGTCGGATTTCGGTTTACTACACTATTTTCTTGGTTTGGAGGTAATTCAAAGTGCAGGTGGGATATTTGTTTACCAAAGAAAATATGCTAGCGATTTACTAAAGAAATTCATTATGGTGAACTGTAAACCTGGCCCCACTCCAATGAATGTGAACGAGTCGCTGATAACTGAAGACGGAACTGGTTTGGCTGATGCAAGGCGATTCAGAAATATTGTAGATGGTCTAAATTATTTGTCTCATACAAGGCCTGACATTACATTTTCTGTAAGTGTTATTTCAAGATTCATGTACAATCCTACACAACATCATTATTGAGCTGCGAAGAGGATTTTACGTTATGTTGCTGGAACTATTAACCTTGAAATTTGGTATACAAAAGTGTCAAATTTCAAGTTAGTAGGTTTTTCCGATAGCGATTGGGCTAGTTCTATTGAGGAAAGAAAAAGCACTTCTGGCTATATTTTTTCACTTGGTTCCGGTATCTTGGAGCTCAAAGAAGCAAGAGGTGGTGGCATTATCATCTTCTGACGCAGAGTATTTGTGTAATACCCGTAAAATCCGTTAATAAAATAAAATGGAAAATTTAATGATTAAACAAGTATCGCTTAATAGAGACACGTAAAACCGTCGCATGCATCGTTATCCGTGCACAAAACCGTTGACCAATGCATGTCTAGACATGTGGACCAATGCATGCCTAGACATTGGGCTTATGCATTAGGACACTTGTCTAGACATGCAAAGCCCCCTTTTCTCTTTGTTTTTCCCCCCTTTCCCACGCCACTTTTTAACCCCCCACCATATTTCATTCTTCATTTTTCCCCACACAAACACACACAAACAACAACAAAAAATATAGAGAGAAGGAGAGGAAAACGTGAGGGAGAAGAAGAAAGAACAAGAGGAGATCTTGCCTAGCACTAAGTAAGCTTACATTTCCCTTCAAATATGATTTTATAACTTTTTAACATGCATTCACATATAACCTAACATCTAAATTTGAATTTATGAATCTACAACCATGCATGCAAAGGATTGAACATAGTAAAAACCGTTATTTTGTCAGAAACGTAGCATGCATGTAGTAGATCTGAAATCACATGTTAAAATAAGTATTTTTAGAAAATAAAAATTTGGGACTTTCCTTAAGTTGTTATAAAAACACTCACCAAAAATTAGGATGTTTGCATGTACCGTTTAGAAATGAAAAATCATATACTACAGCATGTTTTCTGTTTATCCGAATCACTAGATCTCACTTAATGAGTCATAAAACCATATCTATAAGATGAATCAGTATCTAAACCTTTAGTATGTTAAACTACTATGAATTTAGATAATAATGGGACTTGGAATCAACTCGTTTCGATTTGTTAAGAAGTATTTATGATGTAAAATGTTTCATGACTCAGTTTCTGACCATTTGTTTTAAAACGCGTTTTTGGATCTGATAAACCCATTTTTGAGACAACATGCATGGCTAACAATATGTTGTAGACACATAAAGGAATCCAATAAAGCCAACCATGCACACAAATATGATGTTTTGGATTTATTATGATTTTTACAAGTTTCTGTTGTGTTCTGGAAAAATATTTTAATTAGTCTTACTTGTTAAAAGCTTACATTTCCATAAAAGGGTAATTTAGTCATACATAAAAATATAATCAGTGACTCATCTCTTCACATGTTAAAGTTTAATGAATGCAAAGTGTAGTAGGCTTTCGTTTCGACGAGTTTCGACATGTTAAGAGTATTTACCACCCCGTAACTTTTTAAGACTCACCTTTGGACCAACTTTGGTAGACTGTAACTTTGGATCCCTTACACACGTTTTTAGACTCTTACCACCGAGACATTAAAGATGGAAAACTCACTAAGAAACCAAACCCCACTGGTCTCACCTCAAAACGTTTAGTAACGAAGGAGATATCACGATTTAAAGTTTCTGTTTCAAATCTGTAAAAACCGAGAAAGTATAGTTATCGCATAATTTACTACAAGTAGCTTAGTAATGGTCGTTCATATAAGTGACTATTATTTTAAATATTATGTAGAGTCGGGATTCGTTGAAGAGACTCTCTAACCTTTAATCGCTCGTAAGGTAAGGGAAACGCTTATCCGTACACTCTTATTAAACCGTTACGATTTGTTACTATCTTGCATGTTAAGACTTTTGGTTATATTGAAATATTTATATTGGTTGAATTTATCTTACAAAATGATTATGGATAAAGATTTGTTTGTTTTGATCTCTTGAAACGGGATTGTGTTCAATATGGAAAGAAGTGCTTTATGAATTTAAAAGTTTTGGGAACCAAAACCGTTTTGCTTTTCTACAAGCTTATGATGAGTTATCAAATTTGAAGGAAATATCTTGGTTATTTGGAAATGGATTCTCATGTTGGTTTGAAACGGTTTTGGTAGAGGGGTAGGTTGTTCCATAATGAGGGACATCCTATACAGAGCTTCTGATGGGGGTTAGTTGATCGAGACCCCGTCCTCTTATCTTCCTCTTTGGGGTTGGCCCTTAGAGGGGTGTGCACACTCGGGATTCTAGGACAGTTTAGTACATGATTTGGCGAACCTCGTCTTATCCGGTTTAGGGCGAGGGGATCCTCTTCATACGGCCTCTATCCAAATATATACCGACGTTGGAAATTGGTGGACAAAAATGTTTTCTTTGGTTTGGAATTATTTTGAAAGGTTGGATATGGATTTGAATCTTTTCGAACACTTATGTCATACTTAATCATTTTAGATTATTTATTTCCCTTCAATTAACAGTGGCTATTCTGATACTCTGTTTTAAATGTTTCGAAACACTTTTGTTACACATTATTGAAAAATGTCTTTTAAGTTATGATTTTATATTCCGTTTATTCTTTATTCGGATTGTTTACCTTACTCAACATTATTGTTGACCCTTTTATTTGTTTTCTCCTTGTTTGGACCTGTGGTGATCACAAATTGTGTGAGCAGATCGTGTGACAGGTACTCATGGGAATTAGTCGTGGGATGCACAGGAGAGCGCGCTTAATAGTTTCATTCAAAAACAAATGCTTAAAGACTTTATCTTTCTTTTGGATCGTTGAACTTATTTTCGCTTCTGCAAACTTTAAATTTGGTTGTAATTGTATTTTATCCTTTGGATTTTAATTTTGCATTAGACAACTTCCTATTTTATTTCATGGTTAGGTACTACTACCACATTTGGTTTAATTGTGACACACCCATTATCCGAATTTTATTTGAAAACCCTACTTACTAATAGATAGGATGATGGGGGTGTTACAATTTGGTTGTTACAGCGGTAGCCTGTCAGGCAGTTTGATTGCGAAGATTGTTGAGCGATTTTCTTCAATTTCAAAAGGGCGCCACTGAGGTATATTGTGACAACAAGTCCACTATTTCTATGACCAAAAATCCAGCGCTTCATAGTCGTACAAAGCACATTGACATTCGTTATCATTTTATTCGAAATTTTGTGTCAACTGACGACATCATCTTGAACTACTGCGACACAAATGAACAGTTGGCTGATATTTTCACAAAGCCGTTTCAACAGGCCAAACATTTATTTTTCAGAGAGCAATTAGGTGTTGGTGACTTTGAATCAAGGGAAATGTTTGATAAGTGATTACAAAGTTAGTTGCTAATAATTAGGAGAGTTGATTTTGCTAGTCCTAGTCTTTAGCTAATTAGTGGGTAGTTATCTTAAGTTATGGAGTAAGTGGCTAAGTAATCCGTTTGAATATGGGTCCAAGTTTATAGGAAGTTGAGTAATATAAATTAGTTGTATGTTTCTTTATTTCATATCAATTCAATATAAGTCTTTCTTTAATTTTGTTTCAACATGTCTTGAGTGCCTGGGGCGTCTCTTTGAGTAAGGAGAGAAACGAAGATAGGAAGAAGGTGAAACTTTCCAAAGTCCTTGACTAAAATACTCTCACAAAGAATTTAAGAAAAAAACAAATAAAGAATTGCGAAAAAGACAATTCCTTACACGGAATCCAT
Source organism: Silene conica (assembly GCA_029255685.2). Classification (NCBI taxonomy): domain Eukaryota; kingdom Viridiplantae; phylum Streptophyta; class Magnoliopsida; order Caryophyllales; family Caryophyllaceae; genus Silene; species Silene conica. The sequence continues at coordinate 29,557,924 of CM055317.2, read as the reverse complement.
TATTATTTGAAACACATGGTCAAAAAACTAGTCGAAACATTCTGCTTTAGTTATCACCCCATAAGAAGGTGAATTTTTAGCTAGTTTTGCTAAAGGACCGTCTTTCGCCATTCATCGAAGATGACTTACCTTGACCTTGAAACCGTACTTCATATGAAGAACTATGGAGATATCAGGTACAACTTCAAATCCTTCCACGGGTTCAATACGGTAATTTCTTAATATAGTAGCTGCTACAATCTTCATCTCTGTAAACGCCATATCTTTTCCTACACAAGTTCTTGGACCGGCATTGAACGCTAAGAACTTGTAAGATGGCTCGTGCCTAATCTTCCCTTCTTCCGAGATCCATCTTTCAGGCTTGAATTCCCGACAATCGTCTCCCCATATTGATTTCATCCTGCCCATGGCGTACAAGCTGAAGGCAATTAGCATATTTGGCTTCACTTTGTGCCCACTTGGGAGTATATCTGCCTGAATAGGAGTCTTGGCCTCGAATGCCAACGGAGGGTACAATCTCATGGTTTCACATAACGATGCGTGGAGATAAACCAATTTGTTGCATAACTCTCTGGAATTGTTGGAGAAATCTTGAGTCCGACTCATTATTTTGTCGAGTTCTTCTCGAAGCTTTGTTTCCACTCGAGCGTTCTTTGAGAGTAGGTAAAAGAACCAAGATAATGCGACACTGATAGTATCTCGTCCTGCTAGAACCAGGTTAAGAAGTGAATCCCTTAATAATTTATTATCACTCCTCATATTGTTCGGAGTTTGAGTATTTTCCTCATTTGATTCCGTGTATAATGTGAAGAGATTAATACCCATATCATTGTTTTTTGAAATTTGATCGCTCATGTTTTGTGATTGCTTAATTGCTATGCAATTATATATGAAATCATCGATGATCTTCCAAGCTTGTTTAAACTTCTTTTCTCGACCAATACTCAACCATCTTTGGAATTTCCATATAGAGGGCGGTATGGCATGGCGATACAAGATGACTTCTTCAAGATCATTCAATGCCTTGGAGGATGGAACAATCGGCATTTCAATGGATAGCGATTTGGGATCAAAGTCAATTAGGACGGTACAACTCGTATCAAATGTGAACCTTCCAAATAAATCTTGCAGGTCAATTTCAATACCTTGGTTAGAGACATGATCAAGAATGGGTTTAAGTCCACTCTCAATTTTGTCTTCAACTTTCTTAACTAGATTTTCATGGAATTTGGAATGATTAACGAAACTTTTAGCCATCTTTCTTTGATATTCCCACATTGGAGAATCTGAATTGGAAATTCCATTACCCAAGACATCAAATATCTCATTGAATTTCGAACCCTTTGGATAATTTCCAAAGTTCTTGCTCATAATATGGTGTACGTTAACTGGATCGACCGTCACGAATATGTGCATATTAGCTAACCATGGACCCTTGAAAACAAAATTCAATTGTGTTTTTTCAATAACTTGAACGATATAATCGTGAATATTATGAATGTTTAAGAAGAGTGCCGGAAGCATTCCGACTATAGGCCAATTAGAAGGGAAGCCATTTTTATCATGGTAGTAGTTGTAGAAGAAAACAAGAGAAACTACAAATATGAAGCTAGTTTCAATCAAGTAATCCATTATTTTTGGAAAAAAAAAATTTAATTATCTTGATCTAGCTAACGGGTTTTGTATATGGTTTATGTCCATGTTAATCCCCTCCTTTTATCAACATATTTTTGATTCCCATAAAAGCACACAAAAATTTAGTTGGCTGACAAACTACCCTTTCATTTGGTTTCATGGTTGAATGAAATCCAAATGCTTTAATTAAGGGACCTCTTAATTAGATTTAATTGGACAAATTAGCCTTTCATTTTGTTTTATCGTTGATTAAAATCAAAATGTTTTAATTAAGGGACCTCTAAATTAGTTTTTCGCTAATGATTTTAATTTTGTTTCATATATGGTTAATTCAATAAATTCACGTTCCATGCAGGAATGCATGGTTGGAAAGCTAATTAGAAGCACAAATTCTTTTTTGCAACGGCACTATCCGTCGCAAATTTGTGACGGATACCGTTTCTTCTCATAAAATACCCATTTTTTCTCTCTCTCCAACACTATTCATGTGGTCCCCTTTCTCCACTAACTCATTTTGTATCCATTTTATCTCACAAAATATCCGTCACAAATGGTGACCCGTCGCAAGTAAGACTTACTAAATTAGAAGTTCAACATAGACTGTGCATACAAATGCAATAACGACAGTAAGGTCCAAGTCAACTAACAAGATAACACATATAGTTGGAAAAGTTAGGTGTCTCCAAAAACAATTATTTAGCTAAATTTGAAGGCAAATTCTTATTTCAGACTGGTTGTTATTGTAGTCATTTTTACAATAAAATGTTACTCCCTCCTATTCTGAATAACTGTCACATTTGCCGTTTTCGTCTATTCACGTAATTGTCACATATTCCATTTTGGGACATTGTTTATACTTATTTTATTCACTCTAACCCACAATAATATCCCACCTTACCCCACAACACTACTTATTTTAATCACCTCTACTCACAATAATAATCAATAATACATTCCCTCTCTCCAATCTTCCCACCTCACACATTACTTTACATTAAACAAATGAATTCCTTAATTCCCGTGCCCAACCCGAAATGTGACACTTATTCCGAATAGGAGGGAGTATAATTTTTTGATAAAATGTAACCATTAATTTTAGGGTAGAGAGTGACGAATTTGCAATATAACATTTTGTTATTAAATAGTTGTATTTTATTAAAAATATGGTGACTTTTGGTCCTTCTCATTTTGGTCAGTTTAAAGCAAGATTTTACGAAATTTCATTCACTTTGAACGCCGGTTCCGTTCGGCCAAACCCAAACCTACACCGAACCGTCTTAAACAAGTTTTAATTATAGAGTTAACATCTGAAATGGTTATACACAGTCCGTCCGGTTGCAACAATTGTTAAACGTGCCTAGTATACATTGTTTTCATTTTCATATACCTTTTAAATGTTACTGAGTAACAGTATAAATATTTTGGGTCTTTCAAAATGATCAAAAAAGTAGAGAGATTTTCATGGTATGTTTATTTTATTTTAAAGTTTTGTTTTCTTGAACGATTCAATTCAGTCAGTCAATTTTTTTAAAATCATGATCTAAAATTGAACTTGTTCTGTGTCAAAGATAATGGTTCGCTGCACTGAACCAGCACCATTGTGTCTGAATAACGGTTGAGTCGAATGTGGTGGTTTTCAACCTTTCGATAATGTTGCATGTGAGGGACTAGTTCCTCATTTGTACCAAAAAAAAAAATGTTGCTTGGAACTTGTTTATTTAGTCTTTTCGTCATTTCCTAAAAATTTCCTTGTACTAGAGATCAGAGTTTGTTCTAACAAGTGATTTTTGTCATCACTCTATTAGTATCCCCTATCTATAGAAGAAAGGACATTTTAAACGTTTTGATTAGTTGATTTTTATTTTTTTTACTCAAAAAGCAACCCCACGTTCCCTGTTGAATTAATTACTCTCTCCCCAAATAAATAATTATTCTCTCTCCAATTAATTACCCTCTCTCCTCATTTCTTATTATTTTTCATATACATATGCATACAGAGGAGGACCTTGGTTGTCCCGCGCCGGGGTCAGGCCCCCCCGAGTTTTGGGCCGGTCTTATTTGAAATATCAAATCTTCTCATAAACTACTCAATAAATGAATGTTGGTCAATAAGTGAAGAGTTGGGCCTCCCTGCCTATCCATTCAAACCGTACCAATTTGATACAAAGTAAAAATCTTTTAATTTCAAGCAATATTTTTCCTAGATTGTAATATTTGCGCAAATAGTTTACTACTTCATACGTATTGGTACAAAGTAAAAATCTTTTAATTTCAAGCAAATTATTGACGATATAGGCCCTGGTTTTAGACTGAAAGCGTCTGACTGAATTTAATGGAGTTAAATAGTTCAATATTTAGAACTTTAGGCTGAATTGTACGTAAAAAAATCTCAATTTAATAAGTTACCTAGTTGTTTGAGTTAAAAACATAAAAAACAATGCGACTATGCTCCGTCCCGGCCCCCCTAATAAAACTTCTCAAGATCCGCCACTGTATGCATATGTTAAAAAGTTTATGATAAAAAAATTACTTACATTCAACCTTACAAAAAAAGAAAATTTAAAAAAAATCGGAAATCTATATAGGGGACAACAAATTTTAATAACAAAAAAATTACAATTCCGGAAAATTAACCTCTTGGATACCTTGACAAATAAAATTAAATTGGAATTTTTGTATGAATGGTCTCATACTCTCCTACCATAAGACGATCAACATATATAAAAAGAAAATTCGTTTATTAGCACTGAAGGAACAACTTTTTATATGAGACCGTATTACTCTATAATTTGTGACAATTAAAATGTATAAAAGCAAATTTATATACTATATAAACATATACATTAAATTTAACACTAGGCCCAATTTTAAGAATTTGACGAAAAATAAATCCTAAAAATATCTATATTTCCGAAAATATGAAAAAAAATGGTCACTATTTAATCAAAAGTGGTCACTACTTATCAAAATTTGATCATTTTCCTACTGGTCGCATGTGCGACCGTCGTAAAGTAGAATTTTGCGAAATGGTAAATTAAGGCTACATAAAATCATACGAGTAATAATTATTATTAGGTGATATTGTTGACTCATGCATGTATATCGATCCATGTTTTTATGGTTGTCTATTACCCAAAATATATATCTTTACAAGCTCAAAAATAGTTGGGGTCAACAAAAATATACAATGCGGTTTTATTATATGCGGTTTTAGATTAAATATCTATCCCTATAAAAGGAATAGCATTTAGAGGATGTTGATTGGCTCCTAAAATATAGGGAGTTGAAAAAAAAAAATACCTACCAAAACCCACGTTCATACCAACATTTATTTACTCTCTTTTCTACTTTCACTATTTACTCTCTTCCCTATTTTTAATATTTACTCTCATGTTTTCATTCTATATATAATACATTTAGTTTTCATTCTATATGTAATACATTTATACGATATATTTAAAATAAAATTTCATATAATTAAATCCGACACTTTTTTTTAAAAGAAGATAAATGTACAAGGCAGTAACATGTGTATAAATCTCCAATTAATGAAAAAAAGTTCAATATTATTAATAAATAAATAAAATAATAATTTCAACCATTAAAAAAAACTGAAAATTATTTTTTCAATACTTTAGTCTATGCATAAAATAATGAGAATTTACTACTAGAAAAACATTGAAAGTATAAATCATTTTATAATAAGTAAAAAAAATACTAAAAAATAATTTTAAAAGAGTGCATGAACGATTATATTTATTACACAATAATTGAAAAATGATAATACTTCAAACTAAAAATATGCTAACATACTGGAAATATACAACATGCAACATTTAAAATAAGCCTAAAAATTCATAAGTAAAAAATTTTAGAAAGTAAGAACATCGAAATAATTTGTAACAAATTTAATAGTAATGAAAAAATAGTGAAAATAAATGACTGTGTTAATAATATTGTCAGTGGATCTAGAAAGTTAAAGCGGAAAACTGTTATAGACTTAAAATAGTATAAAATATAATGGATAAATTACAAATAACCACCACGTATTTGCGTATTTTTACAAATTACCACCACGTATTTGCTTTTTTACAAATAACCCCAGACTTTTACGTATACTCCCCGATCACCACCGTATTTTAATCCCGATTCTTCTTTTTCTTATTTTCCGTCTTATTAAGTAACAATTTACGTAAAATACCCATATTACCCTCCCTAATTAAATAAACTCACCCAAACTAATTACACATATACATAAACTAGACATCCAATTTCCCAATAAATTTCAAACCCTAAATTCAAAAATCCCCAAATCAATTTCCTGAATTCCATCCAAACCCTAAGTTCTACTGATCTGCATTGGTTTTCTACTGTAGGTTCTTATGGCTTGCAGAAGTGCAGTGAGGAATTGGTTTTTTTCTGAATGCTTCTGGTCTGGCTTCCGTAATTATGCTAGCAGGCCTGTACGTTACTAGTAGTGCAGCATGAAGTCTGTATTGCAGGGAGTATGGGGTCTGCGCAATTGTTGCTGTCATGTGGTGGGCTTTACGGCCTGAATCAAAATAAGGGGGTAGGGATTATGGTGTTGGGTATCCGTCTTAAGGTGGAGACGGGTCAAATAATAACCCATTTGCACTATATCTTTTCATTTTTGTCTCCGTTTTAGGGAGACTAATTGAATAAAACACACATGAAATAGAAACAAAATTTTGTACATAGACAACAGGCATAAGAACAAGGAATAAAAATAGTCTGAGACGGTAAGTGTAAATGATACATGTATGCTAACATGAATCCTCGATCAATATCAATACAACCAGCATTAATAAAAATTGGGGATATGGAAATTTGTAAGAGGAGATAATCTCAGGCAATATTCGTATATCTTGAAAACGGAAAATGCAGATCAGTAGACCTTAGGGTTTGAATGGAGTTCAGTAAATTGATTTGGGGATCTTTGAATTTAGGGTTTGAAGTTTATTGGGAAATTGGATGTCTAGTTTATGTATATGTGTAATTAGTTTGGGTGGCCGGGTTTATTTAATTAGGGAGGGTAATATGGGTATTTTACATACATTGTTACTTAATAAGACGGAAAATAAGAAAAAGAATAATCGGGATTACAATACGTGGTGATCGGGGAGTATACGTAAAAGTCTGGGGGTTATTTGTAAAAAAGCAAATACGTGGTGGTAATTTGTAAAAACACGCAAATACGTGGTGGTTATTTGTAATTTATCCAAATATAATACACAAAATGCATCATCATAGTTTACTATAATGAAAATATACTATTAAGAATGAAAAAAAATAGACTAATTACTTTGAGGATAAAAGTTGTTCGAGAAACATGCAAAAACAAGTTGTAAAGCTTGGAGCCTAGAGGTAATCTTATTTTCATCAAAGGCAAGGCGAGAGATAACAGAGTTATTCGAGGGCAAGAGAAAAGAGCGATCAATGATATGCTAGGTTTTGTGAGTGAAAGGATTTTCATGTTTTATACGAAGGTTTTATAAGTACATAGGATAACCCCAATACCAGTAAACCCAACTAAAATTGATAAAAAAAAATATTTTATTTTGTTAACCTAGCTAATTTGCATATTTAAATGAGCTTATTTAAATGAGTTAATATGTATCCGATTTGAATCCATGTATTTTGCTGAATATGACCTCATTAGAAATGCGCTAACATGAATCAATATTAATAAGAAGTCTCAAGAGCTTATTTTAAATGAATTAATATTAATCCATGCATTTTGTTAACTCATATGCCGCAATTGTTATATTTGATGCCCACTAGGCAATTCTAACAAATGTTCAACATTCAATTTTATTAATCTAACAAATTCATGATTCTCAAGACAAGCATAGCAAGAACCGCAGATAATAAGAAGTTCATCAGAAGATTATTCACTAATCACTTTACTATCACTTTACTATAAAAGCTATAGCATTTGACCCACATTTTTACTCAAAATATTTAATTACTTTATCTCCTCATCTTAACATCTAATTTCCCTCTCTCATTTGTTTCATCATTTAAGCATATTTCAAAATTTATTTTCGTATATTATATGTTTATATGATTATGTTATGCTTGTGCTTATATGTGATTATATTATATGATACGATGACGATGATTATAATAATGTAAAAGAAGCCTACATATTCAAATTCAGAATTTTATCTGCAAAAAAATTTAATAGTCATCAAAACAAAAACGGAAATTAAAAAATCACGATTTCAATTATTTATCATAAACAGAATAAAAAGTTAACAATAATAATAACACCAAATTCATGAAATTTACTACAAACCCATAAATTCTAATTACCACATCTATATACATTTTTTAACAAACGGAAAGATGACTACATTCTTTTGCAAAAATAAAAAGGAGAATAATAATTAACTTTACATGAATTCGTATAGAAAAATACTATTTTGGAGATTTTAAAAATAAAAAATAAAAATAAGACAACAATTAACCTTCATATTATAATTCGCTAATTCAGTATGGACTCGCCTATCGTATAAAATGAACAAAATACAAAAAATATTTTTAGCAAAATTATTATTATTGATAAAATTTATGTGAAAAGGTCTTTAACTACGAAGTAATATAACATAAAATTGATCAAGTAATATTACATCTCTTACATATACTTCCAACTTTTTTTGAATATTTTGTGGTTTTAGGAAAATTCTGGAATTTGCTTATCTGAGCGAATTACTAAAGAATTATACCGAATTGATACAAAAGCGAATTGCGAATTTGTTCGCTTGAATCAATTTGGAATTCAGAGGAGTTGAGTAAATTTGGTATCCGTATCAATAACTATATCATGTTATTTGTGTAGATTTAATCTCACATTTTTCGTCTTTTAAGCGTCTTTTATTACGACCCGTGCATTTTTTGCACGAGAATAAAACTAGTTATAGATTAAAGGTGTAGCAAATGGAAAATAAATGATTTCAGGTACCTGATTTCTCAAGTGCTACCTTAGGTAGCACTTCATTTGAGGTTGCTTATTTGTTCAATACCAAACACTTACAAAATATCAGGTAGCTTTAATTTTGGTCAAATAACCCAATTTTGTCAAATAAACTACCTGAAGTGTCTTGCGAAATAGAGCCTTTACACTACAAAAAAATGCTGCCCTTGCGACGGAAAATTTGCGACGGATAGAAAAGTCGTCGCAAACTTGAGTTTGGGACGGATTTTGCGACGGATTTTTTTTTGCGACGGACCTAAATTTCCCAGACCCGCGAAGTGAAAGTCAAATGGCGGGAAAGTTTGCGACGGAAAGTCCGCCGCAAATATTGACTTTTGCGACGGAATTTCCGTCGCAAACATATTGACCAGACTTGACCAAAAGTTGGTCAAGGTCAAACTTTGACCAGATTTGCGACGGAAATTCCGTCGCAGAAGTCAAAATTTGCGACGGAATTTCCGTCGCAATTCTGGTCAAAGTTTGACCTTGACCAGATTTGCGACGGAAATTCCATCGCAAAATTCCGTCGCATACTTTTTTTATACAGACCCCGCGGGTCTTCTTTTTTCCCCAAATCGATTTCAAAAAAAAAAAAAAAAAAACCCTAAAAGCGATTCGGCGATTTACCACCCCACCACACCACCACCCTACCACCCTACAATCCCGCCGCCGTCGCCGCCGCCACCAGCCCTCCTTCTCCCTCCTTCTTCTTCCTTCCTCCTCCTTCCTCCTCCTTCTCCTTTCTTCTCCCTTCCACCTGCCACCTCACCGCCGCCACCACCTCACCGCCGCCACTTCTTTCTTCCTTCTCCATTTCTCCTTATGTATGTATACTAACTTTCGTTATTAATATACCGTCTTAATTTTTTATGTTTAATCCGTCGCAAAATTCCGTCGCAAATTCCGTATTATTGTTTTTTATTGTTATTAGGAATAGTTAGTTTAGTTTAATTGTTATTTGATTAGTTTAGTTAGTATTGTTAGGTGGTTAGTGATATTAGGTTAGTAGCTAATTCCGTCCCAAATCCGTCGCATATTGTTGTTAAAATGTTTAGGACGATTGATTTTTGATATAAAATTTGCATTGTTGTTGATTGTTAGTGTTGTTGATTTGTTTAGAATATTCTTGAATAGTACACGTTCAATAATTACACATTAGGTGTAATTGTTGAATAGTCCCCGTTTTGGGGCTGTCTTTGAATCTTTCATGCCATTTAGGTAGTAAACACTCTTATATTTTTTTTTTGATTGTAATGAAACAAAAATTGGGCAACACTTCCTTATTGTTCTCCAAATACATTCTATATAATGTATTTGGAGAACAATAGGGAAGTGCTGCCCAATTTTTGTCTCATTACAATCAAGAAAATATAAGAGTGTATACTAATGGTATGAAAGATTCAAAGATGGGTTTAGGCTGGAGAGATAAGGACCCCAGACCAATATATGTAAATTGTTTTTTTTTGCAGGTTGGTGTTGGTGTTGGTGTTGGTGTTGTTGTTGTTGTTGTTGTTGTTGTTGTTGTTGTTGTTGTTAGTTGTTGTTATATATATGTAGTTGTTATTTAATTGTTGTTGTTAATTAATTGTTGTTGTTGTTGTTGTTAATAAGTTGTTAACTAGTTTTTGTTGTTAGTTGTTGTTATATATATATATATATGTAGTTGTTGTTATTTAATTGTTGTTGTTAATTAGTTGTTGTTATTGTTTGTTAAAATATGTAGATTTACTATGAAGAAATTAGTTTGATAATTACGTAAAGCATTTCTATATAATCTTATTAATCTTATTATTCAAGTTTTTAATTACGTAAAGCATTTCTTTCTAATTGTTGCTATATTAGTTTGATAATTATATGCCGGGCGGAAGACGACGAGGTGGTGGTAGTCGTCAGCCTGAGGGAGGACGATCGGGAGCTAATGATGATGAGGACGAGATTGTTCCACCTGAGCCTCAGCCGCCTACACATCGAATACACCTCGATCCGACTGATTACGAAGGCGCCAAGTGGTAAGTATCTTATTTGTTTACGGATAATTGATTATATATATGTATATATTGATTATAATATGATTACTTGTTGACTATTTTATTTTCACATTTAACTCTTTTTCAGGTTCAGTCACAAAGACGTTTCTAATCTTATAACACAGACCATTATTTGCAACTACAAGGAGTATGCGCCCAACTGGTCAGAAGCGTCGGATGCCATTAAGGAAGAGTGGTGGAATTGGTTTGAGGTATTTATTAACTGTTTACTACCTATTTCCGTTTTATTATTTATTACCTATTTATTGTTTCATATTTATTTAACTATTTTTTTTTTTTGAAACAGAAAAAAGTTACCTTTCACCCTCGTGATAGAGCAGCGGTTAGGTCGGCGTGGGAAGACTGATGAAAGACTGCCTTCGCAAAAGAATCCACTACGCTATGAGGAAAACAACGGAGCAAAGGCCGCAGTGGATACCGGCCGATATTTTCGAACAACTAAAGGGAAGAAAGGACGATCCAAAATTCCAAGAGAAATCCGACAAAAACAAGACCAACCGGATGTCGGGAAGTACCGAAAAAGGCAAGGCCTTAGGTACTCACATTATGGGTCGTAAAAACACCCTACAGATGATGGATGAAATGGTAATTTCTTAGTTTTTAAGTCACTTTTTCTTGTCTTGAATAATTTTCACCCTTTGACAATCTTGAATGTTTTTTTTAACAAGTGCCTTTGGATTTAAATTGCAGGCTGGAGAAGATGGGAGGGATGTACCATCCGCCTTGAAGTTGCTGGAGAAGACAAAAAAGCATGCCAAGAAGGGTTGGCTATCAACGAAACCCAAAGCACTCTTTGTAAGTTAACAGAAACTTTTCTTTATGTTTTAGTAATTTGGTTTACTAATTAATTAACGTATACTAATCACATTTTATTTTTGTTTTGTAGGAAAAAGTTTTTTCAAGAAAGTCGAAAATGATAAGTGAAGGGATCCCGGAACAAGATATCGACGACAACGAGATCTACTTCGAAGAACACGGCGGTTTCAACAAGAAAGGGTTGATACTCGGTATGGGAAATGCAGCCCCAGTCATTTACGAGCGTCGTCGTCACTCAAGTGCTGGGACCCAATCATCATACACCCCAGGTTTGTAATTTATAGTTTATTAAAAATTAAGACTAACCAATTATTTAACCGTTTATTAAATGAATATAATATCATGTTTGACTATTCATTGCAGGTATCGTCGGCAGAGTTCTTCGAGAGAATGCTCAGCTAAGAGAACGTGATCTCGAGACATCCCAAAGGCTGAAGGCAATTGAAGAATACTTAAGTCAACAGGGGGCGGAGTTCACTACTCAGAGCTGCAACCCGGGAGGATTTTCTCAGCCGAGACGCCACTTCGACGATGATGGCGGCGACAATGCTAGGGCGGCCACTCATTTCGCCACCCCACAGCCCACCGACACGACCGTTAGATAGGTTTTATTAGGTTGTTTAGTTGATGTACCGCGGATTATGTTTAGTTTTTAGTTGGATGATCATTTGTACAACCTTTATTTTAGTTATGAAAAGACGTTTTAAAAACCTTGTCTCTGACAAGTTTTTTGTTGCTGGGTTGTTTTTCTGAAATTGCAGGTTTACAGATCATGCAAAAGGGAAAAAATGAATCATTTCAATGGAAATGGGGAGCTGGAAAAACGGCTGAAACCCGAAAATCATACAGGAATTTGCGACGGAAATGTCTCAATTTGCGACGGAATTCCGTCGCAAACCTTGACTAAAAGTCAAGGTCAGTCCAGATTTGCGACGGAATTTCCGTCGCAAATAGTCCCTGTTGCGACGGATTTTCCGTCGCAAATCTGGACCGACCTTGACCAAAAGTAAAGTCAGTCCATATTTGCGACGGAAAATCCGTCGCAAAAGGGACTATTTGCGACGGAAATTCCGTCGCAAATCTGGACTGACCTTGACTTCTGGTCAAGGTCAGTCCGTCGCAAAATAAGGTCAATCCGTCGCAAAAGTGTTGCGACGGAAAAATCCGTCGCAAATAAACTTTTTGCGACAAAAATATGGGACAGATGCAGTCCGTCGCAAATCCGTCGCAAAAACATCATTTGCGACGGATTTCACCCTTTTTGCGACGGACAATTCCGTCGCAAAGAGCGCATTGTTTTGTAGTGTTATCACGGACATTTCTATGTACCAAAATGCGAAAATTACAAATGAATCTTGGAATTTTAAATTCGTAACAATAACAAATGTAACAATTAAGTGAAACTGATTTATTGTATCCCGTGCAATTGTTGCACAGGTATAAAACCAGTGATAAGTTAAATGAATGGTTTTATTGGATAAATTAAGGTCATTTTGTGTAGTCTTTGATAGTGTTTTATGATTGTTATATTGCGAGGGAATTGATTGAGGGGTGGTTTTTAGTATCGTTCTATTGGAATATGGGATTTACTTATTCGATGTAAGCTTAAGAGAGACGGTCTTTCAATAAATTATTGAGAGATCATTCTTTTGTACCATTTTATTTGTATTTCGTGACTATTTTGTCATTAATCGTACCATACTAATTTCGTACTTATTTACATAATAAATGTACTTATTTTATCTTTAATCATGATTTGTACCTAATATATAATCTTTAGTACCACTTTTTTCTTAAATTTGTACAATAGTCTCTCAATAAGCTTATTGAGAGGCGGTCTCTCAGGAGACCTACTGATTTGCATAAGTTCAATGTATTAGTAGCTGTCAATTTTAATAGGAGTAAATATCGGTAGTCGGAAGGTTGGGTTAGTGGATGTATATATTCAGAGTTGTTCTCTGCAATTCATATCAACAAAAATAAAAATCTTTTCTCTGCACTAGAATGTTTTCTATCTTTTCCTATTTTCTCATGGCATCAGAGCGGTATTAATATCGATCGTTTTTTTTACAGAAATTTCATAATCAAATTTTTACAGAAATTTCATATCATGACAGGAGGTGGTGAGAAGTTAAAAGGAATTGGTCCAAAGAGCATTTCGGTAACATCACCATTATACCTCCATCCCTCTGAAAGCCCAAACCTCATTGTCACACAAATCGTTTCAATGGCAATAATTATAATTTATGGGCAGATGCGGTTAAAAATGGTCTTGATACCAAGAACAAATTGGCATTTTTCGAAGGCAGAGTTGAGAAACCAGAATACGATGATGACGAAGAAACCATCGAAACCGTTGCGTGGCGTCAATGTAACGCAATGGTAAAGGCATGGTTACGGAATGTAATTGACGACAAATTGCATTCAAGTATTTCTTTCTCACAATCTGCCAGAAATATGGGAGGAACTGCGTGACCGATATTCTGTCGGAAACGCACCGCGAATACATCAATTGAAGGGTGAACTCATTAAATGCAAACAAGGGAATGACTCGGTGGTTGAGTACTATACTCGACTAAAGTCGATATGGGACGAATTAAGCAATCACAGTAAAATAAAAGATTGTACTTGCGGAGCCGCATCATCAATTATTAAAGAAAAAGAAGAAGAAAAGGTGCACCGATTTCTCATGGGTTTAGATTCAACATTATATGGACATGTTCGAAGTTCTCTGTTAATGGAGGATCCGATTGCGAATTTGAATCGTGTTTATGCCATAGTTCTCAGGGAAGAGAAACACGCTGCAATAACAAAAATCAAGGATGAGAAGAAAGAATCAGCGATGGCAATCAAAAGGCATGGAGTGCACGGGAGAGGATTAGATCAGAAATGAGAGCAGATGACATTGAGCCACCACCACGTTGTGCTTACTGTGGAAAGTATTACCATACCGAAGATAATTTTTATTCTAAACATGGATTTGATAATGTCAAGTCGCGTGAAAGCGGGCGAGGAAGAAGTGGCAATACCGGTCGTGGAGGCCGCGGAAGAGGCAGAGGCCGCCATCATGAACAAGCACACGCGGTTGGTACATCAGGGGCAAAGGAGACAGTAGCAAAACATTAGAATATTTCGTTCACAAATGAGGAAATTGAACGATTAAAAATCTTGCTTCAAGGGAGTTCTGATGGGACTGAAAAATTGAAAGGTATAAAAATTACATTCGACATTGAATGGATGATAGACAGTGGGTGTTCTCACCACATGACAGGAAAGCGAGAAATATTGCCAAATACTTGGGCCGAAGAAAGATGCTCGATGGTTAGCCTACCTGATGGTAGACGGGTAGAGGCTAAGATTCATGGAGAAATTCAATTAAGCAAAAATTTTGTCTTGAGAGACGTTTTATTTGTGCCTACCCTTACTTGTGATTTAATTTCCATCAAGTAACTTATTTGTGAGAATAATTGTATCGTGACATTTCACTCTGATTTTTGTGAAATGCAGGACCTGAGTACGAAGATGATGATTGGACAAGGTAAGCATCGAGATGGGGTGTATTACTACAAGCCGGAGAAGGAAGAAACAGTGGCACGGGTGAAGGTCACGAAAGAAGCACGATTGTGGCATAAGAGGCTTGGACACCCGTCTCAAAGTATTTTTTTCTCGTTTTTCTGATTTAATTGGTTGTCATTTACATTGGACATTGGATATTGTTTGTGATTCTTTTAGTAGAGCGAAACAAACTCGTACTCCTTTCAAGTTGAATGATAAACGGTGTGATGTTTTGTTTGGTTTGATACATTGCAATATATGGGGACCATATAGGTTGCTAGTTTGACACGGGCTCATTATTTTTTTACTATTGTGGATGATCGAAGTCGGGGAGTTTGGGTTTATCTTATGAAGGACAAAAGTGAAGCAGGAACTTATATGAAAATATTTTGTCAGATGGTCAAAACCCAATTTGATACTTGTGTTAAAAAAATTCAAAGTGACAATGGAACAGAATTGTTGTCTCGGGCCATGAAGGAATATTATGAAGAAAATGACATTTTATTTCAAACTAGTAATACTAGCACTCCCCAACAAAATGGTCGTGTCGAGAGAAAACACCGTCACATTTTAGAAAAACCCTGTGCCTTACGTTTTGAAAGTAATTTGCCTTTATATTTTTGGGGGAGTGTATTTTGGCTGCAGCATATTTGATAAATCGAATAAGCAATAGAAAACGAAACAGAGACATAAAAATTGTTACAGTCGCCACTTAAAGATGGTTATCGAGACACCCACGGTGGTCATATGACCGATAGACGGGGGTAAGGGTGTTAAAGGTCCTATAAATACCACTCTAGGCCATAAACACTATACTGAAGGTTTGATAATCGTGCGAGACAACGTGTTGAACTTACCGATGAACAAGCGATGAGGATGATGATGGTGATGGATGTTCTTGCTTTGTTTTCTTTCTCTTTTGTTAATCACAGAATCCCACAGTATACAAAACAGGGTATGAGGAGTGAGAGGCTGGGTATGTCGATGGTTTAGGAGTAGGGTTTTTGAATTGTGTACGTTGTCGACAAAGGAGATTGTAGGTGGAGTTGATGTCGATGACAAGTAGGGTAAGAGATTGGGTTGTGGTAACATGTAACCTAGGGTAACTTGTGAGGCCATCTATCTTATTACTTGGCCCACCACGCATCTCGAGATATTCTAACACGTTCCCGACTCGTAACTTAAAATAACCAAGTACATATAATTTATTTATACAAATTAAATTAATTATAAGAAGATAATTTAATTAGAATTAACATAAATTTATATAAAAATTAGGATTTAAATATAATTATGACTTAAATAATAAAACAAGTATAAATGAAAAATAAATATAAAATATGAAATATATTTAATTATAAATATATTATCAAAATAAAGAAATACGAATGAAATGTTATTTTATGAAATAACCATCAAATATAAAATGATTATGAAATATAGAATAATCGTAGAAATTCGATTTATAAAATAATAATAGTTTACGTAAAATACTTCATAAACGTTCCGTTTGAAATACGTGTATAAAACATGGTTTGACTGCCGTTCACCGAGGCTAACATACGGGGTATTACAGCCTTCCCTCCTTAAAATGAACTTCGTCCCGAAGTTCACCACCCCGTAACAGTAACGAAACATCTAACAAGCACGAAAACAACACAAGTAACACTTATACAGGCTTCAAGACGCGGAATGTTACACACGCATACAAGCCATACGGAAAAAGAATGAACGAAATCCGACTTGAGAATCGAAAGTTACGAAACAAAAACAACTGGCTGGGGCTCTCAGCCGGTCGGCCACAGGCGGCCGGCCGGCCGGCTGAGCGTCCCATTCTCTCAAGCCATTACAATCATCAGATAACTAAGAAGGGCTCCCAGCCGGCCGCCCGGCTGCCGGTCCACTGGCTGGGGACCCCATCACCCTCCTTCGCACAAATCGAAACAACAACACCACCAAAAGGGACTCCCGACCGACCGGCTGCCGGTCCACCGGCTGGGGACCCCTATCACTCAATTCTTTACAATTCAATAAAACACCACATGGGGCTCTGAGCCGGCCGGCCGCCTGTCGGTCGACCGGCTCGGAGTCTCTGTTCGCATTCGAGCTCTATTTCGCCATTTGCAATCATTTCAATTCTTCAACATAACATCCTAAACATATTTCTAAACAAAAACTCAACAGTCCCAACATGTTTATGATATCAAATAAGCATAAGAACATGTAAACAAACATCTATTACATGAATTAACAACAAAACCCCAAATTAAACCCATCTTTCATGTATACTTCAAATTCAACTCTCATATCGATTTCACCACAAGTTCTTCGTAAGAATCAGATTATATATCATATTAAGGATGTTTAACAACATATTTCATGCTTACTTTCACATAAACACAACAAGAACACAAAGTATGCTAATTTAGACAAAAAGCTGAGTTACTCATTATCGTCACCTTTACTTAGCAAGCTCTTCGAGTTCCTCTTCAATGATCACTAAATCTTCCTCCGAGTTATCACAAGTACCACCTTGAAGCACAAAAACACAAATTAAGAGACTAGTCACGAGATTAGGGCAAAACAACCCAAAAATAAAGTTTGGCGATTTGAGAAAAGAAAGTGATAGAAAGAATGAGAATCGCGAGAGGATTTCAAAAGTGAAAACGTTACCTTAATCCGAGTTGAGACGAGTTCTTAGGTGATCTTTTAAGAAGCTTGCAAAGAGAGGAAAAATGGAGAATGTGTTTACAGTGACATTGTTTTGGAGAAAATGAAATGTCGTTGAAGGAGAAAAGGAGGTTGTCCTTTATTATTTATTTTTGAGTCGGGTTTCCCAGTTAAATGAAACGGAAACCTTAAGATGAAATAAGTCTTAAGACGGAACTTAACGGAATTTCTTAAAAATATAAATTACGAAATATTATTAAAATATTATTAAATTCCGAAAATCACTTTGATTTATTAAAATATACTTTTACGAAAATGCGGGATGTTACAAGGTGTTAAAAAACATGCCACAAATGACAACGAAATATCAATTATCGTAACCGCTTTTACACTTCATAATTTCATTCAGATGCATAAACTTGGTATTCCACTTATACACCATCAAAGTATTCAAGGAAGAACAAATTCAAACATGGATGATAAAGAACGGAATAAATTCATGGACAAAGTTCGAAAAGAAATTGCAAAAAAAAATAGAGTGTGATATTGGTGTCCAATGTCCATAATGACCTTGAAAATGAAGCACATACATCAAGATGATACGGAAGTCAATAACGAAGTAACATAGATGATGTCTTTGTTAATGATATCTATATTTTTAAGATTATGAATCTCGATTTTGTTAACAAATATTATTATTTGATTGTTATCAAATTTTACTTCTCAATTACATTTTCTCTACTCTCATGTTTAATAATAATAATAATTATTATTATTATTATAAACAATAAAAATATATAAAATAATAATAACAAAAAAATATTAAGAAGAAGAAATAATAAAAACAACAACAGAAACAACAATAATAATCATAATAATAATTATTAATTAATAGTAATAAATAGAATAAAAAATAAATATAATAATAATAATAATAATAATAATAATAATAATAATAATAACAAAAACAATAACAATAACAACAACAACAACAACAATGTGGGATTTACTTAATAAAGTCGAGCTGAACTGAACTGAAATGAATTAAATGAAGTTGAACTGAACTGAACTAAACTGAACTGAAGTGTATGAATCTGAGTTGAACTGAACTGAGTTGAACTAAACTGAACCGAATAGAGCTGAGCTGAACTGAAACGAGCTGAAAATAAGCCAGAAAGAACAGGGCCTTAGCGAATGATACGTAAATATATCTGAACTGATAAATAGTAAAGTAATTAACCGAATTAAAAATATTTATCGGCTCATAAAATACTTATATTTTAAGCTAATTTTTGTACCCACGTCTCAAAAATACTACTGATATTGAGCAGACCAGAACCGTACCTGACTCGAAATAGCAAAAAGCGATCGAAGCTTCTAACTGAAATAAACCTGATCCAAATCTAGTTGAAACAATAGTCACCCTGATTTAAACCTAACCAATTTAATTAACTTAATGCGAGACCGAACCAAATGATGGGTTTAAGAGATTTAATTGAAATTAGAAAGCTTAAAAGTTAGAAGAGTCAAAGTCACGAAGTCATGTCGAAACTCCAGCTTTCATAAGTGGTGATCAACAAAGAAAAGGTGATGGAGGCACGATGAACACCTCAAACCTTGTCATCGTTTTGTTAAGAGATGGAAATAAGAGCCTCATATGAAATAGAAGCACCTGACTTCAAATCTGCACACATGAAGTTCATTACTCCGTTGCCAACCCTCTAAAAGCAAACTGTAATTGCACATAATCATTATATCTAATTTCAAACCAACAAAATATTATATCAACAAAACTTCATCAATATATTTCCAAAGCTAAGCAGCTACACACCTTACCACATTTTTTAACACGATATAATGTCGTCGTATACGCCTTCACAAGATACATTGCTCAAGGTTATTGTCCTTGGTGATTCCGGGTAATTTTTCATGCATTCTTTTCTTTTCAAATCAATCAAATATGAGCTGGGATTAAAAATAAAAAGTTTACTAACAAGGGTTTTATTTTATTTTTTATTTTTTTCAGGGTTGGCAAGACTTCGTTAATTAACACGTAAAAAATGATTGTGTTTATATTTATGGAATGAATTAATATTCCGTATGTTAATAATGACAATACTAATCTTGTGTGTATGGTTTGTTTTTGTTTTGTTGAACAATGATAATAGATACGTGCTCAAAAAGTTTAAACTACAATTCAAGCCAACAATTGGTGCAGACGTTGTTGCAAAGAAATTGCAAGTCGATGGCAAAAAAGTCAGTCTTCAGGTAAAATCGACGTTTCATTACCTTGTTATCGATGGCATATACAGCGGATATAAGAGGACTAAAAAAAAAAAAGAGTGATTTTAAAGTTGTGGAAGTGTTTATACAATATGAACAGATTTGGGATACAGCAGGACAAGAGAGGTTTCAAAGCCTAGGACCTGCTTTTTTTAGAGGAGCAGATGCCTGTGTGTTAGTGTATGATGTTAATGTACACAAATCTTTTGATTCGCTTCAAACTTGGCACCAAGAATTCATCAAACAGGTAAATTATTTACATCAAATAAATAAAACTCTGTTTAAGACTTTTATTAACAGTTTTAACACAATTTTTAAAGAAAGATTTAAGAATCAAATAAAGTCCTTCACATGTTAATGTTTACCGTTGGCTTCATTACTCATCACTTCCATCCGTTTCATTAATGTATAACACGTTACTTTTGCCAAGTTCTTCTATCCATTTTGCAACTTATCATCATTTTTTATTCCTTTAAAATGGAGGAAACTTATTAAATCAACTTCAACTAATATGGAAGCTTCTATTTCATTCGTCCCGTTATTTGTTTAGCTATTATATATTTTAGAGTTCTTCTATCTTATTAATTTGTTTACCGTTATATATTATTAGTAATCTGATCATTACATCCATTATGATGCACTTGTATGTTATTTACTAACAACCATCACAAATGGTCCACTCTAGAGGTGATAATGAGACGAACAAGGCTCGATAGTTTAACAAGTTAGGCCGAGCTAATGTTGACTCGGCTCGAAAAACTCGCCAGCGACTCAAACATGTGCGATAAGATAATATCTTGCTCTTATTTTATATAAAACATTTATCGTGATTATATATTTTTATAACAATATCAAATGTACTATATATAGGTTTATATATAACCTCGCCATTATGTTTATGAAAATATCAAAAGGAAAAAGAAATATCAATAATTTAACAATTATTATGTGAGCTCGAATTAAGCTAGAGTTGCGCGGGTTAAAACTCAAAAGGGAGTTACTGAGCTTATTTTTTTCCAGCTTAGATGAGTTTGAAGTCGGCAATTCATTACACTTTAATTCTTATATGCAACCAAAAAACATTTGACAAGTCAAATAAAATGTACTCAATAATTATGACAAATGTGACTTGCAATGCATGCATGGCAATTGTGCGATAATTAAATACCAAAACAAAATAGGTTGAGTCTGAAATTAATTGTCAAAAAGAGGTTCACGTCATCACTAAAATTAGTTTCGTTTTGAAGTCGCTCTCTTTTTCAGTAACTATAGTCAAGGTGATAATTTATATGATTAAAGTGGACCTCATTATATCACAGCAATGAACGTCGCTCAAGCGGAAAGCAGCTTAAGATAAAAAAAAAAAACATTATCCCCCAGAGCGACTTAATTAATAGGCAGTTTTTAGCTTAAGTAGGCAGGATTTTCACCTCCTCTCACAAATTGAAGTTGTTTTCCTCTAGAGAGATTTGATAGGAAGTCACCCCAGAGGGACTTAATAACATTAGAAAGGAAAATGGTTGTTTAAACATTTGATACAAAACAAATGTAGCTTAGATATTACATAAACTAAATTATTTAATTTAAGTAAAGACACTAAATACTTGACTAATTTATAACTTGGCGGCACGGTCACTTTGACCTTCTTTGTTGTGATGATGATCCGGCCTTATTTTTGGCTTCTTAAATGGGAGATAGATGTGTCAAATGCACCACTTGTGTTGTAGTATTGGTTGGATTTGGGTGAGGAGTGGTTGGTGGTTGGATGAGATGTCCAAAAGGAGAACTTTCCAAACAATAATGAAGTGAGGTAATTTGCAACTCAAAAAGCGAATTTCTATATCTATGATCCATTACAGACGGCATATTTGACATGTAGTCGCTCGCTTGATGGTAGATGTAAGAATGACCACCCCTATTGAAATAAGTATTTACATTTGATAGTGGATGCGATTTCAAAAAAATATAGTAAAAAGTACTCTATAAAAAGGAAAAAGTGCTCATAAGAGTGTCCAACTCGGCTGCACTAGGATTATAGTGATTCTCCTGCAGATATTTGTCAGTTAAGAATTGATTTTGAGGACTAACAACGCGACGAGTAAGCTCCCAATACCACACCATGTATGGATCATGGTGTGACATGATACCGTCATAAGGAATTACGTCATCCAACATGTTTTCTATTATATTATCCCATTCTTTCACATAAATGAAAATATCGGTAGAATAGTCCTTTATCTCTCCCCGTTTATGAGTCTTATGAAGTAATGGTCCGGTATTAAAATTGGGCGGTATTTTTTAATTCAATCCAAACTGTCGAGCATACCTATTAGGAAGGTGCATCTCGATAATCTCAAAACATATCAAAGGGTTTATAAGAATCCATTATTCAGGGTCCTCATAACACATGTTGGGAAGATATTGAAGGACCACTTGTGTAGATGGTTGTCAAGTGAATTGTGTTTCAGTCAATTTATCGAACATATTTGATGAGTCTATCACACACCTATCAAAAATAAATTTCCCTAGCACATATAAATGTAGTACAAAGGGGTCGAATCCACAGATAAAAACGATGATGCATAAATTATTATGATATGCTTAGATTTTTATCCTAGTCGGTTTTATCTAGGAAAAAGAAGAGTCATGCATTAGTTTATAATTAAATAGATGTAAACAATTACATTAAAGAGAGTCTAGGGGTTTGGGTCACACATGCATAAAAATATAAAAGATAAATATTAAGATAGAAAATGTATAGCACTGCTAAATGTTTAGGCTTAAAGACAACCACCTCTCGATATCATTGTCAATAAATAGACCGGGTTCTAACTACATCTCGACTTTTGCTAAATCGTCCTACTGACACATGTTTAGTCTAATTCATATCTATGCCTCTCGACTTATAGAATAAATTAACACATTTAATCAAAGTTTGTGATCAATAAACTAAGGCTAGCAAAACATTATAACCTGTGATTAGAAATATATATACTAAAACATATCTAAATTAACATTATGAATTATAAACTCATGCATGACTCTCTTTTTCCCTAGACAATATGAAAATACTTACTCTTGTTGGTAAAGGAAATCCTAGAATTTAAAATGTAAAACATGATTATAACAAATGATATTAAAATGCTTAATAATCTAAATATCTAAATTATAATAACAAAATGCTAAAGTAATTAATAACGTAAACTGAAATTAGGATTACCATAATTAAAATGCTTCTGAAAAAACTTGGAATGAAGAACAAATAAAGAACAAAGTAACTTGAATTATAACTTGAACTAAAAGATTATATTGAAAATGTAACTTGTAATATAAACTAAAAAACGCTTAAGGAAATATAAACTAAGAAACAAAATATAAAAATTATATATGAGAGTGTAATGTAAGATAGTAAAAAGATGAAGGAAAGATATCCAAGAAGTCGGGATAAATCCTCCATATATAGTAGTACAAAGTGAAACGTAAAGAAATAAAATAATCCTAGGTGCAGGTCACCCTGATCGTGGTCGTCGTAGAAAACTGGCTTTAATTGAGGCCTTCAATCCACGAGCTAATGCTCGAAGAATCCAAATATTTTCTTTGATGCCTATTTAATTTACCTAACTAGATGCTTCTTAAGGAATCCCTAGGAGATCCTAAGTTGCTTTTCTTTTCTTGCACGCCAAGTCTTCTCTATTTCATTTCATTACACTTTCACTCTTCTTGCATGGTTGACTTCTCTTTTGTTTACATTTGTCAAGCATATGCATATTTGTGAAATTTCTTCACGAAGTGATCATCTCTTCATTTTTGGTTGCTTGCATGGTCCGTCTTGGCTTTCACTTAACTTCATGTTCTCGATAATTGCGCATTGACGAAAAATAGCTAATAAAAGCTACACTTCCTACAAAACGTACTAAACACAAACAATATATCTAGAACAAGTGATTAGCTCACAGAATCACTAATATAGTGCAAATATGATGTAAAACTGAGCTAAATATAGGAGCAAAATCTTAAATAAAATATATTTATCAATATCCATATGTGTCACAAGACCAGGCTTACTTATACCTATGATGTACCCTTAACTATTTACACCTTAAGGGATCCTTCCCCGCCTTCATTTGGGAGCCTAGAGGGTAAACCTCTCCCTCATGCTCGTTAATAATTGACCTAATAGATGGACGGTGTACAAAAATATGTGCCCAAGCCTATAATTGAAGGAGGACAATTAGGCCAGATATTTCACTACTCTTTTTAGATGCACCACACGAATTTCCATATAAACAAGAAAGTGCAGTAAGGCCCCAACTATAATCATCAATTTCATCTGAATCACTCAACAACGGCAAGAAAGGTATAAAACCGTCATTATCACTCTTATCGTTAAAAATCAAAGACCCGGTCAAATAAATTATATTGGCTCGAATGCATATGGAGCCTATCCTCATCCGCTTCTGGTTGTATGGTAGTGAAATTACCACTTAACCATGTCAACTTTAATCCCATATTTCAATTCAGTTTTTAATGGCCTATGACATAATTATTGCTCACATAAAGCGGGCTAGTAGTGTTCACTTCTCTCAATAACCACTAACCACCATGCTACTTACCTGTAAACCAAACAACACGTCCACATCTTGCAAAGTTATCGTGGCTTCATCAATAGGAAAATGAAAAGTGTGGTCTCCTCCCTCCACCTCTTCACCAAAGTCGTGATCACATTCAGATCGAAATGCAAAAAATAGAACCTATGAACATCGTAAAATTGAGGACCTTTGATGAATTCACAAACCCTAGAATGAACACAGAACTCTCCTTTTGCCTTTAAGTGTACTCTACATTTCAAAGGACTATGATCCTGCATCGCATAAAGTAAGGCTGATTAAATAAACTAACAAGGGTCATCAATATGCATATTAATCACGAAAATTATAATTCAAAGTACTTACCACCCTATTCTAAACAGATTAACTTCGATGGTCCGCTTGTAATGTAAGAGTTTCCGGATTATGTGGACCCGGATCCATTGGACTTAGAACATATAAAAACACAATTATATGTAAGTGTATAGATAATTTTTTACTTTGATTAATGAAAGATAAATAAATAATCAACATATAAAATAATGTACTCGGAAGAACCACCATTTCACGATTTTTGAGAGGACAACCACATTTGTTGTGTTCTTTTCTACGACACTAGTGTATGGGTTTTTTTTTGGGGTTTTTTTTTTTGGAACCTCGTCCATCTCATTGCATATCCTTTTAGATTTAGAACGACCAATATCCCTTTTTTGGTCCAAATTAGGTAACACATGTTCTTCAACCCAATTAGGCTAATGACGTTCATCGGGTGCTGGTTGAAAATATGTCAGCAAGAGCTTTTTGTTTAGCTTTCCATGTCTTCATATAAGTCATCTGGTAATTAAATTTATCAATTATTATTTCAATAATAACATTTATCGTCAACCCTCAACCTGCCTCCACAATATTTGTAATGATGTTATGAATGAAATATTTTTGCAAGTTTCAGTGGTCTACAAGCATGGTGTTTCCCAAATATGATATCTTATGACCAACTGTATCTTACAATAATAAATGCATCGGAAACCAATTTTTTTAAGTGGCTCTTAGAGTCCATTTACATACTATACAAGTCTTGTCTCACATTTTTATGTCACAGTGTGAGGATTTGACTCATTAATTTTGAAACTTTGATTCACCCTCTGATTATACGAAATAACTGCGTCCGTTAAAAATCTCTTTTTTGGAAATATTTGACCAACATTAAAATCTCCCCCCTTCCCCCCGAACATCCTATGAGACAACATTTTTCCAATTAAATAAAAATTAAATAAACAAAATGTAATATATTATTTTGGTGTCCACCATGTCGACAACGGTGTATAATCCCCTCGCCGCGGGCTCTCTCGCGAAGAGGTAAACGGCTTGCCAAAGAGTTGTTCCATTCCCATGGCTAAGAATCGAACCCCTGACCTCAGGGTTAAGGGATGAGGTAAGAACCACCACACTACCAAACACATTTGGTTACATATGGAATTTTGTCAAGCTTTAATCCTTGTTTGGTTAGTTATCTCAACTCGTTACTTACAATCACAAGTCATTCACTTTTGCGAATCGTATATCCTCTCCAGGAGGTCACTCATCCCAAGACTACTCTCACGTTAGCAGGCTTAACTGTGGAGTTCTTATGATGAGTTACCGAAAATGAAACTTAAGCTTGTTGATATAGTTAACACTTTGAAACCTTTTTAAATTATATTCCTTTTTTCTTAATTACCTTCACTATTATTTTTGCGAAAAAATATTAAATGATTTACATATTTTTTCGAAAAAAATATTATTTTTCTCAAATTACTCAAGTTTTCAATGTTGACCTCCCGACTAATGATGCTCGGGTCATTTTTTGCCCGAGTCAACAAAACCATTTTCTCCAAACTATTTAATCACATTTTCCTTATATTTTTTTCCCTAATACATTTTTTTATTTTTTTTTCATTTGTCGGCATTTTTATTTTATTTTTCTTTTATCCATTTTTTCATATTTTTTCCACAAAAATACTATTTGTAAGATCGTCGTATTTGTAACGAAAAAAAGTTTAATCACTTTTTACTAAATAATGATCACTTTTGAATAATGATTACATATGGGTATCAATGACCGAGTTTTATTACTAAAATAAATGACCAAGACATTATTAACTCGAAAATAATCAGTTTCTGCCAAAAAACACAGAAAATATCGTATAAATTTTTATTTTCTCTAAATTGATTTCTTTTCATTATTCTTGATATTTATTTTTGTCAACAAAATTTCACATTATTTACACATGTAAATTTATTATTTTAATTTCCATTTTACTTTTCGGTGTGATACGCTCATTTTCAATAATTAAAATGTTTTTCTATATTGATTTTTTATATCGGTTATTTTATCAATATGTTTTTTTCCATTTTATTCAATGATTTGTTGGAAATCATTTTGAATTCAATTTTTTTGACTACTTTTTTTTTATTTAATCATATTTTAAATCTAATTGTCTTTTTTTTTCTCCTTACAAACTTCCCCAATTTTTTTCCAATTTAACATCTCGAATTCAAGTTCTTGTAGAAATATTTTACAAATAATGTTGTAAATCAATTTTCTAATGAAAAACTTATTTAACAATATATTAGTTTCAGACTTCTCAATGATAGGGGTGTTAATAAGTTAATTATTTAATTGGACATACTTGGTCTATAAATAATGTTATTCAATATTATAAATTTAACAAAAAAATAATTATAAATATATATTTGCCATGGGTGTGTCATTGTTCGTGGCAAAAATGATTATTAGCTACGACTGTAACCTAAATTGTGGCGCAATTGACTTTTTGCCACGGGAAAGATTTTCCCGTGACATAAAATTTTTCTAAAATAGTGAATAAAATTTTTCCCGTGGCTAGACAATATAAAGCAAAATAAATTGTTAAACAACAATCATTTATTCATATAATCATATCATTTTCATGTCAGTAGTGTTAATAAGAATAATCATAATAAATTGCACAAATTCTCACTTGTGACAGACTAAATCCAATAATAAGAAAAATCAGAATAAGATCATTTACGTCAATAGTGAAGAACGTTAAGTACGAATATTGTTCACATCTCGCAATAATACGGCGCAATCATCTTGACGTCACAGTACACACCATGTTGCACTAATAATTTTGTACTATTATTTGTTATCATTTCAAAAATATTAGTCACGGTAAAAATCCAGTGCGTAGCTAAGAACAATAATTAATCACGGGTAATTTACTTGTGACAATAAATCACAATTAGCCACGATAAGAATTCAGTGTGTGGCTAAGAGCAATATAGTCACGGATAATTTAGCTGTGACAATAAATCATAATTAGCCAC
The DNA here is from genome assembly GCA_029255685.2 of Silene conica. Lineage (NCBI taxonomy): Eukaryota > Viridiplantae > Streptophyta > Magnoliopsida > Caryophyllales > Caryophyllaceae > Silene > Silene conica. The sequence continues at coordinate 29,529,986 of CM055317.2, read as the reverse complement.
GTTAAGAATTCAGTGTGGCTAAGCACACTAATTAGTCACGGTTAACTTACATGTGACAACAAATCATTATTAGCCACGACATTGTGGCTAAAAATAATTATTAGCCACGTTCGTTACTTGATGCGTGACTAAACGCATTTGTTAGCCACGGTCATGGCTTAATTCGTGACTAAAAATAATTATTTGTCACGAATATATTTTCCCGTGACATAAATTTTTTTACCAATTAATTTTGAAGGAAGGGGACTTTTTTTCCCGTGACTAAGCAAATTTAGGTCACGAATTATGAATTCCCGTGACATAAATCGTGGCGCAAGTGTCATTTTGTTGTAGTGTTAGCTCAATTATTCCCTTGTATTTCAATAATTTTACAAATACTAGTGAATTTCGGATTTGGGGCTGTGGGGGACACAAGGTTAATGTCTTCTTTTTCCTCCTCCTCCCTTCCCCCCACCACCACCACCACCATCATCATCATCATCACCACTAACATTCTCCAGTCTAAAGTAAACATCACCCTCAACGCCATTCCCTTCAATATCACCGTCACCTACCGATCATCACTCCCTAAACCTCGTATATTAAGGTTACATAAATTTATTAAGAAATAGATTATTGCCATTTAGCATGCTCGTAAATGACACATTTGGTACTATATTTACATTACTCATTTGATGTTGTTGAATTGGTACCAACTTAACAGAAATGTCTATAAATACCACCTTTAAATGATATATACTAGTCCGCATCGCTTGTATAGAACGGTCATTTTTAAAAGATACAACTTTAAAACATCCAAGACTATAATACTTCATTTATTTCACCACTAATTTATACATACTCATATCAACACCAATAGTTGCGTATATTTCATTAAGACATTCATTGTAGCTCATGTTACTATAAGCAAAAATAAAAGATTCATTACCACCTATAGCTCACACACCCATCTTCTTCAACTAGTTTTTTTATGACAAAGGGGTTGAATCCCTCCCGAGCCCATTCATTCCCGCACCACCACATGGACCATGTAAGTCACCCCCTTCAAGGGCTGCAGTGACCAAGTGGTCATCATCCCAATTGGTAGTCAAATAACACAATAAAGGAAATGACTCTCTCCATAATTATAAAAAATAAAATAAAATTAAACCACTTAAAAACCCCCTAAATTAGAGCAAGTAGCTACTCTAATCAACTATTAATTAAGAAAGTAAATAATACTCCCTCCTATTCCCAATAACTGTCACATTTCGGGTTTGGTACGGGAATTAAGGAATTCATTTGTTTAATGTAAAGTAATGTGTGGGGTGGGAAGATTGGAGAGAGGGAATGTATTATTGATTATTATTGTGAGTAGAGGTGATTAAAATAAGTAGTGTTGTGGGGTAAGGTGGGGTATTATTGTGGGTTAGAATGAATAAAATAAGTATAAACAATGTCCCAAAATGGAATATGTGACAATTAGGTGAATAGACGAAAATGGCAAATGTGACATTTATTCGGAATAGGAGGGAGTAGCTAATATCTTGAATTTTAATGGAGATTGAATTGAAAGAACCCCAATACGTGTTTGATATTGCTTAGAGACTAATCATTTGAGTTTTAATTAAAATAATTTATCGATTTGAGGGATTTGTTAGGAAAAATAGAGTAAGGTAGTTTTAGGATTTCATAAATCACGTTTCATATAGGGGATTTTGTTTTTTATGTGAAATGAGTGAGAAATGTGCCTTTTTGTTTTCACAAATTCTTATTTGCAACGGTACTATCCGTCGCAAACTTGTGACGGATACCGTTTTCTCTCACAAAATACCCATTTTTTTTCTCTCTCAAACACTATTCCTGTGGTCCCCTTTCTCCACTAACTCATTTTGTATCCATTTTATCTCACAAAATATCCGTCACAAATAGTGACCCGTCGCAAGTAAGACCTACTATTTTGTTTTTATCGTAGCAGTGAAGTAAGTTGTTTATCCGGATAGGGATTTGACTTCCTCTCATTGCCTCGCTAAATCCAAATTAATGTGGACTCATTGTTAGCAATTATTTTCAAACTCGACCTACTTCGTTTATTACTTTGTATTTGCGCCTCATTTTGGAAAAAAACAAAAATTAATATTATGTGCATAGCTAAATGAAATGGCAATCAAAATGAATTAGACCTGACATTTTTGTATTGTCTTTATTTTTGAAACAGACGGATATCTCAGATCCAACTAAATTTCCGTTTGTAGTTATTGGAAACAAGATTGATCTAGACAATGGCGCTACTCGTGCGGTGAGGCTCTGTTTTTTTAACTTAACATGATGTTTTGGACAAAAATCTCACACTTTACAACACCATTATCTTACTATTCTTTCGTGTACCGTAATATTTTTTCAGTTTTTATAATGGAGTATATTTTTAATTTTTCCAAATTAAAGAAATTACACCTTTACTTTATGTCAAACCACATTTCTCACTTTTTACACATTATTTTGGACAAAAAAATTAGTCGATTATTTATCCATAGAAAGTAGAATCATCAAATACAATTATTTTTGGACCCTCTATAAACAAGTTTTTGCGATAAATTTAATTTTCAAAAATTAGTTTATGACATTAGGGTAATTTTGAATTAATCATTAAGTTTAGGGGTTTTAAATTATACTCTCTTCATTCTTTTTATATCACCCCATTTCTTTATACACGTTTGTCAATACTTATTTTGTTTCGATTATATCTTTAGCTACATACTACTAAAAATTATAAAATTTTAATATTCTTAATCCTCTTATCAAGACAAATTAAAAAAGATCTCACATGAATATATTTCCGTGAACGGATTGAGAGAAACTGACGTTGAATACTCGATTGTGAATAGTGTCCAAAAGGAAAGTGGGGTGATATAAAAAGAATGGAGGGAGTAGGTTGGAATTTGAAAACAAATAGGAATAGAAGTTTGAAAGTAATTATTGAGAGTACCCTTGTACAATAGTCACATACTCTATAGTAACTACTAACATATATAAATGATGATTGTAAATATAAAGGTTAGTACGAAGAGAGCAAAAGAGTGGTGCGCCTCCATAGAAGGAGAACCTGATGCTGTTCCATATTTTGAGACTTCAGCTAAGGAAAATGTAAATGTAGATGAAGCATTTCTTGATATAGCAAAAGTTGCACTTTCCAAAGGCCATGCTCAAGATATGTAAGTACGCTAAACATACATTTACGTCTTTGACTTTCGAATATTCATAACTAGTATTACGAAAATACAACGTATAATGTGTTAAAGTAAAAACCCGATATAAAACTTTAACCTATTATTATTTTAAACTACTCTTGGTTGAGATGATTCTATAACATGGTATCAGCTTGCAGTTGCATCCACGCTTCATGCGCATTCAAGTGAGGTGGCGTATTAGAGTATAAAATTGATTTTGGGATCGACTCCAATCATGAACTTAAACTTTTGATTGAGATGCATGATTTTATGACAATGTTATAATGGGACAGACTAACACAATTATGGTTTAATTGTTGGAAAAGTAAAAAATACAAAATAACAATTTGAAACAAAGTCTTCCTTAATTGTTGGTTATGCATGCAGATACTACGAAAGTATGGTGGGATCTCTTTCAGAAATTGAAGAAACACAAAGTGGCGGATGTCGATGCTAGACTACATGCATTTTGTTAAGCTTCCTGAAGCTGCTAATTGTTTTGGATTTTACTTATTTGTTTTATTTCCAAACTCCACGTAAACACATTATATTGCTGACTATGAGACTAGAGAGATATGTAAATTGTATAAAACTTCAAGAGTTGTGTTGGTTTTGTTTTATCTATGAATTGTTACAATGCAAACTTTCTCATTCAATCGTATGCTAACGTCTTCGATTTTTTATGTAACTAGTATAAGATCTTGCTTAACTTTCAGATCATATGGAAATATATTTTGATATCTTATATGGAAAACTATTTTGTTACTTTTTTTGCAATACAGTAATATTACCATTATTGTCCAACTTAGTTGTTTTGATTCATATTCTTTGTGATGATAATTTTAATTCAAGTAAATAAATAATTGACACAAAAAGTATATAAAATCAATTTGGTTTATAATAGGGTCGGCATAACGTTCTTTTGATACATGTCATAGAGATGAAATTAAAGTTGTCATGCATGCTCTACTAGAAATAAATTAATTTACGGCGCCTTATTTGAGGCGTTTTTGACAACCGCCGCAAAAAGAAATTCAATCTTTTTTTGAAAAAAGAAAATTCCAAGGACGTTTTAAAGAAAAAAACGCCTCAATTAACATATTAGAGGCGTCGTTAAGTAAAACGCAGCAAAAAATGGGTATATTTTTTTAAGAAACGAGCCCTCACACTCACACTCACTCTCACCAGTCAACACTCCTAATTCAATAATCGATCTGAAACCTCAATACTGAAACACTCTCTCATCTCTGACACTGACACTCACCATCACAACTTCCTCATCGGCCGCCGACATCGTCTGTTATTGTGTACCTTTTCTTTTCCAATTATCTCCTCTCATATGAATTTGTATTCATTCACCGTAAGTTCGCGGTTTCTTTGTTTTTTTACTTCCCCATCCTCCATCGATGGTAAACTGAAAACCTATAAATTGAAGGATTTCGATTTTTACTTTACAAACCTTGTTCTTATTTTTCATTCTTACGGAATATTATTCTCTCAGATTCCCTAATGACATAAAATAGTTTATGCAAAGTTTTGTTATTGTAAAATCTAATAAATTCATTATATTTACTAGAGTAGTTAATTAATTATTATTAGATTATATTTTAAGGTTCACTAGTAATAATACCGAGATAGTATTATTCTTGTATGTTCGGGATAGTCTTGGGTACAATTGAAAGGAGAGTTTCTACTTTGAAACTTGGTGGAGAATCATCCTTTTATATAAACTTAAGAACAAGTTAAGGTAGGAGATCTTACTTGTGCCCAAATATTTCAAATCATTGCAGTGTAAAGAAAAATCGATTTTCTCCTCTTTCTAGTTATGCATGCACTAGATCCACCTTTCACAATATTAATTTGTTAATTAAAATCCTATAATTAAAATGTCTAGTAGAGGAATTGTGAACCCTTCACCCACACCATCTCATACCAAGTACTATTACCCCACCCATAATCACCTTAATCCCACCTTACGAAAATTCTAGCATCCCTCGTCCACCGTTATTCGTAGCTATTAGTTAATCAGCGTAGTAGTGTCGATAATGGAAAGCAAAAAAATGGTTAATGAGGGGGAGGTGGTGCGATGTGGGTGAGATAAAAAGTTGGTGATGAGATGACACTAGGCAAAAGTTGGTGGTAGTGACAAGTTTTGTGGTGGTGGTGTGATGAAGAAGGGGTTGGGTGGTGGATGATTAATTGTCATAAGTGGAAAAAGAGGGATTAATGGTAGTTTATAGCATCACTAATGGAAATGGTGATGATATATTTTTGGTATGTAAGCAAGGTTAGAATCGTTGGCTGAGTTATACTCCCTCATATTCTAACTATTGTTCCCCTTTGAGAAGGGCACAAATATTAAGGTATGGAGTAAAATAAGTGTAAAAATTGGGTGGGGTTGGGTGATGGGAGAGAGAAATGAATAATTAGGAATTAAATAAGAAATTGTGGGCCACAAAGATTAAAAAATGAATAAAATATGAGTAAAAGAGTTGAGTGGGGTTTGATAATAGGAGAGATAAATGAATAAAATAACAGTAAAAGTTTCCAAAATAAGAAAGGGGAAAAAAAGCTGAATAATCCGTTTTAGGAAATAGAGAATAATAGTTAGAATAGGAGGGAGTATTTAGTTTTAAGCTAATAATATTAGAGGTAGTTAATCATGTGATTAAATCAAAATAGGTTAAATATGAAACCATGTTATAAACTAACTTAATGAAGTGATGGAATAAAAGTGTAGGGTTACAATAATGATTAATGATTATAGTTAGAGGTACCTTGTATGTTTTAAAAAGTGTAGGGTATCATGTAAAAATCGCAAAAACACATGGGTACTATGTAGAATCCCTTTATTTTATATATAAAGGTGGATCGTCCCACCGTTTAAGAATGTCTTCTTTTATACATTTTGTTTATTTTAACTAATTAGTTGTTAACGAGTCTAACATACATGATCTAATACTCGGCATAAGTAAACTTAAAGTCTCTAAATTGAACATACAAGATCTTAACTTTTTGAATTGAACTTAATTTTGTTGCACTTTTCTTAACTGCGCTTATAGACTCTGAACTCTCTGAACTTATAGGATCTTAAGTTGCTGAACTTTTCTGAACTCGACTAATAGGATCTTAACTGTATTGAACTTAAATTTGTTGAGCCGTTTGGAACTGAACATATAAATTATAATACCTAAATTGAATTATTAAACTTAGATTTGCTGAACATTCCTATAGTGAGACTCCGAACTAAACTTAAAGGAGTTGACTTTAACTCCAACGAATAATGCCTTAACTTCAGAAAAGTTTAGCTTCTATAAATTCAGTTTAGATTCTATCAGGATTATTCAAAAAAATCATACTCCCTCCATTCAAATCCATATTACACATTTCTATTTTACACACTATTCACAAACAACCATTGAAATTCGATTTTCTCTCGATACGTAAATAAAATTATATTCATGTGGGATCTAGTTTTATTCGTCTTTACGAGTATATTATTAATATCTAATTTTTATAATTTTTGAAAATACATAGCTAACAATATTTACCGTACAAAAGACGCGTTGGCAAACGTGAAAAAAGAAATGTGTAATGTGGATATGAATGGAGGGAGTATCATATAACATCGGTTCAATTTAGTTCAGTTCAGGTCTTTAAGTTCATATCCTATAAATAAAGTTTAGAAAAATTTAAGCCTTTTAAATTCAATTCAAAAAAATCAATAAAATTAAATCCGAAATAATAACATATACTAATCCTAACAATAGAACAATTACAATAAAAATTTGTTGGATTTTTATAATTAATTAACTAGATATTATTATTAATAATATTAATAGTCTTATACAAATCCTAATTATATGGCCCATTAATGAGGCAGTCAAACTATGGACTCTAAACTGTTCTCTCCCATCTAGGAAACCACTCCCTTATTTGTGTTGCGTTCAAACACTGCTCTTTGATGGAAAGAGCAGTATATAAGAGCATACATATTCTGATTAATTAGGTCACTAAATCTACTCTCCCTTAAGAAAATTACACCATCTAAATAAGTGAGCAGTGAGGGTTTGGAACCGAAATCAGACGACTACAGTGTTCTTCAGAAATTCAGATTAATACTTTGGGGTGGATAAAGCTGTTCAGGAATCCGATTAGCAATGGCTGGAGGTTTTATTTTCGATCCTATTTATCGCTTCCGCTTTATTTAATCAGTTGTATGTTGTTCAGTAATATTAAACATACTAATTAAGAATAAATAACTTACATTTGGTATCAGAGCCTTAATAGCCTCTGTCTTGCTTGTTGTTTTCCGACTTCAGTTTTCATCCTTGTTATAATCGATCTGTTGTCTCGCCTTTCTCTGTCGTTTTTTCGGATGTTGGTTTGTCTCGGTTATTCCGTTTTTGCTTATTAGATCTGAATTATTTTGGTCTATAATTTATTTGTGTAAACGGTAATCTGGGATTTTCTGATTTTACTTTCTGGGTTTTTTTTTTCTGGTTTTATCGCTGGTTAAAGGTTGAAGATGAACTGTTTCTTCTTATTTGTTTTATACGTGGAGCAGTAGTTTTTTCCTTTTTGTGAAGCTTGCTTTATTAAAAGCACATAAGGACGATAATGATGAAGCATGCGTATGGTTTTAGTATTCAACCTTGATGTTGGTAAACAAAGTCACATGTGGACCCCTCTTAATTTTGTACACCTTTATTTGGTGGCATTTGATTAGAATTGTCAATTGTTGTAGAAGAAATTGATAAAGTGGTGGCTTTGTTTTGTACGCACGTTTTTATTTTTTTTATTTTTTTCTTTTTACTGAGTTAGTGTTTCATCAGTGCTTTATTTCTTTAAGTCAGTTTTAATATCTTATGAAACTCTTAATATAAAACAGTGTTGTTGTGTTGGTTTATATACATGGAGTTGAGTATATAGATTAATGTTCAAATGTCGACTGATTTTAAATTTATTCGTTAAGGAGTAGCCACAACATCTTTAATTGTTTAAATTTTTATTCGAAATCACATGTGGAAATTTGACATTTAATTGTAATTGATTATACGTAATATGATTAAACTTACCCACAGAAATCTTATTGTATTTGTATAAATTAATTAGGGTGTTATATTAAATTATGTTTCTTAAGTTACCCACAGGAGTTAAGAAATGAATATGATTTAATAGTTTCATCATAAAGTTTAATGTTTATGCATCTAATTTGAGTAGACTTTAGCCCACAGGCAAGTTTATGTCACTAGGTTCATATGAGCATAATTTACATTGGTAAGTTGTGATAAAGTTAAGTCTCAATTTTTGTTACTAAGTGTGTATATTTAAATTTGCAGCAAGTTTACCTGGAGGTTCCTTTGATGTCAAAATTGACGTTCCTGAATTAACTGGTGACAATTTTAAGGTGTGGAAAGAAAGAGTTCTGCTGCATTTAGGGTTCTTGCGTTTTGATTATGCTATTCAGAATGATGAACCGGCTGAAATAACTGAAAAAAGCACACCAGATCAAGTAGAGCTTCGTGAAAAGTGGGTGAAATCCAATTATCTTTGCACGTTGTTCATTAAGACTAAACTGTGTGCTAGTATCAGAGGTTCAGTCGACAAGCATACCAAAGTCCGGGACCTGCTTAAGGTTATAGATGAGCAGTTCGAAACTTCTGATAAGGCTTTGGCAAGCACCTTAATAATGCAATTCACATCCTTGAAACTTAATGCCACTAAAGGAGTGCGTGATTTTATCATGCGCATGAGGGATACTGCAGCCCAACTTAAGGAATTGGAAGTTACTATGTCTGACACTTTCTCAGTGCATTTCATCTTATGTTCTCTCCCAACTCAATATGCCCCATTTAAGATCTCTTACAATACACATAAGGATAAATGGTCTCTCAATGAATTATTGACCATGTGTGTTCAAGAGGAATGGAGGTTATCATTGGAGGAAGGTGAAAAGGTGAATTTAACTACGTCTACTGATAAAGCGTCATCCAGTACGAAGTATAAGGCTCACCCTAAAGATAAAGGAAAGGGAAAGATTCCAGCTGAGCAAGTAATTAAGAAGGAGTCGTCGTGTTTTTTCTGTAAAAAGAAAGGACACATGAAGAAAGACTGCATAAAGTTTAAGGCTTGGCACAAAAAGAAAGGTAATTTTCATGCGTTTGTTTGTTATGAATCTAATATGGTCAATGTTAATCATAATACTTGGTGGATTGACTCTGGTACTACAATTCATGTTTCAAATACCTTGCAGGGTATGACAAACCTTCGGAAACCAGTGGCAAGTGAGAGCGCCATCTATTCAGGAAACAAGATAGGCTCGCACGTTGAGGCCGTGGGGACATGCAATTTAATTTTAAGTACTGGTTTTATTTTGATTTTGGAAAAGACTTTTTACGTTCCGAATTTTGCTCGGAATTTGGTTTCAGTTTCTAGACTTGTACCTTTCGGATATTCTTTTAACTTTATGGACTCTGGTTTTAGTGTTTGCAGAAATTCTAAAGTTATTGGTAATGGTATTTTGTCTGATAATTTATATCGTCTTTGTTTACAAAATGATACCACTCAAAACACTATGCATGTTAGTACTGGTATAAAAAGAAGTATTATAAATGAGGAGTCCTCTATGTTATGGCACAGGAGATTGGGACACATCTCCATTGAGAGGGTCAAGAGATTGGTAAAGGAAGGGGTACTTAGTACTTTAGACTTTATCGATTTTGAGACTTGTGTTAGTTGCATTAAGGAAAGCAAACTAACAAATCTAAGAAAGGTGCTAAGAGGAGTTCTGACCTACTAGAGATCATACACACGGATATATGTTGTCCGGATATGAACGCTAACGATCCGAAATACTTTATTACCTTTATTGATGATTATTCACGATATATGCGTCTTTACTTACTTCGTTCCAAAGACGAAGCTTTAGATGCCTTTAAAATTTTTAAGGCTGAAGTAGAGAAACAGTGTGATAAACACATTAAGATTGTGAGATCAGATAGAGGTGGTGAGTACTACGGTAGATATACTGAGGATGGACAAGCATCTGGTCCTTTTGCTAAATTTCTTCAAGAGCATGGGATTGTTGCCCAATACACTATGCCTGGTTCTCCGGATCAGAATGGTATAGCAGAAAGAAGGAATAGGACATTAATTGAAATGGTGCGTAGTATGAGAAGTAATATTAAACTTCCTTCATTTTTGTAGGTTGATGCGCTAAAGACGGCTGCGTATATATTAAATCGGGTTCCTTCCAAGGCTGTCTCTAAGACGCCTTTTGAGTTATTCAAAGGTTGGAAACCGAGTTTGCAACATATACGCGTTTGGGGATGTCCGTCTGAGGTGAGAATTTACAACCCACAAGAAAAGAAACTAGACCCAAGGACCCTTAGTGGACATTTAATTGGATATGCCGAAAAGTCCAAAGGTTATAGGTTCTATTGTCCGTCTCATAGTACCAGAATTGTGGAATCTAGAAATGCAAAATTTCTAGAGAATGACTTGATTAGTGGGAGTACTATAGGAGTTGAACCTGAAAAGGATCAACATGAAGCTTCACCCTCTGTTTTGAGTAACAGGTTGGTTATTGACCACGGTCCTGAAGTACGACCGGAGGTTCAGCAACCAAATACAGAAATTCCACAAAATGTCGATCAAAATATAGTAGATCATAATGAGGAAGAAATTCCATTAAGAAAATCTACTCGAGAGAGGAGATCGGCGATTCCTGACAACTATGAAGTATATCTACAAGAATCGGATTGCAGTGTTGGAGCTGATAATGATCCTATGTCATTTTCACAAGCCATAAGTTCTACAGATTCAAACTTATGGATGGATGCTATGAAAGATGAGATGAACTCTATGGCATCTAATCGAGTTTGGGATCTCGTCGAGTTGCCCAATGGTGTAAAAATCATTGGATGTACACTAGTAGAAAAAAGCCTTTTTGCGGCTATCTATTTGAGGCGTTTTAGCCAAACAGCAGCAAATAACATGGGTGTTATTTGAGGCGTTTTGATTAAAACGCAGCAAAAGAGACATTTGAGGCGTTTTCCACCTAAACGCCGCAAATGAGTATTTTAAAAAAAAAAATTAAATTGAAAGACACACGGATCTCATCACCTAATAATAAACGCTGTACTGTACGTGAACACAAATTAAAACAAAATACACAGTGTGAAAACATAAACTCCCTCAAACAATAAAACAGTAGAAGACATACACGGATCTCACCACGCACGCCTCACCGCATCACCGCATCACCGCCTCTCCTCGCCGGGACTCGCCTGGACTCGACGGAACTCGCCGTCACTCGCCATCTCCTATATTCCTATAATTCTAAATTAGGTATGTGATGAATTGATTTTTAGGGTTAAATATTTTCGATTAATTGGGGTTTGAATTAGCGAAATACAATACGATTAATTGAATTCAGTTTTATGGTGTCTCAATCTTACTTTCCTGTTTAATTATTATCACAAGTGTAAATTTGCTAAATGAGGAACATTTGACTGCTGGCCGTGACTGCTCAATTTGCTCAATTTGCTAAATTTGTTTCCCCTCAATTTGCTAAATCCCAAGTGACTGCTCCTTATAAGAGGAGAGGAGTTGCCAGTCCTGAGAGAGCAAATTTGCTCGAGCAAACATAATGGTGGCACGCTACTTGTTGGATCCCTTAAACCACTAGGGTAATGCTTTGTTGTTGTTGTTGTTGTTGTATCTATTTTATAGGGTTAGATTTCAGTGATTTAGGGGACTGCTTGACAATTTGATATGGCTTTGTGGAATGGATGATAATGCCAACATTAATTGTCAGTGTGATATATAGCTTTGAATTTGAGGAAAGTGTTTGTTGACTGATTTGAGGAAAGTGCTTGTTTGCTTGATCTTAAGAAGAATATGAATGTTACCAGATGGAGAAAAAAGGAGGACTTGTCTTTGAAGTCTTGGAATCACACTAAGATTTTAAGTGATCAGCTTCTAGAAAACATGACATTTTACTTATTTTTTGAGTATTTACTTATCTTTTGGTCTTATACGGGGTACTATAGCACCAACACTAATCTACGTCGACTGATTCCAACCATATGATTAGTAGGTTGTTGATGTTTTGTTGTTGTTGAGTAGTAGTAAGTATTCTTTTTACTGTCCTTGGAGTTTTGCAAAGTCTGGTTTATAAGCTTTGATTTGCCACACATATTCACAACATACCCTCACCATCTCATCACTATATAAGGATGAATGAACGATTCATTGAACTGTGTTGGTGAGATTCTATAGTCAGGGAGTTCCTTCTCAGTTTTTTTGTGGGAGCTAGATCTAGTGACCTCAAAGTAAAAAATAAAAATTGTCCTTACCACCAAGGCACCAAGCTCTGCTTTGGTTCCCAACACAAGCAGCAGGTTAAATAGCTTAATCAATGGTGAAAATTGTGTCACTTAGTCCCCATAGTTGAATGAGTTATTTGTCTTTTTTATATTCATTCCAAATCTAATCGAAACTGAGTCTCTGTGTACATAATTTTGATGTTAATTCATACTAATGTGCCCATAATACATAGATTTGGAAGAAGAAACTAAAAAGGAGATAGCATGGGAGGTAGATAGTTAATGAGTTACCATCAATCTTCTGGAGGATTTTCTTCACTTTCTTCTTGCAACCTTCACAATGAATTGGGACTCTTAAGGTCCATGTCTGTTAAGAAAGATTACATAAGTTACTAGATCACTTCGAAGTCGTATAAACTTATATAGCAATTTAGAGCATGGAAATTGAGTGCAAATACCGATAAGAAAACATATATAGCAGTTTAGAGCATGGAAATTGAGTGCAAATACCTGATATTGTAAAGAGCCAGGATGGTTATCAGGGGGTGCAGCCATATTGCAGGGATTCAAAGAGGGTGAAGAAATGGTGTAAGGATTAGCAGAGAAAATGGTTAATGTAGGAGCGATTAGTGAATGCACATGTACATTAAAAGACTGAAATAAGTAGAGGTTAAGGGAATGAAAAGTAGGAGCAAGAAAGCAGAAAAAGACAGGAGATGGGCTAAGCAAACACAAGACTAGTGGCAAACTGTGTCACTTACGTACTACAGGCTGTCATTAATTGCTTAGTCTCATGTTCTTACTTTTTTTATATGCATTTAGCTTACTTAATTATATGCCTCTGTTTACGTTTTAATTTCTTATTTATCTAGCCTAGCTACATGAGCGTCACTTATAAATTTTTGTGAACTAACATTGTAAATTTTGTATGTAAACTAACCTTGTTAAGTTTATGTATGGTAGCTCCTTAAAAAGGTACAAAATGTCAGGTGGCGAAATAAAGGTGAAAAGGAAAGAGCCATTGTGGAAATCTATTAAGGTGATCATTCTTTATATCAAAACATTAAGAGCATTTTATATCATTACCTCGTATTTCAATTGCGACTATCATCATTCTTTTTAATATAATGTACTAGTGCCCTCAACAAAACGGGAGCGTGGAGTCTGGCTATTTCGTGATGCGTTTCATGTATGACATAGTGAAGAGTTGCACAACTATAACTGATTTGGAGAAGGTATGTCCCATTGTCGTCCGTTGTCTTCTCCTGCGTTTTTATGTTCTGTCCATAATGCCTCACATAAGAAACACAAATGGGTTATTTTAAAACGAACTATAGTTTGTTTGTAGGGCCCTGGGTGGGGTTACACCTTTGGCGTGAGTTTCTTAAACCCGTCTTTTAAGTAGGTTGTCTTATGATATGATTTGGTAAGATGTTTAGAGGGTGAGTTTTTACCATTACTAAATGGATGTCGTTATCATCTTTATTGATTTTTATGGACTGTTTATTTTGTACTGCTGAATGGGTGCTGCCATTCTAATTTAATAGGTTGTTAATGACTTGTTGTGTTTTGTTATATATTTAGGTTTTTTACTCATTCCAAGCATACACGAATGGTGAGATAAATGAAGTGCGGGACAAGTGGGCTACGTACTTCACCAGCCGATGTGTTAATTAGTCATTAACTAGTATGTACCGACTTTGCTTTCTATAGCTAAACGATTAGAGATCAGGACATCATTCCCGACTTTTATTTTATAGTTTTTTAATGTTGGTTGTGAAGAATTAATGAACGAAGTGTACTATGTATGTATTGATTGGTTGAAATTAGTTATATAAAATGGCATTCGGGTTGATGATTTTGGAAATTCTTTGGCATTCGGGTTGATGATTTTGGAAATTCTTTGGCATTTCGGTTATATTGCAGGAATCAAATGAATTATTTTGAAATGTGGCGAGAATCAAATGAATTATTTCGAAACCAGTGAATTAATAAAATATTTTTTAAAAATTAATAAAACTATTTGCGGCTCCATCAAGACGCCTCAATTGAGTATGTCATTTGCTGCGTTTTTGTGAATAAAACGCCTCAATTGAGGCTTTCATTTGCGGCGTCTCCTGTATAAAACGCCTCAAAAAAGAGTCTATCATTTGCTGCGTTTTTTCCTATACACGCCTCAAATAACGCTTCATTTGCTGCGTTTTTTTGACGCCGCAAATAACATTTGTTATTTGCGGCCCCTTTAATTGCCGCTACATGCAAAACGCCGCAAAAGGGCTCTATTTAGACGCCTCAAATAACGTTTATTCTACTAGTGGTAAGTGGGTTTTTAAGACTAAAAGGGACTCACTTGGCAACATCGAGAGACATAAGGCAAGACTCGTTGCTAAAGGGTTCACTCAAAGAGAAGGGATTGACTACACAGAAACATTCTCTCCTGTGTCTAAGAAAGATTCTCTTCGAGTTGTCATGGCATTAGTAGCTTATTTTGACTTCGAGCTACATCAGATGGATGTGAAAACGACATTTCTTAATGGCAATTTAGAGGAAGAGGTTTACATGAAACAACCTGAAGGATTCTCCTCTAAAGACGGTGACCATTTGGTTTGTAAGCTAAATAAATCCATATACGGTTTGAAGCAAGCCTCCCGACAATGGTATAAGAAGTTCCATGAAGTAATTTCTTCATTCGGTTTTGAAGAAAATATCATGGATCAATGTATATACCTTAAGGTCAGTGGGAGTAAGATTTGTTTCCTTGTGTTATATGTGGATGATATTCTGCTAGCAACCAATGATAAGGGGTTGCTATATGAGGTGAAACAATTTCTTTCAAATAACTTTGATATGAAAGATATGGGTGAGGCATCTTATGTCATTGGCATTAAGATCCATAGAGATAGATCCCGAGGCATTTTAGGATTGTCTCAGGAGGCCTATATCAACAAAGTGCTTGAAAGGTTTAGAATGAAACATTGTTCACCAAGTGTAGCACCTATTGTGAAAGGTGACCGATTCAGTTTAGACTAGTGCCCAAGGAATGATTTGGAAAGAGAACAAATGAAAAATGTTCCTTATGCTTCAGCTGTTGGTAGCATTATGTATGCTCAAGTCTGTACCAGACCTGACATTGCATATGTTGTTGGAGTATTAGGCAGATATCAGAGTAACTCAGGCATCGATCACTGGAAGGCTGCAAAGAAAGTGTTGAGATACCTTCAGGGTACTAAAGATTACATGCTTATGTATAGACGGACTGATAGTCTTGAAGTGGTGGGGTATTCCGACTCAGACTTTGCTGGTTGCATTGATTCACGAAAATCCACATCTGGATATGTGTTTATGCTAGCTAACGGAGCTGTATCATGGAGGAGTATTAAGCAGACATTGACAGCCACCTCTACTATGGAGGCCGAGTTCGTTTCTTGTTTTGAGGCTACCTCACATGGTGTTTGGCTGAAAGGTTTCATATCTGGGCTAAGAGTTGTTGACTCTATTAGCAGGCCGATTCGAATGTGTTGTGATAATTCAGCTGCGGTATTTATGGCTAAGAATAACAGAAGTGGAAGTCGAAGTAAACACATCGACATTAAGTATTTGGCCATAAAAGAGCGTGTTCAGGAAAAGAAAGTGATCATAAAACACATTAGCACTGAATTGATGATTGCAGATCCCTTGACTAAAGGCATGCCACCTAAGGGTTTCCAGGGTCATGTAGTGAACATGGGACTTGGTCCCATAATGTGATACATTCATTTATATTATGTTTTTTCGAAACTTTCATTAGTTGGATATTTTCTCTTTTAATTATATACGTACGTTCTTTGGTTATTTGTTTTATTGAGAAATATCATAATGTTTTGACCTAGAGTAAACATATGATTTATTCATTAAGTTAAGTATGAGTGGTGAGAGACTAAGTATATCGTAATACATGGAAGATTAATTCTCGTCCCAGGAAATTCGTCGCTATGATTCGTATATGAAGTTCCTCTCTGTTAAATGGGCCAAGTGGGAGAATGTTGGATTTTTATAATTAATTAACTAGATATTATTATTAATAATATTAATAGTCTTATACAAATCCTAATTATATGGCCCATTAATGAGGCAGTCAAACTATGAACTCTAAACTGTTCTCTCCCATCTAGGAAACCACTCCCTTATTTGTGTTGCGTTCAAACACTGCTCTTTGATGGAAAGAGCAGTATATAAGAGAATACATATTCTGATTAATTAGGTCACTAAATCTACTCTCTCTTAAGAAAATTACACCATCTAAATAAGTGAGCAGGGAAGGTTTGGAACCGAAATCAGACGACTACAGTGTTCTTCAGAAATTCAGATTAATACTTTGGGGTGGATAAAGCTGTTCAGGAATCCGATTAGCAATGGCTGGAGGTTTTATTTTCGATCCCATTTATCGCTTCCGCTTTATTTAATCAGTTATATATTGTTCAGTAATATTAAACATACTAATTAAGAATAAATAAGTTACAAAATGTCCTCGCAAACCTTCCTAATTTTTGAAATCCAACCCAAAATAGTAAAGAGCGGTTAACCCTCATAGTTTCCAGTTTCCTACCAGAAATGTAAAGGACTTGGATTTTCCCTCCACTCTCTTCCTACTTCACAAAATAAATTAAAAAAGTAATAAAAAAATCTCACTACGGAGTAGTGTTTTGTCTTAAAGCAATTGCATCTATATATAAGTATAAAAGAAGAACCGCTATGCATTAAGATGGACACATGTCGCTCTCACGTTAAAAATTTTCCCGCTCAAATCTTAAAATACTAAAATTATATTGCGTATCTTTTACTTGAGTAATATGTATATGTACAATATCTTCTTAAAATATTCATGTACCATGCTTATATTACATTAAAAACTTACCCAAATTATTCTCTTATTATATCTTTTATTTGACAATATTTCCATATACAATTTTTTGCTCATCTCTACTCACATGGAGATTTATATTTAAAATTTTATATACTCATAAAATTAATAATCAACTTTAATAACTTGCAAAGTTGCACAGGAATATATTTTGTTAACATTTCATCTATAATTTTTTCTCAAATAAGTATTACATAGTAGCATTTAAATGATATATATTCTATAAAATGAACACAAAAAGAAATACTATATAGTAAAATTAAGAAGGTGCGAAGTTAAATTATTACACCTTAATTATATATTTTAATTTTTAAATTATGTTGCATGACTGATAAAATTGTTAAATATATGAATTCTTAATATAACTATTTATATATTTTATAAGAAATGTTATAGAACAAAGCTAAATAATTAAATCCCATATTTAAGATATAATAACCCAATTCTAATAAATAAATATATCTTTGCAAAGACCAAATGATGCATGCATATATAAAATAATTTGTAAATTATATTCTTTCTCTACTCAAATTGATTTATATTTAAAAATTTGTCTCACGTAAAAGTATAGAGTATTACACAATATATTGAATGGTAATTTAATTTTTCGTACTTTATGATATATTAAGGGCTGTTAAAATAATAATAGTTTTGCGTAAAAAGTATCGCATGTTACATAAAATATCAGATGTATAAAAAATAGTCTATTTGACTAATACATGGCAAACACCATGTTTATTTACAAGAAAAAAATAAGTTTGAAAGATGTCAAAAATAAAAGCAGTGGGAAGATGACCTGCAATCCCAGTTAGATAAGTGAATTAAGATAGTTACGAATAAACGTAGGGTTAATTTGTCCCCTACGCGGCTAGACTATCACGATTATGTGCCCGTTTGGCCAGAGTTTTATTTTGGACCCAGAATTAGGAATAGGTTTACAAGTAAAAAAGTGAATATATGACGTACCAAACTCATCATGACTATATAATATTATATCGTATGGACAATAACATAATTTTATGTGCTATCAAAATCAATTAATTTACGAGAACGGACATGGTTTATACATTTGTATTCCACAATTTATGTATTCTATCTTGAGATGGAAGTTATAAGGGACTTGAAATAATTATTTGATGGTGGATGTATTATGCATAGACCTATCAAACGGGTCGGTTCAAAATACGAGTCGGCTCATACGGGTTATGGGTTAGTTTATGTTTTGAATACGGGTCAAGAAAAATTTCTAACGTTTTTTTAATTAATTTTTGTAAAACAAAAGGTAAAATTTTTTAAAAATAATATTTTAATCATATTCAATTTACATTAGTATTTTGTGAAAACTAATCATAAATTTTTCCCAACTTTTTAGCTTTGGTGTAGTGTAGCTAATACATGCTACCCAACTGATAGAGTTCGTTCGTGATCCATACGCGATAAGGGAGTATCTTGAATGACGATATTGTTGTAATAAAAAACCAAAAAATAGATTATTTAAATATTTTGATTATTATAATGATTAGAAAGAATCATTTGCTCAAAAATATAAAAATAGCTAATTGGTAATGGAATAAGTAATAATTCTTTTCTATTTGTAATTATATCCTACCATTCATTAAGGTTGATTTCGGAATACATATTTCTATGTAATATTGTTTATATAAAAGGTTTTACATTTCGACTAATATCATGGTATAGTATATGAGTTTAAAACTTAATTACAAATATTATCTACATATGCCCGTGCATTTTTGCACGGGTGCTAAACTAGTTCAACAAAGATACAACAACAACAATACCCAAAATTGTGGTGAACCAAAAATGGCATTTCCTGCAACATTGCGATCTTCTTCCCTTATTTTCAATTTACCCGTAAAAAGTTCATCCATTTCATTTCCCTCTTATTGCAAACCCTTTTCTATCTCCTTTAACTCCAATTATAATCGCTTCAATCGTCTCTCTATTCGATCATCAGCTTCTCCTTCTGGTATACTCTCTAATCTCTATACCCCTTTTTTGCTTTACTCAATTTGAAATTTGTTTCTTTCATTTTCGATTTATTTGATTGTTCTTGTTACTGGGTTTATCATTGAAATTCGGGGTCTTCTGGAGATGGGTTTTTTTAATTATTTGTTTTTTCAGCTTATTTGATTGATTAAGAAAGCAAGCGATTGTATGATATTTTATTCTATTTTTTAAAATTTTTAGGGTTCTGTGGTTAAAAAAAAGAGCTCGAAGTCTCCCTGGTGTCACACTGTCACACACTCACACAATAAGCAGTGTTTCGCTTTCTGGGGTCGGGTCTAAGCAGCCTTTCTCAGTTTCTCCTGTGTAAGTTAACATAGAGAGACTGTCTCCAAATGGCGCATTATGAAAACCGCGACGAGAATTGTTGTCTAGTAAACGGTACGGAGTACTTCTGGAAGTGGAAAACATCGCCCTACTGCCTCTAAGACTACCACAAGGAAAAGGGTGTTTTTATGTAGACAGCCTTGCCCCTCTGTTAAGCTAATGCAATGCAGAGAGGCTGTCTAACAATGACCCATAGTGAATTGAGAAACGTATCCGATAATGGGAGCTAAACTTGTTGCTGGTCCACCCATTGCCAATTGGTTTATAAGTCAAGGGGCTACTCCACCCATTGCCAATTGGTTTTGAGATGCAACCTCCTTGGACTTATAAAGGGGACACTCCTCTCCTCGACAGGCACGGCTTAGGCCCATGTGCATTTTAACATAGTATCAGATCCCGAGGTTTAGTCCTATGTTCCGAGATGAAGACGAGTCCGAAAAAGCAACTATGTCCCTCCGACGAAACGCGAAACTAGGCCACTATTTAGCGGGTCCGAAAAGCGACGACGTTCCCGCTCAACGAAATAGAATCGAAAAATATTGACGTTCATGCCGATTGATCGAAAAGGAGGCCTTACATGTGAGGGGGCGTGAAGAATCACATGTTAGGTCTTCCACATCCGAGAGAGCGAGAGAGAAATGTAATCTACTTTATAAGTTAAGGGGCTACTCCACCCATTGTGCATTCTAACATTGAGTTTTGATGGTAGAGTTACTTGAATGATTGTTTCACTAGTTAGATCTCAGTGATTATTCACATTTCCCAGTCCGGCTTCAGTCGACAACATGCCATGGAATTCATTTGCCTTAATAGTCAAACTTTTTGTAGCCAATTGAAAATATTCTTGATGTTTAAAATTTCTTGCTGCTTTGGACGTGCAGAGCGAAATAGCAGCACTTAACCAATTTCATCGAGCTCTACATTTATTTGTTAAAGCTACACTTCATGTATTCTGCTCACATATACATCTTATTTCTCCGTTTGTTCTTCTGAGTTCTTCCCTTCCTTGCTTGTTTAGTAAAATTCATAAGTGGGACCAGCCGCTTCATATAGTCATTTTTTATTATTTGTGTAGGTTGGGGGGGATACTTGTCTCCTTTAGTTCCTATGCTTTAAATAGGGAAGATTTTCATCATTATCCCTACCAAATTTGAATTCCTGTATTTGTGTACATCTCTACCAAAAGTTGGGAACAGGGCTGCGTAGTTCCTTCTCAAATTATGTCTAAAAGTTGAGGATTGAGTATATAGCATTATTTGTGTAAACTCACCTAGTATTTGTTTTGGCATGCCATTATTTGTCATAGTATTCCAGACTGGCTGTTTATCAGAAGTGAATCTATGTGGTCGGTGTTTTTCACTAACTCCAGTCATTATTGTTTGTTTGTTGTGTTAAGTTTCAGCAGTACCTGCTGGGGGCTTGGCACCAGCAATCTCTCTCACCGACAATGCTTTGAAACATTTAAGAAGGATCAGATCTGATCGGGGTGAGGATGTGTGCTTAAGAGTTGGAGTGAAACAAGGTGGATGTTCTGGCATGTCCTACATTATGGATTTTGAGAGCAGAGATAATACAAAGCCAGATGACTCTGTGATCAAGCTCAACGGATTTACCATTGGTGAGTGATGGCTAGTCTCATCCTATTCCCATTGATTTATCTTAAGATATTAATGTAAGACAGTAAGAGTATTTGAGGACTTAGAAAAGGGATAAAGTTTTGACGGACTAATGTAATTCTTTTTTGGTTATCTGAACACGACCATGCACCATGCACCATGCACCATGCACATTTGGAAGTAAGAGGGATTCAAGTTCCCGTTGTTTAATATAGAACGCACTAAGTTTTTTTAAGGGCTCGTTGTTGGATTGGGGGATTTGGAGGGAAAGTAAAAGATGGGGAGCAAGGCAAGGAAAATAAAATTTCTTGTTTAGTTAGAACATAAGGGGGAGTCGGGGAGGAGATAGTGGAGGGATTTTGATTTGCCTTGGAGGGTAATTGATTTCTCTAAATCCCTTCCCCTCCATTTCTCCACCCTCATTTGCCAAACAAACAAGGGATTTTATCCCTCTGCTCCCCTCCCTTTCCATTTCCTCCAAATCTCTCAATCCAAAGAAGCCCCAAGTATCCAAAGTTAAGCATTTGCGCTACTCACACAGAACACAAGGGACTACAATGCAATGCAATGCAATGCGATAAGAACTTATTTGAGGTAACTGCCACCACGTTGGAAGGGAAACTTAAGGAAATACAATACATGTTGAACTAGTAACGTGCACCTTGATAACTTGATTGAGTACTCGTCCGCTTAACGGTTTTTCCATGTGTCCTAATCGAGGTTTTGGTGTGAGAATGATCGCTATAGGATGTGTTTTGGAGCCTTTTGATTGGTTGTACTCTTAACAAATGTGCCACTACGCAGTTGTAACCTAAGTTTTACGATAAACTCGTAAAATTATTTGAATTTCTTTGCTCATTTTAACGACATCAAACTCTTAAATTATACTCCCTCCGATCCAGACAAAAGGTAACGGTTGCTTTATCACAGTTGTCGAGGCACGTTTTGTAACATGAATATCTTTAGTTACACATTATTAAAAATTATAAAAATTTGATATTCTTATAGCATTCATGACGATAAATCAAACAAGATCCCTTATGACTATATTTTGTCTTATAGATTAACGGTAATATCAAAGATTCCCTACGACCATGAATAGTGCCAAAAAGCAACTGTTACCTTTTGTCTGGATCGGAGGGAGTACAGTTTATACTCCATATCATAAACTCAATCAGTATTATGAAAGTTTTCCGCCCCTTGTCCTGCAGATAAGTGATCAATGATCATCGCATGTGGTGTAAGATACCGGATTTACACACGTTTTTCTCCTTATAGAAGATTATATGATTAGTTCATAATTTTTTGATGTCAATCTGCTTAAAGTCTCATCTATAGTCATTTGAGAGGAACTACCCTTGTTATCTTGACAACTTGTTTTCCTTTTTGGTTGAATTGCAGTATGTGATCCAAAGAGCCTCCTATTCATCTATGGAATGGAGCTAGACTACAGTGACGCACTTATTGGTGGAGGCTTCTCGTTTCAAAACCCTAACGCCTCGAAAACTTGTAGCTGTGGAAAATCTTTCGCTGCTTAGCTTAAACTTACACTTTTGTATTTAAAACCAAATTCTAGAAGTCTACGATGCTGCTTTTTTCCCTTTTGTATTTTTTTTTTTTTTGGACATGTCCTTTTAGTATTGTGATCTATACAAAAAGTGTGCTCTTTGGGTTTGCCACTGTGGGAATGGATGAACGTCAAATCTCATGCATATCACAAATTCGCATTTGTGACGGAAAATTTTCGTCACAAACTTGTGACCTCTCACAAGATACAAATGGAGAGGGAGTGTGGAAATAAGTAAGGGATAGCTTGTAATTGTTGTGAGGCGTCGCAAGCTTGTGACCGTCACAAGCTTGTGACCGTCACAACTCACAAGCAAGATGAGTTTACATATGTACTATTAATTTTCTAACTGTTATGTTTATCTTATTTTTTATAATCAATTTCATTATCAATGATTCAATGTCTTGCTCCTTTCATACCATTTGAGTCTATGTAATTATAGATTATTTGAGGTATATTCCATTCCATTTGATTGATCTAGTAATCCTCTCACAACAAGACAAGTGGGAGGACAGGTGGGAGGATACGGATCATTTCATTGGTCATTTCATTGGCATTATGTGAGAGAAGCACTATCCGTTTTCAGGTTGTGACGGATAGTGCCGTCTTCAATGAGAATTTTTGTGTTGATTCTATGTCATTATCGAATACATGAGGTATATTCTAATCAAATGTATAAAATTAAATCAATTGGAGGTATAAATTTTCTCTGATGCATGAAATTTCACTGTGTGAAAATTCATTAATGGCGAAGGAAGCCATTGAAATACTTCAAGAATGCTTTGAACAAAAAATATATTTTCGGGTTTGGAAGATATTTCTAAGAGAGAAACCAAAAGTAAATAAAATGAATTGTGTATTAGAATTAGTTCAAATGTACAATCAAAAGTCATTTTATACAATTCATTTAATAATTAACCAAACTTTGACCGAGTAACAAACTTTGACTAAGTTGTTAGAAAGTTAGCTATGATTCTTCACTTGGCTATTGCTTGCTGCTCTGCATCTTCATACCTTTAGTTTCACAACCCTTTCTCAAGTTGGAGATTGCTTCATTAGAGAAGAGCAAACCCAACTTGGAAGATAGGAAAAAATGTTGTTGTCCTCCAAGTGGCTTAGTCGGTAGGTCTGCCAGTTGCATACTGGAACTGACATGAGCAGTTGATATCAAACCATCTTGGACCTTTTCTCGTATTAGACCTGATCATGGGCCGGGCTGGGCCGGGTTTGGGTCGGGCTCGAGTTAAATAAACGGCCCAAATGTATGGGCCGGGCCGGGCCAAAATGGTGGGCCATATTCTTTGGCCCAAGTCCATATTTGTTCGGGCTATAATGGGCCT
The DNA here is from genome assembly GCA_029255685.2 of Silene conica. Classification (NCBI taxonomy): domain Eukaryota; kingdom Viridiplantae; phylum Streptophyta; class Magnoliopsida; order Caryophyllales; family Caryophyllaceae; genus Silene; species Silene conica. The sequence goes on along the minus strand of CM055317.2, from coordinate 29,505,673 downwards.
CGGGCCAAAACGGGCCAAAACAGGCCAAAATAATACAATACGAAATAATCAACAAAATGAATATTTGAACAAACTATTAGTAACGAAATAAAATTTTCAAATCTTAGGTGTTTGACTTCTACTCTTTTGGGTAGGAGAGCGATACCATAGTACCATACATAACTCATGAGTTGACAAAAAAATATTATTACACTAACTAATTAAAGTTGTACGATAAAAATATAAAAATATCCGCAAAGTTGATAATTCAATGCATTAGTGATATTAGATTATTAGCGGGATTTGCTATACCATTCCAACTTTTGAAATTTTTTTTAGAAAAATAATATTTTCGGGTCGGGCCGGGCCAAAAAGCGGGCCTTTATGTTGGCCCAAACCCGGCCCTATATTTATATCGGGCTTCTTTTGGGCCGGGCCACGGGCTTTTTGGGCCAAACTATGAGGACCAAACCCGAGAAAAAATCGGGTTGGGCCGGGTCGGGCCATCGGGCCTGGGCCATATGATCAGCTCTATCTCGTATGTAGTGGCAATCAATGTTAAGATGTTTAGTTCTTTCGTGAAAGACTGAATTTGCAGCTATATGTTGTGCAGCTTTATTATCGCAATTGAGCTGCACTGGCAATGGAACATTGACCTGCAAATCCTGCAGTAATTCTCTGAGCCATACAATTTCTCCTACAGTATAAGACATTGCTCTATACTCTGATTCTGCAGAAGATTTGGATATGGTCTTCTGCTTCTTTGTTTTCCATGAGATCAATGAGTGTCCCAAGAACACACACAGTCCTGTCAATGACTTGCAACTAAACTGACATGATCCCCAGTCTGCATCACAGTATGCTTTTAATGCAAGAGCTGAATCAACAGAATAAAAGAGTGCAGCATCTGGAGTTCCTTTGAGGTAACGTACTACATGAAGTGCTGCCTGGAAATGAGGCTGTCTTGGATTGCTTAAGAACTGGCTTAGATGTTGAACTGCATAGGATAAATCAGGCTTGGTGAGATTGAGATATAGTAGTCTGCCTACCAACCTTCTATACTGCTCTGGTTCCTTAAGCAAAGCACCTTCATCTGTGGACAGATGTAGACCCTTTGGTAGAGGGAAGCTTGCTGCCTTGCAATCATACAGACTTGTATCTTGAAGTATGTCAACAACATATTTCTTCTGATTCAAGGATAAACCATCAGTGGTCCTTTGAATTTCCAAGCCAAAAAAGTATTTCACTGGACCAAGATCCTTAATGGTGAATGCTTTCTCTAAAACACTCTTGATGTGAGCAATATAAGGATTGTCATTCCCAGTCACTAGCAAATCATCCACATATACCAGAATGCTAGTGAAAGAAGAACCATAGGATCCGGTGAACAAGGAATAATCATGCATAGATTTTATAAACCCTTATGATTGCAACAGCTTACTAAGCTCAACATTCCATTGCCTAGAAGCTTGCTTCAACCCATATAAAGACCTTTTAAGTTTGCAAACTTGACCTTGCTTGGCTTGAGTATAACCTTCTGGTGGGAGCATGTAAATCTCCTCATCCAAAAACCCATGCAAAAAAGCATTGTTAATGTCAAGTTGTTGAATGTCCCATTGTTGAATAGTTGCCAAGGCTAGTAAAACTCTGACAGTAGTGAATTTAGCCACTGGTGAGAAAGTGTGTTTGAAATCTTTCCCTTCAACTTGATTATATCCTTTAGCAACTAAGTGTGCTTTATACCTTTCAACTGTCCCATCTGGTCTGAACTTGACCTTATAGACCCATTTAGAACCTATTGCCTTGAAACCAGTAGGTAATGTAGTGATTTCCCAAGTCCCATTGTCTTCCAAAGCCTGCAATTCCTTAGACATTGCAGTAATCCAATTTGGATCATCTTTAGCTGGAGCATAAATTGATGTCTCATGTATGCTAAGGACAGAATTAACACTCTTAGAAAGTGTTGGACAGATATAGTCATTCAGACTAGGAGGAGGATGCCCTACCCTTGCTGATTTTCTGAGAAGAACAGGCTCAGAAGGACCAGGTTCAGTTACAACAGTAACTTCAGAAGGACCAGGTCCAGTTGCAGCAGTGGCTGGTGTAGCATCAGGAGATGAAATAGACACAGAAGCATCTAAATTTGCAGGAGAAAAGATGTGCTCTGTGTGTTGGGAATTAGTTTCTCTTGCAGTATCTTCCTCAGTCTCAAAGACATAAGGATCTGCATGATTCTGAAATGGACTGCTCACCACAACAGTCTTTAAGGAAACTTTAAAGGGTAGTTGGTCTTCTTTAAAGATCATATCTCTACTTACAAAAGATTGATGTGTATCCAAATCATACAATTTATAAGCCTTTTGCCTCATATGATAGCCTAAAAAGACACATCTTCTGCCTCTAGGGTCAAATTTATCCTTTTTAGGGAATGAGACATGTGCATAACATAAGCATCCTATCACCCTTAGCTCCTCATAGAAAGATGATTTTCCTGTCAACACTTTAAGAGGTGTCTCCCACTGTAGGATGGCTATAGGAAGTCTGTTAATAACATGAGTGGCAGCTAGGATACAGTCTCCCCATAACTTCTTAGGAAGTCCAGCATGCAACATCATAGCTCTGGCAGTATCTACCAAATGTCTATGCTTCCTTTCAACACGACCATTTTGTTGTGGTACCCCTGAAACACTCTTTTGATGAAGTATTCCTTTATTTTTGAAAAAATGACCACACTTATCTTATACAATTTCAGTGTCATTGTCACTTCTTACAACTTTTACAATACTTCCATATTGGGTGAGAGCATTATTAATAAGACCCTCAAGAACAAAGGCAATATGAACTTTGTCCTTCAGCAAAAAGGTCCATGTTGCCCGTGTATGGTCATCAACTACTGTGAGGAAGTAATGTGCACCAGTAATGGATAAGGTCTTATAGGGTCCCCAAAGATCTACATGGATTAGATCAAAAGGTTTTTCTGCCCTTGAAGTACTCCTATGAAAAGGTAATCTATGCATTTTTGCCATGTAACAAGTATCACAATGATATGTTTGCATATTAGAACAATGTAGATCAGGAATTGTTGCATTTTACTCAAAGAAATATGACCCATTCTTGCATGAAACAAATATATGTCATTATTTGTCTTTGCTATTACACCAGAAGAAATGGAATTCAATCCCACTTTGCCTATAATTGCAGAATCATTATTGCAAACTACATGTTTATTATGAAATGCAGCACTAAGATGCTCATGATCAAGCTTGTATAACCCATCCTTTCTTGGACCAACAACCACTGCCACCCTAGCAGGGTCCTGTATCACACATTGATTCACATCAAAATGAATCAATAAACCAGTAGAAGTCAACAACTTCCCAACAGACAGTAGGTTGTGTTTAAAATCTGGTATGTACATGACATCATATAGTGTGATTTGAGGGTGAATATAAATATTCCCTACACAAGTCACCATTTTACTTGTTCCATCTGGTAAAGCAATCTTAATAGGGGTATTAAGATGCTTAAGAGTACTAAACAGTTGTCTTTGGGCAGTCATATGATCAGTGGCTCCTGAATCTATAATCCAGTCATATTTTTGAGAAATAGAACAGCCAGAGAAAGCATTGGAAGCCAATATAGTACCTGCGAAGTTCACACTGCCAAATTGGTTGCTAGTTGAGAAATCACCAGGATTGTTCTTCATAGACTGTAAGATTTGTTGATATACTGCTGAAACCAATGCAGGATCAGGACTAGAAAAAGTAGAAGGTTGAGCTGCAACATTACTTCTTGACGCAGGCTCCTGAAACCTCTGACTAGTGGGAGAACCATAATCAAATGGCATATCTTCCTCTACTTCAGCAGCATTGGCAAATCCTTTGGTGAAATGACCAGAGTTTGGCTTGCCAGAAGCAGTACCAAAACCAAATCTGGAAGCATTATATTTTACTCGCAACTCAGGGAATAGCATAAAACACTTGTCACGAGTATGTCCATCCTTATTGCAAGCATCACAATGTCTATCATCAACTCTAGGTTTCTTAGCATCCTTCTTATATTTTCCTGAGTAAGATTTAGAAGCATTCATAGCACTAGATTCAGCAGTACTTTGGATAACACTAGAGATAGCCTTTTGACTCTCAGCTTGTTGAACAATGGAGTAAGCCTTGTTCATAGTAGGAAGAGGCTCCATTGAGAGAATATGTGTCCTAAGCACATCATATGCATCATTGACGCCCATAAGAAAGGTAATAACCTTCTCCTTTGATGACGCATCAAAGATTCAAAGATACGCCTGAGAAGATTACATGTACAGCTACTTATAGCATCACATGTACACATAGGATAGCCTTCAATAACTCCAAGATCATCCCAATACTTCTTCAATGTGTATACTCAGCAATTGAAGAATTTTCTTGCATAACATCCTTCAATTCCTTCTTTAACTGATAAAGAAGTGGTCCGTTTGTCTGGCCATACCTCTCAAAGAGTTCTGACCAGAGTAATCGCGTTGATTTGACTGTCATGAATTCTTCTTTAATTCCTTCAGCAATTGAATTAAGAAGCCAGCAGCGCACCATATTATCACTTCGAAACCACCGAGGATATGAAGAAGAAGTTGCAGCAGGCATGGCAGTAGTTCCGTCTAAGAAGCCTTGCTTATTCTTTGTTCAGAGAGCTAAAATCGCAGCTCTACTCCAATTGAGATAATTCTTTCCATTGAAAGTTGTCGTGATTAACATCATTCCAGCAGAATCAGCATTTGATAAGAAGAGTGGATCATCGTACTGACTTGAGGAATTTGAATTAGCATTCTGATTTGATGATTGATTCTGATTTGATGATTGATTTGTCATGATGATTGTGATTGATCAGAAGTAAGCAGCGGAGAAAAACGCTTTAATGAAAGAATTAAAAGAAGAAAGATTCAGGAAATAAGACGTGGACACAGTAGCATACAGAGCAGGTCAAACCTGAGCTCTGATACCATGTGAAAACTTATTAATGGCGAAGGAAGCCATTGAAATGCTTCAAGGAAGCTTTGAACAGAAAAGATATTTTCTGGTTTGGAAGATATTTCTAAGAGAGAAACCAAAAGTAAATAAAATGAATTGTGTATTAGGATTAGTTCAAATGTACAATCAGAAGTCCTTTTATACAATTCATTTAATAATTAACCAAACTTTGACCGAGAAACAAACTTTGACTAAGTTGTTAGAAAGTAGTTATGATTCTTCACTTGGTTGTCGCTTGCTGCTTTGCATCTTCATACCTGTAGTTTAACACACTGAGTAATTAAAATCGGTAAAAGATTCAAGGCCACACCGACTAGTCGACTACAATGGAATTTGGGTAGTTTGATTGTTTGACGCACTGGTATTAGGGTTATGTTCTTTCTGACTTAATATCAGCTTCTTTCAATTTTACAAGGTTGTATACTTGTATTCCGTTAAGTTTTATTTACTTTCAATCAATTATGTTCAATTAATCTTTTTACAAAATTAACATTTAATTCAACTAAATTCACATCACCCCAGTTTCACTCAATTTAGTTTAATTAAACTTTATTTCAATTAATTTAATTCAGCTCGTTTCAACCGAATAGAACATGACCTAGGTACTCTTTCTTGACTGTCAAATAAAATATTGATGAGAATACATGACAAACTAAAACTTAACGAGTTTTGTTCTTTTACGGATTTTTTCATTATTTTTTAATAGTATGTATCAAATGTATGTCATTGCCTAGAAAAGGGAAAAACTCTCAAATTCCCTTCCTCACAAAATTAATCAAAGTCGTCAAATCTCAAAATTATGGATGATAATTCTTGTATTGGTCAAATAATAATTTATATTCTTAATTTTATTAATTATATTATATCAACTTAGGCTTTGTTTAAACAGTTGTCGGCATTGGATGAAGGACAACGGCCGTCACCAACGTTGGGCAGAGGCACGATTCCACCGATTGTTGAGTCGGTGACACGGGTGGTTGAAGAGTAGAGGTAGAGAGGGGTGTCCCTTATTTAAACCATCACGGCATTGGATGGTGGGACGTCCGCCATCGCCAATGTTGCAGTGAGGGACAGTGTGTGGCCTGCCGACAGTGGTGCCGGAGTTGCTATCTGGTGGTGGTGGCATGGTAAAGATGTTAAGGGTTGGCAAAGTACATGAAACACAATTCCACATTACTGCTGCTTGTTTGAGTTTTTCATTATGATTTTTTTCTATTTTGAGGTAAAATGGTAATTTACGTTCATAGAAGGATAAAATCCGTCAATGAATAAGCACCACCCAACTAAAAATACACTCCCTTTGTTCCGATCAATTGTTGTCTTTTTGTCTTGCCACAAAGAGAAAGGAAACGAAAATGAGTGTGAAGGATCATATCAATCATCGCATGCATTTCTAAAATAAAGGATAATAATTAACCAAGACACCTCAAAATAGAATAGAGACACACCTGCGGCGAGGGGATTATACACAGTTGTCGACGGTGGACACCCCGGTTTAAACCAAAAAAAAAAAATAGAATAGAGACAGGGATAGATGGAGTAAAGCTGGCAATATGTACCTTCAGAAATTGTAGGCATTAATTCCTTTTCACAAACAAGAGTTACAAGACAAACATCAAATGCCATTGTAATTTCAAGTAGCAAAAATTAAATGACAAAAACCATTTTTCGTAATCATCCATTCAAATTCTAATTTTTATTTCAAGCACAATGGGAGACTGGAAAATATTTTCCGCAGTGCCGGATTGCAAGCAATACAAAGTAAAGACATCAAGCAATTCTCTTGACTTCTCTTCGACGACCCATCGAAATAGCTCAAATCTCATAAGTAGTTTCTGACATCCAGCGACTTGACGTCTGGCATTTCCTCATCCTTGAATTCCTCCCTGTATAGAGGGGAAATAGTCAGAGACGGGGCTTTTTAGATGGATGAAACATCATTCACAGCACTAATATAATGTAATCAGGTACAATATACTCCATAGAATACTTATGCAAAAAAAACTGTGGTCAGAATATTTTAAGGCAACCTAAAACTGGCTATCTGAAACTTCATCTGAGCCAGAGCAATGAAACTGGAGTGAACAGATCTAGAAATAACTATGCAGGATACTATGAAGTATAGCAGAATTACAGAAGGCGTGTCATGTATCAAAGGAACACAGAAAACATACTTCTTCTTTTGAGCTTCCATGCCATCAACGCACTCATTCTTCAAGCTTATCAGCTCATCTTTTGCGGCTGCAAGGTCCAGTTTTTGCTCATATTTAGGTAAATCTTTTATGCTAATTCCAAGCCTGTTTGATCCAATAGTATTGACCATGAAGAAGAATTAACAAGAATCTTTGGATAATAACTCGAAAAAGAAAGTGTTGATAAGTGATCTTGCAAAAATTAAGAGATAAAATAGTACTGACAACTGATTACTGGCGTCCATATCAAATGCAAAGCACAAACTAGTAAAAGCCATAAAGACATACTCACGAGGCCCGCCCATTCTATATGTTCTTCCCACTGCTTTTCATTCTTCATACAGTCTGTGCTCTTTATTATAGATTACAAAATTTTCCTTCTAGTCGTTGCAACCTTACAAAAATTACCACTACTAAACCTAAGGTAATTCATTAATCCCTCCCACCAGCCCACCCCTCACCCTCATCCTCACAAACCACCTTCCTACCGCCACAGAACAACCACAGCCCATCATACCTCCAACCACCCAAGATACCGATCACCGCCCACCTTACCCCCAACTCAACCCCCTGCCACCAACTGACATATAACTTGACTAACCGACCACCACTACCATGAGCAGTCGGCCACCATACCATCTCTGACCAACTACACCAGATGAGCACATCCATGGACATCCGCGAAGTCGGCGGGAACCTCATTCACTACCTTCTATCGACGACCGTCCTTCAACCACGTTACTACTTGTCCCCACCTCGCTCTCATTTGACCACTCCTTGTCCAGATCTCCCTTCAATCTCCTATTTGCCTAGATCAACAATCATCACTTCGACCACGATACTCGTCCCCGCCGCGCCCTCATTTGACCACTCCTTGGCCAGATATCCCTTCAATCTCCTATTTGCCCAGATCTACAGCCATCAAAAACTAACCTTCTACAACATACTATCAGGCCTTCTATGTACCGTAGCTGATGCTCCAGAGTGGCGTGGCGTAGGTGATCTGGTGTTGGAGAGTGGTAGTGTGGTACTCCGGTAGTTTAGTTGAGCTTGGTGGTGGTGAGCGGTGTTTTGCGGTTAGTAATGTGGGCGACAGTGGAGTTGCGTGCTCATTTGATGGCTTTGGTGGGACAATCAAATCATGTTTTGTTTTATTCATTTCTCAAGTTTATGTTTAGTGATTTTTATATAATATTCCATAGCGTGTGTTTGGATAGCGAAAGTGGAGGGAAAGAGAGGGGGAATGGGGATGGAGGGGAGGGGAGGGAAGGGAAGGGAAGGGAGGGGGAATGGAGAGGTGGTGTTTTCCCTCCAAATCTTTCCTATGGTGGAAGGATTTTGATTAGGCTTGGCGGGGGAAAAATGGATCCCTCCAAATCCCTCCCCCTCCATTTCCATCCTACCCCTTTTGTTATCCAAACAAGAGATTTTGTATCCCTTCCTCCCTCCCCTCCCTTTCCCTCCAAATCCCCTCATCCAAACAAGGCCCAAGAATCGTGCCCATATGAAACCAGAAGAACATTTAGAATGGGAGGGAGTACCAATTAATGCTAATTCCTTAATTCCCACATTGCTTTATATGAAGAAAGAGTTGATTTGCTATATCCTCACTTCCAGTGAATCACATTTGTAAAGGACCAGAAACTCAAAAATGATATGGAAAACTGCTCCAATAATTTTCAATATGCCGACATAACTACTTGTTCTAATATTGTGGACTGTTACGATGTGTTTTGCCGAAGAGATCAAAGACATCACAGAGGGAGGGACGGACGGAGCGAGTCTATTCAGCCTCAACTATCTTATGATAATATAAGAATGAAGGAATTTTGAAATAGGACCTAAAAGAAGCTCAATCCTAACATGTGAATTACACCTAGTAAAAGGTTGCAGATGATGAAGAAAGCACCTTACCTCTTGTTACCCTTATCGTACTCAGCTGTTAAACGAGCCATTCCTTCTTTATCATTTCTCATGAGAGGTTTTTTAATTTCCTTTTCAACTTTTTCCAAGGCTTCAAACATCATTGCCTCTATGCCGCTGTCATCAGGTAGGCCGTTACTGCACAATATTATCAAACAAATAAGAATCACCTACAAGACTACAGCCAGATAATTATATTAGGGCACAACCAGTAACTCTGTCGGGGAAGGTGTTTGATATCATTCTTGACGCAGTTTAGCCAATTTTCATAATGGATCATCTACAACGAATTTGGCATAGTGGTAAGGCAACGTACATCGTCATTCTGCCCCTAACCCCTTATAGAAAATTTTTAGAGGCATTGGTATTATAATGGTTTTGATTAAGGACGTCACGGAAGTTGGTTATTAAACAGATAAGTCGAAACTTCATAAAAGCAAACTCACTTGATCCTGCTCTCCTGCATTTTCAGGAGAAAAGCGCGAACATCGGGAATACCCTGTGCTTGGGTTTCAATTGTACGTTTAGAGGCATTGGTATTATAATGGTTTTGATTAAGGACGTCACGGAAGTTGGTTATTAAACAGATAAGTCGAAACTTCATAAAAGCAAACTCACTTGATCCTGCTCTCCTGCATTTTCAGGAGAAAAGCGCGAACATCGGGAATACCCTGTGCTTGGGTTTCAATTGTACGTTTAATTTTTTGGGACTCACTCATGAGCCCAGCCCTGCATCATAAACGACAAAATATAAGGGAAAAAAAAAACAATCAGTGTTATCTAAGCACTAAAGCCATTATGATTACGAAGAAATAATCATAATGAAGAAAAGCTTAACTAAACTACGATAATCAAAACATTTTTCTATCTTTCAAGTTCGAAACAGAAGGTGATGTTATCTGAAGAGAACAATCGAAGCGAGCACGACATGTCTGATATACTGCTGTCAGCATATCAAAAAACATAATTACTCGGTATAATTTTTTTAAAAAAGGGAAAAAATAAAATAAGAGCCCTTTTCAACCCTTGGATGACTCTCATTGCAAGATGTCCCATTATATTTGAGCAGAGAGTACAAACCTAAGCATAAAAATCAACAAGAAAACTAAATAAGTTGGAAACACTGGAATATGAATTATACACCCTCTAACTTTTTAGAATTACCCCCATCTTTCAAAATGCAAAGGGAATTTTGGAAATAGGGAAGTTTGAAGTATACGTAGGAGTATGTGGTAATCTAAGATAATGTGAGGGGGGGGAGACATACTTCTCTCGTGCCATCTTCATGACATCAGCAAAACGTTGTACAGCAGTAGGGTCATCAGGGTTGATGGTGATCTTCTCCTGACGGAAAACACTAATGGCAGCATCAAACTTCTTCTTGAAGTCCAGAAAAATTCCCTTCAACATCTCTTTTGAGCCATGCCGATGTAATAGAGACAATTAGAAGGTAACACCAAGAAATCATATTAATATGGCATCAATATAAGCAATAGATGCAACGGCTGTACTTTTGTTTCATATCACGGATAATGGCTTATGACACACATGCACATATGCATACGCACGAAATATATAGCAAGCCACTCACCATCTCCCTTGAGACCTTTGGGAGCAGGGGGAGCAGGGGGAGCAGGAGGAGCAGGAGGAGCAGGGGAAGCAGCAGCTTTGGCAAAATAGCGAACAGCAATCACACGGTCCTTCGGCAATACAATCTGAGCATTGCATAGCTGCAACCACCAATAGATAATTCATAAGCAGAACAAACATAAGGTTCTACTAGCAGTATTTCACGCAATATGAGAAGACTCAGCAAACAACACTAGTACTTAAACTCACACGAAAATAATCCTATTTGAATCTTCCTATCAACCAGCCAAATTTAATTTCATGCCAGAAAGCAGATAAATTAGCATCTCAAACATTAACATTTCAACAAAATTAGTTCTATCTACTACGGCATTAATCACATTTTGCGACATTGACGACTTAAGATGAATGCTGGCAAACCACTCTAGCAAACTAATAACAACCTATTGAGTTAGTTATAACTGATTCTATACAGCAGAAAGAGAAAGTTGACTCTGCATCGTTTCACACATTTGCAGACCCACTAGCGACTCCCCGGCCATATACAACCTAATGTCGCAGTTGTGGTAACATGAAAGACCATTACATTGTTGTGTTATGGCCGAAATGTAGAAACCGTCTTGTAGCTGAGTAGCAACAACTCAAAGTATAATTTCTTGAATCACAAAATACGACAAAACCTCGCGAAAATGTAAATTCAAGGTTCGCTAAATCACGAATCTTGATACAATAACTGAATTTCTAAAGTAATAAATCTATCAATAACAAGCTAATTACAAGCACAAGGGATGTTAACAGATCAAAACTACATCACATTGCTCGAGATGCTTTTCATAAAACAAAAATCGCATTGTGATTCCTAAAATTGTGAAACGAAAATAGGAGCAAATGAATAATAGATCGAGAGAAAAAGTAGATCAAATGGTGCGTATAGATGGAGAGATACCTGTTTGGAATTGGAGAGAAATCGAGAAGCAAACGCCATGATGAAATGGAAGTTTGGAAACTGAAATCAGATTACTAGGGTTCCAACAAAATCCAATTTCTGATGAGAGGGAGGGGGTGAAAATGTGTGAGCCGACCAACCGAGCAAATAATGACCGCTTTTATATTTGGATTTTGACCCTTCGTATTTGAGCGAATCACTAATCGATTTATACCCATGAATGGGTTATTCGGTTTGAGTTCTTTTTTGTGGACAATTGGCAAGATATAGATGTTATACTCCGTATAATAGAGTAATACTTCCTCCATTTATGAGTGTTCTTCTCATTCCATTTTGCATTTGGATTAAGGCAAACTAATAAAGAAACGATAAAGTAATGAAAGAAAGGTAATAAGTGGGGTTAGTAATGAAAAGAGGGTATTTTTTGTAATAAAAAAATGATAAAGTTGTAATTTGGTTGTCTAAAATAGGAAAGAAAAGAAATGGGAAAAAAATAGTAAGGGAAATGGGAAGAAAATAGGAAAATGGAGGAAGTAGTTTTTTGTGCTAGTTTGTGAGTCATACTATTAGATTTGGGACGTGTTTTTTCAGATACGTATTTTACTTTTTCACATGCGATTTTTACCACACTGTTTTTGTCATTTATTTTATGGTCAACCAACTACTCTGTTCACTCCGATAAACACAAGTGATTATGGTCAACCAACTACTCTGTTCACCACCCCTCCATCATCGTAGGGCTGAGCATAGGTCCAGAATCGGACCGGACCGAACCCGAAACCGAATTCTACTAAATTGGGGACCGAAGACCGGACCTATAAGGAACCGGTCCTAGACCGGACCGGACCGGTAATAACCGGACCCACCCAAGACCGGACCATTTGGACCGATATCCCATTTGATCAAATTTTCTTATTTAACTAACAATAAAAGTCTTGAATAAAAACGCATACTCTAATTTGTACTATTTTCCACATCACGCAGAAGAACGCATAAGTAATAACTAGCCAAAATAACACATTAAACAACTTTAGAATTCAGAAGTCAAGAGTTCAATAATCACAATTTTGACTCAATTCGGTCCTATCGGTCTCGACCGAAAAATTTCGGTTTTGGACCGGACCGGACCGAAACCCGAACAACATAAATTGTTGGACCTAGGACCGGACCGAAACTCAACCGGTCCGGGTTCGGTCTGGACCGAACGGTCCGCTTCTGTCCATTTTTCCGATCTGGTCCGAGTTTTGCTCACCCCTAATCACCAGCTTCGTTCTTTATTCACTCCGATAAACAATCCAGCAACAACACACGGAAACACGCCGAACACAATAAACAATCAAACACCAACGGACGTCGATAATCCGGTGGATGTCGATAACCCAAAGACGTATACGATTTCAGTAAAAAAATTAAAACTTAATAATTTCAATAAAAGGTATTAATAATAGTTAATAAACAATATTATTTTAATAGTTGGAGAATTGTAATCCATTGTTTAAGTTTTTAGAGTATTTGATTCAATTTTAGGGTGTATATATATATATATATATATATATATATATATATATATATATATATATATATATATATATATATATATATATATATATATATATATATAGAGAGAGAGAGAGAGAGAGAGAGAGAGAGTTGGGATCACATGAGTCCACCCTAAATATTTGAGTCCATGAGTCTAACAATGATATCACAAGTTATATAAAACTGTATCACGTTTTTTCAATATCAAATTTTTTTCCTTTTTTTGTTTTTTCTTTTTTCAATATTACTTTTTTTTTCCTTTTTTTTTGCCTTTTCTTTTAAAATGACATTTTCTTTATTAAAAAATTCTCTTTTTCAGTATGCATTTTTTTAAACAAACACGTTTTTTTAATAAGGCGTTTTTTCTCGAATTTTTTTCATTACAATATCATAAGTTACTCAATACAATATCACTGATTTTTCAAAATAATATCACAAAAAAAAAATCAAGAAAAAAATATTTCGGAAAAAAATTTCGAGAGAAAAAATTGAAAAAAATATTTTCGGGAAAAAAAGTTGTTGAAAAGATTTTGTGATATTGTTTAATATAGTGCGTGATATTGTTTAGCGAAAGACGTTTTTTCTCGAAAAATTTTTCGATTTTTTTTCATTGCAATATCACAAGTCACTCAATACAATATCACCGGTTCTTCAAAACAATATCACAAAAAAAAAATTCGAGAAAAAAATATTTCGGAAAAAAAAATTCGAGAGAAAAAATTGAAAAAAAAAAATTTGAAATTATTTCCGAGAAAAAAAGTTCTTGAAAAATTTTTGTGATATTGTTTAATATAGTGCGTGATGAGTATTGTTTAACAAAAGGCGTTTTTTCTCGAAATTTTTTTTCGATTTTTTTTCATTACAATATCACAAGTTACTCAATACAATATCACCGGTTCTTCAAAATAATATCACAAAAAAAAATTCTATAAAAAAATTGAGAAAAAAATTGGAAAAAAAAAAATTTTGAAAAAAAAAATTTCGGGAAAAAAAATTTTGGAAAAAATTTCGTGATATTGTTTTATATAGTGCGTGATATTGTTTCATGTGATATTGTATTGAAAAGATTGTGATATTGTACACTTTGTAGTGTAAAAAAAAGTGATATTTTTTAATACAATTTGTGATACTCTAAATGGACTCATGGACTCAAATATTTAGGTGGACTCACCGGATCCCGCCTCTATATATATATATATATATATATATATATATATATATATATATATATATATATATATATATATATATATATATATATATATATATATATATATATATATATATATATATATATATATATATATATATATATATATATATATGGGATCACCTGAGTCCACACTAAATATTTGAGTCCATGAGTCTAACAATGGTATTACAAATTATATAAAAAAGTATCACCTTTTTTTCAATATCAAATTTTTTTCCTTTTTTTGTTTTTTCTTTTTCAATATTACTTTTCCTTTCTTTTTTTCTTTTTTAGCCTTTTCTTTTAAAATGAAATTTTCTTTATTAAAAAAATTCTCTTTTTCAATATGCACTTTTTTAAAAACAAACACGTTTTATTTTATTAAAAAGGCGTTTTTTCTCGATTTTTTTGTTATTACAATATCACAAGTTACTCAATACAATATCACCGCTTCTTCAAAATAATATCACAAACAAAAAATTCGAGAAAAAATATTTCGGAAAAAAAGTTCGAGAGAAAAATTTGAAAAAAATATTGCCGGGAAAAAAAGTTTTTGAAAAAATTTCGTGATATTGTTTAATATAGTGCGTGATATTGTTTAACAAAAGGCGTTTTTTCTCAAAAAAAATTTTCGATTTTTTTTTCATTACAATAACACAAGTTACTCAATACAATATCACCGGTTATTCAAAATAATATCAGAAAAAAAAAATTATGAAAAAAAGATCGAAAAAAAAATATATTTCGGAAAAAAATTGAAACCAAAAATTTTGAAAAAAAAAATTTCTTGGAAAAAAGTGAACGATTTTTTAAAATGGCGCTCAAAAACAAAGTAATTGTCGTTTTGGGTTGTATTCGAAAGTAATTGTCAAAATGGTGTCCACGTAGGCTCGAGTTTTTCCGAGGCTTAAACACGCCACTACAAATGGCGTGTGTATAATGCACATTTGAGACAGGGACTTCAAAAATATTGACACCCAAACACGTCATTACGAACGGCGGGTTTTAACCTTAAAACACGCCATTACATATGGCGTGTTTACACAAAAGATTTTTGCAACTGCCCAAGTGAGGAAGTTTGGAAAAATACATAGGGGAAACACGCCATATAGTATGGCGTGTTATGGCAGTGTAACTTTTTTTTACAAAAGCATGAAGCTCTTCCATTGGCGCCATCATCATCACTAGACCACCCTTTTATTTCGAAACTTCACAACCTTCTTCCCTCGCCCTCGTAAACCCATCCACTTCATCCACAAAGCAGCCTCTTCCTCCGATCCAGACCTGGAACCACAACCCGACCCCAAACAACCCAAGGAGGACCCTCAAAATCGCTGTTTACTAACGATTTCGGTTTCGCGGAACTGTCGACTTGAAAACTGAACAGGCTAATCATCACGTAGTGTTGTGCTAATGTAAGTTGAAAGCATATCTGGGAATTTTGTACATCATCATTGTGCTTCTTGCTAATAGAGTGAATCCTTATTTCACTTGCTAATGGTTAAACGCTAAAAAATATATCAGGGAATTTTGTACATCATCATTGTGCTTCCTGTACCATGCTGCATTTGCTGTTACAGGAAGATGATATACTAGCGAATGCTGCAAATATATGGTGTACACTCAGAATACTGAAACAACATAAACTTAATCCCAAATTGTTTTTGGATCGGTACTACACAAATCTTCGCTTGACATCGCCAATGATAGATAAAGTAGGAGAACAAAAAAGATTATTTGAACAAACATAAAAAAATACTGAAGGGGAAAACTCAGGCCGGTGGAAAATTGTTAACTTACGTGTTTTCTTCAACCGTGAACTTGAAAATGCAAATGTAGTTGCTTTATTTAACCGTGTCTCCAGGAGGCATTAAGTCAATAAAAATAAGAACAAGCTGAATATAAAATGCCATTTAACATTACCCCGGTGCTTCAAGGGCCCCAGCAAATTGTAGGGTAGGGAGTGTACACAACCGTACCCTTGTATTAGCAAGACAAAGAGGTTGTTTTCGAATGGCCTTTAGAAGAAAATTGCGTTTATTGATTGACTGAGACTTCACATTAAAAATAAGTGCAACCTATTTAGTGGACCGAAAAGGCGAAAATATGTCAATATACACAGTATAATGGTAAAAGAAGCAGCATCAGAAACTACAAAATCAAAACAGGTTGAAGAGTTCAAGAGCCATCAGATATCATTGTGATTTTATAAACATTGATACAACTCAGGCAGCAAACGATTGAGCGAGAGTTTGCAGGGATTTCTAATGTTCTATATTTTTCATTCAATGTTCGTCCAATTTTTCCTCGGATGAAGATGAAGTTATCAGGAATTACCAAAACCGAGTTTGAAGACATCCCCGAAATCTACTTGCTTTTTCCTTTGCTTTTGACCTTTTCGCTTCACCAAAATAATCCAAACAAAATTTCACAGCACTGCATAACACAAAATTTTGCACCATTAACAATTTGTATGTCGATAAAAGCAATACAAAAAATATGATTCACTCCATTAGCAAGAAGCACAATGATGTACAAAATTCCCAGATATGCTTTCAACTTACATTAGCACAACACTACGTGATGATTAGCCTGTTCAGTTTTCAAGTCGACAGTTCCGCGAAACCGAAATCGTTAGTAAACATCGATTTTGAGGGTCCTCCTTGGGTTGTTTGGGGTCGGGTTGTGGTTCCGGGTCTGGATCGGAGGAAGAGGATGCTTTGGGGATGAAGTGGATGGGTTTATGAGGGCGAGGGAAGAAGGTTGTGAAGTTTCGAAAAGGGTGGTCTAGTGATGATGATGGCGCCAATGGAAGAGCTTCATGCTTTTGTAAAAAAAAGTTACACTGCCATAACACGCCATTTAGTATGGCGTGTTTCCCTCTGTATTTTTCCAAACTTCCTCACTTGGGCAGTTGCAAAAATCTTTTGTGTAAACACGCCATACGTAATGGCGTGTTTTAAGGTTAAAATCCGCCGTTCGTAATGGCGTGTTTGGGTGTGAATATTTTTGAAGTCCCTGTCTCAAATGTGCATTTATAGACACGCCATTTGTAGTGGCGTGTTTAAGCCTCGGAAAACCTGAGCCTACGTGGACACCATTTTGACAATTACTTTCGAATACAACCCAAAACGACAATTACTTTGTTTTTGAGCGCCATTTTAAAAAATCGTTCGAAAAAAGTTTGGGAAAAAATTTCGTGATACTGTTTTATATAGTGCGTGATATTGTTTCGTGTGATATTGTATTGAAAAGGTTGTGATATTGTAAACTTTGTATTGTAAAAACACGTGATATTTTTTAATACAACTTGTGATACTCTAAATGGACTCATGGACTCAAATATTTAGGTGGACTCACCGGATCCCGCCTCTCTCTCTCTCTCTCTCTCAGAGAGAGAGAGAGAGAGAGTTGGGATCACATGAGTCCACCCTAAATATTTGAGTCCATGAGTCTAACAATGATATCACAAGTTATATAAAAAAGTATCACGTTTTTCCAATATCAAATTTTTTGCCTTTTTTGTTTTTTCTTTTTCAATATTACTTTTATATATATATATATTAATTATATATATATATATATATATATATATATATATATATATATATATATATATATATATATATATATATATATATATATATATATATATATATATATATATATATATATATATATATATATATATATATATAGAGAGAGAGAGAGAGAGAGAGAGAGAGAGAGAGAGAGAGAGTTGGGATCACATGAGTCCACCCTAAATATTTGAGTCTATGAGTCTAACAATGATATCACAAGTTATATAAAAAAGTATCACGTTTTTCCAATATCAAATTTTTTGCCTTTTTTGTTTTTTCTTTTTCAATATTACTTTTTTTTTACCTTTTTTTTGCCTTTTATTTTAAAATGACATTTTTTTTATTAAAAAAATTCTCTTTTTCAATATGCACTTTTTTTTAAAACAAACACGTTTTTTTTTTTTTTATAGAAAGGCGTTTTTTCTCGAATTTTTTTTTTTTCATTACAATATCACAAGTTACTTAATACAATTTCACTGGTTCTTCAAAATAATATCACAAAAAAAATATTTCGGAAAAAAAATTGAAAAAAAAAAAATTTCTGGGAAAAAAATTTCGTGATATTGTTTAATATAGTGCGTGATATTGTTTAACAAAATGCATTTTTTCTCGAAATTTTTTTTTCATTTTTTTTCACTACAATATCACAAGTTACTCAATACAATATCACATGTTCTTCAAAATAATATCACCAAAAAAAAAATTTGAAAAAAAAAATCGAGAAAAAAAATAATTTCGAGAAAAAAAATTGAAAAAAAAAAATTTTGAAAAAAAAATTTCGGGAAAAAAAGTTCTGGAAAAAATTTCGTGATATTGTTTTATATAGTGCGTGATATTGTTTCCTGTGATATTGTATTGAAAAGGTTGTGATATTGTAGACTTTCTAGTGTTAAAAAAACGTGATATTTTTTAATATAACTAGTGATACTTTAGGTGGACCCATGGACTCAAAAACTTAGGTGGACTCACCGGATCCTGCCTCTATATATATATATATTATATATATATATATATATATATATATAGAGAGAGAGAGAGAGAGGGGCAAGATCCGGTGAGAACGGTTATTCGGTGCATACGGTGAGAACGAATCCTATCCCTTGAGTTGAAGTAAAATAAAAGGCCGAGATCTCTCCCAAGTTATATAAGTCACCCATCCTAATTCTGAAAGAAAAGCTCGCACCCGCACTTAGGTACGAGGATGTCCGAACTCCGATATCTATTTCCAATGGTGTCCTTCACTTTTACCGTCAAAATTCGTTGGAATTAACTCAAGTTGAAGCTGACGCGCGAAATCCGAAAGCATGCATTACCACCGCCACCAACAACAACACTAACGATCCGACGATTGTTTCAAGAAGACAGAAGTACGATGATGTGCGTACACCAGTTTCGCTGTCGAATGGAGTATTCACGTTTTATAGAAGTAGCTCGTCGGAAGTTGCTGATCAAATTCAACCACACCTCTCCAAGATCAAGACTTGATGTAACAAAATGTTACCTAAATTTGATTACGTACTAGAAGTTGGTATTGCGGGGTTAAATTTGGATTGTTTTTTATTTGAATCATAAAAAATGCTACATAGTTTTTATCTAATTCATATCCGTCAAAAAATATAACTAGGTTTATGTAAAAGAGTAAAAAATGTATCTACCCGTTAAAAAATACTCTATATATCTAGGTTTTAAGTAAAAAAGTATCTACCCCGTCAAAAATGTAACTTGGTTTATGTTAAAAGAATTTTAAAAAATGTATTACTCCGTCAAAAAGTGTATCTAGGTTTAAGTAAAAAAAATGTATCTACTCCGTCAAAAAATGTATCTAGGTTTATGTAAAAAAGTAAAAAAAAAATGTATCTGCTCCGTCAAAAAATGTATTTAGGTTTAAGTAAAAAATTTATCTACTCCTTCGAAAAATGTATCTAAGTTTATGTATGTAAAAAAGTTAAAAAATGTATCTACTCTGTCAAAAAATGTATCTAGGTTTATGAAAAAAAATTAAAAAAAATGTATTTACTCCGTAAAAATCTAAGTTTATGTAAAAAAGTAAAAAAAATATATCTACTCCGTCAAAAAAATGTATCTAGGTTTATGTTAAAAAAATGTATCTACTCCGTCAAAAAATGTAACTAAGTTTATGTACAAAAGTAAAAAAAATGTATCTACTCCGTCAAAAAATGTATCTAGGTTTATATTAAAAAGTAAAAAAATATATATACTCCGTAAAAAATGTATCTAGGTTTAAATAAAAAAAAATGTATCTACTCCGTCAAAAAATGTATCTAGGTTTATGTAAAAAAGTAAAAAGAAAATGAATCTACTCCTTCAAAAAATGTATCTAGGTTTATATAAAAAAAGTAAAAAAAAAATGTATCTACTCCGTCAAAAAATGTATCTAGGTTTACGTAAAAAAGTAAAAAAAAATGTATCTACTCCTTCAAAAAATGTATCTAGGTTTATGTAAAAAATGTAAAAAAAAAAATGTATTTAACCCTTCAAAAAATGTATCTAGGTTTATGTAAAAAAAGTAAAAAAAAATGTATCTACTCCGTCGAAAAATGTATCTAGGTTTACGTAAAAAAGTAAAAAAAAAATGTATTTACTCCGTCAAAAAAATGTATATAGGTTTACGTAAAAAGGTAAAAAAAAAAATTTACTCCGTAAACAAATGTATCTAAGTTTGTGTAAAAAGGTAAAAAAAAAAGTATCTACTCCGTCAAAAAATGTATCTAGAATGTGGGTTGTGGGTATTTCTTAACTGTTGATTGTGTTTTAATCCAATGGTTGTAGGTCGTTCTCACCGTATGCACCGAATAACCGTTCTTACCCGATCCTATATATATATAGAGGCAAGATCCGGTGAGAACGATCATTCGGTGCATACGGTGAGAACGAATATGTACCATTGGATTAAAACCAATATAATGGTCTTTATTAAATCAAAATATACCCCCATCAATCAGACTCAACATATTTCCATCACCCGTCCTATTTAGTCTCCGCCACACTCACTGCCGCTGACCCCACCACCGCCCTCATTACCGGTGACCTTGCCACTCTCGGCATTAGTTCCCCTCACTAGCTGTTGCATTTCATTATACCATTTTATTTGCAACCTCTTTCGCTTTTTCATCCTCACTTTGGTCATCGTTGTTTCGAGAAATCCGGCGCTAATGCTTGAAGAAGAAGCCAATTAAGTTGGTGACAAATTAGATTCTGGTAAGTTCTTTCTTGAAAAGACTTATCCATTGTAGTGGAGAAAGACCAGGTGAACACGATTTATGAATCTGATAGCTGTATATCGGGCCTTTTACTGGTGTATTAGGAAACTTGCTTTTTTTCATCTTGCAGTAGTAAGTTATCCTCCCTTCATCGGTACATCACCATACCCACTTGTCATTCGTATTCATTCTCACTGCTACTCTCTTCTTTGCTGAACATCACGCACATGTTATACGTCAAATTCAATAATTCAATGACACCTCAATTTATCAAAATCAATCAAATTCTGATAAACAAGAGCAATGATTACTAGGTATGTAAAGCTTAGATTTATTCTAATTCTTGAGAAAATGATGTACTGGAACTGCAAAACTTTTTAATTGTCTATTCCTCAACCAATTAATCAATTAAAATGCAAGAGCAATAAATTTTAAGAGTAAATTAATTATAACTCACTTTTAAAATTCAATTTTCTAAAATAACTCCCTTATATAATTTTTTCTAAAATTACTCCCTTAACATATATTTTTATCAAAAATTGCTTCAAAACTCTAATTCAAGTGACTTATTTTACAAGTTTTTGAATTGATTTTGTTTGTAACATAGCCAATTTATACTTTCAAAGGTATAACAATGGAGAATGAGTTAAAAAACATACGAAATAAGTAACCTAAATTAGATTTTTGAAGCAATTTTTAATAAAAGTGTATTTTAAGGGAGTAATTTTAGAAAAACATTATATAAGGGAGTAATTTTA
This sequence comes from Silene conica, assembly GCA_029255685.2. Classification (NCBI taxonomy): domain Eukaryota; kingdom Viridiplantae; phylum Streptophyta; class Magnoliopsida; order Caryophyllales; family Caryophyllaceae; genus Silene; species Silene conica. The sequence continues at coordinate 29,483,734 of CM055317.2, read as the reverse complement.
GAAAACGCTATTTTAAAAGGGAGTTATTTTTAATTTACTCAAATTTTAATGTACCTGTTAACTAATTTTGTGTATCCATGATAGATACATTAAACTAGTGGCTAGATACATTAAACTAGTGGGTAGATGCACAACTAGTTCGATCGGAAAGTAGTAGCTCTTATAGGGAGGAGGAGTCGCTGGTGGTATGTCATCATTGTTGGAACTCGTCAGCGACGGCGGCTCGTAAGAGTGAGGGTACGGAAATGATAAAGACGAAAGTTGGAGTAGAATTAATAGCGCGGTGATCATCGGAGTTACGTTAACATTTATAATTGAACCAGAGAAATTTAGGTGGAATGAACTTGGTTTTTTATGAGTGGAATTTCTGAAGAAATCAAATTTGGAAAAACAAAAAGTAGCAGGCATAAACAAATCAATGGAGAGAGAAAATGGTGAATTAGCAAAATGTCATTTATACGCAAAAGTCGGATTATGATTGGGATTGGGTGAGAACGATTATACGGTGCATACGGTGAGAACGACCTACAACCATTGGATTAAAACACAATCAACAGTTAAGAAATACCCACAACCCACATTCTAGATACATTTTTTGACGGAGTAGATAATTTTTTTTTTACCTTTTTACACAAACTTAGATACATAAATATTTTTTTTTTTACCTTTTTACGTAAACCTATATACATTTTTTGACGGAGTAGATACATTTTATTTTTACTTTTTTACGTAAACCTAGATACATTTTTTGACGGAATAGATACATTTTTTTTTTTACTTTTTTACGTAAACCTAGATACATTTTTTGAGTGAGTAGATACATTTTTTTTTACTTTTTTTACATAAACCTAGATACATTTTTTGAAGTAGTAGATACATTTTTTTTTACTTTTTTACGTAAACCTAGATACATTTTTTGACGAAGTAGATACATTTTTTTTACTTTTTTTACATAAACCTAGATACATTTTGTGAATGAGTAGATACATTTTTTTTACTTTTTTTTACATAAACCTAGATACATTTTTTTGAAAGAGTAGATACATTTTTTTTTACTTTTTTACGTAAACCTAGATACATTTTTTGACGAAGTAGATACATTTTTTTTTTTACTTTTTTACGTAAACCTAGATACATTTTTTTTACTTTTTTACATAAACCTTGATACATTTTTTGACGGAGTAGATACATTTTTTTTTACTTAAACCTAGATACATTTTTTTCCTTTTTTAATATAAACTTAGATACATTTTTTGAAGGAGTAGATACATTTTTTTTTTACTTTTTTACATAAATCTAGTTACATTTTTTGACAGAGTAGATACATTTTTTTACTTAAAACCTAGATACATTTTTTGACGGGTAGATACAATTTTTTTACTTTTTTACATAAAGCTAGATACATTTTTTGACGGAGTAGATACATTTTTACTTAAACCTAAATACATTTTTTGACGGGTTAGATACATTTTTTTAAAACTTTTTTACATAAACCTAGATACATTTTTTGACGGAGTAGATACTTTTTTTTTACTTAAACCTAGATACATTTTTTGACGGAGTAGATACATTTTACGTAAATACATTTTTTGACGGAGTAGATACATTTTTTAACGGAATAGATACATATTTTGACGGAGTAGATACATTTTTTTTACCTTTTTCAAATCTTAGGTACATTTTTTCTCTGAATATAATACAAAAAAGGAAAAAAATGATTACCTAGATACACGATCTATATACACAAATATAACAGGAGTAATGATATAGAAAAGTCAACCCCAAATCAAATAAAAATCCTAAATTTACAAACTCTCATCACCACCATTATGACCTTCGACAATAACGCTTGATTCCTTATTAATCAACTCCGACGAGCCATTACTGATACGACTATCATCATCACAACTCGAACGACCAAATCAAGCTCGAATTCAGTGCACCTAGCGTACGCAATATAATATGATTGATAGAAATATGACGGCGATACGGTGCTCTGGCGGTTTGGGAGGGCGTCGAGAGGGAGATAGGCGAGGGAGGTGACATTATCGACTCAGGTGACTGGCGCCATGGTCAAGGCGGTCATGAGAGGCTACGACGTCGGGGGTAATTATGGCGATGGTACGTGGTTGTACCGATCATCGTCGATTAAACGACAATTGTTGTTCCGTGATAAGTGAAGAAGGAGACGACAATAAAGGTGTTAGCATGGGGTTGTAATGGTTAATACATACGGGTGAACTAAAATGACAATGGCAATTAAATTGATTTGTTTCCTTAATTAAAAATGGGGTTTGGGTTTTCATTAAAACGAAAGAAGCAGGGAGAGTTTATGGGTTTGTTGGGTTTTTACGTTAGCCGTACATTCAGTTTAATCTAAGGGATGAGAGTTGTTCTCACCGTATGCACCGAATGATCGTTCTCACCGGATCTTACCTCTATATTTTTATATATATATATATATATATATATATATATATATATATATATATATATATATTATATATATATATCAAAATTTGATACGGAAAAACTAGCGGTCGTTATTACACTAATTATCTCGCCAAACAAATTATAAAACCTAAACTAGACTCGACTAAACTCGAAATAAAAGTAGTAAAGTGCAAGTTAAGGGTCGAACCCAAGAGAAGGGAAATAACTAAAAACTTGCTTACACGCGACTAAACAAAGATTAGATGAAAACTTAGTGATGATTAGAGACTAATGACAAACAACTTATCAACCAACAAACATTATATACACAAGTGAACAATAAAAAGGGTGACATAAATAAGGGAGTAATGATTTGGGACAATTGGAAAGAGTAGTAAATGAGCAAATAAATGAGAAAAGATTGAGCTAGGCAATAACACAAACAACTAATGTGCAATAATCAATAAGAGAGAAAAACTTGGTGTAACCGTCACAAAGTCACCCGACAAAGACTTGCTCGACTCTAACAACCCCTTAAACTATCCATCCCTAACCAACATCTAATGAAAACGAACCACACAACTAAACCGTGTATGTAATTCCGTTAATTTCAAAAGATGTGATGTAGAAACTAAACTTACTAATCATTAAACCATGAAAGCAAGGAAAGTTATGTAATTTCCTACTCATAAATATGTCTCATCTAAGCCAACTCAACATACACACAAGCTTGCTTCAAATAATATCAAGTAAACTAAATCGATTACTTAACATATGCGAAAACTAAGCAACTAAGATGCAAGGGTGATCAATCCACACAAATAATTACTTAGAATGTAAAAGATAAACTAAGGAAACAACATTAGATAAAAAGAAAGGGTTATTTGAGTCTTACAAAGTCAAAGTCGGAAACTTTGATCGGAATCACACCAAGAGTAAAGGAGATTAGCTCCTCATTTGCATAATTACAAGCTTGAAAATAAGGAAAGATTACAACTTAATTAGAGAGTAAATGTTCTTGTTCTAGAGATAAGATGCCATATGTTATATAGGCACGAGAATCTAGGTTTTTTTCATCTCCAAAATAAAGCCCAAAACGCGTAACAGAGCTGAAAGTTCCAGAGCAAAGCGCAGGCTGCGTCTATCGGCGCAGGATGCGTCATTTAGCGCAGGCTGCGGTTTAGTCTGATAGCAGCATCTTCGAAAGGCCATATCTCTCTCGTTTCTTATCCAAATGAGGCGTGTAACCTATCGTTGGAAAGCTAAGATCACAAGCTTTCACCTCCACTTGGCCTTGCATCAATAGGAGCTCTAGAACTCGATATATAGTCGTTTGAAGTTGACCCTTGTGAAACCGAGTTTTCAATTCTTCATTTTGGCTCTTGTTTGTGTATGCCAAGGCTTCAATTCTTCCTTTTTGCTTGCTTCTCTTTACTTTGCACTTATTCCCTTGGTTAAGCTTTGCCTCTCCTTCTCCTCCTTGGTATAGAAAAGATGAAAACCGAGTTCCCAACAAAAGATACAACAAAAACTCGAAATTACAATCAAAAGTGCAAACCGGCGTATTACATGAAAGTCTCGCTATAACCCGGTATCAAGCATGTTTATTGTGATAAAATTAAACTATTGACCCGTCACAATTATATATATATATATATATATATATATATATATATATATATATATATATATATATATATATATATATATATATATATATAATTGGGATCCTATGAGAACCACCAATAATGAGAACCGTGAGAACTCTACCTTACGGACTTTTTAAAAAAAAATTAATGACATATTTGGATTCGGCATGGAATTTTAAGGCTAGAGAACATATTTCTTGGTCTAGAAAATATATACTAGTGACGGAAATCAAGGTGAGATACGTTTTATTAATTTTCATGCACCTACTACCGATTTTTACGCATCTATCATTTTTCATGCACCTAGAACTCATTTTAATGCACGTACAGCCTCTTATTTCATGCACCTAGTAATCATTTTCATGCATGTAAAAAATTTCATGCACGTAGTGGTTGTTTTCGTGCATTTATAGCCGTTTTAGTACGCCTAATTGTATTTTCGTACACTAAGTATATATTTTGTTAATTAAATCAAAATTTTTTATTTATTGATACTAAAGTGTGTATTTGAATAAGTTAAACTAATGGTAAATGATCCAACGAAACATTTGAAGCGAGATATGGTGGAGATTTAGTGAGGGTTCTCATGGTTCTCATTAAAAGGGTGGTTCTCACCGGATCTCGACCCTATATATATAGACTTGAGATCCGGTGAGAACCACCTTACAATGAGAACTTTGTGAGAACTCCACCTTACAGACTTTTTTAAAAAAAATTAATAACGTAATTGGATTCGGCATGACATTTTATAGCTGGAGAACATATTTCTTGGTCTAGAAAATAAATACTAGTGACGGAAATCAAGGTGAGATATGTTTTATTTATTTGCATGCACCTACTATCTATGTTTTCGTATCTATCATTTTTCCGCCACTAGTATTTATTTTCTAGACCAAGAAATATGTTCTCTGGCCAAAAAATTCCATGCCGAATCCAATTATGTCATTAATTTTAAAAAAAAAACTCTGTAAGGAAGAGTTCTCACCGGTTTTCATTGTAAGGTGGTTCTCACCGGATCTCAACCTATATATATATATATATATATATATGTAGAGGCGGGATCCGGTGAGTCCACCTAAATATTTGAGTTCATGAGTCCATTTAGAGTATCACAAGTTGTATTAAATCATATCACGTTTTTCTTACACTACAAAATCTACAATGTCACAACCTTTTCCATATAATATCACAGCAAACAATATCACGCACTATATAAAACAATATCACGAAATTTTTTTCCAAAACGTTTTTTACCGAATTTTTTTTTCGACATTTTTTTTTCAAATTTTTTTTTTTCAATTTTTTTTCTCGATTTTTTTTTTCAGAATTTTTTTTTGTGATATTATTTCGAAGAACCGGTGATATTGTATTGAGTAACTTGTGATATTGTAGTGAAAAAATATTGAAATTTTTTTTCGAGAAATAAACGCCTTTTGGTAAACAATATCACGCACTATATTAAACAATATCACGAAATTTTTTCAAGAACTTTTTTTCCCGCAAATATTTTTTTCGAATTTTTTTTTTACAATTTTTTCTCTCGAACTTTTTTTTCCGAAATATTTTTTTCTCGAATTTTTTTTTTTGTGATATTATTTTGAAGAACTGGTGATATTGTATTGAGTAACTTGTGATATTGTAATGAAAAAAAATCGAAAAAAATTTCGAGAAAAAACGCCTTTTGTTAAACAATATCACGCACTATATTAAACAATATCACGAAATTTTTTCAAGAACTTTTTTTCCCGAAAATATTTTTTCCAAATTATTTTTTCTCTCGAAATTTTTTTTCTCGAATTTTTTTTTGTGATATTATTTTGAAGAACCGGTGATATTGTATTGAGTTACTTGTGATATTGTAATAAAAAAAAATCGAGAAAAAACGCCTTTTTATTAAAAAAAAACTTGTTTGTTTTAAAAAAAAGTGCATACTGAAAAAGGGATTTTTTTTAATAAACAAAATGTCATTTTAAAAGAAAAGGCAAAAAAGAAAAAAAGTAATATTGAAAAAAGGAAAAGGAAAAGGAAAAAAAGGAAAAAAATTTGATATTGAAAACACGTGATACTTTTTTATATAACTTGTGATATCATTGTTAGACTCATGGACTCAAATATTTAGGTGGACTCATGTGATCCCAACTCTATATATGTATATATATATATATATATATATATATATATATATATATATATATATATATATATATATATATATATATATATATATAGAAACTGAATCACGTGAGGCACCCTCCTTAGGATGAGGCAGCTGGACCTATTAGAAGCCGTTAGATCTGAATATTAGAAAGCACCAGATAATGCCACGTGCAATTATCTTTATTACATAATTTTTGCCTGCTTATTCACCTGTCTTCATTTCTCTCTCTTTTTCTTCAACTCATCTCCATCTCCATCTCCTCAACCCAACCTCCGTCTTCGCCATTATCTCTAAGCTTTTCCACTGTCATTATCCCTGCATTTTCTGATCACCATTGTCACTGAGCTTCCCGACTGCCATTATCAACTGGAAATTAGGTAATTTCGATCAAATAATTATTATTTCAATTCATCCCGCTATCATTCCGTATCCGCTAATTTTTGATGAACTTATATTTCAAAGAGAGGAATTGTACGAATCTATATTTGTTTGGTCGATTTAGTAGTTTTTGGAATTCATTAATTAACGTGATTGTTATTTGTTACCAGATGTGTTGTTAATTTGAAAGTATTGAAGATGAAAAATCAAGCTGCTGCAAATTGATACACTTTGAATTCTAACATTGTTTTAAACCTAATTAAGTTGTTGCTGGCTTTTGATTTCTTTTTCGTTTTAGATTTCTACGTATTTTTTGTTATTTAGTCATTTGATAGTTTGCAAAATTCATTCTAATTATTGTGAGTTTCTGACGGTTTTAGATGATAAATTGTTCAGTCGCTTTGATAGTTTGTGAAGTTCAAATTAATATATTCCAAAATTATTTCGAAGATAGTAGCTCGATTCTGATTTTGTTCCATTCAATCTCGATTTCACGTAGTTCAAATTAACATTTTAAGTCCAAGTTTCACGAAATAATAGGTCTAAATTTCACAAATTAAGGTCCAAGATTCACGAAATAAGAAATTAAACATTTTGTGACTAAACAAACATTTTAAGTCCATGTTTCACGAAATAAGGTTCCGGTTTCACAAATTAAGGTCCAAGATTCACGAAATAAGAAATTATACATTTCGTGAGTAAACAAACATTTTAAGTCCAAGTTTCACGAAATAAGGTCCCGGTTTCACAAATGAAGGTTTAGGATTCACGAAATAAGAAATTATACATTTTGTGAGTAAACAAACATTTTACGTGCAAGTTTCACGAAATAAGGTCCCGGTTTCACAAATTAAGGTCCAAGATTCATGAAATAAGAAATTAAATATTTTGTGAGTAAACAAATATTTGAAGTCTAAGTTTCACGAAATAAGGTCTAAGTCTAAGTTTCACGACATAAGGTCCCGGTTTCACAAATTAAGGTCCAAGATTCAAGAAATAAGAAATTCAACATTTTGTGAGTAAACAAACATTTTAAGTCCAAGTTTCACAAAATAAGGTCCCGGTTTCACAAATTAAGGTCCAAGATTCACAAAATAAGAAATTATACATTTTGTGAGTAAACAAACATTTTAAGTCCAAGTTTCACGAAATAAGGTCACGGTTTCACAAATAAGGTCCAAGATTCATGAAATAAGAAATTAAACATTTCGTGAGTGAGCAAACATGTCTAATTAACCATGATTAATAAAACCCAGCTTAATCACTTAATTAATAAACTTTACAAAAATAAAAGTATATGTTTGTATTTAAAGGATTTAGAGCATAAAAAGTAGAAAGAAAAAGCTAAAGAAATAGAAGTGAGTGTATGAGATGAAAGATTAAGGGGAAAGAGTAAGGGATATCAGATATGATTATAGGAAGAAAGGGGGATTAATTTAAATAGGGTATATAATAATAAGGGTAAGGCTAGTGGTTAAGTTTACAGATTGGCAAGAGGCCATTTTTTTTATTAAGGTCGTAATACACAAATCATTTCATCTTTCTTTAATAACCATAACTAATATAAAGGGGAGGTCCAATCCCGCTATTTCGACGCAGAAAGAAGAAGCAAAATTCAAGTCAAGGATGTCTCGAATCCATTGATTCCAAGATTCATGAAATAAGAAATAAGAAAAAAGAAATTAAAAATTTCGTGAACAAACAAATATTTAAAGTCTAAGTTTCACGAAATAAGGTCCCAAGTTCACAAATGAAGGTCCAAGATTCACGAAATAAGAAATTACAGATTTCGTGCATAAACAAACATTTTAAGTCGCGATTTCACAAATTAAGGTCCTACTTTCACAAATTAAGGTCCAAGATTCACGAAATAAGAAATTATACATTTTGTGAGTAAACAAACATTTTATGTCCAAGTTTCACAAAAGAAGGTACCGATTTCACAAATTAAGGTCCAAGATTCACGAATTAAGAAATTATACATTTCTTGTGTAAATAAATATTTTAAGTCGAGGTTTCACTAAATAATATCCTAGTTTCACAAATTAAGGTCCAAGATTCACGAAATAAGAAATTATACATTTCGTGATTAAACAAACTTTTTAAGTCCAAGTTTCACGAAATAAGGTTCCGGTTTCACAAATTAAGGTTCAAAATTCACGAAGTAAGAAATTAAACAATTAGTGAGTAAACAAACATTTTAAATCCAAGTTTCACGAAATAAGGTTCCGGTTTCACAAATTAAAGTCCAAGATTTACGAAATAAAAAATTAAAAATTTCGTGAGTAAACAAACATTTTAAGTACAAGTTTCACGAAATAAGGTCCCGGTTTCACAAATTAAGGTCCAAGAATCACGAAATAAGAAATTATATATTTTGTGCGCAACAAATATTTTAAGTCCAAGTTTCATGAAATAAGGTTCCGGTTTCACAAATTAAGGTCCAAGATTCACGAAATAAGAAATTAAACATTTCGTGAGTAAACAAATATTTTAAGTTTAAGTTTCACGAAATAAGGTCCCGACTTCACAAATTAAGGTCCAAGATTCACGAAATAAGAAATTATACATTTCGTGATTAAACAAACTTTTTAAGTCCAAGTTTCATGAAATAAGGTTCCGGTGTCACAAATTAAGGTCCAAAATTCACGAAGTAAGAAATTAAACAATTCGTGAGTAAACAAACATTTTAAGTCCAAGTTTCACGAAATAAGGTTTCGGTTTCACAAATTAAGGTCCGAAATTCACGAAATAAGAAATTATCCATTTTGTGAGCAAACAAACATTTTAAATCCAAGTTTCACGAAATAAGGTTTCGAGTTCACAAATTAAGGCCCGAAATTCACAAAATAAGAAATTAAACATTTTGTGAGTAAACAAATATTTTAAGCCCAAATTTCACGAAATAAGAAAAAGAGCAAAATGGATAATTTTTTTAGATAGAGAAAATATTTGGGCCAAATGAATTGTTATAAATGACCCATAATTTTCACCCCATTGAAATTAGTCCAATGAACATTGAAAATCATGTGCAACATAGTGGGAGTTTTCCTCCGGAAAGGAAACTCAAAATCTAGAAAGAGTTCTAGATATGTACTCAAATAGAATCATATTATACGGGATAATATGAGAATAAAGGAGACCAAAATTTGTAAGTTTTGCAAAAGGGTTATTCGCAAAACACTAATACAAATAGATGATTTTGCATCAAATGCAAGATAATAGTATTGACTATTGTTGCATGACAACATCATTTGAGTTATGATTAACTCAAATTAAAAGATACTTTGTCAGAATCCAAATGGGTTGTAAGAGACAATATTGAACCCCATAAGTGAACTGGATTGACTTAGTATGTCCCCTAGCCGCTTACATGAGGTGACATCTCAAAGCGACTAGAGTGTGAGGCGATTGATGGCAAGTTTAAGTGCCATAGAGTCATATGTGATGACTAGTCGATCACATAGGCAGACTGTAAGAGACACTCTGTCGGGCAATGTGACCGCTTATAGAGTTCTGGAAATTTTATAGCCGGGTCGTGGCGAGAGCTGCTATAGTATTCTTGTGAGTCAATTCTTAGACTAAAGACTACTCTCCCAAGATGGTACAGTTTTAGGCATAACCTTGATCCATTCTCTACGACTTTTCGTAACTGGAGTCAAATGGGATTGTTTTGGGTTGTGACTGACTGTGACTAGTTGAAGGAAGTAGTGCGATAGAAATTGTCCACCCCTTGTCAGGGTTGTTCAAATCTCAGGGCCACTCGAGGAGAAGGTAACTGGAAATGCGTGGCCACGCTCGGAAGGTATCTATGGTAGATAATTCCGGTCAAACAGTTATTCTCCAGATCGAGGAAACCACTCATGATATGATCGAATGCAAGTACGACCTCAGAGAGCGAGACATCTTGCATTGAGTGGGAGATTGTAATAGGACAAGAGAATTGGTGACGCACACTTGTCGAGGACAAGTGGGAGATTGTTGGGAAATGTGTCCTCAACAATAGTGCGATCACGTAATTAAATCTCATGACGAGAATGCGCAAGGGATGATACGATTTATTTTAGTCAACTGACCAACATTAATCGGTAATGATTGGCTGGCTAGAGTTTGACATTACTGTCGTATGACGGTGGTGGTCAGTTGATCCCTTTAGGTCACACCTTTAGGACAATTCCCTTAATTGATAAAATGATCAAATGTATATTGATACGATTTGATCATATTCCTTAAACTCGTATATCGAGAAATTAGAGGTTAAATCTTAATGTAAGATTTATGTTTAAAATTGAAATGTGTCAATTGTTAAACATTAAACGATATTTCATAATATCGTAATTAGAATGAATTGGGTTGAAATTAATACAAAGGTTGTAAATCGTATTGACGATAAATGATCATTTTACATTAGTAATTTCGAATTACTTATTAATTAAATAAATATGATTTATTTAATTATGTACAATATTTATATGATAAATATTTATATGTTTTAAATGTACTAAAGCATTTTATATCTTAATGACATACATATAAGATGTCACACTTTGTACAAATTGTACATTTTACAAAGTTGTAAAATGAAATCCATTTTATGGATTATGGTAGCCGGTTTTAATAAGGTTAGTTAAGGGTGTGTTTTGTGTTTATTAATGTATAAAACACAATCATTAAACACCACCTTGAGAAGACTAACCTAGAGCCACCCTAGTGTCTTGAGAAGTCAAGATGTTCCCCCTTTGAGGCTCCCTAAAACCGGCTTCCCCTTCCCAATATAAGCATGCTTAAGTTAATTGATTATATGGTTAAAGAGCATGCTTAATATATATATGTGTGTGACATTATATTCACTCTTCTTCTTCTTCTTCTCTTGGCCGAAAATTTGTCTAAGTAAAAAGAAATTTTGCAACCTCTAAATATATATTATAAGATAATAATATTATACTATTTTGTAGTATTGAAATAATATCCTAATTAGAGAGATCAGAATAAGTTTAAGGAGAAACCGGTTTTGTAACTAGCTCGTTCAAGTCTCGGTTGATTGAGGGGTTGTCTTGGTGCATCCAAAGGAGGTATTCTATTTTGGGTACTTGGAGGATCATCTTTGCCATTCTCTTGGACCGTTTGTAAGGGTTCAATATCTCCTTATTTCCGCAATATTTAGCATGCATAATATCATTTTAACTAGTATATTAAAATGTTAATTACAAGGTTATGTTAGTATGACTAAAATTAGTTTATGAGTAACTAATAAATCCCAACAATTGGCATCAGAGCAATAGGTTGTTTGCATGCTTTCCGTTTACGTCTTTACGGAGTTATAGTGATAACAAAATAAAATTTGTATTTTCGTTTAATATATGATATGCACGAAATTAATTTAGCATGAATACCTACTGTTTTCTAAAATGTTTTAGAATATTTGGAATATATTTTGCATGAATATTGATTAATGGTATATTAAATCTCGGTTTTTATAAAGTTTTAATGGTTAAAGTCGTTTATTTCGGGAAAAATAGCTAAAATCATCTTTTGGCCGAGATTTTTCAGTATGTTATCACATGTAATTTCTATAATATGAATATGAATTTTCGTAAATTATGGACTTATAAAACATGTGATATGAATTTTAAGTGTTAAAATGCAATAAGATGAATAAAAATGGGTTAAAATAGTTATATTATGAATTTGACTATAAAAATTTATGAGGATGTCACATGCAATATTTAAAATTTATCTTGAATTTTCCAGAAATTTATCTCAAATATTGCAATATTATAGATTTTTAATGTAAAAATCGGGTAATTAGTGACATAATTTCGACTTTAATAGTTTAAGTTGGAATTTGGCCATAAAAATTTAACACGATGTCATATATATTATTTCCAGAATGTATAAAATTTTGGAGAATTTTATCTTATTTTATGCTTGAGAAATAATTTTAAAGGTTAAAATCGTACGATATATGACGAAAATCGTTAAAATTTGCAATAGTTGTTAAAATGGCCGAAAAATGTAACCCATATTAGTCATATATGATATGTTCATCTTGAAAATATTCTTGGGAGCCAAAAGTTTCAGATTTGTTTTAATTTTTAATTTGTTAAAAGTAGCATTTAAAATTAAATAAAAAGAGTCATGCATTTAAAATTTCGGCTACTTGGGCAGTGTGTAATTTATTTTTCTGTCCATTTTATGTTCTTAAATTGTTTTGGAAAGTGTAAAAAAAATTTATTAGTATTTAATTTGCATTTATGAAGTTAATTATTGAATTTTCCGACTTAAAATGCTCGTTTTACGTCTTATTTACGAAATAATGTTAAAACCGTATAAATACTAATATTTTAAGATTCTGATAATTTTAAGAACATTCTGGATTTTTCAAAATTTGAATTTTGAATTTTCGAAATTTTTATGACTCTTTTGGATTTTTATATTATTTTTCCCGTAAAACCGAGTAATACCGATCAATATTGAAATATATTAAGTTAAGTCATGTTCAAAGTTTGAGTAAGACTAAATTTTGAATCCTATGCGAGTTAGGATGATTAACTTAAGGATGAAAACCGTTTCATATAATGCATAGTGTTGTTAAACGTTAAAACACGCGAATCCATAAACCGAGGTTTGCGATTACTATTTAAATAAGTGTTTTAAATAGGACGATTTGGCTTAGGGTTTGCATGTTAATTCATATTTACATAAGCATTGCATACTTTATTATGAATGTCATGATTTTATTTACGTAATTTTGGGAATTATGTAATTTACTTAGTATGGCCTTAGTTTTAATCGGTATTTCCCGTAATGTAAGGGATTACCGATTCGGTTGTAATTTTGTGATCTCGTATCACCCAATTGTAATTTATTTCTATTTTATAATGTATAAAGTAGACTAGAAAAGTTGTAATATTTGTAAAATCCGGAGTTCCTTGAAGACGGTGCCATTCGGAAAGGAGTTCCGAACAAGACGGTGTTTACCTCGAAGTGCGTGCCGCGTGAAGTTCAAGGGACCAAAGGAGTTGGTTTCCGAATTTGTACTTTTATTATTTCTTTTCTAGGAAAGGCCATACTAGTGTTTATTTTATGCTTTTATTTTGCTTTTATATGTTTGCATGCATAGCCAAATCGTCATATATCGTCTCATGCATTTTTCGATTTTATCGACCTAGTCATTTATTTTATCGATAATTCACCGACTTAGTTCACTTAAACGGAGATAGATAATAATTTGACTAGATCTCTTACATATAAATATTGAGACTTAGCCTTACCAAAAAGTACGGACCCATGAATCCCTTCTTCACAAGAACGTAGGCTCGGCTACACCGGGGTACTAAAATTGTCACGTTGGGTAAGTGGGGTAATAAGATTACACCTTGAAATTTGGTTGATCTCAACGAAAGTATTCGTAACCGTAGTTGCAATAAGTTCGGGCTAAAGATAATTTTAAGAAAATTGTCGACCGAGAGTTCTAAGAGTAGAACCGATTAAAGAGTTAATCCACCAAATTATACCGATACGGGTTGAATCGGCTACACCGTGCCCGGATTAGTATGGGTTTGGGTCTCGGGATTGTTTACTTAATTGGGTAAGAGATCATTAAGTAAATATACTTAACATGTTTAAGTTTCTTAAAATTCAAATTATGAATTTAAAATGATGTTGTTTATCCTTTTATTATTGTAGTTTAATTTTCGACATCATCAATGACAACCAACGCTCCACCTCTCACTAACGTATCATGGCTTCGGTCCTTTATGGATCGTTGCAAACTCGATAAGCATGGTTCCAATTTTAAGGATTGGGATGCGCAATTACTTTTGGCCGCTCAAGGTGACGATAAGAGTCGTTACCTATCCGAAGCCGCTCCGATCGCTCCGATCGCTCGTTCATCGGAACTCGTGAGGCCTATGAAGCCTACATGAAAGAGTCCTCCACTCTTAAAAATGTGCTCATCTTCTCCATAGAGCCGGATCTCCAAAGGAGTATGATTAAGTTGACCACATCGTATGAGATATACACCAAGCTTGCGACCATGTTTTCGCAAACTCCAAGGGTGATCCAATATGAGGCGGCTTCCGCCTTCTTCGACATTACGTTCAAGGAAGGACAAAAGATAAGCCCTCATGTGCTCAAACTCGTTGAGCTCGCGGAGACTCTAAAAGCTCAAAATGTTGATGTTCCCGACTCTCTAATTATTGACCGAGTTCTTCACTCGCTCAATAAGGTTAAAGCGTATGCTCAATTCCGGGTGAATTTCAATATGCGAAACCAAGAGACCACGTTGGAAGAGTTGCATAAGATGCTCGTCCAAGCCGAAAGGGACATGAGACTTCATGAAAGTTCCACCAAGGATGTTTTGAACATCGAAAAGAAAGGGAAAACGCGCTTCAAAAGGAATGCCTCTAAAGGCAAGGGCAAGAAAACGTTCAAGCCCAAGGCGACAAAAGAAAAGACCTTTTCGAAAGGCGCTTCCACCTCGTTTTCAAAAGAGCAAGACAAGTGCCATTATTGCACGAGGATCGGTCATTGGAAGAGAAATTGCCTCAAATACGTAAGTGATCTCAAAAATGGGAAGGCAACCGCCGTAGGTAATAATTCTCGTTTATGATTCATGTCATTTATCAACTTATGTATAATGATACAAATGTGTTGATATTTACCCTTTTTAATTGTTTTAAAGGGGCGCCTCCTAATAATGATAAGGGCAAGGAGAAGGAAGCTTGAAGGTCCTTACTTGGATGGCTATGGTAGCATCCAAATTGATCGAAGACTTGAAGAGCTAGCCTCTAATTTTCATATCGTCTTCTTTCATATTTTGCATTTTGTTTATGGAACAATTTATTTTCTTGTAAGACAAGGATTAAAATCCTAAAACAATGGTTGTAATTTTGGATATTGGTGACTTGATTTTCAACCCGAGTCACTACTTTTGTTCTTAATCAATGTTTTGATTCCTCAAATAAATTGCATACCTTGTTAAAACATGAATAAAAGTGATTTAATCACGCAATTAACAATTGATACGATCGATATAATACAATCAAAGTGTTGATTAAAACGGAGAACTACACCCCATGAGATACTTTCAATCAAAATGAGACAATATTAGTTCATTATAAGTGAAAATGAGAATGTTTTCATCACACCTATAAAAATTCAAACATTCATATGCATTGGTTAATCGAAATAGCTATCCTTATACGAATAAAGGTTATTGTTAGAAGGATAGAGTGGGAGAAAATATTTCGCTCGCAAACCAATGATATAAATAACGAATCTTAGAGAAGATTCCTACTTGGGAGTCTTACGAAGAGCCCTAAATGATTTGAAGAAACTACGAGAGGACACTGAAGAAACTACGGGAGGACACTCGAAGAAAGGTTCTTCATGTTCATTGTCTCATAGAGAGGAGACATGAAACCCCGTATGAATTCAGAAGGAATAACGGCTCCTTGAGATAATGATTTTTAAAGATTATAAGATAATAGAGGAGAAATCATCTATCTATATGGGAGGAAAGACCGGTTCCTTAATCCATAAATGATTTCTCTAAGTTTATAAGATAAAAGAGAAGAAATCATCTCAATTCTCTCAATGTAGTTATAAAGAAATTATCATGTCATTTTCATCTCGAGGAAACGAAAACATGATAAGAGGGTAATGATTGATTGAATGGAAACAGATCACTATAGGGATAGTGATAGTGATAATGATTCGAGTAATAGTTTAACATGCGAGAAATGAAAAGGTTCATTTAAGATATCGAGAGATATTGTTTTTAGTGGGAGCGATGTTCATTAAAAAAAAATTAAGCCTACCATTTAGAGAGGATGGGTGATTCTTTAAGGTGTAAAGAATAATGATTTTCAATTCTAGATGAACTAATACCTTATATCATAAGATGATAGAGCTTTACGGGAAGGTTTATTATATTGATAATAAAAGGTCGCCCATTAGAAATCAAAATGGTTAGATATGAATAACCTTGATAAGATAGCCAAGATGTTTGAAAACAGTAAGAGTGATGAAATCACTCATAACTACAATATAGTTTTCAGTACATAAGTGACTAAGGAGTATGATTCCTTAATCCCTCCAGTATATCGATACGTCACAAGTTATGAGATAACAGTGGGAGTTTTCCTCCGGAAAGGAAACTCAAAATCTAGAAAGAGTTCTAGATATGTACTCAAATAGAATCATATTATACGGGATAATATGAGAATAAAGGAGACCAAAATTTGTAAGTTTTGCAAAAGGGTTATTCGCAAAACACTAATACAAATAGATGATTGTGCATCAAATGCAAGATAATAGTATTGACTATTGTTGCATGACAACATCATTTGAATTATGATTAACTCAAATTAAAAGATACTTTGTCAGAATCCAAATGGGTTGTAAGAGACAATATTGAACCCCATAAGTGAACTGGATTGACTTAGTATGTCCCCTAGCCGCTTACATGAGGTGAGATCTCAAAGCGACTAGAGTGTGAGGCGATTGATGGCAAGTTCAAGTGCCATAGAGTCATATGTGATGACTAGTCGATCACATAGGCAGACTGTAAGAGACACTCTGTCGGGCAATGTGACCGCTTATAGAGTTCTGGAAATTTTATAGCCGGGTCGTGGCGAGAGCTGCTATAGTATTCTTGTGAGTCAATTCTTAGACTAAAGACTACTCTCCCAAGATGGTACAGTTTTAGGCATAACCTTGATCCATTCTCTACGACTTTTCGTAACTGGAGTCAAATGGGATTGTTTTGGGTTGTGACTGACTGTGACTAGTTGAAGGAAGTAGTGCGATAGAAATTGTCCACCCCTTGTCAGGGTTGTTCAAATCTCAGGGCCACTCGAGGAGAAGGTAACTGGAAATGCGTGGCCACGCTCGGAAGGTATCTATGGTAGATAATTCCGGTCAAACAGTTATTCTCCAGATCGAGGAAACCACTCATGATATGATCGAATGCAAGTACGACCTCAGAGAGCGAGACATCTTGCATTGAGTGGGAGATTGTAATAGGACAAGAGAATTGGTGACGCACACTTGTCGAGGACAAGTGGGAGATTGTTGGGAAATGTGTCCTCAACAATAGTGCGATCACGTAATTAAATCTCATGACGAGAATGCGCAAGGGATGATACGATTTATTTTAGTCAACTGACCAACATTAATCGGTAATGATTGGCTGGCTAGAGTTTGACATTACTGTCGTATGACGGTGGTGGTCAGTTGATCCCTTTAGGTCACACCTTTAGGACAATTCCCTTAATTGATAAAATGATCAAATGTATATTGATACGATTTGATCATATTCCTTAAACTCGTATATCGAGAAATTAGAGGTTAAATCTTAATGTAAGATTTATGTTTAAAATTGAAATGTGTCAATTGTTAAACATTAAACGATATTTCATAATATCGTAATTAGAATGAATTGGGTTGAAATTAATACAAAGGTTGTAAATCGTATTGACGATAAATGATCATTTTACATTAGTAATTTCGAATTACTTATTAATTAAATAAATATGATTTATTTAATTATGTACAATATTTATATGATAAATATTTATATGTTTTAAATGTACTAAAGCATTTTATATCTTAATGACATACATATAAGATGTCACACTTTGTACAAATTGTACATTTTACAAAGTTGTAAAATGAAATCCATTTTATGGATTATGGTAGCCGGTTTTAATAAGGTTAGTTAAGGGTGTGTTTTGTGTTTATTAATGTATAAAACACAATCATTAAACACCACCTTGAGAAGACTAACCTAGAGCCACCCTAGTGTCTTGAGAAGTCAAGATGTTCCCCCTTTGAGGCTCCCTAAAACCGGCTTCCCCTTCCCAATATAAGCATGCTTAAGTTAATTGATTATATGGTTAAAGAGCATGCTTAATATATATATATGTGTGTGACATTATATTCATTCTTCTTCTTCTTCTTCTTCTCTTGGCCGAAAATTTGTCTAAGTAAGAAGAAATTTTGCAACCTCTAAATATATATTATAAGATAATAATATTATACTATTTTGTAGTATTGAAATAATATTCTAATTAGAGAGATTAGAATAAGTTTAAGGAGAAACCGGTTTTGTAACTAGCTCGTTCAAGTCTCGGTTGATTGAGGGGTTGTCTTGGTGCATCCAAAGGAGGTATTCTATTTTGGGTACTTGGAGGATCATCTTTGCCATTCTCTTGGACCGTTTGTAAGGGTTCAATATCTCCTTATTTCCGCAATATTTAGCATGCATAAGATCATTTTAACTAGTATATTAAAATGTTAATTACAAGGTTATGTTAGTATGACTAAAATTAGTTTATGAGCAACTAATAAAACCTAACAATTTATACTCATAAATTTTTATAAAAAATCGCATTAAAAAAATCAAAGTTATATTAGTACAATATTAGAGTTACACATCTAAAACAATAGAGTTATACACCTAAAACAATAGAGTTACACGCCTTAAACAATATAGTTACATGCCTAAAATAATAGAGTTACACGCCTAAAATAATAGAGTTACACCCCTAAAACAATGGAGTTACACGCCTAAAACAATAGAGTTACACGCCTAAAACAATAGAGTTACACGCATAAAACAGTTGATTTATACTCATAAATTTTTATGTAAAAAATCGCATTAAAAAAATCAAAGTTATATTAGTACAATATTAGAGTTACACACCTAAAACAATAGAGTTACACACATAAAACAATAGAGTTACACGCCTAAAACAATAGAGTTACAGGCCTAAAATAATAGAGTTAAACGCCTAAAATAATAACGTTACAGGCCTAAAATAATAGAGTTACACGCCTAAAATAATAAAGTTACACTCATAAGTTTTTAAAACTCAAAAATAAATAATTAGAAGTTAAAGTTATGAGAGAGAAAATTAATTAGCCAAATGGAAAATTGAAATTGTGATGAGAGACAAAGCATTAAATGCATGTTGGGTGAGTGTTTTTTTTGTTTTAATCTCAGCATCCAATCTCCAATATCTAATGGTTATATATATTAGGATCGGGTGAGAACGGTTATTCGGTGCATACGGTGAGAACGACCTATAACCATTGGATTAAAACACAATCAACAGTTAAGAAATACCCACAACCCACATTCTAGATACATTTTTTGACGGAGTAGATAATTTTTTTTTTACCTTTTTACACAAACATAGATACATTTTTTTTACGGAGTAAATATTTTTTTTTTTTACCTTTTACGTAAACCTATATACATTTTTTTGACGGAGTAAATACATTTTTTTTTTACTTTTTTATGTAAACCTAGTACATTTTTTGACGAGTAGATACATTTTTCTTTTTACGTTTTTTACATAAACCTAGATACATTTTTTGAAGAGTTAGATACATTTTTTTTTTACTTTTTTTACATAAACCTAGATACATTTTTTAAAGGAGTAGATACATTTTTTTTTTTTACTTTTTTACGTAAACCTAGATACATTTTTTGACGGAGTAGATACAGTTTTTTTACTTTTTTTACATAAACCTAGATACATTTTTTGAAGGAGTAGATACATTTTTTTACTTTTTTTACATAAACCTAGATACATTTTTTGCAGTTATAGATACATTTTTTGACGGAGTTGATACATTTTTTTTTTACTTAAACCTAGATACATTTTTTACGGAGTAAATATATTTTTTTACTTTTTTATATAAACCTAGATACATTTTTTGACGGAGTAGATACATTTTTTTTACTTTTGTACATAAACTTAGTTACATTTTTTGACGGAGTAGATACATTTTTTTTTTAACATAAACCTAGATACATTTTTTGACGGAGTAGATATATTTTTTTTACTTTTTTTACATAAATCTAGATACATTTTTTGACGGAGTAGATACATTTTTTATTTTCTTACATAAACCTAGTTACATTTTTTTTACGGAGTAGATACATTTTTTACTTAAACCTAGATACATTTTTTGGCGGGGTAGATACATTTTTTAAACCTAGTTATTACATTTTTTGACGGACTAGATACATTTTTATTACTTAAATCTAGATACATTTTTTGACGGAGTAGATACATTTTTGGTTTATCCCATGTTAAATCTAGATACATTTTTTGACGGACTAAATACATTTTTTCATAAACCTACATACATTTATCACAAATACTACGAAAAATGGAAATACGGCCAACTCAAATCAACAGTGACTACTCATTATTAAGAAATATAATAATGAAGCAACAAACTCACTCCTCAAATGGCGCTCTTTTGGTGGACCTCTCTTTGAGTACTACTGGTATTTATTTTCGGAGACCGTTCTCACTCGCACTCTCCTTTGGTGGACCTCTCTTTGAGTACTACTGGACTACTGGTATGTTTTGTTTGCCCTGCCCAATCATTTGCTCAACCTTCTTCTCGTGATAGAACAATAGCAGGTGGATAAGTGGGACTGGATACTAGGCTATTCGAGTCAGAAGATCTCATAACAGTTGGGAGATAGTCAAAAGTCATAGCAAACTCCGTCATCAGCGAAGGGATATGTCCAACAAGAAAGCGTTCAGACGTGATTATTTGCCTTTAATTTAGCTTTCTAATTTTGTAATTTGAATCTTTAATTGATTTTGGAACTTCTTTAATTGTAGTCCCTTCATTTGAGTTTAATCCTATGATCATTGTTTGTTCTCACCGTATGCACCGAATGATCGTTCTCACCGGATCTTGCCTCTATATATATATATATATATATATATATATATATATATATATATATATATATATATAATATGAGGCCAGATCCGATGAGACTCTTAATTATGGTGAGGCCGTCGAACCCTTACTATGTTGCACATGATTTTCAATGTTCATTGAAATAATTTCAATGGGATGGAAATATGGGTCATTTCTAACATTTCATTTGGCCCAAATATTTTCTCTATCTAAAAAAATTATCCATTTTGCTCTTTTTCTTATTTCGTGAAATTTGGACTTAAAATAGTTGTTTACTAACAAAATGTTTTATTTCTTATTTTGTGAATCTTGAACCTTAATTTGTGAACCCGAGACCTTATTTCGTGAAACTTGGACTTAAAATGTTTGTTTACTCACAAAATGATTAATTTCTTATTTCGTGAATTTTAGACCGGGGTTTTTTCGTTATTGTATAGTTTTGTTTTCCTTTTGATTTATATAGAAATAAGAACTCGATGATATTTTAGGTGAGGTAATTGTTTTTGGTTTTTCCCCATCTGAAAATTGAGGGTTATTTTTGTTGTTTTTCAATATAATTTAAGTTTTTATGCAAAAAAATGTGAGAAAAAAAGAGTATAGATTAGAGTAATTGGAATTGGAATCGAAAATAAAACCAAAGTTGAAATCTTTTAACTTTGGTTTTTGGGAGAGAGGTATTGGATTAGTGTTTGGGGTGTTGTTGTTTGGTGAAACATATTGTTAGGAATGGCGTTGAATTATTCACACCGTCCGATATTTCCGGCTCGAATGCCGAGAGATAATCTAACCGCGGAACCGCCTAATCCATCCCCAAAACTATGGGGCCGGGTATTCCTAAAACGGGAGGGGAAAAGGGTTTAGGGTTGGATTAGGCGGATCCGCTACCGCGGATCCCCTTAATCCAACCCTAAACCCTTCTCTTGCTAATGGGACGGGAAGGGTTTAGGGTTGGATTAGGCGGATGGCGGATCCGCTACTGCGCAACCGCCTAATCCAACCCTAAACTCTTCCATTGCTTCACATACGAACGACAATAAGACAAAAATACAGTCTAGATGGGGACGGGTGAACCCTTTTTTGGGGGACGAGTGAAAACTATGGGGCCGGGTATTCCTAAAACGGGACGGAAAAAGGGTTTAGGGTTGGATTAGGCGGATCCGCTACCGTGGAACCGCCTAATCCAACCCTAAACCCTTCCCTTGCTTCACATACGAACGACAATAAGACAAAAAGACACCCTAGATGGAGACGGGTGAACCCTTTTTTGGGGGACGGGTGAAAACTACGGGGCCGGGTATTCCTGAAATGGGACGGGAAAGGGTTTAGGGTTGGATTAGGCGGTTCCGCAAGAGCGGATCCCCCTAATCCAACCCTAAACCCTTCTCTTGCTTCACATACGAACGACAATAAGACAAAAAGACAACCTAGATGTGTACGGGTGAACCCTTTTTTAGGGGACGGGTGAAAACTATGGGGCCGGGTATTCCTAAAACGGGACGGGAAATGGTTTAGGATTGGATTAGGCGGATCCGCTACTGCGGAACCGCCTAATCCAACCCTAAACCCTTCCCTTGCTTCACATACGAACGATAATAAGACAAAAAGACATCCTAGATGGGGACGGGTGAACCCTTTTTTGGGGGACGGGTGAAAACTATGGGGCCGGGTATTCCTACCGCGGATCCCCCTAATCCAACCCTAAACCCTTCCCTTGCTTCACATACGAACGACAATAAGACAAAAATACACCCTAGATGGGGACGGGTGAACCCTTTTTCGGGGGACGGGTGAAAACTATGGGGCCGGGTATTCCTAAAAAGGGACGGGAAAGGGTTTAGGGTTGGATTATCATTTCTGTATAATTTTATCATTTTTGTACATCTATAGTGTTATTTACCTGTGAAAGTAAATAGTATTCGGGAGGCGGCTTGTTTAATGCATATATATTGTTATTTCATGCACGTAGATAGGTTTTTGATGCAAGCAGAAGGCTAATACAATGAATTTAGATGTCGATTGCACCTAAAAAACGTTAACAATTGAACATGTGAACATGAAACAATGGAAGCTCAATATTTGACAAAAATGGAAAATGAAATTTAGTAGAGAAACATTCTGGTTCTACAGCAGTAGTAAGTACAACTATGTTTGGTACGAGTATTGGTCTAAGTAGCGTGACGGAGACAGCTTGTTTCATGAATGCATATTTTTTTTGACGCAAACAGAAGGTAGTCTATTGCACAAAATTAGGAAAATAAACTACATTAAGATAACATATCATACTTAATTTGTACAAAGGGATAACATAATCCAGGAAGTTACACAACCAGCTAGCTACATAATTTGTACAACACAAAACAAATACAAGAGTTTAAACACAGCCAGCTACATACATAATTTTTACAACCCAAAACGATTCCAAAAGTGTAAACAGCCAGCCAGCTATATAGTTTATACAACGCAAAACGAATCCTAAAGATTAAATAGCTTCTACAAAGCTTATCTAAGGCTAGCTGTCAGCACACAAAAGGTTACCACATCAAACTTCAATACTCCAACCTAGCTAAGTTAGGAGGAGATGATGCTCTTACCCGAAATAACCCAATACATGCGAAGGTATCTAGTATGCTATACTCTGCTGGGTCTTTTTGCAAAGACTGTATGAACTCATTAACTTGTGTGATTTCATCTAGTTTGAGGTCGCGAAGGTGTTCTCGTTGTGGGGAATAAAACGCGTATTCGCCCTAAACATGCAGGATTATAATGAAAATTACAGTCGTGAATATCGTCATAAGATAAAAAGGATAAGAAAAGAAGTACAACCTTTGGTCCTTGTGCGAAAGGCCTAAGAACATGAATTAACACAAATTCCCTCCTATAACTTGCACCCAAGACTTAGTATGAGACGTGGCCGCGTGTGCTAGAAATCCTCTCCAACTGCCTTGCAATATTGGGAGAGCTATTTAGGTTTTAGATGTGAGATCTGAGGTTTTGGGAGAAGAAAGCTCTCAAAACCCTAATTTTACCTTGAGATTATATTAATCAGTGCAACAAGAGTGTTTTGCATAAGGAGAAGTCATCTCCTTATATACTACACTTGGCCGAAATATCCAATAGGGTAGGAGTGGGCTTTCCACTCTTACCTTATTCTAATTCGTGATTCGACCCATTTAGCTATAATTTATTCGCGGGTTTTATTTATAAATCGCAACATGTTATCAGTTATTAATACTGTCGATATATTAATAACGGTCTGATAAAATACGATATTGTATAATTACCCAAATTAATATAACTGTTTATATTAATTCGCGAATACAATATTTTAATTAAATATAACCGTTTATATTTAATTTACGAATTAATCATGTAATCCGTATTAGCTAAAATTATTTAATCCGTATTAAATAATAATCTCAACATCTTATTGACTAATTTAGTAGTCAATACCTCTAACTAACTGTTTAGTCATATCCGGCAAAATGTGACTGTATTTTCATACCTTCACATCTCTCAAACGTGTCCTATAGGTGTGACGTATAGGGACCAGTTGATCACCGCCATCCGTATGACAATAACGTCAAACTTATCTAGCAAGCCAACCGTTATTGATAAACGTGGATCAACTGGTAATAATACAAAAGTATGCCCTTGTGATCCTTAAAGAGATTTAATAAGTCATTGTACTTAATTGTCAAGGACACCAGCCCCAACACTCGTTGGAACGGATTTTTTTTGTTGACGGTAATGCACGAGAGTCTCAACTCCATCCAATCTACGCTCAAAACACTTGCACCTTTTGTAGATGATTCTGCCACCCCTACGAATAATATGGACACCGTTGATGTCGTTTTGGCGCAGGGTAAGACTATATGCCGTTTGAATGAGTGGCGCACGTGGATGAAAAAGAAAATACTGACACCATCTTTTGCAAACCATTGCCATGTTTTCTTTGTCGCCATTACTAAGTAGCTCAAATATGTTAGTAACTAAGTCTTGATCATTAAAAACGAAATCTATTGGTCCTTGCTTACGGTTGCTAGTGAAGTCGACGTTCGCTAATGGGTGAAACGGGAAACTCATATTCTGTTTTTTTGGCATTAACGTAATCCTCTAAATCTGCTGCAACATTATTGACTACCCACCCCTTGCACCAATCGACGATAACCATTCTTTGATATGTCTAACTAATAAAGAAGAAAACAGAGAATGAATTATAAGCATGACAAATTAAGGTGTACGATGAAAGTGGATAAATACAAATTAAGGAGTATGAGTTTTGCAATCAGAACAAAAATGCAGAACAATGAGTGACACAAATTAAGGTGTACTATAACTAACATCCGAAATTACAGCAAATTAGGGTTACAACTAATTAGGGGAAAAATATTGCGGATAAAATACATATAACAATGAGTGACACAAATTAGGGAAATTACGGCAAATTAGGGTTTATAGCTAGTTAGGAATTCTTAAATGTTGCGGATAAAATACATATAAGAAAGGAAATAGAGTGAAATCGCCATTAAATTGAGAAGGAGATTACCTTAAATTGTCACGAAAATGCTGGTGAGATGAGTGATAAGAGAAGCAGATGATCGGAAAGTGATAATCGGAGACGATGAAGGTAGCAGAGTGATGATCGGAGACGATGATCGGAGAAAACGATCGGAAATGGCGAGGGAGATGATGATGATCGTAGAGGGAGAAGAAGAGATGAGTGAGAAAGCGAAAATGGGGAAATGAATGAGATTGAAGGGTTTGGGGATGGGGTTCAGAGTTCCGCGCGTAAAACTGATTTTTTTTTTTTAATTATTATTAGTGGTTCTCATGGTTCTCATTATCCTAGTGGTTCTCATATGATTCCAATTCTATATGTATGTATACATATAGAATTGGGATCATGTGAGAATTACCAATATAATGAGAACCATGAGAACTCTACCTTACGGACTTTTTAAAAAAAAATTAATGACATATTTGGATTCGGCATAGAATTTTATGGCTAGAGAACATATTCCTTGGTCTAGAAAATATATGTTAGTGCCGGAAATCATGGTGAGATACGTTTTATTAATTTTCATGCACCTACTATCGATATTAACGTATCTATTATTTTTCGTGCACCTAGAACTCGTTTTAATGCACGTAGAGCCTATTATTTCATGCACCTAGAAATAATTTTCATGCATGTAAAAAATTTCATGCACGTAGTGGTTGTTTTCGTGCATTTATAGCTGTTTTCACTACTACAATATTGGGCTAAGAGGACGCCCCTTAGAGGACGGTTGGGGAAGGAACCGTCTTATATTCGCCAAATAAATTTAGCGCCATTAGTGATTACATAAATAGGACGGTTAACAAAAGAACCGTCCTCTTTATTACGTAATAAAGACGGTTGGTCAATTAAACCGTCCTCTTATTTAATAAAGAAGACGGTTGTAGGTGAAACCGTCCTCTTATTAATTAAAGAAGGCGGTTGCAGACAAAACCGTCCTCTTATGACTTGATAAAGAAATATGTTTCAGACTGCCGCCATCTTAAGTCTTAACCTTCCCCTTTAATATAAAAAATTAGTAAAAAAAACGCCTTCCTGATCGTTCATCTTCCTCATTAGCAGTTACCACAAAACCTGAATCTCTCGTTCTAAGTTCCCCATCTACTCTCATGCAAACGATCAACATCACTCGGACTCACCCATCTTTACTCGAATCTGCATCAATTTCGTATCTACCACCGTCCACACTCTCACTAAGCTAGACCCTCTCTCAGCCTTGCACGACTCCTCCTTCAACGTCAACAGGTATAATTTTTTTCTGATTTCGATTCAATAAATAAAGATGGTGTTGATAGTAGGGTTTAGTGTCTTATTTATGATTAAAAAAAAGTTGAAGATGGGTATGTACTATTGATGAGTATCGATCCGAATTAGGGTTTATATGATATTGGGGCTTTTTTTTGCTTAGCTTCTTAATTGTGCATTCTTTATTGTGCATTCTGAATTAGTTGAACAGTGGTATGTTTTGGGGCTTCGCTGTTCGTAAAATATACATTCGCTGCTCGGTAACTTCCAGTTTCAGAGATTGCAATATACTTATTAATTCATACATATGGCTTATCATTTTTGTTGGTAGCTTCATATATACGGACAACTTTATCTTTGACTACTTGATATATTGAATATATTTGCAATCTCATGTTAACTGTTAGATGAACATCTTTGTATTTTCTTGATTTCATGCTCTTTCATCTTCTGTTCCGAGGCTACTTTAGTTATATGCATTAGAAGTAATAAGTATAAAGAACTTGTGGCTCTTGCAAAGTTGAAAATTTCGAAAAGCAAAAGTAAACAGACTTGTTTTCGCCAATCTGGATTAATTATGATAAATCATCTGTGTTTGTCATGTATGAATTGCAGACGAGGAACTTGCTGCGGATTGTTATATACAACATCAGTTACATTAGAGGTCTATTTCGAATCAAATGAAGTAATATCTGAGTATGCAGACTTGTATTGATGTGGTGAGAATTATCAAGAGTTGTCGGCTCTTGTCGTTAATCGTAGATTTCTCCGTGGTTAAAGTCATTATTTGTTGCGATCTTAATTTATGCAGATATATATCTGAGTATCTGACTAGCAATCCTTATTGTTTGAAACACTTCGTGCAGTTTCCTTTAGCTACCCAAATCCAAAAAGTGAGGAAGTCTTTATGAATAGCAGCCGCGCAGGTTCTAAGAAGCACAAAGGAAAGCACAATACCATGGTTCTCGAGGAGGATATCGGGGAATTGAGAAGAAAGTGGTAAGTTAACTTCTAAATGGTCTGTGTTTGAAGAAGTAGTCTTTGGAGCGTTTGGCTAGTTTACGTTAGGTTGGGTGTAGCATATGAGGATGATGATGCCGGTACTAGTTATGGCTGGCAGAGCATTCTAAAGATGCTATGGTGTGCTGATCAGGTGCTTCAGGGCAGACCTTCTGGGGTCTGGTTGTCTGATCAGTGCAGGAGCATGTGTTTAGTAGCAGATTTGAGTAACTGAGGGTCTGCAAATGGTGCCGGGGATTGGCAGGAAGGCTTTTGATCTATTGCTGGTCTGATAGAAGATTAGCAGATTTGGAGTTGGAGGATGGGATAGTCGCTGTTGGACAGTTCAGGGCAGTGAAGGGCTTTGGGTTTGTTCATCAGATGCCAAACTAGATGCTGTCCGTGCAGGAACTTTTAAGGGGATATCAGTCCTGTACTGGTGTTGCAGCAGAAAACTATGGTGCACGGGCTGCATACCTGAGTTGCTGGGTATGTTGCTGAAGGAATAAAGAATAGAGGGCTGCGCTGCAGCTGATATGCTGTGTGAGGCAGGTATGGCAGCGGTCTGTAGCGGGCAAATGGGCTGGTTTCGTGGGGCAGTGGATAGCATTTGGAGCTGCTCGTATGGGCAATATGTGAGGTTTCGCACTCGAGTAGCATGAGCATCAGAAATGTTGTTCACAAGTGGATTGGCAGGCAGCCTTGTTGCGGCTGTAAAGCAAGTTGAGACCCGTTTTGGAAGTGTTTTCGTCGGAGCTGATAAACAAAGGAGTTGGGGTTACGTTATCATAGCAGTACTATACTAGGCTAGGCATTTGCATCCACACATGACACATTGCTCCCAGCCAGAACCTATGTTGTAAAACAGAAGTCCTGAATTCATAAATGTCGTAATTTCACAAGAATGCCGTAGTAATTTATACCTGAAGTAACCTGCTTGAAGATTAAGGATTTTTGTATCTTCGGCTTATAATCATCACTTGCAATTTCTTATGACGGTCTTTCATGATCATTCAGGAATGTTAACCGCAAGATCACTCAAATTTGTAGGTAATTGCTGAAAGCCTGTCTGAAGAGAAGATTGGAGGCCTAAAGATGTTTAAAATGATAGATGCGGATAACAACGGACATATTACAATGTGACATTAATTGTTTCATTAAAAGAGTGCATTTTTTGTACTTTTTTTTCCCTTGTAATTATTGTTTGACAAGTACTTTGATGTTTGCAGCTATACTGAGAAATGAAATTGGTTGGTTTGATGACCCAAGGAATTCAAGTTCAATCCTTTCATCGCGTCTAGCTATTGATTCAACTTTGTTGAGATCCATTGTTGTTGATCGAACTACAATTTTGCTTCTCAATTGTGGATTTATTGTCACTGCCTTCATATTAAATTGGAGATTAACTCTCGTTGTACTTGCGATATACCCTTTTATCATCAGTGGCCACATCAGTGAGGTCTCCTAAATTTCTTTAGGTTTTAATTCAATAAAGAGATGCAATGCAATTACTTCATCTTATTAGTTCTTCTATCTGTCCGTGCAGAAACTCTCCATGCAAGGATATGGTGGTAACTTGAGTCAAGCATACTTCAGTGCCAATGCTTGCTGGTTAAGTTGTTGGTAATATTTGCACAGTTGTTGCATTCTCTGTAGAATAAAAAGTTATTGACTCATATACTCGTTAGTTTGTTGAGCCTTCAAAGTAATCATTTATGCGTGGCCAGATTACAGGAATATTCTTTATCTTTTTCTCTTATGGCCTTGCTCTATGGTAAAGTTTCTGGACTTTTTCTATTCAGTAGTATACCATAATGATCTATTATCGATGCTCATCTCTTTATTGTCGGAACAAGCATTGGAGCCAATGTTCTGGTATGTCTTTGATTGTTCCTTAGGTATTTGTTCTGTTGGTATCTATTTGCGTAAATTGTTATTTTTGAGCTTCACTATAGATGTATAATGTATTATCAAATCAGCAAGGAGCTCAACTTATTAGATTGTTTGCATAAATATTAGATACCTAGTTTTCCCTGTTTGAAGATAAATCGTAGCTCTCCTTCTATTTTATTGATGATATGACTATTCATTTAGGTGAAATACCTTGCTGAAGAAGGAGATGACATTCTAGTGGCAGGAGCTATTGTCATCTTCTCTCCATGGGATCTTTTGGTAAGTTCAAAATCCCTAGTATATTTTTTAACTAGGCTATAAAACCCTTTACAAGTTGTAAATCATTGCATCTGTTACACTATACAATTATTATGGAGCCGTGTTACCGTGATATTTGACTGGAGTTTCCATGCTGTCAACCGAGATCATTAATGTTTTTTATAGAGCCGGTAAGCTCGAGAAGATTTTAAGGCAAATGATTGGTGAGGATAATGTTGAATGTGAAGATGGGGGTAAATCAATTGTCACAGAAATGGTAAAGATTGTGTTCAGAGAGCTAAAGAGTTACAGAAACTGAAGTAAGTCATACTTGTGCTTACCAGTTACCATTTACCACTATGTAGTTTTAACATTTCAATTTGATAATGGGTCGCCAGTTGTAAATTTTTTACCACCTATGAATATAATAACAGACATGGAACCCCCAGTCAAAAGCACAACCATTTGCACATTCAGCCATTGAGCTAATGAATATAGCTAAACAAACAATTAATGATTTCTTTGAGATTTCTATAGAATTGTCGGATGATTTAGTCCAAAATCTCGCTTTCTATTCACTTTCTCTTTCTCTTTTTGTGGTCTCAGATCCAGGAACAGGCTCTGAAGTATCTCAAAGGTCTCAGATTCAGGAACGGGATGAAAAAGCTCTGAAGTATCTCAAATATATCAAATGGTATAGAGTTACTGTGCCGAAGGATGATAATTTAATAAAAAGGGTGAAGTTACTGAGGGTTTAAAACTTGAATATTATCTAGAGTAGATAGATAGCTTGTATTTAGGAAAATTGAAACTTATAATAGTTTATTTGGTTGGTTTTTATGGTATAATTGTAAGATTTACTATGGTTTCTGAAATGTACACGGATATAATATTTAAGCTATACGACTATTGTCGTATAAGGTATGAATGAAACAATTTCCGTTTCAAAAATTTGGTTGGCAAAGAGTATGAATGCGTGTCAATACTATGCAGGCTTTATTCGCGCGCGAAATTGATTTAAAAAAGGTCTAAAAGACGGTTTCTTGACAAAAGTGTCTTGAATTGGGAAAAATTAAGCGTTAAAAACAAGATGGTTAGAACGCGCATCCGTCCTCTTTGTTAAAATCAAAGAAGACGGTTAGGCACGTAACCGTTCTCTTTGTCAAACATCAAAGAAGACGGTTGATAGACATAACCGTCCTCTTTGTCAAACTGAAAGAGGACGGTTTGACTTTTTTTGAACCGTCCTCTTAGGCTACGAGGACGGGTGAATTTAGGACGGTTCATTTTAGATTTGAGGACGGTTTTGAACCGTCCTCGTAGGCCATTTTTGTAGTAGTGTTTAGTATGCCTAATTGTATTTTGGTACACTAAGTATATATTTTGTTAATAAAATCACAAAATTTGTTTAATGATATTAATGTGTGTATTTAAATAAGTTCAACTAATGGTAAATGATCCATCGTAACTTTCGAAACGAGATATGGTGGGGATTTAGTGAGGGTTCTCATGGTTCTCATTATAAGGGTGGTTCTCACCGGATTTCGACCCTATACATACTATATATATATATAGGAAAAAGGGTTTACATATAGTATAAGTTTTTAGAGTAGTTGTTTTGTCTTTTTTAGAAAATAGGGTTTATATTTAGGAAAAAGGGTAGCATATGAAAATTTTATGAAAAAATGTTTGTGAAAGAGTAAAGTCCGTGTGTGAAAAATAATTTCGTTAAATTTAGGGTTATGTTCAGGGATACATTTTACTTATTTACTAGCTTAGAACCCGTGCAAATTGCACGTAAATGCATAGTTGAATAGTTCGTAGTTCTATATAGATAAATGTTTCAAACGTATAAAAAAATCAGAATAATAGTGTTGCCAATAGGTTAGAATAGTTAGGCACAATTAATTATTTGTAATTCAAGATTTCGAGTAATATTTGGTCGTCTCGCCTTTTATCTTTATTTATAAGCTCCTATTTTCAGTTACTCGACTATCACAGTTTATCCTTTATTATTGACATATTTCAAAGTATTTGAGAACAATAGTTGTTACATACTTAAATATCCAAAAATAGGCTGACATAAGACCCGACATTGACCCAAACTACAACACCCGAATGTGACCCAAAATCCGAATTGATCCGACCAGGTCCAAAATGACCTAAATATCTTGACTCATAACTGATCCAACCCGAAGTGGCCGATCTGAAACCACCCAGATCCAAAATTACGATTTCCCTCTTGATCCTTAACCGGAAAATGACCCAACCCACTTAAACCGACCAACACATCAAAATAAATCTAAAACCCAAAATGACCGATTCAACCCGAATTATTCCGAAATAATAATGATGAACTAAACTTACCCGACCCAAATTGGTCCGACATAACTTGATTTGACCCATTTACCAGGTTAGTATGAAAAAATTTATAACAAAACAATGAGGGCAAAAGTACAAGGGTCGGTGTAAATAAGGAAATACATTGTGTCATAGTTCTGGATTGATATTGCCGTATTAATGGACTATGCGTAATTTGTACGGTTTTCATTTACGGAAAGTATGTGTTTTTGTTGGGAACTTAGTTCCTGATTTTATTCTCAAATCAAATGTGAGTTTTGTTTCTTTAAGTTTAGTCATAAAACTTAAATGGATCTTATGCATGCATGATGATATCATAAGATGTGATAGTCCTTACATTGGTTTTAGAAGGTTTATACTCAATAATCACCTATTATTTGAGTCTTCAAATAACCGAAATCCTCTTGTAACGATCTAACAAAAATCGTCTCCTAAAGGTGCGTATCAAGGACCCGATCTCAAACTAATACAAATTTTGTTACTAGAAAATTAGTATTAGTATACTAGAAATATGAATAATATTACCCCTAATATTATTAGTATGGAAATAATTATTTTCTTAGTAAAAACTATTTTACTTAAGAAAATGGGAGAATGGAGTTGTAGTATGAATGTGTTAGTGAGATTATTAAGCATCCACCAACAATAATCACTTAGCCAAAAACTAGCATATAATGAGTGTGTAGTGAGTGTGTTTATATAAGCACATAAGCTTGCTTGTGCAAGTATTATGGTTGGCCAAAGAAGCAAAGAAGAGCCTATGCATGGCCTCTTACACAATGCCAAAAGGAACAAAGATGCCTTACATGTTCCTTACACATCGTACACACCTTTGAACACTTACACACTCAATCACAATGCACACACAACCTCAATACTACCTCTATACTACACGGCTGAAATGGGGTTAATATTGACCCCATTTTATCTTTGTCAATTGTGTTAATTTGTAATATGTCACACATGTTGCATAACACATGACCCAATTTGTTAATTGTGCAATTTTAACTATTAAAATTCATAATTTACAAATTTATTACATTTAAATAATAATTCCAATATTTCGAAATTATTATTGTATAAAATGTAATATCATAATTTTAATTACAACTCTTTGTAATTTTATGATCAACCGTGTTCATTCTCAATTTAATCGTTTCCCAAACGAATAAATAAAAACCGAGTAATAAAACGATTTTATTACTTTGACTATTATTATTATAATCCCATTATAAAATATTCGTCATATAAAATCATTTCCAAAATTTCTAGTTATTAATTAATTTGTATCCAATACAATATTAATTAATTAATTATTCCATTGAGACGGAATTCCCTAAAGATATGACCTTAAGGGATCAACTGATCACCACCATCATATGACGATAACGTCAAACTCTAGACAGCCAATCATTATCGGTAAATGTTGATAAGTCGACTTTAAAAGAGTAACACTCCCAGTTGTGTTTCATTCAAATGAGTTTTAATTACGTCAACACACTATTGTCGAGGACACTTCCTCCAACAATCTCCCACTTGTCCGAGACAAGTGTGTGTCACCAATTCTCTTGCCCTATTACTATCTCCCACTCAATGCATGGCGTCCTCTCAGGTCGTGCCAACAATTGATTGAAATCTAGAGTGGTTTATCTCGATCTGGAGTTATAACTACTGACCGGAATTATCTACCATAGATACCTTCCGAGCGTGGCCACGCATTTCTAGTTATTATTCTCCTCGAGTGGCCTAGAGATATTTCTCAACCCTGACAAGGGGTGGACAATTCCCAATCGACCTATTCCTTCCGGCTGGCCATAGACCATCATAACCCAAAATATGTCCTTATAAACCCCAGTTACGAAGGTGTTAGGACATAAATCAAAGTTAATCTGAAACTATGCCACCTCAGAGAACAGTCATTAGTCCAAGAACTGACTCATGTGAAACACGATAGATGCTCCCGCCACGACCAGGCAGTCTTTTAATAAGAGTACGCCAGAGCTCTATCAGCGGTAATTAGCCCGGCAAATGTGTCTTAACATGTCTATGCCTAGGTGATTGATTAGTCATCCCGTATGACTCTATGGCAATTGAACTCGCCATCAATCGCATCACACATCCGGTTGCATTGAGACGTCACCTCACACATCCGGTTGCATCCGGTTGCATCAATCGCATCACACATCCGGTTGCAATTGAACTCGCCATCAATCGCATAACTATAGACATAACTTTACTCCCACTAAACTTCATGTATAAACATAACTTCTTGACTTTCAAGAAAATGCTTATCACATGATCAAAATAAAGAATTCAACCTTTTGACATTTCCCTTTTAGGATAGTTGCGATTTTACAAAGCTCATACTTGATGACTTTTAAAATCCAACATGTCAAAATATTTGAACTCGAAGCCATGTTATTGCGTGGAAAACTCTTTGCCACCAATTTATCTAATTCAACTCTTGTCATCCTTTCTTAGGATGGTTGTGATTTTCAAAACTCATCGTAGATGATTTTAAAATCCAACAACATTATTTGATCCGATTTTAATATAGATCCGTTGTTGCGTGCGAAACCCTTTCCACCAATCAACTGAGCTATTTCGGATTCAGGTAGAGTCGAAACTAAATAAAGCATTTATACAAGTTACAAGTTCGTTGCACTAAGAAGATAACATTACACTCGTCAACTTATTTTTCGAATGAAATTTCCACTTATCTCAACTAGGAAGAACATTTTCCTATTGCATCATACTGAAATTGTGGCTCTATAATAATTTCTCCCACTCTGTCTAAAAGAAATAATCCTCCTTTCTTTATAGACAGCATCATGAGCCACAAACCTTTTATTCTCATGATCATATAGGAAAAATTGTCATTCGAAATAGGCTACAACTTAGGCACCTTGCCTATTCATATCTCATATGACTTGTATGCCCATGCTTTATAACATAGCGGAAAAATAAATGCTCGACAAAATCGGAATAGAAAGTAACTCCCACTCAATTGTAAAGATTTAATCATATCTCATATGATTCAATATTACTTTTTCGCGCATTTTATAAACGTGCTTACAAAAGTAAACTTGTGATACTTTATCACAATCTATTTGGTGTAAATTACTAGGCTTAATTAGATCATTATCTAATTCCAAGAACATCTTCTTGAGCCAATGCACAACATTCTCAACGTGAATTTCTTGCGCATTAATTTCCTCAATTGAAGAATTAAAATATCTTTCAAGATTTGAAATTTCACTCACCTACACACCTTAAAGTGTTTATAGGGTGAATGACTTGCTTTGAATGCAAGATTCGCATAACCCATGAGATTCCTAACCTCAAATGCGACTTTCAATCGAGTAATGATGGAAAAATTTGGGGCACCAACTAGAGTTTTAGGGTACATATGACATTTCCACCTTAGTTTTGGAATATAATTACCTTGATTCGTATGGCCTAACCATGAACCAATTCATGGTAACATTGAGTACAACATTTGTTTCAATTGCGTAATGGTAAAACTTTTACCTTTTATGCAAAACTCAAATTATATTTAGAGATAATTGTACATAATAACTATTATTTGTGTATTACTCTAAATCCAAAACTTGGTTAAGCATAATATGACATGTAAATGTCATATTAGATGAAGTGGCAACTACTTTAGTTCCATTTACGTTCATCATTCAAATTGTCATACGATTTTCTTCACGTTAGGACGATAGGATTTACAAGAACCCTCGGATCGTGTTATTAACACATCCTCCTCTAAATACCCATTTAGAATAGTAGGTCTTGTCATTCTTTTACCATAGTTCAATCATATGAAAATGGAATTTCTAACGTGAATCATCAATTTGCACTAAAATGCAAACAATGTAGAATGAAAACTTAATGTCATAAGTATTACCTAAGAAATATGTTGGAGTCATATTACTTCCAACATCCTTAGACTTTACAATTTGGAGTAGTTTCTAACTTCGTGTCTTACACGATTTTCTCTCAACCTCGTTCTCTTCTTAACTACTTAAGAAAGATTCGGTCTTCTCATAGCTCCCACTTACTTCAAGAATTATTACTTGAAGAAGACCTTTTCTTCAATTAATTCCAAATTAATTCCTCATAGGAGTTAATGTCTATGAAGTGAGGTGGTATTGGTTACAATGATTTTCTTAAATCAATTTACCAATTTATATCAACTTCGTCATGTTCTTAACCCTTAAGTTTTAGACGATAAGTTATTAAATTGAGCAAAAAGACTTTAGAACCATGTATGAATAGAAGATTTAATCAACACTTTTTGACTAAAATCACTTCTATTTAAGTTTCTTTATAAGAAATCGTAATGGTTTAATAGAAATTTTAAGATGTTAATCTTATGTTTGCATAGGACCTTCCTATCAAATTCTATGGAATAGAATAATTCCTACGGACCTTGTCCATAACCAAAGACACGGTTTTAAGTGAGGAGAAAGAGATTCTATTTGTCGATATAGCATAAGATGTTTAGCGGAGATATTGGTTACAATCGAATGATATTATATAGGAGTAAAAATGAACAATTATAAAACAACAAATTAAGGAAAAACAAACATTCATCATTTTGATTCAACTTGTAAATATTTTAACAAGTTAAAGCATCTATAAAATGACCTCTATCCAATTTTATAAATGATTCCAAGACCCAAACCCATACCACCGAAATCGTGAACCACTGGAACTCCGACCCAACAATATGGTTTGGTGGGTTAAAATAAACCGGTTCTACCATAGAACTCTTGGTTGATGACAAATCATTATTTATTCATCTTAGCCCGGAACACATTGACCACTGGTCCTCTACACTTCCGTTGAGTACAAACCAAATTTCAATTGCATCGAGATGCGATCCGCCCACTGGACTGAATCCACCTCATCGCCCCACTTATCCTACGTAATGGGGTTCGTACTGCCCACTGGACTAACACCACCCCACGAAATAGAAGCTCATGGGTTCTACTATTTGGTAAGGCTAATTCTCAATTGTTTTTGTTTAATATAGAGGTCTTGTCAATTTATTATCTATCTCCTTTAAGCGAATTAAATCGGTGAACTCGATAATTATAATTGACACGGTCGTTTTTAACGATTTAAACTAATATGCATGTTTATGGCGATTTGGCTATGCATGCAAACATATAAAATAATGCAAAAATAAAAGCAATAAAGCAATAAAATCCTAGTATGGCCTTCCTAGTAATAGTAAAAACTAATTAACTATTACAAATTCGGAAACCAACTCCATGGTCCCTTGAACTTCATTGGCACGCCATCCAAGAAAACACCGTCTTGTCGGAACTCCCTTCCGTATGGCACCGTCTTTTGGATCTCCGAAATTACAATAAAATAATATACATACTCTATTGTAAAACTGAAAATAAATTACAAACCCGTGATACAAGATCACATAATTTACAACCGAATCAATATTCCCTTTCATTAC
Source organism: Silene conica (assembly GCA_029255685.2). NCBI lineage: Eukaryota > Viridiplantae > Streptophyta > Magnoliopsida > Caryophyllales > Caryophyllaceae > Silene > Silene conica. The sequence goes on along the minus strand of CM055317.2, from coordinate 29,445,575 downwards.
GGGTAATATTGATTAAAACTAAGGCCATACTAAGAAAAATTACATAATTCCAAATTATATAAATAACATTCAAAATATGACATTCATATTAAATAAATTGCAATAATAAAATATGTATGCACATGCTCAATTTTTAATGCCAAATCGCCTTATGGGAGCAAATATCTCATATTTGTTTACGGTTTTTTACGGATATGCGCGATTTTAACTATTAAAATCATCAAAATTACATAAATCTCATTTATGTCCAAGTTAATCATCCTAACTTACTTTAGGAATCAATGTTTAGTCTCCACTAATATTTGATCATGATCTAACTTGATTTTGCATTATTGTTCATAAATTACTTGTATTTTCGGGAAAAATAAACAAAATACGGCCAAATGAGTCAATAAAATTCGAAATTTAAAATTCAAAAATTTTAAAATTTCTGGAAATTTTCTATAAATTCAGAAATTAATAAAATGGTCTTTTGCAAATGTTTATGGTTTATTTCTTAAATAAATCGTATAAAAGCCGTTTTTATGGTTTAAAATCCGATTTAAATTATAAAAACTTGCAATAATTTGCCATAAAATTTTAGTCATCCTAAAATATATATATATATCTGAAAATGACCAAAAATTACAGACCATACTCGAAATTTTATTTTTACGACTCATAAATCACGATTATTAGCTAATTAACTCATTAAAAATTAATAATCATAAAAACAGAAACTTTTTGATATCCAACTTTTAGATCTGATGTTCCTATCATATAAGACATCTATGGGTAAAATTTCATGCCATAATATTAAGATTAACTATTTTTAACACAATAAGTCATTATATAGCCGATTTCAACTATTAAAATCATAAAACATGCATCACTTGAGAATAAATTCTCAAAATTTACATACATTCTGTAAATATTGCATGTGACATTGTGTTAAATTTTTTATGGCAAAATTCCAACTATAACTATTAAAGTCGAACTTGAGTCACTATTAATCCGATTTTTACTATAAAAATCATTAATCATGCAATACAAGTCCAATAAATCCGAAAATTTATACAGGTATTTTATGTATTGCATGTGACTTCTCATAAAAATTTTAAGGTCAAATTCGTAATATAACCTTATATACCCATTTTTACTCATATTATGACTATTTATCTCATAAAATTCATAATCCATGCATATTAACTCCATTTCTTACGAAAAATCATATACAATATATTAAATATGCATGTGAGAACATATCAAAAAATCTCGGCCAGAAACTATTTTTAACTATTTTTCCCATTAATTGTTGTTTAAAACCGATTTAAACTACAAAATATACAAATAAATATGAAAATGAACAATAAAAATCCATAAAATTATTTTTATGTCCTAAAACCATTTTAGAAACAGAAACTTTAACATGCAAAATTATTTTGTGATTTATCATAATAAATACAAAATATTTCGAAAATTCGAAATATATATGTTAATCCGTTTTTAACATAAATCATGAATCCGATCATGCATGCAACAACCGTAATGCTCTGATACCAATTGTTGGGAACTTAGTTCCTGATTTTATTCTCAAATCAAATGTGAGTTTTGTTTCTTTGAGTTTAGTCATAAAACTTAAATGGATCTTATGCATGCATGATGATATCATAAGATGTGATAGTCCTTACATTGGTTTTAGAAGGTTTATACTCAATAATCACCTATTATTTGAGTCTTCAAATAACCGAAATCCTCTTGTAACGATCTAACAAAAATCGTCTCCTAAAGGTGCGTATCAAGGACCCGATCTCAAACTAATACAAATTTTGTTACTAGAAAATTAGTATTAGTATACTAGAAATATGAATAATATTACCCCTAATATTATTAGTATGGAAATAATTATTTTCTTAGTAAAAACTATTTTACTTAAGAAAATGGGAGAATGGAGTTGTAGTATGAATGTGTTAGTGAGATTATTAAGCATCCACCAACAATAATCACTTAGCCAAAAACTAGCATATAATGAGTGTGTAGTGAGTGTGTTTATATAAGCACATAAGCTTGCTTGTGCAAGTATTATGGCTGGCCAAAGAAGCAAAGAAGAGCCTATGCATGGCCTCTTACACAATGCCAAAAGGAACAAAGATGCCTTACATGTTCCTTACACATCTTACACACCTTTGAACACTTACACACTCAATCACAATGCACACACAACCTCAATACTACCTCTATACTACACGGCTGAAATGGGGTTAATATTGACCCCGTTTTATCTTTGTCAATTGTGTTAATTTGTAATATGTCACACATGTTGCATAACACATGACCCAATTTGTTAATTGTGCAATTTTAACTATTAAAATTCATAATTTACAAATTTATTACATTTAAATAATAATTCCAATATTTCGAAATTATTATTGTATAAAATGTAATATCATAATTTTAATTACAACTCTTTGTAATTTTATGATCAACCGTGTTCATTCTCAATTTAATCGTTTCCCAAACGAATAAATAAAAACCGAGTAATAAAACGATTTTATTACTTTGACTATTATTATTATAATCCCATTATAAAATATTCGTCATATAAAATCATTTCCAAAATTTCTAGTTATTAATTAATTTGTATCCAATACAATATTAATTAATTAATTATTCCATTGAGACGGAATTCCCTAAAGATATGACCTTAAGGGATCAACTGATCACCACCATCATATGACGATAATGTCAAACTCTAGACAGCCAATCATTATCGGTAAATGTTGATAAGTCGACTTTAAAAGAGTAACACTCCCAGTTGTGTTTCATTCAAATGAGTTTTAATTACGTCAACACACTATTGTCGAGGACACTTCCTCCTACAGTTTTGTGGGGAAATACCGTAGTAGTATGTTCCATTTTGCAGTAAAATAAGTCATACAAAATTAATATCTCAGTAGAATATTGTCGTGGAATGTTTACTAAGTTCTCATTCTTTTTTAAAGTCTTGCTATTGTAAAATATTGTCGTCAAAAAACATGAAAAATAAGTCATACAAAATTAATGTCTTAGTAGAATCAATTATAAACCTTGAACACAAAATATAAGTTATAAATTTTTGAAAGGATAAAAAATTGATTTATCGAATTAAATTAGCAACTGCTCTGTACTTCTTACAAATAAGAGATTATTGACCGAGTAATACTCCGTAAATATTTAAGTACTCAAGTAAAATCAAATAGATAGAAATTTTACATAATCAAATCATATAAGAGAAATAAATTTTAAATAGATATAGATAACATGATTAACTAAAATTATAAAAAGAGAAAATATAATAATACTATAATATAATAATCACAATTAATATTAATTTGAAACTAAGTAATAATTTAACATAAATAACGAAATAATTAATGGGCGAAAAAATATTTAACCAATAACTTACACGTGTAAAATGATTTCTCTAGTATAGTTATTAAGTTATATATAGATCACATTGCACTCTGTACTTACAATAGTTGTATGATACAATATATTCCGTACGTATAATATTAAAGATAAGACTACAATTGCAAAATAATATCTTTTACATACGACTGCAATATCTTTTATAAGATAAGAAGACAACATCTTATACGGCCGAAGTATTTTTTATGGATTTCATCATATTGCATTTTATACCTAGAATAGATGTATGATACAATATATTCCATTTTTACCTTAAGCTAGCATATGACCTGTATTATAGCCAAATATAAATTTCAAGGAATCTTGTATTTTTGTTTTTTTGGTCTGTACATGTATAAGATTTACACAATTTTTTACGCATTATATATTCCGGGTTACGAAACGTCGTCGACGTTTTATAACAAATCGTCGACGTTTTTCATAAAAATTACCAACCTACCCTTCCGCTCTCATTCATTCATTCATTAAAAAAAACTCAAAAAATTCCCCCTCTCCCTCCGTCGACTGCCACCCGCCCGACACCACACCACCACCACCCCACACCACCACCGGTGCCACCACGACCACCACGATTAACGGTAAGTGTTGTTTTTTTTAATAATTTTATTAAAGTTGTATAATTTGTTATTATTTTGTTGTTGTTGTTGTTGTTGTAATTGTTAATTAGGCTAGTAATTCGAATTGTTATTGTTGTTTTTGTTATTTTTTTCAATTTCCTCTTGAATTTGCGTTGTTGTTAGTGTTGTTATTTCGGGTTTGCATAAATTGAAGGAATGAGAAATTGATAATCGGGTTGATGGGTGGGAGGTAGGACGTGGGGAACGGACGTCCCTCATGGGGTGGGACGTGGGGATTCAAAGTCCCCCATGAGGGAGGATGTGGGGAATGGACGTCCCTCATGGGGTGGTACGTGTGTTTGGCACGTCTAAGGGCGTGATGGACGTATGTTTCGCACGTCTAAGGAGGTTTTGGACGTGAAATCTGCAAGTCCTACCCATGATTGGACTTTGACATTCAAAGTCCCACCATGGTTCGGACTTTGAAATTCAAAGTCCCTCAATGGTTCGGACTTTTTTAGTTCGTGTTAACTGTATATTTTAAATTTTAATAGTTAAAAGTTATTTTTTTTATATAAAAAGGTGTCAATTTTGTATTTAAATGGGTAGTTTATATTTAATTGTATAAGAAGTTGTTAATTTTGCATTTAAATGGGTAGTTTATATTATTAAAGTTGTTAATTTTGTGTAATTTTGAATTTATTTTGTATTTTATTAATTTTTTATGAAATGTTGTTTAATTTTATTTAGGATTATTTCACATGAATAATCCATCCTATTGGTGTCCAACCTACATTAATCCATCCTATTCATAATCCCCTATTAATCCAACCTATTACCCGACTTTCCTAGGTTGCACTTACTGGCTTAAGTGACCTGCTAATTCCGGTTCTTTTTTTTTAAAACCCTATATTTCGTTGCCTTTCTTCTTCTCCTTCTCCTTCTTCGTTTCTTCTTCTTTTCTTCATCTTCTTCATTTGGCTTCTCTTTCTTCCTCCATTACTGCCAACTTCATCGTCTTTATTTCCCTTCAAACATTTGTTTTTATTTAGATCAACATTTATTCATCTTTTTCACTTTTTCACTTCTCCATCACTAACCATCAAACACAAAAAAAAAATCACCACCACCAACCTACTGGTTGTTGCTGCCACCACACGCCGCCACCAATTCCATTATCGCACAAATTAGTTAGAACAGAAATCTCATCCCTAACCTAATTTCATCAAACCCAAATCAATTACCCCAAAAGAACCCTAAAATCAAATTCAAATGCAATTAACAAAATAACCCAGAAAATGTACTCAAGAATATCCTGAAATTAGGCATTATTCAGAGAAATAGAAGATCAAACACGGGATTGAGCTTTTATTTGAGACCGTCGCATAAACATCAACCAGGCTTTGAATATAGCATTAATTTTCTGGGGTTTTCAATTGAAGATTTTGAAGAAAAAAGGCGAGTTTAAGTGACGATGATGATGATACATACTGGAGGTTGACACCATTTTTGGGAATGGGCTTGAATAATGATGAGTTTAATTGACGACATTGATTTCTAGATTGATTTTTGAGTGCTGGTGAAGTAATGGTTGATGAAGGGTGAAGGTGGTTGGCTAGATTGAGGCTTTGAAGTACTGGGGTGGTTGTGGGTGGTGGAACGGTGATTGGTGATTGGTGATTGGTGATTGGTGATGAAGGAGGTGGATTAATGACATTTAAAGGAAGTGAGAGAGACGAAAAGAGGGAAAACAAATGAATACGTTAACTTAGATTTGGGGTTTACCTGTTCAACAGGTTTCCCTTCACCCTGGTGCAAAATGGGAAAGTTTGGTAATAGGTTTGATTAATGGGGGATTATGAATAGGATGGATTAATGTAGGTTGGAGAGCAATAGGTTGGATTATTGCTGTGAAATAATCCTTTTATTTATGTAACGTTATCTCGTAAATGCAGATGTCTTACAGCGAAGATGCTATTATGACTTCAACGGGCCGTACGACAGGCCGAAGAGTGACGCGCTCTAAGCGGCGTGTCCCTATAGAAGCAGCAGCAGCACCGCCACGTCCTGGTCGGGGAGGTAAGGGTAGGGGAAGGAGAAAGGGCATCCTAATCACGTCTCCCGACCCTACTCCCGAGGACGAGGTTCAGTTACCGAGAGCGTTTTTTAGGGAGCCAACAAGTAGTTCTAATGACGAGGAGGAGCAGCAGTTTGAGGAACCGGTCGGGGAGGATGATCACGATGATGATGATGATGACGACGATGATGATGATGAGGAGGAGGATGATGTTGGAGTAGTGTCCTCCACAATAGTGCGTCTACATAATAACTCTCGTACAAGGAATATGTCAGGGATTTATTTTACATATATGTCAGCTGGTCAACGTTAATCAGTAATGATTGGCTGACTAGAGTTTGACATTACTGTCGTGTGACGGCGGTGACCAACTGATCCCTTTAGGTCACACCTATAGGATGATGCCCAAATGGAAAAACTAATTATTTGTGTTAGATACAATTAAATTAAATCCTTGTATTACATGACTTTTAAATAAGTCAAGTGAATATATATTTGATGACAAGTTATGAACTTGGGCCAAGGGGATTTATTATTTAATTATTTTATAATTAATTAATAAATATAAATGATATTTTATAATTAATAGTTAATTATATAAACTTCTACAACATGTGTATATGTTTGAGGCGGAGATAAATAGCTATTTAAACTTACAAGAGATTGTAAAATTAGCTAATAAGGGTTTATAAGTTATATTTTATATTGATAAAATAGTCTAATAAGAACTTAATTGTTAAGTGGTTATTAATTGTTGATTTGTATTATTTAATTGTTAAATGATCAAATTAATAATTAATTGTATAAGATAATTAAATATAAGACTTATAAGCATTTTTTGTGGGACAAATGTCGGAAATCGAAATGGACCGAAATGGGTCCATTTGAACCATGATATACAAGGTCTTATAAGACATTTTTGTCAAAGTTTGGTGGTGTAAACACATGGCATGTTCCCATGAATTGTTTATCCGTGATTTGCATGTGAAGTTGCAAACAATTAGAGAAGATGGTAACATAAAGTATATTTTTCTTCAACGTCCACTTCTAGAGCTGAACCACCTGAGCCCACTACTATTATCCTCCCTCTAAGCAGCATCCAAAAATGTTAGTTTGAATACAATTATAATCAATATCGATGAACTTACACCTATACTTAGCCGATGATTCAACAAAGAGGAATCGAGATTATCTGGCGAAGGTAGAGATACCAAGTAATTGGAATGATTGGAGTTCGCCGAAATTACTATAGAAAGACATTCTCCATAGTTACGAATAGATGCAACTAAATACTATTACAAAAACATGCAATAACAATGCACCATTAACAACGCATATTAACGCTTTATACGTAAACACGTTGTTAATTGGATAAATTCACTATAGCGCAAATCAGTAAAAATTAATAATAAGGGTTTTTATTTTTTTAACCGTTGTTATTAACATTAACAACGCTTTTAGACTGTAACCATTGTCAATGGATACAATAATAACAACGGTGATTTTGTGAAAACTGTTCTTAATAGGTATATAGGAAATAACAACGGTTTTATATGTAATATCATTGTTAATCAGGTTTGTGTATTTTGGTGCAATTCTGTGAAAAGTAATAACAATGGTTATTCCTTTAGAAACCGTTGTTAATCGTTGAATGGTCATTCCGTTAAATCTAAAACACAACCATTTTATTTCTATCACTAGAATTATAAACACACAAACTAGGTATCTCCTTTGCCATTTATACCATATTATTCCGTCAACACAACCATTTTATTCCGTCAACATCCATCGCAGCCGCTTCGTTATCTCCTTTGCCATTTATACCAGGTATTCATCTCTGTTATCTCCGTTGGGATTGTTGAAAGTGGTTGAATTTAGCTAATTTTGAAAAAGCATTTACTATGAACAATGGTGTTATCATTTTCAGGCTTTTAGATGCCAAATTCATTCCATATAAAGTTGTGGTCAACAAAAGGTCTGATTCTCCTTTATTTATTTTGTATGACGTTGAATTCTGTGGTCAACAAAAGTTATTGTAAATGACAAGATCATTTATTATCAATCAATTTTTAGGGTTTGTTTCTTGTTTCTTGTTGATTTTTTTCTACTATAAATATTTATCTCAAGCGAATTCATCACAATCATCCTTGCCCTAAACTACTTTATCAAAACCATAATTACCACCTAAAATTCTTTTTTTCTACTATAAATCAGAATGCTGACAAGCGGAAGTGTGGAGTATGCCCATCCATACGGTTGTGTGATGAGCAACATGCCTGGCCATTTCGAGGGGGCCGTTATGTTGCTAAGAGTTTTTCGGTGGTTAGAGATAGGTTTCACGTCCTAGGTTACAGGGTATCTAAAGTCAAGTCTTTGTGGTCACCAGGTGGGGACTTCTTGGGAGTGGTTTTGGTTAAGTTTGGGATGAGAGCTGAAGATTGTGAATCTGCGTTTAAGTTGCAGAGAATGTTTGAACTGAGGAACCATGTCAGAGCTGATTGGCTTTCAAAAAGATATAATGATGTAGGGAATGAGCCCTATTTGTGGGTGGTAACGCGCTGTGACAACCGTCATTTTCGCGGCCTGGTTAATTATGTTGAGGTTTTTGTAGACCTGCAGCGTAATGCTCAGGTCGCTGCTGATGCAGAAATTTATAACCCTTTTGACAGTGTCGTGGCTGAGCTATATACCCTCACTCACTAAAGTGTGGAGCTGCCTCTCATTGTCCAGTTTTATTTGTTGTTATTTCATCTTTTAATGTAATATTGCTGCTGTTGTGCTATCATGGTCTCTCATGGTTTATTATGTATTAATAATATTGTTGTTGTTCTTCGTGAATTTATGTGAACCCTCGTGTTAATGCAGAAAAATAAACAAGCAACATGAGGAAAATAGTGCGGATGTAAAACTTTTTGACATGAAAAGATAACGCGAGACATTCAAAACAACTAAAATACGGAAATAAAAATAGATAAGTTGTAGGTATAAATACAACAGTGGCAAATAGGGATAGGATATCCCGTGAGTATCAAAAACAGAAATGTAGTGGAACTAACTAACGATCTACAAGGGTAATGTCATGTCGATGAACACATCGCTCGCTAGCCCTCACTAAAATACATAATATTACTATCAAAATATGTTAAAATCTAGTTACTTAAATTTCAATACACTTCTATATTAGTATGAACCAACTAATTATTCTCGTTTATAGTAGATTTCTATCTTAAAAGTCATATATAAAATTTTAGTACCTGGAAAAAATTAAATCTTTATAATTTAGGATCGGATTGTATAATCATAGGATTGCAGGATCAGGTTAAGATTCTACTCAAAAAAAATTTGACGCAAGTTATTTCGTAAGATCCTACCCAGGATCGGGATCGGTCACCGAGGTAGCACAACACTTCTACTAATTAATCGTCCTGTGTCCGACACTGTGTCCGACACTCGTTGGATACATGGTTAAACATATTATAGTTTAGACAGAATAAAATTTTAAAAAAGATCGATTAGAAGATGAGTTTAAGTGGGAAAATGAGAATTAGTTACAGTAATTGTCGAATTGTACCTTTACCTGTTTAGATTTAGCTTCAAATACATGATAAAAATAAAATTACACGTTATTTATAACCATAAAATATATATTTTATTATATTTAAATGACGTGTCTCGCGTCTTAAATTTCATGGAATTTCGTGTCACGTGTTCGTGTTCGTATCCGTGTCCATTTTGGTGCTACCTAGTCAGTCGCCACTTTTTGAATAGAATCGTAAAATCCTACGATTCGGATCGGGAGTTGAACAAGAATGCGGTTGTACATTAGTCATTAGATGAAGCAATACTAATGGTAGGTATAATTATAATTTGAAATTAACATCTCTAGAAAGCAGATTCTTGTTACACATACCGTTATAGGAGGCCATAGCACAAAGCCATAAACCCCTTTAAGGCCTTGAAAGTTGAAACCCCCTAAGGTTGAAGCTTTCTCAAGTTCATGTCCCCTCTTGTTTCCCCAAAATGGCATTCTTGTCAATTAACACAATCTCCCTCAATTCCCACTTCTCCAATCTCTTAAACAACAATTCCCACTCCATAACATTCTCTAAAACACCAAAGTTTCCAATCACAGCATGTTTCCCTCAAAATTCACCCATTTTACCCTCCACCCACAAAAAAGTTTCAAACTTTGTGTCCAAAACTGCTTTAAAACTGATCTTTGGGTCCATACTTTTGGTGGGTTCATTCAATTGCAGGTCTGTATCAGCATCACCACTCCAAAAAGATAATGTAAATTTAGAGGAGAAACTGGAGAAAGAGGAGGAAGATGAGGAGATGTATGTGAAGTTATTGGAACAAGAACCAAGAAATGTGGATGCTTTGAAAATGGTGGTGAATGTAAAGATGAGGAAAGGGAAGACAAAAGAAGCTGTTAAATATGTGGAAACTTTGATCGATATCGAACCTAGAGAAGTTGAGTGGAGGTTATTGCAAGCTCTTTGTTATGAGATGATGGGACAGTTTAGTAAAGCTAAGAGATTGTTTAAGAATGTTCTTAAGGAAACACCTCTTTTGCTTAGGGCTTTGCATGTATGTTTATCAACTTTCTATATCTTTTTTTAACATTCTGTAATTCTGTATGATGCCAACCTTACTAACCCAGCTGTTAGACTTGCTTTAGTCATTTGGTGCGATTCTTGATACTATATGTGTTGTTAAGACCAAGGGCGGGTATGGTTGTGTACATTCGACCCCTTGCCTCGCTACTTGTTGGATCCCTTAAACCACTAGGGTAATGCTTTGTTGTTGTTGTTGTTGTTGTTGTATCAATTTTTAAGGGTTAGATTTCAGTGATTTAGGGGACTGCTTGACAATTTGATATGGCTTTGTGGAATGGATGATAATGCAAACATTAATTGTCAGTGTGATAGCTTTGAATTGAGGAGAGTGTTTGTTGCCACAGGTGTTTTGGAGGTAAAATTGTTTGCTTGATCTTTTAAGAAGAATATGAATGTTACCAGATGGAGAAAAAAGGAGGACTTGTCTTTGAAGTCTTGGAATCACACTAAGATCTTAAGTGATCAGCTTCTAGAAAACATGACATTTTACTTATTTTTTGCGGATTAGGGAGTATCTGTTTACTTATCTTTTGGCCTTTTACCAGTGTCTAGTGTCCCTTGTCCTTCAGAAAGATGTATTCGGTCCATGGGGGATGTCCTGGTTTGATGGACAGAAAAACAATCAGGGATTTCGTGGTTTGGGTATTTTATTCAGTTCAAGTTAATAATTTTTCACCAGATGGTTGGAGTGCAGTTATACACTTAACTCCTTAAACACTAATCGATGCCTGCTTACTGTGACAGTCACCACTAAGCACTAATCTCCACTAACTCATGTCATTAGTGAGTTAAATCCACTTGTATATTCATGTTTATCAGTGTACTGTTGAGTCCCTTGCAAGAGTCCTATAGAGGCAAGTGACAGATGTGAGGTTTCATCTTAAAACCAATTGTTAATAGGCTCCCTCTAACATAAAAGCTATGTCGCCTCATTCTATTGATATGGGTCAATGCTATGCACACACTTGGGAAACTGCTATCTGTACACCGATGAGATTGGTCCGTGTCTTAAATCGTATCAGTATATGATAAGGCCCTAGAAGTGATCCTGTCATAATGATATCGTGATAGGATGTTCTTGTGTTATTGTGTACTCTTCTGCATGTCAGGGTTTGGCAATGGTAATGCACAAGACCCGCGAAGGACCTGCAGTTTTTGATATGTTGAACCAAGCTCTCGATCTTGCCCAACGTGAAAAAAGAGTTACTGAAGAGAGAAACATTAAGATTCTGATTGCACAAATGCATCTGGTCAAGGTGATTGTCAAATTTATCCTTTCCTTTATTTCGAATGTTGATGTTCAACGATGTTAGCATATACTATAGTAGTATAGTGTTTGTCTTCACGTTATTCATCTGTTTGGACTCTTACTAGCTTGTAAATACTTCAAAGCCTAACAACAGTTGCCTTTCTGAACCATAAAAGATGGCGTGTGGCTACGATGGAAGTATATAACAGAGAAAATAGTGGCCATGGTCTTGAACAAGTAAGTTTTACTCTGATTGTCTGATACTATTTTTCTTCAGGGAGACTTGGATGAAGCTTCAAAGAAATACCAAGAGCTGATTATGGAGAATCCTCGAGACTTTCGGCCTTACCTATGCCAGGTAACCAAACATGAAATTATCAACCTGAACTTATAGTGAGTATGGTCAATTTAACATGAAATTATTCAACTGAATAAACTTGAATTCAGGCAATGAAATTGCTGCCAATTTAATCCCTTAATGATCTGAATCGATCCCCGGTAAACGAAAACTGACCCGAATGGACGATGGCCCGTACCATTACCCGACAATATGCAAATCCAATGTGACTTAACATTTTGAACCGTTCCTTGGCATTTTGGCGGCTTTCTTGAAGGCAGTAACTCATGAGTTACATGCCATATTTCAGGGAATCATTTACAGCTTACAGGACAAAAAGAAAGAAGCTGATGAGCAGTTTGAAATCTATCGGAATCTTGTTCCAGAAGAATTCCCACAAAGAGGGTTTCTAGAAGATGTTGTCCTGGCAGCAAAAACTGAATCAAGAGAACAGCTGGAGAAGGAGTTCAAAATGCAACACCCATTCAACAAGGCATAACTATTCCGCTGTGAAACTTGGCTTTCCGTCAGAGTAAGATTCTTGACAGTGGTTTTACTAATGTCATTGAGCTGTAACTATTTGTGACGGGGAGAGCAAGAGATAGCATGATCAGTCAGTGCATTCAAGTAATTAGGCTACATATCCTAGCTTGTTTAGATATTGTAGGAAACATGCATTCGAGACTTGTTAAACCTTAGTTAGAACTTAGAAGAGCTAATAGAAAAGTTTCTTGACTGCAATTTGTTTGCAAGTTTAACCCCGTTGTATATACAGATTACTCTGTATTTCATCCATTTTTATTTTTGCTTTTGGGTCAAACTTGCTGAGAAACGTAAGTGGGGTTTTAGATGTTTTTCCAACTTGACCCGCCTTACTACTATTGGAGCTACTCGCTTAACTTCACACACCTTCCCTCTCTCCATTCACCCAACCGCCTCCATCTTCTACGGACTCTACTAACAACCCTCAAGCTACTCCTGAAGATCCATATATCCTCGATAACCCACGCCCACGTCAAACTTGACCCCTTCCCCAACCCAAAATCATAACCACTTTTTCAGGATGGAGAGGGTTTTGTGGTTTGGAGGTCAAGAGATGGTGGGTAGGATATGCATAGACTTGTAATCGTATTTTCTAAAACTTACCGAGAATGGAAACGTAAAGAAATGTGTAAATGGACCAGAATGCATTACGTATAGCCGTATAGGTATGGTTGAGAGTTTCGAAACAACGGGAGGGTGTATAAATTAGGGAGTATGAACCCTTCGAAACAATGAAACCCTAGGCAGTTGAGTGAAGCCAATAACACAGCAAACCACTTGTGTTTTAGGCTGTGGATTTCTTTCTTACACGGGAGATACTTACAGGCAGTTACCAACCCCCCCTACCCTAAAAGGAGCTCATAATGAATGTTCAAGTAGTGAAAAAAAGAAGTGATTTGAAATTAGAAAAAGGTATCGTGTATTTATTGTTTTGATTCCATTTACGTAACTGGGTTCTGCTTTGAATTGAGTTCTGCGCCGGGTATTGTTGCTTCAATTCCGGTAGAGTAGCTAGTCGTAAATCGTAATGCATCAATATTTAAGGACGCATGCATGCATATATCCAACCTTTGACGTGTTCTTTACAGAGGATCAATTTTATGAGCCCTTGGGCAATAACAGTAAATAAACCCTAATAAATCTGTAATGTTTATGCAACATCAAATTTATAATCATACTGCCCAAAGTGAGTTCACTTATGCTCGGCGTACCTATATCCTTTGCCATCATATTATTTTGTTTTTAATCAAAATAAATTTGAATATTATATCACAACTTTTTTAACAATCTTCTAAACCCTTCTACAATTACAACGATTCTTCAGGGTAATAGCTTACCCTGAGTATGAAGTCTTATTTGCCGGTTGAGTTGTTCACATGTCATGTCATGTCATGTTATGTTTAATGTCTATTAGGCTAAATATGCCCCGTCAGCAAAGAAAGTAGTATATTTATGCTATTTGTGATTTGTTTGCGAGAGACTTTTTTCTTATTAAGAAATATTAACAAAGTTGCTCACGAGCTTGCCCATTTTAGTCTTGGGTGACTGTTAGACGTGTGTGGCATGACGAGCTTCCACGAAACATTGTTTGTTTTGTTTGCTTAATGTTATTTAAGTAACCCCTCCTTGACTTTACCTTTAAAAAAAGTACTCATATATAATCAATGTACGTCGAACTCAAATTTGCAAACATACCTCTTCATCATCATCATTCGACATAATAGGGCCTTGTTTAATTGCCATACGGAAATTAATTTTTCACGATTTTGCAAAACACATGAAATGGTTTTCATGTGAATGCCAAAAACTCGTTTGGTTGGAATCCTGAAGTTGGATTGACACATGAGTTTCAAATAACATGGGGTGTGTTAAACTCCCCATTATGGAGGAATTGGGAATTCAGGGAAAAAAGAACGCAGTTGCTCATTTATGGACGAGTTTTACTCAATCATGTACTTTTTTTCATTATTTTTCCATAGTATGCCCTTTACCTAATTCTCTCTAATTCTCTAATACTCTGAAATTCTCTGAAATTCTCTCCCTCAGAAATTAATCAATCCGTCTTTGACGTAATCATGGATGTTAATTCTCGTATGATTAAGATAATAATTCTAATTCTTAACAGTAATTCTTTTGTGAGACCGTCTCACGCGTACAACGGGTTCATTTATTTGTATTAAATGAAAAATTTATTATAAAAACAAATGGTCTCATGTTGTGAGATCGTCTTATTGTAGAATTTGTGAATGCTTAATTTTATTACTTATATATTAGAATTTGCTTACACTAATTAAGTTAAGATTTGTTTAATTCTAATTCTTAATAATCAAGTTGTCAACCCATTGGATCTCATCAAGTTGAATTCACCGAGTTTTACCCAATTGCAGGGTATTGTACTTTTTTTTCTTTTGTTATTGTTTTCCGTATGCGCGCCATATGTTTGATAAATTGTCTCTGAGTTTTACCCAATTGCAGGGTATTGCACTTTTCTCTTTTGTTGTTGTTTTCCATTATGCACGCCATGTGTTTGATAAAATGTCTCTGAGAAAATTTATTTAGCTATTAGGGGTTAAGAGTTAGAGTGAGAAGGTGAAATAAAATTGTAAATATTGTGAAAATATAAGGGTACAATGGTCAATCATATCCATGATTGAGTAAAACTCGTCTATGATTGAGCAACACCCAAAAAAGAAAATCTCATGATTTGGGGTAACCAAACATCTCCCATTTTTCAAAATCATTGGATTTTTCAATTCACCAATTTTTACAGGGACAACCAAACGAGGCCTAGAATGGCTCGAAATTACTTGATTAAATCAATTTGTTTAATTATGTTATTTTGTCGTTTCGATTTGCTTAATTAGTTTGTCGTGTCTATCTTCTTTCCCTATCCTAGTTATTGGAGTAATTCCCTCTCTCTAAAGTTTAGAGGGAGACGTTTCTCTCCGATTGAGAGTATTTAGGTTTTTAAAAAGAACAATTTAATTTCTTGCATGTTTTTTTTAAAAACGCAATTATTTCCTTCGTTTATTTTTTTCCATAATTTAATAATTAAATTTTGTTTAATGCGTTGGCTTTACTTCTCTAAACCATTCATCTTCTAATTGTTTTCAAAACATTTCTTTTTGATTTCTTGCATGCAATCTTCCTTTTCATCTTTCAACAATCAACTTTCTTCTAAAACTTTTCACCTGCTTTTCTTTCCTGCTATCTTCTTCATATTGTTAAATATGGAAAACAACTATAACTTTTACACTGAGGATATTAATCCAACTTTCGAAAATAATTTAATATAAATTTCGCACTGAAACTACTCATAGTCCATGTCTTAGTAGTGAATGGCGCTTTCTAAGAAATGGGAGTATCGTTTTTCCAAATCTTAATAATTTGGGGGACTCAATGGTATACTGGATCAAGTGTTTATTAGGCTACTTAGCTGATTATTGGCTTCTTAGAGCTTATAATGTCAATCGAATTATTGAGAATAATTGGGCAACACGTAGGCATGTGCATGTTAACCGTATGGGAGATGTTTATATTAGTCACTTTGGTGACATGCAAAATCTATATGAGGTTGTAATACCCCTCTTAGTTCGTAGCTGAGTTGTGACTCGACTCGGCCGAGTAAGTCAAATTCGGCCGAGTAAGCTCTACTCGACCGAGTAAGTCGCACTAGACCGAGTATAATGTACTCGTCCGAGTAAGTCGTACTCGGCTGAGTAGATTCTACTCGACCAAGTGGGCCCGTCGGTAGGTAATACTCTCGGTTTATATATATATATATATATATATATATATATATATATATATTTATATAAACTAACCGAGGGTAATTCTTATTTTTACACAAAATCAGAAACTCTACAAACCCTAATCCCTTTCACCCCATCCCTTTCAATCTCCGTCAAGAGTCTGTAACAAGTCTTAGGAGCGCCGATCATCTAACCTAAACCTTATTTCCACAAGTAAGTCTTGTTCTATTGTACAGTTATCTTAGATTAGTCATGTTTAGAGAGTAATGCGAGTATATGTGTATTGTTCATAGGAGGAGGTTTTATAGAGGAGCGTTGGTAGGACAACCTTGAGTATACTTTCTGTAAATTCCTTGAGGAAGGGTTTCCCCAACTCAGATATGTGTTTACGTATCTTTTGAGAACTACGATTTGAAAAAAAATGGCATATTTGGATCATGTGTCTAGGAGTTTCTCTACATCAATTTTTTTTTTTTGAAAGAACAAAATTTGAGTGACCATATCTCTTGGTCACGAGATTCAAACTCGACAATTTATTTTGTCAAGCCGTAATTCTCGGAAAAATGATCAATTTGAGAAAAAATCATCGTTACTTTCTTAGCTCGTAAACACGAATTATGTCTTTTAAAGTTTACCGAATACAAAAATTAGGCATTCGGACAAAATATTAAACCTCGGGGATAGCATTTTCCGTAATTTCTTCGATTAAGATCCCATCTAGGCCCTGTTTTTTAGGACTTAATTTTAGCTCAATTCGGTTCAATTCAGTTCAATTCAGTTTAGTCTAGCTTGGCTTCATTTAGTTCAGTTTAGTTCAGATTCTTTAGGGCCCTGTTATTTTTGGCTTTTTGGAGCTGAACTAAACAGAACTGAATAAAGCTGAACAGAATTGAATCGAGCTTAACTGAACTGAACTGAATCAAGCTTAACTGAACTGAACTGAGCTGAATTGAACTGAATTTAATCGAGTTGAACTTAACTGGACTGAGCTGAATGATATTGAAATTAATAGAGTGAATCAAGTCTAATTAAATTGAACTAATAATAATAATAATAATAATAATAAAAGTTTTGTTGATTAATAAAAGTTTGTGGTTTAAAAAAAAATAAGTTATTAATAATTTCATTCAGATGCGTAAACTTGGTATACCAGTTATACAACATCAAAGTACTCAAGGAAGAATAGATTCAAACATGGATGATAAATAACGGAAGAAACTCATGGACAAAGTTCGAAAAAATAGGGTATGTTATTGGTGTCCATAATGATCACCATAATAAAGCACATTAAGATGATATGAAAGTCAATAACGAAGCAACATAAGTGATGTCTTTTGTGCTAATGATATCTAAATTTCAAGATTATGATTTTCGATTGTGTTAACGAATATTACTATTTGTATGTTATCAAATTTTACTTCTAAAGTAACTTTTTCTCTAATCTCCCATGTTTCACAAATAATAATAATAATAATAATAATAATAATAATAAATAAATATATATACATAAAATAATAATAATAAAAATAATACAACAACAACAATAATAATAATTAATAATTAATAAAAATAAAAATAAAAATAAAAATAATAATAATAATAATAATAATAATAACAATAATAATAATAGCAGCAACATCAGCAACAACAACAACAACAACAACAACAACAATAATAATAATAATAATAATGTGGTCTAAATTTAATAAAGCTGAGCTAAATTGAACTGAATTATATGAAGCTGAATTGAACTGAACTGAATGAAGTTGCGCTGAAGTGAAATGAACAGAGCTGAGCTGAACTGAAACGAGCTGAAAATAAGCCAGAAAGAACATGGCCTAATTTCTGTTCAGATCCATTAAATTAAGTTTAGTTCAGCTCTATTAAATTTAGTTCAATTGAGTTGAGTAAGTTTCAATAAAAAAAGGAGATTAATTGATAGAAATACTCTGAACTAAGAGTAAACTGCTCAAAATACTCTAAACTTTATTTTAACTACAAATATAACCGACTAATTCCCTCATTTGCTTTGAATATAATTTGTTGTTATGTTAACTTATTGTAACATGTTTTAATGGTCTGATTAGATGAATAAATTAACAGAGAAGTAAAAAGAGAAAGACGAGTCAGGTAAGGGTTAAGAAAATTATTCACTTATTTAGCAGGTAGCAGGTCATATATTATAATAAAAACATTAATTGATTATATTGATAGTTAAAATAGAGTTTGAAATATTTTGAACAGAAGATCCATAATTAGAATATTCTTATATCTATTAATACTAAAAAAAATTCGTTAAAAAAGACCCGAATAGACAAACCTAACCTCGGCCCACATCTGAAGATCGACTTTCATTATCTTCGCCATTTGTTCAACCTCCAACTCAACCAGCAACCTTCTCCCTCTACACCTTCTCCCTCTACACCTTCTCCCTTACACCCTCACCATCGGTATGTATCAACTCCATCACTCTCCCACTTTCTCTCTCTAACCGTTCACTATAACACTCCTTATTTCACGTTAAAACTGCGAAATAACGACTCCGAACTTCAGTGTAACCATTAATCTTCTTGCATATCAGTGCAATTTTCAATATTCTTCTTTCTTTATCACATACGTTGTACTTGTTTTAATTTGATTAGTTTTAGGTTTATGATGATTATTTTGATTATTTTTTTTCCTATTTTCAGCTTACGGCGTTTGGAATGGGACCTCTTACGTTAGCCGTTGGCGGTAAGAACAACTCAATGGAGCATTCAGGTCATTTTTTGTTCTTCAGTTCCAATGATTTTTGTTGTCTTTGAGAATAAATTAGATTGCTAGCGTTGTTCAATTGTGTGGATTTTGGCGAAAATTGTTGTCACGGAAATGTTATTTCTACTTTAGACAAATTGTAGATTCTTGAAATGCTCAGGAAGGTAGGGAGAAGTTACGAAATAAACTGTTTTGTTTTGGCAAATTTGGCTTGAGTTTGTTGTAAAAAAGTAAATGCAGCAAGGAGAAAAGCGACCCGAAAACGAAAGGTAGTGGTGTGGAAGAACCACTGCCTTGAAAACTATTATTCCGGTACGACCGTGGTGGCAAAAAACAAATGACCGGTCTACTGCTATTTCCCAGAATCGATCTTTTACCCAGAAAACATTTAGAGAAGAGAATGAGAGAACAAATTTGTTGTGTGTTTTGCTGTGCTGCAGTGGTTGGTATTTATAGCCAGAGAACTAGAGCCTAAAACCGACTCCTGGTAATCAGTAGCCAAGGTTGGAAAGTGGGAGAGAGTATCTCACCCACTAGCAGTCAGTTTGACTGTTCCAGCACTTGGAAAATGAACCTAGGTTCTAGATAGTTCAATTACCACACAACTAAAACGGACCCGGCCCAAAAAGATAGGCACAACCCGCCGCAGGCTCGGGATTGCCAAATCCCGAATCCCGAATCTAGATCCAGGCACGGGCACACACGCGTGAGCTGAATTAAGGCCGCAGGCTCGGGATTGCCAAATCCCGAATCCCGAATCTAGATCCAGGCACGGGCACACACGCGTGAGCTGAATTAAGCACCCCACAAGCCTCTACAAAAGGCTCCCATAACCCACTAGTGACAAGGTATAGCAAGTGATGTTATATAAACACAACAAACTTGCCTCACACCACCAATGTGGGACAATATGGAAAAACTACACAAGGCATAAAACCCCTATTTCCAACAGAGTTAAGCTAGGTTATGCGTTAATAACTGAAGAGAAGATGGAGAATATATTGTGTCTTTATTTTGCGTTTTCAAATTTACAATGTACTTGGTACATAGCGTCCAGAACCTGAATGAATGTGATGAAAGTTTGTGTAGTACTTGTTCAATTAAGAAGGATTCATAGTTGGAGACATGGAGTGAGGAAGGATTTTTTTGTTTACCTGTTGACGTATCAATTTGAATAGATACTGTTGTTAACTTGAATGCCTGAACTTCAATCGAGTCATTGGTTATGAAAAGGAAAGAAGTCGGAAATTTAGTTTCGAGAAGGATGAGTTTGCAGAGTTTGGCAAAACTTGAAAGGCTGTGTTGTTCGTCTGCCTAATACTCCCTCCATTTATTTGGATTCTCTACATTGTTCTAAATCACCATCACCTATGTAGAAAGTGACCCGGACGGTAAACCGGACCGACCGGGCGGTTCGGTCCGGTCCGGACGGAATACATACCGGTCCGGTCTCCGGGTCCCCAAAAATATGGTGACCGGTCTCCAGTCCGGTCCACATAAAAAATAAAATTCATTTTACCTTTTAAAGTGGTACCGGTCCGGTCCAAACCCGGGAAAAACCGGACCTAAAGGGTTCCGGTCCAGTCCTGTCCCAACCAGTCCGGTCCGCGATCTTAGGGTTGGTGACTGTCCGGTCCACGGGTTTGTCCAGTCCGGTCCGGTTCGGTCCGATTTTGGACGGGTGAACACCCTTAGTAACAATTAATGGTACTCATTTAACTGCCAGAGCGCCAGCATCCAGAAATTAACTTCCTGCATTTGGTACATTTCGGCTTTTAGTTTTCAGCTGGTATGAGTAATATCAAGACAAAATGCATCAACATCTTGTGTATTTTTTCCCCCCGTTGAATATAAAATTATTTGAACACTTCTAAAGTGATGCCATGATTTTTGCAGATATGGGAATATCAAAAGTGCAACATAGTTTCGGGAGCAAAGCATCCTTTGCGTCGGTCAGCACTGGAGAAGAGAAGCCATTTGATTTCCTTCGAACACTGATAGGTATACTAATAGTCTAATACAGATTGTTTCTTTCATTAACCTGGTAAAATAGCGAGGGAATTAAACCAAAACCGTGACCCTGCAATTTCTAAAGTAGTATAATGTATAAACTCTAAATTGCATGCATGCAATTGTTGGTGTTATGTATACATCTTTGTACCTTCACTACCTAGGAGCTGCTTTTGTAATGAAATCATTCCCCTATGATATCCGGCTTGTCCGGATGGTGAATATGAGAAGTAAAAGTTGACCAGGGTTTTTGTGCTAGAAGATTGTGATTAGCTGTCTATTAAAAGACTCGAAACAGAGTAATTTTGTTCACTTGTCAGAGGAATTTGGTTTAGCAAACTTAGGGTTTTATGTTGCAACTTTGAACTAGTCGATACTTTTACCTCTTGTTCGTGTGTAATGTGAAGTTTATGTGATTTATGGGATTATGCATTAAAAATCCAGAAGTAGTTGCTATTAAATTGATTTGATGGTGTGATGAACATCAGATCAGATGAGAGAGAAGTGTGATACTTTGATCTATTGACTTGCATGTTTCACTTTTATGAAATATTGAGGAATAACTGTGCAATCTTCAAAAAAAAAAATAGTTCACTTCTGTAACTAGATTGGATGAATCATATATGTGAAATCTGCTCTCCCTAATAGTCCGATTTTGCCAGATGGTATAATTGCAGGAGGTACAGCTGGTGTGGTCGTGGAGACTGCATTATATCCGATTGATACTATTAAGACACGTTTGCAGGCAGGTCAAACTTAGCAAAACTTTTGTAATTTAATGCCTGTCGTACAATTTTACCACTTTGATTTGCGTCATGTATTACATTTTTTTTATGTATGTTAACTGACAACAAAGAACTTGACTTTATAATAGGCAGCTCGTGGTGGAGGTCAGATAGTCCTGAAGGGTCTTTACTCTGGTTTGGCTGGAAATATTGCTGGTGTATTGCCGTATGTTTCTCCGTAGTCTTTACTCTGGTTTGGCTGCAAATATAATGCTCCTGAGTCCTGTCTATGGTGGGTAAGGGTCTAAGATGTATGCAGTCTTATCTTTTCGTTGGAAAATAAAGAGAGGTTAGACATCCCAGCTTGAAAATAAGAAAATTGGGTTGAGAATCCTGACAACTACTTCATAATTTAAGAAGTGTAAATGATTTAGTTTAGTGAGTCATTTCACTGTAGTTCATCATAATTCAAATCTATAGGACTGTTTCTTGGAAATGGAAAAATATATCCCTTAAGGCTCGCTTGCGATGGAGGTAATTAACTGATTATTATTGGAGTAATAAAGCTTAAAACAAGAAGAAATAGGAGGAAATTGGTGGTTATTGATGGTTGCGGTGGGTGGAAAGAGGAGGTGAGGGAGGTGTCATTACCCCCATATAGGGTAGTACATTACTTCGGGTCTTCAATTTCCTCCCATATGGGGGTAATACATTACTTTGGGTCTTCAATTCTTCACCATCATCTTTTTCCTCCATTTTCTGGTTCATTTAAGGTCTATTACCCTAGTTGAAATTACCTCCATGTCAAGCAAGTCCTTCCTCACTGATAAGGCAAAATTGCAGGAGTAACATACGAGTATGCACGATCAACGTCTGGACACATGTTCTCCTGATTTTTGGTTCTTTGATCTCTTCCGTCACACATGAAATCAAATGGGTTGCTTTAGGGCGATAACCATATTCAGATACTACAGTCACATATATAATATCTTGTTGCTAACTGTATGTGTTGCAGTCATATACCTAGTATCCCGTAGAACAATAGGCTAATGAACCTGTTAAATTTCAGGGCGTCTGCCATGTTTGTTGGTGTTTATGAACCGACAAAGCAAAAACTATTGAGGATGTTTCCAGAGAACCTCAGTGCTGTTGCTCTGGTAAGAGATAAACTTCTACCCATTCTCTTTGTAACTTTTAGATGACTTTTTTTGGGGGTCGTTTCACGTTTGTGCTGTAGAACTGACGATTATGACTGCATACATTAAATAGCTAATCAATGGGTACATAATAGCTAAAATCTAGACTTAATTTTGTCCAGGCAATAACAAATTAATAACCTTTGGTGCTATAAATGGGTGAGAGTTTGGAGTTAACTGGAGACAAACATGAAGACAGTAAGGTTTAGAAAAGGATGTGAATCTCAATCTCCATTTTCGATTTTCATAAATTCATTGATGTAACAATTGTGGAAGTGTAGTTGTTTGTCTCGTTCCATCTTCTGTTTGATCCAATTGTTCTTTTTTGGCTGAGACGTCAACTGCATTCTGTCTTTTCCATATAACTCCTTATTGTACTCATCCTAAATGTAACAATCGTGAAAGTAGTGTTTACATTTTTTGTAACCTTGTTTGATGTTGCTGTGGTGCTGGCATCCTTATATTATTTCTTTTGGCAGACTGCAGGTGCTGTTGGTGGACTTGCCGCTTCTCTCATTCGTGTGCCGACTGAAGTAATAATTATTTTTTGCAGTTTTTTTTCGTTCTAATTAGCTATCTTGGACTCTTATTTAATGATTATTACTTCAGGTTATTAAGCAGAGAATGCAAACAGGACAATTTGCTTCAGCTCCTGATGCTGTGCGTCTGATTGTTGCAAAGGAAGGATTTAAGGGTCTTTATGCGGTAATTAATGTTTTCTCCTTACTCTGTTTATGTATCTATGGACGTGTAGTCGGTGCAGATTTTGCTTATACATTTTATACTGGCTCTTAGATATTCTTTGTTCACGTGATTACAGGGATATAGATCATTTCTGCTGCGAGATTTACCCTTTGATGCTATACAGTTCTGCCTTTATGAACAGCTACGGTTTGGTTACAAGCTTGCAGTGAGTCTACTTGTATTTGCTATGAAGTTATTATATCAAAGAGAGTGCGTTTCATAAAATGTTAAAAATTATACTTTAGCTTTAACACTTGTTTCTGAATTCGTCTTTTAAACGCAAGAGAAGAAAGTAGCATACGAAAATGCATTATGGTTAGAAAATGAAATTGCCTGGTCATTGGTTACTCGCCTCTTGCATGTAGTAAATAGGAGAAACTGGCTTAAATTTAAAGTAGATGTAAGACTTGGATGGTCTCCTGAATTGTAAAATTGATAGCTTACATGGGCCTGTATCATTTTTTATACAATTTGTGGGGTCTAGACATTGTCACAAAAAAGCTCTGTGGAATTTATTCTTTGTTTTGTTGTCTTATGGTTCAAGGTGACTTGTATTGTATGTCATGTATCATGATCAAAGACTGTTTCATGGTTGTGTAAGAAGCTGATTAATTGTATATTAGAATGACATGGGCTGGCATTACCATTTAGCAAGAACTTGAGTGTGGTAGTGGGTGGTGCTTTGGTGGTATTGATAATGATGTGTAGTTTGATAGCCTCATTCAGCTAGGAGTCTTAATTTTATAATAATTGATAATGTCATTTTAGTAAATGCTTCTGTTGTCATGTGTGATGATTTGCTAATCTGTTTACGAGTTCATTTGATGCACCAGAAAATCATTGCATTGTTTTTCATAAAGGCTGAGTTTTTGTCACACACTGAATCTTGCAAGTTTGCAGGCGAAAAGAGATCTTAATGACCCTGAGAATGCTGTCATTGGTGCTTTCGCGGGTAAGGACTATATACAGTTTGTTATTTAGTATGCCCTCTGTTCCTAGGATTCACTACGTTTTTCAAAATTTGGGAAGGGGAAGGAGGGGGAGAGGAATGTAGTAGATTTTATTGAATGGGAGTGTGTGAGGAAAGTAGCCTAATCATTAGTACAATTTCGCTACTTATGACTGAAAAAACAGTATCGCTTGAATAGTAAGAAACTCAATCCGTGATTGGAGGATAAAGCGCTTCCTTTGAAGGCCAATAATTTAATAGTTATTTTCAGGCATTTCTTATTTCTAATGAAAGTAAAGACTCCCTATTCTCTGATTTCCGAATATGATGGTAGATGGGATAAGGCAAACTGACTTTCAGACTGTCGGCACTTGTATTATGAGAATTTTCGATGCAATTTTCTTAATGCATCATCTGGAAAAAGCTTTTTTTTTTTTTGTGGACGCAAAGGCTAAGTTGTGTATGTGCGACCCTCTTAATAAGGATTAGTGCATACGATGCTCTGCTTCTAATCTATCTTTTCTACTACTTCAGGCGCATTGACAGGTGCTATAACAACTCCTCTGGATGTAATTAAGACCAGGTTGATGGTGCAGGTATGGTGTATTAGTTGCTTGTTATGTGTTGTTTGCATGACTCGATTAAATCTTAAGTTAGTGAATTCACAATTTTAGCATGCTACACCCATTGCTTCATGTTATGAGGCAAGTGTTGACTTGCTACAGTTATAATTTCTGTGGTAGGGATCTGCAAACCAGTACAACGGCATAGTGGACTGTGTCCAGACAATTGTCAAAGAAGAGGGTGCCCCTGCTCTTTTAAAGGTATGTCCGGTCTTCAGTTCCCCCCCTTTTTTCCCCGACATGTTCTAGAAGCAGACGTGTTTTTTAGTCTATACACAGTTCACGTAACCACACTGATTGATAACAGATTGTAGATCTGGATTTCGATCCTGCAGGCACATTGAAATATTGGAACTTTCAATGTGCTCAAAATATCTTCTTTTAAAAACAATAATAATGAAAAGGTGAATGCAATGAATTCAACAACTGTGTCAGTAGCAGCTAAGCGAACTGTGTTTTACGTTTTCCTTTCTCCATGCAAATCATACGAACGGCCATAGGCATTCCTATCCTACCTAGCTTTGTTGAGGCAGATTGAAAGCACATGACTTTCGCTATCCTCTTATCCGTAAGGTTGAGATATGGGGTGATAGTGTACGAATACCTAAGCGGTTGAACTTAAATTTCATTTCGTATAGGTAGAAAAGAAAAAGAAAACAGCAATAGGACAGTTTCTGGCTCTAATTTGCTTTTGAAAATGTAGGGGATTGGACCAAGAGTTTTGTGGATCGGAATCGGTGGTTCTATTTTCTTTGGTGTTCTTGAAAGAACAAAGCGAATACTAGCGGAGCGCAACCTCAAGCAGAACGGACGTCCAGAAGATAAGCAAGATTGATTAAACTTATTTTAAGGCAGATTTATATTTGTATCTAGTTGAGTAAGCTACACAAGTTTTGTCACGCTTAATATCAATTTGACATAGTTGTTCCTTGTAAGTTGTAACCCTTCACAAAGTGATTATTAACGGGTGTTGCGACTCATTTATAAAATAGCGTAAGTACCACAAAATGAGCTTGCTGTACACATAACATACACATTGAGTTCCGTTATAGACCGAGCAAGAGTACAACATTTAGGAGTACACGTTTAAGCTGGCTGCCATGAACAAGGTTGAATGAATTATAGTACAAGTTTACAAACTATGAAGCACAAATTATAATACAACAATTTATTCTTGGAGCTTGAAGGTTGAAGGTTGTGATGGGGAGAGAGAGAGAGTGCATTATGCGAAGAAGTGAATCATATTTTGTCAATCTTGTGAGCTTTGACAACTGGATTTGCTCGAGCAATTGCATCCTGAGCAGTTCCTTTATAATCAAATGCACAATCATGCTTGTCTGAATAACGATGTAAAGAGCAAAATGTTTGCTCACATCGACATTTGAACCCGGTTAATCCCACTCTTTTCTTGCATAAACTACATCTATTGGCAGCTCGAGTTTCAGCAATATTACTACTATCACCCACTTCTTCAACAGACTGTTCAACAATTTGCTCTTCCATTTTCTCCGCCTTTTCATTAACCAATTTATCGCTTCCCTTGCTTTGTTTCATAAGATGTTGTTTGTAGCACTTGGAGCAGAAATTATTAGTAGCTGGGTTTCCATAAAATCCACAATTATTGGCACAAAGATTCGAGTCCCCAGAATTTTGCGATTGATGTGCCATCTTCTAACAAACTTATTCACCAACAAATAAATAACAATACTTTATCTTCTTCAAATGATGAACAAATCAACTAATCTAAATAAAATATCAGAAATAGTAGAGCATAATTATCAGTGAAGAAACCTGCAAAATGAACATCAACTAACAACTCAACACATAAACATGTAGATATTTTGAGGCATATTTCAAAAAAAATTAGGGAATTTTATTACCTAAAGTTTCTGGAAATTCATATTCCAAAGAAGCTTGGTAGGAAGGTATATGAAGTTTTAAAAAGGTAGGAGTAGAAAGAGGAGAAAATATCTTGCGAAAGATGTAGAGAGAGAGAAGAGAGAGACAGACAGAGAGAGGGGAAAGTGGAGAAATCTTGAAGATTTCTTTAGAGGGTAGGAAGAAGCCAAGCAGGTGTCAAGTCTAGATGAGGTTTTTTAATCAACAAAAGGTTAATGTCGTCATAAAGTTGTATAGCTTTTTCTTACTTTTACGATTCCTTTTGTATCATACCATTTCTCAATATCTGCATCCTTTACCGTCTCTTTAAGACTATCCCCACCCTAATTGGATCGTCAACATTTTAGCTTATAATTTCACTTTAATTATTTTAACCCACTTTCACCCTCACAAGCAAAAGTCGTGCTCGTGGCCTCAATCACCAATCCAATCATTTTTCACTCACTTTTCATTTTTAAACATTTTCAATCATTTACTAAATTTTCTACCCCACCTAAATCTTACTCTTACTTTTTTATTTATTATTTAATAACATATTTATAAATAAGTTTTTTTTTTTTTGTAATTTAATAAAAAAAATCAAATAAGTATTGTAGGTATTGCTAAAATTTTTATTAAATAACAATATTTAAAATTAAAAAGTAAAAAGACGATTTACTGGAAATAAATAAAAATTACTAAAAATACGATTCAACATCAACTAATTTGATTACATAAAAAAACCACTAAATACTAAGGAAAAAATACATCTAAAATTGATTCTAGTTACGAAAGTTTTGCCAAATATGCTCAATGAGATCATTTTTAGGAGCCATATGAGTGGCACGATCACGAATCTCGCCATGAATTTCAACGAATCGTTCTTGACGTGATCTTCTAAGACGATGTTATTCATAAGGATCATCAGTAACTGTAGTCGGATTATCTTCTTTGAACTCTGAGATAATATATTCATAGTTAAGATAAGTTTCTCGTTCATCTTCAATATCATATTATGCATAATAATTGCAACACCCATATTTGCATAGCTGAGTTCTGACTCAACTCGGTCGAGTAGGTCGAACTCGGTCGAGTAGGTGTAATTCGATCGAGCTAGTGCTACTCGACCGAGTTGCTCCAATTTGGCCAAACTGGATTTTCCGTGTTCTGAACCGCGGTTAATTTTATATATATGTATATATATATATAGAGGCAAGATCCGGTGAGAACGATCATTCGGTGCATACGGTGAGAACGAATCTCATCCCTTGAATTAATAGAAATCAACGGCCCATATATTACCAATCTCACACTCCCACTATCAGACCCACAAATTAACTCCAATGTCACATTAATAAAACTTCTAGTTATTCACATACGAGCTCCCAAGCCACCATCAAAATACACAACCCCAATAAACAACCTAGCTATCGTCGTTCCCACTAGAGACACCACCGTCGATCACCACCTCTTTCAGCGACGATTGCAAATTAAATCGACCTGCATCTTTCTTCGTATTCCGTGCACTACGTCGGAAATACATTTTAATTGGGCTATTATAAAGTTACAGAGTAGCAATTAAAGTGGGTTAATTATTAAGCTTGAGAAGGATTATAAATAATAATTATCCTTTTTGAATTGATTTGATTGGAAAAGAATGAAATCTGTTAATTGTATTATTGTTGGGGAATAAGCAAGGGCCAGGGGAAGAAGATGTTTTACGTACCAAGTGTATGCATGAGGTGAATCCCATTCCAGGCTTGTCGTTTACAGATAAAGAGGACCCTGCAGATACCTTTGAATTGGTTAC
Organism: Silene conica; assembly: GCA_029255685.2. Classification (NCBI taxonomy): domain Eukaryota; kingdom Viridiplantae; phylum Streptophyta; class Magnoliopsida; order Caryophyllales; family Caryophyllaceae; genus Silene; species Silene conica. The sequence continues at coordinate 29,416,305 of CM055317.2, read as the reverse complement.
TAAACGTAAAAAGAAAAGGAGTACTGGAACTATAGAAAAGGAACCAGAGATAGTCACAATCAGTGATGAAGCAGAGGAGGAGGAAAACCTATTCCAATTTACTGCAGAGGACACACAGGAGGAAATTGCTTATTGGAGTCATGCTGTTTATTGCTTTGTTCTTGGAGCAAATCCACCTTGGGAAGTACTCAATGGGTACGTTCATAGGGTATGGGGCAAGCATGGTATAGACAAGGTATCTTTCTTACCCAATGGTATTTTCATGGTCAGGTTTAAAGAATTGAAGGGAAAGGAAGTTGTTTTGAATGCAGGCTATCATATGTTTGATAATAAATCATTGATAGTTAAGGAATGGCAGGAGAATATTGACTTGTTGAAAGCGGATGTTAAGTTTGTGCCATCCTGGATAAGATTCCATGGCCTCCCATTGAAATTTTGGGGCAAATGCATTCCAATCATTGCTGGCATGGTTGGGAAATTCATCAAATCAGACCAGGCCACAGAACAGAAAACTCGTCTGGGATTTGCTAGAACTATGGTTGAATTGCAAGTAGGCCAAAATTTTCCCTCTTCTGTCAAATTTAAGGATGAGGTAGGAAAGGTGATAGAAGTTAAGGTGGAGTATGAATGGAAGCCCTTAATATGTGATAAATGTAAAGGCATGGGGCATGAGGGTAAGCATTGTCGAAGGCAAGCAAATGCTAAACCAGTGGGAATAGTAAAAAAAGTATGGAAACCAATCCCAGTGAGCAGACCAACCCTCTCTGATTCAGACTTCCCTGCTCTGACTAGTACTCCTCTGGTTCAGGCTACTACTTCAGGGTCTGATCCAGGAGGGTCCAAGGGGGCACTAGTGACAGTGACAGGAAATGGAGATGAGCATAACACCAAGGAGAATGATGGGCACGTGCATGATACTGGTAACCAACTAAATCCAGGTTATCATGAATAGTTTAGGCTTTTGGAATGTACGGGGTCTCAATAATGTAAATAAACAACTAGTTGTTAAGAGTTTTATTCAAAATAATGATGCTTGCCTTTTTGGCTTGCTTGAAACAAAAATAAATGGTCAAAATGTGAGTAATATATCGCAAAGAATGTTGGAAGGGTGGTGTGTTACCACTAACTGTCAGTTACATAAGGGAGGAAGGGTATGGATTATGTGGAGGCCTAGTGTTTATGAAGTCATCATCCTTCAATATGATCCCCAATTCATCCATACAAAGGTGATTATCAAGACCACTAAACAGAGTTTTTTGATGACTGTGGTATATGCTTTTAATGATGGGGAAGACAGGAAAATTTTATGGAAGCATCTGCAGGCCATAGCAGACTCCTGTACACTCCCTTTGGGCAGTAGCTGGGGATTTCAATACTGTTCTGTCACCTGATGAGAGACTTGGGGGAAGCACAAAACTCTCTGACATGGAAGATTTTATAGAATGTGTCCAACATTGTCAATTGTCTGATATCCCAGCAACAGGTGCATACTTTACATAGACCAATAAGCAAGATGAAAATCATAGGAAGTTTAGCAGACTTGACAGATTTTTGGTCAATGATAAATGGAGTATCTCCTTCCCTGAGATGACTGCTCACTTCCACCCTGAAGGGTTACTGGATCACAATCCTTGCATTGTGAGAAATGTCAAGATGGATGAGAAGAAGAATGCATGTTTTAAGTACTATAATATGTGGAGCTCTGCTGCGGAGTTTAAGAACAAAGTGAAAGAGGTTTGGCAACAACAAATTCCAGGAACCAGGATGTTTGCAGTTATTAAAAAATTGAAAGCTCTCAAGACAGTGCTGAAGGGGCTCAATAAAGAATGTTATGCTGAGGTGGAGGTAACTGCTACAAGGAAATCATTGCTTCTTAATGAGGTGCAGGAACAGTTACAGGGAGATCCTACAAATTCTCTGCTAATCCAACAGGAAATAAGTCTACTTCAAGAGGTGAGACACTGGGATTCAGCAAAAATTAGTTTTTTGAAGCAAAAAGCAAAGTCTAATTGGATTAAGGAGGGTGACAGTAACACTGCCTTGTTTCATCAAGCTATTAAATCCAGGAACTTAACTAATAAAGTGATCCAGATTGAGGATAAGCATGGCAGATGCTGCAGTGACACTGTCAGTATTCAACAAGCTTTCCTTGGTTTCTATCAAGATCTTCTGGGGTCCAGTACTCAGACTGATAAGGTCAGACATGAGGTTATACAGAAAGGTACAATCTGTTCAGCAGAGCATCATCAGTTGCTCAATTCTATGGTAACTAGACAGGAGATTAAGGATGTAGTCTTTGCTATTCCAATTGATAAAGCTCCAGGGCCATATGGGTACACAAGTGGATTCTTTAAGGACTCCTGGGAGATTATTGGAGAGGATATTTGTTTGGCAGTCATGGATTTCTTCCAAAATGGGCAGCTTCTCACCCAAATAAATGCCACTAATCTTACTCTCATTCCCAAATGTGAAAGACCAACCACTGTGACACAGTTTAGACCTATAGCCTGCTGTAATATGGTATACAAGATCATCTCTAAACTGCTGTGTAACAGACTAGCTAATGTTCTTCCTGATATTGTCAGTGAGAATCAGGGTGCTTTTATCAAGGGGAGGTCCATTATAGAGAATGTTCTCATTTGCCAGGACATCATTCACCTATATGGAAGGAAATCAGCTGCACCAAGATGCCTTTTCAAAATAGACTTGCAAAAAGCCTATGACACCATTGAATGGGATTTTATTGAGCAATTACTCTATGGTCTGAATTTCCCATCTCACTTTATTGGACTAGTCCTACAATGTGTTAGGACAACCTCTTTTACTCTATCCCTAAATGGCTCTACTTTTGGCTATTTCCAAGGGAAGAGAGGTTTAAGGCAAGGGGACCCCATCTCCCCTCTCTTATTCACCATCTGCATGGACTACCTATCTAGACTCATTACCTATGCTACTGACAAATGGCCTTTTCAATATCACCCCCTCTGCAAAAATCTGAAGCTCACTCACCTCATGTTTGCAGATGACCTCTTAATGTTTTGCAAAGGTAAGCCTGCTTCTATATGGCTTCTAATGAGAGCTTTCTCCTCTTTCTCTAGTGCTTCTGGACTTAGGATGAACAATACTAAGTCTGAGATCTTCTTTAATGGCATGGATGAGGAGACAAAGACTGATATCAAAAAGGTGACTGGGTTTAGAGAAGGTGTCTTTCCTTTTAAATATTTAGGGGTGCCTATCCAACCAGGCAAACTATCAAAGAATGCTTGCTCTTCACTAACTGAAAAGCTTGTATCTAGGATAAGGGGTTTGGGGGCAAAAAAGCTATCTTATGCTGGAAGAATTACTTTAATCAACTCAGTCCTTAACACCCTTCACAACTATTGGGCTCAAATGTTTATCATTCCCAAGAGTGTCATCAAACGAATTGAGTCTATTTGTCGTAACTATCTCTGGGATGGAGCAACAGACTATCATAGAGTTCCCCTAGTGGCTTGGGTGAGGGTTACTCTAAGCAAAGACCAAGGAGGCCTTGGTATCAAACATGCAGCAAGTTGGAATATAGCCACAGTTGGCAAACTTGTGGATTGGATTTTTACACAAGCAGACAGATTATGGATTAAATGGGTGAATGATATTTACCTCAAGGATCATGACTGGACTGTTTATACTCCTCCTGCTGATGCCCCTTGGGTTTGGAAGAGTATCTGCAGAACAAAAGACAAATTAAAGGCAGGTTACAATGGGATTAACTGGATTCACAGACCTCAGGGATACACCATAAGAAGTGGATACGACTGGTTGCAAGCACCTCAACCCATAAAGGACTGGACTTCAGTGGTGTGGAATAGTTGGAATATACCAAAACACTCGATAATTACCTGGCTACGATTGCAGGATGGGATGAATGTCAAAGCAAAACTGGCAAGGTTTGTATGTGGCATTGATGACTGTTGCTCCCTATGCCAGAGTCAGATTGAGACAATTGATCATGTTTTCGAAGATTGCCCATACTCCAACAGGGTCCTGAAGCTCATGAGTAAGTGGTTTCAGGGGAGCCTCCCCACTATGACAGTGATGAAGACTGGAAATTGCAAATCCAGAGATTGGAAAATAAAATGTGCCTTTTTTAATGCCTACCACTACCACATCTGGATGCAACAAAATAATGCGTGGATGAATGATACCATTCTTAGACCAGAAGCACTTGTTCAGACTATTGAAGAAGAAATCAATCGAAGAATTAAGCAGAAAGGGGGAAATGAGGAAAACTAGGCTTTGTCGATGTTTGATTTGTGTTTGATAGCTTTCTAATTTGTGTCTGTTTGGGGATTTGATCCCGGAACCTCTTGTATATTCTTTGATACTCTTATGATATACTACACTCACATTTTACCAAAAAAAAAAAAAAAAAGTATATGCCTTACATAAGTTACATTGAGGGGGGGGAAAATGATGGTTTGTTTTTATCAAAGAGAGGATGCGTGATGGATGGAGAAAATGGGCTGGTATTTGGTAATTTGATTAGGAGTTACCGAGTGATTAGCAAATTAGGGTGTATTTTCTCTTCAAAACATTATAAAAATTATCAATGCACTAGTTATACTACTAAAATATTATGCGTAGTAAAAATTGTATTTCCCCGTCAAAAAATGTAACTAAGTTTGTGTAAAAAAGAAAAAAAAATGTATCTACTCCGTCAAAAAATGTATCTAGGTTAGTATTTACTCCGTCAAGAAATGTATCTAGGTTTAAGTAAAAAAATGTATCTACTCCGTCAAAAAATAAAATGTATCTACTCCGTCAAAAAATGTATCTGGGTTTATGTAAAAAATAAACAAAATGTATCTACCCGTCACAAAATGTATCTACTCCGTAAAAAAATGTAACTAGGTTTATATAGAAAAGTAAAAAAAAATTTATCTACTCCGTGAAAAAATGTATCTGTAAAAAAGTACAAAAAAGATGGATCTACTCTGTCAAAAAATGCATCTACCCCGTCAAAAAGTGTATCTACTCCGTCAAAAAATGTATTTAGGTTTATGTAAAAAAGTAAAAAAAATGTATCTACTCCGTCAAAAAAATGTAAAGTTTATGTAAAAAAGTAGAAAAAAATGTATCTCTCCTTCAAAAAACGTATCTAGGTTTATATAAAAAGGCCAAAAAAATGTATCTACTCCGTCAAAAAAACGTATCTAAGTTTATATAAAAAAAAGTTTAAAAAAATGTATCTACTCCGTCAAAAAATATATCTAGGTTAATGTAAGAAAGTAAAAAAAAAAATGTATTTACTCCGTAAAAAAATGTATTTACGTTTATGTAAAAAAGTAAAAAAATGTATCTACTCCTTCAAAAAATGTATCTAGGTTTATGTAAAAAAGTAAAAAAAAATGTATCTACTGTTGGAGATTGTGTCCTCCACATGTAGTGTGATAACGTCATTGAACATACCCTTGTACGGACAAGTGGGAGATTGTTGGGGCTGGTGTCCTTGACAATTAAGTACAATGACTTATTAAATCTCTTTAAGGATCACAAGGGCATACTTCTGTATTATTACCAGTTGATCCACGTTTATCAATAACGGTTGGCTTGCTAGATAAGTTTGACGTTATTGTCATACGGATGGCGGTGGTCAACTGGTCCCTATACGTCACACCTATAGGACACGTTTGAGAGATGTGAAGGTATGAAAATACAGTCACATTTTGCCGGATATGACTAAACGGTTAGTCAGAGGTATTGACCATTAAATTAGTCAATAAGATGTTGAGATTATTATTTAATACGGATTAAATAATTTTAGCTAATACGGATTACATGATTAATTCGTAAATTAAATATAAACGGTTATATTTAATTAAATATTGTATTCGCGTATTAATATAAACAGTTATATTAATTTGGGTAATTATACAATATCGTATTTTGTCAGACCATTGTTAATATATCGACTGTATTAATATCTGATAACATGTTACGATTTATAAATAAAACCCGCGAACAACTTAAAGCTAAATGGGTCGAATCACGAATTAGAATAAGGTAAGAGTGGAAAGCCCACTCCTACCCTATCTCCAATTCGGCCGAAACAACTACATAAGGAGGAGGACTCTCCTTATGTCAGTTACTCTTGTTGCACTGTAAAACAATCTCAGGGTAAAAATTAGGGTTTGAGAGCATTCTTCTCCCAAAACCTCAGATCTCACATCTAAAACCTCAAGGGCTCTCCCTATATTGCAAGGCAATTGGAGAGGATTTCTAGCACACGCGGCCACGTCTCAAACTAAGTCTTGGGTGCAAGTTATAGGAGGGAATTTGCATTAATTCCTGTTCTTAGGCCTTTTGCGCGAGGACTAAAGGTTGTACTTCTTTTCTCATGTTTTTAATCTTATGACGATATTCACAATTGCATATTTCATTATAATCCTGCAAATTTAGGGTGAATACGCGTTTTATTCCCCACAAGTGGTATCAGAGCCTTAGGCCATGAAAATTTTACAATTGTGTCTTTCATAAAATCAAAATTTGAGAAAACCGTGCAATCTGCCTAGGCACTCGATCGAGTCCCTGTTGCACTCGATCGAGTGCCCTCGTACCAGGCCCCGCGCGTGTGTTTTTGTGAGAAATCGATCTTGTTTTTCGATTATAATTTGCATATTGTTAATTAATCGATATTTTTAGCAATATGTGAATCTTTTGTTGTTGTTTATTTATGATTTACACGTTTTAAATCCAAGTTATAAACTCGTTTTAGATTTAAAAGTGCAGCGATTGCGTTTTAAAGAGTCACTCGATCGAGCCCTTGCTGCACTCGATCGAGTGACACTGGCACTCGATCGAGTGCCTCTGCTGCTCGGTCGAGTGCTCTTGTTTCGGGCTCCCTTTTTCGAAAATAACTTGTTTCTTATTTTCACATGGCTTAAAATAATATACTATATACGGAAATAGTGTATTGTTTAGTGAAACGGTTCACCCACGTTTGATACATATTGTTTTAAAACAGTTTAAAATAATGGATTATATGTTTATTGAAATTGGTGATTATAGCGGTATAATCACATAATTTTAATCTTAAAAGGTGGTTTGGTATAAATTTATTAATCATAATAACAGTATTATGTCATGTATAAATTTTATTTAGTTGATGCATTTTATTTATCGTCTTGTGAATGCCTTGAATGCTTTCAATAACGTATTTAATTTTTGCAAACGGTTGTAACTTAGTGTGGCCTTAGAAGATTGTGTTACCGTAATGATGGGACACGATCTTGCTTGTAATTTTGAGATCTTGAATCTCCGTTTTGGGTTTTTGCCATGTAATTACTTTTGTATTTAAATTAGAATGTATCTAGGATTACTTTTGTAATTTAAATTAGTAATTTTGTGAAGACCAAAGACAAGACGGAGACCGGATGCTCACTCCCGCTGCAAGGACCAAGATGGAACATCAAGACAAGCTTCTAGGATCCAACAGTGGATTCCAAGTTGTTTTATGTTTATTTTGGTAGGATAGGCCACACTAGGACTTTTATTTACGTTTATTGCATTTATCTTTACGCTTTCATCGATAATAGCTTGCATCATATTCCGCCTAAAAACCAAACCACCTATATCATGCCTGAAAACTGACTCATGTAGAGGTCACGCGTTAGTTTTCTGTGACAGTACAGATGTCACATGTCAATTTAAAAGCCATCACTTTATTTAATTCATTCACGCAAATGCTAGTTTTTAGTTCACTTAAATATGGATAAATAAGAGTTGATGGGGTCTTCCTCGTATAACCAAAAATTGAGATTAGTCTTTATAAATCAGCCTCCCATGAATCCCTTCTTCGTCGGTAGGCATAATATGACCCCTTCTACGTCGGGTAAGTGGGAACAGATGATTTATTTTATCTCAACATCATGGTCACTCGATAATATTCGAGTGACTGAGATGGACTAATAGATAGGATTTACGGAAATCTATCGACCAAGAGTTCCAACGATTGGAATTAGCCAAACTGTGGGCTTATCAATATACGGAAATTGAGTCTTGGGATCGTTTATATAATTCTTGAGGGAGATCAATTATATAAATGCATGAGTCTACGAGTTTAAATTCAATTTAATATAGACTTAAATCACAACAATAAGTTGCTTATATGGTTTTGTTTTATCTTCTTTTCAGTGTAGAACACGTTCATTAAAACTGCTGTAAAACTAAAATGGCTGGTGAAGACCAAATGCCAAGTGCCAAGCTAGCACGTGAATCCTGGCTAAAAGCCTTCATGGACTCCATGAATCAGTCAACTAGACTGAGGAATGATGGGTCAAACTTCTCTGACTGGGAGGCAGCACTACGGAATGCTGCCATTGCTGACGGAAAGCTCAAGTTCTTAACTGAGCCCATTCCGCCACACCCAGGAACTGGAGCTAGAGCCAACGAAATTCGCGCTCATAGCGATTTCGTTATGGAAGCGGGTGCGATAAAGAACGTACTCATCTATGCAATGGAATCCAATTTGCAAAGACGCTTCATAACCCATGGTGCAAACAAGATTTTCACCACGCTCACTAACGAATTCTCCAAGGCTCCGAGAATCGTTTCTTATGAGCATACCTGTCGCTTCTTTGAGGCGAAACTCCCGAAGGGCCAAGCTGTTAGCCCACATATTCTCAACATGATTGAGAATATCGAGAAACTGGAGTCCCTAAACTGCAAGATCAGTGAGAACATCATCGTTGATCGCATGCTTCATTCGCTTCATGATGGGTTCGCCCTCTTTAGGGCCAACTACTACATGAACGACATGAAGAAGACTCCTCATGAGCTCCACTCCCTTCTCGTACAGACTGAGAAGGATCTAAAGTTGAGTGGGAGTCTAAAGCAGGATGTTCTCATGATCTCAAGTAAGGGAAAAGGTAAAGGGAAGGCTAAAGCTCAGGGCGACCTAGCGGTAGGTAGGCCCAGGTTCAAGAAACCAGGATTTGCTAAGAGTGGGCCTGGTGAGTCGAGTAACTCACAAGGCAAGACAAAGAGCAAGGATACAAGCATGGAATGTCACCATTGCCACAAGACTGGGCATTGGAGGCGCTCATGCCCCGTGTATCGCGAGGACATTAAAACAGGCCGTGTTACTCCTGTTGGTATGTCTTCTTCTTCTTTTATTCACATGATTGAGATTAACCATGCAAGTTGCGGAACTTGGGTACTTGATACTGGTTGTGGTTCTCATCTATGTAATCATGTGCAGGGTCTCCGAAACCAAGAACCCCTAATCAAGGGTGAGGTGGACCTGCGTGTCGGGAATGGAGCACGTGTTGCTGCAGTCTCGAAGGGAACATACGTGATCCAGCTTCCAAGTGGATTCGAGTTATTTTTATATAACTGTTATTATGTTCCTAGTTTGTCCAAAAACATTATTTCAGTTTCTGCGCTTGACAAACTTGGCTTTTCATTTGTAATAGAGAATAATAGCTGTATTTTCTCCTTACACAATATGATATATGGCAAGGCAGTTTCCATGAATGGAATTTATGTTTTAGATCAAACTACCGAGATATTACATGTGAATAATAAAAGAATAAAGGTAGGTGACAAAGATCAAACTTACCTATGGCATTGTCGCATGGGACACATAAATGAGAAACGCGTAAAACAGCTCATACAGAATGGAGCTATTTCGCCCTTTGATTTCGAATCATATGGCACGTGTGAATCATGTCTCATCGGCAAAATGACTCGTATTTCCTTCAAAGGTGTTGGAATGCGTGCTGCCGACCTATTAGGACTCATACATACGGACGTATGTGGCCCTATGTCGATCAACGCACGAGATGGCTATAGGTATTTCATCACTTTCACGGATGATTTGAGTAGATATGGCTATGTCTACTTAATGAAGCACAAAAGTGAATCCTTTGACAAGTTCAAAGAATACCAGAATCGGGTACAGAACCAGCTGGGTAGAAAGATTAAAGCACTACGCTCGGATCGTGGTGGTGAGTATCTTTCACGCGAGTTTGATCAACACCTTAAAGACTGTGGGATCGTGCTACAGTTGACTCAACCTGGAACACCACAATTAAATGGTGTGTCCGAACGGAGAAATCGAACTTTACTTGATATGGTTCGATCCATGATGAGTCACACCGTTGTGCCTGATTCATTGTGGGGCTATGCTCTTTTGTCGGCCGCTCTATTACTTAACCGAAGTCCGTCTAAAGCTGTTGACAAGACTCCATACGAATTATGGAAGGGAACGGTCCCTAACTTGTTCTTTATTCGGGTTTGGGGCTGCGAGGCTTATGTCAAGTGGAGACACGAGGATAAGCTCGGCCCGCGATCGGTCAAGACATACTTTATAGGCTATCCAAAGGGAACGTTTGGTCATTACTTCTACTCGCCTACCGAACAACGTGTTTTTGTTGCGGCTAGTGCGACGTTCTTAGAGAAAGAATTTCTCGAGAACAAGTCGAGTAATAGAACCTTCGAGTTATCAGAGGTTCAAGAACCAACTGCCGAGCAACCATTGGAGGAAACAGTTCCTTCAACCGAGGCTGCGGTAGATATCCCTGAGGAACCTAGGAGGTCAGGAAGAGTCTCTATTCCACCGGACAGATACATTGGTATGGTCGAGGAACACGATACAGATGACGTCTTACTCCTAGAGGGTAATGAACCCACAACCTATAAAGGTGCCATGACCAGTTCTGACTCAAAGCTATGGCTAGAAGCCATGCAATCCGAGATGGACTCCATGTATGAGAACAACGTGTGGGATCTTGTGGACCTACCTGCAAAGGTACGTCCCCTTCAATGCAAATGGCTTTACAAGATAAAGCATGCCGTGGAAGGACAACAAGATATCCACAAGGCTAGACTAGTTGCTAAAGGTTTCACTCAAGTGCCAGGCTTGCACTATGATGAGATCTTTGCACCCGTAGTCATGCTACGTTCCATTCGGATTATCTTAGCGATCGCCGCATTTCATGACTATGAAATATGGCAAATGGACGTTAAAACCGCCTTCTTAAACGGTTATTTGGAGGAAGAGTTGTACATGATACAACCCGAGGGTTTTATCGATCCAGCACATCCTAAGAAAGTTTGCAAGCTTAAGCGTTCCATCTATGGACTTAAGCAAGCATCGCGGAGTTGGAATCATCGCTTCGACCAAGTGATAAAAGAGAATGGGTTCATTCGATCAGTCGAGGAACCATGTCTCTATATCAAGTCGAGTGGGAGTAAGATTGTATTCCTAGTACTGTATGTCGATGACATACTCTTGATTGGGAATGACATACCTCTCTTATCTTAGGTTAAAGCATGGTTGAAAAACCATTTCCAGATGAAAGATCTGGGAGAGGCACAAAGAATTTTGGGCATCCGTATCTACAGGGATAGATCACGACGGATGTTGTCTCTCAGTCAGGAGTCTTATATAGAGAAGATTCTGGAGAGATTCAGTATGACGAACTCCAAGAAGGGGTTCCTTCCCATGACTCCTGGGCTTCACTTGAGCAAGACTCAAGAAGCTAAGTCAGTGGAAGAGAAAGAGCGCATGAGTCGGATTCCTTATGCTTCGGCAATAGGATCGATCATGTATGCCATGATATGCACACGTCCAGACGTTGCATATGCATTGAGTATGACCAGTCGATTCCAAGCTCATCCAGGTGAACCACACTGGATGGCCGTGAAAAACATTCTTAAGTACCTACGGAGGACTAAAGATTGGGGATTGACTTATGGAGGCGACTCAACGCTCTGCGCCACGGGTTACGCAGATGCTAGCTTCCAAACAGATCGAGATGACTCGAAATCTCAGTCTGGATTTGTCTTTACTCTTAATGGCGCTGCTGTCAGCTGGAAAAGTTCTAAATAGAGTGTTACAGCAGATTCTACGACTGAGTCCGAGTACTATGCCGCCTCAGAAGCAGCTAAGGAAGCAATATGGATGCGTCAATTCTTACAAGGACTATCAGTAGTGCCTAGTTCGAATGACCCAATCACCGTCTATTGTGACAATAGCGGTGCCATCTTCCAAGCTAAGGAGCATAAGTCTAGCAGCAAGGCTAGGCATGTACAACGGAAAGCTCATCTAATCAGAGATTACGTGCAGCAAAAGGAGATTTTTATTGAAAAGATCGCTACGGATGACAACATAGCTGATCCTCTCACAAAAGCATTACCACGTGATAAGCATGAAGGGCACATTCATTCCATGGGAATTGGATGTGTTCCTAAGTTGTAGTACTCTTTTATGAATTCATGTAATAATTCATTTTCTCGTGTACTCTATTCAACCTTATTGTTATGATATAAAATGTTTTGTTTCTCATGTGGAATTGTACGCCAATTTTGAACACCACAAAGTGAACTGATTAACATTACATCGTTTTGGTCCTTGATTACCCACTTGAGCTGATAACTCAGATAATCATTTTGTGACGTTGGTTGATGGTGGGTTCAACGAGCCATAAGTCACGTGGATGACTGACCAATCACAAAGGCGAGTTATACGGATATCTCGTAGGACACCCCGTGACATCGTTATGGAGTCCTAAATGTTTTATAACATTGGGTGCCAGGTCGTGGATAGGACCTCCATAGTGTTCCTTAGAGTCGAGTCTTTTGACTTTCAACTGTTTCTTGAGATTAAGACAGATTTTGGGTAACTTTGGTTTCTTTCCCACGGTCACCGTAACAGGGGCCAAGAGGATTTTTTCTGGGTTATTTCATGCTGGGCGATATCGGCAAGATTCGAGTTGAGGGAAATATCCAAACCCTTATCAGGATTTTATCATTTCTCAGGGCCACTCGAGGAGTAGTAACTGAAATGCATGGCCATGCTCGAATACAGATTCGTTTTATCAGTTAAGTTACTCTCTAGTCGGGGAAACCACTCTTGATACAGATCGCTTGTGAGATACGACCTTTGCGAATGCGGATTTGCAAATTGTCTTACATTGAGTGGGAGAAATTTTAAAAGGATATGAGATTCGGTTATCGCACCTACACTTGTACGGACAAGTGGGAGTTTGTTGGAGATTGTGTCCTCCACATGTAGTGTGATAACGTCATTGAACATACCCTTGTACGGACAAGTGGGAGATTGTTGGGGCTGGTGTCCTTGACAATTAAGTACAATGACTTATTAAATCTCTTTAAGGATCACAAGGGCATACTTCTGTATTATTACCAGTTGATCCACGTTTATCAATAACGGTTGGCTTGCTAGATAAGTTTGACGTTATTGTCATACGGATGGCGGTGGTCAACTGGTCCCTATACGTCACACCTATAGGACACGTTTGAGAGATGTGAAGGTATGAAAATACAGTCACATTTTGCCGGATATGACTAAACGGTTAGTCAGAGGTATTGACCATTAAATTAGTCAATAAGATGTTGAGATTATTATTTAATACGGATTAAATAATTTTAGCTAATACGGATTACATGATTAATTCGTAAATTAAATATAAACGGTTATATTTAATTAAATATTGTATTCGCGTATTAATATAAACAGTTATATTAATTTGGGTAATTATACAATATCGTATTTTGTCAGACCATTGTTAATATATCGACTGTATTAATATCTGATAACATGTTACGATTTATAAATAAAACCCGCGAACAACTTAAAGCTAAATGGGTCGAATCACGAATTAGAATAAGGTAAGAGTGGAAAGCCCACTCCTACCCTATCTCCAATTCGGCCGAAACAACTACATAAGGAGGAGGACTCTCCTTATGTCAGTTACTCTTGTTGCACTGTAAAACAATCTCAGGGTAAAAATTAGGGTTTGAGAGCATTCTTCTCCCAAAACCTCAGATCTCACATCTAAAACCTCAAGGGCTCTCCCTATATTGCAAGGCAATTGGAGAGGATTTCTAGCACACGCGGCCACGTCTCAAACTAAGTCTTGGGTGCAAGTTATAGGAGGGAATTTGCATTAATTCCTGTTCTTAGGCCTTTTGCGCGAGGACTAAAGGTTGTACTTCTTTTCTCATGTTTTTAATCTTATGACGATATTCACAATTGCATATTTCATTATAATCCTGCAAATTTAGGGTGAATACGCGTTTTATTCCCCACATCTACTTCGTCAAAAAATGTATCTACTTCGTCAAAAAATGTATCTAGGTCTACGTAAAAAAGTAAAAAAAAATGTATCTACTATTTCAAAAAATGTACCTAGGTTTATGTAAAAAAAGTATAAAAAAATGTATCTACTCCTTCAAAAAATGTATCTAGGTTTATGTAAAAAAAGTAAAAAAAAAAAAAATGTATCTACTTCGTCAATAAATGTATCTAGGTCTACGTAAAAAAGTAAAAAAAATGTATCTACTACTTCAAAAAATGTATCTAGGTTTATGTAAAAAAAGTAAAAAAAAATGTATCTACTCCTTCAAAAAATGTATCTAGGTTTATGTAAAAAAAGAAAAAAAAAATGTATCTACTCCGTCAAAAAATGTATCTAGGTTTACGTAAAAAAGTAAACAAAAAATGTATCTACTCCGTCAAAAAAATGTATATAGGTTTACGTAAAAAGGTAAAAAAAAAAAGTATTTACTCGTAAAAAAGTATCTAAGTTTGTGTAAAAAGGTAAAAAAAAAATTATCTACTCCGTCAAAAAAAGTATCTAGAATGTGGGTTATGGGTATTTCTTAACTGTTGATTGTGTTTTAATCCAATGGTTGTAGGTCGTTCTCACCGTATGCACCGAATAACCGTTCTCATCCGATCCTAAATCTATATATATATGTATATATATATAGAAATGGGATCACGTAAGTATAGGTTATATATTTGAGGATTGAGGATTAGTACTATCCATTAGATCTCAGCCTAAATTAAACACAGCCTAATACTTACAAACACCTCTTCCGTCAACTACCCCCGACAGTCTTTCAATGGCTTTAATCTATTACTCAAATTCTCAATCAATTATCCTCTCATCTTCCACAAAAATCATGGTGGACATTGGACAACACCACCACTCCCGACGACATAAGCACCACCACCGACAACTCGACGTCAGCGTCAACTTCAACGGCGACGGAAGTAAAGCCAACAAAAATAAGGCGGTCGTGAATCGACGTAGCAGATGAAGAAGACGGACGATATTAAGATTGTATTTGTGTGAGTTAAGAATGAGTGGGGAAAGAGAGAAACACAAACCAGGAAGAGGAGAAGCACCCAAGAGATTGATAATGCCGGAATACGTACATTTACTCGTACAGTACACCATTCTATGTACTGCCACATACTTCATCTTTCCTCCTGTAGCTAGTGGAGGGGCCGGTGTGGGATAAGTAGGAGTTGGTGGCTTAGTGGTCGGGGGTTTAACTGGTAGAGTGGCCGTGTTGGATAAGTAGGAGCGGGCGGTGGTTTAACTGGTGGCACCGCAGGAGTGAGGTAAGTGGTGGTGGTCGGCTAATCGGCTATGCGCCGAGCCGTCAGGATGAAGGAGCATAAACACAGGCCACGGGTGGGTTACGTACTCATACTTACGGAATCATGTGATTAATCATGATTTTCATCAATTTGTGATCGCACTTCATCATTGTATATTATTATAATATTAGAATTAGAATAATATAATGAGTAACAAAGGTACCTGGCATGTAGTAAGTGGTGGGATTTTGCTGTTTGGAAAGTCAAAGGTTTAACAAAAACAACAATATCGCCCTTCATACTAAACAATATGGGATATTATTTAGTATAACGTGTGATATTATTTAAAGAAAAAGTGATATTTTTAGTATAACGTGTGATATTATTTAGCGTTAAAAAAAATGTGGTATGTAAAGAAAAAAAACTGATATTAAAAAAAACGTGATATTGTTTACTATTACATGTGATATTGTTTAGCGTAAAAAAAGTGGTACGAAAAAAAAATTGCTATTAAAAAAACGTGATATTGTTTAGTATAACGTGTGATATTGTTTAGTATAACGTGTGATATTGTTTAAAAAAAAGTGATATTTTTAGTATAACGTGTGATATTGTTTAGCTTTAAAAAAATGTGGTACGTAAAAGAAAAAAGCTGATATTAAAAAAAACGTGATATTGTTTACTATAACATGTGATATTGTTTAGCGTAAAAAAAGTGGTACGAAAAGAAAAAAAATTGCTATTAAAAAAACGTGATATTGTTTACTATAACGTGTGATATTGTTTAAAAAAAGTGATATTTTTAGTATAACTTGTGATATTGTTTATCGTTAAAAAAAAATGTGGTACGTAAAGGAAAAAAAACTAATATTAAAAAAAAAGTGATATTGTTTACTATAACATGTGATATTGTTAATTAAGCGTAAAAAAAGTGGTACGAAAAGAAAAAAAATTGCTATTAAAAAAACGTGATATTGTTTAGTATAACGTGTGATATTGTTTAAAAAAAAGTGTGATATTTTTTAGCGTTTAAAAAATTTGGTACGTAAAGGAAAAAAACTGATATTAAAAAAAAACGTGATATTGTTTACTATAACATGTGATATTATTTAGCGTAAAAAAAAGTGGTACGAAAAGAAAAAAAATTGCTATTAAAAAAACGTGATATTGTTTAGTATAACGTGTAATATTGTTTAGTATAACGTGTAATATTGTTTAGTATAACGTGTGATATTGTTTTAAAAAAAAGTGATATTTTTAGTATAACGTGTGATATTCTTTAGCGTTAAAAAAAATGTGGTGCGTAAAGGAAAAAAACAGATATTAAAAAAAATGTGATATTGTTTATTATAACATGTGATATTGTTTAGCGTAAGAAAAAGTGGTACGAAAAGAAAAAAAATTGCTATTAAAAAAACGTGATATTGTTTAGTATAACATATGATATTTTTTAGTATGACGTGTGATATTGTTGAAAAACCAAGTGATATTTTTTAGTATAACGTGTGATATTCTTTAGCGTTAAAAAAAATGTGGTACGTAAAGGAAAAAAACTGATATTAAAAAAACGTGATATTGTTTAGTATAATGTGTGATATTGTTTAGCGTCATATTGAAAAGAAAAACAAAAGTGGTACGAAAAGAAAAAAAAAACAGATACTGAAGAAGCTAACAAACGACACACACAAAAAAAAAGTAATACTAAAAAGTGGTATGAAATAGAAAAAAAAATGATATTAAAAAACCCGTGATATTGTTTAGTACAACGTGTGATATTGTTTAGCGTAAAAAAATGATATCGAACGGAAAATAAAGTGTACGAAAAGGGAAAAAACTAATATTGAAATATTTATAATTAACGAATATTAATATAAGAAACGTGTTTTGCACTTTAAATAATTAACGAATATTTACATTAGTGGAGTAACAGTCATCAAGCAATCTAGACTAGCTTAGTTGGTTAGAGTATGTTGTTGTTGGGCTGAATGTCGCAAGTTCGAACCCTGCTTCCAACAACTATCACTTTTGCGCGTGATATTTCATATTTCATGCATTATATATTTGAGTAATGAGTATTAATGAAGGAAATTGGAAAATACCACGCGCAAAAATAAACTTGCTGGTAGGGGGCTCGAACCTCTGACCTTGAGGTCACGCGCAAAAATATACTAACAGGTAGAGTGTTCGAACCTCCAACCTTTAGGTTAAGAGTGACAATCTAACCACCTATGCTATTCAACCTTAATGATAAATATTACTCAGTGATATAAATATTGGGTTATAATTAATGTGAAAAGTCACAAATTCGTTTCTTATATAAATTTCGTTAATTATATAAATATTGGGTTATAATTAATGTGAAACATCTGATATTGTACCTAAGTCATAAAAAAAATATCACCTTTTTTTTAACATCACTTTATTCTTTTCTTATTTTTTTTTTTTATTTTTTTTATGTATCACGTTTTTGTTTTGTTTTTTCAGCATCACTTTTTTTTAAAAACACGTTTTTTTTTGGTATCAGGTTTTCTTTAATAACACGTTGTTTAGTGTCAGTTGGGATACTGTTTTATATAACATGTGATATTTTTTACTATAACGTGTGATATTGTTTTAAAAAAAAAAAGTGATATTTTTAGTATAACGTGTGATATTGTTTAGTGTTAAAAAAAACTGTAGTACGTAAAGGAAAAAAATTTGATATTAAAAAAAACGTGATATTGTTTACTATAACATGTGATATTGTTTAGCGTAAAAAAAGTGGTACGAAAAGAAAAAAAATTGCTATTAAAAAAACGTGATATTGTTTAGTATAACGTGTGATATTGTTTAGTATAACGTGTGATATTGTTTAACAAAAAAGTGATATTTTTAGTATAACGTGTGATATTGTTTAGCGTTAAAAAAAATGTGGTACGTAAAGGAAAAAAACTAATATTAAAAAAAACGTGATATTGTTTACTATAACATGTGATATTGTTTAGCGTAAAAAAAGTGGTACGAAAAGAAAAAAATTGCTATTAAAAGAACGTGATATTGTTTAGTATAATGTGTGATATTGTTTAGTATAACGTGTGATATTGTTTTAAAAAAAAGTGATGTTTTTAGTATAACGTGCGATATTGTTTAGCATTAGAAAAAATTGGTACGTAAAGGAAAAAAACTGATATTAAAAAAAACGTGATATTGTTTACTATAACATGTGATATTGTTTAGCTTAAAAAAGTGGTACGAAAAGAAAAAAAATGCTATTAAAATAACGTGATATTGTTTAGTATAACGTCTGATTTTGTTTAGTATAACGTGTGATATTGTTTTAAAAAAAAGTGATATTTTTAGTATAACGTGTGATATTGTTTAACGTTAAAAAAATATGGTACGTAAAGGAAAAAAACTGGTATAAAAAAAGCATGATATTTTTTACTATAACATGTGATATTGTTTAGCGTAAAAAAAGTGGTACGAAAAGAAAAAAATTTACTAGTAAAAAAGGTGATATTGTTTAATATAACGTGTGATATTGTTTGAAAAAGGTGATATTGTTTAGTATAACGAATATATAGATTACGGAAGTAACATTCATCAGGTAAGCTTGATTAGCTCAGTTGGTAAAAGCAGTAATATATATAGGGTTGGGATCCGGTGAGAACCACCTTACAATGAAAACCGGTGAGAACTCTTCCTTACGGAGTTTTTTTTAAAAAGTAATGACATAATTGGATTCGGCATGGAATTTTATAGCCAGAGAACATATTTCTTGGTGTAGAAAATAAATACCAGTGGCGGAAAAATGATAGATACGAAAAAATAGATAGTAGGTGCATGCAAATAAATAAAACGTATCTCACCTTGATTTCCGTCACTAGTATTTACTTTCTAGACCAAAAAATATGTTCTCTAGCTATAAAATGTCATGCCGAATCCAATTATGCCATTAATTTTTTTTAAAAAAGTCCGTAAGGTAGAGTTCTCACAAAGTTCTCATTGTAAGGTAGTTCTCACCGGATCTCAAGTCTATATATATATATATATATATATATATATAGATTTAGGATCGGGTGAGAACGATTATACGGTGCATACGGTGAGAACGAGTCACGTCCGTTGGATTAAAACACAATCAACGGTTAAGAAATACCCACAACCCAAATTCTAGATAATTTTTTGACGGAGTAGATAATTTTTTTTTTTTACCTTTTTACATAAAATTAGATACATTTTTTTACGGAGTAAATACTTTTTTTTTTTTTACCTTTTTACGTAAACCTATATACATTTTTTTGACGGAGTAGATACATTTTTTTTACTTTTTTACGTAAACCTAGATACATTTTTTTTTTTACTTTTTTTTACATAAACCTAGATACATTTTTTGAAGGAATAGATACATTTTTTTACTTTTTTTTATATAAACCTAGATACATTTTTTGAAGTAGTAGATACATTTTTTTTACTTTTTTACGTAAACCTATATACATTTTTTGACAAAGTAGATACATTTTTTTTACTTTTTTTACATAAACCTAGATACATTTTTTGAATGAGTAGATACATTTTTTTTTTACTTTTTTTACATAAACCTAGATACATTTTTTGAAGTAGTAGATACATTTTTTTTACTTTTTTTTACGTAAACCTAGATACATATTTTGACGGAGTAGATACATTTTTTTTACTTTTTTTACATAAACCTAGATACATTTTTTTTTTTACTTTTTTACATAAACCTAAATACATTTTTTGACGGAGTAGATACATTTTTTTTACTTAAACCTAGATACATTTTTTGACGGAGTAGATACATTTTTTTCCTTTTTTATATAAACCTAGATACATTTTTTGAAGGAGTAGATACAATTTTTTTTACTTTTTACATAAACCTAGTTACATTTTTTGACAGAGGAGATACATTTTTTTTACTTAAAACCTAGATACATTTTTTGACGGGTAGATACATTTTTTACTTAAACCTAAAACCATTTTTTTACGGGGTAGATAAATTTTTTTTGCTTTTTTACATAAACCTAGAAATATTTTTTGACGGAATAGATACATTTTTTTTACTTAAACCTAGATACACTTTTTGACGGAGTAGATACATTTTTTTTACTTAAACCTAGATACACATTTTGACGGAGTAGATACATTTTTTTAAATTTTTTTAACATAAACCTAGATACATTTTTTGACGGAATAGATACTTTTTTACTTAAACCTATATACATTTTTTGACGGAATAGATACATTTTTTTTGATACTTTTTACATAAACCTGGTTACATTTTTTTACGGAGTAGATACATTTTTTACTTAAACTTATATATATTTTTTGACGGAATAGATACATTTTTTTACTTTTTTATATAAACCTAGATACATTTTTTGATGGATTAGATACATCTTTTTTTTTTTACATAAATTTTGTAATCCACTCAATTTTCCCATTTTTCATCCACATGCCATCTATCATTCTCCTTCTTCTCTAACAAGTAACTTCCAATCTTATTTAAGACGGAAATATCTATGTTAATAATCAAACAAGTTTAATATCAAGTCATTTTATTTTTTGTAATGTATTTTACTTTGGTTTTATTCCTTCAAAATGGACATGTTTATCGCTCTTAAGTTTAACTGTAGCTTGTCTTAAATAAGTATTTGACGGACAAAACGCAGATCAAAAAGAAAAGATAAAACTAGAGTAAACAAAAATGACACACATGTGAATAGGCGTAGGGCTTGTGCTTACCTACTGCTGCCTGCGTCTTCTTCTGGAAAAGCTTTGTTTGGTCCGACTTCAAACGGCTCTTATACTGGGGATAGTAGTCGTCTTCTTGTCTCAACGAATGATTTTCGTTATTTAAGTAGTCAAGTAGGATTCTGCTTTACAGAGGTTGCTTGCCCTAGTCCCATCTGAACAACAAGTCACATATCCTCTTTAACGAGTTAAAAAGACGCTCATTAGATCCTCATTCTCGGTACACGGTACACGGAGCGAAATACCTCACTACATATATTAAGATTAATAGGGCTATATAAAGGTGCCCCTGCTTTGGCACGTAATCCTCATATAAGAAGGATCCCAGGCACTAAGCGGCGGCGGATGCCATGGCCTTATTTACAGGTGAAATGAACAGTAAGTAGCCTTCTTTCTTCATAGATGCTGTTGAGTGAAAGCCCTCTTTGGGACTCGCTTCGACACTAGACCGCTTGGGTACTGACAACAATTAAATTAAATTTGTCACAGTGGATTGAAAATATTAATCTATCTCTATAAAAGGAGTATAATTTAACGCATTCCGATTGGTTCTTTGAAATAAGACCAAAAACTACCCACTAACTTTTAGTTTAATTTAATTTTCCTCTCTCCTAAATTCAGAATTCTCATTCCTAATTACATAATCGATTGGAGTATTATATTTCGTTATTGTCATAATAAAATACGATACAATCAAATTATTGTTCATCGAAAATATAAATAAGAGTATACAACGTTTCAATAAAATACGATATAGAACGGTCCAAAAATCAAATCCGAAAAACAAAAAATTACAAACACGAAAAATAATTATCACAGTCCGAAAATTAAATTACATTATATTCTCCAATTTTCCAATCAAAGCAAATATAAATTAAAATACCAAACAAAATAAAATACGGCAAAAAAAATATAACGGTCCAATAATTATTACATTTTTGCCAATGTCGTAATAAAAATCATGTATATTAGAAAAAAGAACTAAAAATCAGCACGAAAAATAAACAAAACGAGAATTCCAACCTAAATAACTCAAAGTCAACTAAAAATTATTCAGGTGGGGATATTACGTTAATTAACCAGGTTGCATATTAATGATTAATGATAATACTAATACTAATAAAATATTGGAATAAAATATTGGAAATAGACTGAAAATCTAAAAATTATAACTTTATTATGCTAACAAAAACTGCAAATTAATCTTATTCATGTAGATTTACTCCTAAGAGAATGAGATGATATTGATAATAATCAAATCATTGACGGTTATAAAGAACACACAAGTAGGTAATAAAAAAACACGAGATCGATATTTCTAATAAAAAAATCCGTTAATTCTGAAACCATAACAAATAAAATTTGCCTTTTATATTAGTAATGAAATAAGTCGGATTTTAGAGCAGGAAAAATGGTCTATTTTAGTAATTGCTTATTTATAATAATCATTATCTACTTAATTTTTTTTTTTTTTTTTCGTGACGAGGGAACCCGCAGGCGCTACCTTCCGTGCGCACTGGTAAACCCTCGGGTATATGTGATAGCCTATCTACTTAATTTTTATTTTGAATTATATTTGTATTAATTAGTCACATATTTTGAGTAACCAAATATTTAACAACAGAACCGTACATTTGTTGTACGGGTATAAAACTAGTTGAAGTTAAAGAAGTGAAAAGTTCCAGGGGTTTTGTTAGTTTATGGTTTTAATTTGGCGATTTAATATCAGCCATTCGTTCGCTCTAATCCAAAGGTTGGGGTGTGTTCTCACCGTTCTCACCGAGTGATCGTTCTCACCGGATCTTGCCTCATATATATATATATATATATATATATATATATATATATATATATATATGGTCGGGATCCGGTGAGAAACACCCTTATAATGAGAACCATGAGAACCCTCACTAAATCTCCACCATATCTCGCTTCGAATGTTTCGTTGGATCATTTACCATTAGTTTAATTTATTCAAATACACACTTTAGTATCAATAAACAAAAAAATTTATTTAATTAACAAAATATATACTTAGTGTACGAAAATACAATTAGGCGTACTAAAATGACTATAAATGCACGAAAACAACCACTACGTGCATGAAATTTTTTACATGCATGAAAATGATTACTAGGTGCATGAAATAAGAGGCTGTACGTGCATTAAAACGAGTTCTAGGTGCATGAAAAATGATAGATGCGTAAAAATCGGTAGTAGGTGCATGAAAATTAATAAAACGTATCTCACCTTGATTTCCGTCACTAGTATATATTTTCTAGACCAAGAAATATGTTTTCTAGCCTTAAAATTCCATGCCGAATCCAAATATGTCATTAATTTTTTTTTAAAAAGTCCGTAAGGTAGAGTTCTCACGGTTCTCATTATATTGGTGGTTCTCATAGGATCCCAATTCTATATATATATATATATATCAGATAAGGAAAGTCTCCTTTTAATGTTGAGTCCTAGATTCCTCATTTGAGCCATTAGATCAAAACAAATGAATGGTCAAGATTAAAACAAAATAAAGAGAGGGCATATATAAACAACCAAACCCTAATCCTACCCATCTATTCATTCATTCATCCACTCACTCTTCTCTCTCCCACCCATCTGCCAACCACCACCCACCACCACTCCACCACCCAAAAAAATCAAAAGAAAGAAGCCCTATCTTCTCGCCGTCGTCGCATCTCTCCTGCCGCCATACCACCACCACGCCAACCGCCACCGTTCGTCCTTTTCTCCTCCTTTTTTTTTCTTTTTCAGATCTGAATGGTTTATTGTTTTTAAAAAGAAATTACAATTTTTGTTTTGGAGTTTTTGTTTTTGTTTTATATTTGGTATCTCGGTTTTTTTTGGTAGTGGTGGTTGTTTTAGGATTTAAATCTCTATTTTTTTGTGAGATTTTTCAGATCTTGGCGTATTTTTTCTATGGGAGACTAATTTTTTTTCTTTTGATTTTTTTCAGACGGTGAAGCCGTGGTGGGTGGTAGGCGGCAGTTTTTTTTCTTCCTTTTTTCTTTTCTTCCTTTTTTCAAATTTGTGTGTTTTTTTTGTGTTCTTCTTCGTTTTTTTAGATTTGTGTGTATTGGAACGGTGGCAGTGCTGATTTCGTGGTGATGGTTGCTAAAAAAAATGGAATTCCACCAATATAATCATGGAGTTACACCAATATAATCATGGAGTTCCACCAAAATAGAACATGGAGTTCCAAATTAAAGTGTGGTAGAGGACAGTGGACCAAAGTTACTCTTGAAAGACTATAGAGTTACGCCCCTAAAACAATGGAATTCCACCCCTAAAACAGTGGAGTTCCACCCCTAAAACAATAGAGTTACGCCCCTAAAACAATGGAATTCCACCCCTAAAACAGTGGAGTTCCACACCTAAAACAGTGGAGTTCCACCCTTAAAACAGTGGAGTTCCACCCTTAAAACATGGGAGTTCCACTTCTAAAACAGTGGAGTTCCACCCCCTTAAAACAATGACATAAAATATTGGAGTTCTACCCATCATACGAATAGAGTTCCACGCCTATAACAGTGGAGTTCCACGCCTAAAACAGTGGAGTTCCACGCCTAAAACAATGGAATTCTACCCCTAAAACAGTGGAGTTCCACCCCTAAAACAATGACATAAAATAATGGAGTTCTACCAATAATGAGAAAAGAGTTTCACTCATAAAACAATAGAGTTCCACATATAGAACAATAGAGTTCCACGCAAAAAAACAGTAGTTTTCTATGCATAAAACAAACATAGAGTTCCACGAAAAAACAATAGAGTTCCACGCATAAAATAAAAGAATTTCACGCATAAAACAATAGAGTTCCACTAATAAAACAGTTGAATTATACTCTTAAATTTTTATAAAAATTGCATTCAAAATTCAAAGTTACATTCGTACAATATTAGAGTTACACTCATAATTCTATAGAGTTACACGCGTACAACATGAGAGTTACACTCATAAGTTTCAGAAACTCAAAAGTGAGTAATTGAGAACTAAAATTATTAGAGAGAAAAATTAATAAAGCATTAATTGTAGGTTTGATGGGTGCTTTTTGTGTTTTAATCTCAGCCATTAATTTTGTTTTGATCCAATGTTGAGATGAGGACTCTAGGATTCAACATAGAAGGTGGACTCATTTGAACTCCCATATATATATATATATATATATATATATATATATATATATATATATAGGCCGGATCACGTGAGGCCGCCTATTACGGTGAGGCCGCCGAACCCTTACTATGTTGCACATGATTTTCAATATTCATTGAACTAATTTCAATGGAATGAAAATTATGGGTCATTTATAACAATTCATTTGGCCCAAATATTTTCTCTATCTAAAAAAATTATCCATTTTGCTCTTTTTCTTATTTCGTGAAATTTGGGCTTAAAAAGTTTGTTTAATCACGAAATGTATAATTTGTTAAACCGAGACCTTATTTCGTGAAACTTAGACTTAAAATGTTTGTTTAATCACAAAATGGATAATTTCTTATTTCGTGAATTTCGGACCTTAATTTGTGAAACCGAAACCTTATTTCGTGAAACTTGGACTTAAAATGTTCGTTTACTCACGAATTGTTTAAATTCTTACTTCGTGAATTTTGGACCTTAATTTGTGAAAACGGAACCTTATTTCGTGAAACTTGGACTTAAAAAGTTTGTTTAATCACGAAATGTATAATTTCTTATTTCGTGAATCTTGTACCTTAATTTGTGAAGTCGGGACATTATTTCGTGAAACTTGGACTTAAAATATTTGTTTACTCACGAAATGTTTAATTTCTTATTTCGTGAATCTTAGACCTTAATTTGTGAAACCGGAACCTTATTTCGTGAAACTTGGACTTAAAATATTTGTTGCGCACAAAATATATAATTTTTTATTTCGTGAATCTTGGACCTTAATTTGTGAAACCGGGACCTTATTTTGTGAAACTTGGACTTAAAATGTTTGTTTACTCACGAAATTTTTAATTTTTTATTTCGTAAATCTTGGACCTTAATTTGTGAAACCGAAACCTTATTTCGTGAAACTTGGATTTAAAATGTTTGTTTACTCACGAATTGTTTAATTTCTTACTTCGTGAATTTTGGACCTTAATTTGTGAAACCGGAACCTTATTTCGTGAAACTTGGACTTAAAATGTTTGTTTACTCACGAAATTTTTAATTATTTATTTCGTAAATCTTGGACCTTAATTTGTGAAACCGGAACCTTATTTCGTGAAATTTGGATTTTAAATGTTTGTTTACTCACGAAATTTTTAATTTATCATTTCGTGAATCTTGGACCTTAATATGTGAAACTGAAACCTTATTTCGTGAAACTTTGACTTAAAATATTTGTTGCGCAGAAAATATATAATTTTTTATTTCGTGAATGTTGGACCTTAATTTGTAAAACCGGGACCTTATTTCGTGAAACTTGGACTTAAAATGTTTGTTTTATGTGTCTATTGTTCGTAAAAATCATTGAGCACCCTCCTGTTCGGAACATTTATAACATTTCATTTAGCCCAAATATTTTCTCTATCAAAAAAATTATCCATTTTGCTCTCTTTCTTATTTCGTGAAATTTGGACTTAAAATATTTGTTTATTAAAATATTTGTTTACTCGCAAAATATTTAATTTCTTATTTCGTGAATCTTGTACCTTAATTTGTGAAGTCGGGACATTATTTCGTGAAACTTGGACTTAAAATATTTGTTTACTCACGAAATGTTTAATTTCTTATTTCGTGAATCTTAGACCTTAATTTGTGAAACCGGAACCTTATTTCGTGAAACTTGGACTTAAAATATTTGTTGCGCACAAAATATATAATTTTTTATTTCGTGAATCTTGGACCTTAATTTGTGAAACCGGGACCTTATTTTGTGAAACTTGGACTTAAAATGTTTGTTTACTCACGAAATTTTTAATTTTTTATTTCGTAAATCTTGGACCTTAATTTGTGAAACCGAAACCTTATTTCGTGAAACTTGGATTTAAAATGTTTGTTTACTCACGAATTGTTTAATTTCTTACTTCGTGAATTTTGGACCTTAATTTGTGAAACCGGAACCTTATTTCGTGAAACTTGGACTTAAAATGTTTGTTTACTCACGAAATTTTTAATTATTTATTTCGTAAATCTTGGACCTTAATTTGTGAAACCGGAACCTTATTTCGTGAAATTTGGATTTTAAATGTTTGTTTACTCACGAAATTTTTAATTTATCATTTCGTGAATCTTGGACCTTAATTTGTGAAACCGAACCTTATTTCGTGAAACTTGGACTTAAAATATTTGTTGCGCAGAAAATATATAATTTTTTATTTCGTGAATGTTGGACCTTAATTTGTAAAACCGGGACCTTATTTCGTGAAACTTGGACTTAAAATGTTTGTTTTATGTGTCTATTGTTCGTAAAAATCATTGAGCACCCTCCTGTTCGGAACATTTATAACATTTCATTTAGCCCAAATATTTTCTCTATCAAAAAAATTATCCATTTTGCTCTCTTTCTTATTTCGTGAAATTTGGACTTAAAATATTTGTTTATTAAAATATTTGTTTACTCGCAAAATATTTAATTTCTTATTTTTTGAATCTTGAACCTTAATTTGTGAAACCGGGACCTTATTTCTTGAAACATGGACTTAAAATGTTTGTTTTGCTCACAAAATGTTTAATTTCTTATTTCGTGAATTTTGGGCTTTAATTTGTGAAACAGAAACCTTATTTCGTGAAACTTGGACTTAAAATGTTTGTTACTCACGAAATGTAAAAATTCTTATTTCGTGAATCTTGGACCTTAATTTGTGAAACTAGGATATTATTTCGTGAAACTTGGAATTAAAATGTTTGTTCACTCACAAAATGTTTAATTTCTTATTTCGTGAATCTCGGACCTTAATTCGTGAAACCGGGAGCTTATTTCGTGAAACTTGAGTTAAAATGTTTGTTTATTCACAAAATGTTTAATTTCTTATTTTGTGAATCTTGGACCTTAATTTGTGAAACCGGGACTTTATTTCGTGAAATTTGGATTTAAAATGTTTGTTTACTCACGAAATGTTTAATTTTTTATTTTGTGAATCTTGGATCTTAATTTGTGAAACCGGGATCTTATTTCGTGAAAGTTGGACTTAAAATGTTTGTTTACTCACAAAATGTTTAATTTTTTTATTTCGTGAATCTTGGACCTTAATTTGTGAAACCGAACCTTATTTCGTGAAACTTGGACTTAAAATGTTTGTTTACTCACGAATTGTATAATTTCTCACTTCGTGAATCTTGGACCTTAATTTGTGAAATTAGGATCTTTTTTTGTGAAAACTCGACTGAAAATGTTTGTTTACGCAAGTAATGTACAATTTATTATTTCTTAAATCTTTGACCTTAATTTGTGAAACCGGGATCTTATTTCGTGAAACTTGAATTTAAAATGTTTGTTTATTCACGAAATGTATAATTTCTTATTTCGTGAATCTTGGACCTTAATTTGTGAAATTAGGATCTTATTTCGTGAAACCTCGACTTAAAATGTTTGTTTACGCAAGAAATGTATAATTTCTTATTTCGTGAATCTTGGACCTTAATTTGTGAAACCGAGACCTTATTTCGTGAAACTTGGACTTAAAATGTTTGTTTACTCACGAAATGTACAATTTCTTATTTCGTTAATATTGGACCTTAATTTGTGAAACTAGGACCTTAGTTCGTGAACCCTCGACTTAAAATGTTTGTTTACGCACGAAATGTATAATTTCTTATTTCGTGAATCTTGTACCTTAATTTGTGAAGTCGGGACCTTATTTCGTGAAACTTGGACTTAAAATATTTGTTTACTCACGAAATGTTTAATTTCTTATTTCGTGAATCTTAGACCTTAATTTGTGAAACCGGAACCTTATTTCGTGAAACTTGGACTTAAAATATTTGTTGCGCACAAAATATATAATTTTTTATTTCGTGAATCTTGGACCTTAATTTGTGAAACCGGGACCTTATTTTATGAAACTTGGACTTAAAATGTTTGTTTACTCACGAAATTTTTAATTTTTTATTTCGTAAATCTTGGACCTTAATTTGTGAAACCGGAACCTTATTTCGTGAAAGTTGGATTTAAAATGTTTGTTTACTCACGAATTGTTTAATTTCTTACTTCGTGAATTTTGGACCTTAATTTGTGAAACCGGAACCTTATTTCGTGAAACTTGGACTTAAAATGGTTGTTACTCACGAAATTTTTAATTATTTATTTCGTAAATCTTGGACCTTAATTTGTGAAACCGGAACCTTATTTCGTGAAATTTGGATTTTAAATGTTTGTTTACTCACGAAATTTTTAATTTATCATTTCGTGAATCTTGGACCTTAATTTGTGAAACTGGAACCTTATTTCGTGAAACTTTGACTTAAAATATTTGTTGCGCAGAAAATATATAATTTTTTATTTCGTGAATGTCGGACCTTAATTTGTGAAACCGGGACCTTATTTCGTGAAACTTGGACTTAAAATGTTTGTTTTAGGTGTCTGTTGTTCGTAAAAATCATTGAGCACCCTCCTGTTCGGAACATTTATAACATTTCATTTAGTCCAAATATTTTCTCTATCAAAAAAATTATCCATTTTGCTCTCTTTCTTATTTCGTGAAATTTGGACTTAAAATATTTGTTTATTAAAATATTTGTTTACTCGCAAAATATTTAATTTCTTATTTTTTGAATCTTGAACCTTAATTTGTGAAAGCGGGACCTTATTTCTTGAAACATGGACTTAAAATGTTTGTTTTGCTCACAAAATGTTTAATTTCTTATTTCGTGAATTTTGCGCTTTAATTTGTGAAACAAAAACCTTATTTCGTGAAACTTGGACTTAAAATGTTTGTTACTCACGAAATGTAAAAATTCTTATTTCGTGAATCTTGGACCTTAATTTGTGAAACTAGGATATTATTTCGTGAAACTTGGAATTAAAATGTTTGTTCACTCACAAAATATTTAATTTCTTATTTCGTGAATCTCGGACCTTAATTCGTGAAACCGGGAGCTTATTTCGTGAAACTTGAGTTAAAATGTTTGTTTATTCACAAAATGTTTAATTTCTTATTTTGTGAATCTTGGACCTTAATTTGTGAAACCGGGACTTTATTTCGTGAAATTTGGATTTAAAATGTTTGTTTACTCACGAAATGTTTAATTTTTTATTTTGTGAATCTTGGATCTTAATTTGTGAAACCGGGACCTTATTTCGTGAAAGTTGGACTTAAAATGTTTGTTTACTCACAAAATGTTTAATTTTTTTATTTCGTGAATCTTGGACCTTAATTTGTGAAACCGAACCTTATTTCGTGAAACTTGGACTTAAAATGTTTGTTTACTCACGAATTGTATAATTTCTCATTTCGTGAATCTTGGACCTTAATTTGTGAAATCAGGATCTTTTTTTGTGAAAACTCGACTGAAAATGTTTGTTTACGCAAGTAATGTACAATTTATTATTTCTTAAATCTTTGACCTTAATTTGTGAAACCGGGATCTTATTTCGTGAAACTTGGATTTAAAATGTTTGTTTATTCACGAAATGTATAATTTCTTATTTCGTGAATCTTGGACCTTAATTTGTGAAATTAGGATCTTATTTCGTGAAACCTCGACTTAAAATGTTTGTTTACGCAAGAAATGTATAATTTCTTATTTAGTGAATCTTGGACCTTAATTTGTGAAACCGAGACCTTATTTCGTGAAACTTGGACTTAAAATGTTTATTTACTCACGAAATGTACAATTTCTTATTTCGTTAATATTGGACCTTAATTTGTGAAACTAGGACCTTAGTTCGTGAACCCTCGACTTAAAATGTTTGTTTACGCACGAAATGTATAATTTCTTATTTCGTGAATCTTGTACCTTAATTTGTGAAGTCGGGACCTTATTTCGTGAAATTTGGACTTAAAATATTTGTTTACTCACGAAATGTTTAATTTCTTATTTCGTGAATCTTAGACCTTAATTTGTGAAACCGGAACCTTATTTCGTGAAACTTGGACTTAAAATATTTGTTGCGCACAAAATATATAATTTTTTATTTCGTGAATCTTGGACCTTAATTTGTGAAACCGGGACCTTATTTTGTGAAACTTGGACTTAAAATGTTTGTTTACTCACGAAATTTTTAATTTTTTATTTCGTAAATCTTGGACCTTAATTTGTGAAACCGGAACCTTATTTCGTGAAAGTTGGATTTAAAATGTTTGTTTACTCACGAATTGTTTAATTTCTTACTTCGTGAATTTTGGACCTTAATTTGTGAAACCGGAACCTTATTTCGTGAAACTTGGACTTAAAATGTTTGTTTACTCACGAAATTTTTAATTATTTATTTCGTAAATCTTGGACCTTAATTTGTGAAACCGGAACCTTATTTCGTGAAATTTGGATTTTAAATGTTTGTTTACTCACGAAATTTTTAATTTATCATTTCGTGAATCTTGGACCTTAATTTGTGAAACTGGAACCTTATTTCGTGAAAGTTTGACTTAAAATATTTGTTGCAAAGAAAATATATAATTTTTTATTTCGTGAATCTTGGTCCTTAATTTGTGAAACCGGGACCTTATTTCGTGAAACTTGGACTTAAAATGTTTGTTTTAGGTGTCTGTTGTTCGTAAAAATCATTGAGCACCCTCCTGTTCGGAACATTTATAACATTTCATTTAGCCCCAATATTTTCTCTATCAAAAAAATTATCCATTTTGCTCTCTTTCTTATTTCGTGAAATTTGCACTTAAAATATTTGTTTACTCGCAAAATATTTAATTTCTTATTTTTTGAATCTTGAACCTTAATTTGTGAAAGCGGGACCTTATTTCTTGAAACATGGACTTAAAATGTTTGTTTTGCTCACAAAATGTTTAATTTCTTATTTCGTGAATTTTGGGCTTTAATTTGTGAAACAGAAACCTTATTTCGTGAAACTTGGACTTAAAATGTTTGTTACTCACGAAATGTAAAAATTCTTATTTCGTGAATCTTGGACCTTAATTTGTGAAACTAGGATATTATTTCGTGAAACTTGGAATTAAAATGTTTGTTCACTCACAAAATGTTTAATTTCTTATTTCGTGAATCTCGGACCTTAATTCGTGAAACCGGGAGCTTATTTCGTGAAACTTGAGTTAAAATGTTTGTTTATTCACAAAATGTTTAATTTCTTATTTTGTGAATCTTGGACCTTAATTTGTGAAACCGAGACTTTATTTCGTGAAATTTGGATTTAAAATGTTTGTTTACTCACGAAATGTTTAATTTTTTATTTTGTGAATCTTGGATCTTAATTTGTGAAACCGGGACCTTATTTCGTGAAAGTTGGACTTAAAATGTTTGTTTACTCATAAAATGTTTAATTTTTTTATTTCGTGAATCTTGGACCTTAATTTGTGAAACCGAACCTTATTTCGTGAAACTTGGACTTAAAATGTTTGTTTACTCACGAATTGTGTAATTTCTCATTTCGTGAATCTTGGACCTTAATTTGTGAAATTAGGATCTTTTTTTGTGAAAACTCGACTGAAAATGTTTGTTTACGCAAGTAATGTACAATTTATTATTTCTTAAATCTTTGACCTTAATTTGTGAAACCGGGATCTTATTTCGTGAAACTTGGATTTAAAATGTTTGTTTATTCACGAAATGTATAATTTCTTATTTCGTGAATCTTGGACCTTAATTTGTGAAATTAGGATCTTATTTCGTGAAACCTCGACTTAAAATGTTTGTTTACGCAAGAAATGTATAATTTCTTATTTCGTGAATCTTGGACCTTAATTTGTGAAACCGAGACCTTATTTCGTGAAACTTGGACTTAAAATGTTTGTTTACTTACGAAATGTACAATTTCTTATTTCGTTAATATTGGACCTTAATTTGTGAAACTAGGACCTTAGTTCGTGAACCCTCGACTTAAAATGTTTGTTTACGCACGAAATGTATAATTTCTTATTTCGTGAATCTTAATTTGTGAAATCGGTACCTTATTTCATGAAACTTGGACATAAAATGTTTGTTTACTCACGAAATGTATAATTTCTTATTTCGTGAATCTTGGACCTTAATTTGTGAAACTACGATATTATTTCGTGAAACTTCGACTTAAAATACTTGTAATAAGCCAAATATTAAATAAACAAACACACTACTACAAAACTTCACAGAAGAAAGCTCAAAAATCCAAATGAAAAAAGCTAGAAAACAACAATGTATATTACTCACAATAAATGCACTTTCTCACAGTAAATGCACTTTCTCAGAATTTTGCAGAAGATCAGTCAATTGTGCATAGGCTTCAACATATCCTTCAACGACATCGAAACGCCGGATTCCATTAACAATCTATGCCTAACCTTAATCCTTCCATCCAAACTAAACGAAAAAACTGCAGAAATCGCCTAATTTCGCCCAAATTCCCTTTCATCTCATTCAAAAAATACTCGATTTTCTGGGAAAGATTACTCTCAATACTGTAAGTTAAAATCGATGGCGCTCTTTGCACCATATTAATCACTACCTTATGTGGAAAGCCTAAGCTTTTCAAAAACTCAATTTTCCGAGTCAATGTCTGGTCAACGCGGGAAACAAGGAGGAGAGTGGTATGCGCGGTGACGTGGAGCCGTAACTCGCGGCGGAGGACATGTGTATAAGGTGTCTGGTACATAGGCTTCTTGAAAGTCTGTAATTAGTATTTATGAGGTATATAAGGGGACATGTGTCAACATCTGGTGTGTCTATTGCTTTTAGATTCAACGGTTTTGAATGAGTCCGGCAGCCTCATATTAAGAAGGGTGCCTCACGTGATTCAATTCCTATATATATATATATATATATATATATATATATATATATATATATATATATATATATATATATATATATATATATATATATATATATATATAGGTTGGGATATGTGTCCTCAACAATAGTGCGATCACGTCAATGATAATAATCATTGTTAAAAATCTTATGAAAAGAATATGCAAGGGATGATCCAATATTATATATACAGTCAAGTGACCAACATTAACGGTAATGATTGGCTGACTAGAGTTTGACATTACTGTCGTATGACGGTGGTGGTCAGTTGATCCCTTTAAGTCACACCTATAGGACAAACGCCTTAAATGATATATTGATCAATTGTATATGATACAAATTGATCAAATTCCTTAAAATCAAATATCGAGAAATCAGAGGTTGAATCTTAACGTAAGATTTATAATTGAAAATTGAAATGTGTCAATTGTCAAATAATATTATATATTTTTGAAATATCGAAAATAGAATATGAATGGTTCATGGTTATAACAAACGTTGTATATCGTATTGACGATTATTATAATAACCATATTTTAGGACGGTAATTATGAATTACTAAAATAATTTGTTAAATATGATTTAATTAATTTGGAAATATTATTTATGTGATAAATATATATTTTAAATTAATACTATTTAATTATGTCACATAAGATGTTACATATTATACAATTGTACAAATTACATTTGTAAAATGAAGGTCCATTTTACAAAATTGTGAACCGTGTAAATGTGACATTTTAAGATAATATTATATGATAAATTATCTTATTAACATAATAATTATGTTAGGTTTTGATGTGACCTAACATTATGCATGTGAGTATGACAAAAAGGATTTAAACCCTTCCCCATGCACACCTCTTACACGGTTCACTCACCCCAACCCTAACCCTCTATATATGTGATTTATTCACATATTCATATTCTCTCTAATGCTCAATAATTTTCTAGTATAAGAAAATATTTTAAAACCTCTAAAATAATATTATTCACATAATATTCTTACTACAATAGTTGTAGTAATTTTAGTAAACTAATTAGAATAGTTCACGGTTTTAAGATAACCGAATTCCGTCACCTAGCTCGTGTTCGAATCTCGGTTTTTAAGGGTAGGTCTTGGGTGCAATTCGAAGGAGGCAATCTACGTTGGTTGGTCCGTGGAGGATCGTCCTTTGCATATTCAGACCGAATGTAAGGACCCTTTTCGTTAATATTCCGCAAGTTTTAATGCATGCATAAGATCTTTCTTATTAATGAGTTAATTTAGTGTATATTATTAGTAAGACTAATAATTTGGTTTCGTTGGTATGACTAATTTATCTACCAATATATATATATATATATATAGAGGCGGGATCCGGTGAGTTTGGCACTTTTCGTGAGTTACCCCCGCGTATATATACAATTGGATATAATAATATCCAAGCCTGAGATTTACCCATAATTCACGCATAACAAAATTAGGGTTTTTGTATTCTTTGTCTTTTTCAGCTTCTTTCTCTTTCTTCCCTTATTTCTTTTTTTTTTTCTCTCGTTTTTCCTATTTTCTTCAATTTCAAGACATTATTCCATCTAATCTTTCATAAAAACTAGAGTAATTTAAATCGAAAACACAAAATTAATTCATTATCTTCGTTCAATAGGATTGATACACGCATCAATAGTCAATTTTTTCCCCAAATTGCAGAAACCTTAGTGGCAATCGACGAAATGAAAGTAAGGGTAGATTATATAAGTCAATATATGTTATTTTGCAAGATATTTCAATTGCTAATCCGTTAGTATGCTTGTTTATCATATTGGTGGCATTTGATTGATAATTGATAATTTATTATCATAATCCTAAAAAAATATTGGTAATCTAGATTAGCACACCAACTGTTTGTTAAAATGTCTAGTTGAATGTACAAACTCAGTTATTGTAATGAAGAAACGTGGTTATTCAAAAGTTATTCAAATGCAGAAACTCAGTTATTGTAATGTAGAAACTCTGATATTTGTAGTTATTGTAATGTATAAACTTGGTTATTTTAATGAATAAAGTCAGTTATTCTATATGTGATTCAATTATTCACTCATTAATTGTTTAATGTCAGTTACAGTTATTTTACAATCCAATTTTTGTAATATATTGACCGAGTTATTCTATATGATGTACTTACAAAATGTAGTTCTTGGAATATTACATTTTAATTATTGTATTGCTTTAACCCAATTATTGTTCTTCCAAAGAATGCAGTGTTCTTTCACCAAAGATTGCAAAAAAAACAAAGGAAGTGGCAAGATAATGAAATCAAACAAGGATAAAACAATTGAAAAAGCAAGCAAACCAAAGAGGCTATGTAATTACTGCAAACAAATAGGAAACCATGACAAAAGAAATTGTCCAAATTCATTTGTTGAGCATGCGTCAGGGGAAGAAAATGAAGAGGAAGATGAAATTAAGGATGAAGAAAGGATTTTTAATACCTCGTATTTTAGCCTCGGTCAACGGCAGTCAAACCGTGTCTTATACAAGTTTTTATGGATGTTATAAAGTATTTTATAGAAGTTGTTATTATTTTATAAATCGTATTCTTACGATTATTTCGTAATTCATAATTATTTCATATTTGATGATTATTTCATCAAAAGACATTTTCATTCGTATTTCTTTAATTTTGTTAATATATATTTATAATCCAAATATATTTCTTATTTTATATTCTTAATTTAATTTATATTTACATAATTTAATTAATAAATTATTTAGACGTCTCGTTAATTTTATGTTACGGGTTAAAGATCGGGATATAGTTGTATTTGATCTCGAGTTGCGTGATGGACCATTGGTGATGGGGTTGGACTTGGGTTAGGGTACAACCCATCGACATATTCACCAAATACCAAAGTAAACCCTAATTCTACCATCCCCATGAACACTCATCGACATTCAATACAAACTATGGACACAACTCAATACAAACCCTAATACCTCATCTCCTTCACCTCGTCTACCTCTCTATCAGACCCTAAACCCTAAACCACCTTGACCCGTGATAATTAAGGAGAACAAGAGACAGAAAAACAGCGAGAACTACCCCTCACCATCATCGTTCATCCTCGCGCGATAGTGTTTGTAAGTCGTTTATAATGTTGTTTTATATCATCGAATATGTATACTGAGATTATATGTAATCCTTGTAATATGTATAACAGGTTTATTATTTTTAGATCGCCAATGAACCACCGTGGGTGGCAGTAGGTAGTCGTGAATGTCGACAGAAACAACTCTTTTCATACTCTGTTTTCATGCTGTGTGACGGTGTTCGTTTATGGGTGTTAATTCGCTATGTTTTGGGTTTAATTTTGTCGTGAGTCCTTGGTACTGGTGGTGGGGTGTGAGTAGGGTATATTGGTGGTTGTAGGGCGTCGTGTGGTGGTCAGAGAACCCATCGTTAGCAGTCGTTTTAGGGGAGTCAAAGAGGATTGCGGTAGCAGGGGTATGTTGTCCAGGGTTTTTGGGGTGGTTGTATCAGAGGAGTGAGTGGCGTCGAAGGTTAGTGACTAAAACCAAGGGATCGTGCGTATGGTGAGGTGTCGTGGGTGGTGATTAGTTGTGACGAGGGTGGTGTTAGCAAGTGGTTAAAGAGGTGTTTGCAGGAGGGGCGTGAAACACGGGTTCAGGAATAGGAGACTGTTGTTGGCAACCAGCTTGTTTTGGGATTGATTTCGATGGCTGGTTGGAACAAGTCTATGGTTGTGGTTGGTGTCTGGGGCTACCTTATGGTGCAAGGATGTTGGAGGGTCCTTTGGTGGTGGTTATTGGCGGTTGGGCTGGTGGTTATCGATAGGTAAACAGGGGGTACACGCTGTGTAGTAGAAGGGAATGACAGTGACCACGGGTGGTTGCAGGGGCAATCGAAGGCTAATTTAGTCGAGTTAGGGTCAATGGTGGGGGTCAGCAGGTACACGGTAGTGCAGTGGAGGCAGCCCCCATGTTGTGGTGGTGGTTTAGATGGCTTAAGGGGTGTCGAAGGGAGCGGGAAGTAGGCTGCTGGGTACTATTTTGTGGTGTTGTCGGGGCTGTTGTGTTTGTTGATATTACTATTATTACTATTATTATTATTAATTGTATTATTATATTTATCATGTTATCATGTTATGTTATCATTATTATTGATAGTTTATTATATGGTATGGTTATTAATAATACTATTATTATTATTCTTATGACTACTATTATTTTTATTGATGTGATTTTATCATCTTTGTTATTATTAATGATATTATTAGTATGATTACTATTATTAGTAATATTACTCATATTATTAATTATTAGAATTGTTAAGTAATTATTTTATACAAGAATATGACGGTTACTAATAGATTGAATATAGTTGATATGTTTGTTTATTTAATTGAAGTTAGTTATAAAAGTAATAAGGACGGGTTGATTAAGTTAACTGATGTAGTCATGATGGGTACGGTCTCGTTATGCGTAATAAATTATTTAAATAATTGATTTGAATACTATATATATATATATATATATATATATATATATATATAAAATTAGTTTGCATAATTGTGTTAGTTAGTGATTGTGTATATGATATTGTTAGGTGACGATTTTGAAGTGCCATTATTCTGTTAACTCGCTGGCTTGCTATTGGACTATATTGCGACTCCAGGTAGGATACACTGGTACCATATTCTATGACGTGCTTTGAATGGATGTGTATATTGTATGTTATGGATGCAAGTGTGATTATTATGAGAATGATATATAGTGGTTGAACATTTTTATATTGCATTCATAAGCATGGCATATGCATTGGATACGGAATTGAGATGATGAGATATTATTGATGAGATATTATTGGGCCCAGACTAGTTCTAGAGGACTAGACCTGGTGACCTCAGCTGTTATGCTGGTGTTCGACGACGGCCGATTATAGTCTGCCGGGAGGTTCGGTATGGCTGGGTGTTACGGGTTTGAGATTGAGATTGTGATTGAGCTCGAGCATATCATGGCATTTGCATATCATATTTGTTGCATTATTTATTATTGTGTTATCCTATTCAACCGCGAGGTTGACAGTGTATTCGTGTACACCTACGATGATCCGTAATGGGGAGTAGATTCTACAGGTCAAAGACAAATGGACTAGGAGCTTGGGCAAGGAGTGAGACATGCTTTGGACCTACCTAGAATTAGATCACATTCTTAGATGTTATCAGGTGTACTTTTATTCTTTGCGTAATAGCTGTAATATCAAAAGTTTAAATTTAATCAGTTTTTATATAAAGTACTTTGGCTTGTTTACTTTGTTATTCACTACCTCGGACATTCCGAGATGGTGACAGCTCTATTTATTTGAGAATATCTTGCTAAAGGCTCTTAGATAAATGGGGGTGTTACAAAGTGCTAAATGACTATCGTAACTATGTAATATATCGTCTTGAATTTGAATATGAATAATCAAATTTAAATGTTATTGTAATCTATGTCTAGTGATATGCAGAATGTGTTGCCCCAAGCCATGAATGTCATATAGCTATGTGTTACATTCGTGTATACTTGTATGAATATTGATTTATTTAGTTGATCCTACCTTTCAGTTTCGCAATCTTTACCGCTTTCATGATAGCAAGTACAAATTGAAATAATGAATAAATATTAATATGGTGCGATGTCATTTCTATGCTTCAATATATGCGTCAACATGTTTTGAGAATAGTTGTGTTTTAATATGACGATGTAAAGTAATAATGTGAAATATTAAAGTAACCGACATTGTAATAAGTTTCCAGAATGTTATCCATTTGTACGGGTTGCCGTTTAAAATGTGTTCTCTATATGAATGTGTAAGTTTTATGTATGATGACCTTATGAGTTAACTTTCTTATGATTTTGATTTCATGTTAAAACGACTTATATTTTGAAGGAAATAAATATTTTGGTTAACAGTGGTCAGATTGTTACCGCACAGTTTTGTTTTGACCTATGTTTTTGTAAAGGAAATCATTTAAAACGTGCTTATTGTTTATGCATATTTCCAACTCCACTGTCTAGAATTTTCATTCACGTTTTCAAAATGATAAGCCACGTAAGATCTTAATGAGTCGTTATTTAATAGTGAATTTTTGCAAATTGTCCAAATTTCCATGTAAGCGCTGTAAAGTTTTGTTGAAACCCACTGAGTTGTAAAATTTATTATAAATAATTTCCTTAAGCCTTGAATTGATTGTTCTTCCTATGATTAGTTAATTCCTTATGGTTTTAATTATGGTTTTTGGAAGTTGCTAAGTGATGTTTGATTGTTGAAATGGTAAATTTTTAAATATAAAAGTTTAATCAAATATGAATTATGTGATGCAACCATGTAATTGTCTGACTTGACAATAGTTGCATGAACAGTAGGTATATGATATGGATATGAACTTTACTATATGACAGTATAACCTTACTTATTTTGGTGAGTTTTATATAAAGTTAGTTTAGTTATACCGACGCTATTGTTATGCCACAAGTTGAAGTATGTATTGTTATGTTTAAATCTGATTACTATATATTGAATTAGTAAATTGGTTGACATGTGAATTGAGAAAATGCTCGATCTGTAACTTGTACAATCGTCAGTGATTCGTGTTTATAAATTGTCATTAATTACTACTTTATCGTTTTGAAAGTATCCAAATGTTTTCAAGGTGATAATGCATGATAAAGCTGATGTTTGATGATTATTGGTAACATGACAGATGTTTTAATTTGGCAAGTGCGAACCATGAGTTAGCTGGTTGTCTACCCCGATGTAAAGGTGTTAATTTTCTGTCAAAATTTCCAAGGGCATGGATGTTGGTTACCTTGATTTTGTTTTATTGCGTAACATGAAATTGACAAATATGTTTTACTGCTTTAAAAGTCGGATGCTAGTTGCTAGTATAGGGTAAGTAACTTATCAGATGCTTTGTGATTGTTGGCTGAGTGATCTTTTGAATTGTGGACGTAAAATTTTATAATGAGATTACGGGGACGCAACCATGTCTTAAGGAGGACAGGATTGTAAAATCTTGATGAATTACGATCTGGCTAATTGATGTCTTATGATTGGTTTGACTGAGACTTACCAGAGAGTCTCCTGATTAATTTGTTTTTTTTTGGTCCATGTTGTGGTAAGTGTCATGAATTTCTTTGGTGTGTTAAACTTTGGGGACAAAGTTTCTTAAGGGGGATAGAATGTAACATTTCACGTTTTGAAACCTATATAAGTACTACCTGTGATTGTTTCATGCTTGTTATATGTTTCCTTACCGTTACGGGGTGGCGAACTTCGGGACGAAGTTCATTTTAAGGAGGTAAGACTGTAATACCTCGTATTTTAGCCTCGGTCAACGGCAGTCAAACCGTGTCTTAATCAAGTTTTTATGGATGGTTTAAAGTATTTTATAGAAGTTGTTATTATTTTATAAATCGTATTCTTACGATTATTTCGTAATTCATAATTATTTCATATTTGATGATTATTTCATCAAAAGACATTTTCATTCGTATTTCTTTAATTTTGTTAATATATATTTATAATCCAAATATATTTCTTATTTTATATTCTTAATTTAATTAATATTTACATAATTAAATTAATAAATTATTTAGACGTCTCGTTAATTTTATGTTACGGGTTAAAGATCGGGATATAGTCGTATTTGATCTCGAGTTGCATGATGGACCATTGGTGATGGGGTTGGACTTGGGTTAGGGTACAACCCATCGACATATTCACCAAATACCAAAGTAAACCCTAATTCTACCATCCCCATGAACACTCATCGACATTCAATACAAACTATGGACACAACTCAATACAAACCCTAATACCTCATCTCCTTCACCTCGTCTACCTCTCTATCATACCCTAAACCCTAAACCACCTTGACCCGTGATAATTAAGGAGAACAAGAGACAAAAAAACAGCGAGAACTACCCCTCACCATCATCGTTCATCCTCGCGCGATAGTGTTTGTAAGTCGTTTATAATGTTGTTTTATATCATCGAATATGTATACTGAGATTATATGTAATCCTTGTAATATGTATAACAGGTTTATTATTTTTAGATCGCCAAAGAACCACCGTGGGTGGCAGTAGGTAGTCGTGAATGTCGACAGAAACAACTCTTTTCATACTCTGTTTTCATGGTGTGTGACGGTGTTCGTTTATGGGTGTTAATTCGCTATGTTTTGGGTTTAATTTTGTCGTGAGTCCTTGGTACTGGTGGTGGGGTGTGAGTAGGGTATATTGGTGGTTGTAGGGCGTCGTGTGGTGGTCAGAGAACCCATCGTTAGCAGTCGTTTTAGGGGAGTCAAAGAGGATTGCGGTAGCAGGGGTATGTTGTCCATGGTTTTTGGGGTGGTTGTATCAGAGGAGTGAGTGGC
The DNA here is from genome assembly GCA_029255685.2 of Silene conica. Taxonomy (NCBI): domain Eukaryota; kingdom Viridiplantae; phylum Streptophyta; class Magnoliopsida; order Caryophyllales; family Caryophyllaceae; genus Silene; species Silene conica. The sequence goes on along the minus strand of CM055317.2, from coordinate 29,373,841 downwards.
GTCGAAGGTTAGTGACTGACACCAGGGGATCGTGCGTATGGTGAGGTGTCGTGGGTGGTGATTAGTTGTGACGAGGGTTGTGTTAGCAAGTGGTTAAAGAGGTGTTTGCAGGAGGGGCGTGAAACACGGGTTCAGGAATAGGAGACTGTTGTTGGCAACCAGCGTGTTTTGGGATTGATTTCGATGGCTGGTTGGAACAAGTCTATGGTTGTGGTTGGTGTCTGGGGCTACCTTATGGTGCAAGGATGTTGGAGGGTCCTTTGGTGGTGGTTATTGGCGGATGGGCTGGTGGTTATCGATGGGTAAATAGGGGTACACGCTGTGTAGTAGAAGGGAATGACAGTGACCACGGGTGGTTGCAGGGGCAATCTAGGGCTAGTTTAGTCGAGTTAGGGTCAATGGTGGGGGTCAGCAGGTACACGGTAGTGCAGTGGAGGCAGCCCCCATGTTGTGGTGGTGGTTCAAATGGCTTAAGGGGTGTCGAAGGGAGCGGGAAGTAGGCTGCTGGGTACTGTTTTGTGGTGTTGTCGGGGCTGTTGTTTTTGTTGATATTACTATTATTACTATTATTATTATTAATTGTATTATTATATTTATCATGTTATCATGTTATGTTATCATTATTATTGATAGTTTATTATATGGTATGGTTATTAATAATACTATTATTATTATTCTTATGACTACTATTATTTTTATTGATGTGATTTTATCATCTTTGTTATTGTTAATGATATTATTAGTGTGATTATTATTATTAGTAATATTACTCATATTATTAATTATTAGAATTGTTAAGTAAATGTTTTATACAAGAATGTGACGGTTACCAATAGATTGAATATAGTTGCTATGTTTGTTTATTTAATTGAAGTTAGTTATAAAAGTAATAAGGACGGGTTGATTAAGTTAACTGATGTAGTCATGATGGGTACGGTCTCGTTATGCGTAATAAATTATTTAAATAATTGATTTGAATACTATATATATATATATTAAATTAGTTTGCATAATTGTGTTAGTTAGTGATTGTGTATATTATATTGTTAGGTGACGATTTTGAAGTGTCATTATTCTGTTAACTCGCTGGCTTGCTATTGGACTATATTGCGACTCCAGGTAGGATACACTGGTACCATATTCTATGACGTGCTTTGAATGAATGTGTATATTGTATGTTATGGATGCAAGTGTGATTATTATGAGAATGATATATAGTGGTTGAACATTTTTATATTGCATTCATAAGCATGGCATATGCATTGGATACGGAATTGAGATGATGAGATATTATTGATGAGATATTATTGGGCCCATGCTAGTTTTGCAGGACTAGACCTGGTGACCTCAGCTGTTATGCTGGTGTTCGGCGACGGCCGATTATAGTCTGCCGGGAGGTTCGGTATGGCTGGGTGTTACGGGTTTGAGATTGAGATTGTGATTGAGCTCGAGCATATCATGGCATTTGCATATCATATTTGTTGCATTATTTATTATTATGTTATCCTATTCAACCGCGAGGTTGACAGTGTATTCGTGTACACCTACGATGATCCGGAATGGGGAGTAGATTCTACAGGTCAAAGACAGATGGACTAGGAGCTTGGGCAAGGAGTGAGACATGCTTTGAACCTACTTAGAATTAGATCACATTCTTAGATGTTATCAGTTGTACTTTTATTCTTTGCGTAATAGCTGTAATATCAAAAGTTTAAATTTAATCAGTTTTTATATAAAGTACTTTGGCTTGTTTACTTTGTTATTCACTACCTCGGACATTCCGAGATGGTAACAGCTCTATTTATTTGAGAATGTCTTGTTAAAGGCTCTTAGATAAATGGGGGTGTTACATGATTGAATGAAAGAGAAGCATAAAGATGGAATTGAATACCTTACACCAATACAATAATCGTATCACAACTTTATAATAATCAAAAATATTCTTTACAATAACTTTGTAATTTGTCTTAGATTTTGCAATTTGATCACAGGATAATTACATTACTATATTTCCCGATAGTTTAGAATTAATGTTTCGTGTTAGAAACTTTACAATAATTGTTATTTTGTTCATTAAATACCTTACACCATTACATTAATCGTATCAGAACTTTACAATAATCATGAATATTTTTACAATAACTCGGTAATTTGTCTTACATTTTGCAATTTGAGTTGAACAGTACACAGTTACTGAATAGAAATAACAACTATTCTTCATTACAATAGCTAACATTACACAATATAATACTCCCTCTGAGTCTATATGATTGTTCCTATTTCCTTTTTCATGCGAGTTTCGTGATTGTTCCTATTTCCTTTTTTAGTAACTTTTTTGTGGTCTAAAATCAATTCAGTGTGGGGTAGGGTGTTTTGTGTGGTTTAGAATCATTTTCTTATTTCTTGTGCATAAAGCAAAAGGAACAATCACTCAGACTCGGAGGGAGTAACTGTTATAAAGCTTAAAATAAGAATCAGAGAATGAAATAACACGATAACTGCTTTAGTAAAATATAATAACCTCTGACATGCGTTACAATAACTGCATTTGTTCTTTTAAATAACTGTCTGAAACCATTACAATAACTATGTTACTGTAATAAAATTACTTGTTTACTGAGAGTAATGTTGTCTGATATGCATAGTTATTTTAATGTAGAAACTCAGTTATTGTAATGAAAAAATGTTGTTATTTTATAGTTAACTCAAACCAATTGCTTTATTGCTTACTGTGAATTATGTTCTCTTGTATCTATAGTTATTCTAATGTAGAAACTCAGTTATTATATAAGTCATGTTATTGTATTGAGCTGAAACTCTAATATAACCAACTTCATTTATCTTGTTTGTTTTCATCATGTTTAATTGAATAATTGGTTATTTTCAATAGAATAACTGTTTTTCTTCAGTGAGATGATTGAGATTTAGTGAGGGTTGATTATAACAAATTCTGATAAGTTTTCATTATTTTTTGGTGATTTGCAGGTGGAATGAAGTTGAACAAGGATAATTGATGCTCAGATGAATAATTGACGTCGTGTAACTGATGTTGTGTGATAGAATAATTATGTTAATGTAATAAAATAACTTATTTACTGAGAATCGTGCTCTCCAGTATGTATAGTTATTTTAATGTAGAAACTCAATTATTGTAATGAAGAAACATAGTTATTTTATAGTTAACTCAAATCAGTTGCTTACTGGGAATTATGTTCTCTTGTATTTATAGTTATTCTAATGTAGAAACTCTGTTATTGTAATGACTAACTCATGTTATTGTATTAAGTTGAAACTCAACTATATCCAACTTTCTATCTTTTCTTTGTTTTCATCTTGTTTAATTGAATAAGTGGACATTTTCAATAGAATAATTGATTTTTTTCAATGAAATGATTGAGATTAGTTAATAAATAACCAAGCTAATACACCCCCTTCCGATTTGTTGAGCGTGCTTTAGAAGAAGAAGACAACATGAGTAAGAAGTCAGATGAAAAAAAAGGATGAAGAGGAATTGGAATCTGAATTTGATATAAGTAATACTTATTTACAACATAAAATAGAGTAATTACATCAGTATAATAATTGCCTTAAATTATTACAACAACTATGATTGGAATTTGACAACAACCATGAGTGAACTATTCTGTACTATAATAATTATTACAATAACCGTGATTGAACTTTACAATAACCGTGATTAAGCTTTACAATAATCATGATTGAACTATTGTGTACTTTGTCTCATACTTTAAATAAACATTAACAAGAAATGATCTTGCTGGTATTTTCACCATTCTTCCCATCGAGAACCATGTCTAGCCTATTGATGAGGGATGAATCA